>CM060905.1:845109209-850109209 GCA_030737815.1 Allium fistulosum
TTTTAATTTAGCATTATCTACGCTAGTCTAGCATCACACCTATGAATAGTACTGATCCGCTAAATCAAAATAGGTCTGATACAAACTAGCCATCATCTTTTGCGCTAGCTCACATCGAGGTTTAAAGTCATAATCAACAATTAACTCAAGCTATGTCCACTCTAGGACCATCGCTCCCAGACTGGTATGTCTTCCACTCAAGCATCAACAACAGCATTTCCCTTATGGGCATATAGGAAATGTCAAAGTCGTAAGAGGTTAAGAATTTCAATCATCGTTGCTACTGAAGGTTAAGATCCTTCTCAGAGAAGAGGTACTTCAATGATGTAGGGTTAGCGCACATCCCAAACCTCACTCCTAGTAGACAATGCCTCCAAATCTCCAAAGCGAATACTATTGCTGCCAACTCCAAGTCATGATTCGGATACTTCCTCTCATGCAGTTTCAGCTATCAACTAGCATACACGACAACCTTACCCCTCTGCATTAATATTGCACCAATCCAATACCACAGGAGTCTGTGTATACTGTTAATTCCTCATTCCCATTCGGAATGATTAACACTGGTGCAATCATCAACCTCTCTTTTAGACTCACAAACACATGCTTGTACCTCGTGTCCTAAATAAAAGTCTAATTCTTCTTCGTCAAATCGGTTAAGGGTGCCGCTAACTTTGAGAAGTTCTTGGTGAAACGTCTATAGTATCTCGCCAATCTAAGGAAACTTCTCATCTATAACACTCTTGGTCTGTCCCAATCCTAGGCTGTCGTAACCTTCGCAAGATCTACAACAATGTCCTACTCCGAAACAAAATGACCCAAGAATCTCACTTTATTCCTCTAGAAGTGACACTTCAAAAACTTCACCTAGGTGCTTTCTAAACACCTCGAGTACAAACCTTAAATGTGCCTTGTGTTCCTCTTCTATCTGTGAGTAGATGAGAATATCATCGACAAACACAAGCATGAAACTATTTAGCTAACCCCTAAAACATGGTTCTTGATATTAACAAAGATCCCAGCATATTGGTTAGCCCAAACGACATAACCAACAACTCAAATATCTAGACAACGTACAAAATGTTGTAATCGACACACCTTTCTTCACTATTCTTAGTTGTTGAAACCCCATTGCAAGGCCCAACTGAGAGAATGCCTTCACACCATAGAGCTGATCGAACAAGCCATCAATAAGTGGGAGTGGATACTTGTTTGTCATCTTATTCAACTCATGATAATCTTTACATAACCTCAAAGAGCCATCCACCTTAGTGGCGAACGCTACAGTTGCACCCCACTCAAATATGCTCATACGAATAAACCCTTATCTGAATAGGTCATTCGCTCATGCCTATTGTTCCCTCTACTCTTTGGGTTCCATATACCTCAAAGTCATAACTACCGGTCTAACATCTCCGAACAAATCGATACGTAACTCTTCTCCTTATGTAGTGTTGATCCATTCACCTCATCGAATATGTCTGGATACTCTCTAGTTATAGGCATAGATCACAACTCAACATATGGGAAATTGAGCATATATAGAAAGCTACCATCACCTTATCATTTAGTAGACTGCCTAACACTACCTTCTACTCATTGTCAGTCCCTATCGCCACCTATGGTCTCTCACAGTCTACCTTTATTCTATATCTCTTAAACCAGTCCATTCTTGGAATAATACAACCAAAAAAACTCCAAAATAAAGCAATCACAAACAAACAAACAACCGTGATTCGATAACACTAGGTCTCAACAAACCACGCATAGGATGGCTAAGCCCCGAACACGATTTATCATAATTAAAGGTTGGTTAACTATCTTAGGTCTCAATCCTAATCTATATACTAAATCACTATAAATGAATTGATGTGAAGTCCTAATATCAGATAGAACACGTATAGAACACCATAAGTGGAAACCATACCTTAGATAGTATTACCCTTTTCCTTTTTTTCCGCTAATGGAGCATTCGACGAAGTCGAAATGGCATTCAATGCATATGCCTTCACTACATGCTCTTACTTAACTAGTTCGAGATAGTCCTTCTACATTGGGTACATGCTATTGTGTCATAAAGCCTTTTCAACCACCTTCTTGAAGCACTCGTCGATGTGACTAATCAATCGCCTCATAAGATGATCGTCCAACCCAATAATAAACCTTCATTCCTTCTGAGTGGAGTATCAATGAAAGATAGGTTGTACTTCGACATCACATCGAATTTGGCCATGTACTATGATACAAACATATTTCCTTACTTCAAGATAGAAAATATCCTAAACAACAATGACTTTTGAACAATCGAGATAAACTTCTCTTCGAAGTAAACTATGAACCGATCCCAAGTCAATCGATCCTCGGGACTTACAATTCTAAAGGCATTCCACTAATCCATTATTCGTACTTGGAATTATGTAGAAGTCGACCTCTACCTCATAGCATCATCTAACTCCAAGTCACCGAAGACCCTTTTGCAAGTATCCATTTAGTCTTGCACCTTAACTGCCGGTTCCGTTCCAAGGAACGGTCTGCCTCTTAGACTCATGTAGTCTTTATACAGGTTGGCAAAGTCGACTCCGAGCACCTACACTTGAGCACCATTAGCATTGGGAGAAACTTAGGCATTCCGAACCATGTTTTGCACCATCTCAACGAACATGTTCCATAAATCAGGCTTAGCGGCACCCGAATCTACCCACTCCTCAACTCTAGAAATGGAGTTCTTAGCAGCATTTCTCATATGATAGCTTATTCTTACTTTATAATAAGAATGATTGGTCTCTTATAAATAAAACAACATCAGTGGTACTCGTGTGTACAATACAACTTATACTTTATATATAATAATTTTCAAAATCAAAATATATAACAAATACACTCTGTCTCGTATATATGCATACTCTCGATCCAGTCTAATGCGACAACTCCTACCCTATCTCTACTAGATCACGGTATCAACTCAGGTTAACTATGCAATCTAAGCTCTGATACCAAATGTGACGACCACCCTACACCACCAACATCAATAATGATGATAACCTATGGAATGCGCTGTAATTGTTCCCGGTTGATGTAGGATGACCATCAAGGTTGTAAGGTAAATAAAAAAATCACAGAACCTATCGTATATCTCATAGCGCATCGAATAAAATATAATAATCATCATAGATATAAAATGAGCGAGACTATAATAACTAAATGAACCACATAGTTAAACTGCACAGGTTCATATAGTTATACAAAACCATAATCTAGTTTATACAACTATTTAATAAACTCAAATGGTAAACTATCGCTAATAATAGTAAGACTGTCAAGACTCCACGGTATCACACGGCGGAATAAGCAATAATAAGCCCAAAATATAAATACGAGAAAGCTTAGCCTCCTGCTAGTCCATCTACACAACTCCATGTGTTGTTTACACCTGTTATCTAGTCTACTCATTTAAGAGTACCCGAGATAATAAGAAGAAAAACATACTATGAAAGTCGATATAGTATACGTGACACATGGTATGGAGAATCATACCTGACAGGTCCATACATCCAAAGAGTTAGCACATAACATAGGTTATATGCTACTCTACATCATAATCATCATGGGTGTATTATATGTCAAAGCACTATAGGTGTCTAGATATCTGCACCAATGATATCTTCATCATATGACACCCCTAGGGTGATAAACAACCAAGCAAACATAACATCCATTCCCACATTAACTCACTTAGTGCATCAGATATATGATACTCATATGACCTTACCATACACTCAAGTACTACTCAATGTCCTGGTTTCTTGGTACTCGAATCCATGCCACTTAGTAGGCTAGGAACTAGACCACCCATCTGATAGTCCAGGATAAAATCTCCTGTCCGAAGAAAAGGACCCGTTCGACCTAAGTGGGCATCCCCACATACCCTTGCTTTATGAGTACACATCGAAACCTTCAAGTATCAATGATCCCTTTGCACATTTCATCCATAGTAGAGTGTGTCCTGGAACTGGTCTCATCATACAACTCCGGTCTGAAGTCGCCAAAATTGGGACAATTCTCAACAATCATCACTAGTCGTAGAATATCATTGTTTGTTACATAATCATCCTCTAATAGTTTCTTAAGTCCAACCCAAAGCCCAATGCTCTGTGTCCCAAAGTGTAGCTATCAATCGCCAAAGCCATCACGTCGAAGAGTCGCGTCACCGCTTCACCATTGGAATCGCTCATCGTAGAGCAACAACATCACCAGAAAGGGTCGATTGCACGAACGATCCACCATGTCGGGCTCCCCAAAGCCTCTTTATCATCCACGCCAAAAATTGGTCAAATTGGCCATCACTAATAGGGTTAAGTACTGACCACTCCAGAGGGGTCGGTGCTGACCGCTTTGGTTTTGTACGTAACCAAAGATGACTAAGTACATACCAAGTGAAAACGTCCGGCATGCCTCCCGGGGTTCAAAGCACGTTGTGACAATACTTCGATGACGTGACTTGTCTTATTATTCCCATTCCAATGGCACAAGTTTCGTTAGAATCCGAGACTATGCACGGGACGCTATTTTTGGGCGTTTTAAAGTCGTACGGGCTGTCAGAACATCCGATCTTGAAAATTCTTGGACTGTGCAGCTCGTATACTTTTTCTTGACTCAAGAACGTTTTCCATTCATCCAAAATCTTCGGTGTATCGGTGCACGTATATCAGTATAATACGTATAACGACCAAAAATGCTAAAAAATAAATAAATGATCAGAATCATCCAACAAAATTACCAAGCGTCAAAGATGTCACTACTCAAGATCGTTCAAAATTATAGAGTCATACGACTCAATATGAATTTAAAAATAATATTTTGCGATCCTCCGATACGTAATATATGAGTCATTACATATTCAAATTTAAATTTATAGATAAATGGTTTGTACATACGAACCGATGTGTGTATATATATGTATGTATGTGTATATATATATATGTGTGTGTGTGTGTGTATTTATAATAATAATAATTAAAATAATAATAGGCAGAAAATACGTATATAAATGGGCTAATGTATCTGTTGCGATGTAAACCCCAACACTTACATACAACCACATTAAATCATGTACATATTTATATGTTGCACGTACACTTACACAAATGTGTGTATTTGATACACATATACACTTTATATATTATATATATACACAAAATCCAACCTTTATATTAATTAATTAATTAAATAAAATAAAGGTTTTATTTAAAATTATTTAGATTGGATCCAAATTAATTACACTTCATACGTCCAATAAGATCTAAAATGATTTTTGTTTTGTTTTGAAATTCGTTTATTTAACCTTTTACCTGTTAGCCCAGTTCTAACAAATTCCACCCATCACCATTTGAAAATTTAACACCTTCAAGTTCAAACGAATAGTTATATTTCTAAGTGCCCATTATCCAAAAAAAAAAATCTACTTCGCACATCAGAGCGTAATATACTAATCACAAAACCAAACCATTTTTTAGTGTTGCGTTTCCATTTCACTAATTTTTCTCCACTCAGAAATATATGCAAGTTTTCAAATTGTTACTAGAATTAAAATACAAAACATATGACAATCAATATTGTAATCCTACTTACATTGCATGTCGTAAACTCATTGTTATAACACACTATTAAATATATGCAATCATTTATCTTCAGTGTTATATTCGGGAATGATTTGGAAGATGCTGCGGAATTTGAGTTTAGTCTCATAACAACCACGAGGTATTAATACAAACCTAGGGAACGCGTAACCAACCTATCAAGTGCACTATGCTTTAATTTTATTTTTTTCGTACATCCACAATGTTATGTGTGAATTCAACCTATTCCTTTCTTGTAATTGGAAAATGGGAATAAAAAATGAAAAGTTTACCAATTCTTCAAATTCTACTCCAAAAATCATAATCCATTTTATTTTCACTCCAAGATCAATATTTTCTTTTCTTTTATTCTTTTTCTTTTACGGGTTTTACTCATCTTCTTTTGCTTATTATCGGACTTTTAGGGTTTTAGTGGATAGAAGCTAAACTATTCTTTTTTATTGGTCGGTAGATAATATTATTTTGGTCTTAATTGAGGAAAAAAAAAATCTTATTGGCGGGCACACCTTTACCAATCGTCCTTCTCAAGTTCGCGTTTACCATAATTCCCGACGAGCTCGTCCAAGTTTCCGACCGTCCAAAAATAAAAGTCGAAAGAAAGTATCAGAATTCAGATCTTTCAAATTTTGGAGAATGGGAATCGATCTAGAATCAGAGAAGCATGCCAAATACATTCTCTCAGTAGAAAAGGTTTACTCTCTTTTCAATTCTTCTTCTTTATATTTTTTCGACATTCTCCGTGTTAACTATCGATCAATCAGCAGAAAAAAGATGATTTCGAATCTCTCGTTATAGAGCACCTGAGAATAAATGGTGCGTATTGGGGTTTAACAACCCTAGATCTTCTTCACAAGCTATCCTGTGTTGATTCTGAAGAAGTCATATCTTGGGTTATGAAATGCTATCATGAAGACTGTGGTATGCTTTGCTTAAGTGTCAGTAGAAATGCTAATATTTCTGAGCTTTTATTTCCACGTGAGGTAAATGAATGCATATAACATGTTTGATGGATTGCGAAGCAGAGGAATATTGGGTGACGAGCAGTAGTTAAGTTATAATCAATATCATTATGATTAATGGATACCTGGTTTCTAGCATTAATTTTTATCTGATTTAAGGAATAGTTCTTATGCATATAATCCATTTACCCATTACTTTGATGCAATTCCTTTTGATAAAGAGGATGAAGAGCTACCTTCACCTGATAATACAAACAAGTAACTGCCAATTTTACGAGTAATTCTAAATAAGATTTATTTGTAGGTGGCTTTGGTGGGAATATTGGGCATGATCCGCACCTTTTGTACACACTTAGTGCTATTCAAATTTTGGCTCTTTTTGACCGAATTGATGTGCTGGATATTGATAAAGTTTCGGCTTGTATCCTTTTTTTTGCTAGATGCACTATTATTGTATTTAATTATTTTACTATGAACTTCTTTTGTTCAACGCTACTGCCATTGATTCATCTGTCTAAAAACGAGCAAGTCTTTTATTCTTAATATGTAAAATAGACATCAGTGGGCTTCAAAATGAAGATGGTTCATTCTCTGGAGATATGTGGGGTGAAATCGATACTAGGTACAGCCTCTTCTTATTTGTTACTACACAATTAGTGCTAAATTACAACATCATGTGCGAAAAAAGTTATACATAAGCTCTTTACTTGTAGGTTCTCTTATTGTGCAATTTGTGGTCTCTCATTATTGCATCGTCTTGATAAGATTAATGTGGAGAAGGCCGTGGGTTATATTGTGAGTTGCAAAAATCTAGATGGTGGCTTTGGATGTACACCTGGAGGAGAATCTCATGCTGGGCAAAGTAAGTTTATGGTATTTAATTCTAGTAGCCTATAATAGTGCTGTGGATTATTTATTTAAGTGTCTTACATAAACTGTGTATTTTGAATGCAAAACAATGATTGTATAACTTCATTTTCATCTTACAAAAAGGGGTATATTTTCAAGAGGGATAAGTACACTGCCCTTTATTTCTCACACTTTCCCTTCATCTTTCCATTACCAAATATGTAGTGTAAAAGGGAAGTGTGGGTGATAACTGAAGAAAGAAATTAGAGAGTACTTGTTATTCCCTTAATTTCTTTTGAAATATAAATAATTGAATACGCAAACTCGCTGTATAATTCACAGTAACAATAGTTTTCCATGGATGGTGAATATTATGAGATATTTGAATCTTGGCTATATCTTCAGTTGGCCGACACAGTCTATCTTTTCCCCGTTATATATGATAAGTATTACAAAGTAATAACCTTTGTAGTTTGTTAACCTAGCACAAAAAGGATTATGCATTTCTGTTAACAGATGATTGCTTGATCTTCCAGGTCTACCATACTATACTGAATAATATTTCATAATCACGTTTTCAAGTTGTTTCCCTAAAATATTGCCAACTGGCTTCTAGCTGATTGCCTAATCTTCCGAAACAGCCCTGTTATATTTGTGCAAAATTCCCTTGCCGCTTATTTCAGTTGCCATTTATTTAAATTACACCTTGAAACAAGTCTGGGTTATTACAGTTGAGTGACCAGCTAGTCACCTTGTCTTCCAATCCAACGGATGTTGAAGAAATTTCATTCACTACCAATTCCGTGTGACATACTCTTGAAGTATTAGGTTGTTGATCGACAACCTTTTCTGGCATCTACTAATATAAGTTCAGGGTATAAAGTTGAGTTGAGATGTAAAGTGGGAAATAAATCAGGATTGACATGCCTAATGTGCCTACCATTTGTGAGGCATAAGATCAAAATTTCAGAAGAACCCTGTGTATTTGAACTTTTGAATGCATCAGTTGGCAATGCCAGTGTAAATATACTTCAACCCTGATTTAAGCTTACATTAGAATAAATCACAACAGACGTAGCCTCTGGCATATTCAAGTTGTCTGTGAATGCAGCTTCTCTGTGTGTGTGTGCGCCTTCATGTTAGTATTAAATCTTACTTGTGTTCCATGCCAGTTTACCTGAATTTATGTTCCAAAGGAAGAAATCCAGTAGGGATTTTCATTCTTTTTATTGATTAATCCCCCGATGACTTCTCAGTCACCTACTCTTTATTAGCTGCAATATGCAAGAAGGGAGAAAAACATAAAAGAGGGAGACATATGGTGGTCAGAATAGAGTCTACCAACGTCATTACGTCAATTGAAATAGTTACGTAGGAGGTGGTTAGAATGTGAAACTGGAGCAACTTAGAAGCAAATAGATAGGTAGAGCAACAGTTTATACACCCTTGTCTACTTCATGTTTGAAATATAGATGAGATATTTCTTGAGTGAAAGATTTATTTAAGCTTGGATTGTTGTCAATACAAGTTTATTTATTTGATCCTTTGTTGATTACGCATGTATAGTGATTTGCTTCACGTTGCTAGTTGTACATCATGTAAAGAACTTAACTGGATGTTGGAATTTGCAGTATTTTGCTGTGTGGGTGCTCTTGCTATAACTGGATCTCTACACTATGTAGACAGAGACCTTCTTGGTTGGTGGTTATGTGAGAGACAATGCCAAAATGGAGGACTAAATGGACGTCCTGAAAAGCTTGCTGATGTGAGATATTAAAGTGGTTGCATCTTTTATATGGTCTTTTTGCAATTTAGTTCACATTAAATTTGTGAACTTATATTGACATGAATCTCTCAAGCTGCTACCGTGAAAGTTGGTTAAAATTATATTGCAGTTAATGTACTCTTTCAAAATCGTAAAACTGCGATTGAGGTCGGGATTTGAAATTACTTGTCAGATTTGGATCTTTTTTCTTTCTAACCCCATAGCATTTGTTATTATTTTTCGTTTGTATTGAGGCAAAAACTATTCCTGATCAGGTCTGCTATTCATGGTGGGTACTTTCAAGTCTAATATTAATCGACAGAGTGCATTGGATTGATAAGGATCAACTTTCCAGATTCATTCTAAATTGCCAGGTTAGCCGATGCTGTAAAATTCAGATAATACAACTAACTGTTCATTTACACAAGCAAAATTTGCAATACAATACTTTGACACAAGTACATCCCTGTCGCACCTACTAAACGCAATCCATGCATTGTATGCATGTGTGTGCACACACATAAAGATGCAGAAACAGAGGTCTGGTACGGTATGTAATTTGTCTTAGTAAAAACACACATATAATGATGCATTGAGAGTAGAAAAAGGAATAAATACTATGGTCAATATGGAATTATATGTTCATCTGCGGAATAAACGTTTTCTTTGAAACTGATTAGTATTGTACAACTGTATCCGTATGACAAAACTTAGTATTCTTGGAAGAAGACATGGCTCATTACGCGCGCTCGTGTGTGTAATGTAGTTGAGTTTCCCATAATTTTTGGTACCAGGATAATACTGAAGTAACCGAAGTATATAAATCAAGTTTGATATGTGTAATTCTTGTATAGAAAGAGTTGATTATAAGCATGTTCCATGTTAAAATTGTGCAGGATAGGGAGAATGGGGGAATATCAGATCGGCCTGATAACGCTGTTGATGTTTTCCACACCTACTTTGGCGTAGCAGGTGCTGATCTGCCGCTGTTGGTTTAAATATGTTCTCTTATTATATTTTCTGTCCTTTCTAGTATGCTTGAATTCCTTCTTTTCTACATTATTGGTGCATAATAATTCCGGTTTAAATTGGGGCCAGTTCTATGGTGTAATATTTTTATTTTACTTTATATAAAAATTTAGGATCAAGTCATACATTTTGGTGACTATAACTAATATTCTAGTTATGAATTTACTTCTGCAGGGCTTTCGCTTATGGAATATCCAGGATTGAAGACTATTGATCCTGCTTATGCATTACCTGTAGATGTGGTAAACAGAATTTTCATTGAAAAGTAAATAACAAAATTTCTTATATTTCAAATCACTTTGTATTGATTCATGTAGCTTGTGTTATTCCAAAGCATTTTTATGTGGATATAAATGCATTTGTGTCCATTCAGATTTTACTGGAGTATCTGTATTTCTATACCTTTTATCGTTCTTTATTAAAGTGTATAACAGTTAAGGTCGTTTCTAATGCTATGGTGTCTGAGATGCAGCTGAGGGAGCTAAGCGTTGAGAATGTCAATATAGTTCAAGTGGAGTCTAAGCGGAGCTTAGACCTTTTGGGCTGCTAGTTACAACTTTTCAAAATGTACGTATAATCATTGTATAACATGTGTAATATAGGATGCAATAAAAAAAAGCTTTGGACGGTAACTCCTCGTTTTTAATTAAAAGGAATAAAACACTCATACATAATAATTTATGTAAATTAGGTTTCTGCTCATGTATTTCTTTCATATGTAGCTATTATTCTGGCTCTTATTTAAAATTTGCATTTTCTTATCAATTTTCAAAACGCAATAATTTTTTTCTTTAAATAACGGATTAACAAATCATTTTCACCGTTAAATCATAAATTTTATTATTTTTTAACGATAAGTATAATGGATATGTAAAACTCGAAATTTCGAAACTCATTATTTTTAAATTCGAATTTTTGGAAAATTTCGAAACACGATTATATTTTTTAATTGCATTTTGAAATTTCAAAACACAAATTTCGAAACACAATCATAGTTTTTAACTTTATTTCGCAATAATATTTTCAAATTTCGAAATACAAATTTTGAAAATGTTGAAATTTTAGCGGTGTAGTTTTTAACTGCATTTTAGAAAAACAGTTTTTTAGCTGCATTAGATGTAATTTTTTTACTGCATTACTAAAATGCAGTTAAAAATTGCTATTTAAAATTATGTTTTTCAAAATTTTAGTTTTATATCAACAATTGATATTATTAGAAATTTTATTAAATTTGTGATTTAATGGTGAAATCGATTTTAAATCCGGTTAATCTATAAAAAATTATCACATTTTAAAGTTTGGAAATAAAGGAGTCGACGAATGCTAATAATTTTCGGGTATGATGTTAGGAAAATGGAACCTAATTTACATAATCAGTAACTAAGAGATTCGTTTTATAATTCAATTATTAAATAGGGATCCGAGATTAATATATTCTAATAAAAAAGGTATGCAAAGGAAATGTACGTTTCAATTTTCCATTAATAACAAATAGAAAGCACGAAGTTAAAAGTTAATGTAATCACGTAAAATACCAATACGATAAATAGGCCAGACAATCAAAAGCAGGGCAATAAACACATTACAAAAGAGATATTTATCGCCTCAAAGACTGCTCCAGTCATTATTCTCCTCACATTCTCACCACCAAAATAATTTTCATTACCACTCTCATCTTCGTTTTTGAACCCAATGACAATTGATCCGTAAAGACCTAATATAACATTTGAAAATCATTGTCTTGAATAATATTTGGTTAACAATATGGTAACCAGAGGCTCATAAGAAGTGACTTGATAAAATAGAGAATATGTATCATAGTAAAGAATACAACTCATAGCGGAAAGATAAAACAATTTGTGTGGGATTAAAGACATAATAACTCACATACTAGAAATATGCTCCGAACAGATGAGTCAATTACAACATAAATCTCATACACATACTCCAATAAAGTAATTAAGTTCAACATGCCTCTAAGTATTGGAATACCGGATAGATAGTGACAATACTTGCAAATATGCTAATTTTATATCTTCCGTGGCCATAGACCTTCAGCTATCCCTTCAGTCAACTTAATCAGTAGGTACATAACAAAGGAAATGAAATATAAAAAGGAAAATGACACTAAATTAAATTAACTAACAAATTGATATTACATGAACAATGAATTAACACGTTTATTTTATTACGATCTAATGACACTCGCTTACCGTATGCAAGACAAAATGATTAGTACATAAAGTACACACGCGCCCCCTTTATGTATGATATTAATTTTTCTCAAACATCTTTCAAGTATGAAAAAAAATGTTATTTAAATAATGACTTTTTACAGGATTAGGTGAAACGATTTTTTATTTTGAGAATATTTAAATTATCGTTTGACGTTTTTTGACAAAGAATGGTATTTTTGTGATTTTACAGAACAAGCTAAACAGTGTATATTTTTATTGTTTTGTGATCTTGTCGCATTTTTATGCACGATTGTATTTTTGTTCCGTCGTTCACAATTTGTACGCGAACGAAATTATGTACGAGTCGAGTCCAAAATTGCAAAATAAACCCGACATCAATAGATTTGTCAATCACGTTCACTCACTTCTCTTCCTCTCCACTTTTACAAGCTTCCTGTAACTTTCGAATCCAAAAGGAAAAGCAACTTCAAACCTTCAAAAATACATATCCTAAGATTTACTCGACGAAAAAAATTTAAAACTAGGATCTTTGGATCCGTATTGAAGAGATCTGCATGTTGATATAGGTTTTGTGGAGCTCGTTTAGGCTTTGGTATGGTTGACTAGTGCAACAGTCAAGAGCTTGACTAGGGTTTGTGTTTTCTTGATTTGTGGTCGTCGATAAGGCATGAGGTCGGTTCATATGAGTTTCTTATGTGGCATTGCATCTCCGTGCAAAGAATTGAGGTGTGCGGTGCACGTTTGGGTGGTCCGATCTGGGACGGTCGAGGGCTGTGGTTCTAGGTCGCGAGCGAGATTTTAGGTGCGGGTTCAAGATGGTGGGATCGAGGGAGATGAGCTCGAGGAGGGGCGAACTATGGTGATGGTCGTTTGGGCTATCCTCTATCCTAGCGCGAGGTAGGGTGGTGAGAAGCGGCGGTAATGGTTACAGGTTTAGGCGGGAAGTGTTTTGGAGGAGGAGGGTTTAAGTTATAATAGGGTAATTAACTTTAATAATGAGATTAGTGAATATAATTAAATTTTAGGGATAGTTTCGTTCACATTCCTGTTAAGTTTTAAAATAAAGAAAACATCCTTCCTAAACTAAACTTACGTTTCTAGTTTCCGTTTTCAAATCCGTCCGCGCCAAAAGACCCAAATAACCTTTATGTTTTTAGCATTTCAAACGCGTATAACTTTCTGTGGAAACATCGGATCAGCATACCGTTTTCATCAAAAAATCATAAATTTTTATGATCTTTTAAATGAGATCCATTGTTGATACAAAAAAAATCATATTTGCAGTAAGGCTTCAATTATTCTATATATTTGCAAAGAATTCTGCAATTTTTGAACATCATCGATTTTTCTTCAAATGTCAGCAATTATTCCATATAATTGCAGACTTTTATGCAATTATATGGAATAATTGCAGACTTTTATGCAATTATTCTATAATTGTCGACTTTTCTCAATTATTCATTATCCTTGCCATTTTATGCAATTATATGAAATGATCATCAATTTTTCTTCAAATATCAGCAATTATTCCATGTAATTGCAAGCTTTTATGCAATTATATGGTATAATTGCCGATTTTTCTGCAACCATTTCATATAAGTGCATACCTTTACGCAATTATATCGAATAATTGTAGAAAACTCTGCAATTATTCCAAGTACTCGAAAAGTACAACTATATCATATAATTGCAGACTTTTTTGCAATTATTGCATATAACTGCTGAATTGTCTGCAATCATACCATATAATTGCTAAATTGTCTACAAGTTGGATCCGCGAATAACTTGTCCTGCCGTTGTTTTTACATATGCACAATGCCACGCATTAGAAAGATAATAAAATTTGTGATTTAATGGTGAAAACTGTTTGTTAATCCGTCGTTTCTACAAAAAGTTATTACGTTTTAAAGATTGATACTTAATGGGGTGCAAAATTTAATTATGGATGTGAGAATAACATTCACATATGAATAATCAACTTTCAACAATGGAGCAGGGGGGTATTTTAGGGAAGAAAATTGTAGTATTTGCAAATAGGGATATAATTTATACTTTTTTTTGGGGGGATGTTTTGTGTATTAAGTTTGATTCTAGGGATGTGTCCCTTATTTTCACTAAATTTTAATTTAATCTCAATCTTATAAAATCAATAACTTGTTCATACAAGGTCCAATTGAGGCGAGACTTTTTGCGTTGCGCTCGTTATGGCGATAGCTACGTGATTAAATCAGTTTGATTGAATTTGAAGCTAATGGAAATTTGGGCTATAATCGAACGTTCAAACTGGAATGTCTAAGCGTCCGTTGGAATTTCGGTGAGTTAAACTCACCTTTTTGGATATTCAGTAGGATATATAGTAGATAAAATCTACTGTTTGTGTTTGGGTGAATTATTTGTTGGTTTGGTTAACAATCCGCTTTTGAAAAGAAAATGACAATTTAAAATGAAAGACAAGGAAAATTTATAGAGAAATCCGAATTTCTCGACAATTGTGATTTTTAATTTTCAGTTATATCCCTATTGATTTTATTCCAGTTATATAACTATTATATAGATTGTTAAATGTCAAAAAAGTTGATAGTTTGACAGTATTAGATGTGACGCTGACATATGTTAAAAGTTGAAATCTTTTAGAGAAAAGATGGTAATAGCATCAGTTAAGTGACATAGTAACTATTGGCCTCAAAATAGTATTTTTAAAAATACTATTAATTGTCGTTTCATTTGGAAATGGTTTTTTTATTTGAGAAGTGATTTTTAATCTGACCATTTAGAGTTGTTGTGATATTTTAATCAAAAATAGTTTTTGTACTTCTCTATTTTACTTCAATTACTTTTATTATTCTTTTCTAATATATGTATATGTGTGAATGTTTTAAGATTATTTTGAAAAGTATTTATTTCATACAAAATTATAATAATAATGAATGTTTATTTTAAAGGAAATGAAAAGAGGTTATCTTTTGTGGAAATTTTAAAGTGATTTTGTGCTTAAAAGAAGATAGAAATAATTTGGGAATAAATATTTATGAAACATTATTATATAAAATGTTGTAATAAAAGAACAAATTTATAAATAGAATTTTATAAAAAATAAAAAGAGATTTATAAGCGGTATTTTATATATAAAGGAATATGTTTATAAATAGTATTTTAAAAAAAGAAAATTATTATCATTTGATAAATTGGAGAAATAAATCACATTTGTCGATTTATAGTAATATATGGAATGATCGTTTTATGGAAAATATTTGGTTTTATTTTGAAAACTAAAGTTTGTGATAAATTTGGAGATTTATAGACGTTATTTTATAAATAGAAATGAATTTATAAAAGGATTTTTATAAATATGAAAGAAGTGTTTAAAAAGGATTTTTATAATTATAAAAGAGTTATAAATAGAAATGAGTTTTATAAAAGAAATTTTATAATTGAATTTAGAATTTTACAATTATATTCGGAGATTTACAAAAGGAGTTCTGTAATTATACCTTGAGATTTATAAATGATATTTTATAAAGGAGACTTATAAAGTGAAGTTTTATAAAGAGATTTACAAATGGAGTTTGTAAATATAAAGAGATTTATAAAAAGGAGTTTTATAAAAGAAAATTGAGATTTGATTTCCATAAATGATCATTTTAAATTAGGGTGGTATGGAAATTATTCTTTTCACACTTAACACCAAATTCCGAGGTATGGAAACTCGTCTCTATATTGAGAATTAAGAATGTATATCGAGGCAAAGATAGTTTTCTAACTTGTCTGATTTCATTGTTAATCGAGGGATAATACTGGTTGAAATTGGGAAGTAGTGGTAAGTATATTTGGTCCAATTTTTATACGATCTATTTACTTTCACAAAAAAGAAAGATGTTTGGTTTTATTTTTATAAATGATTTTAAATTAACATTTGTTTTAACCTAAATAAGTATGGTTTTAGAAAATGAATTCATTTTTAAGATTTGTGAATATACTTATACCGTTGAGATAAGTATATGGATGCATTTTTCGAAGTATTGAAAATGTAGGGTTTTGTGAATATACTTATACTGTTGATATAAGTATATGGAAAAGTTTTCTAAGTTTTAGAAGTTAAAGGATTTAGGAATATACTTATACAGTTGAGATAAGTATATCAATATTTTTCAAGTATTGAAAAGAGTAAGGAGACTTGTGAATATATCTTTGTAAAAGTATTTTGATATACGTATTTACAAAGTAATTTTAATTAGCAAAAGGATTAATTAGAGAGGCTTAGTGGTTGCTTTGTGCTTCATCATGCTTGGTTAAATCTCTGATTGAATTGTTTGTTTATTTGATAGTTAAATAACTGACTATCAAATGTTAGCCAGTTTTAAAGTTATCGTTGTCGGTTCGAAGAGATCAGGTTTAGGTATATTATCCGAAAACCACTTCGAACCAACATAAGCTTTCGAATTGGAGACATCTTGAAGATGATGAAATCGAAGACGGAGTTCTTTGAAGTGCAAGGGCCACTTTGTATTAATCCTGAGGGCGATTTCAAAAAGGATGTTATAGAAGTAGTGCCTTTAGTTTGTTCATAACCTAAACAACTTGTATCGCGAATGCTGACATTACATTGCTGCCTGGAGGGCAGTGTTAGCATTCCAAATGAGATTTGCTAAAAAAGTAAAACGTAGCCTCTAGCCTCAACAACCGAGAATGACTAAAACATGGGGGTCGCAAGGCTATGTGGGTCGCACCCATTAGGGTATTGTCATCACCCTTTCTAGATTATTATTTATGGATTTGGTTGTGCAGCAGAGCTCTCGGGAAAAGGTTGCAAAGCAACCGAGGGGATGAAATATTCGATACTATCCAGTAAGGGGTAGGCCGGTCTTGCCATGCAGGGGGTCCATGCGAGGCCCTTGGTACACTTTATCTAGAGATGTACTGTAATAGACGGTACCCCAGTAGCTTTGTCATTGATGGAATCCATTCTCCAATAAGTGCCTTTCGAACTTAGTTATATACCTATTATTTTGGAATTAATTAATGTAATAATTTCTGCTATGATTCAATATTTATTTTAAACCCTAGACATTATTATAATATCAGAAGATTTTCTATGAAATGGTTTGGTTATCGTAAGGTAAAAATCCGTCCGTGTTTATGTGCGACGTGGTCATACGAGATACCTTTATTTTGGAAGATTTTATAACATAAATATCTAATTGAGGTGTGTTTCTCACATTGGTTTACCAGACTGATCCGGGTGTTATTTTCTTATAATCCTCGGGTCAGATCGAGCATATTTTCAAATCCAGTTTGGATGCTTTGGAACTTCAGGAGACGAGCTGGATGCCTCCAAGATGTATTTAAGTATATTTTATTTTCCACTGCATTGGATGTTTCTATTTATCAGCAATTGCGAGGAAAAGTTGTTATAACTATCCATACCGATGATAGATTAGTGTACTCTGATTTGATGTATGTATATTACAGTTTTCTTTTGTAAAGAGATGTTGTATATTTTATATTATTCGTTACAATGTGAGATTCTGTTATGTCTTTCTTTCTTTTCCCCCCAACAATCTGTCATTCCGGCACTTGGATGATTGGTACGTGAATACCATGGATGTATTAGTGTCAACTTTTGAGGGTAAGAAAGGCGGATCGTTACAATATTGATTTAGATAAACTAAAAATATATGCGGATTTACTGACACTTATAAAAGCAAAGATAAATAGAAGGAAAAATTATACATTAAAATTTGTCATTATTGAGATCCAAACCTATAGTTTTAATAATATTTCAAATTTACAAATAATAATAGAGATTATTTTATGTCATTAGAGAGATTTGAACTCGTGACCTCATGGTCCTCATCTCTACATAGTAGTGTAAGGATATTTTCGGAACTTAAAGGTTGGATAAAATATCGTAAGTCTATTACAACCATTAATAAAGATGTTATTACTAACTAAATATGTGACATAAAAATTATACTATTAAATATCTACTACCACCAAGGCATATCTGGATGCAATGAAACCTTACATCCTAGGATAGCATGCTCGAATCCATCTAACAAGATTAGAATCGGATATAGTCAATCATACCAAACAATGTTGTACATCAAATTAGATCCACATGATTACCTAAATCAATCATTGCAAATGATATAAACATGTATTATGATTTCTGCTGATATGCCTAAAGACAAGAAAGCGAGAACAACACTAAAATGTCATCTTATGCTGGACTAGTTGAACGCTACGGCTAAGAATGGGCATCCCCAGTCACTGCCTTAACCATGTCATGAAACTTAGGACTTAAGGGCACTGACTTTTTGCCATATCAAAAAGGTGCACACAATGCTCAAAAGTCAAGGCCGAAGCCAAAACTATGGACTTTACTTTCGTAATACAAATATTTGACGAATCATAACCATTATACCCAAATTCATCACCTGATTATAGAAACATCTACTAAACGATTATGGAAAACTTGATGATTTAATTCCTCAAATTACATACCCACACACACATATGCACTCCGACCGTACCACAATTAAAATGTCATAAGTCCTGATCCATGTTATCCTCCAAACTTCCAAGTACCTTCCCCAATGTGCTTAAGTTCAAATTCGATGCATAAACGAAGTCCGGGAAGCAATTGAACTAACCCTGGAATAAATATTCTTCGCATGAGCTAATCATTTGATTAATATGGTCAACTAGTCGACTGAAAGGTATTTCAGTCGATTGGTTACCTGATCCAATCGAGTGAATGGCTGTGTATGTAACCTATTTCCATTCTATTTCATTTTTGTTCTTTTATAGCCTCGATCATTTGAATAGTGGGTTTTATTCGGTCGACTAATGTTGTATAGCGAGGTTTTTATCCCTTAGCTTTGTTTCTTCCTATTTCTTCTAAGCATTTATACAAACAATTTGTATATGTTTTAATATATTCTTTTAACTTAATAAGAGGTTTATACACATCATTTCAATCAGCAAACGATGACTCAATCCAAACAACAATCGATTGATAGTATAAAGTGATAGATTAGGGGTATGCGTTAGGGGCAATTCTGTAATTCATTGTAAATTAATTAACTCGGTAATTAATTCTCGTTCATAATAAAGGTGTTTTTCTTCTGTTATATATTTGTTATAATGTGTTCTAAATAATTAAATTATTTAATTAAAATATATTTCATAGAAAATCCATAAATGGTGTGTTGGTGATAGTAATTACAAATAGTTGTAATCGTGAGTATTGTATCATATTATAATAAACACATCATTTTAAATGTTCCTAGTCAAGATGCATTGAGACAAGATATCAATGTATCCATTGAGACTAGATTACATAACGCTCTCTAAATGCTGGACAGTGTATTACTTGTGGCTGTTGGGGCACTAAGAGGTTGATAGAGTTAGGGGCATGCCCTATGGGCAATTATGTAATTTGTTACATATATCTAACTCGTTGACCAATCTTGTTTGAAATAAAGGTGTTTTCTTTCCATTATATACTTGATATAATATTGTTATATTAATTAATTAATTTAATTAAAAGTATATTTAATAGAAAATCCATAAATTGTATGTTTTGTGATAGTTTTTTCGACTTGAGAATACTGTGAATCTTTAAAATGAAAACTCCGCTTTGATTATAGTTAAATTAGGCACGACGTCAATCAAATGACTATAGTTGGGTCGAGTGAAAGTATCTGTAGTGAAGCACCATTCAAGATAGGACTCGTCTCCTTAGTTATATGGGGTTAGTATCACGGTCAACTCAAGTCAAACCAAAGTCAAAATATCTGGCCAGAGTAGCATGGTTAATAATAATTGTTATTATTGAACCAAGGACTATGTGTTTGGACTATAGAGTTGAATGTGGACGATGTTGAAATTTTGACCATTACCAAATTCAATAAGCCCAAAGTAATATAGCTTTGACGAAGAAAATTGGCATAAATAATTACACCACCGGGTAATGTTTAATAAAGTGAAATTAAATTTACCGAAGCTGAGTAAGTGATAAATTTAGCCATAATATCCACCACAAGCTAAGTGAAGTGTGAACGTTAACATTCGAATAGTTCGATGTTAATCGTTGATCGAATTTACACCCAAGAGTCACATAACCGAAATGATGAATTATCTTTAGACCAAACAATTAAATTAGTTTATAATTGTTATAAATTAATTAAATAAATTAATATTTTTGAAATACTAATTATAAAATTTGATTATGATTTGAGAAATAAAATTATTGCATATATTTATAAAAGTTATAAATATATTGATCGATGTGAGATATCGATAACAAATCAAGCTAAATATAATCGTGTATCTTTAATTTGGGTTAAATAGGCTCACAGCCCATACATTTTGGAGTGATAGGTGGCAGGTCTAGAGAGAGGTAGGGGGCGGCTACAACATGTGTGATTAGGTTTTGGAGATGTGTGGTGGAGATCTAGTTATTTCTCTCTTATCCTACTATATAAATTATGATCTCAAAACCCTAATTACATTCTAATACATTTTTGGAGACGTTGCCTTCTTCTTATTCTTATTTTTCATTTTAATGGTAGAAACTATCCTCTAAAAATATCCCAAAATCTCAATTCCAATTCAAATTAAAAACAAAACTATTTGATAGTGAACGATCGTTGATTCTTGACTAGCAATCTCATGAATCCAAAAGTTTTAGAGAAAGAGATCTTATTATTTCAAAGTGCACTTTAGGACATCTATTCCGGGTAATGTTTTTTTCATATATTAACCATATTATTATGGTTTTAAGATTTGTTAATCATTTAATCTTATGTATATAAATTAGATTATTGTTATTTCATTAGTTACGTGAGATTTTTGTATGTATCGTTGTTGTCAGAATGAAGATTAGATAAGTGTATAAAGTTTATAGATCCAATTCATGTTTTATGTTTATAATCTGTTGTTAAAAGTTAAAACAGAATTTAGTTTAAAATTATATATGTTTATATATTAATTTATGATTTAAATATTCACATACAATTTGAATTAAACATATGTTTTCATTTTTAGTGTATAACATTGATCTGAATTTTCTTAACACTTGATGTCTATTATGGATTATAAGTGCTAAAAATATTTTTTAATAATTTATTTATATATTATTATTATTATTTAATGATATACGATTCAACAAATTCATGTAAAATAATCTTTGTTTCTAAATTCAATTTTATATTTTCTAAAATTAAGTCATCATGTTAGGCGCCTTATTAAAAACTTTCAAAAAATTTCAACTTAATTTTATATTTTCTAAAATTAATTTAACTTGACCTATTATCTATTATTTAATTAAAAATATTATGTTAATTGATAAAATTCTATAAATTTTTCCTAAGCCCTAAAATATGTTTCTAGATTTTCCAGAATTATAAAACTTGAATTTTTATCATATAAATATTTTATATTAATTTATTATGGTCGAAACTACTTAATTCAATATTATATTTATATATATATATATTAAATAATTAAAATTATTTCAACTTCATATCTGACATGTTTTCTAATTAGTAAGCTAAGAAAATTGGGTATATATATTTTTATTTATTGTTATTTCTGGTACAATATACAGTTATATAAATAAATAAATATTTTCTACAATATTTTAATGATAAAACATATTAATATATATATAAATGATTATTTGAAATTTCTAACTATATGTTCATGCACATATTTGACAACATATAGTACATACAAAATGATCTAATGTGTGTTGCGATGTAAATCGCAGCATCTATATACATGCATGTTATTCCCTCCATGAATTGCTATGTTACACATGCACACACATATATGTATATATGCATATTATACATATACATACATATCTATATATACTTATATAAATAAAACCAAAGTTAAATAAATCCCAAGCTACAATTTATAAATCGAATAAAATCTTTGTACACAATCTGTAGACTACAATTTGTAAAGTTAGAATACATTTGGACATAGTAATATTTCATGCCATGAATAAATTATTAATTAATAACATCTAATGAATCAATCATTTCAAATTAAAGAGAGAAAATAAAAGGTTTCTATCTCTATGTAATGCAATTTATGCTCTTAATTAATTACTTGTTTTAAGGAAGGAAACGAAAGGTTTCCTTCCCTATATATTAACTCTTATAAATAAATGTTAGGTGTATTTGATACACTATGCAATTAAAATAAATTTATCTAAATATTCTATTTAACTTATTTAAATAAAATACACGATTTTATTTAAACCAAATTTAGAAAAGTTCTAAATGATATTTAGACTTCTTAGGCCCATTAAATATCTAAAATGGTATTTTTTTTTTTGAAATTCATCCATTTCTTCCGCTATGGGCTGAGCCAGTTCTTTCAATGGTATCAGAGCCCAATAGCTTATGCGATCTAAATTAGTCATGTTAAAGCTAACTAATTAAGCTTACACACTTAGTACAATATCCAGAAAGGTGATGTCCAGGAGTGGAATTGGGTAATCAGGTACCCTGTCCTGCCTGGTTACCAACCTGGCCTGAAAGGTGAAGTGAGCCTAAGGGTTGCCCCTAATAGAAAAGGCTCAATTTGAATTGGGCCTTGGGTTAATTTTTAAAATATTTTTAAAAATGAAGACAAGATTTTAAATTTAAAAGTTAAATTTAAAATAAAAACATGTTTATTATAAAAGGTTATAATATAACATAATTTTTCAAAATGTTTGAAAATGTAATAAAAAGTTCAAAATGTTTGAAAGTAATTAAATATTGATTCCAAAATTTAAAATTTATTAATAAGATTAATAAAATAAATTAATTAAATGGGTTAATTAATTAATACTTATATGCATGTATTATATATGTTGGTATATGTTATGTTATTTTAAAGTGTTTAAGATAACATAAGTATACATGTATGTGTATAAAATAAATTTTTGAAATTAATATAATTTAATTAAAACTGTTTAATTAAATAAATAAATTAATGGTTAATTAATTAAATAAACATACATATATATAAGATATATGTGTTACACTATAAAGGTTATAGTATACACTATAAATGTTATAGTAGATATGTCCAATATAAAAGTTGTACCGGAATACTAATTTAAAATTAATTAAAGATTTAATTAATTAAAATTAATTAAATAAGATTTAATTAATAAAATATTATACATAAGACTATTATATAAGTAATATGAAATATAAAACTTATATAATAATAAAGCTTATATGATATGAATGTATAGACTAAAAGTGGAACATTAAAGAAACCTTAAATAGACTTAAGGAATAAATACATGTGTAAATGTATGTATACTGTGATTTCCGATATGTCCGACACTTGAATCATGAGAGTATTTTATAAGAAATACATTATTCCATAAATCGATATCACTCAATATAACATATTGAAGATTATGAATCTTTAAAATAAAGTTGCTCTCTATCATTTATATATTAATAGATTTCTTGAATACTCCTTAGTTGTTGAGCTTTCCTCAAGCTAGGGATGTGGTGTGTATTACTATTAATATATCGAATAGATGAGGTAAGATAACTGCATGTATTTGTTGGGCTTTCCTCAAGGCACGTGCATTATACTTAGGCAGTCGCGAAATAATAGGTCCGAGTGAATAATCCTACTTTACTTGTTGAACTTTCCTCAAGGTAAAAGCGGGATTAGGATAAGGTACCAAAGGTTAGGAGTTGTATGTGATACACCCGATAAAGAGTTATCCATCGTATGCAAGCTTATGATTTGTTGAGCTTTCCTCAAGGTCAAAATCCCGAGGCATAGGAGTCCTAGCACCCACTAGTGAAGTTGAAAGACTTCTATGTTTCTCTTAGGGTTTGGTGAAACATAAAAGACTAATGGGGGCCTTATCAGAAAAATGACATGATAACATTTAACCTTTCTAATATTGTAAGAAACATACATTATATAATGTTATAATAATCTACAATGATGAATTTGTGCATTTAAAAATGATTGATAAAACATTTATCAATTAAGATATACAAGTGAATTGAATTGAAAATTGACAAATAGAAATATGACATATACTTACTAATAAATGATTATTGCATGTGAACGTTTCTATACCTATGTAATTGCCTAGTTTTACAACTACTTAATACTTTCGTAATTTAGTCGCATACGTGTTTATTTAGTTAAGACCATGTATTGCATTCTATGAGTTTTGAACTCTAAAATCAATACAAGACGATGGATATTTGATCCATATACAGTCGCATATAAATGTTATATGGTGAACGGTCGAAATTTGTAATGTATAATATTTCGATGAAACCAGTTCATCCGAAAAATCAAATAATCCTTAGTGCAAGATCAAGTATTCAATTTGATTAATTACAAAAGGATTGTATCATGTTAAATGTAACACTGGATTAAAACTACAATATAAATCTAAGAATTTGATCAGCGAAAAGTCAGTTTGATCAGTTTATGCAAAGCGCAATATATATGATGTGACGCCCCACCTCTATACTCACACTAGCCAAGGACACTACGGGGTAATGTCGTCAACTAACACGAAAAATAAGGCTGTTGAGGAGAGACCATCTGTGTAATTACTTTTTGCGAGTACCGATATGTCAGATAATATAACTTACATTTCATTTCAAGAGGAAATCCGACATATCAAATACAAACTCAAAGCTACCACACAGTGGCTATGTGGGATTCGAAAACAAATATAGAAATAAACATAACACAAATCAGTCACAAATATTCATATCACAAAGGCGGAAACAGATATGAATATAACACATATAAGTGTACATCAAAGTAGTGGTCATACAAGATCCACTACATCACAAAAGAATAGGTACAAGTGCTAAGCAAAAGAATATGTATACATCAAGGAGTCTCTATCTCGAATGTATAAAAAGCAAAAACTACTAATCTAAAGTAGTTAGCCAAAAATCAGATGATGGTCCCTGATAAGAAGTCAAGTAGAAGCACCTGAAATACCTCGGTCTGACCCGAGTATTATTTAAGAAGAAAATAATAAACGGATCAGTCTAGCTATAAATATCATATAAAATGAGATAGGGTAAGAGATATGACAAAAACGTACGATAACAAAAATGCCATACTGTGACAAGTATATATAAGGTAACAACAAAAATCATACAATATCTCAAATATTCTCAAGTATCCAAAAAGAATGTCATATTCTTTAAATTATTTACCAAAACACAAATATTGGCAAAACAAATCAATGTCAATCGCATAAAAATCGATGAAACACAAATTCTAGAAATCATCAACTAGAAATCCCGAAATTACAAAAAAAAGGGAAGGCCTATCACAAACGGGAGCATGAAAACTCACCAACACGTGTATCACAAATGAGACGCTATCCCATAAGCTGAACATCGACGCACCCTAAACGATAGGCCTCATGCACAGACTCGGTCGTGGTACAGTCCCCCACGCGGACGAATGAGCCGAATATCGACGCACCCTAAAAGATACGCCTCATGCACAGACTCGGTCGTGGTACAGTCCCCCACACAGACAAAAGAGTCTAACATCGACGCATCCTAAAAGATACACCTCATGCACAAACTCGGTCGTGGTCAGTCCCCCACATGAACAAATGAGCCGAACATCGACGCACCCTAAAAGATACGCCTCATGCACAGACTCGGTCGTGGTACAGTCCCCCACACGGATGAATGAGCCGAACATCGACACACCCTAAAAGATATGCCTCATGCACAGACTCGGTCGTGGTACAGTCCCTCACGCGGACGAATGAGCCAAATGCTCCACGAATGGTCAAAAGACCATGGGTTGCTACCCCACCAAATTGAGCCGAAGCTCCACAGAATAAGTGTAAATTACACCAAGCTAGTAAATAAATGAGTTTAGCTTCATGTCCCATAACCACTGGCTTAACTTAAATATTTACGAGCAAATTGTAGATTTCCACTCGAAAATACAAAATGATCATCATTGATCAATAAGAAGTGTAAATTACACTAAGCTAGTAAATAAATGAGTTTAGCTTCATGTCCCATAACCACTGGCTTAACTTAAATATTTACGAACAGATTGTAGATTTCCACTCGAAAATTGTCACAAGAGTTCAATCGAACAAGTCCAAGAATTAACCGACAAAGTAAACACAAGCGTTTCATACCACTTGTTTTGCCAAGCCATTTAATTAGATTTCTCATACGAATGAGGTAAAGATTTGTATATACTAATAGATTGGAAAACGGTTTTAAAAAGAAGCTTTGTATTAAAAGTACGTTGAAATCGATTTTGTGAAAGCGTTTGAATATTTACTACTAGTATAGAAACCTATGTATTTTTAAAAGTGACAAATCATAGAAAACGATTGTAGAAACAATCGATCACCATAAATTCACATTCGAAGACGTGAATCAAAACCATAGAAATCGATACCAAACCCATCAAATGGATATTCCCAAAAATCCAAAGAAAGAAGTCATCAAAGTCGATAATAAGTGATAACAACTAACCGGATCAACAAAAATCGATTAAAACTGGAAATCCACTAAAAAAGCAGCCAAAATAGGCAAAATGAACAGTTCCAAACGTCTGGGGGTTCATCCAGACGTCTGGATTTAGGTTTTGGAAATTTTCAGAAACCTTCCAGACGTCTGGTAGACTTTCCCAGACGTTTGATAGACTTCCCAGACGTCTGGTTGGTTTGGACCAGACGTCTGGTTCCAGCTTTTGCCTTTTTTTCTCCAGGTCTATAACCAGACGTCTGGACTTGACAACCAGACGTCTGGTTGCCTGTTTTGGGCAACATTTTGCATAGGCCAATGATGGCCAAAACGATTCAGAAGCGATCGGACGAGCAACATAGACTAGGGATTTATGCCAAGCGACAACCCAGCCTTATAGGCTCTTTGATACACCCCAAATATCATGTCCAAACATCCATAGTAGGATTTTCATAAAATTGGACTTCAAAACCAAAAATTGGAAAATTCACCAAATCAATTCAAATCAAAAGCAAATGAACATGCATAAATGTTAGAAATTCATACCTAACAACAATGAAAGTTATAGACATAAATGTGAGTTAAAGAACTCACCTTTAAAACTCAAAGACAACGAATGAGAAGCTTTAAAACAAAGCAAGACCCATTCCTGTTCAATATGCCTCTAGAATCTTCAATCTATTATCAAAGGTGAAGTTTTTCCTAAGTTAGGTTATAGGAATTTCTGTAAATTGAAGAGAGATAGAGATGGAGAAGAAGAAGGGGATGCTTACCTAAGCTTCTCTTTGATTTTGGACTTGAATCTGTATTTCCTAATTCAAACTAAGGTTTAGGAATTTTTATTTCCCATTCTTTTCCACCATTTTTACTTGAGCTTGAGTGTTAGGAAATAGAGTGAGTGAATAGATGAAAAGCAGATGAGTTAGGGTATTATGTTGGGTTAGTGGGCTGAAACCCAAACCCAAAGCCCAAATAGAAAAATAACAAAATTCTACTCAACTCCAAACATATCGATGTTTATACTCAAAAAAGTTGTAAACGCTATTTTGGACTTAATGGAAGTAGTCTCAAGTCCAAATTCGACTGTTTACAAAAATAACATTTTTGACTTAAATCCGATTAACGATGCTATATTTAAATAAAACATTTAAATATACAATTGTAAAATATGCGGGTTGTTACAGACTCTCCTCCTTAAAGAAATTGCGTCCTCGCAATAATTAAGAGGAAGATAAAAAGTAACAACCATACTAAGGCATAACAGCACAAAAGAAGAAATTTTGAAATGAGAAGTTCACCTTAAGGAGCACGAGAGAGTAAGTTCGGATGTGTTCGCTCGATGAATTCTCATGATTCCCAAGAGCAATCCTTAGGATTTGAGGACCATAGAACTTTCACAAGAGGATCATCTTTATTTCAAAGGCATTTAACCTCTGAAGTAATTGTACAAATAGAATGTTGCTCATAAGTCAAATTTGGTGAAACTTCAATTTCTTCAATAACACCGGGCTCAAGAATAGAATCGGAATCCCTAAGGCATTTCCATAGTTGAGAGACGTGGAATATGTCATGAATAGCAGAAAACTGAGCCGGTAATAAAAGGCGATAAGCCATGGAACCAATGCATTCGGTGATGGGAAATGGGCCAATATATCGAGGTGCTAATTTTCCCGATCAACTGAAACACACAACACCCTTCATAGGTGAAACACGAATAAATTCTGGACCTAAAACCAGCTTCTCACTGGCTTCAAGCCAACACGAAGGAGATCGACATGGCCTTCCGTAGAGTGCCTCGAAAGGTGCCATACCAATACTAGATTGGAAGCTATTATTATAGGAAAACTCAACAAGAGAAATATGATCTTTCCAACTTCCACCAAAATCAAGAACACATGCACGAAGAAGATCTTTAAGAGTTTGATTCACACGCTCGGTTTGTCCATCAAGCTGAGGATGATAAGCGGTGCTAAAAGAGAAGGATGAGCCTCAAGGCTACATAAAACAAGAGATGAACATGAATTGGATTCACGATCTCGAATCTCACAAGTGGATAAAGTCTCGAGATAATTCCATTCGGATATCATCATGGAAACAACCACTTGTTTCTACGACTAAGGGCATCGGCAACACGATTACCTTTCCCGGAAGTATAGAGAATATCAATATCATAAGATGCAAGGAACTCGAGCCAACGTTGTTGACACAAATTGAGTTCCTTTTGAGAAAATAAATACTTCAAAGATTTACGATCGCTGTAGAGAACAAATTTCTCTCCGAAAAGATAATGACGCCAAATTCTAAGAGCGAAAACAATGGCCGCGAGCACTAGATCATGAGTGGCATATCTAGTCTCGGCAAGCTTTAATTGTCTAGAAGTATAAGCGATAACACGTTCTCTTTTTGTATGAGAACGACACCCAAACCAATACCACTAGCATCGGTACAAACAATCAATTCTTGGTTCCCTTCGGGAGTCGCAAGAATAAAAGCATCGGAAAAGAGTTCTTTTAATTGATCCTCTTTCCCGAAAAGCTAAGACATTCAAAATTATAATGAACTTTATGTAATCATCTTTTTAGAAAAATTTACTTTTTACAAGTCAATTTATTTTGTCTGACTGTCTCATCATAGCGTTTAGAAGATTCCTATCGATAACGTTGATCAGGCGCATCGACCAGAATTCTTAAAGCACTCAATGGGCAAAACAACACAAAATCATCTTCTATATGATAAACATGTCTCTTAAAAATTTTACGAATACTCTTTGCTCATTTTAAGAACAAAATCCAATTATACTTATAAATATCTTATTAAAAAGATTTTCAAATTTTAAATTGTTGTTTTCATCCATAATCAATAAATACTAGGATGGTCTCATCAAGATATTTGCAGAATACTCGATTCATAAGATGGATGAAATAAGCTGGACAAACCGAATGACATCACGAGTTACTCATAAGAATCATAACGAGTGCAGAATGCGGAATGCGGTAAGTGGAATGTTACCCTCCGCAACTCGTAGCTGATGAAATCCAGTGGCAAGGTCGAGCTGAAAAGACCTTAGCACCTCTCAATAGATTGCTTAGGTGATAATCCTAAGACAAGCTCAAATATACTGAAAAATTCACAAACTACTTGAATGATAGAAATAACATTTTCCTCATCATGTGGGTTTAAAGAATAAAATGATGCCACCGAATTTGGAAATCAAAATCTTTAAGAACAATAGAAATCTGCTTAACAGATTGAGAATGTCAAAGATGGATAGTCCTCCTGGGACATAGGATATGGACTTAATATCGATTAAGCCAATCCGTTGCTCAAAATCAGTTCCGAAACCTAAGTAGCGCATAACATGCAAATCAGCTTGGAAAGTATAATCACATAAAATAATCTCGACATTTTTCACCAAGTAATCTGATTGTTGCGGATCCACCAACCAGATTCGCAATTCTCAATGAAGTCATCAAGCCCATAATATTTAAAGAAAAAGTAACAACAAGTTCTTTCGATATAAAAGAGTGAGATGCACCTGAATCAAAAGAAATTTGAATAGGAAGATCACGAAATAAAATAATGCCATCAAGGGCTGAATGAGAAATACCTTGACCAAGAGAAGTGTTACTAGGGGCTTGCACAACATTCAGCTTTCCCTCTCTCCTACTTTGGAGTTTGGGACATGAAGATAAAAGATGACCCAAACCTTTTCAATAGCGACAAGTAAGAGGCCTCAGACACATATTTGCATAGTGGTCCTTAGAACTACAATTGTAGCATACTCCATGATTAGGGATTGGAGTCTTTGCTACCGAAATTGCTTGCTTCCCTTTCTTGTTGGGATTAGGGCTTTTGAACTTAATACACCTCTTCTTGTTGTTATTGGAGCTCTTTTCGGAACCCCCAACATCACTATCACTTCTTTTATCGGCCTCTTCAAATCGAAGAGCGATATCTACAAGCTGATCGAAAGGAACTTCTAGTTTCAGAGGTAAAACCTTTTTGGGGTTCTTATTCAAAGCATAGATAAACCTTTGATTCTTTACAAGATCCAAAAGTTGTTGGGCAGGCATGAATACGCCATCCAGAGAAGGTCTACTGGATTGACCAGCACTAGGACTGCCAGATCTAACCATATCTCTTCTTTAAGAAAGAAAGAAAGAAGAGGAAAAAGGTTATTCTCAGAATGAATATCAAACAAACTTGATTGATAAAACAAGGCATCACAAAAGAAAATAGGATAGAACGGGTCCTAAGACTCGGATAAATCCTAAGGTACGACTCCTAGAAAGACTTAGGACAATGATCCTTGCTAGATTATTCTACATTGTTCCGAAGTTTGGCTCTGATACCAAGCTGTGATGCCCCACCTCTATACTCACACTAGCCAAGGACACTACGGGGTAATGCCGTCGACTAGCACGAAGAATAAGGCTGTTGAGGAGCAACCATCTATGTAATTACTTTGTGCGAGTACCGATATGTCAGATAATATAACTTACATTTCATTTCAAGAAGAAATCCGAAATATCAAATACAAACTCAAAGCTACCACACAGTGGCTATGTGGGCTTCGGTAACAAATATAGAAATAAACATAACACAAATCAGTCACAGATATTCATATCACAAAGGCGGAAATAGATATGAATATAACACATAGAAGTGTACATCAAAGTAGTGGTCATACAAGATCCACTACTTCACAAAAGAATAGGTACAAGTGCTAAGCAAAAGAATATGTATACATCAAGGAGTCTCTATCTCGAATGTATAAAAAGCAAAAACTACTATCTAAAGTAGTTAGCAAAAAATCAGATGATGGTCCCTAATAAGAAGTCAAGTAGAAGCACCTGAAATACTCGGTCTGACCCGAGTATTATTTAAGAAGAAAATAATAAACGGATCAGTCTAGCTATAAATATCATATAAAATGAGATAGGGTAAGAGATATGACAAAAATGTATGATAACAAAAATGCCATACTGTGATAAGTATACATAAGGTAACAACAAAAACCATACAATATCTCAAATATTCTCAAATATCCAAAAAGAATGTCATATTCTTTAAATTATTCGCCAAAACACAAATATTGACAAAACATATCAATGCCAGTCGCATAAAAATCGGTGAAACACAAATTCTAGAAATCATCAACTAGAAATCCAGAAATCACAAAAAAGGGGAAGGCCTATCACAAATGGGAGCATGAAAACTCACCAACACGTGTATCACAAATGAGACGCTATCCCATAAGCCGAACATCGACGCACCCTAAAAGATACGCCTCATGCACAAACTCGATCGTGGTACAGTCCCCCACGCGGACGAATAAGCTGAACATTGACACACCCTAAAAGATATGCCTCATGCACATACTCGGTCGTGGTACAGTCCCCCACGTGGACAAATGAGCCGAACATCGACGCACCCTAAAAGATACGCCTCATGCACAGACTCGGTCGTGGTACAGTCCCCCACGCGGACAAATGAGCCGAACATCGATGCATCCTAAAAGGTACGCCTCATGCACAGACTCGGTCGTGGTACAGTCCCCCACGCGGACAAATGAGCCGAACATCGACGCACCCTAAAAGATATGCCTCATGCACAGACTCGGTCGTGGTACAGTCCCCCACGCGGACAAATGAGCCGAACATCGACGCACCCTAAAAGATACGCCTCATGCACAGACTCGGTCGTGGTACAGTCCCCCACGCGGACGAATGAGCTGTATGCTCCACGAACGGTCAAAAGACCATCGGTCGCTACCCCACCAAATTGAGCCAAAGCTCCACAGAATAAGTGTAAATTACACCAAGCTAGTAAATAAATGAGTTTAGCTTCATGTCCCATAACCACTGGCTTAACTTAAATATTTACGAGCAAATTGTAGATTTCCACTCGAAAATACAAAATGATCATCATTGATCAATAAGAAGTGTAAATTACACTAAGCTAGTAAATAAATAAGTTTAGCTTCATGTCCCATAACCACTGGCTTAACTTAAATATTTATGAACAAATTGTAGATTTCCACACGAAAATTGTCACAAGAGTTCAGTCGAACAAGTCCAAGAATTAACCGACGAAGTAAACGCAAGCGTTTCATGCCACTTGTTTTCCTAAGCCGTTTAATTAGATTTCTCATACGAATGAGGTAAAGGTTCGTATATACTAATAGATTGGAAAACGGTTTTAAAAACGAGCTTTGTATTAAAAGTACGTTGAAATCGGTTTTGTGAAAGCGTTTGAATATTTACTGCTAGTATAGAAACCTTTGTATTTTTAAAAGTGACAAATCATAGAAAACGATTGTAGAAACAATCGATCACCAAAAATTCACATTCGAAGACGTGAATCAAAACCATAGAAATCGATACCAAACCCATTAAATGGATATTCCCAAAAATCCAAAGAAAGAAGTCATTAAAGTCGATAATAAGTGATAACAACTAACCAGATCAACAAAAATCGATTAAAATTGGAAATCCACTAAAAAACAGCCAAAATAGGCAAAATGAACAGTTCCAGACGTCTGGGGGTTCATCCAGACGTCTGGATTTAGGTTTTGGAAATTTTCAGAAACCTTCCAGACGTCTGGTAGACTTTCCTAGACGTCTGATAGACTTCCTAGACGTCTGGTTGGTTTGGACCAGACGTCTGGTTCCAGCTTCTGCCTTTTTTTTTCGTGTGCTTATTTTCTTTCTCCAGGTCTATAACCAGACGTCTGGACTTGACAACCAGACGTCTGGTTGCCTGTTCTGGGCAACATTTTTCCTAGGCCAATGACGGCCAAAACGATTCGGAAGCGATCAAACGAGCAACAGAGACTGGGGATTTATGCCAAGCGACAACCCAGCCTTATAGGCTCTTCGATACACCCCAAATATCATGTCCAAACATCCATAGTAGGATTTTCATAATATTGGACTTCAAAACCAAAAATTGGAAAATTTACCAAATCAATTCAAATCAAAAGCAAATGAACATGCATAAATGTTAGGATTCATACCTAACAACAATGAAAGTTATAGACATAGATGTGAGTTAAAGAACTTACCTTTAAAACTCAAAGACAACGAATGAGAAGCTTTAAAATAAAGCAAGGCCAATTCCTCTTCAATATACCTCTAGAATCTTCAATCTATTATCAAAGGTGAAGTTTTTCCTAAGTTAGGTTATAGGAATTTCTGTAAATTGAAGAGAGATAGAGATGGAGAAGAAGAAGGGGATGCTTACCTAAGCTTCTCTTTGATTTTGGACTTGAATTTGTATTTCCTAATTCAAACTAGGGTTTAGGAATTTTTATTTCCCATTCTTTTCCCCTATTTTTACTTCAGCTTGAGTGTTAGGAAATAGAGTGAGTGAATGGATGAAGAGTAGAGGTGTTAGGGTATTACGTTGGGTTAGTAGGCTGAAACCTAAACCCAAAGCCCAAATAGAAAAATAACAAAATTCTACTCAACTCCAAACATATCGATGTTTATACTCAAAAAAGTTGTAAACGCCATTTTGGACTCAAAGTAAGTGGTCTCGAGTCCCAATTCAACTATTTACAAAAGTAACATTTTGGACTTTAATCTGATTAACAATGTTATATTTAAATAAAACATTTAAATATACAATCGTAAAATATGCGGGTTGTTACATATGATGTCTTTAAAAGTTGAGAATAATTGAATGCATTTTTTAAAGAGTTCATTATGATATTGTAGCAAGGGTTTTTATTTTGAATGGTTTGACCATTTAGAAAGATGAACAAATGTAGCAGAGTAGATGTGATTTAAAGTATAGTTGGGATGAAGAAAGTGAATTGTCACATTTGCATCATAAAGAAACATCAAAGACAAGAATTGTAATAATAATAAAAGATACTTAACATTGGAATAAGAAATATGATTTCTTTCCGAAATGTATTTTTGTATAGAAAAATTGTTTTGTATGAGATTTGTTTCTATGGGTTCAAGGTAGTTGATCAAAGAACTCTCTACTAGAACTAGTTACAGTATCTGAAATAAATACTCTATATTAAGTGAATGATAGATCTCCAAATTAAGTACGCTATTATAGTAATGAAGGAAATAGTGGGAGCATGCCATATAGCACTTATTAATTGCACCAAAGTACAAAAATTATTTTCGTAAAACATACTACACATTATTTGTGAAATAGTGACTATTTTTCAATATCGACTATAAAGTAGACATAGCTATATTTCAGTATGAATGTTATGAGTATTTATTATAGAATAAAACTAAAATATGGTATTTGTTATCATAACAGAAGTGATGCATTAATAACTATATAAGTATCTAATATTATTTACAATTATTTTGGATTTATAGACTAAGCCGTAGTTTTGAGAGATAGTATTGTTATATGATTATGAATCATATGATACTAATTTATTTTATCTCAAATAATTAAGGGTTATGCACTCATTTAGTGGGAGTATCATTAGAGTTAATGAACTCTTCGGATTGACACATATTGATGTATGCAATCACAAGTCTATTAATATCAAAATGGTTACACATACTTCATCATATTCACCGATGAGTTATGACTAACATGGACATGTGCATTTGATACACATGTACTATGTCTATGGTAAACACATTGAGTATAAAACAGAAATAAATAAAATAACATGCGATAGAAATGATTTGATTTGATCGAATGAGTGAGTATATTGGAAAGGGTTCCGAACGTACCAAAAAATGAATAAAGATTCAATCTCAAAAGTCACTCCTCCATGTGATACATAATGATGCATCGATAAGGAGTAATCGAACTTTGCTGGACAATGTACGATTAATTGTGAGTAAAGTTAAGTTATTTTCTTTCTATAAGGTCATGTACTTAAGAGCAGTACATAAGATTAATATTATTTCATCTAAATAACAATTTACAATATCACATATGAGAGGGTTATAAGAATCCCCAATATATCCTAGGCCAAGGAGTTGGCAGGTTGTGCGAGTCGAAAGATTCCATGTAATAATTATTCGTAAGGGATCTTGTATGAATCTCCCTAAAAGAATTTTTGAAAGACTGTCATCGGATGACATATTTATGTTTTGAACGTAATTTTTGTAAACTAAAACCAAATCAATTTTATAAATAAAGAAATTCATAAAACGTTTATGAATACTTATTTTGTTGCATCGAGAAACAATTGTTGTTACAAGAAATACCAACTTCATTGTGAAGAAATTTCTTTGAGGAATTATTGGTAGTAAAATGGAATTGGATACGATCCATATATAGAACTGATTAGATGAGATGAAATAAAATTAACTAACCTAAACGAACACAATGCATTAGAGTGTCTAATAAGTATTCTCGCACATTAAAGTAAAACTATGAGTTTCTTAACAATTTCAAAAATATATAATCCTCGATTGTTTAAACCATTAAGAGCGTTGACTCTATGATATGGTATGATGCGCAAATCCGAAAGGATTCCAAGTACGCTATCAAAATATGATTTTGGTAGTCGTAACCAAAGGTATGTGATCCATCGGTCGTGATTGTGTCTTTATGAGCAAGCTAATGCAGTTGGAATTAAACGAGCAATGTTGATAATAATAATTTCACAAATTTCAATTGTTGGAATTAGCGTAATAAATTCGGTATTCAATGTGCTCAAGTTAATTCAGATTTACTCACAAAATTACCGCTTAGTATTACTTTATGTTTGGTACATATGTATTGAAATAGAAAATTCTAAATAATAATTTAGAGCAAACTGTTTACACATAATAACCAAAATGTCTTGAAGTCGGTGGGAGCGACATTGGGTTTGTGAGTCTGTGGATATGATCCAAGAAATAATAGAAAGTACCATTTTATAAGCATCAAAATTGAGCAAATATTTTGATAGAAATATCAAATAGTTTGATTATCAATCAAAATGCATAGAATGCATGTGTTCATAAGAAAGAAAGTTAAAAGGTACGTTGATATTTCTAAACTATAAGTAAACAACACATTGTTGATTTTAAACGATGTACTTGTGTTAAAATCAACTTTAGTTGTTTTAGTGCTCAATTTTGGATTGTAGATGATGTCTTTTATAGTGAGTATAAAAGATATTGGAAATGTCCCAAATTGAATTCAAAGATACCTTATTAAATTATTTAATATTGAACATTTGAGATGAGTTCCTTATGGATTGGTAATAGGAATTATCATACATGCTATGTTGTCCACGATATCGTGATTTGTTTGTGTATTTGATACATGAAGCAAATATCAAATTCAAAATAATATCACTAAATGGTTGTTTGAAGTGTTTTCGTGTATTTATGAAATACTGGATAATTGTTTACGAAAACAAAAACATCTTATGAAAGAGTGTTCGCACTTAAACTTCATATGTAATATTGAGTATAATATGTCAATAATAAATTCAAGTTAAGAATCTTTAAGTTGGAAATATTCCAAATGAATGACCATGATTGATTCAATGAAAAAGGCTAAGTACACCGCCTAGAATAGCGCTGCAATAAAAGAATTATATATAAATATATAAGTGCACAAATTTATAACCGAGCTGATTCCAAATGTTGAGAATCTCATAACATTGTTATATGATAACAATATTGCGAATAGTTCGTAACAGAACTTAGAGATTACTAGAAGTTGAGACATCATCCGAATTGTTCCACATGATAAAATAGTTTATCACCGTCGGAGAAAGTTGATTGATAGAGTAGATAATTGAAACATAATAGCATACTCGTTCGCAGAGGGACTGATCCAATTAGTTTTGAGAAAGCTGATTGGAGAAGTTGGAATAAGATACCATAATTGACTCCAAGTGCAAATGGGAGATTGATAGAGTTAGGGGTATGCCCTAGGGGAAATTATGTAATTTGTTACATATATCTAACTCATTGACCAATCTTGTTCGAAATAAAGGTGTTTTTTTCTATTATATACTTGATATAATGTGGTTATATTAATTAATTAATTTAATTAAAAGTATATTTAGTAGAAAATCCATAAATGGTATGTTTTGTGATAGTAGTTACAAAGTATTGTAACCATGAGTAATTTATGATAATAAAATCAAATATACCATATGAAATGTTCCTCGTCAAGATGCATCGAGGCTGGATATCGATGTATCCGTTGAGACTAGAGTACGTAACGCTCTCCAAATGTTGGGCAGTGTATTACTCATGACTGCTGGAAGCACCTAGTGGTTATGTACTAATGGTTATTGGATAACTATGGAATGAATCATTCGATGGTTTTCTGTTGTTAATATAACTAAGGTCAAATAGAAAATATCAATGTGAATAATTTAGATAATTCTTTCGACTTGAGAATATTGTGAATCTTCAATATGAAAGCTCCGCTTTAATTATAGTCAAATCATGGCACAACTTTCATCGAGTGATTATAGTTGGGTCGAGTGGAAGTATTGGAAGTGAAGCACTATTCAAGAGAGGACTCGTCTTCTCAGTTAGCGATTAGTATCACGGTCAACTAAAGTCAAACCAAAGTCAAAATCTCTTACCAAAGTAGTACCATTGATAATAATTATTATTATTGAACCAAAGACTTTGTGTTTGGACTATAGAGTTGAATGTGGACGATGTTGAAATTTTGACCAGTACCAAATTCAATGTCCAAAGTGATATAGTTTTGACGAAGAGAATTGGTGTAATAATTGTCACAAATGGGTAATGCTTAATAAAGTGACATTAGACTTTACCGAAGCTGAGTAAGCGATAAATTTGGCCATAATGTCACACCACCTGCCAAGTGAAGTGTGAACGTTAACATTCGAACAATTCGATGTTAATCGCTGACCAAATTTACACCCAAGAGTCATACAACCGAAATGATGAATTCTCTTTAGACCAAACAATTTAATTAGTTTATAATTATTATAAATTAATTAAATAAATTAATATTTTTGAAATATTAATTATAAATTTTGAATATGATTTGAGAAATAAAATTGTTTCATATATTTATAGAAGTTATAAATATATTGATCGATATGAGATATCGATAACAAATTAAGCTAAATATAATAGTGTATATTTACTTTGGTTTAAATGGGCTCACAACCATACATTTTGGAGTGATAGGCGGCTAGTTTAAAGAGAGGTAGGGGCGGCTACAACATGTATGATTAGGTTTTGGATATGTGTGGTGGAGATCTAGTTTTTTCTCTCTTATCCTACCAAATAAATTATGATCTCAAAATCCTAATTACATTCTAAATCTTTTTTCGAGACGCCACCTTCTTCTTCTCTTATTCTTCATTTTTATGGTGGCCAATATCCTCTAAAATATCCCAAAATCTCAAATCCAATTCAAATTAAAAACAAAACTATTTGATAGTGAACGGTCGTTGATTCTAGACTAGCAATCTCACAAATCAAAGAGTTTTAGAGAAACTGATCTCATTATTTCAAAGTGGACTTTAGGGTATCTATTCCGGGTAATGTTTTTCTATATATTAATCATATTATTGTAGTTTTTATATTTTTTAATCATTTAATCTTATGTACATAAATTAGATTATTGTTATTTCATTAGTTTGATGAGATTTTTCTATGTATTGTTGTTGTCACAATGAAGATTCAATATGTGTATAAAGTTTATAGATCTAATTCATGTATTATGTTTGTAATCTGATATTAAGCATTAAAATAAATTTTAGCTTAAAATTATATATGTTTATATATATATAATGTGTGTGTGTGTCGAGGGATTAGGTACAAGGACAGAATTTGAAAAATAATTAGGCTGAAGGACACCAAGTTTCATTTTTGGACTAAAAGACAAACTTTGGAAGAAAATTAAACTGAAGGACAATGCTAGTTATAACTAGAATATATTCAGTTTTTACACTATACAAAAATGCTAGTTATAACTAGCATTATATTCAGTTTTACACTGTACAAAATGCTAGCTATATTTAGCATTGTCCTTCAGTCTAATTTTTCTCAAAGTTTGTCCTTCAGCCTAAAAGTGAAACTTGTTGTCATTTAGCCTAAATATTTTTCAAAGTTTGTCCTTGTGCTTGTTTTCCACTATATATGTGTGTGCGTGTGTCTATATACATACATAAGTACATATATACATATATGTGTGTGTATAAATTTATGACTTAAATATTCACATACAATTTGAATTAAAATATATGTTTTCATTTTTATTATATAACATTGATCTGAAATTTTCTTTACGCATGTTTATGTCTATAATGAATTATAAGCGCTGAAAATAATTTTTAGTAATTTATTTATATATTATTATTTAATGATAATCTAATTCAATAAGTTCATGTAAAATAATTTGTGTTTCTAAAATTCAATTTTATATCTTATAAAATTAAGTCATCATGTCAAGTGCCGTAAAAAAAATTATATTTTTTCAACTTAATTATATATTTTTAAAATTAATTTAGTTTTGGCCTATTACCAATTATTCAATTAATATTTTTATCTTTATTGAGAAAATTCCAAAAAAAATTCCTATGCCCTAAAATTACGTTTCCATATTTTACAAAATTATAAAACTTGAATTTTCATATAATTAATTTATATTAATTTATTATGGCTAAAACTGCTTAATTTAATATAATATTCATATATATTAAATATTTAAAATTATTGTAACTTCAGATCTGACATGTTTTCTAATTACCAAGTTTAAAAAAATATGTATGTATATTTCTTTATTATTATTTATGGTACAATATATAGTTATATAAGTAAATAAATATTTCTTGCAATATTTTAATGATAAAACATATTATATATATATATATAATCATCAAAAAATGTATAGCTATGTTCATGCATATATTTGATAACATACATACATCCAAAATGAGCTAATGTGTCTGTTGCGATGTAAATTCCAACATCTATATACGAGCATGTTATTCCCTATACGGATTGCTATGTTACACACGCACACACATATATCTTTATATATGCATATGATACATACATACATATATATACTTATATAAATAAAACCAAAATTAAATAAGTCCTAAACTAAAGTTTATAAATTTAATAAAATCTTTGTACACAATCTGTAAACTACAATTTGTAAAGTTAGAATACATTTGGACGTAGTAATATTTCATGACATGCATATATTATTAATTAATGACATTTAATGAATCAATCAATTCAAATTAAAGAGAGAGAAAATGAAAGGTTTCTCTCTCCATTTAATGCAATTTATGCTCTTAATTAATTATTTGTTTTAGGAAAGGAAACGAAAGGTTCCTTCCCTATATATTAATCTTATAAATAAATGATAGGTGTATCTGATACACTATACAATTAAACTTAAATTTATTTAAAACTTCCCTTTAACTAACTTAAATAAAATATGTGATTTTATTTAAACCAAATTTAGAAAAGTTCTAAATGAAATTTAGACTTCATAGACCCATTAAAGATAAAAAATGGTAATTTTTTTGAAATTCATCCATTTCTTCTGTTTTAGGTTGGCCCAGTTCCTTTAGAAGTTACATACTAATAGTTATTGGATAACTATGGAACGACTCACTCGATAGTTTTTTGTTGGTTAATATAACCAAGGTCAAACAAAAAATATCGATATAATTTATTTACATAGTTCTCTCGACTTGAGAATATTGTTAATCATTAATATGAAAGCTCCACTTTAATTATGGTCAAATTATGGCATGACATCCATCGAGTGACTATAGTTGGGTCGAGTGGAATTATTGGAAGTGAAACACTATTTAAGAGAGGATTCGTCTCCTCAGTTATATGAGGTTAGTATCACGGTCAACTCAAGTTAACTCAAAGTCAAAATCTCTAGCCAGAGTAGTTTGGTTAATAATAATTGTTATTATTCAATCAAGGACTTTCTGTTTGTACTATAGAGTTGAATATAGATGAAATTGGAATTTTAACCAGCACTAATTTTCATAAGGCCAAAGCGATATAGTTTTGATGAAGAGAATTAGTGTAAATAAAAGTCAAAACTGGGAAACTCTTAACAAAGTAAAATTAGATTTTACCGAAACCAAGTAAGCAATAAATTTAATCAAAACGTCACACCACTTGCTAATTGACGTGTGAACGTTAATATTCGAATAGTCGATATTAATCGCTGACCAAATTCAACCCTAATGAGTCACACAACTGAAATGATGAATACTCCTCTGTCTAAAACTATTTAATTAAATTGTAATTGTTATAATTTAATTAATTAATATTTATGAAATATAATTATAAAATTTGATTTTGATTTGATAAATAAATATTATTAAATGTATTTATAATAGTTATAAATATATTAATCGATATACAATATCGATAAGTGTTAAATAGGATTTAATTGCAAAATATTTTGTTCGGGCTCTAAATGAGTTTAAGGCCTATGAAGAGGGCTGGTAGGTTCAGCTCCAATGGGATGAAAAGGAGTGACTATATGATGGGATAAGAGGATTTGATTTGAATGGCTAAGATGGAAGGAGAATGGGTAAAGATCTTGATCTTAACTTTTATCATTCTCTTTCTCTATGTAAAGATCTCTACGCTCACCTTTTTGGAGACTTTTGAGGACTTTTTGAAGCCTCCAAGCCAACTTATTTCTGGCCGAACTCAACCCCTTCCATCCTACATCAATTCAAGTTCAAATCAAATGTTATTCGATAGCTGGTGGTCAACAGTCCAGGGACTAGCAATGGATTGGAAATATGTTCAAGGAGCAAATTCATCATTTCAAGGTGTACTTACAGGCTTTGGCTATAAGGAATACTCCTAATATGTTTAAGAATATTAATCAATATATAATATGTATTTATTATATATTGTATTGTTATTTGGTGATGATTCTGATATATGAATATATTGTCATAATTTGATTGGTTGTATATATATATATATATGTTTTATATTTTAGAAAAAAATTGTCAAATATATACACCTAATAATATGTTCATTTATTTATATATTATTTTCAAATAACATTTAAATTATTCAATCTTTATATAATCACACACACACATATTATAAATTGAGTTTTATATTTTATAAAATTAAATTAACACATATTATACTCTCGATGGAAAATACATAAAAATAAAAACAATCTTAAATAATTTTGAAATATTTAAACATTAGTCGAGATTTAAAAATAGATTTTTTAAATGGTTTTAAATTATAAAATTATATAATAAAATTTTAAAATATAGAATTATCATTTAGAATTTACAGGAAATTTAAAATTTAAAATTCAAATTTTAGTTTTGAAAAATATTTTTTATTAATTTTTAAAATTTTCAAACAAATTTTACTATAAAATATATATTTCTGAGCCGTGCGCAAGAACCGGTATACACATATTTATTAAAAATATATTTTGTGTATTATAAGTATTAATCTATATTTATTATTAAATTATTTTACATATATATATATATATAAGTATTTACTATGAATATTGAAAAAATTATATATTTATATATGTACCGATTTCGATTTTACAGCAAAAAATATATTATATTTAATATATTTTATAAATAATTTAAATATATTCATATAGCTATAAATGTATACAATATTGATATTTCATACTTATGTTTATAAATAAATATACATATTTATATACAAAATTATCTAAATAAAATTTAGTATATGTGTGTGTGTGTGTGCATTTGCAATATTTTATATTTACATAAAAGTATATAAACAAACACTTGAAAAATATATTTATATATTCGTTGGGTTAACATGTCCGTTGTGGTGTACATCACAACAACTATACACAGGCATGTTATACCTTGCACAGATTGATATGTTCTAAATAAATTAGACTTCATAAGGCTAATAAAGATCAAAAATGGTAAAAGAATTTGAAATTCACCCATTACTTCCGGTATAGGCTGGCCCAGTTCCAACAGTGGTATGAATGCCCAATAGCCTATGCAGTCTAAATTAGTCATGTTAGGCTAACTAAGTAAGCTCATAGCCCAGATAGTATGGTGTTTATAAAGGTAGTGTCGAAGGATTGAGTTAGGGTAATCAAGTACTTTGCCATACCTGACTACTAGCCTGGCCTGAACAGATATGTGAGCCCAAAGGTTATCCATAGTAGAAAAGACCCAATTTGAATTTGGCCTTAAGCAAATTTTCAAAATTGTTTGAAAATTAAAAAAAATAAAATTTTAGATTTAAATTTAAAATAATATATACATATATCATAAAAGTTATAATAATAAAGTCTTTCAAAATGTTTGAAAAATAATTAAAATTAAAATTTATTAGTGAGATTAATAAAATAAATTAATTAAATACGTTAATTAATTAATAAATGTATACATGTATTATATATTATGATACATGTTATGTTGTTTTAAAATGTTTAAAATAACATAAGTATACATGTATATATATGAATTGAATTTTGAAATTATTATAATTTATTTAAAATAGTTTTAATTAAATAAATTAATTAAAATGTTAATTATTTAAATAATATACACATGTATATGATATATATGTTATACTGTAAAGGTTATAGTATATATAATAATTATTGAATATAAATGTTATACTAATACGAATTAATTAAAATGTTAATTAGTTAATATTAATTAAATATAATATTTAATTAATATAATATTATACATAAGACTACTATATATGTAATATGAAATATAAAAGTTATATAATAATAAAACTAATATAAGATGAATGTACAAATTAAAGTCAAACATTATGAAACCATAAATAGACTTATGGAATGAATATATACATAAATGTACATATACCTGAATTCCGATGTGTCCGACACTTGAATCACGAGAGTATTTCATAAGAAATACATTTTTCCATAAGTCGTTATCACTCAATATAAAGTGTTAGTCGCTATATACAAGATTGAAGTTGGCTAATAGTAATAAAAAATGCAAATGCAGCAGAAATAGTAAAGTAGATCACACAGTCGATTTTATACTAGTTTGGAGCACTTCTTCTACATCCAGTCCCTAAGCACCTTTTAGGAATTTCACTATCGATACCCTCACTTCACCCAGAGGAACATGTTTACAGACTCCGCCTGAACAGCCTAATAAGACTTCAAAACTGACTGCCTAAGGACTCTGCAGTAGTACTTTAATCTTTTCTTTTATAAAGAAATAACTTGACTATATATTGTATCTTCAATTCACTGAGTAGTCGCACCAGAGTACAACTCCTATAACATTCAAAAAAGACGAAGAACAAGTGTGCAGAGGTTATGAAGTGGATTAGTACCAGACTTGAATGTTGTGGAGTGAAAGAGCGCCGATATAAATTGGCTTTTAGAATGAATATGGAGTTTAGGGCTTTTAGAAGCAATGTGAGAGTAATTTCAGAGAATAGGATTTGATGATTGCTTTGGGGTGATGGGAGGTGTAGGATCTAGATTAACCCTAGAGGGGGGGGGGTGAATAGGGTTATCACAAATTTTCTCAAATTAAACGCGAAATCAAACTGCAGATAAATAAATATGCAGAAAAGTAAATCACACACAAAATTTACCCAGCTTCGGCAACCCCTGCCTATTGCTGCATTCCCAGATTTCTATTAGGATTAAACAGTATCCCGCTTACAAACACTCCTACAGACTCGCACACCCTGCTCCGCCTATAGAGCTTTGTAAACTCGCACACCCTGCTCACTGAACTAACCCTAACTAGACAATCTGACACTACCTAAACCCTAGGTGGTGATTTACCCTGTTTTCATTTGAAAAGTACAAACTTAAAATTAAAACCCAAAGAAAACCAGGAGCAAAAATTAATTTGAACTTTAAAACTATTTTGCCCCCAAATTAAAAAAACTAGTTGAATAATTAAACTATTAAAACCCTTAGTAATAAACAAGCCCGACCCAAAGTAAATTCCTTGTTAAAATTTAAACAAGGCCGGCCCCTTCTTTATTTTGTATCGACCCGCTTCTCATTTTTATTGACCCGGTTGCTTTGCTTGATGGAATTGAGAAATGGCAGCTTAGTTCGTTCTTCTGGAATTCAGAAATTAGGGTTTCTCGTTTCCCTTTCTTGTATCTCTGGCCCGATCCCCTTTTTGATAATGGCTTCTAAATTAGGGCTTTGGGTCTCTGTTTTTTTGCTGGCGATTCTGGAATTGAGGCTTTTGTTACAGTCGACTTTGTTGCTTCGAGATGATCGAGTTTGCTTTATCGATCGACGACTCTTTGTTGCTTGGCTTCGACTGCTCCTTGTTTGTTAATCGAATTCGATTTATGACTTCGGTATGTGATTTCTCCCTTTTGTTCTCTCTGGAATAGATACTTGAATTCGATGATGTTACAGTCAGTGATGATTGGGTTTATATAGGAGTCTGATTTGATTTTTCGTGATTCCCACGTTGTTGAATCTTTCCCTTTTTATTGCTATGTTATTTTGGGTAATTACGTTGAACCCACGACTTTGATTTTAAAAACGTTCGATCGGTTTTCTTGATTGATACAGCCAATACTTTCCTAATTTATAATTCTGACTTTGACTTTTTCTTAATTTGTTAACTCTTGATTTTTGAAATTGCTTCACGTCTCTGACCTGTTCACTGTTGATCACGCCTTTGACATTTGTTTACTGTTGATCATGGCTTTGACATTCTGTACATATTTTCTGACATCACCTGACTTTGATCTTGTCTCTGACCATCTTTGTGATATTCTTGTTTTTGCACTTGTACCATTCACTATTTCCATTTTTGGTTGCACTGTCACTTGTTCATTTGAGTTACATTCTAACCTAACTTTGACATGCTTTTTGTCATCACTTTAACTTGATCTTTACTACTATTGATGTTTGCACTCACCTCTGTTTCACCTATGTTGCATGCTGTTGTTATTGTTTTCATGCTGATGGTCTTGCTGGTTGAAGTTGTAGCTACTGCACTTGTTATTGACACTGTTGACTTTTGTATTGATGGTCTTCGTTTCTTTGTTGCATTTGATGTTCATGTATGCAGATTCACTGATACATGTTTGTATTTCTTTGTTTTGTTGTCCAGTTGCACTTTTTTGACTTCACTGCATATTTAACTATGCTGGTGCACTTCTTATTTTGCATTGACTTGAGTATTGTTGTCATGCTGATGATCTTTGAGTTGTATACCATATTGTGTTGCACTGTGTACATGCTTCACTGCATTTTGAACTTGAGTCATTGACTTGATATTGTTGCAGTGATACTCTGAATTTTGGTCGAGGCCATATGCACTTGCGTTGAATCTGATTTTGATTTGACCTTGTGCACTCGAGTTGGCGAGGCAGTGCACACGTGTATACGTGTGTACTGCAGCTACTCAAGATTTATCTGTCCCTGATATAAATACTGATATGCATAGATATTACACAATCAAAGATGATGACAATAACCCATATATCTGAGACAGTTATAAAAACAAATTCTATATTTTTGCAAATTAAAATTTGTTTCTTTTCAGATTACTGCTATAGTTTTTAATTATACAGGTACACAGGAGACAAGACAAATTCTGGAGCTGGACAATGCAGATGCAGAAGACTGAGTGTATGAGTGATGTAGTGAGGACAGAAATGTAACAATGAATTGTATGAATGAGAGTGAACTGTAAATATGAAATCAGTGTAATGTATGAAATTATGAAATGTAAAAATCAGTGTATGAACTGAAAACATTGTACTGAATAAAATATTATATTGAAATAAAATACTGATTGAATTCATTAAATTCTGTGCAATAGTATTATTACTCAAAATGAATATTTATTCCTGTATGTGTATAATCTGCAAACACATCTATAATTCGATATATATTTTTTTATCATCAAACACTAAACACACATCAAACAGGAGGCTTTTATAGGAGTGATAGAAAGCCATTGCATAGGTGCAATGCTTCAGAAATTCTGTTTGAAAGAGACACATCCATTAGAAGTTCGCTACACTTGAAGAAGAGGCTTGAAATGTCACTTTAACTATTCGTTTTATAACGGTTATACATCCATTAGCAAGCATCTATTCAAAAGCATATGTAGTGTGGTGGTAAGGCATATGCTCATGTGACGCCCCACCCCGAGAATCACACTAACGAAGGGTATCACCGAGTAATACTGTTTGGTAATGCAGAGAATAAGGCTGGTTTGGAGAGACCATACGTGAATTTTGCTTTAAGCGAACATTGATACGTCGATTAATGTGGCATTTATATTTTTTCTATCTCAGGTGGAATCAACGTATGAAATCCAAGCTTAAAACAAAACTATCGTGGTTACAATAATAATCCAGAACAGTATATGATGAATACAAATCATAGAATCATAGATCATGGAATACAAATAGATACAAGCTGATTAAATCGAATAGAGAAAGAAAATCAAACATAAGACTGTGGTCAAAATGATCTATATAATACATCTGTACTACATCTCATGAACGAAGATGTACACCTAAGAGTCTAAACTCGATATAAGATACAACACTACATGAATATGTATATATGTACAAGATGATGGTAAGGTGAATGATAACTAAATAACCGAGTGAATCCTCTCTAGAACTATCAAACTTGAGCACCTGAAATATCTCGGTCTGACCCGGGTATTATAAAATAATAAACGGGTCAGTCTAGACTACAATGAATGTGTTAGCAAGATAAATGATAGATAAAGTGAACTAGATCACAAATATAGTCATATACTGACAAATATCAAACATGCATCACTAGCCTCAAATCACCAAATATTAAAACTCAAGATAGCTTATTAAAAGCAAAAATCCCTGAAATGATTTGGTGATAATTCAAACAACATCAAATCTAGAAATCTCACAAATAGAAATATAGAAATCTCACAAAAAGGGGAAGGCGCCAAACTCCAAGATTGGTGAAATAAATTCACCTACATGCATGTAACTCCAAGATAGACGTATAAGTATATAAACATCAAGATAGGAACAAGTCCTATAATCTCCGAAATAGGTACGAGACGTATAAACATCAAGATAGGAACGAGTCCTATAAACATTAAGATAGGAATGAGTCCTATAAACATCAAGACAGGTACAAGACATATAAACTCCAAGACAGGAATAAGTCCTATAAACATCGAAGGCGAGTCATAAACTCATCGATAAGTGTCATATACCTCTGAATAGGAACCGAATAAATAACAACCGTGTGTCCCATACCACATGGGTTTATTTAAACATTTACATAGGTTAGTAAACTCCACTCGTGTGTATAAATGGATCAATTGAATAAGTCCCAGAATCAATTGGAAAAATAAACGCGAGCATTCCATACCACTCGTTTTATTAATCCATTTAAATCAATTCTCTTTCGATCAATGTCGTGCAATTTTATAAAAGTATCAAGCTTTGGAAACCTTTTTAAAACTATATATCAGTTTATAAGCTAATATTTATATAAGAAAAAGGAGTTTGTTAAACTTTTACATTCATAAATATATTTAGACGTTGTTTAGTAAGCTAATATATGTATGTATGTATGTATGTATATGTATCTGTATGTATATATATATGTATATTGGAAAGCCTTTGCAAAATCTCATTATAAATAGGAGTAACTTGGAATATTGTCCCATCTCAATATAAAACCATTATTATTATAATATATAATATGTATATAAACTTATAGAAAATAAGTTGTAATAGAAGGGATTTGGATAAAATACTTTAATTTGGAAATCAACCTTTTTCAAATTCTGATTGATATTGTGCTAGAAAACTTATGTATAATCTCTTTGAACCCATAGAGCATTCTATGTTATAATAATTTCAAAATGAATTCTCAAATTCATAAACCAAATCCATAAATAACGTTGAAATTGGCATAGAAAACAACACCAAAACCAACACAATTGGGTTCAAGCGATCAAATGGGTGAACGAAGGAGCAAACGGAAGCAAACAGAGCCAGAAATGGCATGACCTGTGTCTCAGCCTAGGTCACGACTGGTGCGCCAGTTGGCACGCCTGGGCAGAGTCCCAAGCAACACTAGTGGTGCTCCGATTGCCAGTTGGTGGTGATTTCTTCGCTGAATTGAGTCTATACTTCTACTACACTGAAATAGTTATCATGCAAGTAATCAAACAACTTCAAATTTATGATTTATAAGATCATTTGACAAGGGTTTCAGCAAACATAGAGTTGCTTATGAATAACATAAGAGATTGGAATCAATTCTATACTAAATTCATCCAAAACAACAAGTAGAAAGTGACATTCAATTATAGCCTAGAAGTGTGAGGATTACTCACCAAATTTGGACTTGAATTAGTGCTTAGAATCCAGATTCACCTAGGCTATCACCTCTCAGCCATAAAACCTAGTTTTGATTCTTAGAAATTACAAAGGAATGATTACAATCAGAGACTAAAACTAAAATTGATCAACAATAGATACACAAATAGGTTTGGAGAGATTACCTTTTATAAATCTACACTTGAATTAATCAAAATCCCTATGATTTCTAGCTTTGATTTGGGGATTAGGGTTTTGAAATACAAGAGGAGTTTGCTTTATCTGCTTACAGAATGAAAATGAGAATGAGAAACTTGAACGTATGTTTCTCATCTCATATTTCTCTTATTTGGACTAAATGGGTTGAGATATGATTCCAATCGCAAGGTGTTACTAATTTTCTAAGAGAAGTGTTACTAATTTGTTTTCTTTTATCACTTTATAAACACCAATTTATATTAAACAATGTTTTATTTAACATCCTTTAATTTTACAAAATTATTTCCATATATTTTATTATACTCTAATCTTTCCCAAGATTATTCTTATATTATCAAATATAAGAAGTAAAATTATACAATTTTGATATTTAATACGTTTCCTAAATTTATTTACTTCCATCTAGAAAGCCATTTTAATTTGGAAATTATAACTAGTAAAATTTCCCAAATTTATCTTAAAATTAATTAAGATAATTTTTAAATCATATTTTTAGTTTTAATTTCAGGTAATCTCAACCAGGGTTGTTATACACTTCTCCCCTTACAAAAATTGCATCCCCGCAATTTCCTTAATAGAAAAGTTAATAACAGATCACAAAGGATGTATCTTCTAAAAGGAAGTTGCACTATGAATGAAGGATAACTCAAAAAAAGTGACTCATAAAAAATGAACTCAGAAAATTACATAGGATGCGTTCGCTCGATGAACTCTCTAGTTTCACAAGAGTAGTCCTTAGGCTCATCGAGCCATTGGACTTAGATAAGGGAAACGACTATATCTCGAAGGCATTCCACCTCGTAGGTAACAAAATGAATATAACTCTGTTCATAAGTTAGATTTTGTGAGATCTCAAGTGCAATAAGGATTCTATGCCCAAGAATAGAATCAGAATTTCTAAAGTGTCCCCAAAGCTGAAACACGAGAAGGACAACATGAATGTCATAGAACTTGTCTGGTAAGAAAGCTTAGTAAGCAACAGGGCCACTACACTCAATGGTTGGGTAGGGTCCCATGTATTAAAGAGCCATTATCCCAAATTGACTGAAATACCAGTCATCCAACAAGAAAGAAATATGAATAAAGATCCGATCTCCTATAAAATTCCAAGATCTTTCTAAAAGATTCATGAATAGAGTCAGGACTTAAGATCAATTTCTTTCCCAAACTCAAGCTAACAAGAGAGCAATCAATATGGCCTCTTAAATAAAATCTCGGAAGGAGCCATATCGATACCGGATAGAATATATCGACAATGGGAAAATAAAATTCAATCAAGGTAGTCACGATCTTCCTAGCGCTATTGAATACAATCATGAGGTAGATTTCTAAGATTTTGTCAACATTTAAATCTCTTAGATGCTCTCTTTTAATTTTTCCCCATAAGATACAGTTTTGTTTATTATTTATTTGAGATAAACTCAAATGATTGGTTTGAATTCTCAGAAATTCTATAATTCTTACTTCCAAAAAATTTCTTAATTACCTCATTCTTAAATTGTATATGGATTACTTCTATACTTATTTAAATAGATTTAAAATTTACAAATTCCAACCTCAGCAAATCAAATAAAGCTTGTAACCCAAAATAGGTTCTTAATTGTAAATTTCCAAGCAAGTTTTAATCCAAATTTTCACACTACAATTTTTATTATTTTCTTTATTCAAAATACTCATCAGTACTTTAATATTCTAAGATACCTGCTTAATTAATCGTATTCAAAAGTTGTGGATTGATCCTAGGATTTCTCCTTGATGTGACTTCTAGATTTATAATATAAATTATCTTACCACAAAACCCATCCCCATGGATTTTAAATTTTAAAATTCACAAAAACCCCCATTACAAATTATATTCTTTCAAACATGCAATTTTCTTATTTCTATTTTAAGTAGAATTCTTACTTTGCAATAATTTGAAAGATTCAATCTATATAACTCATTCTACAGTGTTCATGTTATTCATTTGGGTTTTCAAATGAGAACTTCTTAATTAAATGCCTTATAGTTCAACCATTACCTCGTTATTATACAATATATGAATAGAAGGATTCACTAATATAACTTATCCTTTAAATACATTTTGATTTTATCTCTTCGCACATTTAGATGGGTATTGTATTATTACAACAAGCTTATATTGGGTAATAACCCAAACTAATAATCTAGTCTTATTTCTTATCATTGGCATTTCACCATTTACAATTTAGAAAATACTTTCTAATCTTTGATTATTTCTAATTTGGAATAAAGCCTTTTCCAAGTGCAAGTTTGAAACTTTAGGCACTACCTATGTAACACCCCTAATTTTATTGACATTATTCAGGAGATTTAATTAGAATAAATTGAATAGAATGAGGTAGATAATGAGATTGAGGTTGATTAATAAACTAGGCGACTGTGCTTATCTAATGAACATAAATAAATGATTAGGAAATTAAACACAAGGGCATTAGGGTAAATAGCCGCCCATATTTCCCACCCTTATACCATCCTTCTTAGTCTTACATGTTCATTGTTCTCAAATAAAAACAATAGCAACCATGAGAAGCAAGGCTGACCATTAGAAGAGAAGAGAAAATCAACTAAAACTTTGGATTCAAGCTAGAGGAAAATCAATCTCAAACAGTCCCCAATCTCCTTATCTCAAGCAAGGTGAATAATAGTGTAATCATCTCATTTTTACTTGTTTTGGTTCGGTTATAGATAGTAACCAAATGCATGTTGCTGTTCTGATCATGTTTGGATCTAATAATCATTGTTTAGATAGAATAATGATTTATGGTGATTTATTGGGATTTTTATGGAATTAAAATGATGGGTTTTAGAATAAAAACCTTAGTAAACGACCTCCAAACGACTTGATTTTTGGATATATTATGTAAAACATAATTTTGGAGATGTGTTTTTAATTTCATAATTTTCGGAATTAAAAGGAATATTTTATGAATTTCCTAAGGTGATAAATGCATTTATTTCGGGGTTTAATTATTAAAAATAATAAAATAATGAATTTTGCCCCGAAATTTTTATATGATGAAGAAAATGTTATTTTAGATTTTTGGTGAATTTTTGAGATTTTTCCCATGTGATTTCAGTTTATTATAAATTTTCTAAGCTAAAAAGGCTTAATAATTATATTAAAATATTAATATAATTAATTATTTTGAAAATAAATTTATATAGTAATAATTCTGATCTGTAGCAGATTTTCTGCGAAGATATGTTTTTAACCAATATAAATTTGACAATGAATTGATAAAGTATGTTATTAACCAATAGGAATTCGACAAAGATTACGTATGGCATTTTTCAAGATATTTACGACTCTACCACCGAACCTTCCACCATAAAACCTTCCGCCTAAGAAACCCTTCATTATAGAACCTTCCACAGCATTTCTGCAGCTTTCTACAACATTTTTGACGAACCTTTTGTCATAAAACTTTCTGCCTAAGAAACCCTTCGTCATAGAACCTTCTACAGCATTTCTACAGCTTTCTGCAGTGTTTTGACGAACCTTTCGTCATAAAACTTTCCGCCTAAGAAATTCTTCGTCATAGAACCTTCCGCCGCATTTCTGCACCTTCTGCAGCACTTTTAGTGAACCCTTCGGCCTTGCCGAAAGCAACCCTTCGGCCTTGTCGGAAGCTACCTTTCGAGAGCAGTTGTAAACGTTGCGGAAGCCCTTTTGTAGCAGTTTTTTCCAGCTTTGTTTGTAAACTTCAAATAGGCATAACTTTATAACCGTAAGCCCAATTTTCTATTGTGACCACTCTACGGAAAGAGAAACCATCATTTGAATATAATGAAATAGGTTAGAGACCTTAATTCTATGCCTATAAAAAAAGTTATGGCTAAAACAAAGTTTTATATTCCAAAGGAGGTTGTTTTCTTTGCTTTCGAAAATGTTTGCTTGGTTTTCTTTGCCTTCGAAGGAGATACTCTCGAAGGAGTTGTAAAATTGTTTTATTTTGACCAAGTTTTATATTTTAGAAAGGTATAATTTAAAGTATTATAAGGCAGGAGCCTAATGTTTTTAAGAGCTTTCGAAGGAGGTTACCCTATGAAGTCGAAAGCTAGGTTTCGAAGCTATCGAAAGGTTTTATGACCGAAACTCTATTTTAAAAGGAAAAACTATGGTTGTAATAAAGGAGTTTGTATAATGGTTTAAGAAGAATCTATCTTTTATAAATTAAACCTACATGAGTGGTGTTGCTATGCTATTATATTTCCTCTTCTAATATGAATATAGTCACTTTATAATGAACCCATAACTGTATTTTTGGAAAAAGGGTAGTAGAACCAGTTAGGTTAACCCAGTAGTGAATTTAAATCAAATAAACTCCTGAATTATTAAAGTTGCATCTAGGAGGTCAGGAAGACTAAAATATAGGATGCTAAAATATAAAGGACCGATATTGGCAGGGGCCAATAGGTTTCCAGTAAGTCCATGAAAACTGTATGATATTGGCAGGGGCCAATAGGTTAATAGTTAGCCAATGAAAACTATGTATAAAAGAGGATGTCAGATAGATAGGTTCATAGTTAGCTCATGAAAACTATGTGCAAATGGAAATGTCAGATAGACAGGTTCATAGTTAACCCATGAAAACTATGTGCAAATGGAAATGTCAGATAGACCGGTTCATAGTTAGCCCATGAAAACTATGTGTAAATGAATATGTCAAATAGACAGGTTCATAGTAAGCCCATGAAAACTATGTAATTGGACAGGGAATCCTTAATTGTTTAACCGGTTATTAGTTAGCCCATGAAAACTATTAGGTTAATAGTAATCCTAGAAACTATAATTAAGACAGATAGTCAGAATGAATGGGAATGAGTAATCTAGGTTTGATTTGCTTGTTTTGCATATCATCATAATGTTTTGAAATACTATGTTTTAACCATTGTGGATGCAGGAGAACAGTATATGGTTTTATAAAGGTTTTAGGATACCAGTGAGGGGAAAACCCGTTCCGCTAAGCGGCATGGTCTCACTAGATATCTATTTGGTTTGAGATGATAGACTATTATTCATACCAGGCTTTATGTCTGACTCGAAGTTTTTGTTTTCCCCTTAAACTCTTACGTACTCAGTTGATTTTGAGTAGTTTGAGGTTTAGGGTTTTCAGGTTTTCTTAGACGAATAAACCTTCCGGAGGCATGCAGGAGGCAGATAGTTATTTAGAGTTTTTTTCCGCTGTGTATTTGGATGTAAAGACATATTTATTAGCCTTACTATATACTCTGATCAATCAAGGGGGCATCTTCATATGTCACTCTTAGCGTATGTATAATAATTATATTTTGCTGAACGTGGTTAACGTTTTGGGATTATGTAATGAATATGAAATATTTTGATTTGAATGTGGAAATATGTTTTCGAATTGTTAAAATTTTCCATATTCTTGTGATCCGTGTATCAATGTATCTAGCATCACCGTATTTGGTCGCCGAAGATTAATAACTATGGATGACTGAAGCATCCATAGCCGTTAGTTTTGGGCCTCTAAGTAGGGAGATGTTACAACCTAATTTAATATTGAACCAACACACACACACACACAGAGATTCTATTCACTAGCCTCTTCTTAGGAGTGTATCTAATTTCCTCTTGATATTTCAATTAATATCCAAGAGATAAATTAATCCATAAAGTCATTTCCACAAATTGTTATTTCAAATACAATTAAAGATGGCATCTGAACTCACATAACATTTAACCTAAGCTTAAGCATTCAGAATTTGTTTCCAATTGATTTTAAATAAAAGAATCATGCTTCTCTTTAGCTTTTGTTGATTTAGCTATTTAAGGATTTACACTTATGTGTTTGTACTTAGATTAAATGGTCTTTCAAAGTTTATCCAATGCATACGCCTTAAGGATCTATCAGCCTCCGGTTGAACACCAAAAGGAAATATACTCTAAAGTACCAAACACTATCACTTTCAGTAAGCACTAGAACTTAACCAAAACGTCCCATACCGCTTGGTGAAATTCAAGTATTTACTAGAAGCTAGTAAATCTTACTTGTTATGGATACCACTAGAAAACCTGAACTATATTCCCTTAAGAATCTATCAGTCCCACCGAACACTAAAAGAGAACACAATCCTAAAGTGTTAAATACTTTCTAATAGCAATTACAAGAATTTAACCAAAGGATCCCATATTATCCGGTGAAATTCGAGTATTCACTAATGGGCTAGTAAGTTCCACTCAACCATTTTGTTCAATGAGTTATACTATATTCGATGAAGTGTTAGTCGAGAGCATTCAAACCAATTAGTAAAACTAAGTCGATTATTAGTACTTTCCCATACTATAGAACAAGACTCTCAAAACATTTTCTTTATAAGGTATAATTTAGAAATCCAAATAATAAACTCTTTTATATAGAAAATGATTTCTAAATATTATTTATCTTTGTTTCTATTCTTTCTATATTATAGAAATACCTTTATGTCTCCAAAACCTTAATATATATTTATAATTATATACCTTTTTATGCATATCCAAATATCATTTTATTTCAAACCACATTAGTTTCAAAATGTTTTTATTCCTTCTTGAATAATCATATTTCTAAAAATATGATTTTTCAAAACACATATTTTAATAAAAGTGTATATCCAATTATCTCGTTTGAATGTTTAGGAATTCCTATCAAACACGTTAGCCAGACGTCCTTGACAAAAATCCTTAAAGCACCTAACGGGCAATTTAACACTCATAAAAATATATATTTCAAAAATTCTCTTTGAAAATAAAGAATACTCATATCTTTTTATATGTATACTCTAGTTAATACATATAATGACAAAATTATAATTATCACCATTAAACATCTTATAGAAAACTTATAGGATAGTATTTCATAATTAGGCTAATATTTCATTAAATGAATTTTTAATCAACTCTTGGTTTAGAGTAAATAATAAATCATTTATTATTTTTGGTTAATTGGTAATCAAATACCAAACTTATCTCTATTTCCAATTGAGTAATATATTTATAACTACATGACATGATCCTTGTTATTTGTATACCCAATAAATTAAATTTTCTTATGGGGATTTCCAATATGAAGATACCACAAGATTCAATTATTAATCTTCAAATAGAATTCTAATTATCAAGGGATAGCTCTTAATTAAATTAGAATTATCACTAGGAAGCCTATGCAAATAAACATCCAATCAACCAATTATACATTCACAAATACTGGATAATATGCGTAGCAGAACCATCCGTCTGCTTCCTCTATGCAACTCTGATCATATAAAAATTGACAAAACTTCATGATTTGTTGGGTGGACAAAGAACTATGTCTAACTGGATCGTGGGATTGCCAAATACTGGAACAAGTGACTCAGCCGCTAGCTAACTACACTTCCAGAATGGATACGATTGGATCAAAGATTGCTTAAGAATCACACAATTCAGTAATAGGAACATCAAAGAGTGGAAATGAAGGAAAGCTTTCCTAGAATCACAAAAGACACTTTCTTACTCTAAAGGGGATGATTTCTAATATTTGTCCTAAGAATCCCTAATTGATGGTCTCTAAGACTCACCTAGGCCAAGATTTATGTGCGTAATATCATATTTTGTTCTAAACTCAGCTCTGATGCTAAGCTACGATGCCCCACCCTAAGACCCACACCAAGAAAGGGTATTACTGAGTAATACTGTCTGCTAGTGTAGAGAATAGGGCTGGTTAGGAGCAATCATCTGTGAATTTTGCTTTAAACAAACATTGATACGTCGATTAATATGTTATATATTTTTTTCTATCTCAAGTGGAATCAACATATGTAATCTAGCTTAAAAAAAACCATGGTGGCTATAATAATAATCCAGAACAATATATAATGAATACAAATCACAGAATCACAGTTCATAAAATATGTATAGCAGAATACAAATACAAGCTGATCAAATCGAATAGATACATAAAATCAAATATAAGACTATGGTTAAAACGATCCATATAATACATCTGTACTACATCTCATGAATGAATATGTACACAAAAGAGTCTAAACTCGATATAAGATACAACACTACATCAGTGTGTATATATGTATAAGATGAAGGTAAGATGAATGATAATTAAATAATTGAGTGAATCCTCTCTAGAACCATCAAACTGGAGCACCTGAAATATCTCGATCTGATCCGAATATTATAAAATAATAAATGGGTCAGTCTAGACTGCAATGAATGTGAGCAAGATAAATGATAAATAAAGTGAACTAGATCTCAAATATAGTCATATAGTGACAAATATCAAACATGCATCAATTACTTTAAATCACAAATATTAAAACTTAAGATAGCTTATTAAAAGAAAAAATCCTCGAAATAATTTAGTGGTAATTTAAACAACATTATAGAAATCTCACAAGTAGAAATCCAGAAATCTCATAAAAAGAGGGAAGGTGCCAAACTTCAAGATTGGTGAAATAAATCCAACTACATGCATGTAACTACAAGGTAGACGTATAAGTCTATAAACATTAAAATAAGTACGAGGCCTATAAACATCATAATAGGAACAAGTCCTATAATCTCCGAAATATGTATGAGACCTATAAACATCAAGATAGGAACGAATCCTATAAGCATCAAGATAGGAACAAGTCCTATAAACATCAAGATAGATACGAGATCTATAAACTCCAAGATAGAAATAATTCCTATAAACTTTGAAGGCGAGTCATAAACTCATCGATAAGTGTCATATACATCTGAATAGTAATCGAATAAATAAAAAATGTATGTCCCATACCACACGGGTTTATTATTACGTTTACTATAGGTTAGTAAATTCCACTCATGTGTAAAATGGCTCAATCGAACAAGTCCGGGAATTAATCGAAAAAGTAAATACAAGTGTTCCATACCATTCGTTTTATTAATCCGTTTAAACAATTCCTCATTCGATCGATGTCATGCAGTTTTATAGAACTATTTAGCTTTGAAAACCTTCTTAAAACTATATACCGGTTTATAAGCTAATATTTATATTAGACAAAGGAGTTTGTTAAACTTTTACATTCATAACTATATTTATACATTGTTTAGTAAGCATATATATATATATATATATATATATATATATATATTGGAAAGCCTTTGCAAAATCTCTTTATACATAAGTATAAATAGGAGTAATTTGGAATACTATCCTATCTCAATATAAAACCATTATTATTATAATATATAATAAAATATGTATATAAACTTATTATTGAAAATAAGTTGTACTAGAAGAGATTTGGTTAAATACTTTAAGTGGGAAATTAGCTTTTTTCAAATTCTGATTGAGATTGTGCTAGAAAACTTATGTATAATCTCCTTGAACCCATAGAGTATTTCTATGGTATAATAACTTCAAAATTAATTATCAAATTAATAAACCAAAATCCATAAATAACATTGAAATCGGCATAGAAAACAACACCAAAATCAACACTGGGTTCAAGCGTTCAAACGGGCAAACAAAGGAGCAAACGGGAGCAAAAGGAGCCCGAACGGCATGACCTAGGTCTCAACCTAGGTCATGACCAGTGCACTGGTTGGCACGCTTGGCTGAGCCCCTGGCATTTCCGATGGTGCTTCGATTGCTCGTTGGCGGTGATTTCTTCGCTGAATCGAGTCTATACTTCTACTACACTATATTGGCTATCATGCAAGCAATCAAACAACTTCAAATTGATGATTTATAAGATTATTTAACAAGGGTTTCAGCAAAAATAGTGTTTCTTAACAAAAGAAATGAATAACATAAGAGATTGGAATCAATTCTACGCCAAATTCATTCAAAACAACAAGCTAAAACTAACGTTCAATTATAGCCTAGAAGTGTGAGGATTATTCACCGAATATAGACTTGAGTTAGTGCTTAAAATCTGGATTCACCTAGGCTATCACCTCTTCGCCACAAAACATAGGTTTGATTCTTAGAAATTACAAAGGAATGATTACAATTAGAGACTAAAACTGAAATTGATCAATAATAGATACACAAATAGGTGGAAGAGATTACCTTTTATAAATCTACACTTGAATTAATCAAAATCCCTATGATTTCTTGCTTTGATTTGGGGATAAGGGTTTGAAATACAAGAGGAGTTTGCGTTTATCTGCTTACAGAATTAAAATGAGAATGAGAAACTTGTACTTATGTTTCTCATCTCATATTTATCTTATTTGGGCTAAGTGAGTTGAGATATGGATCCAATAGCAAGGTGTTACTTATTTTCTAAGAGAAGTTTTACTAATTTGTTTTGTTTTATCACTTTATAAACACCAATTTATATTAAACAATTGTTTATTTAACAATCAATTTTACAAAGCACTAATATGTTAAAATTTCCATTTCTATTAATATTGAGATATTTTGTAAAATTAAATATAACTTTTGAAATTAAAAATTATTCTCATTATTTTTAGATAAAATAAACCATTAATTCTAAAAATCTCATTTTAACAAAATATTTCAATATTAATATTTAATTAAATTACAACATTTATTGTAATAATCTAAAATGGAAAATATTTATCATAAATCTCCATTTAAAATAAATGAGTGAATAAACCTTGGAAAAATTCACATTTTAAATTTACAAAATTGTTTCCATATATTTTATTAAACTCTTATCTTTCCCAAGATTATTCTTATATTATCAAATATAAGAAGTAAAATTATACAATTTTGATACTTAATAAATTTCCCAAATTTATTTACTTCCATCTAGAAAGCCATTTTAATTTGGAAATTCCAACTAATAAAATTTCCCAAATTCATCTAAAAATTAATTAAGATAATTTTTAAATCATATTTTTAGTTTTAATTCCAAGTAATCTCAACTAGGGTTGTTACATCTTATCTCTCAATGTGCCTAGGTTTGAATCCGGCTTCCGTGTATTTTGCTATATAATTTTATGATCTTCTTCAACCATAATATAAGACTGCCAACCATCTTCTGAATAAAAGCAGTTGTACTATAGTTAGTGAGTAGGTGAGGTGCTTCGTTGTTGACCTGGGCTCGAACCCGACCATCTACAATGGTAAGTTCGAATGAACAATCCTACTTTATTTATTGAGCTTTCCTCAAGGTAAAGGTGAGATTAGGACAAAATACCATAGGTTAGGAGTTTGGCAAAACATAAAATGCTAGTGGGAGCTTATTAGTAAAATGAAAGTAAAGTTTAACCTTATTAATATTATAAAAATATCTACTATGTTAATATCCTAATAATTACCTATTAAAACTTGGTGATCATGTCGAATCCAAGACTAATGCGATCGGTTAACCAGACCAAACAACTATGTCGACTGGCTATGAGCTATATAGATAGCTCCAACATACGATTGAGTTTAGTTGTTTGTACCTTGTCCTCTGCTAGCAAGAACCGCTGATGAAGATCATGAAGATTTGCATGTTGCTTAAAGTAAGTTGGTGGCTGACCTCAAAATCGCCCAAGTGTTTGTGTTGTCTACTTTAGACAAATACTTGCAAAGACAACACGAATCGATATCTGTCTATGAGATATTTGATAGTCTCAAGGCACTTTTTGGTGAGCATTCTCGTTCTATAAGGTACCAGACTACTAAGAAACTGTTCAACTCCAAAATGAAAAAGGGACAGAAGGTGGACAATTATGTGTTGGTGATAAAGGGTTATATTGATAAGCTTGCATCATTGGACGTGACTATAAGTAAGGAGCTACAAGTCGATTTGATCCTATGTTCATTGACCCCTCAATATGAACCGTTTATATTGAATTTTAATATAAACAATATGAATGTGAATCTTATGGAGCTCCTCAATATGTTGAGGTCGGCCAAGTCACAATCTAAAGATGAATCGAGTGTGCTTGCAGTAAAAGGTGGCATGTCTTCTTTGAACGGATCGAAGAAGCAGAAGAGTGATGGTAAAAAGAAAAGTAAGAAAGGAAAGAAGGCTGCCACGACAAGGGTGAGTGTCACCACTGTCATAAGAAAGGACACTAGAAGAGAAACTATTCCGACTACCTAAAAATTGTGAAAGAAAGAAAGTAGAACGGTTCTGCTGGTCCATCATGTACATTTATGATTCAAAATAGTTTTGTAACCATTAAAATGTCTTGGGTTTTAGATACAAGATCTAGAACTCACATTTCTAGTTCGTTACAAGGGCTTAGGAACCGGCGTCGGATGGCAAAGGGCGAAATGAGCCTCCAAGTTGCTTATGGGTCTATCTTGGATTCAACGACGGTGGGAGATTTTCATTTATGTTTGCCTAGTGGTTTTGTTTTAATATTAAATAAATGCTATCATGTAAAAACTTTATTTATGGAATTATTTATGTTTCTAAATTACCCGTGACTAGATATATATTTCATTATGCAAATAATGTTATGAACATTAGTTTGAATGGAAATAAAGTCTATGACGATTCTCTTGAAAATGGCAATTATGTGATCAATACAAATTATGTATGTTCTATGAGTAATTCCAATAGCAATATAAATCATAATTATCTTTGGCATCATAGGCAAGGTCATATTAGTGAGAAATGGTTATAGAAATCGAAAACCGAAGGTTTTCTACCATCAATTGATTTTGAATCATTTCACACATGTAAGTTATGTCTCAAAGGAAAAGTGACCAAGCGCCCTTCAATACGAGGAATGAAAGAGTTGATGAACTCTTAGGACTAACACATTATGATGTATGTGGTCTAACGCCCATAGTAACCAAAGATAATAATTCTTTTTTTCCTTTACAGATGATTTCTCGAGACTAGAATATGTGCATCTTATGAAGAACAAATCCTATATTTGCAAGAAATTTAAGGAGTATAAAAATGAAGTTGAAAATCAAACAAACCAAAAGATTAAAATCCTTAGATTTGATTAAGGAGGCTACTATGTTGGACAAGAGCTCCAACGGTACTTAATGGGATTATCTCTCAGGTTACTCCATCCTATACTCCACAACACAACGGTTTGTCGGAGCGAAGGAACCGAACCTTATTAGATATGGTTTATTCCATGATGAGTAAAGCTGAGTTGCCTCTATCATATTAGAGAAATGCGCTAAAAACCGCTGTGCATATGCTGAACTTAGTACCCACTAATCCCGCGCCTAAGATGCCATATGAGATATGGCATGAGAAGAAACCCCACTTCAGTTATTTGAAGGTGTAAGGTTGTCCGAGCTGCTAAGAACATTGGCCCTAATAAGTTGAGGCGAGATCAACTTTGTGTAAGTTTATAGGGTATCTCAAGAATTCAAGGGGATATATTTTCTACAACATAGAGAAACAAAAAGCGATTGTTCCATACATGTTGTCTTTTTAGGAAAGGAATTTGGATGAGATCCGAGATACTAACGCAAAAACTAAAATAGTGGGAAAACTGAGTTCACTATTATATGACAACACTCAACCTATTAGAAGGTCTAGTAGAGAATCTCGTGCATTATAGAGATACTACGGTTTTATCGTAGATGGCAAGAAGCAGGATCGTGTCTTAGATGATGGCACTCCTCCGTCTTTCCAATAAGCACCGTAGAGTAAAGATTTTGGACTTTGGCTTGGAGTAATGAAATCTGAGATGGATTCCATGTACGGAAATAAAATTTGGACTTTGTCGGACGTACCCGAAAGGATGAAACCTATCGGTTGTAAATGGATTTTTAAGAAAAATCTAAAAGTAGATGGGGAAGTAAAGGTTTATAAGGCAAGGCTAGTTGCAAAAGGATTTCTTCAAAGTCAAGGTGTTGATCATGACGAAACTTTTTCGCCCGTAGCCATGCTTAAGTCCATTCAGATTATGCTGGCCATTGCAGCATTCTATTACTACGAAATTTGGCAAATGGACATGAAGATGACATTTCTAAATGGAGATTTACAAGAGAGCGTCTACAAGTCATAGCCTGAGGGTTTTATGGTCAACGGGAGTGAAGGAAAGGCTTGCAAGTTGTTCAAGTTCATTTACGGACTTGAACATGCTTCAAAAAGTTAGAACTAGTGTTTTGGTAAAGTAATCAAACAATTTGGTTTTCATCAGAATATAGAGGAAGCGTGCGTATATAGAAAGAAACATGGCAAAGCCATCATATTTTTAGTGCTGTCTGTCGATGATCTATTATTGATAGTTAATGAAATTTCATTGTTACAATCAGTTAAAGCTTGGATTTCCAAGAACTTATTAATAAAGGATATGGGAGAAGCAGCCTATATACTAGGTATAAAGATTTGTAGAGATAGATCTAAAAGGCTATTGGAATTATCTCAATCCTGGTACATAGATACCATACTAAAGAGGTTCAGTATAAAGAATTCCAAACGTTAAAACATTCCAATGCAGTCTAGAATCGACCTTTCTAGAAAGGACACTCCTTACAACGATGGGAAGAAAGAGCATATGAAGAGGATCCCCTATTCTTCAGCCATAAGATCCATAATGTAGGCTATGCTATGTATTAGGCCGGATGTGGCATACACATTAGGATGCATAAGCCGATACTAATCTAATCCTGGAGAAAAACATTGGATGGTCGTAAAATGTATACTGAAGTATATAAGAAATACTCGGGACTTGTTCCTTATATACGGGAATTGAGACCACCTTATAAAGGGTATACAGATTCGAGCTTTCAAAGTGATATAGATGATAGTAAATCAGTGTCTGGTTCTGTCTTTGCGCTTAAGGACGGAGCTGTTAGTTGGAAAAGTTCAAAACAAGAAACAATAGCCGGTTCCACGATGGAGGCCGAATACATCGTTCTCGATGAAGCAACTAAAAAGGCAGTCTGGATGCGTAAGTTTTTAAGTGAGCTCGGAGTGATTCTCGATACCGAGAATTTCTATATCATTGTTCTGCAATAACAATGTGGCGATACAGATCGCAAAGGAACCCAGAGTATACAAGAAGTCACGGAATATTCATCCCAAGTTCCACTTGATTAGAGTGTTCATTTAGAAGAAAGAGGTTGGGATACAAAAGGTGTATACCAAGGATAACATAGCAGATCCATTCACTAAAGGTCTAGCTCGGTTGGCTCTTGAGAAGCTAATTAAAAGGATGGGATTAAGATTCCATAATTGATCCCAAGTGCAAGTGGGAGATTGATAGAGGAGTATGCCCTAAGGGAAATTCTGTAATTTGTTGCAAATTAATTAACTTTGTAATCAATTCTCGTTCGTAATAAAAGTGTTTTTATTTCTGTTATATTTTTATTAAATTAATTGAATATTAGTTGAGATTTTAAAATAGATTTTAAATGGTTTTAAATTATAAAATTATATAATAAAATTTTAAAATACAAAATTATCATTTAGAATTTACAAGAAAATTAAAATTAAAATTTTAGTTTTGAAAATATCTTTTATTAATTTTTAAATTTTTTGTACAAATTTTACTGTAAAATATATATTTTAAATTGAAAAATTATTTCTGAGCCGCGCGCAAGACCTAATATATACATATTTATAAAAGTATATTTGATGTATTTTATAAGTATTAATCTACATTTATTATTATATTATTACACACACACACACATATATATATAAGTATTTAATATACATATATATTAAAAAAATTATATATTTATATATATATATATACTGATTTTTTTTACAGCAATAAATATATATTATATTTAATATATTTTATAAATAATTTAAATATATTCATATAGTTATAAATGCATACAATATTAATATTTCATACTTATGTTTATAAATAAATATACATATTTATGTACAAAATTATTTTAATAAAATTTAGTTTATTGCCACATTTTATATTTTTGTATAAAAGTATATAAACATACATTTGGATAATATATTTGTATATTGGATGAGCTAACATGTCTGTTGTAGTGTAAATCCCAGTACCTATACATAGGCTTGTTATACCTTGCACAGATTTATATGTTACACACACATATGTATGCGTATATGTTACACACATATACATAATAAAACATAAACTAAATAATACAATATCATTTAAATTTAAATAAAATAAAGATTTTATTTAAAAGAAATTTAGAAATGTTCTGAATAAATTAGATTTCACAAGCCCAATAAAGATTCAAAATGGTAAATAATTTTGAAAATTCGCCTATTACTTCCGCTGCGGGCTAGTTCAGTTCCAACATAAAGTTCATGTACTCATTATCTAATAATTTGCTAAACTAATTATTTTAAACTAGTAGTTACAAAGTACAAATTAGTTTATGTATACAATATAGAGGCATATATACATATACGCGCACATACACACACGCAAATACACACACACATGCAAATACACACACACATGCAAATACACACACTCTCACACAGATATATATATATATATATATATATATATCTTACATTCCATCTTATTTCTATATGCTATTTTAGTTAATAATCAATTTAAGGATTAGATCTAATTTTTCTATTATTAACCCTAATCCAAATTGAGCATTTCATACACGAATACTAGTATAAAATATATTATATATTTTAATAGATATTTCCCACTCAACAATGGTGACTATGATAGAGTTAAAGGTTTGCCTTAGGGCAATTATGTAATTTGTTACATATATTTAACTCGATAACCAATCTTATTCGTAATAAAGGTGTTTGATTTCTATAATATACTTTATTATATTATGATATAATTTATTAAATAATTAATTTTTCAAGAATATAATTTTAAAGTCATTAAACAACATGTTATGTGATACGTTCGTCGAGACTAGAGTACGTAACGCACTCCAAATGTTAAGCAGTGTATTACTCATGGCGGCTGTGGTGCACCGAGGAGTTACTGCTGATAATTATTGGATAATATGGAATAACTCACTCGAGAGTTTCCTGTTGGTTAATTATAACTAAGGTCGAACAAGAGATCTTGAAGTAACGATTTACATAGTTCCCTCGACTTGTGAATACTATGGAACTTTAATGTGAATGCTCTACTTTGATTGTAGTTAAATCATGACATGGCGATCCACCTAGCGACTATAGTTGGGTTTGAGTTGAAGCATTAGAAGTGAAAAAATATTCAATAGAGAATTCATCTCCTAAGTTATAAAGGAGTTAGTACCACGATCAATTGTAGTCAACTCAAAGTCAAAGTCTTTGGCCAGAGCATGATGATTAGTTATTTTTATTATTATTGGACCAATGAGTTTTTACTAACCACGTTGATTGTGGACAATATATTAATTTTGATCAAAATCATATTCCATACGTCCTAACGTGATATAGCATTGACGAAGAAAATTAATGTGAATCACTGTTACCACCAGGTACCGCTTATAACAAGTAAAATTATATTTTTATCAAAAAGATGTGTAAGCAGCAAATTCAGGCAAAATGCCACAACACTAGCTAAGCTGGGGTGTGAACGTTAATATTCAGATTGTTTGATATTATTCGCAAACTGAATTTATATTTTTGATTCGCACAGTAGTAATGATGAATTCTCTGAAAAACCACACGATTTAACTAATTTATAAAATGTTATAAATTAATTAGATTAATTAATATTTGAGAAATATTAATTACTATTTAATTTTTTGGAGTTGTTTGCAATTATCTGAATGCATTTATAAAAGTTATATTTAAGCACATTGGTATATGGTATCAGTGTGACTTGTTACTGGTTTAAATGAAAATAATTGCATGAAGGGATTTATGAAAATTTTGTGTCATTTGATAGCATGTGTTTTCGGCTAAATATGTGAAGAGAGAGAGAAAATAGATTGAGAAAGGTTCCACTATTTCTATAGAAACAAATCTAATAATTCATTTCCCGTTGTCATTCTTTTATTCATATTTTCTCTTCTCTTCTTCTAATCTTCCATGGTAGAAAATCAAATGAACCTTTCCAAAATTTTATCAACTCCAGATCAAATGCAAACATCGAATAAAAATGAAACATAAGTGGTTCATGCATCTATTGCAAGGATTGGGTATGGATCTTGGAGGTCTGGAGTTAGTCTTTCATTCGAGGTGTTTTTTTGCTACATCATAAGGTAACTATCCAATCTTCTATTAGTATATGTTAATTCATGCTAAAATAGTTCAAGTCTCTTATCTTTACATCTCATTATGATTATATGTCACACCTTGTTAACACGGTTTAGATCACATATCTTATATAACGAATTTATATATGCACGTGTTGTCCAATCTTTTACTTGCTATTGTTTTAGAAATTAGAAGTTTAATAAAAAAAGTTTTTCATATTTAGAACTAATTTTATTTAGTTGAGATAATTTTGTTGCATATATTGTATACGAATATAAATGAAATGGATATGCAAACCAGTTGAAATTCTGTTACGAAATTGAATGTAAGTTTAATGTATGTGTGTGCGCACACGCATATATATTATTTTGAGTATCATATACTTTTGATCATTATATACATATGTTTATATATATATATATAATTTTAACATAGAATTTAGTAAAAGCGCTTTTGTGTAAAATTATAGATCTACCGTTTACTTCTTTCCTAAGTCAAAACTGGATTTCAAAATGTTAATTTTATACAGTAAAACATATAAGGTTACAAGTAATATATATAATATGTGTGTATGTATGTTATTTTGAATTTAAATATTGTTTTTTATTATGTATATATATTATTATTTTAATTCAAAATTTATAAAAGGACTTTTGTGTAAAACTACAGATCTAACGTTGAACACCTTCTCAAGTCAATACTAGATTTTAAAATGTTAATTTTAGATTTCAAAACACATAAAACTTATAATTAATTTTAGTATGTATAAAGGTTTTAGCATTCAATTGTTGATTTGAAATGACACTGAATGAATGAGTAAAGGAAGGAGAAAAGTCATCCACTTTTTCCTCTTCTAAAATGCCTACTTAAACTAATTAATTTTCATACTATATGTAACGACCCGAAATTTTACTGCCTTAATTTGCAAATATTTAATAAATTTTAAATATTCATATAATAGGTTTTATAAATTAAAAATAATATGACTCTTTTAAATAATAACAAATGATGGTAAAATAGATTTGTAATGACCCATGATTTTGCCACTTTAAAATAGGCTATTTAAATATATTTTATACAATCAATAAATGGATTTTTATTAGCAGATAAACCTATTTTAATTATTTAATGATGATGATAAAATAGTTTTCATTTTTTTACCAATACAGATAGTTCAAATAAAAATAGAAAACATGATTGAAGAATGTTTTCCGAAATTTCGACTTTTCCACACCCGAATGTCGTCGGAAACATTGTGCACACTTGGTGCATCATGCACACATATATATGATAGGATTAATAATAATAAAACACTCTTATTTATATACTAACACATATTTAATTAACCATAAAAATGGATGTGACAAATTATGTTATAAAAGACATGTATATACACATAAACACGCTTACACACACACACAAATCCTATGCCATACCTTAAGTACCCTACAATGTGGCCTAGGAGGGAAGTGGGGGGGGGGGGGTAACATGTAACGACCCGTATTTTTACGGATCGAAAGATCGTAAAAGTATTATTTTTAGGTCGTTAGTGTTGTTATGTTGTCCAGAGTTTAAGTCGACCAAAGCTTAAGTCGTCCAGAGTTAGGTCATGTAGTAGTTAGGTTGGATGAGCGACTTAAGAGATTTGGCGACCTAAGGAGTTTACGACCTAAGGGGTTAGGTCATGTGATAGTTAGGCCGTGTTATAGTTTAGGCCGGTGGAGCGACTTAGGGAGTGGAACGACTTAACAAGATAAGCGGCATAGGAGTCAGCGACATAAGTGGGTTAACGACTTAAGGAAGCTAGGTCGTTCGAGCGACTTAAGGATTTTGGGATAAGTCGTTGAAGTGTTAGGTCGTAGACGACTTATGTTAGGTCGTGTGGGTGCTTAAGTCGTTAGGTCCTGTCTATGTTAGGTTGGCATCACAGTTAGGTCGTCCAGACAACTTAGGTGTTAGGTCGAGAGACCCTGTGTTTAGTTAGGTCGCAACCTTGGATAAGTCGCTAAGTCGCGAGGGTCTTGAGTCGTTAGATCGCTAAGTCGTATTCCAGTTAGGTCGGTTGAGTCTTAGGACGTGCCTAAGTGCTAGATCGTGTGTGTGTTAGGTCACGACTTTTGTTAAGTCGCTAAGCCGCATCCTTGTTAGCTCGCGCGTATATGTTAAGTCGCGCAAGTGTTAAGTCGTGGGATCTGCTAAGTCGTAGGTTGGGAGAATTGTTAGGTCGTTAGGTCGGGGTTTTTAGGTCGGCAACTGTTAGGTCGGCAATTTTTAGGTCGTGGACGACCTAAGGGCGAACGACCTAAGGATTTCCAGCCTATAAATACACGGTTCTACTTCACTTTTTGGGATCCGGATTTTGAAGCGACGAAGTGCTGCCATTTTGAGAGCTCGAGTGCTACACTTCTTCACTTCTTATCTTTTCTTTAATTTTGTACTTCCTTCCATCCAAATCGAAGATCCAAGAGCTTAGATTGAAGATCTACATCCATCGAAGAGAGATTTCATCGTTTGAAGCGGAATTTTGACGGATCAAGTTAGATCCTTCGCTGTCCAGATCTGAAGTGTGTTGCTTTTGAAGTGTTTAGGTGATTCGGTGAGTGGTGATTATCTCTCACACGGAACCAAAGGAGTATATTGGATCGGTGGCTTGATTATGTGTTAAAAATAGTGATTTCATGCATTTTCGTAAACCTAAGTATAGATCTATTGTTCATGATGATTTGACATCCATTTTACTACATGTTAACCTATGCAAGTTCATTCATCAAGTTGTAGAGATATTGCTCATGATTCATGCTTGTTAGATTTGGACTCTTTATTTACAAGATTGCCATTAATTTTATAATTGTTTATTAGATCATGTTTGAATGCTTGATTACTTGGATTAATGATTGACTTGATTGATTGTTATAAATTAGTTGATTGATGATTTAATTTGGACAAGTTGGTCGAAGATGATTCAAAAGCTAAGGGAAAGGCTCTTGAATAAGAAAAGCTGCTCGTGGCATATGACGCGGATGATAAAGCTCATATGGATAGATTTGATGATGATGTTGAGATGAGGCTTTGCTATGATGAGATGAAGCGAGGCATGATGTGAGATAGCCTTGGCTTAATCCAGACGCGATCATTCCAAGCATGTTGATAACTCGGTGAAAGGGTTCGAGTTCGAGGATAATGGTTGGCTCGAGAGGCGCTTGAGCTAGTATGAAAATAGTCGTCGAGGTGGATAACTAGAAGGCCGAGATTTCATCGTTGTTGAAGGTTCTAGCAGACTCAAAGCAAGAGTACGCTGGGCAGATTCGATAGTCCCAAAATACTACAGTTGGTAGTCGAGTACTCTGGGCAGATTCGATAGTCCTAGGCACGGGCTGCGACGACGTGCGCAGTTATGTCTAGAACCGGGGTTACCATTAGCCCTTGATGGACGGCTGAAAGAATGTGCCGGTCATTCAATTAATGGTGGTATCAAAGCAATGATAACAGTGATAGCCAGAGTCATGGATGTTTGGTTGTATCGTCATTCGGTCTCAAGAGCAATATTTTCTGGGTGCTTATTTGATCTTGGTTTAGGCCTTGGGGGTTTGTACTTGGAAAACATTGACCTTGACTCGAGCGATAATTGCTTTACTTTAAATGTTTGCTTTACTATGTTTACTTCTGCTTAGTGTGTCTGGGGCTATCACTGTAGAAAGAGGTGGAGTGGGAGGGTTGGATTCCTATTCCTTTTACCTTTATGCTCTTTTGGTATGTTGTTAGTTAATTTACCGCTCACTAAGACTGTTGTCTGACTCAAGGTTTTATGTTCAACTCTTATTACCTTGGGCTGTTCATCCATTTTGGGATGGGCAGACTAGGTAGCAGGTGACAGGTGCTGTTCTTAGTTTCCAACGATGCTGATGACGAAGATGAGCTGGAGGCTTGCATATTATTTTCTTATTATATGTACTGGATGTTCCGCTGCTTGTATATTCTCTGAGTGATATGTAGTGAGGCTGGATGTATTGACTATTCAGATTATTGTATCAAACTACTATGAGGCTTATTTGATGCGATTCTGTTCTGTGTAGCTTCACTATGTATATATTTCTCTATTCTATTTTATCCATGCGCTGTGAGTAATACGATAGATTCTGCTATTTTAACTTACCTCTGACGATCATCCATGGCTGCCTGGCACTTACAGTGCACTATTTCCTTGTTCAGTGCAGGAGTCATGGGCGGTCGTCACATTTGGTATCAGAGCTTTGGTTAATCGATTTTACCCAACGCTCGCTGATGTAACTACGTATGAGAGACGTAATTGTATTTTGATGGATGATTACTATACATAATATAGTAGCTTAGAAGGATTTGAGTTCTTTATGCAGTTGTTTCTCAAGGCGTGCTGATCATTTCTTTTATAGATATTAAGAATGAGTCGAAGAGGGAGACCGGCTGCTAGGGAAGGCCGTGCTGCTGAGGGGGCTGCTGATTATGCTACTATGTTCGAGGCTATGATGACTTCGATTATGAGGAGGATGCCAGCTCCGGGGCCATCAGTAGATGTTGGAGTTCAAGTTCAAACTCCAAAACCGGTGGATTTTGCTAAGCTGTGTAAAGATTATACTGCTCTTGGAGGAAAGGTTTTCTTGGGAACAGAGTCAACCATTGAAGTCCAGAGATGGATAGATGCTTGTCGAAAAATCTTTGGTGACTTGGGAATCGAGGATGCAACCAAAAGGAAGCTAGCATCAAGACAGCTTCAAGGAAGAGCTTCTGACTGGTGGAACTCTATCACCATTGATACTCCGGAGGAAGAAATTACTTGGGAGCAATTCCAAGCCAGATTTGAAGCTAAGTTCATTTCTACAGCTCAGAAATCTGTTCTGTTTAAGAAGTTTGTAGAGCTCAAGCAAGATGGAAGACTAGTTCTTGAGTATGTTTCTGAGTTTGAAGCTTTGTCCAAGTATGCCCGGTCGTATATTGAATCTCCTTATCAGAAGAACGAGAAGTTTGTGACAGGCTTGGACAGTTATCTTGGGAGACAGTTGGTGGATCATTTGGACGATCCATTTAAGAAGCTTGTGGAGAAAGCTCTCAGGCACGAAAATCTGTTTCCTAAAGAAGGATCTGTTGTTGCTGTGACCAAGGAGGAGTCTAAACCACAGCAGGGTGGAAACAAGAAGAGGAAGCAGCAGCAGCAAAAGGGTAAGGATGGCCAGAAGAAGCCGAAGGGCGAAGTGACCTGCTACAATTGTCAGCAGAAGGGCCATTTCTTCAGAGATTGCTAGAATCCAAAGGTGCCGGTGAAGTGCCACAACTGTGACAAGCTGGGGCATATTAGGAAGAATTGTCCAGAACCACGGAGGGACAAGCAGATTGTGCAAGCTTATGCTTTGGGGGCTGTTCCATCATCTTCAAAAGCTCCTACCGCTGAAGAGAAAGGAAAGAGTGTGGTGGTTCAAGGTACTCTTTCCATATGTGGTGTTCTAGTTAGAGTGTTATTCGATACTGGGGCGTCGCATTCTTTTGTTTGTAATGAACTTGTATGCCGGTTGGGTTTAAAACCAGATATTGTTGATAGACCATTGATTGTGACTAATCCAGTTGGGGGTTCGTCCTGTCTATGTATGCTATGTCGTGGTCTGGTTGTATCGAGTCATGATTGCTCTTTTGTTTGTGATTGTTTTGTTCTGAACTTTGTGGGGTTTGGAATTATTTTGGGTATAGACTGGCTTAGGAAGTATGCGGCAAAGGTTGATTGTGAAAGGTTGGAGGTGACAGTCGAGAATGTGGAAGGACGAAAGGTTGTAATACGATGTAAGCATGAGGAAGGCATCTTCATGAGCTTTATGTATTCGCTGGTTGTTCCACGGGATGGACTGTCATCGATGCCAATCGCTAATGGGTTTGAGGATGTCTTTGATGAGGTCAAAGGGTTACCGCCGCATAGAGAGATTGGGTTTCGTATCGATCTAGTTGAAGGAGCCAGACCTGTTGTGATGCCTCTTAGGCGAATGGCGCCTAGGGAACAACAGGAGTTGAAGGTGCAGGTTGATGATCTTTTGCAGAAAGGATTCATTCGGCGTAGTGTGTCCGAATGGGGTGCACCAGTTGTGTTTGCAACCAAAGCGGATGGATCATTGAGGTTGTGTGTGGATTATCATGAGCTGAATAAAGTGACTAAGAAGAACAAGTATCCATTGCCGAGAATAGATGACTTGTTTGATCAGCTTCACGAAGCTAAGGTGTTTTCTCAGATGGATTTGGCAACGGGATTTCACCAGTTAAGAGTGGCAAAGGATAGTGTGCAGAAGACTGCTTTCAGGACACCATCCGGTTTCTTTGAGTGGCTGGTAATGCCGTTTGGATTGACCAATGCGCCAACATATTTTGTGGATCTTATGAATAGAGTGTTCAGAGATCAGTTGAACAAGTTCGTACTAGTGTTCGTGGATGATATTTTGATTTATTCCAGAACTGAAGAAGAACACAAGACGCACTTGCATATTGTTTTGGAAATTTTGCGGAAACATCAGCTGAAGGCTAAGTTTTCGAAGTGTCACTTCTGGAAGAGCGAAGTGAGGTTCTTAGGCCATATTATCTCTGGAAGCGGAATAGCGGTTGATCCCGCCAAGATAGCAGCAATCCAGGATTGAGTTAGACCTAAGAATGCATTTGATGTGAGAAGTTTTCTTGGATTAGCAGGATACTATCGTCGATTTATCAAAGACTTTCCCAAGGTGGCTGCACCATTAACAGGATTGACGAAAAAGAATCAAGTATTCAGATGGGATGCTAAGTGTGAGCAAGCTTTCGAAATCCTGAAAGAGCGGCTGACAAGTGCTCCTGTTTTGACTATTCCAAGTGGAAATGATGAGATGGTGGTTTACACCGATGCATGTGGTACTGGACTTGGAGCAGTGCTGATGCAGAAGGGTAAAGTTGTTGCGTATGCAAGTCGACAACTGAAGCCGCATGAAAGGAATTATCCGACTCATGATTTGGAGTTGGCGGCGATTGTATTTGCTCTGAAGATGTGGAGACATTACCTATTGGGAGTTCGATTCGAGTTGTTTATAGATCATAAGTCGTTGAGGTATCTTTTCTCCCAAAAGGATTTAAATCTTCGGCAGCAACGATGGCTAGATTTTTTGGCATCATATGGTTTTGGTATAGCCTATACTCCGGGAAAGGGTAACGCAGTGGCAGATGCCTTAAGTCGAAGACATGCAGGATTGGGAGCCATGTTTTTAGAATGGAAGAGTCTCGAGTATTTAGTTGGATTTGACTTCAGGCCTAGATGTGAATTGGAACATGAGATGTTGGCAAACTTATCGATAAGACTGACTCTTGTGGAAAGAATTGGCGAAAGGCAAAAGCGAGACGATAAGCTTGTCAAGATTATCCGTGATTTGGAATCTGGATTGGACCCAGAAAAGGATAAAGGATTTTAGGTCGATCGAGAGGGTTGGCTTCGGAAGCAAGGACGACCAGTTGTTCCCGATATAGATGAATTGAGAAATGAAGTTCTGAAGGAAAGTCATCACTCGAAGTTGACAATTCATCCAGGTGGAAATAAGATGTATCGGGATATGAAGAGAACCTATTACTGGGAAAGTATGAAGAAGGATGTTGGAAATTTTATTTCCAAGTGTATGAACTGCCAGTTGGTAAAAGATGAGCAAAAGAAGCCCAGTGGATTGGTTTAGCCATTAGAAGTTCCTATATGGAAGTGGGAGCAAATATCGATGGATTTTATTGATGGGCTACCTAGAACAAGAACGGGAAATGAAGGGATTTGGGTCATCATAGATCGTCTGACTAAGAGTGCAAGATTCATTCCTGTTCGATCGACCAGGACTGCATCAAAGTTGGCTGAGCTGTATGTTAAGTGGATATTGATTAGATCGTCTGACTAAGAGTGCCATTTCAAAGGCAATATTGATAGTCGGTGATTTAACTATCAACAACACTCACAACAATCATCAGATTTTAAATAATTTTCCCAAATTATTTATTTTCAAAATATCTCCACAAGATATATATTTTTTCCATACTTCAACACTTTGAAAACAAATTTCAAATATAATTTCATTTTTCAACTTTTGAAAATAAATTTCAAATCAGTTCCCTTACGCGGAATATATTCCCAAGTATCTCTTTTAAAAAAACCAACTTTAGAACTTTTAATTATCTTTTTAAAAGCAACTTTGGAAATATACTCGGCTTTATAGTGAAAATACACTTTCACTTCAAAATGGTCCACTTAAACCAATTAAATAAATCCTTATCGATTTATTTTAAATTTACATTCTAAATCCGTAAATTTATTTCCACACTTTAAAATAAATTAGTGTTTATTTTTAAAACAAATTTCCCCTTTCCTTTATAAATTCCAATTTGAATTTACATTTTCAAATATTTACTTTTAACCCCAAAATCAAATTCCAAATTGATTTCTAATTTTATTTCAATACCAAATCAATTACAAATTTATTTCTAGAAATTTATCACTTTTAAATAAATTCCTTTGTATTTTCCAAATTATTCAAAATTCCATTTTTAAATGAATTCTTCAACTTTAAAACAATATTATTCAAAACTCATTTATTAATATCTTTTCCCATATTTGGAATTTATTCGGTAAGATTTCAAAAATCAATTTTAATACTTTAAAATTTCTTCTTTCAAATTAATTCAATTCTTAAAAATAAATTCACTTTAAGTTTTCTACTTTAATTTCAAAATCCAATTTATATTCATTTCTGGTATCCAACGATACCAAAAATACATTCGGCTAAATTTTAGCCTTCAACGGTTCCAATCAGAGATATAATCACTCACAGATTATAAACAATCAACACACAATATATGAAACAAATTCACATAATTTGAGGAATCCAGTTGGATCCCTCCAACATGTTTCCCTGCATCCACAGATGTTAGCACAATACCAATTCCACTTCGAGGTGGAATATCGCGGTATATGGGATTTATAAAATATCATCCGCTATTATGCAGCGCATAGGGTCTCATCCGCTATATAATGCGGGAAATCAACAACTCCAATATATACATATTCCAATATATATATTGCTATATACTACTATATATATATTATCACAATCCAAACACTCAATAACTGCAATTCAAATTTTAATTTGAGTGAGAAGATCTCACCTTTGTTTTTATTTGCAATCCATTCCATTCCAGATTGTTTTCTTCACCGTTTTAGACCTTGTATAAATAATTTATACAATTTATTAATATTCGAAATAATCGAATAACCAATTTTCGTTTGGTAAATTTAAATTATCCAATGATTTTATTTTAACCCAATTTCTTTTAATAGATTATTTTTGGTAACTAAAATAATTAAATAGATCAATCGTACAATTTTATCACCAAATCCCTTATATAATTTTCTTCCAAAACCTTATTATAAATTTCTTGTACATATATTTGTTAAAATATTTGTTTTCTTTTTCTGTAAATAACAGAAATTCACTTTATTGTATCCATATATTATATATATATATATATATCTATAAGTTGAAGAAGAAAATAAATTGCTTTATAAATATACTGTTATCATATATTTTTCTGTAATTATCAAACTAGTAATTCATTTCTCTGTAAATACCTTTTTTTTCTAATTACACTCAGATTACAATTAATCAAACAGAGCAAGATATACCTTCACTGCCCTATCCATCGCCTTTGCCTGCCACCCTGAACGACGACGAGTTCAATAAGATCAAAACCTCCGGCCTCGCCCACCATCTCCTTGTATGCTGCCCTCGTCGCTGCCAGAATGAAACTGCGACTAAAATTGTGCCCTACTTTGAAGCCGCCGCCATCGACTATCCTTGCGAAAAACTCCACCACGTCGCGATTTGATTGCGCCGCGATTTGCGTGAGGTCGACGAGCCTCTCCGATTTGCTGCTTGCCGCCACGAATCCCATCGACTTTGACCCCCATGATAACTCGCACACACGCCAACCCCGGTCGCGAGCTCGACCTCGCGAATGAACAATGGTCGCAGCTTCGTTCGAGAACGAGAAGCTCGATTTAATTTTATGAGAAGGGGATTTCGATTTTTATTCGATCGATCTTGATTTGAAATTTATACGACTGCTTCGGCCATTGATTATCTTTGAACAAGAACGGAAGAGGAAGAATGAAAATTTTTTCTTTCGGCGCCATGGATTTAATTTGTGAAGAGGGATTTCGTTTTTTAACATGAGGAAATGAAGGCTTGATGTATAATAATAATTTTTTTTTCTTTTTCGTTTTGAACGAGACTGTGATATTGAATAGAAAGTGGGGTGTAAAAGAAGGAATTGTCATAGTGATTTGGAAAAGACTGGAAAAAGGATGATGTGAGATAATTTCAACTAGGGTTGACTGTATAAACATCCCATTTAAATTCAAATTCAAATCGTTCCGAAAACGAAGCCAAAAATTTCGAATTCCTATCAAGGCGTGCTGCTAGGCGTTTATAATGTTATACGTCTATTCCGAACGCAATGGAAAAGGTTCCAAGTCCAAATTCGATCGTATGGAGAAGATAGCTTTTTGGACCAGTTATAATATTGAATTTCCAATTTAATTTCAGCGCGTTTGCTTATCGTACGACCAAATGATCACTCCAACCATTACGAAAATTGAAATCCGATAAAAATACAATATTACAGATCCAATGGAACTGGTTTCATCGAATTACGAGACTGTGCCCCGGACGCTATTTTTAAATTCAATTTAAACAACAAAATTTCAAAACTGAACAAAACATCTCCAAATTCAATTCTGAAGCTTCTATTATCTTCAATATAATCAATATGAATTTTCTAAGACTTCATATTATTTTTAACAGGCTTAAAATTGAAGATTCAAATTTTTACCCAAATTTTAACAATTAAATTCACTAATTTAATTACCGAATTCATTCAAATATTCGAATTTTAAATCAAACTGACTTCCAGATATTTAAAATAAATTAAATATCCTGATTTCCAATATCAAAAATTCAGGGTCGTTACACCAAACATTTCGATGTTTATACTAAAAAAGGTCGCAAATGCCATTTTGGACTCAATGGAAGTGGTCTCGAGTCCCAATTCGACTATTTGCAAAAAGTGACATTTCGGACTTGAATCCGATTAATGATGCTATATTTAAATAAAACATTTGAATATACAATCGTAAAATATGCGGGTTGTTACAAAGTCTCAGAATTCGATAAAACTAGTTCCATTGGATCCGTAATAGTGTATTATTATCTAATTTCGAATTTCGCAGCATTTGGAGTTACCATTTGGTCGTACGGGATAGAAACGCGTTGAAATTAATATTGGAAATTTAATATTATAATTCGATTCAGAAAGCTATTTTCTACATACGATCGAATTAGGCCTCAAAACATGTTCCATTGCGTTCGGAATAAGGGTATAACATTATAAATTCTAGGCGGCATGGTTCGATTTGGGATCGTCCAAAATTTCGCGTGGATAGCCGAAATATATTAAAGTAATATGGTTACACGTGTATATATATACGCGTATTCCTCAACCTAACCCTAGCCTTTCATAATCCAGCCACTACTTAACAAATTAATGGCCGAAACTACATCATCTTTCCCTCGATTTTTCTTCAAATCCATAAACTTTCGTGAGAAAGCTTCAACTAGAAAGTCGAAGAGCTTGTCGAGATCTACGAGGTAAACGACTCTGATCGAATTTAATGGAATGGATTGATGGCGATTTGAGGTTGAACGTTGCACATTCAAGCATGAAATTCGAGAGAAAGGGTTTACCAAAGTGGACGTGGTTCGAGCTGGAAGAGCGGCCGAGGGAGGGCTTCGACATGGAAGTGTTCGATTAAGCTCCAGTGAGCTGTAGTGGTCGCGGCAAATCAAAGACATCGGCGGCTATGGGTTCTCGACACTAGAATGTTGCGTGCGAACAAAGAAGGAGGGTAAAAATAATCTACGGCCAGGATCTTAGGGTTTTGATGATGAACAGCCAGATTTTTCTGATGGTATTATTAAAAAAAGGGAATTTATTTATATAAATTATATTGAAATCTTATAAATTGCATATCTTTCAAATACGAGATCGGAATTGGACGAAACAAGTAGCAATGGAATCATCGCGATGAGCACTACGTCATGAAACTGATTTGGAAATGATTGGAGATAGCTAAAATTTTAAATTAAATCAAACGTCGTTCGATTTTATTTAAAATTGAAAACTCAAGGTGAGTTAAAATCACTCATTTGGTTTATCAGTAATGTTTTATAGCAAATAATATGCTCCTTGGATTGTTGAAACTGGTGATTGTTGAAATTAATTTAGGATGACGATATAGCACCTTGAAATGCTATTAGATTGGTTGAACCGAATCTAGGGCAACAATATAGCAACTCGAATTGCTATTAAACTATTTATGTTTATTTTTAAGCTTATTTCCAGTATTGAATCATAAATTTATGAAATTGGTAAATGGATTGTATTTGGAATTACGTTGTTGATTTTAACGTAAAAATTGAATTGGAATATATATTGGTGTTATCTATTTGGCCAAATAAACACCGTTGAATAATAAATATAAGGGTTTGATTTTGAATGATAATTGGTTAGCAGAATTGATTTTATTCTGCTATTTGATTAATTTGGATACCGCCAATGTAAATGGGATTTATATCGGAAGATTGATGTGTTAAAAATCGATTGTTTAAGTGTGGATTTGATTTACACATATGACTGTTATGTAAATGCTTGAATTTAACTTTGATAGTTAAATTGAATTGAATGGTAGTTGATAAGTACCATTGGAATTTCCAAGCCTCAGTATAAGTTTGGAAATGTTATGGTTTTTGTTTAACTTCAAATTTTATAATTTGAAGTAAAAAGATTTTTATTTAATAATTGTTATACTAATCGTTTTGGTTTATATCTTTATTTACAAATGTTTTGTAAAACCATTTATGTAGTAAAGTTAATTATGTTTTAAATTAATTGTTTAATTGATTTTGTTTAAAGATAATAAATTGCTTATTATCATTAGTTATTTAGAACTAGAAATTTTTTTAGTAATAATATTATTCAAAGGTTGATTAAATTTATTTAAAGGTTGATTTAGCTTATTTTATTAAAACTTAAAATGTTAAAGGTTAAAGGATTATATTATTAATAAATGTTTCTAAAAGTATCTTTGTATTATCAAAGATGGCTGAGATGTTTTTGTGATGTTTAAAATCTTATTTATTATAAGTATATACTAAATTGTTTATAAAAGAAAACCCTTTTGAAAAGGAATTTGTTAAAGGGGTTCATAAGTTTGAAGAGGATTGGAAAATTAAAAAGTGAAGTGTAACATCCCGCCTTTTTGTACTCTTTAAGCAGACACACTTGTCGACTCAGACTATACAGAAGGGCGGACTGTTATTGGGGTGAATAAGAAAAAGTGAAAGAAATAAAAAAACAAATACAGAATCTCGCAGTGGAATGACAAAAGATAATAATCAAATAACAGTTCATGAAGCTGTTTACAAAACATTTGATTATACTTATACAATACAAAATCAGAGTTACACATATCAGAGATAAACAAATAATGCAGCGGAACGGTATGAATGTAGTGGAATAAATATAGTAAATAATAGTAGTACAAATCTTCGTCTTCATCCTCCAGAATTAAGGTCTTCAAATCCTGAAATGCTCAGGCTGACCCGAGCGAATTGAAAAGACAAAACACTCGAGTAAGAACTAAAAGATCTTATGTGAGTTAAATCAACGGTAAATAAATGTGAGTGTAAACGGCGTCGGAGATGTTTACGGGGTTTGACATCTCTTATCCAGTGTCTAACGTGAGTGCACTAACTTAAGAGCTGTTTGGGATTCACATCTCCTAAGGATCCGTTAAACTATCTACTATATAGTACAGTACGCTATTATAATATGTCTACAGTAATATAAACTATTAAAATAGAATTAAGGCGTTACATTTTCCCCCTTAACACACTTTTATTTCCCATAGTCTATACAGTACTGTAATCCCACTCGTACTGGGTGTCGTCAGAGGGCACTACATAGGTATGGTACAATCCAAACTCGTAGAAGGCGCGCTAGGGTAGGTGACACGACACAACTAGGAAATGTCAGGGTAGATATACCAATTACGCATCCGGACTGTTGGTAACGCATAGCCGCTACTACTGCCCAACTTGAAACACACTCCCGAGTAAAAATCAAAGGGTGTCCACCAAATAAATCAAAAGTCATAATATAGTATCGATGGAATGTGTCCGATCGGAGGGGCTACCTCACTTGGCCCGGAATCGCTCCTGTTTTAGCCACATTATGCTAACTCATGGGAGTTAGGTCCACGTAATATACCTTTAGGATCGTCGCCACCATCCTACTTCATTCTTGAATCTCCACCGCGTACACAGTTGTCAAAGTGGTTTTCAGTATTGGTAGAGAGTATGACAACATTCGATCCCGATCTCTTTAACAACCAATCGCTTATTACACACCGGATGGTTCTTTTACATTTCCAAAATCGTTTCATAATTGATATCAAAATATCATATTCAATTCAAACCATATCACTTTCGAAATCAATACTTACTTTCGAAATCATATTCACCTTTGAAATCATATTGCATTTGAAATCATAGTTCGATAATTTTATTTCCTTTCAAAAGTCATATTCACAATTTATACCAAATTGTCGTATTCTCAAAACCATAATATTTTCGAAGTCATATTCACTTTAAAAATCAAGAATTTTGAATATAAACCCATCCATTTTACTTAGTTTGGAATTTGGAAGAAAGTAGTTTAAATAGTTATAAATAGTTTAAATACTCCAAAATAGTTTAATTCTAGGTAAAGTACCTTTAAATTGATTTAAGATAGTTAAATAGATTTAATTTAGATTAAATATAATTAAAATAGATTAAATAGCTTAAAATAGATTAATTAGATTTAAAATAAATTATAATGGTTTAATTAGTTTAAAAAAATTAAATTGGTTTAAAATAGTCAAATAATTTATATAGTTAATATTAGTTAAATAGTTTAATAAATTTGAAAATCTTAATAATTATAAATATATTTTAAAACAGTTTATATTAAAATATGAGTTTGGAATTTATATCAGTTTAAACTACTCATTTCATTTCAACATATTTGGACCATTTTAAATTTCCAAATCGACAAACCAAATTTCCGTAAACTATCGAATTTCATATCGTTTAAATCCATGTTCAAAATATCAATATGGATTACTCCAACTTCAACATATTTCAAAGTTATTTTCAAACAAATTCAATAACTCAATTTCGATAGAATTTCATTTATACATAAAAGTTTAACTTTAAACTTACGATTTACTTTCTTAAAGAAATTCCTTTTTAAACCAATTCGCATTTCAACACAAACTTGATTTTTCAATAATACTTCAATTTACATAAATCAAATTTTATTTCAAAACATCAATTGATTAAATTCAAAAATTTAAGGATTTTAAAATCATTTAATTTAACCAATCCGGTGTCCGTATATAATTTTCTACCCTAGGGTCAAGTGATACGGATATTTATCATTTCAATCCGCAATTTAAACATTTTTCGGTTGTATATCATTTCAAACCGCAATCTCGAAATAAATAAAAATCCATAATGAACTTGCAGTTTATAACGGTATAAAATACAACATCCATTCAACCAACATCAACAATCAACATCCATCACAATCATCATCCAAATCAATCAATAAATATCAATATAGAACTGATAATCAATAACGGGTATTAAACTGGCAATTTATATTCAATAATAAATTAAATAACGATTTTATTCAAATAAATTCAAATTAACTGGGATGATAATTCAAAATATACCAAACCGTCATAAATAAATTTTTAATCACAATATAAATTAAATTTAACAAACATATTTAGAAGTTGTGAGTGGGTTGAAACACTCACCTTTGAATTTAAATTGAATTTAAATCCAATTTAAGCCCAAAATTTTAACGGTCTCAGAATTCGTCCAAAAAATGTCCGGAATTTCAGTACGATCCCAACGCAAGAAACCGCGCGTGAAACAGACCTCGTATGCGAAAGTTATTAAGATTAGAAGATTAAACAAATTTAAATTAGAAAATAAATAAAATAAAAATGAAAACCACGTCACCATCTCGTTCCTCTTCCTAGAATCCTACCCGACCGCGAACAAGAACCCACGCACGCAAAAAGCCGCCACGCCTTGGAAGCTCACCGCGCCATCCACTGCCGCCTCAGGCGAGCGCGACCACGTTCCCAAAGCCCGCGACCTTCCTGCGACCACGAACCACCTCGCGAACGCCACCTCTGGCTCGAAATCAAGCAGCCGCTGCCAATGTGAGTAAACCCTATTCGAATTTTGTAGCACCATCTAGCCGTCCAATCATCGAACGAATCATGCCGATGCCATCCCCTCGGTCCCCTCTACACAATGGTACAAGTGATTTGACGATCGGTTGCAGTCGATCGTGATGAATTGAATGGCCGCGATTTGTTCTACAATTTTTGGAAAAATAGTGATTCAAATAGGAAAATGAATTACAGATCTGAGATGTGCTCGTCGAGAGCTTCAAATCGATATATAATTTGATATATATTGAGGAGTTTGAATTTTGAAGTTGAATTTTGTATTGAAATTAAATTGGAAAATTTAGGGTTTTCAGCCATTGAGAAAGAGGAGCAACAAAAATTTCTGTACGTACAGAAATGAGAAATAGAAAGGCTGCTAGGGTTTATAATCAGATATATATATATATATGCAGATCAGTAATAGGAACAAATGGATCGAATCGGTTTGAAAGTTGGACTATAAACGACCCGAAAAGCCCGTTCTGTTTTCAGAACGAAATTGGGTCAACCCATATATCAAAATAGGCGTTTTCAAATATTTTAAACTCAATGCAACCGGTTTCAGGTCCTAATTCCATCGTATGAAGAAGTTATGATAAAATCAGCTTCTTTCAAATTGATTTCAATTGATTTTAATTAAATTAATTTCTAGGCGTTTCAAGTCCGTACGATCAAACAACAAGTCTGATCGTTACGAAACTTGAAATCCTACAATAATTCACCGTTACGGATCCGATGAAACTAGTTTTGTCGAAATCCGTGTCAGTGGCCAAAATGGCTATTTTTCAGGTAATTAAATAAATTAATATTAAATTAATTAAATCACATTTTCGATTCAATATTTAATAATTTTCAATTTTTATCATTTTTGATTTCTCAATCACTTACAATAATTTAAACAAATTTAGATGTCAATTTAAAGTTGATTAATCCATCAATTTCAGTGTTTAATTTCAATTTCATTAAATTCATTTATTAAATTTAAAATCCTGTTATTCAATCAATTGTCATCTCAAGGGTACAATTAACATTGGTTTATATCTATTCCACTAATATTTCCCATTTCATCCAAATTTCAATTACGTAGTATTTAATTTCGTTTACTTACAATAAATCCATTTATTACCAATTGAATTCCAATTATTTCTAATTAATTTCAATAGATTGATTTGATTCAATTCCAATCTTTTTATTAAGTTCATTATTACTTTATGAAATAAACTAACATCTCCATTCATCTTATTACATTCATATTTTGCAGTTATTGTCTTAATCTCATTAATGTAACATTAAATTTCATTTTAATTTAATTGATTCCCCATTTCAATTTAATAGACTAAATAAAGAGGTAACATATAGTAGTTGTTGCCATTAATCGTTAATTACATTTACAGGTTTATTACTTACAATAAATGTTACCATTTTCTTCCATAACACTAATTTTGGTTCAATTACCATTCTATCTATTATTTCCTTGGTTAATCCAATATTTCATTTATTCACTTATGTTCGATTTATAACCAAGTTAACCTTTTACATTATTTCGTTCATTGGAATTTCATTCACATTGTTAATAATTTGCTTTAATTAACATTGTTGCATTTCATTTTAGTATTCATTTCATTATTAAATTACAAACTTTTATTTCTTCAATATTAAATCACTAAAATCTTACTAAATTAACAAATTTAATTATCGAAAATTTACGGGTCGTTACATGAAGTTCAGTAAATAGTTCAAAATTTATATAAGAATATTTTTATAGATAAATCATGGAAATTTATATAGAAGCCATATAAGTATTATTTTGGAATATTTATGAAATAAAGAAATTTTTGGGAAGTAATGGTATATTTTCATAGCATAATTCGAGGGCAGAGATTGCCGATAGTTTGGGATGTTTTCGCTGGGATAGCGATGTAACCATTGTGCAAACTGCGATCTATGATTGATTTCATGGCGGAAATCGGGAGGCGGAGATTGCCTAAGTTAAGTTTGGATTTCTCTAGGATAGAGACGTAATCATCGAGTTGCGATCCATAGTCGATACCGAATGGTACTTCCATAAATATTTTTATAATATAGTTTTCAAGTATTTGAAAGAGATGATTTGTGAATATACTTATTCAGATGAAATAAGTTTATGAATGTTTTAATAAGAAGATTTGATTTATCGAAAACAAATTAAATGAGGCTTAGTGATTTTAGTGGGAAATGTGTTCTATGGTTGAATGTTTGTTTATTTGATAGTTAAATAACCGACAAATCTTGGCCTAAATATGTAATCCTTCTTAATTTTGGTGATAGGAAACAATTTCTTACTTAACACCGAGGTATTTTAACTCTGGAAATATCTAGGGGAAACACGGGAATTATATGGTACAGTTACCTTTCGATGTGCTATACTGTACGTATAAACTCGTTGTTCTTCTAGGATAAATGATAAGGAGATCCGTCCACTTAAACGGTTAGGGGGTGATCCCCAATCTTATGTATTATCGGATTATTTTCTAAAGAACCGGTATTGAGCATTCTGGAAATCGGCGAATGGTTTTTTGGGAGCACCCAGGAAATGGAAAGTGTACTCGTAAGAGATGACTCGGAACAATACTGGAGTTAAATATGAATGGAAATGATTTCTAAAATTTATTTAAACTCAATTTGAATTAGAGTAAGGTTAGTGGACCTTTGAATGGAATTAAAAGTCGACAAATTAGAATTTGAAATTTTATATATTAATTTAATAGTGAAAATTAATATTTGAAATATTGTATATAATTGAATTTGGGATTTAATATGAATCGGAATGGTTTCTAGTATGAAAATAAATTCTATTTGAATTTTAATTGAGTTGGCAAGTTTTTAAAATTGGAATTTCAAGTGACTTCGTCAATTTTGAAAATCGCTCGATTTAGTCGACACATTAAAATAGCCTTCCGAGGCAAAGTCTTAGAATTTGATGAAACTAGTTCCATTGGATCCGTAATAGTGTATTATTATCGGATTTCAAATTTCGCAGCATTTGGAGTTACCGTTTGGTCGTACGGGATAGAAACGCGTTGAAATTAATATTGGAAATTTAATATTATAATTCGATTCGGAAAGCTATTTTCCACATACGATCGAATTAGGCCTCGAAACATGTTCCGTTGTGTTCGGAATAGGGGTGAAACACTATAAATTCTAGGCGGCATGGTTCGATTGGAGATCGTCCAAAATTTCGCGTGGATAGTCGAAATATATTAAAATAATATGGTTACACGTGTATATATATACGCGTATTCCTCAGCCTAACCCTAGCCTTTCATAACGCAGCCGGCACTTAACAAATTAATGGCCGAAATTACATCGTCTTTCCCTCGATTTTTCTTCAAATCCATAAACTTCCGTGGGAAAGCTTCAAGTAGAAAGTCGAAGAGCTTGTCGAGATCTACAAGGTGAACGGCTATGATCACATTTAATGGAATGGATTGAAGGCGATTTGAGGTTGAACGTCGCGCGTTCAAGCACGAAATTCGAGAGAAAGGGTTGACCAGAGTGGACGTGGTTCGAGCTAGAAGAGCGGCTGAGGGAGGGCTTCGACATGGAAGTTTTCGATTGAGCTCCAGTGAGCTGTAGTGGTCGCAACAAATCAAAGATATCGGCGGCTATGGGTTCTCGGCACTGGAATGTTGTGTGCGAACAAAGAAGGGGGGGAAAGAATCTACGGCCAAGACCTTAGGGTGTTGATGATGAACGGCCAGATTTTGCTGATGGTATTATAAAAAAATGGAATTTATTTATATTAATTATATTGAAATCTTATGAATTGCATATCTTTTTTCATACGAGGTCGGAATTGGACAAAACAAGCAGCAATGGAATCGTGGCAACGAGCACTACGTCATGGAACTGATTTGGAGACGATTGGAGATAGCTATAATTTTAGTTTAAATCGAATGTCGTTCGATTTGATTTAAAATTGAAAACTCAAGGTGAGTTAAACTCACTCATTTGGTTTATCAGTAATGTTTTATAGCAAATAATATGCTGTTTGGATTGTTGAAATTGGTGATTGTTGAAATTAATTTAGGATGATGATATAACATCTTGAAATGCTATTAGATTAGTTGAACCGAATCTAGGGTGACAATATAGCAACTCAAATTGCTATTAAACTATTTATGTTTATTTTTAAGCTTATTTCCTGTATTGAATCATAAATTTATGAAATTGGTAAATGGATTGTATTTGGAATTACGTTGTTAATTATAACGTAAAAATTGAATCGGAATATATATTGGTGTTATCTATTTGGCCAAATAAACACCGTTGAATAATAAATATAAGGGTTTGATTTTGAATGATAATTGGTTAGCAGGATTGATTTTATTTTGCTATTTGATTAATTTGGATATCGCCAATGTTTATATCGGAAGATTGATGTGTTAAAAATCGATTGTTTAAGTGTGGATTTGATTTACACATATGACTGTTATGTGAATGCTTGAATTTAACTTTGATAGTTAAATTGAATTGAATGGTAGTTGATAAGTACCATTGGAATTTCCAAGCCTCAGTATAAGTTTGCAAATGTTATGGTTTTTGTTTAACTTCAAATTTTATAATTTGAAGTAAAAATATTTTTATTTAAAAATAATTATACTAATCGTTTTGGATTATATCTTTATTTACAAATGTTTTGTAAAACCATTTATGTAGTAAAGTTAATTATGTTTTTAAATTAATTGTTTAATTGATTTTGTTTAAAGATAATAAATTGCTTATTATCATTAGTTATTTAGAACTAGAATTTTTTTTAGTAATAATATGATTCAGAGGTTGATTAAATTTATTTAAAGGTTGATTTAGCTTATTTTATTAAAACTTAAAATGTTAAAGGTTAAAGGATTCTATTATTAATAAATGTTTATAAAAGTATCTTTGTATTATCAAAGATGGCTGAGATGTTTTCGTGATGTTTAAAATCTTATTTATTATAAGTATATACTAAATTGTTTATAAAAGAAAACCCTTTTGAAAAGGAATTTGTTAAAGGGGTTTATAAGTTTAAAGAGGATTGGAAAATTGAAAAGTGAAGTTTGGTAAATGGTTTGAAATTTATATAAGAATATTGTTTTTAGATAGATCATGGAAATTTATATGGAAGCCATATAAGTATTATTTTGGAATATTTATGAAATAAAGAAATTTTTGGGAAGTAATGGTATATTTTCATAGCGTAATTCGAGGGCAGAGAATGCCGACAGTTTGGGATGTTTTCACTAGGATAGCGACGTAACCATTGTGGAAACTGCGATCTATGATTGATTTCATGGCGGAAATCGGGAGGCAAAGATTATCTGAGTTAACTTTGGATTTCTCTGTGATAGAGACATAGTCATCGAGCCGCGATCCATGGTCGATACCGAATGGTACTTCCATAACTATTTTTAAAATATAGTTTTCAAGTATTTGAAAGAGTTGATTTTTGAATATACTTATTTGGATGAAATAAGTATATGAATGTTTTAATAAGAAGATTCGATTTATCAAAAACAAATTAAATGAGGCTTAGAGATTTTAGTGGGAAATGTGTTCTATGGTTGAATGTTTGTTTATTTAATAGTTAAATAACCGACTATCAAATCTAGGCCCAAATATGTAATCCTTCTTAATTTTGGTGGTAGGAAACGATTTCCTACTTAACATCGAAGGATTCTAACTCTGGAAATATCTAGGGGAAACACGGGAATTATATGGTATAGTTACCGTTCGAGGTGCTATACTGTACGTATAAACTCGTTGTTCTTCTAGGATAAATGATAAGGAGATCCATCCACTTAAATAGTTAGGGGGTGATCCCCGATCTTATGTATTATCGGATTATTTCCTAAAGAACCGGTATTGAGCATTCTGGAAATCTGCGAATGGTTTTTTGGGAGCACCTAGGAAATGGAAAGTGTACTCGTAAGAGTTGACTCAGAACCAATGACCTACTCCCAAACCATATACGGTTAAATGGAGGAGATGCGTTATATTTTGGGATGTTGAAATCCATATGTGGTTCCGCGACTCATTGAAGTGTGGGAATCCGTTTGTGATTCCAAGATCTATTTGAGATGTGGGGATCTGTATGCGATTCCGAGGCCATTGTGGTGTGGGAGTCCATATAGGATTCGGTGATCTATTTTTGGAGCAGTGCATAAGCTGGAACACCGGACATAGCCTCATCAGCGAAAATGACTAAAACCAGAGATAGGAGGCATGGCCAGTAGGGTTGGCAAACCCATAGGGTGTACTCAGCTCCTTTTCTAGCAATATGGATACCTTTGGTTATTTTTGGCATGCCGGAGCGATGCACTCGGCCTTAGAAAGACCAATTATGTTTTTCCTATAATACCCCGGCTAGACGGGTATGATGCTTCGGAAGGATAAATCTGATCCTTGTGCAGGAGGACCGTTCTCGAAGTACCGAGGGCACCTCCGTGGAAATCCTACACAGTTAACGAACGAGCCTTATCGAGTTTTGATTTTATATATAGTATTGTTGTGATGTACACAGCACAAGCATCACAGCTACTTGATTATTATTATTATTTTGAACCTTAGACATTATTATAATATCACTGGATTTTCTATAAAATTTTTTGATGATCGTATGGTAAAAACCCATTGTATTTATGTGTGGCGTGGTCTTACGATATCTTAATTTTGAAAAAGTTTTATAATTTAATAAATCAAAATTGAGTGTGTTTTCTCACGCTGGTTTACCAGACTGATTTGTGTGTTATTATTTTATAATAATGCTCGGGTCAGACCGAGCATATTACAAGATATAGATTTGGATTTATTTGGAGCTCAGGAGGCGAGCTGGAGACCAAGACATATTATCATACTTGTTTATTTCGCTGCAGTGTTTTGTTTGACATTATCAGCAATTGTGACAACATGCTATTATAACTGTCCAAGCTGGTAATTATTAATTTGTGTACTCTGATTTGAGATATGTATATTACAGTTTTGATTTGTGTAAAGAACTATTGATATTATATATTATTCCATCCGCTGTGAGATTCTATATTTGTCTAGTTTTCTTCTTTCTTCTACCATCTTTCTTTTTCCTAGCAATCTGTCTTTCCGACACTCGATTGTTCAGCATGCTATATAGTGAACTTATTGATGTCGATTTTCGAGGGTCGAAAAGTCCGGTCGTCACTAAAGATGGGTATGGGATGTGTTTGGATGGAAAACACTTCTCTTAGGTGCTACCCCTCTCAATAAAGAGATATATGATACTATTTGGTAGAACCCAGTTTCTTGACATCATTTTGGAGTTACTCGGGCTATATGTATGCTTTTAAAAGGTTTTTGAAATAAAACTAGTTATTGCTTTCATGGATCCCTTGAAAGGAAGAGTTTTCATAATAAAAAGATATTTTGAAGGTGGATTAATAGATGAAGTTTTAATTAGGTTAAATTTAATAAGGAGGTTTAATAAACTTTGTTTATTTAAACTGTGTCTTTTGATTTTAACATCTGGGATGTGAAGAATTATTTGACATTATTAGGCCAGCTAATAGACATTCTTACCATAGAAGCGTCTAAGAAATAGTTGAATTAAAATCAGATATTTGAATATACTCTTAGGATGTTGAAGAGTACTATATAAGTAAATAAATATAAAAAATTGGTTCTTATGAAGCACGGTGGGAGGGTAGAAAGTAGTTAGATAGTAACAATTGTCAGACCATAACGTAGGTTGTATGAAGATCATTTTTACTTTTCACATAGTTCTCGGTCCTAGATTCGATTATATGACTTGAGGTGTTTTACAACATTCCGAATAAGGATTTATCACTCGATTTTTGACAGCAAGTTTTAGTGAGGGTTTTTACGTGGAACCAAAAGTTGTCTATCATAGTTTATGGCTATGCAAGAAGAACGAAGGTTTCTAATAAAGAGGCCTGATCAAAGTCCGCACTAGGAAGTTGGGTCAGCGATACTAGTTTAAAAGTGAAGTTATGTGTTCGAGTGAATGATCAAATTAGATTTTTCATAGGAATGATCTATGTACATCATACAGAATGATGAATAGTTTAAGTGTTTCTGGGAATTATAGCTGTGTTACAATTTCGGGAGAAAATTCTTTTAAGGGGGGAAGAGTGTAATGGTCGGGAATTTTACCGCCTTGATTTTTGAATATTTAATAAATTTTAAATATTCAGATAATAGGTGTAACACCCCGCCTCTATACCCATATTACCCAAGAGTATTACTATGTAATACTATCGAGTAACATGGAGAATGAGACAATGTGGATGTTTTCAGGATAGAACAATGCAAAAATAACATCATCACATATAAATAGATAATACCGTACTCTAACGGACTCAAATAATGTATATTACACATTTTAATATTTCATACAATATCTGAATTTATTTTATACAATTCAAGCCAGTACATCTATATCAAATTCTAATACAAAAGAATACATAAAACCATTGACTTTGTCCATTCATCACCTTGTACCCAAAAGTATTTTCGCTAAACCTGCAATAAATCCTCGATCTGACCCGAGAATTATCGATAAAAACAAACCCCGAGTCAGGCTACTTCTAGCTGTGAGTTCATAGATCACCGTAAAATTTTATAATCAACGGTAATTGAATATAAATATTCAAACTTCATTTGTTTAATAAAATATCAAAACTCGTCATTTACTAAACAATTTTAATTCACAAAATCTTCAAAATTATTCCATATATATATATGTATATATATATATATATATGTTCCCAAAATCATCCATCTTTCAAATTTTAACACAAGAGTAGTAAAGTAAATCAAAACCCATTTCAAAGATTAAATAGACTTTATCATGGGTAGAGAGTATGATCATTCAACATGGAAACTAATTAATGTCATTGAACTTTTGTAAATAATTTGCAGCAATAAAACATAATTTCCGCTTTTGTAAATCAACTGTTTAGGACAGCAAATCATAGTATTTTTAAATGAAACTTTTATCAGTAGCCAGAAATTGAGTTGGAAACAACATAACCAGATTTAGGAATTTTAGATTTTTCTACAATTTAATATGAATTAAAAACCAACGGGCGTTTTCTTCCAAAATTGCACAAGAAAATCTTGTGGAAATCACAATATTTAACACATCAAAACTAAATGAAAATTCATGAAATTTGGAACATAGGTGCTGGAATATGTCAGGAACAACATATCAAAATTAGCTAATTTTTACACTTCGTATGAATTAAATACGAATTTTTATAGTGAAGAGGGTTTAAATTCACAAAATTCATCAAAACACAACCATATCAACAAATATCATCACCAATTATTTTTGCAATCATATAAACAAAAGATATTCATCATGAACAAATGTAAGAGTCTTTAGAACTCACCTGAAAATTTTGAACCCAAAATAATTTGATTTGATACCAAAATCACTCTTTGAATAATCATCTTTTCTATTGTTTACAAATCAGAAAATATATCTCAATCTATTAATTCTTGCACCATCCAAACTTGATCAAAATTGGACTTTTACAACTTGTAGTGGTTTAAATAAGTGTTGAGAAGCTCTATTTAAAGTTTCATAATTTTTTGATATTTATTTGATTTTTAATGAATTTCGTAAGAGAGGCCATTATAGGGTTTCATGCCGAAAACGAAAATAGAGATGATGAAGGGTTTGTAGATAACAAGTGACGAAGCAAACTACTAGAATATTCTTGATAATTAAAGAGTATGCATAAATGGGCTTGGACCAAGTGTTTGTGTTACCCTTCTCATTTTAATTTATTTCTTATTTACTTCTTAATCACTTTATTAATAATGTTTTCTTCACTTAAACTACTTTCAAAAATTATTGTACTTCATTGATTTATTTTACCATCCGCTTAATTCTTTCTAACATCATAAAACATATTTTTTAGGAGTTATTTCACCATATTTCTTATTACTTAAGTCAATTATCAGTTGATTACACATCAAAAAATTTAAATTCTACTTCTTGAAATCTTGGGTTGTTACAAACTCCTCCACTTAAGAAAATTGCGTCTGTAACGACCCGAATTTTGACGACGGTTAATTGGGTAATTAACTGATATTATTATTGTAATATTTATTTTATAAGTCGAATAAATAAATTTTCTGAGAGTTAGAAATACCTGAATCTATAAATTGATTTAAACACTATAATAAATATTGACTTATAAAATCTCTGGATATGATAAATCCTATAGAAAAGAAAATAAATTATATGTATATATATACTCCACCATTTAAATTGAGATAAAATATCCATAAGTATATAGATACAAGCTTTAAGATGTTTGAATATATATATATATATATATAAGTATATAAATATACAAGTATATGAATGTATGCCCATATGAAATAATATACATGAAAACTTGTAATAATGTGAATATATATATATAATGACAAGATGTACATAAGTAATGTATGTGAAGAATAAATGTAAATGTATGTATATGATGACCAACACATGTAAATAAGTATATGTATATATATTATGTAAAAGAGCGCATATAAAATATATAGAGAGGTATGTACATGTAAAAGCCTCATAATGGAAAATTCAAACTTATGGATGTATGTATATATATATGCTTATATTAATAGTGAATATGAAAATGTATACAAACATGTGAGTATTAAAGGTAGGTAAATATGTGTAGAGGCAAGTATGACAAAAGTAAAAATGTATGGGTGCATATGCTACATAAATTAGTAAATAGATAAATATGTATGCTAATATAAAATAGTGTATATGTAAATAAGTATAAAATCTATCTACACATATATATAGATATGAAGTATGTATATATGCATATGTAAGCATATAAGGATACATCATCATAACATATTTCAAAAACAAAATCAAGTCATATGAAAAAGAAAATCAAATTAAGGCAAACATCAAAAACTTTTTATATGAAATCAAATCAGGTCATTACCTCAAATCAAAGTAAAAATATCAAACAAAAGTAAATGCAGAAGCCTGTAGAACAATGCTTCAGCCTCCTATTCTTTTTATATATATCCTACTTATCACTGCCTCATTTCATACTCTGGCATTCGAAAAAAAATATAATACAACTACCATTAAGACTCTGTAGGATCAAGTGCTAGCAGATCAAAGCAAAAGCATTGTCTTACTTTTTTAAAAATGTGAGTAAAGCTTAACTTGTGTTTACTGGAAATAATGTAGGAATGGGTGTGTTTTGAAAAGTTGGATAAATCATTTATGATGTCAGGTATTCATGGCAACCAAGTTTTATACAGTATAATTGTATAGTAAGCCTGTAATCTTACTGTAACAAGTTTAACACTTTGTTCCCTTAGGAAAGCTGATACCATACCACTTTAAAATTTTCTTTCTCTCTAACCAGCGAGTTTTTGTTTGCGACTCTATAAGGAAACTCGTTAGTTTTTGAACGTAGTTTATTTTCAAATTGGTTCCGTTTGATGGTATGAAGTATAGAAGGGAAAAATGTTTTTCTTTACAGCAAACAATCTTAAATGGGAAAACTCGAACATCACAATTCGTGCTTCCACTTATATGATCATGATCGGCCTTGGAAATAATGAATTTTGATAGGTGTTTCACGATTTTTAATCGTGTATGCGTTGAGATATAGAGAAAAGTCGGTTTTTGTGTTTTGGGTCGATTTTCGGCGGGCCAGGTAATGGTGGGGGTCGAGACTTGGTTGGGAGGAGGCTGAAGAGAAGGGGAAAGTGGGAAAAATGGGGTGATAATATTCTGATTGGCGTGATGATCGGTCGGAGGGGAAGTAGGGTTTAGGGGCAAGTTTTGGTCGTGGTTGGTTCTCTGGTCATAGCGACGTCGTGGAGGGGTTTGGGTGCTGCGCACTTGGGGGAAAAGGTGAAGGAGGATGTGGCGGCCTTGGCGGCAAGGTTTGGCAGTGATCGGTGAGGTATGGTGGCTCGTCGAGGCGTTTGTGTGGGTGGCTGTCATTTTCCAGTTCTCGACATGGTGGGTGAATTTTCGAACTAGGGTGCACCTATGGGGTTTAGGTGGGTAAGTTGATTAGGATGGTCGAGGATGGGTTGTGGGGTCGGTCGGTGGCAAGCGGGAGTGGTCGACTTTGATGTGCACATATCCGGCGTGAAAGAGTTGGATGGAGGAAAAGAAATTGGAAAGGCTAGGAAGAAAGAAAGGGGAAGAAAGAAAGAGTGGGCCGGGTTTTGGGGCAGGAAAAAGTAAAAAGAAGAAAAGAAAAAAAAGTAAAAGAAAAAGGAAATGGAAAAAAATAAAGAAAAGAAAAAAATAGAAAGGGGAAGATAAAAGGAAAGGAAAAGAAGAAGGAATAGAATTTATAATTTATACATAAGATAATTCATATTCCCATTTTAATTTAAAGTGAAATGATATTTTATTTAATGGTAATTAATTATTATTATTATTTGACTTAAACTTAAGGAAAACGAATAGTATTTTATAATATTTATTATTTAACAATTTTTTTTAATTTGAAATTAATTTGGAATACAAATATAAATGAGATCGGGTGAGTAAAGTTAATAAAAATCCTAGGGGTGAATCGTCCTGATATTTGTCATTTAAATTAGTAACGATCTGTATCTTTGCTGATCTCTTTTGGATATTCGTTTCAATTATTCTTGCCTGAACCATCGAGTGGTCAAACAAGTTAGAATAATTGGATTAAAGATAATAATACGTTTCATTTGGAATAAAGGTCTATAATAAATCCCAATAATTGAATATTGTCACCCTTAGTAATAAATTGTTTATTTTAAACAATGCACCCTTTAAATTTATTATTTGGATTCGAAGAGACCGGGATCGGATAGCAGTGTTATCCGGAACCACCTCGATTTGAACCTACGGGTTTGATTTTAGAGTCTAATAGGCTGGAAATTGAATAAATTAAGTAAATCTGACTATTTTAAGTAAGTAACCGTACCTAGATATTATTTTAATATCAATGGGTTTTGTAACAAGTGTTTAGTTATAATAGGATAAAAACTCATAACTTTGTACGAGTTACCTTGGTTTCAAAGTTTTTGATAACTCCGGTATTTCATAACAAATGGGTTTACTCACACTGGTTTCTAGCCTTACTCGAGTGTTACTTTATTGTAATGCTCGGGTCAGACCGAGTATTACAGATTTTCAGGTTAGGACGCTTTGGAGCTCAGGAGACGAGCTGGATGGCAGAGACGTATGTGTTATATCCCATTGGGTATTATAGGCTGTATAGTTAGCATTTGGGGACAAGTTATTATAACTGTCTAGATTTGTTGTACTATGATATCTAGTATATATATTGATAGCTACAGCTTTTCTTTATATAAAATGTTGTTATTGTATATTATATTTTGTTCCGCTGCGGTTGTGAGATTATGTGCTCTTGATTTCTGTTTCTTATTCTATCTCTTTTTTTTTCTTAACCCTAACAGCCTGGTATTTCCGGCACTCGGTTGCTCGGCACTATATACCGTGAACGTATTAGTGTCGATTTTCGGGGTTGAAAATCACCCGGCCGTTACATTGTGGTATCAGAGCTGAAGGTTAAGCGAGAACCTTGGCTCTGGTGGGGATCACTCATTAGAGATAGGGTCAGTAGTACCCTAGAATGAGTTGAGAGTATTATATGTGGGCGTACTTGTTATTTTCTTATATAATGATTTTTAAAACGATTTCAAAATAATTTTCATAAGGCTATATTTTGATATATGAGGAAGAAAATAATTTTTCTAGATTGTTATAGTATATTAAGGCAATTGGTTGTTGTTATTTAAATTAAATAAGATTATAAGATTTAAGGGATTAAGTATGTATATAACCAAATAAAAGTGTGGGTAAGGATTAACTATACAAATAAGTTTAGTTAAAAATGGATTCAAAACCTGAATTTAAATCTCAGAAAATTCAAAAGAATTTTCAAAGTATTTGAAATAAGTTACCCTGGTTATATCTTTCCAGTAAGTTATGAAGAAATATAGGATGTGTTTGATTTCTATATATGATGATTATCATAAATTGGGTATTGTGTCTTAATAGAGGATGTTTATTACGAATACACAATGATAAAGCAAAGTAAAATGTTTTAAGGAAGTAAAAACTTATATAAGTATGACTTACAAACTAAAATGGATTTAAATTGTGAAGTTTTAAATCTAAGCCCAGAAGAATTTTGAAACTGTTTCAAAGTGTTAAGGAAATGATAAGTAATATTTTTAGAATATTTTTGAATATAGAAATCTTTGTTTTAAAACAAGAGTTGTTTAAAGATGAATTTGTTTTGGATAAAACCCAAGAATGGTTTAAAATTTAAAGTGTGATTTGATGGGATATATGTATATATATATATATGGATATGTGTGATTTCAAAGTGATTTGAAATAAATACTAAGTGTTGAATTCTGGAATCCCCCTTGGAATGAGATGTATAACCCAAAGGGAAATAAGTTTTTGAACTTATAAGTGGGAAGGGATGTTGATAAGAAATTTAAATTTGGAATGGAAAGTTTAAATTGAGTAAGATTAATGAACTGAATGGATTGGAAATTTACTCAGGACAAGTTGATTAAGTTTTGAACTTATGATCGGAAATTGGAAAATTCCAATGTCAAATGGAAAATTTAACTTAGGGAAGTTAAATGGATTAAATTGAAAAGAGAAGTGTGGATTTGATAAGAGGTTATGTATGGATAATTTCAACCAGCTTTTGAAATAAAAACGGGTTCGAATTCTGGAAATTTGAGATGGATGCTATTAATTGGTGTTTTAGATAATTTGGATGTTTGTTTACTTGGACATATCCTGCTATCATCCTGTTGTTATGGACAGTATATATAAAACTGTAAATTGGATTATTTTGAATAAATTAAGAAGTGGATTGAGATGATATATATCCATTCCTTAAATTAAATAGAAGTAAAGCTTTATTTTGAAATTATTTAAATGATTTTTATTCTTAGAAATAAAATTGAATTTATGGAAATGGAATCATTTTTGAACTTAAGTTTGAAATGATAAAATGAACCTGTCAACCGAAATTGTTTAAGAATTGGGTTCCAAAGTTTGAAGTTATAATTGGGTAATCAATTGAATTTCGAAAATTGATTTGTTCTTAAAAGATTTGAACTCTTACTCGAACCTCACATAAATCTAAGTGGAAGTGATTTAAAAGAAAATATGGGAATTTGGCTCAGAATTGAATTATTAAAAACTTGGGTTGTTAAATTAAATATTAAGGGTTAATTTGATTTAAGTGATTAAATCGGTATTTTGAAAACCAAACCCAAATTTATATAAATCGAGATGGTTTAAAAATTGAGGATTGAATTGAAATTAATTCAAATTGGAATTGAATTGAACTAATTGGGATTGTAATCAAAGTTGAATTAGTTTGAAGTCGAAATTGGGAATTGATTTGAATTAGAATGAGAATCGAAGTTAATTCGAATTAGAATCTGATTGAATCAATTTAAATGGAGGTGGAAACTAAAAAGTGATTTGAATGGGAGATTTGAAACTGAATCAGTTGGCTCTGAAACTATTTTCAAATAAACTAATTTAATATATACTATCTTAAATCTATTTTCTTAAATATTCAAATTATTTTGGATTTTTCCAAGCTATTTACTATACAAACCATTCTTTTAATACTCAAACTATCTTATATTAACTATTTAACTATTTTTTAAAACTATTTAAGCTATTTTCTAAATTCAAACTGGTCAGAGTGGAAATCATTTATATTTAAATACCAATTGAGATAAAATTGAGACTATAACCCAAATGGAGCTCGAAGAGAAAAATTTGAAATTGGAACTGAAATCGGATATTGAAGGAGAAATGATTTTGAAGTGAAATAATATATTTTGAGAAAAATGTGATGATTTAAAATAAAAGGTTGGGTAGTATTATAACTGAAACTTACTTTATTTGACGAAAGTAATGTTACAAATGACTTTGAAAACGGAAATCGAACTTGAAAATTTTGATTTGGCATTAATGAGGTTATATATATTTGTTATATATTAAAAACTTCCTTTAATGGAAGTATAACCGGAAGGAAATGATCTTTAAAGGATATTTGAAATATAAAGTGGAATTTATATAAGTGTGAAACAATCCGAAAATTATTCAAGTTGAAAGAATAATCTTATATATATAAGAATGATTTTATGAGAATGGAACTGAAAGGGTTTTGGAACTCATTGATTTTAAAGGCTTTTGATTTTGACAAAAAGTCAATTTTGGGCATTTGAAAAGCCAAGTTTGAGAATTATCGATTTTGAATATATCAATTTTGTGTAAATGGGATTTATATGTGATACATATAAAGAGTATGATTTGAAAGGTACATATATGTATATAGTATGAATTTTTTTAGAATGGTATGGAAAAAAGGCGCTCCCATTTAGTGTTGAAACTTATAGTAGGAGATCCACTGGGTAGTTCTGCCTTGAGCCCTAAGGGGGGTTCTAAATTTGGATCCCAAAGGATGTCCGGACAAAACTGTAGTTCCCGAGGATTGTGTTTGGGGTAAAGTAATTTGAGGGTGCTGATGCCTACAGTTACATTGGGGTTATGCTACGACGGCAACGTAACTCGGGTGTAACTACGATCTATCGCCGTTCCATAGCGTAAGTCGAGTGGCAGTGATTGCCTACAATCTACGTTTGATTTCACTGGGATAGAAACGTAACATCGGTAGATTGCAATCTATGTGGTTTGGTTCCATAGAAAAATTCGTGTGGCAGTGAATGCCTACAATCTACACTGGGTTCCACTGGAACAGTGACATAACTTTGTGTAGTTTGCGATCTATGTGGTAAAGTTTCGTTTGGCAGTGTAATTCGAGTGGCGCTGATGCCTACAGTTACATCGGTTTTGCTGTTATGGCAACGCAACCCTGGGTGTAGCTGCGATCTGTGCTGTTTCCATGGCGAAAGTCGAGAGGCGCGGATGCTTACAGTTTTCTTATGGTTTCACCGGGACGGCGACACAATCATCGTGCTAACTGCGACCCCTGGAGGGGGTGAAGATTTCAATAGCATTCTTGTAAAAAGTTTTCCAAGTATTTTCACTGGGTGTTGAAAACGGGTTTACTAAGTACTAATAAATTTTCAGTCCTACGCCTGATCAACGTATGACTGAATATCTGTGAGAACGAGGATGGACTTTTAGACATCGGGTTATAAAAAGTATTTTTATATAAAGCTAATTTGGTAATATTATGTAATTTAAAGTGTTTTAAATTTTATATAATAAATAGAGTAAGGAGTTAAAATTTTAAAGAATGATTTAATAAACATCGGAAATAAAAATTTCCGTTTCGCTCCTTTTCGAGGACAAAAAGTTCTAAAGGGGGAGGAATGTAACGACCCGGATTTTGACGACGGTTAATTGGGTAATTAAATGATTTTATTATTGAAATATTGATTTTATAAGTCTAATAAATAAATTTTCTGAGAGTTAGAATACCTGAATCTATAAATTGATTTAAAAACTATAATAAATATTGACTTATATAATCTATGGATATGATAAATCCTATAGAAAAGAAAATAAATTATATGTATATATATACCCCACCATTTAAATTGAGATAAAATATCCATAAGTATATAGATACAAGCTTTATGATGTTTGAATATATATATATATGTATATAAATATACAAGTATATGAATGTATGCCCATATGAAATAATATACATTAAAACTTGTATAAATGTGAATATATATATATATATATATATATACATATAATGACAAGATGTACATAAGTAATGTATGTGTAATGTATGTGAAGAATAAATGTAAATGTATGTATATGATGACCAACACATGTAAATAAATAAGTATATGTATATATATTATGTAAAAGAGTGCATATAAAATATATATAGAGGTATGTACATGTAAAAGCCTCATAATGGAAAATTCAAACTTATGGATGTATGTATATATATATGCTTATATTAATAGTAAATATGAAAATGTATACAAACATGTGAGCATTAAAGGTAGGTAAATATGTGTAGAGGCAAGTATGACAAAAGTAAAAATGTATGGGTACATATGCTACATAAATTAGTAAATAGATAAATATGTATGCTAATATAAAATAGTGTATATGTAAATAAGTACAAAATCTATCTACATACATATATATATATATATGAAGTATGTATATATGCATATGTAAGCATACAAGGAGACATAATCATAACATATTTCAAAATCAAAGTCAAAAACAAAATCAAGTCATATGAAAAAGAAAATCAAATCAATGCAAACATCAAAAACTTTTTATATGAAATCAAATCAGGTCATTACCTCAAATCAAAGTAAAAATATCAAACAAAAGAAAATGCAGAAGCTTGTAGAACAATGCTTCAGCCTCCCATTCTCTTTATATATATATCCTACTTATCACTTCCTCATTTCATACTCTGGCATTCGAAAAAAAATACAACTACCATTAAGACTCTGTAGGATCAAGTGCTAGCAGATCAAAGCAAAAGTAGTGTCTTCCTTTTCAAAAACTGTGAGTAATGCTTAACTTGTGTTTACTGGAAATAATGTAGGAATGGGTGTGTTTTGAAAAGTTGGATAAATCATTTATGATGTCAGGTATTCATGGAAACCAAGTTTTATACAGTATAATTATATAGTAAGCCTGTAATCTTACTGTAACAAGTTTAACACTATGTTCCCTTAGGAAAGTTGATACCATACCACTTTAAAAATTTCTTTCTCTCTAACTAGTAAGTTTTAGTTTGTGATTATAAAAGGAAACTCGTTAGTTTTTGAACGTAGTTTATTTTCAATTTGGTTTCTGTAATACCCTAAAATTTTGTGAAAAATCATTTTGATAAAATGATTTAATTTTTGAAATATTTAGATTTAAATATGGTGAAATTCTTGGGATTAAATAGTGTGCAAGGATATGTGTGCACATGCACACTTGAAAATGGCACAGGAAAAATTCAAGAATTTGTGGGAAAAAAAATAATATATAGGGAAAAGAAAACATTTCAAATAAAATTTTGAAATGTGAATTATTCTGTCCTCAGATCACATGTATTATTTTAAAAAAAAAAGAAACATCAAAATGACATGAAATGTAATACAAGTCAATATGCTTGTGTAGGTAAAAATAGAAAAGGAGATTTCCAAAAAAGAATAAAAGCATAAATAAAAACTGAATCACACATTTAGCATGACTGGGGTAAGTAATTATAGATAGCCATTTTTTGGAAAAGTAAGGGTACTAACTATAATGGACTAAAGTGGCCGGGGATTAAGGAGGAAAATGTGAAAATGCAAAATGCATGAAGATGGTTAGGATAGAAATGGAATTTTGTTGTAACAAAACCCTAGGAGAAAACACTGGTATAAATAGGCAGTTTTGGCCAGGAAAACATTTTACCCCGAGTTGCTCAAAATAATAAGAAAGAAAGGAAAATATTGAAAGGAAGAGGAAAACACACATACATAAGGATTCTCTGGATCAAGAGAAGGAAGAACTTAGGTGAGTAACCTCAATGAATTCATGGCATTAAGACATGAGATGAGGCAGCCACTTTTTATATTGCCATTTACATATTGCTGGTTTTGATGTATATGATTTTATCAATGCTTTTTGGATGTTTTATTTTGAATCTGATATGATTTTATTATGGATGTTTTTGGTGATCTTTGACTTGTTGAGATATTTTCCCTTGGATGTGCAATTTACCGTTTTATTTTACTCAGAAATGCTAAGGTCCAGAATCTTAAAAATTATACATAGAGAATACTCTCAACTGTTATAGATCCATGGCATGGAAATTTTACCAAAGAAAAATGTTGGGAGCTGCATTATACTTGGTATAAGTGCTGAGGCTTGAGAAGAAAGAAATTAAGGGTGCAATAGAAATTTCTAGGTGCTGAGCCCTTAATCAAATTAAAAAAAGGGAGCTCACAAGCTAAAACTATGATTGAGCCAGATCATGAATCTGATTCAATCATAGAGGTTTGCAGATCAATATAACAAGACATGCCATGCCTCTTTTACAGTTGAAAGTACTCTTATATTTTTGCTGAGATCAAGACATAATGTCCACATTTTTGGAAATAACTGTCTACTTAATTTTTGAGTAAATTATGCTAGAAAAAATTATGGGTGTTTCCATGTTTGCAGTGACAAGTTCACTTAGCTATCTGATGATAATATTTAAATCAATGCACTAGTAAATAAACTAGGGAAGGGAAGGCTAAGAAGGCTGCTGGAATGCTTGTTATATTTGATGTATGCAAGTTGGCACATGGTTTGTTTAAGCCCTGAGATCTTTGTGCAATGATGCGAATTAATTCATTGCAATCTGTCCCTATGATTCATTGATGGCAGATGAGGCAGGAATTTAAACTGAATTTATACAACTTGTACATGAAGAGATAGGAATATGAATATTTCTTAGGTTGGTTGGTAGGGAACCATGATTGTTCCAGTGAATGTACATGTTGCAAATAGGTGATTATGGTTACCTAATTATGAATGCAGGTATAGGAATGATAGATGGAGTTATCATACCTGAGTCACTTTATTTACACAATGATATAAAAAGTGATTGCAGAAATTCATTCAAATAACAAGTTATTACACTCACATTCTATGTTGTTTAATATCATGAATATACTGATGTTGCTCATACCAGATCATGGATCTGACCCTTATTTGCTCATGGAATATGGGGGTGTCTCATTTTAAAATGAGGCAGCCACCAATGCTCTTTCAGGAAATGCAGGAGCTAAGTAGAAAGTGAAGTTATGGCAAACGAAAATGGATTGAATGAACATGCTTGCTAATTTTAATAAGAGCCTAATATGATTTTATCTGCATGTATTCATGAGACAGTTGTGTTTGAACTTGATGTTATGTAATGAACTTGCTATGTTTGATTGAACTGTTTTTTTATCCGTTGAATATTTCTATGCATTAAGGTTTAAAAATTAAAATAAATATCTGGGTTGAAAACCAGAAAAATATGCTTAAGTATTAGATATGAAAGCCTAGGAAAAGAAATATACATATATGTATGTGAGCAAATGTTTTGCATAACTTATATTATGTATTGGTCAAATTCTTAAGACATAGCAATGCACTAAGTTCTTAGAATAAAATCTGGATTTAACTAGAGGTAAACTTATAAAGATTTAAAGCATTTTTACCGTAATACTTTGTAAACCAATTTAATACCACTTTTTGAATTGTTTTGAGAAAAGTAAATATTTTGCAAGGCTTCAGATATAATGCCATTGCCTTGAACAGGTGTCTGTTAGACACCAGACACATGGGTTAACCAGCTTCAAATGAGTGAAGTTTTGGTTGACTATATTTGATGGTATTTTGAATGTAAAATAAATTTCAAAAGCCTTAGTTTATTTAGCAATTGTTTCACCACAACCAACTTTCAAAAGCCATACCAGATATGCAATCTGGACAGGTTTGCACTATCAAAACCTGGAAACACACATTATTCTTTTAAATATTTTTAAGTTCAAATTCTTTTCACAGCAAATCTTATGCAAATACTCAACTTACAATGTGTTATATAGGCTAAGATTGAAATAAACAAGTCATATAGATTGAATCAAAATAAGAAAGCTTCTAGAAAATATATTTACATTGGTAGAAAATATTAGATCCTGGATGAATTGTTTGAAAAGAAAATGACTCTGAGAATATTAATTAAGGGAATGTAAAAAAAAAATTAGCAAAAATAAGGAGGGTCATTTCAGTTGGTATCAGAGCTAACGGTTGCATTGATTGTTGAATACTATAGAAATGTATTATATCTGGTTGTTTTGGATGAAATAATTTAGATAGGAAAATATTAACCATAGAAAATACTTAAAGTACACTAATACTATTTGCCCATAATTTGGTTAGCAAACCATGGTAGGAAGGGATCACATCATGCAGGGACAAGTGCACCACAGATGCTTGATATGCAAGAGTTTGTAAGAGTTTTAAGGGATGGAATTGGGCATAGGCCTGAGAACCCACATGAGGAACTTTCAAAACTACCGAAGACTTACACCAATTTGGGAGGCAAAAGTTTTGAAGGGACTGAGAATGTGATGGAAATTCAAGCATGGTTGAGAACACTGGATAGAATTTTCAATGACATGCAGCTTGATGATCAGAGGAGGAGGCAAGTAGCTTCAAGACAGCTGAAAGGAGTAGCATTAGGCTGGTGGGAGGTGATCATAGCTGGGATAATTGAAAATGAAATCACTTGGAATCAATTCAAGGAGATGTTGGAGGCAAGATTTGTACCAGCATCAGCCAAGACCATTTTGCTTGAAGAATTTATCAGACTTAGGCAGGGAACTTTGAATGTTACTGAGTATACACAAAAATCTGAGGGATTATCCAAATATGGAGCAATGCTAGTGGCAGATGAAGCATCCAAAAATGATAGGTACATTAGAGGTTTGAACCCAGGACTTAGCAGAGCCATGCTACCCTATGCAGATAGGACTTTTGATCAAGTAATAGATCTGGCATTGAAATTGGAACAGCATGACAAGGAAAGAGAGAAGTATAGGAATTTTAAGAGCAACAACAACAAGAAGAATAAGGGAAGATATCACCCTTATGATAAAAAGAAGGAGGAGACAGACAACAAGAAGGACAGAGACACTAAAGCTAATGATGCTAAGAAGAAGTTGGTTTGCCATCATTGTGGAAAATAAGGACACATCAAACCAAGGTGCCCAAAATTAAAGGAGGAGCTTTCAAGTGCTACCTATGTGGGAAAGAGGGGCATATGAAAAGGAATTGTCCTGAGTACAAATAGCAAGAGAAAATAGCAAGTTTGGAAGGCAAAGGCAAATCCATAGTGGAGAGTGGAGCTGAAAATCATGGTCAAGTGGAAGGTACACTACTTATTTGCACCATACCCATAGCAGTAGTATATGACACTGGGGCAACTCACTCCTTGATTTCCTATGAATTAGTTAAAATGCTAAAATTAAATTGCATATTGGTTGAAACCCCACTGCTTATACAAAGTCCATTGGGGAGTTCTAGTGTTTTGAACATGAATTGTGTGGATGTGGAGTTAAACATAGGAGGAAATATTTTTATTTCCAATTTATATGTTTTGAATTACCCAAATATAGGTGTTATATTGGGGGTAGACTGGTTAAAGCAATTTAAAGCCATAATTAATTTAGACTCATCCACCATATCATTGCAAAATTCTAGAGGCCAGAGGATCACAGTTTTATGTGAAGTAGCTAAGGAAGGAAAATTATATCATTTAGTTGACTTGGAAAAAGATTTCAGTGAACTAACCATTGAAGAAATTCCCATAGTCAATGAATACTTGGATGTGTTTGGGGAAGTTAAGGGTGTTCCACATCATAGACCAGTTGAGTTTCAAATTAATCTCATTCCAGGAGCAAGTCCAATAATCAAGAAACCCACCAGAATGGGGCCAAGTGAATTGAAGGAATTGAAAAATCAGATGGGAGAATTAGAAGGCAAAGGATTTATAAGGCCAAGTAATTCATGTTGGGGTGCTCCAGTAGTGTTCGTAAGAAAACATGATGGTACTTTGAGAATGTGCATAGATTATAGAGAACTAAATAAAGTAACCATCAAGAACAAATACCCATTGCCCAGAATAGATGATCTCTTTGATCAACTTAGTGAAGCTAAAATATTTTCTAGATTAGACTTAGCATCAGGATTTCATCAAATGAAGGTTGAAGACTCAAGTGTTAAGTATACTGCATTTAACACTAGATATGGCTTGTATGAATTTATGGTTATGCCATTTGGCTTGACAAATTCTCCTTCATATTTTGTAGATTTAAAGAATAGAATATTCAGAGATTATTTAGACAAGTTTGTACTGATTTTTATTGATGACATTTTGATTTATTCCAAAATAGTGGAAGAGCATAAAAATCATTTGCATTTAGTTTTGTCAAGATTAAGAGAAAATGATTTAAAGGCAAAATTTTCAAAATGTGCATTTTGGAAAGAAGAAGTACATTTTCTTGGTCATGTTATCTCTACCAAAGGAATTTCAGTAAACCCCAATAAGGTAGTAGCTATCCAAGCATGGAAAAGGCCTAGCACAGTAAGTGAGGTGAGATCATTTATGGGGATGGCAGGATATTATAGGAGATTTATAAAAGATTTTTCGAAAATATCATCACCACTTACCAATTTAACTAGAAAGAACCAAGCCTTTGTATGGACAGAAAAATGTGAGCAAGCTTTTATCAAAATAAAAGAAGCTTTAATTAATGCACCAGTATTGAAGGTGCCAGAAGGGAATGAAAACTTAATTGTGTATACTGATGCAAGTGGCTCTGGGCTAGGGGCTGTGTTGATGCAGCAAGACCAGGTGGTAGCCTATGCATCTAGGCAATTAAAGCCACATGAAACAAGATATGCAACCCATGATCTTGAACTAGCAGCAGTTGTGTATGCCTTGAAACTCTGGAGACATTATTTGTTAGGTGTCAAATTTATTTTGTACACTAATCATAAGGCACTGAAATATTTATTCTCACAAAAAGATTTGAATATGAGGAAACATAGATGGGTGGAATTCCTCGCTGCCTATGATCTAGATATACTCTATACACCAGGTAAGGCAAATAAAGTTGCAAATGCCTTGAGTAGACAACATGCTAAAGCAGCCATGTTGATGATGGAAGAGTTTAAGGATTTGTCTATACTTACTGATTTGGAAATTGAAGCAAACAGTGAGGTACAAATGGTACCAATTGAAGAAGATGAAAGCAAAGGGAAATTGAGTATGGTATCTCTGCAATTAGATTTACTTCTAAAGGTTGGGAAAATGCAGGAACAAGACCTAAACCTATTGGAAAAGAAAATGCGCCTATCAAAAGGGGAAGAAGTAGTAAATTATCAAGTTGATAAAGATGGTTATCTAAGGAACAAGAATAGGATATGTGTTCCAAAAAACATAGAATTGAAGGAGAAAATATTAAATGAATACCATTGGAGTAAGTACTCCATACACCCAGGCAGTACCAAGGTGTATCAAAATTTGAAAAGAAATCTTTGGTGGAAGGGAATGAAGTCAAATGTGGCCAAACATGTTGCAAAGTGTATGACTTGCCAACAAGTCAAGGCAGAGACACAAAGGCCATCAGGACTGTTGCAACCCCTTAGTATACCACAGTGGAAGTGGGAGGATATATCCATGGATTTCATAGATGGTCTGCCTAGATCTAAGAGAGGAAACACAAGTATATGGGTAATAGTGGATAGGCTAACCAAAGTAGCACATTTATCCCAGTAAAATCAAAAAGAAATGCCCCAAAATTGGCTCAAATATTCATGAAAGAGGTGGTAAGATTGCATGGCATACCCAAAACCATTGTGAGTGATAGGGATACCATCTTCACCTCAAGGGTTTGGAAAAGTTTTCAAGAGGCCATGGGGAGTGAATTGTGCTTAAGCATTGCCTACCATCCACAATCAGATGGACAAACTGAGGTGGTGAACAAAGTTTTAGAGGACTTGTTGAGAGCATGTGCACTGGACTTTGGAGGCAACTGGGAAGACCATCTCCATTTAGCTGAGTTCACATACAATAACAGTTATCAAAGCACCATAGGGATGGCACCATTTGAAGCATTATATGGCAAGCCATGTTTATCACCTATGTGTTGGGTGGAAACAGGAGAAAGAACTATTTTAGGACCTGAGTACATACAAGAAACTACAGAGAAAATTAAATTGGTGAGGAAAAGAATTACAGCAGCTCAAGATAGGCAAAAGAAGTTTGCAGATAGGAAGAGAAAGCAAGTGGAATATGAAGTGGGTGACTTTGTTTTTATCAAAGTTTCACCTATGAAAAATGTCTTGAGATTTGGCAAGCACGGTAAGCTCACACCAAGGTATGTTGGACCCTATAAAATTTTGGAAAGAATTGGTTCATTAGCATACAAACTGGAACTACCAGAGGAAATAAAAGCAATGCATAATGTTTTTCATGTGTCACAACTTAGAAGATGGGTACATGATAGAGAAGAAATTCTGGAAAAACCTACCCAAATTCAAATAAATCCAAACTTGGTTTATGAGAAAGAACCAGTGGGGATTTTAGCTAAAGAAGAAAAGAAATTAAGGAGTAAAACTTTGAAACTGGTAAAGATCCAGTGGAGTCCTGATCCTAATGATTGTACATGAGAGCTAGAAGACAAGATTAGGATAGATTATCCTAAGCTTTTTGCAGATTAAAGGTAATTTTAAAATTTTTAGAAAATCTAATATGTATGGTTGCCATGATTAAATTTGCTTGCTTATGCATATGTTTGATAGATTTTCAGAAAATAAGATGATGCTTGTTATAAGTACTAGGAAAATTGTGAGGACACAATTCCTAAAAGGAGGGGTGAATGTAATACCCCAAAATTTTGTGAAAAATCATTTTGATAAAATGATTTAATTTTTGAAATATTTAGATTTAAATATGGTGAAATTCTTGGGATTAAATAGTGTGCAAGGATATGTGTGCACATGCACACTGGAAAATGGCACAGGGGAAATCCAAGAATTTGTGGGGAAAAAAAATAATATATAGGGAAAAGAAAACATTTCAAATATAATTTTGAAATGTGAATTATTCTGTCCTCAAATCACATGTATTATTTTAAAAAAAAGAAACATCAAAATGACATGAAATGTAATACAAGTCAATATGCTTGTGTAAGTAAAAATAGAAAAGGAGATTTCCAGAAAAGAATAAAAGCATAAATAAAAACTGAATCACACATTTAGCATGACTGGGGTAAGTAATTATAGATAGCCATTTTCTGGAAAAGTAAGGGTACTAACTATAATGGACTAAAGTGGCCGGGGCATTAAGGAGGAAAATGTGAAAATGCAAAATGCATGAAGATGGTTAGGATAGAAATGGAATTTTGTTGTAACAAAACCCTAGGAGAAAACACTGGTATAAATAGGCAGTTTTGGCCAGGAAAACATTTTACCCCGAGTTGCTCAAAATAATAAGAAAGAAAGGAAAATATTGAAAGGAAGAGGAAAACACACATACATAAGGATTCTCTGGATCAAGAGAAGGAAGAACTTAGGTGAGTAACCTCACTGAATTCATGGCATTAAGACCTGAGATGAGGCAGCCACTTTTTATATTGCCATTTACATATTGCTGGTTTTGATGTATATGATTTTATCAATGCTTTTTGGATGTTTTATTTTGAATCTGATATGATTTTATTATGGATGTTTTTGGTGATCTTTGACTTGTTGAGATATTTTCCCTTGGATGTGCAATTTACCGTTTTATTTTACTCAGAAATGCTAAGGTCCAGAATCTTAAAAATTATACATAGAGAATACTCTCAACTGTTATAGATCCGTGGCATGGAAATTTTACCAAAGAAAAATGTTGGGAGCTGCATTATACTTGGTATAAGTGCTGAGGCTTGAGAAGAAAGAAATTAAGGGTGCAATAGAAATTTCTAGGTGCTGAGCCCTTAATCAAATTAAAAAAAAGGGAGCTCACAAGCTAAAACTATGATTGAGCCAGATCATGAATCTGATTCAATCATAGAGATTTGCAGATCAATATAACAAGACATGCCATGCCTCTTTTACAGTTGAAAATATTCTTATATTTTTACTGAGATCAAGACATAATGTCCACATTTTTGGAAATAACTGTCTACTTAATTTCTGAGTAAATTATGCTAGAAAAATTTATGGGTGTTTCCATGTTTGCAGTGACAAGTTCACTTAGCTATCTGATGATAATATTTAAATCAATGCACTAGTAAATAAACTAGGGAAGGGAAGGCCAAGAAGGCTGCTGGAATGCTTGTTATATTTGATGTATGCAAGTTGGCACATGGTTTGTTTAAGCCCTGAGATCTTTGTGCAATGATGTGAATTAGTTCATTGCAATGTGTCCCTGTGATTCCTTGATGGCAGATGAGGCAGGAATTTAAACTGAATTTATACAACTTGTACATGAAGAGATAGGATTATGAATATTTCTTAGGTTGGTTGGTAGGGAACCATGATTGTTCCAGTGAATGTACATGTTGCAAATAGATGATTATGGTTGCCTGATTATGAATGCAGGTATAGGAATGATAGATGGAGTTATCATACCTGAGTCACTTTATTTACACAATGATATAATAAGTGATTGCAGAAATTCATTCAAATAACAAGTTATTACACTCACATTCTCTGTTGTTTAATATCATGAATATACTGATGTTGCTCATACCAGATCATGGATCTGACCCTTATTTGCTCATGGCATATGGGGGTGTCTCATTTTAAAATGAGGCAGCCACCAATGCTCTTTCAGGAAATGCAGGAGCTAAGTAGAAAGTGAAGTTATGGAAAACGAAAAGGGATTGAATGAACATGCTTGCTAATTTTAATAAGAGCCTAATATGATTTTATCTGCATGTATTCATGAGACAGTTGTGTTTGAACTTGATGTTATGTAATGAATTTGCTATGTTTGATTGAACTGGTTGTTTATCTGTTGAATATTGCTATGCATTAAGGTTTAAAAATTAAAAGAAATATCTGGGTTGAAAACCAGAAAAATATGCTTAAGTATTAGATATGAAAACCTGGGAAAAGAAATATACATATATGTATGTGAGCAAATATTTTGCATAACTTATATTATGTATTGGTCAAATTCTTGAGACATAGCAATGCACTAAGTTCTTAGAATAAAATCTGGATTTAACTAGAGGTAAACTTATAACGATTTAAAGCATTTTTACTGTAATACTTTGTAAACCAGTTTAATACCACTTTTTGAATTGTTTTAAGAAAAGTAAATATTTTGCAAGGCTTCAGATATAATGCCATTGCCTTGAACAAGTGTCTATTAGACACAAGACACATGGGTTAACCAGCTTCAAATGAGTGAAGTTTTGGTTGACTATATTTGATGGTATTTTGAATGTAAAATACATTTCAAAAGCCTTAGTTTATTTAGCAATTGTTTCACCACAACCAACTTTCAAAAGCCATACCAGATATACAATCTGGACAGGTTTGCACTATCAAAACCTAGAAACACACATTATTCTTTTAAATATTTTTAAGTTCAAATTCTTATCACAGCAAATCTTATACAAATACTCAACTTACAATGTGTTATATAGGCTAAGATTGAAATAAACAAGTCATATAGATTGAATCAAAATAAGAAAGTTTCTAGAAAATACATAAGTGGAAAATGATAAGAGAATATATCATTTTCTGGTCTTAGCCAAATATCAATATATCTGAACTATGAGAAAAAAAAGAAGAGAATCCCAAATACTTTGACCAAATATGGACAGGATTTATTAACATATTATAAATTTTCAAAAGAACAAGGTAATTAACTATATGCAGATTTCTTCAAATCCAAACTAAATAGCATGCTCTTGTTTAACAAATGGAATTAAAAACATACTCTGATTTTAAACAAGAGGAACACATACATCCTCATACGTATGTGTATATCTTTAGGAATAAACTGATATATTTATATTGGTAGAAAATATTGGATCCTGGATGTATTGTTTGAAAAGAAAATGACTCTGAGAATATTAATTATAGGAATGTAAAAAAAAAAATTAGCAAAAATAAGGAGGGTCATTTCAGTTTCGTTTGATGGTATGAAGTATAGAAGGGAAAAATGTTTTTCTTTACAGTAAACAACCTTAAATGGGAAAAATTCGAACATAACAAATTCTGATTCCACTTATATGATCATGATTGGCCTTGGAAATAATGAATTTTGATAGGTTTTTCATGATTTTTAATCGTGTATGCGTTGAGATATAGGGGATGGTCAGTTTTTGTGTTTTGGGTCGGTTCAGGCGGGCTAGGCGATGGTGGGGGTCGAGACTTGGTGTGACACCCCACCTCTATACTCACGCTAGCCAAGGACACTATGGAGTAATGTCGTCAACTAGCACGAAGAATAAGGCTGTTGAGGAGCGACCATCTATGTAATTGCTTTGTGCAAGTACCGATATGTCAGATAATATAACTTACATTTCATTTCAAGAGGAAATCCGACATATCAAATACAAACTCAAAGCTACCACATAGTGGCTATGTGGACTTTGGAAAAAATATTGAAATAAACATAACACAAATCAGTCACAGATATTCATATCACAAAGGCGGAAACAGATATGAATATAACACATAGAAGTGTACATTAAAGTAGTAGTCAAACTAGATCCACTTCAAAACAAAAGAATGGTTACAAGTGCTAGACAAAAGAATAAGTATACATCAAGGAGTCTATATCTCAAATGTATACTAACAAAAACTACTATGCTAAAGTAGTTAGCCAAAAGTCAGGTGAAGGACCCTGATAAGAAGTCAAGCAGGAGCACCTGAAATACCTCGGTCTGACCCGAGTATTATTTAAGAAGAAAATAATAAACGGATCAGTCTAGCTATAAATATCAGATAAAATGATATAGGATAAGAGATATGACCAAAAACGTATGATAACATAAATGTCATACTGTATCAAGTATACATCAAATAACAACAAAAATCGTACAATATCTCAAATCAACTCGAAGCACCAAAAAGAATCACATTCTTTAAATAATTCACCAAAACACAAATATTGACAAAACGTATTAATGCCAATCCACGAAAATTGGTGAAACACAAATTCTAGAAATCACAACCAGAAATCCAGAAATCACAAAGGGGGAAGGCCTATCACAAACGGGAGCATGAAAACTCACCAACATGTGTATCACAAACGGGTCGCTTACCCATGGTCGCTAACCATAAAGCCGGTGCCACGACGTAGTACAGCATTACGCCCGAGGAACCAAACTCAAATAATACGGAACAACGACGTAGTACAACGAACGCCCGATGAACCGAACTCCAATAAACCAGAACAACGACGTAGTACAGCGTTACGCCCGATGAACCGAACTCCAATAAACCGGAACAACGACGTAGTATAGCGTTACGTCCGATGAACCGAACTCCAATAAACCATAGGTCGCTAGCCTATAAAAATGAGACGAAGCTCAATAGAACGGGGTATAGTCCCCCACGCGGACAAAGAGACATCGCACATCGCTAGTCTAAATCGCAAAATGATCATCATCGATCAATAAAAAGTGTCGATTACACTAAGCTAATAAATATAGGAGTTTAGCTTCATGTCCCATAACCACTAGCTTAACTCAAATATTTACGAACAAATTGTAGACTTCCACTCAAAGATTGTCACAAGATTTTCAATCGAACAAGTCCAAGAATTAACCGATGAAGTAAACGCAAGCGTTTCCTACCACTTGTTTTACTAAGCCGTTTAATTAGATTTCTCATACGAGCTAGTGAGGTAAAGGTTTGTATATACTAATAGATTAGAAAACGGTGTTATAAACGAGCTTTGTATTAAAAATAGAGTTGAAATCATCTTTGTAAAAGAGTTTGAATATTTACTACTATTATAGAAACCTTTGTAATTAAAAGTGACAAGTCACAGAAATGATTGTAGAAACAATCAATCACCAAAAATTCACATACGAAGACGTGAATCAAATCCATGGAAATCGATACCGAATCCATCAAAATGGACATTCCCCAAAATCTCGAAAAAGAAGTTATCAAAGTCAACAAATGTGATAACAACAAATTGGAGAAACAAGAATCGATTAAAAATTGGAAACCCACACAAATTAGGCAAATTGGGACGAGACAAGCAGATTCAGACGTCTGAATTGGATATTTCAGACGTTTGAACCTGAAGCTCCGGTAGTATTTTGCCTAGGCCAATGATGGCCAAATCATATCGGAAGCGATCGGATGAGTGACGATTGCTAGAGGTTTACGCCAAACGACTACCCAACCTTAAAGACTCACCAATACACTCCGACCACATGTCTAAACATCCATATATGGATTTCCATAGATTTTGATTTCAAACACCAAAAATTGGAATATTCATCAAACCAATTCAAATCAAAAGCAAATGAATATGAATATATGTTAGGAATTCATACCTAACAACAATGATAGAAATAGACAAAGATGTGATTTCAAAAACTCACCTTTAAACCCAAAAACACAAGAGAGAAGCTATAGAGCAAGGCAAGAACAATCACTCTTCAATTTTAACCCAAGAAGCTTGAATCTAAGCTCAAAAGAAGAACATTTCCTAAGTTAGGTTTAGGAAATTTCTGAAATTGAAGAGAGAATGAGTTGGAGAAGATGAAGAGGATGCTTACCTAAGTTTCTCTTTGATTTTGGAGCTAAAACTTGGATTTGTAAAAGAAACTAGGGCTTAGGAATTTCTATTTCCTTTTCTCTTCTCCCATGTTTGCTAAAGCTTGAAGGTAATAGGAAATGAAAGTGAATGAAGAGAAGAGGGGGTGGAGCTAGGGTCTTATGTTAGGTTATTGGGCTGAAACCCAAACCCAAAGCCCTAAGTGAAAAATAGAAAAATTCACCCAACTCCAAACATATCGATGTTTATACTCAAAAAGGTCGCAAACGGCATTTTGAACTCAATGGAAGTGGTCTCGAGTCCAAATTATTGAATCTCAATTCCAATCTTCATTCAGACGTCTGAAATTTCCAATTCAGACGTCTGAATCTGGAAAAATAGATGTTGTCTAGTACAATATTCAGACGTCTGAATCGTTCATTTCAGACGTCTGAAAATGGCAACTTTAGCCTATTTCCTTTCTGGTTTGACTCGAGCAATTTCAAACGTCTGAACAACCCATTTCAGACGTCTGAATTTCTGTTTGAAGGTGTTTTCAAATAGGCACTTCTAAATAGCACGATCCGCATAGACTTTTCGCTAATTCGACTGTTCTTCTACGAATAGTGACTTTTTCGGACTAAAATATGACTAACGATGCTATATTTAAATTAAACATTTAAATATATGAATCATAAAATATGCGGGTTGTTACACTTGGTCGGGAGGAGGCTGAAGCGAAGGGGAGTGTGGGAAAATGGGGTAGTAATTTTCTGATCGACGTGATGGCCGGTTGGAGGGGAAGTAGGGTTTAGGGGCAAGTTTTGGTCATGGTTGGTTCTCTGGTCATAGCGATGTCGTGGAGGGGTTTGGGTGCTGCGGACCTGGGGGAAAAGGTGAAGGAGGACATGGCGGCAAGGTTTGGCAGCGATCTGTGAGGTATGGTGGCTCGTCGAGGCGTTTGTGTGGGTGGCTGTCATTTTCCAGTTCTCGACTTGGTAGGCAAATTTCCAAACTAGGGTGCACCTATCGGTTTTAGGTGGGTAAGTTGGTTAGGATGGTCGAGGATGGGTTGCGGGGTTGATCGGCGACAAGAGGGAGTGGTCGGCGTTGATGTGCATGTGCACATATCTGGCGTGCATGAGTTGGATGGAGGAAATGAAACTGGAAAGGCTAGGAAGAAAGAAAGGGGAAGAAAGGAAGAGTGGCCCGGGTTTTGGGACAGGAAAAAGTAAAAAGAAGAAAAGAAAAAAAAAGTAAAAGGAAAAAGGAAAAAGAAAAAGGAAATGGAAAAAAATAAAGAAAAAAAATAGAAAGGGGAAGATAAAAGGAAAAGAAAAGAAGAAGGAATAGAATTTATAATTTATACATAAGATAATTCATATTTCCATTTTAATTTAAAGTGAAATGATATTTTAGTTAATGGTAATTAATTAATATTATTATTTGATTTAAACTTATGGATAATGAATAGTATTTTATAATATTTATTATTTAATAAAAAAATTTAATTTGAAATTAATTTGGAATAAAAATATAAATGAGATCGGGTAGTGAAGTTAATAAAAATCCTAGGGGGTGAATCGTCCTGATATTTTTCATTTAAATTAGTAACGATCCATATCTTTGCTTATCTCTTTTGGATATTCCTTTCAATTATTCTTGTCTGAAGCATCGAGTGGTCAAACAAGTTAGAATAATTGGATTAAAGATAATAATACGTTTTATTTGGAAAAAAGGTCTATAATAAATCCCTATAATTGAATATTGTCACCCTAAGTAATAAATTATTTATTTTAAACAATGTACCCTTTAAATTTATTATTTGGATTCGAAGAGACCGGGATCGGATAGCAGCGTTATCCGGAACCACCTCGATTTGAACCTTTACGGGTTCAATTATAGAGTCTAATAGGCTGGAAATTGAATAAATTAAGTAAATCTGACTATTTTAAATAAGTAACTGTACTTAGATATTATTTTAATATCAATGGGTTTTGTAACAAGTGTTTGGTTATAACAAGATAAAAACTCATAACTTTGTACGAGTTGCCTTGGTTTCCAAAGATTTTGATAACTTCGTTATTTCATAACAAATGGGTTTACTCATGCTGGTTTCCAGCCTGACTCGGCTGTTACTTTATTGTAATGCTCGGGTCAGACCGAGTATTATAGATTTTCAGGTTAGGACGCTTTGGAGTTCAGGAGACGAGCTGGATGGCAGAGACGTATTTGTTATATCCCACTGGGTATTATAGGCTGTATAGTCAGCATTTGGGGATAAGTTATTATAACTGTCCAGATTTGTTGTACTCTGATATCTTGTATGTATATTGATAGTTATAGCTATTCTTTGTATAAAATGTTATTATTGTATATTATATTTTGTTCCGTTGTGATTGTGAGATTCTATGCTCTTGTTTTCTGTTACTTATTCTATCTCTTTTTTTTCTTAACACTACCAGCCTGGTATTTCCGGCACTCGATTGCTTGGCACTCTATACCGTGAACGTATTAGTGTCGATTTTCGGGGTCGGAAATTTCCTGGCCATTACATTGTGGTATCAGAGCTGAAGGTTAAGCGAGAACCGTGGCTTTGGTGGGGATCACTCATTAGAGATAGGGTCAGTAGTACCCTAGAATGAGTTGAGAGTATTATATGAGGGCTTACTTGTTATTTTCTAATATAATGATTTTAAAAACGATTTTAAAATAATTTTTATAAGGCTATATTTTGATATATGAGGAAGAAAATAATTTTTCTAGATTGTTATAATATAATAAGGCAATTGGTTGTTGTTATTAAAATTAAATAAGATTATAAGATTTAAGTGATTAAGTATGTATATAACCAAATAGAAGTGTGGGTAAGGATTAACTATACAAATAAGTTAAGTTAAAAATGGATTCCAAACCTGAATTTAAATCCCGGAAAATTCGAAAGAATTTTCAAAGTATTTGAAATAAGTTACCCTGCTTATATCTTTCCAGTAAGTTATGAAGAAATATAGGGTGTGTTTGATTTCTATATATGATAATTATCATAAATTGGGTATTGTGTCTTAATAGAGGATGTTTATTACGAATACACAATGATAAAGCAAAGTAAAATTTTTAAGGAAGTAAAAAATTATATAAGTATGACTTACAAACTAAAATGGATTTAAATTGTGAAGTTTTAAATCTAAGCCCAGAAGAATGTTGAAACTGTTTCAAAGTGTTAAGGAAATGATAAGTAATATTTTTAGAATATTTTTGAATATAGAAATCTTTGTTTTAAAACAAGAGTTGTTTAAAGATGAATTTGTTTTGGATAAAACCCAAGAATGGTTTAAAATTTAAAGTGTGATTTGATGGGATATATGTGTGTGTGTCTATATATATATATATATATATATATATATATATATATAAATGTGGATATATGTGATTTCAAAGTGATTTGAAATAAATACTAAGTGTTGAATCCTGGAATCCCCCTTGGAATGAGATGTATAACCCAAAGAGAAATAAGTTTTTGAACTTATAAGTGGGAAGGGATATTGATATGAAATTTAAATTTGGAATGGAAAATTTAAATTGAGTAAGATTAAATGAATTGAATGGATTGGAAATTTACTCAGGACAAGTTGATTAAGTTTTGAACTTATGATCGGAAATTGGAAATTTTCAATGTAAAATGGAAAATTTAACTTAGGGAAGTTAAATGTATTAAATTGAAAAGAGAAGTATGGATTTGATAAGAGGTTATGTATGGATAATTTCAAACAGCTTTAAAATAAAAACGGGTTCGAATTCTGGAAATTTGAGATGGATGCTATTGATTGGTGTTTTAGATAATTTGGATGTTTGTTTACTTGGACATATCCTGCTATCATCCTGTTGTTATGGACAATATATATAAAACTATAAATTGGATTATTTTGAATAAATTAAGAAGTGAATTGAGATGATATATATCCATTCCTGAAATTAAATAGAAGTAAAGCTTTTTTTTGAAACTATTTAAATGATTTTGATTCTTAGAAATAAAATTGAATTTATGGAAATGGAATCATTTTGAACTTAAGTTTGATATGATAAAATGAACCTATCAACCGAAATTGTTTAAGAATTGGGTTCCAAAGTTTGAAGTTATAATTGGGTAATCAATTGAATTTCGAAAATTGATTTGTTCTTAAAAGATTTGAACTCTTACTCGAACCTCACTTAAGTCTAAGTGGAAGTAATTTAAAAGAATATATGGAAATTGGGCTCAGAATTGAATTATTAAAGACTTGGATTGTTAAATTAAATATTAAGGGTTAATTTGATTTAAGTGATTAAATCGGTATTTTGAAAACCGAACCCGAATTTATATAAATCGAGATGGTTTAAAAATTGAGGATTGAATTGAAACTAATTCAAATTGGAATTGAATTGAACTAATTGGGATTGTAATCAAAGTTGAATTAGTTCGAAGTCGAAATTGGGAATTGATTAGAATTAGAATGAGAATCGAAGTTAATTCGAATTAGAATCTGATTGAATCAATTTAAATGGAGGTGGAAATTAAAAATTGATTTGAATGGGAGATTGGAAACTGAATCAGTTGGCTCTGAAACTAGTTTCAAATAAACTAATTTAATATATACTATCTTAAATCTATTTTCTTAAATATTCAAATTATTTTAGATTTTCCAAGCTATTTACTATACAAACCATTCTTTTAATACTCATACTATCTTATATTAACTATTTAACTATTTTTTAAAACTATTTAAGCTATTTTCTAAATTCAAACTGGTCAGAGTGGAAATCGTTTATATTTAAATACCAATTGAGATAAAATTGAGACTATAACCCAAATGGAACTCGAAGAGAAAATTTTGAAATTGGAACAGAAATCGGATATTGAAGCAGAAATGATTTTGAAGTGAAATAATATATTTTGAGAAAAATGTGATGATTTAAAATAAAAGGTTGGGTAGTATTATAACTGAAACTTACTTTATAAGAAGAAAGTAACATTACAAATGACTTTGAAAAAGGAAATCAAACTTGAAAATTTTGATTTGGCATTAATGAGGTTATATATATTTGTTATATATTAAAAACTTTCCTTAATGGAAGTATAATCGGAAGGAAATGATCTTTAAAGGATATTTGAAATATAAAGTGGAATTTATATAAGTATGAAACAATCTGAAAATTATTCAAGTTGAAAGAATAATCTTTTATATATATATATATATATAAGAATGATTTTATGAGAATGGAACTGAAAGGGTTTTGGAACTCATTGATTTTAAAGGACTTTGATTTTGGAAAAAACTCAATTTAGGGCATTTGGAAAGCCAAGTTTGAGAATTATCGATTGAAGATATCGATTTTGTGTAAATGGGATTTATATGTGATACATATAAAGAGTATGATTTGAAAGGTACTATATATGTATATAGTATGAACTGTTTTGAGAATGGTGTGGAAAAAAAAGGCACTCCCATTTAGAGTTGAAACTTATAGTAGGAGATCCATTGGGAGGTTCTGCCTTGAGCCCAAAGAGGGGTTCTAAATTTGGATCCCAGAGGACGTCCGGACAAAACTATAGTTCCTGAGGATTGTGTTTGGGGTAGCATAATTCGAGGGCGCTGATGCCCACAGTTACTTTGGGGTCATGCTGTGACGGCAACGTAACTCTGGTGTAACTGCGATCTATCGCCGTTCCATAGCGTAAGTCGAGTGGCAGTGATTGCCTACAATCTACGTTTGATTTCGCTGGGATAGCGACGTAACATCGGTAGATTGCTATCTATGTGGTTTGGTTCCATAGCGAAATTCGTGTGGCAGTGAGTGCCTACAGTCTACACTGGGTTCCACTGGAACAGTGACATAACTTTGTGTAGTTTGCGATCTATGTGGTAAAGTTTCGTTTGGCAGCGTAATTCGAGTGGCACTGATGCCTACAGTTACATCGGTTTTGCTGTGATGACAACGCAACCCTGGGTGTAGCTGCGATTTGTGTAGTTTCCATGGCGAAAGTCGAGAGGCGCGGATGCTTACAGTTTTCTTATGGTTTCGCCGGGATGGCGACGCAATCATCGTGCTAACTGCGACCCATGGAGGGGGTGATGATTTCCATAGCATTCTTGCAAAAAGTTTTCCAGGTATTTTCACTGGGTGTTGAAAATGGGTTTACTAAGTACTTATAGATTTTCAGTCCTACGCCTGATCAACGTATGACTGAATTTCTATGAGAACGAGGATGGACTTGTTTAGACATCGAGTTATACAAAGTATTTTTATATAAAGCTAGTTTGTTAATATTATGTAATTTAAAGTGTTTTAAATTTTAGATAATAAATAGAGTAAGGAGTTAAAATGTTTAAAGAATGATTTAACAAACATCAGAAATAAAAATTTCCATTTCGCTCCTTTTCGAGGATGAAAAGTTCTAAGGGGGGAGAAATGTAACGACCCGGATTTTGGCGACGGTTAATTGGGTAATTAACTAATTTTATTATTGAAATATTGATTTTATAAGTCGAATAAATAAATTTTATGAGAGTTAGAAATACCTGAATCTATAAATTAATTTAAAAACTATAATAAATATTGACTTATAAAATCTCTAGATATATATATATATAAGTATATAAAATATATATAGAGGTATGCACATATGAAATAATATACATGAAAACTTGTATAAATGTGAATATATAATAATGACAAGATGTACATAAGTATTGTATGTGTAATGTATGTGAAGAATAAATGTAAATGTATGCATATGATGACCAACACATGTAAATAATAAGTATATGTATATATATATATATATTATGTAAAAGAGTACATATAAAATATATATAGAGGTATGTACATGTAAAAGCCTCATAATGGAAAATTCAAACTTATGGATGTATGTATATATATATGCTTATATTAATAGTGAATATGAAAATGTATACAAACATGTGAGTATTAAAGGTAGGTAAATATGTGTTGAGGCAAGTATGACAAAAGTAAAAATGTATGGGTACATATGCTATATAAATTAGTAAGTAGATAAATATGTATGCTAATATAACATAGTGTATATGTAAATAAGTACAAAATATATCTACATATATATAAAGATATGAAGTATGTATATATGCATATGTAACCATACAAGGAGACATCATCATAACATATTTCAAAATCAAAGTCTAAAACAAAATCAAGTCATATGAAAAAGAAAACCAAATCAAGGCAAACATCAAAAACTTTTTATATGAAATCAAATCGGGTCATTACCTCAAATTAAAGTAAAAATATCAAACAAAAGAAAATGCAGAAGCCTGTAGAACAATGCTTCAGCCTCCCATTCTCTTCATATATATCCTACTTATCACTGCCTCATTTCATACTTTGGCATTCGAAAAAAATATAATACAACTACCATTAAGACTCTATAGGATCAAGTGCTAGCAGATCAAAGCAAAAGCAACGTCTTCCTTTTCAAAAACTGTGAGTAAAGCTTAACTTATGTTTACTAGAAATAATGTAGGAATGGGTGTGTTTTGAAAAGTTGGATAAATCATTTGTGATGTCAGGTATTAATGGCAACCAAGTTTTATACGGTATAATTATATAATAAGACTGTGATCTTACTATAACAAGTTTAACACTCTGCTCCCTTAGGAAAGCTGATACCATACCACTTTAAAAATTTCTTTCTTTCTAACCAGTTAGTTTTAGTTTGTGATTCTAAAAGGAAACTCGTTATTTTTTTAACGTAGTTTATTTTCAAATTGGTTTCGTTTGATGGTATGAAGTATAGAAGGGAAAAATGTTTTTCTTTATAGTAAACAACCTTAAATGGGAAAAATTCGAACATCACAATTCGTGCTTCCACTTATATGATCATGATCGGCCTTGGAAATAATGAATTTTGATAGGTGTTTCGCGATTTTTAATCGTGTATGCGTTGAGATATAGGGGATGGTCAGTTTTTGTGTTTTGGGTCAATTTCCGACGGGCTAGGAAATGGTGGGGGTCGAAACTTGGTCGGGAGGAGGCTGAAGCGAAGGGGAGTGTAACGACCTGTATTTTTAACACTTTAAAAATACGAATTAAAATAAAAATTTTGGATAAAAATCCGAAGGAAATAAATTTTTGTGTTGTTAAATGTGAATTACAAGTTAAAATGCAAAACTGAATTCTGAAATAACTTATTTGTAAATTAAATATGGATGTTAACCTATATTGAATGTAAGTAATGAATTGAGTTTGATTGTAAACCAAATTGGTTATGATTGTAAACAAAGAATAAATAAAACGGTAGATTTAATAGTGGAAGTTTATGTTATTGAAACTAATATAAATAAATGTAACTTAATATTACAGTTGATTGAAATCAAATAATAACCGAAACTGTAATTTGATAAAGATGTTAACTGGTAATTGAACGTAAGTAAAGATTTAAATTTGAATGTAACAAGTAATTGAATTGAATTGAATTTGATTGTAAACAACGAAATAAATAAAATGTACATTTAATATTGAAGTTATAATATGGAAATCAACGTAAATGAATGTAATTTAATATTACTGTGAATTTAAATAAGATGATAGCTGAAGAAAATGAAAGTAAATGAATTATAAACTATTGATAATAATGTATAAGTAAATGGTTGATGCAATAATGAAAGTGTAAATCGAAATAAAAGAATTCAATTGGAATTAAATAACTTGAATTTGAATTACAATATAATTGAACGCTGAATCTAATGTAATCTTTTATACTGGATTTATAATGGAAAACTGCATTGTAAAAGATTGTTAATTACTGTGAAATTAAAAATAAAATTTGTGAACAATTGAAATTTGATTTAAAAGTTAATAGTTTAAAATTGGGAATTTTATATTGAAATTAAACAGTAAAAATTGTCATTTTTACAACTGTCTCGGATTTCGACGAAACTAGTTTCATCGGATCCGTAACAGTGAATTATTGTAAGGTTTCAATTTTCGTAGCAATCGGACTTGTCGTTTGATCGTACGGACTCGAAACGCCTTGAAATAAATGCAATTATAATCAATTAAAATCAATTTGAAATTTTGATTTTAGCATAACTTCTTCATACGATGGAATTTGGACTTGAAACCTTTTCCATTGCGTTTAAAATATTTTAAAACACCTATTTTGATATATGAGTTTACCCAATTTCGTTCCGGGGTCAGAACGGGCTTTTCGGGCCATAGTTTGTTCCGCACGTTCATCTATCCAGTCTATCTCTAACATACCTATATAAACACAATTATAAACCCTAGCCTCCCTAATCTTCATTTGTATGTACGTACAATTCATCTTCTTCTTAGCTTCTCATTCCAATGGCAGACAAAACCTAATTCCCAAATTCCAAAATCTAAAAAAAAATAAAATCGAGATTTACGCGCTTCGGGTCGCGCTTCGGGTTTCAGGGGGAAAAACCCTGGAGCTACTTTGAGTCGGGAAGAAAACTACTCGGGTCATCGGGTCGATTTCGCAAAAAACTCCAAGCAGGCATCGGGTATTTGAGGCAGGAACTCGAAGTCGACTCAGCACCAGAATTTTCCAATCTTCAAATTTTCATAACTTTTGCATACGGACTCGGATTTGGGCGAGGTTTCTTTTGTTAGGATCGTATCGAAATTCCGGACACTTTGACGCTGGTTTGGATGGATTTGGAGACTGTCAAATTTTTGGGTTTAAATTGAATGTAAATTCAATTTAAATTCAAAAGGTGAGTGTTTTATAATGCTCACAACGTACTGAATATCTTTATGGTAGTTAAATTTGAAATTATGAAGTGATATGGATTTATTTGTCATTGTTTGATAAAAATTTAATTGTCATATAGATTGTCATTTGAATTCACCGTTGAAAATTAAATTGACAGTCAAATTAAAGTTAAATTTTAATTGCGATCAAATTTCCTGATATTAATAATTATGAAGTTGTTGTGAATGTTATTGGCTTTATGGTTGATTGGTTGTGATGGATGCTATTGGTCGATATTGGTTGTTTATTTATTTTGATATATCATGCTATCATCATGTATATTGTTTATTGCATATAAACTGTAAACCGAATCATTTCGAATAAATTAAGAAATAGGTTGAAATGATATACCTATGACATCTATTTGGATTGAAATGATATATGTCCATCCTTGAAATTAAATTTGAAATAATTATCCACTTGGCCATAGGTTAGAAAATTATATACGGACACCGGGTTGGTTAAATTAAATGATTTTAAAAGTTGTTTTGAAATTATTTAAATGAATTGATTTTAAGAATAAAATCGAATTTATGGAAATTGAATTATTTTGAATTGAAGCTCAAGATGTTGGAATTTAAACTTGGTAAATGAAATTGTTTAATTATTCGAAGTTTAGATTTTTAAGAAAATTTTTGAAATACGGCGTAAATTTTCGAAAGTTGATTTGTTTTAAAAGATTGGACTTTTAATCGAACTCTGAATATTTCTAAGAAAATTTTTATGAAATGATATTTCAAGTTTGAGTTTGGAATTGAAAATTTATTTAAAATTGAGATTTAATTAATTTGGAATTTAATTGAAATTCAAAGAAATTTGTGAATTGGACTAAATTGAAACTATTGAATTATTTAATAATTAAATAAGGTTAAATTATTTAATGATTAAATTGAATTGAAATTCTTTAATAAGAAAATTTTGAACTTTTGAATAAGTGAATTTTTACTTCATAAATAATTGAAATTGAGTTTCTTTATTAATTAAGTTTTGGAAAATTATTTAAGAAAGTAAATAAGTGAAATTGAATTTTTTAACAAGAAATGAAAATGTGATATTTTTGGAATTAATGTAAGACTTGTAATTGGAAGAATTGATTTGACGAATTTAATTTAATTCAAAATTGTAAGTTTTGATTTAATGAAGTTGAACTTAAAAAGGTAGTGTAATGGATTTGAAATTTAATAGAAATTGTTTTGAATGATAAAGTACCTTAACAGATATTAAATGAAATCGATAAATGAATTTAAATTGATTTGAATGTTGAATTAAATTAATTTATATGATTTCGGATGAAACTTATATACGAACTTGAATCAATATTTGAATTGTTTAAATTGAAATTGAAATTGAATTATAAGATTTTGAAATTTTGATTTGGAAGTTTTGAAACGTAAATTTGGAAATTGATTTAGAAAGACAAATGAAATGTTGATTTATAAATTTTAATTGAGATTGTAATTGATTTGGTTTTGAAATAAATAAACGACCAATCGGTGAAATAATTTTGAAGTTATTAAAGAGACCGGAATCGGTTATGGATATACTCTCTATCTAAACCGAAAACCACTTTAATAACTATACACGGAGTGATGATCCAGAATGAAGTGGTTGGAATGATGTACGTGTTGACTAAAGAAAGTGAACGATGATGGATAGCCTTGACACTTGTGTCAAATTGGAAATGACTAAAACAGGAGCTGTGCCGGGCCAATGGAGGATTTGCTACCTCAAGTGGACACACTTCTTCGAACTACTCATTATATGTTGTCGATTGGTGCACCCTTGATTTTGGGAGTGTTGTTTCACGGTGTTGCGGGCGCTGCGGCGTTGCGTTCTCACCAGACCGGATCAGGCGAACGGTAGTATCACTACCTTGGGTATTGCCTCATGTGCCTTGTCATACTTGTATTCCATTTATGCGCGACCACTATGATTTTAATTTGTACCTTTAGTATATGGATTGCCCTCTGGTGACTTCCGGTTTTGGGGAAACTACGGTCTTGTATATGCTCTTGGGAATATAAACTGTGTTAAGGGTGGAATGGGCCATGGCTTAACGCTATTTTAATACTTTTACTTTAATGTAGACATATTATAATAGCGTATTGTACTACATAGTAGATAGTTTAACGGATCCTTGAGAGATGGAAAATCCCGTAACATCTCTTAAGTTATTGCACTCACGTTGACACTGGATAGGAGATGTCAAAACCCGTAAACATCTCTAATGCCATCACACTCATATTTTCTTATTCGATTTGACTTACATGAGATATTTTAGTCCTGACTCGAGTGTTTTGCCTTTTCATTACGCTCGGGTCAGCCTGATCATTTCAGATAAGGTTGAAGATCTATTCTGGAGGACGAAGACGGAGTTTGGTATTACATCATTTGTATTCTACTACCATATTATTTTTCCGCTGCATTATTGTATTATCTCTGATATGTATGTAACTCTGATTTATGATGTATAATAATAATCAAATTTATTTATTTAACAGCTTCATGAACTGTTATTTTATTATTATATCTTGTTCCTTCCGCTGCGAGATTCTGAGTTTGTTTTTGTTCTTTCTTTTCCTTTCTTTTCTTATTTAACCCATTAACCATCCGCCCTTTTGAATGGTTTAGAATCGGCATGTGTGTTTGATTTGTCGATTTAAACTGTCCAAAAAGGCGGGTCGTTACAGGGAGTATGGGAAAAATGGGGTGGTAATTTTCTGATCGACGTGATGGCCGGTCGGAGGGGAGGTAGGGTTTAGGGGCAAGTTTTGGTCGTGGTTGGTTCTCTGGTAATAGCGACATCGTGGAGGGGTTTGGGTGCTGCGCACCTGGGGGAAAAGTTGAAGGAGGACGTGGCGGCCCTGGCGGCAAGGTTTTGCAGCGATCGGTGAGGTATGGTGGCTCATCGAGGCGTTTGTGTGGGTGGCTGTCATTTTCCAGTTCTCGACTTGGTGGGTGAATTTTCGAACGAGGGTGCACCTATCGGTTTTAGGTGGGTAAGTTGGTTAGGATGGTCGAGGAAGGGTTGCTGGATCGGTCGGCGGCAAGAGGGAGTGGTCGGCGTTGATTTGCATGTGCACATATCGGTCGTGCACGAGTTGGATGGAGGAAAAGAAACTGGAAAGGCTAGGAAGAAAGAAAGGGGAAGAAAGGAAGAGTGGGCCGGGTTTTGGGACAGGAAAAAGTAAAAAGAAGAAAAGAAAAAAAAAGTAAAAGAAAAAGGAAAAAGAAAAAGGAAATGGAAAAAAATAAAGAAAAAAAATAGAAAGGGGAAGATAAAAGGAAAAGAAAAGAAGAAGGAATAGAATTTATAATTTATACATAAGATAATTCATATTTCCGTTTTAATTTAAAGTGAAATGATATTTTAGTTAATGGTAATTAATTATTATTATTATTTGACTTAAACTTATGGATAATGAATAGTATTTTATAATATTTATTATTTAATAAAAAAAATTTAATTTGAAATTAATTTGGAATAAAAATATAAATGAGATCGGGTAGTAAAGTTAATAAAAATCCTAGGGGGTGAATCGTCCTGATATTTTTCATTTAAATTAGTAACGATCTTTATCTTTGCTTTTCTCTTTTGGATATTCCTTTCAATTATTCTTGCTTGAACCATCGAGTGGTCAAACAAGTTAGAATAATTGGATTAAAGATAATAATACGTTTTATTTGGAATAAAGGTCTATAATAAATCCCTATAATTGAATATTGTCACCCTAAGTAATAAATTGTTTATTTTAAACAATGTACCCTTTAAATTTATTATTTGGATTCGAAGAGACCGGGATCGGATAGCAGCGTTATCCGGAACCACCTCAATTTGAACCTTTACGGGTTTGATTTTAGAGTCTAATAGGCTGGAAATTGAATAAATTAAGCAAATCTGACTATTTTAAATAAGTAACCGTACTTAGATATTATTTTAATATCAATGGGTTTTGTAACAAGTGTTTGGTTATAACAAGATAAAAACTCGTAACTTTGTACGAGTTGCCTTGGTTTCCAAAGATTTTGATAACTTCGGTATTTCATAACAAATGGGTTTACTCACGCTGGTTTCCAGCCTGACTCGGGTGTTACTTTATTGTAATGCTCGGGTCAGACCGAGTATTACAGATTTTCAGGTTAGGACGCTTTGGAGCTCAGGAGACGAGCTGGATGGCAGAGACGTATGTGTTATATCCCGCTGGGTATTATAGGCTATATAGTCAGCATTTGGGGACAAGTTATTATAACTGTCCAGATTTGTTGTACTCTGATATCTTGTATGTATATTGATAGTTATAGCTTTTATTTGTATAAAATGTTGTTATTTTATATTATATTTTGTTCCGCTGCGACTGTGAGATTCTGTGATGTTGTTTTCTATTTCTTATTCTATCTCTTTTTTTCTTAACCCTAACAGCCTGGTATTTTCGGCACTCGATTTCTCAGCACTTTATACCGTGAACGTATTAGTGTCAATTTTCAAGGTCGAAAATCGTCCGGCCGTTACAGCGTCCCTGCTATTTCTTCCTGAGAGAAATCTATAATATTTACATAAACACATATACTTTTCAAAAATATGTATATACATACCTTTAAGCCATATCTTTAAAACATTAAGGTATTTTTCAAACTTACCTTCCAAAATAAATATAATTGCGGTGGATTTTCTTTTCAAAATCACTTCACAAAAGATTTTCCAAATCAAGGTTTAAAATTGTGGTGTTCTTTTCAAACACATCACAAAATATATGTATGTATGTATGTATGTATGTATTTATGTATTTGTCCGAAAATACATTTTCGATGATGGATGTTTCTAAAAAAATTGAAATTCACAATATTAGCCAAGTTTTTGCAAAATCATAGTCCACATAAAATCTCACTTCCAAATCATGCATATCACATTTCAAAAAATTTACAAGCTTATTTTCACTAAATATCTCTTAAATCCACCTCACCAAAATCATTTTTCAAAATATTTCCCCATCACATTCAAGTCATTTCAAATCATTTTAACTTTTTTTCCAAAATTTTCAAAGCATCTTCCAAAACTAGGAAAAAAACAACTATCAATGGATAACTACAAACTACTAATACTTGCCAAATGTATAGCTTTATGACTACTATCCCCAATAGTCACACCCAAAGGCACTCCAACACCTTAAAAACCATTACAACAATTGTGAGCGCAATCATATCGTAGTTTCCAACGATAGCAACCATTTCACATTCCTTTTCAAAACATTCTCACAACTCATTTTCCACAAAAATGGGGAAATAGTACTTTTCGCAAACATACTTTCCAATGGAAATATTTTACTAAATATCCATATCAATTTTTCATCTAACTCATAGCATTCAAAAATACTAGAAAATGACTTTACTTTGAAAATATTTCCAAAACTATTTATTAAACAATCAATAAACTTCCAAGTCCATTTTAAAAATATTCATAGCACTTCTAAATATATCACCATCATTTCATAATTTTCAAAAACTTTGAAACCAACTTTTCAATAACCAACTTTTGTAAATACACATAAAATTCATTTATCCACCATTCTATTTTCTAAAATATTCCATCACTTTTAAAATTATTTCCATTTTCCAAACTTTTGGCAACACATTTGGTACCATATTTCCAAAGCCATCTAAAATCACTTTCTATCAAATTTTCTTAAATCACTTGTAAAGTATCAATTTTCAAAAACTTCCCAAATTTCTAACTCATAAAATTTACTATAATAAGCAAGAACTTCATTTAACAAATAATACAAATTACTTGAAATCTCGCGTATTTTCATAAATTCAAAAACATTATGAGAAACTACATATTAGAGTTGTATTAAAAACTGGGTAACTTTCCTAAGTCTTCCTCCTCTAAGGTCAAATATGTGCTTTTGAATTTTTACATTATTCTGAACCTTGCTTTGATACCAAAAATGTAACACCCCGCCTTCATACCCATATTACCCAAGAGTATTACTGTGTAATACCATCGAGTAACATGGAGAATGGGACGATGTGGATGTTTCCAGGATAGAACAATGCAAAAATAACATCATCACATATAAATAGATCACACCATACTCTAACGGACGCAAAAAATGTATATTGCAAATTTTAATATTTCATGTAATATCCGAATTTATTTTATACATTTCAAGCCAGTATAACTATATCAATTTATAATACAAAAGAATATATAAAACCTTTGACTCTTTCCATCCATCACCTCGTACCCAACTGTATTTTAGCTGAACCTGCAATAAATCCTCGGTCTGACCTGAGGATTGTCGATAAAAACAAACCCCAAGTTAGGCTACTTCTAGCTATGAGTTCATAGATCATTGTAAAATTTTATAATCAATGGTAGTTAAATATTAATAGTTAAACTACATTTGTTTAGTAAAATTTTAAAACTCATCATTTACTAAACAATTTTTATTCACAAAATCTTCAAAATTATTCCATATATATGTTTTCCCAAAATCATCCATCTTTCAAATTTTAACACAAGAGTATTAAAGTAAATCAAAATCCATTTCAGTGATTAAATAGACTTTGTCGTGGGTAGAGAGTATGATCATTCAACATGAAAACTAATTAATGTCATTGAACTTTCATAAATAATTTGCAGTAATAAAACATAATTTCCGCCTCTGTAAATCAACCGTTTAGGGTAACAAATCATCGTATTTTTAAATGAAATTATTATAAATAGCTAGAAATTGAGTTGGAAACAACATAACCAAATTTAGGAATTTTTAGATTTTTCTACAATTTAATATGAATTAAAAACTAACGGGTGTTTTCTACCCAAATTGCACAAGAAAATCTTGAAGAAATCATAATATTTAATAAATCAAAACTAAATGAAAATTCATAAAATTTGGAATATTGGTGCAGGAATATGTCAGGAACAACATATAAAAATTTGGGAATTTTTACACTTGGTATGAATTAAATACGAATTTTTATAGTGAAGAGGGTTTAAATTCAAAGAATTCATCAAAACACAACCATATCAACAAATATCATCACCAATTATTTTTGCAACCATATAAACAAAAGATATTCATATTGAACCAAGATAACAGTCTATAGAACTCAGCTGAAAAATTTGAAACCAAAATAATTTGATTTGATACTTAAAATCATTCTTTGAATAAGCATCTTTTCCATTGTTTAAAAATCAAAAAATATATCTCAATCGGTTAATTCTTTCACCATCCAAACTTGTTCGAAATTGGACTTTGACAACTTTTAGTGGTGTAAATATGTGTTGAGAATCTCTATTTAAAGTTTCATAATTTTCTGATATTATTTGATTTTTAATGAATTTTGAAAGAGAGGTCATTATAGGGTTTCATGCTGAAAATGAAACTAGAGAAGACGGAGGGTTTATAGATGATAAGTGATGAAGCAAACTACTAGAATATTCTTGATAATTAAGGAGTATGCATAAATGGGCTTGGACCAAGTGTTTGTGTTACCCATTTCATTTCAATTTATTTCTTGTTTGCTTCTTAATCACTTTACTAATAATGTTTTCTTCACTTAAACTACTTTCAAAAATTATTGTACTTCATTTATTTATTTTACCATCTGCTTACTTCCTTCTAACATCATAAAACATATATTTTAGGAGTTATTTCATCATATTTCTTATTACTTAAGTCAATTATCAATCGATTACACATCAAAAAAGTTTAAATTCAACTTCTCAAAATCTTAGGTTGTTACAATAGGTTTTATAAATTATAAATAATATGACTTTTTTAAATAATAACAAATGATGGTAAAATAGATTTGTAACGACCCTAGATTTTGCTACTTTGAAATATGCTATTTAAGTATATTTTATATAATCAATAAATGGATTTTCATTAGCAAATAAACCTATTTTAATTTTTAACAATGATGATAAAATAGTTTTCAAAATTTGTTTACCAATATAGATAGTTCAAATAAAAATAGAAAATGCGACCGAAGAACGTTTTCAGAATTCGACTTTTCCACACCCAAAAGTTGTCATAAATGTTGTGCACACTTGGTGAATCATGCCACATATATATGATGGTATTAATAATAATAAAACACTCTTATTTACATACTAACACATATTTAATTAAACATAAAAATGGATGTGACAAATTATATTATAAAAGACTTATATATACACATAAACATACTTATATATACAATCTTATGCCATACCTTAAGTACCCTACAACATGGCCTTGGAGGGGGTGGGGTAACGTGTATATGTGAGGGAGAGGGGAGGTATGGGTGCATGCATGCATGTATTATTTTATTAAGTCACTTTACATATTTTGATAAATTCCTAAGCCTATAAATACCCCTCTCATTCGTACATCCTCTTCTTTGTTTTCATTTACTTTTTTCATGTTAGAACCCTCTTCTTATCTTCATATATTTCAGTGGCTTCCATCTCCAAATTCCAAAGAAAAAAGATAGAGAAAATAGTGTAAAAATATAACTAAACACCTTCCATTCACTTCAAAACCTCTTCTCTTCACAAAGCAAACCCCTACACCTCAAAACCACCTTGGGCCGAACCTAATTATGCCCTTGGCTGAGCCCATTTTCATCATAGAAGGTCACACTAAGTCATATTTTCAAGCTAAGGTGGTTTGCTAGTGTTGTAGCCAAGTTCGGTGGAAATTTAGTTTAATTTATGTAAGTTACGGTGAGTAAAGTTCATGTTTTTAAAACTCAAGTTACTAACTTTTTAAAGTTTCTAAAATTTATGAGTTAAAATGTTGCTTGAGTATGTAGTGATGTTATATGTTGTGTATGTATGCATATATGTTGATTTGGTGTTAATTGCTTCTGCCGAACTTTGAGTAGGCGATATAGACTATACCTTGAATATTGGAAAAGTTAGTTAGTACCGTGAAGTAATACTTTTTTTATGATGGTGCTATAATGTTATGATGTGATATTATGTTTGAATGTTGATTTGTTGTATGTGGGTTCATGACATAAAGGTAGCGATTCACTAACAAAAAGCGATGTAGAAATTCGCTTTTTGTCGAAATTTTGATTTTTGTTTCAAAGTGAAAAGTTTTCAAGTTTAAAACTTTGATTTGGTTTTCAAAAGTTTATTTTCATGTTTCAAAGAGGATAAGAATTCAAAAGGGAAGTTTTAAAAGTTAGAAAAAGGAAACTTCAAGATTTTGAAATTACAGGTCCGTATAGCGATAGTCGCTATACGCGCAGTTCGGAAAATCTATCTACTTTTCTAATCCAAACTTGTTTTCACCAAGAAATATTTTTGGAAATGTTTTCTAACTTTAATTAAGTAATTAGAGAACAATTATTTAATTAATTATTTATTTAATAATAATACTTAATCATTTGTTAAAAATAGTTTTTAAACTTCGGTGTTAATCAATTAAGTTAATCATGATTTGTTACATAATTAAATTTAATTATATTTTTTATTATTAATTAAGGATTAATTAATTATTATTTAACTATTATTAAGATAATGATTAAATAATTATTATTTTAAAAAGGGGTTTTATTTAATTAATCTTTGATTAAAGTTAATTATGGCTTAATAAGGTTTAATTAAAGTTTAATTTCTTTTAATTAGAGTTTTATTACTATTTAATAAGGATTTGATTTTCATTTACAAGGGTTTTAATTTACTTTAAATCGCTTTGAGATTAAGTAATCAGTCTTGTTTTAAACTATTTTCTTTTCAAACTTGTTTTAAATCAAGGGGTTTTTGTGTCACTTACCCTTAAGCAACCCCATATGATTAGGAAAACTAAATGACATCTATTAGTAGAACAAAAAACCATTCTGCTATTACAATTAACTTGGACATTTACTTATATTAATTGATTATTATGTGTTGATCCCTTGTATACCTTTTGCTATGTGATATCATGTTAAACTGGATAAGTAAAAATCAAATTAAAAGCACAATTGTGGTCACTAAGCCTTTGTTTGATTTTTATAAGGATAAATATTTTATTTCATTTTGAAATGGATTCAAAGTTATTTCAATTTGAACAAGATATTTAAAGAATGATTTGACAAATGGTTTTACTAAAGATGTTTTTAACTAATGGGAATGGGTCTCCATATTATAAAAAGAAGATTTTAGAAATATTTTTATAAAGGAATTAGGAAATTTATAAAGTGCTTTGGGTAATTGGATTTGAGTTTTTAAGCAAAGAAGATTTCATAAATAAGGAAGATTTATAAAATGAATATGCTTTTTAAAGGAAGCTTAATTAATTTAAGGTTATTTAAGATATTGTTTAAACATGAAAGGTTTATAAAGAAGTTTTATAAATGATTTGGGAATTTATAAAAAAAGTTTTAGAAAATGATTTGGATATTCATAAAGGGAGTTTATAAAAAGGTTTGGATATTTATAAGAAATTTACATAAATTTTTTGGATATTTACAAAAGCAATTTATATAAATGATTTTGAATTTTTATAAAAGGGTTTTATAAATGAATTTGAGAGTTTGGAAAGCATTTTGAAATGGATATGGATTTCAAGTAAAAGAGATTTCATGAATGAAACAGATTTGGTTAAAAAAGATTTATCGAAAGAAATATAAAAAGAATTTGAGATCTGGTTTTCTCTAAATCGAACTTTTAAAAATGGTGGTATGGAACATCAGTTCCACACTTAACACTGAGGGAATAATGTTTAGGTTGTCCTTACCTCCAATTTAAACAACATTTGTTTAATCTGTTTTAGCATGATTTGGAAGTAAGAAGTTACTCGCAAATGTTTTGTGAATATACTTATGTCAGAAAGATAAGTATATGAATGTTTTAGATAAACGTTTTTGAAAGAGATTTATTATATAAAGATTTGTCTTGAGGCTTAGTGGTTGCTATGGATAAATAAATCTTAAACGAAATTGGTTGTTGTTTGTTTATTTTATAGTTAAATAACCGACTATCAAATATGGACCCAAAACGTAACTTTGGAAATATCTAGGAGAAACACGTGAGTTATATGGCACAGTCATCTTCGATGATGCTGTACTATGCGTATAAATCCCGTTTCATTCTCCTAGGACAAATGATAAGGAAATCCATCCACTAACGGTTAGGAGGCGATCTCCGCTCTTATCTTTGACTACTTATTTCCTAAAGAACCGGGGTTGAGTTTACCAAAAACTATCAAATGTTGTTTCGAAGAGATCGGGATCGGATATGTTATCCGAAAACCACTTCGATCCAACTTAAGCGTTTCAAAGTGAAGACATCTTGAAGATGATGGAATTAAAGATGAAGCTCTTTGAAGGCAAGGGCTGCTTTGCTACTAATCCTGAGGATGATTCCAAAATGGATGTAGTAGAAATAGCGCCTTCGGTTTGTCCATCTCTTGGACAACTTGTATGGATGAATGCTGGCACTGCATTGTTGCCTAAAGGGCAGTGTTAGCATTCCAAGTGGGAAGTGCTTATGAAAGGTAAAACATAGCCTCAAGCCTCTTCAACTGGGAATGACTAAAACAGAAGAGATCCAGCAGGGCTAAGTGGGTTACTCCCATTAGAGTATGATCATCCCTATCTAGAGTCGATATTATCTCTCTCATTTGTATGCTTCGGGGCCCATTAACCAATGGGTGATCATATTCGGTATTACTAGTAAAGTGGTAGGTGGTTATGTATTGGCAGAGGATCCCAACGAGATCCTCGGTGTTATTTATTTAAAGATTCACCATGACGGGCGGTACCCCAGTAGCCCAGTCATTGTAAGGAATCCATTTCCCAATAAGTGCCTTCGGTCTTAGTTTTATACCTATTATGCTAGAATCTAATTAATGTAACAATTTCGGCTAGGTAAATTATTTACTTGAACCCCTAGATATTATTATAATATCAGTGGATTTTCTATAGAAAATATTTTGGTTATTGTAAGGTAGAAACTCATCCGTGTTTATATGCAGCGTGGTCTTACAAGATGCCTTTGATTTAAAGGTTTTATAAAGTTAAAATGTATGCTTTACTCACACCAGACCCATGTCTAACCCGGAGTTTATTTTTCCCTTTTCCTAAACTCTTGGGTGCTCAAATTTAAATGGGCAGCCAAGTAATTCAGTTTTTCCGCAGGTTCATCTTGGAAGAGCTTGGAGTAGGTAGCTTCATCGATAGCTAGTTATTACTTTGTCTTCCGCTGTATTATATGCACATTGTATCTGTTAGGTAGGGATAAGCTATTATAACTATCCTAGGGTAGAATTTGTATTGGTAAGACTCTAATGTAACATTTTTGAAATGACTTTGTAATATACTATGTTGAGTAATATATATTGTTTCCTTGCGTTGTGAGATTCTATGTTGTTTAGTTTCTTCTTTTTATCTTATCTTTCCTTTTCTTTTACCCTTGATGGCTCGTCTTTCGAAGTAAGAAAGGTAACCGTTACACTATACATATAAGTAAACTATTGTCAATTAGTAAAATATTTTATAACATATTATTCATAAATATAATTAAACTATGTATATTCATTTATTATTATTATTTCATGTTTTTAAAATATAAACCATTGACAACAAAGGCATATATAAATGAACGAATGTGTCCGTTGCAGTGTAAATCTCAACTGCTATAAACGTACGCATGGACCATATACACTATTTATATGTTGCGCTTGCAATATACACATATGAGTGTAGTTGATATGCTCATTATAAAATACCTTTAATTTAAATTAAATTAAAACTTCATTTTAAATAAATAAAATAATATTTTATTTCAAACAAATTTTAAATTGGGTCTAAAATTTAGTTAGACTTCATAGGTCTAACAAAGATTCAAAATGAAATTTTTCTTTAAGATTCATCCATTTAGGCTACTTTCGCCTAGTCCAGTTCCTTCAATGGTATCAAAACCCTAATGGTCTATGAAGTCTAAATTAACGATATTAGGACTAACTTACTAAAGCCTATCCGTTTAATTGGAAGTCTAAAGAAGTAGTGTCTAAGGTTAGGTTTAGGTAGCTAGGTACTCTTACCTAACTACCAGCCTAGTCCGAAGGATGATGTAAGCCCAAAGTTATCCCTAATATAAAGTCCCAAATTAAATTTGGGCCTTAAGCTAATTTTCAAATTCAATTTGAAATTTTAATATATACTTTAAATTTAAAAGTTAAATTTAAATACAAAATAAAAATTTTGTAAAAGTTATAAATGAATTCAAATTCTTCAAAATAGAAATTAAAATAATTAATTTTGAAATTTTAAAGCATTTCATTAATTTGATAAAGTAAAATAATAATTAATTAAAATTTAATCAATTAAAACATACATACACACATAGATACATATATATACCTGTGCGTATATTGATATATGTATGTAACTACTAGTGTAATAATTGTGTAACTACCTTAAATTTGTTTAAGGTAAATTAAATTAATTTAAATACTTAACTAAATTAATTAATTAAATAAATGAAGTTATTACATAGGATTAATTAAAGGTTAATTAATATATATATATATATACGCATACTTATATGTATATGTAAAGAAATTATAAATGTTATAGTTAATTAGTTATCTTAAATAGTTTGAGATGAATAATATAAAATTTCAGTAATTTTATATAAAATAAAATTTATTAATTAAATATGTGTAGTGATGATTTAGTTAATCAGAATTAGAATTAATTAACGATGATTTAACTAATAAGATATATATATATTATAAGCTAATTAAATTTTAAAAGTTATAAGTAAATTAAAACTTATATATCTATATATGTACAAAACTTGAGTCGAACTATAACATACCCAATTAAGGTTTAAGGAACAAGTACATGTGTATTGTACGTATACCATGCTTTTAGATGCGTGCGACACTTGAATCGTGGGCGTATTTCATAAGAAATATATTATTTCCTAAGCCGATATAACTTGTACTCTACTATTTATATATTAATAGATTACCTGCATACTCTTTAATTGTTGATATTCCTTAACTAGAGATGCTATGTGTAGTAATATTAGTATGTTAACTAGACGAGGTAAGATACATGCACATATTTGTTAATATTCCTTAAGTACGTGCATTAGACTTAGACCATCGAGGAATGTCATGTATGAGCGAATAATCTCTTTTGATTTGTTGATATTCCTTAAAGTCGATATGAAATTAGGACAAGGACCATAGGTTAAGCTTGTATATAATACAACCGATAAAGTATAATCCACCGCTTATTGACTTATGATTTGTTAATATTCCTCAAGGTCAAAATCCCATGGCAAGTGAATCCTAACGCTCACTAGAGTTCGAAAGATTTCTATGTTTTTTTAGGGTTTTGAGAAACGTGAAAATCAAGTGGGAGCCTTATTACAAAATTAAAATGATAACATTTAACATTTCTAATATTGTAAGAATATATGTTATACAAGGTTAAAATAATCTACTTCAATAGATTTTTGCAACTAGTATAATTGATAAAATATTTATCAGTTGAAATATACAACTGAACTGAACTAAAATTAACATAGAAGTATAAAATATACTTACCAATAAATCTTTTGGCATGTTGTCACTTCAAGACTCATGTGAGAGCCATATAATACCACTACTAAAATATTCATGCCTCGGTCGCTTAAGTGTTTATTTATCTGAGATTGTGTATTGTCTTTTTTGATTTTTGAACTCTTAAGCAATACAAGTATATGTGATCCATATTTGATTACATGTAAATGTTATATAGTAAATAGTTGCGATTTGTAATGTACGAGAATTCAATGAAATTGGTTCATTTTAAATAAGCAAGTAAATCATAATGCAAGATAGTGTATTGAATACGGCTAATTACGACAATGATCTTGTTATGTTACATGTAGCAGTTGACCAAGGGCTACAAGACAGACTAGAAATTTGATCATTGAAATGTCAATTTGATCAGTTACATAAAGTACAACTTATTCGATATTCTTAAATGTTAAGGATGTTCGAATGCATTTTTTAAAGAGTTCATTACAGTCTTTTAGTAAGGGGTTCCTTTTGAATGGATCAACCATTTGGAAAGGAAATGGAATATATGAGAGTGGATGTAACATAGGCACGACCAATATGAAGAGATTGAATGGTCATTTCTGGTTCATGAAGAGACATCAGAAACAAGAATTGTATATAATACCAAAAGGTACTTAATATGGAATGTGAAATGTGATTTTTATTCTAAATGGATGTTCATATACAAAATTATTTCCTATAAAAGTTGTTTCTTCGAGTTCAAGATAATTAATGTAAAACCCATGATTGTAAACTAGTTACGATGAATGAAATAAAATATCATAATAAGTAGTTGAATGGTGCTTCATATATCGTACTCTATTATAGTAATTGTGGAAATAGTGGTAGCACACATCTTAGTAGATGCATCAAGCTACGAAAAATTATTTCATAAACATACCAAATATTACTTACCAAGTAATAATTATTTTCATTACTGACTAAAAGTAGACATAGTTTTATTTTTAATATAAATATTCATTATAAGATAAAACTATAACAATGGTATTTGATATCATAAGAAAATGATGCATTAGACAATACAAAACATCTACAATTTTACAACTATTTTGGAATTATGGACTAAGCCATAAATTTTGAAAATTAATTTTTTAATCATTTGATTATAAACCATATGGTTGTGGTGAATTTCATCACAAACTATTAAGGGAAAAACTCTCATTCGGTGGGAGTGATATAAGAGATGGCGAATTCTCAAAATTGATACATATAGGTGTATGCAATCATTGGTCTAACAATGCCAAAATGATTCTACATACTTCATTGAATTCACCAATAAATTATCACAAACATAAACATATGTATTTGATATACATGTAATATGTTTATGCTAAGTTTGTAGAACATATAACGGAAGTAAATAACATGCCATGTGTTAGTGCAGAATTTCGTCTATAACAAAACCCCAAAATTTGAAGGTAGGGCTTTGGGAATCTATTAACCATAAAGTATCGGTTAGGAGGTTGTTGAGATGTGATGTAGTAAGTTGGAGTGATGAAGTGATGAATTATAGAGTCACAATAATAAGTGCTGAGAGGAAACTGTGTAGAAAGTAAATAAAATCGATACTTTTAGTGGTTAGGGCCCAAAATCCCTACGTCCACTGTCCTTTCCTATTTAGTCACTCTAGTTTAGTTGAGAGGCCTATTACATTAGGCTTAGATATTTTCGCCATTAAAGAGTTTCTAGGACAGCTCTAATATAGGAAAGTATAATATATTTTCTGTTTTTTTTGTGTGCCAAAGCTGACCTTGTGCCTTAGGATTGCCGCCTATTTATAGCTAGTATGCCATGGCACCATTGGTGGAGAGTTTCCTTCATGAATTGTTGAAGTTGCTTATTGGGTAGCTACGATTTGATCTCATGCTATTCATCCAAGGAGGCTACTTAAGAGGCATGGATTGATGACCTGCCTTCCGCTTAAATGGCCTTTAATATCTTAGCCATGTGTTGTCTTTGTTGTCAACCTCGGTCGCAGTTCCCTGCTTTTATAAACTGATGTCTTGGGCTTCGAACTTGTTACTAGGCTGTTCCTTTTGGCCTATGATACCGTTATTTCGATATGACCTTGCTCCATTAGGTCCTTATACATTAGGGTAAAGCGACTTTTGTATCATACATAAATGGAGAATGTGTGACTTTCTTCAGGAAGATAACCATTGTTTTTACTATTGAGAATTTTTGTATAACACATGCCCCTTAAATTTTATTTCATATGTGAAATATGGAGTGAACTTTGAAGTGAGTGGGTTTGGTTTTCCTCTCCTGGTTATCTCTTGAGTTCAGCCTTCGTCATTGTACGGAAGAAGTTACAATACTTAGTTTTGGAAGGAGTAACAGGGGATATCAAGAGAACATAATGTTTGAGGTTTTGAAAATCGAAAGGAAAAGATTTAACTTGAACCGAGAGCAAAAATCAGATTTGTCATTTGAAACCATCTAGGTAGGATAAAAATGATTCAACTTCGAGAGGTAAAAATTTGAATTCGGACCGTGAGGTTAAATCTTTTGAAAATCATGCTTGATACATAAGTCATCTAGACTAAGTGACAAGTAAAACTATTTCAGTACTGAGAGGCAAAATATAACTTAGGAATGTAAGGTCAAATCTTTTGAAAATCATGCTTGACACTTGAAGTCATCTAGACTAAGTGACAAGCGAAAATGTTTCAGTGCCGAGAGACAAAATATAACTTAGGACCATAAGGTCAAATCTTTTGAAAATCATGCTTGACACTTGAAGTCATCTAGGCTAAGTGACAAGTGAAAATGTTACGGTGCCAAAAGGAAAAATATAATTTGGGACCGTAAGGTCAAATCTTTTAGAAATCATACTTGACACTTGAAGTCATCTAGACTAAGTGACAAGTAAACTGATTCGATGCCGAGAGGAAAAATATAACTTAGGACCGTAAGGTCAAATTTTTTGAAATCATGCTTGACACTTGAAGTCATTTAGACTAAGTGGCAGGAAAAACTGTTTCAGTGCCGAGAGGCAAAATATAACTTAGGACAAAAAGGTCAAATCTTTTGAAAATCAAGCCTGACACTTGAAGTCGTCTAGACTAAGTGACAACAGAAACTATTTCAGTGCCGAGAAGCAAAATATAACTTGGTACCATAAAGTCAAATCTTTTTGGAATCATGCTTGACACTTGAAGTCATCTAGACTAAGTGACAAGCGAAACTATTTCAATGCCAAGAGGCAAAATATAACTTGGTACCGTGAGGAGATACTAGTCTTGTGAGACCTTTAAGAAGAGCAAAGTTGAGATTTGATCCTACAGGGATGGGTACTTAACTCGCATTAAATGCCTTTGCCAACTGCCATGATTTCATTGGCCTCTCTGAAAAGTGCATTCCTTTTCCCTATCCTAGGATGATTTTCCTTTTGATTTTGCCACATGTTATCTACAATTAAGGTTTATTTGGCTAGGTAATCTTTGTCGTTAATTCAGAGGTTTTGATAAACCCTTTCTTTCTTTCTTCTTCTTCTTCTTTACTCGCATTTCTAACAACTGCATCTATCACGGATGCTTTGAATCTTTCTTAGATCATTGCAAATCCATGATTGAAATGGTAAGTTTTCAATTTTTCTCTATTCTTTATCAGTTTTTATTACCGCTATTAATATCTGCATGCATCCCCTTTTTTGAATTTATGAAAAATTCAATTTTGATTTCCATTATCATATTAGCGATTGATTTTGAGTTGGGGTATTTTCAAACTGGTTAGTCCATGATGCCTATTACCTCGTAGATTAGGGTTTTTGTCCTTAGACTGGGTTTTTCATTGTTCTAGTTGATAGTTGCTTTGAGGTTTTTCCTTTTTTTGTGTGAATCTTAAATCTTTGAGTCTGGGCTAGAAAATCCAATTTTAGGTCCAATCCCTTTTTGAACCATAAGACATTAGACCTTTCCAGTAAAAGTTCTTGGGGTTCTTGTTGAGTTGCTAGCCTTACATTGGTTCTTTTAGACCTTACCATGGATAAACCAATAATTGACCAAGGGGAGCTAGAGAATTGATTAATAGTTATGGATCGAGAGAATTGAGGTTAAGGCTCCTAGTAATGAAGATGATTGGAGTGATCCCCCTGAAGGATCTTTACTTGGACGTTGGAGCATTTGGAAAATGGGATATTGCTTCCCCATGCCCCCTCTATTCGTTGATATTCTGGAATTTTACGATCTTAACCCAATTCAGCTTGGGGTGATCTCATACAACACTTTGTCTGCTCTATCGTCTTATACCAGAAGAAAGGGTATTAAAATATGACTGCCTCCGAGATCCATTACTTATATAATCTGCATAGTCAGTTGGTAGTTCATCGATTCTTTTATGTTTCTTTCATTTTTGGAAGAAGATGCCCCTAATTAAACCACTCGGTAACATTAGTTGTTCATAAAGATGAAGGACCCCCGAATTATCATTGATCTTTTCGAGATTTTTAAGCATTTCGAACTATTTTTGTCTTATAAGGCTCTTATTTTTGATCACATCTTTCCTTAATTTTTTTGATCTCCTTAGCTAAGCTTGGAAGGGATGAGGTTCCAACCCTCAAGGACTTTTTCAACTGTAGGTACAAGGAGGTGATGAAAATACCGGAGGCAAAGAGACTTAGATATGTAGTCCTTACGAGGCTAACCTTAAAGCTTGCGGGCTATTATCGCCCTCGACCAAATTTACTGGTTATGATCCCCTTTCAACCAAAACTATGCCTTCGGACGTGATTGACTTAAGTCAACCTGATGAACCCATTGGCTCTAACCCAATAACTACTAAGGCCAAAAGAAAAGATGCTGCTTTCGAGGGTAGACCTCAGTTTTAAATACCTAATAGCATGTATTCTAAGGCTATATTTTTATGTAACATAAATTTGCTTAATTGACTTGTCTTCTCTTTTTGTGTTGCAGTGGCTTCTGACGATATGCTTTCGATAGGTGAAGTACTCTTGAACAAGTCCTCTTCTACTCGACAAAAGCCAGCCTTAAAGAAACCACCATATAAAACACCAAGAAAGGACCTTCTCTCTTCCGAAACCAAGTCTGCCTCGGACCTCCTTGCTTTGACCTCCCCAAATGACCATGTGGATCGGGTGATGGAAGTGACCCATTCTGCTATTGATGCCCATCATTATAGGGTCGTAGAAAGCTCCTAAGTGGAGTTTAGCAGATAATATGGGCAGCTTCAAGAGGATGTTGAGTTTAGGGATAGAAGACTAACTCAAGGTATTTCTTGAACATGTCTTGGCTGACTTCTCAGTTTTGCACCGCGGGTTTGAAACGCTGGAGGAGGAAGTGGAGAAGGCCAAAGCTTTGAGGTAAGAGTTTGTTGAGTTTAAGGAGGCCTAGGATGAAAGGGAGAAAAGTCTTCGGGCCTTGAGGTCTTTTGAGAGAAAGGTTGCTGATATGGAGAAGGCCTTGAGAGATCTGGAGGGTAAGCATAAGATAGCTGACGATGAGCTTGCATAGGTTAAGAAGGAGAACTTGGGTCCGATTACTAAGGAGGAGGCCGAGAAGATAGTTGCCGCTGAAGCCTTTAGGATTCTCTATAGTGCTTATGAATACAACTAGGATAGATGCATGACTATTTCCATGGGCTTCAACCCTAATGGTGAAAGGATCGAGGAGAGTTACTCCTGGAAGTATGAGAAAGCTCGGACCCTAGTGAGTGTTGAACAATCAGTCCCAGGGGAGAAAGTTGACAAAGGTGGAGAGGTAAGTCATGGTTTTGAACTCCAAGAATCTCTTACTCATGATGCTTGAACTTTGGTCTGTAATAATTCCGATGCAATTTCTTTTTGTTATTGTTTATGATGGCCGTGGCCCTCGATGGTATTATTATTTCGGTTTTATTGAATTTCTTCCTTATTATCTCCATTGTGTCTATTCTAAAATACTTTTTCCCTTTACCATGTTTAAACAGAAAAAAATCTAACTTCACTTCTCATTATGAAGTATTATGGAAGAGGAGTCAAACTAGAATTTCAAAACTGTTAGCAACCATAGGTGTGACGCCCCACCTCTATACTCACGCTAGCCAAGAACACTACGGGGTAATGCCGTCGACTAGCGCGAAGAATAAGGCTGTTGAGGAGCGACCATCTATGTAATTGCTTTGTGCGAGTACCGATATGTCAGAAATTATAACTTACATTTCTTTTCAAGAGGAAATCCGACATACCGATTCAAACTCAAAGCTACCACACAGTGGCTAAGAGGACCTCAGAAACAAATATAAAAATAAACATAACACAAATCAGTAAGGTGGAAATAGATATGAATATAACACAAAGAAGTGTACATCAAAGTAGTGGTAAAACAAGATCCACTACATCACAAGAGAATAGAAAAGGTGCTAGACAAAAGAATAATTATACATCAAGGAGTCTATATCTCGAATGTATAATAACAAAAACTACTAATCTAAAGTAGTTAGCCAAAAGAATCAGGTGATAATCCCTGAAAAGAAGTCAAGTAGGAGCACCTGAAATACCTCGGTCTGACCCGAGTATTATTTAAGAAGAAAATAATAAACGGATCAATCTAGCTATAAATATCAGATAAAATGATATAGGATAAGAGATATGACCAAATACGTATGATAACATAAATGTCATACTGTGTCAAGTATACATCAAATAACAACAAAAATCATACAATATCTCAAATCATCTCGAAGCACCAAAAAGAATCACATTCTTTAAATAATTCACCAAAACACAAATAATGACAAAACATATCAATGCCAATCCACGAAAATTGGTGAAACCCAAATTCTATAAATCACAACGAGAAATCCAGAAATCACAAAGGGGGAGGCCTATCACAAACGGGAGCATGAAAACTCACCAACATGTGTATCACAAACGGAACGCTATTCCATGGTCGCAAACCATAAACTGAACATCGACGCACCTAGAAAGATACGCCCCATGCACAGTCGAACATCGACGCACCTGAAAAGATATGCCCCATGTATAAACTAACATCGATGCACCTAAAATGATACACCCCATGCCTAGTCGAACATCGATGCACATAGAAAGATACACCCCATGCACCGACTTAATGAGCCGATTGCTCCACGAATGATCCAAAGACTATGGGTCGCTAGCCCATAAAAATTAGACGAAGCTCAAAGGAACAGGGTATAGTCCCCCACGTGGACAAAGAGACATCACACATTGCTAGTCTAAACCATAAAATGATCATCATCCATCATCAAGAAGTGTCGATTACACTAAGCTAGTAAATATAAGAGTTTAGCTTCATGTCCCATAACCACTAGCTTAACTTAAATATTTACGAACAAATTGTAGATTTCCACTCAAAAATTGTCACAAGAGTTCAATCGAACAAGTCCAAGAATTAACCGACAAAGTAAACGCAAGCGTTTCATACCACTTGTTTTACTAAGCCGTTTAATTAGATTTCTCATACGAATGAGGTAAAGGTTTGTATATACTAATAGATTGGAAAACGGTTTTGAAAACAAGCTTTATATTTAAAATAGTGTCTAAATCGTTTTGATGAAAGAGTTTAAGTATTTACTACTAGTATAGAAACCTTTGTATTTAGAAGTGACAAATCAGAAAAATGATTGTAGAAACAATCAATCACCAAAGATTCACATACGAAGACGTGAAATAAATCCAAAGAAATCGATACCAAATCCATCAAAATGCATATTCCCAAAAATCCCGAAAAAGAAGTCATCAAGGTCGGTAAAAGTGATAACAACTAATCGGAGCAACTAAAATCGATAAACATAGGAAATCCACTCAAAACAGCCCAAAATAGGCAAAGTGAACAGTTCTAGACGTCTGGGGGGTTGATCCAGACGTCTGGCCCTAGGTTCTGGCCTAAAATGGGCAAAACTGCACATTTCAGACGTTTGAAATTCCAACCAGACGTCTGCCAGACGTCAGGTTGGATTTCCAGACGTCTGGATTTTTCAACCAGACGTCTGGATTTTGTTCCAAACGTCTGAAATTGCCTGCTAGGCAAAAATCAGCCTTGCCCAAAATGGGCGAAAATCCAAACCGGAAGCGATCGGATGAGCAACGGAGACTAGGGATTTATGCCAAGTGACAACCCAGCCTTATAGGCTCTCCGAAACACCACCAAAACATGTCAAAACATCCAAGATAGGATTTTTAAAGATTTTGACTTCAAAACACCAAAATTGGAAAATTCACCAAATCAACTCAAATCAAAAGCAAATGAAAATGAACAGCGTTAGGAATTCATACCTAACAACAATGAAAGTTATAGACGTAGATGTGAGTTAAAGAACTCACCTTTAAACCCAAAAACAAAGAATGAGAAGCTTAATCATAAAGGAAAGATCAACACTCTTCACTTCAACCCAAGAAGCTTAAATCTAAGCTCAAAAGAAGAACATTCCCTAAGTTAGGTTTAGGAAATTTCTGAAATTGAAGAGAGAATGAGTTGGAGAAGATGAAGAGGATGCTTACCTAAGCTTCTCCTTGATTTTTAGCTTGAGAATTACGGCTTAGGATTTCTAATTCTTTTTCTCTTCCCCCATTTTTATCCAAAGCTTGAAGGTATTAGGAAATGAAAGTGAATGAAGAGAAGTGGGGGTGGAGCTAGGGTCTTATGTTAGGTTATTGGGCTAAAACCCAAACCCAAAACCCTAAGTGAAAAATAGCAAAATTCACTCAACTTCAAACATATCGATGCTTATACTTAAAAAAGTCGCAAACGCCATTTTGGACTCAATGGAAGTGGTTTCGAGTCCTAATTCGACTGTTTGCAAAAAGTAGCTTTTCGGACTATAATCCGACTAACGTGCTATATTTAAATAAAATATTTAAATATACAATCGTAAAATATGCGGGTTGTTACAGACTCCCCTCCTTAAAGAAATTGCGTCCTCGCAATAATTAAGAGGAAAATAAAAAGCGACAACCATAAAAGCATATCAACACAAAGGAAAATTTGAAATAAGAAGTTCACCATAAAGAGCACGAAAGAGTAAGTTCGGATGTGTTTGCTCGATGAATTCTCAAGATTCCCAAAAGAAATTCTTAGGATTTGAGGACCATTGAACTTCCACAAAAAGGGAAATCTTTATTTCGAAGGCGCTCAACCTCCGAAGTAATGATACGAATAGAATGTTGCTCATAAGTCAAACTTGGTGAAACTTCAATTTCTTCAAATACAACGGGCTCAAGAATAGAATCGGAATCCCTAAGGTATTTCCGTAGTTGAGAGACATTGAAAGTGTCAAGAATAGCAAAAGAATTGAGTCGGTAATAAAAAGGCGATAAGCCACGGAACAAATACGTTTGGTGATGGGAAATGGACCAAAATATCGAGGTGCTAACTTTCCTAATCAACTGAAACACACAACACCCATCATAGGTGAAACATGAATGAACACCAATAAAATCTGGACCTAAAACTAGCTTCTCACCAGCTTCAAGCCAACACAAAGAAATCGACATGGCCTTCCGTAGAGTGCCTCGAAAGGTACCATACCAATACAAGATTGGAAGCTTACTATAGGAAGAAAACTCAACAAGAGACATATGATCTTCCCAACTTCCACCAAAATCAAGAACACATGCATGAAAGAGATCTTCAAGAGTTTGATTCACACGCTCGGTTTGTCCATCGGACAAAGGATGATAAGCGGTGCAAAAATTAAGCTTTGTTCCCAAAGCTTTTAAAGACCTTACCAAAATCCACTAGTAAAATAATGGATCACGATTGCTAACAATAGAAGTAGGAACTCTATGCAATTTAGTTTGGCATAGAGTTTAGCCAAAAGAGGTATGGTCCAAAAGAGAAGGACGAACCTTGAGGCTACACAAAACAAGAGATGAACATGAATTGGATTCACGATCCCGAATCTCACAAGTGGATAAAGTCTCGAGATCATTCCATTCGGATATCATTAAAGAAACAACTGCTTGTTGCTTACAACTAAGGGCATCGGCAACACGATTACTCTTTTCCGGAGTACAAAGAATATCAAGATCATAAGATGCAAGGAACTCGAGCCAACGTTGTTGACGCAAATTAAGTTCCTTTCGAGAAAATAAATACTTCAAAAAACTTATGATCGGGGTAGAGAACAATTTCTCCCCCAAAAGATAATGTCGCCAAATTCTAAGAGCGAAAACAATAGCCGCGAGCACCAGATCATGAATGGTATATCTAGTCTCGACAAGCTTTAATTGTCAAATGGCAAATGCGATAACTCATTCCCTTTGCAAGAGAATGACACTAAAACCAATACGACTAGTATCAGTACAAACAATAAAGTCTTGGTTCCCTTCAGAAACTGCAAGAATAAAAGCATCGGAAAAGAGTTCCTTTAATCGATTCTCTTTCCCGAAAAGCTAAGACTTTCAAAATTATAATTAACTTTATGTACTCATCTTTTTAGAAATTATTGTGTCCGACTGTCTCATCATAGCGTTTAGGAAATTCCTATCGATAACGTTGATCAAGCGCACCGACCAGAATTCTTAAAGCACTCAATGGGCAAAACAACACAAAATCATCTTCTATGATAAACAAGTCTCTTATAAAATTTACAAATATTCTTTGCTTGTTTTGAGAATAAAACCCAATCATACTTATAAATATCTTATTAAAAAGATTTACAAATTTTAAACTTGTTATTTTCATCCAAAATCAATAAATATAAGGATAAACTAATCGAGATATTCGTAGAGTACTCGATTCACAAAATGGATGAAATAAGGTAGAAGGTTCGTCAAACCGAATGACATAACGAACCATTCACAAGAACCATAACGAGTGCGGAATGCGGTAAGTGAAATGCTACCCTCCGCAACTCGTAGCTGATAAAAACAGGTGGCAAGATCGAGCTGAAAAGACCTTAGCACCACTCAATAGATTGCTTATTTGATAATCCTAAGACAAGCTAAAATATATTCCGGAAAATTCAAAAATTACTTGAATGAGAGAAATAACATCTTCTTCATCAAGTGGGTTTAAAGAATAAAATGCTGCCACCAAATTTGGAAACCAAAATCTTTAAAAACAATAGAAATCTGCTTAAAAGATTAAGGACGTCGAAGATATAAAGTCCACTCAGGACATAGGATGTGGGCTTCATAATAATAAAGCCAATCTTTTCCAAAAAAATCAATTTCGAAGCCTAAGTAACTCATAACATGCGAATCGGCTCGAAAAGAATATTCACATAAAAATAATCTCGACATTTTCCACAAAGTAAATTGAGTGTTGCAGATCCATCAATCGAATTCGCAATTCTCAATGAAGTCATCAAGCCCATAAAATTAAAAAAAGAGAAAGAATCATCAAGTTCTTTTGATATAAAATAATGAGATGAACCCAAATCAACAAGAACTCGAATAAGATAATCACAAAACAAATATCGTCAATGATAGAATGAGAAATACCTTGACCAAGGGAAGTGCTAGTAGAGGCTTGCACAACATTTAGCTTTCCCTCCTTCTTGCTTGAAGTATGGGACACGCAGATATATGATGACTCAAAATTTTGCAATAGCGACAATAAAGCGGTTTTGGACACTCATTTGCATAGTGGTCCATAGAATCACAATTGTAGCATCGTCCATGACTAGTGGTAGGAGTCTTTGCTACAAAAGTTTCTTGCTTCCCTTTCTTGTCGGGATTGGGGCCTTTGAACTTAATAGGCCTCTTCATGTTATTGTTGAAGTTCTGTTTGGCACCCACAACTTCAACATTACTTTCGTTATCGGCCTCTTCAAGTCGAAGAGCGATATCAATATGCTGATCAAAAGAAACTTCTAGTTTCAAAAGCAAAGGCTTTTTAAGGTTCTTATTCAACCCATAGACAAATCTCTGATTTTTCTTCAATGGGGTATTAATATACTCGACCCCATATTTAGAGAGAGATTCAAAAGATGCAACATAATCTGCCACAGAAGATTCACCTTGAACAAGGTCAATAAAGCGTCGGGCTAAAGTTACTTTTTCAGCCTCCGACACAAATTTCAATTTGAACCTTTCCCAGAATTGCTCCCAAGTGAGATCCGCTTCGATAATTTCAGAAATCAAAAGCTCATACCAATCTAATGCTCTTTCTTGGAGCATGCAAGAAGCCACTTGGACTCGAAGTGAATCAATAAGATCCATGCGGGAAAAGATGCGATCGCATGTTCTAAGCCAAGCTTGGATTTCTATAACGCTTTCGGAACCCTTGAATGGCCTTCCAGCCAAAGCCGTATAATCTCTGCACAAGCGTTCAATCTCGGATTTAGGGTGAGTAGGCACGGGAATGGGTCCGGCAGCTTGGGCATTGTTCACAAGATCTCGAAGCTGTTGAGCAGACATAAATACTCCATCCTGAGGAGTAGCACTAGATTGACCGACGCTAGGACGGCCAGGTCTAACCATTTCCCTTCTTTAAGAAAGAAAGAAAGAAGAGGAAAAATTTTATTCTCAAAATGAATACCAAACAAATTTGATTGATAAAATAAGGCATCATAAAAAGAAATAGGATAGAACGGTACGAAGACCCGAATTAAATCCTATGGCACGATTCCTAAGAAAGACTTAGGACAATGATCCTTACTAGGTTATTCTACATTGTTCTGAAGTTTGTCTCTAATACCATGCTGTGACGCCCCACCTCTATACTCACGCTAGCCAAGAACACTACGGGGTAATGCCGTCGACTAGCGTGAAGAATAAGGCTATTGAGGAGCGACCATCTGTGTAATTGCTTTGTGCGAGTACCGATATGTCAGAAATTATAACTTACATTTCTTTTCAAGAGGAAATCCGACATACCGATTCAAACTCAAAGCTACCACATAGTGGCTAAGAGGACCTCGGAAAAAAATATAGAAATAAACATAACACAAATCAGTCACAGACATTCATATTACAAAGGCGGAAACAGATATGAATATAACACAAAGAAGTGTACATCAAAGTAGTGGTAAAACAAGATCCACTACATCACAAGAGAATAGATAAGATGCTAGACAAAAGAATAATTATACATCAAGGAGTCTATATCTCGAATGTATAATAACAAAAACTACTAATCTAAAGTAGTTAGCCAAAAGAATCAGGTGATAATCCCTGATAAGAAGTCAAGTAGGAGCACCTGAAATACCTCGGTCTGACCCGAGTATTATTTAAGAAGAAAATAATAAACGGATCAGTCTAGCTATAAATATCAGATAAAATGATATAGGATAAGAGATATGACCAAAAACATATGATAACATAAATGTCATATTGTGTCAAGTATACATCAAATAACAACAAAAATCATACAATATCTCAAATCATCTCGAAGCACCAAAAAGAATCACATTCTTTAAATAATTCACCAAAACACAAATAATGACAAAACATATCAATGCCAATCCATGAAAATTGGTGAAGCCCAAATTCTAGAAATCACAACGAGAAATCCAGAAATCACAAAGGGGGAGGCCTATCACAAACGGGGGCATGAAAACTCACCAACACGTGTATCACAAACAGAACGCTATTCCATGGTCGCTAACCATAAACTAAACATCGACGCACCTAGAAAAATACGCCCCATGCACAGTCGAACATCGACGCACCTGTAATGATACGCCCCATGTATAAACTAACATTGATGCACCTAAAAAGATACACCCCATGCATAGTCGATCATCGATGCACCTAGAAAGATACACGCCATGCACCGACTTAATGAGCTGATTGCTCCACGAACGGTCCAAAGACCATGGGTCGCTAGCCCATAAAAATGAGATGAAGCTCAAAGGAACGGGGTATAGTCCCCCATGTGGACAAAGAGACATCGCACATTGCTAGTCTAAACCATAAAATGATCATCATCGATCATCAAGAAGTGTCGATTACACTAAGCTAGTAAATATAAGAGTTTAGCTTCATGTCCCATAACCACTAGCTTAACTTAAATATTTACGAACAAATTGTAGATTTCCACTCAAAAATTGTCACAAGAGTTCAATCGAACAAGTCCAAGAATTAACCGACGAAGTAAACGCAAGCGTTTCATACCACTTGTTTTACTAAGCCGTTTAATTAGATTTCTCATACGAATGAGGTAAAGGTTTGTATATACTAATAGATTGGAAAATGGTTTTGAAAACAAGCTTTATATTTAAAATAGTGTCTAAATCGTTTTGATGAAAGAGTTTGAGTATTTACTACTAGTATAGAAATCTTTGTATTTAGAAGTGACAAATCACAAAAATGATTGTAGAAACAATCAATCACCAAAGATTCACATATGAAGACGTGAATTAAATCCAAAGAAATCGATACTAAATCCATCAAAATGGATATTCCCAAAAATCCCGAAAAAGAAGTCATCAAGGTCGGTAAAAGTGATAACAACTAATCGGAGCAACTAAAATCGATAAACATTGGAAATTCACTCAAAATAGCCCAAAATAGGCAAAGTGAACAGTTCTAGACGTCTGGGGGGTTGATCCAGACGTCTGGCCCTAGGTTCTGGCCCAAAATAGGCAAAACTGCACATTTCAGACGTCTGAAATTCCAACCAGACGTCTGCCAGACGTCTGGTTGGATTTCCAGACGTTTGGATTTTTCCTCTGCCTTTTTGCGTTTTCCAGGGACCAATTCCAGACGTCTGGATTTTTCAACCAAACGTCTGAATTTGAAACCAGACGTCTGGATTTTGTTCCAAACGTCTGAAATTGCCTACTAGGCAAAAATCAGCCTTGCCCAAAATGGGCGAAAATCCAAACCGGAAGCGATCGGATGAGCAACGGAGACTAGGGATTTATGCCAAGCGAAAACCCAGCCTTATGGGCTCTCCGAAACACCACCAAAACATGTCAAAACATCCAAGATAGGATTTTTAAAGATTTGACTTCAAAACACCAAAATTGGAAAATTCACCAAATCAACTCAAATCAAAAGCAAATGAACATGAACAGCGTTAGGAATTCATACCTAACAACAATGAAAGTTATAGACGTAGATGTGGGTTAAAGAACTCACCTTTAAACCCAAAAACAAAGAATGAGAAGCTTTATCACAAAGGAAAGATCAACACTCTTCACTTCAACCCAAGAAGCTTGAATCTAAGCTCAAAAGAAGAACATTCCCTAAGTTAGGTTTAGGAAATTTCTGAAATTGAAGAGAGAATGAGTTGGAGAAGATGAAGAGGATGCTTACCTAAGCTTCTCCTTGATTTTTAGCTTGAAGTTGATAATTCCTAAGAGAATTACGGCTTAGGATTTCTAATTCTTTTTCTCTTCCCCCATTTTTATCCAAAGCTTGAAGGTATTGGGAAATGAAAGTCAATGAAGAGAAGAGGGGGTGGAGCTAGGGTCTTATGTTAGGTTATTGGGCTAAAACCCAAACCCAAAACCCTAAGTGAAAAATAGCAAAATTCACTCAACTTCAAACATATTGATGCTTATACTTAAATAAGTCGCAAACGCCATTTTGGACTCAATGGAAGTGGTCTCGAGTCCTAATTCGACTGTTTGCAAAAAGTAGCTTTTCGGACTATAATCCGACTAACGATGCTATATTTAAATAAAATATTTAAATATACAATCGTAAAATATGTGGGTTTTTACAATAGGCATCCTTAAAACCCAACTAAAATCTAGTAGATTAAGGAATGTAGAGATGTCTAATAAGATCGAAGAGGTATGGGAAACTCATGAAAACACCTGTTTCGAATCCATTAAGTCCCTTAGGCTTAGGGGTACAAGGTTAACTAATCAGATCTTAGATCTTATGGGTCAATTAAACCTTGCTTTAGGAGACTGAGACGAAGTCTTTCAAGAATTTGCTTGATATTCTAAACTACGTCCTGGGAATCCACAGTTAAAAAACAAATGGTTATCTTTCCTTTGAAGATTCTATGATCCAAGTATAACTATAACTCTGGAGGCTCTTCTAGGTTACCGAAGTGTAACTCCACCTCCTCTAGCCATTACCAAAGGGAGTACTCCTGAAAGTGAACATGTTTCGGAATATGTCCCCAATATACTCCGGAAGCTAACTTTAGACTACCCCTAGTAGATTCTTCTCCTTGGAACCTTCTATACCGAGAGGTGGCTTAAGGAAAGACATCAACTTTTCTAATAAGGCATGACCCTCGGGGTCCTTAGCTGATACTTGGAGTAGAGGTCTTAAGATTATTTTAGCTTCTAAGAAGAAGTTTGCTTATCTCCGAAGACCATGAGTTATATACCACTTTCCCTTTTTTTCTCTTTTTTATACTATCTATGCTAATCTTCTATGGAATGAAATAGAATTACCTTTATGATGATCTGTCCTTTCTAATCTTAACTTGAATCTCTTTTAGGGGTAACCATGTCCCAACTACTTAAAACTAGAGAGGGAATGCACCTCCTTGCAACGAAGTCTCGATGATAAAATAGCTAAATTAACAAAATATAACCCTGATCTCGGTATCAGCATTCATGCTGCCCTGAAAGACAATGAATCTTTAAAGAGGAATCTCGAAGATGTTTCCAAGAAGATGTCTGTTATATTAGAGGCCATGTCAATCACTAGTCAGGCTTTGGAATCTATCGTTTCTAGCCTATGGGAATCTACTCTTGCTCTTAGAAAGTAGCTGGACGAAGCCCAACGAGAGCTTTCAATAATCAAACTTCAAAAGCTTGAAATTGAGAACACATGTACTAATGAAGCTACAGTTGCTACTTGAGGAAGGTGTAGAGGTATAGGTCGCGCTACTATGGGACTTCCTTCTTCTCATAGAACTATCATTGTCCCTTCTGGACCTCGTCCTCAATCTGAGAAGAATTCTACCTCAGTTCCAGTACCCACTGCGTCAGATGTTCTTATTTGCACCCGAGATGGTCAAACGATTTCATTCAAAGAATATAGGAAAGAATGGATATCCAAGACATATGACAAGATGAAGGAACACTTCGAATCTCGTAAGGAGGAGGATGTGAAGGAGGCCGAGACTAGGATTATAAAATTGTACGAAGGCTTATGAAACCTTTCTCATTATAGCTTAGGAACTTTCCTCCTTAGGTTCCAATATTATTATGAATCTACTCGCTTCTCTTCTAATTGAGAATCTACCTAAAACTCTAATCTAGTTGGGAATCTACCCAATACTCTAATCTAGTTGGGAATCTACCCAACACTCTAATTTAGTTAATAATCTACCCAAGGCACAATACTACTTGACCATGGCTCACTATTATTAGGAGTCTACCCAACAATCTAATCTAATTGGGAATCTACCTACCATTCTAATCTAATTGGAAATCTACACAACAATCTAATCTAATTGGGAATCTACCTAACATTCTAATCTAATTGGAAATCTATCCAATGCATGATGCCACTAACCATGACTCGTTATCAGTATACATTCCACTTTTTGACAAGCCCATTGATATTGGCGTTACACTTTGTTGTGCATCACTATAAGGGATCTCTTATGGCGAGGTCTACCAATTTTATCATTAGGTCCCAATCTAAAACTACTTGTGGATGATGTCGGTCATCTATAACCACCTTTGGATGGTGTTGTCCATTTTATAATCACTTTTGGCTGGTGTTGGCCATGTAAAGCTACTTTTGACCGGTGTTGGCCATCTAAAATTATTTTAAGTTAATAGTTATACTTAATGCTAGTTGATAAAGAAAAAATAAATTCTTTGAAAAGAGTACACTTGAATTATTTTGTAAAAGAATTTTGAAATCGAATAGTTTGTATATTCTATTGCTTGGTAGGGCACATATTTACTTTAAGTTTGAGAAAGAGAATTGTTAAGAAAATTAATATTTTTAAGACAAAAGTGAAACTCTTTATTGACCTCGTCGGATCAATGAAAGAGTTTCGGCCCTTGGACTCTAAATGTAGACACAACAATTGAAAATAACTAAAATAAGGGATGTGCTAGATTATTTTTATGGGTACCGAGATTAAATTACACTTACCGAGAGGAAATAACTAAAATAAAAATCAATATAGCATTCTTTGTCTTCAGAAAGGGATGTATGTATGTGTGTGTGTGTGTGTATTTGGTTGAATGAGTCTACACATATTTCTCCAAGAGAGGAAAGAGCAAAGGAGTGCTGATGAGAAATTTCTTTAAATATAAAGATCCATATAGCATTTTTTGTCTTCAGAAAGAGTCGTGTGTGTGTGTATATATATATTCGGTTGAATGAGTCTCTACAGATTTCTCCTGAAATATAGAAACAAATTCAGACATTTATAAAGATGAGATATTTAAGTAACTAGTTAATAAATTCAACTAGTCTCCCTTTCTGTATGAAGTTTTCTATGGCTTGAGAATCTCTTCGACACTCGTCTGTTTCATATCCATTCACTTAATGATAAGCAGAATAACCCTTTCCTTTTGGGTTTTCTTGAGTGGATGGGAGATAGTTTGGGTAGTGAAGCTTTCCACGAGTTTCCAGAAAGATCCGAGACAGGCTTGATTAAGAGGAGTAAGGATTCGGTCTTGTTTGATCTTCTTTCGAGGTAGAAGAGCTGGGACAACTAGGAAGGCACCATTAGTTGGAAGTGATGAACCTTTATTTGCCATTACCATGATACTTAAAACCTTGATTGTGTTTGCCATAGCTTTAACCGTCCCTATGAGTTGAGCAGACTCTTGGACGAATTCCTAGAGATACTCTGAAAGCTGCCTGATTTGGAGAGCTTGCAATTCATAAATGGGGTCATATTTCTAGCCATTCTCTTTTTATGAGATGAGGGTGACCAATCTCTTATTGTTGTCTTCCTCAATAAGTAGAATACAGAGGTTAAGGTGTAATTGCGAGGTTAGTTTTTCATTCTCTAGGTTAGACATGGCCGAAAGGACGATGTCACTGGACTTTCCGAAAGGGGACAAATGACAGAGGTTCGAGCCCTCCTTCTAGCATAAAAAATGCTAGTGCAGAATTTCATCTACACCAACACCTCACAATTCAAAGTTAGGGCTTTGAGAATCTATTGATTGTCAAGTATCGGTTAGGAGGCTGTCAATATATGATGTAGTAAGTTGGAGTAATGAAGTGATGAATTATAGAGTCATAATAATGAGTGCCGAGAGGAAACAATATAGAAACTAAATAACATTGAGACTTTTATTGTGGTTCGGGCCGAAAGTCCCAATGTCCACTATCCTTTCCTTATTTAGTCACTCTAGTCTAACCGAGAGGCCTATTACATTGGGCTCAGATATTTTTTTCGTTAATGAGTTTCTAGGAGAGCTCTAATATAGGAAAGTACAATTTTTTTTTTTATTTTCTATATGTCAAAACCTACCCTTGTGCCCTGGGATTGCCGCCTATTTATAGCTAGTGTGCCATGGCGCCATTGGTGGAGAGTTTCCTTCATGAATTGCTAAAGTTGCTTATTAGGTAACTACGATTTGAGCTCATGCTATTCATCCAAGGAGCTACTTAAGAGGCGTGGATTGATGACTTTCCTCCCGCTTAAATGGTCTTTAACATCTGAGCTGTGTGTTGTCTTTGTTGTCCATCTCGACCGTAGTTCCCTGCTTTTATAAACTGATGTCTTGGACTTCATACTTGCTACTAGGATGTTCCTTTCGACCTATGGCATTGTTCTTTCGATATCAGCTTACCCATTAGGTCCTTATACATCAGGGTAAAGCGACTTTTGTATCATACATAAATAGAGAATGCATAATTTCCTCAGGAAGGTAATCGTCATTTTTAATGTTGAGAATTTTGGTGTAACACCATGCAAAATAAAATAAAATGATTTGATTTAATTGAATATGTGAGTATATTGGAAAGGAGATTCAAATGTACCTAAAATGAATAAGTTTCAATCTCAAAAGTCACTCCTCCTATTTTTACATAATTATGTATTGATAATGAGTAATCGTAGTTTGTTGGACCAAGTACGATTAATAGCGAGTGAAGTTAAGTTAAACTCTATCTGTAAGGACATGTACTTAAGATTAAGTACATAAGGTTAAATTTAATTTCTTATAAAAGAAAGTCTATAAAATCATATAAGATAAGAGTTGATGAAACAACCCTTACATATCCAAGGTCAAGGAGTTGATAGGCTGTGTGAGTCAAGAGACTGCACGTAATACTTGTTCATGGGGGATCTTCTGTGGACCACCCCAAATGAGTTTGGGAACGATCTATGTTGATTAACCAATTTATGTCATGAAAATAAGTTTCATGAACTTAAAAACCAAATCAATTTTGTACACATATATAGGAGATTCATAAAATGTTTGTGAATACCTATTCCATTACAATAAGAAAAAATTATTGTTACACCAAGTTTATAGTGAAGGAATTTCTTTTAGATATTATTAGTAGCAAAGTAGATTACGATATGATCTAAAGATAAAATCGAATACAAAGGATGAAATGAAATTGGCCAAACCTAAATGGACACAACTGATTACAATGTCTGATAAAAACTCTCGCACATTAAAGGGAAACTATGATTTTCTTATCGATGTCGAAAAAATATTTCTTCAGTTGTCAATAAGCCATAAGAGTATTGACTTTACCATATGACAAATGCATAAATCCAAAATGGATTCCAAATACATTATTAAAATATGATTTTGCAGTTGTACCGAAGGGATTCGATCCATCGGCTGTAAAAGTATCTCCAAGTAGAAGACCAAAGCAATTGGAATATGATAAGCTATGTTGATAGAATAACCTCGTAAATTTCAATTATTGAAATTAACATAAAAGATTCGTCATTCAACACACTTCGGTTAATTCGAACTTTACTCGCAAGTCACTTGATATGATTTTGAGTTTTGGTATATGTATATTGAAACAAAAATTCTAAGTAGTGATTTAGAATATGTTGTTTGTGCTTAATAACCAAAGTGTCTCAAAGTTAGTATGAGTGATTCTGAGTTTGTGGGTTGTTGAATGTGATCCAAGAACTAAGATGAAAGTATCGTTTAATAAGTATCAGAATTGCGCAAATGTTTTGACAGAAAAATCAAATAGTTTGGATTTCAGTTAGAATTCATAGGAATCGTCTGTCTACAAGAAAGAACAATAAAGGTATCCGAATATTTATAAAGACTATAAATAAACATCAAACTTGTGATTGTTAATGATGTACCCATGTTAAATTCATTATAGTTTGATTGTTCAATTCTCGGTATGTGTTTTGAAAGGATGTATTCTATAATCAGTATAAAGGATGTTGGGAATATCCAAAATTATATACATAAACACCATATTAAAATATTTAATATGGAGCACGTAAGATGGATTCCTTATGAAATGGTAATATGAATTATCATACATGTTGTGTTATCTACAATATCGCATTTCTCTTACGTATTTGACACATAAAACAATTATAAATCTAAATTAAAATCACTATATGATAATTTAGAATGTTTGCAAGTATTAACGAAATTCTAAGAATGAACTCCTTATGAAGGAGTGCACAAACTTGAACTTCATAAGTGATATCAAGTATAGTATGTCAATCCTAAATTCTTGTTCAATCTCAAGTTAAGAACTTTAAGTTAGAAATGTTTCAAACAAAAAGCGGTGGCTGATTCAACTAAAGGCTAAGTACATCTCCTTGAATAGCATTGTAGTAAAAGAAGTATAAATAAATGCATAAATTTGTATCAGAGTTAGGGGTGAATCCTAATGTTGATAATCCCATGATATTGTTATGTGATAATAATGTCGTGATATAGTTCGTAAAACAACCTAAAGCTCACTAGAGGCTGAAAATATAATATGAAGGGTTCCATATGATAAAAGCAATTTAACAGCATCGAAAAGAGTTAATTGACATATTAGATAATTAAAGCAATATAGCATACCCGTTCATTGAGGGACTGACCAAATTAGTATTTGAGGAAACCAATCGAACGAGTTAAAATAAGATTCCATAATTGACTCCAAGTGCAAGTAGGAGATTGTTGGATTAGAGGCATGCCTTAGGAGCAATTATGTAATTTGTTATATACATCTAACTTGATAACCAATCTTGTTCGTAATAAAGGTGTTTGATTTTTATAATGTACTTTATTATATTTTTTATATAATTAATTAAGTAATTAATTTAAAGTATATAATTAGAAAATCCTTGAATAATATGTTGTGTTATAATACTTACAAAGAGTTAAACCATGAGAAAATTATCGTTATAGGAAATAACATGTTATTTTTTATATTCCTAGTCAAGATCTTTCGAGATAGAATATCGATACATCCATTGAGACTAGAGTACGTTACGCTATTCAGATATTGGGCAGTGTATTACTCATAGATGCTGGGAGCACCAAGGGGTTTACATACAGATAGTTATTGGATAACTATGGATTGACTCACTTGAGATTTTCTTGTTGGTTAATTATAAATTAAGGTCAAACATGAGATCTCGAAGTGATGATGTTACATAGTTTCCTCGACCTGAGAATACTGTGGAACTTCAATGTAGATACTCCACTTTGATTATAGTTAAATTATGGATAGTGATCCATCGTGTGACTATAGTTGGGTCTGAATTGAAGCATTATAAGTGAAACATGATTCAATATAGAATTCACCTCCTTAGTTATAAAGGGGTTAATATCATGGTCAACTGTAGTCAACTCGAAGACAAAGTCTCTGGTCAAAGCAGTATGGTTAATAGTAATTGTTATTATGACTTAAGGAATTTGGACTAACCAAGTTGAATATGGATGATATTGGAATTTTGACCGAAATAAATTCATGTCCTAAAGTGATATAGTTTTGACGAAAAGAATTTGTGTAAATAATCGTTACTTCAGGGTTTCGCTTATAATAGTAAAATTGGATTTTACCAAAAGTTGTGTAAGCAATAACTTCGACCAAAATCTCACACCATAAGCTAAGGTGACTCATGAAAACAAATATTTGAATTATTCAATATTAATTGCTAACTGAATTTACACCATAAGAATTCACTGAAAAAAAACACGTTTAGTTAATTTATAAAATGTTATAAATTAGTTGAACTAATCAATATTGGGAAATATTAGTTTTTTTTTGTTTTGGAGTTGTTTGCAATTATCTAATACATTTATAAAGTTATATTTACACGCATCGATGTACCTTATTAATGTAATTTAACACATTCAACTGAAAGATAATTGCATGAAGGAATTTATGGAAATTTTATTCCATTTTATGGCATGTATTTTTAGGCAAAATATTTGAAGACAAAGGAGTGAAGGGATAAAGAGAGAATAAAGGAATTTATTAGGGAAGTTTAATTAAAAAATGGAAAAGGTTTCGTTCTTTCAGTAAATACAAATCCACAAATTCATTTTCAGTTAACATTGTTTTATTCCCTTTTCTCTTCTATGTCCTAAGCTTCCGTGGTAGAAAATCAAGTGAAAATTTTACAAAATCTTATTAAATCCAAATCAAATGCAAACAATGAACAAAAGTAAAACATAAGTGGTTCATTCATTTCTTGCAAGTGTTGGATATGGATCATGAAGATCTCAAGGTGTGATTTTTTGCTTACATAGTAAGGCAAATATCCATCATTCTTTTAGTACATGTTATTTCATGTTAAAATAGTTTAGATCCCCTTTTTTTACATCTCATTGTGATTATATGTTACATTTTGTAATATAGTGGAGATCTCATATCTTATACAATGAGTTATATATGCCTATGTTGTCCAATAATTTGCTTCTTATTGTTTTAGAAATTAAATGTTTAATATAAAAAAGGTTTTCGAATTTAAAACTAATTTTAATAAGTTGAGATAATTTTGTTACGTATTTTGTATACAAATACAAATGAAATACATTTATAGACTACTTGAAATTATTTTATGAAATTGAATGAAAGTTTCATGTATGTATATATTATTTTGAATGTCAAACACTTTTTGTTGTTATATACTTTTGTTTATACATATATTATTTCAATTCAAAATTTATAAAAAGACATTTGTATGAAATTACAGATCTAATCTAACATCTTATTACCTGATTGATTACACCAATATTTATTTCAGAATTTTATTCGGAATTTTATTAAATAAATTAATTACTGAAATGTTGAAAGAATTTAAAATTAAATAGAACTTAACTTAGGAATATTTTATTTGATCTAGATTTATAATAAACAACAAATGAGGGTAGAAATTAATTTTGGGAATCGTTATTGAATTAATTCAATAAAAGTGATTTTTCCAATTTATTTTGAACTATAATAATTTAACATACAAATTTGAAATTTGAATTGCATTTGAAATCCAAAAGTTATTTGGAAATTTATTTTGACAAAATAAATAATATTTGTGAGACTTTGAAATTTATTTTGGAATTAAAACAATTATTTATAGTGGTTGAAAATTGAAAAGAAAATTTTTAATAAAAGAAAATTTGTTATAAATATAAAATAAATTTTGGACTAAAATGCCTCAAATGAAATTTTAATCGGATCAAATAGTGGTCGGGTAATAATGTGGTTAAGGGTACGAAATTATTTAAAAGAAAAGAAAATAAATCGAAAATTACTAATTGATTATACTATTTAAACCTTATCTTTTTATTCATTAAAATTTAATTATAAGTTTGCTTAACCCTAAAGCTTCATAAGCCAACCTATATAAACCCCTGTTATATTCATTCATCATCCCTCCTACATACCAGTAAACTCAACACCATTATTTTACTTCTCTTCTTCATCATCATCAGCGCTTCCTCTTCTTCAACATCAAAGTGAGTATACTTCCCTTTCCTTTAGATAAAATCATTATTAACTTATCAACACTATGATTATCTACATCAAATCAGTACCTAGTAAAATGTTATCCCTTGTCAAAATACAAAACGTAGTACTCCACTATCAAAACTTCGATCCACTTTGTAGTAAACCTAGGGTAGAAAATTAAAGAGGAAACCCAAGAGAACCCACCTTAAAGTTCACCAATAATCATCCTCCAAGCAACGACCGAGGTTGAAATTCTGGGCATTACTGCCCAAAACTTCGACACAACTGGTAGATTGCTTGAACAAACGATGGTCAACTGGTGTTGTCGCGTTCAGGGTAGTAAGCCCTAAACCTAAACCTAGCAATTTTTTTCCGTTTTCTTCTTCTCTCCTTCTTAGTTGTTTAAATCTTGGTTTCTAAGCACTTATGTGATGATTTAAGAATTGTTTAATATAGCATAACATTTTTGCAATCATACTGTAGCATTAAAATGAAGGTTTAAAGAGTCTTAAACTCATTATAAACAAATTCTTATATTCTAGAACTTTTTCGGAATGTAAACATGTACTTTATTATTCTTTTTTTTTTGATTGATTGTGTACTTGAATGATGATCTGAAGCTTATATACACTTCACTTACACTCTGGAATAAGGATAATAGCAATTTAAGGAAGTTTGGAAGAACTTTTCCCTTATTAAATATTGAAAATTTATTTTTGGAAAAATGTACGAGAAGATAAAAATTCATTTAAAATTACATACCCCAAATTTTTGAAGTATTGAAAATTTTAAAAAAAATATCGACACATATATTCTATTTTAAAAATATCAAACTTGAAAATTTCAAATTATTTGGGCTTATTTTGAATTTAAATTCAAAAAGTGAAATGTTAGAACAATCCCAAAAGCATGCTTGAAATATTTTGGAATAAATTTATATCTTTAAAGATAAACTTGAACTATTTGATTTTATTCAAATTTAAATTTGAATTGAAATGTTTAAATATTTTTAATGGTAGGAAAAATTGATAAAATTCAAACATATTCTTTTGAAAATTCCTAAAGATATATTTGAAATAATTTGAGATGATATTATATATCAAAATTTGAAATATTTGATTTTATTTTGAATTTAAATTAGGATTAAAAGAATAAATCTTATGTAAATAAGTCAAAATTCACTTTGGTTTGAATAATATGGACTTGTGTGGATGATATTATACTAGTTTATCTAGTTTGAATTCCAATATTTCGAGTTAATCATTTTTTAGCCCAAGTATTCTCATTCAGTATCATGTTTAAAATTTCCTTTGTTATAAATAATGATATACATTGCAAGTTGAACCGTAATGCACAAACACGACAAATCAAATGGGCTATGTGATGGGCTAAAGCGGCATTTTGGGAATAAGCGTTCGTTTGAAAGATGAAATATTTTGAAAGTAAAAGATTTTTATCAAGAACGACATAAAATATTGATTGCTAGACTGCTAGTATCTATCCTAGCGGATTGGTTCAAGGGTCGCAACCTGAACTATGATGACCTTGTCCCTCATCACTATGTCGAAACAATATGTTGCCAAAACATATAAAGTTATTGAAGATAATGAAGATTGTCGAAGACATAGTGAACACGAAGAGAAATATTGCCACAAATGGAGATATGATGAAGTGGACTACACTATTGGTATGATTTATCATGTTTTTAGATACGATAAGAATACAATAATAAAGGGGGTCATCTGAAGTGCACATCACAACTGATCAAAAGTATACAATTGGAAAAGACAATGATGACTTGTCGGAGCAGATTAGTCTATGTAGACAGTAAATCCATAGATGAGATTTATCAACATGCAATCTTCCTACGATTCACAGATAAGAAGATGGTATAGCTTCTCATAAGTATAAGTAGAAATGTCGTATACCTCATAAAATGATTGTTTCGATTAATGATTTGAATTTATACAACACAAGGCAACTCATAAGTAAAATGATAGGATATGACATCCCAATTGATTAGAACTGCAATTGTGTATGTTTTATTGAATAGTGTCTTGACATATGTGTTTTCACTGATTTGTGAAATAGGGATAGGGGAATTTGTTATGGTGTGAGTGACCTTACGTGTAACTTTTATGCCTCATAAAATCCAGCATGACACATTCATCTATTTCTATTGTACATTATTCTCACGACTAGTAGTCTAGCCTAACTCGAGGTTTTGTTTAATGACATCTCCTTGGGTTAGACTGAGGATTTATATGAAGATGATCTCTTTCTCCCGCTTCGAAGTTATTTTTACAATATAGAGATGGATAATGATTAACATGTTATATATAAGTTTAAATTCGTTATTGACCTGGAGCTACATGGGTATGTACTTTCCATCGACATTAGAGGGATAGGTAGAGTTATTTGGACCAAGAACAACTTCGAGACTCACCTACAATCCGAAGAGTTGTGTTAGTCTATGTATGTGTCCTATTATATATATTTGACTATGGTTGTATTAGGCCGTCTTGGTTTTGAGGTAGTTTGCATGTAGTTTTCCTAGTGATGATGTTGTAGATATGTTGTGTTTTGATTAGGCATCAAGTTGTATATAAATTTTGATATGTGCATATGTATGTGTATATATACCTTTTATTTCGCTATGTTGTGAAACATTTATTTATTGTGTTCCTAATATGTAATCTATGTAAATCCTTTAGACTCATGTATACTTCCTTGTGTCGAGATAAGATACTTATCATTTTAGATGTGTTCAGGTATTCAAATGTATCCGTATTAACCCAAAGTCGTATATATGAAAGATTGCTCCTCTCGAGTTCTTCGATCTGGGCTATCGGATAGTATTTACACTCTCTGGTAATTTGGTCACTGGAATGGGGCATCGCAACATGGTATTAGAGCAAGATTTAGGAAGAATTTGTATAAATCAAGAATTATGACACATTTGACTAAAGAAGAGTCGGACTTAGGCGTTACCTAATTAGTATGACATGAGTGAAATTTGGAATAACTCTTATATGTGATAGACGAGTTTCAGTAAGTGTTCTATGGGGAGAACACTGGGATAATATTTAAATATGTATTTATGTTACATAAGTAATTGTTAGTAAAAAAATTATTATATCACATTTACCTAACAAAGGGATAAATGTTGTTTGTCGGAAAATGGTAGGACTAGGTAGATCAAGGAAAGGATCAACAGTCGAGTCACCTAATGGTCAATCAAACAATTCAAATGTACTTTTAACTATGGACCAATAGGTTGAAGTAACAAAGCATATTTATGGGTTTGCTTAGGAACAATAATCCAAATCCCATATTAGAGTTTGCTAAGCTTTGCAACGACTATACAAGTTTAGGAATAGCCTTTTTGGGAAATGAAGGAGTAATGAGAGTACATGCCAGGTTGAGAACATGTGAAAGAATTTTCGGAGATTTGGATCTATCCATCAGGACAAAAGGAGATCATTATCCTAACAGTTACAAGCAAATGCTTTAGATTGGTATGAAGCCCACTACGACGACGCCGGAAGAAGATATCACCTGGCAAGAGTTTAAAGAACTTTTCAGAGTGCACTTTTTACCCAAAGCAGGAAAGGTAGCATTTCTTTAGAAATTTATTGATTTAACTCAGAAGAATTGATATCTAATCAAATGCATCAATGAATTTAGTGCGCTCCCAAAGTATGGACCAATATTGATTTCTATTAGAATTTTGGAAAACTTTGTAAAAAGATTATCCTTTGTAATTGCATCAAATCTTATTGGTTTACCTATATAGTTTGCAATCATTGATACAACATCATTATTCCACATCTCTATATCAAGATAATATATGTTAGCCCAAATTGGTGCAACCCTTAAATCAACGTATTTGAATTTTAACTCAGAATAACACAGTTGTAATATGAGTAATCTACCGAAGTATAAATAAGTTTTCTTTTTGCAAAATTAAGTTCCAATCTTCCTTTTATAAGAATTGAATAGCGTAATGGGCATTTTTTTCCATTATGAATTGTAAAATCACCATTGGTTTTTCGAACCTATTGAATGTAGTTTTAGATTCAGATACTGTAGCTGTGTTAGGCCATGCTTCCTTTGATTGATGGAACACTCGTTCTAGCAGAAACACATATTCCGTTGGTGGAGCAATAAATCTAAGTTTTGTTTTTATCTTTGTTGGTATAGCTATAGTTGTATCTCTAACCACATCTTCGTAAGATTAACTAGTAGTCGTAGTTTCATTTGGCCTTGATTTGTCAAGTAGATTTACGTTATTTTCTTGGTAAGAGCGATAATTCCTTTCAGCCCCATTATCCGCCAATTTTTATATATGGTGTTTATATACGTATATATATACACATTTGTACATACATACATAAATATACATACACAAAAAATGTAATATACATAGCAATTTCGACCTATTTATTTGTGTGTATATTTATAAATCATAAATTATATATAATTAAGTTAGTTGGTATAGATACATCAATTAATTAAATGTATTTAGCCTTTTAAAATAAATAATTGCAAAAATATTAGCAAAAAATATTAACAAAAACCTTTAGGCTCATATAATAATAGTTATATTATTATGTATTTCTTTATTTTATACTAATTCATTATTCAAAATTCAATATTTACAATTTAAACAATATTTACTAAGTCAAATATTTGAACATAAATTTTATTAATGTACCATATTTAAAAATTTAGTCACAACATAGGAATATCAATTGTTTTTTGGGTTTAATTTTAAGTTAAAGATTTAAAGTTTAAACTAATTATTTGCTAAGTCTAAACTAATCATCAAATATTTATATGATGTAAACATTTGTTATCGATGTCTTTTTTACTGAAAAACTTAAGAAATTTTTTTATAATAGAAATATTAAGTATACTCAATTGTATATACGCACATGTGTGTATTGTAAAATTATTATCATTAAATAATATCATTTACTAAATAAAATTATTTATACTTAAAATATAGATTGTCGAATACATACAAACATACATTATAAATATAATTGGTTTAAGAAATAATTTTACAATATTTATAAGATGTAGATTAATTCAATAATTAATTTGAAATTATAAATAATTAAAAAATGTCATTTTTCTTTGAAATTATATTGATGAAAAATAGATATAACTTGAATGAAAATAAATATAATAATATCTAGATAGTATGCCGATCGATTACACATCGCACTACGCGTCTCCTCTTCGAAGTGCTTTCCTCCTCTCTAAGTATAGCCTACGAAACCAACCTAGAGTTTCAACTAATGGAATATTGAGATTTATTGAATTGTTCATCTTGAAATGAACGAGAATAACCCCCTTATATAGAAAGGGATTAAGGAGTATGACTCATTAATATCGCCTAAAAATAATCATATATTAAGAAACTTAATAAAACACCTTATCTCTTAAATATTAAAATGTAGTTAGCCACTTAATGGCATGTACATGGCCGACCATACTTATGTACATCTAATGTATAATTTGATTCAATAATATATTATTTTAATAATTATTTTAGTCCTATGTTAATTAATAATTAAATATATTAAATTAAATAATCTTAAAGCCCTCTAATAACAACAAAATTAAAGGCTAAATTAATATAACATTTATATTAATCTCCTCCATAACTTATAACATTTATAAATTATTTCTTTTAATAAACTTCGGATGAACACTAATGTTGACGGTTGCATGACTCCTATTTATGAACTCCATTCTGAGTAACGTCAATATAAATATCAAAGCTTGTATGAACTTGTTGAAGCATATTTGTTGATATGAGTTCAGTTGCTTTTGGATTATCTTGGTAAAAATCATATTTCTAATCATCTAAGCTATACCCTTAAGCAATGACATATTGTGCATGTGTGAAGACCTAAAATATTTGAGATAAAAATAATTCTGAAATGAAAAGAAAATTAAATTAGTTAATAGAAAATAATTGAAGAATAAAATAATTTGAAAATGAATATCAAAAGGGAATAAGAGAAACAAGCAAGGGAATAATTATTTTAATAGATAATGATGAGAAGCAAAATAGCTAAAGTATGAACGAATTTTTAAGTTCACATATCTCATGAATATCACATACATATGTAGTCAGAAAAATATAAAAGTGATAGAATAACTCTTTTTGATAATTAAAATGCATAAAAACCAGTTAAGTAATATTTATGAGTATAAATGCATTTTTGAAATAAATCAAGAAAGAAGTAAATGGTAAATTATGTTAGTTAAAAATAAAGTTTATAAAAAGAAACATGAGAAATAACCCAGGTATAATAAAATACAATGAGAAGTTGAGTCATATGAAAACAATGTGTACATAAAAATCATGCAAATAGAATGTATCCAGAAAAGAGAAAAGCAAACTGTTTTACCAAAAATAGAAATCAAGAGAAAATGGCACCTTTAGCCATAAGTATACACATATGATTCTCTGAGTAAGGTAAGGATAGAATGGGTTTTTCCTCCATTAAAACCCTAGCAAAATGATTTAAATCAAGGGAGGGGCAACAGTTGTTTCTGGGAAGAAAACAGAGGAAATAAAATTAAAAATAAAATAAACTCACATTGTCTTCAGGCCTGAGTATTCTCGGGGAGGAGCAAAGAAAGGTGAGTGATAATCACTTATGGAATTTGAGGCATTAAGACCCATGCTAAGGGCGGCCAAGTTATTTTTATATATAAATTCTATCATAATTTTCTGTTTGAATTTATTCTCTGAATAAATGCATGTTGATCATGGATGGTATTTTGATTGAACTTTTGGTTGAAGTTTTGAGTTGTTTTGATTTGACAAGATTGTTTCAGTTTTTGCTTTAAAATACAAGTAATCAAACATGTATCCAGATCATAGAAGTGGATTTTATGATCCAGTTTTATGTGAGAGATAAACTGAATGTTTTACTGAGAAATAGGGTATCAAAGGAAAATAAGTAGGCAGTGTGAATAATGAGATTTGTGCTTATGCCTAGTTTATATTAAAATGATATGAACAATGCAGTATCATGTATAGGTGCTGAGTTGTTCCTATTATAAATTAATATGTTTTTATGGGTTTTTCTCAAAGCAAAATCATGTCCTATGTTCTCAGTAAAATAAATGAATAGGGTATATAACCTCATCAGATTTATGTGAGACATAAGAATACTTCTATAGACAAATATGTATGCAAGTTTCAGAAAATATGATTAAAATAAAATAACCTTGGAATGGGATTTAGTATTTTGCATGGAAGCTTGATATGTCTGACTAAAACCCCTGAGAGAGTTTCATAACTTTTGATTCATGAAAGGAAGAAAAGAATGCAAAGTATTTCAAGTGATAATAAAACTCTCAGAAGATAAATAAGCATGGTCTCTAAATTATAAGAATAATTTAGGAGTAATGCCTTGGTCTGCTCAGCATCATGTGGATGATGGGTATGTGCATGACTTGTTTAAGTCTTGTAGGCCTCTGTGTAAAGGGTTAACAGAACTGAGCCCCTTTACAATGCACACATGGTGTTCAATGGCAAGGAGTCAGACCAAATAAAAAGGTAGAAGTGAGATTAAGAAATCAGGCTATGGAAGATAGGAGTTAACCCATAGGAGCATGTGCATGAATGTCTGGATGAAATGATTGAATGAATGTTTGGGTGTATGATTGGAATATAAACTTACATATGCTCAGATTTTTGTATGAAATAATGCCTTGTTAAAATAGGATTTCTATGCAGATTAAAGAATTTACAAAAGATTTTAATATATGATTTCACTCATACCAGAATTTATTTCTGACCCTATTTGTTGCCTTTGCAATATTTGGCGTGTCTCATTTTATTGAGGCAGCTCAAAATGTTGTTGCAGGAAAAGATGTATGAATAGCTTGCTTGCATGGATGTTGGAAGATCTGGTTGCTTTTAGAAATGTTTTTAGGAAATGCAGTGGTTTTATTGTAATAAATAAGTTAGGCAAACTCTTTGATGTCTTAAGTATTTCTCAGTATTTGATGTCTATGGAGATTTTAAAAAGAACTTGTAAAAACTGAGGTATTATATGTGTTTGAGGATAGTTGATTTAAGCAACATATGTGTTTGTGAGTTATGGATTTAACTAATAGCTTTTGAAGTGATCTGATGGATTGGGATGGATGAGAACATGCCATATAATCTGATATGTGGAAATGTTCTCCTGGACATATTGGTTTAGCTTCAGTTATGGTATTGAAATTGTTCATGAATAAATAAGTGTCAAGTTTTGAGTAAATGGGTAGAATCATGTCTTGGTTAACCAGTAGAACTTAATCATGACTTGTAACTGATACAAGCACATGCAAGAGTTTGAAGACATAGCTTGAAATTCTATCTGGACATCTAATTTTCCAGTGAAAACTTGTATTGTTTTGGGTAACAAGTTCATATGCATGTTTGGTATTGGAAAGCTAAACTGCAACTATACTGAATTAAACCCCAATATCTAGATACTTGATTCAAGTCTGGTTGCATTTGGCTATAATCAAACCTCCTGTAGATTGTTGTGTCATGTGATCTTATTAGTAATAAGCATGTCCATTATTCCATAGCACACTGACTACTATCATCTGTTATTTAAAGATTACCAGTTGTCTGCACCTTATGTTCATCTAGAAGTTGCATTGATCTGATTTTTGACATTACCTTGACCATGTTTGTGCTAAGTCCTCATTTAGTATGTGTGTTTGCATTTGCACTTTGCCTAAATATATTGTTTTCTCTGCTTGGTCTTCAATCCAGTTTAGCACTTGATTATTCATATAATCCTTGCATAATATATAAATCAAAACATGAGTATTCTTACCTGACACAAAATTGTTTGAATATGAATTATGAACCACGGGCTAAACTAAAATGAATGAGTTATTTTAAACACCCTTTATTTAACATAGAATAATAAGTAGTAAATTACAAAATCCCAGAATTTAAATATATGGCTTGTAAATCCAGGAATCAAATAATTTGAGAAGTAAAGCAAGAAAATAAGAAAAATGGTATTATTTGATCCTATAATCAAGCTTGAGTTTTGAGGAAGAAAATTAAGAAAAAAAATAGAATGAACAGAAATGGCTATGTGACACCAAATCTCTAGAATATGAGAAATAAGGTGTGATTGAATTTCTTTGCCATTTTAAATTACTTTGATAGGCAAAGAGTCATTTATATATCTTCATATATATAAGTGATCTAATTTGATTTTATATACTAGTGTTTTTATATTGTAAAATAAGGAATCTTGGGAAAATTTATTAAGAGAAGTGATCCATTGATGTATATATATATATACATATTGAAAAAAAAACTCAATAGAAAATTCACTAAAAAAATGAGTAAAAGAAGTGGGTCACTTCAGTTGGTATCAGAGCTATGTTGATAAAACATAGCATACACATATCCTCCAATCTTCTTATATGAATAAAGTTCTGAAGAAAAAAATCCATAGTAGGAATAAATTGTTGAAATGATTAAATTAGAAGCAAGACTAACTAGCTATGTAATTGAATAGTGAACCATGGTAGGAAGACCACCAAATCATGGAGCAGGACCCTCCAATGCAACACCATTAGTCAATTTACAAGATTTGGTGAGAGCATTTAGGGAAGGAGCAGTGCAGAGGGAAGAAAATCCTCATGAGGAATTAGCTAAGCTACTGAAGACATTTTCAAACTTAGGAGGCAAGGATTTTGAAGGTACTGAAGGAGTTATGGGTGTGCAGACATGGTTGAGAACTTTAGAAAGAATATTTGCAGACATGCAAATTAATGATCAAAGGAAGAGGCAGATAGCTTCAAGAAGGCTCAAAGGAGCAGCACTAGATTGGTGGGAGGTGATCATTACAAGAAGGCCAGAAAATGAGATAACATGGGATCAATTCAAGGAGATGCTTAAGGCAAGATTTGTCCCAGCAACAGCTAAGGCAACACTATTGGAGGAATTTATAAGGCTGAGGTAAGGACCAATGAGTGTGACTGAATACACTCAAAAATTTGAGAGTTTGTCTAAGTATGGAACTATGCTCATAGGGAATGAAGAATCAAAGAATTCAAGGTTCATTCAGGGACTCAATGCTGGTTTGAGTAGAGCAATGCTACCATACAAAGACAGAACATTTGATCAAGTCATAGATCTTACTCTTTCTTTTGAACAACATGACAATGCAAGAGAAAAATTCAGGAACATGAGAGCTAATAATCAAAAGAAAGGGAAGAATATATTACATCCTTATGACAAGAAGAATGTAGACAAGAAAGTTGAAGGAGCAGCCACTGGGGAAATTAAGAAGAAGGTTACCTGCTACAATTGTGGCAAGGAAGGACACATGAGCAATAGGCGTCAAGCAGCTAAGAAAGCCCCATTCAGTTGCTATAACTGTGGGAAAGAAGGTCATATTAAAAGGAACTACCCAGAGTTCAAGAAAGGAGCAAGGGTAGGAGCATTGGAAGCCAAGGCAAAGGCAAATGCAGTGGGAAACTTTGGACAATTGGAAGGTATACTTCTAATTAAAAATTACCCAATCACAGTTATATATGACACTGGAGCCACACATTCTCTAATCTCACAAGATATAGTGGATAAATTAGCTCTCACATACAATACAGTTGAAAAACCCTTGTTTATTCAAAACCCCCTAGGTAGCTCTTGTCTGCTAGGATTAAAATGTTTGGGAGTAGAATTAAACATAGGAGGAAATATGTTTAAATCTGACTTATTTGTGTTGATATATCCTGGAATAGGAATTATTCTAGGAGTGGATTGGTTGAGTAAATTCAAAGCAATTTTGAATTTAGAAAATTTTACAATTTCTTTGAAAACAGGAAATGGTAAAAATATTATAGTCATGAGTGAAGCAGCCAAGATAAATTGCCTTAATCAAATATGGAGCAGGACTGAAAAGGAATTGACTTTAGAAGACATAAAAGTAATAAATGAATATTCAGATGTTTTTGGGGAAGTTGTAGGAATTCCAAAAAATGACCAGTTGAATTTCAAATAAGGTTAATTCCAGGATCAAGTCCTATCATCAAAAAGCCTACCAGAATGGGTCCAAAAGAATTAGTAGAATTAAAGCAACAATTGGAAGAATTGGAGCAGAAAGGCTTCATAAGGCCTAGTAGTTCAAACTGGGGCTCTCCAGTGGTGTTTGTGAAGAAGCATGATGGTACACTAAGGATGTGTATTGATTACAGAGAATTGAACAAAGTGACCATCAAAAACAAATACCCACTCCCCAGAATTGATGATTTATTTGATCAATTGAATGGAGAAAAAATCTTTTCCAGGCTAGACTTAGCCTCTGGGTTTTATCAGATGAAAGTAGAGGAAGAGAGTATTAAATACACTGCTTTCAACACAAGGTATGGCTTATATGAATTCTTAGTAATGCCTTTTGGATTGACAAATGCACCATCCTATTTTGTAGATTTAATGAATAGGACATTTAAAGACTTTCTAGACAAATTTGTAGTTGTTTTCATTGATGACATATTAGTGTATTCAAAATCAGAAGAGGATCATGCAGAACACTTGCACCTGGTTTTGTCAAGATTGAGAATACATAATTTAAAGGAAATTTTTGCTAAGTGTATATTTTGGCAAAAGGAAGTAAAATTTTTGGGGCATATTATATCTCAGCAAGGAATTAAAGTAGACCCAAACAAGGTCATGGCAGTTCAATCATGGAGTAGACCCAAATCAGTGACTGAGGTGAGATCATTTTTGGGAATGGCAGGCTACTATAGAAGGTTTATAATAGACTTTGCAAGAATAGCCATCCCATTGACCAAGTTAACTAGAAAGGAGCAACCATATGTGTGGACAGAGAAGTGTGAACAAGCTTTTTCATCATTGAAGAAGGCACTGATAGAAGCTCCAGTTTTACAAGTTCCAGAGGATAATGAAGGGTTAGTGGTTTACACAGATGCTAGTGGATCTGGATTAGGGGCAGTGCTCATGCAACATAGTAAAGTTATAGCATATGCATCAAGGCAACTCAAGCCAAATGAAACTAGGTATGCTACACATGATTTAGAACTAGCTGCTGTAGTATATGCATTGAAGCTATGGAGACACTACTTATTAGGTGCTAAGTTTGAATTGTTTATAGATCATAAGTCACTTAAATATTTGTTTTCCCAAAAAGACTTGAATGTGAGGCAACATAGGTGGGTAGAATTTCTAGCTGCCTATGATCTTGATATATTGTATACCCCTGGAAAAGCTAACAAAGTGGCAGATGCATTGAGTAGGCATCAGGAAAAATTGGCAAGCTTAATGATGACTGAATTCAAGGATTTGACAATCCTTAGTGAAGTGGAAATAAAAGAAGAAATTGGAGTATTAGATAAGGCACACAATGATATGATTGAATATGGAAAACTAAGCCTCATTTCTTTAAGGTCAACTCTGGTTGATAAAATAGGACAAATGCAGGATCAAGACACAAATTTAAAGGAGAAGAAGGACATGATATCACAAGGCATGACAGTGGAAAACTATGAAGTGGATAATAAAGGTTACTTAAGGAAAAAGGGGAAGCTCTACATACCAAATGTAGAGGAACTGAAGCAAGAAGTTATGGATGAGCATCACAAAACAAAATATACTATACACCCAGGTGGTACAAAAATGTACCATGATCTCAAGAGGATTTACTGGTGGCCAGGGATGAAAGGAGCAGTGGCAAAATATGTGGCAAATTGTTTAACATGCCAACAAGTTAAGGTAGATTATCAAAGACCCTCAGGTTTACTACAACCTCTGGAAGTGCCTACCTGGAAGTGGGAAAGCATTTCAATGGATTTTGTGGATGGTTTGCCAAGAAAAAGAAGAGGCAATGATAGTATTTGGGTAGTGGTTGATAGACTCACAAAAACAGCACACTTCATCCCAATAAGTTCAAACAAAAATGCTCATAAGGTAGCTTAATTATTTGTGAAGGAGATAGTGAGGTTGCATGGTATTCCCAAGACTATCATAAGTGATAGAGACACCTTGTTTACCTCAAGGTTTTGGAGTAGATTTCAAGAGGCCATGAGGACAGAACTAAGCCTAAGCACAGCCTACCACCCACAAACAGATGGGCAAATTGAGATTGTTAATAAAGTTTTAGAAGACTTACGTAGAGCATGCATACTAGATTTTGGAGGCAACTGGGAGGATCATCTTTATTTAGCTGAATTTGCTTATAATAACAGCTACCAGTCTACCATAGGTATGGCTCCATTTGAGGCCTTGTATGGAAAGCCTTGCTTATCTCCTGCGTGTTGGATGGAGGTAGGTGAAAGAGTATTGCTTGGACCAGAACATGTGAAGGAAACTTCTGCAAGAATTGAATTAGTAAGACAAAGAATGAGAGTGGCACAAGAAAGACAGAAAGCATATGCAGATAAAAGGAGGATGTCAGTAGAGTTTGAAGTGGGGGATCATGTATTTCTCAAAGTTTCACCAATGAGGAAAATATTGAGATTTGGCAAAGCAGGAAAACTAACACCAAGGTATATAGGACCATATGAAATTGTTCAAAGAATAGGGACTTTGGCTTATAGGCTGAAATTGCCAGAAGAATTGAGTAACATACATGATGTATTTCATGTATCTCAATTAAGGAAATGGGTGCATGACAAAGAGACCATTCTTAAATCCCCAACACATGTTGAAATTCAAGAAAACCTGGTTTATAAAAAGGAACCAGTGGTCATAGTGGCTAGAGAAGAAAAGAAATTAAGAAACAAAATAATTAAATTGGTTAAAATTCAGTGGAGTCTAGATGGAAATGATTGCACTTGGGAGGCTGAAGATAGGATGAAGGATAAATATCCTAATCTATTTTCTACATAAAGGTATACCTGAAATTATAGTAAATTTAAATACTATTTATATATATATTTGATTAGTTCTGGATGCATAAGTTTTTAAAATTTTTGAGATAAAAATTAAACCTTTGCACAGTGGAAAAGAAAAAAATATATATTTATTTATAATTGTGGGACACAATTCCTTTTAGGAGGAGAGTATGTGAAGACCCAAAATATTTGAGATAAAAATAATTCTGAAATGAAAAGAAAATTAAATTAGTTAATAGAAAATAATTGAAGAATAAAATAATTTGAAAATGAATCTCAAAAGGGAATGAGAGAAACAAGCAAGGGAATAATTATTTTAATAGATAATGATGAGAAGCAAAATAGCTAAAGTATGAACGAATTTTTAAGTTCACATATCTCATGAATATCACATACATATGTAGTCAGAAAAATATAAAAGTGATAGAATAACTCCTTTTGATAATTAAAATGCATAAAAACCAGTTAAGTAATATTTATGAGTATAAATGCATTTTTGAAATAAATCAAGAAAGAAGTAAATGGTAAATTATGTTAGTTAAAAATCAAGTTTATAAAAAGAAACATGAGAAATAACCCAGGTATAATAAAATACATTGAGAAGTTGAGTCATATGAAAACAATGTGTACATAAAAATCATGCAAATAGCATGTATCCAGAAAAGAGAAAAGCAAACTGTTTTACCAGAAATAGAAATCAAGAGAAAATGGCACCTTTAGCCATTAGTATCCACATATGATTCTCTGAGTAAGGTAAGGATAGAATGGGTTTTTCCTCCATTAAAAACCTAGCAAAATGATTTAAATCAAGGGAGGGGCAACAGTTGTTTCTGGGAAGAAACAGAGGAAATAAAATTAAAAATAAAATAAACTCACATTGTCTTCAGGCCTGAGTATTCTCGGGGAGGAGCAAAGAAAGGTGAGTGATAATCACTTATGAGATTTGAGGAATTAAGACCCATGCTAAGGGCGGCCAAGTTATTTTTATATATAAATTCTATCATAATTTTCTGTTTGAATTTATTCTCTGAATAAATGCATGTTGATCATGGATGGTATTTTGATTGAACTTTTGGTTGAAGTTTTGAGTTGTTTTGATTTGACAAGATTGTTTCAATTTTTGCTTTAAAATACAAGTAATCAAACATGTATCCAGATCATAGAAGTGGATTTTATGATCCAGTTTTATGTGAGAAATAAACTGAATGTTTTACTGAGAAATAGGGTATCAAAGGAAAATAAGTAGGCAGTGTGAATAACGAGATTTATGCTTATGCCTAGTTTATATTAAAATGATATGAACAATGCAGTATCATGTATAGGTGCTGAGTTGTTCCTATTATAAGTTAATATGTTTTTATGGGTTTTTCTCAAAGAGAAATCATGTCCTCCGTTCTCAGTAAAATAAATGAATAGGGTATATAACCTCATCAGATTTATGTAAGACATAGGAATACTTCTATAGACAAATATGTATGCAAGTTTCAGAAAATATGATTAAAATAAAATAAACTTGGAATAGGATTTAGTATTTTGCATGGAAGCTTGATATGTATGACTAAAACCCCTGAGAGAGTTTCATAACTTTTGATTCATGAAAGGAAGAAAAGAATGCAAAGTATTTCAAGTGATAATAAAACTCTCAGAAGATAAATAAGCATGGTCTCTAAATTATAAGAATAATTTAGGAGTAATGCCTTGATCTGCTCAGCATCAGGTGGATGATGGGTATGTGCATGACTTGTTTAAGTCCTGTAGGCCTTTGTGTAAAGGGTTAACAGAACTTAGCCCCTTTACAATGCACACATGGTGTTCAATGGCAAGGAGTCAGGCCAAATAAAAAGGTAGAAGTCAGATTGAGAAATCAGGCTATGGAAGATAGCAGTTAACCCATATAAGCATGTGCATGAATGTCTGGATGAAATGATTGAATGAATGTTTGGGTGTATGATTGGAATATAAACTTACATATGCTCAGATTTTTGTATGAAATAGTGCCTTGTTAAAATAGGATTTCTATGCAGATTAAAGAATTTACAAAAGATTTTAATATATGATTTCACTCATACAAGAATTTATTCCTGACCCTATTTGTTGCCTTTGCAATATTTGGGGTGTCTCATTTTATTGAGGCAGCTCAAAATGTTGTTGCAGGAAAAGATGTATGAATAGCTTGCTTGCATGGATGTTGGAAGATCTGGTTGCTTTTAGAAATGTTTTTAGGAAATGCAGTGGTTTTATTGTAATAAATAAGTTAGGCAAACTCTTTGATGTCTTAAGTATTTCTCAGTATTTGATGTCTATGGAGATTTTAAAAAGAACTTGTAAAAACTGAGGTATTATATGTGTTTGAGGATAGTTGATTTAAGCAACAGATGTGTTTGTGAGTTATGGATTTAACTAATAGCTTCTGAAGTGATCTGATGGATTGGGATGGATGAGAACATGCCATATAATCTGATATGTGGAAATGTTCTACTGGACATATTGGTTTAGCTTCAGTTATGGTATTGAAATTGTTCATGAATAAATAAGTGTCAAGTTTTGAGTAAATGGGTAGAATCATGTCTTGGTTAACCAGTAGAACTTAATGATGACTTGTAACTGATACAAGCACATGCAAGAGTTTGAAGACATAGCTTGAAATTCTATCTGGACATCTGATTTTCCAGTGAAAACTTGTATTGTTTTGGGTAACAAGTTCATATGCATGTTTGGTATTGGAAAGCTAAACTGCAACTATACTGAATTAAACCCCAATATCTAGATACTTGATTCAAGTCTGGTTGCATTTGGCTATAATCAAACCTCCTGTAGATTGTTGTGTCATGTGATCTTATTAGTAATAAGCATGTCCATTATTCCATAGCACACTGACTACTATCATCTGTTATTTAAAGATTACCAGTTGTCTGCACCTTATGTTCATCTAGAAGTTGCATTGATCTGATTTTTGACATTACCTTGACCATGTATGTGCTAAGTCCTCATTTAGTATGTGTGTTTGCATTTGCACTTTGCCTAAATATATTGTTTTCTCTGCTTGGTCTTCAATCCAGTTTAGCACTTGATTATTCATATGATCCTTGCATAATATATAAATCAAAACATGAGTATTCTTACCTGACACAAAATTGTTTGAATATGAATTATGAACCCCGAGCTAAACTAAAATGAATGAGTTATTTTAAGCACCCTTTATTTAACATAGAACAATAAGTAGTAAATTACAAAATCCCAGAATTTAAATATATGGCTTGTAAATCCAGGAATCAAATAATTTGAGAAGTAAAGCAAGAAAATAAGAAAAATGGTATTATTTGATCCTATAATCAAGCTTGAGTTTTAAGGAAGAAAATTAAGAAAAAAAAGAGAATGAACAGAAATGGCTATGTGACACCGAATCTCTGGAATATGAGAAATAAGGTGTGATTGAATTTCTTTGCCATTTTAAATTACTCTGATAGGCAAAGTGTCATTTATATATCTTCATATATATAAGTGATCTAATTTGATTTTATATACTAGTATTTTATATTGGTAAAATAAGGAATTTTAGGAAAATTTATTAAGAGAAGTGATCCATTGATGTATATATATACATATTGAAAAAGAGCGGGGGTAGCACTCGGAAGGCTGGCCGGGCTTGTGTTCTTCCGAGAGGACGAGGTCGGCTCGGTGACCGAGAAAACTCAACAGAAAATTCACTAAAAAAATGAGTAAAAGAAGTGGGTCACTTCAGCATGTTTTCATTTCATCATCAATATATCACTTAGATACTTAGAGTTTGAGCAATGGTCAATACTCCAACAGTATTCATAATAAATTGCGAAGTAAAACATGAAAGCTCCTAGTTCATTTTGATAACATTTGTCAATTAACCTATTTGTTTTGGCCAAAAACTTTGACTTTTAATTGACTGCCAATTATAGTGATACTCGCTTTCTATTTCAAAGGAGATGAATCCTCTCTTGAACTGTGTTTCACTTCAAGTGGTTCAACCCAATAATGACCTTAACATGATCAACAAAGTCACGTGATTGACCATAATTAAAGTATAGCTTATATAAATCAAAGATCCATGGTACAATCAAGTCAAAAGACTACTACACATTATCACGTGGGATCTTTTACTTGGTATATGTCACACGAATTTTGTAACGAACGAGATTTTCGACCCTCGAAATCGACACTAATATGTCCACTATATTGCGTGCCGAGCAATCGAATGCCAGAAAAACCCGAAAGTTAGGGGAAAAGAAAAGGAGAAAGAAAATAGGAAGAAAACTAAACAACACAGAATCTCACAGTGGAAAGAATAATCTATATTATACAACAAATCTTTACACCAAAAGCAAAACAGCAACATGTATATATATACAGAAATCAATCAGAGTATGCTGACCTATTTCAGCTTGGACAGTTATAATAGCCTGTCCTTACAATTTCTGATATATACAACAATGAATACAGCGGAAAAATAACCATCTACGTGAATACGTCTCTGGGCCTCCAACTTGTTTCCTGAAGCTCCAAAGCATCCAAACTAATCTGTAATACGATGGTCTGACCTGTGCATTATAATAAAATAAAGCTCGAGTCTATCTAGAAAACCAACGTGAGAAAAACACACCCAACTGGAGTTTAAAGTTATATAAACCTTTGAAAATCAAAAGTATCCTGTAAGACCACACTGCACATAAACACGGATGGGTTTTTACTTTACGGTAACCAAAACATTTGTATATAAAAATCCTTTGATATACTATAATAATGTCTATGGTTTCAAATAATATCAAAATAGCTGAATTGTTACCATATTAAATTCCAGCATACCTGGCTCTACAATCAAAACCGTACAGGCACGTATTAGAGATTGGATTCCATACTATGGCAAGGTAAGGGACTACCTTCTGATGGTACACCCCTAGAAAATCCACCGAAGTCTAACAAGAACTTTTTGTACCCTTGCTACACAGAGTCGGATGCCCCTATAACATGACGAGCCAGGTTACCCCATCCTTTTTTGACACTGAGGCCTTATACTACCACGGTGTTTCTGCACAAAACAATTCGAATATGGACAATCTAGAATGGGATGTCAGCTCCTAATGGTAGCTGACCATATAGCTCTGCTGCATACCTTGTTTTTGCCATTTCCCAGTTTGTGAGGCTCGCGAGGTCACGTCTTTACCTTCTTCCTCCAAGCAGACCATCTTGGAATGCTAACACTGCACTCCGGGCAATAATGCAATACCAGCATTCGTCCATACAAGTTCGTTCTAGGACTGAACGAAACACTTGAGAGCTCCATCTCCAGTTCCATCATCTTCAAGTTGTCTTCACCTCGAAATGCATTTGTTGGATCGAAGTGGTTTACGAGTAACATACCCGACCTCGGTCTCTTCGAAACAGCTTTTCGATAATTCTCGGTAAACTCAACCCAGGTTCTTTAGGAAATAAACAGTCAAAGATAAGATCGGAGATCACCTCCTAACCGTTAGTGGACGGATTTCCTTACCACTGTCCTAGGAGAACGAAACAAGATTTATACGCATAGTACATCATCATCAGAGATGACTGTGCCATATAACTCACGTGTTTCTCCTAAATATTTCCAAAGTTACATTTTAGGTCCAATTTCGATAGTCGGTTATTTAACTATCGAATAACAACATTCAATCAAGGATTTATTCCATAGGGAAAACCAACATTGGTTAAGCATATAAGCAATGACTAGCCTCCTTTTATAAATCTTTTATAAATAAAAACCACTTTGTAGTTACTTGTATAAGAATACTTTTACAAAGATATATCTGCCAATCCCTATATTTTCAATACTTAGAAAATATCCATATACTTATCTCAATGGTATAAGTATATTTACAAAATTAGGAAAGATTTTCTTTTTATTTGATTCTCAAATCATTTATAAATTTCTTATAATTTTCCAAAACCATTTATAAACCATTTTATAAAACTCCTAGAACCATTTATAAAACTTCTTTATACATTTCAATCATTTATAAATTCTTTCTGTATATTTCTAAAACTCATTTATAAATCCTTTATAAATCCATAAAACCCTTTATAAAACCCCTTTTATAAACCTATAAACCTATTTCTTAAAACTCATTTATAAATAACTAACCGTTTATAAAACTCTTTCTCCTTGTAAATAATCTTCCCTTAAGTCTTAAACTATTTTATAAACTTCCCTTACAAAATCCAAGTTCATTTATAAAATTCTACTTATGAGTCTCAAAAGCATTTAAGGATCATTTACTTCTAAAGCAGTAATTTATAAAAATAGTTATTAAAACTAAACATTATGAATAAATAGATAATTATCATTAATCTTAAACATCTAAAAATAATAATTAATCTTTTAGAAATAATAACAATTAATCTTTACCCTTATTATAAATAATAATATTTTATTTTCAAAACCTTATTAATAAATCCTTATTATTAACTTCAAAACATAATTATCCTTAAATAATTACTTTTTCAAGATGTTAACATTTTGATAAATACTTTAAAATAATATTAACTATAAGCAAATAACTTTTAAAATGGTAATAGTATAATTAAATAACTTTAGAACAATATTAATATAATTAATTAATTTAAAACAATATTAACATAATTAAATAATCTTTAAAACAATATTAATACAATTAAATAATCTTTAAACAATATTAAATATAAATAAATAATCTTTAAACAATATTAAATATAATAATAATGTTTTAAAAAAACAGTATATTTTCGAAACCTAATTTCGGATTTAAAATCATTTCTTATCTTGAAACCAATTCCAACTCAATGGTAATTATAGCATTTTAAAAATACAAATTTGAGGCCAATAGCCATCGAACGCTCAACCAATATTGATATTGATTTTCTATAATCATCGGGCTTTTGTTTTCAAACATAGAACAATGTTATAACCATAGTGTCCACAATCAGGTTCATTATTTAATAATCTATATAAAAGGAATATTATTGAAATAATTCAACAATAGCAAGGAATCCCGTTAGATCCCTCGAACCTGTCCCCCTACATCGCAAATGTTATATAATCATATAATATAAATCAATCGCTTAGAGGCGAGATTTGTATACAAAGGGTCATCCGCTCTTATACGGGAACGTATTAGGTTCTCATCCGCTCCAGGGGCAGGAATATATCAAAATACTAATAAATATAGTAATTCATCCAAACAACCATTTAACAGTTTTTATCAACTATATATCATACCAGTTAACCAAAAAGGTGAGTTTAACTCACCGAAATTTCTGTTGTCGCTGAGGCGTTCCGGTTTGGAACTAAAATTGAACGACGTCCGATTTTAGCCCAATTTCCAATAGTCTCCAAATTCGTCCAAACCAGTTCCTTGACATAGTTCATGCAAATACGATCCTAACGCAACTAACCGCGTTTGATTTGGACCTAAAACGAACAAGATATTTAATTTACAAATTCCACAAATTAAATATATGTATATAAATTCCTTAATCCATCATTACCTTTAAAATTAACCTTATAAAAATTTATATCTTGCCTTCCACCTCTCTCGTTCGCAAACTAACCCAACCCAGGCTGCCATCTTTTGCCCCTATCGCCGCCACTACAGCCACCTACAAGCCGCTGCTCCCCCACCAAACGACGTGCTGCCTCAGATAAGTCCCTTGCCACCAACAACACCGCCTTCGCTACCCATCTCGCCCAAAAAAGGCAAAGTTCTACCGCGACTTCCAAGTGCTGCAGCCGCCATCGTGGTCCACCATTGGACAAGCGACTTCGCCAGTAAGTGCCCACGAACCTCCTCTACAATTTTCCTTCAGAGGTCAACTCCTGAAAGTGCCTTTACTCACTGGAATCGACGAACTCCCTCCCTCCGTTCATCAAGCTAATCTCGCCTCCACACTCCACCGTGCCTTCATCCAACCATTGATTTGCTCCATCATGCCAAGACGAACAAATTCCTAATTGAACTCGAGGCCTGATATGGCCTGTGGTGGTCCAAAATCGTTACGGCCGTTAGATGAGGTTGTTGCTTTATTGTGATGATTTTTTTCTTTTTGTTTTTAAACATTTGAAATTTTGCAAAACTTGTTCTTTTGTTGCTCCATGCTTTTATAGAGGGAAGATGGTTATGGGTTGACATAGAGAAGATATGGCTGAAGTATGGAGTGAATAGGGTGGAGTATGGGTTGAGAGTATGGTGAAGATATATACATATATATATATATATATATAATTTCGAAAATATCCGACATTACACGTCCAAAATATATCAAACCCCAATCGGGCATGCCGCCTGGTGTTCTATATGTTATACCCTTATTCCGAATGCAATGGAACTTGTCTCGAGTCTTAATTCAATCATATGCAGAAGATAGCTTTTTGAATCCAATTATTATATTAAATTTTCGATACTAAATTCTACGCGTTTCGATCTCGCACGACCAAACGATGCATCTTATCGCCATGAAATTTAACCGTGTGTTATAACTCATTATTACAGATCCGATAAAACTGGTTTCATCGAAATCCGAGATAGTGCCCCGAAAGGCTATTTTTACTCGTTAAATAAAACAAATTATTATTAAAAATCAGTTAAATCACCTTTAAATCCAATTTAAAAGTTTTACTATCTTTATCCTTATTAATAGAATTTTAATAAGCTTTAAAATCATTTTTATCTAACTTAAAACCCAAGATTCAATTATTTAAACAATTTCAATTATTAAACTCGAGAATTAAATTATCCAATAAATCACTATACCTGAAATTCAAGTTATTTAACCCATAAAATTAACTTTTCAATATTTAAAATCAATTAAATATTCCAATTTCAAATGATAAAAATTCTGGGTCTTTATAAATTCTTCTTACTAAAATTAAAAATCCTATATTTTGAAGCATGTTATGAAAGATCCCATTTAAAAAGTCTTGGCCAAGATATGGGAAAAGCCCAAAACATGATTTCATGAAAATGAACCCAAATTATTCCACCATCCTTCCTCGAATATGTTTCTTGCAAATCATAGCCCGTGACTCCAATTCGAGTGATCCTCCCATGCAACAGAATGTGACCATACCCAGTATGATCCCATCCATTTCCTCGGACTCAAACTTTTTCAGCCCTTTGTAATGATCTACCCTCCGTGACATCCAGAATTCACACATACAACCAAATTCCTTAAATATCATAGATGTTGGGCGTGTTCTCACACAGAAGACCTCGAGACCAAGAAGCTTGATTCATCCATCCAGGCTTGCCTAAACTCATCCGCCATTCTCGTTCTCCAGAGCCCATTCGGCAGGAACTCATTCGGCGTTCTCGTCCTCCAGAGCCCATTCGGCAGGAACTCATTCGGCATCCATGTCTCACAGGACCCATTCGGCAGTCTCAAGCAACTGCCGAACCAACCTTCGTCCCTACCACCGAACCACTCTTCACTACACACACCACCGGACCAACTCCTCTTCCATGCCTTGCCGGACCAACCACCAGTCCACCTACCACCAGACCAAGTATTACCGGACCAAAACGTGCCAGGCCAGACCACATCAGCCCAAACCCACCAGCAACTGTACACATCCAAGACCCCTACCCCCAACCTCACTCTATAAATAGAGGGGCAGGGGTACAACAATGGGGGACAAGTTTGAGAGCTCAAGCACGGAGAGAACTTTCAAACAACTTTCTTTTACTTGTATCAAAGCTTTGTACTTGTAATCAAAACAAGAGAAGAGAAATAACATATAAAGTGGACGTAGGCACATTCTGGCTGAACCACTATAAATCTTCGTGTCTTTTTACAGTTTAGTCCCTGCTTTTCATATATTTGCATAAATCACCCAAATCACTAAGAACGACATAAGATCTACTAAATCATACAACTTTGAGGTGTTTGTCCATTTTTTGTGCAAACATTTTTGGTGCTTTCATTGAGAGCTAGAGGCTCGAAGCTTCAGCTTCATCCACTTAACAATTTTCCTAACAGCATCGTCCGCCACTTGGAAAACATGCCTCCCAAACAGAGAAAAGATGTTAACAAAGGAAAAAACATCGCACCCAGCAGTCTTCCAGATCCAGCTGTCACGAATCAAGTAAATCGTCCTCCTCCAGCAACAGTAACAAATGAAGGACAGGCTAACCCAACCACTCCTGCCGCAGAACAGCCTGCAGCAATTACTAGGGCAGATTTGGACAGAGTTGTGGTTGAAGTAACTAACCGCTTCACGTCCCAGCAGGAAGCTTTGGTGGACCATCTCATGTCACGCTTAAGGGATGCTGAAGAATCCAACCGCAACACTGAATCATGGGGCGAGTCCCAGTCTGGAGGATCTCATAGACAACAAAGATCTTCCTTCTTCGAAGGAGTTAACGGCAGAAGTAGCCATGGTAGGAGCCGAGACCGAGCATAGCCCGAAGTTAGGCTTGAGTAAACGTTTGGTACCGAACCCAACGGGGGAGGTATCGGGCGAAGGTCAACTGTAGCTGAGCCTGTCATGCTGCCTAACCACGGAAACGCCAGTGAACGGGGCCGAGCTAGAGTCCAGCCCGAAGTTGGACCCGAGGAAGTGCTTAGATCAGAACCCAACAGGGGAAGATCAAGGCAAGGGCCAACTGTAGCTGACCCTAGCATGCTCCTAGAAGATCAAAGGCAGCCGCCGGAAAATATGAGGAATGATAGACGATACCATCCCTACAGGTCATCTGGACGGAATCAATCCCACAGAACAGAGCCAAACGCGTTTCTATCTGCCCCAAATTCTGATGAAAGGATGGCGCGCTTATTCAGAGAGTGCGTCCAACGGGAGCAAAGAGATCGAGGGATAGGCGCTAGGGTGACCAGCCCTTTCGCCCGCAACATCGAAATTGCTATCACCCCTCGAGAGTGGAAGATGCCAACAATGGAACCTTTCAAGGGAACCTCCGACCCCATCGTACACTTACAAAGATACACACAGCATATGCTCATGAGTGGAGCAACCGAAGGAGTACTGTGCAAATGCTTTCCACTATTCTTAGTAGATCTCGCTACCTCCTGGTTTTATCATTTACCCTAGGGATCCATCAGCTCGTGGGAGATGTTGAAAGAAAAATTTATCAGTCAGTTCCGCATTCATGTGGAGCAACCTAAGGACGCTTATTCCTTATCCAGCGTCAAACAGAAACTTGGAGAGAAGCTGCAGCAATACCTAACCAGATTCAACGCCGCAGCAGCTGCAGTCCAAGATGCCGATGAGAAGCTTATCCTGGCCATCTGTAGTGGTGTGCATCCGGACACTAAATTTGCTAGAAGGTTGACAAAAGAAAAACCAGCTACTTTACCTGATTTCTTCCATGAAGCCGGGAAATACATGAGGCTTGAGGATGCTGCCATTGAGGGGCAGTCAGGAAAGCAAAATAAGACAACCCATAGCAACGCCCCTGCTGTGGCAAGGGACGTTCGAAGAAATGATTCCAGAGACAATGCTGGGGGCAAGAAGGGAGAAAAGCGCCTATATCGGCCAGGACCAAGATTCGACACTTACACTCCCTTAAACGAGACCGTCGAAAATATCTTCCTTGCCACCCAAGGCGAAGTTAGATACAAACGCCCACCATACAAGAAGGAATCAGATAACGCACAGAAGTCTGGAAAGTTCTGCCGCTTCCACGAATCTCACGGGCATGATACCAACGAATGCCATCATCTCCGAGATCTGATTGAGGAACACATCAGAAGGAAGAAACTGGAACGTTATGTAAAACGTCAGGACAGGACCCCAGCTCCTGCCAATGAAAACCCAAGGCTTCCCTCACCGGGGGCCGACAGAGGAAACCGCAACGCTAGCAGCTCTAGTCAAGAGAAGATAGTGGTCCATACCATCTCAGGAGGGCCGCACATCGCAGACAGAAGCTGGAAAGAGATGGAAAGATACGGAAAGTCGCTTAGAGACAATAAAGACTATGTCAATTCGGTTATAGAGGAACGCCACCCGAAGCGGAAAGAAAGTGATGACATCACATTCGGTAAGCGTGACCTAGAAGGAAGGCAGTACCCTCACATGGATCCCATGGTCATCTCTGCCCGACTTGGTCCCGTCGAAGTTTACCGAATCCTGGTAGACACTGGAAGCTCAGTAAACATCCTGTTCAAACACGCGTTCGACAAAATGAAGCTATCAATGAAGGATGTATCTCCCTGCGATAAACCACTACACGGCTTCACTGGAGATGCGAAGATGCCCCTCGGGCAACTGGACCTCTTCGTTGAGATTGGAAGCCATCCCCGCTCCGCTGTACGGAAACAGACGTTTGTGCTAGTAGAAAACCATTTGGCCTACAACGCCTTCTTAGGAAGGCCATCCTTGTCTGACTTCCAAATTGTCCTAGCCCCATGGTGCCTAAAGATGAAATTTCCAACAGACAATGGAGTAGGGGAAGTGGAAGGAGACCAGGACGTTGCTCGAGACTGCTATGTAACTGAACTTCGCAACAACCACAGGAAGGATAAAGGGAAGGGTGTAGAGATTGCCCTCTGCATGAAAAGTCTAGAAGCATAGCAACTAAAGAAAGCCCCTCCTCTTCGATATACCAGCGACCCTTTCAATGAATTAGACCCTAGGGACAAAGAGGAGGAGGCCACCGCCGAGCCTGCAGAGGCTATGGAGTTTATATCTATAGACAAGTACGACTCAAGCAGACTATTGAAAATTGGGTCCCAACTAAAAACAGAGTTGAAGGAACAACTCATCGACTTCCTCCACCACAACCTGGATGTATTCGCATGGTCACACGCTGACATGACCGGAATCTCCCCCGATATAGCATGCCACGTATTAAACATTGATCCTACGAAGGCGCCCGTAAAACAAAGAAAGAGAAGTATGGGGGCAGAACGATCAGCAGCCCTCGATGAAGAAGTGAAGAATCTACTCGCTAATGACTTCATATGAGAAGCCATCTACCCGGAATGGATCACCAACCCGGTGCTGGTAAAGAAGGCTAATGGGAAGTGGCGAACCTGCATTGACTTTTCCAACCTAAACGACGCCTGCCCAAAGGATTGCTTCCCACTTCCCAGAATCGACCAACTTGTAGACAGCACAGCCAGGCACGAGCTCCTATCTTTTATGGACGCATACTCAGGATATAACCAAATTCCTATGCATGCTCCTGACCAAGACCACACTAGTTTCATCACCGACCGGGGTTTATACTGCTATAAGGTAATGCCTTTCGGACTTAAAAATGCAGGAGCCACCTACCAGCGCCTCGTCAACAAGATGTTTGCAGGGCTAATAGGACAAACTATGGAAGTATATGTGGATGACATGCTGGTAAAGTCAAGGAAAGCCAAAGATCACGTAAGCTACCTAGGCGAGATGTTTCAAGTACTTCGACGATATGGAATGAAGTTGAATCCACTAAAATGCTCCTTCGGAGTGTCATCAGGAAAGTTCTTAGGATTCATCGTTCATGCTAGAGGGATTGAAGCAAACCCCGAACAAGTCCGAGAGCTAAGGGATATCAAGATACCTTCCACACGGAAGGAAATGCAAAGTTTGAATGGAAAAGTGGCCGCCCTAAGCCGATTCATCTCCAAGGCAACGGACAAGTGCGTCCCCTTTTTCGAAGCTCTAAAGAAAGACAAAGGAAAGTTCGAATGGACTGACAAATGCTTAACCGCTTTCCTTAACCTAATCGAACACCTCCAGAAACCACCGGTACTCTCGACTCCAAGCGAAGGCGAAGAATTATACCTATACCTTGCTGTGTCATCTCACGCCCTAAGCGCTGCCTTGGTAAGGGAAGACAACCGCGCACAACGGCCAGTTTACTTCGTCAGCAAAAGGTTTACTGGGGCGGAAGTCAGATATCCTAAACTTGAGAAGCTAGCATACTGTTTACTATTCACCTCACGAAAGCTGCGTCCCTACTTCCAATCCCATTCCATCAAAGTTCTGACTGATCAACCACTGAGGCAGGTACTCCATCGTCCCGACACTTCTGGGCGACTACTTAAATGGTGCATTAAACTAAGTCAGTATGATATCAACTATCACCCTCGCACCGCCATCAAGGGACAAGCCATGGCTGATTTCATTGCAGAATTCACTACCAACGAAGATAAGGAGAAGTTGGAAATAGCAGAAGATATCAAGTGGAATCTCTTTGTGGACGGTGCATCTAACGAACAAGGCTCGGGGGCAGGTGTGGTAATAATCACTCCCAGGGGAAACAAACTGCACTATGCTATAAGATTGGAGTTCGCTGCCACCAATAACGATGCAAAATATGAAGCAGTGATAACCGGACTAGAAATTTCCATCGAAATCGGAGCCAATTCTTTGTGTCTTCATAGCGATTCTCAACTTATTGTTAATCAAATACTAGGAGAATTCCAAGATCGAGAAGAACGACTCATAGCATATCTAAAGAAGACCAAGTTACTTCTCAGCCGACTGGACCACTACTTAGTCAAACACATCCCTCGGGAAGAGAACCAAGAGGCCGACGAATTGGCGAAGCAAGCAAGTATGAGAGACATCACCATCTTCGGGGTGGTAACCATCTCAAAGCAACTGGCCCCAAGTTTTGAACAAGTGAATCTGGTAGCTGCAACCGAAGAAGCAACTTGGATAACTCCCATCCGAGACTACCTACAGAGTGGCACACTACCCAACGGGCGTAACGAAGTCAAGAAAATCTTGAGGAAAGCATCCCGCTACACAATACAAGAAGACATCCTCTATCGGCGCGGTTTCTCTAACCCGTTATTAAGGTGTGTCGCTGGGAGAGAAGCCAAGGAAATCTTATCCAACATCCATAAGGGAAGCTGCGGAGATCACACCGGAGGGCAAACGTTAGCAAAAAAGATACTTCGATACGGATATTTCTGGCCCACCTTAAGCAAGGACGCCTTAGATTTCGTCAAAAAGTGTGACAGATGCCAAAAATTTGCTAAGATTCCGCGGCTACCAACAACTGAGATTATTCAAATGACCAGCCCTTGGCCCTTTGCAGTGTGGGGAATTGAATTAATCGGCAAACTGCCAATGGGCCGAGGCGGGGCCAAATATGCTATAGTGGCAGTCGACTATTTCACCAAATGGGTGGAAGCAGAACCCCTGAATAAAGTATCTTCTACAAAAGTTATTAATTTCTTGATCAAAAATGTTCTGTGCAGGTATGGAGTCCCATTCAAAATCATATCAGACAATGGACTTCAATTTGACAGCGAGGAATTCGCCAACTGGTGCCAAGAGCACAAAATTCACAAAAGCTTCTCATCCGTAGCATATCCCCAAGCAAACGGACAAGTCGAAGCTGTCAACAAAATTCTGAAAACTCTAATAAAAAAGAAGCTCGAAAAGTCAAAAGGCGCTTGGGTGGATGAACTTCCTACGGCACTATGGGCCTATCGCACATCTTTCAGAACATCGACGGGGCACACTCCTTTCTCTTTGGCATACGGATCGGAGGCTATGCTCCCAGTTGAAACCATTGTGCCTTCCCACCGTAGGATCCACTATAACCCAGAAGAGAACGAAGAACTCCTTCACATGTCTTTGGATCTAATCGAGGAGAGAAGAAACGATGCAGTCCTCAAAACAGCAGCCCACAAGCAAAAAATAGCAGCACAATACAACTCCAAAGTCAAGCATCGTACCTTACAAGAAGGGGATCTTGTCCTCAAGCGAATCTTCCCTCGCCCCGGAGCACTAGACCCAGTCTGGGATGGACCATATGTAATTCATAAAGATCTCCACAACGGAGCCTATATTTTGTCAACAGTGGACGGAGAGGTGTTCCAGAGGGCATGGAACATCCAACACCTCCGTCGATACTTTTCTTAACTTGTATTGCCCATATGAAGTGAATTAACAAAGAGAATCAGTGGACGTAGGCCTTTTCGTGCCGAACCACTTTAAAAAGCCTTGTCTCTTTTTTTGTTCCTTTGTATCTTGGCTGCCTGTTAACTTTATCCTTTTCTGTTGAACAAAATCCTGAGCATATAGCATTTCTATTCAAAGCACTCCACAACGCAACTTCACCTGGACAAGACCTAACAGGTACTATGCGAACCTATGCCCTCGCCAATGAGACACTTTTGCTCCGGCATCCCTCTGCTGCGGGTTAACTCATTGCTCGCGACGGCCCTCAAAGCCAACTGTAATGAGCCGATTATAAGCCACCGAGAAGGCCGACTATATCCAAGGCAGCTCATTACGGCGTTAGGCTCGCCGGCAACTGTGAACCGACTATAAGCCCCAACATAAGGTGTGGCCAGCCAGGGGCAGTTCACAATTGACGATCGGCACCCACGCTAGTCGGCCATAGTAAATCGAATAATACCCACGATTACGGGCCATAATGGCCCGGGTAGTTACTGTGCGCGATCTCGGCTCCGATGTGTCTTAAGTGCGGCTATGGTAAAAAAAGAATTAACTCCCCGCGGAGGCGTAAGATGGGTGACAAATGTCTCCAAGACCCACAGCTAGGGAAAGTGACTACAAAACCCGTTTGCCACGAACTTAAGCACATCGAAGGCCTTCCGTGATTGGAAGTTTTACTTTTTCACATATTTCAATTTTACTTAAAAAGCTTTTTCCCTATCCTCTATAACAATCCCTAAAGTACAGGATACAGAGTAGGAGATACTCGCCAATGGGTGTAGGGACTCACAATTGGATGGCAGGGCATTCGACGGCATTCCATGCTCGGTCATACAAGATATTCAAAACTGCCATCTACGATTAAAACATGAAAGGCGGTATTTTCTTCTTTTGTGTACAAATACATGACTATAATTTGTTCACACCACACGCTAGTATTGCAAGTCATGAAATTATGTTTTAGAACCAGAACCTGACATCAAACACAATTCAATTACAAGAATATACATAGCTATATTTCTCATACGACATGTCAAAATAGCAACAAACATTCAGAGAACGACAAAATCAGCTTAAGTTAAAGAATTACACATCAAGAATGGAGCTATTTATTACAAGTAGCAAAATAATACAACCTAAAAGCTACTTTACTGTTTTAAGACTAACATATACAACCCTGTCAAGTCCACAAAAAGAGTTTTTTCCAGGTCTAATCAAGGGTTCGACTGCATTGGAGTTTTATCCTTGTCCTGTTGACCACCTGTCCAGTCAAAGAAAGGATTCATTAGTGATAAGCAACCAAGTTAATGGAGAAACTAAAAAGGAAGACTTACCAACATATGCTTCTTGGCCATCCTGGTCGTCATCATCTACTTACACCCCTGCCTCCTCAGCAGCAAGCAACCGCATACCCTCCTTCACCGCCACCTTCTCCCCCTTGGCAAACTGGGCAGTGACCACATCCATGCTGAAGGCCACGCCACCATCTTTATCCGCATTGGCCTTGGCCTCCTCCAGAGCCCGAAGATAGATCTTAGCCATGACCCTGGGATAATCGTCCATCCAGGATAGGTTGCCCTGCTTCCAGGTTCGGAAGTACATGTCCTGAAGCATTTCGTCCATCATCCCCTCATTTTCCTCAAACTCCCTCATCCGGACCTCGGAAGCCGACAACCTTTCAACGGCGGCATCTCTCTCCGATCGGTATCTCGAGCAATCAGCCAGAAGGGATTTCTGCATTGCCTCCATCTCCTCCCTCAACTTGGCTTGAGCAAGCTCTGCAGCCTCAAGTCTCCCGGATAACTCCTCTATCTGCTCAAGATTCGCTTTCCGAACCTCGTCCACCGTGGCAATAGCCATGTCAATCTGTTCCCTGCAGGTAGCTTCCATTTTCCGCAGTTCAGCCCGGCTGGCCTCTTCCATGTTTTTCCTTAGTCGTCCAGAAGCAGCCTCATGTTGAGAAATCTGAATGGCCTGATCAGCAAGCTATTTTGCCTGATCCGAAACCGCCAATCGTAGTCGGATGTTGGCACTCCCAATCTCCTCTCCAGCCTTAACCAGCCGGGCATGATGCTCCATCAGCTTCCTAGTCTCCTCCACCACACGATCAATATTAGCCTTGGCCTCGTCTTCCATGATAACTATCCGAGTAGTAAGTAGATCAAGATCTAAGGACTTAGCCTCATCAAGCACCCGTACCATGGGATTGCGGGGAAGAAGGTGCTCACCAGTAACCTCGTCAAAGGTAATATCATGGGAACTTGGATCCAGATCAGGATGACCCGCAAATGGATTACGAGCCAAGTCAGGACGGTCAATATGAATAACGGAAGGGTTTCCGGACGGGTGCGGAGAGAGTGAAAACTCGCTATCCTCCTCCGTGATATCATGAAGAGGCTGAACTGGGAGCTGGGGACCAAGTGAAGGTTCGGATGAAGGATGACTCCTCTTTCTCTTTTGAATACCTTCTTCAATAACCCTGAGAAGAGGACGGTAGCCGACTACATCCCCGGAGCGGTGGGTCAAAGGCTTCGGCTTGGCGGAAGCCTTGGAAAGTTTGTACTGTTCAAGCCTATGCCAAAGATCTGAGGCCTTGGACGTTTTACCTGCTCCTGATATGAAGAACAAGTTTCACAAGCTTACATCGATACATAATTCAAGAAACGTGGTAAATTAAAAATTAAAAGAAGAAAGGAAGCACGTCTGTTATACAAACCCTGGGGAGAAGTAGGATACTGCAATGAGTCCTGGATTTCATTCCAGGACGGGAGCGGGTCATAAAATATTCCTAAGTCCCTATCATTAATGAAGCCTGCAGGAGTCAAAATTTCACCTTGAGTCGTCGGAGCCACCTTGGCTGGAATGGTCTGAGAAGACTCGCTCGCACCGGTCCCGGCCTTGTCCGCTTTCCCGGTTTTCTCTGCCAAAGTTGGATCTTCGTCCAGCCCCTCGAAAGCCTGGTGGAACGCATCATCTGTCCACTCCTGAATCTCGCCCGCTTGCCCAGGAAGCAAGGCCCCGACGCCGTCGCCACCATCATCACCTTCCCGACCATCTCCACCCTCACCTATTTCCTCCTCCACGTCTTCCTCCCCCTGGGTAAGTGGACAATTGCTGGGGGAAGGACCGTCCGACTTCTTAAGTTTCTTACCTCCGACCGCTGGAGGTTTCGTGAAAGGTTTCCTCTTGCCACTCTCTACCGTGACACCACCCTTAGCCTGAGCAGCCGCCCTCTCCTCCGCCGTTTCCCTCAGCTTGACCACTGACTGCTGTGGAAGGATCAAGTTATACTCCAGAAGGGCCGCATTTCTAATCAGGAAGGCAGCTGATCTATCTCTCCCAAGGATAGCTTCTATCTCAGCTGCCGTTTGAACCAAGCGATCGGTCTCCACCACCGCAAAGCCACCTGTCGCTAGCAAAAAAGAAGACGTATGAGAAGAAGCCTCGCAATCAGAATGGAAATTATAAATAAAGCATCAACTTACATCCAGAAGTAAAACGCCGAATAGAAACAGAGTCATCTCTGACGAAGAACCACTCCTTCTTGAACATGCTAAATTTGGAATACAGATCCAAGACCGGCTTGAAGGTTACAGCTGACTCCAAGCTGATGTACGGGGACCCCTTCTTATAGCCCCTCAGATTATATAAGTATCGGATCTCCCGGTTGGAAGGAGCACGACCATACTTCCTCTGGAAAATGACGAAGAGGCTCACCAGTATAGCATAGGAGTTGGGTTGAAGCTGGAATGGGGCCACCTTTAGATATGTGAGGAAGCCGGCTACCCAAGCGTTAAGAGGAGGAATGGCACCACACATACAGTGGTATCTACTGTAGGCAAAGTACCCTTCAGGAGGGTCGTATGGCATAACTTCTCTCCCTGGCAACAGCAAGTGCGCCCTATCAATTCCAAAAGAACGGGAGATGACATCAAGCTGCTCCTCCTTGAGGAAGCTAGGAAAGCAATCAGGCGGGGAGTTCAGAAGCTCCTGTGGGCCGTACCCGTCCACTAGTGATCTCGGGGCAGATCCGTGACATTCTGGATTCGGCTGAGCTGGGGGCACGGCAGAGGAACCTCCTTCGCCCCTGGATTTCTTTTTGTCTGATCGAGTTTCCGCTTTACGAGACATTATCTGCAACACCGGAAAAACACATTGTTAGAACAGAGGATGTAAACAAGTATGTGTGTAATATGAAATTTCACTCATAAAATCAAAACGCTCAAACTCCCGTTATCATTCGGTAAACTGAATGTAAAATTTCATTCGACATTCTCATCTGGAAATTTCATTCGGCAGTCTCGTCTCAAGGAACTCGTTCGGCATTCTCAACTAATATTCATTCGGTACGTATGACACGCGAACTTCATTCGGCGGACACAAACGAAAAACCACTTGGCGAAGGGAAATTGATTACCTGGTTCGGCGAGCTGAATTGGTTCGGCAGAAGATTAGAATCTGATTCGGCTATGTGACTTGGCTCGGCTGTTTCGTTCGGTAGAAGGTAATAGAGGCCCTGGGCCCTTACTTATAGGCAACTATAGACGACCGGACCGGCTGATTCGGCGAAAGCATACAAGCTAACGTCATTAGTTTTAAGAACAAAGCGCGGCACATGCCGACATATGCCCCACTTTGGGGGGCAAATGTTGGGTGTGTTCTCACACAGAAGACCTCGAGACCAAGAAGCTTGATTCATCCATCCAGGCTTGCCTAAACTCATCCGCCATTCTCGTTCTCCAGAGCCCATTCGGCAGGAACTCATTCGACGTTCTCGTCCTCCAGAGCCCATTCGGCAGGAACTCATTCGGCATCCATGTCTCACAGGACCCATTCGGCAGTCTCAAGCAACTGCCGAACCAACCTTCATCCCTACCACCGAACCACTCTTCACTACACACACCACCGAACCAATTCCATCCAGAACCACCGAACCACTCTTCACTACACACACCACCGGACCAACTCCTCTTCCATGCCTTGCCGGACCAACCACCAGTCCACCTACCATCGGACCAAGTATTACCGGACCAAAACGTGCCAGGCCAGACCACATCAGCCCAAGCCCACCAGCAACTGTACACATCCAAGACCCCTACCCCAGCCTCACTCTATAAATAGAGGGGCAGGGGTACAACAATGGGGGACAAGTTTGAGAGCTCAAGCACGGAGAGAACTTTCAAACAACTTTCTTTTACTTGTATCAAAGCTTTGTACTTGTAATCAAAACAAGAGAAGAGAAATAACATATAAAGTGGACGTAGGCACATTCTGGCCGAACCACTATAAATCTTCGTGTCTTTTTACAGTTTAGTCCCTGCTTTTCATATATTTGCATAAATCACCCAAATCACTAAGAACGACATAAGATCTACTAAATCATACAACTTTGAGGTGTTTGTCCATTTTTTGTGCAAACAATAGACTAGGTTCGGTTAAGGGTAGAATATGAAAACAACAACAATACAAAGCATATTTATCACTAGTATCATCTTACATTCTCACAACGAAAGGGATAAAATTTAATATGAACATAAATATATAGAAGAGTAAATGCATATCATATTAAGAGATATAAGATCTAGTATCACAATACAACATGCAAATGCTACATCATATACCACGTATAACATGTATTAAAATGAATATATAATCTACATGCCAATATCCTAAAAACTAAATTGATAAAAAACATAGCAATAAAATAGCTATGGCTTAATGAACCACCTTAAGCCAGCAGGGGTTACAATATCTAAGTCAACCTACTCAAAGAATGGTCAGCAAAAGAAACGATAAAGAGAAGGTCATACATAAAGTCTGGTGAAAAGAAAATATCACCACTCTATGTGATTATTAATTTGCTACTATATTAATAATAATACCATATGATAATACTTCAGGAAATTAAACCATACCTTAACCTGCATCTTCGCATGCATCAAAAAGTTAGTGTATTTCTACTATAGTGCTACACTATACGATTAAACTATCTTATATTAATTATCATGGCATCGATCATGACCCAACCATCACACACTAGGTTAGTGGGCCTCAAGTCTTTCGGTAAAGCCAAGACCCACTAAGCACAATCACTTACGTAAGACCAATGCTATGGCACTTCAATGCATCGTCCACTACCTGAAATCGCCCTGACCTGAATCTATATACATATGCTTAACTGATTGAGAACTTAAGTAGCTCAAGGCCGATCACCTTTTAAAACAAAGTAGCTTGAGGTCTTTCACCTTTACTATCGAGATAGCACATCTTGTATCTGCAATCGATGGCACTAAACATGCACAATTGAACCTACCATGCCTTGTTCTTCGAATAATATAAAAATGTCAAACCCTAAAGCCATAGCTAAGGGATACAGACTTACTCCGTATATGCAATATCATATGGAATTATATATTGTAATACTCTATTCGTCATGTCTCAAAACCAACCGATGACTTTAGAATATCACCATATAAATCAAGCTACATCTTGAACCATCGCCATAATCTCAACCTCGTCCAACATCAACCATCAAATTTCCCGAGGTAAGGCATATAGTCTCTGCACTCATCGTCTTGCTCTATAGTCAATATGGACCTTATAAGCATCACGCAGGTCGCTGAAACAACCCGAATTCCCAAATTTTCAAATTCTAAAATACAAAATTTACCACCCAACCATCAGCACTTCATACATTTGACTTAAGAAGTCACACTTCAAACTTTAATTTTAGACGTTTGGTTTGGAAATCTAAATGTCTGATAGTCCCCAAAATACACATGAAATTTGCTGGATAAATTTCTAAAATTTCAAACATTTGAACCTTCGATTTAAACATCTGAACACCGGATGTTCACGGTCTTGAACTTGGATGAGGAATTTCCCTTAGCGGAAAATTTACCCACCTTTCCTTGTTTCCCTTTCTTCTTCCCGTTTTCAACGTTTGGCTCCTATCACCAAGATACTTTATGCTAATATCTTTTGACATGGATTACGCCCTTGTTGTAGTCATTCTAAATTCAAACAAGTGCAACCTCGCACTTGACGAATGACTTTGAGACAGTGAACTGGTTTCACAACCATTCGAGTTAAACTACTCAATTTACCATTCCAATTCTGTATATTATTTGCAATTCCAATTACAAATGTCATGAATCATCTCCTAACCATTTTACCAATTCCCTAACCAACAATCATTCCATAATCCAACCTAAACATAATAAAATTCATATCAAGTTATTCAACACATTTAATTCTATAATTAACTCTTTCAAAACATTCATTAATAGAATTTTCGACTCTAAACCACAGTTCAAGTTCATACTTAAGCCTTAACCATTGGATATTTAACATGCATTTTAGCATAATGGTCATACATCATAGAGTACAAATCCACCCACCCATTAAGAAACCTAAGGTTCAATTAAACTTGTTTGATCTACTTTGATTTCTAAAATCTGATTCCAAACTTCTCCAAAAAGTGAAATTGAAGAGATACATTTGTAGAGAATCCCTCATCTTGAATTTAGATTTTTGAAAGTTATTGGGATTTTAGTGTTTAAATCCTTGTTTTATTTTAAAGGGAATGAAGAAGAAGAAAAGAATGAAATGATGAAGGGGAAGAAGCTCATTTTAGAATTAAAAAGGCTAATTTTTGCTATAAGACCATTTTGTCTCTATCTTCTCTTTTCTTATCATTTTTGCAATCTTACCTAATTTAATTTTATATGTTATTCATATATAACCGACATTCCAAATGTAATCGAAAAGGTCTTTAGTTCCAATTCATTAATCCTTAAAAATTCTTCATTTAAGGTAGTCAATGGTTTAAATCTAATTAAAAAATTTTATTACAATTAATTACTAAGTGTTAGAAATAATCGTTAATGATTGTTACATTCTTCCCTCGAAATCATCAAGAGTGGAATAATATATCATTTCTACTTCAACGTACCCACGTCCCAAATCTTTGGCCTTATAATATCAGAACTAGCAAACCAAACATAGAAACACAAAGCAAGTTATGTACTAACATGCAATCATAATCAACTATAGGGGAAAAAAGTACTTAGAGTACATGGAATCATGTTGGTAGCATGCATCACTACATTCATTTCATGTACACACTTGCATATGCATGAAACATGAAACACATCGTGTACTCTAGTCATATTTTTGAAAAGATCAACCTATATATAACTTTCGGATCCTTCCACTATAAGAAATGGCCCAATAAATCTAGTTGCAAATTTCCCATAATTGTTATATCTTACAACTCTCTTCTGTAGTGATGTTTTCACAAATATCAAATCACCACTTTCAAACTCAAGATATTACATCTCTTATAAGTATAAGAATTTTGTCAGTCTTGAGGTATTGTCATTCTTTTTTGTATCAACTCGACTTTCAGTGAAGTCTCACAGATGATATTCGATCAAGTAAAACCTTATTGATTATTTCCAACCACTATGTAGGTGACTTATAAGGTCTATACAAAGCATCAAATGGTTCTATGTAAATACTAGTTTGTTAGCTATTTTTGTGTGCAAACTCGACAAGTGGCAACTGATCCTTCGATTATCCTCCAAAATCAAGAATACAAGCTCTAAATGAGTCCTTAAGCACAAGGTTCACTCTTTCGGTCTGGCCATCAGTTAGGAGATGAAAGGCTACACTCAAATTCAATTTCATGCCTAATGCATGATGTAAGCACTTTCAAAACTCACTAGTGAAGGGCAAATCTCGATCGCTCACAATACTAGAGGATACATCATGCAATCTCGCTATCTCATGCACATACAACCTTATTAAAGAAGGAGCGATCCTGTGGACCTTCAATGGAATGAAACGAGTGCTTTTCATTAAGCGATCAATAATAACCCAGATGCTCTTCTTTCCTTTTCGACTCTATAACAAACCGTATGTGAAGTCCATGGAAATATGTTCTTGCTTCCAACATGAAATCTCCAAAGGTTATTATACCAACGAGCTTCTTTTGTTCGGCTTTGACTAGTTGACAAGTCATGCACTTCTCTATGAACTCTAAAACAGGTCGTTTCATATGCTTCAATTAATAAGTGTGTTTTACATCATTGTACATCTTGTTAATACTGGCATAAATAGTTATCCCCAAACAATGTCACTCTCGAAGTACCTCATCAGTTAAATTCTCCACTTTGAGAAACCAAATCTACCATCTCTACGAAGCCAACCCTTCGCATCAATATTATACTGGTTAATATGACTGGCTTCTCTCCCTTCACTATCTGGTCCAAGATACTTACTATGCTTTCATCAAGCCTTTGGCTAGAACTAGTCCGATCAACAAATGTGGGTATAACTTCAAATGTCGCCAACAAATTAGGAAACACGTCATAAGAAGATCAGAAATCTTACTCCGCAATAAACTCCAAAAACCTTCCATTCAACAAACCTAGAGCCCAATATAGCATGCCTTCTATGCAATAAATGAATGTGATGCTCTCGTATCGGATAAAACATGAATAGGTATAACATACATAAAAAGCATACATTCGATAGTGATGCCTTTCCTTCTCCTTCGTCGAATGGAGCACTTGAAGAGCAAGGAATTACATTTAGGTCATAAACTTTCACCACTTTCTTATTCTTAGTCGGCTCTAAACAATCCTTCTTGATGTGCCCAGGCTAATAACAGTTGAAATACTTCTTCATGGCTGGAAAATCCCTAAAGAGTTATCCCTTCTCTTTGTAGTCATAGCAAATTGGACCAAAATTTCCTTTTTGCTTCCCTTCCTTACTTTGCAGTTTCTTCTTTCCCTTGTGGAAAATTTCCTCTGCCTACTTGTGGTTTAGCTTCTTCTTGGGAACAACATCCAGCTTTGGCTTTGGGTATAAGCTATCATGCCTCAAATCCTTCTGAATAATTTTTTCACAACACTCGTCGCTATGCTCATCAAGCGCCCCTAAGATAATCAATAAGACCAACTATGAACTCTCATTCTTCTTCAATGGAGTTTCAATGAATGATATCCTATACTTCGACAAAGAGTCGAACTCAACTACATACATCGAAGCAGACATTTAACCTTTCTTTATATTAGTAAACATTCTGAAAAAGATGTATTTATAAGCAGCGAAAATGAACTTCTCCTCAAAGTGTATCTTAAATTGATCCTAAGTGAATTGATCCTCGTGAGTAGTAGCTTTGATCGCATTTAACCAACCCCTCACTTTACCTTGAAGTAGACACGGGGCTAACTTCCTTTTCTAAGCATCCTCTAGGTCCAAATCATCAAAGATTCGCTCATAAGTCTAGCTAGTCATAAACTTCCACAGCAGACACAGTTCTCACAAACGGCTTTTCTCCAAGGGTAGCATAGACCTTGTTGAGCTTAGAAAAATCAACCCTATGCTTTAGAACCACCACCAGTCACTACACCATGAGCTCCTCCTTAGGCATTCTGCATCATGTTCAATATCATATGTGCGAACATAGTCTACATATCAGGGTTAATATCAACCCATGTGCATGTTCCTTCTTTAACTCCTGATATTGAGTTTCATGTTGTGTTCCTTATTTGTCGGCTAATTCTTACTATGGGTAATAAGAGTGATCAGTCTCTCATAAAGGATATCAACATAAGTCATACTCGTGTGTGCAATGCAATATTACTATATATACACAATATAGTTTAAAAAGATCAAAATATAATAATTATGCTCTCTCATAAACCTCTTGATCCATTCTAAGGCATATCTCTTAACCCATCTTTAATGGACGTACTAGTCGAGACACAGTTGTTCGAGTTGTAGTGGTACCCATTATCATAAAAATCCTTTTAAACCTCCACCTAGGCCCTGCTTAGATGCTAGGCGAGGCTTACCACCTAGCGATTCACTTAGGTCTGCTTAGACAAGGTTTTCCACCTCATGTAAGAATCTAAGCTTGTATTTAGGCACTAGTTCGATATTATTTAAGGTTCAATGTCACATACTAGCATCAATATGCTAGTTTTAGGCAGTCTTTCCTCCTTGGCACATCCAAAATCCCAATTTTCCAATTTATATCAGCCGACACAAAACAAAACACTAAAAATTTATTCAAAATACTTAATTTGTCAAAAATCCCTAGCTTAGATTAATCCTTGATGATCCCCACCTAAATGATCAATCCTTAGTCCATTCTTATCGCCTAGCGTCCGCTAGCGATTTTTACAACCTAGGTAGTACTCGGGCGATGGAGTTAGATCATCAAGGTTTAAAATGATACAAGTAATCAATGGATAAACTGTCATATATCTCACAACGCATATACAAAATATAATATCAAACAAAGGTATAAAAAAGACAAGACAGTGGCTTAATTAAATGAACTAAAATGTCATCAAAGTGCAACACATGTTCATTGGATTATACTTTATAGAATTTATTAGTTTGTACATCTTCAATACATCATAAATTACATAATATAATACTGTCTCTATATACAACAATGTGCTAATAGTGCCATAGCACTACATAGTAGAATAAGCAGTAATAGATCCATAAAATATCATATATAAGAGTAAGCATAAGCCTCATGCTCATCATTCGCACTACTCCATGTGCTCTCATCATACCTGACTCTCAATCTATACATTTATGAGTACTCAAGAATATAAGAAACAATGCAAATAACCTCGAGTTAGACAACAGTCTAGTATGAGCGGTTTATAATTCAGAAATAGTTACAAAGTCGATATATCATAAAAAAGAGCAATATGGTATGAAATGTCATACCTCACCTGCTCCTGAATCCAACGGTTTAGCACATATACATATCATATGCTAAACTCTATAATGAGGGGCATGCTACTTTATCTTGGCATATATTAAGGCATCTGAATACTAGATTCGATAATACCTATCATCAACAAAACATTCATAACAATCATTAATCAAAACTTGTATCGAATCTCAAGTGGCTTAGGGATGTGATGGATCTTGCTGGTACAATGAAAATACCATTCAAATAACCCCACCAATCAACACCCTCAGAAAAATTTGCTTGTTAGTAAGTGTCCTTACCCGATGAAGGTCACGTCAACCCTACTAATGACACACTCAGTCATGCCACCAGTAGTCGCACGCCGGTAAGCATACTTTCTTGGTGAATGGTCTTCCCTAAGGTAATCCAATTTCAAGACATGCACATCAAGCCCTTTCCTCACATGGAAAATGATAGGAGTACATGCATGTTGTTCGCCCTACAAGTCACCCATATCTAGAGTAACCCCGATTCTTCAGCTAACTCCTTATGGAAGTCCACATTAATTTTCCATTGCAACATGGATCGGTACCGACCCATATTAGATCGATACTAATCCATACTAGATCGGTACTCATCCACTTAGTCAATTCTAGCTCTTTCTCCTTCTCAAGCTTCAAATGTCTCAAATTTACTACGTGCATAGGTGATGATCCATCATGGATCAAGACAATTCCATCATGTAGCAAAATTCATTCCCTTTGGCATTGCAATCAATCCCACATGCCTTCTAGCCTTCAAAAATGATGGCATAGATCGACATTAATTCATATGGATTAGCGCTAATCCATCACTTAGCCAAATTTGGCTAAGTATTCTCCGCTTCACTCTAGCCATTGATCCATCTTTGATTTCTTTGCCCTAATCATCGTGCAAACTCCAAACACCTTCTCACTAGAATCCACTCCATACACACTCAAGAGCTCTCCAACCATAGATTCAACTCCTCATATCACATTACTTTGATTTCCATGTAATTATTTTTTCAACCATACATGCAAACGCAATATAAATAAACATCATCATATTAAGCTAAACAAATTATACAAGCATTATGCCATACATTTAATGTGCATATGTTAGCCTATATCTTCCAAACAGGAGATTTAAACCATTTAAATTCATATAAATACCATTCGAAATTCGTTTTCAAATTAAGTCAGATCTAATAATATGATTTTAACTTTAGACTGATCCAAAACATACACACACAGATATATATATATATATAGCATGTAAGAGTTTATAAACTGGAAAATTGATCAAATAAGCCAAAATCAATGCAAATCTGAATCCAAATAGTGGAATGAATGAATTTCCTTTCCTAAAACGATGATTTGATGGTCTCTAATGGATCTCCAAAGCTTAATTCCCTTAATCTCTTGATTTTAGCTCAAAATAGTATGTTTAGAATTTTATCTAGGTAGAGAGATAGTTAATGGTGGTTTAGGGTGAGTTTAGATCTGAAAATAAAATGGTAAGATGCTGTACCTAGCACCTACTTACCCTCAAACCCGAAATTAATCAAAACATGCCTTAATAAGTTTTGGGCCTTAACTACAATGTCTACCTAAATTTGCAGTCATATCTCAAAACAGCTGCCAAATTACTATGCCCACTTTATAGAAAGGAAAACTACCAGATCTTTCATTTGGGACTAGAACCAGGTCAAAAGTCAACTCCTATCAGAAGTTATGGCGATTAGAAGTTGTCGGAGCTGTAAATGTCCATAATTTATTCTATAGTCAAAAAATGTAAAAATACCATACTACCCAAAGTTATAGTGTATTCCAAAGTCAGTTGGTTCTACAAAAAATATCTTACTTACTTATCGATATGTAAAAATATGGGTCATTACATTCTCCCCCTTTTAAAAATTTCCCTCAAAATTCCAATGCCAAACAAAACATAACATAAACAAAAAAGCTACAAAAGATGCGCAATGTAAAAGCATAGCAACCAATCTATACTACCATTCTATCATGCATGATATACCAGCAAGCAAACAGAATACCAAATGTGATATTAAATACGATAAACATAACCTTACCAAGCAAAGAGCCACGGATAAGCATTTCTCATGCTCTCCTCAGTCTTCTAAGTACAATCACCTTCACTCTTGTCCATTTAATCCTTACAAGCTTCATGGAATTCCTCCTAACCGACTTCGTACTCTGCTCAACTATAGGAATAGGCATACAATGTCTTGCAACTATCAAATCATCAAATTGATCCAATGTAACTACCATGCCTGAGTCATGCACAAACTTCCAAAGATGCAAAACATGGAAGATATTGTGCATAGCTACTATCTTCTGAGGTAGGTTGACTCTATATGCAAGATTTCCAATTATCTCGGGTATCGAAAATGGTCCCATAAATATTGGTACCAACTTCCTCTTATTACCGATTCGAACTGCATTCCTAATGGAGAAATTTTGACAAAAACTATATCGTCAATAGAGAACTCAGGTCATGTCTTCTCTTAATAGCATAGCTCTTTTATCCGTTTTGTGTAGTTTCCATTTATTTTTGAACGAGATCTATCTTCTCGAAGTTTCTTTAATCATATATGGCCTAAGCATCAGTTTTCCCTCATTTCCCATGTAACAACTCACCTCGGAACATGCTTAAATTTCGACCTAAAAAAGGCCCATCGAGACTTAGAACCATTCTAAGGTAAGCTATTGGTAGTAAAAAGAAATATCATTACAGAGCCATGACTAAACTTTCAGAACTCACAGCAGATGGAACAAAATATAATAGTAAAACTTACCCATTTTTTTCTAATTCATAACAATGTTAAAATAGTAGATACCATCAAACGTAACATAATCCGTTACAACAATGGTCTGAAAACATGGGTACATATGAAAGCTAATAAAAATGGTAAATACTACCGCAAGTCCACCACCTCCATCTCCAAGCGTCACCATTTCCATCAACGTCTTCAACCTATGTTGTAATGAGGAGGGAGTCAGAACAACAATGTCTGGTGAATAAAAACCTCGAGTCTTACCTTTTCAGTACTTAGGCAGCATATCTCAAAATAAGAATATGTCTATGAAAATAGACCATTAAACCATTTAATACTTATTCATAAGGAAAGGAGGCAGGTCCAACCACTTAATACCTTCCATTCCAAAAGCAGGTTTCTAGAATCCCATATCCCAATCATACTTCATAAACAGTTAACAATGTGAGAGATGGTACCGAAGCCACTTAATACCTTTACTAGAAAATAGGCAGACTCTGGTCATTTACTACCTTAATTAAGGCAGACCCCATTATTTAATACCTATTTCCAAGGCGTGCTCCTCAACGGTACTATCTAGCTAACATCAATGAAATCTCTCAAGCCACTTGATGCTTTCTTCTGAAAAATAGGCAGACTCTGGTCATTTAACACCTAATTAAGGCAGACCCCATCGCTTAATACCTATTTCCAGAAGCGGACCCTCCCCCATTGAGAAACCACCTAATGTAACCCCTTGGCCATTTAATACTTCTTCTGGGGAAAAGAGGTGGTCCCTCAAACAACCACTTAATACCTTAAGACCCCGAAGTAGGCTCTTCGTCTTATGACCCATGCTCATAATGACGTCTCACATTAGTTTGACTATTCGTAGGAACTGGTAGCCATGTTTGCGGGGAAGATATCCCCTATAGAATTTGGGACTAACCTTGCGTCATTACGAATGTTTATCATAAGGATATCTCACAGCAATCAAAGTGTACACAACTACTGGTAGCCTCAAAGAGAAGGGCATAGTTCCGTCATGTAACTCTGTTGACCTCACACCCCTATAACTTAGCCATACATCAATTACTCTCCATATATATACACTCATCTCACCATTTCATAAATAAGGCCTTATAAGGACTCTTTCATGTTATGCCTTAAAATAATAATTGAGCAATATAAGATTTTCCTCTCATTTCCACTCTACAATCAATTACCTTCCTAATGGGAGAAAATAAATGAAAATAAATGCCTAATTAACTATGCCATATACGCAATAATTATACGTTAATTGTACAAATAGAGATAAATAAATATCCGCGCCTGATAAGTTCTAAACACATGGATTTTACACTCTGACCTAGCTTTAAATGTCAATTCCCTAACCAAATATCATTACAAGTCCTTTTTCTTCAAATTCCCAAGATTTCAACATACCAAAATAAGAGATTCTAATATCCAAAACATGGAATAAATATTCATAACCAAAACTGCAATAACAAACTTGTAAATAAAATAGAAACTCAATTTATTACACCAATTCAATGGAATATCCTAAATAATAAGAATTGCAATCTAAACTCCATATTCTATTCAACTTCTCTTTTACAAAGAAATAGATAAGAATAAGTGGTGTAAACTACGATTAGAATTCATAAACTAAACCTCTTATTTCATTAAAAAATCATAATTTGAACCAAAGAAGTAAGAGAAGTGGAATAGACTGTGAAATTATCAAAATTTACATAAACGAAACAAATTCCATCAAATTAATGTAAATAATTGAGAATCTCAACATAGAATTGACATATTGAAATAAAAGGAATGGGTATTTTACCTATCGTATTTTCGAAATCCCAAAATCCCTATGGCATATTGAAATCCAAAAATACACTAAATAATCGCTGAAAAGAAATACTAAGGTTTTCACTCACAGATTAGCCTTAGCTTCACTTAAATGGATTTGTAGCTTTCTAATCTCTTCCATAATCTCTCTCTTTTGATACACACACACAATATGGAAGATGTATACATATTCATTAGATTCAGAATAATTGGAGAAGAATAGGATAAGAATAGATTGGAGGAAGAAGAAACAAATAAGAAATAAGCTGAATTTTTCCCTGAATTCTCTACAGAGTTTCTAAATCTTATTTGAGAGATAGCAATGGCAGAATTTTGTTGTATTCCCCAAAAGTAATATGAATAAAAAGTAAAAAGGATAGGGTTCTATATTATAGGGGTTGAAACGCACCAGAATCGTAGGATGAAAATAGTTTAAAACGGAGAAATTCGGAGCATACAAATAAATAGCACACCCCTTCAAACCCTAGTCACCACCACCAACATTTAGCTTTGACCGGTCAACCGCCCCTCTTCGATCGGTCGACCACTAGGGTCGACTGATCCCAATAAAGTGATCGACCGATATGTTTGTTTTGGGAATGTTTTTATTTTCGTTGCTTTTTAATTAATTTTATACCCTAATTAACTTTAACCGTTAAATGTTGATTAGACTTTGCTAAACCCCCAAGCTAATTTTTAAAATTCAAACCCTAAATTTATAATTCTCGTTTGTATTTGAATTCTAACTAAATTAATTTAAATCTGAAAACTTAAAATGCTCATAACTTCTTCGTTTGAGCTTCTTTTTCAGCATATTATTTATAGAAACAGATCAGAATTTCACCACGAACACAACGAAATAATTTTTGTGATCAAATTCCAACTTTTATAAAATTTCCATATTTAACCCTTATCATATTCAATTCAATTTACTTTATTTATTTATGGTTCATCTTATGGGGTATTACATCCCACCTATTAGAAGGGTATTGCGTGAATGGACATATAAAGCTTCGAACAGTGCCATGCCAATGCTCAGTTGATAACCATTGTTGTATATGAACTCTAATAAATGCAAATGATCCTCGCACGAACCTCCAAAGTCAAGTATGCAAGCTCAAAATCATCAACTATATGGTTCACTCTTCTTGTCTGACCATCAGTTAATAGGCGATAAGCTATACTCAAATTTAGATGCAAGAATTTCCAAAATCCTCTCATAAGTAACGGGTCTTTATCTCTCATAATATTAATGCTTTTAGTACTCCATGAAATCGTACTATCCAATCACATATTACTCAACCATTTAGATGATGTTCTACCGGAATATAAAGGCATGAATTGGTCGTTCTTCGTTCATCTATCAACTATAATTCAAATACTATCGTACCCTCCTATATTTCTCAAAATCCATCGATGAAGTTCACCGATATCTACTCCTACTTCCACTATGAAATTTTAAGCAGTTGTAGCAAATCACTCGGTTTCTTTTGTTCAACGTTTACATGCTAACAATTCATACATTTAAAGATAAATGTCCCAATGTCCTTCTTCATTCCTTCCCAATAAAATAAATGCTTCATATCTTTATACATTTTATTTCCTCTGTAATGGACGGTCAACTTTGAATGATGGCACTCTCATAGCATCTTATATTTAAGCCCTTCTATATCGGGTACATATAATCTCCTATCTTTACAAAGCTAACCGCCTCAGTCAAATCCATACTACTTCAAATCTTCGGACTCGACCACCCTCTCTAGTTAGTAATAATCTCTACCAATCTAGCATCACACTTCTGACTGGCTTCAATATGCTCTATATGAGTAGGTCTAATTGTTAAGCTCGACAACATCTTTGACTGCAGCTCACGTCTAGTTTGAAAATTATATTCAACTATGTACTCTAACCATATTCACTCTAGGAAAATGCTCTAGAGCTAGCATATCTCCTACTTAATGCTTTTAGATTACATTTGCCTTACCAGACATATATGAAATGTCAAAGTCGTAGGAGGTTATGAACTCTAACCATCTTTGCTGACGTAGGCTAAGGTCCTTCTGTGAGAAAATGTATTTCAACGTCATATGGTCGGTGAATAGCTCGGACCTTTCTCCCAGCAATTAATGCTTCTAGGCCTTCAATGCAAATACTTTAGTGGCTAACTATATATATGGGTCAGAAATCTTTGCTCATACAGTTTAGTTGCCTACTCTCATGAACGACAATTTTACATCTTTGCACCAATACCATCTCAAGTTCAATATCTAATGCATTTTGTTTATACTATCAACTCCTCATTACTATTTGGAATGACTAACACTATAACATTCCTTAATATTTCTTTTAGACAAACAAATGCATGCTCACACCTCACATCCCAAATAATAGTTTGATTATTATTTATCAAATGAGTAAATTGTGCAGCTCTCTTAGAGAAGCCTTTAATGAATCTTTTGTAATAACCTACTAATCCAAAAATGCTTCTCACATCCATCACATTCTGATGCCTTTTCCAATCTTAGTCTGCTGCTACTTTGGCAAGATCTATGGTTAAATAACATGACCCAAGAACATCACTTCTCTCCTTCAGAAGTGACACTTTCAAAACTTAGATATATATATTGATGCTTCCTCAATGTCTAAAGTGCCACTCTCAAATGTATCTTGTGTTCATATTATTTTCCTGAATAGACAAGAATATCATCGACAAACATAAGTATGTACTTATTAAGCTGATCTCTTAAAAAACAATTCATAATATGAACAAAGTATGTCGATGCATTGGTTGGCCCGAATGGCATCAACAATCACTTATAAAATCCAAATGTATCCAGAATGTGTTTATCAGCACATTATCCCTCACTGTTATTAGTTAGTGAAGACCCATCACCAAATCCAACTAAGTAAACTCCTTTTCACTATGGACCGGATTGAACAAGTCATCTACATATGGAAGAGGATACTTGTTCTTTCTTGTCATCTTATTCATTTTATGATGATCAAAGAAAAGTCTTAATGAGCCATCCACCTTAGTTGTGAATGTTATAGGTGCTCTCCACTCAGAAGCACTCTTCTAAATAAATCCTTTCTTTAGTAGCTTATTTAGTTACACCTCTATTTCTCGTTGCCCTTGGGGTGCTATCTATATCAAAGGCATAACGATGTGTCTGGAATCCTACGCAAGATTGTTACAGAACTCAATATTTCTATGTGGTGTTAACCTTATAACCTCCTCAAAAATACCAAGATACTCCCTCGTAAGGATAATAAATCAATATGCGGGATTTTGAGTGAATTCAGAAAGTTAACCATCACTGCATCCTTGGGGATGTAGCTCAACTCTATGTCACGTCCATTGACACTCCCTATCTTCACTAATAACTTCTAGTAGTTGAGTGCTACTCCATTTCTCTAAAGTCAATCCATCCCTAAAATAATCCCAAACCTTAAAAAACCAATGCTAACAAATCATAAGAAAAGATGCATATGCTTCAATAATATGATGTCATGACAAACCATATTCAACTAGTGGAATCTCCCACATGATTCAACCCTAACAAAAGTCTATCTACTAAGTTAGGTCTTAACTCTAACCTATCTACTAGATCACTGGATATAAACAAATGGGATGCACCCACATCAAATAAAATACAAACCTATACATCATAAATGCAAGTCATTCCTTAGATGGTGATGCCCTTCCCCTTCTTTTCTCGTTGATTGAGCACTCGACAAGCTGGGAATAACATTTAGCACATAAGCTTTCACCACTTGCCTATCCTTAATCGATCCTAGACAATCCTTCTTTATGTTCTCAGGCTTACCACAATAGAAAGACTTCTTTACAGTAGAACAATCCCTGGAGAGATGTCCCTTATATTTACAGTCATCATAAGTTGGAGCAAATTTTCTTTTCTTCTACTCTTTCTGGATTTGCAGTTGCTTCTTTCCCTTGTTATTCTAGGGTTTTTTCCTTTTTTTTCCTCCCACTACTTATGACTCTGCTTCTTCTTTGGTAACAATATCTTACTTTGGCTTTGGGTACAATCTCTCATGCCTCAAAGCCTTCTCAATCATTTATCAAAGCGCTCGTCGATATGGTTTACCAAGCACTACCCAAGATAATCATTTAGACCAATAATGAACTTTTTATTCTTCTTTAGGGGGGTGATGAAGAATGATATCCCATATTTTGGAAAAGAGTCAAACTTAGCTACTACTCCGAAATAGACATATTACCTTGCTTCAGATCAATAAACTTTTAAACAAGATGGATTTCTTAATAGTAGAATAAACTTCTCCTTTAAGCGTGCCGTTAATTATTCCCAAGTGAACTGATCCTTGGGAGTATTACTTTTGATCACATTCCAAAAACCCATCACTCTACCTTGAAGTTTTCAAAAGGCTAACTTCCTTTCTCGCTCATCCACCAACACCTAATCATCAATGATGCACTCATAAGTATCTAATCGACCCTGCATTTCCATACCAAACTCCATTCCCATGAACGGCTTTCCTCTAAGTCTAGTATAGTCCTTATTGACCATAGAAAAATCAACCCTAGCCTCTTGCAATTAAGCACCATCACCATCCACTACACCCGGAGTGCCTCCTTGGGCATTCAACATCATGTTCATGATCATCTATGTGAACATAGTGTAACATCCCATAATTTTATATGATTAAATAATTAAATTAAAAAGCATAAATTTGTAATTCATAAAAAATGAAAAATATTAAATTTCTTTAGGAGTTGGAATTAGGCTTTGAGGCTATTACGGTCAAATTTTTCGCAGCATTAGAGCAGGCTCGAATGGATGTATTATACTTCAGAATGATGAAAGAATGGATTTAAATGTTCGGAAATAGAGATAGTGGTTTTGATGACAACAACCTTTGTAACTTATTTTATTATAACTTATATACTAACACTATTGTCTGGATATATATGAATGTTATTATGCAGGATATATATAAGGCAGGTACTGATTATTGAAGACTGTATAGTATAAAGATCAAGAATGAAGGAATCAAGTTTGAAGACTCATGAGTATCAAGATCTAGATTTCAAGATAAGTGTCTAGTTTTGTTAAAACTTCATAATAGCATGGAAATCGTCATTCCAAATTTCATTTGGGATGGAACCCATTTCTACGTTCTTAGTGGCTTATAAACCCACGACAGGTAGCTTACAAACCTATGACAAGTGGCTTACAAACCCACGAACATCCTGGTTTTGTACAAGTTCTTGAGTCCTGATGTGATGAGATATTCTACAGGAAGAAGCTTGCAAAACTACTTCAAAATGGTTTTTCAAAATGATTTTCAAAACTGCTTTTCAAAATATTTTAGCCTTAAAAATTATATTTTCAAATGATTTTCAAAAAGATGTTTTAGCCTTAAAATATTCTTTGTTTTTGTTTTTAAATAAACTCTTGTTTTAAACTTCATTTGTTTTTAAACTATCTTCTGATTTTTAAAAAATTCTTTTATAATATATATATACTTGAGATTTAAAATCAAATTTATATATACATTCTAAAAATATATTTTTCTACTCTTCTTTATTTTAAATCATAGGAAAATTAGTTTATTTTACTCCAGAATTATTTAATCTTGTTTTCCTTCCAATACCATTTTCAAAAAAAAATTTACATTGTTTTTAACTAAGGGATGTCGACATCATGGGATACCCCATGTCGACATGGTGGCCGTTAAATTCAAAAGTTTGAATTTTCAAAAGAAGTGTCTATTTGTTTAAATCTCTTCACGAATGGTTATGACCGTTACTGGTCTATAAATAGCCTTCACAAGCGAATTTTTTAACGAACTATTTTCTTGTTTTCTTCACTCCTTCTCCACAAAACCATATTCTAAAATTTTCATATTTTTAAGATCGTGCCGAAATTCTGCCGAATTCTCAAGTGAATCAAATTAGAATCTCATTCTTGTTTGATTCACTACCCTCTCTCGAAGATCAAAGTGCTATTAAGAGTTATAGGATCAATTTGTAATCAAAAGTTTATTGAGTCTCTCTATAAGGTGTGGTTGTGCCTGGAAATCAATTGGGTGATCTTGTGTCCTGTATATCAAGAGAGTTTGCCCCGGACTCGAAGACAGGAGGGTACCTAAAGGCCTTTAGAAATTGAGGATTGTAATCTCGACATTGGTATAATAAAAATCTATATGAGGTGTTTGCCTTGGTGCAGGACTGGACGTAGGGTAACTCCAAACCAGTATAAAATCTGGTGTGTTCTTTCCTTTTACTGCTTTTTATTTACTTTCTGCATCTGTGTTTGATTCTGTGATTGTTCTGTGATTAAGTTCTGCATTTGTTTATATCATAAATTTTAAATTAGTCCATATAAGTCTTAGAATCCATTAAACACTATTCACCCCACCCCCCCACCCCTCTAGTGTCAAATTAGCCTTAAGATCCTTAATATGCACTCCCTTTCACTAAAGACCTAGAGACAATCTTGGAATGGCATTGGAAAGAATTTCAGAGAGCTAGAGTAAAGGATGCATTGAAAGTAGAGGTCAGTACTGACCACTTTTCAGGTTGGTACCGACATTTTTTTGTGCTCTTTAGGGAACCTTGGAGCTTTGGTTGAGGAAAGGTTAGCTAAAGTGATCGTCTTAAGGCCCATTTCTGAAGAAATAGTTAAACAACTCAATAGAGAAGGAAAAGTACAAGATGCATTAGACCTTCTCGGCAATAACTTGGTTTCTAGGGCAGAAGTGCTTGGAAATTGCGGTATCAAAGCTAGAAGATGGAATAGAGTAAGACATAGGCCTGTTAACGGATACTTTCGGATATTGATAGTGTCATATCCACATCCGCATCCAAAATCATTTTTGGATATTGGATATCTGCATCCGCGAATAAGGACAGATATTGGATAATTATCCTATTCACTAATGACTGATAAATCAAGAAACATAAATAGAAAATTTTAGTTTAACGTAAAAAAAATTTCAATCCCATTGATTATAAAAGTATTAAAAATAAATAAATATGATGATAATAAATAGTTTTGAGCAATTAATATACATTAAGTGCATATAATATAAACTACTAACTTAATAAAGTAGTAAATAAATATCTTTAATTGTACTAAAATACACATAATTTAAACTATAATCTTGACAAAAGCCGGATAGATAATTTTCGGATGTGGATGTCTTCGTATCCACATCCGCATCCGTTTATTCGAATTTCGGATATTTATCCACTTTTTGGATAAGGATGTGGACGAATTTATGATTTTTTGGGTATCCATTGATAGCCCTAGAAAGACTGGATGATTTGCAATTAGCAAATTAGATCGGTACCGATCTGATTCTGGGTCCTACCGATATGATTTAATGTTATAAAAGGACCTTATCACCCCTTATACTTTTCTAGATCTGGAGTTTGACTTGATATTTTGTGATCTAGCAACTTTAATGGATGATTCTTCTACAAGTAGCTAGCTTAGACAACTAGGTAGGGACTTTTTCTAAGGACTTTAGCACTGGGGTTTTCTATATCTTCTTCTACCATCAACTTGGAAAATCATATCAAATTCGAGATGTACTAGATTTTGGTCATATTTGAGTTTTAATCTTTGTATTACTAAGAGAAAACATAAGATACTAAAAATAAAGTGAATGTAGACCGGAGAAATTTTCGATATAAAAATCGTGTTCTTTCCCTTGTTTATTTTGATAGATCTATATTGTTGGTGCTTTCATTTGATATTAGGGTGTTGTGTCAACTTTTGGTGCAATAAAAACCTATTCCATTGCATCCAAAATGTCACTTACATTCAAAAAACAAATATAATTTGCTGATTTTGGTTAAACGGGCTAGAAATTAGAAGATGTCAAACTTAGTGGCATTTTCGTAATATATTAATTTTGACATTTTTGCCTAAATTTGAATTACTTCAAACTATAAATAGAAATTAAAACCTATTCTCTAACCACATTTTAGTCTAAACATCTTTCCTCAAATCTCCATCTTATTCTTTATCTATCTCAAAACAAAATCAATTCCAAATCCCCCAAATCAAATCCAAACCAAACCAATAACTAGATGAAATCGATCATCATGAAAAGAGCAGCATGAATAAATCAAAGCTATCAAGAGATTTGGCATTTTTAAGGTGGGGGGTTTTTGGACAGCGAAGAGTGAGGAGGATTCATCTCGGATCAGAGAAGATGCACGACTAATCGGTGAGTGAGATTTATCATATTTGTGTATATATTGATAAGACTAGTAATTCCCCCATTATGATCTTAAACCAAATTTATAAATGATATAATTAATAATTTAAAACTATTTCTTTTAATCCACACTTGATTACATAGTATTCCATGGCTGGATGGTGAAAAAATAATTTTTTATTGACTGTAATTAGCAAAAGTTAATTTCTTTAATTAAAAAATATGAAATACAAAAGTGTTCCAAACTAGGCATATTATACATCAAAATTGTAATTCCTGACAACATAAATCCATTAGTGGTGTTTGTTTGTTGAATGGGTGCATGGATAGATCATAAAATGCTTTGGAAGTTTCGATAAACATGGATCGTTCGTTTTGATCCAATGGTTAAACAACGATGATACGACGATCGGGAGGCATTGACGCGAAGAGGAGGTCGAGAGGAGTTCAACGCCAGGGTCTGATCGACCCCAGTCGGTCGAAGTTTTCCAAAATGGCAAGTCTACATCCGATGTCCATAAGGTAGCACAACCACCTCCGGAGGTCGGGGTGGTTGGAGAAGGTGAGGCTTGGGTCGAGGATGGTGGTGGTTGGAGAAGGTGAGGCTTGGGTCGAGGATGGTGGTGGTAGGCTATGATTTGGTGGCGGTGGTCCATATCTGACGGTGTGACAACGTGAGATTTGGAGGATGTAAGGTAGCATGGTAGGACGAACACTCTAGCAAACGAATGTAATATTAATAATAATTACGTTATTAAATTAAATAATTACCATAACGCCCCTTAACTTTAAATGTTCATATCTCCCACATACGATCTTCGTTTCACGTGTGGTTCATTGCACCGGATTGTGGCAGGACGAGTAACAGTTTGGTATGTTGTTTGTTGTGCTTTGCACTACTTCAGAAAGGTGACTTACTTTGGTAGATTCATTATATGGGGTTCTACGGGAATGTTTCGGTACATGTATAGGGAAAGTAGTCCTTGGTTGTACTAGTGACATTTGGCGATGATGAGTTTGGGCTTGATCTAGTAGCTTATAAACTATGGGGCGATGATGAGTTTGGGCTTGATCCCTATAGTGTTGTTGACCATTTGGAAAATGTCTTGCATGGACTTGACTTCAATAGCAACATACATTTTTGGCATTCGAGCTGAGACTTTGGGCTCGATCTTTTGCATACATTTTCGACATTCGAGCTGGGACTATAGGCTCGTTCGTTTGCACACGTTTTCGGCATTTGAGCTGGGACTTTGGGCACGATCGTTTGGATTTGTTTTTGGCATTCAAGCTGGGAATTTAGGCTCTATCATTATCATATGTTTTCATTATTGGAGCTGGGACTTTGGGCTCAGTAATTAGCATACGTTTATGGAACACGATAGGGACTTTGGACTTGATCGTGTGCATATGTTTGCGACATATGAGCTGGGACTTTAGACACAATCGTGTGCCTATGCTTGTGGCGATGGTGAGTTGGGACTTTAGGCTTAATTGTGAAATATTGTTTTGGTATATGATTAGACCCAGTAGGCATTTTAGTGAGACCTTAGCTTATGACATCACTATAGTATAATATTGTGTTTAGATGACTAATTGGGTGCATGTGACATAGGTTAAGGTATGGTTTTCGAGCATAAGTGTTAATTTACTTGCTTACTAGTAGTATACACTTATATGATGTGTTTCACTCAGCAGACCTATGTCTGACCACCTCTATCATTCTCTTCTTTTTAGATATACTCAAATAGGTCGACAAAGAGGATCGATGGTGACTTGGAGGCGTAATGGTACAATCCGGATGCATATTTATTTATAGTATCTACTATTTATCTCAGTTACTCCTAGAGATGGCAATAGGGCTGGTTTTTCATGCCCTAGACCCGCCCTGGGTTTTTCAAACACTGACCCAGAACCGCCCCGTAGACCCGGTGCAGGTCTAGATTTTTGCCCCGAACCGAAACCCGTTCGGGTCCGGGTAGACCCACCCCGCCCCAAGGCCCGGTGAGACTTTATATATTCATTCAGTATTGCATATTAGTGTACATATATTTATTTATTTTATTTGTAAGAGACATTATCACTAAATGACATTGAATATAAATTACAATATGTTTACAATAATAATGACAAATAATAAAAATGAGGTATAGAATAATAGTTCAAAATGTACACATATGTTAATATATAATTATCAATGGCACAATTTAATATTATAAAAATCCCATAACTTGTTAAGTGAACATTATAATATCCATGATATAATTAGTTATGTGTAAAAGGATTAACAAATCATCATTATAGTAGTAAAGTGATTTTATGGTATATCAGTAGTGTGGGTTGGGTCGGGTCGGGTTGGGGCGGGTCATCTAAGCCCCAACTTGACCCTAGACCCGAAGCTTCCAAGAGTGGGTCATGGGTCTACCCTCCCCAACGATGCGATGGGGCGGGTCTTAGTGGGTCAAAAAAGGGATGGGTCTATAGGGTTTAGATCCTAGACCCACCTCATTGCCATCCCTAGTTATTCCTAGACATTGGGCTATTTTTTAGTTATTAGTGTAGAGAAACGTTGTAAGTGAAGTATATTTAATACAGTATTATTTTGTTCATCTAAAATTATCATATTATTGACTATTCTATTTTATTCCTTCCTCTCTGAGTTTTAGAAAGTGTATAATATTTTAGATAACCCTATTATATGATATTTTTTATGTATTTACTTCAAACGATCTACTGTCTACGAGGTCTGCGATGTCCAGATCATTTAATTCATGAATCAAAGCTTCATAGATGGTGGGATGTTACATTTGGTATCAGAGTCTAGGTTAGGCGATTCCTACTAAATTAGGTCGTATGAGAAATTTTATTTGTAACTTTTATTATATATATATATAATTACACAACATCTCGTATATTTTGACTCATTAAGGTAGTTGTTGGCTTATCCCTTCTTGAAGTAAAGAACAACAATTTAAATAAATGTTGAGATTTTAATAGTATGGGTTAAAAGATAAATTCATCACATCGATTTTAATTTACTCCATAGAATATTGCTAGAAGAGGGTTTATATGCCAAGTAGTAATGGAGTAAATTATGGGACTAACGACGAATAAGAACGAGAGCAGCATCCCTAAGTCCATAGGATATAATGTGATAAAGGGTACTTAGTCATTTTTTAGATTGTAGTTAGGCTTATGTAAATTATGATCTACTCCAATTAAAGTAACTAAATTAACTGAAATTAACTTAAATGTTTTCCCTAAAAGTTAGAAATAAGAATGTCTGAGATTTTAGGGGAAAACATAGAAGTTGAATCTTGTTTATCATATTGTAATAATGACCCATATTTAATTTTCGAATATAGGAAATTTAGTAAGAGATAATTTTTCATAAATATTTTAAAGGTTTTACTTTTGTAAAAAATTTAATGTAAGGCAAATTTTTATACTTATATTTTGATCTGTAATTTGCTTTTGACAAGAAACTTTTAAAAGGCAAATAAAAAGTAAGTAACACACATCTTTTTGAATATCTTTTATTTTATAAATACTTTGTCACACTTTGAATGTTAATCAAAATATTACACTTTCTTTACATGTTTGTAAGAATTTATAATTTATAAGTTCAAAAGGGTGTGATTTATAAGTTTATTTTTTCAAATCAAATTTGAACAATTTTGGATAAAATCTAAATTGAGAAAAATAGAGGAATTTAAAATTATTACTTTAAACTATGGAATGTTTCAATTATAATATGTATATATTTTTGAATGGAAATTGAAGGGTTTGTGATATAAACTTTTGAAAATATGCATTAATAAATGATTTAAAGATTTTGGAAATTATTAAATTAAAGTAAAAGTGGTTTATGGTTTTATATGATTCAATATGCAATAAGTAAAATTGTTTGAAAATCTGTTTAACCTGAATTTGAATAACCTATTTTGGAAAAAAATTATGTAATGTTCGAAATTAAACATTGGATAAAGTTAATAGTGAAGCTTACGATTTTTAAATTTTACTTGTTCTATGTAGAATAAGATCTAAGATCAACGATTTTGTTTAAAACTAAATTGAAAAGTTATTGATATTTTCAACTGAAATTTGATTGGAGATAGAAAATTTATTGATATTACAAAGCCTATAAGGTTTCAAATGATTTTTTTGTGAACTAGCTAGGATGATCAGTATGCCTTTGTGCTAAAGCTTTACTAGAAATGAACGTTATGAATTTGTGATTTAATGATTGGTACTTCAAATTAATGAAGGCATTATTTAAGAATTTTGGAAAAATAAAATTTGAAACAACAATGAAAAATCTATTTTGAATTGGGAATTTACTATTATTTATAAAGTATGGTGGAATTTAAATAAATAATAATATGATTTTTGGAAGATTATCTAAATTTTTAAGCAAATAATAATATAACTTTTTTACGGAGTTTATAAAATAATATTTGTTATATAAGTAAAAAAAATTAGAGGTATTTTGAGGAAAATAATAATAATAAAAAGATATTTTCCACGAATATTTTTGAGTTAAATTACAACAATTTTGGATATAAATGACAATAAAAAGAATTTTTGGGATTTAATGTAGAATGTTGTTGAATGATATATAATAATAAAGTGGTTGCGAAAAAACATACAATTTAAATAAATATTCTTGTTTCGATGTAAAATGACAACAATATCGTTTTAAAGGAAATTTGATGGAAAATATTGGTTTTGGTTTAAATAATGATGTCTGAGACATTTAAATAATATGTTGGAAACAAAAGATTTCTAAAGGATATTATCAATTTGAAAAAAAGAGTATACTATTTTGAGATAATAGAGAAAAAAAGTATTTTTATGACAAACAATATTGAGATGATATATACATAAGAAGGAAATAACAAGTTTAAATTTATTATTTTTAATTATTGAGACATATGTAATTAAATGTTGTTTGAAACTAACATATGTTTTTACATTAATGACTGGGATACACTTATATAAGATGTGAGAAGCATGAGAGCATAGTTAAGTAAAAAGTTTTCTAAAAAGTTGAATGATAAAATATTAGTTCTATAAGATACTTGTCGATAGAAGATGACTATATTTGTCTAGGTAAGTGTTTTTGGAGTACGATGATGTTCATAAGGTACTCTAGCCATATGGTTTTTTTATCGGACTACACAAGCATGTGGAGTTAACATTATTTTTGAAGTATCTAGTGTTGTATGATTTCAAGACATGAAGTAAATGTCTTGACTTGCACGTAATAAGGTACAAAAGCGATTATAGGAAGGCGAGATTTAGTGATGTAACACCCCTAATTTCAATAACATTATTCAGGAGATTTAATTAGATAAATTAAATAGAATAATGTAAATGTTGAGTGATAAGGGGATTGATATTTGAATAAATATTAAGTGGTCGTGCTTATTAATTTAAATGGGTTTAAGAATGGTTTATAGTGTAATAAAATACGCAAGTGTATATTGGATATTTGCCATACATAACCTTTACTCTATATATATATATATATTTGCCTCTTAGGCCATTCACATTCATATCTCAATTTCACAAAAGCAAACGTAAGCTTAAGAGGATAAGGCCGGCCATTATTAGAGAGGAAAAAGAAAGGAAATTCAAAGAATTAAGGGAAGGGAATAATCTCAAATCCAAACCAATGTCCGTATCATAAATCAAGGTGAATAATAATTTCAATCTATAATTTCTAAATATATGTTTTAGATTTAAGTTTAAATTGGATTATATGATGTTTGAGGATGATATGCTTGAATTAAGGTTTGTTTAAATTTAAGCAAGATTGTTTAAATGAAGATTCATACAGTTTTAGGCTAAACCGAGTGATACTGATGTTTAAATGCCATGGAAAAATTATATGTTATGTAAAACATGATTTTGGAGTTGGATTTCAAATTTGATAATTTTCCAAGTTATGGAAAGTTTATTATATTTTCGTACGAAAATATGATTAATTGGGTTTAAGAATTTATTTCAGAAATTATCAAGAATTTGGATTTGAAATTTTAATGTGTTAGATAACATGATTAAAGTGAATATCTGTAATTTTTGGGGATTTTCTTAAGTAATTTACAATATGAAATAAATTATTTTAAGAGAAGGATCTAAATGATTTACGTGTAAATTAAGTGGAAGGGTTTATCTACAAAAAGCTAATATTGATGTTTATCAAATAATAAAAGGGCGGTTAGTTTTGTAAAGCATGGAAAAAGTTGATGCAACCAATTATATGCTTACACATAGGCAAGTTAGTTGAGATAAATTTAGCATTTAACCCATAAAAACAGGTTTTGCCTCTATTAGAGGTACCTTTCGACTCATAGCTTTCTCCTTCGACTAAGTCGAAACCCCATTAAATCAAAACCAATACACAGAGTATCATCTAGGTGGTACACAGTGGATTAGGGAAAGGCGTAAGGTGCTTTGCTTCTAATGGAGTCGATACCTGTGTTTGTTTTAAAATATTAAGCGCTTGCCTTAGTTTTACTAAAGTTTTCATATGGTTTGGAAAGGAGTTTTATAATAGCTTTCGAAGGGGTTGCCATATTTTGTTTTAAAAGTAAAGGGCTTTCGAATGATTTCTTTTAGTTGTAAATAAATGCTTTCGAATAAAGGGGTTCTGACTCGGTCGAAGCCATGCCGCCAATTCTTGTATCTTTGAGGGTATTGAAGTCATCAATGCTTTCGAAGGGTAGTGTTGTTTTAAAGAAGGATTAAGGTGCTTCCTAAATGCTTTTGAAAGGGGTTGAGGGTTTCGCAGGCAATGGAGTCGAAAGGGGGTTTCGAATCTATCCTTCAAAGTTTTAATTTAAAGGATTGTGCTTTCGATTATATGGTTCCGACACCATCAATTTTTCCCTAAACAATTTTATAAGGGTTTCGAAAGAGATACTTTCTTGTATAACCCTTTTGACCTAAATGATGTTTTTAAAGCATAAACCCAATGCTTTCGAAAGGGGTACTTTTGTTTGTTTCGAAGCTATGTTTTAAAGGACGTTTTGATACCATCGAAAGGTATATTTGATTTTGAAAGAGAATATTTATCAAGGGCTTCGAAAGGAATGTTTATTATGTTTGTAAAAGAAGCTTTTGCTTTTGACGGAAGTCATACAGAGGTTTCGAAAGAGATATTTTTAAGATTTCAAAACATAAACTTAATCTCAATTATAAGGAATAACCATAGCATAAACAAACAAAAGGATTTTGAAATGAAGAAGTTTTCATTGATTATAAAGGTTAAAGGGTTTAACCAGGATATATATATATATAAGATAATAAACCATAGGTGTTGGTATTACTTATTGTTATGTATACTTCTTCATACACTTATTCGCATAGTTATTAACCTATAACAATATTTTGGGAAAGGGAAGAATAACCAGCTAGGTTAACCCATAGTGAATATAAATTAAAGATATTGGCAGGGGCCAATAGGTTCATAGTAAGCCCATGAAACTGTGTATAGGAAAAGGTATTGGCAGGGGCCAATAGGTTCATAGTAAGCCCATGAAAACTATGTAGAAATGAAGATGTCAGAAAGACAGGTTCCTAGTCAGCCCATGAAAACTATGATAAAAGAAAAGATATTGACAGTTAGTCAATAGGTTTCTAGTCAGCCAATGAAAACTAGGTTAAAGAAAAGATATTGGAGTTACCAATAGGTTCATAGTGATACCATGAAAACTATGTAATTGGATAGGTAGTCCTTAAACGTTTAATCGGTTATTAGTCAGCCTATGAAAACTATTAGGTTAATAGTAATCCTAAAAACGATAATTGAGACAGATAGTCAAAATGAATGGGGATGGGTAATCTAGAATTTATTCATTTATTTTACATATCATCATATTATATTAATTTGAGATGTTTTAACTATTGTGGATGCAGGAGCACAGCATATTGTTTTATAAATGTTTTAGGATACTAGTGAGGGGAGAACTATTGAATATGCTAGTATATGATTTTTGTTTGATGATAATAAACATAAATATATTCATTTCAATGTATTTGTTATTGTACTATTTTATTTTCACATAATTAAATAAATATTTGCTGAATAAAATAAATAACACAGAATTTAAACTCAAATAAATATTTTAGTCAAACAAATATTTTATTACAATTTTGAATAGTACAAATTTGAGCTCTCACTACATATATACATTTTTCAACTACAATACAATTTTGATTACATCTCAAATTTCACTTTACATTGTTCACCTCACTACATATCACTCATTCACTCATATTTTATTTTCGACTTTGCTCCAGCCCGAATCCAGCATCTGAGTTATCTACAAAATACATACTGACGCAGCAAAATTGAAAAGGAAGTATTTTTTTACAGGGTAAAATAAAATGTGTGTTTTGAAAATATTATTTGCCTCAGTTAATTGGGTTGTTTGTCATCATTATTTTGAATTCATCATACACGAACAACTTGTGACATGCACAGTGTATCACTGTACATGCCACAAGGTCGTGCACACCGATATACACTTGATAAAACTGCATGGATATGTGAGCACAAGGTCAAACCCGAGCCGAGGCTGGATTCAACTCAGGTGCAATAAAAACACATCACAAAATTGTCGAGTACAAGTTCTCATGCAACAAGAAGTCAAAACCAGACCATGCTAACAAGTGCACAAATGTGTACACAGGAGAGCAGACTCGACAGTGGAGTCAAAGCAATATGAGAATTCAAGTGAAGACTAGAGAATACAAGACTATAGTGAATCAGATTGCACATATACAAGACTCAAGTCCAAAATCATATTCCAAAATACAGTGAACTAATGAATGCAACAGAATACAAGTGAAGCCTCAACAGTCAATGGTTCAAATGTCAAACAGCAAAGACTGGAAGAAACTGCAACAAGCCTCAACAGTTAAAGTGTACACATATATGGTGGATAGCACACAATACAACTCAATGCAAGACAAATTCCAAAATCACAATGAACTAGTACAAAAAGTGTGAACATCACATAAAGGAGGCAAACAAGTATACATATGTAAAGATATCAAGTGAAGGCCACACAAGCTCAACTGTATACAAGTGCAGACTGCACAGTCAAGTTCAAATGCAAGCACATGTAGCAAACTGACCGGTATAGGAGTGCTTGATCAACATTTCGTCAGACTAAGATACAAGGAACACCAGGTTTAACATATGCAAAAATGTATCAGACTAGAAGAGCCCAAAGCTTGAAATCGGTTTCACATAGACCAAACACATGAAAACCAATAGACCATATATATATTAAGCACATGAATCAAATGGTCAAGACCAGATACAAGGGAAAAGACAATCTCACCATATCAGTACAGCAAGGATAGACTCGAGTACACATAAAGACAAACTGAACAATAGAGACTCGAGTGAAACAAGTCAGTACAACATGAACTACTCGAACACACAGACATGTGTATATGCAACTACAAGCAATAAAACAGTAAAACATATTGAATCGGACTTCAACCAACATAGCAATGGTCAGAACAGGACATCAACTCTACACAAGTACAAGCACAGTTTCAAGTACACCATGTATATACATGAACGACCAGAAATGATACCAGAGCCATCACACACATATACATACATATATGTATCTATATACATGGAGTGACATACAAATATATAGTAAAAACTGTGAAGCCGTGGGTCAATTTGCAGTTATAAAAATCAAGGTTGAGTTCGAACAAGTCAAAGTCAAAGCCAAGTGATAACACGAGTTGAACAAGTCAGAGTAAAAGCCAGGTGATAACAAGAATCGAACAAGTATAGATTATCACAATTTTAATTACCAAAGTAAGAGCCGTGATGACCAAGGAAGAATCGAACAAGTCAGAATCAAAGCCGTGGTAATCAAGCATAGTACATCATAAAATATTCGAATTGAACTAGTCTAAAGAAATCACAAGCATTCAAGCATAATCATACGGCCGAGTTAAATTAACAGACAAATTCAAATGAAAATATTTGAATGTTAATTTAGGGTTTTCAACCCTATAAATACCATCAACATCATCAGCATTAAAGGTAACGAGTTCAAGCATATCAACGAGAATAAATAAAGAAAATCGCATACCAATTCATTCAATTCGAACTCGATCGAGAAGCAGCCGTATGCAAATCAAAGTGACAAGTTGATTGACGAAATAAACCAAAGAAAGATCATCTTTCAATCAACAAATTTGAATCAGCAGCCTCAAATTTCCAGAAGCCCTAAATCGTCAAAGAGGAACGAAGAGAAGCAGACGTTCCAAAGCAAAAGAGAGTGACTGGAGTTTACAACAGAGAAGACAAGCCTTTCACAAATTTAATTGGGTCGATCTCTTTTTTCTTTGAGCCGATATATTTTTATTTGGGTTAAATTTATATATAGGGCTTAAATTTTTAAATTAGGGTTTCTTGTTTAGTGTTTGTTTTTTAATTTTTATTTGTCTTTTAAACTTTTATAAAATTCTAGTCATGTGATTAGGGGACGAACTACGGTGGTGTAGTTCGAGAATTCACAACTCGGTGACTGAGTTGTGGCAGGGTATTGAGCGTAGAGTTAGGTTAGTCGATAGCGGGTGTCGTAAGTTTACGTGTGTAAGTGTCTAACTACTTAATTTCTAGTAGAAACCTCGGGGGCAGCACGTAGGAAGGGTTTTGCCGAAGCTGGGTAAATCTGTGTTGTTCTATTTCTGCTTTTATTATTCTGCTATTATCTGTGCTGCAATTATTTTATATATTTTCGCATTAATTTTCATAATTATTAGTACCACCCTATTCACCCCCCCCCCCTCTAGGGTGAAATCGATCCTACAAGTGGTATTAGAGCTAGGAACAAAAGTCAATTTTTGTTTTAAAAATTTGATTTTTCAAAAATAAATTACTGTTTTAAATTTTTTATTTTCTAAATGGCTTCTTTTAATAATGCTTTTGTTGAGGGTCAATCCATAGTTAGACCACCAATGTTCAATGGTGAATATGCTTACTGGAAAAATAGAATGAAATTTTTTCTAAAAACCATTAATGCTTGAAATATTATTGAGACACGATATAGGACACCAACTATAGTAGTAGATAATCAAGAAATAGAAAAGCCAATGGATCAATGGACAGATGTAAAAAATAAATTACAAAATGCCAATGCTAAAGCTATGGATTCTATTATTTGTTCATTAGATTAAATTGAATTTAATCGTGTCTCACATTGTCTAACTGCACGAGAAATTTGGCATACACTTGAAGTGACTCATGAAGGAACATCTCAAGTCAAAGAATCTCGCCTTGCTATGCTTAGTAACGAATACGAGAACTTCACAATGGCCAAGGATGAGAATGTCAAAGAGATGTACGGACGATTTTCTAATCTCGTATACAAATCAAAAGCTCTTGGAAAACCATACACAGAATTGGAAATAGTCCAAAAAATCCTCAGAGTCCTTCCACGAAATTTCGAAGCAAAAGTGACTGCCATTCAAGAATCCAAAGATTTGAAACAAATAAAGTTAAAGAACTCATCGAAAATCTCACCACTTATGAGCTAGAAATGAAATTCAAGGAAGAACGTGAAGGAGGTGATACTCGAAAGAAATCAATAGCTCTCAAAGGAACAACCGAAAGTGAAGATGATGATGATGATGATAATGATGGTGCAGCAGAACTGGCGTTGATAATAAAGAAATTCAAAAGGTGGAATCGCAAATACGGAAATCCAACTCTAAATCAATAATTGAAAGAATAGTCAAAGTACTAGACAATTCAGAAGAGCAGGAGATCATTTGTCACAAGTGCAACAAACTCGGTCATATCAAGCCCAATTGTCCTCAGAATCGACTCAGCCAAGGAAAGAAACCAAAAAGGAGAAGTTTTGCAGCTACTTGGGATGAAAGTGATGAAAGCACTGGCAGTGAAAATTAAAAAGCAAAACTATGTCTTCAAGGAGAAATAACTGACAGTGATGATGACTAGCCAAGCGAGGTATCAAAACTTACTCATTCGGAATTACTTATATATTTTCATGAGGTAAATGGCAGTTTCGAACGACTTAGGGAGAAGTACGCTAAAATTGAATCACAAAGAGATAGTTTAATAGAACTGAATAAATAGCTTGACCAATTGGTTAAAAACTATCAAAACAAGAGCCCTAAGTGTGATAAGTGCCCTAAGTGTGATAAGTGTCCATCATTTAAAGAAGAAACTAAAAAATCAGAAATTAAAATTAAATCACTTGAAAATGAAATTCTAATTTTGAAAGAAAGTGAAAACACGAGGAGAGAAAATTCTATTAAAAAGTACACACAATTATTGAATGAAATTGAATCTCTCAAAACACAAGTCTAACAATTGTCCACAACTTTAGGAAAAAATTTCAAAGGAGAGATCGTTAAATATGCTATTAGGGAAACAAACTGTTAATATTGCTAGACAAGGACTTAGGTATAATCAATCTGAACATGTTAGAAGCGAAAATAATCAAGTCAATTCAAAGTGCACGATTTTTGGAAAAACTGGACACAATCACAATATTTGCTGGTATAGATTCAAACACGTTAAAACCATTTCAATTTGGGTTCCAAAAGGCACAAATGTAAAATCTCTTAAAGTCAAACAAATCTGGGTGCCAAAAGGAACAAATATAAATTGTCTTAGGCCTACTCAAACATATTTTTCCAAATCATTTGCCACTAACAACCATGGACCTATAAAAAAAATAGGTCACAAAAATATTTTCTCGTGTAGGTGTGGTGGCAAGCTAAGGAACAACAGTAATGTTACCTAGATTCTGGCTGTTCCAGGCACACAACGGGCGACAAATCAAAGTTCCTTAGCCTAGTATAAAGGTGGCAGAATCACAATGGGCAAATTATCGTAAAGGTAAAATAGGTAACGATACATCTATCTTGAACGATATATTAAATGTGATAATCTGTACCATAATCTGAATTAAATCAGTCAGTTATGTGATAAGGAGATGAATGTTGATTATGATTCTGGCTTATGCAAAATTGTTGGCCAATTATCTTTTTATGTCAAGAACAATATAAGTACCTCTAGAGTCTTTGAACTAGTTCATATAGATCTGTTTGGAATAATGATTTTGTTTTATTGGTTGATGATTACTCTAGATACACGTGGATATATTTGTTTATCTTATTGCTTCTAGATCTGACACTATGTTCACTGTTTGTTTATTTGCACGGTTTCAATTCAAATCCAAAAGAATTTCATTTAAAAGTTGTAAAAAGATTTTAAGGTATATGTTGCAACTTCACGGTCTGGTCTATCACATCCAACTAATGATAATCTTGAGTTAAAGGGAAATTTGGATGCAAATCACACTGGTAATCTAGTTGATAGAAAAATTACTAGTGGAATGTGTTTTATGTAGAGACATTCATTAGTTGCATCATATTTTCAGAGAAAGTATCCGCATATTTTTCATTTCAAATGATTTTCAATTAGCAGACATTTGCTTTTATAAAACCCCTTCTAGAATATAGTTTTTGTTGACCTTGTTTCAGATTAGTCATTTTAAAAATTTGATTTTATAATTATTTTTGGATTTGATCTTAAATGACTACATTAACTAATCTGAGTCCCTACTGATTATCGAAAAGATAAATAGTGATTAAAAAAAGTGATGAGTGTTGATATTAATCATATATTATGACTTAAGACAGTATATTTAGTAAATTTCTTTAAAAATTTAAACAAGATTTATAACTTTTGTTGGTAAAACTTCCATGACCATCTCTATTTCTATCATATTTCTAACGTCCTTCACTCATTAAAATCCAATACAGTATATCAAAATGTGGTATTTTAAACGGGAAATTGTTTGTTTTTATTTTATTTTATTTTTTTAACATCCAAAGTATTCACTCTTATTTAAAAGTCCTCACGGTTATGCATGGGTGAATTACTTGGAATATTTGTTTATGTGATTTCATGCTCATTTAAAAGTCCTCATGGTTATGCATGTATGGAACACATGTCAAAATTGGTTATTAAATAGACGAGTTGATTCTAATCCCATTTAAAAGTCCTCACGGTTATGCGTGGTTAGAAGATACTAGAAATTTGTTTTTATTAAAAAAAATTGGGAATACTACTAATCTCATTTAAAAGTCCTAACGGTTATGCATGGTTAGTAGATATTCAAATTCCTGATATAAATATACCATAAATAGACACAACTATATGGTTTTATATACCGACATCAACCCTATCATTCTAAAGTGTAATATGCACCTAACAGAGTATTTATGATTTTTGTTTGATTTTTTATTGAAATTTAATATTTATACTCGATTGGGTATTAATAGTGTATTAATGTCTATCACTTTATCTCTATTTTTTCAAACACTATTACTCTTTTGCTGACAACAAAAGGGAGAGAGAAAAGTTAAGATTTTGGCAAATAAATCAAGTCATATTTTTTATTTGCATATTCCCATCTAGAGGTTTATTTGCATATTTTTATTTATTTTCATGCATATATGAAGGGGGAGCTTTGTTGTAGAGAGGGAGCATTCAAATAGGGGGAGCAAACTGAATGATCAAATACATTTAATAAATTCAAAATCTTAAATATATGTTTGTTATCATCAATTCAAATCGGGGGAGCAAACTGAATGATCAAATACATTTAATAAATTCAAAATCTTAAATATATGTTTGTTATCATCAAAAGGGGAAGATTGTTGAATATGCTAGTATATGATTTTTGTTTGATGATAATAAACATACATATATATATATATATATATATATATTCATTTAAATGTATTTGTTATTGTACTATTTTATTTTCACATAATAAATAAATATTTGCTGAATAAAATATATAACACAGAATTTAAACTCAAACATATATTTTATTCAAAAAAATATTTTATTACAATTTTGAATGGTACAAATTTGAGCTCTCACTACATATATACATTTTTCAACTACAATACAATTTCGATTACATCTCAAATTTCACTTTACATTGTTCACCTTACAACATATCACTCATTCACTCATATTTTATTTTCGACTTTGCTCCAGCCTGAATCCAACATCTGAGTTATCTGCAAAATACACACCGACGCGGTAAAATTGAAAAAGAAATATTTTTTTACAGTGTAAAATAAAATGTGTATTTTGAAAATATTATGTGCCTCAGTTATTTGGGTTGTTCGTCGTCATTATTTTGAATTCATCATACACGAACAACTTGTGACATGCACAGTGTATCACTGTACATGCCACAAGGCCGTGCACACCGATATACACTTGATTAAACTGCATGGACATGTGAGCACAAGGTCAAACCTGAGCCAAGGCTGGATTCAACTCAGGTGCAATAAAAATACATCACAAAATTGTCGATTACAAGTTCTCATGCAACAAGAAGTCAAAACCAGACCATGCTAACAAGTGCACAAATGTGTACACATGAGAACAAACTCGACAGTGGAGTCAAAACGATATGAGAACTCAAGTGAAGATCAGAGAATACAAGACTACAATGAATCAGATTGCACATATACAAGACTCAAGTCCAAAATCATATTCCAAAATACAATGAACTAATGAATGCAAATGAATACAAGTGAAGCCTCAATAGTCAATGGTTCAAATGTCAAACAATAAAGACTGGAAGAAACTACAACAAGCCTCAACAGTCAGAGTGTACACATATATGGTAGACAACACACAATACAACTCAATGCATGACAAATTCCAAAATCACAATGAACGAGTACAAAACGTGTGAACAGCACATAAAGGAGGCAAACAAGTATACATATGTAAAGATATCAAGTGAAGGCCACACAAGCTCAACTGTATACAAGTGCAGACTGCACAGTCAAATTCAAATGCAAGCACATGTAGCAGACTGACTAGTATATGAGTGTTTGATCAACATTTCATCAGACTAAGATACAAGGAACACCAGGTTTAACATATGCAAAAATGTATCAGACCAGAAGAGCCCAAAAGCTTGAAATCAGTTTCACATAGACCAAACACACAAAAAACAATAGACTATATATATATATACTATGCGCATGAATCAAATGGTCAAGACCAGATACAAGAGAAAAGATAATCTCACCATATTAGTACAGCAAGGATAGACTCGAGTACACATGAAGACAAACTGAACAATAGAGACTCAAGTGAAATAAGTCAGTACAACATGAACTACTCGAACACGCAGACATGTGTATATGCAACTACAAGCAATAAAATAGCAAAACATATTGAATCAGACTTCAACTAACATAGCAATGATCAGAACAGGACAGCAACTCTACACATGTACAAGCACAGTTTCAAGCACACCATGTATATACATGAACGACCAGAAATGATACCAGAGCCATCACACATATGTACATACATATATGTATGTATATACATGGAGTGACATACAAATATACAGTAAAAACTGTGAAGCCGTGGGTCAATTTGCAGTTACAAAAATCAAGGTAGAGTTCGAACAAATCAGAGTAAAAGCCAAGTGATAACACGAGTTGAACAAGTCAGAGTAAAAGCCATGTGATAACAGGAATCGAACAAGTACAGATTATCACAATTTTAATTACCAAAGTCAGAGCCGTGATGACCAAGGAAGAATCGAACAAGTCAGAATCAAAGCCTTGGTAATCAAGCATAGCACATTAGAAAATATTCGAATTGAACGAGTCTAAAGAATTCACAAGCATTCAAGCATAATCATACGGCCGAGTTAAATTAACAGACAAATTCAAATGAAAATATTTGAACGTTAATTTAGGGTTTTCAACCCTATAAGTACCATCAACATCATCGGCATTAAAGGTATCAAGTTCAAGCATATCAATGAGAATAAATAAAGAAAATCGCATACCAATTCATTCAATTCGAACTCGATCGAGAAGCAGCCATATGCAAATCAAAGCGACAAGTTGATTGATGAAATAAACCAAAGAAAGATCATCTTTCAATCAACAAATTTGAATCGGCAGCCTCAAATTTCCAGAAGCCCTAAATCGTCAAAGAGAAACGAAGAGAAGCAGACATTCCAAAGCAAAAGAGAGTGGCCGGAGTTTACAACAGAGAAGACAAGCCTTTCACAAATTTAATTGGGCCGATCTCTTTTTTCTTTGAGCCGGTATATTTTTATTTGGGTTAAATTTATATATAGGGCTTAAATTTTTAAATTAGGGTTTCTTGTTTAGTGTTTGTTTTTTAATTTGTATATGTCTTTTAAACTTTTATAAAATTCTAGTCGTGTGACTAGGGGACGAACTATGGTGGTGTAGTTCGAGAATTCACAACTCGTTGGTTGAGTTGTGGCATGGTTTTGAGCGTAGAGTTAGGTTAGTTGATAGCGGGTGTCGCAAGTTTACATGTGTAAGCGTCTGACTATTTAATTTCTAGTTGAAACCTTGGGGGCAGCATGTAGGCAAGGTTTTGCCGAAGCTGGGTAAATCTATGTTGTTCTATTTCTGCTTTTATTATTCTGCTATTATCTGTACTACAATTATTTTATATATATTTTCTTACTGATTTTCATAATTATTAGTATCACCCTATTCACCCCTTCTCTAGGGTGAAATCGATCCTACAAAAACCCGTTCCGCTAAGCGGCATGGTCTCACTAGATATCTAAATGGTTTGAGATGGTAGATTATTTTTCATACCAAGCTTTATGTCTGACTCAAAGTTTTTGTTCCCCTTAAACTCTCGGGTACTCAATTAATTTTGAGTAGTCTAAGGGTTGAGGTTTTCAGGTACCTCATTAAACGAATAAGCTTCCAGAGACGTGCTAGAGGCATTATAGATATTTTGAGTTCTGGTTCAGTTTGATTCCACTGTGCTATGTTTTGTTAAGGAAAAGTTGTTAATTATCTATTATATACTCTAATCACCAAGGGGGCATCTTCATATGTCTCTCTTGGAGTATGTTGTAATAAATATAATTATCAGAACGTGGTTACGTTGTGGATTATGTAAAGAATGTTGGAAAGGTTTTTGGAATGGAATATGAATGTTATTTTGAAATTTTAAATTTTCCATGTCCATGTGTTTCTGATATATCAATGTAATAACATTACCATATTTAGTCGCCGAGGATTAATACTATGGATGACTGTAGCATCCGTAGCTGTTAGTTTTGGGCCTCTAAATGGGGGATGTTACAAGTTGGTATCAGAGCATAGGTGTAATGAACCGGATTTTCGACTCTCGGAAAAATAATCGACACTAATACATCCACTGTATTTCATGCCGAGAAATTGAATGCCGGAAAACCCGATTGTTAGGGGAAAAGGAAAGAAGGAAGAAGATAAGAAGAAACTAAACAACATAGAATCTCACAATGGAACAACTAATCTATAATATACCACAAATCTTTACACAAAAGCAAAGCTGTAATATGTGTATATACAAACATCAATCAGAGTATACTAACATATTCAGCCTGGACAGTTATAACAACTTATCCTTACAATTGCAGATAACACAATAATGAATACAACGGAAATAACCATCTACGTAAATACGTCTTAGGCCTCCAACTCGTCCCTTGAAACTCTAAGCATCCAAACTAATCTATAATATGCTCGATCTAACCCGAGCATGATAATAAAATAACACCCGAGTCAGTCTGGAAAACCAACATGAGAAAACACACCCAACTGTATTTAAAGTTATAAGAAAATCTTTGAAATCAAAGGTATCTCGTAAGACCATGCCGCACATAAACACGACAGGTTTTTACCTTACGATAACCAAAACATTTTTATAGAAAATCCAGTGATATTATAATAATGTCTAAGGGTTCAAATTAAAATATTAAAATAGCTGGAATGCTTGCATCTCACGTTCCAACATATTTAGTATACAACAAAAAATGTAAAGCTCGTATTAGAGAATGGATTCCAACTAATGACTGGGCTACTGGGGTACCGCCCGTCATAGTACATCTCTAGAACAATGTACCGAGATCGTACCTAACTACCCTTGCCAACATAGGACCGGCCTACCCCTTGCTAGATAGTACGAATATGTCATCACCCTGGTTGTTCTCAACCTTTATGCAGCTCCCTCATGCACAACTGAATCTTAAAATATGAATTGTCATCTAGAAAGGTGATAACATAACCTTTGTGGGAGCTACCCACAACTAGTACTGCTGCATCTCCCCTATTTTAGTCATTCCCAGTTGATGAGGCTTGAGGCTACGATTACCTTTCAAGAAATTTACACTTAGAATGCTCATTGCCCTCCAATAACAATGTGTTGATAGCATTCATCCATACAAGTCCGTTCTGGGTCTGAACGAAACCGAAGGCACTATTCCTACTATATCCATTTTGGAATCGCCCTCAGGATTAGTAGCGATTAGCCCTTGCACTTCACATCTCCATCTTCGATTCCATGCTCTTCACGATGTCTTCACTTCGAAATGCATTTGTTGGATCGAAGTGGTTTTCGGATAACATATCCGATCACGGTCTCTTCGAAACAACTTTTGATAATTTCCGATAAACTCAACCCCGGTTCTTTAGGAAATAAACAGACAAATGACAAGAGCGGAGTTTACCTCCTAACCGTTAGTGGATAGATTTACTTATCATTCATCATAGAAAAACAAAATGAGTTTATACGTACATTATAGCACCTTCGACGGTAACTGTACCATATAATTCTCATGTTTCTCTTAGATATTTCCAAAGTTACGTTTTGGGTCCGGTTCTCGATAGTCGGTTATTTAGCTATCAAATAACAACATTCAGTCATGAATTTATTTCATAAGGAAAACCCACATTAGTTACGCATATAAGCGACCACTAGCCTCGTTTTATAAACCTTTTACGAATAAAAACCACTTGTTTGTATAAGAATACTTTTACAAGATATATCCACCGATCCCTATATTTTATAACCTATATTTTCAATACTTATAAAATATCTATATACTTATCTCAATAGTACAAGTATATTTACAAAACTGAAAAGGATTCTCTTTTCATTCGACTCTCAAATCGTTTATAAATTTTCTTACAATTCTCCAAACCATTTATAAATCATTTTATAAACCTCCCAAAAACCATTTATAATTCCTTTATAAAAATTCAATCCCTTATAAACTTCTTATACATTTCAAAATCATTTATAAACCCTTATGAATCCATAATCCATTTATCAAAACTTCTTTTATAAATCTATAAACCTGTTTCTAAAATTCGTTTATAAATCTCTAGCTATTTATAAACTCTTTCTCCTTGCAAATAACCTTTCCTTAAGTCTTCTATCCATTTTATAAATTTCTTTATAAAATGCAAGCCTTTCAACTCTATTTATAGTCTCGGAAACATTTACAAATAATTAAATTCATTTACTTCAAAACATTATTATATAATAATAATAATTAACAATGAACACTATATATAAATGGAAATCATTAACTTTAAATATCTTAAAATAATAATTATTCCTTCCAAAATATTGTTTAAGAAATAATAATAATTAATCTTTACCACTTTATAAATAATAATAATTTATTTTAAAACCTTATAAATAATCCTTATTATTAATTTTAAAACCATAATTATCCTTAAATAATTAATCCTTCAGTTTATTAACCTTTTTATAAATTCTTAAAACATATTAACTATAAACAAATAACTTTTAAACAATATTAAAATAATTAAATAACTTTAAAATATTATTAATATAATTAATTAGCTTTAAAACAATATTAATATATTTAATTAGATAACCCTTAAACAAAATATTTTCGAAACCCAATTTTGGATTTAAAAATCGCTTCTTGTCTCAAAAACAAATTCCGACTTAATCGACAATTTACAGTATTTTTCAGAATACAATTTTGAGGCCAATAGCCACCCAACATTTAACCAATATCAATATTGATTTTCTATCACTACTGGGTTTTTTTTCAAACATATAACGATGTTATAACCACAGTGTCCACAATCATCTATTATTCAATAATTCACATAAAAGAAATATTATTAAAAACAATATAATCCAATAATAGCGAAGAATCCCGTTGGATCCCTCCCACCGGTTTCTCCCTGCATCACAAATGTTATATAATCATAAAATATAATCAACCGCTTCGAGGCGAGATTCGTATACAAAGGGTCATCCGCTCTTACACGGGAACGTAATAGGGTCTAATTCGCTCCAATAGGCGGGATTATCTCCAACAAAAAGTATAATTCAACATATTATCCAACAATCAATAACGATCAGATATAAATATTCCAACATCCAATAAATAATATTTATTGACTATATAAATTATCCGATTAGCCAAAAAGGTGAGATTAACTCACATTGATATTAATTGTCATCCAAACATTCCGTTTTGAATTAAAATTGAACGAATGTCCAATTTTAATCCAAAATTTCAAATAACTCCAAATTCGACCAAACCAATTCCATAGTGTAGGCTTTGTCGATACGATCGCAACACGGCTCGTCGCGTTCAATTTGGACCTCGTATGGATAAGTTATTAAATTTATAAGTTAACGGGGATTAATATAAATAAATTAACTAATTTCTTAACTAATCAAACAATTTCACTGTTTACCCTTCTTCCCCTTTTCATTCAAATTGCAGCCATCACCAACACCCACCCACGACCGGCCTTTGACCATCGACTGCCTCCCCTTCCATTGACGAAACCCACCAATGACATTACCATTCAACTCCTACTCACGAGTACTCCACCACGCCGCCCAAGACGTCGAGCTTGCATCCTCCTTTTAAACCGCAACCCCACCCAGTTGACCACGCCATTCCCTGAATGCGGCCTCCTACCAGACCACCACGACCCTCCATACTCGCCACCATGGTGCGCCACCACCTCCTAGACACGATAACGACCTCGACTTGAACCCACACTCCACTAATTTCCAGAATTCGTGAACCCTAGCTCCAACCTGATGTCGGCAATATTGTCGATCAACAAAAACAAGACCTGGGCCATTCCATCCCTATGCCAGATGATATATCCCATCATTTCCAAACAAAAGAATTAAGCTTTGAATTTATTCTGCATTAGCTTGATTTTTTTTCCTTTTCGTTACTAGCAGCGTGTTTTTATAGCAGTAGGAATGATAGGAGATATCAAGGAGGGTGTGGTCTTGACGTGAATGGTCAAGGCTGAAGTGACGATACATGGGTGTGTGGTCAAGTCAAATTAAATATTATTTAAATTTAAAATATCTAGCTATATAATTTTGGATCCCAATCGAGGCATGCCGCCTAGCATTCTATATGTTATACCCCTATTCCGAACGCGATGGAACTTGTGTCGCGCCCTAATTCGATCGTATGGAGAATATAACTTTTTGAACCCAATTATTATATTAAATTTTCTATATTAATTTCAACAGTTTTGATTTCGCACGACCAAACGATATGTCTGATTGCTACAAAATTTGACGGCGTAATATAATTCACTATTACGGATCCAATGAAACTGGTTTCGTCGAAATTCGAGACTATGCCCCGAAAGGCTATTTTTGTATGTTAATTAAAACGAGTCGATTTCAAAATTAGTTAAATCGCTTTTAAATCAAATTTTAAAGTTTTAATTATCTTCATTCTTATTAATAAAAATTAAATAAGCCTTTAAATTATTTTATCCAACTTAAAACCCAAGATTCAATTATTTAAAAAATTTAAATTATTAATTTTCAACAATTATATTATCCAATAAATCGCTATATTTAAATTTCGAATTATTGAATCTATAAAATTAACTTTTCAATATTTAAAATTAATTAAATGATCCAATTTTAAATAACTAAAATTCTGGGTCGTTACATTCTTCCCCCTTAAAAGAATTTCGTCCTCGAAATTGCCAGGGTAAGAAAAATGCCCCAAACCCATTTTCTTTCCAAAACCAATTTGTTGAAACCATGTTATTACTCTTACTAAGTATCTGAATTCATAGATTCCAACTAATATTATCGCATTCAATCATTTCAGGTTATAACTCAAAAATCAATTTTTAGTTATTAAAAATTTCCTTCAAAACTTTTAACTCTTTAAATTTTTGAAAAATTTCGTTAGCATCTTCTTTGCGCGGCTTGATCAAAACAACCACAAATTGTTGTTACAGGCCCAAACCAGCAAAAGAAAACAAAAGCAAAGTGGCTCAATCATAAAACCATCAAACCAATCAACAATATAAACATGTACCTTTTAGTCTGGCAACCAAATTTTACTTATGAAATCAAGGCATCTACTAGCTTTTTCTTTTATATACCTGCATCTTATTTGCCAATGATATCCTGTCATATAATTTATAATCATATTATTCTGCATTTTCAATTTCCAACATTTACTTTACTAAAGCCCGTACGATGTGCATATATCATCCGTATGCATAACCAGTGCGATCGCTCACTCGATCACACGATCTCACTTCCGAACTGGTATCGTTCACATGACCACTCTTGTGCAGACTCAGATCCGGTTCCTTGATTAGAAACCGTCATTCTCCTTGCATAGCTATATACTAGGATAGAGACTTCCGGAATCAATCAAAAATCCATATCTAGTATACGCCGTCGAGAATCGAGTGAAAAATTCCAACTTGGATCAATATAAATTATCTCGAAATCCTGTGCTCAAATATGGATCAAACCGTTAAGCGAATAAAGTAATATACGTACAACTTAAGTATTTATTTCAATCAATTTCTTATCTATATCAAATTCTTTTTTAGTTCACATTCATCATATTCACTTTCAATTATTCACATTTATTTGATTTACATTCAATTATTCAGAGTTATTATTCACATACATTATTTACTTAGTATATTCCTTTCAATACTAAAAATCCCTTAAGAACAATTCCATCAAATTTTTCTTAAGTCTATTATAAACATTTTATACAAAAGTTCTTATGTTTATTACCACTTCACAACTTAGTCATTATCCATTTACAACCAAATTCAATTTCATTTTCCAATTTCAACATTCAATTTTATCAATCAACATTCCAAACCATATCCAATTCACTAATTAATTTAATTAGCTCATTTCATTAATTTATTTCAAACTCATCTAATTTATTTCAAAAGTTATTGCATTCAGCCTAACTTAGGTCAAATATCCTTTCAAAAATTCATTTTGTTTAACTTAACTTAAGTCAAATTTCATTCTCAAGTTCAGTTCCAAATTTACTTTTCTTAAAATTCATATTCGACAATTTAAAATTGCTTTAACTTACTAATTTGAAAATTTTATAAGTTATCAAACTTATTTTCTCATATTTTCATAAAACACCTAATTGAAAATTTCCAAAGTTTAAACACCTTATTATTATTCATCAAATCATTTTGAAATAATATATATATAATTCCCTTTGGTGTATCAAATCATTCTTTTGGATTTTAAAATCAAAACTAGCTTTACCAAAACAAAACTCTAATGGTAGCAATTCCTCTCTTGGAAACTTGAAAATGAACATCGATGATGCTGCAGTCATCACCAAAATTATTTCCAATGACTGAAGGGAGTTCAGTGCTTTTATCCCTTTTAAAACTCCTTTTAAAAATATTTCCATTCAAAAATATTTTCCAAATAATACTATTATTATTTTCCCAAAACTTTGAAAAATTATTTCCAAAATCAACGAGATTTAAATTCTCAAATTCGCAGTTTTTAAATCGTCCTTATGAATAATATTTAGAATATACTTCTAAAATTTCATATCCTTTCAATTTATAAATCACATTTATAAACTATATATTTATATAATCTCACTTTGGTTATATAAAATCACTTCTTAACTGTTAATCTTGTTTACATTATAGTATCAATCTTTATTCAATCATAAATAACAATCAACAAATGATAATAATAAAATATTATCATTCTCTAACAACCAAGCACACCATATATAACTATAATAATTTCTGAAAAATTATTTCATTATATGTAAAAAACAAGGTAAAATTATTTCATTTACCCAATTTCAAAACAATACTATGTCGAATTGCTCTATTCAAGTGTTTAGGGATCCCTATCAATAACGTTAATTACTCTTATTGACCAGAATCCATAAGCCACTCAATAGATCAATAAACACAATATAAAACATTTTTATATCACTAAAAAATACACGCTCATACACACACACTCTCTCAAACTCATTCTAGGGTGCTACTGACCCTATCTCTAATGAGTTACCTACCAAAGTGAAGGTTCTCGCTTAACCTTCAGCTTTGATACCAAATGTAACGAACTAGATTTTCGACCCTCGAAAAAAATCGACACTAATACGTCCACTGTATTTCATGCCAAGAAATCGAATGCCGGAAAACCCGATTGTTAGGGGAAAAGGAAAGAAGGAAGAAGATAAGAAGAAACTGAACAACATAGAATCTCACATCAGAACGACTAATCTATAATATACCACAAATCTTTACACAAAAGCAAAACTATAATATGTGTATATAGAAACATCAATCAGAGTATATTAACCTATTTCAGCCTGGACAGTTATAACAGCCTATCCTCACCATTGCTGATAAAACAATAATTAATACAACGGAAATAACCATCTACGTAAATACATCTCGGGCCTCCAACTTGTCCTTTGAAGCTCCAAGCATCCAAACTAATCTGTAATATGCTCGGTTTGACCCAAGCATTATAATAAAATAACGCCCGAGTCAGTATGGAAAACCAACGTGAGAAAACACACCCAACTGGATTTAAAGTTATAAGAAAATCTTTGAAATCAAAGGTATCTCGTAAGACCACGTCGCACATAAACATGACAGGTTTTTACCTTACGATAACCAAAACACTTTTATAGAAAATCCAGTGATATTATAATAATGTCTAAGGGTTCAAAGTAAAATATTAAAGTAGTCGGAATTCTTACATCTCACGTTCCAACATATTTGGTATACAACTAAAACTGTAAAGCTCGTATTGGAGAATGGATTCCAACTAATGATTGGGCTACTGGGGTACCGCCCGTCACAGTACATCTCTAGAACAATGTACCGAGATCGTACCTAACGACCTCTACCAACATAGGACAGGCCTACCCCTTGTTGGATGGTACCGACTATGTCATCACCCCAGTTGTTCTCAACCTTTATGGAGCTCCCTCATGCACAACTGAATCAAAAAATATGAATGGTCATCTAAAACGGTGATAACAATGTTTTGATAGCATTCATCCATACAAGTTCGTTTTGGATCTGAACGAAACTAAAGGCATTATTCCTACTACATCCATTTTGGAATCATCCTCAGGATTAGTAGTGATTTTCCCTTGCACTACACATCTCCATCTTCGATCTCATGCTCTTCACGATGTCTTCACTTCGAAACACATTCATTGGATCGAAGTGGTTTTCGGATAACATATTCGATCCCGGTCTCTTTGAAACACCTTTCGATAATTTCTAATAAACTCGACCTCGGTTCTTTAGAAAATAAACAGACAAATGACAAGAGCGGAGTTTACCTCCTAACCGTTATTTTCAATACTTATAAAATATCTATATACATACCTCAACAATATAAGTATATTTACAAAACTGAGAAAGTTTCTCTTTTCATTCGACTCTCAAATCATTTATAAATTTTCTTACAATTCTCCAAACCATTTATAAATCATTTTATAAACCTCCCAAAAACCATTTATAATTCCTTTATAAAAATTCAATCCCTTATAAGCTTCTTATACATTTCAAAATCATTTATAAACCCTTATGAATCCATAAACCATTTATCAAACTTCTTTTATAAATCTATAAACCTGTTTCTAAAATTCGTTTATAAATCTCTAGCTATTTATAAACTCTTTCCCCTTGCAAATAACCTTTCCTTAAGTCTTCAATCCATTTTATAAATTTCTTTATAAAATGCAAATCTTTCGACTCTATTTATAGTTTCAGAAAAATTTATAAATAATTAAATTCATTTACTTCAAAACATTATTATATAATAATAATTATTAACAATGAACACTATATAAAAATGGAATCATTAACTTTAAATATCTTAAAATAATAATTATTCCTTCCAAAATATTGTTTAAGAAATAATGATAGTAATTAATCTTTACCACTTTATAAATAATAATAATTATTTTAAAACCTTATTAATAATCCTTATTATTAATTTTAAAACCATAATTATCCTTATATAATTAATCCTTCAGTTTATTAACCTTAAATTTTTAAAACATATAAACTATAAAAAAACAACTTTTAAATAATATTAAAATAATTAAATAACTTTAAAATATTATTAATATAATTAAAACAATATTAATATATTTAATTAGATAATCCTTAAACAAAATATTTTGAAACCCAATTTCGGATTTAAAATTCGTTTCTTATCTCAAAAAAGAAATTCCGACTTAATCGACAATTTACAGTATTTTCAGAATACAATTTTTGAGGCCAATAGCCACCCAACACTTAACCGATATCAATATTGATTTTCTATCACCACTGGGTTTTATTTTGAAACATATAACGATGATATAACCACATTGTCCACAATCATATCTATTATTCAATAATTCATATAAAAGAAATATTATTGAAACAATATAATCCAATAATAGCGAGGAATCCCGTTAGATCCCTCCAACCTGTTTCTCCCTACATCACAGATGTTATATAATCATAAAATATAATCAACTGCTTCGAGGAAGGATTCGTATACAAAGGGTCATTCGCTCTTACACGGGAACGTAATAGGGTCTCATCCTCCCCAATAGGCGGGAATATTTCCAACTAATAATATAATTCAATATATTATCCAACAATCAATAACGATATGAAATAAATATTCAAAAGTCCAATAAATAATATTTATTGACTATAAAAAAATTCTAATTAACCAAAAAGGTGAGATTAACTCACATTGATTTTAATTGTCATCCAAACGTTCCGTTTTGAATTAAAATTGAGCGAATGTCCAATTTTAATCCAAAATCCAACTAGCTTCGAATTCTCCCAAACCAATTCCATAGTGTAGCCTTGTCGATACGATCGCAACACGACTCATCGCGTTCAGTTTGGACCTCGTTTGGATAAGTTATTAAATTTATAAGTTAACGGGGATTAATATAAACAAATTAACTAATTTCTTAACTAATCAAACAATTTCACTGTTTACCCTTCTTCACCCATTTATTTCAAATTGCCGCCATCAGCAACACCCACCCACGACCGGCCTTTGACCATCGACTGCCTCCCCTTCTGTAACGACCTGGAATTTTTGGTCGTTTGATTTTGAACGTTCAATATATTTTTAAATGTTGAATTTGAAATATTAATTTATTTTGAATATGGAGATTTTGGTTGACTTGGTGAAATGGGTTAAAATTTCAAATATAGCGATTAATTGAATTTGATAAATAGTAAATTTAATATTTAAAATTGGGTAAATATGTGAATCTGGAGTTATATGTGAATGGAAATGATTTCTAAAGTTGATTTGAACTCTATTTGAGTTAGAGTGATGATAGTGAACTTTTGAATGGAATTAAAAGTCGATAAACTCAAAATTGAAATTTTATATATTAATTTTATATTGAAATTTAATATTTGGGATAGTTTAAATAATTGAATTTGTGACTTAATATGAATCGAAATGGTTTCTAATATGAATATAAATTCTATTTGAATTAGAATTGAGTTGGTAAGTTTTAAAATTTGAATTTTAAGTAATTTCGTCGATTTTGAAAATCGTTCGATTTAATCGACACGTTAAAATAGCCTTCCAAGGGCACGGTCTTGGATTTTGATGAAACTAGTTCCATTGGATCCGTAATGGTGTATTATTATCATATTTCAAATTTGTAACGATTGGAGTTATCGTTTGGTCGTACGGGAATAGAAATGCGTTGAATTTAATATCGAAAATTTAATATTTTAATTAAGTTCAAAAAGCTATCTTCTCCATACGATCGAATTTGAACTCAAGACTTGTTCCATTACGTTCGGAATAGGGGTATAACATTAGGAACGCCTGGCGGCATGTCTCGATTGGGATTTGAAATTTATAGCTAGATATTTTGACTTTTTAAATAATTTATTTTCATTGATGGGACTAGGCAGCCTACATTCTTTCCTTTCAACCACCTACCTACCTACTTTCAGCCACCCTAACCTAACCTATGTCGTACCTACCATCTCCTTTTACTATCATGTTCCCTCCTTTTTAAAACAGGGCATATACAGAAAAACAACAAACTTCCAAAATTTTATTCCTAAAAAAAATCACTCAATAGAAAAAATTCAAAAGCAAGCTTTTAAATTCTGGGTTTGTTATGAGCTTCAGGTCGATATGTTTTGAAGGCTGCGCATCATTTTTTGAAGTTCGACTGTGGCCATGGGTTTAGGGCCGAGCTAGGTTTGGCGATTTCTTGGAATCAAGGCAGAATTGGATCGAGCAAAGCCTGGAGTGGGATCATGGTGGTGCACAGCACTTTGGCGCCGAGTAGGAGAGGTCGCGGTTCACTGTACAGGGAGGCGGCTCCTGTAGCTGAATCGAGATGTTGTGATTCATTTGGGTGACTCAAAGAGATGAGCGGTGGTGCCAGGTTGACGAGGACGGCGAGGCAGTCGTGTTGGTGTAGTTAAATTGATCGATGGTGAGGTGGTTGATGGTGTCAGTGATATAGATGTGCACGGTGTGATGAGGTTCGTGCATGTAAAGGCGAAAGAAAGAAAAAGAAAAGGGGAAAGAAGAAGAGAAGCGGGCTTGGGACGTGTTGGGCTGAGTGTTATATTGGGCCGGCTGTTTAAATAAATAAAAAAATAAAAAAGAAAGGAAGGAAAGGGTAACGGGCCAGGTTTGTCTCGTGGGCTGTGGTAGAATGCTTCGTGGCTGGGCTATGTTGGATGGGTAAATTAATTTAAAATTTTAATTGAGTATATTGATTATTTTAATTTAAAACAAATGTTTAGAATCCTATAATTTCTGCATACGTGATCAAAATTGAACAAAACAAGTGGCGTTAGGTTCATATTAACGAGATCTTTGCTATGGAATCAAATTGGTTAAATTTAGTGCTTGCAGAATTTTCAGTTAAATTCGAACGCGTTCGAATTTAATCGGAATGAGAAAGTGAAAGCGACAACATAAATAAAAGGTGCAGCTTATGCGGTAGCGAGGTGCGTAGCGTGACATTTCAAACAGGGCCTGACAGAACCGAATCAGACTTCAGTACCAGGTAGGTAGTTTTATACGCTCACGACGAACTAAATATTTTATGTTAGCTGAATTTATATCGTGAAGTAATTTAATTTTATTGACTAATTTGGATGTTGATTGTGATTGATGCTATTGGTTGATATTTTCGATGATTTGGATGTTTATTTATTTTGATATATCCCGTTATCACCCTAAAAATTATTTACAGTATATAAAACTATAAATTGAATTATTTCGAATAAATTAAGAAATGGGTTGAAATGATATATACTTTTGACATTTGTTTTGGATTGAAATATATGTATCGAACCCTGAAATTAAATTGAAATAACTATTCACTTGGCCATAAGATAGAAAATTATATACGGACCCGGATTGGTTAAATTAAACGATTTTAAAATTTTTGATTTGAAATTTATTTAAATGATTTGATTTTAAGGAATAAAAACCGAATTTATGGAAATTGAATTATTTTCGAACTTGAGCTCGAAATGTGAAATTTAAAGTTGATAACAGGAATGTTTAAATAATTAAAGTTGAAATTATTTTTTTAGTTAAAATCGAAATATGATTTGAATTCCAGAAATTGTTTTGTTTTAAAAGATTAGACTTTTATTCGAACCTTGTATATTGCTAAGTAAAAGTGATGTAAAAGGATATTTCAAAATCGAGCTTGGAATTGAATTATATTTTGGGATTTGTATTTTAAATTGGATATTGAAGGTAAATTTGATTTAAGTGTTTTGCATCAATATTTTGAAAATCGAACTCGGAATTGATATAAAGTCGAAATGGTTCAAATTTGGAATTGAAATTATTTTGGAATTGAAATTGATATTAATCTGGAATTATAATTGAAATTTATTTGTAATTGGAATTGAAATTAATTTGGAATCGAAGTAAAATTCGACTTGAAATCGAAATTAAATCGATTAAATCGAAATGGAAATTGGAATTGATTTGAATTGGAAAATTTGGAATTGATTCGGTTTGACTTTGAAACTATTTTCAAATGAATTATTTTAGCATAAACGATTTAAAATCTATATTCTTTAAATATTCAAATTATTTTGATTTTCCAAACTATTTTACTATATAAACCATTTCTAATACTCAAGCTATTTTCTATTAAACTATTTTAATTATTTAACTATTTTAAAACTATTTAAACTATTTTCTAAAAACCAAACTGGTCAAAAGGGTGAAATGTTTATATTTAATTCTTGGATTTAAATGCGAATTGGGTTAAAGTGAAGTTATAACCTAAATTGTAATTCGAATCAAAATTTTGAAGTGAAATCGATATATCGAATGGAATTGACATTTTGAAGTAAAATATAGTATGTGAAGTGAATATGATGATTTTGAAATGTATTTGATTTTTGAAATGAATATGATATTTTGATATCAAGTATGAACTGTTGTCAAAATGTAAAAGAACCAATCGGTGTGTAAAATGACGTTTGGTTGTTAAAGAGACCGAGACCTCTTATTGACATACTCTCTGTCAATATTGAAACCACTTTAATAACTGTGTACGTGGAGTGATGGTCCAGAACGAAGTGGTTGGATTTGGCGTCGTTCGCTGGATTTGAAGAAAGAGAACGATGATGGATTGGACTGACACACATGTCAATTTGAAATGACTAAAACAGGAGCCGTACCGGTCAATGAGGCTAGCTACCTCTAGCGGACACACTTCTTCGTATTACCATCATTTACATTGTGATTGATTGGTGCGCACCCTCGGATTTTGGGAGTGCTGGACGGGGTGGGCGGTCATGGCTATGATGCATTACCACTAGCCGTGAAGGGTAAACTAGTAGTATCCTACCTTGGGCATTGCTCACGGGCCTTGTTATACTTTTATCCTTATACAATCCCCCTACGATTTTGGTTTAGTGTTGTCGTATCATGGAGCATCCCTATCCACCGATGGTTTACTGGTGTTTTATATGCAAACTGTACGATAATGCTTAAAAACGCGTTAAGGGGGATCAATGTAAAGCCTTACGCTATTTTGATATTTATTTTTATTGATTTGACATTATATATGTAGCGTATTCTACTACATATAAATATTTTGATGGATCCTTAAGAGATGGAAAATCCCGTATCATCTCTTGAGTTATTGCACGCACGTTATACACTGGATAGGAGATGTGAAACCCTGTAAACATCTCTGACTCCACGGCACTCATGTCATATGCGATATCGATTTGACTCACATAAGAATATTTTAGTACTAACTCGAGTGTTTTGCCTTTTCATTACGCTCAGGTCAGCCCTGAGTTTTTCAGCGCATTGAAGATTATTCTAGAGGACGAAGACGAAGATTTAGTATATTATTATTACTAATATTATTCCTGGCATCATGTTGTTCTACTGCATTATATTTTGTTTCTGTTGTATATATCTAACTCTGATAAATGTTTTATAAATTATAATTAATTGTATAGCAAACAGCTTCATGAACTGTTTATTTGATTATTATATTTTGTCATTCCGCTGCGAGATACTGTATTTGTTTCCTTCTTCTTTTCTTATTTTTCTTAATTAATCCCATTGATTATCTATGTTCCAGATTGTTTGAATTGGACATGTATGGATTATTGTCAATTTAAACCTTCTGAAATGTGGGTCAACACACTTTCCATTGACGAAACCCACCAACAACATCACTATTCAACTCCTACTCCCGAGTACTCCACCAGCCACCCAAGATGTCGAGCACCCATCTTCCTTTTAAACCGTGACCCCACCCAATCGACCATGCCATTCCCTGAACGCGGCCTCCTTCCAAACCACCGTGACCCTCCATACTCACCGCCATGGTGTGCCACCACCTCCTAGACATGATAACGACCTCGACCTGAACCCACACTCCACCGATTTCCAGAATTCGCAAACCCTAGCTCCAACCTGATGTCGGCAATACCGTCGATCAACAAAAACAAGACCTGGGCCATTCCATCCCTATACCAGATGATATATCCCATCATTTCCAAACAAAAGAATTAAGCTTTGAATTTATTCTGCATTGTTTTGATTTTTTTCTTTTCATTACTGGCAGTGTGTTTTTATAGCAACAGGAATGATGGGAGGTATCAAGGAGGGTGTGGGTTTGACGTGAATAGTCAAGGCTGAAGTGACGATACATGGGTATGTGGTCAAGTCAAATTAAATATTATTTAAATTCAAAATATCTAGCTATATAATTTCGGACCCCTATCAAGGCGTGCCGCCTAGCATTCTATATGTTATACCCCTATTCCAAACGCGATGGAACTAGTCTCGCGCCCTAATTCGATCGTATGGAGAATACAGCTTTTTGAACCCAATTGTTATATTAAATTTTCAATATTAATTTCGACGCGTTTTGATTTCGCACGACCAGACAATACGTCTGATTGCTATGAAATTTGACGGCATAATATAATTCACTAATACGGTTCCAATGAAACTGGCTTTGGTGAAATCCAAGACCATGTCCCGGAAGGCTATTTTTGTATGTTAATTAAAACGAGTTAATTTCAAAATTAGTTAAATCACTTTTAAATCAAATTTAAAAGTTTTTATTATCTTCATTCTTATTAATAAAAATTAAATAAGCCTTTAAATCATTTTTATCCAACTTAAAACCCAAGGTTCAATTATTTAAACAATTTCAATTAATAATTTTCAACAATTATATTATCCAATAAATCGCTATATTTAAAATTCGAATGATTAAATCTATAAAATTAACTTTTCAATATTTAAAATTAATTAAATATTCCAATTTCAAATAACTAAAATTCTGGGTCGTTGCAATAGGTTTATGAAAACTTAAGCAATTTAAACCTACAAGGATTTTTAAAGCATAATCCGATGAATCAGAATTATGATCGGGGTTCGGGTTAACACGGTTGTAATGTACTTTTAATTGATATATAGGTGTACATATATAAGTACGTATTCCTCTTTCTCTTATACCGTTTTACTGTATCTTACTAAGGCTCATATACAGATTTACGAGAAAGAAGATATGGAAGCAGGAAACTAAAGAGGAAATTTAGGTGGAGGAAGCACCACAACTGATGGAAATGCTCTAACACTCGGAGGAACCAAGGATGACGAGTTAACGCTAATCAAAATGTTGAAGCCAATGTGGGTGCTAAAATCCACTAGTAGATATGGGGATGATGTATCAGTTCCTTGCTAATTTGATGCAAGCAGGAGCTGCTACTGGAGTTGTTGGTAATATTGGGAATAATTATGCTAAGCTGAGCAGAGACTACACTAGCTTAGGTGTAAAGCCGTTTATGGGAACAGAGGATGCTATTGAAGTGGAGAACTGGTTATTGCATTGCGAAAGAATATTTTCCGATCTGGTTTTAGAAGATGAGCAGAAGAGAAGGTTGGCCTCTAGATAGTTGCAAGGGTCGGCACTTCACTGGTCGAATAGTGTAACTGCCGAAGTTCCAGAGGAAGAGTTGACTTGGGCTAATTTTTGAAGGAGATTTAAACATAGGTTTATTTTTGAGGTTGCTAAGTCGGCATTGATGAGGAGGTTTATAGATTTAGTTCAGGAAGATATGTCAGTTATCGAATATGCTAATAAGTTTGATGAGCTATCTCGATATGGATACGCTATTGTAGATACTGACATTAAAAGGAATGAAAGGTTCATTCAGGGACTAAGGCCCGAGCTTGCTAGGACAACCCTGACACATATCCAAGATCCTAGTAATATAGTAATGAAGGTGGCAATCCGCCATGAGAAGTTGCTTGCTGTTTGTGCTAGAGAGAAGCCATTTGAATCCCAAGGTCCTCAGGGTAAGAAGAGGAAGTTCTTCAAAAAGAATGGAGCCCGGAAGGGAGAAACAGCCAAAAGTCAAAAGCTGATCTAGTCTGCTACAAATGCGACAAGAAGGGTCATTTTGCAAATGAGTGCCAGTCAAGCAAGGGGCAAAAGAATACTGCGGATAAGAAACATGTGAAATGCTACAACTGTGATCAAGTTGGGCGTTACAAGAACTAGTGTCCAGAACCGGTTAGAGCGGAAAAGGGAAAAGTTTTTGTTGTTGGACCATCATCTGCTAAGCCAACTGCTGCTGATAAAGGGAAGTCTGTGATGGAAGGTACGTTTTTGATTCAGAGTATTCCAGTTAGGATACTATTTGATACCGGTGCATCACATTCATTTGTATCTCAGAATCTGGTTGATAGGTTATGCTTAGAACCCACCCACCTTGCTTATTCCTTAAGGGTTGCAAATCCAGTAGGAGGATATGAATCTCTAGGGATGAGATATGACCAGTTAGAACTTGATTTGTTAGGTTATATGTTTGCATGCAGTCTGTATGTTTATGATTTCGTAGAATTCGAGATCATTTGGGGTATGAATTGGTTGGGTAGATATGAGGCTATGATATTTTGTAAGGATGGGGAAATATCGATAAGACACCCAAATAATCATAACTGAATCATCTTCTCAGTAGAGAATTCCGACAGGAATGTTTGCGCTTTGTTAAGTGCCCTGGAAATAGCAGAAGAGCTAAGTCAGGTTCGTGTTGCAAGAGAGTTTGCAGATATCTTTGAGCCAGTCACATGACTACTACCAAAACGAGCTGTTGAGTTTCGAATAGATCTGATGCCAGGAGGTGAACCTGTCAGTAGACCACCTAGCTGGATGACACCGACTGAGATGAAAGAACTAAAGGTATGGCTAGTGGATCTAGAAGGTAGGAATTTTATTAGACCAAGCAGTTCGCCTTGGGAAGAGGCCGCGGTCTTCGTGAAGAAGCCAGATGGATCGTTAAGAATATGCATCGACTATCGCAAGCTGAATGAAAGGACGATCAATAATTGGTATCCTTTGCCAAGAATTGATGATCTATTTGATCGAGTGGAGCTAGAGTGTTTTCCCAATTGGATTTGGCGACCGGTTTCCATCAGTTGAGAGTGGCAGAGGACAGTATTCCTTTGACAGCAATTCGGACTAGGTATGGTTCATATGAGTGGTTAGTGATGCCGTTTAGATTGACAAATGCACTTGCTTTCTTCGTGGATTCTATGAACCGAGTTTTCCGAGAGCAGTTGGATAAGTTTGTATTGGTGGTGTACTCGAAAGATGAGAGAGAGCATGAAAATCATCTAAGAGTAGTACTAGAGACACTGAGGCAGCATCAGCTAAAGGCGAAATTTTCCAAATGTCATTTTTGGAAGAAAGAGGTCAAGTTACTTAGTCATGTAGTTTTGAAAGAAGGTTTGGCAGTAGATCCAGTTAAGATCGAAGCTGTCAATAACTGGAAGTGACTAGATACGGTAACCGAGATCAGAAGTTTTCTCGAACTTGCTGGCCATTACCGGAGATTCATTAGGGATTTTTCACGGATAGCAGCACCTTTGACTAAGTTGACCAGGAAGAATGTGAAGTTCATTTGGTCCGACAAATGTGAGGAAGGGTTCCTTAAGTTAAAACATTCGTTGACCAATGCACCAATGCTAGTAGTTCCAGATGGAAACCAAGGGTTGGTGGTGTACACTGATGCATGTGGATTGGGATTGGGAGCTATGTTGATGTAGAATGGTAAAGTCATTGCCTACCTTCTCGATAGCTTAGACCGCATGAGGTGGGATACCCTACTCATGATTTGGAGTTAGCTATGGTGATCTTCGCATTGAAGATTTAGAGACATTATCTCTTAGGGGAGAAATTTGAGCTATACGCTGATCATAAGTCCTTAAGATATTTATTATCTCAGAAGGAGTTGAATATGCGACATCAAAGGTGGCTAGATTTTTTGGTAGCTTATGATTTTGGTATAGAATATACTCCCGGGAAAGGAAATAAGGTAGTGGATGCTCTTAGCAGGAAACATCAGAATATGGTATTGGCTATGTTGGCAGAATGGAAAGATTTAGAAGCTTGGGCTATGTGTAGTATAAAGTCAAGATCGACTGCTAGTTCTAGTCAAAGTACCGCTATGTTGGCCTGTTTAGAAATGCGACCAGTGTTGATCGAAAGGATAACTTTTAAACTGAAAGAGGATCTAGAATTAGCCTAGAGGATTAGAAGGCTCGAAATAGGATCCGAGATCGATGATTTAAAAGATTTTGGCATCGACCAGAGAGGATGTTTGAGAAAGAAGGGACACTTATGTGTTCCAAATATAGAAAACTTGAGAAGAGAAGTTCTAGAAGAATGTCATCAATCCAAGTTTACGATTCATCCTAGGGAGACCAAGATGTATCAAGATATGAAGAGGATCTTCTATTGGGAAGGCATGAAGAGGGTGTGGAATATGCATGTATATGATTTTTGTTTGATGATAATAAACATATATACATTCATTTAAATGTATTTGATATTGTACTATTTTATTTTTCACAGATAAAATAAATATTTGCTGATTAAAATAAATAACACAGAATTGGAATTCAAACGAATATTTTATTCAAACAAATATTTTATTCAAACAAATATTTATTACAATTTTGATAGTACAATTTCAAGCTCTCACTATAACAATACAATTACATCACAATTTCATAGTTACATCAGTTCCTCACTACATATCACTCACACTCATATTTATCTTCAACTTCATTTCAATGTGAATCCAGCATCTGAGCAATCTGCAGAAATATACATTGACGCAATAAAATTGAAAATAAAATGTGTTTGCAGTATAAAACAAAATATGAATTTTGAAAATAATATTTTCCTCAGTTATGTGGGTTGTTCGTCATCATATTTGAATTCATCATACACGAATAGCTTGTGACATGCACAGTGTATCACTGTACATGCCACAAGGCCGTGCACACCGAAATGTACACTTGATAATGTTACAGGGACAGGTGAGCACAGGTCAAACCCAAACCAAAAGTCGGGTTCAACTCAGGTGCAATAAAACAATGTCACAACAATCAGCACAAGGTCAAACCCAAGCGTTTAAGCTGGATTCAACACAGGTGCAAATACGAAACAATGGGTCGAGACAAAATTGAGTCAATGATGAAACACCGGACTTAAGCCATGCACAGAGAACACACATGAATGGTAGCACAAAGAATGGCTAGAAACAACTACAAGCAAATGCAAACACATGTATACAATGCTACAACACAGTGAAGTGAGCAACATCAGTGAGACATGGCACACTGGAATAAGTAGTGCAATGAAGTGGTGAATACATGTACACTAATCCATCAAGGCATGCAATAGTACAACAAAGACTACAGGTCTGAAACTACATGAAGGCAGCAAATACAACTGATTCGAGTGAAAGGCAACTATACACATGAAGTCAAAATGATCAAGGCAACAAGACCAGTTCAGTGCAATCTCAAATAAGCAAGTGCAACAGAGAATAGCATCAATGCATAAATGACTACAGAACATCAAGATAAACCAAACAAGACCTGGCAACAATGATGAATCAACAATGTGCACAGACTTGAATAAACAGCAATGGTGCACATGTATACTCAGTGCAATCTCAATGAAACCAGAAGTACAAAATGGCAGGATTCATATGCAAATGAAATAAGGGCACAAACCAACAAATAAAGGAATCAGACCATCAAGTGAGACCAGAAAGGAAAAGACTCGAGCATCGACCAAAATAAAAATAAACCAATACAGTAATGAATCAACTACACAACTACAAGCAAGTCAAGTATGCATGGCAGCTCAGTGTAACCAGAGATGCCAACAATATCAAGACCAACCAGAACAGATGTTGAGATTCAAATACATCAGATGTGGGTGCAGACTCAAGTCACAAGTACAAGAATGCAATAGCCACAATTCTAACAGAGAAGTGCACAAGTGCACATATAACAGAGAAGTGCACAAGTACAGATTCAAATAAGTCCACACTGCAACTCCAACATATCAGAGAGTAGTTCAAGTGACAAATGCACCAATGACACCAATGAAACAAGTCATAATGAAGATACCAAATGCAATGACCAGACACACATGCTCAAGTTGGTATAAACAGCACAGCATGGAAACAAAACAGTAATGCTCAAGGAAGAACACAGATGAATCATTAACAAAGTCAAATAAATCAATATCGAAGTCAGAAACGTGACAACCAGAGAAGATGGCCAGAGACGAAGCTCACAGGGGCCAAAAAGTCGAAGTCAACCAGAAAATATTCTAGAAATCAAGAATAACTAAAAGTCGAAAAACAGCTCTGTCAAACAAAGTCAAAGCCGGAAATTCAGTTGAACATCGTGGAAGTTAAGCAATTGAAAAAGTCAAAAATCAAAGTCAAAGTAAAATAGGAAAGTCACTACCGTAACGATCAAGGAATGATCGAACGATTTAAAATCAAAACTGTGTTAACCAAGCTAATAATATACGAATTGAAAATGTCAGAAATCATCACAATCATCAATACAAAATCGAATGGCCGAAGACGAATTCAACAAATTATATACGACGAGAATCAAGGGTTTCGAACCCTATATAAATCAGCCTAAACATCATCGGCAAATCATCGAGATTCGAGTTCGAATATAACAGTGAATACTAACATCAAACTCGAATCAACAATCGAATTCAAGTGAGCGAAAACTAGCAAGAAAAAGAAGAAAATCACATACCAAAATCATCAAGTTGAATTCGATTGAATCTGAAGCAGCCGAAGCAAGCTACAAGGAGTCAAACGATCGACAGAACAACAGGCAATTATTCGATCAACATACAAGCGGCGGCTTAAAGCCCTAATTCAGAACGAAGTCCCAATTCTTGAAGACGAACGAGAAAAAGAACTAGCCACCATTATCTCAAAGAAGAAGCGGGCCGACAACAAATAAAAGGGATTTGTGTTTCACTTTAATTTGGGCCGGCATTTCTTTATAATTATTTGGGCTAGGAAAATTTAAATTAGGGTGTTGGGTTGTTTTTAATTTGTTTTTGTTTTTAAATTCTATACTTTTCGAATCAAACCTTGGTAAATCACCACCTAGGATTTAGATAGTGTTAGATTGTCTAGTTAGGATTAGTTCAGTGAGCAGGGTGTGCGAGTTTGCAAAACTCTATAGGCGGTAGCAGGATGTGCGAGTCTGTTAGAGTGTTTGTAAGCGGGAGACTGTTTAATTCTAATAGAAATCTAGGAATGCAGCAGTAGGCAAGGGTTGCCGAAGCTAGGTAAATTTTGTGTGTGATTTACTTTTCAACATTTACTTCTTTGCAGTTTGTGTTCATGTTTAATTCAGTAAATTCGTGAAAATTTGCTATAACCCTATTCACTCTCCCCCCCCTCTAGGGTTAATCTAGATCCTACAGAGGGATGTTGGCTTGTTGGTTAGGCAGTGTGTTAACTATCAACAAGTGAAAGCTGAATACCAGAAGCCGAGCGGGTTGCTTCAGCCTTTAGAGATTCTAGTTTGGAAGTGGGATTCTATATCCATGGATTTCATTGACGGGTTGCCAAGGTAGATAGAGGAAATGAAAGCATATGGGTCATAGTGGACAGATTGACCAAGAGCGCTCATTTCATTCCAGTTAAGTCAACCAGAACGACACATGTTTTAGCGAAGTTATTCATGAAGAACATAGTTAGACTTCATGGGATTCCTAGTAGCATAGTCAGCAACAGAGATGCATTATTCACTAGCGAATTTTGGAGAAGTCTACACAGAGTATTAGGTACCAAGCTCAAGATGAGTACAGCATATCACCCATAGACGAATGGGCAGACTGAGAGAGTCAATAAAGTACTCAAAGATTTGTTGAAAGCTTGTGTATTAGATTTGGATGGATCTTGGGAAGATCACCTACATTTGATTGAGTTTTCCTATGATAATAGTTATCAGACTAGTATAGGAATGGTGCCTTTTGAAGCTTTGTACGGTAGGCCATGCAAATCACCATTATGTTAGTTGGAGACTGAAGATAGATTGGTCTTAGGTCCAAATTTGGTTAGAGAGGCGTCAGAGAAGATTGAGTTGATCCGAGAACAAATGAAGGAAGCTCAATCCAGACAAAAGAGTTATGCATATAAGAGGTGTAAAGACCTAGAGTTCTCAGTTGGAGACATGGTTTTCATTAAGGTATCACCGATGAAGGGTGTGATACGATTTGGGAAACCAGGGAAACTGGCCCTAAGATATGTTGGTCCATTTTAGATTATAGAAAGGATTGGAAAGCTCGCATATAGAATAGAGTTGCCGAACAATATGGCAGGTGTCCATAATGAGTTCCATGTGTCTCATCTTCACAAGTATTTGCATGATCCAGAGGCCACTATTCCTCCGACAGAGTTGGAAGATCTAGTAGTAGAGCCTAATTTGACTTTTGTTAGACAACCAATTCGAGTTGTAGCGAGAGATGAGAAAAGATTGAGGAACAAGACAGTCAAGTTGGTAAAAGTTCACTGGAGCGACAATGAGAAGGACTGTTCTTGGGAGGTAGAAGATAGGATACGAGATACTTATCCTGATCAGTTTTGAGGGTATGTCTATGTTAGAGTTATATAGATGATTTCTATGTTTAGTGTTTTGTCCTTAATGAATTTCGAGGATGAAATTCTTTAAGGAGGGGAGCCTGTAACACCCCTAATTTCAATAACATTATTCAAGAGATTTAATTAGATAAATTAAATAGAATAATGTAAATATTGAGTGATAAGAGGATTGAGATTTGAATAAATATTAAGTGGTCATGCTTATTAATTTAAATGGGTTTAAGAGTGGTTTATAGGATAATTAAAATAGACAAGGGTATATTGGGTATTTGCCATACATAACCTTTACTATATATATATATATATTTTTGCCTCTTAGGCCATTCACATTCATATCTCATTTTCACAAAAATAAACGTAAGCTTAAGAAGATAAGGCCGGCCATTGTTAGAGAGGAAAAAGAAAGGAAATTCAAAGAATTAAGGAAAGGGAATAATCTCAAATCCAAACCAATCTCCTTATCATAAATCAAGGTGAGTAATAATTTCCATCTCTAACTTCTGAATATATGTTTCGAATTTAAGGTTAAATTCGATTATATGATGTTTTATGATGATATGCTTGAATTAAGGTTTGTTTAAATGAAGATTCATACAGTTTTAGGCTAAAACCGAGTGATACTGATGTTTAAATGCCATGGAAAAATTATATGCTATGTAAAACATGATTTTGGAGTTGGGTTTCAAATTTGATAATTTTCCAAGTTATGGAAAGTTTATTATGAATTTTCATATGAAAATATGATTAATTGGGTTTAAGAATTTATTTCGAAAATTATATCAAGAATTTGGATTTGAAAATTTGATATGTTAGATAACACGATCAAAGTGAATTTCTGTGATTTTTGGGGATTTTTCTTAAGTAATTTACAATATGAAATAAATTATTTTAAGAGAAGGATCTAAATGATTTACGTGTAAATTAAAGGGAAGGATTTATCTGCAAAACGCTAATATTGACGTTTAACCATAAATAAAAGGGCGGTTAGTTTTGTCAAGCATGGAAAAATTTGAGGCAACCAATTATATGCTTACACGTAGGCAAGTTAGTTAAGATAAATTTAGCATTTAACGCAGAAAAACAGGTTTCGCCTCTATTAGTAGTACCTTTCGACTCATAGCTTTCGCCTTCGACAAAGTCAAAACCCCATTAAATCAAAACCAATACACAGAGTATCATCTAGGTGGTACATAGTGGATTAGAGAAAGGCGGAAGGTATGGTGTCGAAAGCTTTGCTTCCGATGGAGTCAATACCTGTGTTTGTTTTAAAATATTAATCCCTTGCCTTAGTTTTACTAAAGCTTTCGACATAGTCGAAACATATGATTTTGAAAGGAGTTTTATAATATCTTTCGAAGGGGTTGCCATATTTTGTTTTAAAAGTAAAGGGCTTTCGAATGAGTTCTTTTAGTTGTAAATAAATGCTTTCGAAAAAAGGATTCCAACTCAGTCGAAGCCCTACCGCCAATTCTTGTACCTTTCAAGGGTATTGAAGTCACCAATGCTTTCAAAGGGTAGCATTATTTTAAAGAAGGATTAAGCTGCTTCCTAAATGCTTTTGAAAGGGATTGAGGGTTTCGAAGGTAATGGAGTCGAAAGGGGGTTCGACTCTATCCTTCAAAATTTTAATTTAAAGGATTGTGCTTTCGATTAGATGGTTCTGACACCATCAATTTTTTCCCAAACAATTTTATAAGGGTTTCGAAAGAGATACTTTCGTATATAACCCCTTTGACCTAAATGATGTTTTTAAAGCATAAACCCAATGCTTTTGAAAGGGGTACTTTTGTTTGTTTTAAAGCTATGTTTTAAAGGACGTTTTGATACCATCTAAAAGTATATTTTATTTCAAAAGAGAATATTTATCCAAGGCTTCGAAAGGAATGTTAATTATGTTTGAAGTTTTTGCTTTCGATGGAAGTCATGTAGTGGTTTCGAAAGAGATGTTTTTAATATTTCAAAACATAAACCTAATCTCAATTGAAAGGAATAACCATAACATAAATAAACAAAAGGATTTTGAAATGAAGAAGTTTTCATTGATTATAAAGGTTAAAGGGTTTAACCAAGATGTGTGTGTATATATGTGTATATATATAAGGTAATAAACCACAGGTTTGGTATTATTTGTTGTTATGTATACTTCTTCATATACTTATTCACATAGCTATTAACCCATAGCAATATTTTAGAAAAGGAAAAATAACCAGCTAGGTTAACCCACAGTGAATAAAAATTAAAGATATTGGTAGGGGCCAATAGGTTCACAGTAAGCCTATGAAAACTATGTATAGGAAATTATATTGGCAAGGGCCAATAGATTCATAGTGATCCCATGAAAATTATGTAATTGGATAGGTAGTCCTTAAACGTTTAATCGGTTATTAGCCAGCATATAAAAACTATTAGGTTAATAGTAATTCTAAAAACTATAACTAAGACAGATAGTCAAAATGAATGGGGATCAAAATCCAGAATTTATTCATTTGTTTTACGTATCATCATATTATATTAATTTTAGATGTTTTAACCATTATGGATGCAGGAGCACAGTCTATGGTTTTATAAATGTTTTAGGATACTAGTGAGGGAAAAACCCATTCCGCTAAGCGGTGTGGTCTCACTAGATATCTAAATGGTTTGAGATGGTAGATTATTTTTCATTCCAGGCTTTATGTCTGACTCGAAGTTTTTGTTTCCCTTAAACTCATAGGTACTCAATTAATTTTGTATAGTCTGAGAGTTGAGGTTTTCAGGTACCTCATTAGACGAGCTTTCGGAGATGTGCAGGAGGCATTATAGCTATTTTGAGTTCTGGTTCATTTTGATTCCGTTGTGCTATGTTTTGTTAAGGCAAAGTTGTTAATTGCCTATTATATACTCTGATCACCAAGGGGACATCTTCATATGTCGCTCTTGGAGTATGTTGTAATAAATATAATTATCAGAATGTGGTTACGTTGTGGGATTATGTAAAGAATGTTGAAAAGGCTTTTGGAATGGAATATGAATGTTATTTTGAAATTTAAATTTTCCATATCCATGTGTTTCTGATATATCAATGTGATTAACATTACCGTATTTAGTCTTTGAGGATTAATAACCATAGATGACTGTAGCATCCATAACCATTAGTTTTAGGCCTCTAAATGGGGGACGTTACAAGCAAGTTGGAAGAAAATTGACTCAGAGGTGAGATTAGTTTTTTCATTATTCATTTGGATTAAAAGAACTACCTTACGAATTTAATTTTACAAAATTGTGATCTTTCATGCATAAACTATTTTCAGTGCCAGATGCTCATGAAAAGTAAGTGAAAAATGCACTACCTAGTCTATTAGTTTGTTATATTAATATTGTGTTCACCAAAATCAGGACATCATCCATATGTGATGTCTATAATTAAATGGTGATGGAGTATAGGGTTCACCTAAGAATGCAAGAGGTTAGAACTCTTAGAGGGAAGACACTGTCCATTATCATGTCGTTGTGCCTATAGACTTTAAGGAAGAGGTGTGTTATGTGACAGGATATAAAGAAGATTTTCTATTGCCGGAGGATGAAGAAGCAAGTGGCAGAGCACGTAGTAAGTTATTTAATGATGGAGATATGCCAATCATGCAATCTATTTAAATTTAAGCTATAATTGGATAGTATATGATTATAGACACCTCAGTAACACGCTAAGGAATTGTAACAACCCAATATTGGGGATAATAAATAATAATTATTTATTGGTAAAAATAGATGTTTATAAATTAAAAGAATGTGATTTTGGACTTTACAAGGAATATTGATATTTTATAACAAGGAATCGATAATGAAATCAAATAGTTTTGAGAAATTGTTTTTTAAGTTGTAAAATAAATTAATTAATGGATTTAAAATATGGATTTTTGGTAATTTAAATTCAAATTGCATAACTATAGAAATAAATTCATGGGTATTTTATATAATGTTGGGTAATTAAATTTGATATTTTAGAAACATAGAAATGTAAATCAATTATTTGGAATAAAATGATTAGTTAGTTTAGTAATAAAGAATATTTAAAATGAATAAATTAAATTATTTATTGATAAAAAGTACTTTATTAATGAAGTTTGAATTTAATTAGTAAATGAGTTTAAATAAAATAACTAAATGAATAAATAAAGTTATATAAAATAATTCTATAAAATAAATAATGGAACGAATTATTAAAAAATAATTTAGCATGATAGAATTGATTTAGTGATCGGGCTTGAATTTATATTGGTTTCTTAAAGAAAAAGAAAGGAAAGAAAAAGAAATCAAAGAAATAAAATGAAGCCAAACATCACAAGCCCAACAACCCAAATCTTAAAACCAAGTATCCAGATATTTCCATTTCTATACATTGCAATTTCCAGTTTTCTCTTTCCTTATCTATAATACAACAGCATGCTTTACGTTTAAGAGGGAGAAAAATGAACACAACACATACACCCTACCTCTCTACAAATTTATATTAAATTCAAAATAAATTCTATAAATTCCAAAAACATAAAACAAAGCTTCTTGATAACTCTACACCACATTGCAATCAAGAAATCAAGGTTATTGATCATTAATTTGAGGCAGAAGTGAATTACAGTGAAGGAAAAGTAGAAGAAGTAAAGAGAAGAATCTAAGTAGTAGGAGAAATAAGCAAGATTCTTCTATCCAAGTGAGTGTTTTTACATTCACAACTATGTCTAAGCTTGTTATATTCAGTGGCAAGTTGAAAATTTGATCAGGGCATACGAGTTGTTTTGTGTATCTCCATTCATACTCTTATTTCTAAACTGAATTCATTTATATTAGCTTGTAGATATGAATGAATAAATAGGGTGCCTGGGTATATGCGTGCAAATATATATGTGTATTTATGTGCATGCTTGTGCTTGTGTGAGCACAATTAAGAGGGAGTGTGTTTGTGTGCACAAATCCGCATGAGTGTGTGCAAGTTTGTGTGTGAGTGTGTGTGCAGGTCCTTGTGTGTATGTGTTCGTGCAAGGTTGTGCCTGTGTGAGTGCAGGTCTGCGTGTTTGTGTGTGTAATTCTGAGTGTGAATGTGTGCATGTAAGTTTCTGTGCGTGTGTATGTTTCTACGCGTGTGTGCAGTTATGTGTGTGTTTCTGTGCATCTGTGTGCAGCTATGTGTGTTTTTGTGCATGCATGTGTGTTTTCCTGTGCGTTTGTATGTGCAGTTTTGTGTGTGGTATGCCACGTGAGTGTGTGAGTGAGTGTGAAAACTAATAAATCAGTTTCCCACTAAGTGCATTAATCGGTGTTCATTTATAAAAGCAAAGGTTTAAAGTAAGAAATCTTGTTAATGATATGTGAATATACTTATATCATTTGAGATAAGTATATAAATATTTTTAAGAGATAGAAAAAGCAAAGGTTTAAAGTAAGAAATCTCGTTAATGATTTGTGAATATACTTATACTGTTTGAGATAAGTATATGAATACTTTTGGGAAGTGTTGAAATGTATGGAAAATGAATAATAATGTTTTAATGGTGAAGTTTAATTAACAAATGGGGTTTAATTGTAAAAGAGTTTATTTAGTAAAATGAGTTTTACTAATAAAAAAGGTTTTTAATTAATAAATGAAGATTGATTAAAAAAAGGATTGGAAATCATTTATATGACTTGATCGTGTAGTTTGTTTCGATTGTGCTTTGCGTGTTGCTTGCTTATGGACAGTACACGGGGACTTGGTTTCCCGTATGCGATTATTATCATTGTATTGGATTGTTTGTTGATAGTTAAATAATCGACTATTAAATCTTGGCCAAACATACTTTGGAAGTATCTAGAAGAAACACAAGAATTATATGGTACAGTTATCTGAGGTGATGCTATACTGTACGTTTAAACTCGTTTCGCTCTTCTAGGATGAATGATAAAGAAATCCATCCGCTTAAATGGTTAGGAAGTGATCCCTAATTTTATGTATTCTTTGTTTATTTCCCATAGAACCAGGGTTGAGATTCCCAGAAAATCGATCTATTGGTTTTGGAGCACCCGGTAAGTGAGGGAGTGTACTTATATGAGATGACTTAAAACCATAACCACTCCAAAACCATATATGTGTTCTATGCTTTGGAAGAGGTTCGTGATTGCTTTGTGATTGCTTCATGATGCTAAAACCTATGTGGAGATTCGAGATCTGTTTGAGATGCTCGAATACATGTAGTTGTTCATGATTTATTCAGGATGTGGGGATCCATGTATGATTCCAAAACCTTTTGAGGTATGGGAATCCAAGTGATATTCGAAGATCTATTGAGGAATCCATGCGTGGTTTTGAGATCTGTCGAGATATGAGAATCCATGTGTGGTTTCATGATCTATTCGAGTTTGAGCTCGTGTGGAAGATCTGTTCGAGTGGTGAGTTGTAACATCCCCTACTTTGAAGCCTGAAGCTAAGCGCTATAGATGCTACACGCATCTATAGTATTAACTTCCGGTGACAAAATACGGTAATGTTAATGGTATCCATAATATCAGAAGCATATGAATATGAAATAAAAGCAACACAGATTTCAAAAAATACAGATTTTCTGATTACATTTCAATTTAATATTTCGTATTCAATTACATAATCCCATAATGATGCGCAGATTTTGATCAAATATAATTATTACAAATTACGCCAAGTGCGACATATGAATATGCCCACTTGGATGATCAAAGTACTAGGTAGACATATCGGTCATAAATACATCACAACTGAAATAATACTAAATAGCTCCTACATACCTAGCTTTGCCTCCTGCACATTTTCGGAAGCTTATTCGTCCAACCTACTAAACTTGAAAAGTCCTTAACTCTCAATCTACTCAAATTTAATTTGAGCATCCGAGAGTTTAAAGGGAAAACATAAACTTCGAGTCTGATATAAAGCCTGGTGTGAATAATTCTATTACATCTCGATTTTCTGATATTAAGTGAGACCACGCCGCTTAGCGGTATGGGTTTCCCCTCACTAATATCCTTTTAAAATCATATCTTTTGCAAATCAAAAACCTGCAATCAAACTGATTATAACAATAATAGCAATAACATATACGCATATAAATCAGGTAATCAATGTACTATCTGTCCACACTATAGTTTTATTTGGTTAACTATTAACCACTGACAGACTCGGGGCTACCAAACATAATAAACATTCTAACTTCTGTTAGACACAATACTGGGCTATCTGCCCTCAACTATCTTCTTCTAGGGTCAACTGATCCTAATTGTTTTGCGGGCTCACCAATAACCTATCTTTACTCTGTATATTCCCTTATGTGTGTAACATTATTTTAGTCTCATCTGTGACAAAGCCCTACACACCGGAATTTTGGACTTACATTAGCTAGGGGCTATTAGCTAAAGTATAGGGTGTGACCCCATACCAGTCCCATCTGGTCTTCTAATGTCCAAGTCGTAAACTTAGGGTTAACTATCCTATTCAAATTTCATTTCCTTGTAAACAATCTTTACAAATGATATACTCTTGAAATCATATCTTTATCAAACAAGAAAATCACACTCTTTGCTTTACTCACAACAATGTTGATGAAATCTAATCAATGGGATTATCTACCTCTTCAAAATAAGTTAAAGTCTCTTTTTAACTTAGAAAACTTTAGGCGATAAGGCCAAAACAATGCATTCGAAACCTTTGTTTAAAACCTTAAACAATTCCTTTCAAAATAATTGAAAGCATCCCTTTCGAAACCATTATATAAAATCTTAAACATTCCCTTTCGAAATCATTTAAACTTGTCTATTGAAAGCATTGGAAACCTTCCTTTCAAAACACATAAAACGAACCTTTCGGAACACTTAAAATATACCGTTTGAAACCATTGGGGACTTCAACTTCGAAACACTTATAACATACCTTTTGAAAGCATTGGGTTCAAGTAAGGGTTTGTGGAAACATTTCTTTGAAACCATTTAAAATTATTCCTTTCGAAACCATTAAGTTTAACCTTTAATATAACTAAAGGATCATAAAGAACAGAGGCGATGGCATTACTTTCGAAAGCATTAATTCCAAGTAAAAGAAAGAGGATAGTTTCAAAACCCACCCTTTCGAAACCATTGCCTCCGAATCCATTTGAAAGCAGCTATGCGACCCTTTCGAAAGCATTGAGAAGATGCTTCCAAGTTAAAAGGCAAAATCACCCCTTTCGAATACATTATAATTCGAAAGGTATGAATGCGGCAGCAAGGGTATTGAATAGATTCAAAAGCGGCTACCCTTTTGAAAGCCTCTTTTAAAACAAAAGTAAGCAGCTACCCTTTTGAAAGCCTCTTTTAAAACAAAAGTAAGCGGCAACTCTTTCGAAATCTCCTTTCTAAAAACAAAGGCAAGCGGTAACTTGTTCGAAAGCCTCTTTTTAAACAAAGATATGTTGATTGATTCAAAAGCTGATTAGAGTGGCTTCAACCCTTTTAGAAGCATGCCTTCGACACCATTATTTCTTCCGCCTTTCTTCAGTACACTACATACCAATTACTTGATACCATATGCATTGGTTTTGAAGAGGTGCGAATGGTCTAATTGGACATGGTGATGGAAGCAAGCAAAGGAAGTGGCAAAGTTGTAATTCGTAACAAAAATGATTTAATGCCTTTCAAAGTAATTCCTTTCTACCTAACTTGTCTAATTTGTCAAAATTATGATTGGTTGCCCACTCTTTGTCTAAGTTCTTTTCTAAAAAGGCTGCCGAATTCAAAATTTACAATTAAAAACATTTTAACAAATAAGCCCTCCTCCTTAACAAAACACATAAAACATTTAAGTCCCTTAGCTTAAATAATTTTATAACCATAGTAAAATACTTAGGAAAATTCCACAAAAATCACAATAATTCACTTTTAATATGTTTCTTAACATATATAAATTTCATACCCAAAATCATTATATAACTGCCTTAACTAATCTAAACCCAATATTAACTGTTTTCTCTCATAGAAAATTCATAATAAATCCACAATTACTTAGAAAATTATGAAACTTGAAACTCACTTCTAAAATAATGTTTTTGATCATATCTTAAAAACGCAAATTATATACATGTCATTAATAAGTTTTTCAATCCAAACTTATCATAAAATCTGTAAGAAACAATATATTTCATCGACAAGCATATATATCCATTTAAACAAACACAACATGGCATGTGACTTGCAAAATTAATTCGGATCCAACTTAAAACCGAAATCAATATCAAAAGTGAGATGTAGTTAATTATTCACCTTGGCTTGGTGTTAAGAAGGTTGAGATTTTGTAACAACCCTGTATTTTGTGATTATTTTAATTGTATATTTTGGTTATTTTAATTGATTTCCTGATTTAAAAAAATTATTTTATTTATTAAAATGAATAAATTTTGTTATTTTAAATATAAATTTTGATTTTGATGTGAATTAGAATTCCAAACGTGACTAAAAGAATATTTTCCAGAAAAGTGAATTTTGGTCAATATGGTCAAACTTTGACTTTTAATTTAGAAATTTGAAAGTTTGAAAATTTGAATTTTATCTTTTATTATGAAAGTAAATAAAATTTTAAGAATAATGCTTTTCGTTTTGTTAAAATCTGATTTATAATGTGAAAGTTATACCCTTTTAAATATTGTGTGTAATTTGTTGTATTTAACAAAATTATTTATTTTAAATTATAAAAATAATATTTTATTTGGTCATGTAATATTCTAATTTATATTTATATGGGTAAAATAACATGTTATGTATATATTTTGGTTTTTAAAACATTTTAAAGATATAATTGGCATTTTCCAGTGTTAGCTGTATTTTGTTTAAAATTCTAATTTCCAGTTTCAATTAATTAAAGTAATTCTTTATTTATTTTTCTATTTTTTTCTTAAAATCTTATTTTATTCTCATTCCCACTTTATTTTTTTCCTCGTTTATTTTATTTATTTGACCTTTTATTTGTTTTAAAGTGAAATAGAAAATTTATAAGGCTAGTGATATTTATTTGTAATTTTCATGTCTTATTTCCAATTTTTAAACATTTTTCTTTAGTTCTTTTTCTATTTTCTCTAAATTAAATTATTTATTTCACTATGAAAATACTTTATAAATTATTTTATTTCAAAATTTTGCTTTAGAATATTTTTAAAATGAAGTAGATAATTTTCCAAAGACAATCGTGATTTATTTGTAATTTCTAGACCCTATTTTCAATTTTTAAGCAATTTCTTATATTCTTTTTCCATTTTCTTTAAAATTAATTATTTATTTTTATTTTTAATATTTTGTTTCAGTAATTAGAGCTTATTTCTGAGTTTATTTTTGTTTTGTTGGAATTAAAAAGAAAAAGAAATATGAAGAGTTTAAAATTGCTTAGAAACCGATGTCCTTTCACCTCCTTAAGTCTTTTCAATTGCCATAACCCCTCCTTTATGCTTTGGCCGTGACTTTTACTTTTGTTTTCACATGAAAAACCTCATTTTTCATTTCATCATTCGACCACTTCAGATCTGAAGCAAAAGCTTTGGGTAATGGTTTCATTTTTATTCTTTTCTCCTTATTTTTCTATGAAAATTGCCTTGTTTTCTCTTGTTTTTGGATAGGCCTCTCCTCCACATCCACAGCCACAAACTCCTACATCTCTTCCCTGCCATCAACACCAGCTACTCCTCTGGTCTTGACCAAGGCCGAGCCACCATGATGCCAAAACTCCACAAAAATTGCAAAACAAGCCATAAAAACATGATTGTTTACCACTATTGCTTCACCACTCCATTTTCCACCACCACCACCACCTTAGGCCGCCTCCACCACCTCTGGCCAGACCACCACACACCTTTCCTTCCACTGACCTGATCCATACCCCTCTAACCTGACCACACAAGCCCATGGCCGAGCCATTTTTGTGAACAAAACCCACCTATTTTGCCTTAAACTCTTCATATTCCTTTGTATAAACTTCCTCCTCATATTCTACTACCTAGGCCATGCATACACATGACCAAACCTGAGCCAAACTTGTTCAAACCAGAGCCAAAACCATCCCTAGGCCATGACAAAAGAATAGAGAAAGCAAGGCAAAAGATTTGGCATTCGTATCTCTTTTTATTTAAAAGTTATTTCATTTCTAGTGTATTGAAATTTATGGTTTGCTTTGATTTTTGTTTGGGTTGTAACACAAGATCTATATCATTGGATTTTCTCTCCACACTCAAATTGTATTAGAGTTGTCATGCCTTCGTAATCTTTATGTTGTGAGCTTTGTTGGCAAATCTCCGGCTTAACAGGTGAGTTATTCTCACCAGACAATCTGTACCTATATAACTGATAAACCGACACCACTTGAATCTGTAAATGTATTGCATCCTGTTATAACTGCTATGTTATGATTATATGATGTTCACTCATGCTTAAACACCTGTTATATCATATGTTACCGTTATATTATGTTATTCTTTTATTTTTATCAGTTTATCACACTGCAAGTTCCCTTTAGATTAGAATCACTATGGGTTGAAATGATACATACCCGAACGAACTTTAGAATAGGAGAAAATCGTTATGGGCTGAAATGATAGGCCTGAATGATTTTCAATTATTTTAATTTACTTGGGATTGTGGGTTTGAAATGATCAAACCTCGGTTTTCTTTGTAAATTACGGGTTGAAATGATATATTACCCGTATCACTTTACCTAGGCTAAAAATGAAATACAGACCCGTAGTTAAAATATGTTTTTCTAAAAAATTTAAAATATGTTAGAAATGTAAATATTATAATATTTTGATTTAAATTTGATAAAAAAATGATTTTTGTAAAGCATTATTGATTTTCTGAAAATTTATAAATGAAATAAATTAATGGTAAAGTTAGAAAATCTGAAATGTAAGTTATTTTGGGAAATTTTAATTTGGTGATAATTGGAATTTAAATTAAATATGATAAATTCTTGATAATTTGGATTAAAGTGAATTTAAATGATTTTATAAAATATTAATGATTTTTTTGAATAAAGTTAAAATGTGAAATGAATGAATATTTAAGTTGAAATTTTGAAATATAACTAAAATTGGAAATTTGTGAATTTGGCTTAAAAGTGAATTTTTAAGTTAAGTAAATAAAAATGGAATTAAGTTATATTTGAAAATTTAAACTTAAGTGTTAAGTTAATTTAATTTAATGAATTTATAATTTAATATTGGAATTTAATAAGTGAATTATTATTAAATTTTGATTTTTGAATGGAGGTTTAACTTTATAAAATCATGAATATAAGGGTATTTGAATGATTGTTTTAAAAGTGAAATTATATGATTTTATAAGTTAAAAATGATTTATATAAAAATATAATTGTTTGTGAAATTATACTGAATATTTGAAGTTAGTTAACTGCATTTCTGAAATGCTATTAAATTCTAATGTAAATGATAATACAACATTTGTAAATCCTGTAGTTGATAATAATGAACCAAATGGCTAAATTTAATTAAAGGCTATTATAGAATTTTTGTAAAAGTTATAATGGTTGAATTTAACTAAGTTTATTTGAAACTAATGTAACCCTATTACAGCATTTTAACTGCTGTCTTTTGTTAAATTGTGCTATTTTAAATGTGACTTTCCGTAGCATTTTCTAAATGCTGCGAAAGTTGAATTTTCATTGTTTTAATTAATTTAAGTGAACGAATGAACTTTGAAAAGTTAAATTTTTGGAAATTTAATAATTTAATTATTAAATATAATAACTTCATTTTATGATTTAAAATGAAGTAATTTGTTTCGAAATATAAACTATTTTGAAATATGATATTTTGATATTTTAAAATGGATCTTTTGAATGATATTGAATTTTGGAATGATATTTGATTTCGAAGTATAAAATACCATTTTGAATTTTAACCACGGGATGTATTTAATTTATAGTTTAACTGATCCTTAAGGGATGGGCGATCCCAAGCATCCTTTGAGTTATTGTGCATTTCTACTACAGTTCACTTGAGTTGGTTTACATTATATAAGTATATATTGTCCTAACTCGAGTGTTTTATGTTTTACTTTACGCTCGGGTCAGCCTGAGTATTTACAGCTTAGCTTTGGATTTCTTTCTGGAGCTAGGAATCGCTGGAGATTCTACTTGTCTAGTTATCTGTTCCTTTCAGTTCAGTTGTTCTATTTCAGTTCTGGTATTCATAAACTTCTATTTATTTGAGATGTCTATTGTATATGTTTTCAAGCAGATATTATGTATTATGTTTTGAGAGTTTGTTATAGTAGCTTCATGAACTGCTATGGTTTTTATATTCCGCTGCGAGTTATTCTGATATGTTCTGTGTCTGTGATTCTGCGTATTTGATTTCATTTGCTCCAAATTTATTTACAATCTGTTATTTTGAATTATTCAAGCCAGACATGTGTGGATTATTGTCGATTTGAATGGTCCAAAATAGTAGGTCGTTACAGTTGGTATCAGAGCTTTGGTTTTAGGCAAACCTTAGCCCGCGGAGCAAAAACTCATTAGAGATAGGGTAGAAATACCCTAGAATGAGTGAAATCAATATCAGAATCATTTCTTTGTGAGAGAACATATTTTCGAAGTATACAATGATTTTCAAATGATTTTTAAAGAATTTTCAAAGATTATTTTGATATAAATTTCCTTGCTTTGAAAGTAAAATATTTCTTAAACTTCATTCCTTTCGTATCCACCTTGTTAGTAATTTCTTTGATTAGGATCCTCTAAAATTTTGAACTTCTCTCTTGATTGATCAAGATCCATTGTTGATAGGAATCTATTTTGGGTATGGCAAAATCAGTAGTTTGTTAGGTTGCTTTGAGTAAACTCTGTTGTATCTTTTGCTTAGCTAAAGTTGTCCAACTAAAGATATTTATGCTTCTGTTTTCGTATGTTATGAATTCGAGTCTTTCCAAATTTTGAATGGGAATTTTTCTGTATCGATATAGGTTATATATCTCTAATCTTCATTTGGATTCTTATCGAATAAGATTCCTTTGAATTTTGGAACACTCCCACTTGTTCTGAAATCCATTCCTGTCTCCCCTAATTGTATTCTTTTGATTTTGGAGCATTGCACCACTCCACTTTGTATGACCTTTATAGGGTGGCGATTCCGCCAATCTTTGAATGATTATAATTGGCATTGATTCATCGGAGATTTCTGTATCCTCGGTTTACGATGTTTTCTATCTTCTACTATATTTAGATTCTATCTCTGGCAATCGAAGGTCGATTTGCCTTAGATTTTCGCATCGATTATATTCCTGAAGTCACGGTTGACCGGTTAAGGTCACCCGCGATTCATATAGGCTTATCCATCTTCTATTTGGTAATTTAATTATCTTATCTTCGTTTGAGCCTATCTTTGAATTAGAATTCTATTTGATTAGAGTCCTTCTAAATTTGAATCTCTGTTTTGCTTTGAAATCCATCCTTGAATCGTCCCACGGAAAGTTTGTGGTTGATTGTCTTTTGAAAATTGTGTATTCATCGTAGTTTTTATTTTGATAAGGATGACCATATTTTTATATAAAGATGAAATGTTTTTGATAAGGATTATGTACCTTTTAAAAAAAATGAGAATTTGAAGTTTTGGAAGGATTTGAAATTGTGAAAATTTTATAAGAAATGGTTTCATATAAAATGATTTATAACTGAAGGTTTTGAATCTGAATTTAAGTGATTGAACTCCGGCATTTTGGAACTGGTTTTAAGATTTTGAAATAATAAATAATATGATTTGAAATTATTTTTTTGAATAAGTAATGTTTCAATGATTTTAATGGGTTTTAATGATTTTGAAGGAATTTCAAAGAAGTTTTCAAAGTAAATGAAAGTCCAGAACTCACTTGTGTCGCTGGAAAATAATTTCGGTGATGAGTGCACGCATCATCGACATTGATTTTCGAGTTTCTGAGTGAGGGAGAGGCCACTTCGGTAACTTTGCTATGCGATTGATTTGTGAAACCAATTCTGATTTCAAATTCCGAAGTGTGATGTGATATTCGAAAGATATATGTATATATATTTGAACAATTTGAAATGAGCCGGTGTTCAGTCCTTGAGTTTTGGATTTGATTTGATATAACCCTATTTTGGAATTGATTTACTGATTTAATTGTGATTTCCAACTCTTGGATTGAAATATGATTTCTTCGACTATTTTGAAGGTTCGAGCACTTCCAAATCAAGGTTAACTTCTCAAAGGCTAAGAAATTTTGAAGTATAAAGTATATAAGTTTGGTATGTATGTTTAAAGTATGTAGTAATCTGATTTAGATAAGTTGAAACTGTTTTGTTAAGTAAACGAATAAAGCTATTTTGAATTTTCTAATATGAAATTTAGATTTGAAATGTTTGAAAAAAAAATTTGTCTTCAAATATTTTGAGAAAAATATATAATTTAGTTTAAATGTTTAATTTAGTAACATCTTTATGAAACTATATATTTAACAAGTTGGAATAGATACATAAGTTGTACGTATGCTGTTTTATTCGAATAATTAAATTGATCCAAGTTTGCTTACACAAGTTCGAGGTGAATTACACCAATTCGTGTTAGGATTTTTCATTTGATTCTTGATGGCGAATATTTGATATGGATTTTGGGCTTGATTCTAGAATTCTCTATCATAGTATATGGCTATACAAGGTGACTGATAGTTTCTAGTCGAGAAACCATATCGAAATCCGCATTAGGGAAGTCGAATGGACAATACTAGTTCGAAAGCGAACTTGTGTGATCGAGCGAGCGATCGAATGAGACTTTGCGAAATGATAACATATATACATCTTATATTCTAATATCATTGATATACTTGACGCTGAAATTGAAAGTTGTTGGGTTGGATATCTTTGTAATATAATTGGAATTCTTTCTTTTATGAAAAACTACTATCAATTTAAAACCATTTTTTTCAAAACTATTTTTCTTCTATTCTTCTCAAACAAACTGTTTTATTCTATTTTACATACAAGCTATTTTACAAACCATTTTATTTACAAAACTATTCTACAAACTATTTTTCTTTTTATACAAAACTATTCTACAAACTATTTTTCTTTTTATACAAAACTATTCTAAATTAAAAACCTTTTAGTAAGCAAAGATGTTCAATCCCATATAGCTCTTCATGCAGCGAAATTGATTTTTGAAAGATTTTGATCCTTATATAAGATGGACTTTATGTAAATATAAGATGATGTTGAAAACCATTGATTTTGGAAATAAATTGTTTGACTTAAATTATATTAATTTGGAAATTTGGATTTATTTTCTAAATTTATTATTTTGGAAACTTTGGAACTGAAGATATTTAATTTGAGAAGAAATAATTTTGGTGGAATTGTATATGATTTTGAAACTGAATTGATATTGAAACAAAATTGAAATTTGAGAACCTTATGTTACTAAGTACTTGATTTGGGAGTTATCGAACTTATATAAAATTTGGTTTGTATAAGTATGTTGTTGATTCGAAAACTATAGATTTGAAAAGGTACTCAATTTGAAAAGTGAAATCTTATATAATTGAAGTCTATATAAGTGTGATTTGATATACTATTGATTTTGGAAAGTATTTGATTTGAAAATGAAATCTTATATATAATGGACTTTATATAAGTATGATATTTGAAAGTGATTTGAAAAGGTACTATATGATACATATTTTCGAAGTAAAGATATGGAAAGTGCCTTCTGCTTGATATCCGCTTTGTGGCCATATTGTGGATTCATTCTATCGATATTTCTATGATTTTTGGTTTTCCGGATATGATACTCGAGTGTCCATCGAATTCCATGGCGTTACCCATGGTCTTACGAGCACGACTACATAGCGTAATTCACCTGGCTGGATGGCCCTGGGGTACGGATGTTTCCTGGGGGATTCAGGTGTAACCATTGTGTATCTTGTGATCTATGTAGGTCGTATTAGAAGCGAAATCCACAGGGCTGAGAAAGCTTACGGATATGGATGTTTCCTGGGGGATTCAGGCATAACCATTGTGTATCTGCGGTCTACTAGTCATCATGGCGCAATTCGCAGGGCTGAGAAAGCTTACGGATACAGATGTTTCCTGGGGGATCCAGGCGTAACCTTTGTGTATCTTCGATCCATGGTTAGACAAAGGTTTGGTTTGTTTTATTTGGATTGTACTTTCCATATCTGTTTTTAAAAAGGTTTTCCAGTATTTTCACTGGGTGTTGAAACAGGTCTACTAAGTACCTGGAGAATTCTAGCTTTGCGCCTGATCAACGCACTGACAGAGTCTGCAGGAACGAGGATAAACTTGTTAAGACATCGAGTTATAAAAGTATTTTGATAAAATATTATAAAGGATATTTTGATCAGTTATTTCCTTTCTAAAAGATTTTAAAGTGTTTTAAATATTGTTTACCTCTTCAACCAACAATTTTAAATTAATGGCTCATCCTTGTCTTTCGTCCTATTTTCCCTTCTAGTTATTCCTATTCTCCACCTTATTAAACTTACCCATAACAATAGTTATCAGGTATAATTTTAATCCTCTTGTCATCTTGTCTTAATCCTATTCCATTTTATCTTTTCTGTGTTTTCCGTACCTCGTTCCTTTTCGAGGACGAAAAGATTTGAGTGGGGGAGAGTATAACAACCCTGTATTTTGTGATTATTTTAATAGTATATTTTGGTTATTTTAATTGATTTCCTGATTTAAAAAATTTATTTTATTTATTAAAATGAATAAATTTTGTTATTTTAAATATAAATTTTGATTTTGATGTGAATTAGAATTCCAAACGTGACTAAAAAGAATATTTTCCAGAAAAGTGAATTTTGGTCAATATGGTCAAACTTTGACTTTTAATTTAGAAATTTGAAAGTTTGAAAATTTGAATTTTATCTTTTATTATGAAAGTAAATAAAATTTAAGAATAATTCTTTTCGTTTCGTTAAAATCTGATTTATAATGTGAAAGTTATACCCTTTTAAATATTGTGTGTAATTTGCTGTATTTAACAAAATTATTTATTTTAAATTATAAAAATAATATTTTATTTGGTCATGTATATTCTAATTTATATTTATATGGGTAAAATAACATGTTATGTATATATTTTGGTTTTTAAAACATTTTAAAGATATAATTGGCATTTCCAGTGTTAGCTGTATTTTGTTTAAAATTCTAATTTCCAGTTTCAATTAGTTAAAGTAATTCTTTATTTATTTTTCTATTTTTTTCTTAAAATCTTATTTTATTCTCATTCCCACTTTATTTTGTTCCTCGTTTATTTTATTTATTTGACCTTTTATTTGTTTTAAAGTGAAATAGAAATTTTGTAAGGCTAGTGATATTTATTTGTAATTTTCATGTCTTATTTCCAATTTTTAAACATTTTTCTTTAGTTCTTTTTCTATTTTCTCTAAATTAAATTATTTATTTCACTTTGAAAATACTTTATAAATTATTTTATTTCAAAATTTTGCTTTAGAATATTTTTAAAATGAAGTAGATAATTTTCCAAAGACAATCGTGATTTATTTGTAATTTCTGGACCCTATTTTCAATTTTTAAGCAATTTCTTATATTCTTTTTCCATTTTCTTTAAAATTAATTATTTATTTTTATTTATAATATTTTGTTTCAGTCATTAGAGCTTATTTCTGAGTTTATTTTTGTTTTGTTGGAATTAAAAAGAAAAAGAAATATGAAGAGTTTAAAATTGCTTAGAAACCGATGTCCTTTCACCTCCTTAAGTCTTTTCAATTGCCATAACCCCTCCTTTATGCTTTGGCCGTGACTTTTACTTTTGTTTTCACGTGAAAAGCCTCATTTTTCATTTCATCATTCGACCACTTCAGATCTAAAGCAAAAGCTTTGGGTAATGGTTTCATTTTTCTTCTTTTCTCCTTATTTTTCTATGAAAATTGCCTTGTTTTCTCTTGTTTTTGGATAGGCCTCTCCTCCACATCCAAGGCCACAAACTCCTACATCTCTTCCCTGCCATCAACACCAGCTACTCCTCTGGTCTTGACCAAGGCCGAGCCACCATGATGCCAAAACTCCACAAAAATTGCAAAACAAGCCATAAAAACATGATTGTTTACCACTATTGCTTCACCACTCCATTTTCCACCACCACCACCACCTTAGGCCGCCTCCACCACCTCTGGCCAGACCACCACACACCTTTCCTTCCACTGACCTGATCCATACCCCTCTAACCTGACCACACAAGCCCATGGCCGAGCCATTTTTGTGAACAAAACCCACCTATTTTGCCTTAAACTCTTCATATTCCTTTGTATAAACTTCCTCCTCATATTCTACTACCTAGGCCATGCATACACATGACCAAACCTGAGCCAAACTTGTTCAAACCAGAGCCAAAACCATCCCTAGGCCATGACAAAAGAATAGAGAAAGCAAGGCAAAAGATTTGGCATTCGTATCTCTTTTTATTTAAAAGTTATTTCATTTCTAGTGTATTGAAATTTATGGTTTGCTTTGATTTTTGTTTGGGTTGTAACACAAGATCTATATCATTGGATTTTCTCTCCACACTCAAATTGTATTAGAGTTGTCATGCCTTCGTAATCTTTATGTTGTGAGCTTTGTTGGCAAATCTCCGGCTTAACAGGTGAGTTATTCTCACCAGACAATCTGTACCTATATAACTGATAAACCGACACCACTTGAATCTGTAAATGTATTGCATCCTGTTATAACTGTTATGTTATGATTATATGATGTTCACTCATGCTTAAACACCTGTTATATCATATGTTACTGTTATATTATGTTATTCTTTTATTTTTATCAGTTTATCACACTGCAAGTTCCCTTTAGATTAGAATCACTATGGGTTGAAATGATACATACCCGAACGGACTTTAGAATAGGAGAAAATCGTTATGGGCTGAAATGATAGGCCTGAATGATTTCAATTATTTTAATTTACTTGGGATTGCGGGTTTGAAATGATCAAACCCCGGTTTTCTTTGTAAATTACGGGTTGAAATGATATATTACCCGTATCACTTTACCTAGGCTAAAAATGAAATACAGACCCGTAGTTAAAATATGTTTTTCTAAAAATTTTAAAATATGTTAGAAATGTAAATATTATAATATTTTGATTTAAATTTGATAAAAAAATGATTTTTGTAAAGCATTATTGATTTTCTGAAAATTTATAAGTGAAATAAATTAATGGTAAAGTTAGAAAATCTGAAATGTAAGTTATTTTGGGAAATTTTAATTTGGTGATAATTGGAATTTAAATTAAATATGATAAATTCTTGATAATTTGGATTAAAGTGAATTTAAATGATTTTATAATATATTAATGATTTTTTTTGAATAAAGTTAAAATGTGAAATGAATGAATATTTAAGTTGAAATTTTGAATTATAACTAAAATTGGAAATTTGTGAATTTGGCTTAAAAGTGAATATTTAAGTTAAGTAGATAAAAATGGAATTAAGTTATATTTGAAAATTTAAACTTAAGTGTTAAGTTAATTTAATTTAATGAATTTATAATTTAATATTGGAATTTAATAAGTGAATTATTATTAAATTTTGATTTTTGAATGGAGGTTTAACTTTATAAAATCATGAATATAAGGGTATTTGAATGATTGTTTTAAAAGTGAAATTATATGATTTTATAAGTTAAAAATGATTTATATAAAAATATAATTGTTTGTGAAATTATACTGAATATTTGAAGTTAGTTAACTGCATTTCTGAAATGCTATTAAATTCTAATGTAAATGATAATACAACATTTGTAAATGTTGTAGTTGATAATAATGAACCAAATGGTTAAATTTAATTAAAGGCTATTATAGAATTTTTGTAAATATTATAATGGTTGAATTTAACTAAGTTTATTTGAAACTAATGTAACCCTATTACAGCATTTTAAATGCTGTCTTTTGTTAAATTGTGCTATTTTAAATATGACTTTCCGTAGCATTTTCTAAATGCTGCGAAAGTTGAATTTTCATTGTTTTAATTAATTTAAGCGAAGGAATGAACTTTGAAAAGTTAAATTTTTGAAAATTTAATAATTTAATTATTAAATATAATAGCTTCATTTTATGATTTAAAATGAAGTAATTTGTTTCAAAATATAAACTATTTTGAAATATGATATTTTGAAATGGATCTTTTGAATGATATTGAATTTTGGAATGATATTTGATTTCGAAGTATAAAATACCATTTTGAATTTTAACCACGGGATGTATTTAATTTATAGTTTAACTGTTCCTTAAGGGATGGGCGATCCCAAGCATCCTTTGAGTTATTGTGCATTTCTACTATAGTTCACTTGAGTTGGTTTACATTATATAAGTATATATTGTCCTAACTCGAGTGTTTTGTGTTTTACTTTACGCTCGGGTCAGCCTGAGTATTTATAGCTTAGCTTTGGATTTCTTTCTGGAGCTAGGAATCGCTGGAGATTCTGCTTGTCTAGTTATTTGTTCCTTTCAGTTCGGTTGTTCTATTTCAGTTCTGGTATTCATAAACTTCTATTTATTTGAGATGTCTATTGTATATGTTTTCAAGCAGATATTATGTATTATGTTTTGAGAGTTTGTTATAGTAGCTTCATGAACTACTATGGTTTTTATATTCCGCTGCGAGTTATTCTGATATGTTCTGTGTCTGTGATTCTGTGTATTTGATTTCATTTGCTCCAAATTTATTTACAATCTGTTATTTTGAATTATTCAAGCCAGACATGTGTGGATTATTGTCGATTTGAATGGTCCAAAATAGTGGGTCGTTACAGATTTGCCCATTGATTGATTTGCTTAAGCTTTCTGCTTGAATCCTAGCTTTTCTTCTTCTTGAATCTCCTTATTGGTGGCCGGCCGAGCTCAATAGGGTTTTTAGTTTTGTTTGTGAATGTTAAAATGAATAAGGAATGAAGGATGTTCCTATTTTACCCTTATCATGTTCCTTCTACTTACTTATTTTAATTTTCTTTTGCTTATACATTCATTAAGGCATAGCTCCTTCTAAATTAACAAATCTCAATCCCTTAACTATCTACATTATTTCATTTAATTTATCTAATTAAATGTCTAGATAATGTTAGTTAAAATTAGCGTTATTACATGACTTGTGGGCTGTAATGTCGGACGTAGCCTCATCAGCGGGTATGACTAAAATCAGAGATAGGAGACATAACCTATAGGGTTGGCAAAACTATAGGGTGCATGCGACTCCATTTCTAGAGATACTTATTGGGATATGCATGCAACAATAATGCATCAGGTCTTAGAAAGACCAGCTATGTTTTTTCTATAGTACATTCACTAGAGATATACGACGCTTCAAAAGGATATCTCTGATCCTTGTGTAGTAGTTTGGACTCGACTTCCCCGAAGAGATCTACGTGGAAATCATACACAATTAGTGAACGTGCTTTAGCAGTTATGATTGTATACCTATTGTTGTTGTGATGTACACTCACTTGCATTGCAGCTATGTGATTATTTATATTTCACACCTTAGACATTATTGTATTATTATTATATTTTATAATAGAAATGGTTTAGTTATCGTAAGGTAAAAACTCATCCGTGTATATTGGCAGCATGGTCTTACGAGATACCCTTATTTTGAAGGGTTTTAAGATATAATAAATATATATGATTTTAGTTTCTCACGCCGGTTTACCAAACTGATCCGAGTGTTATTTTCTTAATGCTCAGGTCAGCTCGAGTATGTTTCTAGATTTAGCTGTGGTTCATTGGAGCTATTAGAAAGGAGTTGGATGATTTCTTACCGTATTTATTTTCCGATGTATTACTTGATTGTATCTACCAGCATTTGTGAGGACATGTTGTTATAACTGTCCAGGCAGATGATATGTTAGTTTTCTTTTATTGATGTATGTATATAAAGATTACCTCTTTGGTAAAGACCTGATGAGATATTATCGTTCCGCATGTGAGATTCTGATATTGTGTTCTCTTCTTTCTTGTTCTATTTCTTTTTTTTACCCTAACAATTCGTCTTTCCAGCACTTGGGTGCTCGATACGTGAATACTGAGGATGTATTAGTGTCGATATTTAGGGATAAAAAAAGGCGTCGTTACAAAATACATATAGTTATCTTACCTCCTTAGCTTGAGTTTTCTCAACAACTAAGGAGTATGCAAGTAATTTATTAAAATATATATGGTAGAGGACCACATTATATTGATGATTCATAATCTTCAATATATTATATTGAGTGATATCAACTTATGGAATAATGTATTTCTTATGAAATACCCTTGCGATTCAAGTGTCAAACAGATCAAAAATCATGGTATACGTACATTTATGTATGTATTTATTCCTTAAGTCTATTTGAGTTTCTTTAATATTCCACCTTTAGTTTATACATTCATATTATATAAGTTTTATTATTATTTAACTTTTATATTTCATATCACTTATATAATAATCTTATGTATAATATTATATCAATTAAATCTTATTTAACTAATTTTAATTAATTAACTCTTTAATTAATTTTAGATTAGTATTCCAATACAACTTTTATATTGGACATATCTAGTATAACCTTTATAGTGTACCATATATATCTTATATATGTGTATTTTTATTTATTTAATTAACCTTTAATTAATTTTTTTAATTAAATTATATTAATTCAAAATTTTATCTTATATACATACATGTATACTTATGTTATCTTAAACACTTTAAAATAACATAATATGTATCAACATATATAATACATGCATACAAGTATTAACTAATTTACTCGTTTAATTAATTTATTTTATTAATCTTATTAATAAATTTTAAAATTCGAAATCAATATTTAAATAGAACATTTTGAACTTTTCATTCCTTTTCAAACATTTTGAAAATTTACGTTATATTATAACCTTTTATAATAAACATGTTTTATTTTAAATTTAACTTTTAAATTTAAAATCTTGTCTTAATTTTCAAAACTATTTTGAAAATTAGCTCAAGACCTAATTCAAATTGGGTCTTTTCTATAAGGGGCAACCTTCGGGCTCACTTCACCTTTTAGGTCAGGCAGGTAACCAGGTAGGACAGGGTACTTGATTATCCAATTCCAATCCTAGACATCACCTTTCTAGACACCGTACTAAGTGCGCAAGCTTAACTAGTTAGCCCTAATATGACTAATTTAGACCGCATAGACTAATGGGCTCTGATACCATTATTGGAACTGGGCTAGCCATAGCAGAAGAAATGGGTGAATTTCAAATTTTTTATCACTAGATATTTAATGGGTCTATGAAGTCTAAATATACTTAGAACTTTTATAAGTTTCTTTTAAATAAAATCAATATTTTATTTCATAATCAAAAGAGTTTTAAATTTAATTCAAATAAATATGTAATATGATGAATGTATCAAATACATTCATGTGTTAAGCATATGAGCAGCATATAAAAGTATGTAAATAAACATGTAAAAGGGTAGAGAAATAAACATTTTATTTCTTTCTCTTAACACAAATAATTAATTAGGGAAAGATGGACCATAAATGTAGAGAGAAACCTTTCATTTCTCTCTCTCTCTTCAATTAGGTTAAATGACAAACTAACATTTACTACAGGATTAACACTATGTAAATAAACATGTAAAATGTCAGAGAAAAAACCTTTTATTTCTTTCTATTAACATAAATAACTAATTAGGGAAAGACGGAGCCAAAAGCGTAGAGAGAGAAACTTTTCATTTTTCTACCTCTTTAATTAGGTTAATTGACAAACTAACATTTACTACATAATTAATATGTGCCTTTGTTGTCCAAATTTTATTTTAAAACATGTAAGTAACAATAACATATGTATATATAAGTTCAATTTACACTTATACATAATATATTAAACGGAAATTTTCTAATAGACAAAAGTTGACTTATATGAACAAAAGGGCAATTAATGAATATAGGTAAACATTTATGAAGAAGGAAAGACAGAGGACTTTCCTCATTTCTTTACTCATCCAATCAACGTCATTTCAAATTCGTAATTAAACTCTAAAACATATATGCATATGAAACTAATTTTGAATATTTTCATATTTTGAAATCTAGAATTAGCAAATATAAATCAAGTTTAATTTAGAAAGAATTTTAAAGTTAAAATTGTGGTTTTACATTAAAGTAAATTTTATAAACATTGAATTGACACAACGCATTCACACATATATGTAAATAATTGAAAGCTACTTTTAAAATTAAAATAACATATGTATATACATGTTTGTAAACTTTATAGTATATTATATGTTTTAAAATTAAAGTAACAAACTGAAATCTACTTTAATTTAAGAGGAATTCAAAAGATTTATAATGTTTTGCACAAAAGCCCACTTATGTCTTTCTTCTTTTTAATTGAAACAACTTTTTAAAAAAATCAACAACAACCAAAATTTTATTCAAAACAATAAATATGTGAATCAGGTATTCAATCTCCAGAGTTGTTCCAAAATAACTTGTAACAGTATATTCAATTTCCAAATTTATAACATAAAATTAAATCAATTAATCAAAACAATTTTCAAAATAAAATATTGTTCAAACAATCATTTCTAAAACAGAAAAGAATTAGACAACTAAGGCACATATAAATCTATGGTAATAAGATTCAAATCTGAACTGAACATACAATATAAACAAAAGAGCAAATGAGGTAATGGATTTAACAATATCTACAGTAATTAACATAAATGAATAAGGGATGAAATATATGTACAGATCTAAGTTGAATCAAATAATATATATGCTTTTAATTGAGATAAAAGGGGTTTTGAATCACATGTTTTAAAATTAATCAATTAAGCACATAATGAATCATTCATATACAAACATGTGAAGTATAAAACAAATAAATAAATAAATTAGAGAATCACCTTAGGATGTTGCATAGAAATCACACCTTGAATGATGATATCTTAAGATCCACATCATATCCTTGCAAGATATGGATGAACCACTTTTGTTTTATTTTGTTTGATATTTTATTTGGAGTTGAAAGATTTTTGGAAATTTGATTTTTTTTATTTGGGTATTGTTATTAACACTCCAGTTTTGGATTTGAGGGGGTTTTTTTCTTTCAAAAAGTTTATGTTTACTATGAGGGGTACTAACCAAACTAGCTCCCTCATAAAATTACAATCAAATAAACCCAACTGTCCTTTTTTATATTTATCCTGATTTTTCCTTAATCGTCAATAACATTTAATTCAAAATCATTAATCAAATGATGGAGAATTCAAACATACCTCCAGATGGAATTGGAAATGAAAAGGAGACAAGGTTGATTATTACTCAATAAAGCATTCAACGCGTTAATTTTAAACCCTAACTTTTGCCACTGTTTAAAAATGTGCACTAAATTAGGTTAAGAAACTACATTTCCATCACCTTCTCAACAATGTTTGGATCAGATTGTAAAGATCGAGATGAATTTTTTGTTCTCACTATTATTTTCTATTTTAAAAATGAAGAAGAAAGAGAAATTAAATAAAAATGTTAAAGGTTTTGATGTTTTAACTAAAGGCAAAAGGGACAAAAATATATGTTTTATTAATAGAATGTGTAACCCACATAGCAATTTAATTTTAGATTGAGTGCTCATAAGATTTGGCCACCTCCTATTCAAAACTGGAGTGTCAATAACAATACCCTTTTGTTTTCCGCAATGAAAATTCCCTTGATTGTCTCCCTCTCTCCAATCCTTTCTTTTCACAGGATATGTCATCAAATGACATAAAATTTCCATAAATCATGTCATCAAATGATATAAAATTTGCATAAATCATTTCATGCAATTACCTTTTATTTAAATTATGTCAATATCATATACCAATGTGCGCAAATATAACTTTTATAAATGAATTAAAATAATTACAAACAACTTCCAAATATCAAATAAATTAAATAATAATTAATATTTCTCAAATATCAATTAATTTGATTAATTTACAATATTTTATAAACTAATTAAATCATGTGGTTTTTTACAGAATTCATCATTACGGTTGTGCGACTCAAATATGTAAATTCAGTCAGCGATTAATATCAAATTATTCGAATATTAATGTTCACACGTCACTTAGCAGGTGGTGTGACATTTTGGCTAAATTTATCGTTTACATATCTTTTAGTAAAATCCAATTTTACTTATTATAAGTGGTACCCGGTAGTGATAATTATTCACATTAATTCTCTTCGTCAAAACTATATTACATTAGAACTTATAGAATTTGATAATGGTCAAATTTTCAATATCGTCCATATTCAACTTTATAGTCCAAACATAAAGTCCTTGATTCAATAATAATTATTATTATTAACCGAACTGCTATGGCAAGAGACTTTGAGTTGATTTCAGGTAACCGTGATACTAACCTTATATAACTGAGAAGACGAATCCTCTCTTGAATAGTATTTCACTTCCAATGCTTCCATTCGACCCAACTATAGTCGTTCGATGGACGTCGCACCATGATTTAACTATAATCAAAGTGGAGCTTCCACATTGAAGATCAACAATATTCTCAAGTCAAGAGAACCGTCTAAATTGGTCACATTGATATTCTCTGCTTGACCTTAGTTATATTAACCAATAGAAAACTATCGAGTGGGTCATTCCATAGTTATCCAATAACTATCAATATGCAACCCCCTTGGTGCCTCCAGCGGTCATGATTGATACATTGCCCAATATTTGGAAAGCATTAGGTACTCTAGTCTCAATGGATATGTCGATACCCAGTTTCGATACATCTTGGCTAAGAATATTTAGGTATATTTATTTTCATTGTAATAAATTACTCACGGTTACAACACTTATTAACTACTATCACAAAACATACCATTTATGGATTTTCTATTAAATATACTTTTAATTAAATTAACTAATTAATATAACACATTATATCAAGTATATAATAGAAAGAAAACACCTTTTATTTTTGAACAAGATTGATTATCAAGTTAGATATATGTAACAAATTACATAATTGCCCCTAGGGCATACCCCTAACTCTATCAACAATTATGTTATCTCCTTCTTTTTTGGACTACACATTAATGTTACCAGCAAAAGATTATACAAGGAGGAGTTGAGAAAAAATTTAAAAGGTTTTTTTTGATTTAATTTACAATGTTAAGTAGACTATTTGACTTAATGATTATTATTTATTTTGTTAGATTTAGCTCGTAGTCTGTATTTTTGAATAATTGTAACATACAAAAACTAATTTGATTGGAAATTATTATGAACGGGATTAAGAAGACAATGAATATTTTTATTAGGTTGTGAATACACACATTGCACGTGTTTTTAAAAATGTTACCATTAAACAAAATATATAGTTAACTGCAAAAATCAAGATTTTACCTATAGTTTTGACTATTTTTAATCTAATAAGGTTTTTTTTATAGTTAGAAATGATTTCAAAAATATTGAATTCTAAATTAAAATATTGCAAAAACTGCATATTTTTTGTGCGTGCGTGCGTGTGTAAATACATGCATGTATATATGTATATATAATCCTAGATTTCTTTTATAATAATTTTCTCAAAAATCTTTAACTATGAGAAGAAGTCGAACGTCATACACTTACTACTTAAATAATTGATTTTATTTACAATTAGGTGAAACGATTTTCTATTTTCAAATATTAAAAAAAAATTCACTAAGTAGGCTAAAACTATACACAAAATCTTTTAAGTATGCAGATTTATTGATCCTAAGAAAAGAAAAGGCATTATATATATGAAAAATGAAAAACAAACAGTATGAAGAATTTCCTTCATTGAGATTCATACCTATGACCTTAATGGTATTCCAAACCTCATAAATAATAATAATGATTATGTTCGACCCGAGTGAGATTCGAACTTGTTAACTCATGGTCCTCATCTCTGCATAGTAAGAGTATTTTTGGAACTTCAAGACCGAACAAAAAGTTTGTGTTTCTATTCCAACTATTAATAAAGATATATGCATGTATGTACAGAACAATTATGTATAAATTTGAATTTAAATACATAAACCATTCAAACATTTAATATTTAAAACAGCTAAGGATAAATTCAAATTTGAAAATAAATCCAGATCCAAAATTATATCTTACTTTCAATTCAAATTCAAATTTAAATATTATTATATTTAATATTTAAATATATAAATATATGCACACATATATGCATATAAACATATACATACACATATACACACACATACAAACGTATCAAAAAAAATTTATTCGTAAAGACATAAAACCACATATATATGTATGTATATTTTAAAATTGATAAAATAATAATTTGTAAATATATAAATAACATTATATATTTAAACACAAAATTAAATTTTTTATTTTTGACAAAATTAATTTTTTATTAAGTATGTGCAATTTTGAAAGAAAAATCCTTTTTCTATGTTAAATTCCATATGGATTTCTAAATAATTTTTTTAAACTATTAATTCCAAATATAGTTTATTTTATAATATATATTAATTTATTATAATTTAAAACTTTAATATATATATATATATGTATGTATGTATAAAAATTAATGTTTTAGTTTCGGTTTTATCATATATAAATATACCTTTTTACCTACATATACATACGAATATATACATATACATACATATATGCATATATATATATATATGTGTGTGTGTATATGTGTGTATTTATGTATGTTTGTATATGTGTAAAATTTATTAATTTTTTTACATAATGTATGTATGTAATTGCAATTCAAATTTTAATTTAAAATTACTTTAAAATTAATTTTATTCTCGAATTTTTTATTAATGGCCAAAAATAAAAATACACATGTACAGAAGGTTTATTTGTATGAATACATACATAAGTATATTTAACATCAAATAAATAGATAAATTCATGATATTGTATAATTCTAATCTATACATATATAATGCCATAAACAAACATATAAATATTGATCAGATATTACCTATATTGCGGCCTTGATATAACAGCTTGAATGTTTAATCAGGAAGCTACTTGAATTGAATTTGTTCTACTCGGTAAAGCTACTAACTAAAGAGATCACCAAACCTTTGTATTGTATTTGATTCGATATATATTTTTATTTTTGAAATTGGAGAAGGAGGTTGATAATCCTTGTGGCCAAACCTAGGTAGAATAAAGGTTCAAAGTAAAGTAGCAAATGTGGGAATGTTGAGTTTAAACAGGAAAGGAAAAGAGTGAAAAGGAGAGATCTAGATCTCCCTTTTACATCTTCTTTTTAACTAATTCAAACCCATATCTTCCAAAAAAATTAGGGCTGTCAACGGATGCGGATATGGTTGTATCCGCATCCGCATCTGAAAATTTAAATCCACACTCGAATCCACATCCGATATCCGTGGATATCTGAGAATTAACATCCGTATCCACATCCGCGGATATTTTTCAGATATCCGAAAATATTAGCATCCAAAAATAAAAAGCGGATATTTCCGGATATTCGAAAATATCTGAAATATCCACATCCGAAATTGAATAAGATTTTTATTATACTAATATTTTTGAACTAAAACAATCACTTTCTCAAATGACAACACACACACTACAGTACTAATCAGTTTTTCAAATGACAAGATGGCAACACACATAATATCAAACAAGTTTACACGATATTACATTAATTCAAATGATAAAATAGCAACATACATAATGACAAAATGGCAACACACATAAAATTTCGGATCAGACGGATGTTTTTCGGATACGGATATGCCCATATCCGCATCCGCATTCGATTTTCTTTTCGGATATCGGATATCTGCATCCGCTTTTCGGATATCGGATAATATCCGTTTTTTCGGATACGGATCCGGACGGATTTCGGATTTTTCGGGTATCCATTGACGGGCCTACAAAAAATATCACACCCCCTCCCTCCACATTATAGCCGACCATACTAAGGGCATTATGGGCCCACATATAATTCTGAACCTAATCAGTATTTGCATATTTTAAATCCAGTCTAAATGCTTATAAATATCGATATCGTATATCAATACGTACATATATAAACTTAATATACATATTATATTAAATACCAACTCAAATAAGCCAAATAAAATTATATAATTAATATTTAACGAATATTAATTAATTTATAACAATTGTAATTTAATTAAATCGTGTAGTATTTCAAACTATTCAATATTGCGATTGTGCGACTCATAGGTGTAAATTGAATACTTCGAATATTAATGTTCACACATCATCTTAGCTAGTGGCATGACAGTTCGACCGAATTTATCACTTATACAATTTTGGTGAAAATCCAATTTTACTATTTTAAGCGGTCCTCGGTAGTGATGATTATTTACACTAGTTATTTTTGTTAAAAGTATATCACATTAGGACTAATGGAATTTGGTTTTGGTAAAAATTCCAATATCATCCATATTTAACTTGTATTATCCAAAAAGAAAGTCCTTGGTTCAATTATAACAGTTATTATTAACCGAACTGCTCTGGCCAGAGACTTTGACTTTGAGTTGACAATAGTTGACTGTGCTACTGACCTCATATAACTGACGAGACGGATTCTCTATTGAATAGCGTTTAACTTCCAATGCTTCAACTCAAACCCAATTATAGTCATTCATTGGACGTCGTGCTATGATTTAACTATAATCAAAGTGGAGTATTCACATTGAAGGTCAATAGTATTCTCAAGTCGAGAGAACCGAGTAAAATTATCACTTCAATATTCTCTATTTGACTTTAGTTATATTAACCGACATAAAACTATCGAGTGAGTCATTCCATGGTTATCCAATAACTATCAGTATGTAACCCTTTGGTGCCTCCAACAGCCATGAGTAATACACTGCCCAACATTTAGAGAGTGTTACATACTCTAGTCTCAATGGATGTATCGATATTCAATCTCGATATATCTTGACTAGGAATATTTAAAATGATATGTTATTTTTATTTTAGTAAATTTCTATTGACCACAACACATTGTAATTACTATCACAAAACTTATCATTTATGGATTTTTTATTTAATATATTTAAATTAAATAAATAATTAATATACACATGATAACAAGTATATAATAGAAAGAAAAACACCTTTTATTTCTAATGAGATTTTATTATAGAGTTGACAATTTACAATAAATTACAAAATTACCTCTAGGGCATACCCTTAACTCTATTAAACCCATCATAGATAACTGACCATGCTTGGGGGAAAGGGGTGTGATACTTATTTGAAATATAAGGTTTTGAAATGGTAATGAGAAGAGGTAAATAGGGAAACCTAAATCCCCCTTTTTATTCTTTTGCCTATTTAAACTCACCATCCCTCTTCATTTGCACTTAACATTTTCCTCCTACCTTATACCCCCTTGGCTGTAAGAATTAGACCCCTCCTCCTTCATCGTTTCCAAATAAAAATTAAATCAATCAAATACAGTACAAAGATATGGCGATCTCTTCAGTTAGCCGTGTTTTTGGAAGAGTAAGGATTCAATTAAAGGAGTTTCGGATTCAGCATTCAAGGTGCATATTCAAGACCACTCTACTGGTAAGATCTAAATTATATTTTTTTATTACATTCATACTTATGTTAGTTTATATGTGCAGTTTAGAATATTATCTTATCACGAATTTATATATCCATTTGCTGTTAGTTTTATATACACATTTACATTTTTTTAAAGTAAGATGTATTAAGATATATACATATATGTATGTATGTATGTTTAAATTGTAAATATATTTCATATGAAAATTATATTTAAAAAATTGTACAAAATCTGTACGAATTTCAAATAATAATAAAAATTAAAATCTATACGGATTATAAAAAAAGAACTTTTTTTGAAATTGGCTCTGGCCAAAGTAAAAAAATTTAATTTTAATGTATTACAATTTATATTGATTATTTTTTTATAATTTTTTAAATAAATATGTAAAAAAATATTTTTTTGAATAAAAAATATTATGTATATATATGTGTGTATGCGTGTGCATGCATACACATTTATAATTAAAAATATTATCATTTGAAATTTGAATTTCAAATTTAAAGTAGATTTCATTCTGGATCTAGACCTAATTTAAATCTAAATCTACCTAAGATATTTTCAAATGTTAATTTGAATTATTTGAAATAGTCAAAATATTCAAATTTAAATTTATATATAAATGTTATGTACATATTGTTGGAACTGGACCAGCCCGCAGTGGAAGTTATGAGTGAATTTCAAAAAATTTACTCTATTGGATCTTTATTGGGCCTATGAAGTCTAACTGAATTAGAACATTTCTAAATTTCATTTAAATAAAATCATTTATTTTATTTAAATTCAAATATATTAAGATAGAAAATTAATTTTATTTGATTTAGTTTATACATAAATGTATCATATACATATATGTGTTAGTGCATGTGTTACATAATAATCCGTGAAAGGTATAATATGCCCATATGTAGATGTTGGGATTTACATTGCAACAGAAATATTAGCTCATTTTGTATGTCATGTATGTTGTCCAAATATGTGCATGTATATGTGTTACAAAATACACACACACACATATGTATGTATAAATATATTATATATAGTATATGAACATGAAACATTTATATATAGATAAGTATATATATAGAAAGAGAGAGAACAATTATTAAAAATTATTTATAATTCAAAATTAACTTAGTTTTGCAAACGTAATAATATTAGTATTTTAATTTGTATATATTATGAATAAAATAATATTTTCATCCATAAATAATTAACATTAAATAATCTATTGATGAAAATTAAAATTTTACAATTTTCAAAAATCTAAGATCATAAAATAGAGCTTAGGAAAAATCTGGAGATTTTTCAAAGTTGAAATATTATTTTTAAAAACAAATACATTGATTTCGGCAATAATTATTTAATATAAAATAATATATTATTAAAAATTAAAATTTTCAAAAATTCTAGGATCATGAATGAAAGGTTACGAAAATTTTTGAAGAATTTTTCAATTAAATTATTATTTTTAAATAAATCATAAATAGTTTTTCTGAAATAATATTAATTATTAAAAATAATAAACTTTATTGAAAAATTCCTAAATTTTTTCTATATGTTTTTGAAATGATATAATATTTTTTAAAAATATATAATTGAATTTTTAATGTAATAATTACTTTATATATAGTAAACAATTCAAAAATTCAACAAATGTTAATTTAAAAATATGAATATATGTATGATAATTAATTTTTGAATTTGTAAATTCATATTATATATAAATAAGTGTACTAAATTTTTTAAATCATATATATATCTTATATATGCATATATGCTATCATGAGGGAGAAATATACACTAATATATATATATATATATATATATATATGTGTGTGTGTGTGTGTGTGAATTTATTAATAAATATATATAAAATAATTATTAATGACAAAAATTGATTTTGTAGAGTAAACAACATTTGTCTATATATAAATGAAATTGTATAATAAACAAATTATGCACATAACCAAACTGATTTGTGACAACCACATCTACTAACAAAATCTCATCTAACTTAATATATAATAGCAATATATTTAAACAGATATGAAATTGCTCATTATAGGATCATAGAATATAATTTAATTACTGTAATATGAATTAAAATTACCAATTTAATGATGCCATTGAATCCACGTTGAAGCACTGACTTTCCTTCCTTTTACTGTTCTTGATTCGTCAGATTGCAAGTCCGGAATCACTGACCTCTAATTATCGAATGATATTATTTTAATTTGAAATATATTTGAGAATTTTGGAGTGGATTGAGAGCTATATTTAAACCAGAAATGAAGAAGGTAATGGCGGCCAAAAAGGTTCATAATTATTTTAGAGATACACACACACACACACACACATATGGTTGTATTAGAGAGAAACGAGGAAAACCTTTTTACCCATTCTCACTTGATCTCAACCCATTATCTCCAAGCCAATTCCCTATGTTTTAGCCACTTTTAGACCTTCCCAAAACCGAAATTTTGCAGCCCTAATAATGGGCCTTAAACCCATCTAAGCCCAAGCCAAAATACTATGCAAGTAAATCTAATTTAATCGCTTGTCGATATTGTATATCGATCGATATATTTATAACTATTATAAATATATATAACATTATTTATTTCTCATATCATATTCAAATTTTATAATTAATATTTCATAAATATTAATTAATTTATAACAATTATAAACTAATTAAATCGTTCGGTCTTAAGGGAATTCATCATTTCGGCTGTGTAACTCTTGGGTGTAAATTTGATCAGCGATTAACATCGAACTATTCTAATGTTAACGTTCACATGTCACTTAGCAGGTGGTGTGACATTATGGCCAAATTTATCGCTTACTCATTTTCGGTAAAATCCAATTTTAGTTTAATAAGCGTTACCCGGTTGTGACATTTGTTTACACCAATTCTCTTCGTCAAAACTATATCACTTTGGACTTATAGAATTTGATAATGGTCAAAATTCCAACCTCATCCACATTCAACTTTATAGTCTAAATACAAAGTTCTTGGTTCAATAATAACAATTATTATTAACCGAAATGCTCTGGCCAAAGACTTTGACTTTGAGTTGACTTGAGTTGACTGTGATACTAACCGCATATAACTGAGGAGACGAACCGTCACTTGAATAGTGCTTTACTTCCAATTCTTCCACTCGACCCAACCATAGTCACTCGATGGACGCCATGCCATGATTTGGCTATAATCAAAGTGGAGCTTTCATATTGAAGATCCATAGTATTCTCAAGTCGAGAGAACTGTGTAAATCAGTCACATCGATATTTTCTGTTTGACCTCGGTTATATTAACCAACAGAAAACTATCGAGTGAGTCGTTCCATAGTTATCCAATAACTATTAGTACGTAACCCCTAAGTTCTCCCAACAGTCATGAATAATATACTACCTAACATTTGGAGAGCGTTACGTACTCCAGTCTCAACGGATACATCGATATCCAGTCTCAATGCATCTTGATTATGAACATTTAAAGTGGTATATTTTTTCGTTGTGATAAATTACTCACGGTTACAATACTTTGTAACTACCATCACAAAATATACCATTTATGGATTTTTCTATTAAATATACTTTTAATTAAGTTAATTATTTAATATAATCACATTATATCAAGTATATAATAGGAAGAAATACCTTTTATTTTGAACAAGATTGGTCAACGAGTTAGATATATGTAACAAATTACATAATCGCCCCTAGGGTGTACCCCTAACTCTATCATATATATATATATATATATGTATTATACACACACATATATGAATATATATATATATATATATATATATATAATAATAGTTAAAATTATAATAGATAGAAAATACGTATACAAAGAGGCTAATGTGTCCACTGCAATGTAAACCATAACACTTATGTACGAGCACATGAAACTATGCACATATTTATATGTCGCACGTACACTTACACGTATGTGTATATTTGATACACATACACACTTTATACACACACACACAATCAAACCTCTGTATTAATTAATCAAATAAAATAAAAAAAATTATTTTAAATTATTAAGATTGAATCTAAATTAACTTACACCTTATACGTCCAATAAGATCTAAAATGATTTTTATTTTTGAAATACATCCATTCACTACGTGTTGGTCCAGTTCTAACAAACTCCACCCATCACCATTTCGAAATTCAACACATTTAAGTTTAAATGAACAGTTACATTTCTGGTACCCATCACTAAGTATATTTCTTTGATTTGGGCTTCTTATATACTCCATTGCGTTCACATCAAAAAAATTCTCAACTTCTCACATCAAAATGTAATGCAATAATCATAAAACCATATTGTTTTCTAGTGTTTCGCTTACAAATCACTAATTTTTCTCTACTCGGCTGCAAGTTTTCAAATTGTTACTAAAATTAAAATACAAAACATATAATAATCAATAATGCAATCCTACTTACATCGCATGTCGTAAACTCATTGATATAATCCACAATTAAATCTATGCAATCGCATTCACCTTCAGTGTTACGTTCGAAAATGATCTGGAAAGAAACCGTGGAATTTGAGTCTAACTAATGTATAAAGGCATTCCTAAGACAACAACTATGAGGTAATAATATAAAACCTAGGGAAGGAGCTGTGCGTAATCAACCCAGTAAGTGCACTGCATGGTAATTTTATATTTCGCATACTTCCATGGTGCTATGCGTGGATTCAACCTACTCCTTTCTTTTAACTGAACAAAGGAAAAAAACGAATAGTTTATCAATTCTCCAAATTCTACTCCAAAAATCACAATCCTTTTTTATTTTTACTCCAAAATTATTATCTTCCTTTTCTTTTATTATATAACTTGACTTTTAGGGTTTTACTCATTTTCTTTTACGCTTTACCTAGACCTTTAGGCTCCACTTGAGAGTTTATTTTCTACCAGTTTCGACTGGTTTAGACGGCTTTGTAATTCAAGTGTTATTGTAACCCTTGCTTGTAGTTTTTTTTCACCTCGATTGTTGTTGGTTATAAAATCCGTAAAAATCGGTGCAGTGTAATTCTGATAACAATTCTCAACTCATGAAATTGGAGTGTTTTGAGGGATTATAATTTTTTTTCAAGTATACCCTTCTAATTATGTTGTAGAATTAATCTTCACAAAACTATAGAATAAACATTAGGATATATATGTAACGTTAGGTCAGTGGAAAACTTTCGAAATCGGTGTACGTTAAATTCTCAAACATGTATTGATCGATTATAACAACACTTTATGTAAACGAATCAAAACCGGTACTCTCAAAACCTTTCATAACCAGTACTACAACACCTCCAACGGAGGCTTGGGGTTATAGTTGATTGAAGTTAAAATGTTTTTTTTGATTGGTGGGAAAATAATGCTATTTTGATCTTAATTGAAAAAGAAAAAGGAAAAAGACAAAAAAGAAAAAAGCGGGCACATATTCTTATTTATTATCTCTCCTGTACTAATCTTCTTCTCAAGCTGTTCGCGTTTACCATAATTCCCGACGAACTCGTTCAAGTTTCCGACCGTCCAAAAATAAAAGTCGAAAAGAAGGAAGAAAGTATCAGGTTCAGATCTTTCAAATTTTGGAATATGGGAATCGATCTAGAATCAGAGAAGCATGTCAAATACATTCTGTCAGTAGAAAAGGTTTGTTCTCTTTCTCAGTTCATCTTCTTTATTTTTTGTCGACATTCCCTGTGCCAACTATCAATCAATCAGCAGAAAAAAGATGATTTTGAATCTCTCGTCATAGATCACCTGAGAATAAATGGTGCTTATTGGGGTTTAACAACCCTAGATCTTCTTCACAAGCTCTCCCGTGTTGATTCCGAAGAAGTCATATCTTGGGTCATGAAATGCTATCATGAAGACTGTGGTATGCTTTGCTTAAGTGTCAGTAGAAATGCTAATATTTCCGTGCTTTTATTTCCATGTGAAGTAAATGAATGCATATAACATGTTTGGTCCATTGCAAAGCAGAGGAATATTTGGTGACGTGCATTAGTTAAGTAATAATCGATATTGTTAAGATTAACGGATAACAGGTTCGAGTCCGGAAACCGCTTCTTCGCAATACGAGGGGAAGACAGGGTACGTTATCGACCTCCCTAGAGCCTGCTATCGCGCGGGAGCCTCGTGCACCGAGTTCCACCTTTTTTTTAAAAACCTTTTTGAGGAATAGTTCTTATGCATATAATGTAAAATCGTATTACCAAAACAGTAAGTAACGGTCGCATTCGTCCAGTCTGTCTACCATTGGTTGCGTCTGTTTGAAAAACTACCGTTCAAAACAGGCTTTGTTTTTTCAGTAAAAGGATAGTAACACATTAGATCCAAACCCGGCCAGTTGGACAGGCGGACAGCACGTGCACATGTGTTTAATCCATGATCATATAAGTTCTCCCCTCGCACAAAATTATCTGATCCTAAGAATCAATATAGGTTGGTCGGAAGGAGTATATAAACATAAAACTTTTGTTTTTGGCGATGTGGGACTATATCTTCGTTCATCCATGCAAGGATCTCTTACATATAACCGTTATTTTGATGCAATTCCTTTTGATAAAGAGGATGAAGAGCTACCTTCACCCGATAATACAAATAAGTAACTGCCAATTTTATGCAATTTATGAGTAATTCTAAATAATTTTATTTGTATAGGTGGCTTTGGTGGGAATATTGGGCATGATCCGCACCTTTATTACACACTTAGTGCTATTCAAATTTTGGCTCTTTTTGAGCGAATTGATGTGCTGGATATTGATAAAGTTTCGGGTTGTATCCTTTTTTTTGCTAGATGCACTATTATTGTATTTAATTATTTTACTATGAACTTCTTTTATTCAACACTACTGCCATTGATTCATCTTTCTAAAAACGAGCAAGTATTTTATTCTTAATATGTAAAATAGACATTAGTGGGCTTCAAAATGAAGATGGTTCATTCTCTGGAGATATGTGGGGTGAAATCGATACTAGGTACAGCCTCTCTTATTTGTTACTACACAATTAGTACATGAATTACAACATCATGTGCGAAAAAAGTTATACATAAGCTCTTTACTCATAGGTTCTCTTATTGTGCAATTTGTGGTCTCTCATTATTGCATTGTCTTGATATGATTAATGTGGAGAAGGCCGTGGGTTATATTGTGAGTTGCAAAAATCTAGATGGTGGTTTTGGATGCACACCTGGAGGAGAATCTCATGCTGGGCAAAGTAAGTTCATGGTATTTAATCCTACTAGCCGTATACTAATGCTGTGGATTATTTATTTAAGGATCTTACATAAACTATGTATTTTGAATGCAAAACGCTGATTGTATAATTTCATTTTCATCTTACAAAAAGGGGTATATCTTCGAGAGGGATAAGTACACTGCCCTTTATTTCTCACACTTTCCCTTTCATCTTTCCATTATCAAATATGTAGTGTAAAAGGGGAGTGTGGGTAGTAAGTGAAGAAAGAAAGTGGAGAGTACTTATTATTCCCTTAGTTTCTTTTGAAATACAAATAATTGAATACGTAAACTCACTGTATAATCCACAGTACCAATAGTTTTCCGTGGATAGTGAATATTATGAGATATTTGAATCTTGGCTATATCTTCATTTGGCCTGCACAGTCTATCTTTTCCCCGTTATATATGATGAGTATTACAAAGTAATAACCTTTGTGGTTTGTTAACCTAGCACAAAAAGAATTTTACATTTTTGTTAATAGATGATTGCTTGATCTTCCAGGTCTACCATACTATATTGAATAATATTCCATAATCATGCTTTCAAGTTGTTTCCCTAAAATATTGCCAATTGTTTACTAGCTAATTGCCTAATCTTCCGAAACAGCCCTGTTATATTTGTGAAAAATCCCCTTGCTGCTTATTTCAATTGCCATTTATTTAAAGTACGCCTTGAAACAAGCCAGAGTTATTACAGTTGAGTGACCAGCTAGTCACCTTGTCTTCCAATCCAACGTATGTTGAAGAAATTTCATTCACTACCAATTCCATGTGACATACTCTTGAAGTATTAGGCTGTCGATCGACAACCTTCTCTGGCATCTACTAATATAAGTTCAGATAATGTTGACTTGAGATGTAAAGTGGGATATAAATCAGGATTGACATGCCTAATGTGCTTACCCTTCGTGAGACATAAGATCAAAATTTCAGAAGAACCCTGTGTATTTGAACTTTTGAATGCATCGGTTGGCAATGCTAGGGTAAATGTACTTCAACCCTGATTTAAGCTTTCGTTAGAGTATATCACAACAGATGTAGCCTCTGACATATTCAAGTTGTCCGCGAATGCAGCCTCTGTGGGGGTGTGGGTGTGGAGGTGGGTGCTGGTGTGGGTGGGTGCCTTCATGTTAGTATTAAATCTTTTCTTGTGTTCCATGCCAGTTTACCTGAATTTATGTTCCAAAGGAAGAAAACTAGTAGGAATTTTCATTCTCTTTATTGATTAATCCCCCAATGACTTCTCAGTCACCTACTCTTTATTAGCTGCAATATGCAAGAAGGGAGAAAAACATAAAAGTGGGAGACATATGGTGGTCAGAATAGAGTCTACTTTTGCAAGAAGAGCACAATGTCATTACGGCAATTGAAATAGTTACGTAGGAGGTGGTTAGAATTTGAAACTGGAGCAACTTTGAAGCAAATAGGTAGGTAGAACAACAGTTTATGCACCCTTGTTTAGTTTATAGTTGAAAGATGGATGAGATATTTCTTGAGTGAAAGATTTATTTAAGCTTGGATTGTTGTCAATGCATGTTTATTTATTCTGTCTTTTGTTGATCACGCATGTATAGTGATTTGCCTTCTCATTGCTAGTTGCACATCATGTAAATAACATGACTGGACGTTGGAATTTGCAGTATTTTGCTGTGTAGGTGCTCTTGCTATAACTGGATCTCTACACCATATAGACAGAGACCTTCTTGGTTGGTGGTTATGCGAGAGACAGTGCCAAAATGGAGGACTAAATGGACGTCCTGAAAAGCTTGCTGATGTGAGATATTAAAGTAGTTGCACCTTTTATAGTCTTTTTGCCATTTAGTTCATATTAAATTTGAACTTATATTGACTTGAATCTCTCAAGCTGCTACTATGAAAGTTGTTTAAAATTAGATTACAGTTAACATACTCTTTCAAAATGGTAAAACTGTGATTGAGGTCGTGATTTGAAATTTCTTGACAAATCTGGAAAAAAGGATTTTTTTTCTCTTCTAAACCCATAGCATTTGTTCTTAGTGTTCTTGCGTATTGAGGCAAAAATTATCCCATTTCAGGTCTGCTATTCATGGTGGGTACTTTCAAGTCTGATATTAATCGACAGAGTTCACTGGATTGATAAGGATCAACTTTCCAGATTCATTCTGAATTGCCAGGTTAGCCGATCCTGTAAAATTCAGATAATACAATAACTGTCCGTTTACACAAGCAAAATTTGCAATCCAATACTCTGAAAAAAGTACAACCCTGTCGCTCTTACTAAACCCAATCCATGCATTCGTATGCATGTGTACGCACACACATAACGATGCAGAAATAGAGGTGTGGTATGGTGTGTAATTTATATTAGTAAAAACACACATATAATGATGCATTGAAATTATAATAAAGAATAAATACTACGGTCAATATGGAATTGTTTGCTTATCTGCAGAATAAACACTTCCTTTGAAAGTGATTAATATTGGTGTCCGTATGACAAAACTTAATACATACGTGCGCGCATGCGTGTGTGTAATGTAGTTGAGTTTCCCATAATTTTTTAGACTAGGAGAATACTGAAGTAACTGATAAGTATATAACTCAAGTCTGATGTGTGTAATTCTTCTAAAAAAGAGAGCTAATTATAAGCATATTCCATGTTAAAATTGTGCAGGATAGGGAGAATGGGGGAATATCAGATCAGCCTGATAACGCTGTTGATGTTTTCCACACCTACTTTGGTGTAGCAGGTATTGATCTGTTGTTGTTAGTTTAATGTTTTCTTATTATATTTTCTGTCCCTTTCTGGTATGCTTGAATTCCTTCATTCCTACATTATTAGTACATAATAATTCCAGTTTAAATTGGGGACAGTTCTATAGCTTGATATTTTATTTTTTATTTTACTTTATATGAAAATTTAGGATCATTTCATACATTTTGGTGACTATAACTAATATTCTAGTTATGAATTTACTTCTTCAGGGCTTTCGCTTATGGAATATCCAGGATTGAAGACTATTGATCCGGCTTATGCGTTACCTGTAGATGTGGTAAATAGAATTTCCATTGAAAAATAAATAACAAAATTTCTTATATTTCGAATCACCTATATTGATTCATGTAGCTTGTGTTATCCCATAGTATTTATATCCGGATATAAACTATAGAAAATGCATTTGTGTCCCTTCAGATTTTCTTGGAGTATCTATATTTTTATACCTTTTAGAGTGCTTTATTAAAGTGTATCATAGTTAAGGTCGTTTCTAATGCTATGCGTTGAGAATGTCAGCATAGTTGAAGTGGAATCTAAGCAGAGCTTAGACCTTTTGGGCTGCCAGGTACAACTTTTCAAATGTATGTATAATCACTGTATAACATGGGTAATATAAGATATGCAACCAAAAAAAAAACACATAGAAAATAGACATTTCAATTCCATTAATAGGCAAATAATAAACAAAGGGAAGTGTCAAATTAAAAGTTAATGTAACCACGTAAAATACCAATACGATAAATAGGTCAAACGGTCAAAAGCGAACAATAAAGAAACATATTACAAAAGATATCTTTATCGTCTCAAAGACTGATCTACTCGTTATTTTCTTCGAATTCTCACCATCAAAATAATTTCCATTACCACAACTCTCATCTTCGTTTTTGAACCCAATGAGAAGTGATATGTAAAGACCTAAAATTTATAATACTAGAAAATCAATGTACTAAATAATGCTTGGCTTACAAATATAGTAAACAGAGTCATAAGGTGTAACTTGATAAAATAGAGAATATCTATCATAGTAAAGGATAAAACCCTAACATATACGTGTATTTGTGTGGGATTAGAGACATAATAACTCAAACACTATAAATGTGGAAATATGCCCCAAACACATAGAGTCTATCACAACATAAATCTCATACACATGCTCCAATAAAGTAATTAAGTTCAACATGCTTCTAATTATTGGAATATTGGATAGACAGCGACAATTTGTGGAAATATGCTAATTTTATATCCTTCGTACCCTTAGACCTTCAGCTAGCAATATCTTCAATCTTCCCCTCGGTCAACCTAATCAGTAGGTACATAATAAAGGAAATGGAACATAGAGGTGATCAAACAAAAGTCCGATGAAAAGGAAAATGACACTAAATTACATTAACTAACAAACTGATATTACATGAACAAGATAATAAGTGATATCAATAAAAATAATGGCATAAGCACATCTCATCCTATGTCTTCTCTAACGCACAATGAATTAGCACATTTATTTTATGACGTTTATACTAACTGAATATGTGGTAGAAAAATTATACTGTTAAATATCTACTACCACTAAGGCATATTTGGATGCAATGAAACCTTACATCCTAGAATAGAATAGCATGCCTGCATCCATCTGTAACACTCCGCCATGACACTTTTGGCCGAACTCAGGAGTGCTACCTTTATAATGTGGTGCCATCATAATAGTGTCACAAGTTTGCAAGGAGAAATGCAAGCACATTAAATCATCAGAGGAAATGATTTCAAGCGAAAAATATATTATACATTCATACTTGATTTACAAGATAATTTACATAGGATCTTGTCTTCGACTTCATACATATATATACATCAAGATCTACAATACTAAAGAATAGCTAAATATCCTTCACTTTAGGTTCTCCATTAAAAGTCCCAAAATTCAACTTTACTTATCCAAATCTAAAATGCTTATGTGTAGCATTATGAGCAACACTGACCCAATGAGATAGCTATTTAATCCAAATCTCATATCATGTTATAGGAGTGTATTATAAAATTTTAATAGAAAACATCTTTACCAATTATAGCACTTATTGGTAGCATATATCAATATGTATTTTTAACATATCATGTAACAAAAATTATCCAAGATGACAAGTACCATTGTCTCAGTGGTTAAGTGATTTGGTTTTGGTGCGAGAGGTCACAAGTTCGAAACTTGCGTAGCGTGATTCGAACGTTTATTGACATGTGATATGTTGTCACAGTGATTTGTTGTATATAAAGCACCATTTCAAAAAAAGAAATTTTATCCAAGATGTCCAAACCATATTTTAAAATATACTAGTGTACTACGTAAACAAAATAAGTAAATTTTCTCTAACCATATTTGTAAAACCATTTTTACATACATAAATATCTTGTGTAAACTAGGAGCAAAATCTGAAATCCATAAAAAAAATCGGTTTGACTACACATGGAATTATGCTGAACATGCACTAAGGAATTAGGTTGTGGAAACTTTTTATCGCATCGTGGCTTGCATCCTAAGATGCAGTATGGATGTACCCTATCTTCTAACGCATAGTATGGAAATAAAGTAATAGTGCACTATCCTAGATTTTTTTATCTTTTACCGCATTCATCCGAAAGTCATCACAAATCGTAAAAAATAATATAAGTATTCTTCAAGATACTTTATAATCATAAACCAATATAGATTATTTTTTCTTTCAAATAACCAAAGCATCAATCATATACACTTGGTTGAGTTTGAAAGTATTAAACACAACAAAAGATATGGCTATAATACTGAAAGAGGTTAAAGAGTGGAACATATAGATTAAACATCCTATAAGTCACACACCATTCCATGAAATCATACGAAATTTTAGAAATATATAGTTTTCGTCACCTTAGCAATTATAGTTTCAGTCTATGGTTTAGCTTCTTGGCTTTCGCTAAGGTCTTCCTTGTTTTCTTACTTTTGTTTTGCTTTTAGATTTATGGAAGTATAAAACCAAATGAAATTACCATCCTATTTATAGCCTTTCTTTAAGCATATTTTGGTCTTTTCAAATTGGGACACTTATCCATTCTTTTCCCCGCAAACATTGGTGTAATGACACATGCCCCCTTGGTTGTTACCTTAATAAGCATGGTGATCTTATAAGCTTACACATCATTAGCCAATGTGTTACTCTCTTATTTAAGTGTCATGCGTAATGCCACCTCGTGTTTTAATAAACAAGGTTTTATTACAAGCTTACAGCTAATCGGCCTATGTGTCACTACCTCATTTAAATGCCATACTTAATGCACATCATGCTTCAAAGTGATATTACAAGGTTACACCTAATTAGTCTATCAGATCGTAAATATCTTTTCCTCTTTGAAACAGAGTTGTAACTTAGCATTTCATCTTTTAAACAATTATAATATTATTTCATTTTGATATTAAAAAAACATGAGAAAAAAAGTTGTTCGGGTTCTTACATTCTACCCCTTTAAAAGAAGATTTCATCCTCAAAATCTAGTCCTCAAATAACTCTGGATACTCTTTAAGCATTTCTGATTCAAGTTTCATGATGTCTCATTTTCTTTATGATTATTTCCATTGAACTTTTACAAATTGAATTTCCTTTGTTCGTAATTTCTTAAATTTTCTATCTAGAATTCAGATTGGTCGTTCGATGTATGTGGTATCCTTCTTAACTTTGATGTTACTCAAATCAACCATATGCGATGGGTCAGAAATATACTTTCATAGCATCAATATATGGAAAACATCATGAACATCTGATAATTTTTCAAGTAATTCAAGTCGATATGCAACTTTACATATTCTTTCAGTTATTTGAAAGTGCCCAATAAATCTAGATGATAATTTTGTTTTTTTCTTTCCAAATCGCATTACACCCTTTATTGGAGAAGTCTTTAAAAGAACCTGTTCCCCTACTTCAAATTCCAAATCTTTCCTTCTCTGATTTGCATAGCTCTTTTGTCTACATTGGGCAGATTTTAGTCGTTCTCATATGGTTGTAATTCATTTTGTTGTTTCTATCACTAGATCAGGGCCAAGCAGGTTATTGTCTCCTACCTCTGCCCAATAAACCAGTGAACGACATGGTCTTCCATATAGGGCTTCAAATGCTGCTATACCAATACTTGTATGGTAACTATTGTTATATGGAAATTCAATTGATGGTATGTGTGTTTCCCAAGTACTTTCAAATTCCATCATAGAAGATCTTAGCATATCTTCTGTTACTCAATTTACCTTTTCTGTTTGTCCATTTGTTTGTGGATGAAAGGCAGTATTCATATTGAGCTTTGTACCCAAAGCATTTTGAAAACATTTCCAAAATCTAGTTGCAAATCGCCAGTCTCTATCTGAAACAATTGTGACTGGGACTCCATGCAATCTGACAATTTCTTTTAAGTAGATTCTACTTAGTTTGTCAATCGAGTATCCCATACTATATGGTATAAAAGGTGCTAACTTTGTCAAGCAATCCACCACTACTCATATTGCATCTACCCTTGGTTTGACCTTGGGAGTCCAACAATAAAATCCATTGACTTTTTTTTCCATTCCGCTATAGGAAGCGATTGCAACAGACCAGATGGTCATTGTTGCTCGGCCTTAATTTGTTGGCATGTGAGGCACCTTGAAATGAATCTTGCAACATTGTAACACCCGTGAGATAAATCGCTGTTAATTAAATTTAAAGCGATAAATTTTATTATTGGTGAAATTAAAATATATTTGGGCTTTGGAAATAAAATATAAAAGTGTTAAACACTTAACCAAATATTTCCAAACCCTTAGCCAATTTTTCAAACCCTCTTGCCAAGTGAATTTCGCGTGTGTATACAAGGGAGTATAGTCCCGTTCCTCTTCACTTATTCACGCATTCAAAAATCAATACACGCGAAAAGCTCTAGGCGAACAAAAATGGCGACGTAGGGTTTAGAGAAAATCGTTCGTTCTCGTCCATCTCGTGCACAAATCATTCGAGAGTATAAGGTAATCTTCGCCTTGTTTAGTGTTCGTTGATTTGAGTTTTTCCCTAATTAATTTCGCTGTTCAAAAATTCTTTCATGAATGATTTTTGTGTTCGTTCGTTTGCTTTGTAGGTTCGCGTGCTTCATCGTAGAAATCTTCGTCTTCTTTGTGCTTGCGCTGCTCTTCTCTTGCTTTGAATCGTGAAATAGGTGAGTAATTAACTCACGCATCTAATTTACTCTTGGACGTGATTCTGTTTATTTTCGTTTGTGTAAAATGAAAATTAAACATGAATTAAATTGTTGTTTTTGAATGTGTTTAGCTGTTTGGTGAATTTCTGGTTTGCGATGGATTTTGGATTTCTTGCTAACTGTTTCTTGGTTTTCTTTTTGAGTAATCACTAGCCTGCTCTGTGAAATTTTATTTATATACCCATACATATACACATGCAATTGTATGTGTGTATATATGTGTTCGTGGGAGTCTTGCCTCGACTCACATCTGTGCTGCCCTATTTGCTGTGCACAAATATATACTTATGGTTGTGTATAGAAAATTAGTGTCATTTGATTCCTATGTGTGTGCACAAACATATTTATATGTTTGTGTGTGCCACATTCTTGCTGCTGTGCCATTTATACTTGTGTACAAATATATATTTGTGTGTATTTCCTTGACCGGTTATACTTGCAGTGCATACAAATATATTTTGGGTACATGAATTCTTTCACTGCACCATTGACTATTCGAATTAATGGGTGCATATGCTTGTGAGCATTTTCAGTTTGCTGAGCCAAAATGTATATATGTATTTTTGAGCATCTGTGTCCATCTTCTTGCTTGCTGTTCTAGTTGAAAACCTAGGGCCATTTTCTTGTTCTCTGTTGCATTTCGAAAATATAAAATGCCAATTGATTTTCTTGTTGTGCCACATTTCCCTTGTTGGATGTGCATTCGAAAACTTGAGATCTTTTACACCCCGCTGAAATAAATATATATAGTTGTTGTGTGCTTGGAATGGTGGCCAATTGCTGTGCCATTTATTCTGGCTATACAAATAAATATATATATGCTTGTATTCATTCAATTCACACTACCTGCCGCAACTTATTCGATTCACCGTGCCATTCGAATATGCTTGCCTTTGTACTTGCCTGAGACAAATAACATGTTGCCATTTTCTTGTTGACTGTTCCATTCGAAACATGTGGAAATCTTCTTGCTTGTTAGTTCATTCGAAAATATGTTGCTATTTGAATTGCTGTTTCATATGAAAACATATGGCTAAATATATATTCTGTTGCATCAACAAAATATATATGTTGGGTCTATTTCCTTGGCCTTATTGTCTGTTGTACCTTTATATGTTTGTACTTGGGTGTAAAAGAAAATGTGGCCATATTTCCTTGCACCTACTTTCGAAAATGTTGAGGCCATTTGATAATTTGTTAATCACTGTCACATGTGAACTCTGAGCATGTATATTCTGTGCATGCCTTCTCTGTGCATGTACACTCTGTGCATGCCTACCCTGTTGTATGTGTTCTCTGTGTATGTAAACTTTGTTGCATGAATATGAGGCCCTTGCCTGCTGAGCATTCCGAAAATATATGACTCCTGCCTTTCTTGTTTCATTCGAAACTATGTACCAATTATATCTTGGTTGTTTCATGCGAAATTATGTGCTATTTGAATTTCCAGTTGCACTTTGAATATATACATGCTATTGTATATAGGAGGCCATGCATTTTAAAATGCTGTTGCTACCTATTCCTATAGACATTCGAATGCTTCTGGTTGTGATTTTCTGAGCCACCTCATATAGAGCCGAGCACATATTTTGTCCTGCTGCCCCTTTACAGGCTGTAACAAGTGTTGGGTTGGCCATGAGATTATATGCTGCTGCTTATTATTATTCGCAGCGACCATTCTTTTATTCATGGTCGAACGCGCTCGTATATGTGTGCTTGCACACGTATACGTGTCGCTGCGACTTTTTGGGGAATTCACTTATGCCCGTTTTAAGGTTTTCTGCTGTTTTATGTGATTTCGGGCGTTCGGATTATTATCCGATTTTGTGATATTTTGATGCGGTTTCTTATATTGAAATTGCTAATGAGTTTCGCTGAACACTTCACGTATTTCATTCGTTTTTAAATTAAATTGTTTTCAAATATTTTGTTTTACGTTTTCAATTGAATAAGGAAGCATTTTAAACGTTTTGGAAAAATTAAGGACTATGAACCCTTAATTTTACCAATACGAGCAACTCGTGATTTATTCTATTGAGAATGTAAAATATTGTTTCCAATTACACGATTTTGCACTTTCGGTCAACGAGAAAGGCACTTAAACGTACTAGCAAAAGTGAGGACTATGAACCCTCATTCTTACTAATACGATTAATTTCGGACTCGTTAATCGAAACAAATTTCTGTGGAGTTATCTATCATTAGTAGACGGAGATGAACACGTGGTTATTATACACACGTTCGTTATCACCGATGAGCGCTGCTATTTGAGAGTTAGCGACATATATGTGTGAGGACCTTCGGGTTCTATGTGAGACCTTCGGGTCAACTACCTGTACTCGACCTTCGGGTCATATGTGGACCTTCAGGTCATATGTGAGGACTTTCGGGTTCTATGTGGGCACCAAAATTTTAGTACAGTGTAGATATGTGTTGCACGTGCGGTGCAGCTTAGGCTTATCACCTAGGCTCACCATTTGCTGGGTTTGATCCACCCTTTTATGTGTTTTCTAGTTATCTACAGATAACTAGATATATGAGATTTGCTGTTTTATGGATTTCATATCATTTGATTTCTAGACTGTGCTGCTATGAGATTTGTTGTTTACTAGATTTCATTCTATTGATTTCTAGATTTGCTGATATGAGATTTGCTGATATGAGATTTGCTGTTACTGTTTATCTTCATTGATATTTCTTTTACTTATCTCTGCTGATATGAGATTTGCTGTTACTGTTTATCTTCATTGATATTTCTTTTACTTATCTCTGTTGATAATCACTTTATGCTATTTGCTGTTATTCCTAGTGATATCTTATATGATTATTCCTAAGAATAAATTAGACCGATCCGTTTATTATTTTCTTAAATAATACTCGGGTCAGCCTCGTAGTATTACAAGTATTCTGCTGATAGTTATTCCGCTGCTGCTATCTCTTTTGGAAGACTATTCTACCCAGCTTCGAGTAGGGTTTTTGTATAGTCTCTTTTGTGTAGTATATTGTATCTCATGTATATTATTATATTCATGTACATGATATGTATCTATGAAACTATCGACTATTGTGGCTTATGGCTTATGTACTCATATCTTCTTCCGCTATATGATATGTGCATTTGTGACTGTTCTGTGCTACGTTATTCTGTGATGTTATTATTTAAATTATTCTGAATGTTGTATGCACCATCGTAGTTCGTTTTATACTAGAATTGAATACGTCGATTGGAGTGAATAAAATGAGATGAAATTTTTTACCACTCCTGTCGAGGTAATCAATACTAGTGTAAGGCCTAACTACGGATGGCCGCTCCTATCTAGCCTTATTCTTCGTGATAACAGACAGTATTTCCTTGAAATATTCTTTGTTATTGTGAGTATAGAGGTGGGGCGTCACAAACATCCTTTTTCATTCCATTCCACCAAAATTGACATTTTAGATCCATATACATCTTTGTGATTCCAGGATGTATAGTGAGCCTTGAACGATGCGCCTTATTTAGAATCTCATTCTTCAATTCTACTTAATTTGGCATGCAAAGTATATTTCTATATCTGTATCCTCCATCATTTCCTATCTTCCAATCTTTTGGGTCATTGTCTTTCATTTTCATAAACCAATCCTTTAGCTTTCCATTTTGTCCTTGGGCTTGTATAATTATGCCAATGAAAGTAGGCTGAATGACCATATTACATATAAGGGCCTTCCTTTCACTATTTATTTGATTACTCATCCTAGGTCGAGCATTCATTTCTACTAAAGTTTCCAAAGCTCTCCATTCTGTGATCATCAAGTTAGCAATAATTCCATATGACTTTTGACTTAATGCATCTGCTACCACATTGGCTTTTCCGAGATGGTAATGTAATGTGAAGTCATAGTCCTTCAAAAACTCCATCCATCTTCGTTGTCTTATACTAAGTTCCTTTTGAGAGAATAAATACTTTAAACTCTTATGGTCATAATAAATATCAAATTGCTTGTTATAATGATAGTGTCTCCATATCTTTAATGCAAACACTATTGCTGCCAACTCCAGGATAGTTTACTTCATGCTTCTTTAGTTGTCGAGAGGCATAAGTAATAACTTTATCTTCTTGCACCAATACACATCCTAATCCCTGACCACATGCATCACAATTTATTTTGTCTTGTTCTACACTCCTTGGTAATGTTAAAATTGGTGCTTCAGTTAACTTTCGTTTTAATGTTTAAAATGCCACATCACATTTCTCATTCCATACAATTTTAATGTCCTTTTGTGTTAACTTAGTTAGTGGAGCGACTAACTTTGAAAAGTTCTGAATAAATCTTCTATAATAACCAGCAAATCCAAGAAAACTTCAAATCTCTGAATGTGTTCTTGGAGGACTCCATTTCAAAACTGCTTCAATCTTTTGATCAGTCTACTCCTATCCCATATTTTGAAATAACATGCCCGAGAAATTTTACTTCATCAAACCAAAACTCACACTTACTTTACTTGGCATACAATTGGTGTTCCCTTAATATTTGTAGTGTTATACACAGATGTTTCTCATGCTCTTTTCTTGATTTAGAGTAAATTAAGATATCATCGATGAATACTATGAAAAATTGATCAGGGTATGGATGGAGCACACGATTCATAAGGTCCATGAAAAATGCCGGTACGTTAGTTAGCCCAAAAGGCATGACCAAAAACTCATAATGTCCATACCATGTTTGGAAAGCTGTCTTTGGAATATCTTCTTCCTTTATCCTTAACTGGTGATAACTAGATCTCAAATCAATCTTTGAGAATATGGTAGCTCCTTGGAGTTGATAAAATAGATCATCAATCCGAGGTAATGTATACTTATTCTTAATTGTACCTTATTAAGTTCTCGATAGTCAATACATAATTTTAGGGACCCATCATGTTTCTTTACGAATAATACTGGAGCTCACTAAGGTGATTTACTTGGTCTGATAAATCCTTGATCCTCTAACCTTTGAAGTTGCTTCTTTAATTCTTGATTCTCTAGTGGGCCATACAATAAGCTGTCTTTGCTTTTGGGTTTGTACTAGGGACCAATTCGATACAAAAATCAATTTCTCCTTTTGGTGGTAATCCTGGTATATCCCAAATACTTCTTCAAATTCACTTACTATTTTGATTTGGTTTAGTTGTTGGAATGCATCTTTAATGTCTATATGTGCTAGGTATCCAGATATGAATGCATTTCCAAATTTATTACACGAATATATGAATGTCTTATGTCCTGGAATGGAAAAGGTCATAGTCATGTCATGACAATCTAGTTTGGCATAATGTTTGTAAAGCCAATGCATTCCAAGAATGAGATCAAAACGGATCATTGGGAAAAGGAACAAATCCACAGGCATCTCCTTATATTCAATATAAAGAGGACAATTCTAACATGTACTTCTATGTTTAGTTTCTCCTTCTACTAAGTTATCTATTATTAGAGGATTTGTTAGTTGCTCAATTGGTAATCCTAACTTAGTAGCGAATACTTTAGATATTAAGGAATGCGTGGAACTCGGATCAAACAAAACTTTAGCTTGAAAATCAAAAATAAACAAGGTACCTTCCATACGTGGTTGTTCAAAAACTACCGCATATACCCTGGCTTGATTTCTTGATGTTGCTTTATTTTCATTTTTTGGCTTTTTACAGTCCATGCTCATGTGTTCAGGTTCATTGCAATTGTAGCATATAATCTATTTTCTTTCCTTGGGATAGTTAGGAGCAATATGAAGTTTCTCATTACAACTATAACATACTTTATTTTGTTTTGACCCTCTCCTTGTTGTGTCCCTTCTTTCTTCTCTTCCTCATTGTACCATGGCATCTTCCCACTGAATTTCTTTTGCTTATTGAATTTCCCTTGATTGTTATGATTTCTCTTATTTGAAAGATTCCTTTCTTGCTGAAGTTGAATGTAGTCTTCTTCGAGGTTAAGAGCTTCAGATATGATTGCCTCATAAGTCTTGCGACGATCACCAATTATATGTCTCCTTATTGGTGGAGTTAATCCTTGTGCAAATCTTATGGCCCTCTTTTCAGGCATATTGATTAGATGACTTGTAAATCGAGACAATACCTCAAATTGATTTTTGATATTGGGCCACTGTCATGTTTTCTTGTGTGAGTTCAATTCCATCTTCTCTTTTTCTTGTTCTGGAAAATACTTTTCAAGAAACGTTTCCTTAAAAAAAATCCAAGTCATCAAACTTGAATCAGTTATGGTCTTGATTAACTCCCACTAATTCCTTGCCTCTCCTGCTAGCTGAAATACAGCCAACTTCCTTTTATCTATTTCACTACAATCAAACACTTCAAAGATGTCTTTTAAATGTTGGATCCATTTTCAGCTTTAAATGGATCGACATCTCCAATAAATTTGTCTAGATGTAAGTTCTTAAAACAACTCAATAAATTATCAGATGGATTGTTCATGGGTTTAGAGGTGATTTGTTCCATTTGTTTGACGAAGGATGCAAACAACTCCATAGGATTTTGTTGTGCGGAGGCTTGAGCCTCTTGACTATGAGTTGAAGTAGGACCATGAGTTGAAGTAGTAGTTTCCCAGTCTCCCATAACCTTAGAGAAACAATGAAACTTTGTTATGATCAACGTCGGATATAATTACATTATTGAACATGAAACATTAATTAACTAAACTCAAGTCATACACACAAAGGATATACTACTTATAACCCTTTTTCTTTGTACAAACAAAATTTGGGTTATTATTTACAAACTTCCACATACATCTCCAATATTTATAAGTCAACAAAATTGGAGATTAAACCACCAAACTTTAAGCAACCCTTCAATTATTTATATTACATCCTCCATGAAAGTCATAGTGTCGGAAAGAATCTCACAATACTATTCAATTCATTTTCTATGGGTACTTCCACAAGTCCTGTAACTTCTTCTGAGACCTCTTTTGATCCTTGGGATTCTCACTCCTCTTCATCCAACCGTCTTCTATTTATCCTTGGGAACATTTTCCTTTATATAGTTCTTACAAGCGTTGGAATTTCACTTCGCCTTTTGAGAAATTCTCAAATTTCTCCATACTCAGTTCTCACTTCCATCTTTATAGCTTTCACTATTTCCTTCTGTTTTTGATGTAGACGGCATAGTACGGGGTCCTTTTGCAGTACCGCTTCATAGTCGTATGCTCTATTTGGCACTTCTATCATTTTCCCCACTAAAATCTTTTGTACCTTCCTTCTAATCATCTTCTTCTCAAATTGTGGAAAGGTTAGGGTTAGTCGTTCTTTGGGATTAGTTGTCCACTTAACCCCTCCCCATGAATCTCCAGTATCCCATGTCTTTTAGTTTGTCATTAATTATAAATATAACAATTATAAACATGTCAATGAATAGTATAAACTTCCCATTCTAGCAAAATCCAAACTATAGGGTTTTATTCTTGTGACATGATAAAAGGTTTTCTACTAAGCACCACTTAAACCTAGGCTCTGATACCACTTTGTAACACCCCGCTCCGATACTCTTGGCCGGACTTGGGGGTGATACCCTCATAATGTGGTGCCATCATAATAGCAAGTTCGCAAGGAGAAATGCCAGCACATTAAATCATCCAAAGGAAATGATTTCAAGCGGAATAAATATAATACATTCATACTTGATTTACAAGCTAATTTACATAGGGCCTTGTCTTTGACTTCATATATATATATATATACATCAAGATCTACAATACTAAAGAAAAGCTAAAAAATCCTTCACTTCGGATTCTCAATTAAAAGTCCCAAAATCCAACTTACTTATCCAAACCTGAAATGTATATATGTAGCATCATGAGCAACACTGACCCAGTGAGGTGGCTATTTAATCCAAATCTCATGTCATGTCATAAGGGTGTATTATAAAATTTTAATAGAAAACATCTTTACCAATTATAACGCTTATTGGTAGCATTCATCAATATTTATATTTTAACATATCATGTCACAAAAATTATCCAAGATGTCCAAACCATATTTTAAAATACACGGTGTATTGCGTAAGCAAAATAGGTAAATTTTCTCCAACCATATTTGTCAAACTCATTTGATATATATAAATATCTTATGTAAACCAAGAGCATAGCAAAATCTGAAATCCATAAAAAAAACCAATTTGATTACACATGGATATAAGCCGAACACGCAGTAGGGAATTAGATCTTGGAAACTTTTTATCACATCGCGGCTGGCATCCTAACACGTAGTATGGATGTACTCTATCTCCTAACACACACTATGGAAATAAGTAATAGTGCGCTATCCTAGATCTTATGTCTTTTATCGCATTCGTCTGAAAGCCATCACAAATAGTAAGTGTGTGTATGTATATAAGTATTCTTCAAGATACTTTATAATCGTAAACCAATATAGATTATCCTTTCTTTCAAATAATCGAAGCATCAATCATATATACTTGGTTGAGTTTAAAAGTATTAAACACAGCAAAAGATGTGGCTATAATACCAAAAGAGGTTAAAATAGTGCAACATATAGATTAAACATCCTATAAGTCACACACCATTCCATGAAATCACATGAAATTTTAGAAATAGATAGTTTTCTTCACCTTAGCAATTATAGTTTCAGTCTATGGTTTAGTTTCTTGGCTTTTGCTAAGATCTTCCTTGTTTTCTTACTTTTGTTTAGCTTTTAGATTTATGGAAGTATAAAACCAAATGAAATTACCATCCTATTTATAGCCTTTCTTTAAGCATATTTTGGTATTTTCAAATTGGGACACTTGTCCATTCTTTTCCACCCAAACATTGGTGTAATGACACATGCCCCCTTGGTTGCCACTTTAATAAGCATTGTGATCTTATAAGCTTACACATCATTAGCCAATGTGTCACTCCCTTATTTTAAGTGTCATGCGTAATGCCACCTCGTGCTTAATAAACAATGTGTTACTACAAGCTTACACCTAACCAACCTATGTGTCACTGCCTCATTTAAATGTTATACTTAATGCCACGTCATGCTTCATGGTGGCATTACAAGGTTACACCTAATTAGTCTATCAGATCATAAAAATCTTTTAGACTTTGAAACATAGTTGTAACATAGTATTTCATCTTTCAAACAATTATAATATTATTTCATTTTGATATAAAAAACATAAGAATAAATAAGTTGTCCGGGTTCTTACACCATCTAAGAAGAGTAGAATCATATACAAAGTCAATTATACCAAATGACGATGTATGTCAAATTACATCCGCAAGAACAAGAATACCTAAATCAATCGTTGCAAATGATATAAACATGCATTATAATTTCCCTTGATATGCCAAGAAAGCAAGAACAATAATGAAATGTCATCTTTTTCTAGACTAATTCAACCCATACAGTTGATAATGGGCATCCTCAATCATCGTCTTAACCATGCCATGAACACATGAATTAAGGGCACGACCTTTTTCCATATCAAAAAGGTGCGCGCAACACTCAAAAGTCAAGGCCGAAGCGAAAATTATGGACTCTACTTCCATAATACAAATATTCAAAGAACCATAACCATTATATCCAAATTCAGCACCTAATTATAGAAACATATCTACTAAACGGTTTTGGCAAACTTGATGATTTAGTTTCTCAAATTACATACACATACATATGTGCTTCGATCGTACCACAATTCAAATGTCGCGGGTCTCGTACCAAGTCGTCAACCAAAAGTCCTAAGAAACTTCCCCGATGCACTTAAGTTCAAATTCGATGCATAAACGAAGTCCTGGAAGCAATAGAACTAATCTTAGAATAAATATAATCTACATCAGCTAATCATTCGATTGGTATGGTCGACTAGTCGATTGAAAGATATTTTAGTCGAGTGGTTACTTGATCCAATCGAGTGAATGACCATGTATTCAAACTATTTCCTTTCTGTTTCGTTTTTGTTCTTTTGTAGGTTCGATCGCTCAACTAGTGGGTTTTATCCGGTCGATTAATGTTCTGTAGTGAGGTTTTTTTAGCCTTTTAGCTATATTTCTTTTTATTTCTTCTAGGTATGTATACAAACAACTTGTATATGTTTTAATATATTCTTCTAACATAATAAGGGATTTATGCACATCATTTTAATCGACCAACGATGACTTAATCCAAACAACAATTGACCTATAGTATAATGTTCATGTACTCATCATCTAATAATTTGCTAAACTAATTATTTTAAATTAGGAATAACAAACTACAAATCATTTTATGTGTAATGACTGGCAAATTTTATGCTTTTGATATTAAACTAATTAGAAATGAATTTTTAATAAAAGGATAACCGAATGTTGTATTAATAACTGTTGCGAAGGTCTCTTTGAGCCGATCAGTTCGATATATAATTTTAATGGATTTGGAGTTACGTTTTAGAAGATATTGACTTTATGAGTCTAAAAGATTTGCATATATAACCAACAATTTTCAAGGCTCTAATTTTGAAAACAAAAGGTATGTTTTGTTTAGTTGCTTAAGGGAGTAGACTTTTCTTGGAGAGGTCATGGTTTCAATCATGGCTAATGACATGTTTTTTAATTTTTATGGAAACTAATAAAAGGATACATATTCAAGGAGGGAAATATGTGTGTATGTGTGTGTGTGTTGAGGGGGTGTATTGAGAGAGAGATAGGAAAGAAAATGTATAATAAAAATGTACAGTCAAAATATACACAAACATGTACGTTTGTTTATATAAGGAAAAATATGCATGTATATGCTCCTTGATATATATGCATGTATGCATGTATGTGTGTGTGTGTGTATATATATATTGTTTGAACCAAAATGACACAAACACCTAAATGAGTATAGTAGAGAATAAAAAGTGAAGAAAAGTAAATTAAACAGTGCAAGAAAAGAACACACAACATTTTATAGTGGTTTGGCTAATCTTGGCCTATGTCCACTTAACTTTGTTGATGGTTTATAGTCCCGTTCACACTTCTGTTCTTACGGGTCGGTATAAATCCGTGGAAGTACATGAGAATTATAGAATAGTTATAGAGAAGTGAAAAAGATCCTTAAAAATGAGCTCCTGTCCTTCTATTTATTGCAGTAGATGGCCTGAAAACTCGCCTCCATGATCTCCATCTCGTTCTCGACGCCCAAGACCTATTCTCTAGAAAAAGGGTGGACACCTTATTAAAATCCATGGATCGGTATCGATCCATGGTCTTGGATCGCAATTGATCCATAAAATAGTCATATGGACTATTTTGGATGCTTTGTCCTGACTTGAATCGTGGCTAGCTTCATGATTCCAAACTTATCTACATCATTATTAGCTTGCTCCTGAGTCCAAATGACGGATCGATGGAAGAATGAAGTTGCTAATTTCAAGTGCTTGTGGAAATCGATAGAGGATTGCATGGGATCGATGAAATGGGAATTGAAATAGGCTTATGGCATCATAACTTATGAGCATTAAGAGTGGGGGCAAGTTTTGACAAAGGTTCGTGGATCGGTACCGATCCACCACTTTGGTGGATTCTTGGTCCTTGATTCTTATGGTGGTTCTTTACCCCTTGGTTCTGTTTGCACTTGGTTTTTGGACTCCTGGGCTATCTCTTTGGGTTTCCTACCTTGATAGCTTGCAAGTTTTACTCATCAAGTTAGTCCGTATATTGTCTGGTCAAAAGGTTGGATAACATTTGCCCCCCAAAGCACGCCTTGCGAATGGAAGAGGTGTTTTTATTAAGAACAAATATTGAAATTGATTGAAAATTAGTAATTGAATCTTTTAGTTATCAACCGATCAGGCTGTTGCGAATCATCATGTTCCTTTGGATTCACCTGTAAATCAAAGGTCGTTCTAGACCATGATAGCTATGGATTCGAGTTCTTGCTTGAGTGTCAGTCACAGATAATCTTTTCGCGTTCCTCCAGAATTGTTATTTCATTCATTATACCATAAATAAGAATCATCCCACATTCATCTTGGAGTTAGCATTCGTATGTTGAAATCTTGATCCCTCCGGATCATTAGTGAATTTATGGCTATTCAGGACCAATAGTTAAATCTGCGGTCTCTCTAGATCGTTAATTGAATTCATGGACGTTCAGGGCTGGTAGTTAAATCCTTGGTCTCTCCTGACAGTTAATCAAATCCATGGGCATTGTAACATCCCCTATCTAGAGGCCCAAAGCTAAGCGTTATAGATGCTGCAGTCATCCATACTATTAACTTTCGGCGACTAAATACGACCATGTTAATGGTATCTATAATATCAGAAGCACTTGAATATGAAACAAAGCACAGATTTTAAAACAACAATTTTCCATTACATTTCAAAACAGATGTTCCATATTCAAATTATATAATCCCAAAATGTTTCCCAAGCAATGATAAAATATACTTATTACAAAATACGCCAAGAGCGATATATGAAGATGCCTCCTTGGATGATCAGAGTCATATATCCATAATTGACTTAATACATACACAGCGAAATAAACACAAAACAAAGAACCGCAACTCCTAAATAGCTATCCGTTAGTCTCTTACTCTCCTCTGGTAGCTTTATTCGTCATCCTACTAAACCTGAAAGAACCTCAACCCTCAGCTTACTCAAATCAATTTTGAGCACCCGAGAGTTTAAGGGGAAAAACATAAACTTCGAGTCAGACGTAAAGCCTAGTGTGAATAGTACTATACATCCCAGTTATTAATGTTAAGTGAGACCACGCTGCTAAGCGGAATGGGTTTCCCCTCACTAAAATCCTTTTGAAACATATCTTTTGCAAACACTTATCCTGCAACTAAATCTGGTCAAAACTGTAAAGCATTATTATGTAAACATACATATCAGGTAACAAATGGACTATCTGTCCGAATACTACAGTTTTGTTTGGCTTACTATTAAAATTTTGGCTGACTTGGGCCTACCAGACAAAATAATATAATTTATCTAACATCTATTAGACACACCTCTTCTGGTCGGTCTGTCTTTAACTGTCTGTTAAATACCTCTCTTCTGGACGGTCTGTCCCAAACTTAACATCTCCCAGAGTCACCTGATCCTAATGGTTTTGCGGGCTCACCAATAACCTATATGTGTACAAACATATATTCCCTTCTGCGTGTAATCATAATTTTAGTCTTACCTGTGACAAAGCCCTACACACTGGAATTTTGGACTAAATTAGCTGGGGCCAATAGCTAATGTATAGGGCGCGACAATATACCAGTCCCATCTGGTATTCTAATATCCGAGTCATTTTCACTTTGGGATAACTTCCCTTAAATTTTCCTTGAAAAACTCTTTCAAATTGATTTAAATCGTTAAATCATACTTACACAAGGAAAATACATATTCTCTATGCTTTACTTAAAATCACCTTGCCATGTTATATATATATTTTACTCAACCCCTTGTTGATGAAAACATTTACCCCTTTCAAAACCATTAAATCTTATCTTTCAAAAACATTGGAAAATCCTTTCCTTCCTTTTCTCCGAAAGCTTCAAAATAATAGACATCCCTCTTTAAAATCTTTAAACATTGCCTTTCGAAAACACTGGAATAACCCTTCCTTTCTTTTTATCGAAAGCTTCGAAAATAAAGGAAAACCTTCCCTTTTGACCCCTCGAAACCCATAGGGAACCACCCCTTCAAAACCATCCATTAAAACTCTTTCGAAAGCATTAAAACACTAAACCTTTCGAAAGCCTTTGGGTTCAATTTTAAAGCATTTGGAAACTCTTCGAAATCATTCAAAGTTTACTTCTTCGAAACCTTTAAAAACCGTCTTGGTCGAAACCTTTTGAATTATGCCTTCAAGTAGAGAAAAAGGATAAGAAGCCCATTGACGTCGAAAGTACTTCTTTCGAAACCATTAAAACTATCTCTTTTGAAACCATTTGGGTTATACTTCAATTATGGAAAAAGGGTCTTTAAATCATTTAAGTCGAAAGCATCTGTTTTGAAACCATTTCCTAAGTAAAGAAGTGATGGTGTCGAAACCACCCCTTCGAAAGCATTGGAGAAGTGGCCAAGTTTTAAAAGCAAAGTATTCCCTTCGAAAGCATTGCAGTCGAAAGGTAGAAAGCGGCATCTAAAAAGGTTTCAGCTTTGTTGAAAGCAAACATTTAAAACTAAAGTGCAACCCATTCGAACCATCTCTTTTAAATCCATTGACCCAGTCAAAAGCTAACTGAGTTGAAAGCCATTTAGTCGAAAGCAAGCAGGCGCATTTTAATTTAAAAACAAAGTGACGCTTTGACCCCATCGAAACCTATGGTTTCGATCTCATACCTTTCACCTTCTATCCAATTCACTACGTACCAATTTCTTGATACCAGGCGCATTTGTTTCGATGGAGATGGAGGCGGAGGGACTTGGTCGAAAGCCAACCAAGGCGGAAGCAGGTGCCGAAAGTAATAAAACAGTTAAAAAGCCTGAAATAAACAGTTCTTTTCACCTAATCTGCTTTACCTGTAAAATTTTGATTGGCTGCCTCTTTTCTTTACCACTAAAAAGAGCTACACATTTCGGAGCTAATTAATTAATTTAAATCATTTGCAAAATACCCCTTCTCCTTAATCAAATATATAAAACATTTAAGTCCCATACCTTAAATAATTTTATATACTCATCAAAACACTTAGGAAAATTCTATAAAATTTCCAGAAAATCCTTTTATTATATTTTCCGACATATATAAATTTCAGATCCAAATAATTATTTATTTTGCCATAAATAATTTATAGCCCAATAACTCATTTTCTTTACTAGAAAATTAATATAAAATCCACATTAATTCAGAAAATTATGAAAATTGAAACCCATATCTAAAATAACATTTCTGGTCTATATCTAAAATCGCAAGGCATTTGGATGTCATTAAATAGGGTTTTCACATCAAAACATATCATATAAATCAACATGAACATGCATAAATCATCACCAAGTATATATATAAACATTTAATCATCCAAAACATGGCATTATCATGCAAAATCGTTTTGGTTTACCCTTAAATCCAAAAACTATAAGAAAAATGGAATATAGTAATCATTCACCTTAGCTTTGTGATTAAAGATATGAGATTTGATGTTGAACAAGTTGATTCACTTCTTCTTCTTGAAATCCTAGCTTTTATCTTCTCTTAAGATTGAAAATGGTGGCCGTCCTTAGGGTATTTTTTGCTTGAGAAAATGAAATGAACATGTGTCTGTTTTCCTAAGGGTTTAGGGTATAAGTTCTACCTATTTTCCATTTTGCCCTTCTTTATTTCCTAACATATTTTATTCATTTTATCTCTTTTTAATTACACATTAACAAGGCACGACTACTCTTAATTTTAATCAAATCTCAATCCATTAATCATCTTGAATTATTTTATTTTATTTAGCTAATTAAATATTCTTAATAATGTTACTAAAATATGCGGTGTTACAGGCATTTAGGGCCGATAATCAAATCTTGGTCTCTCTAGACCGTTAATCAAATTCATGGCCGTTCGGGGCTGTTAATCAAATCCATGGTCTCTTTGGACCCTTGCTAAGCCCAATTCTCTCACTCTCTAGTGAGGGGGCTCAACGATAAGCAAGCCCATCCACTCATTCTCTAGTGAGGGGACTTACTTCCTGCACTCCGGTCCGGTCTCTCCGGGCGGGGCTTAAAGTGATCAGTATCAGTAATCACGATCAATATGGATTTTAATAATCCGGGATTTATCTAATGGAATCAAATTCAAACATTAAAAAACATAAAATCTAACATCAAGATAATCGCCTAGCCAGGTGTTACAGCCTAGCATCCAACTCAGAGAATGCCTAGGAACCGATCGAGATCCCATACATGAGTAAGTGGCTAGACTGTATTACTGCATTGTTTATTGGAAGGGGATATAGAGTGCGAGAACCGAACCTGACTCCTTGCTATTCCAATCAAGAGATTACTATCCTCGATCTTGATCCAGGGCTATTTCCATTCACTACAGATGATGGCTACTCCTGTTCCACCACCGCAGCTCAGTTTCTCACATACTGTTGTAACTTGTTATTTCTGACCTGCTCTTCGTTCAGATCGCACAAGTGTCTGTAGTCATTAGTGTTATGCCCATTCAGCTCATGGAATAGGCAATATTTTCCGGACATCCTTTCATGGTCCGTGGGCTCTCTCCTTGTAGGTTTCCGATAGGGGATCTATCCCCTAGTATCAAGGTAAATCAGCTTCGAGGTTTCATTCAAATCCGTGTAAGAAGAGAAATTTGGTTCCCTTCTTTGCCGCTTTGATCCTTCAAAGCCATCATCTATCTTTCCTTTTCCTTTGCCTTTGCCGGATCCTTCTCCAGACGATCCTCCGCCATCCATAGTATTGATTTCTTCCTGATCAGCCTCAACATCCTCCTGATGTAGGTATCTCTTGGCCTCATGATAAAATTCTACGAGATCCATCGAAGGATCCATTCCAAAGCAACTTTGAAATCCTTCTTACTGTCTATTCCTGAACCGCCCCTATCAAATTTTTTGATGGAACTTGCTTATCAATTGCGACAGTGGTTGCATTAAATCTTGTTAAAAAACCCCTAAGGGCTTCTTCGGCCCTCTGCTTGACACTCGCTAGTGTCATTACATTTATGGCCCATGGAATATGGACCCGAAATTGTTTCACGACTCTGTTGACTAACTCGTCCCATGTGCTAATGAAACCATTCTCCGACCGTCTAAACCATAATGTCACTAAACCTATGAGATATAAAGGGAAACACCATCCCATGACCTCTTCAGACCCACCCAATACTTCCATGTGCCGGATGTACCTCATCAGATGAACTGCTACATTAGTCTTTCCATCATACGTCTCATATGTTGGCAGCTTGAAATCAGGTAGATTCATAGGGCACCGAATGTTTGGAGTAAATGGACTCCTGTGCACATCCTCCAGGCTTCGGTTAGGCAGTCCACCCCTCATTACTCGTCTCACTAACTCAGCAAGTATGTCATTTTTGTCTAAAGGAAGTCTCAGGTTCACATTCTTAGCTTGCCCTCGACTCCATGGGGGAATTCTGGCACGTACTCCTTTGGTCGTACTTCCACATTGTGATCCACATTCAAACGCCTAGCATCATTTCCAGGATGCACATCATTTCTTCCTAGGCCAGCATGACCCATGCCACCGAGTCCTTGTGCATCGGTATCAATCCTTGTCTGTGGATCAATACCAATCCATATGACCGATTTGGGGTTGCTCCTATGACGCCCCACCTCTATACTCACACTAGCCAAGGACACAACGGGGTAATACCGTTGACTAGCACGAAAAATAAGGCTGTTGAGGAGCGACCATCTGTGTAATTGGTTTGTGCGAGTACCGATATGTCAGATAATATAACTTACATTTCGTTTCAAGAGGAAATCCAACATATAAATACAAACTCAAAGCTACTACACAGTGGCTAAGTGGACTTCAGAAATAAATATAGAAATAAACATAACACAAATCAGTCACAGATATTCATATTACAAAGGCGGAAACAGATATAAATATATCACATAGAAGTGTACATAAAAGTAGTGGTCAAACAAGATCCAGTACATCACAAAAGAATAGGTACAGGTGCTAGATAAAAGAATAAGTATACATCAAGGAGTCTATATCTCAAATGTATAAAAACAAAACTACTAATCTAAAGTAGTTAGCCAAAAATCAGATGATGGTCCCAGATAAGAAGTCAAGCAGAAGCACCCGAAATACCTCGGTCTGACCCGAGTATTATTTAAGAAGAAAATAATAAACGGATCAGTCTAGCTATAAATATCAGATAAAATGAGATATGATAAGAGATATGACCAAAAACGTATGATAACAAAAATGCCATACTGTGTTAAGTATACATCAAATAACAACAAAAATCATACAATATCTCAAATCATCTCAAAACACCAAAAAGAATCACATTCTTTAAATTATTCACCAAAACACAAATATTGATAGAGCTTATCAATGCAAACCACGAAAATTAGTGAAACACAAATTCTAGAAATCATCAACTAGAAATCCAGGAATCACAAAGGGGGAAGGCCTATCATAAACGTAAGCATGAAAACTCACCAACATGTGCATCACAAACGGGTAGCTAACCCATGGTCGCTAACTATAGAGCCGGTGCAACGACGTAGTACAATAATGGTACGCCCGATGAACCTGATACTCAAGTAATTCGGAACAACGACGTAGTACAATAACGGTACGCCCGATGAACCCGATAAGCTGGGACAACGACGTAGTACAATAACGGTACGCCCGATGAACCGAACTCCATAAAAACCATAGGTCGCTAGCCTATAAAAAGAATGAGGCGAAGCTCCATAAAACGAGGTACATTCCCCCACGTGGACAAAGAGACATCGCATATCGCTAGTCTAAACCATAAAAGGATCACCATTGATCAATGAAAAGTGTCGATTACACTAAGCTAGTAAATAAATGAGTTCAGCTTCATGTCCCATAACCACTAGCTTAACTTAAATATTTACGAACAAATTGTAGATTTTCACTTGAAAATTGTCACAAGATTTCAATCGAACAAGTCCAAATAATTAACCGACGAAGTAAACGCAAGCGTTTCATACCACTTGTTTTGCTAAGCCGTTTAATTAGATTTCTCATACGAATGAGGTAAAGGTTTGTATATACTAATAGATTGAAAAACGGTTTTATAAACGAGATTTGTATTAAAATAGAGTTGAAAACATCTTTGTGAAAGAGTTTGAATATTTACTACTAGTATAGAAACCTTTGTATTTGAAAGTGAGAAATCACAAAAATGATTGTAAAAACAATCAATCACCAAAGATTCACATTCGAAGACGTGAATCAAAACCATAGAAATCGATATCAAATCCATCAAATGGATATTCCTAAAAATCCAAAGAAAGAAGTCATCAAAGTCGATAATAAGTGAGGACAACTATCCGGATCAACAACGGTCGATTAAAAATAGGAAATCCACTCAAAAACATAAGCAAATAGGCAAACTGCTCAATTCCAAACGTCTGGAGGTTCAATCCAGGCGTCTAAAAACTAACCAGACGTCTAGTTTAGAATCCAGATGTCTAGATTAGTTCTCTGGAAATAATCCAGAGAACCCCCAGACGCCTGGAACTTTATGTCAAACGTCTGAGACCCATCCAGACATCTGATCCTAAATTTCAGACGTTTGGAATTAGTCTCTGCCTTTTTTTTATATTCTGCGTGCTTATATTTTTCTCTCCAGGTCCAAACCAGATGTCTGGACTTGGTCACCAGACGTCTGGTCACCTGGTCTGGGCAACAATTTGCCTAGGCCAAATTGGCCAAAACGTATTGGGAGCGATCGAACGAGCAATGACGACTAAGGATTTACACCAAGCGACAACCCAGCCTTAAAGGCTCTTCGATACACCCCAAATATCAATGTCCAAACATCCATAGTAGGATTTTCATAAAATTGGACCAAAACACCAAAATTCGGAAAATTCACCAAATCAACTCAAATCAAAAGCAAATGAATATGCACAAATGTTAGGAATTCATACCTAACAACAATGATAGCTATAGACGTAGATGTGAGTTAAAGAACTCACCTTTAAACCCAAAAACAATGAATGAGAAGCTTTTAAAACAAGGCAAGAACAATTCCTCTTCAACACACCTCTAGAATCTTCAATCTATTATCAAAGGTGAATTTTTTCCTAAGTTAGGTTATAGGAATTTCTGAAAATTTAAGAGAAATTGAGATGGAGAAGATGAAGAGGATGCTTACCTATTCTTCTCTTTGTTTTCTAGAGCTTGAATTTGAATTTCCTAGTAAACTAGGTTTTTTAATTTCCTTTTCTCTTCCACCATTTTTTCTTTGACTTGAGAGTGTTAGGAAAATAATAGAAAACAAGAAGAGGGAGTGGAGTGTTGGGGTATTAGATGGGTTGATGGGTTGAAACCCAAACCCAAAGCCCTAAATGAAAATATCAAAATTCTACTTAACTCTAAACATATCGATGTTTATACTCAAAAAAGTTGTAAACGTCATTTTAGACTCAATGGAAGTGGTCTCGAGTCCCAATTCGACTGTTTACAAAAATAACATTTTGAACTTTAATCCGTTTAACGATGCTATATTTAAATAAAACATTTAAATATACAATCGTAAAATATGCGGGTTGTTACAGACTCCCCTCCTTAAAGAAATTGCGTCCTCATAATTCTTAAGAAGAAAAAAAAGAGTAACAACCATAAAAGCATATCAGCAAAAAAGAAAATTTGAAATAAGAAGTTCACCTTAAGGAGCACGAGAGAGTAAGTCCGGATGTGTTTGCTCGATGAATTCTCTGGATTCCCAAGAGCAATCCTTAGGATTTGTGGACCATTGAACTTTCACAAGAGGAACATCTTTATTTCGAAGGCGTTTAACCTCCGTAGCAACGATACGAATAGGATGTTCCTCATAAGTCAAATTAGGTGAAACTTCAATTTCTTCAATAACACCGGGCTCAAGAATAGAATCGGAATCTCGAAGGCATTTCCGTAATTGAGAGACGTGGAATACGTCATGAATAGCAGAAAACTGAGCCGGTAATAAAAGGCGATAAGCCACGGAACCAATGCGTTCGGTAATGGGAAATGGACCAATATATCGAGGTGCTAATTTTCCCGATCGACTGAAACGCACAACACCCTTCATAGGAGAAACATGAATAAACACAAAATCTCCCATAGAAAATTCTAATCTCCTTCTTCGGTTATCAGCATAGGATTTTTATCTACTTTGAGCTTCTTTCATCCTATGACGAATAAGGTCAATCTTTTCTGTGACATCACGAATAAAATCTGGACCTAAAACCGGCTTCTCACCGGCTTCAAACCAACAGAAGGAGATCGGCATGGCCTTCCATAGAGTGCCTCGAAAGGTGCCATACTAATACTAGATTGGAAGCTATTATTATAAGAAAACTCAACAAGAGAAATATGATCTTCCCAACTTCCACCAAAATTAAGAACACATGCACGAAGAAGATCTTTAAGGGTTTGATTCAGACGCTCGGTTTGTCCATCGGACTGAGGATGATAAGCGGTGCTAAAATTAAGCTTTGTTCCCAAAGATTTTTGAAGACCCTTACAAAATCCACTAGTAAATAATGGATCATGATTGCTAACAATAGAAGTAGGAACTCCATGCAATTTAACAATTTCCTTGACATAGAGTTTAGCCAAAATAGGTACGGTCTGATTGGACCGAACGGGAAGAAAATGGGCGGATTTTGTAAGTCTATCTACTATCACCCATAGGCTATCATGACCCGGACGAGAACGGGGAAGACCGTCAATAAAGTCCATGGAAACTTAATCCCACTTCCATATTGGAATGTCCAAAGGTTGCAATAACCCACCGGGCCTTTGATGCTCAGCCTTCACGAGTTGGCAAGTCATGCAACGCTTAATAAAGTTAGCAATATCAGATTTCATTCCATCCCAATAATAAAGTCGCTTCATGTCCGCGTACATTTTACTACTACTGGGATGAATTGTAAATTTAGAACAATGAGAATCTTCTAAAATGTCTTTACGAAGATCAATAATATTTGGCACAATAAGTCTACCAAATTTTCAAATACCGCCACGAACATCAATATCAAAGTCTTTCAAACCTTCAATATCAATTTTATCCCTACAACTTTGGCTAAGAAGAACCAATTCGGGATCAGACTTTTGAGCTTCAAGAATGCGTTCTAAAAGAGAAGGATGAGCCTCAAGGCTACACAAAACAAGAGATGAACATGAATTGGATTCATGACCTCGAATCTCACAAGTGGACAAAGTCTCGAGATAATTCCATTCGGATATCATCATAGAAACAACTGCTTGTTGCTTTCGACTAAGGGCATCGGCAACACGATTTCCCTTTTCGGGAGTATAAAGAATATCAAGATCATAAGATGCAAGGAACTCAAGCCAACGTTGTTGATGCAAATTAAGTTCCTTTTGTGAAAATAAATACTTTAAAGATTTATGATCGGTGTAGAGAACAAATTTCTCTCCCAAAAGATAATAACGCCAAATTCTAAGGGCCAAAACAATAGCTGCGAGCTCTAAATCATGAGTGGCATATCTAGTCTCGGTAGGCTTTAATTGCCTAGAAGCATAAGCGATAATACGTTCCCTTTGCATGAGAACGGCACACAAACCAACACGACTAGCATCGGTATAAACAATAAAGTCTTGGTTTCCTTCGGGAATCACAAGAATAGGAGCATCGAAAAGGAGTTCTTTTAATTTTTGAAATGCAACTTCACATTTGCCTGACCAAATGTATTTAACTCCCTTCTTTGTCAAATTAGTAAGAGGTACGGAAATTTTAGAAAAGTCTTTTATGAGCCGACGGTAATAGCCCACCAATCCGAGAAAGCTACGAATTTCCGTCACACTCTCCGGTCTCTTCCAATTTTGAATCGCTTCAATCTTTGAAGGATCCACGGAAATTCCGGATTCAGAAATAATGTTCCCTAAAAATTTCGAACGAGATTGCCAAAAGTGGCATTTAGAAAATTTTGCTTTCAATTGGTTGCTCCTAAGAGTTTCCAACACAATCCGAAGATGATTTTCATGCTCTTCCTCGGTTTTAGAATAAACTAGAATATCATCGATAAAGATGAGAACAAATCGATCGAGGAAGTCTTTGAAAACTCGATTCATAAGGTCAACGAAATAAGCTAGAGCATTTGTCAAACCAAATGGCATAACAAGCCATTCATAAGATCCATAATGAGTACGGAACGATGTCAAAGGAATGCTATCCTCTGCAATACGGAGTTGATGAAAACCGGTTGCTAAGTCTAACTGTAAAAAGACTCTAGCACCACTAAGTTAATCGAATAAATCATCAATCCGAGGTAAGGGATATTTATTCTTGACGGTGAGATCATTAAGCTTGCGGTAGTCAACGCAAAGCCTAAGTGTACCATCAGATTTCTTCACAAAAATAGCCGAAGCTCCCCATGGAGAGGAACTAGAACGAATAAACTGTTTTCCTTCCAATTCAGATAATTGTTTACGCATCTCCTCATTTTCCTTATTGGAAATACGATAAGGAGGATGAGTAATAGGTAGAGCTCCAAGGATTAGATTAATTCTGAACTCAATTGCTCGCTTAGGTGGTAATCCTAAGACGGGCTCAAATAGGTCGGGAAATTCACGAACAATGTGAATGAGGGAAATGGCATCATCCTCATCATCATTATCGTCATCATGAAAATTTAGAGAATATAAGGATGCTACCGAATTGGAACCTTAATATTTAAGAACAAGAGAAATCTTCTTAACAGATTGAGGATGTCGAAGATATATAGTCCGCTCAGGACATAGGATATGGGCTTCATAACGGTTAAGCCAATCCATCCCCAAAATCATTCCGAAACCTAGGTAACGCATAACATGCAAATCGGCTCGGAAAGCATAATCACACAAAATAATTTCGACATCTTTACAAAGCAAACTGAGTGTTGCGGTTCCACCAACCGGATTCGCAATTCTCAATGAAGTCATCAAGCCAATAACATTCAAAGACAAAGCATCAACAAGTTCGTTTGATATAAAAGAGTGAGATGCACCCGTATCAAAAAGAACTCGAATATGAAGATCACGAAATATAATAATGCCATCAAGGATAGAATGAGAAATACCTTGACCAAGAGAAGTGTTACTAGGAGCTTGCACAACATTTAGTTTTCCCTCTTTCTTGTTTGGAAGTTTGGGGCATGAAGATAAAAGATTACCCGAACTTTTGCAATAACGACAAAAAGAGGTTTTGGGCACCTATTTGCATAATGGTCCTTAGAACCACAATTGTAGCATTGCCCACGACTAGAGGTAGGAGTCTTTGCTACCGAAGTTGCTTGCTTCCCTTTCTTGTTGGGATTAGGCTTGAACTTGATAGGCCTCTTCTTGTTGCTGTTGAAGTTCTGTTTGGCACCCCCAACTTCAACATCACTTTCCTTATCTGCCTCTTCAAGCCGAAGAGCGATATCAACAAGCTGATCGAAAGAAACTTCTAATTTCAGAAGTAATGGCCTTTTAAGGTTCTTATTTAACCCATAAACAAATCTCTGATTTTTCTTCAATGGGGTATTAATATACTCGACCCCATATTTAGATAGAGATTCAAAAGATGCGACGTAATCCGTCACAGAAGATTCACCTTGAACAAGGTCAATAAGCGTCGAGCTAGAGATACTTTTTCAGCTTCCGGCACAAATTTCAACTCGAACCTTTCCCGGAATTGCTCCCAAGTAAGATCCGCCTCAATAATTTCCGAGATCAGAAGCTCATACCAATCTAGTGCTCTCTCCTAAAGCATGCTAGAAGCCACTTGGACTCGATGTAGATCAATAAGATTCATGCGAGAAAAGATGCGATCGCATGTTCTAAGCCAAGCTTGGACTTCTATAACACTTTTGGATCCCTTGAAAGGCCTTCCGCCCAAGTTGGTGTAATCACTGCACAAGCGTGCAAACCCAGATTTAGGATGAGTAGGCACTGGAATGGGTCTGATAGCTTGAGCATTTTTCACAAGATCTAGAAGTTGCTGAGCATACATAAATACTCCATCCTGAGGAGTAGCACTGGATTGACCGGCTCTGGGACGGCCTAGTCTAACCATTTCTCTTCCTTTAGAAAGAAAGAAGAGGAAAAAGGTTATTCACAGAATGAATATCAAACAAACTTGATTGATAAAACAAGGCATCATAAAAAGAAATAGGATAGAACGGGTTCAATGACTCGAATTAATCCTAAGGCACGACTCCTAAGAAAGACTTAGGACAATGATCCTTGCTAGATTATTCTACATTATTCTGAAGTTTGGCTCTGATTCCAAGCTGTGACGCCCCACCTCTATACTCACACTAGCCAAGGACACTACGGGGTAATGCCGTTGACTAGCACAAAGAATAAGGCTGTTGAGGAGCGACCATCTGTGTAATTGCTTTGTGCGAGTACCGATATGTCAGATAATATGACTTACATTTCATTTCAAGAGGAAATCCGACATATCAAATACAAACTCAAAGCTACTACATAGTGGCTAAGTGGCCTTCGGAAACAAATATAGAAATAAACATAACACAAATCAGTCACAGATATTCATACCACAAAGGCGGAACAGATATGAATATATCACATAGAAGTGTACATAAAAGTAGTGGTCAAACAAGATCCACTACATCACAAAAGAATAGGTACAGGTGCTAGACAAAAGAATAAGTATACATCAAGGAGTCTATATCTCGAATGTATAAAAACAAAAACTACTAATCTAAAGTAGTTAGCCAAAAATCAGATGATGGTCCCAGATAAGAAGTCAAGCAGAAGCACCTGAAATACCTCGGTCTGACCCGAGTATTATTTAAGAAGAAAATAATAAACAGATCAGTCTAGCTATAAATATCAGATAAAATGAGATAGGATAAGGGATATGACCAAAAACGTATGATAACAAAAATGCCATACTGTGTCAAGTATACATCAAATAACAACAAAAATCATACAATATCTCAAATCATCTCAAAATACCAAAAAGAATCACATTCTTTAAATTTTTCACCAAAACACAAATATTGATAGAGCTTATCAATGCAAACCACGAAAATTGGTGAAACACAAATTCTAGAAATCATCAACTAGAAATCCAGAAATCACAAAGGGGGAAGGCCTATCACAAACGGGAGCATGAAAACTCACCAACACGTGCATCACAAATGGGTCGCTAACCCATGGTCGCTAACCATAGAGCCGGTGCAACGACGTAGTACAATAACGGTATGCCCGATGAACCTGATACTCAAGTAATTCAGAACAACGATGTAGTACAATAACGGTACGCCCGATGAACCTGATAAGCTGGGACAACGACGTAGTACAATAACAGTACGCCCGATGAACCGAACTCCATAAAAACCATAGGTCGCTAGCCTATAAAAAGAATAAGACGAAGCTCCATAAAACGAGGTACAGTCCCCCACGTGGACAAAGAGACATCGCATATCGCTAGTCTAAACTATAAAAGGATCACCATTGATCAATGAAAAGTGTCGATTACACTAAGCTAGTAAATAAATGAGTTCAGCTTCATGTCCCATAACCACTGGCTTAACTTAAATATTTACGAACAAATTGTAGATTTCCACTCGAAAATTGTCACAAGATTTTCAATCGAACAAGTCCAAATAATTAACCGATGAAGTAAACGCAAGCGTTTCATACCACTTGTTTTGCTAAGCCGTTTAATTAGATTTCTCATACGAATGAGGTAAATGTTTGTATATACTAATAGATTGAAAAACGGTTTTATAAATGAGATTTGTATTAAAATAGAGTTGAAAACGTCTTTGTGAAAGAGTTTGAATATTTACTACTAGTATAGAAACCTTTGTATTTGAAAGTGACAAATCACAAAAATGATTGTAAAAACAATCAATCACCAAAGATTCACATTCGAAGACATGAATCAAAACCATAGAAATCGATATCAAATCCATCAAATGGATATTCCCAAAAATCCAAAGAAAGAAGTCATCAAAGTCGATAATAAGTGATGACAACTATCCGGATCAACAACGATCGAATAAAAATAGGAAATCCACTCAAAAACATAAGCAAATAGGCAAACTGCTCAATTCCAGATGTTTGGAGGTTCAATCCAGGCCTTTGAAAACTAACCAGACGTCTGGTTTAGAACCCAGACGTCTGGATTTGTTCTCTGGAAATAATCCAGAGAACTCCCAAACGTCTGAAACTTCAAGTTGGACGTCTGAGACCCATCCAGACGTCTGATCCTAAATTTTAGACGTCTGGAATTAGTCTCTGCCTTTTTTTTATATTCTGCGTGCTTATATTTTTCTCTCCAGGTCCAAACCAGACGTCTGGACTTGGTCACCAGACGTCTAGTCACCTGGTCTGGGCAACAATTTGCCTAGGCCAAAGTGGCCAAAACATATCGGGAGCGATCGGACGAGCAACGACGAATAAGGATTTACGCCAAGCGACAACCCAGCCTCAAAGGCTCTTCGATACACCCCAAATATCAATGTCCAAACATCCATAGTAGGATTTTCATAAAATTGGACCAAAACACCAAAATTTGGAAAATTCACCAAATCAACTCAAATCAAAAGCAAATGAATATGCACAAATGTTAGGAATTCATACCTAACAGCAATGATAGCTATAGACGTAGATGTGAGATAAAGAACTCACCTTTAAACCCAAAAACAATGAATGAGAAGCTTTTAAAACAAGGCAAGAACAATTCCTCTTCAACACACCTCTAGAATCTTCAATCTATTATCAAAGGTGAAGTTTTTCCTAAGTTAGGTTATAGGAATTTCTGTAAATTGAAGAGAAATTGAGATGGAGAAGATGAACAAGATGCTTACCTAAGCTTCTCTTTGTTTTCTAGAGCTTGAATTTGAATTTCCTAGTAAACTAGGTTTAGGAATTTTAATTTCCTTTTCTCTTCCACCATTTTTCCTTTGACTTGAGAGTGTTAGGAAAATAATAGAATGTAAGAAGAGGGAGTGGAGTGTTAGGGTATTAGATGGGTTGATGAGCTGAAATCCAAACCCAAAGTCCTAAATGAAAATATCAAAATTCTACTCAACTCTAAACATATCGATGTTTATACTCAAAAAAGTTGTAAACGTCATTTTGGACTCAATAGAAGTGGTCTCGAGTCCCAATTCGACTGTTTACAAAAATAACATTTTGGACTTTAATCAGTTTAACGATGCTATATTTAAATAAAACATTTAAATATACAATCGTAAAATATGCGGGTTGTTACAGCTCCAGTTTGTTCTACTCCGCTTCGGGTACATTTGCTCATCAACTTTCGGTCTCCAATTCTGGTTTGTAGCAGCTTCGGTTGTTCCCATATGTCCCATCCTCCTAAAGAAATTTTCCATTATCTCTGCCTGATGGGCCATCATATTTTCCGGCATTGTATTCACCATGGTCTCTATCTCATCCCCTGTTATACAGTGGATGGGGGATTAGATCCTAAGGATGCCTCTTGCCTGCCCCCTTATTGATTTCCTGCAACAGCGGTCTTCCTAGTTGATTGTCTTGTCATTTTGAATCTTCCCAAGTCTCAAATCAATGAATTCAAGTTTTCTCAGTGGAAGAACCAAAATGTTTGAACCAAAAATGGCATAAACACCCAAATGAGTATAGTATAGAATAAAAAGTGAAGAAAAGTAAATTAAAAAAAGCAAGAAAAGAACACACAATGTTTTATAGTGGTTCGGATAATCTTGACTACGTCCACTTAACTTTGTTCATAGTTTATAGTGATGTTCATACTTCTATTCTTATGGATTGGTATAAATTCGTGGAAGTACAATAGAATTATAGAAAAATTGTAGAGAAGTGAAAAAGATCCTTAAAAATGAGCCCCTGGCCTCCAAATTATAGCAATAGATGGCCTAAAAACTCACCTTCATGATCTCCACCTTGTTCTCCATGCCCAAGACCTATTCTCCAGAAAAGTGGTGGACACCTCATCAAAATTCATGGATCGGTACCGATCCATAAAATGGTCATATAGACTATTTTGGATGCTTTTTTCTAGCTTGATTCGTGGTTAGCTTTATGATTCCAAACTTGCCTGCATCATTGCAAGCTTGCTCCTGAGTCCAAATGACGGATCAGTGGTAGAATGAAGTTACTGATTTCAGGTGCTTGTGGAAATCGATAGAGAATTGCATGGGATCGATGAAATGGGAAATTAAATAGGCTCTTGGCATCATGACTTATAAGTATTAAGAGTCACTACACCATAAACGATATTTTGATACGGCTAAAAGCCGTATCAAAATATGCCGAGCTTAATATTTTGATACGGCTTTTAGCCATATCTAATGAGCCAATTAGATACGGCCTTAGGCCGTATCTAATTGGCTCATTAGATACGGCTAAAAGCCGTATCTAATGTATCAATTAGATACGGCCATTAGCCATATCTAATTGACAAATAGGCAACGTCTAATGAACCAATTAGATACGGCTAAAAGCCGTATCTAATTAGTCAATTAGATATAGATATCCAATATATAATATTATAGACCTATTCATATCCAATATATAATCAATAATCATTCCGAGACATCAAAACAAATAATATTATAGAAAGTCCACATTCAAATGATTCAATAATCCGCGGTGCAGTTTCAGTAACAAAGACATGGCAACCTAATATCCAGCATACACACAGTTGTTTAACTGTTACATCTGATACAACTCAATCAAATCAGGCTACATAAAATATGTAGTTTCAAAAAAAGACCCAACATAAGGGTAAAGAAAAGGTGTTCGAGTCTCCAAATAGTGTTGCTTTTGATATCTCTACTTCAAATAGATTTGACTAAGTGATTCCTTACTCAACCTCTACCCCACTACAGACTGCTGATACAGTTCACCATGCCTCTGCATCTGTGGTTCCACCTGCACAATCAACTGCACAACAACATTGATTGTCTTTCAAAAAGAAAAATACTACATATAGTATGGTTATAATTTTGTAACAACAGCAAAACAATATTAGAAGGATATATACTTGTGTTATATACCATGTACTTCTACTTGAACTAACTTATGCATAGGTTTTATTCTTCTGTATGGTCAAACAAAAATGCTCGAATGATAGTTGTATCTGGCATACTTCCTCTAAATTTGTCTTCAAGTTTCAATTATGTCAGATAAGAAAATATTTTTCTCCATATAAGTTTTCAAATTAGTTAAGTTTACTTCAGAATTTTTGAATATCAATAGGTAAAAATTAAAATTTTGTATTATGCATCATTGAATAATTTCCGCCAAAAAAAATCTCAAAGCATCACCACATCATTTTCACAGACAGAAACAACATAGAAAGATAAGTGAGAAGACATAATTTGAAAAGACATAATTCATGTATAGAAGATGAGTGGATCGTGGGTGTTTTCAAGAGTTTTTAACCCTCTGAGAAGAGCATTCATTCTATATAGAGAAAGTGTAAACTGGAGATCAATCTGGTTATAAACTAGTGGTCATATGAGCTTGTATTTGTTATTTTATCATTTAATAAAGTATAAATGTCTAGTTATATAACCACAAGTATTTTCGCTTCCAACGTAACAATTTCCAAACGACAAGTTTTGCTTTCTTACTAGTTATTGGCAATTTTGAATGATAATAAACTTATAAGTTCATTTAAGCTACTTATAAGTAATTGTCAATGTTATTCATGAGATAGCAATTCAACTAAAAACTGTGTGTGCCTCGCCAAAAATATTGTCTATCAGTGTGATAACAAATGTTCCTAAGCTTCAAAAATGTTTACCATCCTAAAATGAACTAATAAGGTAAGTATGACCATAGGCTTTAGATACAACTAAAATAATGAACAAATACAAAGCCACTGTATTGGTTAAGATACCTAATAAGCAGATTTTGAGTGTTTGGCAACAACATTGTACTTTTAAGCTCTAAACCAAACTATAGATGTACATCCATGTATAGCTTGGAATAATTTTGGTTTCTGGTTCAGGATATTTAAAATGGGTTAGAATAAGACTTCTATTACAGGATGTTACCGTGTGTGCTTTCTTTGAAACATTTCAAATCAGGGTTAAACAAACGTTCAATTCAAACCAACTCTATGCAAATGTCAAATAACTAATTCTAGGTTTTATTATGCCATAATGTCAAAAAGAAAATGTAGAAATAATATATCAACTCTAAGCAACCAAAATGGACAACCAATTTATGATGAATCACTTATCAAGCACCAAGCTAGATGTTTGTTTGTAAACTTTACTTGTTTTGATGCGATTACGCATACGACGATTTAAAAAATATGGTAGTTTCCTATGAACTAACGTTATTCAACTCGCTAGATGTTTTTAATTTTATAATTCATTTATCTAAAAAGATTTTTTATGGTATATTAACAACTTAAAATATATTAATCTGAATTGGAATTAAATTCAAATCAATTTAATGGGACTTGAAATATCGACCACATAAACAGAAAATATACCTGCTCCATCATCTAGAGATATCGAATAAGACACTTCGGATGGCACACATATCCATCCACTCCAACATTAGCAAAGGTCTCTTCAAATTGATGATTCATTTTGCTGGTTCTCTCATCTGGTAGCAGTATACTGTCCAACACCACTTTTTCATGTGTGGATGGTACAGATTTCCCATGGATGTTGGACAATGTAGAATCTCGGCATATAGTACCTGTTGCAATAAAAGGGAATATTTATTATTATTTAAGTTTTCTACTTATTATGTCATAAATGTTTAAATGTTAAAAATACATGTTCCTATTACTTCTAAATCAGAGTTGAGGATTTCACATTTTTGATTGTTCGTAACATTGGTCGAATCCTGGAACTGCGAAGCAATGAATTCAGGAGCATTGAATTGTGTGGCGCGTCCTCCATCAGAAGAATTGACCGGTGCACGAATTCCCTATTCAATATTTCCCACCATGTTGATCAAAACCTCCATTTGCCCAGACAAATTTTCCACTGTACCCTCCAAACTTCCCACCCTCATTTTCAACTCATCCTGCTCGCCATGAACATGTCGGAGTCGTTTCTGTGCAATGGCACAAGCCTTAACTTTAGTCTTTGGTATAACGGTCCCAACACCGCGGCTCCTACCCCTTGCATCCTTACCAAGCACTTGTGATAAGATGTCTTCATCCACTGTCAATTTTTCTTCATCACTATCAGTGATCTTTTCCTTCGCTTTCGCAATTTGATCCTGTAATATGATAATACTTACATGAATAAGGAATTTTAAAGAATATGCAAGTTAATATTTGTTTAACTTACAAAGTACGAAGAAGTGGCATCTGATATGCTACCATCTTTTTTCCTGTGTGTCTTCTCCCATACTTGACGACGACTGATATTTGTTGATGGACTAGCAACGATCTGCAATACAAGTTGATGCAACGACATGAATATCCAATCACAATGTGTAAATCATTTGAATGAAAATGAATACAAATTACCATTTCTTGTTCTATTTTAGCGTGACTTTTACGTCCTGCATGATGAGCATAACTGAGCAATGCTCTGTTCTTTTTGCCTACCTCCCTTCTTCCGCTCGCTTCAGGCGTTGCTTCATTTTTTACGAACTCTGCCCAATCTTCTTGAGCAACTATAGGTGGGCAATTTTTCAACCGTTCTTCGTCATTGTTGAAAGGGCCATAATAAACTAATCTCAAGTTTTTCTTGTATCTCCTAAAAGCCTCGGCCATTCTCTTTAAAAACATTTCCTTTGAAAGCGGATCGAGCTCATAAATTTTCTGAAAAAAATATATTAAATTATGTGTTGTGCAAAGAGTTGAAACCATAAGGCTATTGAATGAAATAGTTGTTGTCAAATAGATAAGGATACTTACCACCAATTCGTTCCAAACGTTGTCCTTGTATATTCCAGGTACTTTATTCCAACTTATATATGATATCGGCACATGAGCTCTTACTAGTTTACCGAGCATAGTAGCGATTTTTCCAGCGTTATCTGAGACCGGAATACCAAGTAAGTTTTGATCAACTTTCTTCGCCTCTGAACATGACGAATGTGAAGATGGTGGATTTTCTGACATAGTTTCCTGCAAAATATTATATTACTAATTATTTTAATAAGTCACGATAATAATTATACATGTATCAATGTACCAATGTCAACACTCCATAATATAACACACTTGCACATACAAAATTATTAAGTGACAACACCTGGAATTGCATTGGAATGTATAAAATATTCAAAACCATACATACACACAATCGTGCAATTAAAAATATACAGACACACAATCATGTGATGTACGAATACTAATAAGTTAACATATGGATTTGGTAAGGTCTTCTAATTTTTCATTGTCTTCAAAAGATGATTGATAGACGGTAGGGAACTCAATGTCATCCACATTTGTAGTCAACCGTTTTGGTGTATGCAAGACCACAGACCATCCGTTATTTTTTAAATCTTTTGAGTAGAAAACTTGACTCGCTTCTGATGCAAGAATAAATGGCTCGTCATTCACGTTATTTTTGTTCTTCAATTTCCCTAAATTTACCATGATGAGGTTTTAAATGGGATCTATTTTGCAACCATTGACCTTATCCTCGAATTTTACCCAATCACAATAAAAAGCTGTTTGTTTGAAGTCAGTGTAATCCAACTCAAGTATCTATTGAATGACTCTGTAATACGTTGTTTCTGCTTCCTTATAATTTTTATCCTTGCCACTCGCTCTAAATTTTGTAATTGCTCTCATGCATACACCGCTATTTTGTGTTACCATACGGTCTTCGTACTTTTTCGTGGAAAATGAAAATCCATTCACTTGGTACTTCATATAACTACGCGTTATGAACTTCGGCCCATGCACTAACCGCCACAGAGTTGGATCAACATCGATGGTCTTTAACAGCTACATAAATTTTAATAAGTAAAAAAGCATGGTCACAAAGGTGTATTGCACACTTATAAACACATGAAATACTTAAGACGAAGTTAAACCTCATTACGTAACTATAGATTAAAACTTTGAACTACTTCCACGATGGTAGCCCTGCCTTTAGGTTGAAATCTAGTACTTTTCACATAGGAGTAATACCTCCTACGAAAAACACATATCAAAATGTATATATAAATTGAATTAAAAAAATTAAAATTCCAAACAAGTTCGTGAACTTACTTCTTCCATTCATCCAATCCATCGTACTTATTAAGGACCCATCTACACACCTGTTCAAACTGCACTTGGGTTAACGTTATGTCTTTACCATTATCCAGAGGTATCTCACCAGCAAACTCATCGTCCTCGTCTAAAAATGCTTCGCGGGTATGTTTATGATTGCCATCACCTCCGTTTAGCATATATTCCATGCAGTAAAGACTAGCTTCTTGTACGATATATCCTTCTGCAATACACCCTTCAATGTATCTTTTGTTGTGCACATATCCTTTATATGTTTTCATCAACCTATAAATGTGATCAATTATATACTGTAGACGGTAGCTATTTATATGAAATAATGATGTGCATAACTGAAATTAGAAATTTACCGTTCAAATGGATACATCCATCTATATCTGACAGGACCACAAATCAACGCTTCATCGGCTAAATGAACCATAAGGTGGACACTGATATCAAAAAATGCAGGTGGAAAATGTTTTTCAAAAACACACATTGCTTCTACTAAGCTAGCCTTTGCTTTTAAAAGATGTTCCCTATTGATCACCTTTGAACACAAAATGTTAAAGAATAAACTAATACGATGAACAGCATTTCGTAGATCCTTATGTTGTGGATAAGAATGTTGAAGCAATACCGGAAGCAAATGCTGCATTATGACATGGTAATCATGTGACTTCATATTTCTTAGTTCAGGAGGATTGATGCTCACATTGTTGTGAAAGTTAGAAGAAAATTTGTTAGGCACTTTCAGATTTTTCAAAACGGTGCAAAACCATATCTTTTCTTCTTTGCTCAAAGCGAAAGTTGTCTTTGGTATGATTGTTTTATTTGTTTCAGGATCTTCCATCACCCACAACTTTTGTTTTATACCCATGATTTTCAAATCCTTGCGTGCATTGATGCCATCTTTTGACTTATCTGTATGGTCCATAATGGTGCTGATGAGATGCTCCGTGACATTATTCTCCGTATGCATAACATCAATATTATGTCGGACCAAATTTGCTTTCCAATATGGTAAATCAAAAAAGATAGACCTCCTATACCATCCAGAAATATTGTCAACATCTTCATTGGTTGACTTTTTCCGTTTTCGACCAATTTCTTCTTTTTGTTTACCAACTTTCATTTTGATATTCGCTACTTTCTTTTCAACTTGAAAACCAGTCAATGACCATTTAGGACGACGTAGTTCTTGTTCGTTGTTGAAATTTGTCTTATCGTATCGAAACTTGTGTTCGTTAGGAAGAAACATTCGATGTCCTATGTAACACATCTTCTTACTTTCAGGAAGATAATAAGAACAAGTGTTTTCCCCACAAACAGGACATGCAAAGTAACCGTGAGTTGTACATCTCGATAAAGTCCCAAAAGTAGGGTGATCATGGATTGCCCACAGCACCCTAGCTCTCATTGTGAACTCAGATTTATTTAACGAGTCAAATGTAACTACTCCTTCCCATAACTGCTTTAACTCGTCTATCAACGGCTGTAAATAAACATCAATATCCTTTCCTGGTTGTTTTGGCCCAGAAATCAACAATGTTAACATTGAGAACTCCCTTTTCATGTACATAGACGGAGGAAGATTATATGGTACTACAATTACTGGCCAACAACTGTAAGGGTTAAAGAGAGAAGCATGTGGACAGAAACCATCTGTTGCTATCCCAAGTGTGACATTTCGTAGCTCGGCAGCAAAAGTTTGATCAAATGAATCTGCGACTTTCCATTGAGAAGTGTCACATGGATGACGCATTACGGTTGGATCAGACTTGGCACGACCATGCCAGGTCATCGCATCTGCCATCCATGGTACAGTATACAGTCTCTTCAATCTAGAAATTAAAGGAAAATGTCTTAATGTCTTTCGAGGTACTTTGGTGCATTTTCTCTCTTCGTTTAATGATGTCATATATCTTGGTTCATTGCAATTTGTACAAGAAAATTTGTTCGCATCATCTTTCCAGTACAATATGCAATCATTGATGCATGCATCATAAGTTTTGTAATTCATCCCAACTTGCTTAATGATCTTCTTCACGTCGGAGTACTTTGTCGGCAGCGTGTTACCTTCGGAGAGTAACTCCTTTATTAGTTCGAGAAGTGCAGTCATACAATTATCTGAAAAGCTATATTGGGTCTTCAAGCTATTCAGTTTCACAATGGCATACAACTTCGTAATCCCTTTTGAACATGAAGGATACAGTGGCTCTTTTACGCTACCAAAAAGCAATTTATACTTCTTACTTTCATTGGCCTGCCAATCTGGATAATCAGTAGACTGCTCTCCAACATTAGCATGATCAGGCAACGAATTTGTAGGTTGAAAATGATGAAATCTATCTGCATCATTGACCAGATCTTCCATCCTAATATGTTCAGACTCAACAGTAGTTCTGCCATGACTAACTGGTTGCTGTTTTTCCATCTCCGCCCTTTTTTCCCCATGAAAATACCACGCTGTATATGATTGGATAATACCCCATCTAAGCAAATGAAAATGAATGTCATCTAATTTGATCGTCTTCATATTTTTGCACCGGGTGCAAGGGCATAAATACAATCCTTTCTTACCACCATTTTCTTCAACAAAACTAATGAACTTCTGCACCCCGTCTATATAGTATGTAGAACTTAGATCTGATTCATTTATCCATTGTTTGTCTATGCTGAAAGACATACTGCCCTCCTATATCATATTTAACAGAACATGAGACTTGCCCTTCAATGGGTCCTCGTTCCAACTGCTCGAAAAGAATATTTTTGAAATTATATTGAGAAATTTGTTGTAAGATTAATTCTACATATTTAACTTTACTAAATGACCAGTTTTAGGCATAAGATCGTCAATGAACAGTTTTATATATGTATTTTGAATTCTAACTTTAGTCTATACTAAAAAATGAATAAATTAAGAATTAAGTTGAATATCTTCAATATATTATAAGCAATTCTTTAAACAGTGAAACCACTTCCTAAACTCCTCGAACATGAAAAGAATTAGATGACCAAAATATTCATTTTGAGATTACTTTATTTGCAAATATGCAGTACGTGATACATGGAAGAATATTTATTATTCATTTTAAATTATTATGATCATTTACGGCAATTAGAAATAAAAGCATTGTTACATTTATTAGATAATTATTCAAAGTAGTAGATTCTGATTGATTAATTATTCAATAACAACATACAAGAAGTTTGGGCATAAGTTAAAGCTGATCACTTATATAAATTAGATTCAGTGGAAAAAAAATGAAAATTGGAATTAGATTCTGTTTATGTGGTAGACATCGTTTATTGAATTAATACATAAATCACAAATTCCCCAACCATAATATAGTAAGACAATGAATCGATAATGTACATATAAATGAAACTGCTGCTACCAATTAATTGTTGCCTACCAATTGTACATTTTTGCTCCTCAACTGCTAGTTTTAATTAGTCGTTTTCCAGCTGACACACATTGTTTAATTTGTTTGCACTCATGATTTTAGCTCTTCATCGCCTAGTATTCACAAATTTTACTCGATCAGTTTATGGATTGTACGCCATCTTCTTATTCGTTTGTATTTTTCGTGTATAAATCTTCGTTCATCTTTGACAGAATAGACATTTGCGCTCCTAATAAACCCAATCATCTAATCCAATTCCCCAACCCAATCGTGTATTTTTCTGCATGTTACACTCTTTTCTTCTGTCAAACTTTGTAATATACCACTTTTGTTGTAAAATGACCAACAAAAATAACATATAAGACTTTTTCTGTGGTTTTATCTTACAAAACATTTAACTATTTCAGGGAGTCAGTTAGAAATTATTAAGTAGAAATATTTGTAGGATTCTACACTTATATGCAACTGAGATTTTCCAGTATGCTTCTTCGATGAAAGGTTGCGTCAAATTGATTAATGGTGTTCAATATGTGAAGCTGTCTGCTTTTATGATTCTTAGACTGAAAAGAATACACTTAGTACTCCAGTCAACAGAAAGGAGTCTGTGTTCCCCTTCTCTGTTTACCAGTGCAATGAACGAAATTGGACATAATTGAGATTTTACTTACTCGTCCTGTACAGTCTATAATTACATATGGAAACATGCGGGGTTTTACAACATATATACTTTGCAGTGTGCTTATCCAGATTTTTGTACTACAATGATACACATGATATATAGTTTTGTACTTGTTAAATAGGCAAGGAGTTGCTCGACATTTAATTTTTTTTCTTTTTTCAAAGGAACTTTCAATGACATTGTGTGTATTACATGATTCAAGCTACTTGATCGTTCATAATATAAATTGTTTAGTAAAGAACAATATAATTTAGTAAACAATTAACTTCCTTTTAAGATTTATACACATGCCTTTTTCATGATCGTTTTTTGTTTTCTTGTACGACCTAGAATTTTGTAGTATGATTTTAAACATTTAATTAATTTTAAATAGTTAAAATATATGGACTATTTAAATTTCAATAAATGGAACTCAAAATATAGGGTTTATTTTAAACATTAGCACCAAACTGTTTCCAAAAAATTTGCCATTACAACGGCGCCATTTTGTAACACCGGAGTAATGTCTATGCATTACCCCTCTCCTGATACTTGGCTTGCGCCATTAACAACAATTTTATCCACTTATACAACAATGTCAGAACAATATACAACATTAGCACCAAACTATTTCCGAAAAATTTGCCATTACAATGGCGCTATTTTGTAGCACCGGAGTAATGTCTATGCATTACCCCTCTCCTGATACTTGGCTTGCGCCATTAACAATAATTTTATCCACTTATACAACAATGTCAAAACCATATACAATGTCAGAACCATATACAACATTAGCACCAAGCTGTTATATAAGCCTATGCCATAAAAAGAAAGTGACATGTCTTTAATATAAACATAGGCATAGAGAATATGTAAACAAAGCATAACAAGCACATGCATGCGTCAGGTTTTTGTTTTTTTCTTTATATAGCAGCATGTAATTTTCGAAACCAACATATGCTTATATGCAAACTCTTTTTTTAGTCCATTTGTTTTTTTACTCTAAGACTATAAAAATGAAAGCATGCTTACTAAAATAGGTTGAATTCCAAGTATAAAAAAATTGAAATTTATATGTATTGCTGCTCTTAAACAGGTTTTGGTACTAAGTTTGTAAGACAAATTGCTACCCATTCATTCATATATCATGTTTAATAGTTATATAACTAAAGTTTCAATAGAATTTATAATGCTCTCAAGCTCACAAAGACATCACAAGCTATCCAAAACAGTAGATCAACTAATATACATTTCAGCAAAAACAAGACGAACAAACATACGGGAATATAAACTCACTAAGTAAAACAAAATCCTGGAACCAAATTGGTTCTAGTTTAGCAGTCGACGACATTCCTGAAGCCAATGAGGCTCCAGGTTGGCTTTAGTCGATGGGGATTATGAGTTTCGACGAGTAATACTTCATATTGATCAGCTACCAGGCAATACAACAAGCATGCATACATTCATAATTAGACAACCATCTACTAGTTCTAGTGTTTTACTTTACACTAAAAAAAAGAATTTTGGTTTATGCTTAACTTGACAAAGAGTTTTATTCTACAATAATTAAGATTATCAACAAAAAACAATTCTAGTTAATGCGATCAGATTAAATTTAGCATAAACCCACTGTTGGATTTATAGGGATAGATATGTCATCATAACCTTAACCAACACTATCTGGCTCAGACTCTATCAACCAACTTATGAATTTAACATTTCATTCTCTTCTAGACAGGTAGGGTTTTCAGTCCTAATCAACTTATGAATTTTTCTTTTTGAATTCGAATCCATTCATCTCCTAAAATCCATGGCTTTTGAATTTCAAGTAAAATTGATACTAGCTGAATATCAAGCATCTTTTAAATTTCAAGCCTCAATCAAGATCGATTGATTTATCAAAAAATTTGTACGCAAATTGTAAACTCGATGTTTCACTTGATAATTTCGCAGTAAACTGTAATTTATATTTATTTACTTACTTTTTATTAGAGAATCACATATTATCACAAAATCATTTGTCTTTCTTGACGCGGAAGAATAAAATGGGTATCGATCTCATTACCGATGGCAGGAGCAAGAAGACGAAGCGCACAGCGACAAAATCTGACGAGATATACCTAAAGCCCACTTGATCTCATTACCGATGGCAGGAGCAAGAAGAAGAAGATTTATAAGTTTTTAGCGAGAAGGACCAGAAGTAAGTTTGGGAAAAAAATGAAAGCTGGAAATAAAAAAAAGGAGGGAGGGTGTGCGTTTTGGGGAAAATTTTCCCACGAAAAGAGGCACAGATTTTGATACGGCTATAAGCCGTATCAAATGTTAATACGGCTTACAGCCGTATTAAATAATATAGATACGGCTATAAGCCGTATTAAAATTTGATACGGCTTATAGCCGTATTTAAATTTGATACGGCTTATAGCCGTATCAAATGTGCCGTCTAAGGTTGTGCCAAAATCCTATCTGTGGTGTAGTGAGTGGGGGAAATTTTTGCCAAAGGTTCATGGATCGGTTTCGATCCAAGAGGTTGGATCGGTACCAATCCACTATTTTGGTGGATTCTTGGTCCTCGATTCTTATGGTGGTTTAGCCTTTGCCCCTTGACTCTGTTTGCACTTGGTTTCTGGACCTCGGGGCTATCTCTTCGGGCTTCCTGCTTTGATAGCTTGTAAGTTTGACTTGTCGAGTTAATCCGTATACCGCCTGGTCAAAAAGATGGATAACACACACACACAAATATGTAGTAGATCTAATGTAAGGGAAAATAAATTTGGTAATTGTGCTCCAATTTAAATTGTATGAAATTATGGATATATAAATATATGTATATTCAATGCGATGAATTTATTTCATATATCTTAATTGTTGAATGTGTGTGTGTGTGTTTGTATATATATATATAATTAGTACTATATTAATTTCATAGATTGTGAGAGATTAATTGCACAGACTAGCAATTAATCGTGCATAATTGACGTATTACCTAATTATTGAATATATATATATATATATAACTTGATTGTGCATCGATTTCATGTGTGGTGGGAAACTAACAAATTAGATCGTAGGCTTGAAATTCTATTTCTAATGTTTCCACTTATAAGGCTTATATTTGTGTGTATTCGGTGTAAGAATATATATGTGTGTGTGTATATATATATATATATGTGTGTGTGTGTGTGTGTGTGTATTCTCTATATCATAATTATGGAATTTTATTTGAAATTTGAATGCATATTAATTACATATAATTAAACTTGGCTATATAAAATGAGCATCAATTTAAATACATCAATGAGAAATAATTAAATGTGGCGCATATGAGGTAATCAAATTAGTTTATTGAATAGAGAGGATCTTACAAAGGGGGAAATAAATTAATAGCATAAAGAAGAAAACCAAAACTCGTACAATATATATATATATATGTGTGTGTGTGTGTGTCACCAAACATCGTTGGAATCTTTTTTCCTTTTTATTATATACCATTTTTATATTGTCCATGAGTTATTGATAACTAATGTATTAAATGTTATAAATTGCATTATAAAGTTAATGTTCATTCATTATGATGATCGGTTCTGCTATGAGGTTTCCATTTTTTTTCATTTTTTAGAATTTTTAAATATTTATCTATCCACGGTCCACTGCTTTTAATATCTGAAATTAGTTGTAAGTGACATCATTTATAATTGATTTTAGATTTTAAAAATAGTGGATCATCATGCTTGATGTCGGAACTTAGGTTTAGTGATTCCTTTAGCCTTGGGTAAGTTTGACCATTAAGTTATAATGATTTACACCTTAGGTTGGGTTAAAGTATGGAATGAGAGAAGGTTTTGATTCACAATTATATTCTTTTGTGTGTATATGTTGCCAGTTAACCACCATTACCTCACCCTAAAAAGACGTTTATTTATAATAATAGAAGATAAATACAGTAAGAGTGGGATATGATGAACACTTATAAAAGGGGTTACGTGTTGATTATAAACTTATCGACATACATCCGATGTTAATATATATATTTGTCTTGCATTTTATCTTATTTCAATATGCTATTTTAGTTAATAATCAATTTAGGGATTTGATCTAATTATTTTGTTATTAACCCTAATCAAAACTTAGCATTTCATACATGAACACTAGTATAAAATTATTATATAATTTGATGGAGATTTTCCACTCACCTATGGCGACTATGAAAGAGTTAGAGGTATGTCCTGGGGGCAATTATGTAATTTGTTACATATATCTAATTCGATAACAAACCTTGTTCTTAATAAAGATGTTTGATTTCTATAATATACTTTGTTGTATTGTGATATATTTAATTAAGTAATTGATTTCAAGTATATAATTAGAAAATCTTAAATAATATGTTATGTAGTAATTGTTACAAAGAGTTGTAACCATGAGAAATTATATATATATATGTGTATGTGTGTGTGTGTATGTGTATGTGTGTGTATGGAGACAAGATATCGATACATCCGTTGAGACTAGAGTACATAATGCACTCCAAAGGTTGGGCAATATATTACTCATGGCTACTATGGGACACCAAGGGATTATGTACTGATGGTTATTAGATAACTATGGAATGACTAATTTGAAAGTTTCATGGTGTTTAATTATACTAAGGTTAAACAGGAGATCTCGAAGAGACAATGTTACACGGTTCCCTCGACTTGAGAATACTATGGGGATTTAATGTGGATGCTCCACTTTGATTATAGTTAAATTATGACATGGCGATCCATCGAGCGACTATAGTTGGGCTAAGTCGAAGCATTGGAAGTGAAATACCATTCAATACATAATTCATCTCCTCTGTTATAAAGGAGTTAGTACCACGGTCAATTGTAATCAACTCAAAGTCAAAGTTTTGGCTAGAGCGGTTTGGTTAGTAATAATAATTATCGAACCAAGGAATTTGTGTTTTGACTGACCCATTGAATGTGGACGATACATGAATTTTGATCAAAACCAATTTCCATAAGTTCTGAAGTGATATAGTTTTGATAAAGAGAACTAGTGTAAATAATCGTTACTATTGGGTACCGCTTATAATAGTAAAATTGGATTTTTCTGAGAAGATGTGTAAGTGACAAATTCAACCAAATTATCACACCACTAGCTAAGCTAACGTGTGAATGTTAATATTCGAATTGTTCGATATTAATCGCTAACTGAATTTACACTTTTGATTCGCACAAACATACTGATTAATATACCAAAAAACCACATGATTTAGTTAATTTATAAAATTTTGTAAATTAATTACTATTTGATAAACATTAATTACTATTTAATTTTTTGATGATTTGGAGTTTTTTGTAATTATTTGAATGCATTTATAAAAGTTATATTTACATGCATCGATATATCCGTACAACATTAAATTGGTAAATGAAAGATAATTACATGAAATGATTTATGAATTTTTTTGCCATTTGATGGCATGTATTTTTGGCCAAACATGTGAAGAGGGAGGAGTGGAGAGAGAGAGAATATTAAGGGATTAATCAAGGAAGTTCTAATTAAAAGAGTGAGAAAGGTTCCATTCTTTCAATATAAACAAATCCAGTAGTTCATTTCATGTTATCATTCTTTTATTCATCTTTTCTATTCTCCTCTCTCCTCCTAACCTTCCATGGTAGAAAATCAATGAACTTTTCCAAAATTTTATCAAATGCAAACATCGAATAAAAATGATGCATAAGTGGTTCTTGCATCTCTTTCAAGAATTGGGTGTGGATATTAAAGATCTGGAGTTATTCTTTATTCGTTGTGTTATTTTTTTGGCTACATCATAAGGTAATTTTCTAATCTCCTATTAATATATGTTAGTTCATGTTAAAATAGTTTGGACTGCCTATATTTACATCTCATTATGATTATATGTTACATCCTATTGATATAGTTTAGTTTTCATACCTTATACAACGAATTTAAATATGCCTATGTTGTGTAATAATTTGCTTGCTATTGTTTTAGAAATTAAAAGATTAATATAAAAAGGATTTTAAGATTTAAAACTAATTTTAATTAGTTGAGATAGTTTTGTTACACATTTTGTATATAAATACAAAAATACATATACCGACTACTTGAATTACTTAATGAAATTGAATGTAAGTTTCATGAATGTTTATGTTATTTTGAATATCAAATACTTTTGGTTGTTATATATTTATGTTTCTACATATATTATTTTAATTCAAAATCTATAGAAGGACTTATGTGTGAAATTACAAATCTAATGTAACATCCCGTTACTTCATCTATTATAATAATTTATATTTTGGATTTTTATTTTGAATTTTAATAAATAAATGAATTGTTGAAATTTTAAATTGAAAGAATTCAAAATTAAATGGGATTTAATTCATGAAAAATATTTTTATTTGATATAGAGTTATAATAAACAATAAATAAGGTTAGAAAATAATTTTGGGAAAATTCAACAAAAGTGATTTTTGAAATTTATTTGAAAAATAATAATTTAATATTCAAATTTGAAATTTGAGTTGCATTTTTGAATCTAAAAGTTATCTGGATATTTAATTTGACAAACTAAATAATATTTGTGGAATTTTGAAATTTATTTTTAAAATAAACAATTATTTTATAATGGTTGAAAACCGAAAAGTAATATTTTAATAAAAGAAAATTTGTTATAAATATAAAATAAATTTTAGATTAAAATGAATCAAATGAAATTTTATTGGACTTCAAATAGCGGTCGGGCAATAAAGTGGTTAAGTGTACAAAATCATTTGAAAGAAAATAAAGTAAATCGAAATTTTTTTATTTGACCACGCTTTTTAATCCTTATCATTTTAATCCTTAAAATTTTCTTATAAGTTTACTTAACCCTAAAACTTCATAACCCAGCCTATATAAACCCCTATTATATTCATTCATCATCCCTCCTACATACAAGTAAACTCAACACCATTACTTTGCTTCTCTTCTTCATGATCACCAGCTGCTTCCTCTTCTTCAACATCAAGGTGAGCATACTTCCCTTTTCTTGAGCCTTAATCATTATAACTTATCAATACTATGATCATCCACATCAAACCAGTATCTGGTAATATATTATCCCTTGTCAAAATGCAAACACATACTTCAACATCAAAACATCAATCAACTTTGTAGTAAACCTATGGTCGGAAATTAAATAGGAAACCTAGGAAAACCCACCTCAAAGTTCACCAATAGCCACCCTCTAAGTGATGACCAAGGTCGAGGTTCTAGGCATTACTACCTAGAACATCTACATAACTAGTAGATTGCTTGAACAGCCGGCGGTTGATCGGTGGTGTCATGTTCAGAGCAGTAAGCCCTAAACATGAACCTAGCAATATTTGTTCCTTTTTCTTCTTCTCTTCTTCTTATTTCTTGCTTGAATCTTGGTTTCTAAGCACTTGTGTGATGATTTAAAGATTGTTTAATACATCATAACATTTCTGCAATCATGCCGGAGCATTAAAATGTAGATTTAAAGAGTTTTAAACTCACTGTAAACAAATTCATATACACAAAACTTTTCCAGAGTATGAATGTATAGTTTGTTTTTCTTTTCTTTGATTGATTGTGCACATGAATGATGATCTGAAGCTTGTATGCACTTCACTTACATTTTGGAATAAGGATTTTAGTAATTAAATGAAGTTTGGTAGAAGTTTTCCTTATTGAATATTGAAAACTGCATTTTAGAAAAATGTGTAGGAAGATCAAAATTCGTTTAAAAATCCAAACCCTATTTTTTTTTATGTTTAGAAAATTTAAAAATAATACTAATACATATATTCTATTTTAAAAATATCAAACCTTAAAATTTCAAATTATTTTAGCTTATTTTGAATTTAAATTCAAAAGGGGCATGTTTGAAAAATCCCAAAAGCATGTTTGAATTATTTTGGAATAACATATAAATTTGAACCATTTGATTTTATTTTGAATTTTAATTTTAATTAAAAGGTCTAAATATTTTTAATAATGGGAAAATTGATAAAATTCAAATATATTCTTTTGAAAATTCATAAAGAAATATTTGAAGTAAATTGAGATGAAATTTGTATTTTAAAAAGTTTAAATTTGAGTTATTTAATTTTATTTTGAATTTAAACTAGGATTAAAAGAATAAATCCTATTTAAATAATTCAAAATTCACTTTGATTTGAATAATATGAACTTGTGTATTATATGCTTATGCATGATATTATACAAAGTTTAAAATCCAATATTTTGAGTTAATCGTTTTATTTTAGCTCAAGTGTTATTATTCAATGTCATATTTGCAATTGCCTTGCCATAAATAATGATTTACATTGCAAATTGAAACTTGATGCAAGAACATGACAAATCAAATGGGCTATGTGATGGGCTAAAGTGACAATTTGGGAATAAATGTTGTATTGAAAGATCAAATGTTTTGGAAGTCATAGATTTAACATTTACCAAGAACGGTATAGGAAATTGACTACCAGACTGCTAGTTTCCATCTCAGCAGACCGATTTGAGGATCGCAACCCAATCCTGATGACCTTGTCCCTAGTAACTTTGTCCAAACGATTTATTGCCAAAACATTTAAAGCTATTAGATAATGAAGATTGTTGGTGTCGTAGCACCAATGAAGAGAAGTAGTGCCACAGATGGAGATATGATGAAGTGGACTACAACACTGGTAAGGTTTATCACGTCTTCAGATACCAAAAGAAGATGACAACAAAAGGGTCATGTGAAGTTCACATTACAACTGATCGTAAGTATACGGTTGAAAAGGACAGCGATGACTTGCCGGGAAGTTAGTTTATGTAAAGGGTAAATCCATAATTGATATTTATCAATGTGCAATCCTCCGGGGATACACAGACGAGAATATGATATAACCTTCTCGTTGTTATAAGTAGAAATGTTGTATACCTCATAAAATGATTGTTTCGAATAATGATTTGAATTTATACAACACAAGGTAACTCATAAGTAAAATGATAGGATATTGTATCCCAACTAATTAGAGTTGCAACTGTGTATGTTATATTGAATAGTGTAGTGACATGTGTGTTATCACGGACTTGTGAAATGGGTAATTTGTTTGGTGTGAGTGACCCTATATGTAACTTTTATGCCTCATAAAACCATATACGACACATGCATTTATTTCTATTGCGTAATTATACCCACAGCTTGAAGTCTAGCCTGATTCGAGGTTTTATTTTATGACATCTCCTTAGGTCAGATTGAGGGTTTGTATTAGGATGATCTCTTTCTTCCACTTCAAAGTTATTTCATATGATATAGAGATATATGGCGATTAACACACTATATATAAGTTTACAATCGTTGTTAACCTGGAGCTACATGGTCGAGTAATTTCTACCAGCATCAGAGGGACAATTAGACTTATTTGGAATGAGAACAACCGAGAGAGTTACCAGCAGTCCATAGAGTTATGTTAGTCTATGTATGTGTCCTATTGTATATATTTGACTATGGTTGTATTAGGGCATATTGGTTTTGTGGTAGTTTGCATATAGTCTACCTACTAGTGATGATGTAGATATGTTGTGTTTGGATTAGGCATCTAGTTGTATATAAATTTTGATATGTATTATATATATATTGTTCCATTGTGTTGAGAAACCTTTATTCACTGTGTTCTTCATATGTGATATGTTCAAATTCTTTAAACTCGTGTATACTGCCTTGTGTCAAGACGAGATACATATCATTTCATATATGTTCAGGTATTCAAACATATCGGTGTCTACCCAAGGTAGTGTATACGAGAGATTTCTCCTCTCGATTCCTTTAATACGGGCTATCGATCAGTATTTACACTCTTTGTTAATCTAGTTATCGAAACAGAGCGTCACAACATGGTATCAGACCAAGGTGTAGAAATAATTTGTATAAATAAGGAATTATAACACATTTGACTATAGAAGACTCATGCATAGGTTGTTACCCAATCAGTATGCCTAAGTGGTGGGAATAGCTCGTCCATGTGATATATGAGTTTCAATAAGTGTTCCAAAAGGAGAACTGTGGGATATATTTAAATATATTTTTATATTACATAATTAATTGTAAGTGAAATTTTTATTGTATCACATCTATCTAATAAAGCGATGATTGTTGTTTCAAAAAATGGTAGGACCATGTAGACCAAGGACATGATTATTGGTCGAGTCACCTAATGGTCAATCAAGCAATTCAAATGTACTTTTAACTATGGATCATTGGGTTGAAGTAACGGAATGTGTTTATGGGCATGGTCATAAACAATAATCCAGATCTCTGACTAGATTCTACCAAGCTTTGCAATGACTATACATGTTTATGAGGTAAACCTTTTTAGGGAAACAAAGGAGTAATGAGAGTACATGCCTGGTTGAGGACATGAGAAAGAATTTTTGGAGATTTGCCTTTATCAGATCAAAGGAGATTAGCATCTTGACAGTTACAAGCAAGTGCTTTATATTGGTACAAAGCCATAATTGCGACGATGCTAGAAGAAAATATCACCTGTCAAGAGTTTAAAGATCTTTTCAAAGCCTACCTTTTACCTGAAGCAGGAAAGGAAGCTTTACTTCAGAAATTTATCGATTTAACTCAGAAGAATTTATCAGTGACCAAATGCATTAATGAATTTAATGCGTTGTCAAAGTATGGACCGACATTGATTTCTATTAGAATTGGCAAACTTTGTAAAATAAATTATACTTTTGTAATTATGTCGAGTCTTATTGGTTTACCTATGTAGTTTGCAATCATTGATATAACATCATTGGTCCACATTTCTATATGAGATAATATATGTTAGCCCTAATTTGTACGGTTGTTAAATCAATGTATTTGTATTTGAACCTAGGATTTTACGGCTATACTATTAGCAATCTACCAAAGTATGAATAAGTTTTCTTTTGCAAAATTAAGTTCCAGTCTTCCTTTTTTGAGAATCGAACAACGTAATAGGCATTTTTACCATTATGAATTGTAAATTTACCTCTGGGTTTCCAAACTTGTTGAATGTAGTTTTAGGTTCTAATACTGTAACTGTCTTAGGTCATGCTTCCTTTGATTACTAGAACACTCATTTTGCCAGAAACACATATTTCACTAGTTGAGCAGCAAATCTAAGATTTTTTTCCATCTTCGTTAGTATAGTTATAGCTATATCTTTAACCACATATGCATAGGATTTTCGTGTAGCCGCAGTTGCTTTTGACATTGATTTGTCAGGTGGATCTACGGTTTTTCCTTGGTGAGAGCAGTTATTCCTTTCAGCCACATTGTTAACCATTTTTTACATGTGATGTTTATATATGAACATATGTACATACATACAAACATATATATATGTATACACACACAAAAATTTAGTATATATAATAATTTCAACCTATTTATTAGTAGTGTTAATATATATAAATCATAAATTATATATAATTAAATTATCTAGTATAGATACATCAATTGATTAAATGCATTTAACCTTCTAAAATAAATAATTGAAAATAATATTAGCAAAAAAACTTTAGGCTCAACTAAAATAATAATTACATTATTATGTATTTTTTGGGTTTTATACTATTGTAACTCAAAATTTAATATTTAAAATTTAAACAATATTCACTATCAAATATTTGAACATAAATTTTATTAATGTATCTTAATTAAAAATTCAATCATGACGTAGGAATACTAATTGTTTATTGGGGTTTGATCTTAGGTTAAAGATTTAAATTTTGAATTAATTGTTTATTAAGTCTAAATTGATCATCAGATATTTATATAATATAAACATTTATTCCCAATGTCTTTTTTACTGAAAAACTGATGAACATTTTTTTATAATATAAATATTAAGTTTACTCCATTATACACAGCCATGTGTGCATTGTAGAGTTAGTATGATTAATACTTGTATGTATAATAATATAAGTTTCATAATAAAAGTAATTATACCTAGAATATTGATTGCCGAGTATGTATATACATACATACATATAAATATAAATGGTTTAAGAAATCATTTTATAATATTTATAATATGTAAATTAATCCAATGATTAATTTTAAATTTTAAATAATTGAGAAAATTCATTTTTTTCTCTTCGAAATTATACTGATAAAATAGTTGTAATTTGAATGAAAACAAATAAAATAATTATAGATAGCGTGCTGATTGGTTACACATCGCACTGTGTGTCTCCTCTTCGAAGTGCTTTCTTCCTCTCTAAGTATAGCCTGTAAAACCAACTTAGAGTTTCATCTAATGGAGTATGGGGATTTTTTGAATTATTTATCTCGAAGAATGAGAGTGACCCTGTAACAACCCTGTATTTTACAATTATTTTTAAATTGATATTTCTAGATTTAAAAAGCTTTATTTATGAAAAAGAATAAATTTTGTTATTTTAAATATAAACTTTGATTTTGATATGGATTAGAATTCCAAATATGACTTAATAGAATAATTTTCCTAAAAGTGAATTTTGGTTAAAATAGTCAAACTTTGACTTTTAAATTTAAATTTTTAATATTTGAAATTATAAATTTTATCTTTTATTATGAAAATAGATTTAATAACATGAATACTACTTTTCGTTTCGTTGAAAACGGAGTTAAACTGCAAAAGATATGTACATTTCAATTTTGAGTATAAATTGTTTATTTTGCAATTTTGTCTATTTTAAATTGTATAAATTACTTTTTCTTTGTTATATTTTATTTTAAATATGTGCTAATATGTTATTTGATGTATATTTTGTCTTTTAATATTTTTACAAATGATAATATAATTTTTCTAAAGTCTACTGAAATTGTTTTCTAATTTTAAAGCCTAATTTCTATTTTCTTTGCTATTTTCTTAATTTAATTATATATAATTAAAATTTATTTATTTATTTTATGCATTCACTCTTATTTGCTGTGTTTTACTTTATTTTATTCATTTTACATGTATTCAAATTAAAATAAATGTTTCCAAAGTGTATTGAGGTTATTTCTAAATTTTTAAAGCCTAGTTTGCAAATTTTAGCCATTTTCTTAATTTAAATACTATATAATTAAAATTTAATTATTTATTTTATATATTAATTTTCTTTACTGAGTTTTATCTTTATTTATCAGTTTTATATGTATTTACAAATTTCTAAATTAATAATGGAAATTTGAAGAGTTTGTGACTCTTGGTTTGCCTAAGGCTCTTTGTTTTCCCGTCTCTTCGTTTTCCAACCTTTTTCATTCAATTTCTTTGGCCGACCTTAACTTTTCTTTCAGCTGCTTATTTTTCTTTTTATTTCCGTATACAAACTCTTCTCAATCACAAAAATCATGGCCATCATCATTTGCAAAGATTTTTGGGTAAAAACCTTCTTCTTTTCTATGTTTTCCTTTGTTTTCACATGATTTTGCACTTGTCCTCCTCTTCTTTGGATCGGCCAACACCACATCCACCACCTTGGCCACCTCCACCACCATCCCCTCTGACTAACACCTCCTCCAGCCCCTTCCCATGCCATAGCCTAGCCCCTATGTGATGAAGAACCACCATAGTTTTGATGCAACATCACCTAGATCCCATAGCCAAGCACATCCTCCTTCTACCACCTCTCTCCACCACCTAGGCCGACCAACCACCACCACCACCAACCTGTTTCAGACCTGAGACACCTCTGCACACCACCTACTGACCCCACCTGAAATAGCCATGTCCTCCATGACCTAGGCCGCGCCCTTTAGTTGCCTTGAATTCAATGCTTTTGCCTTGTAATATTAGATTTTTGCTTCACAAACTTGTCCACCACCTTCTCTAGGTTAGGCCGACCCCTATAGGTCCACAACCAGACCTGAGAGCAAGCCTTATTCATGTATTTTCCATCCATGGCTGAGCCTATGCTAGATGGAGGCAAGTGCAATTGGTTTGGAATTGATTTGTGCTTGAATATACAAGTTATTTAAATTGTTGTGTAGTGTTTATTCATGTATATTGTATTGGTTTGTTTCATGTATTCAAGGCATTTAGTCTTGTCTCTCCCACACTCAAATCACTATCATACTCTCGTGCCTTTGTGGATTCTATGATGTGTGTGTGTTAGTTGTCATCTCCAGCTCAATACAGGTGAGTTATTCTCACCAGACAATATGTACCTATATAACTAGTAAATTGACACCCTGTGAATCTGTAGAAATATATTATCATGTTATATATGCTTATATTATTATCATATGATGTTCACACCTGTTATTACACCTGTTATATCATATGTTACTGTTATTTAATGTTATTCTGTTATTTATATCTGTTATCACCATTGCAAGTTCCCTGTAGATTAGAATCACTATGGGTTGAAATGATACATACCCGAACGGACTTTAGAATAGGGAAAAATCGTTATGGGCTGAAATGATAGGCCTGAACGATTTTTATTTAAATTAGTTTAACTTGGGATTGCGGGTTTGAAATGATAGAACCCGGATTTTTCTTTTTTAACTGTGGATTGAAATAATACATATCCGTATCACTTGACCTAAGTTAGAAAATTATATACAGGCCCGTGGTTATTTTATAAAGTGTTTTTGGATATTTTTAAGTATTTTAAAAATATAAATTTATGAAATTTGATTTAAATAGATTTTGAAATGTTTTAAAATAAAGAAATTATGATTTTTCTATGAGTTAAAAATGTAATTAATGAATGGTTAAATTGGATTATTGAAATATAATCTAAGTTTGGAATTTGGAATTTTGGTTAAAAATGATATTTAAGTTATATAAATAAAATGGATATTAAATTTTATTTGGAAATGGTAAATATGATAATTTGATTAAATGTGAATTTAAGTGATTTATTAAAGTATTATTGATTTTTCTATGAATTTAAGTGGTTAAATAAATGAATGTTTAAAAGTGATCTTTTAAAATATAACTTGACTAGGAAATGTGAAATTTGGTTTTAATTAAAGGTTTAAGTTAATTAAATAAAATTGGAAATTTAGTTAAATTTGTGAAATGGTAATTAAGCTCTAAATTTGATTTGACAGCATTTTTGAAATGTATGTAAAAGATATTACAGCATTTTGTAATTGCTGTAGTTGTTTAAATGAACTAAAGAGTTAATTTGGAATAAAGGCTATTATAGCACTTTGTAAGTGCTGTAGTGGTTAAACTTAACATTTAAGTTTATTTTAATTTTAATGGAAATATATTACAGCATTTAAGTGCTGTCGTTTTGTTAAATGAACTATTTTAAACTATAACTTTACATAGCATTTTGTAAGTGCTACGGAAACTATATTTTGTTGTTTTAATAAATTTTAATGAAAAATAATCTTTGGAAAATGATATAATTTTGGAAATAAAATGTTAAAAATGCTAAAGATAATGAAGAGACATTTAAATGGTTTTAAATGGAAGAATTTGATTTTTATGTGAGTTTAAAATGGTATTTAAATTTAATAAAAAGAATGGATTCAAATGGTATTTAAATGAAATATAAATGAATGATGTTTTGAATAATATTTTGATATTTTGAAATGTATATATATATGATTTTGAATTTATGAAATGTGGGATATTTAAGCTTTGAAATATACTAAAGATTGAATATTGTATTTTGTGAATTAAACCTATATTTGAAATTTATAAGATTTGAAATGGTTTGTTAGTAAACTGAATGTGAGTTGAAAATGATGGTTTGAAATAAAAATTAAAAATTGGAATTTGGGTTTAATTTAATAAATTTGTAAATTTGTAGAATTAAAAGATGATTTCAAATATATGTTTTCGAAATGTTGTGATTTTTAAAGTATAATGATTTCAAATGTTTTAGTTTCAAAAGAATTATAACTTCGAAAGTATAGACTATTTGAAAGGTGAATATATGTTTGAAATGGAAATGATATTGTTTTGAAATGGGTATAGTTTTGAAATAAAAATGATTTTTGGTTTCGAAGTATAACTATCAAAGATATGATATTTTGATATTGAGATGATTTGAAATTTAAGTTTTGGAAGATATGATATTTTGATATATTGAAATGATTTGAAAAGAAGTTTGAAAGGATACGATATTTTGGAATATTGAAATGATTTGGAAATGATAAATCTTTATTTTGATAAAGATATGGTTTGAAATGATATTTTATTTTGAAGTAAAGTATTGTTTTTAAAAGTTATAACCACGGGTTATAATAACGATTGGTTGGCAAAGAGACCGGGATCGGATATGGACATACTCTCTGTCGATACCGAAAACCACTTTGACAACCGTGTACGCGGTGGAGATTCCAGAATGAAGTAGGATGGTGGCGACGATCCTAAGGTATATACGTGGACCCAACTCCCGTGAGTTGGCATAAGGTTACTAAAACAGGAGCGATTGACGGACCAATGAGGTAGCACCTCTGATCGAACACACTTCTTCGATACCATTCTATTACTTGTGATTGATTTGGTGGCCACCCTTGATTGGGAGTGTTGTTCGAGGTGGGCGGTAGTGGCTGCTATGCGTCACCACTAGTCCGGATGCGTAATTGGTATATCTACCCTGGCATTGCCTAGTTGTGCCGTGTCACCTACCATATCGAGCTTTACTACGATTATGATTTTAAGATCCGACCGCGTTAAGGTTCTTCATCCCCTTAGCGCTATTTTCTATATGATTATACTTTACTAATTAGACACTACTGTATATAGCGTATATTACTACATAGTAAATAGTTTAACGGATCCTTAAAGAGTGGGCGATCCTAAGCATTCTTTAAGTTACTTGTACCTTTATTACAGTTCACTTGAGTTGGTTTATATTATATAAGTATATATTGTCCTGACTCGAGTGTCTTGTGTTTTGCTTTACGCTCGGGTCAGCCTGAGTATTCACAGATTTGGATTTCCACCTTCTGGAGATTTGAATCGCTGGAGATTATCTACTAGTCTTGTTCTATCTACTTCAATTATGTTGCTCTGTTCAGCTTGTACTTGGTTATCTTATTTATACTTCTGTTGTACTCTATTTCTTCTATTGTTTCTTATGTACTCTGATATATTTATATAGTAGCTTCATGAACTACTATTTCTTTTACCTCCGTTGCATTATTTTACTCTGTGTCTATGATCTGTGATTATATTTATTTACTGCATATTCTGAGATTTGCCAAATTTTATTTACAATGCGGTATTTTGAGCAATTCAATTCCGGCATGAGTGTCTACCTATACACTTATAATGGATGCGAATGGTTGAAAATATCGGGTCGTTACAGTTGGTATCAGAGCTTTGGCTTTGAGGCAAAACTTAGAATGTATGGTAAATTTATTTACAGAATCACTTTCGTTCGAGTTTGAATCTCTTCCTTTTGATTCGTTTTCCTTTGAATTTTGGAACGTTCCCTGCGGTTCCGAAATTCATTCGTGTCCCTCACTATTCATCATCTTTTGATTCTGGAGTATCCCATGACTCCACTTCCAATGATCTTTATAGTGAATTGGCGGTCTCGCCAATATTCTAATTTTTTTTTGTAAAAGGGTGAAAATCCTTTATAATCAGCATCGATTCACCAGAGATTTATATTTATCCTTGGTTTAGATGCTAATATCTTTTATTATTCCAAACTCTATCTCTTGAGATCGAAGGTAGATTTACCCCAGAAAATCCACATTTGATCTTATCCATTAAGTCACGGTTGACCCGGTTAAGGTTGTCCGCGATTTATCTAAGCTTACCCATCTCTCTACTCTGTTTAACCATCTTGTCTTTTGTTTCTAAACTATCTCCAAACATTTTGAATTGTACTGGTAAATCTATGTTTTGTTTTATATGTTGTGTTGTTTGGGTTGTTGATGTTGATTTGGGTTTCCGATCGATTCGTCTGATCAACGCTATCGATAGGATTTCTAAAACACTTCGACAGAACAAACTGACACAATATTATTTTAAAATTTGGTTAATGAAATAAATTTGGATATATAATTTTATGGAACTTAATAAATTGATAATTTGAAATGATAATACTTGATTTATCATTTATTGTTCTACAAATGAATTTATAAATAGTTGTTTATAAATTTATTTGGGAACTGAAATGAATTTAAAAACAAGAAATTTAAAGAATTTAATTTCCGATGGTTTCAAACCTTGTGTTTAAAATTTTTAAAAGGATATTATTTAAAGTATTTGGAATAAAAATTTGTCTCTAAAGGATTTTAAAGTTTAAAAATTAAATGCTCTTCTCTTTGTCGCTGGAAAATAATTTCGGTGATGACTGCAGCATCATCGATGTTCATTTTCAAGTTTCGAAGTGAAGAGACCATTCTATAGTCTTGCTACAGCTTTGTTTTGGAAAATCTAATTGATTTGAATTTCTAAAATATGACTGGATTATAATATATATAGATATATGATTTAAATTTGATTTGACATATTATGTATATATAATTACTTATCTCTAAATAGTTTGACAGGAATCGGAAGTTTAATTCTTAAATTTTATTTTAAAGAATAATTTCAGTTATAAGAAGAAAATCAAAAATTTGAATAAATGATTCAAACTTGAGATAATTGAATTGGAAAGTTTTACTTGTATAACACACAATTTCATTCCAATATAACTTACCTAAATTACACAGAAGTTGAATATGGAATTGGATAATATACAATATAAAAAGGATTTTTATAAATAAAATTTGAGTGGTTATAATACATGTTATACACTTAAATTTTAGTTATAAAAGATTAACAGAGGAAAATAGTGAAAAAGGCTTTTAAAGAGATTTTATTTAAATAACTTAATAATCAAATTTGATTTAATATGTAACCTTAAGTCTAACCTAGGAATTTAATAAAGGTTATTTCCTGAAATGAATATGTTGTATAATAAATAATGTATCTTTGAATAGATAAAATAAAATACATTTGAATTAGACATTTTGTAATAAAGTTTATTTAACTTGAATTCATAGTTTAATTGATGTCTAAATGAATAAATGTGTAAAGAAATTTGATTGTTATATTTGCTATATAAATATTTTATTTATGAAATAGATATGTCTTGAAAAATGAATGATTATGATTTAAATAGTTAAAATGTATTTTAACATCACTAAAAATTGATAATTGAGAATTTGGTTTTCAAATGGAATTTTAAGTGTAACTTATTAAAGGAATATCTATTTGTGAAATGGGTATTTTAAATAAAGTGTTAGGTTATGTGTTAAATTAAGAGCTAACTAAAATAGTGAACTTTTAACTTAATAAACGAAGTATAGTTTAATTTGGATATTCCATTCATAAAAGTTTGTTTTAATAAGTCATAAGTTAAATGATGTCCAAATAAATATTTCTGGAACTAAACTGATTTGAAATATTAATATATCTACTTAGCATTTTATAAGTGCTGCTATTTTGAAAAGACAATGTTTTGAAATTTTTTATAATTGAATGAACTTAGAAATGTTACAACTTTAAAATGAATATTATTTGACCTTGAATTAAAATGGTTTAAATGAAGTTTTTTTTAAAAAAAGTGTTATGATTTTCTAAGTGTTATGTTTTTTTAAGAATAACATTTCCAAAGTGTTATGATTTTTAGTAGTATGATTTCCAAATGATAACATCTCTAAATTGTTATGATTTCAAAACATTATGGTTACAAATCTATTATCTTATTTTTTTTTTCGAACTATCTTTTGTTTGTCCTTATTTCTCTTATCTTGTTACAGAATGGGAAGGCTATTGCTTATACCAGTCTGTTTAGAAATCTTTCTGTAATCTTTGAAAATTTTTGGTACTCATTTTAACCCTGAGCACTGTTTTTCCATTCATAGACCGTCGGTCAAGTGAAAAGGGAGATTCAGACTCTAGAGGATCTTTTTCGTGCTTATATTCTTTATTTGATCACCTCCATCTTGTTAAACTTACCTATAACAATAGTTATCAGGTGTAATTCCAATCTTCTTATCATCTTGTCTTAATTCTATTTCATTCTATCTTTTTCTGTGCTTTCCCGTACCTCATTCCTTTTCGGGGACGAAAATCTTTGAGTGGGGGAGAGTGTAACAACCCTATATTTTACAATTATTTTTAAATTGATATTTCCAGATTTAAAAAGCTTTATTTATGAAAAAGAATAAATTTTGTTATTTTAAATATAAACTTTGATTTTGATATGGATTAGAATTCCAAATATGACTGAATAGAATAATTTTCCTAAAAGTGAATTTTGGTTAAAATAGTCAAACTTTGACTTTTAAATTTAAATTTTTAATATTTGAAATTATAAATTTTATCTTTTATTATGAAAATAGATTTAATAACAGGAATACTACTTTTCGTTTCGTTGAAAACGGAGTTAAACTGCAAAAGATATGTACATTTCAATTTTGAGTATAAATTGTTTATTTTGCAATTTTGTCTATTTTAAATTGTATAAATTACTTTTTCTTTGTTATATTTTATTTTAAATATGTGCTAATATGTTATTTGATGTATATTTTGTCTTTTAATATTTTTACAAATGATAATATAATTTTTCTAAAGTCTACTAAAATTGTTTTCTAATTTTAAAGCCTAATTTCTATTTTCTTTGCTATTTTCTTAATTTAATTATATATAATTAAAATTTATTTATTTATTTTATGCATTCACTCTTATTTTCTGTGTTTTACTTTATTTTATTCATTTTACATGTATTCAAATTAAAATAAATGTTTCCAAAGTGTATTGAGGTTATTTCTAAATTTTTAAAGCCTAGTTTGCAAATTTTAGCCATTTTCTTAATTTAAATACTATATAATTAAAATTTAATTATTTATTTTATATATTAATTTTCTTTACTGAGTTTTATCTTTATTTATCAGTTTTATATGTATTTACACATTTCTAAATTAATAATGGAAATTTGAAGAGTTTGTGACTCTTGGTTTGCCTAAGGCTCTTTGTTTTCCCGTCTCTTCGTTTTCCAACCTTTTTCATTCAATTTCTTTGGCCGACCTTAACTTTTCTTTCAGCTGTTTATTTTTCTTTTTATTTCCGTATAAAAACTCTTCTCAATCACAAAAATCATGGCCATCATCATTTGCAAAGATTTTTGGGTAAAAACCTTCTTCTTTTCTATGTTTTCCTTTGTTTTCACATGATTTTGCACTTGTCCTCCTCTTCTTTGGATCGGCCAACACCACATCCACCACCTTGGCCACCTCCACCACCATCCCCTCTGACTAACACCTCCTCCAGCCCCTTCCCATGCCATAGCCTAGCCCCTATGTGATGAAGAACCACCATAGTTTTGATGCAACATCACCTAGATCCCATAGCCAAGCACATCCTCCTTCCACCACCTAGGCCGACCAACCACCACCACCACCAACCTGTTTCAGACCTAAGACACCTCTGCACACCACCTACTGACCCCACCTGAGATAGCCATGTCCTCCATGACCTAGGCCGAGCCCTTTAGTTGCCTTGAATTCAATGCTTTTGCCTTGTAATATTAGATTTTTGCTTCACAAACTTGTCCACCACCTTCTCTAGGTTAGGCCGACCCCTATAGGTCCACAACCAGACCTGAGAGCAAGCCTTATTCATGTATTTTCCATCCATGGCTGAGCCTATGCTAGATGGAGGCAAGTGCAATTGGTTTGGAATTGATTTGTGCTTGAATATACAAGTTATTTAAATTGTTGTGTAGTGTTTATTCATGTATATTGTATTGGTTTGTTTCATGTATTCAAGGCATTTAGTCTTGTCTCTCCCACACTCAAATCACTATCATACTCTCGTGCCTTTGTGGATTCTATGATGTGTGTGTGTTAGTTGTCATCTCCAGCTCAATACAGGTGAGTTATTCTCACCAGACAATATGTACCTATATAACTAGTAAATTGACACCCTGTGAATCTGTAGAAATATATTATCATGTTATATATGCTTATATTATTATCATATGATGTTCACACCTGTTATTACACCTGTTATATCATATGTTACTGTTATTTAATGTTATTCTGTTATTTATATCTGTTATCACCATTGCAAGTTCCCTGTAGATTAGAATCACTATGGGTTGAAATGATACATACCCGAACGGACTTTAGAATAGGGAAAAATCGTTATGGGCTGAAATGATAGGCCTGAACGATTTTTATTTAAATTATTTTAACTTGGGATTGCGGGTTTGAAATGATAGAACCCGGATTTTTCTTTTTTAACTGTGGATTGAAATGATACATATCCGTATCACTTGACCTAAGTTAGAAAATTATATACAGGCCCGTGGTTATTTTATAAAGTGTTTTTGGATATTTTTAAGTATTTTAAAAATATAAATTTATGAAATTTGATTTAAATAGATTTTGAAATGTTTTAAAATAAAGAAATTATGATTTTTCTATGAGTTAAAAATGTAATTAATGAATGGTTAAATTGGATTATTGAAATATAATCTAAGTTTGGAATTTGGAATTTTGGTTAAAAATGATATTTAAGTTATATAAATAAAATGGATATTAAATTTTATTTGGAAATGGTAAATATGATAATTTGATTAAATGTGAATTTAAGTGATTTATTAAAGTATTATTGATTTTTCTATGAATTTAAGTGGTTAAATAAATGAATGTTTAAAAGTGATCTTTTAAAATATAACTTGACTAGGAAATGTGAAATTTGGTTTTAATTAAAGGTTTAAGTTAATTAAATAAAATTGGAAATTTAGTTAAATTTGTGAAATGGTAATTAAGCTCTAAATTTGATTTGACAGCATTTTTGAAATGTATGTAAAAGATATTACATCATTTTGTAATTGCTGTAGTTGTTTAAATGAACTAAAAAGTTAATTTGGAATAAAGGCTATTATAGCACTTTGTAAGTGCTGTAGTGGTTAAACTTAACATTTAAGTTTATTTTAATTTTAATGGAAATATATTACAGCATTTAAGTGCTGTCGTTTTGTTAAATGAACTATTTTAAACTATAACTTTACATAGCATTTTGTAAGTGCTACGGAAACTATATTTTGTTGTTTTAATAAATTTTAATGAAAAATAATCTTTGGAAAATGATATAATTTTGGAAATAAAATGTTAAAAATGCTAAAGATAATGAAGAGACATTTAAATGGTTTTAAATGGAAGAATTTGATTTTTATGTGAGTTTAAAATGGTATTTAAATTTAATAAAAAGAATGGATTCAAATGGTATTTAAATGAAATATAAATGAATGATGTTTTGAATAATATTTTGATATTTTGAAATGTATATATATGATTTTGAATTTATGAAATGTGGGATATTTAAGCTTTGAAATATACTAAAGATTGAATATTGTATTTTGTGAATTAAACCTATATTTGAAATTTATAAGATTTGAAATGGTTTGTTAGTAAACTGAATGTGAGTTGAAAATGATGGTTTGAAATAAAAATTAAAAATTGGAATTTGGGTTTAATTTAATAAATTTGTAAATTTGTAGAATTAAAAGATGATTTCAAATATATGTTTTCGAAATGTTGTGATTTTTAAAGTATAATGATTTCAAATGTTTTAGTTTCAAAAGAATTATAACTTTGAAAGTATAGACTATTTAAAAGGTGAATATATGTTTGAAATGGAAATGATATTGTTTTGAAATGGGTATAGTTTTGAAATAAAAATGGTTTTTGGTTTCGAAGTATAACTATCAAAGATATGATATTTTGATATTGAGATGATTTGAAATTTAAGTTTTGGAAGATATGATATTTTGATATATTGAAATGATTTGAAAAGAAGTTTGAAAGGATACGATATTTTGGAATATTGAAATGATTTGGAAATGATAAATCTTTATTTTGATAAAAATATGGTTTGAAATGATATTTTATTTTGAAGTAAAGTATTGTTTTTAAAAGTTATAACCACAGATTATAATAACGATTGGTTGGCAAAGAGACCGGGATCGGATATGGACATACTCTCTGTCGATACCGAAAACCACTTTGACAACCGTGTACGCGGTGGAGATTCCAGAATGAAGTAGGATGGTGGAGACGATCCTAAGGTATATACGTGGACCCAACTCCCGTGAGTTGGCATAAGGTGGCTAAAACAGGAGCGATTGACGGACCAATGAGGTAGCACCTCTGATCGAACACACTTCTTCGATACCATTCTATTACTTGTGATTGATTTGGTGGCCACCCTTGATTGGGAGTGTTGTTCGAGGTGGGCGGTAGTGGCTGCTATGCGTCACCACTAGTCCGGATGCGTAATTGGTATATCTACCCTGGCATTGCCTAGTTGTGCCGTGTCACCTACCATATCGAGCTTTACTACGATTATGATTTTAAGATCCGACCGCATTAAGGTTCTCCATCCCCTTAGCGCTATTTTCTATATGATTATACTTTACTAATTAGACACTACTATATATAGCGTATATTACTACATAGTAAATAGTTTAACAGATCCTTAAAGAGTGGGCGATCCCAAGCATTCTTTAAGTTACTTGTACCTTTATTACAGTTCACTTGAGTTGGTTTATATTATATAAGTATATATTGTCCTGACTCGAGTGTCTTGTGTTTTGCTTTACGCTCGGGTCAGCCTGAGTATTCACAGATTTGGATTTCCACCTTCTGGAGATTTGAATCAGTGGAGATTATCTGCTAGTCTTGTTCTATCTACTTCAGTTATGTTGCTCTGTTCAGCTTGTACTTGGTTATCTTATTTATACTTCTGTTGTACTCTATTTCTTCTATTGTATCTTATGTACTCTGATATATTTATATAGTAGCTTCATGAACTACTATTTCTTTTACCTCCACTGCATTATTTTACTTTGTGTCTGTGATCTGTGATTATATTTATTTACTGCATATTCTGAGATTTGCCAAATTTTATTTACAACGCGGTATTTTGAGCAATTCAATTTCGGCATGAGTGTCTACCTATACACTTATAATGGATGCGAATGGTTGAAAATATCGGGTCGTTACAGACCCCCCTTATATAGAGAGGGCTTAAGGAGTATGACTCATCTCTCCAAAAAACAATCGTATATTAAGAGACTTAATAAAACACCTTATCTCTTAAATATTTAAATGTAGTTAACACCTTAATGACGTATAAATGGCCGACCATACTTATGTACATCTAATTTATACTTTGATTCAATAATTTATCATTTAAATTATTATTTTAATCTTTATGTTAATTAATAATTAAATATATAAAATTTCTATATTAAATAAAATAATCTTAAGGCCTTCTAATAACAAGAAAATTAAAGACTAAATTAATATAACATTTATATTAATCTTCTCCGTTTATAACATTTATAAATTATCTCTTTTAATTGGCTTCAAATGAAAACTAACATTGACGGTTGCAAGACTCCTATTTATGAACTGCATTCTTTGTAATGCTAATTTGAATATCAAAGTTTGTATGGCCTTTGTTGAAGCATAGTAGTAGATATAAGTTTAGCTGCTTATGGATTATCTAGGTAAAATTCTATCTCTAATCGTCTAAGCTATACTCTTAAGCGATGAGGTGCATGTTTTCACTTCATAATCAATATATCATTTATATACTTAGAGCTTGGTCAATGGTCAATACTCCAACAATATTCATAATCAATTGTGAAGTTAAACATTAAAACCCGTAGTTCATTCCAATAACATTTATTAATTAATCAATTTGCTTTGGCCAACAACTTTGACTTTTATTTGACTACCAACTGTAGTGATACTAACTTTTTATATTGCAGGAGATGAATCCTCTACTAAATTGTGTTTCACTTCAAGTGGTTCAACTAATACCAATTATGGCTATAACATTACCAATAATGTCATGTGATTGATCATGATTAAAGTATATTTTATACATTAGTGATCCACAATACTATCAAGTCAAAAGACTACTATGCATCATCACATGGGATCTTTTATTTGATCTATGTTGCACGAATTCTTCATACACTAAAATTGAAACCCTTTATTTTGTAGCCCATTATGGGAGGTCCCATTTAAAAATTCTTAGCCCAGATATGGGAAAAGCCCAAAACATTATTTTATGAAAATGAAACCAAATTATTCCACCATCCTTCTTCGAATATGTTTCCTGCAAATCATAGCCTACTTATATGACTCCAACCTAAGCGATCCTACCATGCAAAAAAATGTGACCCATACCCAGTATGATCATGTCCATTTCCTCGAACTCAAACCTTGTCAACCCTTTTGTAATGATCCACCCTCCATAATATCTGTAATCCATGCATACAAGCAACTACATTCCATAAGTATCACATGTAATATTCCATTAAGGGTAGAATATGAAAACCATAACAACATATAGCATAACACACCTGTCATATCATCATACATTCTCACAATGAAAGGGATAAAATATAATATCAACATAAATATGTACAAGACTAAATGCATATCATATCATATAAAGAGACATAAGATCTAGTATCACAATACAACATGCAAATGATACATCAAATACTATATATAACATATATTAAAATGAATATATAACCAACTTGTTGATACCCCCAAAAACTGAATTGATAAAAACATAGAAGTAAAATAGCTATGGCTTCACGAATCGCCTTATGCTAGTAGATGTCCCTATAACTAAGTCAACCTACTCAAAGACAACAAAGAGGGGATCATACATAAAGTATGGTGAAAAGAAAATATCAATACTCTGCATGATTACTAATACACTAATATATCATTAATAATACCAAATGATAATACTCCGGGTAATAAAACCGTACCTCAACCTGCATCTTCGTATGCATCCAACAAGTTAGCACAATTCTACTATAGTGTTGTGCTATACGATTAGAATAATATATTAATCATCATGGCATCGATCATGATTCAACCATCACACAATAGGCTAATGGGCCTTGGGTCTTTCGGTAAGGCCAAGGCCCACTAAGCATGATCACTAATTTAAGACCAATGACAGTTCAATGCATTGTTCATCACCTATAATTGCACTAACCTGAATCGATATACACATGTCTAACTGATCGAGGACTTAGGACAAGTAACTCGAGGTCGATCACCTTTTACTACAAAGTAGCTTGACCTCTATCGCCTTTACTATCGAGATAACATGTCTTCTATCTTCTATCGGTGTCACCAATCATGCATAATTGAAACAACCATGCCTTGCTCTACAAATGATCTAGAAATATCAAACGATGAAGCCATAGCTAAGGGACACAGATTTACTTCGTATACGTTATAATGTATGGAATCATATATTGCAATACCCTATTCGTCGTGCCTCAAAACCAATGGACCAATTTAGAATACCACCATATAAATCATGTTGCATCTCGAATCATCGTCATAGTCTCTACCTTGTACAACATCAACCATCATATTTACCAATGTAAGATGTACAGTATCCGCACTCATCATCTTGCTCTATAGTCAATCTGAACCTTGCAAGCATTATGAGGGTCCCTAAAACAAACCTGACTCCTGGATTAACCAATTCCAAAACACAAAATTCACTGCCCAACTATCAGCACTTCATGTGTTTGACTTGAGAAGTCACACTTCAAACTTGAATTTCAGACGTCTGGTTTAGAAATCTAGACATTTGAATTTCTCAAAATACACAGGAAACTTGCTACATAAATTTTTGGAATTTCAAACATCTGAATATTCGATATAGATGTCTGAACACTAGATGTTCACGGGCTTGAACCTGGATGAGTAATTTCTCTTAGTGGAAAGTTTACCCACCTTTTCCTTGTTTTCCTTTCTTCTTCTTGTCTTTGATGTTTGACTTCATGACACTAAGATACTTTGCATTAACATTATTTGACATAGATCCATGCCCTTGTTGTAAGTCGTTCAAATTTCAAACAAGTCTAATCTCGCACTCGATAAACGACTTTGAGACAATGAACTAGTTTCATAACCTTTCAAGTTAAACTACTCGATTCACCATTCCAACTCTGTATTTTATTTGAAATTCCAATTACAAATGTCGTGAATCATCTCCTTACTATTCTACCAATTCCAAAACCAACAATCATTACATGATCCAACCCAGACACAATAAAATTCATATCAAGTTATTTAAAACATTTAGTTCTATAAGTAACTCTTTCAAAATATTCATTAATGGGATTTTCATCTCCAAACCCAAATTCAAGTTCATTATTTAAGCCTTAATCAACATTAGATATTTAACATGAGTTTTAGCATAATTAATGATCATGCATCATAGAATACAAATCCCACTCACCTATTAAGAAATCTAAGCTCCAATGAAGCCCACATCGATCTACTTCAATTTCTAAAATCCGGCTCCATACTTCTCTAAAATGTGAAATTGAAGAGATACATTTGCAAAGAATCCCTCATCCTGAATTTAGACATTTATTTATAATTTTTGGTTGATATTTGTGAAAGTTAAGGAGATTTAAGTTCCTAAATCCTTCTTTTATTTTCACGAGAATAAATAAGAAGAAAAGAATGAAACGATGAAGGGGAAGAAGCTCATTTTAGAATTAAAAAAACCATTTTCGACCCAAATGACCATTTTGTCTCTATCTTCTCTTTTCTTCTATTTTGCAATCTTATCCAATTTAAGTTTATATGTTATTCATATATAAGCAACATCACTAATGTAATGGAAAAGATCTCTAGTCCCAATTCATTAATCCTTAAAAATTATTCACTTAAGGTAATTAATTGTTTAAATCTAATTAAAATGATTTATTACATTTAATTGCTAAGTGTTAGAAATAATGGTTGTTACATTCTCCCCTTGTTAAAAGGAGTTTTCCCCCGAAATCATCAAGAGCGGAATATTATATTGTTTCTACTTCAATGTACCCAAGTCCCAAATACTTAACATCACAATATCAAAACTAGAAAACCAAACATAGAAATACAAAGAAAGTAATATACTAACATGCAATCCTAATCAAGTATAGGGGAACAAAATACTTGGAGTATATGAAATTATACCGGTAAAATTTCTAGACTGGTAGCATGCATCACTACACTCATGTAGTGGCGTACATAGAAATTTGACTCAGTGGGGGAAGATTCAAAAAAAAATAACAAACATATTTTCATAACAAAAATTAACACATATTTTACCACAAAAATATATATTAATATTCAATTTAAGCACGATAAAATATTACAACGATAAATGTTCACAAATGTATCCTTCTAGGTTTCATATTTTGGAAATTTTGAATAATATGATCAATTTTAATGGTTTCTAATATATCTCGTTTAATATAAGTCATTATATAGTTATTCATCATATCATCCTCCAATTGATTCCGTAGTGAAGTGTTAAGAATATTCATAGCCAAAATTACACTTTCAACTGTAGTGGTAGCGACAAGCAACAATAATGCTGACTTCAAAAGCAAGTACACTAACGAATAACGATGTTTCTTCCTTTAAACCATCTATTTTACAAGTTCATTGTTTCTCCTACATTGAAAATTGGATTGTTAGACTGCAAATCTAGGATGTAGATGTCAAGTTGACGATCAAGTTACATTAAATCATTTGAAGAGAAAATGATGGATAAAATCCAATGAATCGGATTATTATTTTACTCATCATATGGTGAGAATGAATCACTTGGACCAAGACAAACCATACACAATAATAATTCTATGTTTAGCTTGGACGATTATTTAACCCTTGAAGTTGCATTTCTACACTTCATAGGAAAAAATTCAACATGATGAAAATGAAGGCGTTCCTTTCCTTCTACCTTACAACGCGTTCTTTCTTAAACAACAAAAAAGCTATCCATATCAAGGATGAGTAGTGTTATTATCCGGCCTTTTGGTCCGATTATATTCAGACCAACTAGACAAGTTAGACAAGACGATCATCGAGGAAGATAACCCAAAGAGATGATTATTATGCTCAAAGATCAAGCGTGGGCAATGATATTAAACGACGATCAACCGAGGCCAAGAAATAGACTCTCCAGAATATTCTAAGTATGGAATAATGCCTCCGCTAGGCGGGGGATCAGTCCTATCCCTTTCCCTAGCGGATCGGTACATATCCTTAATTTTTGTCCCAAACTTGGTAAGATTGATATAGAGTGACAAGGAGGCCCCATAGGGCTACATTTCAAGATTCAAGTCATTTGGAGCTCATATGCTCAAGTTATGGGCAAATTACTTCATCTATTAAAAGGGATCGGTATAAAAGGGATCGTCCATATTTAGCTTTCACTACATATTGCAACAATGATCGGTCAATAACTCAAAATCTACAGATGCTATCAACATGAAACTTGGAGGTTAAGCATAATACATCATGGAGAAGATCCCCTAGGGATCGCATGGCATTTGGAGCAAGTTGGAGGGATCAGTACCTATTCCTCTAGAGGGATCGGTAGAAATCAGAATTCAATCAACGCTACTTCATGGAAAATGCGATATCTCACAAACCGTACGTCGGAATTGCATTAAATTTGGGGAGCAAGTATCTAACAACATGGGGCATCCCTCATAGCGATGGCAGCCAATTTGGATGCATTTATAAGGATCGGTACCGATCCCTATTGTGGGCCCAATGGGCTTGCAAATTTTTGGGTAGCCTCGTCTTAGTCTCCCGAACCTTCTGCCAAAATTTTAATTCGATCCGTGCATGTCTTCTCCTATAAATACATCAAGCATGACATCAAAAAAGGTATCCTTCTTTCTCTACCGAGGCTTTTCCATTTTTATTCTTCACTTTTGTACTAATGGATCCTAGCTGATCCAAACACTCTTGTAATCATAATCGAGTGGAAGATGAATAAAAATATAAAATGGACGTAGGTCAAGATTCTTGAACCACTATAAAAATCTGTGTTCATTTATGATTTATATCATGTTTAATTTCATTCTTCATTTAATCTCTACTAGATTCTATTGGGTGTTGATGCCCATTTTTGGTGTCAACATTTTGGTGCTTTCACTGAGAAATGAATTCTCAGCTTGATTGGATCTCATCATCTACTTGTGGATTCCCATATTCACGAGATAGATCCAGTTATTAACTTATAAACTTCCTATTCTACTCAGATTTGAAGGATATCTAAAGGAAGCTGATAGCCATGGTTAGGGGAACTAAGTCCATTTCCCATGTTTTTGGAGGATTTGATTATGCTAATGCTCTTGTTTGGAGTTATTCGTGTGTTTATGTCCATTTGAAAGAGATCGGATTCACTCATGTATGCAAGATCTTGGGATCAGATGTTGAAGTTTGCACTCAAGTTAAATGATGGCCGACCCATCTCTGAAGGCCATGATGGCCGATCCTTTACTCAAGGCTCATGGCCGATCCCTCTCTGAAGGCTATGATGGCTGACCCCTCACTCAGGGCTCATGGCCGATCCCTCTTTGAAGGCCTTGATAGCTGATCCCCCTCTTTCAAGGCCAAATGGCCGATCCCTCTCTCAAGGCCATGATAGCTGATCCATCTCACAAGGCCATAATGGTCGACCCCTCTGTCAACAAAATGGCTGATCCCTCAAAATAGCTAATCCCTCTATCAATGCCAAAATGGCCGATCCCTCTCTCAAGGCCATGATGGCCGATCCCTCTTACACGGCCATAATGGCCGATCCCTCTCTCAAGGCCAAAATGGCCGATCCCTTTGAAAGACGTCCATACCGACCCCTTTGAAAGAAGACAATACTGATCCCTCCACATACTTTGTATACATATCCCTCCAACATATATGTGTACCGATCCCTTTGAAAGAAATCAATACCGATCCCTCTGAAAGACGTCAATACCGATCCCTCCATACTTCATATACCGATCCCTCTCATAAGGCAAACTATCGATCCCTCGTTCACATCCCTATAGCCGATCCTTGTCATTTGGCAAACTACCGATCGCTCACCATAGCAATTCAGCCGATCCCTATACTACTCATCCCTATGTCGCATTCATCCAGAACCGAACCCTTGTTTAACTGATCCCTATTCCAAAAAAATATGGATTGGGTACGATCCATTTAAAAAAAAAAAGATAAAAAAAATTAACCCGAACCTGTGTCGCGGTGCAGTGCCCTCGCATTCTGGATTCGAAACTCAACTTAAACACGGTGCATTCTATCCACTTCCCTTACATCCTGTGACTGATCGAGGCATAGAGGATTAAACGACAACTTTTGAATTGCAACCAAGGAATGGACAAGCAACCGCTACTCAAACGATACTCCCAAATGTGTGAGAACATAGGTGATGTGACTTTAAGCAAACCCAAGAAACTTTGGTCGAAAGCCAAACTCGGGTAAAACCAAGATTTTCTCCAAGCAAATGCCATGATGACTCTAACCACTGTTCTTCACTGATCCATCACTTCGAATTCAGTGACTCCAAGCAAACTAATTGCTGACTCCAAGTAAATAGCAGATTTTCTCAAGTCCGACTCCAAGTAAATTACCACTGATTCGTCAATACCAATCCATCTTGCTTAGCTCATATCTCGGGCATGCATACATCATTCACAAGCATAAAAAGTAGCTGTAACTTAGAAATGAACCGGATTGACGATGACTGAAGCATCTCCCCCAATCGAGGCCTATTCATTGAAGTCGTTCAGCATGCAGAATATCCAAGGAGATTCAATCTACCAATCATATCGGTTTACTCAGGGAAAACCGACCCTGGACTACATCTCATGAAATTCGAGTGGCATGTGAATTCCGCCAGAGCGATATGTGCCATCGAATGCAGACGCTTTCTTATATACCTCAAAGGTGTATCGATCACGTGGTTTATGAAATTATCGCCCAAATCCATGTCCTTATTCAATCAACCGGACCAAAAGTTTGTCGAGTAGTTTAGAATGAATGCGACTCACACTTAGGATGTGATTTCATTATCCAATTTATTCCAGATGCTAGGTGATCCACTTAAAGACTTCCTATAGAGATTCAATGTCTTCGTCGTCACTAAAGCGAGCAATCCCAACGAGGATATCATACTGATGGCATTGAGGAAGGGAATCAACCCCTAGATAGACTTTGGCAACCAGTTAGTTGGAGAGCCTCCAACGACCTTGGATCGTTTCTGTTACAAAGTGAATCAGAACCTAAGCAAGCAGGAGGTAGAGCGGACTAGGAGAAAGAACAGTACATGTCCATTGGCTAAGGACTCAGATTCCAAGAGACGACCCAAAATCTCAAAATTTGACTCATATACTCCCTTGATGGACTCAATCGATAACATCTACTCGGAGACTCATGACTCGGAGTAGTATTGAAAACCAGCCTCGAGAGAGTCCACGAAGCCCAGAGAAAATCCGAGGAATGTCATATATTCCAAGATGCACATTGTCCTAACACAGGCGAATGCAAACACCTCCGAGATGTGATTGGAAAGTTGATACAGAAAGGAAAGCTTCAACAATATGTGTAAGCCCTGCAGAATAAAGGGCAAGGAACATGCGATGCCTATAAATAAAGAACTCTGATTATCATTTGGATCGCTGATGGTCGACATCCCGCTGAAAGGAGCTAGGGGCAAAGTGGAATAGCGAGCACACGATGCCGCTTCACTTATCAATGGGATTTATTCTGTTCTTCCTTGAATTATTTCTATTTCTATTTCAATTGTGTTGTGAACTATGACCAACTTGAACTAAACTACTTCCAAATGATGCAAGTCACTAAGTACTTAGGGTTGGGCGCCAACCAATCTTCTCGGACCATGATCAGACCTTTGGAGTTTCATCAAGATAAGCATGATTCGATTGCTCATCAGCTACCATATACCCCTGACTTAGGGCTAAGGACTCTAAATGGGAAAGCCCGACAAGGTCAGGATCCAACAAAAAGTGGACACGACTGACCGTCTACTCATCAACTTCCGCGCCTGACTTGGAGACCAAAGAAAGACTTGGAGTGGATGGAACCCAACCATCCACTCCCCAACTCATACTTGAAGTTCACCAAAATACTTATGCCTCTCCCGAAGCTCAACATGACCGAGGTCCAACTAAAGTGGACGCGATTCGACCGTCCACACATTATCTCCTACCCTGAGCACAAGAGGTAGTTTGAAAGCTCAACTTAAAGTAGGCGTGACTGACGACCTACTCATCAACCACCGCCCTCAACATGTGGACACAACTATAGCTTGAGTTGTATGTGACCTGATCGTCCAATTCAAGCATGGACACAATCCATCGTCTACTCCCTTCCTTGAATTGATAAGAGGAGCTATAACCACCAAGCGGATATGAACCAATCGTCTCACTTGTCAAGTTTTGTCCTTGATGTTGGGGGAAGAATTCCATTCCATGAATGAAAGCGATTCGACCATCCATTCGATAACTCTTACCTCGACTTGGCAGATGGAGTATAAATCAAAAACGGGTGTGATTGACCACCCATCAAAAAACTCTAAGTCCCCAGAGTGTGGACTGGAGTATAAACATGAATGAATAGATGAGTGGATTTCGACCGTTCTCTATTACGCAAAATAACTCTAAGTCCCCTGAGTGCGAACTGGAGTATAAACATGAAAGAATAGATGAGTGGATTTCGACCATTCTATATTACACAAAATAACTCTAAGTCCTCAGAGTGCGGACTGGAGTATAAACATGAATGAATAGATGAGTGGATTTCGACCGTTCTCTATTCCATAAAATAACTCTAAGTCCCCAAAGTGCGGACTGGAGTATAAACATGAATAAATAGATGAGTGGATTTCGACCGTTCTCTATTCCACAAAATAACTCTAAGTCCCAAAAGTGCGGACTGGAGTATAAACATGAATGAATAGATGAGTGGATTTTGACCATTCTCTATTCCATAAATAACTCTAAGTACTCAGAGTGAGGACTGGAGTATAAACATGAATGAATAGATGAGTGGATTTCGACCGTTCTCTATTCCACAAAATAACTCTAAGTCCCCCGAGTGTGGACTAGAGTATAAACATAAACCGGGTGGAAGCTGATTGCCCGAAAAATAACTCTAAGTCCCTAGAGTGCGGGCTAGAGTATAAACATAAACTGGGTGGAAGCCGACTGCCCGTGAGATAACTCTGAGTCCCTAGAGTGCGGACTAGAATATAAACACAAATTGGATGCAAACCGACCACCCATCAACTAAACCATATCCCCAGAGCTTGGGTACAAACATGAATAAATGAGTGGAGTTCGACCGTTCTCTATTCCACAAACTACGGCTTGAAACCGACGGAAGGAGTATAAACTCACTACGGATGGAACTCAACCATCCATGAACTAAATCCATTAACCCAAGACTGGGGGAAAAAGTACAAACCACTAAAAGATGAATACGACAGCTCACTATAGCTCTGGCTTAGTGTTCTTTACGACTTAAGGCAACGACCGCAAGGAGGTTTTAATACAAAACTAATCAGAGCGACGTCCGATGTTATGGGCGGCTGACAATATTATGCCACTGGGTCGACGGTCAGTATCGATCCACACCAAACACAAATAGATGTGACCTGGATGTTCTTTGAAAAACTACGATCACCCGAGTGCGGATAGGAGAATAAACCATGAAGACTTGATCATTAATTCTCCAGCACCCTCCTTTGATCTGTCAGGAGGAGTATGAAACCGGAAGAGCATGACCTGATTGCACCTGAGCCAACTCCGCCCCTAGATCTGATTAGAGAATATGATACAAAGTGGACGTGGTTGACCATCCGGTACCCAACTCATGCCTGAAATCCGATGGAGCATTGATGTATTCTCCCTAGAAGGAAAAACCAGAATACAATCCAGGATAAGCGAGACTCAGCCTTCCATCAACTAGCCAGATCCCACGATTCAACGGGAAAGAGTGTAAAGCTAAAGTGGACATTGCTTGCCTTCCTACTTATCATTTTATGCCCTAGATTGGGGGCACGAGCGAGAAACAAGATGAATGTGAACCGACCAATCATCGATCAACTCTATGTCTTTGGAGCTTAAGGGAAGTATAAACATAGCTAGGACGAGACTCGACCATCCATGCAGTACATTTATAAACCCGAGACTGGGAGTAAAAGTGTGATCATCCAAAGACTGGTTGTGATAGCTTAATATTGTGACTTATATATAGTGTTTACAATGAATCAAGGCTAAGACCGAAAGGATGCCTTGAGATGGAATCATCAAATCGATGCTCAAGCTCATGGGCAACTGACTATCATTCCAACCTGAATGACGAGCAACAGATCATGAGTATATTGAATGGAAAGCACGTTACACGAATACACAAGCGAATTCAAACTCAAAGCAAGAGCCAGCTATGCAGCTGCATGCAACTAGAGGCTGACCCCTACTTGACATTTGCTTCAACGTGCTTTTAAGCCTGATCTTTGGCCATTTGCAGATTATCGCTCAAAGCATTTAGAGCCCTTAACTATCAGATTTAATAACTCATGACAAGACTCTGTGTGACGCCCCACCTCTATAGCCACGCTAGCCAAGGACACTACGAGGTAATGCCGTCAACTAGCACGGAGAATAAGGCTGTTGAGGAGCGACCATCTGTATAATTGCTTTGTGCGAGTACCGATATGCCAGATAAAAATATAACTTTTCGTCTCAAGACGAAATCCGACATACCAATACAAACTCAAAGCTACTACACAGTGGCTATATGGACTTCGGAAACAAATATAGAAATAAACATAACACAAATCAGTCACAGACAATTCATATCACAAAGGCGGAAATAGATATGAATATAACACATGAAAGTGTACATCAGAGTAGTGGTCAAATAAGATCCACAATAACACAAAAGAATAGATACAAGTGTTAGCCAAAAGAATATGTATACATCAAGGAGTCTAATCTCAAATGTATACAACAAAAACTACTAAACTAGAGTAGTTAGCCAAAAGTCAGATGATGGTTCAAGATAGGAAGTCAATATAAAGAACTTGTAAAATCTCAGTCTGACCCGAGTATTATTTAAGAAGAAAATAATAAACGGATCAGTCTAGCTATAATTATCAGATAAACTGAGATAGAATATGAGATATGATAATAAAACGTATGATAACAAAACGATGTCATACTATGTCAAGTATACATTAGAAAACCCACAAAAGTCATACAATATCTCAAGAATCTCAAAACACAGAAAAGAACGTCATATTCTTAATTTAATTCACCAAGCCAAAAATAATGACATACATATCAATGCTAATTGTAAATGCTGGTGAAACATAAATTCCAGAAATCAATATCTAGAAATCACAAAAGTTAACGACGCACAAATTCTAGAAATCATCAACAAGAAATCCAGAAATCACAATAAGAGGATGGCCAATCCCATAAAAATGAGCCGGAGCTCCTCCTGACAGGGTATAGTCTCCCATTGCGGACTTTGAGCCAAAGCTCCTCCTGGTGAGCCAAAGCTCCTCCTGACATGGTATAGTCCCTCATTGCGGACTTTGAGCCGAAGCTCCTCCTGGTGAGCCGAAGCTCCTCCTGACAGGGTATAGTCCCCCATTGCGGACTTTGAGCCGAAGCTCCTCCTGATGAGCCGAAGCTCCTCCTGACAGGGTATAGTCCCCCATTGCGGACTTTGAGCCGAAGCTCCTCCTGATGAGCCGAAGCTCCATAGAATTGAGGTATAGTCCCCCCACATGGACAAAGAGACATCGCACATTGCTAGTCTAAACCATAAAATGATCATCAATGATCGATAAGTGTAAATTACACTAAATTAGTAAATATAAGAGTTTAGCTTCATGTCCCATAACCACTAGCTTAACTCAAATATTTACAAACAAATTGTAGACTTCCACTCGAAGTTAAGTGTAAATTACACTAAGCTAGTAAATATAAGAGTTTAGCTTCATGTCCCATAACCACTAGCTTAACTCAAATATTTACGAACAGATTGTAGATTTCCACTCGAAAATTGTCATAAGAGTTTTAATCGAACAAGTCCAAAAATTAACCGACGAAGTAAACGCAAGCGTTTCATACCACTTGGTTTGCTAAGCCGTTTAATTATATTTTCTCATACGAATGAGGTAAAGGTTTGTATATACTAATAGATTTGAAAACGGTTTTATAAACGATCTTTGTATTAAAAATAGAGTTGAAATCATTTTTGTAAAAGAGTTTGAATATTTACTACTAGTATAAAAACCTTTATATTTTAAAGTGACGAATCACAAAAACGATTGTAGAAACAATCAATCATCAAAATTCACATTCGAAGACATGAATAAAATCCAAAGAAATCGATACCAAATCCATCAAAATGGACGTTCCAAAAATCCCGAAGAAAAGGTCATCAAAGTCGATAATAATTGATAACAATAAGTCAGATCAACAAAAATCGATAAACCTTGGAAATTTACTCGAAAATAGGAAAATTAGGCAAAATCAGCAATTCCAGACGTCTGGTAGGTGTTCCCAGACGTCTGGCCCAAGGTTCTGGAAGTTTAAGTGTTTTCTCCCTTCTATTTTTAATTCCTGGGCCATTTCAGACGTCTGAAAATTTCAACCAGACGTTTGAATTTGATTTCAGACGTCTGGATTTTGTTTCAGACGTCTAGATTTTGTTACTGCCTTTTCCAGACCCCTTTCCAGACGTCTGGATTTTTCAACCAGACGTCTGGATTTGGTTTCAAACGTCGAAAATTTTCTGCTAGGCAAAAAAAACAACCTAGCTCAAAAACGACAAATCCAAACCGAAATGCGATCGAACAAGCGACGAGCACTAAGGGTTTAGGCCAATCGGCAATCCCAGCCCTGTAGGTACTTCGATGCATCACCAAAAACATGTTCAAACGTCCATAAAAGGATTTTTAAAGATTTTAACTTCAAAACACCAAAATTGGAAAATTCACCAAATTAACTCAAATCAAAAGCAAATGAATATGCACAAGTGTTAGGAATTCATACCTAACAACAATGATAGCTATAGACGTAGATGTGAGATAAAAATCTCACCTTTTACACAAAAACAATGAAGAGGGAGCTATAGAGCAAGGAAAGGACAATTACTCTTCAATTCCAACTCAACAAGATTGAATCTAAGCTTAAAAGAGAAACATTTCCTAAATTAGGTTTAGGGAATTTCTGAAATTGAAAGGAGAATGAGTTGGAGAAGATGAAGAGGATGCTTACCAAGAGCTTCTCTTTGAATTTGGAGCTAGAAGAAGGATTGCAAATGAACTAGGGCTTGGAGTTTTAATTTCCCATTCCACTCTCCATTGTTGCTAAAGCTTGAGTATTAGGAAAATAGAAATGAAGAGGAGATGGGGTGAGACTTGGGTTAAATGAGCTGAAACACAAACCAAAGCCCTAAGTGGAAAAGTAGAAAAATTTCACTAACTCCAAACATATCAATGTTTATACTCAAAAAGGTCGCAAACGTCATTTTGAACTCAATGGGCGTGGTCTCGAGTCCTAATTCGACTGTTTGCAAAAAGTAGCCTTTCAGACTATAATCCGACTAACGACAAAATATTTAAATAAAAATATTTAAATATTCAATCGTAAAATATGCGGGTTGTTAAATATTCAATCGTAAAATATGCGGGTTGTTACAGACTCCCCTCCTTAAAGAAATTGCGTCCTTGCAATCTTAAGAAATAACTAAAAAGTAACAACCATAAAAGCATATCATCACAAAAGAAAGTTTGAAATAAGAATTTCACCATAAAGAGCACGAAAGAGTTAGCCCGAACGTGTTCGCTCGATGAATTCCCTGGATTCCCTGGATTCCCAAGAGAAATCCTTAGGATTTGAGAACCATCGGACTTTCACAAAAAGAACATCTTTATTTCGAAGACACTCAACCCCCGAAGAAATGATGCGAATAGAATGTTGCTCAAAAGCCAAATTTGGTGAAACTTCAATCCCTACTATAACACTAGGCTCAAGAATAGAATCGAAAACCTAAAATCATTTCCATAGTTAAAAGTCGTGGAAAACGTCAAGAATAGCAGAAAATTGAGCCGGTGCAACGGCGTAGTACAAAAACGGTACGCCTGAGAAACTGGAAACACGAATAACTCCGAACATCGACATAGTACAATAACGGTACGTCCAATGAACGAAAACCCAAATAATTCGGAACACCAACGTAGTACAAAAATGGTACGTCCAATGAACCGAAGGCCATAAAAGAACATCGAACGCTAGTCCATAAAAGAAATGAGATAAAACTCAATAAAACGAAGTATATCAAAACGTCCGATGAACTTGATAAAAAGATAATTCCATTCAGACATCATCAAAGAATCAACCACTTGTTGCTTACGACAAAGCGCATTGGCAACACGATTTCCCTTCTGGGAATAAAAAGAATATCAAAATCATAAGATGTCAGGAACTCGAGTCTACATGAAGTTCCTTATGAGAAAATAAATATTCCAAAGATTTATGATCGAGGAGGAGAACAAATTTCTCCCCCAAAAATGATGATGCCAAACTCTAAAAGAAAAAGCAATAGCCGTGAGCACTAGATCATGAGTGGCACACCTAGTCTCGATCGGCTTTAACGATTTAGAAGCACAAGTGGTAGCACGTTCTCTTTTGCAAGAGAACGACATCCAAACCAATACGATTAGCATTGGTACAAAAGATAAAGTCTTGGTTCCCTTCGGGAACCACAAGAATAATAGTATCGAAAAAGAGTTCTTTTAAATAATCTTCTTTCCCGAAAAGCTAAAACTTTCAAAATTACAATTATCTTTATGTAATAATCTTTTTAGAAAAATTTACATTTTACAAGTCAATTTACTGTGTCTGATTGTCTCATCATAGCGTTTAGGAGGTTCCTATCGATAATGTTGATCAAGCGCATCGACCAGAATTCTTAAAGCACTCAATGGGCAATAAAATCACAAAATCATCTTCTATACAATAAAAATATCTCTTAAAAGTTTTAAGAATATTCTTTGCTCTTTGAAGAACAAAATCCAATTATACTTATAAATAAATCTTATGAAAAAGATTTGCAAAATTTTTAAATTGCTAATTCCATCCAAAGTCAATGAATACAAGAATGGTCTCATCGAAATATTCATAGAATACTCGATTTACAAAATGGATGAAATAAACTGGATAAACTGAATGACATAATAAGTCATTTATAAGAATCATAACGAGTGCGGAATGCGGTAAGTGGATGCTAACTTCCGCAACTCGTAGCTAAAGACAACCGGTGGCAAGGTCGAGCTGAAAAGACCGTAACACCACTCAAGATATTGCTTAGTTGATGATCCTGAGACAAACTCAAAAATACCGGAAAATTCTCAAACTATTTAGGTGAGAGAAATAACACTTTCCTCATCATGAGGGCTTAAAGAATAAAAATGATGCCATCCAATTGGAATCAAAATCACAAAGAAAAAAATAGAAATCTGCTTAACAGATTGAAAATGTCGAAGATGAATAGTCCATTCGGGACATAGGATATGGCTTCACAATAAGCCAATCCTTTCACAAAAATAAATTTCCAAAGCCCAAGTAACGCATAACATGCAAATTGGCTCGGAAAAAGAAAAAATCACATAAAATAATTTCGACATCAAATAAAGCAAATTGAGTGTTGCGGATCCACCAACCGGATTCGCAATCCTCAAAGAAGTCATCAAGCCCAGAAATGTTTAAAGAAAAAGAACCACAAGTTCTTTTGGTATAAAAATAATGAGATGAAACCCATATCAAAAAGAACTCGAATAAGATAATCACAAAATAAATGTCATCAAGGATAGAAGGGATACCTTGACTAAGAGAAGTGCCACTAGGAGCTCGCACTACATTCAGCTCTCCCTCTCTCATGCTTTGACGTTTGGGACATGAAGATATATAATGATCCGCACTTTTGCAATAGCGGCAAGAAATAGGCCTTGGACACCTATTTATATAGTGGGCCTTAGAGCCACAATTATAGCATTCTCCACGATTAGGGATGGGAGTCTTTGCTATAGAAGTCATTTGCTTCACCCTCTTGTTTGGATTAGGACTTTAGAAATTAATAAAGGGATGCCTCTTCTTATTGACACCCGCAATCTCAACATCGCTTTCTCTGTCGGCCTCTTCAAGTCGAAGAGCGATATCTATAAGCTGATCGAAAGAAACTTCTAGTTTCAAAAGTAAAGGCTTTTTAAGATTCTTATTTAAGCCATAAACAAATCTCTGATTTTTCTTCAATGGGTTATTAATGTATTCAACCCCGTATTTAGAAAGAGATTCGAAAGATGCGACGTAGTCCGTCACAGAAGATTCACCTTGAACAAGGTCGATAAAACGCCGAGCCAAAGTTACTTTTTCAGCCTCCGGCACAAATTTCAATTCGAATCTTTCCAGGAATTGCTCCCAAGTGAGATCCGCTTCAACGATTTCAGAAATAAGAAGCTCATACCAATCCAATGCTCTTTCTTGTAGCATGCTAGAAGCCACTTGGACTCGGTGGAGATCAACAAGATTCATGCGAGAAAAGATGTGGTCGCATGATCTAAGCCAAGCTTGGATTTCAATGACACTCTCGGATCCCCGGAATGGCCTTCCACCCAAATCGGTAAAATCTTTACACAAGCGTGCAAAACCGGATCTAGGATGAGTAGACTCTGGAATGGGTCCGATAGCTTGAGCATTCTTAACAAGATCTAAAAGCTGCTGGGCAGACATAAATACTCCCTCCTGAGGAGTAGCACTGGATTGACCGGCGCTGGGACGGCCAGGTCTAACCATTTCTTTTCTTTAAGAAAGAAAGGAAAGAGAAAAAGGTTAATCTCGGAATGAATATCAAACAAACTTGATTGATAAAACAAGGAATCATAAAATGAAATAGGATAGAACGGTACGAAGACCCGAATCAAATCCTATGGCACGATTCCTAAGAAAGACTTAGGACAATGATCCTTGCTAGATTATTCTACATTGTTCTGAAACCTGGCTCTGATACCAAGCTGTGACGCCCCACCTCTATACCCACGCTAGCCAAGGACACTACGAGGTAATCCCGTCAACTAGCACGGAGAATAAGGCTGTTGAGGAGCGACCATCTGTATAATTGCTTTGTGCAAGTACCGATATGCCAGATAAAAATATAACTTTTCATCTCAAGAGGAAATCCGACATACCGATACAAACTCAAAGCTACTACACAGTGGCTATATGGAATTCGGAAACAAATATAGAAATAAACATAACACAAATCAGTCATAGACAATTCATATCACCAAGGCGGAAATAGATATGAATATAACACATGAAAGTGTACATCAGAGTAGTGGTCAAATAAGATCCACAATAACACAAAAGAATAGATACAAGTGCTAGCCAAAAGAATATGTATACATCAAGGAGTCTAATCTCAAATGTATACAACAAAAACTACAAAACTAGAGTAGTTAGTCAAAAGTCAGATGATGGTTCCAGATAGGAAGTCAATAGGAAGCACCTGTAAAATCTCAGTCTGACCCGAGTATTATTTAAGAAGAAAATAATAAACGGATCAGTCTAACTATAATTATCAGATAAACTGAGATAGAATATGAGATATGATAATAAAACGTATGATAACAAAAGGATGTCATACTATGTCAAGTATACGTTAGAAAACCCACAAAAGTCATACAATATCTCAAGAATCTCAAAACACAGAAAAGAACGTCATATTCTTAATTTAATTCACCAAGCCAAAAATAATGACATACATATCAATGCCAATTGTAAATGCTGGTGAAACATAAACTCCAGAAATCAATATCTAGAAATCAAAAAAGTTAACGACACACAAATTCTAGAAATCATCAACAAGAAATCCATAAATCAAAATAAGAGGATAGTCAATCCCATAAAAATGAGCCGGAGCTCCTCCTGACAGGGTATAATCCCCCATTGCGGACTTTGAGCCAAAGCTCCTCCTGGTGAGCCGAAGCTCCTCCTGACAGGGTATAGTCCCCCATTGCGGACTTTGAGCCGAAGCTCTTCCTGGTGAGCCGAAGCTCCTCCTGACAGGGTATAGTCCCCTATTGCGGACTTTGAGCCGAAGCTCCTCCTGATGAGCCGAAGCTCCTCCTGACAGGGTATAGTCCCCCATTGCGGACTTTGAGCCGAAGCTCCTTCTGATGAGCCGAAGCTCCATAGAATTGAGGTATAGTCCCCCCACATGGACAAAGAGACATCGCACATTGCTAGTCTAAACCATAAAATGATCATCAATGATCGATAAGTGTAAATTACACTAAGTTAGTAAATATAAGAGTCTAGCTTCATGTCCCATAACCACTAGCTTAACTCAAATGTTTACGAACAAATTGTAGACTTCCACTCGAAGTTAAGTGTAAATTACACTAAGCTAGTAAATATAAGAGTTTAGCTTCATGTCCCATAACCACTAGCTTAACTCAAATATTTACGAATAGATTGTAGATTTCCACTCGAAAATTGTCACAAGAGTTTCAATCGAACAAGTCCAAAAATTAACCGACGAAGTAAACGCAAGCATTTCATACCACTTGTTTTGCTAAGCCGTTTAATTATATTTTCTCATACGAATGAGGTAAAGGTTTGTATATACTAATAGATTAGAAAACGGTTTTATAAACGATCTTTGTATTAAAAATAGAGTTGAAATCATTTTTGTAAAAGAGTTTGAATATTTACTACTAGTATAAAAACCTTTATATTTTAAAGTGACGAATCACAAAAATGATTGTAGAAACAATCAATCATCAAAATTCACATTCGAAGACGTGAATAAAATCCAAAGAAATCGATACCAAATCCATCCAAATGGACGTTCCAAAAATCCCGAAGAAAAGGTCATCAAAGTCGATAATAATTGATAACAATAAGTCGGATCAACAAAAATCGATAAACCTTGGAAATTTACTCGAAAATAGGCAAATTAGGCAAAATCAGCAGTTCCAGACGTCTGGTAGGTGTTCCCAGACGTCTGGCCCAAGGTTCTGGAAGTTAAAGTGTTTTCTCCCTTCTATTTTTAAATCCTGGGCCATTTCAGACGTTTGAAAATTTCAACCAGACGTCTGAATTTGATTTCAGACGTCTGGATTTTGTTTCAGACGTCTGGATTTTGTTACTGCCTTTTCCAGACCCCTTTCCAGACGTCTGGATTTTTCAACCAGACGTCTGGATTTGGTTTCAGACGTCTGAAATTTTCTGCTAGGCAAAAAAAACAGCCTAGCTCAAAAACGACAAATCCAAACCGAAATGCGATCGAACGAGCGACGAGCACTAAGGGTTTACGCCAATCGGCAATCCCAGCCCTGTAGGCACTTCGATGCATCACCAAAAACATGTTCAAACATCCATAAAAGGATTTTTAAAGATTTTAACTTCAAAACACCAAAATTGGAAAATTCACCAAATTAACTCAAATCAAAAGCAAATGAATATGCACAAGTGTTAGGAATTCATACGTAACAACAATGATAGCTATAGACGTAGATGTGAGATAAAAATCTCACCTTTTACACAAAACAATGAAGAGGGAGCTATAGAGCAAGGCAAGGACAATTACTCTTCAATTCCAACTCAATAAGCTTGAATCTAAGCTTAAAAGAGAAACATTTCCTAAATTAGGTTTAGGGAATTTCTAAAATTGAAAGGAGAATGAGTTGGAGAAGATGAAGAGGATGCTTACCAAGAGCTTCTCTTTGAATTTGGAGCTAGAAGAAGGATTTGCAAATGAACTAGGGCTTGGAGTTTTAATTTCCCATTCCACTCTCCATTGTTGCTAAAGCTTGAGTATTAGGAAAATAGAAATGAAGAAATGAAGAGGAGATGGGGTGAGACTTGGGTTAAATGAGCTGAAACACAAACCAAAGTCCTAAGTGGAGAAGTAGCAAAATTTCACTAACTCCAAACATATCAATGTTTATACTCAAAAAGGTCGCAAACGTCATTTTAAACTCAATGGGGGTGGTCTCAAGTCCTAATTCGACTGTTTGCAAAAAGTAGCTTTTCGGACTATAATCCGACTAATGACAAAATATTTAAATAAAAATATTTAAATATTCAATCGTAAAATATGCGGGTTGTTAAATATTCAATCATAAAATATGCGGGTTGTTACACTCTGGGATTCGACCGGAGTAACCTCATCATTGAACATCCCAACTAGATTTCACGTTGATTGTTATGCGAAATAGTTACATTTGAACTCAAAGAATCCAAGACTGCACCTACTGAGCTGACAGTCGACATTACAGTCAGCCATGGCGACCCATCAGGGGTACTGAAGATCAGATCACAGCTCAGTGCAACGACGATGAAGGAATTAGCTGGCTTTCTCTAAATGAATCTTGACGTGTTCGCTTGGACCCATTCTGACATGCATGTGATCTCATCGACTATCACGAGCCATGCATTGAATATCGACCTGAGGCATGTTCCGGTGAGATAAAAGCAACACGTCATGGATCCGGAGAGATCTGATGCACTTAAAGTGGAGTGGATAAACAAAAAAACAATAGGTTTACCCTCGACACCCTCTGCCCGAAATGGGTATCCAATCCAGTTCCTATGAGAAAAGCTGATGGAAAGTGGCAGACATACATCGACTACTCCTAACTGAACAAGGCATGCCCGAAGGACAGCTTTCCACTTTCAAGGATCGACCAGCTGGTAGACTCAACCGCTGGATATTAACTACTTTCATTTATGGATGTGTACTCCGAATGCAACCAGATCCTGATGCACGTCCTCGACCTGGAGCACACCAACTTCATTATCGATGTAGGGTTATATCATTATGTTATGATGCCATTTGAACTAAATAATGCCGAAGCTACTTACCAAAGACCGGTCAACAGGACGTTCAAAGACTAGATCAGGCGATCGACGAAAGTATATGTGGATGATATGCTCGTGAAGTCCCGACAATCAAATGACCACATTGATGACTTAGTGGAGATGCTCAGTTCTATCTGAAGATATGGAATGAAACTTAGTTCCTTGATATGCTCTTTCGACGTTGCGTCAGGGAAGTTCCTAGGTTTAATGCTCAACTCTCACAGAATTGAAGCCAACCCTAAGAAGATTTAGGTAATCAAAGACATCTAGGTATCAAAGACAATCATGTAGGTATAAAGTCTAAATGGGAGGTCATCGCCCTAAATCGATTCATCTCCAGGGCCACCGACAAGTGTACTCTCTTCTTCAACCTAATCGGGAGATGGAAAAGGAATTTAGAATGGACACAGGATTGTAAAGACGCATTCCAAGCTTTGGTGAACCACTTAAAGAGACCTCCCATCTTGTCAAAGCCGGTGGATCACAAAGATTTATACATCCATTTAGCGGTGTTGGTACATACCATAAGTGCCACACTGTTATGTGAAGAGAATCAGATCCAGAGGCCTGTATATTATGGTAGCAAGCAAATGACAAGTGCTGAGAGAAACTACTCAAAGCTAGAAAAGCTCGCGTACTACCTGTTGATTACGTCACAAAAGCTTCACCATTGCTTCCAAGCTCACCCCATCAACATCCACATCGACCAACCGTTACGACAGGTTCTACAGCAACCTTAGACGTCTGGAAGGTTGCTCAAATGGTATATCGAGCTAAGCCAATTCAATATCACTTATCTCCCTCGGAGAGCTATCTTGGGACAGGCATTAGCAGACTTCATCTCTGAATTCACTGCATCAAATGATGATCCGAATAGCAGCGGAGAACCGACCAACCGATGGAAAATGTACACGGATGGAGAATCCAATGATCGGTGTTCTAGTGCCGGAGTTGTGTTGATGACTCTTGAGGAACGATTAATTTTCTACGCCCTGAAACTCGACTTCCCTGCAACAAATAATGAAGCTAAGTATGAAGCCTTGATCGCCAGCCAAAACTTGCTAGAGAGCTGGGAGTAGAAACTTTACATATCTTCTGTGATTCCTGGTTAGTAGTATGCCAAGTCAGGGAAGATTATATTGCTAGGGGGCAACATCTTGCTCCTTATCTCAGCTGGGTCCAAAAGCTACTGTCCGATTTTAAGTATTACACCATTACACACATCCTCGGAGAAAAAACTGAAAAAGCCAAGTCATTGGCCAAGCTGGCCAGTTTTGGGGATGCGCAACAAATAGATTCGTCTAGGTTGAAGTACTTAACATTCCAAGCATTAACAGATGGAGATCGACTGGATCTCAGAGACGGAGCCAGAAAAGGAGTCATGGATGACTCCTATCAAAGACTATCTACAATGGGGAATTCTTCTTGAATGGAGGAATGAAAAATGACAGATCCTCCTCAAAGCTTCACGCTGCATCATCCAAGAAGGAGTTATGTATAGAAAGGGATTTCTCCATTCCCCTGCTTTGGTGTATCACCCATGATGATATCAAATGAGTCTTGAGAGAAATCCATAAAAAAGAATTAGGGGATCACACCGGGGGGAAATCTTAAGAATGAAAATACTCCGCTACGGGTATTACTAGCCAACTATCAATCGAGATGCAGCTGATCACGCTTTTCAATGCGACGAGTGCCAGAAGTTTACCAAAATTTCGAGGGCCCCACCGACGAAAATTAATCGAATGGTCACTCCATAGCCATTTGCCACTTGGTGTATTGACACCATCGGCTCCTTTCCGATTTCTAAAGGTGGTGCGAAATACACCATCGTAGTAGTTAATTACTTCACCAAATAGACTGAAGGTGAACCTTAGTCACGATCATAATGAAGAAAATAATCAACTTCATTGCCTGGAACACCATCTATCATTTTGGCCTTCCACGAACCATTATAACTAATAATGGAACCCAATTTGATAGAGCTAAATTTAAAGACTTCTACCGTCGACATCATATTGAAAAGAGATTTGCGGCAGTTTCTCGCCCTCAAGCAAATGGACAGGCTGAAGCTATGACCAATATCATAAAGTCCATTCTAAAGAGACATTTGGAAAAGGCTAGAGGCAAGTGAGTGGATGAACTCCCAACAGCATTATGGACTTACAGAACCACCCACGAGTCCGCGACTGGCCATACTCCATTCACCCTTGATTACGGCTCCGAGGTCGTATCCCTATAGAACTTGAAGTCCCCTCTCATCGAGTGGCTGATTACAACCCTCATTTCACAAAAAAATTAGATAAGGAATTGCAATCGAATTGCAATTAAACTAGAAGGAATTGGTGACGACTTGTGAGCGTATAAAACGCATCCGGAAGCCAATGACAAGAACGTGTACCTGAACATGCACGTGTATATTCAAAAAATTCGACTTCTTAAAATTGAAAGAAATTGAATTTTCACTTAGAATTATTAAAGAAAAGACTGGATCGGATAGCCTTGTAGAACCGGACACAGATAGCAACTAATGGAATTCAACCCAGAATTTATACTATTGGAAATCGACCAAGCGTCATGATGATCAAAGAGAGATACAACACTTTAGGAAGATAATTCAATGGAAGGATGGTGACTATTTAGGAAATTAGATGGATTTCTTTCCGATGACTCTAACTTGGTTCGAGTCAAAGCACGTCATGTACACAACAAGACGTACTTTGAGGGGAAAGTGTTATCCGGCCTTTTGGCCCGGCTATATTTAGACCGACTAGTAGACTAGACGATCATCGAGGAAGACAGCCTGAAGAGATGATTATTAGGTTCAGATATCAAGCATAGGCAATGATATGAAGCAATGATCAACCGAGGCCAAGAAATAGACTCTTTAGAATATTCTAAGTATGGAATAATGCCTCCCCTAGGGAGGGGATCTGTGCCTATTCAGCGGATCGGTACGTATCCTCAATTTTTGTCCCAAACTTGGTAAGATCGATATAAAGTGACAAGGAAGGCCCCATGAGGCTGCATTTCAAGTTTTAAGTCATTTGGAGCTCGTATGCCCAAGTTATGGGCAAATTACTTCACCTATTAAAAGGGATCGGTTTAAAAGGGATCGTCCATATTCAGCTTTCACTACATATTGCATCAATGATCGGTCAATAACTCAAAATCTACAGATGCTATCAACATGAAACTTGGAGGCTAAGCATAATACAACATGGAGAAGCTTTCCTAGGGATCATGACATTTGGAGCAAGTTGGAGGGATAGACAGAAATCAAAATTCAAGCAACACTACTTCATGGAAAATGCGATATCTCACAAACCATATGTTGGAATTGCACGAAATCTGAGGAGTAAGTAGCTAACATCATGGGACATCCCTCATAGGGAATGCGACTCATTTGGATTCATTTATAGATATCGGTATTGATCCCTATTGTGGGCCCTAATGGGCATGAAAATTTTTGGGTAGCCTTGTCTTAGTCTCCCGAACCTTCTGCCAATATTTCAGTCCGATCCATGCACATCTTCCCCTATAAATACAGCAGACATGGCGTTAGAAAAGGGATCCTGCTTTCTCTGCCGAGGCTCTGCCATTTTTATTTTTCGCTTTTGTACTAATGGATCCTAGCTAATCCAAACACTCTTGTAATCATAATCAAGTGGAAGATGAATAAAAATATAAAGTGGACGTAGGCAAAGATTGTCGAACCACTATAAAAATCTGTGTGTTCATTTATGATTTCTATCCAGTTTTAATTTCATTCTTCATTTAATCTCTACTAGATTCTATTGGGTGTTGATGCCCATTTTTGCTGTCAACAAGTGTGAAGAAAACCTAGCATGTTTTAGTTCCAGGCTTTCAACCTACAAAGCCCAATTCCACACCAAACTAAACAAGATTAAAAAAAATCCAATGGGGGCGGCGACCCACATTGGGTCTCATATAGGTACGCCATTGCACTCATGTCATGAACACACTTATGTGTGTATGAAACATGAAACACATCATGTACTCTGAATATCGAAAAGATCAACTCTATGTGCAGCTTTCAGATCCATTCCATGACAGGAATGACCCAACGAATCTTGGTTAAAATTTCCCGAAATTGTTAAATCTTACAACTCTCTTCAGAGGTGATGTTTTCACAAATATCAAATCACCACTTTCAAACTCAAGATATTACATCTCTTATAAGTATAAGACTTTTTCTGGACTTTAGGTGCTGTCATTCTTTTCAATATAAACTCAACTTTCAACGAAGTCTCACGGATCGTATCTGATCCAAGTAATACCTTACTGATTATATCCAACCAACATGTAGGTGACTTATAAGGTCTTCCATACAAAACATCAAATGGTACCATGTCAATAATAGCTTGTTAGCTATTTTGTATGTAAATTCGACAAGCGGCAAGTAATCTTTTCGTGATCCTCCAAAATCGAGAATACAAGCTCTCAATAAGTACTTAAGCACACGGTTCACTCTTTTGATCTGGCCATCATTAGGGGATGAAGTGCTACTCAAATTCAATTCCATGCCCAATGTATGCCGCAATCTCTTCCAAAACTCACTAGTGAAGAGCAGATCTCGATCGCTCATAATACTAGAGGGTACACCATGCAACCTCTCTATCTTAGGCTCATACAACCTCATTAAAGTAGGAGCGGTTCTCTAGACCTTCAATGGAATGAAATGAGCATTTTTTATCAAATGATCAATAATAACCTAGATGCTCTTATTTCCTCTCTGACTCAATGACAAACCATCCATGAAGTCCATGGAAATATGTTCCCACTTCCAAAACAAAACCTCCAAAGGTAATATTATACCACCAGACTTCTTTAGTTTGGGTTTGACTTGTTGACAAGTCATGCACATCTTTAGTAACTCTAAAACTTGTCATTTCATATGCTTTGATTAATAAGTGTGTTTCACATCATTATACATCTTGTTACCATTGGGATAAATAGTCAACCTCAAACAATGTCACTCTAAGTACCTCATCAGTCAATTTTTCCACTTCGAGAGCACAAAATCTACCATCTCTACGAAACCAACTCTTTGCATCAATAGTATACTGGTTGATATGACTAGCTTCTTTCCACTATCTAGTCCATGATCAGTATCATATTTTCATCAAGCCTTTGGTAAGGACCGATCTGATCAAGAAATGTAGGTATAGCTTCAAATGTCCCGAACAAATCGGGAAACACATCATAATAAGGTTAGAAATCTAACTTTGCAATAAACTCTAAAACCGTTAAATTCAACAAACATAGAGCCCGATATAGTATGCCTTCTACATAATAAATGAATGAGATGCTCCCATATTGAATAAAACAGGAATATGTTTAATATAAATAAAAAGCATATCTTGGATGTTGATTCCCTTCCTTGTCCATCGCTGATAGAGCACTCGACAAGTAAGGAATTACATTTAGTTCATGAGCTTTCACCATTTTCATATCGTTAGCAGTTCTGGATAGTCCTTGTTGATGTCCCCAAGTTTATGACAGTTAAAATACTTTTTCATGCTTGGATAATCCCTAAAGAGTTATCCCGTCTCTTTGTAGTCATAGCAAGTTGGATCAAATTTTCCTTTCTTCTTCCCTTCCTTTCTTTGCAGTTGCTTGTTTCCCTTATTGTCCAAGTTTGCTTCCTCTTTCCTCCTTTGCTTACTTGTGGTTTAGTTTCTTCCTTGGGAATAACAGCTAGCTTTAGCTTTGGGTACAAGCTCTCGTGCCTCAAAGCCTTCTCAACAATTTTTTTAAAGCGCTCATTGATATGGTTCACCAAGAGCCCTATATAATCATTTAGATCAACTATGAACTTCTCATTCTTCTTCAGTGTAGTGTCAATGAATAACATCCTATACTCGACAAAGAGTCAAATTCAGCTACATAACCCTAAATAGACATTTCACCTTGCTTCAGATTAGCAAACATTCTGAACAAGATGTATTTATAAGCAAAGGGAATGAACTTCTCATCAAAGTGTGTCCTAAAGTGATCCCTGTGAGTAGAAGCCTTCATCACATTCAACTAACCCATCGCTCTTCCTTGAAGTTGAGGTGAGGCTAACTTCGTTTTCTAAGCATCCTCTAGGTTCAAATCATCAAAGACTTGCTCATATATCTGGCTATTCCTAGATTTCCTTAGTAGACTTTGTTTCTATGAATGGCGTTTTTCCAAGGATAGCATAGACCTGGTTGAGTTTAGTAAAATCAACCCTAAGCACATGCACTTGAGAAATACCACTAGCCACTACACCAGGAGCTCCTCCTTGGGCATTCTGCATCATGTTAAACATCATCTTTGCGAATAAAGTCTACATATCAAGGTTAGCAACTAATATATGCTTGTTCCTCCTTCAACTCGTGATGTTGAGTTCCATGCCATGTTCCTTGTTTGTCGGCTAATTCTTACTATAGGTAATAAGAATAATTAGTCTCTTATAAAGGATATCAACATAAGTCAATTCGTGTGTGCGATACATATTGCTATGTATACATTATATAGTTTAATAAGATCAAAATATAACAAGTATGCTCTCTTATATACCATTTGATCCATTCTAAGGCATATCTCTTAGCCCATCTCTAATGGATCTACTAGTAGAGACCTAAGTGCTCGTCTATAGTGGTACCCGGCCAATGGAATCAAATCGTCAAGGTTTAAAATAATAGAAGCAATCAGTGAATAACCTATCATATATCTCATAATGGATAAATAAAATATAATATCAAACATAGATATAAAAATAGAAAGACGGTAGCATAATCAAATGAACCAAAATGTCATCAAAGTGCAACACATGTTCATCAGATTATACTTCACAGAATACATTAGTTTGTACATCTCCAATACATTATAAACTGCATAATATAAAATTGTCTCTATGTACAACAATGTGCTAGTAGCTCCATAGCATTACACAACATAATAAGTGGTAATAGCTCCATAAAATAGCATATATCAGAATAAGGTAGCCTCCTGCTAGTCATTCACATAGCTTCATGCGCTCTCATCATACCTAACTCTCAATCTACACATTTAAGAGTTCTCGAGACATAAGAAGCAATGTAAATAACCTTGGATCAAACTATAGTCTGGTATGAGCAATTGATAATTTTAAAAATAAGTATAAAGTCAATATATCATAAATAAGAGCAATATAGTATGAAATGTCATACTTCACCTGCTCCTGAATCTAACAATTTAGCCCATATAAACATCATATGCTAGTGTACTACAATAAGGGGCATGCCACTTTATCTCAGCATATATTAAGGCATATGAATAACAGATTTGATAATACATATCATCAACAAGACAACCATAATAATCATTGATTAAAACTCGTATCGTATCTCAAGTGGCTTAGGGATGTGATGGATCTCGTTGGTTTAGTGGAAATACCATTCAAATAACCCCACTAGTCAACACCCATAGACATGTTATTAGAAGTTGCTTGCTAGTAAGTGTCCTTACCGAGAGAAGGTCAAGTCAACCCTACAAATGACACATTCTACCATTTCACCAGTAGTCGCATGCTGGTAAGCATACTTACTTGGTGAATGGTCTTCCCTAAGGTAATCCAACTTCAAGACCAACACATCAACCCCTCTCCTCACATGGAAAATGATAGGAGTACAGGCATGTTGTTCCCTTACAAGTCACCCAAATCCAAATTTGCTTACCAAAACAACATCAGTTCTTCAGCTAACTCCTTACGGAAGTCCATATCAATTTTACACTATAGCATAGATCGATACCGACCCATATTGAATCGGTACCAATCCATACTGGATCAGCACCCATCCAGTTACTTAGTCAATTCTAGCTCCTTTCTCCTTCCCAAGCTTCAAATGCCTTGAATTTTCTACGTAGATGGACGGTGCCGATACATCATGGATCGAGGCTTATCCATCACTTAGCCAAAAAAATTCCCCTTTGTCTTGCGATCGATCCCATATGCCTTCTTGCTCGCAAAAATGTTGATTATTTACATTGGCACGAATCAACACTGACCTATATGGATCAACGATGTTCCATCACTTAGCCAAATTTAGCTAAGTATTTTTCGGCTTCACTCTGTAGTCGATCCATCTCTGATTTTTTGCCCTAATCATTGTGCAAACTCCAAACAACTTCTCATTAGAGTCCACTCCATACATGCTCAAGAGCTCTTCATCCATAGATTCAACTCTCCTATCCTAATCCCTAGATTTCTATGCAATATTTATTTAAATATATACGCAAACATAACATAAAAAACATCATTATATCAAGCAAACAAGTCATACAAGCATTATATCATACACTTAACATGTATATATTAGCTTATATCATCCAAAAATATATTTTAAACCATTTAAATTCATCTAAATACCATTTGAAATTCGTTTTCAAATCAAGTTAGATCTAATAATATGGTTTTTGACTTTAAATTGATCCAAAACACTTTTAAACATATATATTTCAATATATATAACATGAAAGAGGTTATAAACGACTAATATATCGATGGAAAATCGGTCAAATAAGCCTAAATCATTGCAAATCTGAATCCAAATAGTGGAGTAGATGAATTTCCTTTCCCAAAATCATGATTTGATGGTCTCTAATGGATCGTCCAACCTTAATTCCCTTAATCCCTTGATTTTAGCTTAAAATAGTATGTTTTAATTTTATTAAGGTAGAGAGATAGTTAATGGTTGTTTATCGTGAGTTTAGATCTGAAAATAAAACGATATGATGTTTTATCTAGCCTATACTTACCCTCAAATCCATGATTAATAAAAAAACATGCCTTAATATGGTTTTGGGCCTTAACTATAAAGTATGCCTAAATATACCTTAATTAAAAACAGTCATATCTCACGAACAACTACCAAGTTACTATTATACCCACTTTACGGAAAGGAAAACTATCAAATCTTTCATTTGGGACTAAAACCAGGTCCATATTCAACATCTGTCAAAAGTTATGGCCATTAGAAGTTTTAAGTGCCGAAAATGTCTGTATTTTATTCTAAAGCCCAAAAATGTCAAAAATACCACATTAGCCAAAGTTTTAGTTTATTTTAAAGTCAGTTGGTTTTGTATATAATATTTTACTTACCTACCAATATGTAAAAATGTGGGTCGTTGTATTCTTTCCCCTTTTAAGAATTTCCCTCAGAATTCCATTATCAAATAAAACATAACAAATACAAATAAGCAACAAAGCATACACAACATAAAAGCATAGCAACCAATCTATACTTCCATTCTATCATGCATAATATACCAACAAGCAAACATAATATCTAATGCGATATCAAATATGATAAATGTAACCTTACCAAGCAAAGAGCTATGAATAAGCGGTTCTCATGCTTTGCTCAGCTTCCTACGTACTATCACCTTTACTATTGCTCCATTGAACCCTTACAAGCTCATGGTCTTCCTCCTAACTTGCTTCATACTCTTCTTGAGTTTAGGAATAAGCATACAAGGTCTTGCAACTATTAAATCATCGAGTTGATTCGATGTAACTATCATGTCTGATTCATGCACAAACTTTCAAAGATGCAAAACATGGAAGATAAGTGCACACCCGCCATCTTCCGAGTTAAGTTGACTCTATTTGCAAGATTTTGAATTACCTTAAGTATTGGAAAAGGTCCTACAAATCTTAGTACTAACTTCCTCTATTACCCAATCGAACTGCATTCCCTAATGGAGATATTTTGTAACACCCATAATTTTTGATAACATTATTCAGGAGATTTAATTAGATAAATTAAATAGAATAATGAAAAGAGTAAAGTGATAAGGAGATTGAGATTTGATAATAAACCTAGAGGTCGTGCTTAATTAACTCTAATGGGCTTATTAATGGTTAAATAATAATTAAATTAACATAAGGGCATTAGGGTCATTGCCGCCTATATTTCCTACCCTTGTACTATTATCCATATACCATTCACGTTCATTTTATCATAAGCAAAGACAAACGTAAGAAAGAAAAGGAAAGCCGGCCATTAAGGAGTAAGAAGTGAAGAGAAATTCAAGTTTGAAGCTTAGGATCAGGCTAGAAGAATCAATCTCAAATCAATCTCCAATTTCCTTATCCAATCTAAGGTGAATAATAGTCACTATATCTCTATTTTGGTTTTTATATGATCATTGACTTTCGAACTAAAGATAAAATCTAATATGATGATTTTTGATGATATGCTTGGATTCATAATATGTTTGATTTAATCTAATGGTTTAAATATGAGTATATACGGTTTTAGGGAAAAACCGAGAGTAAATGATTTTTAAATACCATGGAAAATTTATATGTTATGAGAAACATGATTTTGTAGTTGTGTTTCAATTTGTAAATTTTTTGAAGGGAAACATGTATTATTGGGTTTAAAATTTATTTTTGGTTGTTTTATGAGGAATTTGGGTCTGAAATTTATATATGTTAGATAACATATTTAAAGTGGAATTCTTTGATTTTTGGGTTTTTTACTAAGTGATTTAGTATGGAAAATAAATTATTTTGAAAGAAGGACCTAAATGATTTAATTGCTTTGTTAATTGGAAGGGCTTATTTGTTAATGTTAATCAGGTTTTAGATCTGAGAAAATGCGGTAATTATTTGTAAAATAATTTGAAAGTTTAAGGTAATTAATCAAGTGTTTACAAGTGAGCAAGTTAATTACAAAAGGATTACTATAATTGGTAAAAGCAGCCTTTTTATTTAGAAAAGTAGGTTCCTCCACTTTCGGAAGGACCCTTTCGACTCAGACCTTCCACTATCAATCAGGTCGAAACCTATCTGGTCAAAACCAATGAAGCTGAAACCAATACACATGGTATCACTTAGTTGGTACGCAGTGGATTGGAGAAAGACAAAAGGTAGGGTGTCGAAATATAGCTTCGAAGGGGTCAAGACCTTTGGTTTGTTTTCTAAAGAAGAGCGCTTGCCTGTTTACAAAGAGGTTTCGAAGGACTCGAAACCAATGCTTGTGAAAGGGTATTTTAAAACAAACTTTCGAAGTAGAGGTGCCATCTTTTTAAAGTAGTAGCTTCTAAAGGAGTTACTAAGTTTATAAATAATGCTTCGGAAGGGGTAGTTTCGACCAAGTTGAGACCCTTCTGTGATTTTTAAGCTTTTCGATTGTATTGAAGATATCAATGTTGTCGAAAGGTACTTTTTGTTTTTATAAATATAAGCCACTTCCTATAGCTTTCGAAAGGGGTTAGGTGTTTCGAAGGCAGTGGTTTCGAAAGGTATTTCAAAGCCAACCTTCCAATATTTTACCCACACGTTTTATGCGTTCGAAAGGACGGTGCTGACACCATCAAGTTTTCCCTAATACTTTTATGAGATAAAGAATGGTTTCGAAAGAGATGCTTTTATTTTTGTTCAGTTGGCCCAAATGATATTCTAAATATAAACTCAATGGCTTCGGAAGGGATACGTCCAATGGTTTCGAAAGAGGGTCTTTCAATGTTTTTGAAAGGGGTACTTTCCATGTTTTCGAAAGGAGAACTTTCAGGTTGTTTCGAAGCTATGCTTTTAAAGTTAGATATTGATACTATAGTACATTCGAAAGGTTTCGAAAGAAAGGTTTTAAAGTGTTCGAAAGGCAGGAGCTTAATGTTTTGAAGCTAGATCTATATGCTTTCGAAGGAGGGCATCCAATGAGGTCGAAAGCAAGGTTTTGACGGTTTCGAAAGGCTTCGTAACACAAACTCATTTTTAAAGGAAAAACTAATGGCTAAATTAAATGAGTTTTGAAATGACTTTAAGAAGCTTTCCTGGATAAAAATTATAGGTTGAAGGGATTAACTATGTTTTATATGAAAAGTATTTCAAGGAGATTAAACCCACAGGAGTGGTATTGTTACATAATTATGTTTGCTTCTTCAAATATAAATATATTCACATTATAATGGATCTATAACTGCATTTTGAGGATAAAGGGTAGAAGAATCAGCTAGGTTAACCCAGTAGTGAATATAAATTGATTAAACTCCTGGATGAGTAGAATTGCATCCAAGAGGTCAGGGAGACCAGATTATAGGATGCCTAAATATGAAAGTTGTCAGGGAGACACCATGAAAACTATGTTATAAAGAGTGGTTGGTAGGAGCAATTGGTTTGCAGTGCACCCATGAAAACTATATTCGGATTAATTTATTGACAGATACCAATAGGTTCCTAGTCAACCCATGAAAACTAGGATAAGAGAAAAGTTATTGGAGTCATCAATAGGTTCGGGGGAACCCATGAACTAATTAAGTTAATTGGCAGGGGCGAATAGGTTCATAGTGCACCTATGAAAACTATGAAATAGGACAGGGAGTCCATATATTATATAAAGGTTATTAGTAAGCCCATGAAAACTAATAGGTTAATAGTAACCCTAGAAACTATAAATATGAAAGGGAGTCAATTAAACAAAGGACGGGGAATCCAGAATATTTTAACATGTATGCATATCATCATAATATTTTGAAATGAACTATGTTTTAACCATTGTGGATGCAGGAGCACAGTATATGGTTTTATAAAGGTTTTAAGATACTAGTGAGGGGAAAACCCGTTCTGCTATGCGGCATGGTCTCACTAGATATCTAAATGGTTTGAGAAGTTAGATTATTATTCATACCAGCTTTATGTTTGACTCAAATTTTATGTTTTGCACTTAAACTCTCGGGTGCTCAATTGATTTTGAGTAGTTTGAGAGTTGAGGTTTTCAGGTACCTCTTTAGATGAATAAGCTTTCGGAGATGTGCAAGAGGCATGACAGCTATTTAGAGTTCTTTTTTCTTTTGATTCTGTTGTGTTGTTTATAGTGGCAAAGTTGTTAAATTGCCTATATATTCTGATCATCCAAGGGGGCATCTTGATATGTCGCTCTTGGCATATGTTGTAATAAATATATTTCTCTGAACGTGGTTTATGATTATGGGATTATGTAATGAATTGGAAATGATTTGAAATGGAATGTGATCTTATTTGAAGTTTTAATTTTTTTTCCATATTCATGTGTTTCTATGTATCAATGAATCTAGCACCACTGTATTTGGTCGTCGAGGATTAATGACTATGGATGACTGCCACATCGTTGCCGTTAATTTGGGCCTCCAAGTAGGGGATGCCACAAGTTGGTATCAGAGCATAGGTTTATGAAAACTTAAAAGAAAAGTTAAACCTAAAAGCTTTTTGAAACATAATCCAATGAATTAGAAATATGATCGGGGTTTGGGTTAACGTTATTGTAACGTGCTTGTATTTGATATATATATATATATATAAGTACGTGTTCCCCTCTCTCTTAGACCGTTCTTCTGTATCTTACTATGGCTCGTATACATATTTACGAGAAAGAGGATATGGAAGCAGGAAATGGAAGAGGAAATTTAGGTGGAGGAAGCACCACAACCAAAAAAAATGCTCGACCTAATACCAGAAGGAACCAAGGTCGACCGGCTAATGCTAACAAAAATCCTGAGGCCAACGTTGGTTTTGGAAATCCGCCAGTAGATGCGGGGATGGCGTATCAGTTGGTAGCCAATCTTTTGCAAGCTGGGGTTGCTGGTAATGTTGGAGGAGCTAATCATGTGGCTCCAGTTGGGAATGACCATGCTAAGTTGAGCAGAGACTACACCAGTCTGGGTGGAAAGCTGTTTGTTGGAACGGAGGATGATGTTGAAGTTAAGAATTGGCTATTGCACTGTGAGAGGATCTTTATCGATCTAGGCTTGGATGATGAGCAAAAGTGGAGGCTGACCTCTAGGCAGTTGCAAGGGGCAGCGCTTCACTGATGGAATAGTGTGACTGCCGGAGTTTCGGAGGAAGAGCTGATGGGTTGATTTTAGAATAAGGTTTGAAGCAAAAAAATTATCTGAAGTGGCAAAGTCGGTGTTGATGAGGAAGTTTATGGATTTAGTCTAGGGAAATATGTCATTAATCGAGTACACCACTAAGTTTGATGAGCTGTCTCGATATGGATATGTCACTATAGACACTGATCTCAGAAGGAATGAGAGGTTCATTCGAGGATTGAGACCTGAGCTTACTAGAATGACCACGACCCATATCCGTGATCCTTGTAATGTGGTGGTGGAGATGGCCATTCGCCATTAAGAGACGCTGGCTGGTTGTGCTAGAGAGAAACCAGTTGAATCCCAGGGTCCTCAGGGAAAGAAGAGGAAATTCTTTAAGGAGAAGGGAGCCCAGAAAGGGGATGCTACTAAGAAGGCAAAGGCCGATTTAGTGTGCTTCAAGTGTGACAAGAAGGGTCATTATGCTCACGAGTGCTGGACAGGCAAAGGAAAGAAGCGTGCAGAAAAGAAGAATGTGAAATGCTTCAACTAGGACCAGGTTGGGCATTATAAGAACCAGTGTCCAAAGCCAATCAGAGCGGACAAAAGGAAGGTTTTTGCTATAGGACCACCATCTTCTTCTAAGGCTACTGCAGCAGATAAAGGGAAAATTGTGATGGAAGGTATGCTTTTGATTCAGAGTACACTAGTTAGGGTACTATTTGATACCGGTGCATCACATTCATTTATATCATAGTATTTGGTTAATAGGTTATGCATAAAACCCACATACCTTGTTACTTCCTTAAGGGTTGCGAATCCAATAGGAGGGTATGCAACTCTAGGGATGAGATGTGACCAGTTAAAACTTGATTTTTTAAGTCATAGGTTTGCATGCAGTCTGTATGTTTCTGATTTCATAGATTTCAGGATCATTTTGGGTATGGATTGGTTGGGTAAGTATGAGGCTAGGGTATTTTGCCAGGATAGAGAAATATCATTAAGACACCCTGATAGTCATAACCGAATCATCTTCTCAGTGGAGGATTCCAGCAGGAGTGTTTGTGCTTTGATGAGTGCAATATAAGTGGGAGAAGTTCTAAGTCAGGTTCAAGTAGCAAAAGAGTTTGCAGATGTCTTTGAGTCAGTCACAGGACTACCACCGAAACGAGCTGTTGAGTTTTGGATAGATTTTGTGCCAGGAGCTAAACATGTAAATAGACCACCTAGTAGGATGACACCGACATAGATGAAGGAATTAAAGGTGCAGCTAGTGGATCTTGAAGGAAGGAATTTTATTAGGCCAAGCAGTTCGCCTTGAGGGGCGGCCGTGGTGTTTTTGAAGAAACCAGATGGATCGTTAAGGATGTGCATCGACTATCGTAAGTTAAATGAAAGGAAGACCAAGAATTGGTACTCTCTGCCGAGACTAGATGATCTGTTTTATCAGTTGAGTGGAGCCAGAGTGTTTTCCCAATTGGATTTAGCGATAGGGTTCCATCAGTTGAGAGTGGCGGAGGACAATATTTCTTTGACAGCATTTCGAACTAGGTATGGTTCGTATGAATGGTTAGTAATGCCATTCGGGTTAGCGAATGCACCTGCTTTCTTCGTGGATTTGATGAACCGAGTTTTCCAAGAGCACTTGGATAGGTTCGTATTGGTGTTTATAGATGATATTTTGTTATACTCTAAGGATGACAGAGAGCATGAAGATCATCTTAGAGTGGTGCTTGAGACGCTGAGGCAGAATCAGCTAAAGGCAAAGTTTTTCAACTGTCATTTTTGGAAGAAAGAGGTTAGGTTTCTTGGTCACGTAGTTTCAAAGAAAGGGTTGTCAGTCGATATAGATAAGATCGAAGCTGTGAACAATTGAAGAGACCAGAGACGGTGACCGAGATTAGAAGTTTTCTTGGACTTGCTGGCTACTACCGAAGATTCATCAAGGATTTCTCGCGGATAGCAGCGCCTTTGACTAAGTTGACCAGGAAAGACATGAAGTTTGTTTGGTCCGAAAAATACGAGGAAGGGTTCCTTAAGTTAAAGCATTTGTTGACCAATACACCAATGCTAGTAGTTCAAGATGGAAACCAAGGGTTAGTGGTGTATACTAACGCATGCGGAACTTGATTGGGAGCTGGGTTGATGCAGAAGGGTAAAGTGGTTGCCTACGCATCTAGGCAGCTTAGACCGTACGATGTAAGATATCCCACTCATGACTTAGAGTTGGCTGTAGTGATTTTTGCCTTGAAGATTTGGAAGCATTATCTCTTAGGGGAGAGATTTGAGTTGTATACTGATCATAAGTCTTTAATATATTTATTCTCTCAGAAAGAGTTGAATATGAGACAGCAGATGCGGTTGGAGTTTTTGGCTACTTATGATTTTGGTATAGAGTATACCCCTGGGAAAGGAAATAAAGTAGCGGATGCTCTCAACAGGAAAATCAGAATGTGGTGTTAGCTATGTTCGCAGAATGGAAGGATCTAGAAGCTTTGGCCAGTTATGGTGTGCAATTAAGATCGAATGCTAGTTCTAGTCAGGGTACTGCCATGTTGTCCTGTTTAGAAGTTCGACCAGTGTTGATCGAAAGAATTGCTTCTAAACAGAAGAAGATCCAGTATTTGCCGAGAGGATTAGAAGGCTTGAGGTGGGATCAAAGATTGATGATCTAAAGGATTTTATTCTTGACCAAGGAGGATGGTTGAGAAAGAAGGGACAGTTATATGTTCCAGATGTTGAGAACTAGAGGATAGAAGTTCTAGGAGAATGTCATCGATTCAAGTTTACGATTCATCCTGGAAGGACCAAGATGTATCAAGATATGAAGAGGAGCTTCTATTGGGAAGGTATGAAGAGGGAAGTTGGCTTGTGGGTTAGGCAGTGTGCTAACTATCAACAAGTGAAAGCCGAACATCAAAAGCCGAGTGGATTTCTTCAGCCTTTAGAGATTCCAGTATAGAAATGGGATTCGATATCCATGGATTTTATAGATGGGTTGCCAAGGTCAAACAGAGGAAATAAAATTATATGGGTCGTAGTGGACATATTGACCAAGAGTGCCCATTTCATTCTAGTAAAGTCAACCAGGACTGCACCTGTTTTGGCGAAGTTATTCATGAAGAACATAGTTAGACTTTATGGGATTCCTAGTAGCATAGTCAACGACAGAGATGCATTATTCACTAGCGAATTTTGGAAGAGTCTGCAAGAGGTATTAGGTACCAAGCTCTAGATGAGTACAGCATATCACCCTTAGATAGATGGGCAGACAGAGAGAGTCAATAAGGTACTCGAGGATTTATTGAGAGCTTGTGTATTGGACTTTGGTGGATCTTGAGAGGTTCGCCTACATTTGGTTGAGTTTTCCTATGATAATAGTTATTAGATTAGTATAGGAAAGGCGCCTTTTGAAGCTTTGTATGGAGGCCATGCAAATCACTAGTATGTTGGTTGGAGACTGGAGATAGATTGGTCTTAGGTCCAGATTTGGTTAGGGAGGCGTCAGAGAAAATTGAGCTGATCCGAGAACGGATGAAGAAAGCTAAATCTAGGCAGAAGAGTTATGCAAATAAAAGGCGAAAAGACCTAGAGTTCTCAATTGGAGACAGGGTTTTCATAAAGGTATCACCAATGAAGAGTGTGGTACGGTTTGGGAAGTCAGGGAAACTGGCACCAAGATATGTTGGTCCATTCCAGATTATAAAGAGGATTGGAAAGCTCGCATACAGAGTAGAGTTGCCGAGCACTATGGCAGGTGTCCATAATGTATTTCATATGTCTCATCTTTGCAAGTATGTGCATGATCCAGAGGCCACTATTGCTCCGACGGGGTTGGAAGATCTAGTAGTAGAGCCTAATTTGACTTTTGTTAGACAATTAGTGGAGTGACAACGAGAAGGACTGTACTTGGGAGACAGTGGACAGGATTCGAGATACTTATCCTAATCTTCTTTGAGGGTATGTCTATATTAGATTTATATTGATAATTCCTAGTCAGGTAGACTAGTATGGTTGTTAGGAGTCGTTATAGATGATTGCTATGTTTAGTATTTAGTCCTTACTGAATATCGAGGACGATATTCTTTAAGGAGGGAAGGCTGTAACACCCCTAATTGTTGATAACATTATTCAGGAGATTTAATTAGATAAATCAAATAGAATAATGAAAAGGGTAAAGTGAAAAGGAGATTGAGATTTGATAATAAACCTAGAGGTCGTTCTTAATTAACTCTAATGGGCTTATTAATGGTTAAATAATAATTAAATTAACATAAGGGCATTAGGGTCATTGCCGCCAATATTTCCTACCCTTATACTATTATCCCTATACCATTCACGTTCATTTTATCATAAGAAAAAACAAACGTAAGAAAGAATAGGAAAGCCGGTCATTAAGGAGTAAGAAGAGAAGAGAAATTCAAGTTTAAAGCTTAGGTTCAAGCTAGAAGAATCAATCTCCAATTTCCTTATCCAATCTAAGGTGAATAATAATCACTACATCTCTATTTTGGTTTTATATGATCATTGATTTTCGAATTAAAGATTAAATCTAGATTTTTGATGATATGCTTGGATTCATAATATGTTTGATTTAACCCAATGGTTTAAATATGAGTATATACGATTTTAGGGCAAAACCAAGAGTAAATGATTTTTAAATGCCATGGAAAATTTATATGTTATGAGAAACATGATTTTGGAGTTGGGTTTTAATTTTTAGAATTTTCCAAGCCGTGGAAAATTAATTATAAATTTTTGAATGGAAACATGTATTATTGGGTTTAAAATTTATTTTTGGTTGTTATATGAGGAATTTGGGTCTGAAATTTATATATGTTAGATAACATATTTAAAGTGGAATTCTTTGATTTTTGGGTTTTTTACTAAGTGATTTAGTATGGAAACTAAATTATTTTGAAAGAAGTACCTAAATGATTTAATTGCTTTGTTAATTGGAAGGGCTTATTTGTTAATGTTAATCAGGTTTTAGATCTGAGAAAATGCGGTAATTATTTGTAAAATAATTTGAAAGTTTAAGGTAATTAATCAAGTGTTTACAAGTGAGCAAGTTAATTACAAAAGGATTACTATAATTGGTAAAAGCAGCCTTTTTATTCAGAAAAGCAGGTTCCTCCACTTTCGGAAGGACTCTTTTAACTCAGACCTTCCGCTATCAATCAGGTCAAAACCTATCTGGTCGAAACAAATACACATGGTATCACTTAGTTGGTATGTAGTGGATTGGAGAAAGGCGGAAGGTTGGGTGTCAAAATATAGCTTCCAAAGGGGTCGAGACCTTTGGTTTGATTTCTAAAGAAAAGCGCTTGCCTGTTTACAAAGAGGTTTCGAAGGACTCGAAACCAATGCTTGCGAAAGGTTATTTTAAAACAAGCTTTCGAAGGAGAGCTGCCGCCTTTTTAAAGTAGCAACTTCCGAAAGAGTTGCTAAGTTTTTAAATTAATGCTTCGGAAGGGATAGTTTCGACCAAGTCGAGACCCTTCTGTAATTTTTAAGCTTTTTGATGGTATTGAAGATATCAATGCTGTCGAAAGGTACTTTTTTTTTAAATATAAGCCACTTCCTATAGCTTTCGAAAGGGGTTAGGGGTTTCGAAGGCAGTGGTTTCGAAGCCAACCTTCCAATATTTTGCCCAGGTGTTTTATGCTTTCGAAAGGATGGTGCCGACACCATCAAGTTTTCCCTAATACTTTTATGAGATAAAGAATGGTTTCGAAAGAGATGTTTTCGTTTTCGTTTTTGTTCACTTTATCCAAATGATATTTTAAATATAAACCCAATGGCTTCGGAAGGGATACTTCCAATGGTTTCGAAAGAGGGTCTTTCAATGTTTTCGAAAGGGGTACTTTCCATGTTTTCGAAAGGAGAACTTTCAATTGATTTCGAAGCTATGCTTCTAAAGTTAAATATTGATACTTTGATACATTCGAAAGGTTTCGAAAGAATGGTTTTAAAGTGTTCGAAAGGCAGGAGCTTAATGTTTTGAAGCTAGGTCTATATGCTTTCGAAGGAGGGCATCCAATGAGGTCGAAAGCAAGGTTTCGAAAGGCTTTGTAACCCAAACTCATTTTTAAAGGAAAAATCCATAGCTAAATTAAAGGTGTTTTGAAATGACTTTAAGAAGAAGATTTCCTTGATAAAAATTATAGGTTAAAGGGATTAACCATGTTTTATATGAAAAGTATTTCAAGGACATTAAACCCACATGAGTGGTATTATTTTATAATTATGTTTGCTTCTTCAAATATAAATATATTCACATTATAATGGACCCATAACTGCATTTTGGGGATAAAGGGTAGAAGAACCAGCTAGGTTAACCCAGTAGTGAATATAAATTAAGTAAACTCCTAGATGAGTTGAATTACATCCAAGAGGTCAGGAAGACCAGAATATAGGATGCCTAAATATTGAAGTTGTCAGGGAGGCAGGTTCATATTACACCCATGAAAACTATGATTAGGATGTTATTGGAGTTACCAATAAGTTCATAGTGATCCCATGAAAACTATGTTATAAAAAGTGGTTGGCATGAGCCAATTGGTTTGTAGTGCACCATGAAAACTATATTCGGATTAAGTTATTGACAGATGCCAATAGGTTCCTAGTCAACCCATGAAAACTAGGACAAGAGATAAGTTATTGGAGTCACCAATAGGTTCAGGGGAACCCATGAACTAATTTAAGTTAATTGGCAGGGGCTAATAGGTTCATAGTGCACCCATGAAAACTATGAAATAAGACAGAGAGTCCATATATAATATAAAGTTTATTAGTAAGCCCATGAAAACTAATAGGTTAGTAGTAACCCTAGAAATTATAAATATGACAGGGAGTCAATTAAACAGAGGACGGGGAATCTAGAATATTTTAACTTGTATGCATATCATCATAATATTTTGAAATGACTATGTTTTAACCATTGTGGATGTAGGAGCACAGTATATGGTTTTATAAAGGTTTTAAGATACTAGTGAGAGGAAAACCTGTTCTGCTATGCGACGTGGTTTTACTAGATATCTAAATGGTTTGAGATGTTAAATTATTATTCACACCAGGCTTAACGTCTGACTCAAAGTTTATGTTTTCCCTTTAAACTCTCGGTGCTCAATTGATTTTGAGTAGTTTGAGAGTTGAGGTTTTCAGGTACCTCTTTAGATGAAGAAGCTTCCGAAGACGTGCATGAGGCATGATAGCTATTTAAGATCTCCGTTCTTTTGATTCCGCTGTGTTGTTTGTAATGGCAAAGTTGTTAAATTGCCTATATATACTCTGATCATTCAATGGGGCATTTTCATATGTCGCTCTTGGCGTATGTTGTAATAAATATATTTCTTTGAACGTGGTTTACGATTATGGGATTATGTAATGAATTGGAAATGATTTGAAATGGAATGTGATCTTATTTGAAGTTTTAATTTTTTTCCATATTCATGTGGTTTTTGTGTATCAACGAATCTAACACCGCCGTATTTGGTCACCGAGGATTAATAACTATGGATGACTGCAGCATCCGTAGCCGTTAGTTTTGGGCTCCAAGAAGGGGGATGTTTCATATTTTGACAAATACCATATCGTCAATAGAGAACTTAAGGTCACGTCTTACCTTATCAACGTAGCTCTTTTGTCGCATGGTGTGGTTTCCAGTCATCTTCTAATGATCTATATCTTCTCCAAAGTCTCTTTAGTCATATAAGGCCTAAGTATCAGTTTCTCCATCGTTTCCTACCAAACATAAGGGGTATTGCATGATCGACCACATAAAGCTTTAACGGTGTCATACCAATGCTCAGCTGATAGCTATTGATGTATGCAAACTCCAATAAATGTAAATAATCCTTCCATGAACTCCAAAGTCAAGTATGCAAACTCATAAAAGATTCTCATGTATACTATTCACTCTCTTGTTTTGACCATCAGTTTGGGTGCAATGAGTTGTACTCAAATTTGGCTCTGTCCCCAAATCCTCTTGCTAGCATTTCCAAAATCCTCTTATGGATAATAGATCTTTACTGCTCACAATGTTTTTTTAATACTTTATGAAATCATACTATCCAATGTACATACAACTCAATTAGTTTCGATGATGTTATATATGAATATAAAGGCATGAATCGAGTGCTCTTCTATAATTTATCGACTACAACCCAAATACTATCGTACTCTCATCTATCCCTCGGCAATCCATTGATGAAGTTCGACAATATTTACTCCCACTTCCACCATGGAATTTTAAGAGGTTGTAGAAAATTACTCGGTTTCTTCTATTCATCTTTTATATGCTAACAATTCATACATTTGGAGATTTTTGTCCCAACGTCCTTCATTCCTTCTCAATAAAAAGACATCTTATCTCTATAAATTTAATTTCCTTCAGGATGGATAGTCAACTTAAAATGTTGGCACTCTCGTCGCACCTTATATATAAGTCCTTCTATATCGAGTACATATAATCTTCCAACTTTACGAAGCCAACCGTCTCGGTCAAATCCATACTACTTCAAACCTTTAGACTCGACCCCATCTCTAGTTATTAATAATCTTTGCCAATCTAGCATCACACTTCTGACTACTTTCAATCTTCTCTATATGAGTAGGTCTAATCGTTAAGCTCGATAACATCTTTGACTCTAGCTTACATCTAGTTTGGAAATCACATCTAACTATATAATCTAACTGCGTCCTCTGTAGGAACATAGCTCCAAAGTTGGCATATCACCTACTCAATGCTTCTACAACTGCATTTCCTTTATTGGACATATGTGTCAAAGTCATAAGAGGTTAATAACTCTAACCATCTCTTATGTCGTAGGTTAAGGTCCTTCTATGAAAAAAGGTATTTCAACGTCTTATGGTCGGTGAATAGCTCGAACCTTTCTTCAGCAAGTAATACCTCTCGGCCTTCAACACAAATACTATAGTGGCTAACTATATATATATATATATGGGTTTGGATATCTCTTCTCATGCTGTTTCAGTTGCCTGCTCGCATAAATGAAAATTTTACATCTTTGTACAAATACCGCCCTAAGTCCAATGCCAAATGCATTTGTGTATACTATCAACTCCCCGTTCCCATTTGGAATGACTAACACTAGAGTACTCGTCAACCTTTCGTCTAGACTAATGTACGCATGCTCCCACCTCACATCCCAAATAACAGTTTGATTCTTCTTCGTCAAACGAGTCAACAATGCGGCTATCTTAGAGAAGTCTATAATGAATCTTCGATAATAACCTGCTAGTCCAATAAAGCTTCTCACATTTGTTGCATTCTTAGGTCTTTTCCAATATTAGACTACTGATACTTTGGTAAGTTCTATGGCAATGCCTTGCTCCGAGACAACATGACCCTAAAACCTCACTTATCTCCTCCGAAAGTGACACTTCGAAAACTTAGCTTTAAACGGATGCTTTCTCAACATCTAAAGCACCAATATTAAGTGTGTCTACTGTTCTTATTATGTCCATGAATAGACAAGATTATCATCGATAGACATAAGTACGAGCTTATTAAGTTGATCTTTGAAAGCATGTTCATAATATCAATAAAGTATGTCAATGCATTGATTAGCCCGAATGGCATAAACAACCATTTATAAAATCCCGATGGATCTAGAATGCGTTTGTCGGCACATTATACCTCGCCACTATTAGTTGGTGAAGATGCATCGCCAAATCCAATTAAGAAAACACCTTTGCACCATGGACTTGGTTGAAAAAGTCATCTACATCCGAAAGAGGATACCCGTTCTTTCCCTTAACTTATTCAGCTCATGATAATCAACACAAAGTCTTAATTAGCCATCTACCTTGGTAACGAATATTATAGGTGCTCTTCACTCAGAAGTACTCATTTAAATGAATCCCTTCTTCAATAACTCATTTACTTACACCTTTGTTTCTTGTTGCTCTTTAGGTGTCATCTGTATCAAAGGCTTAACAATGTGTTTGGCATTCTTTGCAGGATTGATACAGAACTCACTATCAATACATAACTCAATATCATTGTATGGTGTTAATCCTATAACCTCTTCAAAATTATCGGGATATCCCTTCGTAATGATGACAACTCAATATGTAGGATCTTTAGCGAATTCAGAAAGTTAACCATCACCGCATCCTTGGGATGCAGCTCAACTCTAGCTTACGTCCATTGACACTCCCTTTCTTCATCAATAACTTCTAACAATCGAGTGCTACTCCATTTCTCTAAAGCTAGTCCATCCCTGAAATAATCCCAAACTCGACAAAACCAAGTGCTAACAAATCACAAGAAAAGATGCATCCATGTCACAATAATATGACGGCATTACAAACCATATTGAAACTAGTAAATCTCCCACATGACTTGACCCTACCAAAGGTCTATCTACTAGGTCATGTATTAACTCTAACCTATCTACTGGATCACTAGATATAAACAAATGGGATGCACCTATATCAAATAAAACACAAACATGTATATCATAAATAGGAAAACATACCTTTTATGCCGATGCCTTTTCCTTTCTTTTTTCACTGATTGAGCACTTGATGAGCTAAAAGTAACATTTAGTGCATAAGCTCTCACCAAATAGATTTAGACAATCCTTCTTGATGTGCCTAGGCTTACCACAATAGAAGCACTTCTTAGCAGCTGGACAATCCCTGGAGAGATCTCCCTTATCTTTACACTTGTAGTAAGTTGGATCAAATTTTCCTTTCTTCTGCTCTTCCTTGCTTTGTAGTTGCTTCTTTCCTTTGCTATTTTAGGGTTGTTTCCATTTTACACCTCTACCTACTTGTGGCTTAGCTTCTTCCTTGGGAATAATAACTTGCTTTGGCTTTGGTTACGAGCTCTCATGCCTCAAAGCCATCTCAGTAGTTTCTCAAAGAGCTTATCGATATGGTTCACCAAGCACTCGCCAAGATAATCATTTAGACCAATAACGAACTTCTCGTTCTTCTTTAGTGGAGTGACGATAAATGCCATCCCATACTTCGAAAAAGAGTCTAAGTCGGCTACATACTCTAAAATAGACATACCGTCTTGCTTTAGATCAACAAATTTTTTAAACAAGATGGATTTCTTAACAGCATGATGAACTTCTTCTTTAAGTGTGCCTTAAACTAGTCCCAAGTGAATTGATCCTTGGGAGTGCAGTTTAGATCGCATTCCAACAAGCCATCACTCTACCTTTAAGTTACCATAGCTAACTTCATTTTTTGCTTATCCTCTAACACCTACACTCACAAGTATCTATCCAATCTAGCATTTCCATCCCAAACTCTTTTCCCATGAATGGCTTCCTCCAAGTCAGGCATATATAATTCATGTTAAGCATAACAAAATCAATCCTATGCACTTGCAATTGAGCACCACCACCCTCCACTACACCAGGAGCGCCTCCTTGGGAATTCCACGTCATATTCATCATCATCTATGTGAACATAGTTTTCATATCAAGGTTAAAGGCTGCCTCTGTGCTCGTTTCTCCTTTAACTCCTAATACTGAGTTTCTAGATGTGTTCCTTGTTTGTAGGCTCATTCTTATTATATGTAGTAAGAATGATCATTCTCTCTTAAAGGATATCAACATAAGTGGAACAAGTGTGTTCAATGTGTCGTACTATATATATATATAGTTTAAAAAGATCAAAATATAACAAGCATGCTCTCTTATATATTGCTTGTTCCCCAAGGCATATGATGGATTTACTAATAGATATTTAGGTGTTCGCTCAACATAAACTCTGATAAAATAAATAGTAATGTTATATACTTTAAATAGATATTAGTGCCGTAGTGGTTCCCAAGCTATAGAGGTAAATCATCAAGGGTTAAAACGATATAATCAATCAACGGATAATCTATCATATATCTCACAATGCGTAGACAAAAATATAATATCAAATTTAGATTTAAAATAGGCAAGACAATAACATAATCAAATTAACTTAAACATCATTAGAGTGTAGGATAGATTCATAAGATTATACTTTATAATATATATAAGCTTATACATCTTCAATACATAAGTATTTAAATAATATAAAATTGTCTCTATATACAATAAAGTGCTAATAGCCTATAGCACTGCACAACAAGATAAGTGGTAATTACTCCATAAAATATCATATATATATAAGAGTAACTGTAACCCTGTTGCTCGTCCTTTGCACGGCTTCATGCGCTATTGTCATACCTAACTCTTGATCTACTCATTTAAAAGTATCCGAGAATATAAGAAGCAATGCAAATAACATTGGGTCAGAAAATAGTCTGGTATGAGCAGTCTATGATCTCAAAAATAGATGTAAAGTTGATATACCATAAATAAGATAAATATGAGATGAGAAGTCATACCTCGCCTACTCCTGCATCTAATAAATTAGGACATATAAACATCGTATGCTAAATTACTACATAAGGGTTATGCTACTCTACCTTAGCATACACTAAGGTATTGGGGTATAAAACTCGATAATATCTATCATCAAGGAAGAGAACCATAACAATCATCAATCAAAACTCCTATCGTATCTTAAGTGGCTTAGGAATGTGATGGGTCTCACTGGTCTAATGGAAGTACCACTTAAATGACCATACTAGTCAACACCTTTAGATGTGTTACTAACAACCGCTTGTTAGTAAGCATCCTTACCTGGTAAAGGCCGGGGCAACCCTACTAACTGCATACTCAATTTTGCTACTAGCAACCACTTGTTCGTAAGCATCCTTAAATTGTGAAAGGTCTTCCCTAAGGTAATTTAACTCCAAGACCTACACATCAACCCCTCTCCTCACTTGGACAATGACAGTAGTACACCATGTTGTCCCCTTACAAGTCACCCTAAGCCAGAACATTCCTGCCAGAACAACCCGAGTGCTCCAGCGAGCTCCCCATAAAAGTATATATCTATTTTCTACTATAGCATGGATGGTACCGATCCATCATAGATCAGTATTAGCTTAGTCAATTCTAGCTCCTATATCTCTCCCAAGCTTAAAATGTCTAAATTTGCTACTTTGATTGATCAGTACCAATCCATCACTCCGCCAAAATTATTTTCTTTGGCCTTGCGGTCGATCACATATGCTTTATGGCCACCAAAAAGGCTAAACATTCACACTGGCATGGATTGACATCGATCCATATGGATCGATGTAGATCCATCACTTAGCCAAGTTTGGCTAAATATTTTTTGGCTCCATTCCAGCAATCGATCCATTTCTGATTTCATTGACCCAATCATCGTGAGAACTCCAACAACGTCGATTTTCTCCCTTTTTATGCCAATCCATTAAGTTGTACCATGATCCGAGTTCTTTTCTATTATGTAAAGGACTTCTCTTTAGAGCCCACTCTATAAACACTCAAGAACCCTCCATCCATATAATTAACTTTTCCCATCCCAATCCATTGATTCCCATGCAATTATTCATTTGAACATACATGCAAACTTAACACACCACATACGTCATCATATCAAGCCAAACAAGTCAGTCAAGCATTACATCAAACATTTAACGTGCATAGATTAGCTTGTATCAACCAAACATATGATTTAAACCATTTAAAATCTGTATTCAAATCAGGTAAGATCTAAAAGTATGGTTTATAACTTGAAAATTGGATCCAGGACATTGTTAAACATATTTTTCAATACATAACATATAAGATTTTATAATCCAACCACCAATTTATTGAAAATCGATCAGATAAGTCCAAACCAATTTGAATTTGAATCCAAATAGCGGAGGAGATGAATTCCCTTCCCTAAAACAGTGGTTTGATGGTCTCCAAGGGATTTCCTAACCCTAATTCCTTAATCTCTTGATATTAGCCTAGGTAAGATGCTTTTAAGTTGAATTAGGTAGAGAGATGGTTATTGGTGGTTTATGTTGAGTTTAGATATGAAAATATAATGATAAGAAGCTTCTCTAGCCCTAGCTACCCAAAAATCTGAAATTAATCGGAACTGGCCTTAATATGGTTTTGGGCCTACAAAGTCTACCTAACTCTACCTAAACTTAAAAAAGTCATATCTTATAAACGACCGGGCCAGATTACTATTATGGCCACTCTATGAAAAGGGAACTATCAAATCTCCCATTTGGGATAAAATTGGATCTAAATTTGACACTTGCCAAATGTTATGGCCATTGTAAGTTTTCTAGGCCAAATCAGTTTATATTTTATTTTAAAGTCCAAAAACACCAAATTACATTATTATCCAAACTTTGAGCACATTTTAAATATGGTTGATTATGTAAATAATATTTTACTTACCTATTGATATGTAAAAATGTGGATTATTACACTTAGCCTCACAATACCAAGATTAGCAAACCAAATATAGAAATACAAAGCAAGTTATACACTAGCATGCAATCCTAATCAACTATACCAGAATAAAAATACTTAGAGTAGATAGAATCATATCGATAAAAATATAGAAGAATGCATCTTCTCTTTTGGGCTCCCAAGTGTTGTTTTTGGAATCTTCACCCTATTGGACCCTAACAAGCTTAGCAACCTTATTCTAAAGTCTCTTAACACTATTCTTAATAATCCAGATAGGTCCCCTAGGAATAGAAACCTCTATTCTAAAATCCATTTCCTCTTGTTGACTTGGCTTAACCACTAAATTTGTGTCATGTACACATTTGTTTAAGTGTAAAACATGAAACACATTGTGTACTTCAGACATCTTTTTGGAAAGATTAACTCTATATGTAAGCTTTCTGATCCGTTCCACATCAACAAATGGCCTAATTAATCTTAGTGAAATTTTCCCAAATCACTGAATTTTACAACTCTCTTCAATGGTGATGTTTTCACAAATATCAAATCATCAACTTCAAACTCAAGATAATACGTCTCTTATTGGCACAAGATTTTTGCTAGCTTTGACGTGCTCTCATTATTTTATATCAACTTGACTTTTTTTGATGTCTCATGGATCATATCCGACCAAAATTTTACCTTAACGGTCGTTTTCTATAAACATGTAGGTGACATACAAGGTGCTTCGTACAAAGCTTCAAATGGTGTCATGCCAACACTAACTTGATAGTTATTGTTTATGCTAACTTGACAAGAGACAAGTGATCCTCCCATGATCTTACAAAATCAAGAATGCAAAGCCTCGGCAAGAGCTCAAGCACAAGATTCACTCTTTCGGTTTGGCCATCAGTTTGGGGAGGAAAGACCGTACTTAAATTCAATTTCATGCCTAATGCATGTTGCAAAATCTTTCAAACTCACTAGTGAAGAGGGGATCTTAATCACTCATAGTACTAGAGGGTACAATATGCAACCTCGCTATCTCTCACACATACAATGTCACTAAAGAAGAAGCGATACTTGAGGCCTTCATTGGAATGGAATGAGCGCTTTTCATCAAGCTATCAATAATAACTCAAATGCTCTCATTTCCTCTCTTACTCCATGGCAGACCATTTATGAAGTCCATGGAAATATGTTCCCACTTCCAACATGGAAACTCCAAAGGTAATACTAAACCACCAGGCTTCTATGGTTTGGCTTTGACTCATTAACAAGTCATGCACTTTTCTATAAACTCTAAAACAACTCATTTCATATGCTTTCAAGAATTAGTGATTTTTACATCATTGTACATCTTGTTGCCATTGGGATAAATAGTCATCCTAGAATGATCACACTTTCGAAGTACCACATCAATCAAAATTTCCATTTAGGAACACTAATCTACTATCTCTATGGATCTAACCCTTCGCATCAATAGTATACCAGTCAATGTGATTAGACTTCTCCCCTTTCTTATTTGGTCCAAGATCCCTACTATGCTTGCATCAAGCCTTTGGATAGAATTGGTCCAATTGATGAGTATGGGTCTAACTTCTAATATCGCCAACAAATGGGTACCACATTATAAAAGATCAGTAATCGAACTCCGCACTCTAAACCCCTTCCATTCAACAAACATAGATCTCAATATAACATGCATTCTATTCAATGCATCCATTACAACATTTCCCTTTTGAAGAGTATAAGAAATATCGAAGTCATTAGATGCCAAGAATTCCTAGTATAAGTCTATAACCAGAGAAATATAGTACATATGCATTAAAAGAAATTCCGGACCCACCTTGAGACAAACTAACATCCCTACATATCATAGAAAAATGTGTCAACCCCAGCACGATTCAACACAATAAAAGTGTCATAAAAAGCATGGAGCACTATGTGCAAACTATCAAGAAGATGATTAGCAATAAAAGAATGTAAAGCTCCCGCATCAAGTAAAACACATATAGGAAAGTCATAAATATAAAAAAAATGCCTTCCACGATGATGCTTTCCCTTTGTCAAGCTTTGGAAGAGATTTTGAACTTGGATTATTTTGGATAGCATAGGCTTTGACCACTTGACCACTATTCAGAAGAGTCAGACAATCTTTCTTGGATTGTCCTGGTTGATCACAATCGAAACATTTCTTAGCTTGAAGATCGACTTGGCAATCTTTCATAATGTGCCCCTTCAAGTTGATAGAGTCCCCTAAGGGAAATTATGTAATTTGTTACATATATCTAACTCGATAACCAATCTTTTTCAAAATAAAATGTATTTTCTTTCTATTATATACATGTTATATTGCGATATAATTAATTAAGTAATTAGTTTAAAGTATATTAATAGAAAATTCTTAAATGGTATGTTATGTGATAGTAACTACAATGTAATGTAACTATGAGAAATTTATCACATTAAAAGTAACATATTATTTTAAATATTCTTAGTCAAGACATTTTGAGATAGGATATCAATACATCTGTTGAGACTATAGCACATAACGCTCTCCAAATGTTGGATAATGTATTGCTCATGATTGCTGGGGCACCAAGGGGTTACGAACAGACAGTTATTGGATAATCATGGAATGACTCACACAAGAATTTCTACTGGTTAATATAACTAAGGTCAAATTGATAGCCTCGAAGTGACAATGTTACCTAGTTCCCTCGACTTGAGAATATTGTGGAACTTCAGTATGGACACTGCACTTTAATTATAGTTTTATTATGTTATGACATACATTGAACGACTATAGTTAGGTCTGAGTTGAAGCATTGGAAGTGGAACACTATTCAATAGAGAATTCATCTCTTTAGTTATATGGGGTTAGTATCATGGTTAATTGTAGTCAACTCAAAATCAAAGTCTCTAGCCAGCGTAGTGCGATTAATAATAATTATTAATATTGAACCAAAGATTTTGTGTTTGAACTTTCAAATTCGAAGTGGGCGATGTTAGAATTTTGATCAAAACCAAATTCCATAAATTCTAATGTGATGTAGTTTTGATGAAGAGAATTGGAGTAAATAATCGTTACTACCAAGTACCGATTATAATAAGTAAAATTGGATTTTACCAAAAGATGTGTAAATAATAAATTTAGCCAAAATATCACACCAGTACCTAAGGTGACGTCTAAACATTAATATTTGAATTGTTCGGTATTAATCACGGTTTGAAATTATACCTATGAGTCATACAACAAAATGATGAAAATTTCGAATGAACCACACGATTTAATGAATTCTTAGTTGGTGAAAAACATTAAATAGATTAATATTTATGAAATGTTGGTTAATGAATTCTACTTAGTTTATTTAAATACCATTAGTATTTAATAAAGTGTGTATATAAAAGTTATAAACGTACGTACCAATATACGATGTTGGTAGAATATTTAAATTCTATTAAAACAGAATAAATATTAAAAGGGATTTAAATAAATTAAATAAATTAATATTTTTTAAATTTTAATTATTAAAATTTTATTTGATTTGTTTAAATACCATTAGTATTTAATAAAGTGCTTATATAGAAGTTATAAATGCAGTTATCGGTATACGATAGCGATAGAATTTTAAATTGGATTTAAACGAGATTAATACTAAGTAGGTTTTGGAATTGTTTGGGCTCGAACCATCTATGTCATGGTCAACCATGGCTTGTGGGATATGAAGAGTCTTTGGTTTTTTAAATGAAAAGGCAAATCTTAATTAAAGGAGGGTGAGTCATCATATCTTTAATGACATCTTTATTTCCCCCTTTATTTTCATTTGTCTTTGTCATTTTTGCTATCCTTCCAAGATCCCTCCAAGGAAAAAATTTCATAGTGTCCGGGATTCCAAAACTCCAAAACAAAATCAAACAAAAAATAAATAAAAAAGATGGTTATCTCTCAATTGTTGCAAGATCCAGAGATTGATTTATTAAATCTAGGAGTTGTTTCATCATTCAAGGTGTTTCTCTTGACTACATCTCAAGGTAATATTCTATTTTATTTATACACAAATTCATTATGTCTATATGCTTTGAATCCTTCACCTCTTATATCCCCTTTACCTATATGAATTTTGAAATATGAATTACATCTCTAATTTCTTCAATTCAATCGGTTGTATTCTCATCTTTTTAATACATTTTAACATCTCCTTGGCCTTCTTATCTATTATTTATAGGTTATCTATGTTAATAATTTTAGATTCATTATTACTTTGTTTGTTTGTTCATATTGTGTGTTTAATTTTTATCTAAATCTCATTCTCATTAATTTATATATGCCTAAGTCGTCTAATTCATTTTTGTTTCAGGAATTATTGTTTGAATAATTTTTTTATTTATACGAAAACAATTTTACTAATAGATTATGTTCCATATTATAAAGTTGAGAATTGAATGCATATACTAATTGGTTTGAAACAATTTTGGTTATTGTTTACACAAAAGTAATATTAGGTCAATACAAAATTCAAAAAAAAAATTCAAAAAAAAAATTAAGCCTTTTGAATTCTTTTTTGAGTTAACTATTGGATTTAAGCTAGATTTGTTTTATTATTTGATGTTATGCATTTTAAACTACAAATTAGTTGAATATATTTGTTACATATTGTTTGTTTTAAAACATCAATTTAATTATTACATATATGTATATAAACACACACATACATATATATATATATGTGTATGTGTGCGTGTGTGTGTGTATTTGTTGTTAATTCAAAGTTTACAAAGTGGACTTTTACATAAAACATTATAACTTTGTTTTTAAACCATCTCTCAATTAAAGCCAACTTTAAATTACATACTTTAATTTTAGTACACTTCATATAAACAAAGTCTATCCTAATGTAAATAGGTATATATATTTGTGTGTGTATATACATACACACACATACATACATAATAAATAAATCTTATGTTAGAATAAAAAAATTATTTTGAATGACAAAGGCACGTAAAAGAGGAAATATGTCTGCTGCAGGGGAAATATGTTTGTTGCAGTGTAGATCCCAGCATATAAACTACGTTCACATTAACTATGTACACTTCCTAAATGTTGCACTTCCACACATGGGTGCATTCGATGCGCTCATTGCAACAGACATGCAACCTAAAATTAAAGTTAACAAATTTTAAACGAAAGAAATAAAATGAAATACTCATAGTGAAAGGAACAAAATATAAATACTAAAAATATCCTTCTCAGATGGTATCTCAAAACAAAATCTCAGAAAAATAGTACGTAGTCAAATACAGAATACAAAGAAATACCACTCAAATTCTGATAAAAGAAATACTAAGTATTGACAAGCTAAACAGTTACATGGAGAGTAAAAAAGCATAAGCAACTCATGTGATGAGTTTGCTTCTCCAAGTACTAAAATCGGGCCAAATTATCCGCTGCCCTGTCCTCCTGTGGTGGGGAAAGAAAGGAAAAAGGTGGGTCAAACAAAAATCTATTGAATAAGTATAGGTTTAATATAGGATGATCTAGGGTATCTTACAAGTGTTCGTGTATTCCTAGGGTCCATTACTTAAGGGTTTTTATTCAACACCCAACTACACTACAACTTGTGAAGGCTACCACAAGGATCAAACATACGAATTGAACTTCAATAACCAATAATCGGCCACCACTCCTAGAGCTATTCGATATGGGAACATCGCCACTAAGCTACTAGACATGTAAACACTACCACTAGGCTACTAGACATGGAAACGCCACCTCTAGGCTATATGGGAACAAATTTCCCATAACTATGACAACATGTAACCCAACTACGCATCGAAGGGGAGTCTGCAATGCTAACTCGTCGGTATGTCTCATCGTCTGCATCCTTGTCGACCTCTCGACCGTAGTGTTCACCTCTTATTGCACGCCTCGAGCTCCATCTACCATACATTATCACGCCGCATCAGAATCATGCATAAGGAGTCCTATTATGTCAGGACCACACACTTTATCAGGCATCAGTCAGTGCTTCGCGTCTACTGTAGAACTCCTGTGGGTGCCATTGTGATAAAATCGTCCCCAGTCGAATAATCGACTCTCATTGGGTAAAGTGCATTCACCAGATTCTGCAACGTCCTAGCGCCATCTCTTAGGGGACTAGCTTCCCTACTGCCTCTAACATATACCCATATGCATACGATATGCTTATGCAACCAAGTAATAATTTATATTAATTTTATTTCCAACATGGGCCTTAGGTTGAGGTTCAGATTTTGCAATTCAGGCCTCAACTGGTCGACCACTACACCCTGTTAGTTGACCGCTTACGGTCGACTGCTAAGGATAAACGGTCGACCAGTCGTGCCGTAAAATATAGAGTTTTTAAATTTTCGATTATGCGATTGTATTTTTTTTAATTTCTTAAATTCTGCATTATACAACGAACCCTAAACAATGACTTGCCTATATTTCCCATTCATAGATTTATACAAATTTAATTGCACTTGTTTAATCTGGATTTAACAAATTTAGAGTTTAGGTTCAATAAAAGAGGGGTTTAACTTGAGTAAAAATCAAACTTATCAATTTACACCAATTTCAGTTTCTAATTTAGATTTCCGGTTTGCAATTAGGGTTTACAGTTTAATTTCTAACATCCTAGATCATACAGAACAAGTTAAAATTAACTGTAAATTATCAACTTATTAAACTTATCCCCGCTTACCTGGGATCCAAGCTTTAACAATACGCTCCTTTAGAGAATCGTCACCCATTAGCTTGCTTCCTCTAAAATACAATTTCTAGCACGCTCTTGCTTTGATTTAAATTTATTCTTGAAGAAAGTTTATAAGTGGAGAGAAGAAATTTTGACAGAGTTTCATTATTGTAAATCTTCTAAGCCTAGGTGTTACTTTATAGGGGTTAGAGATTGATTTGGAGCATTGGATTTACCTAAGGAAATCTTTAGTTTGATCATGGACACATCAATTTCTTGGCAATGAAGAAAAATAGTCGGTTCGATCTTGTCTGTTCGATCGCATGCTCCAGGTCATGAAATTTGCACGTCAATGGTCAACCATTAACGGGGACCGGTTGACCGCTACTGGTCGACTGTCGAACCCCAGGGGTCGACCGCTTGTTGTGTTAATTTTGGGTAAGTTTTTATTTTTAATTTATTTCGTTTTTAAATTTTCAAACGTCCGTAACTTCTACTTTCTAATTCTGATTTCAAAGTGTTATATATGAAATTTTCCTAGAAAATAGCTACAAACACAATGGTGTAGGTTTCGTAGCTAAATTTGGATGTCTATGAAAATTTAATTTTAGCTCTTGTTTTATTTAAATTTAATTTTTTTTATTAAGTTTTACATTAAATTTTCGGAACATCCTCGAAATCTTAAAGGACGGAGAAATTGTAACTTATTGGCAATAGCTACAACCATCTACTCATCCATCCTCCGTGGGAAATCATTGTCCTTAGTAAATTTCTAATGTTGTATGTGTATATAAATGCAATGTGAAATGCATATGAACCTATATTAATGTAAAGAGTAGGCGGTCTCGTGATCTAGTCGACCTCCTATCATGCAAATGCTCATGCCATGAATCCAAAATAATGCAACATCCTAAGTAATATACTTGCAATTCTATATGTATGTGCAACCATCATTCCATGTGAGCATCCACATGCATAATGTTTAACAAGATAAACAACAAGCAAGATATAATGTGAGTGTGTATGTACTATCTAGAGGATATACTATCTTATATGTGTAAAGAAACCATCCAAATAATACATTCACTAGCATCCACCATCCATAACATGTCCTAATAACACGTTTACAACCATTCCTACCATCCAATGGTCTCTACCTAAAGGGTATACCAAGCTAAGTCCTAATGCTTAAGAAACCTTTACTTATTAACTTAAATTGGAGACGTACCAGAAAAGAGATGTAGGTGGGTAGCTCAGATCTTCTCCTCGGGCTCCCATGTACTCTCCACTGGATCGTCTCCCGATTGGACCTTAACGAGTTTGATTTTTTTTGTTGTGGAGTCACTTTGTATCATGCTCAAGAATACGAGTGGATGCACACGAACAAGTGACTCCCTCTTCGCCTCCGCCTTCTTTAGCTAACTCGGCTCTACTACGGTAGCTGAATCATGTAAACATTTTCGCAAGTGCGGCACGTGGAAAACATCATGTATTCCCGCCAACTTCTCAGAAAGCTCTACCCTATATGCCAACTACCATATCTTCTTCGTTATAGGAAAAGGTTCTACGAATATTAGTGCTAGCTTCCTCGGACTACCAAACCACATGACGTGCCTAAGCGGTGAGACCTTCACAAACACCATGTCACCCACTATGAACTCTAACTTTGCACGTCTTCTGTCAGCATAAGACTTCTGCCTATCTTGCGCGGTTTTCATTCTCCTACGGATCAAGTCTACATTCTATGATGTCTCCCTCACCATGTCCGGCCTAAGAATAATCCTATCTGTAGTGTCCCGTCAACACGATGGTGATCTATAAGGTCTACCGTATAGCGCCTCAAATGGTGTCATCCCAATGCTTTCCTAATAGCTGTTATTATAGTTAAACTCTACCAATGGAAAATGATCCTTCCAAGAGCCTCTAAAATCCAAGATACACATCTGAAGCAAATATTCCAAAATTCGAATCACTTTCTCTGTCTGTCCATCTATCTGTGCGTGATGAGCGATACTCAAGCTCAACTCGGTGCCCAAAACCTCCTGTATACTCCTTTAAAACTCATTGGTGAAAAGCAGATCTTGGTTGCTAACTATGCTAGTAGGAACTCCAAGTAACCTAGTAACCTCCCTTATGTATAAAGTCACCAAAGATACCACCGTCCTCGTACACCTAACCGGTATAAAATAAGCACATTTGGTCATTCGATCGAGTATGAACCAAATACTCTCATTCCCCCTCCTACTCCTTGGTAATCCATCAATAAAGTCCATGGAGATACTCTCCCACTTCCACTGAGGAATATCCAACAGCTGCAACAATCCTCTCGGCTTCTTATGCTCTGCATTTACCCTCTGACAAGTGATATATCGAGCCACATACTCTACCACATGCTTCTTCCTACCCGACCAATGAAAAACTCTCTTCATATCATGTACATCTTATCTCCACCAGGATGAATGGTCATACTCGAACGATGAGACTCTGCTAATACTAGGTCAATCAACTCCAAAATGCTAGGAACACATAACCTACCATCTTTTCGTAGCCATCCCTTTGAGTCAATGGCATAATGCCTCAAATGACTTGACTGCTTTCCCTATTAAGCTTCTAGAAAATATCTACTGATTCTTTATATTGCTTCTGACTAGATCCAATATGCTCCATAACTGTCGGTTGTACATCCAAAGTTGCTAAAATACTGGGGTAATATATGATGATGGTCATAAATCAAAAGTAGAAATGAACTCCAAATGCATCCACACCAGGAACAAAGGACGCAATACTGCATGTTGTCTACTCAAGGCATCAGCCACTACATTGCCCTTGCCTGGAGTATATGAGATATTAAAATCGTATGATGCCAAAAAATCTATCCACCTCTGTTGCCTTAAATTCAAGTCCTTCTAAAAGAATAAATACTTCAGAGACTTGTGTTCCGTATATAGTTTAAACAGTTCTCCTAAAAGATAATACCTCCATGACTTGAGCGCAAAGACAATGGTCGATAACTCAAGATCATGGGTAGGGAAGTTTCTCCCATGGACCTTCAACTGTTCACGAGTGTAGCTCACCACTCTTCCTTCTTTCATCAAGATTGCACCTAATCTTGTTCCATATATGTTGGTATATATTGTGAATGTCATCTCACCATCGAGCAATACCAAAACATGTGCACTAGTCAACACTTCCTTTAGCTTAATAAAAGCATCCTCATATGTCACATCCTAAGAGAAAACTAAATTCTTCTTTGTAAGGCAGGTCAAAAGGGCAGAGAAAACTAAATTCTTCGCAAATTCCTTAATCAACTTCTGATAATAGCCCACCAAACAAAGGAAACTCCTCACTTTCAGGGCATTCTTTGGCATATGCCAATTGTGACGACTGTCCTATTCTACCAACACTAATAATATTGAAATAGTGCGATGCCCGGTTAATATAGGACAATCATCAGGGTTGAAAATGAAACAAATATATCACATAACCTGTCGAATATCTCGCAGCACATGGATAAATTATAATATCACAGATATAACAAGATACATAGTAATAACTATGTGAACAAATCATCAAAACATAGATCCACAGAGTTATATACGAATGCAGTAGAGTTCATACAATGGCAATAAACTCCACAACTGTCTCATAACAAGAAAATAAGCAGTCGCCACTAAGGCTCCCCAGTGCTGCACAGCAGAATAAGCATAGGAATCCATATAAGTTTATAATACAAGATAGCTCCATCCAGTTGGTCCTCTGCATAGCAACTGCATCACCTAGACCTATTATCTAGTCTACTCATTTAAGAGTACCCATGATAATACGAAACAAAGCATAAAACCTTGGGTCATACAATAGTCTGTTGTGAGCGATAAATGAGTCTCAAAATACTATGCAAGTAAATATGGCAAGGAACAAAGGCACACGAATCATAGTTGATCTGTCCCTACAACCAAAGATTTAGCACATAACATCATAATATGTAACTCTACAAATAACATAAAGGTACTCTACCTAAAATAAGGATATCAGCTCTCCAGGTAATCCTGTCTCCATTACCTACTCCCAATGATATCTCTAAGTGACAGCCTAGAAAGCAACTAAAGCAACCATATCATCCATCAAGCAATCCCCAATATCACTCCATGTGCCATGAATATATGATAACTCGTATGGCCTTCTTACTGCTAGGAACTAATGGAAATATCGATTTTTAGTGTACTATTGTATCACATAGCTCAAAGCTAGAGACGTGTCTCGTAGCCCAAAGCTAGACACTAGACCCAAAGCAACTAATCCAGGGTATTCAGATCCACTCCATTGACTCATGGGCATCCCCACTTATAATAACTTTACTTCGAGTACAATAGAAAACACTTCGAGTATCAACGGTTCCTTAGCACATAAATCTGAGCCCTCCTTTGCTCCATTCGAATACAAGCCCTTCCTTTGCTCAGTCCAGTTTCCATTATTCAGAACCCCTCACATTCCCATTCCATAGCTACCTCCTTTATCAAGCCGCTAACTTCGGTACCAGCTCCCTTCATGAGTTACCAACCGAAGATACAAAGCTTTTATCATGTTATTGCATCGCCATCTAATCCTTAAGCGGACGAGCCAACACCTCCATCATGATCTAGAGAGCCCCCTGCTTCCTTCTAGTATAAGCCTGGCCCCACTGAAATCACCAAAATAACTCGATGCAGAGTCAAAATGACTTAACACCATGTCATTTACATAGCCACTTTTGGCTAAGTAAATCTTTCTACTTCCAGTACACCTTTTTCCAAGTGCTTTAGACCCCAACCCATCTTCCAAAATAACCCAGTCTTCATTCTAAAGCTTCTTATTCAAGTCTTGGAAACAACTCGGCATATCATCCAATTCTTAACCAGTCTCCTGCATCTTGCCATGGACCACCTCTATTAGCCATGCTCAGGAGACCAATGCCAATCACCGAACAATCTAGCCCTTCAAAATGACTTAGTATCGACTCTTCAACTCGACCTTAGCCATATTGAGGTGCGAATTATTCTACAAGCTCCTCCCATGCTTTAGAGCCTCTCCTCCAAGTTTCGTCCAATTCCGATCAATTTTCTTGCGATTTGCCAAATTCACCAACCTATCTTCCTAAACATCCATATCACTAGCAAACAACATCAAAGCACAACATACAAACATAGAATAACATGCATATACATCCATTCATACAAGCAATACATAAGAATGTGATAAACAAGCCAATTCTAATCTAGATCTACATATTACATGCATATATGAATATGAATAAGGAGAATTACTAAATCATTTTTGAAATCCATTTCAAAGATTCACAAATTTAGGTCATTAACATATGATAACATGTAATTAAAGTTAGAAAAGGTTTAAAGGCCAAAAATCATGTTAAAACATGTAATTCTACCATATAAACTTGCATAGGATAGTGAGAAGGCATAAATTACTCACCAATTACCAAAATCAACCAATTCAAATCTAGATCCAATGTGGAAACAATAGAAAGCGATGCAAATCAACCAAAATGATGATCTCTATCTTCTAATTGATGATCTTCTCTCTAATTAATGATTTAGCTAGATTTAGAGAGTAATTTATGTGATTTTGGATGAAATTAGGGTTAATATCGGATTTGGAAAAGAGGAAAAAAAATTAATTTGACTACTACGGCCCCCTATTTATACTAATCTCGAATTAGACTAATGGGCATACTTATGGGCTTAATTAATTACACACTAATATTGGCCAATAGTTGTCTAAACTTAAAAGAGCATATCTTCCTAACCGTGAGTTAGTTTTCATATTATGACCACTATACGGAATGGAAAACCATCATACTGAATCAATGGAACTAGTTTGAGACCCTAATTCGACTCTTATCAAAAGATATAGCCCAAACAAGTTTTTTAGGATCAAAATGGCATATAGAAATTTGAAAAAAAACATATATGTGTAAAATGTCCCTAAGAGTCGTATCTCAAAATTATAGAGTCATGCGACCTCACATGAATAAAATAAAAATATTTTATGATCCTTCGATATGTAAATTACGGATCGTTACATTCTACCCCTTTAGGAATTTCACCCTCAAAATCCCTAAACAAGTCAAGAAATAAGCAGCCATAGTTACTTCGCATGCCCAGCAACCATCAACCATGTCAAAAAAAGCAATCATGCAATCAATAGTGAACCTACCCTAGCATGCGGAATACAAACTATCAAATGCAATATGCAATGGTGAAAGTAGATACGATAAACGATGGAACTTACCATTCAAAGAGCTCCGGATATATAGTCCTCATGCACTCCTCAATTTTCCACTTACAATCATCATCACTTCCGCTCCATTGTACCCTTATTAGCTTTATCGACTTTCTCCTGAGTTGTTTCGTATTGTGTCCAACAATACGAACTAGCCTACGAGATCTCGAAACTTCTAGTCCTACCTCAACATCTTCAAGTTGATCTGGTGTCATTATTATACTTGAGTCATGCACAAATTTCCGTAGGTAGGAGACATGAAAGATATTGTGCATGTTTGCCATCTTCTGGGGTAAGTCAACCCTATACGTTGACTTCCCAATCCTTTCTATTATCAAGAAAGGACCTACGAATCTCAATGCCAACTTCCCCTTATTACCGAATCGAACAACATTCTTCCAAGGAGATACCTTCACAAAAACCATATCCCCAACAGAAAATTCCAAATCTCTACGTCTTTTATCGATGTAGCTCTTCGGTCGATCCTGAACGGCTTTTGTTCGTTGTCAAATGATCCCAATCTTTTTTGAAGTTTCTCTAATCATATCTAGCCCAAGTATCAATTTCTCGCCCACTTCCCACCAATATAAAGGAGTGTTACACGGTCGACCATACAATGCTTCATAAGGAGCCATACCAATACTTGACTGATAACTATTGTCGTATGCAAACTCCACAGATACATATGGCCATCCCATGATCCTCCAAAATCTATAATGCATGCTCGCAAGAGATCTTCCAATATACGATTTATTCTTTCAGTTTTCCCATCCATTTGCAAGTGGTAAGCCGTACTAAGATGCAGCTCAGTCCCTAATGCCTCTTGTAAGCTCTTCCAAAACCGACCGGTGAACAACGGGTCTCGATCGCCTGCAATGCTCTTTGTTACACCGTGAAATCATACTATCCACTTTACATACAACTCTGCTAGCTTAGATGCCGTTATACTTGACTTGACGGGTATAAATGTAGCGCTCATGCTCAACCGATCAACCACGACCCAAATTCTATCTTACCCTGCTTGAGTCCTCAACAGTTCATCAATAAAATCCATCGATACTTGCTCTCATTTCCACTCAGGAACTTCTAGCGGTTGCAACAATCCACTGGGTATCTTTTGCTTTGCCTTTACCAATTGGCAGTTCATACACTTCGAGATGAATGTCCCAATATCTTTCTTCGTACCTTCCCAATAAAAGGTCTGCTTCATATCTTGGTACATCTTGTTACCTCCAGGATATATTATCAACCTAGAATGGTTGCATTCTCATAGAGCTCCATCTCACAATCCATCAATATCGGGAACAAACAGTCTTCCATTCTTATGGAGCTAACCTTCTCGGTCGAGTCCATATTGCTTCATATCCTTGGACTCTACTCCCTCTACTGTCTTCGTTATGATCTCCACCAGCCTTGCATCTCGCCTCTTACTAGCACCGATCCTTTCTATTAGAGTACATCCGATCGACGAATTTGCTAATATCTCTGGTTCCAGCTCGTAATGAGGCCTGAAATCAAATCCAACAATGTACTCAATGTGCTTTCATTCCAAGATCATTGCTCGCAAACTAGCATGTTTTCTACTTAATGCATCAGCGACCGCATTCCCTTTTCTAGTATACAGGAATTGCTAAAATCATAGGAGGCTAAGAACTCTAACCACCGTTGCTGACAAAGGTTGAGATCCTTCTAAGTGAAAAGGTACTTTAAGGATTTGTAGTCCGTAAATAGCTCAAACCTTTGTCCTAGCAGGTACTTTAAGGATTTGTGATCCATAAATAGCTCAAACCTTTCTCTTAGTAGATAATGCCTCCACATCTTCAAAGCAAAAACTATTGCCACCAATTTCAAATCATAAGTTGGATAATTTCTCTCATGCGGCTTTAGCTGTCAACTAGTATATGCAACAACTTTTCCCTTCTACATCAATACTGCACCCAATCCAGTACCACAAGCGTCTATGTATACCATCAACTCCTCGTTCCCGCTTGGAATGGTCAATACTGATGCAATCATCACCCCTCTTTCAGACTCACAAACGCATGTTCACACTTCCTGTCCCAAACAAAAGCCTGATTCTTCTTATCAAATTAGTCAATGGTGCTGCTATCTTTGAGAAATCCTTGATAAAATGCCTATAGTATCCTACCAATCCTAGGAAAATCCTCATATCCATAGCATTCTTGGGTTGGTTCTAACCTTGGGTTGCTGCCACCTTTGTAGGATCCACTGTTATACCCAGTCCAGAAATGATGTGACTCAAGAACCTCACTTCTTTTATCCAGAAGTGACACTTATAGAACTTCGCTCTCAACTTATGATTTCTCAAAACCTCTAGCACAATTCTCAAGTGCGTCTTATGCTCCTCTTCGGTCCTGGAATAGGTCAAAATATCATCCACGAATACAAGCACGAACTTGTTCAGCTGGTCTTTGAAAACCCAATTTATGAGATCCATAATGTATGTCGGAGCATTGATCAACCCAAATGACATCACCAACCGCTCATAAAAACCCAATAGCATACGAAACGCAGTAATAGCCACACTCTCCTTTGATACTTCAAAATGGTGAATTCCCATTGCCAAATCCAATTGAGGGAACACCTTCGCACCGTGAAGTTGATCAAACAAGTCATCAATACGTAGGAGCAGATACTTGTTCTTCTTTGTTACTTTATTCAGCTCACAATAATTCACACACGGCCTCAAGGAACCATCCGCCTTAGTTGTGAATAATACTGGTGTACCCCACTTAGATATACTCCTTAGAATGAACCCTCTCCTTAATAGGTCATTCACTTGCACCTATAATTGCTTTTGCTCTCTGGGTGCCATACGCCTCAAAGGCATAACTATCGGTCTGGCTTCCTTTACCAAGTCTAACCTAAACTAAATTTCTCTATGCGGTGGCAATCCGGTCAGTTCCTAAAATAGATCCAGATACTCTTTAGCGATAGGCACAGATGACAACCCCTCCCGTGGAACTTCAAGAAAATATAGAAAGCTAACCATCACCCCATTCTCTAGTAGGCAGCCAATCATTATCGTCTGCCCTTTCACATCTCCGATTTTCACTAATAACTCCTTGCAATCCACTATTGCCGCATACTTCTTAAGTCAGTCCACTCCCAAGATAATCCCAAACGCAACAAAATTGGAGAAAAAGTAATCACAAACAACCGATGATAGATCTCATTGAAATGGACAATACCCAAAACTCCAAATCAATAAATATGAATATACTTTCAGTAACAAATTCATATTATACAATAATAATATCTCACAAATTCTTTCAATCATACTATCATTATTCTTCCTAAAATCTTTTCGAAATCAATTCCAATACCAATACGGTTTAAGTTCTCAAAATCTCTTCATTTACAAAACACATTTTATAAACCATTTCCATATAAATCTCTTTAATATAAAATTACTTCAAAAATATTCAATTCCAAATATTTCTATGTCTTTTCAAAGAAATCATTTCATTCAAAAGATAAACAGATTTAAAATTATAATAAACATCTTTTATTATAACAATTAATCAAATATTTTCATCGAACATCTTACAGTCAAACTGAGAAATTCTAATCACAAGGTGTTCGTGTCCACCCAACCCATGCATGAAAAGATAATTACTCCTAACCTAGTTGAGCAAAATCAACAATCAATATACAATAATAAATGCTCATAAACTGGCCAAGCACAATTCAAATCACCAAACAAACAATAATAGCAACACATTATGAAACACCCCACACCCCTTAGTATACCCAAAAAGGGCACACCAAAGGATGTGGTGCGTTATAGGTATAGCTAAAGCATCACAGAGACTAAGATGAACAAGACAAATAAGTAAAAATAGCGGAAACATTTAAATAATAACTTATCATTCAAAATTAAACTTCGTCATAAAAACATAACATGTCTCAAAAACTCGAAATCTCTCATGTCTTAAGCAAATACATCTCAGCCTCATATAATCAGAGTTAAAGTTACAATATATTAATCCCTCTCACAAGTGCCAATCCATCATAAGCCAAATGAAAAAGATGAAAAGCAGAAGAATACATCTAAAATGAGAAAACTCCGGAAATGAATCTCCATGCAACCTGAATCAAATATCCTCAACTCTGCTGGCCTATTGGGGGAAAGAGGAAAGATAGAGGAGTGGGTCAGACAATAAGTCTGGTGAGTGAAAGTAATTACTAGGATTTCTAAGCAAGATAAAGATAATAGACTAAGCAATAGTTCTAGCTTGAAAGGAAAATACAGAAAAGATAAAACTCGGATAAAATACTGTTTCTGATTCTATTTGACAGTTTGCTTTGATTGTTTGATTGTTTGCACTTGTCTTAAACTACTGTGATTAGGCTGAAATCCTAATCCTATCTCAACTACTAACTTGATTAGACTGAAATCCTAATCCTACCCATTGATCGGCCTTTCCTATCTCTGTTCTGCCACTGTGAAGCAATCATGTTGGTCACAGCAAAAGACACCTCTTTAGCGCTTAGGACGCAGTAGCGAATTATTTACCCTAATCAATGTCGCACGCTCGGTCATCGCCAGTACACACTAACTGTCACCCCTTATTTGACCATTTATTTTCCCTAATCAGCATAAGCATGCCCAGCCTCACCTACGTGTGAGACCATCAGTCCTAGACCCTAAAGGCATTGCTGCCAGTACTGGTCCTAACAAACAAATCTTCTAGCTTTGTGCCCCTTGCCCAAATCCCCAGATTTGAGCTTCTATCTATTGGTCACTTATTTACCCTAATCAGCATAAACGTGTCCCAGCCTCACCTACGTGTGAGACCATCAGTCCTAGACCTAAAAGGGAATGCTGCCGGTACGGGCCCTACTTCTATATTTGCTTATTAACTTAATCCAAGATCTAAGTTTTTAAAATAAGCCACTTCTGTTATCTCTTCTTTCTAATTATAACCTACGTGTTATAATTATTCTTGCAACTGTTACTCTTCTATTTTCTCTTTTTAGTTATAACCACTTGTTTTAATTATGCTTGCAAATATCTTAAATTTTCTTATTTCGGTCCATCTCTATTTTTATTTCAGTTTTTCTCATTTTACATTTGATTTCTGTAAATTTAGTGTTATTCTATTTTAATCCATATTTGCGAATTCTTCTCTTTTTAATATTTTATTCGCATAAAAAAGGATTAAATCTCTAAAAGAAGAAACTAACATTTACATGCTAAATTCCAACTTAAAACAAATGTAAATAACTGCAATTAACTGTAAATAACTGAATAAAATAGCTGAATAAAAATAGACTGAAAAGAACTTCTGAAATTTACTTAAAAACTGACTGTAAATAAACTTTCATAAAAACTTTCTCAAAATTATAGAAAAACTACAACTATTGAGAACCCTATTATTTTAAATTGCTTACAAATCTAAAATAATTATAAAACACTCACCTGCGGTCCTTAGCTCTAGTCCTGGGCCCTCCTGGATCCACTTCTAGGGTGTAGAATATTTTTATTATAAAGACTTCCTCCCCATAAAAAATTTCTATTTAGGGTTCAGCCTCAGTCAATGAACCCAATTGGGAGAAAATATGAATGAGAAAATAGCTAGGCCTAGGGTTCTATTTATAGTGAGGCTTAGGGATCTCAAGCCGTCGGATTTGTAGATTAAATCTTGTGCAACCATGTCATAGGCTCACTAGGAACCGTCGGATGCAAGCACGAACGCACAGGATTTCACGAAAATTGGATTATAGGGTCTTCGGCTCGTACCTGGATGAAATATCGTCCAGGCGGAAGTGCGGGTCGATCCATGTTCCTTGGGAATCGACCTACAGGCTGACCTGACCAAAACAAGGGTCGACCCATAAGGGTTTTGTTATATATTTTTTTCGTTTTTGTTTATTTAATTCTGATTTCTTGTTTCTCTCATAACTTCTCCATACTAGCTCGGATTTCAACAAGTTATAAATGGAAATTGATCAGAAAATCGCCACAGACCCAATGGTGCAACTCATGTTGCTCGATTATGACAATTTCACAAACTTATTTTATTAATTAATTAATTCGTTAATTAATTATTATAGCTCAAATTTTGGGTTGTTACATTCTCCCCTCTTTAAAGGATTTCGTCCTCGAAATCTCCAAGGATAGAAGAATGAAATAAATATTTTCATCCAAATTCCACAACCACATATTAAACCATCATCCATTACATTCATTGTCCTTAAGCTTTCTAATGCAATTTATGATATATGCAATAGTGTAGTGTCAATGTCCCCAACTAATGCAAAAGATTAGGCGGTCAACTGATTCGGTCGACCTCCTTTTTATGCACTCATGTCTGTGCTATGTATCCAAATGAATGCAAATTCCCTAATGACAACTGATAGTTCTATATGCGTGCTACAATCATCATCCAAATGCAACAATCATATGGTAATCACCCATTCATAGCAACCATGAAATAAAAATGCAAGTGCATACACATCCATACGCATATGCTTTAGTGACCTAGTTAGGCCGATCTCTAAGAGATAATTGTGCCTAGTGTGTGTATATGTGTCATTAGCATTCACTAGAAAACACATGCAACCACTAGCATCCATCATACATAACATGTTCTAGTAATAGGTTTACATTCAGTCCTACCATCCATAGGTTAAATCCTAAGATCTACCCTCCCAAAGGATACCAAAGGAAAGAACCTATTCAAAACTAAAGATGGAAATAGGAAATTCAAGATGTACCATCAAAAAGATGCGGATAAGAGGTACGTCTCTTCTCCTCAGCCTCCCACGTAGCATCCTCAATACTATCTCCCCACTGCACCTTAACCAAAGGGACTTCCTTATTCCTAAGCTTCTTGATATCATGCCCAACGATCTTGGTAGGAATGCGATGAACCGATGCTTCTCTCTCCACTTCAACTTCCTCAAATAGGCTAGGTTCCACTACCTCTGCTAAATCATGTAAGCACTTTCTCAAGTGTGAAACATGAATAACATCATGAACTCCTGCGAGCCTCTCTGGTAGCTTTATTCGATACGCCATCTTCCCTACCCTTTCCACAATGGGGAACGGTCCTATGAATCTGGGAGCAAGTTTCCCACTTGATCCAAACCTCACTACCTTTCTTAGCGGAGACACCTTAATGAAAACCAAATCTCCTACCTCGAACTCAATATCCCTTCACTGCTTATCTGCATAGGATTTTTGTCTATCTTGGGCCGTCTTCATTCTTCTTCTAATCAAATCAATCTTTTCCAAAGTCTCTCTAACCATGTCGGGACCAAGTAGCAATCTTTCTGTAGACTCCAACCAACATGATGGCGACTTGCAAGGTCTTCCATAAAGGGCTTCAAAAGGAGCCATCCCAATTCTAGCCTGAAAACTGTTGTTATAAGAGAATTCCACTAAACGAAGGTGCTCCTCCCAAGTTCCTCCAAAATCAAGAATGCACATCCTCAACAAATCCTCAAGAACTCTATTAACTCTCTCCGTTTGTCCATCCGTTTGAGGGTGATAGGCCGTACTCAATCTAAGTTGTGTCCCTAAAGCCTCTTGCAAGCTCCTCTAAAACTCGCTAGTAAAGATAGGGTCTCTGTTGCTCACTATGCTAGATGGAACTCCATGAAGTCGGACTATCTCACGAACTATATGGATGCCAAATAAGGTGTTGTCCTCTTACTCTTGACTGGAATGAAGTGGGTGCTCTTAGTCAAATGATCTACAATCACCCAAATACTGGTATTCCCCTTCCTAGATCAGGGTAAACCATCTATGAAGTCCATCAAAACAATATCCCACTTCCACTCAGGTACATCCAATGTTAGAAACAATCTGCCAAGCCTCTACTGCTCCACCTTAACTCTTTGGCACACAAGACACTTAGCCACAAACTCTGCTACATCCTTCTTCATGCCACTCCAATAAAACACTCTCTTCATGTCCTTATACATCTTATCTCCACCCGGATGAATAGTCATCCGGGAATGGTGTGCCTCTGCTAGAACTGCTCTTATCAAATCTCCCGTGCGGGGGACACAAAGTCTTCCATCTCTCCTTAGCCACCCTTTACTATCGATGGAATAGCGTTGGAGATGTCTAGAGACCTCTCCTCCACTAATCCTATCCAGAATATCCACAAGCTCTGATTCCTCTCGCTTCCTTGAGCGAATCTGATCTATGAGGTTAGGCTTAACCTCAAGTGCTGCCAATAATCCAGGAGTAATGTTCGTAGAGGGTTTAAAATCAAAGGTGGAAATAAACTCTAGGCTTTTCCACTCCACGAACATTGGACTAAGGGTTGCTCTCTTCCTACTTAACGCATCTGCAATCACGTTCCCCTTGCCAGGGGTGTAAGCTATCTCAAAGTCGTATGATGCTAGAAACTCCATCCAACGTTGCTGCCTCAAGTTTAAATCCTTTTGTGAGAACAGGTACTTCAATGGTTTATGGTCAGTGAAAAGCTCAAAACTCTCTCCTAGCAGGTAATGTCTCCAAGACTTGAGTGCGAAAACAATAGCAGCCAACTCCAAATCATGGGTGGGGTAGTTCTTCTCATGAGTTCTCAACTGTCTACTCCCATAGCATACTACCCTTCCCTCTTGCATCAATACTGCCCCAAGGCCTGTCCTACATGCATCAATGTATATTGTAAAAGGCTTAGCTCCGTCGGGTAAAACTAACACTGGTGCACTAGTAAGGGCTCTCTTTAGCATCGTGAAGGAATCCTCACAATCCACATCCCACATGAATGCCGCATTCTTCTTAGTGAGGCGAGTAAGCGGTGCTGAAATCTTAGCAAAATCTCTGATAAACTTCCTATAATAACCAGCTAAACCTAGGAAGCTTCTAACTTCGGTAGCGTTCTTGGGGGCCTTCCAATCCTGTACTGCTACTATCTTAGCGGGATCCACAGCTAAACCCTCTCTTGAGACTACATGCCCTAAGAAACGCACCTCCTCACACCAAAAGTAACACTTCGAGAATTTTGCTTTCAACCGATGAACACGAAGTGTGCGAAGAACCTCCTCAAGATGAATAACATGCTCTTCCATACTCTTGGAAAACACCAGAATGTCGTCCAAAAACACTACAACAAACTTATTTAGGACATCTAGAAAAACACGACTCATCAGATCTACAAAATAGTTTGGGGCATTGGTCAGCCTAAACGGCATAACCAACCACTCAAAGAATCCATCGGGTGTCCTAAATGTTGTCTTATCGATGCTATCGTTAGCGACCCTAAGCTGATGAAATCTAGTGGCTAAGTCAAGTTGAGAAAATACTGAGGAGCCAACCAACTGATCGAAAAGATCATCTATCCTAGGAAGTGGGTAACGGTTCTTCTTCATGAGCTTATTCAACTCTCTATAGTCTACGCAAAGTCGAAGGGAACCATCCACATTTGTAGCGAAGACAACCGGCGCCCCCACTCAGATATGCTCCATCTGATGAAGCCTTTCTCTAGTAGCTCGCCGATCTGCTTACTTAATTTCTTCCTCTCCCTGTGAGCCATATGTCTCACGGGCTATGCCACTCGCTTAGCATTATCATTCAGATAGATCCTAAAGTCGATCTCTCTCTTAGGGGGTAGCCCACTAACCTCCTCAAAAATGTCTGGTAAATCTCTAACAATTGGAACTGAATCTAAATCTCCAAGTGATGAATCAAAGGAATAAAGGAAGCTCAACATGACTGACCCTTGTGGGTCACTAGAAACCTCGAGAGTCCATCCGCTACATGTCTTTAGTCTAACGACTCTCCTCTCGCAGTGCAATATCGCACCATAAGTGGATAACCAGTCCATTCCCAAAATCATCCCATATCCCGAAAATCCCAGTACATAGGCGTCATAATCAAACTCTACGCCTAGTATAAAATTTTTCAAACCCCTACAAATCATGGATAAACATGTCGATCCTCCTATGGGGTTTGAAACAACTATAGGGTCCACAACTAGAGAAATATCTAAGTGCAACAATCAACCAAGGAACTAGGAATGAAAGAATGCGATGCTCCAGAGTCAAAAAGAGTTCGAATAGGAAAATCTGAAATAGAGATCAAACCTTCTACAGAGACTTTCCTACCTCGATCCAGTCCACCACTAGAAGGTGCTGCATCCAAAGCCAGTACTTGTGCCGTAGGTGTGCCTGCTCTCTGCCCTTTCCTCTGAGGACAGGTTCTACTAAGGTGTCCAGGCTGCCCACAGTTGTAACACCTCCCCTTCATCGTGTCCTTCTTACTGTCCTTTGAGTAATGCCCAACCAATCCACAATTATAACATTTCTCGCCCTTCTTGATCTGTCCCTTTTGAGGTCCTCCTCCTTTCTTCTTGTCCTTATCCTTCTTATTCTTTCACTACTACTTCTTAGAGTTTTCTGATTTAGGAACCTCCTTAACCTCTTATTTTTTAGCAACATCTGATATAAGGGCCATTTCCACAAGTGACTCATACGTCGCTCCCATAGGTACATGTGTCAATGCCAACCCTTGGAGGGGCTGATTCAAACCCTTAGCAAACTTGGTGGCCTTCTTATGCGGTGTATTAACAAGCTCCATCCCGAACCGTGATAACTTATTAAACTGATTTATATACTCTTTCACCGAAAGACTCCCCTGCTTCAAACTAATGAACTTCTCCAACTGCATGCTTTCCTCGGCTTGCGACAAGAACTTTCTCTCCCTTCAGCTGCCAAGATGCAAGCTGAACTCTCTGCTGATCCTGCAATCCTAACAGCCCAAATATCCGCTACATATTCCTCAACCAATCTCGTGCCCATACGAAATCCTCCATGCTAGAAAACGTCTTGCCTCCTAGACTAGCGAAGTCCTTGCATAGCTTAGAAACATTGGCTGCTACAGGCGGATTAACTGGACCTCCACCCGTCGGTGCTGCATTGGGCGTTTGCCCTTGCACCTCTGGTGTCGTAGCTTGGAGGTATCTACGGAACCAATTAGGGACTTGGACACCCTCTGGAAGATTTGGGGCAACCGCCATACTATAGAAAGAAAAGAAAATTTAGGCTTGAAAGAAGGTTGAACTGGACTTTGAGGGGAATTTAATAAAAACTCTTTTATACTTGAAAACTATTTCTATAATAAGAGTTTCTTTCTGAAAAATACTTTTAGTTTGAAGATATGTTACCTTTTAAACATACTTTACTTTTAAAACAAGTTTTTAGGAATCCTGTAACCTTAGGCTCCAATACCAAATGAAACAACCCACACCCCTTAGTATACCCAAAAAGGGCACACCAAAGGATATGATGCGTTATAGGTATAGCTAAAGCATCACAGAGACTAAGATTCACAAGACAAATAAGTAAAAACACTAAAAACATTTAAGTAATAACTTATCATTCAAAATTAAACTTCGTCATAAAAACATAACATGTCTCAAAAACTCAAAATCTCCCATGACTTATGAAAATACATCTCAGCCTCACATAATCAGAGTAAAAGTAACAAGAATAATAATCCCTCTTACAAGTGCCAATCCATCATAAGCCAAATGAAAAAGATGAAAACTAGAAGAATAGATCTGAAATGAGAAAACTTTGGAAATGAATCTCCATGCAACCTGAATTAACTATCCTCAACTCTGCTGGCCTATTTGGGAAAAGATGAAAGATAGAGGAGTAGGTCAGATAATAAGTTTGGTGAGTGAAAGTAATTACTAGCATTTCTAAGCAAGATAAAGATAATAGACTAAGCAATAGTTCTAGCTTGAAAGGAAAATACAAAAAAGATAAAACTCGAATAAAATATTGTTTCTGATTCTGTTTGACTGTTTGCTTTGATTGTTTGCACTTGTCTTAAACTACTGTGATTAGGCTGAAACCCTAATCATATCTCAACTGCTAACTTGAGTAGACTTAAATCCTAATCCTACCCATTAATTGGCCTTTCCTATCTCTGCTGTGCCACTGTGAACCAATCCTGTTAGTCACAGCAAAAGACACCTCTTTAGCGCTTAGGACGCAGTAGCGAATTATTTACCCTAATCGATGCCGCACGCTCGGTCATCGCCGGTACACACTAATTGTTGCCCCCTATTTGACCCTTTATTTACCCTAATCAGCATAAGCGTGCCCAGCCTCACCTACGTGTGAGACCATCAGTCCTCGACCTGAAAGGGAATGCAGCCGGTACTGGTCCTAACAAACAAATCTTCTAGCTTTGCACCCCTTGTCCAAATCCCCAGATTTGAGCTTCTATCTATTGGCCACTTATTTAACCTAATCAGCATAAGTGTGTCTTAGCCTTACCTACGTGTGAGACCATCAGTCCTAGACCTGAAAGGGAATGTTGCCGGTACGGGCCCTACTTCTATATTTGCTTATTAACTTAATCCAAGATCTAAGTTTTTAAAATAAGCCTCTTCTGTTATCTCTTCTTTCTAATTATAACCTACGTGTTATAATTGTTCTTGCAACTATTACTCTTCTATTTTCTCTTTTTAGTTATAACCACTTGTTTTAATTATGCTTGCAGATATCTTAAATTTGCCTATTTCAGTCCATCTCTATTTTTATTTCAGTTTTTCTCATTTTACATCTGATTTCTGTAGATTTAGTGTCATTTTATTTTAATTCATATTTGCGAATTCTTCTCTTTTTAATATTTTATTCGCATCAAAAAGGATTAAATCTCTAAAAAAAAAAGAAACTAACATTTACAGGCTAAATTCCAACTTAAAATAGGTGTAAATAACTGTAAATAACTGCAATTAACTGTAAATAACTGAATAAAATAGCTGAATAAAAATAGACTGAAAAGAACTTCTGGAATTTACTTAAAAACTGACTGTAAATAAACTTTCATAAAAACTATCTCAAATTGTAGAAATACTATAACTATTGAGAACCATATTATTTTAAATTGCTTACAAATCTAAAATAATTACAAAACACTCACATGTGGTCCTTAGCTCTAGTCCTGGGCCTTCCTGGATCCACTTCTAGGGTGTAGAATATTTTTATTAAAAAGATTTCCTCTCCAGAATTTTTTTCTATTTTGGGTTCAACCTCAGGCAATGAACCCAATTGGGAGAAAATCTGAATGAAAAAAATAGCTAGGCCTAGGGTTCTATTTATAGTGTGGCTTAGGGATCTTAGGTCATCAGATTTGAAGATTAAATCTGGTGCAACCACGTCATAGGCTCACCAGGAACCGTCGGATGCAAGCACGAACGCACAGGATTTCACGAAAATCGGATTATAGGGTCTTCGGCTCGTACCTAAACGAAATATCGTTCAGGTAGAAGTGCGGGTCGACCCATGTTCCTTGGAGTCGACTTACAGGTCAACCTGACCAAAACAAGGGTCGACCCCTAAGGGTCTTGTTATATTTTTTTTCGTTTTTGTTTATTTAATTCTGATTTCTTGTTTCTCTCGTAACTTCTCCATACTAGCTCGGATCTCGATAAGTTATATATGGAAATTGATCAGAAAATTGCCATGGACCCAATGGTGCAACTCCCGTAGCTCGATTCTGACAATTTCACAAACTTATTTTATTGTTTAATTAATTCGTTAATTAATTATTATAGCTCAAATTTTGGGTTGTCACACATTATTCTCAACAATTATAAATGGACAATAACACATCAATCGAAACTAACTAGCATATAAATAAATGTCCAAGTTAACGTAATAGTAGTACAGGAATTTATTCTGCTAAATTGATGTCACTAATGAAGTACAGTTATTTAATTACATAAACTATAATTAAATTCAATCACTAACAATTTATTAATATTTTATATCGTCAAAAGTGTCTATAATTTACACTATTGTGTTCTACTCATTTATACGAATCTAATGTCAAAGACCGCGCGGTCAAAAAAACTTCGTATGGATGAGTTATTAATTTTTAAAGTTTAAACATTTTTAAACTTGACTAATTAACTAACTTAAGTTATTTTTACTAAACTTAAATAAAATCTCACCTACCCCAAACAATGCACAGCCCACAACCCAAACATCCATGCAAAACCGCACACTTCCCTTTTTCCTCCATTTCTTTCTCTTGCCGCCTGCTCCTATTCTTCTCCCATGCATTTCTCTCTTCATGCCAGTACATTGTCCTCTCCATTTCCCACCTACTACTCTTCGTTTCTCCTTACTCACGTATCCCTCATCTTGCCATGCACAACCATGTAAACAACTCCACATATTCATGCCTACACATGCATTCAACCCTCCTAGAGTTCACCCAAGCACTCATGAATACACACATTAACACTCACTAATTGACATACACTAGAATCACACACATGCACAAATACAAAGCCATTTAGAGGAAAGAAAGGAAGAAGAAAGAGAGAATGAGCTCTCTGTATATTTTGTATGTAGTATGAAAAGTGAAAAGGAGTGTCTATCCTTTTGTGATCTGCATGTACATGTGTTTTAGAGAGAGGAAAGAAAAATGGATGCTCTCCCTCTTTTCTTTGCCCTGTGCACGCATGTGTGTGTGATGCAAGACTTAAGAGATAAGCAAAACAAAATGATTAAATTTTCAATAGCAAGATCCATAAATTTAGGCACAAAATTAGGCAGAAAATAATGGAGAACGTATGGCAAGGTATGGGAGAAACTAAAGTGTGCGTGCATGGCAAAAGGTATGGTGCACATGCTTGACCATGTATATATATTTATGTGTTTAGAGAATGTGTCCACTTTCTCTTTTATGAAAAAACAAAACAAAATGATTTTAAGTTTTATAAAACAAGTTTCCAAAGATAAGGCAACAAACACGAACTATATTTCAAGCCAAGAAACATGCATGTGTGAGTGTAAAGATATATGTTTATTTGAAAAGGTTAGATTTTGCGGTACCCCGCCACACAATAACACGCTCGCATATGAGCCGCGAACGATAGAAGTAAAAATACGATCGCACACAATAATGTGAGACGATCAGAAAACAATAATAAAATAGATATGTTAACTTATTCTGTAAAATTTCAAGTACCGACGTTTGTTATAAAATACGTCAAACGACAATTCAAATATTTTCCAAATTAAAAATTATGGAAAATTCTTATAAATTAAACTAAAAATACGTCATTAAAAATCAAGTCTAAATTTGAAACATAGATTTTACTATAATTAAATTCAAACTTAAATATTTAAATAAATTAAATATTCAAATTCAATGACTCAAAATTATGGGTCGTTATAGGCTTGACTTCTGCTTTATCTCATTCCTCTTTCAAAGCCTATTAAGAAATAAAAATCAACAACACTACCTTAAAAAGACTCTCTTGTTGGAACTGGGCCAGCCCGCAGCAGAAGAAATGAGTGAATTTCAAATAAAATAACCATTTTGATCATTATTGCGCCTATGAGGTCTAATTTATTTAGATCATTGCTAAGTTTCTTTTAAATAAAATCATTATTTCATACACACATGTAGATATATATATATATATATATATATATATATATATATATATATGTGTTTTTGTGCGTGTTCACATAGCAATTCGTGCAAGTTTAAACATGCCCGTGTATAGATATTGAGATTTACACCGCAACTTACATGTTAGCTCATATAGTATATAAGTATATCATCCAAATGTATGCATATATGCTATACAAAATATTAAAATATATATATATATATATATTTCTATTTATATTTATATTTTATTTTCAATAATTATATATATATATATATATTTGTGTGTGAAATTTATAAATTATATATTTATATATGTGTATGTATGTATATGAAAAACATTTAAAATATATTATAAAATTTTGATTATTTATTTTATTGTAAAATCAAAAACAAAATCAATTTTTTTTACACGTAATATATATATATATATATATATATATCCATGCACATAAATATATATAAACGAAACACACACACACTTAATAATGCTCAAGCCAATTTTTTTTTAAATTTACTTAATTTAAATTTCCGACCAAAAAAAATTTATATATATAATATTTTGAAATTATAATCTTGGGTTTAAATATTTGATGAAAAAATATAGATGATATTTTAGCATTTGAATATTTCAATATATATATTTAATTTAACTTTAATTTTGACATCTATATTAATATTTAATAAATACATATAAGTTGTTTTGCAGTCGAAAGTTTATCGGGTGTGATATTAATTTTATAAAATTTAAATTATATTTTATATGATATTTTTATTTACTTTATATACTTATTTAAGTGATTTGAATTAAATAAATTTCACTATATATATATATATATATATATCTGTGCTAAAAAATATTTCAGGTATAAAACGATTTATATGTAATTCTTAAACATATTTTGTATAGTATAATATTTAATATTTAAAGTATAAAGTTTTATGTTATTTAAATAATGTATATTAAATTAATTTAAGTTAAAAAAATTAAAATTTTTAAATCTTATGCTATGAGTATCTAGGCATGTATATGTCATAAATTTTATTATTTTAAATATATAAGCATATAAACATATAACCATTCTGAATGTGACGATACACTAATATACTAAAATCGTTGCCTAACTAACAAAACAATATATGATTAATAAATTATCTAAATATTAGTATATAATAATAGATCAGATAATTACCTTTCACAAATGCTAAAGGACCACACCTTGAAGCATTGAAATAATCTCCTAAATTAAATTCCAATTCTGTAGGTGCTATCTCTCGAATTACAAACCATGGACTATCCAATTGTGTTTATTTTAATTTGATATGTGCTTAGAAATAAAGGAGAGGGAACGATGAATTTTGGCCAAAGGTAGAGGTAGTGGAGGTTTCCAAAAAGTTATAAAAGAGAGTGGTTTGAGATGCTTTTATAGAGGAGAGAATGGAGAGATATTTTAGGATCAAGATCCACATTTTTTTCTTACCCTTTCTTTCTCCTATCCATTCAAACTTATTTAAAGCCTGAACAAATTATCTTACATTTAAATCCAGTTTAAACACGTATCAATATCTTTTATCGATTAATATATTTATAATTATTATAAAGATATTTATTAATATTGTTCAACAAATCAAAAGGAAATTTTATACCTAATACTTCATAAATATCAATTACTTTATAACACTTATAACCTAATTAAATCATGTGGTCAAGAAGTATTTAATGATTCTGTTGTGCGACTCTTTAGATGTACAGTTAGTCAACGATTAATATCGAACTATTCGAATATTAATGTTCACCCATCACTTAGCGGTTGGTGTGACATTTTGGCCAAAAATTTTCTTACTTGGTTTTGGTAAAATCCAATTTTACTTTGTTAAGCGTTACCCGATTGCGATTATATTTACACTAATTCTCTTCATCAAAACTATATCACTTTCGACTTATGGAATTTGGTAATGGTTAAAATTCCAATATCGTCCATATTCAACTCTATAGTCCAGACACAAAGTCCTTGGTTCAACAATAATAATAATAATTATTATTAACCGAACTACTCTGGCCAGAGATTTTGACTTTGAGTTGACTTGAGTTAACCATGATACTAACCTCATGTAACTGAGGAGACGAATCCTCTCTTGAATAGTATTTCACTTCCAATAATTTCACTAGATCCAACTATAGTCACTCAATGGACGTCGTGTCATGTTTTGACTATAATTAAAGCAGAGCTTTCATATTGAAGATTAACAGTATTCTCAAGTCGAGAGAACTATATGAATTAGTCGCATCGATATCTGTTTGACCTTAGTTATATTGACCAACAGAAAACTATTGAGTAAGTCATTCTATAGTTATCCAAAAAAACTATCAGTATGTAACCCCTAGGTGCCCCTAGTAGCCATGAGTAATATACTGCCTAAAATTTAGAAAGTGTTATGTACTCTAGCCACAATGGGTGCATCGATATCCATTCCGGATGCATCTTGATTAGGAATATTTAAAATGATGTACTTATTATATTGTGATGCAATACTCATGATTATAACTATTTGTAATTACTATCACAAACACACCACTTATGGATTTTTTATTAAATATATTTTAATTAGATATTTAATTATACATAACACATTATAACAAATATATAATAGAAAGAAAAACACCTTTATTATGAACGAGAATTGATTACGGAGTTAATTAATTTATAATAAATTATAGAATTGCCCCTAGGACATACCACTAACTCTATCAATCTCCCCTTGCACTTTGGGCCAATTATGGAATCTCATTCCCATCTCTTCAATCAGCTTCTCGAGAGCCGACCAAGCTAGACCCTTAATGAATGGATCTGTTGTGTTGTCCTTGGTATCTACCCTTTGTATCATAACCAAACCCTTAGTGAATGGACCGAACCGATGGCTCCGTTGTTAAGTGTAAAGACATAACCGGACACTATCTTACTATCATCTATATCACTTTGAAAGATAGAGTCAGTATACCCTTTTATAAGGAGGTCTTCATTCTCATATATGAGGAATAAGTCCTTAGTATTTCTTAAGTACTTCTGTATATATTTTATGTTCGTCCAATGTTTTTCTCCAGGATTAGACTGATATCAGCCTACGCATCCTACTGTGCACGCTACATCCAGTCTAGTACATAGCATAACGTATATTATAGATCCTATGGCTGAAGCATAAGGGATCCACTTCATACGCTCTTTCTCCTCATCGGTATGAGGAGCGTCCTTCTTAGAAAGGATGATTCTAGACTACGTTGGAATGTTTCCATGTCTGAAGTTATCCATACTGAACCTTTTCGGTATAGTATCTATGTACAGGGATTGGACAATCCCAACAGCCAATTAGATTTATCTCTATGGATCTTTATACCTAGTATATAGGCTACTTCTCCCAAACCTTTCATGGATAAGTTCTTGGAAAGTCAAGCTTTCACTAATTGCAGTAACGAAATGTCATTTCCAATCAATAATAGATTGTCGACACATAGCACTAAGAAAACGATATCATTACCTTATTCCTTTCTGTATATGTGTGCTTCCTCTTTGTTCTGATAGAAACCAAATTGTTTAATTGCTTTATCAAAACACTTATTCTAGCTCCTTGAAGCTTATTTACGTCCATAAATGAAATTCAACAACTTGCAAGCCTTGCCCTTACTCTCATAGACCAAAAAATCCTCAGGCTGTGAAATATAGACAGTTTCTTTTGAATCAGTTTTTAGAAATGATGTCTTATCCATTTTCCATATTTCATAGTCATAGAACGCAGCAATTACTAGCACAATCCGAATGGACTTAAACATGGCTACAGGAAAAATGGTCTCGTCATAACCAACAACTTGAATTTGACGAAATCCTTTCACAACTAGCATTTCCTTATAAGTCTCTACTTTTCCATCTGCATTTAGCTTCTTCTTAAAATTCCATTTACAGATGATGGGTTTTATCCTTTAGGTACATCCAACATAGTCCATACTTTGTTTTTATACATGGAATTCATCTTAGGTTTCATTGCTCCAATCCAAAGTGCAGTCTTTACTCTACAGTGCTTGTTGGAAAGATAGAAGGGTGTTGTCATCTAAGACACAATCCTCCTTTTTGCCATCTACAAAAAAACCATAGTATCTTTTTGGTGAAAGAGATTCCCTACTATACCTTCTAATAGGTTGCCTGTTTTCATATATGGATGAATGTGGTTCTTCCACTGGTTTGGCCACAGTGTTAATTTATTGGATCTCATCTAAGTCAACAACTTCACTGTTAATTTCCTTTAACATAAATTCCTTTTCTAAAAATACAGCGTATCGAGAAACATTAACCTTTTATTTCTTGGTATTGTAGAAATTATCTCCCATTGGGTTTTTAGGATAACCTATAAATGTATGCAGTACCGATCTTGCCTCTAGTTTATTAAGACCAACGTTCTTAACATACGCCCAATAACCCCACACCTTCAAATACTTGAGTTGGGGTTTCTTACCATACCATACCATACCTAATATTATGTTTTAGGCATAGATTTAGTGGGCAACAAGTTCAAAATATGTGCTTCGATTTCTAGTGCATATCCCTAATAGGACGGAGATAACTCAGTCTTACTCATTATGGAACGAACCATATCTAATAGGGTTTGGTTCCTTCGCTCCGACACACCATTGTGTTGCGGAGTATAAGGTGGAGTAATCTGAGAGATAATCCCACTATATTTTTAAGTACCGTTGGAACTCCTATCCAACGTACTCACCTCCTTGATCAGATCAAAGAATTTTAATCTTACAGCCCGTTTGGTTTTCTACTACATTTTTATATTCAACAAATTTCTCATAGACATCAGATTCTCACTTCATAAGATACACATATCCTATTTTCGAGAAATCATCGGTGAAAGTAACAAAGTAAGAACTATTATGTTTGGTGATTACAGGCATTGGGCCACATACGTCACCATGTACTAACCTTAAGAGTTCATCAACTCTTTCATTGCTCCCATTGAAGGGGTTCTTGGTCGTTTTACCTTTGAGACATGACTCACACGTGTCAAATGATTTAGAATCAAGCGACGGGAGAAAAACTTCGGTTTCTAGTTTGTGTAGTCGATTCTCACTAATATGACCTAGTTTACAATACCAAAGATAGCTATCATTTATATTATTAGAAGAATTATTCATAGAACACACATAATTAGTATTGATCACATAAATTCCATTTTCGAGAACACCATCGCAGACTTTATTTCCATTCAAACTAATGTCCATAACACTATTTGCATAATGAAATATATACCCAGTTTTAGGCATATTTAAAATAAAAATAATCCCACAAATAAAGACTTTTACAAAATAGCACTTATTTAATATCAAAACTATTCCACAAGGCAAACATAAATGATAGCCTCCTACTGTAACGAACCGGGATTTTTAACCCTCGAAATCGACACTAATACGTCCACTGTATTACATGACGAGAAATCGAGTGCCAAAAAACCTGATTGTTAGGGAAAAAGAAAGAAGGAAGAAGATAAGAAGAAAACTAAACAAAACATAATCTCACAGCGGAGCGAATAATCTATAATACGCAACAAATCTTTACACAAAACAAACTATAATGTATGTATATTCATAACATCAATCAGAGTATACTAACCTATTTCAGCCTGGACAGTTATAACAACTTATCCTTACAATCGACAAGAAAGGGTGGGTATCAGGATTGGAAGTCGATTAGAGACAAGGTTGTGATCGATGTCGTCAAAATTTGACCGGGCTCCGATCAGGACGGAATCGATAGGAGATGATGATGAGAACTAGGAGAGGCTATGTTTCAAGTTTCAGGTCAATCGGAGTTCGTGTGAAGGAGATATGGATGGATTACTGTGTGTAGGGAATGGTTCACCTAGATGAAGTTCGCATCAATCAGAGATGGTATTCGTATCGATACTATTCGTATCGATCGAATAAGGTCATGGCAGTACACTTCGAATCGATGTCGTTCGCATCGATGGTCTAGACTCGACTCGATAGTGTTCGAATCGATCAAAAGCAGGGCATAGTTGTGGTTTGTTCGATTCGATGCGTTTCGTATCGATCAGGATGGATTCAGGCTACAGGCTTCGTATCGATATAGTTCGTATCGATCATTGTTAGAATCGATACGAAGGACTCACATACAGATCGATTCGAGGAAGATCGAAGGCATTAACGGATGGATGGATGCGTATGAACACGAAGGACTCAGGGACAATGCTCGTATCGATTGTCTTCGAATCGATCGATACGAAGGAAATAAACGGCACGAATGGATGGATTCGAACTAGACACAAAGAATGGATACGAATGAAGCTTTGCTCGAATCCAGGAATGAACGATGACTTCGAATCCATCAAGTAAAAATAGCAAGATTCAAGGAGCGACTCGGTCAAACCAGAGTGAAAGGCGGGTCAAGCCTTGAAGATAAGGCCACGTCACCAAGCTCGCACATATCTCGATCGAGTCGAAGGAGATGGATACGAAGCAATGGATTCGAATGGATGGATTCGAAGACGACAGCCAGCGAAATACCACGACTTGAATCGATCATAACTCGAGATCTACAAGTCCAAATGCTATGAAATTTTCACAGTAGCTTGAGCACATGTTGAAGAATGTTCATGCCAAATTTCAGCTCGATTGGACAATTTCTTGATCGATTCGAACGTAGCTTCGAATCGATCCCAAAGTGGGCCCGGATTTCCAAAAAGCGGGCATGTGGGCCCCCTCACATGCCAGAACTGGTCTCCCCTCAATTTAGGCGAAATATCAGCCTCCTACACCTATAAATAGAGCCCCTAGTCATTCAGAAGAGGGGTCGGACAATTTTGAGAGCTAAAGAGCGCCCGTACTCTGCCAGATTTACTCAAGATCACCATTGCTGCCTTAGATTCAGATTATAATCATAAAATCCATTGTACTACGCGATAGGAAATTGTAATCTTCAAGCATCGATCAATAAAAGATAAAAACTTTGGAGTGGACGTAGGTCGGAGATAGCCGAACCACTATAAATCTTGTGTTTTTGTTCATTATTTCTGGGTTGCTATTTGTAGTTTGTTTAGATCTGAGATTTGTGTTTGAATATTGCTGATTTGTATTCATACACTGGTGCTTTCACAACATTCGGGGTTTGTGACCATTTTTGGCGCAAACACTTTGGTGCTTTCACTGAGAAGAACTAGCACCCGCTACACCAGATTCAAAGTTTAGATTCGAAAGTTTGAAGGATTCAGATTGACTCTACAATGACTCGACAAACAAGTAGAAGACAAAGAGCTGAGAGAAGCCAACAAGGAGGAAGTCAAGAGGCATCCTCTGGAGCTGGAGAAGGACAAGCTCTGATTTACATTACGAGAGACGAAATGGAAGCTATGGCAAATTCATTGCATGAGAGGTTGCTGAAGAGTCAACAGGATATGATGCAGACTTTCTTCGAGCAGATGAGAGCTGCAGGAACACAGAACCTTGGACCAACTACAGCGACTGCAAATGTGGAACAAGGAACTAGGGTTGCGGAACCCAACGGAGGATAGAATACAGAACCGGAAGGCAATCAACAAGGGCTTGGGGGCAGGCCCACAGGATCCAACGCAGAAGGACCTTTGGAAGGAGTTCAGCAGGCTAGAGCCAACGTTGCGGCTAATGAGCCACATGAAGAATATGTGCCGGAGTTCCCTCGAGAGCATAGGGGGCAACACCTAACAGGCAATGCTGGATTAATGGAAATCGTTAGGAAGACTATGCGTGGAGGTTCGATCAATAGAGACTTGGAAGGAGTGAACAGGAGTCCGTTCGCTCGGGAAATCAGGATGGCTCAGAATCCACCTAAGTTCAAGTTACCTAGCGTGGAAGTATATAATGGAAAGGCTGACCCGACTGATCACTTGATGAGATACACTAGACACATGGAAGTGCTGGGGGCATCGGAGGAAGTGATGGCCAGATGTTTCCCTTTATACTTGACAGACCTAGCGGCAATGTGGTTTAGGCAGCTGGAGGAAGGATCTATCAGGAATTGGAGGGAATTGGTGGACAGGTTTTTGGGACAGTTTCGGGTTCATATCAAAAGACCTAAGAACGTGATGACGTTAACATCGGTAAAGCAAAGAACGGATGAATCGCTTAGAGCATTTTTAACTCGATTTAATGCGGCGGTTTCTTCGGTGGATCGGCCGGATCCATCGATGGTTTTGATGGCGGCGGCGTCGGGAGTCAGAGAGGATTCAGATTTTAAGGTATCTTTAATACGAGACCCACCACTGGATCTCGGGGAATTCTTTCACGAAGCTGAAAGGTTCCTTCGGCAAGAAGACGCATGTATGGATTTAAAGTTAAAGGAGGTGAATGTGACTGGGGGTGGAGGACCATCCAACGGAAGCTCGGATAAAGACAAAGGAAAGAGGAAGCTAGACGATGATTCAGGAAAAGCCGGGAAGCGATGGAAGGATCCAAAGTTTTCCACATACACAGAATTAAACGAGACACTAGAGCAGATATACATGGAAACTCGGAATCGCCTTCCTTACCGGAGGCCGGCTAGGAGAGAACCATCCGAGCGGGAGAGGGCATCAGGAAAGCATTGTCTCTTCCACGATTTGGACGGGCATGATACCAATAGCTGTAGGCACCTAAAGGACATAATTGAGGAGCATGTGAGGAATGGACAGTTGAGGCAGTATGTTGGGGCTCGGAATGCAGCGGTGGAGCAGGAGCAACCACCGTCTACCTCAAACCATGAGGATATGAGGCACAGGAATAATGATCGATTGGTCATCAATTGATCAGGATAATACGAAATAAGTAACAAACCATTGGCGAGCAACCGAGTCATTTACACATGTATGGGGATGGAGATAGCCCCTAGGCATGCTCTGAGTGATGATAAACCGCAAAGCCATGGTTTGCAAAATCTGTCTTTTGTTTTTGGATTGGACACTTAGTTTTCTAGTTTTGGTTTTTGGAGTTTGGATTGAACTCCTGATTTTGCTTGTTTTTCTGGTTTTGGCATTCATTCGGATGATTGTTCTCCGTTTTGGATAATGATTTTGATTTCTGGTATGGATTTCTGGCTTTCCGATTTGATTTGGATTTTGGATTGGATTCTGATTGGATTCTTTTTGGTTTTTGATAAACGATCGTCAGGTGTGGATTACGCCTGGCAAGGGGTGAGTCCTTTTTTGCCCGAACGTGGTAAATTGACTCATTCAGGTCGTCGAGTATGAACTATGCTCGGCAAGGGCCGGAGTGACCAGGATTCAGCCTAGGACTTAGGCCCCCTATTATCGATTATTGTTTCAGGTTGTCGAGTATGGACTATGCTCGACAAGGGTCCGAAGAGACCAGGATTCGGCCTAGGACTTAGGCCTTGTATTATCAATTATCATTTTCAGGTCGTTGAGTATGGACTATGCTCAACAAGGGTCCGGAGTGACCAGGATTCGGCTTAGGGCTTAAGCCATGACATTACTTACGTCCAGGGACACTAGACCACGGTCGTCAGGTGTGGATTGCGCTTGGCAAGAACCCGGAGAGGTTAGCTTAACGTCCAGGGACACTGGACCACGGTCGTCGGGTGTGGATTGCGCTTGGCAAGAACCCGGAGTGGTTAGCTTAACGTCCAGGGACACTGGACCACGGTCGTCAGGTGTGGATTGCGCTTGGCAAGAGCCCAGAGAGGTTATGGATTTGGATATTGACCCGGAGAGGTCCTGGATTCGGTTAGTGGCTATTGGATAAGGATGGATTAGGATTCGGTCGTCGGGTTTAGACGGATATGGATTTGTCTAAGGCTTTGGTTATTGGGTTTGGAGTTGGGCATCGACTCCGAGCAGTCAAGGATGATGCACTTGGATGATGTGGCTATGGACTTTGGATATCGAATACGGAACTATTCAAAACACGCCTTCTTATCACAAGGCATGTTTTGGGGGGCAAATGTTATCCCGCATTTTGGTCAAAGCCGGAATACCAAACAAATCGACAAGAAAGGGTGGGTATTAGGATTGGAAGTCGATTAGAGACAAGGTTATGATCGATGTCGTCAAAATTTGACCGGGCTCCGATCAGGACGGAATCGATAGGAGATGATGATGAGAACTAGGAGAGGCTATGTTTCAAGTTTCAGGTCAATCGGAGTTCGTGTGAAGGAGATATGGATGGATTACTGTGTGTAGGGAATGGTTCACCTCGATGAAGTTCGCATCAATCAGAGATGGTATTCGTATCGATACTGTTCGTATCGATCGAATAAGGTCATGGCAGTACACTTCGAATCGATGTCGTTCGCATCGATGGTCTAGACTCGACTCGATAGTGTTCGAATCGATCAAAAGCAGGGCATAGTTGTGGTTTGTTCGATTCGATGCGTTTCGTATCGATCAGGATGGATTCAGGCTACAGGCTTCGTATCGATATAGTTCGTATCGATCATTGTTAGAATCGATACGAAGGACTCACATACAGATCGATTCGAGGAAGATCGAAGGCAATAACGGATAGATGGATGCGTATGAACACGAAGGACTCAGGGACAATGCTCGTATCGATTGTCTTCGAATCGATCGATACGAAGGAAATAAACGGCACGAATGGATGGATTCGAACTAGACACAAAGAATGGATACGAATGAAGCTTTGCTCGAATCCAGGAATGAACGATGACTTCGAATCCATCAAGTAAAAATAGCAAGATTCAAGGAGCGACTCGGTCAAACCAGAGTGAAAGGCGGGTCAAGCCCTGAAGATAAGGCCACGTCACCAAGCTCGCACATATCTCGATCGAGTCGAAGGAGATGGATACGAAGCAATGGATTCGAATGGATGGATTCGAAGACGACAGCCAGCGAAATACCACGACTTGAATCGATCATAACTCGAGATCTACAAGTCCAAATGCTATGAAATTTTCACAGTAGCTTGAGCACATGTTGAAGAATGTTCATGCCAAATTTCAGCTCGATTGGACAATTTCTTGATCGATTCGAACGTAGCTTCGAATCGATCCCAAAGTGGACCCGGATTTCCAGAAAGCGGGCATGTGGGCCCCCTCACGTGCCAGAACTGTCTCCCCTCAATTTAGGCGAAATATCAGCCTCCTACACCTATAAATAGAGCCCCTGGTCATTCAGAAGAGGGGTCGGACAATTTTGAGAGCTAAAGAGCGCCCGGACTCTGCCAGATTTACTCAAGATCACCATTGCTGCCTTAGATTCAGATTATAATCATAAAATCCATTATACTACGCGATAGGAAATTGTAATCTTCAAGCATCGATCAATAAAAGATAAAAACTTTGGAGTGGACGTAGGCCGGAGATAGCCGAACCACTATAAATCTTGTGTTTTTGTTCATTATTTCTGGATTGCTATTTGTAGTTTGTTTAGATCTGAGATTTGTGTTTGAATATTGCTGATTTGTATTCATACACTGATGCTTTCACAACATTCGGGGTTTGTGACCATTTTTGGCGCAAACAGGGATGATCATACCCTACTTGGGAGCGACCCACTTAGCCCTGCTGCATCTCCCATGTTTTAGTCATTCCCGATTGATGAGGCTTGAGGCTACGTTTTACCTTTTATATAGCTCTTCCCACTTGGAATGCTAATACTGCCTTCCAGGCAACAATGCAATACCAGCATTTATCCATACAAGTTCGTCCTAGGACTGAACGAAACACTTGAGAGCTTTGTCTCCAATTCCATCATCTTCAAGGTGTCTTCACTTCAAAACACATTTGTTGGATCGAAGTGGTTTTCGGATAACATACCCGATCCCGATCTCTCCGAAACAACATTCGATAATTCCCGGTAAACTCAATCCCGGCTCTTTAGGAAATAAACAGTCAAAGATAAGATCGGAGATCACCTCCTAACCGTTAGTGGATGGATTTCCTTATCATTGTCCTAGGAGAATGAAACGAGATTTATACGCATAGTACAGCATCATCGGAGATGATCGTGCCATATAACTCACGTGTTTCTCCTAGATATTTCCAAAGTTATGTTTGGGTCCAATTTCGATAGTCTGTTATTTAACCATTGAATAACAAACATTTAATCAGGGATTTATTCCATAGGGAAACCAACATTGGTTCAGCATATAAGCGGTCACTAGCCTCCTTTTATAAATCCCTCATTCATTTTAAAAGCACTTTGTAAATTACTTGTACAAAAGTACCTTTATAAAGGTATATCTGCCAATCCCTATATTTTCAATACTTAGAAAATATCCATATACTTATCTCAATGGTATAAGTATATCCACAAAATTGAAAAAAAAATCTTCTTATTCGATTCTCAAATCATTTATAAATTCCCTTACAATTTTCCAAAACCATTTATCACCCTTTTTTATAAATCTCTGAAAAACCATTTATAATCCCTTTATAAAAATTCAATCACTTATAAGCTTCTTGTACATTTCAAAAATCATTTATAAACCATTTATAAATCCATAAAACCTTTTCATAAAACTCCTTTATAAATCCAAGTCTTTCACTCTATTCATGGGTCTTGAAAACATTTATAAATAATTAAAAATCTTTTACTTCGAAACACCATTATATAATAATGGTTAATAATAGTAAACATTATAAATAAATGGAAATTATTAACTTTAAAACATCTTAAAATAATAATTTGTAATTTCAAAATATTGTTTAAGAAACAATAATAATTAATCTTTAACCTTTTTATAAATAATAATTATTAAATTTCAAAACCTTATTAATAATCCTTATTATTAATTTCAAAACCATAATTATTCTTAAAATAATTAACCTTTTAATTTATTAACCTTTTGATAAATTCTTTAAAACATATTAACTATAAACAAATAACTTTAAAACAATACTAATATAATTAAATAACCTTAGAATAATATTAGTATAATTAATTAACTTTAAAACAATATTAATATAATTAAATACTTTAAAATAATATTAATATAATTAATACTTTAAAATGATATTAATATAATAGATAATCTTTAAACATAATATTTTCGAAACCCAATTTCGGACTCAAAAATCATTTCCTATCTCAAAACCAATTCCAACTCAAATGGAGATTTAGAGTATTTTTAAAATACTAATTTGAGGCCAATAGCCACCAAACACTTAACCAATATCGATATTGATTTTCTATCACTACTATGTTTTATTTTCAACATATAATGATGTTATAACCACAGTGTCCACAATCATGTTCACTTTTTAATAATCCATATAACAAAATATTATGGAAATAATTCAAACAATAACGAGGAATCCTGTTGGATCCCTCCCACCTGTCCCCCTACATCACAACACATATATATATATATGTAAATAAAATTTACAGTTGTGAGCAATCATGTTAGATCCCTTCGACCTGTTTCCCCTGCATCACAAACATTATATAATCATAAAATATAAATCAACTGCTTCGAGGCGGGATTCGTATATAAAGGGTTATCCGCTCTTACACGGGAACGTAATAGGGTCTCATTTGCTCCAATAGGTGGGAATATATCCAAACCAACTAATAAATATAGTAAATCATCCAAACAACCATTTAACAATTTTTATCAACTACATATCATACTAGTTAAACAAAAAGGTGAGTTTAACTCAACGAAATCTTCTGTTGTCGCCAAGGCGTTCCAGTTTGGAACTAAAATCGAACGACGTTCGATTTTAGCCCTAATTTCAACTATCTCCAAATTTGTCTGAACCAGCTCCATTGCGAAACTTACGTCGCTACGAGCGCAACACAAAAATCCACGCCTCGATTGGACCTCGTATGAGAGAGTTATGCAATTTTTAAGTTATCGGTTTAATTTTAAAATTATAAAATACAAACTTAACATAATTACAAAAATACCCCCGCTCCTACCTTTCTTCCCCAACTCTCTGCTCTTCCCTACGCGTGGAATCAAGTGCATGGCTGTGCATCCCAACTATGATACCAAGCTCCGATCAATGATACTCAATGCCGATTGCACCGTTGAACTTCTCTACTCGAACCGCACCCGCTCGAACCAAAATCCATACCCGAAGGCCATCCTCCCCACGCGCGACCTGCTTCCTTTTCTAGTGACATCACACTGTTCATGCAACAAAAATCATCGTAGAAACCTTCAAAACTTCGAGCCAAAGTGAAAAACTTGTCCCCGAATCCAAATCCAAGGTCCGTTCTGCGAATCGATGACCAAACGATCCACAAAAGCTAACCCGAGCTCGCCACCATCGTCAATCATCGAAACCAAATCGTGCCGAATTCACATGAAAAATACTACTCATCGATAAAAAATCAATGACGCTTACCTCGTCGAGTAATCCTAAGCGGATCACGAGAAATCATTTTTTGAAGTTTCCGACAATATTTCCCCCTTTTACTGATTATCGATGATAACTTGAACGTTTCTCAATGAAATCTTGATCCGTCAATTTTTAAAAATACCACAGAAGATTATCCACATGTTTTATGTTGATCACTCGAGCTAATTACGATTGAATTTGAAGTTGTTGATTTTTGAATGAAGGGGAAATTTAGTTTACTTCTAAGCTTGGAATGTTTGCAATCTGTCTCATGATGTAGGTATATATACACGGCCTAGATGATGATGATGGGGTAAGGGCTGATGGTAATGGAGCATGGCAGATGAGGATGGGCTTGGGCTTGTGTATAGAGTATAGTCTGATCCGATGGTGATGGTGCATGGTAGATGTATGTTCAAATCAATATATTTTTTATTATTTAAATTTAAAATATCAAGCTATATAATTTTGAACCCCAATCGAGATGTGCCGCCTGGCGTTCTATATGTTATACTGCTATTCCTAACACAGTGGAACTAGTCTTGAGGTCTAATTCGATCGTATGCAGAAGAAAACTTTATGAACACAATTATTATATTAAAATTTCAATATTAAATCCTACGCGTTTCGATCTCGTATGGCCAAACGATACATCTGATCGCCATGAAATTTAATGGCATATTATAACTCATTATTACGGATCCAATGAAACTGGTTTCGTCGAAATCCAAGACAGTGCTTCAGAAGGCTATTTTTATATGTTAATTAAAACGAGTTATTTTCAAAATCAGTTAAATCACTTTTAAATCCAATTTAAGAGTTTTATTATCTTCATTCTTATTAAATAGAATTTAAATATGCTTTGAAATTAATTTTATCCAGCTTAAATCCCAAGATTCAATTATTTACACGATTTCAATTATTAAATTCAACAATTAAATTATCCAATAAATCGCTTATATTCAAAATTCAAGTTATTTAATTTATAAAATTAACTTTTCAATATTTAAAATCAATTGAATATTTCAATTGAAAATTAAAATTCTAGGTCGTTACATTCTCCTCCCTTAAAAGAATTTCGTCCTCGAAATTGCCAAGGTAGGAAAAATGCCCAAACCCTTTTTTTAAAACCAATTAGTTGAAATAACTTACCAAATCCTTTGAGTCTTTAACTTTCCAAAATAAATTTGTTGAAACCTCGTTATTACTTTTACTAAGTTTCTGAATTCATTCATAGGTTCCAACTAATATTATCACATCAATCATTTTAGGTTATAACTCAAAAATCAAATTTTAGTTCTTAAAAATTTTCTTCAAAATTTCTAACTCTTTAAATTTTCGAAATTTTTTGCCAGCGTGTCCTTTGCGCGGCTAGATCAGAACAACTACGAATTGCAACTCAGGGCCCAAACTAGCAAAAGAAAACAAAAGCCAAGTGGCTCAATCACAAAACCATCAAATTCAAATAACAATTTAAACATGTACCTTTTTGTTGGGCAACCCAATTTTTACTTATGAAATCAAAGGCATCAAACTAGCTCTTGCTTTTATATACCTACATTTTATTTAGCAATGATATCCCAACATACATTTGCTTTACTAAAACTGTGGATGTGTGTGTGTGTGTGTCATCCGTACGCACAATCAAATCCGATCGCTCCATCGATCACACAATTTTACTTCCAAACTAGTATCGTTCACACGACCACTCTAGTGCGGACTCAGATCTGGTTCCTTGATCAGAAACTATCATTCTCCTTGCATAGCCATATACTATGATAGAGAAGTCCGAAATCAACCAAAAATCCATATCAAGTGTTCGTCGTCGAGAATCGAGTGAAAAATCCCTGTTCGGACCGATGTAACTCATCTCAAAATCATGTACTCGAATTTGGATCGAATCATTATGCGAATAACATAACATACGTACAACTTACGTATTTATTTCCATTCAATTTTATTTACATTCAATTTCTTTTACATTCATTTTATCCGCATTCAATTTAAATCATATCCCCTTTTTCATATTAATTTCACTCACATTCAATTATTCACAATCATTTATTTCTTAGTATTATTCTTTCAATACTAATATCACTTAAGAACCATTCCATCAAATTATGTTTAACAACATTTCACTCTATACTAAATTCATATATGAATTATTTCATAAATTTTCTTTTTACTTAAGTTTATAAACATTTCATTCAATTCTTGTCATGTTTATTATCACTTCACAACTTAAATCCATATACATTTTAAATCAATTTCAGTTCCACTTATACAATTTATCTTCCAATTTTAATACTCAATTTTATCAGCCACATTCCAAAACCATATCTAATTCACTGATTTATTTTAATTAGTTCATTCATTTCAAATCACTATCAAATTTATTTTTCCAAAAATTATCTCATTTAACCCGACTCAGGCTAATTTCTTTGCAAAAGTCCTTTCATCAATTCATTTTATTTAACTTGAGTTAAATTTCATTTCAAATTTCCTTTTCTAAACATTCATATTTAACAATTTTAAAACCTTGTTTTAACTTACTAATTCCCAAAATTTATAAATTATAAAATTTATTTTCTCATATTTTCATAAAACACCTGAATTTTTTTTTAAGTTTAAACACCCCATTCTTGTTTATTTCAAATCATTTTGAAATATTATATATATACAAAATCACCTTGGTATATCAAACCATCCTTATAGATTTTAAAACTAAAACTAGTTTTACCAAAACAAAATCCCAATGGTAGCAATTCATCACTTAGAAACTCGAAAATGAACGTCGATGATGCTGCAGTCATCATCGAAATTATTTTCCAGTAACCGAAGTGAATTCAGTGCTTTCTTCCTCTTTAAAATTCCTTTTAAAATATTTCTATTCAAAATATTTTCTAAATAATACTATTATTATTTTCCAAACTTTGAAAAACCATTTCCAAAACCAACGGAAATTAAATTCCCAAACTCCCAGCTTCTAGATCCTTTTTACTTACAAATCATATTTATAATATACTTCTGAAATTTTATTTCCTTTCCATTTATAAATCATATATATAATTCCATTTGGTTATATAAAATTATTTCCTTGTTTTCATTAGAATAATAACAACTTTTATCAGAACACCAACAAAAATGATAATAATCAAATATTACCATTCTCTAACAACCAAGCACACCATATATTTTACTATAATAATTTCTGAAAATTTATTTCTTTATATATAAAAATAATTAGGGTAAAATTATTTACTTATCTAATTTCAAAACAATATCATGTCGAACTGCTCTGTTCAAGTGTTTAGAGATCCCTATCAATAACGTTAATTACTTGTATTGACCAGAATCCATAAGTCACACAATAGATCAACCAACACAATATAAAACATTTTTATATCACTAACAAATACGCGCTCATATATATATACACACATTCAAACTCATTCTAGGGTGCTACCAACCCTATCTCTAATGAGTTACCCCACTAAAGCCAAGGTTCTCGCTTAAGCTTCAGCTCTGATACCAAATGTAACCGAGATTTTTGACCCTCGAAAATCGACAATAATACGTCCACTGTATTACATGCCGAGAAATCGAATGCCGAAAAACCTAATTGTTAGGGAAAAAGAAAGAAGGAAAAAGATACGAAGAAAACTAAACAACACAGAATCTCACAGCAGAGCGAATAATCTGTAATACACAACAAATCTTTACACAAAACAAACTGTAATAAATGTAAATTCAATCAGAGTATACTAACCTATTTCAGCCTGGACAGTTATAACAGCCTGTCCTTACAATTGCTGATAAATGCCATCAAATACAGCGGGAAATAACCATCTACGTGAATATGCCTCTGGGCCTCCAACTCGTCTCCTGAAGCTCCAAAGCATCCAAACTAATCTGTAATATGCTCAGTCTTACTCGAGCATTATAATAAAATAACACCCGAATCAGTTTGGAAAACCAGCGTGAGAAAACACACCCAACAGGACTTTAAAGTTATAAGAAAATCTTTGAAATCAAAGGTATCTCGTAAGACCACACCGCACATAAACACAGACGGATTTTCACCTTACGATAACCAAAACATTTTTTATAGAAAATCCGTTTATATTATAATAATGTCTAGAGGCAAAGTAAAATATGAATATAACTGAAATGCTTACATCTCACATTTCAACATAGTTGGCACAACTAAGTCCGTACGACGCCTATTGGAGAATGGATTCCGTATAATGACTGGGCTACTGGGGTACCGCCCTTCACGGTGCATCTCTAGATAAAATAACACCAAGGACCTGCCAACACAGGACCGGCCACCCCTTACTGGATAGTACCGAATATGATCATCCTTCCGTTAATGGGCCTCGAAGCATACAAATGAGAGATAATAGCGACTCTAGATAGGGATGATCATACCCTACTTGGAAACGACCCACTTAGCCCTGTTGCAGCTCCCCTATTTTAGACATTCCCAGTTGATGAGGCTTGAGGATACGTTTTACCTTTTATATAGCACTTCCCACTTGGAATGCTAATACTGCTTTCCAGGCAACAATGCAATACCAGCATTCATCCATACAAGTTCATTCTGGGACTGAAAAAACACTTGATAGCTTCGTCTCCAATTCCATCATCTTCAAGATGTCTTCACTTCGAAACGCATTCGTTGGATTGAAGTGGTTTTCCGATAACATACCCTATCCCGGTCTCTCCAAAACAACATTCGATAATTCTCGATAAACTCAATCCCGGTTCTTTAGAAAATAAACAGTCAAAGATAAGATTGGAGATCACCTCCTAACCGTTAGTGGACGGATTTCCTTATCATTGTCCTAGGAGAACGAAACTAGATTTATACGCACAGTACAACATAATTGGAGATGACTGTGCCATATAACTCACATGTTTCTCCTAGATATTTCCAAAGTTACGTTTGGGTCCAATTTCGAAAGTTGGTTATTTAACTACCGAATAACAAACATTTAATCAGGTATTATTCCATAGGGAAAACCAACATTGGTTCAGCATATAAGCAGTCACTGGCCTCCTTTTATAAACTTTTATTCATTTTAAAAGCACTTTGTAAATTACTTGTACAAAAATACATTTACAAAGGTATATCTGCCAATCCCTATATTTTCAATACTTGGAAAATATCCATATACTTATCTCAACGGTATAAGTATATCCACAAAATTGAAAAAGATTTTCTTCTTATTCGATTCTCAAATCATTTATAAATTCCCTTACAATTTTCCAAAACCATTTATAACCCATTTTATAAATCTCCAAAAAACCATTTATAATCCCTTTATAAAAATTCAATCACTTATAAGCTTCTTGTACATTTCAAAAATCATTTATAAACCCTTTATAAATCCATAAAACCTTTTTATAAAACTCCTTTATAAATCCAAGTCTTTTACTCTATTCATGGGTCACGAAAACATTTCTAAATAATTAAAAATCTTTTACTTCAAAACACCATTATATAATAATGGTTATTAACAATAGACATTATAAATAAATGGAAATTATTAACTTTAAAACATCTTAAAATAATAATTAATAATTTCAAAATATTGTTTAAGAAACAATAATAATTAATCTTTACCCTTTTTATAAATAATAATAATTAAATTTCAAAACCTTATTAATAATCCTTAAAATTAATTTCAAAACAATAATTATTCTTAAAATAATTAACCTTTTAATTTATTAACCTTGTGATAAATTCTTTAAAACGTATTAACTATAAACAAATAACTTTAAAACAATACTAATATAATTAAATAACCTTAGAATAATATTAGTATAATTAATTAACTTTAAAATAATATTAATATAATTAAATACTTTAAAATAATATTAATATAATTAATACTTTAAAATTATATTGATATAATAGATAATCTTTAAAACAAAATATTTCTAAAACCCAATTTCGGATTCAAAAATCATTTCCTATCTCAAAACCAATTCCAACTCAAATGGAGATTTAGAGTATTTTTAAAATACTAATTTGAGGCCAATAGCCACCCAACAATCGATATTGATTTTCTATCACTAGTGGGTTTTATTTTCAACATCTAACGATGTTATAACCACAATGTCCACAATCATGTTCACTTTTCAATAATCCATATAACAGAATTATGGAAACAATTCAAACAATAACGAGGAATCCCGTTGGATCCCTCCAACTTGTCCCCCTACATCACAGCTCATATATATTAGCTCATATATATGTAAATAAAATTTACAGTTGTGAGGAATCCTATTGGATCCCTCCGACCTGTTTCCCCTGCATCACAAATGTTTTATAATCATGAAATATAAATCAACCGCTTTGAGGTGCGATTCGTATACAAAGGGTCATCCGCTCGTACACGGGAACGTAATAGGGTCACATCCGCTCCAATAGGCGGGAATATATCAAAACTAACTAATAAATATAGTAAATTATCCAAACAACCATTCAACAATTTTTATCAACTATATATCATACAAGTTAACCAAAAAGGTGAGTTTAACTCACCGAAATCTTCTGTTGTCGCCGAGGCATTCCGGTTTGGAACTAAAATCGAATAATGTCTGATTTTAGCCCAAATTTCAATTGTCTTCAAATTCATCCAAACTAGCTCCATTGAAAAACTTTCATCGCTACGAGCATAGTGCAAAAGTCTGCGCCTCAATCGGACCTCGTATGAGAGAGTTATGCAATTTTTAAGTTATCGATTTAATTTTAAAACTATAAAATACAAACTTAACATAATTACAGAAATACCCCCGCTCCTACCTTTCTTCCCTAACTCTCTGCTCTTCCCTGCACATTGAAATCAAGTGCATGGCTATGCATTCCCAACTATGATACGGAGCTCCGATTAACGATACTCAATGCCGATTGCACCGTTGAACTTCTCTACTGGAACTGCACCCGCTCGAACCAAAATTCATGCCTGAAGGCCATCCTCCCCACGCGCGACCTGCTACCATTTCCAGCAACATCACATTATTCATGTGACAAAAATCATCACAGAAACCTTCAAAACTACGAGCTAAGGTGAAAAACTTGTCCCCGAATCCAAATCCAAGGTCCGTTCTGCGAACTGATGACCAAACAATCCTTCAAAGCTTACCCTAGCTCGTCACCATCGTCAATCATCAAAAGCAAATCATGCTGAATTCAGACGAAAAATACTACTCATCGATACAAAATCAATGATGCTTACGGCATCGAGTAATTCTAAGCGGATCACGAGAAATCATTTTTCGAAGTTTCCGACAATATTTTTCCCCTTACTGATTATCGACAATAACTTGAACGTTTCTCAACAAAATCTCGATCCGTCAATTTTTAAAAATACTATGAAGGATTATCCACATGTCTTATGTTGATCACTCGAGCTAATTATGATCGAATTTGAAGTTGTTGATTTTTGAATGAAGGGAAATTTAGTTTTCTTCTAAGCTTGGAATGTTTACAGTCTGTCTCGTGATGTAGGTATATACACACTGCATAGATGATGATGATGGGGTATGGGCTGATGGTGATGGAGCATGGCTGATGGGGATGGGCTTGGCCTTGTGTACGGAGTATGATCCAATCAAATGGTGATGGTGCATGGTAGATGTATGTTCAAATCAATATATTTTTATTATTTAAATTTAAAATATCAAGCTATATAATTTCGAACCCCAATCGAGGCGTGCCGCCTGACATTCTATATGTTATACCGCTATTCCGAACGCAATGGAACTAGTCTTGAGGTCTAATTCGATCATATCTAGAAGATAACTTTTTGAACCCAATTATTATATTAAATTTTCAATATTAAATCCTACGCGTTTCGATCTCGCACGGCCAAACGATACATCCGATCGCCATGAAATTTGATGGCAGATTATTACTCATTATTACGAATCCAATGAAAATGATTTCGTCAAAATCGAGACAGTGCCCCGGAAGGCTATTTTTATATGTTAATTAAAATGAGTTATTTTCAAAATCAGTTAAATCACTTTTAAATTTGATTTAAGAGTTTTATTATCTTTATTCTTATTAAATATAATTTAATTAAGCTTTGAAATTATTTTTATCCAGCTTAAATCCCAAGATTCAATTATTTACACGATTTCAATTATTAGTTTAACAATTAAATTATCCAATAAATCTCTTATATTCGAAATTCAAGTTATTTAATTTATAAAATTAACTTTCCAATATTTAAAATCAATTAAATACTCCAATTTCAGATAACTAAAATTCTGGGTCGTTACACCTACTGCCATTGCATGTACGATAGATCTATCAGCAACTTGAAACCTTATCTCTTATTTTGCCATCTAGTGCCAGTTCCTAATCCCTTCTAATGAATTAAATATATGAGCTTCAGATCCAGTATCTAAGACTTAAGGCATTTCATTGATTACAAAACAATTTTGAATCATAAATGTACCTGATGGAGCTGCAGAGCCTTTCTGCTTTCTTTCTCTAACAATGTTCATGTAATCAGGACAATTTCTTTTTTAGTGACCTTTCTTGTGGTGGTGGTGACATTCACCCTTTTCGTCGACCTTTTTACTTTTCTTGTTCTTTTTACCTTATCTTTTCCACTTCTTCGAACCTTTCAAAGATGATTCACTACCCTTAACAACAAGTACCGCCCCTTGATCCTTAGATGCAAACTCTGCTGACTTCAACATATTGAGGAGCTCCATGAGATTCACATTTAGTTGATTCATATTATAATTAAGTATGAATGGTTCATACTTAGGAGTAAGAGAACCAATGATCAAATCAACTTGTAATTCATTGCTTATTTGTACGTCCAATTACGAAAGCCTATCAATAAAGCCCATCATCATCAGCACATAATTGTCCACTTTCTATCCTTTGGTCATTTTGGTATTGAATGGCTTCTTCGTAAGCTCGTACCTTGCAGAACGTGATTGTTCACCAAACAGGGCCTTGAGACTATCAAATATCTCATGGACATACATGTTTTCATGCTGCCTATGCAATGGCTTTTCCAACGTAGATATCATGAAAACTTGGAGATCTCTGAATCTGAAACCCACTTTTCATAAGCAAGTTGTAGTTTGGGGTTCGCATCATCAACGTGTTGTTCTTTAGGTTCACATGTAATAGCCGACCATAGATGCTTGTAAGTCAATGCTATCTTAATCTCTCTTAGCCAATCGGTATAGTTTGGTTCAGAAAGCTTATCATTATCAGAAAACAGTTCTGGACTTGACATTTTTTTACAAGTATTAATTAGTAGATTATTAGGATAATATTATAGTATATGTTCTTGTAATATTAGTAAGGTTAAACTTTATGTTTTATTTTACTAATAAGCTCCCACTAATCTTTTATGTTTTGGCAAATCCTAAATCGAAACATAAAAGTCTTCGACTTTACTAGTAGGTGTCAGGACTCGTCCGTCTTGGAATTCTGACCTTGAGTTTCCTCAACAAGTCATAGCTCCACAGATGATGGATAACTCCTTGTCAGTTGTATCATATACAACTCCTAACCCTTAGTCCCTTGTCCTAATTTCACTTTGACCTTGAGTTTGATTAACAAATAAAAATAAAATTATTCACTCGTACCTACCATATTGCGATGACCTAAGTACAGTATATATACCCTGAGTTTACTTAATAAATACATATAGTTATCTTACCTCATTTATTCAATATATTAATAATACTACACATATCATCCCTAGCTTGAGTTTTCTCAACAACTAAGGAGTATGCAAGTAATTTATTAATATATATATATATGGTAGAGGGCAACATTATATTGAAGATTCATAATCTTTAATATATTATATTAAGTGATATTGACTTATCGAATAATGTATTTTTTATAAAATACCCTAGTGATTCAAGTGTCGAACACATCGGAAATCACGATATATGTACATTTAGATATGTATTTATTACTTAAGTCAATTTAGGGTTTCTTAATGTTACACCTTTAATTTATACATTTATATTATATAAGTTATATTATTATATAACTTTTATATTTCACATTACTTATACAATAGTCTTACATATAATATTATATTAACTAAATGTTATTTAATTAATTTTAATTAATTTTATAGTATCTTAATATAACATTCCTTATATACTATAACCTTTATAGTATAACACATATAATATATATATATATATCTCTGTGTGTGTGTGTGTATTATTTAATTAATTAACCTTTTAATTAATTTATTTAATTAAACAATTTTAATTAAATTATATTAATTTTGAAATTCATTTCATATACGTACATATATACTTATGTTTTTTTAACATTTTAAAGCAACATAATCATATATCATAATATATAATTCATGTAGATATTTAATTAACTAATTAACTTATTTAATTAATATATTTTATTAACCTTATTAATAAATTTTATAAATTTCAAAATTGATTTACATTAATTTCCAAACATTTCGAAAATTTTATTATATTATAACATTTGTAGTATGTATATATTTTATTTTAAATTTAACTATTAAATTTAAAATATTATATTTTTAATTTTCAAACAATTTTGAAAATTAGCCCAAGGCTCAACTCAAATTGGGCTTTTTCTATTAGGGCAAACTTTGGGCTCATATATCTATTCCGATCAGGCTGACAACCAGGTAGGTAGTACTTAATTACCCAAACTCAATCCTTCGATACTACCTTTCTACACACCCGACGATCTGAGCTGTGAGCTTAATTAGTTAACCCTAACATGACTAGTTTAGATCACATAGGATATAGGGCTTTGATACCATTGTTGAAACTGGACCAACCTACAGCGAAAGAAATGAGTGAATTTTTTTTTTTATTGTTTTGGATCTTTATTGGGCCGATGAGGTCTAATTTTTTAGAACATTTCTAAGTTTCTTTTAAATAAAATGATTATTTTCTTTATATTTATAATATGGTTTTATATAAAGTAATTAATATTATAATATACATACACGTGTATCATATACATATGTGTGTGTGTTCATGTGTCATCTAGCAATCCATGCGAGGTTTAACATGTCTGTGTATAAGTATTGGGATTTACACCACAACGGACATGTTAGCACATCTAGTATACAAATATATCATCCAAATGTATGTTTATATGCAATAATTTATGTATATAAAATGTTATATATATATATATATATGTGTGTGTGTGTGTGTGTGTTATTTTGAATAATTATATGTGTGTGTGTGGAATTTATAAAATTTATATTTATATATATAATTATGTATATGAGAAATATTTAAAAAATATTATAAAATTTTAATTATTTATTTTTTTGTGAAGCCGAAAAGAAAATTATTATTATTTTACCTATAATATACATATATATATATATATATTCTTATAAATGGTTAATAATAAATAACTAAATTAATATATATAAATACATATGAAATATATATATATATAATACTTACCTAATAATGGTCACGATAAATTTTTTCTAATTTATTTAATTTAAATTTCCAGTCGAAAATAAATAATAATACTATATATATATATAATATTTTCAAAATTATAATATTGTGTTTTAATAATTTATAAAAAAATCTTGATGATATTTTAGCATTTTAATATTTCAATATACATTTTGTAATTTAAAATCAAATTTAAATTTAAAATTTAATTTTGGCATTTATATTAATATATAATTAATATATATATATATATATATATATATATATATATATATTACAGTTGAAAGTTTATCAGCTATGAAATTAATTTTATAAAATTTAAATTATATTTTATATGATATATTTATTTATTTAATATTTTTATTTAAGTGATCTGAATTAAATAATATTCAAATAATATATGTATATATAAAATTTAATTGTATGCCAAATATGTTAGGTATTTAACTATTTATATGTAATTTTTAAAATATATTTTGTATAGTATAATATTCAATATTTAAATTACAAAGTTATGCGTTATTTGAATAATGTATATTAAATTAACTTAAATTAAGAAATTCAAATTTTTTTAACCTTACGTTGTGAGTGTCAAGGCATGTATATGTCATAAATTTTTTCCAAAATATATAAGCATATAAAAATACAACCATTCTGAATGTGACGATATACCGGTATACTAGAATCGTCGTCTAACTAACAAAACAATATATGACAAATAAATTATCTAAATATTAGTATATAAACATATATCAGATAATTACCTTTCACCAATGCCAAAGGACCATACCTTGAAGCATTGAAATAAACTCTTGAATCAATTCCAATTTTGAAGGTGCTATCTCCCGAATTACAAACCATGGACTATCTAATAGTGTTTATTTTAATTTGATTTTGTGGTTGGACATTGAGGGGAGGGGAGGATGAATTTCGGCTAAAGGTACAGATAGTGGAGGCTTCCAAAAAGTTATAAATGAGAGTGGATTGAGATACGTTTATAGAGGAGAGAATGGAAAGATATTTTAGAATCAAGATCCATATTTCTCACTTATCCTTTCTTCCTCTTATCCATTCAAACCCTAGCTCCTCTAGCCATCTTATGGGTGCCACTTTGCTAGTCTATTATGGCCGAAATGTATATGCCCCCATACGGGCTTCAAACCCATTTAAAGCCTGAACAATTATATTGCATTTAAATCCAATTTAAACGCGTATCAATATCTTATATCGATTAATATATTTATAACTATTATAAATATATTATTAATATTGTTCAACAAATCAAAATAAAATTTTATAACTAATACTTCTTAAATATTAATTAATTTATAACAATTATAAAGGTGGAACCCAGTGCTCGAGGCTTCCACACGATAGCAGGCTCTGAGGAGGTCGATAATGTACACAGCCTTTCCCTTGCATTGCGAAGAGACTGTTTCCAAACTCGAACCTGGGTTCTTAGATCACCATGCAGACGACCTAACCATTGCGCTAAGGCTCCACTTCTTAATTAAATCATATGGTCAAGGAGTATTCATCGATTCAGTTTGCAACTATTTAGGTGTAAATTTGGTCAGCGATTAATATCGAACTATTCGAATATTAACGTTCACATGTCACTTAGTAGATGATGTGACATTTTGGTCAAATTTATTTCTTACTTGGTTTTGGTAAAATGCAATTTTACTTTGTTAAGCTTTACCCGATTGTGACTATTATTTACACCAATTCTCTTCGTCAAAACTATATCACTTTCGACTTATGGAATTTGTTAATGGTCAAACTTCTGATATCATCCATGTTCAACTTTATAGTCCAAACACAAAGTCCTTGGTTCAATAATAACAATTATTATTAATCAAACTACTCTATCTGGAGATTTTGACTTCAGGTTGACTTGAGTTGACCGTGATACTAACCCCATATAACTAAGGAGACAAATCATCTCTTGAATAGTGTTTCACTTCCAATACTTTCACTTGACCCAATTATAGTCACTCAATGGATATCATGTCATGATTTGACTATAATCAAAGTAGAGCTTTCATATTGAAGATTGACTATATTCTTAAGTCGAGAGAACTGCGCAAATTAGTCATGTCGATATTTTTCGTTTGACCTTAGTTATATTAACTAATAGAAAACTATCAAGTGAATCATTCCATAGTTATCCAATAACTATCAACATTTGAAGATCATTACGTACTTCAGTCTTAATGGATGCATCGATATCCCATCTCGATGCATCTTGACTAGGAAATTTTAAAATGATGTGTTTATTATATTGTAATACAATACTCATGATTACAACTATTTGTAATTACTATCACAAACACACCATTAACGGATTTTCTGTTAAATATATTTTAATTAAATATTTAATTATTTATAACACATTATAACAAATATATAACAAAAAGAAAAACACTTTTACTATAAACGAAAATTTATTACAGATTTAATTAATATACAACAAATTATAGAATTGACCCTAGGGTATACCCCTAACTTTATCATCTCTAAGGTAAGATCCATAAGAATATGGCTAAGAGCAAGATCCTTCAGAGATTAATTGAGTCCCATAGAAAATTTATTTGCTTTCTTACCAGGAGTGTTGATCACATGCATCTTGAAATAAGCCAAAGTGTGAACTCATTGATGTATTTACTTTGAAGGAGATTTGAGGATTAAGAGACATAAGATTTAGTATCATAATACAATATGCAAATGGTACATCAAATCCCGTTTACAATATATATCAAAATGAATATATAATCTACATGTTGATATCCCAAAAACTGGATAAATATAAACATAGCAGTAAAATGGTTATGGCACTACGAATTTCCTCCATCTACGTTGACCTACTCAAAGAATAGACAATAAAGTGACAACAAAGAGAGGGTCAGACATAAAGACTAGTGAAAAGGAAATACTGCTACTCTACTTGATTACTAGTAGGCTACTATATCATAAATAATACCAAATGGTAATACTCAAGGCAATGAAACCGTACCTCAACCTGCACCCGGTAAGTTAGCATATTTCAATATAGTGTTATGCTATAAGATAAGTCTATCATATACTAATCATCATGGCATTGATCATGACTCAACCGCCACATGCTAGGCTAGTGCGCCTTGGTTATTCCGGTAAGGCCAAAGCCTGTTAAGCATGATAATCAATGTAAGATCAATGTTATGATGCTTCAATGCATCGTTTACCACCTATAATCGCATAGAACCCAAATCAATATACATATTCCTACCACTACCATTTTTTAACAAGAGGACTTAGAAAAAGTAATTCGAGGCTAATCACCTTTTAGTACAAAGTAGTTTACGGTCTATCACCTTTACTGGCAAAATAGAACGTCTTCAATCTCTGAATTGATGCCGCCAAACATCCACAAACGGAACAACCACAACTCTTTCTACATATGTTCTAGAAATATCAATTCCTAAAGCTATAGCTTAGGGATACGAATTTACTCTATATATACAATACCAAATGGAATCGTATACTGCAAAAGCTTAGTCGTCATGTCTCAAAACCACCGAACGACTGATTCATGCCTTGTTACAAATCATTCGACATTCAAACGTGTGCAACTTCATATGGCAAACGTCTTTGAGGCAATGAACCAATATCCCAACTGTTGGAGTTCAACTACTCAATTCACCAATCCAACTTTATATTTCATTTGCAATTCCAATTGAAAATTCCATGAATCATCTCCTAACCACTCTATCAATTCTTAGACCAATAATCATTCCACAATCCAAGCTAAACACAATAAAATTCAAGGTATTTAACATATTCAATTCTATAATCTACTCTTTCAAAACATTCATTAACAAGACTGTCATCTCTAAAACCTCTATTCAAGTTCATTACTTAAGTCCTAACCAAAATTGGATATTTAACCTGACTTTTAGCATAATTAATGATCATACATCATATAGTAAAATCCCACTCACCTAATATCTAGAAATTCAAGCTTCAATGAAACTCACCTTGAAGCTCTATGTAACATCCGTTTTAGAAAATTAACATGGATCTTTTTTCACTATGGTTAGAGCAGGTTGTTTCTTTTCGAGCGGTAAAAATTTCAACCCTATGATCGTCGCATTTGGTATCAGAGATGGTTGTTGTGTGATAGGGGTTCTCGCATTGTGAACTATGGTGATCCTTTGTCTCTTACCCTTACACGTTCTAGGGTGGATTAGCTTAGAAAGCTAGAAGGCTAGTCGTAAAATCAAAATTTGAGGCTACCCTTTGTAGCCACCAACTAGGTAGGGTGAACATTACAAGGAGTTTGACATGCATGCAAGTCAATAGGATGTGAAAACTCAAAAGGTATAAAGAAGCTGATTGGTGAGATCTCCTTTGTGGGGTCACCGTAGACGAACTTGATCATTTGTGAAGGGTTCGAGTGGGGAACATGCATGTCGAGGCCTAAAAGATGGTGAATTATGCTTGAGCAAGGTGATGTCAAAGGAAACTCTTGTGGAGGCACATAACAATACTAACATGCAAATTGTTTGTTTGACTTAGGTACAGGGGCGACTAGTCGAACCATCCAGTTGCTGGTTCCCTCCCAAGTTTCTCCTACGATAGCTCGAGCTTACGTATAAGTTCTATCTAGTAAAGAAAATGATTAGAGGCGTTAAGGTCATAACACCCTGGACTTATTCTCAAACTTTAAATATGTAGGATTGCGCAACTGCTTTAGTGAGTCGTGCCTAGTAGAACCACATATATTGATTTTGATGACAATAACCATATAAATATAATTACTAATGACTTTTCAAGTTGTGAAGATTACAGTATAGGAAATACAAATACACTACTCAGAAGTATTGTAGGGATAGAAATGATTCAAAAAGACTAAGATGAATTAAGCAAATCAAGAAGACCAGGGGAAATCAAGGTGCGTTAAGGAGACTAAGAGAAATCAAGCAGATCAAGAAGACTAGAAGGAATAAAGCAGATCAAATAAAATCAAGCACATCGAGGAAACCGAGAGGAGAAACAAGATGCTCAAGAAATAAAGATGAAGAGCACAGGACACTCAGTTAGTCAAAACTGTGTAAAGAGTCATAGAAATATTTATTACAGACCTCGTAGAAAATCTTTAAAATCTCTTAATAAAAGCCTTTATTTTTATCTCTGTAACCTTTTCTACAAAAGTAAAACATTAGTTTTAAAAATTATAAATTTTAAAACAATTTTTATAAAGAGTTTTTCAAAATCAACTAGCATATGTCGACACTGAAAACATATGTCGACATAGTAGTCGCTTAGATGTTTTTTTGAAAATCGACATGTTGACATAATATTTGAAGATATGTCGACATATTAGCCATTGTTGCTACCTATGAATTTAATGGAAAGATACATCGTTTCACCCTTTTGCCAAAAGACACTTCTTATTATGTTCTACATAAAGGCCGGTGAAATTGAATTTTTTTAATCAATTCTCATTCTTTTCTCTCACTCTTTCTTCTCTACTACTTGCAAACAAGTTCTCTTACTACTATATAAATATATACTTTGTGAACTTATTCTTTCACTCTCATTCTTCACTAATTCGCAAACATATTAAAAGGTTTTTACTTGAATTCTCTACCATTCTATCTCTGATCTCACCCTATTCCTTAAAGATTTCAATTACAAACTGCTACCGGAGCTATAAGATCATTATACTGAAGACTGCGAGATATTATATTTGAAAGATACGAATTCTTGTAGAATTACCTATTACTACTTGAATTGTAAAGGTGTACCTCACCATCCATAGAAAGTTATGATTATAAAGTGTTCTTGATCAACTATGGAAAGTCAAGAGGCTAGGTGTGTCCTGCTACCCGTGGAAAGTCTGGATAGATGTGATTGTTGCCTGATTCAAAACCAAGTTGTATTGATGTACTTGCCACCCGTGAAATTGCAAGGTTTTGCTATAAAGAAATTTTGTATGGGATACAGGACTGGGAATCCGAACCAGTACAAATAAATTTGATGTAATTATTTTTTACTTTACTACTTTTTATTCTGCATTTATTCTATTATTCGCATGTGATTGTGATTCTAAATTGATAAGTTTGAAAAGCACAAGTTAAAGTATTAACACGTTTAACATACCAATAGGAAAAGATTATAACAATTAGGGAAAAAAACATGGAATATCTTAGCTCGATCAGCCTACCAATTGTTGTAGCTAACAACAGTGTTATTTTGACTATTCCAACCTACTCCAGTTTTGTTTGTTAACTTCTCACACTTGATGAAGTTTTTCAGCTACCATCGGACGGTGCATCTAGCACTAGAGAACTCTTTTTGCATGAGTTAAATCTATCGGTAATCTTTTAATAAACTCCGGTTTTAACCTTTTTTGAGTTCTTGCAAATTCCTCCAAATAGACTTTGGCGGTAAAGTGAATAGTTTGGCAATTCAAAAAAAATAATCGATTTTTGCTAGAACTAGCTGCAGTGGATTCCATAGGTAAATTTTCAAAGAAGAAAAAGCGGCTAAAGAGAGTAAAGAAAGAAAGTCGTTGGAGGCTATATTTCTAAGGGTGTGAAAGAAATTTTTACATTGGATATATTTGGATTTATGTCAGACGTAAAGTTCATGTCTTGCCTATTAACTCCATTTTGAAGCTGTCAACTGCATTCCAAATAACCGTTGACGCTGACATAACCGATACGTCGGACGTAAACCCAACACATTCGATGTATTCTCTACTTTCTGCTTTTCCCAGAGCATTTTCTGTGTCTTTGAACACAACCTTAGAGTAAGAGCGAAACTCTAACTATGAAGAAGTGAAGAATGCAGTGGACCAAACTGAATAGTTGTTTTATTTCCTGTTTTATTTTTTCAGTATTTATTTTTCCGAAGAAGGGCCATTTATATAGTATTGATTTTGGACTTTTCAGTTATGCAAATTCCTTGTAAAGTGTTAAAGAATAAATAAAGCCCAATACCATTAAAAGGAAAGTTATGTCGATTGCATTAGTAATAAATCAACAATGTTCACATAGCAAGATGTTTAAGAAAAAAACCATGGATACCCAAAAATCCAAAATCCATACAAAAAAGGGATAAATAGCTAATATTCAAAAAAATGGATAGATACGGATATAAAGGCATCCACATTCTAAAATTAACCGCCCGTTTTTGACCAGATTATAGTTTATATCATGTGTATTTAGTTTAATGGTATTTATCATTTTATTAGATTAATGGTTTATATGCATTTACTGTATCTTAACTGTGTAGAATCGAAAAATATTAAGGTTAAAGCATTTTTTTTATATTGATAAATCATCGTCGGAAAAGATAAATATTTTAATATCCTTCTGTATTTGCAAATGTGAATATTTGTTATTCGAAAACAATTGTAAATGCGGATGCAAATGACACCATCCTCGTCTGAAAGTATTTGTTGACCGACATACAAAATCAATCCAGCACTAAAAGAATCTCACATTTAACTTGAATGTCCATGATATTGAATGCCAAAGCACAGGTAAACTGTTATCAAATAATGCTAACCATATTAACTGTGATTATATTCCAAGCTGCCATAAAGAGAAACACTGACAAGATTAACTGGAAAAAAACATTGTATACCTCAAAATTATCCTTAAAAATAACAAATGGATCTACTCGTTTTACATACTATCATACTAAATACCTCCTTAGATATTTAAAAACAAAAATAAAAAAATTAATTAAACATTTGAATTTCTGTTTTGTTGTTTATAAGTCGAAGAAAATTTGATAAAATGCCAATGATCTCTCCATTCAGAGACCGTAATCATCTGTTACGAGCTAATGGTATATATATTGAGCCCTCTTGTCCGACCAGGAGCACCTCCTTCCAGCGATGACACATCTATTGTAAGCCTACAACCAAATCAAGAAATTACATGAATCGGGTTTTACCTAACATATATCGATAAATAACCTTACAAGATTTGAACTGAATGTGTTACTTGTTTGAAGAATTTGGTTGCATGTTATCACAGTGAAGAACAATCTTTTCATCATTCTGAGATAAAGAGTAATGCATTGGAGTCTTGAAGTTATCCTCAGCTGCATGGTTAACCCTTTTTAGCACAATAGAATATTACCAGGCAACCTGGATTAGCATAAACAAAGAAAATAACTCACTTGTTTGAAATGATATGTCATGGATCTGTTCTAGTCCAAGTAATTTCTGCAATAGGAAAAAAAATTAGATTTGAACAATCTAGTGTAAATGTATAGGGAAGAAGCAAGTCAGCACCTGTAGGTTCCGATAACACAATTCAAGATCATCATTCACCAAAATATGATCGAACAGACCAGAAGATTTTCCTTGTTCCAATTCAGATTTTGCATTTCTCAATCTCTTTTGAACTTGCTCCTCAGTTTCTGTTCCCCTATATAACCATATGTACATACATTTGTTAATATCACTAATGTTGTTATTTACAGCTTCAAAAGTATATCATATATACCGAGAGCGAAGGCGATTCTCAAGCTCATCGAATGATGGTGGACAGATAAAGATAAAAATTGCCTCAATAGAACTAGCCCTTACTGATCTAGCACCCTGAACATCTATGTCGAGAATACATCTCTACAATAAAATGATGCAATATGAAGCATTTATGTAGATATAAATACAGGTTCACGATGACACAAACTTATGAAATACATGTTTCTATAACATTTAGGCAGTAACAAATATCTTATATAAAAAAGAATATGGCAATTAATAAGACTTAACTACTCCATAATTTTTAGTATTGATATTTGTCATCTTCGTCTACTCAGAATCAATATGAATGTGTTGAAGGAAGTATGGTGGTTAAAAATCAAAACATATCAAGATCGCATCTATTTGTGTATACAGGTAAAGACCATGAAAAATTAAAATGGTATTTGCAATATGTTTTTACCTTCCCAGCATCTGTAACTGCATCAACTGCATCAATGCTCGTGCCATAAAGATTACCATGAACCAAGGCAGATTCTAGGAATTTTCCTTCACTTATTTCTTTCTCCATCTGGCTCCGTTCAGAAAAGTGGTAATGTACTCCATTTACTTCTTTCTCCCTTGGAGCACGGGTTGTGTGGCTCACGGAGAATCCAAAAGTCGAAGGAAACTCTTTCATTAGTTTGGAAATTAGAGTTCCTTTTCCTACGCCAGATGGCCCACTAATTACGATTGGCTTTGGACCATCGCCTTTGATACCTTTGCTCCATGCTACCACATCAGTGCCAAGCAACTTCTTCTGCTTTCTCACAAATGGGGTGTCAACCTAAGAAATATTCACAAATTGTGGATGTGTTGCAATAAATTATATATCGATGTGTTGTAGTAAATTGTATGTATATTTGTGTGTGTAAAGATAGAGAGGGAAAGGCTTCTGAAACAGAAATGATCCAATTAATCTCAACTATTAGATTTTCTCGATGTTAACCTTAAATGTAAACACAATGAGATTTAATGGTCAAAATAAATATATGTGTCACAAATTGAGTTTTGATTTGTACATCAACAGTCACAAATATATTATAATATTATATGTGTGTATTTGCATGTGCGTGCACGCACGTGAGAGAGAGGAAAGATCCATAATCTCTATATTTTGAACCCTTTTGTAGACTCTCGATATCAACTATTGGATTCGACAAATTAATGAATGGATTTGATGTGTACATTTAAAACTCCCATGTTCTTATCAAAAATCATAAAATCTTACAATATAAATCCTGTATCAAATCGAGTCCATCCCTTTAGGATTCGATTTACATTCTGATTCAAACTCAGTTAAAATTACAATTGAGAAAAATCATTATATCCATACTGAGATATTCAATATACTAATTTGTATCCATGATTCCTATTTTGATGTCTTCCAAACAAAAGAAAGAAAATTTTGAGTTTTAGGTTTCAGATATAGAAGTTCAAACATCAATATCAATTTCAATCTATGTACAAACCTTCAAATATGAATTTTTGAATTTACGATTCACGATTAAAATCTTGTTTTGATTTAAGATTTGAAATTTAGACTTTACTGTTTGTATCCTGTTTTGAAAACCTAGCTGTCTCCCACCATTTATGAGTATTAGTTCTATTACACCATTATCAAATCCATCCATCAATTAAATAAATTCAATGCTTGATATTAAGTGACTATAAGGAGTTATGGATCCACGGTCCTAAAGCCTTGCCACTTTACATGGTTCTTTGATCATTTATAATATATATGTAAATCAAAAACTATACCTGTCATGTCAAAACCGTATTTAATACCATATTCTGTTTTACTTTCATGAATCGAAATAAATGTTATTTAAATTTTTGGTCTACTTTTGAATGATGTCACATACTTTCCACCTACTCCGCAAAAGAACTATAGGAAGTTTTATAACAGAAGACTGAATCTTTTGTATATCAAAGTGCCAGCTATCAAGAGGACTAACAATAAGCATTTATAAGATACAAAGGATACATCACACAGCTACAAGGTCGACTTTCTCGTTGGTTATGGTTAAGTAGCCACACTCGGATAATATTTGAATAGATGTAGTAGATCTCAGATAATATCAGAATAGATGTAGTAGATGATATCAACTTTCTCGCCAATATCCCGAAACAAGATACTTAATTTGAAACTGAGATGTAGTAGATGATTCGAACATAATAATCTTTGGCATTATACAATATTAGTAGATCATTAAATTTATAGTAATGTGTGTGTATTAATGGTGTTCGTATAGGCTAAGGCTCCGCTTGGAAGTTTTTTTCTACCGGTTCTGACCGGTTTTGGACGGCTATGTATATGAAGTGTTGTGGTAATCTTTGTTTCTAAGTTTTTTTTCACACCAGTTATAATTGGTTATAAAACCGGTAAAATCTGGTATAGTATGATTTTAATGGCAATTCTCAATCCATCAAACTGGGGTGTTTTGAGGGGTTCTAACTTTTTTTCAATTATACCTCTACTAATCATATTGAAAAATTAATATTCACAAAACTAGAGAATAAATATAAAGGTATACATGTAATATTATTTTAGTGGAAAACTCTTACAACCGATGTATGTTAAACTCTCAAACATGTATTGATCGGCTATAACAACACTTTATGTAAACCAATCAAAACCGCTACGATAATTTACGATCAAAACCGATACTCTCAAAACCTCTCATAATCGGTACTGCAAAACTCCCAAGCAGAGCCTAAGAAAATATTTGACTCGCTTAGAGTACCCACATTTTCTCAAAAAGAAAAAGAAAAAAGAATGTTAATCAGTCGACGATCCATATTTTTCCAATACTGAGATAACTGTACTAATAGCAAGAATAAATACAAACCTCAAGAAACCAAGTGCAAACATTGATATTTGAATCCCTCTTTATAATCAAAATCCTTTTATTTTGCAGAAGAATGGCTGAGTGACCTTTCGACCACCCAGGCTTGCTACCCAGCACAGTAGGAATAGACCTAGCGGAAAATATTAATTTATATATTCAGATGCAGTATAGATATATAATCAAGGGTGAGTGTGTTTAACGAGATATTATACCATTTTCCAGTAAACTTGTCAAATATTTTAACATTAATCTCTGATTCATCAGATCCGCCAACAACATACTGCACGTAATAAAAAAAATAGCTTTTTTAACAAGCATCATTATGTTACATTAAAGAGATTAGAATGAAATAAAATCAAATATTTTACGATTTTATCATTAATAGTTGTGCTTGTCTGAAAGGCTTGGGCATCTGAATCAAACCCGAGAACTGGAAAATTGTTGGTATTGTCCGTAACACATTCAGGAGCTTCTTCACCCTATACAAAACAATACATATTATTAAAATTGATATAAGAAACAATGCGGTGTGATATTAATTATAATCAACTCACCATCAAGTACTGGATTTGATGCCTGCCTCGGATCAAAATCGCAACCCTGAGTAAGGTAATTTTAACATAAATATATTGATTTGTACCTTTTTTTTACTTGCAAATAACAATAAAACCTCTCAATATATTATACATTTAATTTTCAACTAAAATCCAATAAAAAATAATAATCAAATGACCTTATTATAGATCTACATGGACCATGAATTATTCAAACTTTTTCACTGTTGACCTAAACCAACGCCTAATTGCAAATGGCCATGACAAATCATAATAACCAGTTGCGTATTTCGTATAAAATAAATAAGAATAATTAATTTAAAAGTAACAATTTTTATATGAGAATTAGAAATTTAAAGAGAAACCCACCTGACAATGATGAAAATAAGAACAATGCTGAAATTAGAAGAGAAACGTAGATGCTATAATTGCCGGAAAATTACGAAAAACAAGGGAGATTGTATAAATAGTAAGATTAGGTCATACGATTTAGAACGGATTGGATCTTCTCCTAAGAGGAAAATTGTAGATATAAAAGAAAAAATTTAGGAAGAAAATAATATTATTAGAATGAGAAGCTAGATTTATATTCCTTTAGTTGAATCCCTTTTACTTTACCAGCACGCAAATAAAATGTTGAGATTGCAAAGGTCGGCCAGATGGCGCGCGACTTGAACGAGCTATTTGCTGACGTAGAAGCTCAGGAGGCAATTGACTATGGTCAAAGTATCCTCACCATTGTCTAGAGCGACCTCACGTGTATTTCTTACAATATTATGCATGATGCGAGCTAGAGGGTCGTGATTGAAACCCCGTTAAGAAGGGTCCCCACTAGGGATAAGGATACACACAATATGTCCATCGATGACCATGCCCATAATGCTCCTAGACCCGAGCCGGTTCTAGTAACCAAGGTTTGCTTTATTTGTCGTTCGCCCTCCTTCTGTTGACCTTCAAATGACTCAAAGCAGCAAATAAGGAGAGCAACTTGCGTTTCGATAGCTTGATCGAAGAAGAGAAAATAAGTAATAACGAATCAAGGAAATTTTCTGTCCACTTTTGATCTTAACAGGAATACAGAAATTTGCTCTTGTGAGTGGCCATCATTTTAAATCTCTTTGGATAGAAACATAAGATCACCTAACCTAACTGACCGCCACTCACCAACTCCTCCCTACCGATGCCTCAAATCTCATCTCCTCGTAAGATACCGAAAACCCCCCTCATTGGCAGGGCCTCGCAGCGCCCCTAGAGAGAAGACGTCGGTCCTAGGGAATAAATGACATCACTAAGGTAATAACGGTGGGGGTTTCTCCGACAACGAGAACAAAGAACCATTCTCAAAGGAAATATTAAGCTCGTATATACATCAAAGGTATGTCTAGCCTTTAGTTCACCAGAGATAAAGAAAAATATGACAGGCTTTGACCCATTTGACTACGTCATGGCCTTTAGTTTAATCGCCTGGGCCAGTTAGCTCCCCCCCCCAAATGCCTAGTGCCTACTATTCCCTTCCACTCTGACTAAACCGACCTCCCGTTGGTTTTTGCATTTACAAGCAGACAGTGTCCACTCCTAGGACCAGCTATGCGCCAAATTTAAGACTTGTTTATTCACTTCCCAGTTACGAACAACGATGGCCAATAAAATGTGCATTGTTAGATGGGGCCAAACGAGTCGCTCTGCTCAGATGTTAATCGTTTTAAAAAAGAATTGGTCTGTACTAGGGGTGCGAACAAGAACAATTGGGTGGTTTCCCTCTGCTCTATGGTGAGATTCCACTCTTTGGAGAGAATTATAAAAGCATAATGCTTTCTCTTTGACCGACTTCTTTCAAAGGGCAGATAATGTCAAAACTGTGGAAGAAGCCAACCTATCTGATAGCAATGAAGAGGACATGCAAAGAGAAAAACATAAGTATGATGACCCATACTTTTAACGATTAGTAATCAAGGTTATAAAATATTTTAATTGAATTAAACGAGGCAATCAAAGGAATGACTTAAAAAGTGGATTTTTAAACATCAATGAATTAGGACTTGAGACCTACTCCATTGGCATTTGTAATGTCATTTACATATAAAAAACATATAAAGTTTGTTAAAATCGAATAATATGATAAGAAGAGGCAAAAGGACAAGTTAAGGTCAAAATGTCAATTAAATCAAAAACTTAGCTTTTTAGTTTCTAAATTAAGCCTTCTTCCTCTTCATTCTCTTATTTTCTTTTTCTTCTCTAAAAAATATATTTAATTTTCAAATCTTATAATCTCCATAAATTCTTCATTTCTTAGCGAAAAATTAAAAATAAGTTCTCTAAATTCATAGTAGATTCTCTACTAATCTAGCTATTCAAGTTAACAAAGTAGTGAGGATTGAGGTCGGATTTCTGAAATCAAGAGAGCTTCAAAAGTGGGTTAATTTGAACTTGGAATTCGTAGGATTTGGTAAGTGTTATTTGTCTTCTATTGTAACGACCTACAAATTTGACACATTAATTATAAATTAATTTCTAAACATTTAAATTTAATTGAAGATAAAAGATAACTTTAGGTAGGGATATCTTTTTGGGGATGTTGGTGTTTCCACTACATTTAGAAATATTGAAAACATATGTTTTGATATATAGCATAATATACTTTCATTGACGTTCAAAATTGGTTTTTTCGAGCCTTTATGACCGCTTTGGTCCAACACGTTCCTTTTTGCCTATAAGTATAGAATTTTGTAGTAAATGACCATTAGGTTAAGTGTCAAATGAGATAGCGTCCTAGACAAAGTTCTAGAAATCATGGATTCGAACCTCCGAGACATCAAAATAAATGTTATGTTTGAATTAAGTACCACTCTTGTTATCGTACATACATACATACATATACATATACATACATACATACATACATATATATATATATATTGCTTTGTGGAAACCCTGGGAGCCTCCACTGTATTTTCTCTTCAAATCTAAATATCATAATCAGATCTAAATCTTCCTAGGGTAATGGAGGTTATCTGTACTAATTAACAAAATACAGCTATTCACAAATCAATTCAAAACTAGGCCTTATGGTTTGTCATTTCATCTGGTACGACGACATGAACATAGTGATGGTATTGTCGTAACTCAATCACATGTGATTATAATATTTGTTGGAAGTCATAGAATCTACGAGCAACCATGGTCGTTCATTGTGATCAACGTAAAACATTAATGATAAAAGGTAACCAAGGTATTGGACTGATGGAGATAAGAAGTAGGATACATCGATGCAGTCGGATCAGAGAGAAAATGGCTGAGATGGTCAAAGAAATCAGAACTAGGGTTTATCATTCGGGTTCAACGGCTAATGACGTGGGGCTAGGGCACCAAAGTGGGGATAAAGGCGATGGTCGAGCTCGGTCTAGGTTCAGCAGCGGTTGATCTGGGCTAGCGACGATGTTCCGATGTGGCATGGAGGCGGTAGTAGTCGAGAAGGGTAATGACATTGGGAGAAGATGGAGATTGTAGTGGTAATACAAACTTTCTATTTAGCCCCTATCTATTTTATATTTATAAATTTAACCCTGTACATTCTAATCTCCATATCTTTTGCATACAACCCCTGTTTCATTCATGGTTTGTTCTTGTTGGATTCGTGGTAAAATTTCAAACAATTTGGCATATGGTTTGCTGGCTTTTGAAGCTCTTTATAAAAGCATGTTGGTTAGATTAAATAGCTGTAATAATTTATATTCTAAAAATATTAAATGAATATTCACCGATAAAATATACATCTGTTGATATCTATTATGGCTTTTACCATTTTTTGATTGTTGTGATGTTTTGATATGTTTGGTTGTTTATACATTTAATTGTTGCATTATTGAATGATTATATTTTATAGTAACTGATTACAGATTTAGGAAAATAATTAATTGATAGAAGATGAGTAAAATTGTATAATTTTGAAAAAAATATATAAATTAATGAATAATAAGCTTATTTACAAATTTTCAATGATATTTGTAAATAATAGTGATTTGATATTGAAATTGAGGTGAAAATTTCAATAAGGTTATCATTTATAAATTTCTGGGTAAATTCATAAGTAATAACAAAAATCTATTTTAAAGTAAATTTGGAGAATTTATTATTATTTATGTGGTAAAGTGAGATTTAATAAGCAGTAATATGATTTTTTGTAAAGGCTGTATTGTTTGGAGTAAATAACAATATAATTATGGATTTTTTAGAAAAATATTATTATTATTATTATCATTTGAGTAATAGAAATAAGAGATATTTTGATAATAGTAATAATAAAAAAACATGTTGTCAAATGCATTTTGGGTTAAGTTATTAATATTTTTGACGTAAATAGCAACAAAGGCTCTTTGGGATTTAAAGTGGAGTATTATTATTTTTGAGTTAAATAGCAATAAATTGACTGTGAAAGATAATAAAAAAATTTAAGAAAATATTATTATTTTGATGTAAAATAGTAGTATTACTGTTTTTGTAAATAATTTGATGAAAATTACTTTTTTGAGTAAATAACGATGTTTTGAGATGTTTAAAGTACTAAATGTATAATGACGGATTTCTAAAGTATATTATCATTTTGAGAAAATATTATTATTATTTTGGGACAATAGACACAAATTTATAATAAAAAATAATAAGACGAATTTATACTTAGGAAGAAATAACAATTGTGAGTACATTATTTTGGATTGTTGTAAAATATGTGATTAATTAATGTTTGAAATTATTATATATATGTTGTCATGTGAAGATAGAATCGCGTTAAGATGAGTTATGCGATATTTTGCCATTGTTAGTATGCGGATGTCGTGTAGTTAATTATGGTTTTGTTGTATTGATGACATTGATATTTATGTTACCAACATAGAGGAGTTAGTACACATTTAACGAGCTTGATGTTGTGTTACAATTAGTATACATTTTGTGAATTTATACTTTCATTTTTGCTATTGATGTTGTGCCACTAATGCTGGTGATTATTACATATTTGAGTGTGTTTGTTGATTTTTTTTGTTTGAGGTTGACATTAAGTGTTGTCTAATTTGTGAGATGTGTGATGGTCATGTGTTGCTATTATTATTGTTACCCCATATTTATTTATGATTGATTCCGGTGACATGGTAGAATATGGTGTTTTCTACTTATATTAGATGTTTGGTTGTTATTGTTGTGCAATGTACTGCTAACAAATGTTTGATGCAGGAGAAGAGTAGGAAACAGAACTATGTGGGCGTGATCCCAAAAGGGTACATAGGCAATCTTTTTCTATGCAATAGCCACTGGATCCCCTAGAGTTGGGATGTATGATTCTAAGATGGTTACATACTATGCCAGGCGTAGTGGAACCACACCGATCAATCTCGAACTTGGTTAAATTTTACTTTAGTTGTGAGTTCTTTTATTGAACCATTATTACTGGATATATCGTTCATAATTCATCTTCACTTTTTTCCAACATAAAGGCTATCATTGTATGACTACTTGGGTAAAAAAGGAAACTCGTGGCCGACATCAAAGGCAATATTGCTACCGTAAAGTAAAGATACAAAAATGCGTCCATCAACATTTGTTTTAGGAACAACAATGAAGACGATACTAACAATTGAACTTGTGGTTGATAAGGTAGGAATCATCCAAACGCTGAACTATTCAACCTTAATACAATTTTCAGTGTGGGTCATCCGGTTATAAAAGAGATCCCACATGCTTATATTTTTGTCTCTAAAATTGCAGTCATACCTAAATCTTGGTTTATTCAATTTTCAGATTATTCAAGCCGTAAATTTAAGATTATAGTCTTTAAACTAGTGGAGATGGCATAAAGGTGGTAGCTCTACCACTAATCCAGAGATCAGTAATTACTCAATGTAGTTGTGATGGTGGCAACAGACAGGAAAAAAGAAACATGTCAATAATGAATAACAGAAACCCAAGCTTGAAATTCATGTAACGCCGAAATTACCATAGAATCGTTTAATCAATCCCATAATCAAAACAAGGACATAATTAGAGACAGCATAATATAGCATATGTAGAATGCTTTATTTGCAGCAGCATTCTTAAGTTCTTAGATACCAAAACCATCCTAGGGGGCATACCCTCCCCCACATAGTATGTAACAAATTTCTTGAGTGCTTGCTTCCATGTATGATTCTGGTCTAGGTTACATTACTTGCTTGCTTCCTTGCATTGCTTCAGTTTCTTTGAGTCATTTCGTTTGCTGGTCTTGTTACATGTCTGGTGTGACTGCACTTCAGTGCACAGTCTAGTGTACATGTTGTATGCATGTGTGCATCTGGTCTGTGTCATCTTGAAGTCTTGTTGCACTGAACTGCTAGCTCAATCTGGTTTTGTCCTCTTGAATTCTGGTCTTTGGTATGTGTGGGTTGTTGCAGTTTCTTTGAGTCACCTGATTTAAATCCACCATTTTGTCGGATTTGACCTTGTGCTCACATGCCCCTGCAATTTTATCAAGTGTATATCGGTGTGCACGGCCTTGTGGCATTTATAGTGATACACTGTGCATGTCACAAGTTGTTTGTGTATAATGGATTCAAACAAAAATGATGACGAATAACCCAAATAACTGAGGCAATTTTTTTTCTAAAATACACACTTCAATTTGCACTGCAAAATATTTTCTTTTTCAGTTTTGCCGCGTCAGTATTTATTTTACAGATAATTCAGATGTCGGATACAGGCTGGAACAAAATTAAAGATAAAATACAAGTGTGAGTGAATATATGTAGTGAGGTTAAAATTGTAAATTGAAATTTGTGATGTAATCAAAATTGTAATGTAATTGAAAAATGTATATATGTAGTGAGAGCTCAAATTTATACTATTTGAATTTGTAATAAAATATTTGTTTGAATAAAAATATTTGTTTGAATATGAATTCTGTGTTATTTATTTTATCCAATAAATATTTATTTAATTATGTGAAAAATAAAATAGTAAACTATCAAATACATTTAAACGAATATATATATATATATATATGTTTATTATCATCAAACAAAAAATCATAGGCTATTGTATTCGACAGTGGCCAGATTTGAGCTTCCATTTTCTTACGTTTTTGAATTATGAACGTATGGAATTAACATGGGAATAAGGGTTAAGGGTTATGGTGGAAAGTTATTCCCCATAATACCTTTGCCTAATTCTCTTATTAGTTATCTTATAAAACCATTTCTATAAACTCAATCTTTTAATCTTATTTGGTTAAGCACGACCTTTATTTTAATTTTCAAATCTGAATCTCCTTATCTCTCTAATCTTTACATTGTTCTATTTAATTTATCTAATTAAATCTCATGAATAATGTTTTTTAAAATTAGGGGAGTTATAATGACCTTGAAGTTCAACAATACTTCCAGGATTGCAAACAAAAACAGCTTCACGAAAAGATTTCAAATGATGGTAGGAAAGAAAATCATTCCTATGGATTTCTTCAAGAGCTAATTTCTTACCAGTGTATGCATAATACTAACTTAAAACAATCTCGTACTCATTCTTGAATAAATGAACAATATATTATGTCTTCATTAAAGAATTCGATCGAATATAATCAACAACCAACTTCTTAACCAAATTGCTAGAAACAGGTGGATGGTTAACATCAATAGTACCAGCTCCACAAGAATGAATAGGTAGCATAGTTTTAACAACAAAAAAACTTAGATGACTGAATTTACGAGAAGCATAAACATGAAATGTGCAACCTTTATGTGAAAAAATAGATGTAACATGATCCCTATCATTCTTAACAACATTAACTTTGTATCCATTCTTAATACAATATATCATAAGACACGATCGAAACTCTTCAACACCACCAGGAAATCTTCGACCAATTCCAGTAAACACTGGTTTGCCAGAATCATTTTTTAACAACTGCTTCAAAATAGAACTAGAATCAAATGAAGAAACAACCATAGAAGAATCACATGAACCACCTTTAATAAAAGAACTAGTAAGTGACGAAAAACTAACATCAATCGAACTGCTATCAAATCTCTTACATATAGATAAATCCTTTGATATAACAGAAACATGTAGATAATCTTCACGATGATGACCAATAAGAAATAATATAATATAAAAATTAGCTTCAATTGCACTTTTCCTATCATCTCTTTTATAAACCAATTCAATAGAACTATGTGTTAATTTAGGCCAATGTTCACATATAACTTCTCTCACTCTCAACATAGAATCACTCAAACCAAGCCTCCTGCTATAAGTATCGGTGCCTAACATAAAAACAACAAGAATGTGAAGACCCAAAAGTCGACCTTCGAAAATCGGCATCCGTACTTCACTTGTACTCAAAATGCCGTAGATTCAAATGCCGAATCTGGTTCTCCGGAGCTTATAACACCATTAAGTACAACAACACAGCGGAATAAAAATAGATGATATCATATACAATCCAATGAATACAATATCCAGTATGATATACAACAATGATATCAATATGATACAACAATATCAGAGATACAAGAAACAGCAGCGGAAAGAAAAGATAACATCAGCAGTGGATAGAATATCTCCAATAGAATGCTCCAAGATAAGCAACGTCAGTACATGAACTCCAAGAACTGAACTAGCTCCAGATAATCCACTAAACCTGAATATCTGAAAACCCCAACTCTAGACTGCTCGTGTAGAAAATTATGAGCACCCAAAGTTTAGGAAAGGAACAATAAACTCCAAGTCAGTCGTGGGACTGGTGTGAGCAACAAAAACAGTTTATCTTTAAACAAACACAAAAGAACTTTAAACATTGAAATCCGCAATGCTTTTGGAAAATGAAACTACCATAAGACCTCTCACCACACACACAATGCAAACGCAGACTTGGAGGAGATTGCTTCTTATGTTAGTCAAATATGCTTACTACGCAAAAGAAAACTCTTTTGATATTATTACTAGTGCATAGTGTATAAAACATTTCGAAAGTAGAATATTAATCTTAGCCAGCATAGGTACCATTATACTATGCCTACTATAGCTACCATATTAGATGGTAGGTTCTACAACTAAAACCGTACAAGTTCCGTATTGTTTCTTTGGATTTCCAACAAATGGTCAGGCTAAGGAACTTCCTTTCCTACTGCCGAATGGGATCGCCTCTGGCGGGACGTCCCGAGAGACAACTGCTCTCTGCCAACACAAGGCCGGGTTACCCCTGTAACAGGTAACTCACGAATATGCCATCCCCCGGTCCTTTGGGACCTTTATCCGAGGCGCCTCGATCAAACACACAATCACAATAAATGAGATCGGAGTATCCACATAGGTTAAATACCAGGGCTCCATACCTAATACCACCCTTTTCCAGAAGGAAATGACATACCCTAAAGGGCGTGACCCTCATAACCTTGCCGCATATTCCTGTTTCGACCATTTCCGGGTTGTGAGGTCCGAAGAGGTCTCGTCCACAAAGCTACGCTTTATCACAAAGCCATGCTTTGGGTCAACAGATGATCAAAGAAATGATCACAAAAATAAATGATCAAAAAAATGATCATATCACAAATGGTCAAACAATGATCATCACACAACAACACTCAGCATGCCACATTACCAAATTGGGAGTATATCACTGATAACCTTCAATTACATAACCTCTGAGCTCGTACGTCTCAGAGAAGGGTGTTAAGCTAAGAGAATAAATTCTCCGCCACCAACAGAAATGTATTTGAAAGAAATCTGCTTTATATCTCAAAGTGTAATGTCAGACATGTAACCATACAAGTCTGTTCCGGGTTCGAACAGAACCGAAGGCACTTCTTACGAAGCCCTTGCAAATCCGGGTATTCACAATCCCGATCGGATTTCCCATCACTTAGGAGATCTCTATACCAGGAGCTACCCAGTGCAGAGACAATCGATAGGTTATCCTATCGTTTTCGCAAACACCCGGTCTTCAACACCAGTCTTCAAATGCTATCCATATACGACGTATTACTTATTCGGAATGGGTTATGTGACACAAAGGTCCTCTCCCGGCTAAACCGAATAGTGAGCGTAATATTCAAAAACAAATGGATAATGGGATTTCAATTAATTCACAACTTATTTCCCAAAAATTTTCTTCAAATGGTTAAACAAATTACCATTTTCAAATCTTTAAACAAAAAAATTCATTTTAACAACCTTCAACGGTTTAAACAATTTCCACATTTTAATCTTTTAAACAAAAGATTCATTCACAGATTTTCCCAAATTAATTCCCATTTCAATTGGATTAACTCGTTAAATCTTTAAATCAAAGATTTAACTCATAGTTTTCAAAACAATTCCATTTCAAATGGTTTAAACAAATCACCGTTTTAAACATGTGATTGCAGATTATTTCTCATTATTTACTTGCCTAAGCAGATTTTTTGGTTTGAATGCAAATGAATGTAAGTGAATGTTATTCTAACATATTATTTAAATGTTAAGTGTATTTTTTTTCCTCCTTATAATTATTATTTGGTAATATAAATGAATCCAATTTTTAACATGTTGTTAAATTTTATCTAATGTGTTACTTTGTAATTTATAGCTTATCTTTTATTCATTTATCTCTATTCATAACTCAAATATTTATTTTACTTCTATCTTTGGTTTAAATATTATTATTAATTTTACTTTAATACCATTTGTCTTGAATTTCTATATATATATATATATATATATATTTCCATAAACTCAAATTGTTATTATTAAACCATTTATTTACGATTTAAATTCAAATCAAATATATATTATATTATTTCAAATTTAGTCAGATATGTTCAAATACAGATATATATTCTCATATATACATATGTATACAATATTTTAATTTTAAATGATTTATACAGAATATATTTGGATTCGGGGAACTCGCAATCCATTTATCGTTTAATTATACAATTTTAATTCAAAAATTAATTTAATTATCAATTAAATGAAATTAAAATTCGGGGTCGTTACAGACTTCCCCCCTTAAAAGAATTTCGTCCTCGAAATTGCCAAGGGGACAAAAAGATAGATGAAGAATGTTTCATCAAATCAAACTGAACAACTATTCTGCATTCGGCTTACCAAATTAGAATATCAATAACAGATACACGAATGAATCTGTTTTAACACTTCACAAGATACTCGGGTTATCCAGATCTACGAAATATGCAGTGGCATTGGTTAGTTCGAAGTGATAACTAACCATTCGTAGAATATACTGGGACCCAAAGAATAGATAGATACATGGATACGATTTCAGAATTTTAGTTTAAAACTAAAGTATACCTATCAACCATAGCAAGCAAAACGAACAATTCATCCAAACAAACAATTTTGGCTTATCCGGAGTTTATGTCCCATTTTAATATATCGAATCTCCTTCCTGGATCTACCAGGAATTATCGAAGAATTGAGAAAAGATGCTGAACAAAAGAGATTGATATAGAAAAGATTACTTCCTCGTTGTTACAGAGTATTGACCATTTATAGTCGTATTCCCTCTGTCCTCTATCTCATCCTCTTCTTGCACTCATACTCACTATCAGTGGATAGCAAGGGAATTTACTGAGGCATACGAACGGATATCTGAGGAATACTCATTCTAGGGTATACTTCACCCTATCTCTAATGAGCTACTTAATGTGTTATACTCCTGAGCTAAAGTTTTACCCTCAGCTCTGATACCACATGTGATTGCAGATTATTTCTCATTATTTACTTGCCTAAGCAGATTTTTTGGTTTGAATGCAAATGAATGTAAGTGAATGTTATTCTAACATATTATTTAAATGTTAAGTGTATTTGTTTTCCTCCTTATAATTATTATTTGGTAATATAAATGAATCCAATTTTTAACATGTTGTTAAATTTTATCGAATGTGTTACTTTGTAATTTATAGCTTATCTTTTATTCATTTATCTCTATTCATAACTCAAATATTTATTTTACTTCTATCTTTGGTTTAAATATTATTATTAATTTTACTTTAATACCATTTGTCTTGAATTTCTATATATATATATATATATATATATTTCCATAAACTCAAATTATTATTATTAAACCATTTATTTACGATTTAAATTCAAATCAAATATATATTATATTATTTCAAATTTAGTCAGATATGTTCAAATACAGATATATATTCTCATATATACATATGTATACAATATTTTAATTTTAAATGATTTATACAGAATATATTTGGATTCGGGGAAACTCGCAATCCATTTATCGTTTAATTATACAATTTTAATTCAAAAATTAATTTAATTATCAATTAAATGAAATTAAAATTCGGGGTCGTTACAAAGAACATCAATAGAAGAAGACTTGCACAAATACAAATACTATATATTAAAATAAAAGAACATAAAGGAAAACAAAACTGAAATATTTGGCATTCGAATATTTATCAGGCAAATATTTGTCGGGCTTCGCTAAAATTAATACTTAACATTATATCCTTTTTCAGAATTCAATTCAATAAGATGCTATATACAAATTGCAACAATGAACAATAAACCTAGCACCATCAATTCAAAATACTTATTTCAATTCAAAATTACTTATTTGCACAATAATGAACAATAAATTACAACAATTCACCAAGACACTATATTCAATTCAGAAATACTTGTATGCACAATTGTTGTCAAATAGAGATGACACCATGAATGAAGAAAGATTATATAATCCAATTCAGCAAGATGTTATAAAAAATCAACAACAAAATAAAGAAATAAAAACAACGAACATTGAAACAATTGTTTAACCGCAATCAATCTGGTAAACAAAATCTGAAAACGAAGAAAGACCCACGTACATAATTTGATGAAGACGATATCGACAATTTGATCAATCGGATTGAACATGATCTTGTTTGTATGATTCCGTGATGTCGATCTTCATTTTGATTATTTCGATCGAAAATTTGAAACTGATTTTAATGGAGAAAGAAGAAACAAAGAAATAGGGACGTAAAAAGCCAAAGAAACTTTGTAGGGGGAAACTTATATAATGTTTCAAAATAAGGATGTCATCCTAATTTCCATTAGAAAAACTGTTAATTTCACCGGCATGCATAGCACGGGTTCAGACTAGTTCACATTAGTAGTGTTTAATAAAATAAAAAATTTAGATTTAACTTCTACATTCTTAGTATCCTCGCCCCAATCAAAATTTAATTTTTAAGCTGAAAAGTGTTCGTTATACTATTTTAATATGATCCAACTTTCTCTTTTTTTTCCTTAGTATCAACTTAAATTTAAATCGATCTATGTCATTTTATGTAGAATAAATTACTTGATACGATTATATGAACAACGTCTTCATTTTTTTCCAATATCTTTTGCTTTAGTAAAATGACTGGTACTACCAAACATTTACACAATTTCTTCTTGCACACGTAGTGAAATTTATTTCATTTGTAAATTTTGTTGGCTTCTAAGGTATATTTTTTCTGGCTTCTATTATAATATGATGTTTATGTACTATTTGAAGATTGTGCGTTAAAAATGAAATTAACTATATTTCAGCAATGCATATAATAGAAAGTAATTAATGTACAATTTGTGGATTGTACAAGCTTTATGAAATTTGACACTGATCTTGAAATTCATTTAGTTTGTTTTTTTGAACAAGGCTATATTCCCTTTATAACCAAAATAAAAATATGTGCATAGTTCAGCCAATACAGGCCCAAAAAGGCCATAGACACCAAAGAAATCAGGCCCAAAAAAATCAAAAACAATAAGAAATAGGTCGGAGTTAGGACCAAAACAAACTCGAACCAAGCTCACCACATACCAACTCAATTAAAGCATATTCTCACATCAAACAATAACTAAACAGTTTGGGTAGTTAATTTTAGCCCATACCCATTTCAATATCCACAGTACAAGGCTTCGTAGCCTTTACCGTGGCTACGGTGGTGGAATGGCCGGTCGGGGCGGTCGTGTACCTTTTCAAGCACATGAAGGGCCGCCGCATCATGTCTCATCCTTATGCCGTTGTTTATCCTAAAGTCAGTAATTCTATTCCCATCTGAGTTCAACCCCAATCTTTTCCTTTATATTTGTATGCGTGCACCGTCCTGGATTGGAATATGCGGTTATTTATGTATGCACTTTTAAGTGTGCTGTATATTTGTTTGATCGTTTCTTCTTTGTACTGTATCCTTGCTCACTCTGACTGGCGTTAATGATACGTTTATTATGTTCATAACCGACGTTCAAAATGACCCGTTTGTATTATCTTCAATAAATACATTTATTGCGCATCAATACATAATTGCTCATACTTATGACCTGTTGTTATATGCATATTGACCACTGGATACGAATATGTATGTTTATGGATCACAATGAAATGTTTTTTTTATCTTTATCTTTGATATATATTTAGTTCAATAACACTGCCTCAAAGTAATTCCAATATGGAAAGATGTGAAACAGATTGGGTAGTTAATTTTAGCCCTAACAAAGCCAATTCTATTTCGCTTCTGCATATACTTCAGCTGGCTTTGGTCTGCAACCCGCATCTTAGAACCGCACCCGCTTTTGTTTTTATCCTTTTGTATTTTGGGCCTGACTATTTTCAACCCATTGTTTCGTTTCTACATTATAAATACAGTAGCTATGTGAGAATTATTGTATTGAGAAAAAGATAATAAAACAATTTTTTCGACTTATCTTTTATGGTATCAGAGCAAACGCCAAACGGCAGATTATTCTTCTCAAAATATTGATTTGTTTTGGGGATCCCCTTAGAATATTATCATCATAGGGGAGGATACCCTTCTCAAGATCATTGTTGTTCATGTTCATCAGTCTTTCTTCCCTCAGTGCCTTCCTAGAGGCAGATCAGAATCAAGATCTTCATCTCCACCTCTGGTTGCACTTTTCCGACCAGTCATCTGAAGGTATCATCAGTTCCTGTACATATATTACTGTTTTTCAATAAAATAGTAATACATATAGCAGTGTACCTCTTTACACCTTCCTGTTTATCATTTCTGGGATCTTGCTTGGATACCAAAATCGGTTTCTTGATCAAGAAATCAGATTTCTTGATTTCCGATACATCATGGCCCTCGAAGAAGAGGATGTTACCTCAGCAAGCAACGACAACAGACCTAAAGAGAATCAAAAATCAGAATCTGTTTTGATCAGACCCAAAAATCAAGCAATAAGCATACCATTAGATGAAGACAATTACATCACATGGAAATATCAAGTTGAAATTGCTTTAAGAGGATATGATCTACAAGACTATGTCAAAGGAACCAAAGTAATTCCCCCAATAAACATCACAGATGATAAAGGTGATACAACAAGCAATCCAGATTACATTTTATACCAAAAACAAGACAACTTGCTTGCATCTTGGCTCCTATCTTCTGTCAGTCAAAGTCTATTATCTCAACTAGTTGGATGTTACACATCATTTGAAATATGGTCATCCATTGAAAGAATTTTTAATTCGCAGTCAGCAGCAAGGATTATGCATTACAGAAGAGAACTACAAAATATAAGAAAGACTGATATGAGTATGAGAGAATACCTTGCCAAAATCAAGAATTTGTGTTACAGGTTAAAAGCTGTTGGTCATAATGTTTCAAACAGTGAGCAAATTCTGATTATTACCAATGGCCTGGATCAAGAATATGAATCTCTGGTGACCTTTATTGCCACACAACCAACTCTACCTGATCTTGACTATGTCTACTCTGCTCTCCTTGCACATGAAGGCAGAGTAGAGCAGAAAAGACTTATACAAGAAGATTATTCAGCAAACTATGTTTCAACCACAAAGAACAATGTCAGAGAAATGCCCAGAATAATCAAAACACAAGAGGAGGTTACAATCAAAGGGGCAGAGGTAGAGGGAGATTTCCAAATAATAACAGAGTCAAATGCCAAATTTGTGAAAAATTTGGTCACATGGCAAATAAATGTTACTTCAGATTCAGAGAGGATTTTAATTCATCACAACAGGCACAAACAAGTAGGCAACCAATAGTGAATATGGCACAGACCAACCAGCAATCAAGAAACAGTTCAGACAATTCAACCGATGATATAGTCAAGACTGATGATATTAACACGGAGGATTGGTTTCCAGATTCTGGAGCTACGAATCACATCACCAACAATCTACAAAATCTCAACTTAGGAAACAAAAGCTACAATGGTAAGAATTTAGTTTCTATGGGTAATGGTGAAACTGCAAACATATCACATGTGGGGACAGGCACTATACAAGGTACCAGAGTACTTTATCTTAATAATCTATTAAGAGTGCCAAGTACCAAAAAGAACCTAATTAGTGTCTCACAATTTGCTAAAGAAAATCATGTATATTTTGAGTTTCACCCTAAATTCTGTCTTGTTAAAGATATGCTAAGTAAAGACATATTATTACAGGGTAAACTGGAGCATGGTCTGTACAAGTTCAGCAATATGAGAACTAAGAGTATTTGTGATAATCATGTTTGGTGCAATAATACTAACATGAATGATGATAAGTGTGATAATGTTTTACATACGTGGCATTGTAAATTGGGACATCCTAGCTATGATGTTGTAAAATAAGTATTGAATGAAAATAAAATTTCTTTTCTATCTTTACACAATTCCTCAATATGCACACACTGTCAAATTGGTAAAAGTCACAAATTACCCTTTCAATATTCTGAAACTATTTATAAAAGACCACTTGAGCTCGTGGCAGCTGACTTGTGGGGACCATCACCACACAACTCAACCAAGGGGGACAGGTATTACCTTTCACTTGTTGATGCTTATAGTAGGTATACATGGATATATTTTCTCAAAGCTAAATCTGATACATGTAGTGCTATGAAACACTTTATCACTTGTGCTGAAAAGCAACTTAACTGCAGTGTGAAAATTATACAAACAGATGGTGGGGGTGAGTTTCAAACCCTAAAGGAGTTTTTCAGCACAAAAGGGATTGTGCATAGGACTACATGCCCCCATACATCAGAACAAAATGGGTTGGTTGAGAGAAAACATAGGCACATTATGGAGACTGGGCTAACACTTTTGTCTCAAGCGAATCTACCAATGAGATACTGGAGAGAGGCTTTTGCCACAGCAGTGTATCTCATTAATAGAATGCCAACTAAAGTGTTGAACCATATAAGTCCTTTTGAAAAATTATATTGCATTAAACCAGACTATAAATACTTGAGAACTTTTGGGTGCCTGTGTTTTTCCTGCCTTAGACCATACAATAAACATAAATTAAGCCTAAGGTCTAGTCAATGTACTTTTTTAGGATATGCACATAATCAGAAGGGGTACATGTGTCTAGACCATAAGGGGAGAGTTTATATTTCAAGGCATGTTGTTTTCAATGAAAATGTTTTTCCTTTTGCAGAAAGGGAAAAGCATATGCAAGAAGCTAATGTTGATAAAGCAAGCACTAGTCACATATCAGACTTATCAGAATGGCTCAATGCTGATATTCAATTAAATGGAGAACCAACAAGAAATGAGGTTAATGATCATTCAGAGCAAATAACAACAAGCAGTTCCCAATATGATGAACAACCAGAATCAAACACACAGCAAGATCATATCAATAGAGATATAACAACTGAAATTTCTGATAAAAATGATGGGGATCACAGTGAACCACAGCCAACTAATGTCCAGCATCCAATGGTTACCAGATCTAAAAGTGGGATTTTTAAACCCAAAATATTAAACATTCAGCTCAGTGAGGTGGAACCAACATCATACGAACATGCTATTAAAGACAGAAGATGGAAAAAGGCCATGGATGAGGAGTACAATGCTCTAATAAAAAACAAAACATGGACACTTGTTGATTTACCAAAGCACAAAAATGTTGTAGGAAGCAAATGGACATACAAAATAAATAGAGATGCTGATGGCAAGGTTACTAAGTACAAGGCTAGACTTGTGGCAAAAGGGTATACACAACAGTTTGGATTTGATTTCAATGAGACCTTCTCTCCAGTCATTAAGCCAGCAACAGTTAGAATAATTGTAACTATTGCTTTACATAAAAACTGGGGAATAAGGCAATTAGATGTGCATAATGCCTTTCTAAATGGAGACTTAGTGGAGGAAGTATATATGCAGCAGCCAAAAGGTTACAGCTCAGAAGCAAGTGTAGATCAAGTATGCAAATTACATAAAGCAATTTATGGTTTAAAACAAGCCTCAAGGGCTTGGTATGATAAGTTGAAGAACACTTTAATCAAATTGGGTTTTACTGCCACTAAGTCTGACAGTTCCTTTTATACAAGAAATAAAAGTGAAGGCAGCATCTATAACTTAGTTTATGTTGATGATATACTCATCACAGGTGACAGTAAGCATGAGATTGAGCTAGTCATAAAATACTTGGATAAAGAGTTTGCTATAAAAGACATGGGTGAAGCAAGTTACTTTCTTGGCATACACATTCAAAGGAATACAGATTCAAGCATCATATTATCGCAGAAACAATACATAACAGACATACTGGTCAGATCAAAGATGGATAAAGCTAAGCCACTACCTACTCCTATGACAAGTAACCTCAAGTTATCTAAAGAAAAGGGTGAATACATTGAAAACATCAAAACAGTATAGGAGCATTGTTGGAGCATTACAGTATGCCACAATCACAAGACCAGATATCTGTTTTAGTGTTAATAAAGTCTGTCAATACATGCAAACACCTACAATTGAGCATTGGCGTGCCGTTAAACGTATTCTACGATACTTGAAAGGGACAGTCGACCATGGATTAAAGCTTGTATCTAACAAAAACTTTAATTTGCAAGCTTACAGTGATTCTGATTGGGCCAACGATCTCGATGATAGAAGATCTATCACCGGATATAGTGTTTACCTCGGCAGCAATCCCATCTCATGGTGCACAAAAAAGCAAGCCACCATCTCTAGATTGAGCACTGAGGCTGAGTACAGGGCCATCGCCAACACCATAGCGGAGATCATCTGGACCGAGACTTTACTTCAGGAATTAGGGTTCAAACTAAATCGAAAGCCAACAATTTGGGTCGACAACCTGAGTGCTATTTCTCTATCTATGAACCCTACCCAGCACCCGAGAACGAAGCATTTGGAAGTGGATCTTCACTTCGTTCGTGAACAGACTGGAAGTGGGAAACTCCAGATTCAACACGTTCCATCGTTTTATCAACGTGCTGATGTGTCAATGAAAGCTATTTCGTCTAAAAATTTCGATCGATTTAGAGAAGATCTCAGAGTTTTCTCCGCCGCCATGAGAGACGAAGAAAAGTTGGAACCCTAGCTTTATTTGAGGGGGTGTAACAAAGCCAATTCTATTTCGCTTCTGCATATACTTCAGCTGGCTTTGGTCTGCAACCCGCATCTTAGAATCGCACCCGCTTTTGTTTTTATCCTTTTGTATTTTGGGCCTGACTGTTTTCAGCCCATTGTTTCATTTCTACATTATAAATACAGTAGCTATGTGAGAAGTATTGTATTGAGAAAAAGATAATAAAACAATTTTTTCGACTTATCTTTTAAGCCCAGACCCATTTCTGCTATGAAATGTTTTCATATTTAGTTCTAATGTTCTAAACCACCTTCCAGAGAATAAAATCTTCTTTTTCTAGAAAAGACCAAAAATCATTGTTATGATAAGAGTAAATACTAATATTTTCAATTTTGTCATGCACATTACCCAAAAAAACTAAAACAATCAGCATACCAAATCCCCTCCTGAATAATATGACCAACAAGAAAACTTACGCCTCTGACAAGTAGCAAAGATTCCCTACCCAATTTGTTAAAAGTGTGCTACCATTCAACTAAGGGTCGTACTAGAGACTCGTAATCGTTCCATCCACAATCTATTTATTGAGTCATTTTAACACATCAGGCCTCACTTGGTGATCATATGCTTCCAGACTCCTGAAGCATCGTTACAAGTGTTGCATTCACAAATAGATTGATTCTTAACATATTTATGATTTATGAAATATGCCCATAGACCATCACCATTAAGCACTTTCAATGTCTTTTAATTTCGAACCCCACTTGTAAATCCTTGAGGTCTTGAAGTCCTAATCCACCCTCCAGTTTCGGTCTACATACGAGAGACTAAGGAATTTTGCTAGCTTTTTCTTGCTAAAGAAAGTTCGAACACGATTTGATGATCTCATGGATAGTGGCCTTAGGAAATTTAAGTGCTTGAATTCAAAATTGAACTAGCGGATACACTATGTAACGAATAAGTTCAAGTCTACCTACAAGGCTAATCATCTTTGCCTCCCACCCTTCTGTTTTACACTTAATCTTTTCGATAAGGGAGGAAAAGTCCATATGCTTGAGATTAACACAAAGAGAGGAACACCAAGATATCTAATGGGGAGAAGGCCCTCTTTGATATTTAAAATACCACATATCTCCTCTTTGCACGAGCAACTTTTCCTAAAAAATATAGATGACTTATCAACATTTAACATCAGGCTAATAGCATGATAGAATTCATTGAATACCTCCTTAATAGCCTTAGCTCCTTGAACATCTACCTTGGAAAAAACTAAAATGTCATCAAAGTAAATGAGATATATCCAGCCTAGCGAATTTACCTAATTTAAGACAACTGATTCTAGTTTTACTCTCTATAAGAAAGGTAAAGTATTCCATGACAATTACAAATATAAAGGGTGAAATAGGATCTCCCTGTCTGAGCTCATTCAAACTACTAAAATACCTATGGTTGCCATCATACGAGATAGAAAAGCTAGGAGAATTAATTATCTCTTCAACTATCCTAACCCATTTATCTATAAACCTATAGCAACCATCATATGAGTCACAAACTTCCTGTTAACCATGTCATAAGCCTTTCTTAAATCAATTTTTAAACACATTTCCTTATTATTATTATGATTGAAACCGCTAACTAACTCATGAGCCAAAAGAATACAATCCGTGATATTTCTTTTTGGGATGAACACATATTTATTAGAAGAGATTGAAGAATCCATGAACAAACTGAGTCTGTTGCTGAGGACTTTAGCAATAATCTTGTAAATGAAACTACAACAAGTGATCGGTCTCAGATCAGAAATGCTCACTGGGTTGGACACCTCAGGGATCGGACTAATGGATGTTTGATTACATTCTTTTATAATCTTACCGGAATAAAAATCTCCTTAACCATCAGCGTAAGTTCCTCTTTAAGCGTATTACAATAGGTTTTATAAAGTTTAGCATTGAAACCATCTGGCCTAGCAGACATGCTATCTGTGAAGTGAAAAACAACATTATTAACTTCATAGCAATCAAACTTGTCATTCAGGAAATTCCTCCCATAGTCAGAAATGATGTTTTTACAAATTATATTAGGAAAAGATAGCGGGAATAGGAGTTATAGATTTTTTCATAAAAGTTAGCAGCTTTCAAACCAAATTCCTTGATGTCCTTGCAAGTATCACCATTAACAGAGATATTAACGTTACAAGATTCCCAGAATCGCTTCTTGGACATTTTAGCATAAAGTAGGTTGTATTCATCATTGTTTAATAACCAATGATCGATTTCTGAACAACATCGATGTATTCCCTTCGAAGAGCTAAATCTAATTGCATTTTACATTCCAATAAACTTTTGGCAACTACTGGATCATGGGCTTCCTTCAATTCTTTTTGAATAGAACAACACAAGGACCTCAACTCAGTAACTTCAGCTTTATTATCCCTTTTATTCTTACTCTATACCTTTAGTTTTTCTTTGCATAATTTCTGACATTCCAGGACCTTAAACATCGCATTACCAACAATTTGCAAGTTCCATTATCCTCTTAAAGACCACGGTAGTCATCAAACTCCATCCAACTATTTATAAATCTGAATGATTTGTTCTCCACAGGATCATTTGGATTGAAACACAACAGAATGGGAGAATAGTCGGTACTACTAGAAATAAATATTTAAATTCACAACCATTAAGAAAATGGAACCATTCTACATTAGAAAGGGCCTGGTCAATCTTGGTTAAGACATTCTTCTGTGGACGAAACCACCACTAATAATTAAATCCCTTGATATGCAATTCAAAGGGACCCAATCTAAGCATACATAAATCGATTTCCTGCATTTTACTAAATGGAACATAAGAGCCCCCTTATTTCTCACTAGAGTGTCTAATAAATTTAGAATCTCCCACTAGTAGCCAAGGGGAATTAATAAAACTTGCTTCCCGATGTAAATTGGACCAAAGATTTTCCCTTAGAGATTCAGAGTTTTGTGCATAGATAAAAGTACAAACGATTAGAGACACAGCCTTGTTCTTGAGCTAAATAGAAATATGTTGGTTGCTCATCGCAACCAAGGACAAATCCCAAGTAGTAGAATCAGTAAATACAATAATTTTACATTAGAAATAAGATGTTACATTACTAATAATATGCTATTTCTGATCAAACCATTTGCCCCAATCCTCTATATCATTCATTTGAACTTTATTCTCGAGCAGGCCAACCAACTAGCTCTATAACTATAAATATGACTTTTCACATCCAGCTTTCTAGAGGGTTTGTGCAACCTTCTTACATTCCAATTAGAATATTCATAAATTAATTTTTAAGCGTCTTACTCCCCTCTCTCCTCGAAGAGGATCTCTCGCTCTTCGAAGGACTCGAATTTGATTCACCCATGTCAAATTTTTATTGACCAACTGTTCAACTTTAACATTCTTAAATTTGTTGCATTCCTTAACATGACTAGCAGGAACCTCAACTGACTACAAATTATGATCATAAATGCTCATAGGTCTATTTACATTATCCGCCACAAGCTGATCCCCAATAACATTCTCCCTTACCTGAGAAAAATCAACATTATTCAAATACTTGTTAGAAGAGTAAAAAGATTTAGGATTAATAGGAGGAAAACTCGACAACGAAGATGCAGTTGATGTCTTGATACCCGCTGATGAGAAAGCATCAATGGAAATGCCCTTCTGCGACCCCTCTGAGGACATGGAGCAAACAGAGATGCACTGATCCTGAATGACCACCTCCACCTTATAAAGATTACCAGAGCCGCCTAGAGATTTGACCTCAAAAGCCTTTGGGCGAGAGGACTTAGAAACATTGTTCCCAACCTGAGATATATCAATAAACTTCCCCTGTGATTGACTAGCCTTAGATAAATGATCTTCTAGCTCTTTTTGCACACTATAGTAAATTAAATGCAACTGTTGAATCGCCTCCTCCACTTCTCAATTAGTTTTCTCTAATATCAAAAGTTCAACATCCTCATTTTGACTGCTTACAATAGCAGAATTACACATTGCTCGAACCAAGATTTCCTTCTCCCCTATCCCCTCTTGAAACACCAACCTCCACTCCATCGGCCTTCGACACTTTGGACCAAACCTTTATCATAGGATATTGCTGTTTTCTATGACCAAAACTGTTAACCGAGTTTTTAAACCAATAGAATTCAAAGGAAGTTAGAAAATCTATGATAAGCCAAAATATCCCAAGGATCGACCAAGAAGATCAGAAGAAAACAGAGAGAAGGACCCAAGAAGAAAGATGCTAAAAGAAGCTAAGGCAATGGATCGCTAGCGATCCATTGCCTATGGATCGCTAGCGATCCATTGCCTATGGATCGCTAGCGATCCATTGCCTATGGATCGCTAGTGATCCATAATGCTTGCTTGTGGACCCACCAATCTTTTTTCATCATAATCCAATATCTTACCTTGGGATGTCTACCAAGTTTCATGATATTCCAAGAAAACTAGTTTGAAAAGTAAGCATTCATCTGATTCCAGTCAGAGTTCAATGCAAACTATATACAAATCACCATCAAAACGAGGCAACTGATTACCAAATTACATGGAGAGCGTCTACATAAGGCAAGGAACATAACCCAAGTGAAACGATCCAAGAAAATTCTAACTGCATGGATTGCTAACGATCCATGCCCTATGGATCGCTAGCGATCCATCATATCAAGCCAGGTCGTTGTGAAACTTTTGGAGCACTTTCGTATTGTCATGTTTAGGTCTCTGGCAAAACGGCCTAGTCCAATAGCTCTCCAACCCCTATAAATACAATCCTACTTGCAATATAAACAGGATTTTCTAGATTAGCTGCTGAAACTCTGCAGAAACTATTCTTCACTCTTCTCCTCCCACACAACAGTTATCTACGGTTCATTGTGATTCTCCAGTGAACTCTTGCACTTGTGACTTGATCTAACTTAGAAAATTCAATCATATTGTAATCCGATTCAACTTATAACATCAGTCATTTAATAGAAAGTTATAAAGTGGACGTAGGCTTCATTAACAACCGAACCACTATAAAAATCTTCTTATTTCTTTACTTTTTATATGATCTACTATTGCTTTTTCTATTCTATTTGCCTTGATGAACATGGCTGATGATTTCACACTAATTCAGGGTGTTGACCTAATTTTTAGGTTATCATTTTGGTGCTTCCACTGAGAGTTGAACTCAAGGACAAGATCTAGTTATCTACTTTGGATCAAACAGGTTCAGAAGTTAGATCCCCAATCTTTGCTTAGAAAATTAGCCATTGACAACCAATGGCACCAGGAAAAAAGAGAACTGCTTTTGGAAGATCCATTGGAACTATAATAGCTGGAGAGGAAACTAATCCTCAGCAAGTCGAAGTCTACGACGCTAACATAGGAGACCAGGTGTTGGGATCTTCTATCCAGCATGAAATTGTCACTAGAGGCGAGTTAAACAAGATGGTTGATGAAATCAATTAAAAGATAGTGAGCAGCCAAAAAGCTCTCATGGAAAAATTGAATGCCCTTCCGACCTTGCAATCACTTGCTGCTCCGAGAACTATGCCTGAGCCCGTGGCTGCCACAGAGCAAGAAAACTCTTCTGTTTCTGGCCTAAATAGGAGAAACGGAAAGTAGCATCAAAAAAGAGTAGTAGATGGAGCCGCAGGAATCACCATGGAATATGGGAAATAAAACCCCGCGGAAAGATATGACAATGGATCTCCAACTCTGAAGATGGCAAACAACTTGACGACGATGAGTTAAAAGAGAACACTAACGTACTCAATAACGGTAGAGAGGTCCAAACTGCCCATGTACAACCAACCACAAGCCAACGGAACTTCGAGGGAGTGGATCTCCCAAAGACAAGAGAGCCTAGGTTTCAACCTACTTACCAAGACTGTTTGCAAAATCAAACACTTTGTATAATCAGTGACAGCCAACCCATGGATTATCGAACATCCGAGGCACATATCGCAAACATGGTCAAGCGCCTAATGGACGAAAGTAAGAATATGAGAGATGATGAATAGGGATCTGCTCCAAGCCGGACTCCCATCACTGACGACAATCTAAATGAATGATATCCTAAAAAGTTCACTACGCCAACTATTCCATCCTACGACGAAACTAGGGACCCAAAACCGCACTTATCTAAGTACAGTTGGTACATGGATGGAGCGAATGCTTCAAATGTTGTTCGATGTAAATGTTTTCCAATCTTTCTGGAGGGAATCGCTTCCATGTGGTTCACCAAGCTCCCACCTAAATCCATCTCTACTTTGAGTGAATTAGCAACAAGGTTCCTTGATCAGTTTAGGCTTCACATGGCGCAACCAAAACACGTGATGCCCTTTTTGGGTCTATTCTAGGGACAAAATGAATATTTGAAATCCTTTATGAGTCAGTTTAACACCGCGGTCACTGAAGTAAGTAACCCAAATGAAGATATGGTCTTCATGGCTTTGGTCCGCACCATCCATCCCGACACTGAAGTCGAAAAATGGATCAAAATGAAGCAGCCTACCACTAGGAAGGACTTTAATCGAAAGATGAGCCAGTACTTAGGATTGGAAGAAGCAGAGGAGCTAGAAGGAAAAACTGCTAACCTACAACCAACCAACGTTGGGTAGAATGATATTGCCGCAAATCAAGACGCAAATGCCTCCGGGACCGCTGCAGGAAATGCGGGAAAGGATGGAAATCGAAAAAGAAAGAATCAAAATTTCAACAAGCGAAATGGAAGTAGCAAGTGACTTAAAGGCTTGAGGCCCAAGGAATACACCCCGCTCAATGATACTCCACTGAACATCTACCTCAAGACACAAGGGACGGAAGAGTACAAGAAGCCGCCTAAAAAGGAAGCGACTGAACAACAAAAGCACTCCGGAAAGTACTGCTGTTTCCATGAAACACATGGTCACAACACGAATGAGTGCTGTCACTTGAAGAACCTGATTGAAGAACTAATTCAGGAAAACAAGCTTCAGCGGTATGTGAAGAATCCGTAAAATCTTGACAGCTTGCAGCACTCCAAGCTCCCAGAGAATGGAGAAACCAAGCTGGAACCAACGAAGAGGGGTCCCGACGGACCAACCAGAGACTTATTATCGAAACAATATCTGGAGGACCTCATCCCGTGCAGAATAGTTAGGGAGAAATGGAGCGATACGTGAGCTCACTAAGACACGCTCCAAAAGATTCATGCTTTGTGGTCGAAGACGGAACTCCTGCCAAGCAACAGAGGACCCTGAACGATGGCATAGTGTCCCGAAATTGAGACACTAAAGGAATATAAGCTCCGACCCTTGACCCCATGGTCAGGACAGTAGAAATTAGACTAGCCGTGGTCCAACGAGTATTGGTGGACAGTGGTCGTTCTATGAATATCCTTTTCAAACACACATTTGATCAAATGAAGATCGATATGAAAGAAGTATTTGCTTGCTGAACAAAGATCCTGGGATTCATGAGTAAACCTAAGCAACCCATCGAAATAATTGATTTACCTATAGAACTCGGAGAAGGTGACCAAAGAGCCATCCTCATCCAAACCTGTGAGATTGTAGATGAAATATCCACCTACAACGCTTTCTTAGGTCGGACCGCTTTGGCAGATTTCAGGATTACTTTGGCTTAGTGGTGTCTAACCATGAAGTTTCTGACAGAGAATGGATTTGGAGTGATCAAAGGAGACCAAAGTGCCGCTAGAGAATACTACATCGTAGAACTACGCGAGGCTAGAAGAAAAGAAAGGGGAAGAATGTGGGGGAGAACTCTCTACATTCATGAACCTACCGAATAGCAACTACAGAGATGCCCTGGCTTGGGAACCATAGCCAATTCGATAAGGCTTTGGACTCTAGAAAGAAGAGTTCGGGGGATGAACTAGCATCACCGGCAGAATTGACAGTGTCTGTCCTAGTCTATATGGATGACCCAACACATGTCCTGAAAATTGGATTACGTCTTAGAAATAAGATGCGACTGGAACTCATCAAATTTCTTCATGCCAACCTGGATGTATTCACTTGGACACATTTCGATATGTGCGGAGTTTCACTGGAGATTGCATGCCATGCACATAGTATTGATCCTAAGTATACACTAGAGAAGCAGAAGAGACGATCCAAAGCACTAAGAGAAGAAGTGGATAAGCTGGTGGCGAATGGTTTTATCTGCAATGCAACATACCTCGAATGGGTACCTAACCCAGTCTTAATCAAGAAGTCCAATGGAAAATGGCAGACCTGCATCGACTATTCAGACCTAAACAAAGCTTTTCCAAAAGACAGCTTTCCTCTGCCTAAAATCGACCAACTTGTGGGCGGAACAGCTGGACACGAACTACTATCCTTTATGGATGCTTACACGGGATATAACCAGATCATGATGCATGAAACTGAATAGGAAAATACTAGTTTCATTACTGATCTGGAGTTATACTGCTACAAAGTAATGTCATTTAGTAAAGAATGCTAGGGAAACCAACCAACGACTGCTGAATGCCATGTTCAAATGACAGATCGGGAAGACTACAGAAGTTTATGTAGACGATATGTTGGTTAAATCATGCATAGCTACAAATCACTTGGACAACCTCGCCGAAATGTTTGAAATACTCCGCAAATATGTAATGAAACTCAATCCACTTAAAAGTCACTTCAGGGTAGCCTCTGGAAAGTTCTTGGGATTCATTGTAAGTGCCAGAGGCATTGAAGCAAATCCCAAACAAATTACCGCTTTACGAGAAGTCGAGGCCCCGAGAAATAAGGAGTTACAAAGCTTGAATGGAAAAGTTGCAACACTATGCCAATTCATCTCAAAAGTAACTGATAAATGTATACCGTTCTTTGACGCACTAAAGAAGGGAAAGAAGAACTTCGAATGGAATCAAATTTGTCAAACTGCGTTCGAAGAGTTGCTGCGACAAATGGAAACCCCACCAATCCTGTCCAAGCCGGTAGATGGAGAAGATTTGTTTATCTACTTAGCAGTCTCGTCCATACATTAAGTGCTATGCTCCTACGAGAAGAAGCTAAGATCCAGGGACCCGTATATTACATCAGTAAATAATTCACTAGAGCCGAGAAGAACTATCCGAAATTGGAAATACTAGCATATTGCCTCTTGATCGCATCCAGAAAGTTACGATCATACCTCCAGACACACCCAATCGAAGTACTAACAGATCAATCCCTGAGTCAAGTGTTGTACCGCTCTAAGATCTCTGGTTGTCAAATGGAACATTGAATTGAGTCAATACGAAATTACTTACCATCTTTGAAGGGTGATCAACGGGCAGGCATTGGCAGACTTCATTGCCGAGTTTACAATATGAGATAACGAATAAGAAATAGATCCAGAAGTGGAAACACATTGGAAGTTTTTCATCTATGATGCATCTAATAACTTCTGCTCTGGTGAAGGAGTAGTGCTCGAAACTCCCAAAAGACGGTCTGTTTGCTATGCCTTACGCTTGGAATTTCCTGCAATAAATAATGAAGCATAATACGAAGCATTGATAGCCAAGCTGAAAGTTGTGAAAGAACTTGGGATAAAGTCCATACACATCTACATCGACTCTTAGCTAGTCGTTTGCCAGGTGAAAGTCGAATACCAAGCTCAGGGAGAGAACCTCGCCCTGTATCTATTTAAAGTGCAGGAATTGCTGAACGATATCGAACATTACACTATAACTCATATTCCGAGGGAACAAAACACTAAGGCAGACTATCTAGCCAAATTGGCCAGTTTCGGAGAAGCTCAGTCCTTTGGGCTAGTCCCAGTCGAAACTCCGACCGCTCCAAGCATAAGCGTAATGGATATAGATTGGATTTTTGAAACAACAGCGTAGCCGAAAATGTGTATGACATCGATCAAGGACTACCTGCTCAATGGAACACTCCCTACAGACAAGAATCAACGGAAAAAAATCCTTCGGAAGGCGCCGAGGTTTATAATACGGGATGGGATGCTCTACTGAAGGGGATCCTCTACCCCCTTGCTCAGGTGTGTGACCAACGAAGAAGCTCGAAGAATCCTCAGGGAAGTTCATGAAGGCGACTGCGGAGATCAAACTAGGGGCAAACCCTCGCAAAGAAAGTTCCCGATATGGTTATTTTTGGCCAACGGTACACCATGATGCGGGAGATTATGCCAGACGGTGCGAATAGTGCCAAAGATTCATCAAGATCAAAAGAACTCCTTCGATAAAGCTGACATAGATGGTCAGCCTGTGGCCATTCACGATCTGAGGAATCGATCTGATTAGCGTATTACCGATGGCCAAAGGAGGAGCCAAATATGCTATATTTGTTATTGACTATTTCACCAAATGCGCTGAAGCGAAACTACTGGCCACTATTACCACAAAGAAAGTTATTAATTTTGCCACTAAAACATTATTTGCAGGTTTGGAGCGCCACAAAAGATCATCACGGACGACTCACTTCGAAAGCATTGAGTTCAAAGTCTTTTGCAAATGCTTTCGAATCGAGAAAAGCTTTTTTGCTGTTACACATCCGCAGGAAAATTGGTAAGTGGAAGCAGTGAACAAGATCATCAAGTCCACCATCAAAAAGAAGCGAACTAAAGCTAAAGGAAATTAGGTTGATGAACTTCCACTCACGCTATGGGCTTACAAGACAACCCACAAATCTGCAACCAGACACTCCTCGTTTGCTCTGGCATATGGTTCAGAAGCGATGATCCCAGTCGAGCTAGAAGTCCCTTCTCATTGAAGGAAAAACTTTAATCAAAGGAAAAACAAGCAGCTCATACTCGAGTTGCTCGATATGGTAGATGAGAAGAGGAAAGAAGCTGAGTTAAGAACTGCTGCTCACCAGAAGAGGGTCGCTTGATATTTCAATTCCAAAGTCCATAACCATACTTTCGAAGTGGGAAACCACGTCCTCAAATAGGTCTACCTTGTACTGGGAACATTCGGACCAAACTGGGAAGGGCCCTATGCGATCGGCCAGAAGCTAGGGGATGGCACATTCAAGCTAACCACCGTTGATGGAAGCCAAGTCCCCGAGCTTAGAACAGCGAATCTCTACGTCATTATTTTATCTAGGACTATCTTATGTATTTTCTATTTCCCGCAAATAAGCCATCTCGGAATACTGGCAGCATTGTACATAGGAAGAACTTACCCAACTTTTATTAATAAAATTGCTTTGCTTTCTGACCAATAAAACCGTGTTTACAAAAGTAGCCTGTTGAGTCGACGGGGTCAAATCGACTCAAAACCATCCGATCGCTGCTTGAGCTAGTGGAACCATGCTCAAGTATGCCCCATCGACCTGTCGAGTCAATGGTAGCAAATCGACTCAAACCGTTAGATCGACGGAACTCGGTCCATGTCTTCTAAGAACCAGTGTTGCTCCGATAATAGCGGGAAGGCCCAAATCAAAGCTGCGCATTTCATAAGCCGCACATCACTTCTTGAGCTATGGAACCATGCTCTCGAAGCACAAACTCCTCACATTACCCGAAGGTCGGTAATGTCGAGAAATTTCAAACCATTCTGGATCGACGGGTCATATCCATCCCATAGCCACGCATTTCATAAGTCCCGCACTCTCTTAAAAGCCACGCATTTCATAAGCCACGCCTTTTAAAAGTCGCGCATTCCATGCAAGAACTACTTCATATTGCTCTAGCACCATCAGCAAACCATTAAGATCTTGAAAGTACCGGTATTTTCCTGACAACATCGGAAAACTCATCTATTGCAGGACTAACAGGAACCTACTCCCACTATCGAAAGTAATTGACATTAATCCAGCAATGTCACACAACTAGAAATCGGCAAAGAGTTTTGATTGTTGACCGAAAAACTCCCTGGAGTCAAGGCGCTCACATCAGAAGTTCCCGAAGATAGGAACCGCAAGGGGATTCGGCTGCAGACATCCGAGGGATTGCTTGGATCAACCGGTCATTTATCAAGTGTTTGAAGAAAAAAACTCTGTAAAGTAGGAGCACACATATACTAACATTTAGTTGAAAGGAAAACTACTCCACAGGTCCATTTCTCCAAACAAAGAATTTTGGCAAGCACAACGGATCTAGTTATAAAAGTTAAAAAGTGCAGACGTAATGCGTGAAATCATAAAAAAAGAGGCATAGTATACAATGAAACACGGCACCAAAATGTGAAGTATAAAAATTGCAGAACAAGAAATCGTGCCATGTGCATATACAAGTAGTGTAAAAGCAAGTTAAGTACATGACAAATAAGGAAGAACACATAAGGGATGATAGTTGAAACACTAATATTTTCATTCCTTATAACATTTTCTAAACAAAGTCAAAATGTTAGGGCCGTACCCACACAATATTGGCCAGCAAAAAGAAAAGCATTGATGCTACAACAACAGAAGTAATAAGTGTAGACTCTACACTTGTACAAAATACATGTCAAATAAATCAAAATTTCCCAATATTCAGCTCCACTGTTACTCAAGCCTGTTAATATTTCTTTCCACCACTTCTCTTCCCACCTTTGGTTGGAAGTTTCTTCTTCATCTCAGAATCCCTGCCAGGAGTTGTGTCGCTGCCTGAAATATCAATTATCGCTTCCGCGCCCACGTCTCCTCCTTGTTCTTCGACCCTCTCGAAGGACTCCCCCTTTGTATTGCGCTTATGGGACTTGCTGAAGCTCCTTGAAGACTTCCTCTCCTCAACTTTTTCCCTCTTAACTGCCACCATCTGCTTTTCAATTTTGCTAAGCTTGCCAGTTTGGTCTGCCTGCTCACAAGTGTCAACCATTGTTAAATCGCCCTCCAGAGATACAGAAGGGTCATCTAGGCCATGCAATGCAGCAATCTTCTCGTATTTCAGCCTTGGTTGTGAGCCAGACATGGGTGTGCTGATCGTAGTAGCTATGGAAACAAGCATCGAGGCAGTCAAAATAGCAGTAGGCCCCAAGACCATAGAAATTAGCAGTTCAGTAGGCAAAGAGGATGGACCTATAAGATTAAAAATGAAAGCATTCAATTCGTCTTGTTCTCGCGACATGAGCTGAAAATTCTCAAACTCAAGAGAAATAGGAAGGTTACCTGCATCAGAAGAGTGGCTAAGAATTTCAACCTCATACTCCGCACCTCCTTCTTTGGATGGCTACATGATTTTTGGTGAAGTTCCAGGACCACCCAAGGCTTCCAAGACAGTTGCTAAAGGGGCAGACAACAAAGCGGTGCCGGCTGAACTCGGAATAGTTTCTAACTGAACACGACGCTGCTTTGATGATTCGTCAGGCCTAGAAATGAATGGCTCTTACAGCGCTTTAGAAGTTGCAGGTGCAGTAGCATCGGTGGCCTCCTGCTCCCTCTCAATTCGAATAATCTCACATCCCTCTACCAAAGCCTTCTTTGACTCTTCATTAAGATAGGCGTCCTCCAACGCTTGCTCGGTGTACACATCACCATTTTCTCAGAAATAAGCCAGAACTTCTTCCCAAGCCATAACAAGAGTACGGGGGAATTTAGGGCCCAAATAGCTGAGGCTACCCTAGTGCACCAAGGAGTTAACATAGAAATTCAAGATGGTGTCATCTATCTTCTCCATCTTCCTTTCAAAAGTATCATGCAGCTCCAAATAGTCTGCCGTCACGACAGCCTTCTCAACTTCAACTTGGGTCTTTTCAGCGTTAAGTTGTGTGACTTTTTCCTGAAGCGAAGCAATCATTTAAGCATAGTCAACAATGGTCTTGTAATGGAATTCCACCATTCCCGCATAATCAGCGATTGTCTTTTTATGAGCTTCGACGGATTCATCATGGCCGGCAATAGTTTTCTTTTGAGCTTCGATGATATCGTCTCGAATCTCAAGCTTCTTTTTAAGCTTAACCTCATCCGCATGGGCCTTCTTGATTTCGTCCCGGAACATGGTCTCAATTTGGGTGTGGGCCTCTCAATTCCTTCAACAAGCTGGCATTGCTCTTACTCTCCCGGAGTGTAGCATCCCTCTCCTTTGTAAATTTCTTGATTCTGGTATCTCGTTCCGTTAACATCCTCTCATAATCATCCTTTTCCAACTCGAAGGAAAGGATCTCTTGGTAGTTATTATGGTTTGTGTCCACCAGTTGCTTACATAACTTCTTCCATCCTTCAGCTTGATCCAAATCACTTTGAATCGCCTGGATGTGGGGCATATAAGAATTTTTATGGATCGGGAGCAGGTGATGATCAAATTTATCTTCCTTCAAAAACCATCCAGGGAGCACAGCTTCAAGCTTAGGGGGACCAGACGGGAGAATATAAGTCGGCCTCCTACGAGGGCATGAAGAACCAGAAGCAGACACTATGTGAGTTGACGGGGCCTGGTTGATGGAGAGACTTGAACAGTAGAAGTTGGAACTTCAATTCCAACAGAGACTGGAGCCGAGGAAAACGCTTGGTTCTCGGAAGGATGAGAACGACGATCTACTTTTTATTTCTTAGATGGCTCTTCCCGGTCATTGGGAGTTTTCCTCTCCTCATAACCACTCCTGTAAAATTTTCCTTGGTCCTTGCCGTTCTGATGATGAACTTCGGCTTCCAAATCTTTCCTTCCTCTCCACGCTTCCTCGGTTTTTCGGAGATGATGGCGGGTCAAAGTCTGTCTTGGCTAGCATCTTGCATTAGTAAATTGTTCAAGGTCCTCATAAATTCCACGGCCTTCCAAAGTACCTGAAAAAAAGAATGAATGAAGAACTTTAGCGACAAAATATGAACTCAAGTAATGCATATGTAAGTGTACATGATCCTAGTGAAATATGTAACTTATCGTAGGCGGACTAAAAAGACTTCACAAACTGGATCGGGAAGCGACTACAATAGGAGTCAGGCTAACTCTAGACACATCATGACCGAGGGAAGAAGACAATCCCTTGAACTTGAAATCATCTTCCACGAGTTCATCGATGTCTACATAAACGTTGCTCAAATCCCCAAGTTAATATTGGTTTCCTTTGGTGGAGAACCATGAAGTCGTTCGGTTGTTGGGGGAGAACTTTTAGTAGAAATCTCTTGGGAAGGAAAGTCCGGGAGAATATGACTCGTTCTTGGAGTTTCATCGCAAGGTTCAAAGTTTCCTTCATTGGAACTTCCATCAAATTCATCATCATTAGAGGAGGAATCATAGCTGCTGTTGTTCTCAATTTCACCCTCCTTCTTTTCCGTGATCACTGCATCCTTGCTCTCATGCTGCTTGAACTCCTCTTCCCCACCCCTCTGAGATCAGGGGGCATCCTAATCGGGCAACTAGCTCCGGTCGGAATACCTTTTCCTTCATGAACTTCTCCAGTCAATTCGCTGGATGGACCTTCTCCTTTTGGTAGATCGCCCTCTTTGGAGTTATGCGATGAAGAAGTGGAGCATGTTTGAACCTTGGAATAGGAAGGAGATGGAACTTCAACGGCTACGGCAGACCTCCCGGGATGCAACAACCTGTACCGAAGCAAATTCTCATCCGTTAGTAAAAACTTGACCGATCTCTCCTTAGCGTCTACGGCATTCAGAGTTTGGAAGATGGGATCAGGTAATGGATCTTTGTTGGCCTTGGAATAACTGCAAGGAGTATTCAGTCTATTAAAAATCCTGCATCATCATATTAAATCTCAACAAGTAAAAGAGAACACTCACTCCCTGTCGTCCAAAGACGATTAAATCCCTCATGACACCTAACAAAAAAATATCGGGTCTTGAATTGGGATAGGTTACTTTGAAGCTGTAGCACGATTTTGTGGTTTCTTTGAGCCTCATCAATGCTTGGGGCATAATTGAATGTCTACATCAATAAACCTTGGAGGCAAGTCAAAATCCCGTATCCATTTAGGTGAATCTAAAATGAAAAGATTCCCAAGTTTAGAAGAGTCTCTCTCAAGAAGTGATTGAAGGGGGGCACTACTCCATTCAAGCACATATGCCGGTGGTAAGCGGTGTACCTTGAAGGTGGCATATGTGCAAACTCATTTTTTAATGGAAGGCATAAATCATCATCCAGAATGCTATGCTATAAACAAATGTTATGCAAAACTTTAGTAGAGATTATGGAGGAAGCTCTCTCCGGAGGGTTGAGTAAAACTCTAAAGTTTAGAGGAGTTCGATCTATAACCAAACCAATTGGAACCAATTGACCGTATTCAGCTGGTGGTGCTGAAGAGGTAGGCGCTACTGAAACCGTTTGTGAAGGCATAATTGATATTGATTCGGCTTCTGAGAGTGATGGACTTCCTTCACTAGATTTACAACAAGATGATAGGTGCTTCATTCTATACAACATAACTTGTATCTAACCCGGTTAGGTAATTCTATTTATAACTAAAGTCCTCCTATGCTTAACACTTGAATTCTGAAAAATATCGATTTATGCTGACTCATCGGATTTCAAACGTTGGTTGGGGCAAGTGCAGTGTGTTATCAATGTGGGATGGGCTCGGTGTCCTAAACACTACAAACACTCTATCCTATGTAGATAGTTCACTCACAGCGAAGAACGAAAAGAGCTTTTCGTATAAATTATTAAACTTATTTATCCTACACTTACCCGTTGTTGATTAACAATCAATAATGGATCCACTGTTCGAAGCAACATAGAAAGTTCTTCGTATTCTAGATACACCGACTGTCCAATGACAGGACCAATCCAAGTGAGCAACTGTAGATCAACGAGTCCAAATCGAGTAGAAAATTCTCAGCATAGGTCGATTTCAGTTCTTTGAAAAATGATAACAGCATGAGCTACACACGAGATGCTACCCTAAGCTATTATCACCTCCCAAAAAACAAAAATCAATCTGTGAGACGCCGTGCCGGATTAACAGTGTAATTCAATGCAAGTTAATTCTGACTCTGTGGTCGAAGAAGGCAAAACATATCAAGCATAGGGGCAAAACCCGGGCTTCATTCCGTGAAGAATTCAAGACTCGATTTACTATCTTCTTCAACAAAATCACAATCAACTCGAATTCTCCATTGCATCCGTCACCAACACAACTTCATCACCAAATCACTAAATAAATGCCCAAATCCACATCACCCACCTCAAGTCAAAAGGCGAATACAGTCAATCTTAAGTTGTTGGCGATCCAAGGTGGATGAGATCGACGACGATCCAGGTGGACGAGATCGGCGACAATCCAAGTAGATGGTGTTGTAGGAACTAAGGGCTAGCTTAAGGTAATGGCGAAGTCAAGTGGGATCTTTCACAGAAAACTGCGGTAGTGAAGATTGATGAAGGCAGTGGCGTAAGCGAGCTAGGGTTTGGTTGCAGAAAGATTGGATGGGGTCACAAGAGGGGATAGCTCGGTTTGCAAACGAAAGCATAAAATGAAGATCAGTCAGCCTGAACAAAGTTAAGTAAGAGGCTACTTTGAAAGAATTTGCTAAGTCCTTGGATCGCTAGCGATCCATGGACCATGGATCACTAGCAATCCATCGAATCACAAACAATTTCCTCCTAACTCGCCAAGCATGATCCACGTGTTATTTGCAAGCATCTGGACAGTTTTAAAGTCAAAATTGATTCATTGTTACGAGCAACGACAATTCACATCAGAACTCAATAGATGGCTGAACAGCCAAAGCCAAATTCGCATGATGGCCTCAACGTGATCAATTGAACCTCACTAAACGGGAACTCAAAAGCATTTACTTCTAGAGCATGCCTTATTTCCAATGAAGGCATACTCTGAGGGGCAAATGTTAACCGGGTTTTTAACCGAATAGAATTCAAAGGAAGTCAGAACATCTACGATTTGTCAAAATATCTTAAGGATCAATCAAGAAGACCAGAAGAAAAATAGGAGAAGGATCCAAGCAGAAAGACGCCAAAAAAAGCTAAGGCAATGGATCACTCACTTATGGATCGCTAGCGATCCATAATGCTTGCTCTTGGACCCTTCAATCATCTTGCATCATAATCCAATATCTTTCCTAGTGATGTCGACCAAGTCTCATGATATTCCAAGCAAACTAGTTCAAAAAGTAAGCATTCATCTGATGCCAGTCATAGTTCAATGCAACATGTATAAGAATCACCATCAAAACGAGGCAACTATTTACCAAATTACATGGAGAGCATCTACATAAGACAAGGAACATAACCCAAGTGAAATGATCCAAGAAAATTCTAACTAAATGGATCGATATCGATCCATCATATCAAGTCAGGTCGTTGTGAAACTTTTGAAGCACTTTCATATTGTCATGTTTAGGTCTCTAGCAAAGCGCCCTAGCCCAATAGCTCTCCAACCACTATAAATACAATCCTACCTGCAACATAAACAAGAATTTCTGGATTGGCTACTGAAACTCTGCAGAAAGTATTATTGACTCTTCTCCTCCCACACAACAGTCATCTATGGTTCACTGTGATTCTCCAGTGAAATCATGCACTTGTGACTTGATCTATCTTAGAAAATTCAATCATATTGTAATCTGATTCAATTTGTAATAGGTTAATAGAAAGTTATAAAGTGGATGCAGGCTCCACTAACAGCCGAACCACTATAAAAATCTTCTTGTTCCTTTATTTTTTCTGTGATCTACTATTGCTTTTTCTATTCTATTTGCCATGATGAACCAGACTGGTGCTTTCACACTCAATCCAGGGTATTGATCCATTTTTTGGGTTAACATTTTGCCAAAACAAATGCAATTATCACATTTAGGGAGCGGGTTTTCATATTCCGTCCTTTGCATGTATAAAGAACCAACCTCAAAAACCCCTTTAATTTCATTAGACAAACCAGTTTCAACTTTGAGCTCTACCAAGACCCTAGCAAAACAAACCCTACTTCTATTTGCAGTTGGTAAATCCATTTTAATTGGAATACCTATAGCACTAACTAACACACTAAGGGCATCAGCCCCTCGTACCTCAAAACTTAAACCATGAAGCTTTATCAAGACCGATAATGATACCAATAGATCTTTGTCCATCCTCATATCAAGAATAAGCCTTTTCATGATGATAAGGATTTTATCAAAGAACGAAGGACCTTGTTTCAAAATGTTCTCCTAGATTTCTACCTTGTTGAATCTAGCAATGAAAAAGCCATTGTCCCGTGATGGTAAAGTAAAGTCCGCTTCCGACTTCCAGACTCATTTTATGGAACTCTAAAATTTTAAAATATGGTCAAGCACCAACAACATAAAGAAACAAATAGTTGTTCCATCCATCTTCCATCTTCCTAAAGAAATTATTCACCAAATTACCTCTCAAACCACCCTCATGATTAATTGAATCTGAGCACTACCTCTTTAGAGCAAGATCCAGTCTCCCCTCTAACCGCTTCACTAAAAGACATCCTCCTAGCATTTGGAGCAATCGAAAACTTTTTCATAGGCTGCCTAGAATTACCTAGAGATGCCCCAGAAGAAGAGCCGTTAAACACATTCTGATTAATAGAATCGACTTTAGGAACCACTACCGTCTTCTTCCTCCGATAAGAAACTCTTTGCCAACCACCCTTATCAACATCAACCGCCAAAACAGCACCACTTGAAGCACCACTAACCACACCTTTTCCTTTGTCAACCGTAGTAGCCATAACAAGATGACAGAAATAGACAAAGAGAAATGACTGAAGAAATAGAATCAAAGAGATGGGGAAAAAATGAAGAAGGAAAGAAGAAAAATTAAAAAGAGGAAAACCCTAGGAAGCTCGGGAAGGGAGACACCATAATAGAAATAGTTTGTTTTTATTTTGACATGTTATTGTATGCTTACCTTATTGGTTGAATTCTATACATGATTATGTATTTCAACGATTTTATTGAAAGTATAAAAAGAAATTCACATTAATAGTGATTTGGTAAATTTTTTAGGGATTTAATTTCTATATCCATAATATCCTTACACAAATAAAATTTAATTTTGGAGCTGAAAATTGTTCATCTTATTATTTTAATATGATCCAACTTTCTCTTTTTTATTTTTTAATATCAAATTAAATTTCATATCGATATAACATTACTGTCATTTTCTATAGAACAAAGTATTTGATATGATTAAATGAACATCGTCTTTCATTTTGTCCAATATCTTTGCTTTGGGAAAATGATTGGTACTAATAATTATCTATAGAAGTTCTCCTTGCACACATAGTTGTCAACTTTATAACTTCATTAACATCGAAAATTAAATGTAGAAATCACACATGTGTTATGATGAAAATGTCAAATATAAACTGCTCCGAGAAAATGACTATGTTTCTAGCGCAGATTAACATAGTTTCTTCTTCATGCATAGTGGTTAAGTTATTAACCATCACTCATTGTAAAAATGTCAAATAAAATCGTTGTACTTTTACAAATTTTGTATAGTTTATATTTTTACTTCAACCTGATGTAGAGGTGCCTTAAATTTGCACTGGCCGTTTCTTAAACTTTTAGCACCTGTTTTTTCTTGGCTTTGATATGGGGTATATGTGGCTCATTTAGTAAACCCAATTTGGTCCATTTAAGTGATGTGCTTTCCCGTGTTGTTTAATGTCATAGTATAAGTTGTGAAAGTAATAAATGTTAGGTTATGAAAAATGTTGGTTTATGAGGGTTTACATCCCTTCGAGAATTAACCTAAGGTCTGCATTTCATCTTTGTGCTTGCATTTTAGGAATTTCATGCTCTCCATTTGTTAACCTTCACATATATGGCCAATTTTTACTCTTGAATATGTTTGTCTTTATCTTCGCTGGCTACAATGATACACTTAACTACTATTTCATGCTTACAGTGTTGTTGTAACATAAATTGTCATTTGTTCAGTCTCTGGTTTGCATATGTATTTTCTAAGAGAATTGCAGAGATAAAAATATACCGGTTAATCATATCTGAACATTTGTTTACACGATGTTGCATAGTTTAATTACACTATTCCATGAATTCCTCAGTTTTTAATTAAACAATAATAAAATTTTGAAAGATTTTTTTGCTTACATATATGCCTCTACAATTTCTAATCAAATACCAAAACAATGATCTAGTATGCGATCCTTTATCTTTGACTACGATGGTGAATGCAATATGCTCTTAATCTCATCATGCTGTTGAAAATTTTGCTTGCTGAATTCTACTCTATGGTTATTCATTCCCATTTTTTGGTATGCTTCATATGCAATTTTTTCAAATGGTGTTCTCTTTTTTAGTTATTCAATTGCTATGCGCGACTAATTATGACCTCCATCCCTTTTATTCTTACAACCGCCTAGAGTGATTCCCGTTGTTTTGCAACATTTTTAGTTCCCATATCCAAGGATTGGAATCGGAAAACAACAGTTATTTTATGTTTATTTTTTCTATATTAAGCAGTGTATGTTTTCACTGTTCAACTTCTTACGCATAAGTTAATAATAGGATTTGATGTGTAGCTAATTTCTGCTACTCATGACTGCTAGAATGCACATAATTCAAACATATGTTTTTTCCTCGGCTTTAATTCATATTTTATTACTTTGATTGCCATAAGTAATTGGAATTTAATTTTTATGGCCGTAAGAGCAATTTTCGGATGTTTTCATATATAAGGCATGAATTAATTTCTCAAATAAATCATTTTCACTGTGTTTGAATCACAAAAATTATAAAAATAAATAATATTTTGCTTGAATGTTATAAAAAAAAAAGCACATATTTATTTTGCAGTATTTTTATCCCTTGTTCTTTTTTGTTTTTGTTAAGTATTTTAGGATTGAGGTATAGAATACCTACTAGAACTTTTTGCTCTGTACATATGCAACATTAAATTTCAGATTTTCATGTTCTATAGTAACAAAAAGATTCATGGATGTGTTTATATTTCAGTTTTAAATAATATGTCGGATTTATAGCCTCATTCACTACTTTTCGATTTTTGGTGATCCAAAGCAATACTAATACCTAAATGTGGATTTACCTTACCCTAACATATGTGGATTTGTATCATTTCTTAATATATTGTATTTTGTCTTATTCCTATCATATTTTCATACTATTTAGATTTTTGCTTTTCCGCTTTGTTTTTTGAAATCTGACCAATATTTATAACACCAAGGAATTTATGAATTACTAGCCACTTTCTTTACCTTATACTTTTAGGTGGTTAAGAGTTATATTACAACCTATATGTGGACTTATTTTACTATAAAATGTTCGTTTATACCATTTTTAACAGATTATACTTTATCTTACTCCTACTATATTTGCTTTCTGTTTATATTTTATTTTTGCAATTTGTTTTTTAAAGTTAAACTTATACAACAAGTGTACACGGTCGATATTTGATCTTATATACCATAAAAGTACAATTTTATTCTTTCAAAGCTAGGAAATTTATGGACGTTTTGATATATGTAACACAAAGAAAAATATGGCATTTTTGTGCCTCGTTCAGCAAACCCATTTGAACCATTTAACCTATGTGCTTCCCCGTTGGTTGATGGAAGATTACACAAACTATGAATAGGATAAATGTTAGTTTATGATGAGAGTTGGTTTATGTAGGGTTTGCTTCACTCTGGTGATTCACCTCAGGTTTTCATTTCATCCATACGCTTGCAGTTCAGGTATTTCATGCTATCCATTTGTTAACCTTGACTTATCTGACCATTGTACATTTTTAGTTACTTCAACTTCATTGTTTCCATGAATGTGTTTACCCTTATCTTCGCTGACTACATTGGTCCACCTAAGTGATATTTTCGCTTACAATGTTGTTGTACTGTAAATTGTGGTTTGTTGACTTTATTGGTTTGCATATGTGCTTTCTAAGACAATTGCAGCTTATAAATAAATAATAGAGAAGCATATTTGAACTTTTTCTTCTACAATGTTGCATGCTTTAATTATAGTGATATATTATTTCCGTTAGTTTTCGATTGAATAGTAATAAAATGTTGAAAGATTTTTAAATATATATGTCCTTATTCTTTTCAATCTAATACGAAAAACAATGGTTCAATGAAAGAGAAATTTATTAGCATTGCTTCGTCCATTCATCAAAAAATTGGTCAATTAAAAAAATTATTACTTCATTCAGCTGAGTTCTACTCTATAGTTGTTCATTCCCAATTTTGGTATGTTTTCCATGCAAAAAAGGAATATTCGGTTATTGGTTTTTTTGCTTATAATCTGATTATTGTATTTGAATGATTGTGGCCTTCATCACTATGGTTCTAAGTGTAGCCTGGGACTAATTCCAGTTGTTTTGCAACATTTTGACTTATATATCCGAAGGTTGAAACCACAAACCAACAATTGTTGTGTGTTTACTTTTTCTATCTTTAGTACTGTATGTTTGCAATGTACAACTTCTTGCGCATGAGTTAACAATAGGATTTGATATATACCTAACTGTTAATAATTGTTACTGCTAGAATACACAAATTTCAAACATATGTTTTACTATAGGCTATAGTTCGTACTTTCTTATTTTGATTGCCTTAAGAAATTGGAATTTGATATTTATAGGAATAAGAAAAATTTGCAGATGCTTTTATATATGTCTCATAATTTAATTTCTCATGGAAATTAATTTGACCGTGTTTGAATGACCTCATGATTAAAAATTTCAAAAAAGAAAATAATTTTTTGCTTAGATGTTACAAAAGAAAGCACATATTGTATTTTACAATGTTTTTATCTCCTTTTCTTTTTTTTGTTCAAAATTTTAGGATTGAGTTATAGAATACTTGCTAGGATTTTTTATTTTATACATATGCAAGAATAAATTTTTGATTTTCATGTTTTGTAGTAGCAGCAAGAATTCATAGCTATATATATTTCAAATTTAAATAGTATATTGGATCACTAGCCCCATTATCTACAATTCAATTTTTAGTACTTATGGTTATCCTAAAATCTAAAATATAGATTTACCTTACCCCTAACATATGTGGATTTGTATAATTTCCTAATATATTGTATTTTATCTTATTCCTATTATATTTACATGGTATTTAGATTTTCGCTTTTGTGGTTTGTTTTTTGAAAGCAAACTAATATTTATAAAACTAGGAAAGTTTTGAATTACTAACCTCTTTAGTTAACTTCTAGTTTTTGGTTGTCAACAGTTGTATTAAAACCTATATATGGACTTATAAACTATAAAATATGTTAATCCCCTGTTTTGGTTTATGCGAATATTTATTAACAAAAAGTCAAATATCGACAACAATTCTGTAAACAGTTGCTTGGTTTTCTGGAAATATTTTTGTAACAAGACACTCTTGGATCATTTTTAGTTGATGTTGTCTTACCACAAAGTTCCATTTTTTGCATTGTAGACAAGTAATAGACCCTTACATCGTTCACATTCTTTGTTGAATTACGTTGCAAATTAACAAACAAACAACATAGTAATTCTATACCAACTGCAGGACAGCAGGTATGCAACAACGTCTCATTAACCTTATCATATGAAATTAATCTCCAAATCTATGGATGTAGAACAAGTATATTTTTGTCTGGCTGTTGACATATCAGGTTGTGTCTCAAATTTTTTGGATAACTCCCTACTTTATCAATTTCTTTCTCTCTCATATTACACTTTATGTTAGTATAGGTTTCGACCTCCAAATGTTAGCTTTTCCCTTGGTAACGAAAGGTATGAGACCATATCATGCAAGCAAGATGGCTAGAACAAAGCGAATAAGATGTTTTCTAGGGCGGTTGAGGAATAAAATGGCTAAAATGGAAAATAGTCTACTTACGTGCATTACTCAACTCACACATGTAAGCAGTGATGGTACCGCTTATAATTGTGCAGGTAGTGACTTGTGGGAATGCAAATGTTCAAAAACCCCTAATATTGTGTGTTCCATCGGCATTTTAGGTAAGCAACGATATCGTAGTTCATCCTTTCCATTGACGTTCACCGCTTTTACAACTAAACCAAATCATTGGAGAAGTTAATATCGAAGAACTCTGCAGACTAGAAGGAGAAAATATGCCGCTTTAGCATATGTTGAATTAGGTAACATTGGTAATTATACTTTTGGAAAAAGGAGCGCATTTTATTCAAAATACTTCTTAGCCTTCGCCTTACTTTTTAGCCATCCTAAATTAACTTGCCTTCATTTAGGATCAAAGACTACAACGCACATCGCATCAACTTCCAAGCTTTCTTCCTTATCCGAATATGCAAACATTAACATAGTACCTAGCAAAACATCACCTACTACATCTGCTCCAGTTCCACCTAAAAACCTCAGCATTATCACCATCGTACAAAGTAGCTCATGCTAATTAAACTTTGATGAAATTATCGTTCTTCTTATAGCACACTAGATTTTTCTTCATACCTCCTATATGTAGGATGTATTTTTGAGTCTTAGAACTTTGGTCCCCTAACATATATAGGTGTACGTACTGTACGAAGAACGAAATAACAAAGATCATTGGGTCGAAAGATCCCAAGTTCTCCATTTGCTATAAGGAGGGAAAAGTGCACTTTCCATTATACGAACATCCACCAAAGTTCTTACAATGGCTCCTTAGTTATAGGGATGATCTTATACAAGCTAAATTTAGGGCTCAAATTTGTGCATACAATTAAATTTTCGCTTTCACATCTATAGGAGGACGTGTGAATAATTCCATAAATAATGGTGGAGGTCCTTATATTTTCCATTTAAATGGACAAGACCATCATTTAATTGGATCTTTACTTCCTATGGATGGTACACCAAGATTCTCGCAACTTTACATATATGACACGGAAAAGGAAGTTTAGAATAGAATACATGCAATTGGAATAACTAATGATAAGTATTTAGATCCACACGTTGCTGAAGGTTTAAAAAACATGTTGGATGAAACAACTGAATTTGCCAAAATGTCCAGAACGACAAGAGATCGATTTCATGCTTTAGAAGAACAAACTGTAACAATGACTTTTGTGAAGAAAAGACCATATGATAGTAGACAATTCAATCGACTGCTATGTTTTGATATTGCATCACTATATGTAGATCTCGAGATGATTGCAAGATGCCATAGAGATGTAGTTCTCGAGAAAAATTATGTCGTTTTAAAAAGAATAAATGATGATCATCTCAGTTTCATGGCCCTACAACGCACACTTCATTACCCCTATGGTGAGGATAGGTACCGTTTTAATATTGAATATAAACAATTGGAAAGGAGAAAATACTACAAAATCACTATTCTTACAAAAAGAGAATTTTACACTTTTTGATTGCAACACCGTGACAACGAAGGGAAAATTATGCTAAGTGGTGATCGACTTCTGCAGCATCACATTGTAGATGCATATGCAAATGTGAAAGATGAATCTTCATTGATATACAAACAATCAAAAAAATATGATCGAATCTATACAAAGGCTTACAAGATGCAATTAGGAGATAGTTTAGCAAGATCAATAGGTCGAAATACCGTACTTCCTTCTTCTTCTACTGGTGGTCCGTGGTATATGTTTCAGAATTACCAAGATGTGCTAGCTATATGTCATTGGTGTGGGCTCCTAGATATTTTTCTCACTTTCACATGTAATGCCAAATGGCTAGAAATACAATCAATATTACTTAAAAGTCAAAGTCTGAAAGATAGACATATGTGATCTCTAGGTTGTTCCATATCATACTTAAACAACTTATGAGTGATTTGCGTGATAATGATCATTTTGGAAAAGTTATAGTAGGTCTGCAATAAACCACTATCATATTCTATCTCTTACTCCTTATTTGTTAAATATATTTAGCATATTAGCTTTTAACATATTACTTCTTTCTTAACTCTGTACACCAAAGAGTTCCAAAAAGGTCTACCACACACTCACATATTGCTCTTCCTCTATGAAAATAATAAGCCAAAAACACCAAATGACGTTGACAAGATTATTTTTGCTAAAATTTCGATGAAGGACAAAGATCCAAGTGCCTACAATGCCATTGCACAATTTATGGTCTATGGTCCATGCGATGCCATAAATAGGCATTTCCAATGCATGTCTAACAGTCTTTGTACAAAGCATTACCCTAAAATGTTTTGTTTTGACGCTTCCTTTGACGATGATGGTTTTCTCGTTTATAGAGGAAGAAACAACCATCATTCCATAACAACTTGCATTGGAGTAACCCTCGAGAATGATTAGGTTTATACTTACAATGCTGATTCGATTGTGAAGTATCAAGCCCAGATAAATGTTGAGGTTTGCAACCGTACATGATCAATCAAATATCTGTTTAAATATATAGAGGACCAGATTGTGCAATGTTTTCAATGGAACAAAATAGAAGAGATATCATCAACAAATAGAAAAAAGAGATGAGATTAAAAGTTACTTAGATTGCCGCTACTTATCTGCCTCAGAAGCATCGTGGAGGAAGTATGAATTCGAGGTTCAATATCGAACACCTTCGGTCGAAAGACTACAATTTGACCTACCTGTAGAGCATTCTGTCATATTTCGAGATATATATAACATTGATGAGATTGTGACCAGGCCTAAGATTGAAAAAAAAATTCGCTGAATGGATAAACATAAATAGAATACATGATGATGAAAGAGAGTTAACCAATGTAGACTTCCCTAGTAGGTGTGGGTGAAGAAAACAAGAAGTTGGAAATGCCGTGAAAAAGGATATAAAATTGGTCGTATGTACTATGAACATCTAACTTCCGAAGAAAGATTTTACCTACACATGCTTCTTAATATTTCGAAAGGACCTAAATTTTACGAACAAATAAGAACTATTAATAATATTTCTATGATCACTACAAATCTTCCAACGTAGCTCTAGGATTATCGAAGGATGATAATGAATGGAACACTACAGTAGATGAAGCAGGACATTGGGCAACAGCTTCATCAATGCGAGAATTATTCGTTACCGCACTTCTATTTGTGAGCCCACTCATCCACCGCTTCTCCTTAATAACCACTTGGATGCATTGACTGATAGCATTTTATGGTGACAAAAATGACTTTTAGGAAACCAAACAGTGCATATGACGAAGGAAGAGAGGTGAAACTTAGGCCTAATTGAACTTGAAAAAACATTAAGCATCAACAATCGTTCATTGAAAGAATTTTCTACATTACGATTTCTATATTTTTCGCGTATTAGTAGTTAGAACCATCTATTTGAAGATGAATTAAACTATGAATGAAATGCTCTACATGTTGAAAGTGAAGAATTGATAAAACATCTAAACACTAAACAAATGAACATCTACAACATGGTGTTGGATGATGCACTTGGTAAAAAAAGGTGGGTTCTTCTTTGTGTATGGTAATGGTGGAACAGGTAAAAAAATTCTTTAGCACACAATGATAACATTGCTACGTGCCAAGGAAAAATTTGTCTTGGTCGTTGCTTCATTTGAGATAGCACCACTGATTTTTCCTGGTGGTCGGACTGCACGTTCTAGATTCAAAATACCAATCGATGTTGTGGGGGGAGCAGAATGTAATATATCTAAACAATCAAACTTGGCAGGGCTAATTAAAAATACCAATTTAATTATTTAGGATGAGGCACCAATGATCCACAAGGATTCATTAGAAGCATTTGAAAAAATATTATAAGATTTGATTAACACGGTTGATACCAATGATAAAAATATGATGTTTGGTGGTATCTTAGTGGGTATTTTAGGCAGGTACTACATGTGGTAAGAAAGGGATCAAGAAGAGATATCGTAAAGGAAACAATTAATCACTTACTCCTATGGGAGAAATGTAAAGTTCATAGGTTAACAATCAACATGCAATTGTGCTGCTCAAATTCATTGCCAATTGAAATAAGTAGACTTGTCAACTTTAACAATTGGTTTCTCAATGTTGGTGATGGTAAAATCTGGACAGTTGCTTTATATGACTCAGCTAACCCTACGTGGATTAAAATACCGAAAGAATAATTGATTTCCAATGACGCAGATTCACTTAAAAATATTGTCGATTCCACATATCCTTATTTAGAAGACCGACTATCTGAAATTTTTTACTTCCAAAATAAATGCATATTAACACAACAAATGACTGCATAGATGAAATAAGTCATTACATACTTTCGGTTATTACTGGTGAAGCTACAAAATATTAAGGTGCGGATTGTGTTAGTCCGCTATCTAAGGGAAATAGAAAGTGAAAGCTATCTTTTTCCTACAGAATTTTTATATAGTCTACAAGCACCTAGCATGCCAAATCACGTACTACAACTAAAACTTGGTGTCCAATAATTTTAATTCAAAATATGAATCAAAACATTGGTTTATGCAATGGAACATGGCACAATGTGATCAATCTAACATTTAAATTGATTGAAGCTGAAATTTTAACCCGATCAAACATAGGAATTAAGGTGTTGCTACCGCACATTGTTTTTACTTCATCCACAATGGATATAAAATGGCAACTCATTTTGCATCGGATCCAATTTCCAATGAAAGCATGCTTCTCCATGATTATTAATTAATGATTAGGGTTAAACGTTAGAAAATGTTGGCGTGTGCCTACCTCGCTCCATTTTTTCACACGACCAACTTTATGTCGCATTGTCTCGTAGAACATCTTATAAAGGTATAAAAAAATTAATTGCCAATAATAGCGAATATCACGATTATACAGAAAAATTGTTTACTAAGAAGTTTTCTAAAATCTAAACTAAGGTTGGTTTCCAATGTTGCTACCTTCTTAACATACTTCACCATCAAAATTTAAATTTTTTAACATGGCATGATCGACTTACATATTCTAATTCCCCGGCCATAATACAGATACTAATGAAAGGTTCAAACTTCACATGCAACTTTTGAATGAAAAGTAGATTTTTCAAATTAAAAAACTATACACTAGATATTGCATACAACAGTTTTGCTGACATGTTTTTTGCTCCCATTTTAACTTGCTTTATTTTTCAAAGTATGCTTCCAACTATTTAGATTGCCTTTACTTTCTTATATTTTTGTTTGAACCTTTTTTCACATTGTATATAACATCAGTTCCTTTATTAATCTACTTCGCACATTTACCCAGTTAATGAGAATTTACCTTATTAGTGCATAGTGTCCTCTTTTCTAATTATTCCTAGGTATTCAAAGCATATATATACACACTCACACATATGTATTACCTGTATATACATACATCCGTATGTGTTTATACACTTATATATGTATGTATATATTTATTTCATCTTGTAAAATATTATCTCCCCCGCCCAACAAAGACCCAAGAAAGAGCACAATATGAGATACAGGAGTTTCATATGCAATAAGAAGGTTGGGTTTGTAGTTTAGTGTAGTTAAGCTAATTATATTATGTTCTACGTAAGTACGATGTGTCATGATCAACTACAAAGTATCTGGTTTTGATAGAGAGGTGTGGAGTCTCGCAAAATGTCCTTTATTATGTCAAGCCATATCTTGGATACAACACTTGACTTAATCACTGACCTGAGTGGCAATCTTGAAAACATATTGAAGTCAATATCAAGTGCCAATTTCTCTATCTTAGCTTAAGAATTTAATTTAGACTTATTCACCGTTAATATCTCCTCCTTACTCTCCTTGCTTGCAAATATATAAAATATAATTATTATAGATGTTAGTTGAGATGTTAACATAACAACTGAGTTGAGAAACTAACAAAACATGTGTTATAACACAGAAAATAAAATAGTTATCTCTAAGTTTTAAGCACCTCACTATACTATATGAAAGAATTTGATACTTTATTGATGAAAAATTATGTTACAGAATTGATACTTTGTATCATATATATACATGAAAAACTGAATGGTTTACAAAGTATTTGTATTGTTATTTTTGGCATTGGGCTTCAGATGGGCCTGCATATTATCCTCTACCCGATTTTCTTCAGTTGAGTTATATTGCGCAGTTTATTTTGAGTAGCCGCATACCAAACATTATTTGCCCCCTCAAACCCAACGCTAGGGTTAGGGTTTGCGATCTGAAAAATTCCCAAATTCGATTTTGCTAGAAATTCTTTCGGTTAGCTCAGATGTTGCCTCAAATCTTCATTCTAAACATCTCAGATCTTCATTATCTCTCTTTGACATGTATCTGAGGGCAAGATCTAATGTTTTGCGATGCTTCTTTACTTTGGCGAGTAGAATTGTGAGGAAGCTGACGACTTGAGTTTGCTTTCTCTTAACTCTCGAACATTCTTTCCAGATTTAATGATGTAGAGCTGGAATGGCTTTCGCTGTTCTTAATTCTCAGGTCAGATCTGAATCTAGTAAAATTCCATGCTGATAAGGCCTTTGTGAGTATGTCTTCTTGTTGGTAGGTTGCAGGTATATGACTGACTTGAAGTTTTTCTTTTTGTATTTGCTCTCGAACAAAATATAAATCTATCTCTATATGTTTAGTTCGAGAGTGTAATATCTGAATTAAACTTTAGTTCATTCAGTATTGATTGTAACTAAATGATTTCTGCAGTGGCACTTGCTATGCTTCTGTATTCAACTTCTGTGCTGGATCTAGAAACAAGTGCGTATTTCTTTGAACACTATGATATTAAATTATGTACAATGTATATACAGTAACTAGTAACTGACATTCTGTCATTTGGATTAGTAGCCCAGTCTGTATCGGCATATCCAATTATATTTAGATTATTGCATGCTTTGAGTGATAAGCCATAATCTATTGTCCCCTTGAGATATATGAGAATCCTCTTTACTGCTCTCTAATGTTCATCTAGAGGGTTCTGCAAAAATTGAGAAACTTTGTTAACACTGTAATTAATGTTAGCTCGTGTTATAGTTGCATATTGTAATGCCCCTACAACACTTCTATACTGTTTAATATTATGTATGCCTTCTCCCCTATTTTTAGAGAAATGTTGACTGCTTATCATTGGTGTTGTTTGTGGCTTTGCATCACTCATCTTTGTTTTGTCCAGTAGTTCTGAGATATATTTTTTTTGGCAAAAAATTATTTCAGAGTTTGTTTTTCTTTTTACTTCTATGTCCAAGAAATGGTTGAGATCTCCAAGGTCCTTTACTGAGAATTGCTTGTTTAGATAGGAAATGATGTAATTGACTTCATCATCATTATGACCTACAATAATTAGATCATCAACATATATCAGTATGTAAACAATTGATGAGCTATTGATCCTAACAAATAGTGAATTATCTGATTTGGTAGACTGATATCCTAAATATGTTAATGTTGCTTTCAGTCTATTAAACCAGACCCTTGGTGCTTGTTTAAGGCCATGGATTGCCTTATTTAATTTACACACATAATTCTCATTCTTACTGTAACCCTGTGGTTGATCCATATAGATCTCCTCCTGCAAAATACCATTTAGAAATGCATTGTTAACATCTAGTTGTCTTACGTTCCACTTTTTATGCAATGCAATAGTAAGTATGAGTCTAATAGTGGTTGGTTTGACCACTGAAGAAAAAGTATCATTGAAGTCAAATCCATATTGCTGAGTGTATCTCTTTGCAACAAGTCTTGCTTTATATTTGCGGATTGAACCATCATGAGTTCTCTTTATTTTGTATTTCCACTTACATCCTACTATATTTTTATTGTCTGCTGAACGTACAAGATCCCATATCCTATTTATTATAAGAGCATTGTATTCCTCATCCATAGTTGCTTTCCATTTTTTGTCTTTGGCAGCTTGTTCATATGTTTCTAGTTCATGTGTACTTGAACTTGCTGTATATAGCTTTGGCTTAAAGATACCACTTTTGGCTCTTGTAATCATGGGATGACTTGATCTTGCTTGAGCTTCAATGTGAGGTATGTCTTTTGAATTATTATGATCTGCACTTCTTTGAGAACTGCTTTGATGAATGTTCTTTTCATCTTGATCCTTATTTTCTATTGATTTCATAGGTAAATGACTAGCATGACTGAGATCATCTGCCCATTCATGATCTTGTTGAGCAGATACTATGAGTGATATATTATGATCATCAGTAGTCTTCTTTTCCTTCACTTGATGCTCAACTTCTGAATATATAGGTAATTCTAGTATTGATGTTCTTGGGTTGTAGACCTTACTGGTTATTTTCATATCTGGTTTGCTAAAAGGAAAAACACTTTCATTAAAAACAACATGTCTACTGATGAAAAGTTTACCACTATCGTCAAGGCATTTATATCCTTTCTGATGTTTTGAAGTTTTCTTTTATGATACATAACCTTTGCTACAGATTGAGTGTTAAAGACTTTCTCAACTGTTGTTCATATCTCATAAGCAGTATTGCATCCTATTACATGAGATAGTAGATTTGTGTTTATTGATGAGAGCAACCATGAACATATCAGTCTATCTTGCCTATGATGCTTCACATACTCTTCATTACTAACTACTTTGTTTTCTTGGTCAGTGATAAATTTTGGTGGGATTGGGATGGTTCTAAGAATATACCCTTCGAGTCCATATCCTTGGATTGCAGTTTCAACCTGAAGCTTCCACAGAAGATAATTATCTTCATCCAAATGAACTATCACAAACTGACTTTGTGGGTTAATGATGGTCTTAATAAGATTCTCAATAGCTGGTCCAATCTGTTGAGAGTTGGTTACATTATCTGATGTTGCAGAATTGGTTTCATTACCCATGATGATCTTCAAAACAAAGAAGACTGATAAAGAAACCGTGAAGATTCAAAGTAAAGGAAATCGAATGAAATTCAATCAATGTTGATCAAGCCTCATATTCCTGAAACAATTGATGATCACTGAACCAGGTTTGATGCAACCGAAAAGTTTTAGATGATGATTGGATTCAGTATGATCTGATATACTTTACTGGATGACACTTTCTTTGATGTTTTGTGACCTGTTCTTGCTTTTCTTGATCTGAATTTGATTGTTTTCTTTGTTGTTTTCCTTTAAGATTCAATACAGTGGTGTTGATGTAGCCACTTTTCTTGAATCTGACGAGGCACAACACTTCTTATTGAATCTATCACTCAAATGAGGAGATTTAAATCTCTGATGAGAATAAACTCATATGATAAAGGAATTCCGATGAGTTTCTTTTAATCTTTGAAAGAATTGCTGTTAAGCAGTGTAGCTTTGATAGCATGAAAGAATTTGATACTTTATTAATGAAAAATTATGTTACAGAATTGATACTTTGTATCATATATATACAGCAAAAACTGAATGGTTTACAAAGTATTTGTATTGTTATTTTTGACATTGGGCTTCAGACGGGCCTGCGTATTATCCTCCACCCAATTTTCTTCAATTGAGTTATATTGCGCAGTTTGAGTAGCCGCATACCAAACATTATTTCTATAGTTTGAGTCTAGTGATATATTAGTAGTTTCATGTGTTATAAAATGTGTGAATTCAGGTGTTATGACAAAAGTGTACGCAGCTCATATATTGCCAACATATATCTCTTTAGACTTACTTTCAAACACAGTTACCAAACATGGATATTTTATTGCTTTTTCTGCTCAAATAGATAAATGCTTCCTAACGAGTGTATTATGTTACATGGTTGATTACGCATTCCTTCTACCGAATGAATTACCTTCTTTTTTCTCCATCTAAATAAGTCAATTTACATAGTTTGTACACTACAACCCACATGATCAAATATAGAAGATAAGTAATAAACACGTTTACTATGATAATATCTTCCTCTTTAGCTTTTTGTACTCATTAACTACACGAAATATATTTTACCTAATAAACCGAACACATTCACCTAACTATATTTTATGCATATTTGAATCAAGACCATTCAAGCAATTGCTAAAGATCCTGCAATCTATGAATGATAGGTCGGTGCTGTTTTTATGCATATCTTCCTCTTTAGCTTTTTGTTACAGAATTGCTTGATAGGTCGGTGCTGCAGCCTTTACTACAAAAAAGACGTAAACGAGGGATGGTTTTATGACATTATGGAATTTGTAGTAAAGGCTGCAGCACCGACCTATCAAGCAATTGCAGGATCTTACTACATAGAGTTCTATGAAGGGACGGAGTTCACACCGATCACTTAATGCACTACAAATATACCAATGCATCGTTTTTCTATAACTCTGTACCAAACTATAGTTTCAAAGCTATAGTCAGCAATAAATCACTGGAAAGAGACTATGCTCATCCAATGATAACTACAACAACATATCATATCTGAGAAGAGCGTAACAGCACAGCGTATGGCAAACCAAAATTAAGTAAAGAACAAAGATGGATGCTAATCGATAAAAAAGGTAAAAACATTTTGCAAAAGTCAAAAGACAAACCAAAACCAGATACTTAATTATCCGAATGGTCGGACAGTGTAACGATCCGTAATTTTACCATTTTGAATTAGAGTATATGATTAATTTTAATTATTCAAACATAGGTTTATTAAACATAAATAATTATGTTTTATGTGATCAATAATAATAGTGATCTTATTTTTAAATTTTATTTTCCAACAATAAGGATTTTGGATTTTCGTTGAAAAAATATCGATAATATGACCGAAAATCGTTTCATCGATAAACGTTTTTTTACCGTCAGCAGTCGTGCATGATTTTTTTTTTGCATACACTTATTTCTCCATTTAAGCAAGAATATGTCATGAAATTATTTATTTTATTTTTGGAAATAAACTAGCTTTATTACATCATCAATGACGTCATCATTTTAAATAATTGATTTTTGTATTTAAATTGAGTTTAAATGATTTAATAATTATTTTAAATTCAAATGATGCCCTTTTAATTATTAAATAATATTAGAAATGTCATTTTTAAATTTTGTTTAAGTGTGCGTGCGCGCGCGCGTGTGTATTTTAACTAAGAAGTAAAAATATGATCGGAAATCTGATACTGGATTCGTAACAGTTTGGCAAAAGAAAGTTGTGCAATGTTATATGTTGTGTGACATACATGTGCACATATACATACACACACATCCATGTACACATACATACACATTAGGATTACATTTACATCTCAAAATTACTAATGGTAAATAAAACTAAATATCATGATATTTTCTTAAGTGAAAATCTAAATAATGATGACATATCCTCTCTTTAAGCCATGTTATCATCCAAATACACTTTCTTAAAGTCAAAGAAGGAGACATGAAGTGATGGAGTGGTGTCATGAGGGGTGGGCCGTGCACATGGAGGGGGAGCGGTGATGTTAAGGTGGAAAGTGGTGATGTGATGTGTTATGATATTGTTTTAGATAATTTACACATCTTTTCCTATAAATACAAGACATACCTTCTCATTTTATTCACATTTCCATTTCATTTTCCAAGCTTCTTCTTCTTCTTCATTAATGACATCCATATCCTCATAAATTATTCCACGGTCGTAATGAAGCTCTGCTGAAAATACACTTCTAAATATAGAAAGATATCGCCTAAAGTTTGAAATTAAAGCGAGCGATCATCTTCTCCTCTTCTCTTCTTGCTTGGCCGAGTTCATCTAGGCACCTTCACACTCCCAAGTTCAATGCCGAGCACACCCTAGGGTCCCGAGATGGGTATCATAAGCTTCGGTGTGGGAATAGCGAAGCTATAATCAATTTCGCAACGTTAGGAGAAGGATAGCTATATATATAAGAAGCTCTACTAGTTTATTTTATAAATCATGTGATGATATGATATGTTTGCTATAAGTCTTTTCTATGTTTCATCATCATGTTTTGAATGCGATAATATGTATGCATGGTTATGGAAATAATTCACGGTAAATACACGTTGAATTTACACATAGAAAACACTTTCTCTTATGAATTATAAAAGTGTTACGGTATAGTTAAAGCTCTTTAAACATGAATAAAAATAGTTTAAAATGGTTTATAAATGTTTTAAAAACATTAAAACTCATTTTAGCAAATTTTTGAAAATATATGAAATTAGAGTCAAAATTGAGCACGTCGCGTAACGACAGTTCGCGCCGTAAAAGTTAAATCAACGTGTAGAGTGGAATATAGCTCGGAATTATTAGAAATAAATTTTTTTCGGACTCTTGTAACTATAGTTTTCAAATAAAGGAGAAAAATCAATATTTCATTTTGTAAATTTTGAGATATGTCCAAATCAAGTTTCTAAAATCACCACGTTTTGGTAGCTCGTAAAATATGGATTTCAACTCTTAAAAATAGATAATTTTAAATCTTTAAAAAAATGAGATAAATTCTAAAAATATGTTAAAATATTTTCAAATAGTTTTAAACGGAAAATTGGTCATATAAAAGGGTTAAAGTGGGATTTGTGGTACGAAGCCCTTAAAAACACTATTCACCGGCAATTTAACAAAGGAATTTGAAAATTTCTGAAATAAGATTTAAACTTGGGTTTTCTTCTCAAATCCTTTATAAATGTTTTTCAAATAATAAATCAAGTATTTTAAAGGGCTTAGAGTTGATCAAATAACTTTAACGCCTTATAGGTGACAGAGAGAGTCTAGGCTTGAGTTTGGAAAATGCCTCATTTGTCAAAGGGTAAAAGCAGAGCAGCAGAAGCCCAGCGGATTACTTCAGCTCTTAGATATGCCATGATGGAAGTGGAACAGTATTTCTATGGATTTTATAGATGGTTTACCCCATTCTAGGAAGAGGAATACTAGCATTTGGGTGATTGTTGATCGGTTGACTAAGAGTGCCCACTTCATCACAGTTAAGAGTAAGCGAACGGCATCATATTTGGCATCCCTTTATATTCGAGGGATAGTCCGACTTCACGGAGTCCCTTCTAGCATGGTAAGTGATAGAGATCCTATTTTCAGTAGTGATTTTTGGAGAAGCTTACAGGCGGCGTTAGGGATGCAACTTAGATTGAGTACGGCCTATCACCCACAGGCGGATGGCCAAACAGAGAGAGTGAATAGAGTGCTTGAGGATTTGCTACGGATGTGCATTTTGGACTGTGGAGGAACTTGGGTGGAGCATCTTCCGTTGGTTGAGTTTGTGTATAATAACAGTTACCAAACGAGCATAAGAATGACACCATTTGAGGTTTTATATGGGAGACCTTGCAAGTCCTCTTCATTTTGGGTGGAGTCTACGGAGAAGTTGCTACTTGGGCCTGACATGGTGAGGGAGACATCAGAGAGAGTGGATTTAATTCGGCGAAGGATGAAGACAGCCCAAGATAGGCTGAAGTCTTATGCGGATAAGCGAAGGAGAAACATTGAGTTTGAGGTTGGAGACTTAGTTTTTATCAAAGTATCCCCGCTTAGGAAGGTGGTAAGGTTCGGATCGAATGGAAAGTTAGCCCCCAGATTTGTTGGACCATTTCCTATCATAGAGAGAGTTGGGAAGATGGCTTACTGAGTGAAGTTACCAGATAGGCTCGCAGGAGTGCACGGCGTTTTCCATGTTTCACACTTACGAAAGTACTTACATGACTCGGCGGAGGTTGTAGAGCCTAGTTAGTTAGAGGAGGTGGAGGTAGAAAGGGAAGCATTTGTTCGGCGTATCCCCACGAAGATTGTTGGAAGAGACATCAAGCGACTAAGGAATAAGGAGGTTCCTCCAGTAAAGGTGCAATGGGGAGATGATGTTGCAGACGCCACTTGGGAAGTAGAAGAGAAGATTCGTACCTCCTATCCTCGTCTTTTCGATAGTAAGTTTTTAGAATTTCCTATTTCCATCTTTAGTTTTGAATAGGTTATTTCCTTTATTATCCTTTGGGAGGGTAGGACTTAGGATTTAACCTATGGATGGTATGATTTGATGTAAACATGTTATTAGAACATGTTATGAATGATGTATGCTAGTGGTTGCAAGTGTTTGCTAGTGGATGCTAGACGCATATAGGTACACTAGGCACTATTATTCTTTAGGGATCGGCCTAACTAGGACACTAGAGCATATGCATATGGATGTGTGCGCATTTTTATTCTATTTTTCATGGTTGCTATAAATGGATGATTATCACATGATTGTTGCATTTGAATGATATTTGTAGCACGCATATAGAACTATCAGTTGTCATTAGGGAATTTTTGCATTCATTTGGATACATGGTACATGCATGATTGCATAAAAGAGGTCAACTGAATTAGTGGACCGTCTAATCTTTTGCATTAGATAAGAACATTTACACTACACTAATTGCATAAGCATCATAAATTGCATTAGAAAAACTTAAGGACAATGGATGAATCGTCGATGATTGAGTAGTTGGTTGTAGAATTGGATGAAAACATTTAGTACATTCTTTTATGCTTAGAGATTTCGGAGACGAAATCCCTTAAGGAGGGGAGAATTTAGCCATGGGAGTTGCATCATTGTGTCCGTGGTAATTTTTCGGTCAATTTTCATATACATAACGTTAGAATCCGAGTTAATATAAGCAAGGAACAAAATAATCAAAGAAACGAATATATATATATAGGCCAGGTCGATCGGCTGGCCGACCTGGGCACAAGGGCGGTAGACTGCCCGGTCGACCTGCCTGCCTGTTTTCATGAACAAACGAACGTTCATTCGTTCGAAAGTTGAACACGTAATTTGCATTGTTTAAACTGATATGGTCCTTCTATTCTTGCATCCGATGGCTTCTATTCGGCCTATGACGTGGTTGCATCTTATTCAATCCTCAAATCCAACGGTCCGCGATTCACTTCTACACCTATAAATAGAACCCTAGGCCTAACACTTTTTCTCATTCTAGATTTTCTTCGCTTGGGTTCACCTTTTCAAGAAGGACCCTAAAAGGAATAATTTTCCAAGGAGAGAATCTTTTTAATAAAAATATTTTAATACCCTCAAGTGGATCCATGAAGACCTAAAGGGAAGAGCTAAGGACCAGAGGTGAGTGATTATAATTATTTTAAATTTCTTTAAGTAATTTAAAATAACAGGGTTTCCAATAGTTGTAGTTTAACTCGATTTTTGGAGTAAATTTTTTAGTAATTTATTTACAGTTTTTAGAATTATTTTCAGTCTATTCCTTCTAGCTAATCTTTTCAGTTAATTTTAGTTTATTTCTGTTAATTATAGCTTTTCCCATTTAATTACAGTTTATTTACAGTATTTTAATTCATTTACTGTTATTTATGCGTTATTCACATCTTCTTCCTACGCCTTGGATTTCCTTCTATTTTCAATTTTCTTTTATATCTCATTCTTCTTCTTCGCATATGGATTAGAAAAAAATTAACGCGAAATTGGATTAAATTATAAGAAATCTAAAATAATGGAATATGAGATGTAAATCACAAAGACTGTAATATAATTGGACTAGGACTGAAATTATGCCTAATTATGATATTAATTGGACTGAATTAAGAAGATTGGCCTAGTTATAACTTAGAATTATAACTAAAAGGAATAAAAGAAGAAAGAAGCTTATTTTCACACTTAGACCTTGGGTTAAGTAATAAGCATGATTATAACATAAGTTATAAATTGATAAACTATGAAAACTATGGTAAACTATGGAAACTATGGCGTTTATTTTAAGACTTAGGATAAATTAATAAGTAATGATGGTAATTGATAAAAATAAAGGCTTATTTAAATAATTTATCTAAGTTAATAAGCAAAGATAAGAGTAGGACCTGTACCAAATAGCATTCCCTTAATATTTCTATAGTTACGATGTTTCACATAATCCTAAAGTGAGACGAGGTGCTTCACAGAATCCTGAAGTGAGGCGATGGGCACGCTTATGCTGGCTAGGTTAAATAAAAGGTCAAAAGAGGGAGCAACATGTAGCATGGGCATGGTGGCAGTTACGCGTGCGACTTCCATTTCGGTGATCAGTAATCGCTATGAGTTTCAAGCGCTTAGTAAGTGTGTCTTTCGTAGACACCAAAGTCTACTGTGTAGGGAAACGTCCGGTCCACAGTAGATTCTATGGAGTAGCAGACCGATCAAAGGGTAGAATAAGGAATTCAACCTAATCAAAGCAGCTATCAAAGACAAGTGCAAACAATCAAAGTTAACCTATCTTACTAATTGAGCAATAGTTTATTCGTATTTATTTCCAGTTTCTCTCTTTTCCATTCCTTTGTTTCCTTTTATATACTAGAACTGTTGTAAAGTCTATTAATTTTACTTTGCTTAAAGATTTTAGTAATTACTATCACTCACCAGACTTTTAGTCTGACCCACTCCTCTATTTTCCCCTTCCCCCCTAGGCAATCATGGGAGAGGATAGTAGATCACGGTTACTTGGAGGGTTCTTGGAGAAGATTTCTACCATGTATTTCTTTTATTCTAGCTTTAGCTTTTTCTGTGTACTGGCTTATTATAAGGGATATTATGTACTCTGATTTTTGAGACTGAGTTTTTATGAGACCTCTTGGGTTTTGAGATATGTATGTGTATTTGGTATTTGGCTTATTTGATTTATGAAACAATTATGAAGTCTTGTTTTAAATAAGTTATTATCTTAGTTTCCGCTGTTTTTACCTTTTTTTCTTATGAATCTTAGTCTCTGTTAGTTTCAGTTATACCTATAACGCACCACACCTTTTAATGTATCATTTTGGGTATACTAAGCGGTGTGGGGGTGTTTCAGCCGCAGCTTCAAGGCATGATTCTGGTGAACCTAGACCACTTGATGACGAACAATAAACATCACAAGGCCTGCTCTCCACCCTCTTCCCAACGCCGCTTCTCGATCGTCGATCAGGCGAAGATCCACCGTTGGATCGAAACCCTAGCAAATGGACGGTCGAAACTAAATCACTGATTTCTGGACAAACGATGATTCGATTGCAAAAAAAATTGCACTAGTGGATTACGCTCTTTGAAAGCTTTGAAACGGTATATAATATGTCATGGTTTGGAGGAGCTTGAATTTTGAAATTGATTTGAAATTTTGAAATTAGGGTTTGGATTTAGGAATTTGGTTTCTGCCATTGAGGAAGAGGAAAGGAATAGAAATTTCAGTATGTACACTAATGAGAAATAAAAGGCTGCTAGGGTTAGGACAAAACTATTTATATGGACAAGGCCCGATAAGAAAGAACGAACAACATATTGAATTAGTTCGAAACGACAATAACGACCCGAAAAGCCCGTTCTGCTTTCGGAACGAAGCAGATCATCCCATATATCAAAAAAGATGTTTCCAATATTTTTAAACTCAATGAAACAGGTTTCAAGTTCTAATTCCACTGTATGAAGAAGTTATCTTTTAAATCAGCTTATTTCAAATTGATTTCTACGCGTTTCGAGCCCGTACGATCAAACGACAAGTCTGATCGCTACAAAACATGAAATCCTATAATAATTCACTGTTACGGATCCGATGAAACTGGTTTTGTCAAAATCCGAGACAGTGACAAAAATGACTATTTTCACGTTAATTAAATAAATTATTATTAAATTGATTTTATCACTTTTCAAATTCAAATTTAATAACTAATAAATTTTTATCATTACTGGTTACCTAGTAGTTTTCAAATCTTTTAAAACAAATTTCCATGTCAAATCCAATTATTAAATATTGCACTAATGACGGTGTTCAATTTCAATTGAATAAATTCATTGATTATTGTTTTAAATTCCAATAAATTCACTTATTTGATTTCACTCTTTTTATTCAATCAATCATTACTCTATGGACATAGTTATCATTGATTTATATATTATTACATTAATATTCTACAATTATCATCTTAATTCATATTAACGCAATATTTAATTACGTTTATTGCAATTGATTTACAATTAAGTTTCAACAGATTGAATAATGCAATGATAATTAAACCATTGTTACAACGTACAATTTTAATTAAAGACAATCGTATGTTTATTGTTAACAAACAAAACTAATAAATTCACATACTGATCAATTATTCTACATTAACCAATTTCAATTAATTACATACAATTTCATCGTTTAATACAACATTTGGTTTATTTCTTTATTTACAGTTTATAACCAAATTTTATATTTACAATCATTTTAGTTAATTGAAATTGTATTTAAAGTAGTTATCAATTACCTTACATTAACATTATTACATTTCATTTTAGTTATTTTTCTCATTAATAAATCATAAATTTTTATTTCTTTCAATATTAAATTACAAATTCTTATTTAATTAATAAATTTAATTATCGAAAATTACGGATCGTTACAAACGTGTCCAAAGAAAATAAATATTCTGTTTCAATGGTATAACAACTTTTCTTGCATTATGATGTGTTTCAACTAAAATGCTCTTTTAGCTATTCATAGTTTATTCGCAACATTTTTGTTACACTACACAAAATGAAAATGAGAATACAGCTACGCATTTGGTGAAAAAGCAAACTTGCTCTTTACTGAAAAATGTCACCCTACCTACCGGGCCAACCACCATAATACTTACATTGGTGAAAAAGGACATTGGTAAGTGCCAAGTCATTACAACACTATCTTACCTAACCATATAGTTAACATAATCACAATTTTCCCATGCATATTTATCTACGTTATTATATTTTTCTACAAGCTAACGAACATCCCGTCAAACTAAGCTCCACAAGTGCTATGAAGATTTACTTGAACCTTGATGTTCCAGAGTGCAAAGATCTTTTGACTAGGTACAAAGATAACACAGAACATGACATTTACTTCTATCATCAGACCAAGGAACGGAACTAAACTTTGCAAAACGTCTTATCGAGCTACATTCAGAATCTTGTATGGTAAATCAACTTTTTTCATTAAACTGCATACTAAAGATTCAACATTTCGCCTGTAATTACAATAACATTCGAATACGGTACTGTAAAATACCAATATGTGTTGCAAGTAGTGTAAACTGTAAAGCAACAACACAAAAAATGAAGCTACGTGCTGGTGCTCTAAGTGCGCATCAAACATTGACGAACCACAATCCAGGTAATGTCGCTAAATATTCATTTGTGCAACATTACCATCTCAGTTTCTTAAAACCGCCTGCTTAACTACTAGCTACCAATTATATATATGACATATTCACGTCTTATCACCATACTTGTTCGTCTACTATATTTTGAAGCCAACATACAAAATCACCTATGACTTTAACATATCGATGTAAAATATTTCTTCTTGAAATGCTCACTTCAGGATGAATTGAACACTCTCCTCTAACCTATTCTACACTAGAATGTATGTTTACCAACACATTATCAAAAGAACTACTCATAATAATACACGATGACTTCCTCAATTCCATAAATCAACTTACTACCCTAAGTTTCTCATAGATCTTACCATTCTCAAAGTTGACAATATGCAACCATCCACTAGTCAATCCAAAACAACTAACACAAGTCCATCAGTTAGCAAGTTCAAATTGGTGCTGAATGTCCGTGATAACACTGCCGGTATAACAATTGCCGCCTTTGATAAGGAAGCAGAAAACTTGCTTAATCATAGTGTTGATGAACTAAAACAATGAAGTAAGCAATAAGCGGTGAACTTGCTAAGTATAAAATAGTTAGAACTAACTGCATACCAAATGCATATCACTCTTTAAACCACACAACTCGCTGATGTTCAACCCACATCTGCTCAAATTATCCAATTTTTACTACACCACTAGCAGAAAACAGGAACAAGTGAAGTTAAAGATGTTTTCCAAAAGCTTGCTTTCACATTCTGTGCAAAACCAACCCACTACGACATCAAGAAGGGTGGAAAAAGTTTAGCAACAAACAAAATAATTGCTTGCAATGACAACTGCCTAGGAAACACCAAGGTTGATAGAGGTAAAACACAAAGTTTTTAATTTACAACTACATTTCACCTATACAATCTCCCATCCAAAAACTAATGCTACTAACGTACAACCAATGAATTCTAGGATCAGCCAACCATCACAGATCATGACTAGGAAATTACAGCAAAAAGTGAGGCTCAAGCAGTCAAGAAAAAGCCTAAAACAAAATTTTAAAATTGGATTTTCTTTTACCCCAAAACATAAGGTACAATAACATTTCTCGATTTATGTGAATGGTCTCTGCTAGACAAGACAGACCATTCTTTGTAATCGTTTCATACTATCGTGGTCTCACAGCTCTGTTTTATGTTGCTTACTGACTGTATCCAGCATCTCTAATAGTTACTTCCTACTATATTGTACCATTTTTATACATTTTCACATTTAACAACTCTATTTATCTACAACGCGTCTCGACAAAAATGTAGATTGAATATCACCCTATTATATAATTGCTTGCAGCATAGTAGCATTCCCTCCCCACCCCCCCCCCCCCCCCTTGTTATTTTACGCAGGTAATCGAATTTACTAAAACCAAGAGATGTCTCAAACATTGGTTAATTTATTTGGAATGGTACATACCATTCAACTTTGAATATTCTATCCAACTCTATTATACACACTATTACCCTTATTCTTCAAATAAACACCATACACTATTTCCCTCCATAGGTTGATGAGTTTGTACTCGAAAGTTTTGACAATCTAACAGCGAAAGACATTGACATCAAATGGTCTCCTAATAAGGTGAATGTTACATTTCTTCACAAATCAATTGGTATGTTTCATCCCAGCAAACAGACAAAATTTATTCTCCTATGATAACACTCGAAGTCCATATGCAGCCTTTTTGCTTAGTCCAACAATAAACTTCAACTTTATCCAAAAGATTACATGTTCTCCAACATGAAAAATGGAAGGCATCTATTCACAAGGTCAGCTAGACACTAAAATTAGTTTTTTTCCCCATTGTATTTCTCTAACTCCATTCATATGAACCGACTTCAATAAACATTTACCTAAAGATTTGGGATACATAATATGAAAATATGATACTTAAAAAAGGTAGAACGTACAACCACTGAAAAGTTAAATGAAGGGGTTTGGGCATCCAATAACGTGTCTTTAAATATTAAATGTACTATTTAACAAATAATAAACCAAGTCGGAGTTGGGATTAATAACTCTTCAGGTTATTATAATTGATACTGTGATATTTGCAAGCATATTTGAATCCTAGTCATTCACTTCTATCAAGCTGAAAACAACAGAAAGGCACACAATTTCAATTAAATATAACCAGCGTTTAAGGTTAATGTATAACTTTGTTATGGATCTCTCAATTTTTTGATTATTTCTTCCCCTTCACTGTGTGATAATCTACAATCAAGATATTACTATAACAACCAGCCCTGAAATAGATCTAAATTCTGATTCAGAAAATGCACATTGAAACTTAGATCCATTTCAAAGCTGCCTATTGGTTGGTAAAATTAATAACAAAACAGAGCTATAACTATTCTTTCAGAACTCACAGCGGAAGGAACAATGTATAATAGCAAACTGTATCCATATATTTCAAAATAAATTCAAATTTCATAATATAGAACAAAACATAGTTTCTGCAATAACCATTACATCATTTGTTAAAAAGTATTCTTATATGGGTACAATAAAAAGAATCATAAATAACAATAACTGCCACAAGCTTTGCTCACGCCATCTTCAAGCATCATCATAATCAACCACTTAATACCTTTCACTTAATACTTGGACAGTATATTATGTCAAAATAGAAATATGTCTTACGTATTATAAAACCATTTAATACTTCATATAAGAAAAGAAGGTGGGCCCTCAATCAACCACTTAATACCTTCCATTCTTGAAGTAAGTTTTCCAACCACATAATCCATAACCTACTTCATAAATGTCTAACAATACAAGAGATAGAACTCAAGCCACTTAATACCATTTAATGGAAAATGAGAAGACTTTGACAATTTAAGACCTCAATTGAGGTAGGCTTCCATCATTTAATACTTATTCCCAAAGTAGACTCCACATAAGTATCTATCTAGCTGACATTGCATGGAAATCTCTTCGGACACTTAATATTTTCTACCGAAGCAGACCTTTTTGAGATATCCTTAACTGTGGCTAAACTCAATCCTGACCATTTAATACTTGGTTTGGGGAGAAAGATGGACCCCCAAATAACCACTTAATACCTTTTAAAACCCTGAAGCGGGTCCTTCATTTTATGACCCATATCAATGGTAACGTCTCACATTAGGCCGACTATTTGTAGGTACTGGTAGCCAAATAAACTGTGCAGATTTACCCTACAGAATTGGGACTAACCTCGCATCATCATAGTTACTTATCATAGGTGATGTCTCATATCAAACCCAAAGTCATGCTGTTGGTAGCCAAATTAGCTGGACAGACTTTTATGTGTCTCTTGACTAATCTTGCATCACTATGACTTGGTCATATTTGTTGGTATATTATTACACACCTCAGCATGTCCATTAATTAGGTTGTATAAGAATTCCTTCTTATTTTTCCTTAACATTTCAATTACATTCCTAAGGGGGATTTAATGGAAATTATTACCAATTAACTACACAATTATACGTTGTAATTGTATGTCTATTTACGATAATTAATATATAAATAATTACACACTTATTATTTTCTATGTGTGCGAAGATTACGCTCTAACTAAGTTTGAATGTCAATTCCTTTTGTAATAGATTATCATACGGTGGTCCTCGTGCTCATTTTTGCTTTTGGACTATACCAAGATATCATCAATAAATACAACGACGAATTTATTGAGTTTCCCCCTAAATACCTTACTCCTCAAATCTGCAAAGTATGCAGGGGCATTCGTCAACCCAAACGGCAATACTTCCCGTTCATAGAGCCCATCTGGTATGCAGAATGCAGTCCTGGACTTGTTTTCTTCTGCAATCCTTAACTAATGGAATCTGGTTGCCAAGTCTAGTTGGGAAAAGACTTTGGCTCCCATAAGTTGGCTGAAAAAGTCACCTATCCTAGGTAGAGGATACCTATTCTTTCTTGTTAACTTGTTCAGCTCCCTATAATCGATGCGAAGTCTCAGCTAGCCATCCGCCTTAGTGGTAAGATAACAGGGGCTCCCCACTACGAGATACTCTAATGTATTAGTCCTTTATGTAATAGCTTCGAGATCTGCTTGTGTAGCTCTCTTTTATCTTTGGCGACCATGTGTCTTAAGGGCAGAGTGACTGCCCTTGCATCCTTCTCCAAATCTATTCTAAATTCGATCTCCCTATGAGGTGGGAGACTCGAGACTTCCTCAAAGACATCTGGAAATTCACATGCTATGGGTACAGATGATAGCTCACTAAAAGGTAGGCTTAGCGAGTATAAATAGCTTGACTCAACTGAGTCTTGGGGTGTACAAAGAACTTCTAGGTCACGACCTCTACAACTTTTTAATTGTGCGACCCTTCTATCACAGTCGAGAATCGCTCCATAGTATGCTAACCAATCCACACACAAGATAAGTCCATATCCCTCAAAATTTAGAATGTATGCATTACATGTGAAGTCAATGTCGCATATATCCACAACTAGGTCTTTGAAAATTAAAGAGAGATGTGTTGACCCACAATAGGATTGGAAACCACTATTGGGTTAGTGACAATTTGGGTTTGAAGTTTTAAGAAGTTAACTACATTTCTAGCTATAAAGGAATGTGATGCTCTAGAATTAAATAGGGTATGAATAGTAATCCCAAAAATAAGAGGTATACCTTCTAATATTGCCTTCTCCTGATCTCTAGGCAGTCTACTCGAAGTAGGGATAACCTCAGCGGCATAGACTTGTCCACTTGACCCTTCCTTTGCCAACTTAGGATGTTGGTTCCTGGGCTGCCCTTCTTCATGATAGTTATAGCATTCCCGTTAAAAGTGTCTTTTCACCCTATAATCTTTAGCTTTATGATCGTTTTTCTGGTGTATCTTGCATACTTTACCATCCTTCTTGAATTTCGCTTTTGACTTCTTATTTGCCCAAAAGCCTCCCTTTTTGGACCCTTCTTACTTTTGGATAAGCCCAGCCTTCTCCATGTCCTCCTTTTCTTCTGCACTTGCTGACTGCAACAAAGCCATCTCAACCAATGTTTCATATGTAACACTTGGGGGAACTTGGGTCAACAACATTTCTCTCAATGGAGAATTTCGGCCCTTCAAGAACTTCATGGCCTTTTTATTAGCATATTTATCAAGCTTATCCCGAACTTAGCCAACTCTATAAACTTACTAATGTACTCCTTTAAGCTGAAGTCTTCTTGCCTAAGCTATATGAATTTCTCCAATTGTAAACTCACTTCTGCTCTTGACATAAAACTGAACTCAAATCTGTCTTTAAATACATCCCAAGTGAAAACCCTATCGCATTTTCTTTAGTTATTAAGTTCCACCAATCTAAATCTTCCCTTTTAAGGTGTCAAGTTGCTATCATTCTCTTTAGTTGATCCTCCCAACCGATTTCTCGAAATATAGTCTCACACTCGTTAATCCATGTTTTAGCTTCCATATATCCCTTAGTTCCAGAGTATGTTTTTCCTTCCATATTAGCAAAGTCATTACATATCTTAGAGAAGACAACTGGGTGGGGTGCTGCATTGACGTGTGGGGTGCTGCATCGCTGGGGCAACGGGTGCCACCAGTGCAGCTAGAGGAATAAGAACTTCCTTAGCATGCCTGATTTATAGTTTAAACCATTCGGGCATCCTACAAATGGTGGGTTTTCCTTAAGCAAGGATCCCAGTTCCAAAAAAAGATTGATTATCAACCATATCAACTATCTATAGGATGAATCTTTAGTGGTGATTTTCTAAGATGGTATTATATGCTGAAAGAAAAAGAGTTGCCTAGTGTGTGCGCGTATGTTCAAAGAAATATGGGTATGTGTGTATGAATAGTAAGGCTTTTTGAAAAACCTTTTGAAAACTTTTTCAAACATAACAAGTACGTTTCTCATGCATATAATTTTCCCGTTGATCGGGTAACTTATGCTCCGATACCAAATGTAACAACCCTCCCTGAAATAGGGTTAAATTTCAATCCGGTAAAGGCCCATCGAAACTTAGATCCATTCCAAAGCTTGCTATTGGTTGGTAAATGTAATAACAATACAGAGCTATAATATTCTTTCAGAACTCATAGCGGAAGGAGCAATGTATAATAGAAAACCGTATCCCATTTATTTTAAAATAAATTCAATTGTCATAATACAAAACAAAATATAGTTTCCATAATAACCGTTACATCATTTGTTCAAAAGTATTCTTTCATAGGTATAATAAAAGGCATCATAAATAAGAATAACTGCCACAAGCTTTGCTTACTCTATCTTCAGGCATCATCATCGTCATCGCTCCTTCCTAAACCTGTGTTGTAATGAAAGAGAGTCATAAAAACAAGTATCTAGTGAATAAAAACCTCGAGCCTTATTATTTCAGTACTTGGGCAGCATATGTCAAAATAGGAATATGTCTCACGTGTTATAAAACCATGTAATACTTCATGTAAGGAAAGGAGGCAGACCCTCAATCAACCAACTTAATACCTTTTATTCCCAAAGCAGTTTTCCCAATCCTATAACCCATAACCAACGTCATAATTGTCTATTAATGCGGGAGATAGTACCCAAGCCACTTAATAACATTAATGGAAAATAGGCAGACTCTGATCATTTAAGACCGCAATTATGGTAGGCGCCCATCAGTTAATACATATTCCTAAGGCGGACTCCACATAGGTATCTATCTAGATGACGTTGCATGAAAATCTCTTCGGACATTTAATACTTCCTATTGAAGCAGACCTTTTCAAGATATCCTTTATAGTACCTAAACCAAATCCCGACCATTTAATACTTCATTTGGGGAGAAAGGTGGACCCTCAAACAACCACTTAATACCTTTCAAAATCCTAAAGCAGGTCTTTCGTCTTATGACCCATACCCATGGTGACGTCTCACATTAGATCGAATATTCATAGGTATTGGTAGCCAGATTAACTGGGTATATTTACCCTATAGAATTGGGACTAACCTTGCGTCCTCATAGTTACTTATCATAGGTGATGTCTCACATCAGCCCCAAAGTCACGCTGTTGGTAGCCAGATTAGCTTGGCAGACTTCCATGTGTCTCTTGACTTACCTCGCATCACTATGACTTAGTCATATTTGTAACACTCTTGATATAGTATCACACATCTCACTGTGCCCGTTAATTAGGCTGTATAAAAATTCCTTCTTATTTTGCCTTAACAATTCAATTACTTTCCTAAAGGGGACTTAATGGCAATTATTATCTAATTAACTACGCAAATATATGTTATAATTGTATGCTATTTATGGTAATTAATATATAAATAAATATGCACTTATTATTTTCTATGCGTGCGGAGATTACTCCTAACTAACGTTTAAATATCAATTCCTTTTGTAACAATAATAATACAAGTCCTTTTTCCATATTACCAATGGTGTCATATTTTCAATATCTGTACCAAGGGATTTCCGTATCCTTAACAAAAGATTTAATATTCATATCCATAAATTGCAATAAACAAACTTGTACATAATAAAAATTTCAACTCTATCCATCACATCAAATCAATGGCATATTCTCAAAAGTAAAAATTGCAATTCCAGTTTCAACTTTTATTCAGTCCCTCTTTTACAATGAATTAAACGATGGAATTTCTCTTTTATTTTCATAAGGAATAAGTGGTGTAAACTACAAATAAATTCAGACTTTAAACCATATTCCTTAATTGAAACTTCATAATCAAAATGGAATAAAAGAGGAGTGGAATAGAAATTGAAATCGCCAAAGACTGCAGAAACTACATATTCCAATAGTTTAATGTAAACAATTAAGAATTTCAACGAGAATTGGTATTTCTAATTATAGGAGTTTTGAGGGTTTTATTTTGCTTTATTTTCGTAAACCCAAACCCCTAAGACATATTCGAATCCATAATATACTAAACAATTACTGGGATAAAAATACTAAGGTTTCCACTCTTAGATTATCCTTAGCCTTTCCTGTATGGATTTGCAATGCGAAAACACTCTTTTTTAGACCTCTTCTTTTGATATATATACACACACACACAGAGCAAGGGATTGGCATATATAAGTTCAGAGAGGTTGGAAGAGAAGAGCATATATTAAATAATAATTATATACGAAATAGAATCCTTACCTGAATTTCTAATTGTATTTCTGAATATAACCGAAGAGAGAAAATGACATAGGTTCACTTAATCCCCAAATATTTTTGTGAATAAAAGTGGAGAGAGAAGGGTTATATTTATATCGATCGAAACATACCAAACCGTAGGATGAAAATAGGCTAAAAATGGATAAATATGGATTGTTCGTTATTAGAAATACCCTAGCCACCACCAGTAGGAGCGGGTGATTGCTAACAGTTGACCCCTCCGCCTATTTTGGGAACATAGTTATTTTTGTACCATTATTTTATTTAATTCCTTTATTATATTTTTAAGTTAATGATTTTTTAACCCCCAAGTCTAATCTCAATTAATTTTCAAATTTCAAATTTAATTATTCATTTGAATTTGAGTCAAATTATTTTAAACCTGAAAACTTAAAATGTTCATAACTTCTTTATTTGAACTCCATTTTCATCATACTATATGTGGAAATATATCAAAATTTCACCACGAACACAACGGTACAACTCTCATGGCCAAATTTCAAATTTTACAAAATTTCCATTTTTACCCTTAAATTAAATTAATTTACTTATTTAATTCTTACTGATTTTACGGGATGTTACATTCTCCCCCCTTGAAAAGGATTTCTTCCCCGAAATCTCTCCAATGGGCAAATAGTATAATGCATAATAACATCCATGTTATACAACCAAATTATCTACACATCCATCTACTTAACTAAAGTGCAATGTGATTATGTGCTACAAACGTACTAAAGTGAGCTTAATCCTAGCGTGAGTGTGTAATCATGCCATGCAAGTATGTATGCAGATACCCTAAACATGCATAAACATTTCTACATGAGTGTAAAGTGATAGTGAAAAAGTGTAGTGATCATATCCTACCATCCAATCTAGCAACCACGATGCAACCAAAATCCTAATTTTGGATAGAAAATTTACCGGTGAAAAGATCTGGATGAGGGATCTTCATCATCTCTTCATCTTCCTATATGTATTCCATTAGGTTCTCTCCCCCTTGCACTTAGATTAGTCTAATTTCTTTGTTGCAGGGCTCTTAGTTTCGTGCTTCACGATGCATGTGCTGGCACGAGAAGCTATCAGCTCCATCTCTATATACCCTAACTGATCAGACTCTACTACAATAGTAGTGCAAGGCATTTCCCAAGGTGAGAAACATGAAAAACATTATGGACTCCTGCCAATCGGTCTGGAAGCTCCACATGGTAAGCAAGCCTTTCTATCCTTTACAAAAATCGAAATGGCCCGACAAATTTAGGTGATAATTTTTCCGACTTGCCAAACCTACCAACTTTTCTAAAGCGGAGACTTTGACAAATACCATATCTCCTACCTCGAATTCTAGATCTTTCCTTCTCTTATATGCATAATATTTTTGGTGATCTTCTGTTGCCTTCATTCGTTGCCTGATCAATTCTACTTTTTCCATGGTATCACGGATCAAATCGGTCCGAGAAAAAATTTGTCGGTGGTTTCCCACCAACAACTTGGTGATTTGCATAGCCTTCCATAAAGTCGTTCAAAAGTGGCCATACTAATCGTCCCTTAATAGATATTATTATATGCAAATTCAACCAATGGTAGGTGTTGCTCCTAATGCCCTACAAAGTCCAAGGTGCAAGTTCTCAATAAGTCTTCCAAAATCCTATTTACCCTTTTTGTCTGTCCATCTATCTATGGATGGTAAGCAGTGTTGAGATTCAATGAAGTTCCTAAAGCTTCTTGCAAACTCCTCCAAAACTTGCCAGTGAATAAGGGGTCCCTATCACTAACAATGCTCGTTGGAATGCCATGTAATTGGACTATCTTTTTGATGTAAATCTGTGTGAGAGATGTGATAGTCTTATTGTTTCTAATAGGAATAAAATAGGCGCTTTTAGTGAGACTATCTACAACAGCCCAAATGGCTTCATTACAGCTTTGACTCCTAGGCAATCCTTCCACGAAGTCCATCGAAATATGTTTCGATTTCCAAGTTGGAATCTCCAAAGGTAACAGTAGAGGGTTTTCCTTGCTTAGCCTTTATCTTGTGACATGTCAAGCACTGAGCACAACTTAGCTACTTTTCTCTTCCTTCCAGGCCAAAAGAAAATCCTCTTCATATCCTTATATATTGTATCTCCTTCGAGGTGAATAGTCATCTTAGAGTGGTGACATTCCATAAGTACCTCCCCTATTATGACATTAATCATTGAGAAACAAAGGCGTTCATCCCTTCTCAACCATTCCTTCTCATCAATAGAATATCTACGGGTATTTGGAGAATATTCTCCTCTCCTCAAATTCTCCAAAATATCTATTAACTTCTCATCCTTCATCTGCTTAAGCCCAATACGGTCCATTATAGCTGGCATAACCTATATTACTGCTAAAAGCGTTGAATCTGTTCTTTTGGCAGTTGGAAGTTAAAATTTTAAAGATTCTGTAACAATCCGTAGTTTTAATGATCAAATATTTAAATAATTGATATAAATATTGAATCGTTAATTAATTGACAGTCTCAAAATATGATTTTTTTTATATACAATGGAATCAGGACTCGAGACCACTTCTGTTGAGTTTGTATTGACCTGTGAATTAAAATGAGTATATGAATCGCTATATTTGGAGATTGGACAATTCAATGGTCGAAACAGTCTCGAAAAGCGCTAAATTATCATCCTAAAGCACTATCTCAGATAGAGACGAAATTCATACCATTGGGACCCAAAAAATAAGATGATGTAAGCAGACGAGTTTCGTGGCGATCGGACGGATCGTTTGACCGTGCGAGCTCGAAATGTATAATAATTTATTTGAGAATTCAAATAAATAAATAATATTATATCAATAGGCTAAACTCTTATCTCCCCTCTCATTTGCTAAGTTACTGTTCCATTCAAACCATAGCCACTACCTCCCAATCTTATTCAAAAATTCATATCGACTAATTTACTTCACAATAAATTGTGAGACCACCTCCATCGAACTCATATCGGAAAATTCTTTGGGGCTATATCAGTTTTGTGATGCACAGTCATCATTGGTTAAGATTGACTTCTCCATAGTGACCTAAGGTTTCAGTTCTAGGAGATTTTAGGTGACGATAGGTGGATTCGACTGCGGGTTGGTTTTATGGAGGTGAGGTGAACCGAAGATGATAATTAGGAGGGGTCCGGTCGAGAAATGGATGGTGCAACTTTTTGGAGCAGCGGCCAAAAAACTTGGAAGTCGAGAATTGATAAGAGGTGGCATAGTGAATGGTTTTGGTGCCAACAAGTTGAGTTTTTGACGGGGAGGCCAACGACGTAAACGTCACTTGATTTTGTCAAACTGAACTCCATATCATTGGAGAAACGTGCACGCAAGATTAGGTTGTGTATGTACAGAGGTTAGCTATATAGGAAGAAAGGTCAACGGCTTAATCTAGGTAATTAGTTTAATATAATTATTACTTATATATTGTTAAAATAATCCCAATTCTTATATTTTGCGAATCTTTTTCATACGAGGTCCATTTTGGATGTCCTTTCTTAGTTGCATCATGATGGAGTGCTCTACTGACTTGGTGAAGGTTTGGATAGATTTGGTTGAGGTGAGTGATATTGTCTCTCATCATACTATGATTGTTAGTATAGTATAAAACTGACATTTTGAAATGTTTTCTAAAGTTAAAATGGGATTCCTAAAATAGTTAAACATATATCTTATTTTATAAAAAGAATTAAAAGTGTGTTAAAACAGTTTTAAATTAAATATCACATTTTTCTCATTTAATGCACTATTTTGTCGATATTGATAGATTTGGGCTATTACTAATATTTATCTCTCATTGATTGCTTTGGATGGATTATGTTATGTTGTTATTATTATATATATAGGCTATTATAGACATTCTATGCTTGTTGGTTGCATGTCTGCTTGTTTGTTAGTTGTTTGAAAATGTCGTTCGAAGGTGATATAGGAAAATCCCATTAGATAGAGTTTAGCGTATATCAATCAAATGCACATACAATGGGGACTCAAATGATGTGATAGAGTTTTGTGCATATTGATTGAGCTCACAAACGATGATATACTTGAATGGATGGGATAAATGTGTGGAGGAGTATTGGTGCAGTCAGATTGGTCTGAAGATGAAGGACGACGGACTTGGATTTATGCTTTGACTTTAGGCAAGATGCAGGACGTTTTCATTTGGTTTGTATTTAACAATTTTTGGTTAAGTACACAATCAAAGTGGTCGTTATCGACTACTCTGAAGTGGTCAATATCTATCACTATTGATGATGATCGATTTGGTCGATTTTGACATGGACATGGAGAAGCTTCAAGGAGCATGATGTGATGGTTCGCTTATTTGTTTGACTTTCGATTTTGATGATATGGCTCTTCGATGAGTGGTTTTGACAGTGAAGCAAAGATGTGAAGCTTTGATGTGATGACTCCATGATTCAACGATGAGGATTCCATGATGGGAAATGACGGCTTCGACGATGGATAGATGTACTTCGAGATGCAGAGTAGCTGACTATGAGTTGTATTAAGGGAACTGTCGAAGAAGGGTTACGGGACACAAGATAGCACTCTATGACTTATGATGGTTGTCTAGAGTAGTTCCAAACCGGGATGACTTCAGATGAGAGTTGTATGGACAATTCCGAGATGAGCTCTGTTAAGGATGATGTGTGCAAAATGGATCATTAATCATCAAAGTTTTCGAGGTGTACTCATAAAGCAAGCGTATGTGACGATGCTCACTTGGATTTTGATGTGTGCCTCGGATCACATGATGTTTCGATCTGAGTACCATGGACTGTTTTGATGTGTGCAGTCTAGTTCCTGGACTATTAAGTGGCATGGATTCAAATTCCAAGAGTTCGGGACGTTGATTAGTCCTTGACTTGTCGATGGGGTCATATGAGTATCATATATCCAACACACTGAGTATGTGAATGTGAGGATGGATGATTGATGTTATGTTAGCTTGATTGTTTATCAATTAGAGATGTCACACGATGTAGATATTACCAATGCTAATATCTAAACACCCTTAGTACTTTGATGTATAGTACACCCATAACGACTATGACATAGAGTAGCATATATCCTGTGTTATGTGCTAACTCTGTGGATGTAGGGACATGTCAGGTATGATTCTCAATGCCACCTTTTCCATATACTATACCGACTTTTGTAGTATTATAAGATTATTTATCGCTCACACTAGACTATTGTCTAACTCGAGGTTTTATGCTTTGCTTCTTATTATATCGGGTTCTCTTAAATGAGTAGACTAGATAGTAGGTGTAAATAGCACTTGGAGTTGTGCAGATGGACTAGCAGGAGACGATGCATTCTCATATTTATATTTTAGACTTATTATTATTTATTCCGCTGTGTGACACTATGGAGCCTAGACGGTGTTGATTTACTATTATTAGAGACATTTAACCAGTTGAGTTTATTTATTAGTTGTATAAACTCTATTGTTGTTTTATATAACTGTATGAGCCTATGTAATCTGATTATGTTGTTTATGTAAGTGACTAATGATCGAGTAATATGGAATATTAAATAAACTAATTACTTTTGCGGAATAGTGATAATAGTAAATAGCAGTAAAGAAAATAACACCAGATATTTTTATACTGGTTTGAACTTCCCGTTCTACGTCCAGTCCCAGACTCCTTATGGATTTAATTGAAACCCTCTCTTAACCCGGAGAACAGGTATTACACCGCCTGGAAAACCGAATCAGGACTTTACATCTAAGGATACTACAATAGGATTTTGCTGCCTGAGGATACTACAATAGGACTTCAAATAGTTGAGAATAGTTCTAACTGAATGTGTACTTTGAATTGCACTGATAGGTCATTAAAGTACACCCTTCCTATAATCTTCCCCTCAAGTGTATATATTGTGTGTATGTGAAGATATGGAAGAAATCGATTGATGTTTTAAACAAGTAGTTTGAATATGAATTCAATGGTATAAAAAGAGCAAAGATAGTTTTTGATTCAAGAGAGATAGAAATTGTAAATCGGTGTGTTAAATGATCTTGAATATGTTGTTTATATATATGTTGATGAGTTGCAACTCTTGGTGAGGAGTAATGGTTCAAAGAATCGTTTGCAACTCCTCAGGGAAGAGATACTCCTCTTCGACGAAGGAAAGTGTTTCTTCACTATTTAAAAAAAATATGAAAGTTGCAGTATTCAGTCGACTGACCAAGAAGTTTAGTCGACTGAATATCATAAGTGATATTCGTGTATGTACACAGACTCAGTCGACTGAGGTGCATAGTTGAGTCGACTGAACTGTAGTTTTTCTTGGACTGTCAACTTTTCGTAAAACATGAAACTTTTTGTCGATGTGTTTGTGTTTGTGTTACTTGAGGATAGATTGTACATTGTATATATCTAGATTAACACAAAACTAACTAGAGATTATCCTTCGTAGATTTCCTTTATAGTCGCTATACGAAGATTCATGAATATCATCGTTGATTGCAAAGCTCCTTTGTCATTGATCAAAATCAAGGTTCTAACAATCTCCCCCTTTTTGATGATGACAACTTCTTTTCAGATATGAGTGAATATTCGGAAAGATTGTTCTCTAATTGTTTTGTTGCTCCCCCTGAGTATATGCTATCGGACAATTTTGTTTTCAAAATTCCTGCAAAAAATAGTTAGAGCACAATATATTCTCCCCCTTTTTCATCGACAAAAAGAGTGAATAGAATAAAATAATCACAAGATGGATATATACTATGATAACATAAAAAATGAAGCATAGCATCAAAAAGTAATATCCATAAGTACTTACCATTCACAAAGATAACAAAAAATACCATTCACAAGGATAAGACATGAATAATGTGTATCAAACAAACCCATAACAAATATAAGCATAGTAGTCTAGAAAGTAGAGAAAAGGAAACCATTTAACAAGCATTACTACCATCGTTGGTTTCTTCATCATCGTCATCATTTCCCGCATCTTCAGAATCATTATTGTTTTCACTATCATTTCCTTGTTCTTCATGGTCGGATAAAGACCAAGTGAAGTGGGGTTTTGGTCGTTTTCTGGGATCCGTTGGGACATGAGTTGAAGTGCTAGTGGAAGATGGACCGCATGATACTATATTCCATATGTCATTAAGAAATCCTTTAATTCGATCAAGCTTGTTGTCTAGTCGTTTTTTATTACGAATAATAGTGGAAAGAGCTTGTCGAGTTTGTAAATTAGGCTCAATTTCTTCAATCCTAGATGATGATGGCCTAGAAGATTGTGATTTTGTAGGAGCACGTGTTGGTCTTGATGGAGTTTGAGTGGATGGTTGAGGATAACCCATTTCCTTATTTTCAAGCCAATGATCAAAAGTAATAATGGTGTGGCTTGGAAATATTTGTGGCAAACCCATGAGACTTAGGGTCTTTGAGTTAAAGTGAGCTAATTCCGGTGTAGTCGGAATCCGGGAATGCAACTTGGAAATGAGAAATAATCCTCATGATATATGCGCCGTAGAGAATAGTCGTCATTCTTCCGTTGTTGAAGCATTGGAGTTCATCAAGAATTAGTTTAGCCCAATTAACGGTTTTTCTTCCCCATATAGCATATAAAGATTGAAAATCCCTTTTGTATACTTTTTCGTAGCTACCGGTATGGGAGTTTATTGAATGTGTTAATTCCCGGTGCATGATTCTAGCCTTTGGTCGGAGTGCTATAGCTTTCAATTCAGTCATATTATCGCTAAGAAACAAATGGCTCGTTTCATCATGTTCATACATATCGATACTTATGTCGTTAAGATCCTATCCTTCGGATGGAGAACCTAGAATATGTCCAATTCCAGATATTGGGAGATACATTTTTACCCCGCAAACTAGAGACCAAACACAATCGTTGGGATTACGAATTTCATGATGATCCAAGTTTAGATTTGCAAGAAACAATTTAATGAGAAGGTGGTTGATTTTTAAATTATTTGCATTGTAATCCAAAAGGGTTTCTAATCCGCTTCTTCTACATAAATCTTGGATTGTATAAGAGGCAAAATCAGGGAATTTAATGTACGAACCTTCCACAATCCTAGAATTCTTCATCTTGTTGAATCGTTGGATTTCTTTGTCATTGTAAAGCCAATTTTTATTTGGGCTTCACTAGGACCGGCAGAGGAGGAAGGTGCTCGTTGTCTTTTAGGCGCCATTGGATTTGAGTGATTTGGGGATTTCCAATTTTCGTTTATGTTGAAATGAAAAAAATGAACTGGTGATAGAGGAAGAGGAGTAGCCGTTTGTTATAAAGGTTTTTTTAAAAAAATGGCTATTCACAGTTTCGGTCGACTTAACTATTGATTCAGTCGACTACTTTATTACATCGTGATAATAGTTCATTTTGGACCCCATTCAGTTGATTGAATGCTCGAGGCAGTCGACTGAAGTTCATGTTAATTGCAGACTTAAAATTTTGAAAAGAAATTATAAGTTTGATTTAATCAAAGGTGATAAACGATGTTACAACATAATAAACCAGAAAATTCTAAATATTTGGATTGGAGCCATCGTCTTTCCTCGGCTCGATTTTAGTGTCTTTGATACATGGTTTTAATAGCGACCAGTAGTTTCGTTGAGGTGGTGAACTACTTGGTTGTCCGCGTTCCTATGAGTTTGGAGACACATGAGGCCGTTCTGGTGAATGCACCATTGTTTGATTTTTAGCTGGAGACGATCCACAGAATTTCAGTGCTATTTTCTCCAAGTTTCATGCTGGAAATGACGAATATCGTCTATTTTGTTCTTCGTAGATGGAGCTCCATAGACAAGATTTTGTCATGCTCGTTTTGGAGATGGAGTGAATCCAGTGCGATGATCGAAATGAAACATTGGAGCTTTTTCAGGAGTGGAAAATTCAATGGATGAATAGTCGGAGCTATGATAACTTTCATTTGATGACATGATTGAAAGTATAGTTTTGTTTTAAAAATATACTTAGAGCTTGAATATATATATATATATATATTCAGAAGTTTGAAGTATATATATATATATTTCTAAGTTTAAAAATAACCAAACCAAATGAATGGTCAAAGAGTTTCCATGCAACTAAGTACCTTATAACCAGACATTTCAAATCTTAGTTTACTGATTATAAAAAATACTTATTTTAGTTAAAAATACTTCTATTTTCGTACAGAATTATAATTTATATTTAGTACTATAAAGTATTTTATATCAAAGTACATTTTAAAGAAAATATTGTTTTATTTGTATTTAAAATATATACGGTAGCCAATATATTAGGTAGTATAGTGTTTGAACAAGAAACAATTGTAGCCAATTGGCCAATGTACTATACTCCCATACTAGAGATTAGACTTCAATTCCTAGTAGAAGCAATTTTTTTTATTTTTACAAATATTTTTGTGATATAATTCCTAACTTTCTTCTTAATTTTATAAAACTATTTTCATTTAATGGTTTTGTAAATATATCGGCTAATTGATTTTCAGATGTAACGAATTCCAATTTTACTAAATCTTTTTCAATATTACCACGAAGAAAATGGTGACGGATATCAATATGTTTTGTTCGTGAATGATTGACTGGATTTTTTGATAGATTTATAGCACTAGTGTTATCACAAAAAATAGTGGATTTTGATAATTTTATTCTAAAATATTGTAGGGTTTGTTGCATATATATAACCTGAGCACATGCTAGTGCAGCAGAGATATATTCTGCTTCGCAGGTTGATAGTGATACACAGTTTTGTTTCTTACTAAACCAAGATACTAAGGAACGACCAATGAAATGACACGTTTGTACTTTTTCTATCCGTCCGACATCCTCCAAAGTCAGCATCACTATATGATACTAGTTCGAAAGAACATTCTTTCGGATAAAATAGTCCGAAATCTTTGGTTTTACTTAGATATCGTAATATACGTTTTACTGCTCGCAGATGTAATTCCTTAGGATTTGCTTGAAAACGTGCACATAAGCAAACGCTCATCATAATGTCAGGTCTACTAGCTGTTAAATATAATAGCGATCCAATCATGCTTCGATATACTTTTTGATCAACACTTTTGCCATCCTCATCTCGATCGAGATGTATCGTTGTACTCATAGGAATTGGTTTGGCAGAAGTGTTTTCCATACCGAAACGTTTAATTAGATTACCACAATATTTTTCTTGATTAATGAAAATTCCATTATATAATGTTTAATTTGTAATCCCAAAAAGTAAGATAATTCACCCACATGTGACATTTCAAATTCTTTAGTCATTATATTTGAAAATTCTTGACATAATTTTTTATTAGTAGATCCGAAAATGATATCATCAACGTATATTTGAATTACTAGAATATCCTTTTTAGTTTTCTTTATAAATAAAGTTTGATCAGCCTTTCCAATTTCAAAACCAGATTCAATAAGATAGCTTTTGAGTCTTTCATACCAAGCACGTGGTGCTTGTTGCAATCCATATAAAGCTTTCTTAAGTTTATAAACATGGTCTGGAAATTTTTCATGTACGAATAGAGGAGGTTGTTCAACAAAAAAAAATTCTTTTATAAAACCGTTTAGAAATGCGCTTTTAACATCCATTTGATATAGTTTAATATTATGAAAACAAGCAAAAGCTAGTAAAATTCGTATTGCTTCAAGTCAGGCGACTGGAGCAAACGTTTATTCATAGTCAATACCTTCTTCTTGATTATATCCTTGGGCGACTAATCTAGCTTTATTCCTAGTAATATATCCTTGTTCGTCCGCTTTGTTTTTGAAAACCCATTTAGTACCAATGACTGTTTGATCACTTGGTCTAGGAACTAAGTCCAAAACTTCGTTTCGTTCGAATTGGTTTAGCTCTTCTTGCATAGCTATAATCCAATAGTCATCAGTAGAGGCTTCTTTAACATTTTTAGGTTCGATATTAGAAATGGATGCTACATGGCCCATTTGGTTAAGTTGACTTCTAGTCCAAACATTTGAATTCATTTCTCCAATAACGTTTTCTATAGGATGGTCTTTAAGAATCCTAGGAGAAGATCTTAATTCGTTATTTTGAGTAATAGTATTTTCAGCATTATTTACAGTTTGATCTGGATTGTTTTCAAAATCATTATTTGTGATTGACTTAGGAATAGTTTCGTCATCATTTGTTATGTTATTAATTTTGAAATTTTCATCGAAAGAAGCATGAAGTGTTTCTTCGATTATTTTTGTTTGTTTATTAAAAATTCGATAAGCTTTGCTTCGATCTGAATATCCTATGAATATTCCTTCATCGGATTTTGGATCGAATTTTCCTAGCTGATCCTTTGTGTTTAAAATAAAACATTTTGAACCGAATACTTTAAAATATGATATGTTTGGTTTTCTTCCATTTAGAAGTTCGTATGGAGTGTGTTTAGTTAGTGGTGGAATGGAAACACGATTAAAAACATAACAAGCAGTTGCTACAGCTTCTGCCCATAAATGTTTTGGTAAGGTACTTCCATTTAATAATGTTCTAGCACATTCTTGTAGGGTTCTATTTTTCCTTTCTACAACTCCATTTTGTTGTGGTGTTCTAGGAAAGGAAAAATTATGAGATATTCCCTTTTTATTGCAAAATAATTCGAAGTTTTCATTTTCAAATTCACCTCCATGATCACTTCTAATATTTCTAACTTTTAAATTTTTAAGATTTTGAATTCTTTTAACAAATATTTTAAAATTTTCAAACGTATCACTTTTATTTTTCAAAAATAAAGTCCATGTAAATCTTGAAAAATCATCAACAATTACAAACACATATTTATTATGATTTATCGATTGTATTTACGTTGGTCCAAAAAGATCCAAATGCAGTAATTCGAGTGGTTGTATTGTTAATATATTTTTCTTAGATTTGAAAGATGATTTCGATAACTTTCCTAGTCGACATGCATCACAAATGTTGTTTACTTTGAAATTCATTTTAGGTAAACCTTTTACTAAATCGTTTTGCGATAATTTTCTTATTGCTTTAAAATTAATGTGACAAAACCGTTTGTGCCATAGCTAAGGATCATTTTCTTTGGCCATTAAACACATATTAGTATCATGAACTATTTTCATATTTAAAATATAAATATTTCTATCTCTTTTTCCTTCGAAAATAAGATTTTTATTCTTATCAAAAATACTACATTTATTTTCAGAAAATGAGATATTAAAGCCTTTGTCACAAAGTTGACTGATACTTAGTAGGTTATGTTTTAAATTTTTAACAAATAAAACATTTGTTATAAGAGGTAAATTAGATATACCGTTGTTGCTCACATCGCCTTTGCCGATGATGTATCCTTTGGAGTTATCTCCAAAAGTGACAGAACCTCCATCCGAGTATATAATGTTAGTCAACATATCTTTGTTTCCTGTCATGTGTTTTGAGCAGCCACTGTCTAAAATCCATTTTCCTCTTTTCTTAGATGGTACCTGCAAAATATATGTAAATAACATTGGTACCCATCTTTTATTAGGGTCCTAAGAGTTAGATCTTAGGAAACCAAACCCAAGAGGGTTCAGCATTCCCTTTATAAATGTAATTCTTATTTTTATGAATATTTTCTATAAACGAATTTATATACTTCTTTCTAACCAAAGAGTTATTGGTTTTAGGAACCCAAATTTTAATGTTTTTAGAAACATTTGACTTATTTTTTGTAATCATTGGTGTAACGACCCGTAAAATTTCGATAATTAAAAATGTTAATTTAATATGATTTCATGGTTTAATGTTGGAAGAATTAAAAATTTGTAATTTATGTATGGCAATAATAACTAGAATGAAATGGCAACAATGTTCATCCAAGTTAATTATTAATAAATTGAGTGAAATTCCAATCAATTGAAATGACTCAAATGTTATGACTTGGTTGTAAAGGAAATATAAGGAAAACAATTGTAAATATTGGGTCAACTAATGAAATAATATATAGTCAACGGTAATGGAATCTAAATTGTATTATATAAGTAATTGTGACACTTGTTTGTAAATAATATATTTATAACTGTGATTAAAAGTTAATGGTGATAATTATTATAAGTTACTTGTTTATTTGTCAGTCGAATTGAATTTAGAAACCAATTGCAATTGAAATGAGATTTTTTATATTAACTGGGTTTATAATCAATAACTGAAGTTGAATAACAAATGTTGGATGTGAATAAAGTAATTGACTGATAACGGAAATTTATTTAAAAATCTAATATTGAAATATAAATGCTACTTAGTGAATGTCTTTACAATCAATAGTTGGATTTGATAATAATGCTGAGTTTAATAGATATAAATAAAGTAATGGATTGATAAGTAAAATTCATTTAAAATCCAATATTGAATTTGTTGAATATTGAACAATTAAATTATTTAAATTCAATATTTGAAATTTACTGAATAATTGAATAACGGGAATGGAACAACTGTTTAATGGAAACAGTTGTTCTATAATTTGATTTTTGTTTTAAAAGTTAAGTTTACAAGTTCATTTTCAAATATTTCAAAAGATAGTGAATTTTTGAATAATCAAAATTGTTTAAATTTAATATTACAAATATTTGAACAATTGAATTCTGATTATAATACGATTGAAAATAAAACCGGAAGTGGATGTAAAGTTTATTTAAACAACAATGAAGATTGTTAACATTTAAAATTGGATTTAAAAGTGAAAAATTGGAAATTGAAATTTTGTATTATAATCGACGAGTAAAAATAGCCTTCCGAGGCATAGTCTCGGAATTCGACGAAACTAGTTCCATTGGATCCGTAATAGTGTATTATTATCGGATTCCAAATTTCGTAGCGTTTGGAGTTATCGTTTGGTCGTACGAGTTAGAAACGCGTAGAAATAAATATCGAAAATTTAATATTTTAATTCGATTCAAAAAGCTATCTTCCACATACGATCGAATTAGCCTCCGAAACACGTTCCATTGTGTTCGGAAGGTGGGTAAAACCTTACGAACGCCTGTCGGCACGTGTCATTTGGAGTTCGTTCGAAAATCATGTAATTTGTGAGATTAATATTAAAATAATATTAGTTATACGCGTATATCTACATTTGAACAGAAACCCTAGCTTATTATTTTCGTGGCCGCCGTTGGTTTGATTAATGGCTGAGAGTGTTCGAATGTTCTTCCTTCATTTCCTCAAAATCCATTCATCTTTATAAAAATCTTCCAACTGCAAAATCGAAGAGCTTGGCAAGCTCTATCTATCCAACGGTAGATTAAATTTATTGTCGTCGTTTGGAGCCTGAATTTGGTCACGTTCATCTCGCGTTTAGGGGCAGTTTTCTCGGCCTTCGTGACATCGAGTTCGATGCTGCTCCGGCCGTGGGTGAGGCATAGCGTGGGCTTTGGGTTGGCACTAGTTGATCAATCTCCAGGCAATCGTTGGAGGCTAGATGATCGAGGTTTGCACGCGTGAAGATGGGTTGTCTCGTGCTGTTGCCTAGAACGTGGTCGCATGAGGAAGAAGCTTCAATGCACGGCCTTGATTTAGCTGTGGGATTGAACGGCAGATCTGTCTCGAATCGGATGAAACTGGCGACGTTGGAATCGCAGCGACGAGTGCTACGCTGCAGTGCAGATCCGGGACTGTTTCGAGCTTGTTAAATTTTTGGTTAAATCGAACGTCGTTCGATTTGATTAAAAATCGTAAAATCAAGGTGAGTGTTTTATAACGCTCACAATGTACTGAATATATTTATGGTAGTTAAATTTGATATTATGAAGTGTTATGAATTTTATTGGTCGTTGTTTGATAAAATTTAATTGTCATATAGATTGTCATTTAAATTCACCATTGAAAATTAAATTGACAGTCAAATTGAAATTAAAATTGAATTGCGATTAAATTACCTGACATTGATAACTATGAAATTGCCGTGAATTGTATTGTCTATTGGGTGATGTATTTCGATGGATGCTATTGGTTGATATTTAAATGGTTGGATGTTTATTTGCTTATATATATATATCCTGTTATACATACATATGACACTGTGATTTGGTTTAAGTGATATATATTCATCCCTGACATTTAATTGAAATAAATAATCACTTGGCCATAGGATAGAAAATTATATACGGACACCGGATTGGTTAAATTAATAAGTTTAAAAATCGTTGATTTGAAATTCATTTAAATGTTTTGATTTAAAAGTTATAAATAAAATCAATTTATAGAAATCGAATTTATCGTAAATTGAGTTTGGAATGTCGAAATAAATTTTGGTTAAAAGAAATTGTTAAATAACTTAAGTTGAGACTTTGAAATTTAAAATTGGGATATGATTGAACTCCGGAAATTTATTTGTTTTAAAGATTGAACATTATCTCGAGCTTTGAGTATTATTAAGAAAAAGTGATATAAAAATGATATTTCGAAATTGAGCTTGAAATTGAATCATATTTGAATTTGGATTTAAAATTGAATATTAAAGGATAAATTTTGTTTAGTGTTATAAATTGATATTTTGAAAAATCAAGCTCCAAATCGATATAAATTGAAATTGAATTAGTTAAAGGTGAATGTAGAATTGAATTAATTTGAAGTCAAAGTTGACATTCATTTGAATTGAAATCGAAATTGAATCTGTAGAATAGAAATTGAAATTGATTTGAACTGGGAAGTTATAATTGAAATGGTTTGGTTTTGAAGATGCTTCAGTTTTGTTTCCAAATTTCTCTGTTATACAAACCATCTTTAAATACTTAAACTATTTTAATCTATTTTAAATCTACTTAACCGAATTTAAATTATTTTAAACTAATTTATCTATTTGAAATCCATTTAAAGATTTTAAGTATGTCAACTATTTTAATTATTTAAAACTACTTTTATACTACTTAAAACTATTTTAATTATTTAAAACTACTTTTATACTACTTAAAACTATTTTCTAAAATTCCAAGCTGGTCAATAAGGTTAAATGTTTATATTTAAATTTTGAATTTAAATACGAATTGGGTTAAATGAAGATGCAACCTAAATTGAAATTCGAAATGATTTTGAAATCGAAATGAGATTGAATCGAAATCTTACATTTTGAATAGAAATGATGATATTTGAAATGGATTTGATTTTGAAGCGAATATGATATTTTGATATCAATTATGAATTGATTTTTGAAATGTAAAAGAGCCACCGGTGTAATAAGACGTAGTTATTAAAGAGACCGGGATCGAATATGGACATACTCTCTGTCGATACCGAAAACCACTTTAATAACTAGTATACGCGGAGTGTTGATCCAGAACGAAGTGGATGGTTTGATGAACGCGTTGACTGAAGAAAGAGAACGATATTGGATGACCCCCGACATGACTAAAACAGGAGCCGCGCCGGGCCATTGAGGTTCGCCACCTCTAGCGGACACACTTCTTCGATACCATGTCTATTACATTTGTGATTCGATTTGGGTGCACCCCTTGATTTGGGAGTGTTGTTTCGCGGTGTTGGGGTAGTAGCTGCTATGCCCAACATCAGTCCGGATCACGCAACTACTAGTATCCTAGTTGGTATCGCCTCATGTACCTTGTCATACTGATTATCCTATTCGCGACCACTACGTTTTGGTTTGTACCTTTAGCATATGGATTGCCTTCTGGTGACTTCCGGTTTTGGGGAAACTACGGTCTTGTATATGCTCTTGGGAATAAAAATGTGTTAAGGGTGGAATGGGCCATGGCTTAACGCTAGTTTGATATTTTACTTTATGATAGACATTATTGTATATAGCGTATTCTATTATATAGTAGATAGTTTAACGAATCCTTGAGAGATGGAAAATCCCGTAACATCTCTTAAGTTATTGCACTCACGTTGACACTGGATAGGAGATGTCAAACCCCGTAAACATCTCTGACACCGTTGAATTCATATTTATTTACGATTGATTTAACTTTCATAAGGATATTTTAGTCCTGACTCGAGTGTTTTGTTTTTCATTACGCTCGGGTCAGTCCCGAGTTTTTCAGCTTATTGAAGATCTATTCTGGAGGACGAAGACGAAGATTTGGTATACTATTACTATTATTATCCTTGCATCATGCTGTCTGCTGCATTATTTTATTTGTTATGTTGTATATGTATAACTCTGATAAATGATGTATAAATGATAATCAAAAGTATATTAAACAGCTTCATGAACTGTTTATTTGATTATTATATTTTATCTTTCCGCTGCGAGATTCTGTGATTATTTCTTGTTCCTTTTCTCTTCTTTTCTTATTTACCCCATTAACCATCCGCCCTTTTGAATGGTTTAGAATCGGCATGTGTATTTGATCGTCGGTTTAAACTGTCCAAAAAGGCGGGTTGTTACAGTTGGTATCAGAGCTTTGGTTTAGCGATAACCTTAGCTTTATGGGGTCTGACTCTTTATAAATAGGGTAGTAATACCCTATGATGAGTCGCTGAGTGTATATGTATGAGAGAGCGTATTTGTTAGTGATAAAAATTGTTTTATACTGTGTTGGTTGATTTGTTGAGTGGCTTATGGATTCTGGTCAATACGAGTAATTAACGTCATTGATAGGGATCTCTAAACACTTGAACAGAACAATTCGACATAGTATTGTTTTGAAATTTGGGTAAATGAAATAATTTTGCCCTAATTATATTCTGTATATAAAGAAATAATTTTTCAAAAATTATTATGATACATCCAGTTTGTTGGTTGTTAGAAATGATAATATGGTTGGTTATCACAAATTGGATATCGTGTTTTAAATAAATAAGGTTTATTACAAAATAAATAATGATAAAACAATTTATAGAATGTTTTAAGGAAGTAAAATTTTGTAAGAATAATTTATAAATGTGACTTATAAATCAAGATATATTTAAATTGAGAAATTTTGAGTTTAAGACCCGGGGATTTTGAAAATGGTTTTCGAAACTTTGAAAAAAAATGTAGTGATATTAGTGAAAATATTTATGGGAAAATATTTTGAAAGGAGTTTTTTTGGAATAAATTCAGTACTCCTCTCTTATGTCGCTGGAAAATAATTTCGGTAATGACTGCGCAGCGTCATCGATGTTCATTTTCGAGTCTCAAAGTGAAGGAGACTTATGCGAAGCTTTGCTTCGAAACTGTTTTGAAAAATGCATTTTGGTTTAAACTTAGAAAGTATGATTTGATATATATACATCTCAAATGATTTTATTTTATTTCAAATGATTTTATTTTATTTCAAATGATTTAAAATGAACCGGGCATTTAAATTTCTAAGTTCTGTTAATTAATGTTTTTCAAATAATCTAAATGAAATGTGAATAATCAGAACTTATATAATAAGAGGATTTAAAAACTCTAAGTTAAAGGTTTTGAGAAACTTTAGAGTTGAATTGTAACTCTTAAAAAAAATTGAAAGGTATTGAAAAATAAAGAAAATTTAAAACAAGTAAAAATTTGTGAACATTCTAATTTAGTAAAATGAATCCTATAAATTTGTATTGTATCAAATTGCATTCTAATAACATATAATATGACTTACCAAATGCTAAAAGTTAAAATGATGTTTTAGATATGAAATGAGATATTATACAAGTAAGCAAAACCTAAAAGTAATTGAAATATACAAGTAAGCAAAACTTAAAAGCAATTAAAATGTATATAAATGGAAATTAGGTTGTGATAAAAATGTTATATACTTAAGTATAATATGAAATGATGAATGGCTAAATGGAATAAGTAAGTAGAATTTAAGGAAGCAGACAAATGAACTAAATAATATCTTTGTAATTTTTTTTATAGAATTGAATATAAATTTGCAAAGAAATTGTGAAATTGAAATTTGTAGCTTTTGAGGTAATTATAAACTTAGATTAAGTCCAACTTCTTATATATGACTTTTATAGGATGGTTAGTAAACTAAAGTGTTGGTTAATAAGATGTTCCACAAATAAATTTGTTATTAACTGAAATTATGAAAATGAACCACATTATTAACTGAAATTATGAAAATGAAGTAAATGTAAACAAAAGAATTTGGTGTAGCTAAGAATCAATTGAAGAATGAAATTGAATTTAATTAAATTACATGAAGTGTTTAAAATGAACTTAACTAAGCAAATTGTATGAAATGATGCATAAGAAATGATAGTATAAAAGAATATGCTTTGTAAAGAAATGGATATACTAAGTAAATAAGGGATATGAATAATGGATCGTGAATAATAAATTGTAAATGAAATAAAGGTAGGTAAAATAATTTAGTATAGATGAATTGTATCGGAATCTATTGAAAGTTAATACGTAAGTTGTACGTATATTATTTTATTCGCATAACAATTTGATCTGAATTCGAGCACAGAATTTCAAGATAATTTATATCGATCCAAGTTAGGATTTTTCACTCGATTCTTGACGGCGAACCCTGGATATGGATTTTTGATTTGATTCTAGAATTCTCTATCATAGTATATGGCTATGCAAGGAGAATAACAGTTTTCGATCAAGGAACCGAATCCGAGTCCGCACTAGAGAGTCGCGTGAACGATACTAGTTTGGAAGCGAAATTGTGTGATCAAATGAGTGATCAGATTTGATATTGCGTACGGATGGTATATGTACTTCGTACAGGTTTAAGTAAAGCTAAAATTGAAAATTGAAATGCAAATTATAAATTGATTTTAAATTATATGATTCGATAACATTGATAAATGAGATGCAGGTATTTAAAATCAAGAAAAATTTGGATTGCCCGACAAAAGGTACATGTTTATTTTGTCATTGGATTTGGTGATTTTTGATGAGCCACTTGGCTTTTGATTTTCTTTTGTTGGTTTGGGGCCCGTAGAGGAATTTTGTAGTTGTACCGATCGAGCCGCGCAAAGGAGACTCTGCCAAAAAATTTCGTAAATCTGGGTGTTAGAATTTTTTTTCAAGTTTTAAAATTTTATAACTTGTTTTGATAACTAACTTCTAAAGTTGGAAAGCCATTCGGAGTAACTTAGTGGAAGTGTAGTAACGATTTATAAATGGAATTTCATTATTTTATAAGTTGATAATTTTGAATAAAATATATCAAATGTTGAATTCTTTACTTAGTTCCTTTTCCCTTCTTTTTCCTTTTCGGGGACGAAAAGTTTTGAGTGGGGGAGAGTGTAACGACCCGTAAAATTTCGATAATTAAAAATGTTAATTTAATAAGATTTCATGGTTTAATGTTGGAAGAATTAAAAATTTGTAATTTATGTATGGCAATAATAACTAGATTGAAATGGCAACAATGTTCATCCAAGTTAATTATTAATAAATTGAGTGAAATTCCAATCAATTGAAATGACTCAAATGTTATGACTTGGTTGTAAAGGAAATATAAGGAAAACAATTGTAAATATTGGGTCAACTAATGAAATAATATATAGTCAACGGTAATGGAATCTAAATTGTATTATATAAGTAATTGTGACACTTGTTTGTAAATAATATATTTATAACTGTGATTAAAAGTTAATGGTGATAATTATTATAAGTTACTTGTTTATTTGTCAGTCGAATTGAATTTAGAAACCAATTGCAATTGAAATGAGATTTTTTATATTAACTGGGTTTATAATCAATAACTGAAGTTGAATAACAAATGTTGGATGTGAATAAAGTAATTGACTGATAACGGAAATTTATTTAAAAATCTAATATTGAAATATAAATGCTACTTAGTGAATGTCTTTACAATCAATAGTTGGATTTGATAATAATGCTGAGTTTAATAGATATAAATAAAGTAATGGATTGATAAGTAAAATTCATTTAAAATCCAATATTGAATTTGTTGAATATTGAACAATTAAATTATTTAAATTCAATATTTGAAATTTATTGAATAATTGAATAACGGGAATGGAATAACTGTTTAATGGAAACAGTTGTTCTATAATTTGATTTTTGTTTTAAAAGTTAAGTTTACAAGTTCATTTTCAAATATTTCAAAAGATAGTGAATTTTTGAATAATCAAAATTGTTTAAATTTAATATTACAAATATTTGAACAATTGAATTCTGATTATAATACGATTGAAAATAAAACCGGAAGTGGATGTAAAGTTTATTTAAACAACAATGAAGATTGTTAACATTTAAAATTGGATTTAAAAGTGAAAAATTGGAAATTGAAATTTTGTATTATAATCGACGAGTAAAAATAGCCTTCCGAGGAACAGTCTCGGAATTCGACGAAACTAGTTCCATTGGATCCATAATAGTGTATTATTATCGGATTCCAAATTTCGTAGCGTTTGGAGTTATCGTTTGGTCGTACGAGTTAGAAACGCGTAGAAATAAATATCGAAAATTTAATATTTTAATTCGATTCAAAAAGCTATCTTCCACATACGATCGAATTAGCCTCCGAAACACATTCCATTGTGTTCGGAAGGCGGGTAAAACCTTACGAACGCCTGTCGGCACGTGTCATTTGGAGTTCGTTCGAAAATCATGTAATTTGTGAGATTAATATTAAAATAATATTAGTTATACGCGTATATCTACATTTGAACAGAAACCCTAGCTTATTATTTTCGTGGCCGCCGTTGGTTTGATTAATGGCTGAGAGTGTTCGAATGTTCTTCCTTCATTTCCTCAAAATCCATTCATCTTTATAAAAATCTTCCAACTGCAAAATCGAAGAGCTTGGCAAGCTCTATCTATCCAACGGTAGATTAAATTTATTGTCGTCGTTTGGAGCCTGAATTTGGTCACGTTCATCTCGCGTTTAGGGGCAGTTTTCTCGGCCTTCGTGACATCGAGTTCGATGCTGCTCCGGCCGTGGGTGAGGCATAGCGTGGGCTTTGGGTTGGCACTAGTTGATCAATCTCCAGGCAATCGTTGGAGGCTAGATGATCGAGGTTTGCACACGTGAAGATGGGTTGTCTCGTGCTGTTGCCTGGAACGTGGTCGCGTGAGGAAGAAGCTTCAATGCACGGCCTTGATTTAGCTGTGGGATTGAACGGCAGACCTGTCTCGAATCGGATGAAACTGGCGACGTTGGAATCGCAGCGACGAGTGCTACGCTGCAGTGCAGATCCGGGACTGTTTCGAGCTTGTTAAATTTTTGGTTAAATCGAATGTCGTTCGATTTGATTAAAAATCGTAAAATCAAGGTGAGTGTTTTATAACGCTCACAATGTATTGAATATCTTTATGGTAGTTAAATTTGATATTATGAAGTGTTATGAATTCTATTGGTCGTTGTTTGATAAAATTTAATTGTCATATAGATTGTCATTTAAATTCACCATTGAAAATTAAATTGACAGTCAAATTGAAATTAAAATTGAATTGCGATTAAATTACCTGACATTGATAACTATGAAATTGCCGTGAATTGTATTGTCTATTGGGTGATGTATTTCGATGGATGCTATTGGTTGATATTTAAATGGTTGGATGTTTATTTGCTTATATATATATATATATCCTGTTATACATACATATGACACTGTGATTTGGTTTAAGTGATATATATTCATCCCTGACATTTAATTGAAATAAATAATCACTTGGCCATAGGATAGAAAATTATATACGGACACCGGATTGGTTAAATTAATAAGTTTAAAAATCATTGATTTGAAATTCATTTAAATGTTTTGATTTAAAAGTTATAAATAAAATCAATTTATAGAAATCGAATTTATCGTAAATTGAGTTTGGAATGTCGAAATAAATTTTGGTTAAAAGAAATTGTTAAATAACTTAAGTTGAGACTTTGAAATTTAAAATTGGGATATGATTGAACTCCGAAAATTTATTTGTTTTAAAGATTGAACATTATCTCGAGCTTTGAGTATTATTAAGAAAAAGTGATATAAAAATGATATTTCGAAATTGAGCTTGAAATTGAATCATATTTGAATTTGGATTTAAAATTGAATATTAAAGGATAAATTTTGTTAAGTGTTATAAATTGATATTTTGAAAAATCAAGCTCCAAATCGATATAAATTGAAATTGAATTAGTTAAAGGTGAATGTAGAATTGAATTAATTTGAAGTCAAAGTTGACATTCATTTGAATTGAAATCGAAATTGAATCTGTAGAATAGAAATTGAAATTGATTTGAATTGGGAAGTTATAACTGAAATGGTTTGGTTTAGAAGATGCTTCAGTTTTGTTTCCAAATTTCTCTGTTATACAAACCATCTTTAAATACTTAAACTATTTTAATCTATTTTAAATCTACTTAACCGAATTTAAATTATTTTAAACTAGTTTATCTATTTGAAATCCATTTAAAGATTTTAAGTATGTCAACTATTTTAATTATTTAAAACTACTTTTATACTACTTAAAACTATTTTAATTATTTAAAACTATTTTTATACTACTTAAAACTATTTTCTAAAATTCCAAGCTGGTCAATAAGGTTAAATGTTTATATTTAAATTTTGAATTTAAATACGAATTGGGTTAAATGAAGATGCAACCTAAATTGAAATTCGAAATGATTTTGAAATCGAAATGAGATTGAATCGGAATCTTACATTTTGAATAGAAATGATGATATTTGAAATGGATTTGATTTTGAAGCGAATATGATATTTTGATATCAATTATGAATTGATTTTTGAAATGTAAAAGAGCCACCGGTGTAATAATACGTAGTTATTAAAGAGACCGGGATCGGATATGGACATACTCTCTGTCGATACCGAAAACCACTTTAATAACTAGTATACGCGGAGTGTTGATCCAGAACGAAGTGGATGGTTTGATGAACGCGTTGACTGAAGAAAGAGAACGATATTGGATGACCCCTGACATGACTAAAACAGGAGCCGCGCCAGGCCATTGAGGTTCGCCACCTCTAGCGGACACACTTCTTCGATACCATGTCTATTACATTTGTGATTCGATTTGGGTGCACCCCTTGATTTGGGAGTGTTGTTTCGCGGTGTTGGGGTAGTAGCTGCTATGCCCAACATCAGTCCGGATCACGCAACTACTAGTATCCTAGTTGGTATCGCCTCATGTACCTTGTCATACTGATTATCCTATTCGCGACCACTACGTTTTGGTTTGTACCTTTAGCATATGGATTGCCCTCTGGTGACTTCCGGTTTTGGGGAAACTACGGTCTTGTATATGCTCTTGGGAATAAAAATGTGTTAAGGGTGGAATGGGCCATGGCTTAACGCTAGTTTGATATTTTACTTTATGATAGACATTATTGTATATAGCGTATTCTATTATATAGTAGATAGTTTAACGGATCCTTGAGAGATGGAAAATCCCGTAACATCTCTTAAGTTATTGCACTCACGTTGACACTTAATAGGAGATGTCAAACCCCGTAAACATCTCTGACGCCGTTGCATTCATATTTATTTACGATTGATTTAACTTTCATAAGGATATTTTAGTCCTGACTCGAGTGTTTTGTTTTTCATTACGCTCGGGTCAGTCCCGAGTTTTTCAGCTTATTGAAGATCTATTCTGGAGGACGAAGACGAAGATTTGGTATACTATTACTATTATTATCCTTGCATCATGCTGTCTGCCGCATTATTTTATTTGTTCTGTTGTATATGTATAACTCTGATAAATGATGTATAAATGATAATCAAAAGTATATTAAACAGCTTCATGAACTGTTTATTTGATTATTATATTTTATCTTTCCGCTACGAGATTCTGTGATTGTTTCTTGTTCCTTTTCTCTTCTTTTCTTATTTACCCCATTAACCATCCGCCCTTTTGAATGGTTTAGAATCGGCATGTGTATTTGATCGTCGGTTTAAACTGTCCAAAAAGGCGGGTTGTTACAATTGGGTTACTTTTCTTAAAAACAGTATTATTTGAATTTGTTTTCTTTGGTAAATTTTTTGAAAAATCTTTATATCCTAATCCCTGTCTACTTGACACAGTTTGAGATTTTTCAAAAATTTTAGAAAGATTTTATCTTCCTTTATTGAAATTCGAAACATTTTTGGTAATTCCTTCTAACTGTGTTTTTAAACTAGAGATATCTAGTTCTAATATGATAATGTTAGTTTTTAAATCATGATTTTCAATTAGTAAAATGTTATTCTTCTCTTTTTGAGTTTCTAATTTCTGAGTTATCATAATAATTTGAGAAGTTGCATTTGAACAGGATTCTTGAGTAGCTTCGAGTTCATCTTCTAAAATTTTCTTTTCATCTTTTAACATTTCTACTTCAAGTTCTGTTCTTTCTAGTTTTTCATTAACTTCTTTATATTTTCTTTTAATATTTTTCTTTTAATATTTTTCTTTTGTTTTAATAATACTGTATTTACTTTTATTAAATCATCAAAAGAGAAATCACTTACTTCATCGTTTGTAGCCATAAAACAAACATTTGCTTGTTCATTGTCACTATCACTGTCGCTATCCGATGAGGAAGATGATTCTGAATCATCCCATGTTACTAAAAAAGCTTGCTTCTTTTTGTATCTGTCCTTCTTGTTCTTATGCTTGTCGTTTTTTTGATCGGGACAATCTTTCTTCATATGGCCTTTCTTATGACATTCATAGCATTCTATATTTGATGATGATGGTTTGGTGCTATTGTTATTTCCGTTTTTGTTTTGTCCAAATCGATTGTTCTTGTTAAATTTCAAAAACTTTTTGAAATTCTTTGCGATAAGTGCCATATCGATTTCTTCGCCATCAGAATCTGGTTCTTCCTTTTCAGCTTTGAATGATACTGTCTTCTTATCTTGTGCATGTACTCTTTTAGCCTGTAGATTAACTTCATAAGACATTAGATTACCGATCAACTCCTCCGGTTTTATGGTAGAGATATCGTTAGATTCTTCTATAGCTAGAACTTTTCTCTCCCAGTCATCCGTGAGTGAGTTGAGAAGTTTTGACACAATATCAAAATCTGTATACTTTTTTCCTAGTGCCAATAGTGAGTGATATATGTCTTGGAATCTAGAGTACATATCATTTATAGAGTCATCTTGTTTCATTCTAAAGTTTTGAAACTGATTTTTAAGCATTGAAATCTTACTTTGCTTAACTTTGTTTGTACCTTCATCAGTTATTTTTAGTGTTCACCAAATTTCATAAGCAGTAGTGCACATGCTTACTCTATTAAACTCATTTTTGTCTAAAGCACAAAATAACATGTTCATGGCTTTCGCATTTGCAGTGGCATCTAGTTTTTGTGTGTTGGACCATTCTGCAAATGGAGTAGTAGGTATGTGATGTTCAGTTTGAGTGATATTCCAGATTTCATAACTATTTGATTGCATAAATATTCTCATTCTAGTAGACCAATAACTATAGTTCAAACCGTTGAATAGTGGTGGTCGTGCAGTGGATTGACCTACGGTAAAACTAGTGTTGTTGTGATTTTCCATATTATTCAGTATCGAATAACGGTGTTATGGTTATAGGATAACCTTGCTCTGATACCAAATATAAGTGACTAATGATTGAGTAATATGGAATATTAAATAAACTAATTACTTGTGAGGAATAGTGATAATAGTAAATAGCAGTAAAGAAAATAACACCAAATATTTTATACTGGTTCGAACTTCCCATTCTACGTCCAGTCCCAGACTCCTTCTGGATTTAATCGAAACCCTCTCTTAACCCGGAGGAATAGGTATTACACCGCCTGGACAACCGAATCAGGACTTTTCACCTAAGGATACTACAACAGGATTTTCCTGCCTAAGGATACTACAACAGGACTTCAAATAGTTGAGAATAGTTCTGACTGAATGTTCAATTTGAATTGCACTGATAGGTCATTAAAGTACACCCTTCCTATAATCTTCCCCTCAAGTGTATATATTGTGTGTATGTGAAGACATGGAAGAAATCGATTGCTATTTTAAACAAGTAGTTTGAATATGAATTCAATGGTTTAAAAAGAGCAAAGATAGTTTTTGATTCAAGAGAGGTAGAAATTGTAAATCGGTGTGTTAAATGATCTTGAATCTGTTGTTTATATATATGTTGATGAGTTGCAACTCTTGGTGAGGAGTAATGGTTTAAAGAATCGTTTGCAACTCCTCAGGGAAGAGATACTCCTCTTCGACGAAGGGAAGTGTTTCTTCACTATTTAAAAAGAAATGACAGTTGCAGTATTCAGTCGACTGACCAAGAAGTTTAGTCGACCGAATATCATAAGTGATATTCGTGTATGTACACAGACTTAGTCGACTGAGGTGCATAGTTCAGTCGACTGAACTGCAGGTTTTCTTGGACTATCAACTTTTTGTAAAACATGAAACTTTTTGTCGATGTTTTTGTGTTTGTGTTACTTGAGGATAGATTGTACATTGTATATATCTAGATTAACACAAAACTAACAAGAGATTATCCTTTGGAGATTTCCTTTATAGTCGCTATACGAAGATTCATAAATATCGTCGTTGATTGCAAATCTCCTTTGTCATTGATCAAAATCAAGGTTCTAACAGTTTATATAGTTATTGTTGTCTCGTCTGTTTTATATCTGTGATGACTATTATATTTTATCTGATGTGCTATAAGATATAAGATAGATTATATGATTGTGTAATGTTTTGTTTCTCTCTTTTCTTCCATTCTCTTCTCTTCTTTTCTATCCTCATCTTTACTTCTATTTCTTTCCCTTGACAATCATCCTACATCGATCGAATCTTCAATAGCGCACTATTCGGTTATATTAGCATCGGTGGTGTAGGGCATTCGTCACATTTGGTATCATCACAAAAGTTACGTGATTAACCTGAGTTGATACCGCAACTCGGTAAAGATAGGGTAGGACTTGTCACCTTGAGCTGGATCGAGAGTATACCCATATACGAGAGAGTGTGTATTTATTATATATTTTTGTTTTCAAAACTGTGAAGTAGATTATATAAAATATAAGTTGTATTGCACATATGAGCACTATTGATGCAGTTTTCTTTATGAGATACTGATCATCCTTATTATAGATTAGGAACAATCTGGCATACGAGAAATGCAGCTATTGGCTGCATGTGCGAAGTTGAGAAGTGGGTAGGATCGGGGACCACTTACCCTAAGTTACAGAATATGTTTGCTGAGATTGAGTGAATCATTATTCTGGAATACCTAAGTCACTTCAAATGATCGTGGTGCTCAAGTCTAGACTTCTAGAGTTGACTTTGCCAAGTTGTATAAGGATTAATTGATTCTAAGAGGTAGACCATTCCATAAAACGGAGTCGATTATTGAGATGCAAGACGGGATGATAATTATGAAAGGATCTTTGATGACTTGGAGTTCGATGACGCCATGAGGTAGAAGTTGACCTTTAGATGACTCCAGGGATGAACAATGAACTGGTGGAGTTCCCTTATAGCTTTTAGTCTCGAGGATCATTTATTTAGGATTAGTTCATAGTTCACTTCGAAGATATTTATCTCGACTTTTCAAAAGTCAGTGTTGTTTATGAAGTTTATCAACTTGAAGTAAGGCGATATTTCTATGTCGGAGTATGTGATCGAATTCGATGTTCTTTCGAAGTACGGTCTATCTTCTATTGATACTCCACTCAGAAAGGATAGAGAATTTACTGTTGGGTTAAGTGATCATCTTGGGAAGTGATTGATTGGTCAAATTGACAAGAGCTTCAACAAGTTAATCAAGAAGGCACTACGACTTAAGACCCTATACATAGTGTGAAAGAATTGTCCTGAACCAGCTAAGCAGAGACAAACCATGAAGCCATATGTATTGAATGTCATTTCGATTTCGTTGATTGCTCCATCGACGAAAGAGAAGGGAAAGGGCATTACTATATAGAGTATGCTTTCCACTTATGGTGATTCCATATGTATTTTATTTGACATCGAGGTTTCATAATCCTTCATATCTAGTAATTTGTAGATAGATTGGAATTGAGACCAGAAATAGTTAACTAAACTTTGAATTATGACGAACCTTGTTAGAGGCTCGGCTGACGACACATGTGTAACATCCCATATTTTGTAGTCAAAAATTAATACTATGGATTATTGCACTGAGTGGGTGAATGTGAGGATGGATGATGGATGCTATGTTTGCTTGATTGTCTATCACCTTAAGGATGCCACACGATGTAGATATTACCAATGCTGATATCTAGACACCCTTAGTACGCATAGTTTTCTTCTTCTTCTTCTTTTTAATAAAAACTCATTGGCGCCAAGCATGGGGGAATGCTAGATGTATAGTACACCCATGACGACTATGATATAAAGTAGCATATATCATGTGTTATGTGCTAACTCTGTGGATGTAGGGATAGTTTAGGTATGATTCTCCACACCCTCTATTCATATACTATACCGACTTTTATAGTGTTTTGAGATTATTTGTCGCTCACACCAGAATGTTGTTTGGCTTAAGGTTTTATGTTTTGCTTCTTATTATCTTAGGTACTCTTAAACGAGTAGACTAGATAACAGGTGTAAATAGCACTTGCAGCTGTGCAAATGGACTAGTAGGAGGTGATGCTTTCTCATATTTTTATTTTAGATTTATTATTGTTTATTTCACTGTGTGACACTATGGAGCCTAGACAGTGTTGATTTACTATTATTAGAGATACTTTATCAGTTGAGTTTATTTATCAGTTGTATAAACTCTACTGATGTTTTGTATAACTGTATGAGCCTATGTCATCTGATTATGTGGTTTATATAGTTATTGTTGCCTCGCCTGTTTTATATCTGTGATGACTATTATATTTTATCTCATGTGCTATGAGATATACGACATGTTTTGTGATTGTGCAATGGTTTATTTCTTTTTCTTTTCTTCTCTACTTTTATATTCCTCATCTTTACTTCTATTTCTTTCCCTTGAAAATCTTCCTATATCGATCGGGTGCTTCAGCAGTGCATTATTTGGTTATATGAGCATCGGTAGTGTAGGGCGATCGTCATAGATACTCCAACCGTCTCTATTCATATATAGCTCTTAGGGTAGCGTGACTTCGACAAAGTGCATCGGTGACTACGTTTCCTTTTCCAGGGGTATATTGTACACAAAAATCAAATGACGCTATATATTCCATCCATCTCTACTACCTAAGAATTAAATCCTTTTGGAAAAATAAGTATTTGAGCAAATATGGTTAGTGAATAACTCAAACCATTCTCCCAAAATATAATGCCTCCATATCTTCAAAGCAAAGACAATCGCTACAAAGTCTAAGTCGTGAACTGGATATCTTTTCTCATGATCCTTCAATTGCTTACTACCATAAGCAACTATTTGTTATTAATGAGATAAGCATAGCCTATTTTTTATGAACAAAGTAGGCTATCAAATTCAACATAAAACACAAACAAGCATAAACATATATTTTCTCATAAAGCATAAAAGAGATCATACATAGAAAATTTCATGTTGAATCTTCATGATAGAAGAAAGCTTCATTACCCCTAAATTGTAGGGGTTTAGCCTCTCATTTATGTTATCATTTAAACACATAGAGATTTCAACATTGAAATGAAATAAAGTAGAGAATAAACAAGAAAAAGAAGATTAACTACTAAAGGGAAATGAATTAAACTAGTGCATAAATGTAAATCTAAACTATTAATATAAAATGAAAGAGAGCATAAGAAGAAAAATGAGCATAAAAGTAAACAACGACAAGTAGAAAAGAGAAGAGAAAGAGGCTAGAAATCCATTTTTATTTCATTCAACATAGAGCTTACAACTTTCATTTTGATTTTTGATGCAGCCCAGCCTGATGTAATCTTAGGTCGCGAGCGACCTAACGAGCTGTTAAGTCGCGTGCGACCTAACGGGGTGAAGAATGACGAGATAAGAGAAGAAGGAGATGCAACGCTAACCGCCAACGACCTATGTGTTGAGTCGCGCAGCGAGTTACGACCTAGCGAGGTATCAAGGTTATGCGGTGAAGCGAGTTATGCAGGGAAAGGGGAACCAGCGACCTATAATAAGTCGCTCAACTTTAGGTCGCTAACTTGTTAGACACTAGTTCATGAAGCAGTAATGTTTGTTTAGGTCGCTCGAAGATTTCCAAAAGCCACTTCTTTAGGTCGCTCAAGCGAGCTAACGCCTTATGCCTCATATGCTGCTTTGACTTAAGTCGCGTGGAGCTTAGGTTGCGTGTGTTGTAACTATTTCTATTAGGTCGTATATCTTTAACTCGTGTAATGTGTTGTATCTATATTTTCCTTAAGTCGTGTATTGTATTGGTCGTAGGTCGGCAAGTGGGTAGGTCGGCCGTGTATGTTGTGTTGTAAGTATTAAGTCGCATGTCTTTGTGTTGAGTCGCTGTTTGTTTTTAGGTCGCAGGTTTGTTAGGTCGTTCACGACCTAGTGTGAGTTGTAACCCTATAAATAGGGATGGTGGTGTCATTTGTAAAAGTTAGTTGATTTTTGAATAAAACTTTATTTGAGTGCTTTGTGCCTCTTCTTAAATTGGTAGTTGAGTGTTATTTCCTATCTCCACTTTCGGCATTCGAGTGCGCTCGAATCAACGATTGTTGAAGCCAATTCACAGAATCAAGTGCGCTTGATCAACGTTCGAAGAATTGTAGATCTTCTCTCATAGTATCGTGCGCGATCAACGTGTCGAAGATTGCTAGAATCCGGTATCTCTTGAGATCAACGGATTTGGGCGTTTGGTATTTTCAATCCACCGAGTGCTACTTTCATCGTGTATTCATTTCTGTTATTTCCACTGCATCATTTGGTTTCAGAGCTAGACTTAGCCAATCATAGCTAAGCCGAGCCTGTTGGAGCAAAGTTGAAGTGTTCAAGTTCAGATTTGTTCAAGCCGAGAGTTGAAGTTTGTGGAGATTTGACAATGCCTCCGAGAAGAGTTAATCGCCATCAGAATGTTGAAGCGTTGTATAGAAGAGAAGAAGCCGGGCAAATAGAACAACGCATCAATGAAAATTTTGATGAAGGCATTGGGAAGATAGAGAAACTAATGATTGACATGAATCAAGGTCAAAGGAGAAGGTCGCCAGTCTCGAACCATGGAGGAAACAGAGTTTCGCCATCGGTTACGGAAGCGAGGAGGGTGTCACCGCAAACTTACCGAGAAAGAAGAGAATCTTCGGTTTCATAGAGAAGAGAACATCATGAGTATGGAAATGAAGAGAGAAGAACTCCACGTGAGTTTGAACATGGGCCATATCATGAAGTTGAAAGACAAAGTAGAAGGGATATGCGTGATCATAGAGATGTGGATGGTCAAGATCGTTATCGAAGTACATCTATTTTTGATGAAGATGGTGATAGATGTAGTGTTCATTATCGAGATCGAGACCAAGTACGAAATGCATATCGGGAGGTTGAAGATGATCGTTGATGGGAATCGGGGATGAAAATAGAAATTCCAGAATTCAAGGGTGGAATGGTAGCAGAAGAATTTTTGGATTGGTTATCTAATGTTGAAGAAATTTTTGACTTTAAGGAGGTTCCTGAGCACCGAAGAGTTAAGTTGATTGCTACTCGTTTGAGAGGAAGAGATATGGCATGGTGGCAACAAACTAAACTTACACGGGAGAGAATGGAGAAGTCAAAGATTGCTACATGGGAGAAGATGAAGAAGTTAATGAAGGCTACATTCTTGCCGTATAATTATCAGTCCCTTATGTATCAACGATTACAGAATCTGAGACAGGGAACAAAGTCAATGAATGATTATGCAGATGAATTTTATCAATTGATTGCGAGGAATGAAATCATGGAGACGGAGGAACAGTTGACCGCTAGATTTGTTGGAGGGTTGAGAATGCAGATTCAAGATATGGTGAATATGTTTGATCCCAGATCTGTTGCCAAAGCACATCAAAAAGCTCTAGCTTGGGAGAAGCAAAGTAGGAGAGATGGTGGTGTGTTTACAAATTCCAACAATCAAATGAAAGGGGCTAGTAGCAATGCGAATGTTTCCAAGGCTGTTGCAAAACCGGTTGTTAGTGAAGTTGCTAAGACCAAGGTCAATAGTGGTATCAAATGCTTCAATTGTCAGGAGTTTGGTCACAAAAGCAATGAATGTCCGAAGCCAAAGAAGCGAGTGATGGTAGCTGAGGTTGAGGATGAGGATGTAGAAGCTGAATGTTCTAATTCACCACATGTTGAGGAGGAAGAAGAGTTGTCAGGCGATGAGGGTTGTAATTTAATGATGCGGAGGTCTTGTTTAACACCAAAGCAAGAGGATGATTCTAGCTGGTTGAGGAGCAACATTTTTCAGTCAACATGCACTATTCTGGGGAAGGTTTGCAAGTTTGTTATTGATGCGGGCAGCTGTGATAACATCATTTCTACCGAGGCTGTGAAGAAGTTGGCATTAAAGACTGAGAAGCATCTGAAACCTTACAAGTTAGCTTGGTTGAGGAAAGGTGGGGAGGTGAAGGTTGGACGAAGAGCTTGTGTTAATTTTTCTATTGGAAAGACATATAAGGTTGAAATTTGGTGTGATGTTATGGACATGGATGTGTGTCATTTGTTGTTGGGCAGACCATGGCAGTTTGATAGGGCTGTGCAATATGATGGAAGAACTAACTGCTATAGTTTCATGTTCAATGGCACTAAAATCACTTTAGTTCCTAAAAGGCAACAACAGAAGGAAAGCAAGTTGGAGGAGAGTGAAGAACTGAAGACTTTTCTATCTTTGAAGGAATTTGTTAAAGAAGTAGAAGAGGAACCTGAAGTATTTTTGTTGATTGGACGTGACAGTAGTGAGGAGGTTGAAATTCCTGAAGAAGCAAAGCCAGTGTTGAAGGAATTTGAAGACATATTTCCAGAAGTATTGCCAAAAGAGTTACCACCGTTAAGGGACATACAACACCAAATTGATCTTGTTTCAGGAGCTGTGTTAGCACATAGACCACATTACAGAATGAGTCCAAAGGAGCACGAGGAGTTGAGAAGGCAGGTGGAAGAGTTGCTTGAACAAGGGCGTGTACAGGAATGTTTAAGTCCTTGTGCAGTTCCAGCCTTGTTAGTGCCGAAGAAGGATGGAACGTGGAGGATGTGTACCGATAGTCGGGCACTGAACAAGATTACTGTGAGGTATAGGTTTCCAATGCCTAGATTGGATGACTTGTTGGATCAACTTAGTGGAGCTGCTATCTTTTCGAAGATCGATTTGAAGAGTGGTTATCATCAAATTCGAATTCGACCAGGGGATGAATGGAAAACAGCGTTCAAGACACGGGAGGGGTTGTACGAATGGTTGGTTATGCCATTTGGTCTTTCGAATGCACCTAGTACGTTTATGCGAGTGATGAATCAGATCTTTAGACCTTTTATTGAGAAGTTTGTGGTGGTGTATTTTGATGATATACTGATTTATAGTGGAAGCACAGAAGAACACTTACACCATCTTAGAGAAGTGTTGATGATACCGCGACAGGAACAATTTTATGCTGCAATAAAGAAATGCGTGTTCATGACGCAAAGTGTTTTATTTCTGGGATATATCGTATCCAAGGATGGGATACAGGTGGATCAAAGTAAAGTTGAAGCAATCAGAAATTGGCCACAACCCAAGACTATAACTGAAGTGAGAAGTTTTCACGGGTTAGCGTCATTCTACCGAAGATTTATTCCACACTTCAGTAGCGTGATGGCACCAGTTACTGATTTTATGAAGGGGAAGAAATTTTCATGGTCAGAGGAAGCAGGATTTGCTTTTGAGCGGATCAAAGAACTTTTGACGTCAACACCCATTCTAATATTACCAGACTTTCAGTTGTTGTTTGAGCTACATACTGATGCATCTAAGGTTGGAATTGGAGGGGTGTTAAGTCAGAGGGGACGTCCTATTGCATATTTTAGTGAGAAGCTATCGGGAGCAAAAATGAGATATAATACATATGATGTAGAATTCTATGCTATAATACAAGCTGTGAAGCATTGGAGACATTACTTGTTTCATAAGGAGTTTGTCTTGTATACAGACCATGAGGCGTTGAAGCATTTGCAAGGGCAGGATAAAGTCGCAACTAGACATGCTTCATGGATCGCATACTTACAACAGTTTACATTTGTTGTGAAGCATAAGTCGGGAATTACAAACCGTGTGGCAGATGCATTGAGTCGAAGGAATCATTTGTTGACAACAATGAAGGTTGAAGTGACGGGGTTTGATGTGTTGCCAGAATTGTTTGTTGATGATCCTTACTTTGCTAAGGTTATGGATGAAGTCAATAAAGGGAAGACGGATGAGTATATGTTGGTAGATGGTTTTCTATTCAAGGGAAACAGACTGTGTATACCAGAGAGCAGTCTGCGGATGAAGATTGTGAAAGAATTGCATGAAGAGGGTCATGTGGGTAGAGATTGTACGTTGCGGTTGATTTCGCAATCATATTTTTGGCCTTCTATGAGAAAAGAAGTTGAAAGATTTGTGGAGAGATGTCATACTTGTCAAGTTTCCAAAGGGACAGCGACGAATGCGGAATTGTATATTCCATTACCCGTGCCTACTAGACCATGGGTTGATATCGGCATGGATTTTGTTTTGGGGTTACCAAGAACTCAGCGTGGGAATGATTCCATATATGTGGTGGTAGATAGATTTTCCAAGATGGCGCATTTTATAGCTTGTAAAAAGACCGCTGATGCAGTCCATGTTGCTCAATTGTTCTTTAAGGAAGTGTATCGACTACATGGGCTACCTGAATCCATTGTTTCTAACCGAGATACGCGATTTCTAAGTCATTTTTGGTTGAGTCTGTGGAAGATGGTTGGAACGAAGCTGAATTTTAGTAGCGCCTATCATCTGCAATCAGATGGGCAAATGGAAGTAGTGAACAGATCATTGGGAAACTTGTTAAGATGTCTTGTGAGAGATAATTTGAAGAGTTGGGATATGAAATTGTGTCAGGCGGAATTTGCACATAATCATGATGTTAATCGAAGTACTAGATTTAGCCCATTTCAAGTTGTATATTCAGCAATTCCGAATGGACCATTGGATTTGACGACAGTGCCATATCAGAAGGGAGTTGTTAAGTGAGCTTGTGATTTTGTGACTGAGTTGCAGGAGTGCCACAGAACTGTTCATGAATGATTGCTTGCATCAAACGAAAAGTATAAACAACTGGCGGATAAGAAGCGAAGGAGTGTGAACTTTAGAGAAGGTGATTTGGTTTACGCCGTTTTGACGAAATATCGTTTTCCTGTTGGAACTTACAACAAGTTGAAAGCTCGAAAAATCGGTCCAGTAGAAATTTTGAAGAAGATCAATGATAATTCGTATCAGTTGAAATTGCCGGATCATATTCACACTGCAGACATTTTCAACGTCAAATACTTGATTCTGTATCATGGGGATGAGCTTGTTGTGGAAGAGGAAGGTGCAAATTCGAGGACGAATTTTTCCCAACCAGGGGAGGATGATGCAGCCCAGCCTGATGTAGTCTTAGGTCGCGAGCGACCTAACGAGCTGTTAAGTCGCGTGCGACCTAACAGGGTGAAGAATGACGAGATAAGAGAAGAAGGAGATGCAACGCCAACCGCCAACGACCTATGTGTTGAGTCGCGCAGCGAGTTACGACCTAACGAGGTATCAAGGTTGTGCGGTGAAGCGAGTTATGCATGGAAAGGGGAACCATCGACCTATAATAAGTCGCTCAACTTTAGGTCGCTAACTCGTTAGACACTAGTTCATGAAGCAGTAATGTTTGTTTAGGTCGCTCGAAGATTTCCAAAAGCCACTTCTTTAGGTCGCTCAAGCGATCTAACGACCTTATGCCGCATATGCTGCTTTGACTTAAGTCGTGTGGAGCTTAGGTCGCGTGTGTTGTAACTATTTCTATTAGGTCGTATATCTGTAACTCGTGTAATGTGTTGTATCTATATTTTCCTTAAGTCGTGTATTGTATAGGTCATAGGTCGGCAAGTGGGTAGGTCGGCCGTGCATGTTGTGTTGTAAGTATTAAGTCGCATGTCTTTGTGTTGAGTCGCTGTTTGTTTTTTAGGTCGCAGGTTTGTTAGGTCGTTCACGACCTAGTGTGAGTTGTAACCCTATAAATAGGGATGGTGGTGTCATTTGTAAAAGTTAGTTGATTTTTGAATAAAACTTTGTTTGAGTGCTTTGTGCCTCTTCTTAAATTGGTAGTTGAGTGTTATCCCCTATCTCCACTTTCGGCATTCGAGTGCGCTCGAATCAACGATTGTTGAAGCCAATTCACGGAATCAAGTGCGCTTGATCAACGTTCGAAGAATTGTAGATCTTCTCTCATGGTATCGTGCGCGATCAACGTGTCGAAGATTGCTAGAATCCGGTATCTCTTGAGATCAACGGATTTGGGCGTTTGGTATTTTCAATCCACCGAGTGCTACTTTCATCGTTGTATTCATTTCTGTTATTTCCGCTGCATCAATTTCCTAACTAATGTGAAAGAGTAGAAGATATTTACATGTACATAAGAGGGCTATTTATACATGCATAAAAACCTAATTCCATTTTTAGGGTGCTTCTCATAATTCCCTTTAGGAAGTGTGGCCACCAAGTAACCATTAGCCAATAATTGTTCCCTCATTAAAAGTGCATGAAGCTTTAACCTTCACTTAGTTGTCCATTAGCTTCTAATTGTAGATTTAGGCAAGTAGGTGGGGTCCTCCATGTTCATGGTCTTGAATTATTTCTCTCTTCTTTCCTTTGTATTCATTTATGCATGCATGTGTCTTCATATAAGCCTCTTCCATATGTATCCAAATTCCTATAAAAATCATCAAAAAATGTCCAATTAAAATTCTCAAATTTACACATGCACAAAATAACCATTTTGCCCCTGAATGAAGATGAATATATGATGTTTTGAAAACAATTGAATTTTGGTTTTAAACATGTTAAAATGCCCAAATATGATATTTATTTAGATAAAAAAAGATAAAAGATGGATGTGTATATATATATATATGCACATTTACGTGCACATCAAACACCCCCACACTTATCTTTCTATTCGTCCTAGAATAAAGGAAAACTAAGATAAATCCATTTTCGTAGGGAGCACGATTTCATTTAGCGTATGCAACAAGCCGTTAAACCTCTGGGTGTCCCCAGTAGGACGAGTGTTGTCTCGTGAGGGTTTTCAGCGGATACTACCCAAAAAATTCGAATGCAAAGTGAAAATATTTACAAAATGCGAGATTTATTTACAAAGAGTTGAATGCGAGTTTTTGAAAATATTTACAAATGAAGGATTTAATTTTAAATCGACACAAATAAGTTAAATATAAGTTTTGGTCATTGTCTTGAAAATTTAAGTCATTTACTCGTCAAAACTTCCAATAAAACGAAGTTATCGTAACAAATAGACTATAGTTTAATTCGTTGTTTCGGTTGATAACATAGTGCAACTATGAAATGAATCCTTAGTTGATTAGCAAAGTTTATCAAAGTGGTATTTTCATTTCTTTTCAACAACAAGTTAAATCAAACAAGTCAAAATAGTGCTTGGATTTCAATTGCATACTCTCTCTTATTTGAAAATTTTATTGATATTAACAATATTTACATATGCCTAACTCAGGTAAACTAAGGCCAGATATATTACCCGTGCACTACCTTGCGGACTGATATGAGGGGAATACAAAGTGTGGCGAGTGAACACACAAGTGTGAACACCTATCGACTGTAGGCGTTATTAAAAAGAATTTTTTATAAACATACACCTAACTCAGATAAACTGAGGCCAGATATACCGATCGTGCACTGCCTTTCGGGCTTACGTGAGAAGGGTACAGAGCATGGCGAGTGGACACACGAGTGTGAACACATGACTCTAGGTGTTAAAAATATATACATATATACAAATGTTTTTTTTTCTTTTTTTTAGAAAGAGAGAGTTTTGCAAAATCATCTTAGCACCATTTAACTTAGAAGATAAAAATGTTATATCCTTTACTTTAAATTTACCACATTTTTAAACAAAGATTTTCAATTAGAATATACTTCATAATTAACACATATGAATCTTCCTATATACTAGTTAAACCATTGTTATTTGTAATCAAACTTCATTTTTATTTTTGTTAAAACAAATAAATTTTCAAAAATTTCAATTTGTTACCCAAAACTTATACTTATCCTATAGTGTTTCTTCAAAAATAAATCAAAATGCTAAAAAAAAGGAAATGTTTTTGAGATTTAGAAATTTTGAGATTTTTTTTTAAAGTTAAAAGAAAATGAAAATTCAAAAATGCCATGAAACTTAAAAAATGAAAATGAGTCTCCCCCCACACTTAATTTTGACTGTCCCCACAGTCAATGCATGATATAATGAGTGTAACGGGGAAAACTATGTACATATTTACAAAAGAGGGTTAACATTCTTGCTAGACTTAGCTTGGCTCATGAAGGATCATGAGCTCCTCCTCTTGGTTATTGGGAAATTCCAAGAAAAGTTTCAAACGATGATCGTTAACTTTGAAAATCGATCCATCCCTGGGGTTTCCTATTTCTACGGCACCATGTGGAAAAACAATTCGTACCACAAATGGTCTGGTCCATCTTGATTTAAGTTTTCCAGGGAATAAATGAAGTCTTGAGTCATATAAAAGAACTTTCTGATTAGGCAAAAATGTTTTCCTTAGGATCGACTTGTCATGAAAAACTTTGGTTCTTTCTTTGTAAATTTTCTCGTTTTCATATGCGTCGTTCCTAAGTTCTTCTAGTTCGTTGAGTTGTAGTTTTCGGTTTTCGCCAGCTTTCTCAAGATCAAAGTTTAAGTTCTTTATTACCCACAACGCTTTGTGTTCGATTTCAACGGGTAAATGGCAAGCTTTATCGTAAACTAAACGGAATGGGGACATCCCAAGGTTAATTTTAAAAGCAGTACGGTAAGCCCGAAGCGCGTCGGTCAATTTCTGAGACCAATCTTTTTGATTTTTATTGACAGTTTTCTCCAAGATTTGTTTTATTTGTCGATTTGAAACTTCAACTTGACCACAAGTCTGAGGGTGATACGGAGTGGATAACTTGTGGGTTATCGAGTATTTTTTCATTAATGTTTCAAAAGAATGGTTGCAAAAATGGGTCCCGTTATCACTGATTATTGTGCGAGGTGTACCGAACCTCGAAAAGATGTTTTCTTTGAGAAATTTCACAACAATTATATAGTTGTTGGTTCTACAAGGAACGGCTTCGACCCATTTTGAGATGTAATCGACAGCGAGAAGGATATACAAGTTTCCAAAAGAATTGGGAAAAGGTCCCATAAAGTCGATACCCCAAACATCAAAGATTTCGATCGTAAGAATGGGGTTTAGAGGCATCATATTTCGTCAAGAAATTCATCCAAGCATTTGACATCGATCATAAATTTTGCAAAATTCAAATAAGTCTTTGAAAAGAGAAGGCCAATAGAAACCACACTGAAGCACCTTTTCCGCAGTTTTTCGACGACCGAAATGTCCACCACGTGATTGATCGTGGCAAAACGAAAGAACACTCCTGATCTCATTATCCGAAATGCAACGTTTGATGATTTGGTCGGGACAATATTTGAACAAGTATGGATCGTCCCAATAGAAATATTTCACTTGGGACATGAATTTGTATTTATCCTGTTTGGACCAAGATGAGGGAGTTTCTTTAGTGACTAAGTAATTCACTATATCAGTGTACCATGGATCGATAGAAATTGAAAGAAGTTGTTCATGAGGAAAGTTTTCATTGATCGGCAAAGAAGATGGTGCGTTCGAAAGATGGAACAAGTGATCGGCTATGACATTATCGGATCCTTTTTTGTCTTTGATTGTAAGGTCAAATTCTTGAAGTAAAAGGATCCAACGAATCAAACTGGATTTGGCATCCTTTTTAGCGAAGAGATATCAAAGCGCAGAGTGGTCCGTGTACACAGTAATGTGTGAACCTATCAAGTATGGTCGGAATTTTTCAAAAGCAAAAACGACAGCTAGAAGCTCCTTTTCGGTTGTTGTGTAGTTGAGTTGAGCGTCGTTCAAAGTCTACTCGTGTAGTAAATGACATGAAGGATTGTGTTGATGCGTTGTCCTAAGACAGCACCAACCACAAAGTTAGAAGTGTCACACATTATTTCGAACGGTAGATCCCAATTGGGTGCGCAAATGGTTGGAGATGATCTGGCATGTACAGAATGAAAACTTCATTCTCGATTCTACGAGAATTTTTATGAAAGCGTTTCATTTGCTTCTCTTCAATGGAAGTTTCATTTTCCCAGAATGTATCCTAATTTTTGGCCTAATTCTTCTTCTGATGATCGATTCAACCTCTGATCAAAAAGATAGACCTTGGTTTGAGTTCGTTTTTGAGATGTTCAAAAGAGGAGATACACTCAGAGTTGAAATCGAATGGAACGTCCTTTCTGAGAAGAGTCGTCAAAGGACGAGTGATTTTACTAAAGTCTTTCACAAAGCGTCGGTAAAAGCCAACGTGTCCTAGAAATGATCGAATGTCCTTAACAGATTTGGGAATGGGTAGATTTGCAATGACATCGATTTTCGCTTTATCTACCTCAATGCCTTTATTTGAGATGATATGTCCAAGGACTATGCCTTGTTTGACCATAAAGTGGCATTTTTCCCAATTCAAAGTCAAATGTTTCTCTTTGCATCGATTTAGAACCAACTCGAGATGATGTAAACATTGGGAAAAAGAATTGCCAAAGATAGAGAAATCATCCATAAAAACTTCTAGAAAGCGTTCAGTCATGTCAGAAAAGATTCCAACCATGCATCGGTTGAAAGTAGCAAGAGCGTTACAAAGTCCGAATGGCATACGTCGATAGGAAAAGGTACCGAATGGACATGTGAAAGTCATTTTCTCTTGATCTTCGGGAGCGCTTGGAATTTGGTTATAGCCGGAATAACCATCAAGGAAGCAGTAGAATTCGTGGTCGGCTAAACGTTCGAGCATTTGGTCAATGAAAGGAAGAGGGAAGTGATCTTTACGTGTTGTGGCATTTAGTTTTCGATAGTCAATGCAAACACGCCAACCTATTTGAGTATGAGTTGGAATAAGTTCATTTGAATCGTTCTTGACGACGGTTAACCCAGACTTTTTCGGTACAACGTGAATTGGGCTAACCCATGAACTACCGGAGATTGGGTAAATGATTCCGTTGTCGAGAAGTTTAAGAATTTCATCACGTACCGCATCTTTCATTTTCGGATTAAACCTTCGTTGTGCGTCACGAATAGACTTGGCATCGTCGATTAAATAGATGCGATGTTGAACAATAGCAGGGCTAATTCCCTTTATATCGGAGATCGACCATCCCATCGCTTCCTTGTTTTTCAAAAGAATAGAGAGAAGAGAAGTTTCTTGGTCAAGGGAAAGATCGCTAGAAATTATGACAGGACAAGTTTCGTTTTCACCTAAGTATGCGTACTTAAGGTGATTGGGAAGTGGTTTGAGGTCTAACTTCGGGAGTTTCTCGATTGAGGAATTAGGTTGAGGTTCGGACTCGACTGGAAGCGATTCAAAGGGAAGAGCGTACTCAATTTCATTGGGAATTTCATGAAACAATTTTTCGTATTCGGCTTCACGTTCGTCATTAAGGTCAAGTGTCTTGTTTTCGAAGTTTTCGTGAATGGCACTAACTTCCAACGTTTGGTCACGAGGTTCGTTCGATTGGCTTCCAAGATTGAAAATATTAAGATCCAAAGTCATGTTTCCAAATGAGATTTTCATTGAACCTTTACGACAATTGATTAAGGCATTTGAGGTGGCTAAGAATGGTCGGCCTAAAATCAAAGGGATTTGACTCACAGGCTTGTCTCGGGTTGTGTTTCGAGAACGATAAAATCAATGGGGAATATGAATTGCCCTACTCGAATGAGCACGTCCTCGATTTCTCCCACGGGCTTCCTAATGGAGCGATCGGCAAATTGAAGCGTAACTTTTGTGGGTTTGAGCTCACCTAAGCCTAATTGTTCATACACAGAGTATGGAATCAAGTTGACACTCGCGCCTAAGTCAATCAAACATTTGTTAATCGTCTTGTCTCCAATTGTACACAAAATCGTAGGGCAACCAGGATCTTTGTATTTTACGGGCATGGATTGGGACAAGACTTCACTAAAACTGGCGGCTAAGAAGACTTTTTTGGGCACTTGAGTGTGTCGCTTTTGGGTGCACAAGTCCTTAAGAAATTTCGCGTATGTGGGGACTTGCTGAACGATGTCAAGAAGTTGAATGTTAACTTTGACTTGTTTAAAAATTTCCAACATCTTTTCCATTTGGTCCGAGTGTTTCTTTGGTCGAAGACGATATGGAAATGGAACACGATACTCGGTAGGCGAGTCTACTCGAGTAGAAGAAGAAGAATTTTGATTGGCATTCGATTCAACATTTGGCTCCACGTTCTGTTCAGATTCGTTCGTTGTTTTAGAAGTGTCGAGAGAGATTTTCGGTAAATCGTTTGGATTAACGACTTGATTATCGATTTGTTTACTGGAACGTAACGTTGTGATAGCATCTAATTGGGTGACGTTGCTATCTTGAACAACATGGGCTTGATTTGAATTTGCGTTTTGATTTCTGGGGTTTGAAATGGGCTGGCTTGGAAATGTGCCTCGTTCGCATTCACTTACAGAAGTGGCCAATTGACTCATTTGCACTTCAAGTTTTGCAATCAATTGGTTTGTGTTTTGCATATATGAGGTCAATAAATTTTGCAAATTGCTGTTTGATTGAAGGCTTTGAGTAGTTGCTTTAGCCAACGTTTCAAGAGTTTTCTCAAGTGAAGTTAAACGTTTATTGTCTTAGGGAGGATGAGCAGAATTTGGTTGAAAATTTGATTATTGCGGTTGATTATGGGACAGACCCGCAAAGTTTGGTTGAAAATTGTTGGGCTGAAAGGGAGGATTCGAAGCATTATTCGGGAATGCTTGAAAATTGGGACGAATCGTATTCATGTTGGGATTGTTTTGGTTCCACGCAAAATTCGGATGATTTCTCCAACCAGGGTTGTACGTTGGAGAAAACGGGTCGTTTTTGGCTTTATTGAAAGCATTGATTTGTTCGACAGAATTGTGACATGGATCGGCTATATGATTAGGATCGTTGTATTTATAACACATCGGTTGGGAAGCTTGGTTCATTTGATTCGATGAGAAAATGTTATCGAATTTTTTAATCATTGCGTTGATTTTAGCTTCCAAAGCAAAAGAAGATCCTATCGAGTGTGCACTCGATCGTGAGTAAAATGATTTTTCATTCGAACGTTCCCATTGGGATGATTTTTCGGCGAGGTTTTCAAGAAATTGCCAAGCATCGTCGTGATGTTGGGCAAGAAGGTTGCCTTGGCACATTGATTCGAGCATGTTTCGTGGGCTATTTTCGAGTCCATCGTATAAGATTTGGCAACTCATCCATTTTTCGAAGTTATGGTGTGGACATTTTATCAAAATCTCTTTGAATCTTTTAAAATATTTTCCGAATGGTTCTCCCTTGAATTGATGAAAATTTATAATTTCATTTCGGATTCTACTCCTTTTTTCCAAGGGGTAGAACTTTTTTAAGAAAGCTTTTACGAATTCTTCCCACGTTTTAATCGAGTTCGATGGTAAGCTGTACAACCATTTTTCAGCGTAATCCGTAAGAGCAAATGGGATTAATCGAAGTTTGATTCCGTCATCGGAAAGTTGTTGGAGTTTAATGGTTGCGCAAACTTGTTCGAATTTAGTCAAGAAAATGTATGGGTCATCGTGCTCGAAATTGCCAAATTTCGAAGTGTGGCAATATGGTTCGAGTGAATTTCGAAATGGTTACCCGTAGGGGCGGGTAAGGTGATGCAAGATGGAATAGAAACTCTATCGGGAAAGATTATATCCATAAGAGTTCGAGGGGCATTCTCGTTCGCCAGTTCGGGAGGATCGTCTGTTCGAGTTAAAGGATTAGTTATCGAGTCGCAAGTCCAACGATTTGTTGTTGTGTCACGAGTCCAAATACACATGCACAAGTGAAAGTCGAGAAGAGAAAGAAGTTAGAAACAAGTTTAGAGAATGAAAGAAGATTTGAAAAACGAAGTGAAATTATTATTATTTTTTACAAGGGAGAAAACTATTTACCAAGTGAAATTTATTTTCAAAAGGGAAGTTTGAAGTTTGATGTTTGATGTTTTTTGTTTTGTTTTTGGCTTCTCAATTTTTTTATATGTTTTTGTATTTTTTTGTGTTTTCAAATTTTCAAACTTTTAAATATTTACCAAAAGGATTTTTTTTAGAGAATGGAAATTTGATTTTTGTATTTGAATTTAATTTTTTTTTTCTTTTTGAATTTTTAAATTTTTTTCTTTTTGAAAATATTTTATATATTTTTTGGATTTTTGTTTTTGATTGAAAATTTTCAAAGGAAAGGAAAGAAGGATTTTTTTTTGATTAAAAACTAAGTTAAGTAAAATTTACAATTTTTTCTGGGATTTGGATTTTCTTTTTAAATATGCATGAACTAATGCAACTAAATGAATGCAAAGGACTTAATTACAATTTTCTGTCCTTAGTAGCTCCTAACCAAAAATTTTATAATCACACTTTGTCTTAAATCAACAAAAATATTTCTCAGCCAGGTAACGGGCAGGGGTTATCGGTGCACCACGAATCACCATAGCAATGGAGTCGAAGGTTTAAGTATCTTCAGAGGAACAACTACTATAATATTTACGAACCACCGTAATATTTATAAATGATTATTACTCTACCGTAGCCTAGACACCAAGAAATAAAATTGTTCAAAGAAAACAATTGTGAAGATACAATTAAGCCCTAGATGAGCTCGCAGCACCCTTAAGTCGAATGTCTAACCTTTATTATTAGTCAAATTCTACGATGAAATGCGATTTGTGGGTTAAGGGAAGGGTGATGAAATCCCTCATCTTATGTGAATTGGGGTATTGCCCTTAGAAAAGAAAAACAAGATGAGATGAATGCAAAACAAAAATTAAACGTGAATTTACAATGTAACTAAAATGAAGTTTGTTTTGTTTTTTTTATTTTGAATTTTTTTTATATATATATAAATGCAAATGCAAGCAACCAACAATGCAATTCATATAATAACAAGGGAAAGGGGGCACGATACCAGAGCGTGCAGAATTATTTGCAAATTATTATTATTATTTTTTTTAGCGGCAAAATTTTTTTGAACATGCAAGCAAGGCGATTATTTTTGGCAAGCAGGCTTTCTCTTCTTTTTTTCGATTTTTTGCTTTGGCAAGCTGAAACTAGAAGCAAGATATATAAAATTGTTTTTTTTAATATATATAATCAAAGAAGAAGCTAAAACAAAGTAAAAATGAAACAAACTAAAAAATGAATTTGAAATCAACTCTTCTTTGTTTTTTTTAAATAAGATTGACTAAAGCAAAGACGAATGAAAGAAAAAGGATTCTTTTTTTAGATCATGAGTTAAACAAATTAAAGTAACAAATTAAAATAGAAGAGAATTTAACAAATAATAAAAAAAAGTAAAACAAAACTTTCACAAGCCCACGTATAAGGCTTCGGCTTGCTAAAACAAAGAAATCATGTTCCTCAATTTTACAGCACAAACTTCAAATCAAATTCACGAATCAACCGAAAAAAATTTCAATCAAATTCCTCAGTCAAATTTACGAGTTCACGAATTATCGTGATTGCGGGTTTGAAGTCAAGGTCTCGCCTCCAATGGCGATCGGTAGTTCAGGGTGGACGGCGGAGTTGTTCGAATTGGAGGAGCTAGTGAAGTCGTGGCTCGCGAGTTTGAGGCACGGCGGCGATGTTGAAGAGGGGTTGCGATGATTTTAGGTGATGGTTTTGGGAGTCACAATTGTCTTCGATTGGTATTCGGTGGTACTGTCGATGAGGGCGATGGGGCAATTGAATTTGGGCGCGATGGTTGCGGCTAATTGTGTGAATGGAGGCGGAGGTCGCTGTGTGATATTCGGGTTGGAGGAGGATTCGCGATGGTTGTTCGTGAAGAGGATGTAGTTTAGAGGAGTTAACAGGCAGAGGAAGATTTGTAGGCAATGTGATTTGCAGGCTAATGTAGCAGCAGTTTTGAAGTTGTCTTCAGGTGGCAAGGGGTGTTTGTGATGTGGTAGAATGGTAGTGAGGAGATGATGGGTTTATGGTTGATGCTGGTTGTTGAGCAGAGGGGTGAAGTATTTGTGGTGAGGAGGTTTGCAGGTGGAAGTTAAGGGCAGAGGGATTGTAGTTGTATGATGGTTTACGGACGATGGCAGTGGCACTGTAATCGAGCCAGTTAAGTGGTGGAGTTGTTCAATTGTTCAGGGGTGATGCAAGGATCATTGTACAGGGAGGTGCACAGGGAGGTGATATTTGCTATATGAAGTGCAGTTTTGTGGTGAATGGTATAGGAGTTGATAGGACAATGGTGTATGGCTGTTGTGGTTGAAGTTTAAGTGGGGTTGTTGTTCTGTCAGGCTGGTTGTGGAGCTTGTTGATATGGTGGAGGGTATGTGCACTGATAGTGGGTTGAGGTAGTGATGAAAGAGGGGGAAAGGATGATGATATAAGGCTTGTAGAATGCATGTGCACAAATGTATGGCAATGATATTTGCAAGGTGGAGCAGGGGTAATTTGTATGTTGTGAAGAAGTAGTTGGAAGAATGTATGCAGGCTGGAAAGTATGTGTGTGAGGTGGTTGAGTTGTTCGCGTATGGAGGAGATAGGAAGTTGTAGCAGTGTGATATGCTGAGGAGTAAGATGCAACAAAGAAGTTTGTATGGTGATGGTCTGTTGATATTTGAGAAGTGTGGGGTGGTGGCTGCAGTGACTGTAGTTTGTGTTGAGTTTTGTGAAGTGAAGTGTATGTTTTGTTGTTGACTGGGTTGTGTGTCGATGTCGCGGATGAAGTACTGCTTGTATGTTGAAGTCAGAAGCGAAAGCAATGTGTTGTAGTGTGGTGATAGCAGGGTGTAGCAGAGGTGATAGGGAGAGTTAGACAGTTGGTTCAGAGTTGTTCGAATGTGTATGTGATGATGGGAAGTTAGTCAGAGGGTAGATGGCAGTCTGGAGTATGATATGGATTATGGTGGTTTGTGAAATGATGGTTGTTCGATGGTCAGGCAGCCAGGAAGTTGAAACGGCTTGGTTTGTAAGTAGTGTGTTGACAGCAAGTGAATGAGCAATGTTTAGTTGACAAGGTAGGGCTATGTGGGAATGTTGATGAGTAGGTGAGGGTGATATGGCACAGTAGAAATGGTTGAATGTAGGCAGTGGTTGTCAGTGGCACTGGGATGGAGGAAGTATGCATGGTTGAAATCTGATGTGATGGTGTTTTTTTTGATGAAGTTATGCAGGAAATAGGAGATAATGACACTGATTACAGTGGATGGGAAGGAGGAATGTGTCAATGGTTTGTGGCACAGCGGTATGTATGTTGGCAGAGAAGTGGTGATATGTATGTTGGTTAGGAACTGCTGAATGAAGTGGTCAGGGTGGTGTATAGAGGAGGATGCAGCAGTTTGAGGGAGGGAAGAGTGAAAACAGGGTGACAGTGAAGGCTGTGATTCAAGTTATGCAGTGTGATGTAGCAGTAATGAGCTGTGGCAATTTGTTGTGATAGAGGAGTGTGGTAGGATATGTATGCAAGTGGAGGTTGACAGTATGGTTGAAATGTGGGCTGTGAACAGTGAAAACAGAGAAGTAACGAGTGAATATTTTTGTAAAACAGTGAATAAAAACGATGTAAAACAGAAAATGTAAAATGTAAAGAAAATGAAATAATTTTTTTTATTTTGAAATTGTGGATGTTTCTTCTTCTTTTTTTTAAATAGAAATGCAAGTGCAAATGCAAATAGACAAACAACAATCACATACACAAATGCACATAAAATCACAAAACAATAAAAAAAATTTAAAATGCAAGTTAACACACACAACACACAAAATGAAATCAAACTAAAATAATTCGAAGAATTGAAAATAAAATCAAACAATTCCCCGGCAACGGCGCCAAAAACTTGTTCAAGGACTAGTTTTCTATCGGTTTAGAAAATAGTCGAGAAATTTCAAATTAAATTTACCGTAAGAGCACGGCGTATAAAAGTTAGTACATGGCGAGTACGGATCGATCCGTAGGGAATTGTGAGATTTTAAAATTTTCTAATCAATCAAATTAAACCAAAAGTGGAGATTGTTTTGAAAACTGGAAAGCTAAGCAAATGTTGAGATTAAAAACTATGTGATTAAAATTCAATTTAGAGGCAAATCCACTTTCTTATATTTTTCACATAAATCAACGTAAAATCAAATGATGATCTCTTTTTAATCGAAGTAGGATTAGTGATTTATTTATCATAAGCATGGCTTATTTGAGTTATTAATTAACACAAATCAAACCATCAAACTATAATACAACTCTAGTCCTACTTTCATATCTCATGAAACATAGCATAGAAAATTAAACCAAAATCTAGTTTAAGCATAAACTATTTACTATTAATTAGTAACATAGATCATCAAATTTTGATTCAAACTTCACTTCATTGTCATGATCATATTTAGATGAAGAGGCAAATTGTGATTAATGAGATAAGCATAGCCTATTTGTTATAAACAAAGTAGGCTATCAAATTCAACATAAAACACAACAAGCATAAGCATCCATTTTCTCATAAAGCATAAAAGAGATCATACATAGCAAATTTCATGTTGAATCTACATGATAGAAGAAAGCTTCATTACCCCTAAATTGTAGGGGTTTAGCCTCTCATTTGTGTTATCATTTCAACACATAGAGATTTCAACATTGAAAATGAAATAAAGTAGAGAATAAACAAGAAAAAGAAGATTAACTACTAAAAGGAAATGAATTAAACTAGTGCATAAATGTAAATCTAAACTATTAATATAAAATGAAAGAGAGCATAAGAAGAAAAATGAGCATAAAAGTAAACAACAACAAGTAGAAAAGAGAAGAGAAAGAGGCAAGAAAGCCATTTTTATTTCATTCAACATAGAGCTTACAACTTTCATTTTGATTTCCTAACTAATGTGAAAGTATAGAAGATATTTACATGTACATAAGAAGGCTATTTATACATGCATAAAACCCTAATTCCATTTTTATGGTGCTTCCCAAAATGCCATTTAAGAAGTGTGGTCACCAAGTAACCATTATCTACTAATTAATCCCTCATTAAAAGTGCATGAAGCTTTAGCCTCCACTTAGTTGCCCATTAGCTTCTAATTATAGATTTAGGCAAGTGGGTGGGGTCCTCCATGTTCATGGTCTTGAATTATTTCCCTCTTCTTTCCTTTGTATTCATTTGTGCATGCATGTATCTTCATATAAGCCTCTTCTATATGTATTCAAATTCCTATAAAAATCATCAAAAAATGTTCAAGTAAAAATTCTCAAATTTACACATGCACAAAAATGACCATTTTCCTCCTGAATGAAGATGAATATATGATGTTTTGAAAACAACTGAATTTTGGTTTTAAACATGTTAAAATGCCCAAATATGATATTTATTTAAATAAAAAGAGATAAAAGATGGATGTATATGTATGCACATTTACGTGCACATCAATAGGGTATGAATAGTAACCCCAAAAATAAGAGTTATACCTTTTATTGCTGCCTTCTTCTAATCTTTAGGTGGTCCACTTGAAGTAGGGATAGCCTCGGTAGCGTAAACTTGTCCACTTGACCCTTTTTTTTGCCAACTTAGTACGTTGGTTCTTGGGTTCCCTTCTTCGTGGTAGTCATAGCGCTTCCTTTAAAATATTCTTTTATCAAACTCACCCTAAAATCTTTAGCTTCATGACCCTTTTCCTGGCATCTCTTACATACTTTACCATCCACCTTGAATTTCCCTTTCGACTTCTTGTTTTCCCAAAAGCCTCCCTTTTGGACCCTTCATTAATCCATGCTTTGGTTTCCACGTATCCCTTAGTTCCAGAGTAAGTTTTTCCTTCCATATTAGCAAAGTCCTTACATATCTTAGGGAAGTCAACAAGATGGGGTAATGCATCGATAAGCAGGGCAATGGGTGCCACCGGTGCAACTGAAGAAACGTAAACTTCCTCAGCTTGCTTGAGGTACTATATAAACCATTCGAGCATCCCATAAATGACGAGTCTTCCTCGGGCAGGGATCCCAGTTCCAAAAGAAGATTGATTATCAACCATATCAACAATCTGTAGGTTGAATCTTTAGTGGTGATTTTCTAAGATGGTATTATATGCTGAAAGAAAAAGGGTTGCCTAGTATGTGCGCGTATGTTCAGAGAAATAGGGCTGGGGGTGTTTGTGTATGTGTATATATATACATAGTATGACTTTTTGGAAAACCGTTTGAATTTTTTTTCAAAAATAACAAGTATGTCTCTCATACATATAATTTTCCCGTTGATCGGGTAACCTGAGCTCTGATACCAAATGTAACAATCCGCTCCGAAATAAGCTTAAATTATGACCCAGTAAAGACCCATCGAAACTGAAACCCATTCCAAAGCTGGCTGTTGGTCGGTAAATGTAATAATAAAACAAAGAAATAATATTCTTTCAGAAGGAACAAAGTATAATAGCAAACTATGCCCATTTTTTTCAAAATAAATTCAATTATCATAATACAGAGCAAAACATAGTTTCCACAGTAACCGTTACATCATTTGTTCAAAAGTATTCTTTCATGGGTACAATAAAAAGCATCATAAATAACACTAATTGCCACAAGCTTTGCTTTCTCCATCTTCAAGCATCATCATCATCACACCCTCCTAAACCTGTGTTGTATTGAAGAGGGTGTCAGAAAAAAAAGTGTCTAGTGAATAAAAACCTCGAGCCTTATTATTTTAGTACTTGGGCAGTATATGTCAAAATAGTAATATGTCTCACTTTTTCTAAAACCATTTAATACTTCATATAAGGAAAGGAGGCGAACCCTCAATCAACCACTTAATACCTTCAATTTCCGAAGTAGGTTTTCCAATCCCATAACCCATAACCAACATCATAAATGTCTAGCAACACGAGAAATATAACCCAAGCCACTTAATACCATTCAATGGAAAACATGCAAATTCTGACCATTTAAGACCTCAATTGAGGTATGTCCCCATCATTTAATACATATTCCCAAGGCAGACTCCACATAGATATTTATCTAGTTGATATTGCATGGAAATCTTTTCGAACACTTAATACTTCATATTGAAGCAGACCTTTTCGAGGTATCCTTAACCGTGCATAACCACAATCCCGACCATTTAATACTTCATTTAGGGAGAAAGACGGGTCCTCAAACAACCACTTAATTCCTTTGAAAACCCCAAAATAGGTCCTTCATCCTATGAGCCATACCCAAGGTGACGTCTTACATTAGTTCGACTATTCATAGGTACTAGTAAGCAGATTAACTGGGCAGATTTATCCTACAGAATTAGGACTAACCTCACATCATCATAGTTACTTATCATAGGTGATGTCTCACATTAGCTCCAAAGTCACGCTGCTAGTAGCCAGATTAGCTGGGCAGACTTCCATGTGTCTCTTGACTAACCTCGCATCACTATGACTTAGTCATATTTCTAACACTCTTAATATATTATCACATACCTCACCGTGTCCGTTAATTAGGCTGTATAAGAATTCCTTCTTATTTGGCCCTAACAATTCAATTACTTTCCTAAGGGGGATTTAATGGAAATTATTACCTAATTAACTACAGAACTATACGTTATAATTGTATGCTATTTACGATAATTAATATATAAATAAATACGCACTTATTATTTTTTATGCATGCAGAGATTATCCCTAACTAACATTTAAATTTTATTTCCTTTTGTAACAATAATAATACAAGTTCTCTTTCCATATTACAATGGTGCTATATTTCCAATATCCCTAATAAGGGATTTCAGTATCCTTAACAAAGGATTTAATATTCATATCCAAAAATCGCAATAAATAGACTTGTACATAAAAAAAATTCAACTCAATCTTTCACATCAAATAAATGGAATAATCTCAAAAGTAGAATTGCGATTCCAGTTTCAACTCTATTCAACCCCTCTTTTATAATGAATTAAATGATGGAATTTCTCTTTTATTTTTGTATGGAATAAATGGTGTAAACTACAAATAAATTCATACTTTATACCCTATTATTTAATTGAAACTCCATAATCGAATTGCAATAAAAAAGGATTGGAATAGAAATTGAAATCACCAAAGACTACAAAAACTACATATTCCAACAGTTTAATGTAAATAATTGAGAATTCCAAAAAAATTAACATTTTGAATTATATGAGTTTTTAGGGGTTTTATTTTGTTTTATTTTCATAAAACTAGAACCCCTATGGCATATTCAAATCCATAATATACTAAACAATTACTGGAATAAAAATACAAAAGTTTCCACTCATAGGTTATCCTTAGCCTTTCTTGTATGGATTTGCAATGTCAAAGCACTCTTTTCCAAATCTCTTCTTTTGATACACACACAGAGCAGGGATTTGGCATATATAGATTCAAAGAGGTTGGAAGAGAAGAGAATAGATTAAAAAAAATTAGAAACAAAATAGAATCCTTACTTGAATTCCTAATTGAAATTTTGAATTTAACTGAAGAGAGAAAATGGTAGAGGTTCGTTGAATCCTAAAATATTTTTGTGAATAAAAGTGAAGTGGGAATGGTCCTATTTATATGGTTGAAACGTACAAAACTGTAGGATGAAAATAGGTTAAAAACGAATAAATATGGATCGTTCGTGATAGATAAACCCTACCCGCCAACAACAGGAGTCGTTGATTGCCCTATATGCACCGGTTGACCGCTAACAGCCGACCGGATGGGGTCGGCGGTCTATCCCTTCGCCTATTTTAGGAACGTAATTATTTTGTACCGCTGTTTTATTTAATTCCTTTATTATACTTTTAACATTAACGATTTTTTAACCTCCAAGTCTAATCTCAGTTAATTTTTAAATTTTAAATTTAATTATAAGGAATTTAGTTTAAAAGAAAAAGTTAAAATGACTTTTATTCTCAACGACGCCAGTTTTTTCTTTTTTTAAAGACGCGCATTTTTTCCAAGCCTAGCTTCTGTTGCACGCACTTTTTTCAAACCCACTAAAGAAACTGTTTTCCACTTCCTTCATCATTCAAATAATCTAGGACTTCAATAATCCAAAAAATAGAGAAATCAATGATAAACCGATCAAAGTCGACAAGTTCATTTACATTAGTCAAATATTCCATTATCGAAATGGATATAAAAGCCAATCTCGCTGGCTTTCAGAAAGCCTAACTCGACACCTCAATCGAAACTTAAATCCAAAAAAACTCGAAGACTGAAGTCGAGAGTTGCTAAATTGAGAGCCAAAAACAAATGGAAAAGCAAAACATTGAAGAAGAAGAAAGAGAAAAAGGTATAAACACCGCCGATGAAGTCATCCCTTCAAAGGTATTGCTTACTGTATAGTTCATTTTCAACCATCAAATGCAAAAATGACACTTAGTGATGGTATTATTATTCAAAAAAATATATGCATAAATTACATGTTAAATGGCATTTAGATATATCATTAATATTTTTGAAACATAGTAGACTGTTTTATGCTAAATGATAGACTAATATAACATTTGTACTGTTAAAATATAGTAATATCACTTCAATTACAAAATAAAATTTCAGTATAGCATTTTAATTACAAAGTCCATTAGGATGTAACTGATATACAAAATGATATGTTAATGAAGAATTTTATTTGTGAAGTTCTATATCATGACTGCGGTATGCAAAATGACATTTGAGTGTAGCATTTTAATTACAAAATCCATTATGATGTAAATGGTATACAAAATGATATATTGGTGTAGCATTTTATTTGTAAAGTCCTATATAATGATCGTTGTATTCAAAATGACATTTCAATATAGCATTTTAATTACAAATTCCATTAGGATGTAAATGATATACAAAATGATAGTTTACATAACATTTTATTTGTGAAGTCCTATATCATGATTGCAGTATGCAAATGATTTCAGGATAGCATTTTAATTACAATGTCCATTAGGATGCAAAATGATATCCAAAATGATAGTTCGATGTAGCATTTTATTTGTGAAGTCCTATATCATGATTGCAGTATGCAAAATTAAATTTGGTATAGCTTTTTAATTACAAAGTTCATTTGGATGTAAATGATAGGTTGATATAGCATTTTATTTGTGAAGTCCTATATCTTGATCGTTCTATAAAAAATGACATCTCAGTATAGCATTTTATTTTCAAAGTCCATTATGATGTAAATGAAATACAAAATGATAGTTTGATGTAGCATTTTATTTATGAAGTTCTATATCATGATCGCGGTATGAAAAATGACAGTTGAGTATAGCATTTTAATTACAAAGTCCATTAGGATGTAAATGAGGTACATAATGATAGTTTGATGTAGCATTTTATTTGGTAGTCCTATATGATGACCGATGTATGCAAAATGACATTTTGGTATAGCATTTTAATTACAAAGTCCATTAGGATGTAAATGATATACAAAATGATCGTTTGATGTAGAATTTTATTTGTGAAGTCCTGTAATATGATCGCGGTATGCAAAATGACATTTCAGTATAGCATTTTAATTACAAAGTTTATAAGGATGTAAATGATATACAAAATGATATTTTGATGTAGCATTTTATTTGTGAAGTCCTATATCATAATCGCAGTATGCAAAATGGCATTTCAGTATAGCATTTTAATTACAAAGTCCTTTAGGATATAACTGGTATAAAAATGATAGTTTGATGTAGCATTTTATTTGTGAAGTCCTATATCATGATCGCAGTATGCAAAATGACATTTGAGTATAGCATTTTAATTATAATGTCCATTAAAATGTAAACGATACACAAAATGATAGTTTGATGTAACATTTTATTTGTGAAGTCCTATATCATAATCGCAGTATGCAAAATGACATTTCAGTATAGCATTTTAATTACAAAGTCTATCTAGATGTAAACGGTATACAAAATGGTAGTTTGGTGTAGCATTTTATTTTTTAAGTCCTATATGATGGTCGCTGCATGCAAAATGAAATTTCAGTATAGCATTTTAATTACAAAGTCCTATAGGATATAAATGTTATATAAAATGATAGTTTGATGTAACATTTTATTTATGAAGTCATATACGATGATCACTGTATGCAAAATGAAATTTCAATATAGCATTTTAGTTACAAAGCCCTTTAGGATGTAAATGGTACAAAAAATGATAGTTTGATGTAGCATTTTATTTATGAAGTCCTATATCATGATCGTTGTATGCAAAATGACATTTCAGTATAGCATTTTAATTACAAATTCCATTAAGATGTAAATGATATACAAAATGATAGTTTTATATAGCATTTTGTTTGTGAAGTCCTATATCATGATCGTTGTATGCAAAATGACATTTTAGTATAGCATTTTAATTACAAAGCCCATTAGGATGTATATGATGTAAAAAATGATGGCTTAATGTAGCATTTTATATATGAAGTCCTCTATCATGATCACCGTATGCAAAATGACATTTTAGTATAGCACTTTAATTATAAAGTGTATTAGGATGGATTGGATATAAAAATAATAGATTGTGTAGCATATTATATTTGAAGTCCACTATCATGATATTTTAAAATGCTATTTTACTGTATCATTTTATTGGAATGTGTAGGATATAAAAAATTATGTTTTACTGTAGCATTTTAACTACAAGGTCCACATATGTAAAATGATAGTTAAGCATAATATTTAATTACCATACCTTTAGATAATATTTAAACATTTATGTGTACAAAAATCCATAACAGCAAAAACAAAAAAGAGAGAGAGATCAAAACCATAAAAGGAACTTGATATCAACCAATATCAATATAGTCTAATGGCCATGATTAAACTTCTTTAAAAAATTAAAAATGGCAGAGGTTTTGCAGCCAGTCAAGTAGAATATATTGAAAATACTCCATTTCAAAAAAAAGTATATATTATATACAATGGTTTATTAAGTATGAAAGAATGTAGAAAGTTAGCTATCACATTAAATTCTGTTATTGGTGCATTTTGTGTTGAAGATGAAACCTTTAAAATCGGCAATAAAAGTTTAAGAATTCTAACATAAGATATTTCTCTTTTTTCGTTTTACCTTTATCGGGAAAAGACATATTCCCAATACCAAAACTTCTTTTCAAACTATACCTGGTAGCTGTAAAGATTTTGTGCTAAGAAATTTTGAAAAAGTTGAATACATAATAAAAGAAAGTACCGTTGTAAGAATATATTATGTCTTTGAAACTCAAGAGTATCAATATGAAATAAATTTACCAAAATTAATAATAATTCTTGCAATGATAACTTTTTTCTTCCCTAATAATCAATAGTATTTACCATAGGGCTACGTATAGTATATAATTAATGAAGAAAACCTTTTGGAAATATCATAGCCATTGTCGGTTCAAAATTCACTATCGCGATCTTTGGAAGTATTTAAGTCCAAACCAAGGAATATGTCCGGATGTTCCATGTTCTCGCTGGTAAGAACACAACAAATTATTTAAGTTATGACAACTTCATAGAGAATTTTTTTTAAATTTATTTTTTACATTACAATTTTTTGTTCAGGTCAAAGATATTTAAGTCTGCAAATGATAGTTGCACATATCATTTTTTTGTTATGTTTATTTTTACATTACAATCTTTTTTATTCATGTCAATGATGTATAAATTTGCAAATGACGATTCTGTTTTTTATGTTAATTTTTTACGTTACATTTTTTTTGTTCAGGTCAAAGATATTTAAACTTGAAAATGATAGTTGCACTTATCATTTTTTGTTATGTTAATTTTTACACTACCATCTTCTTTTTTTCATGTAAGTGGTATACAAATTGCAAATGATAGTTCCATATAGCATTTTTTTCTCACATTAATTTTTACTTTACAGTTTTTTATTTAATGTCAATGGTATAAAAAATTTCAAACAATAGTTCCATATAGCTTTATTGGTTCATATGTTAATTTTCTAATTTATAGTTTTTTATCATGTCAATGATAGTTAAATTTGTAAATGATACTTGCACATAGCATTTTCCCTAAGTTATTTTTTACTTTAATGTTTTTTCATGTCAGTGAGATTTAAATTTGCAAATGGTAGGTCCATATATTGAACCTCCTTCCTTCGATCTTAATATCACACAACAAATAAAATTAATTCAAGAAGAGAGAAAAGAAGAAGACAAGAAGAAATAAGGAAAATCAAAGGAAAAAATGCAGGAATTGAAAAGCAATCCCCAAGCTCAATGGCAAAAAGGCTAAAATCAAGAAAAAATAAAAGAAAATTAATACTAAAGAAAAAAAATGAAAAAGACGTACATGACAAGAAAGAAGCAACATCGAGAAAGACTCAACGGAAGCCTATAAATGAATTTGAAATTGAAAAGAGAACCGAAGAAACAAATGAAAAAGAAAATACTAAAATTGAAAAACAGAAAGAGAAAGAAAAAGAGAATGAACAAGATGAACAAAAGGAGAATGAAGAAGAAATTGAAAAAAGTGGAATTGCAGGAGAAAAAAATGAAGAAGCCGGAAGTGAAGAAGATAGTCATGGGATAGATGATGATCATTCTGAAGATACAATAACACTAGTGGATGTCGATGCATACTCCCCAACAAGGGAAGAATATTATTCGCATTGAGCATCAAAAAAAGCAAAATTCTAAGACTACTTGAAGGAAAAAAACATAATTCTTTCATTTTTCAAATGAAGTGAACCTAAAAGTAAGCTTCATTATACCATAATTATAGATTATATTACAAGTTACATAAAATAATATACACTAACTTATTGAATATTTATTTGTAAAAACAGCATGGTGGCCTGCGTAAAAGATAATGGAAATAAGGGAGGAATTACAGTTGTGAAGTCAATGTTTGAAGCTATGTTGTTTGAACAATTTACAGATGGACAGGTATATTTATCTTCCATAAAAATATTTTTTATCTTATAAAGGCAAATCAAATGCAAGTAGAGATTTAAGGTACAGAAGATAGTGTTCTGTATAAAAAACGATAGTTATATATAGCATAGTATTTTTGAAAGTCCACTAGCAAATAACAGTTACATAAAATGCTGTATAAAAATAGCATCATATTATTAAAGTCCACTACCATGTTTTAATAATGCAAAATGATAGAAAAACATATCATTTTATTTTTAAATTCCTTTACCATGTATTAATTATGTAAAATGATAGGTAAATATAGCATTGAAATTTTAAACGCTATATTTCAGGTTAAGCAATGCATCAAGTATTTCAGGTTAAGCTTAAGCAAAAGCTTAAAGAATAATTATTTATTGTGAATATAATGTATACTCTACTGTTAAATAAATGCATAAACCATGGATTTTTATAACTTTTCCATGAGACTTTACTATTAAGTGCCATACAGACCAAATAAGCACAATATTGTTTGGTTGTGCTGAAAATTTCCATATATCACATAACTTTAAGTGAGAAAGTGAGAGCGCCTTTTTTATAGCAAAGCTAGCTGGCTTTTTAGTGGACCGTGCCATTGTATATATAATGGGTAAACAAGTGTTCTGCACATGCACAGAACAGCTAAATGGGAAGAGCCCAAACAAACAAAGAAAAATAAAGCACATGAGATATGTAAAAGAACCTATGCTACTAATCTAAAACTACTAAGAGCCCTCCAAAGAGGAACTGCCACTGACAACATCAGACGACGGGCCAATAACGTTCACATACCCAGAGAAATGAGTAGCCAGATTCGGGTCATAACCTTCAGACGAAGTACAGTAAATAAATTTCCTATCCCAAAAAACATCATAAAACTTACTTTTATTCTCCATGCCATAAAAAATACACTACACTGAACCAATACCTTTTATTTGTATCAAAATTTGATTATTTGTTTATTTAAAGTCCATTAGCATGTAATACTTATATAGAATGATGGATAAACATATCATTTTACTATTAAAGCCCATTACCATGCATAACTATGCAAATAATAGATAAAAATAACATATGTATTTTAGAACTCCACTAGCATATATTAATAAACAGTTATACAAATTATTTATTGTTGCATAAAACTTTAAAAAAATTGTCAATTAGATTATAGATTGGTTTTTTCAAAAGCAAGAGCTATATCAACACAATTACATCTTCAGCATTATAATGATGGTAACTTTAAGCTTTTCTATAATAATGTTAAATCTTAAAATAAAAGATTCTAACAGTTATTCTTATGCAGAATGCTATCATCTTAGATTTATGGAAAGTGATACAAGATCTAGTTCAACCAGCAGTACAAGATATTGTCCTAAATGAATTTACAGAAACCATTTTCTTTATATTGCATTATATTAACTACTGGACGTTGTTGACACTGGTTTATGTTACATTACAATGGACACATTATGACTCAAATAAACCAAAAACCAGATCAACACAAGCATCAAATCCTAGCTTCAAACAAGCTCTGATTATGGTAAGTAAAATTTGTATAAAACATCATATGAAAATTATGTAAGAAAAAAAATGTTATATGCAACTATCATAAGTAAAATCATTTTCTTCTTTTGCAGAGAAAGAAAATTGAAAGGCTGTTCAAGAAAAAATGGACGAAAAACATAATCATGGACAATGATTTTGGAAGAAAAAGAAAAAAACCAACCACAATGCTATTGATAAGAAACAGACTTGTAAGTAAAAAGCTATATTATTTTTGCATTGTCAAGGATTTTTTTAACAAAATGCACAAAAAAAGATTTACAATAAAAATGACAACGCAAGTTGTAAAATTTACTACTATCTTTGTAATATGCTAAATAATTGTTGCTTACCCAATGCTTGCATTATAATTACAGAAATGATTGTGCATGTTTTGTGAAAAAATATATAAAGATGCTAGATAAAAGTGAGCTTCTAGAAAATTATGAAAAGAAGGAAATCGACAATTTCAAAGCAGAAACAGTATTTCAGATTCTCAACAATGCTGAAAATAGGAGCATAATGAAGCTGTAGAAAAACAAAGAAGCCCAATTTTTTTAGTATTTGATCTGAAGTGTACATGAAGTTACCTTCAGATCTTTTTATTAACTTTTTTGGTATTGTCCTAAAATACATGCAAGACTTATGTTAATGTTTGCACCGTCAGAATGTATGTACTGTGATAACATCGTTTGAACTGTCATATTGACTTATGTTAATGTTTGCATTGTCACATTGTATGTACATATTATATTATTTGCATTGTCATATTATTTTCACTATCATATTGCTAAAATTATAAATTGCTGGGTACTTACATGTGTTGATTTCTTTTATAATAAATAGTAGAATGCGCAATGATAAGAGCATTGTTATTAGTTATTATACTGAAATGCTATATATATATATAATTGCTGTAAAATGTATGTATTGGAATTTTTTAAACTAGTTACCATCGAATAACATAGAAATGACAAAATAGATGTAACTAGCATCAGGTTCAAATGAAACATGAAACAAAATGCAAGCAAATACATAACCATATCTCTGTCTATAAATATCATTGTTTTTGGATGAATTTCACAACCATCTATTTTGAAATGCTCCATTGCTTTCCTTTGAACGAGTAGTGGCACTGGAAGGTGCACTCTCAACGTCTCCTTCACAACAAATTTCAAAAAAGTAAGGTTATCAATGTCATCTTGTTCTATTTTTGCTTTCTTATCCATGATACTTCTTCTTATTCATCCTATGATTTCTTCATTGCTTCTGAATGTTTCAATAACTCTTCCATTACCCATTCTTTAGTTATGGAGGTTGTGTCTGTTCCAGCTACAAATATTTTCTGAATTAAAGCATAAAATCTAATTGTCGACAAAGAGCATTACTTATTACCTATAACCATATCTTAGTCCAACAAGGAAGCATAAGCAACAAAAATATGTTCTCTTATGAACAAAACCAGATATGCCATTGTTTGAGAAAACATTAATAATAGATTTAGCTGAAGCCTGCTAAAAAATTATAAAGTTTCATACAATTAAAAGTATAATGCTATATACAACTATCATAGTATTTTTACTTAGTATTCTTAGTGAACAAAATGTTATACTACTAAATAGATGTAACAAGAAGTATTTTCAGACATGAAAACCCATATATTTTACCTCTCAACTATATATTATTATACATGATACAAAAACTAAACTATATAACTGAAATGATATATACAACTGGTATTATACTCTAACAAACAATAATATAACCACAAACACAATCAGCAGCCAAAATCAAACCAAATATAAAGCAGACAGCATTTACAAAATATTCAAACAATAAACAAATTTGAATTACATGGTAAACGCAAAAATGCTGGTTTAAAGTATCGTTGTAATATAAAAAATAGTTCATAAAAAGAAACATTATAGTAAACTTTGGGTTTTTGAAGAAGCAAGACAATTCCTTTTGTTGTGGCCTGTTGCATTACATTGACTGCATTTATTTCTTTTATTTTGAGAATAGCCAAATCGACTATGCCACTAGGTAGAAGGTCTCCCCGCACCACGAACTTCTTTAGGTGGCCTAATAACAACATCATTTTCAGCCACAGCTAGTTTATCGAAATTAGGAATAAGATTAATAGCTTCAGCATATGAAGATTGAAAAACATCGACAGTAAAGCAGTGGTCTACCAAATCGTAAACCGATAAACTTGACATATTAATACATTTTATCGCATGAGCACAGGGAAAACCAGTAAATCTCCATTGATTACAACTGCATGAATGATTTTGAAGATTAATAACAAGTGACGTCGACGATTTAACTTCAAAAACAAACTCCGAAGACTTGAATACATCCCAACCAAAACAATCATCAACTAATTTTGATAAATATTCCTCTATAATAGGACAAAGAACCGTTGTCCACAAACGACATTCCTCTCTCCTTCTAGTCATTTGCTCCATCACTTTCACTTGAATACCATCCAAACAAGAAGCAATTGGCATAAATCTATCTTCCAAAATCCACGAGTTAAAGCTTTTGACAATATTAGAAGAGTATTCACCATATTATTTACTTTTAAAAAAAATCCATCCAATGGTCAAAAGGTTTATCTCTTAAAAAATTATCTTTAGCCACACCCCTAATTTTCTTAAACTTACAAATACATCATTCAAAATCATACACTGTAGAAGCTTTTGCATAAAGCCTAAACAACTCAACAATTGGTGAACCACCTTTACTTGTCTTAACAACTGTACCAATATTTTGCTCCATATGAAGCAAATAGTAATTGTGACAAGAAGAAACAAATATTTTTTAACGCCTAAAATAAAACCCCATTGACGATCTGGCATAAAAACTAAAGAACGATCTTCGTGAAGCATTTATTTTAAATGAGATACAAACCAAGACCAATTAGTTTCATTTTCATGCGAAATAATACCCATTGCAAGTGGGAAAAAACCTACAGAAAATAAAAACAGTTAACAACCAAATTATTTGTACCAAGTATAAATGCTACTAACTATTCAATGTTATGTTCAATATTACTATTTACTATTGTATGAAATGATATACACAACTAGCATTCTGCTTTAATAGCTATAAAATCATTATATGTCAGATATTATGTTAAGTAATTGTTCAGTAGTTCAAACTACTACAATAATTCTGCTAAATACAAATGGTATAGTACTACAAATAATTATTCAATATTCATAAGGATATTGTGTTAAAAACAAATAACACTAATTACTTTCAAATGATTCAAACATACAGAACTCCTTTTAATAGTTCACTGTAATGTTGTATACCAGTATTTCAATATACATTATAATGCTACTTACAACTATCATTACGCTATAATAAATACATAAACATCCTGAAGCCAACATTGAGAATTAAATACAACACATACAAACCCCTATCAAAATAAATGACAAGATAAACATAAAAATGCTAGTTAAATATATCATTTGAATAAAGACTACAATAAAGAGAATAAAATATAAATAAACTTAATTAAAATGATACTCATACCTTGATTACCATTTTTGGCAGCAGCGGCTAACAAAACACCAGGTCTTCCCTTTAAAGCAACTGCATCTAGAAAAATCAATGGTCGACAATGCTTGAATTGAACTAAACATGCATAAAACCGATATAAACTCTTTCAAATTGATTGGTTGAAAGATTCGCTTCCATAGCCGCATAACTACCAGGATTATATTTTTTGTGACGACCCACATTTCAGAAGGTTTAAATTGAAAATAATCCACACATGTCCAACTCAAACAATCCAAAACATAGAAAATCACTGGGGTTAGTTAAGAAAAATAAGAAAATAAGAAGAAAACAAACACAAAATCTCGCAGCAGAATGACAAAATATAATAATCAAATAAACAGTTCATGAAGCTGTTTATATTATACGTTTTCTTATAATTAATACAACACTTATCAGAGTTAAATATACAACAGGGACAAATAAAATAATGCAGCAGAACAACATGATGCGGAAAATAATAAATCTTCGTCCTCCAGAAAATGATCTTCAATGCGCTGAAATACTCAGGGCTGACCCGAGAGTGATGGAAAAAAAACATTCGAGGCAGGACTAAAATATCCTTATGTGAGTCAAATCGATATCACATAACATGAGTGTAGTAGTGTCAGAGATGTTTATGGGATTTCACATCTCATATCCAGTGTATAACGTGCGTGCAATAACTCAAGAGATGTTACATGATTTTCCATCTCTCAAAGATCCTTCAAAATATTTATATATAGTAGAATACACTACATATATAATGTCTAATCGGTAAAATAAATATTTTTCTTAGCGTTAAGGCTTTAGATTAATCCCCCTTAATGCGTTTTTAAGCATTGTCGTACGGTTTGCATTTAGCATAACCAGTAGCATGTTGGTAGCCAGTGATGCGTCGTGATCCAACAACACTAAACCAAAATCGTAGGGGTCTCGTATAGGGATAAAAGTATGACAAGGCACGTTAGGCAATGCCAAAGGTAGGATACTACCAGTTCGGGTCGCAGGGCTGGTGGTAACGCATCGTAGCCACGACCGCCCACCGCGTCCATCCATCCCATATCGAGTCAAGGGAAGCTATTCCAAAGTCAAGGTGCACCAATCGAAACCAACAACAAAAGTAATAATATGGTCCAAGTCCAAAGAAATCGAAGAACGGATGTCCGCTAGGGATAATTAGCCCGCTTGTCCCTGTCAAGTCGTCATGTTTTAGTCATTTCAAATTGGCACCAGTGTCGAGGTCTATCCATTACCATTCTCTTTCTTCAAATCCAGCAAACGACGCTAAATCCAACAACTTTGTTTTGGAGTCTCCTCTGCGTACACAGTTGTTAAAGTGGTTCCAATATTGGCAGAGGGTATGCCAATAAGAGACCCCAGTCTCTTTAACAACCAAACGTCGTTTCACACACCAATTGGTACTGTTATGTTTCAAAAAAAATTCGTACTTGATATCAAATATCATATTCGCTTCAAAATCAATTTCGTTTCGAAATCATCATATTTACTCAACATATACTATTTCACTTCAAAATCATTTTCGCCTTAATATCTCGATTTCGCTTCCAAAACTGTTTCGAATTTCAATTTAGGTTATAACTTTGTTTAACCCAATTAGCATTTAAGTCCATGATTTAAATATAAACAATTTGCACTTTGACTAGTTTGAATTTCTAGAAAATAGTTTGAATTTTTTTAAATAGTTTAAAAGTTAAATAGTTTAATATAAAATAGTTTGAGTATTGAAAATGGTTTATATAGTAAAATAGCTTGGAAAATCAAATAATTTGAATATTTAAGAAGATAGATTTTAAACAGTTTATATTAAAATAATTTATTTGAAAATAGTTTCAAAGTCAAACTGATTGAATTCCAAATCTCCCAATTCAAACCAATTTCAATTTCCATTCAAATTTAAATCGATCCGATTCCGATTTCAATTTGAATTAACTTCGATTCCAATTTCAATTCAAATCGATTTCAATTTCGATTTCAAATTAATTCAATTCCGATTTCAATTCCAGTTAATTTCAACTTCGACTCCATTTCGATTTCGATTTCAAATTAATTCAATTCCGATTTCAATTTGAATTAACTTCAACTCCCATTTCAATTAAAATCAATTACAATTCCAAATTAATTTCAAATTTCAATTCCAAATCGATTTCAATTCCAACTTCAACTATTTGATTCAATGGTTAAATTTCAACTCAATTCTTAATTTTAAACCATTTCAATTTATCAATTTCGAGCTCGACTTCAAAGCATCTATTTAAATTGTTTAATCAAGTTTTACTTCGATGTTCAATTCGATGTCCAAATCTTTAAAATAATTCAATTCTGAGCTCAAATTTTGAAATATCGATTTAAATTACTTTTACTTAGCAATATTCAAAGTTCGAATAAAAGTCCAATCTTTTAAAACAAATCAATTTCCGAAATTCAAATCATATTTCAATTATAACTTCAATATCTCAACTTCGATTATTTAAACAATTGCTGTTACCAAATTTAAATTTCAACATTTCGAACTCAAGTTCGAAAAATTCAATTTTCATAAATTCAATTTTTATTTCTTTAAATCAAAATCATTTAAATAATTTCAAATCAAAATTATGAAATCGTTTAATTTAGTCAATTCGGTGTCCGCATAAAATTTTCTATCCTATGGTCAAGTGATCAGTTATTTTATTTTAATTCCATGGATGGATATATATCATTTCAATCCAAAATAAATGTCATAGGTATATATCATTTCAACCTATTTCTTAATTTATATGAAATAATTCTATTTACAGTTTTATATACTGTAAGTAATATATAGGATGATAACATGATATATCAAAATAAATAAACATTCAAATCATCCAAATATCAATCAATAGCATCCATCACAATCAACATCCAAATCAGTCAAAATATCGCCACAATTAAACAGTTGTCAATAATCAGGGATTTAACAAGCAATTTAATTCCCAATTCAAATTTGAACTGCCAATTCAAATTTGAACTGCCAATTCAAATTCCTATCAATTTAAATCATATCAATAAATGTCAGTTTAATTTACCAAACAACAGTCAATAAAATTAAATTACTTCATGATGTCAATTTAACTAACATAAAAATTATTTTAGTATGTCGTGAGTGTTATAAAACACTCACCTTCTATTTGAAACTGAAAATATTTCCAGATTCAAATAAATTTCAAACCAACTTCATGCCGTAGCCTTTATCGATACGAACCCAATGCCACTCGTTTCGTTCGAATCGGATCTCATATGAAAAAGTTATTAATAAATTAGTACAACGATAATTAAAATTTAATTAACACTAAAAAAGTAAACTAATATAATTATTACACTACCTTCTCCCTCCTCTCCTACGTACATAGGCCGCTCGAACCTAATACGTGATTGTCCACCACTTTCGCGCGCAACTCAAGACGATTGGAGGTTGATCGGCCTTTGCCATTCGAAGTGTCGCGACCTCCTCACCCATCGCCAGCAACCCTACCCCTCCGTCGTCTTCGTACCATGAAACATGCACAACCCTAATCACCTTAATTCTGGCGATCTTGTGAAGCTTCGGCATGAACCAGCCGTTGGATGTGTAGATCTCATCGAGATTTACGTTTTTGCTTTTGAGAGTTTTTTATTTCGATGTGTGGATTTGAAGAAATCGAAGGGAGAAATTCGATAATTTTCGGCCATTAAAATGTTTTGAATGAGCGGCCGCTATAGAGATTAGGGTTTGAACGAAATGAACAGCTTATTATACAAGTTTTCGATCCAATACACACCTAAATTTTCCGAACTCCAAACGAAGTGTGCTACCTGGTGTTCATAATGTTTTACCCCATTCCGAACACAATGGAACTAGTTTCGAGGCCTAATTTGATCGTATTCAGAAGATAGCTTTTCAAAACCAATTAAATTTAATCGAATTCCTTAAATTAATCTCCATGCATTTCAAGCTCGCATGGCCAAACGACAAGTCCGATCGCTACGAAACTTGAAATCCTATAATAATTCACTATTACGGATCCGATGAAACTGGTTTCGTTAAAATCCGAGACAGTGGCCACAATGGTTATTTTTAGTCGTTAAATATAATATAAAATTTTCAATTTCTAATTATTCACTTTTAAATTCAATTTTAAAAGTAAACGATCTTCATTCTTGTTTAAATAAAATTTAAATCAATTTCTGATACGTTTAAACAATTTAATTATCCAATAAATTACATTATTTAAAATATATGTTATTTAACTTATAAAATTTACTTTTAAGAAAATTCCAAAAATAAAACAACAATTTCCATTTCACAGTAAGTCAACATTATTATTCAATTCAAGCTATTGGTTATAAACACGTTCAATATATAGAATTTCATTTCAATATTTGTTATCGCCAAAATCATCGAAATTGTTTATTTCAAAATTTATTCGAGTTCATATTAAATAAATACCTTAATAAATCATTAAGTTTTTATTTACCATTTTTATTCAATAATCATATTAATTTAATAATTTAAAATAGTTAAAAATACGGGTCATTACATTTTTGCAAAGCCTCCAAATACCAATTTAAATCATTGTATGATATAGTATCATCTCCATATATTTCTTTCAAAGCCAATTGCCTTCCACTGTGTACATAATAATACGAAAGAGTAAAGTTATACACTCTTTTAAACTCTTTTACAATATCTTTTGGCTTCTTCATTAGAGCATCTGGAATTTGATCAAATATCAATGATTTCACAAATCTACACTTGAAATGTGAACTCCATTAACATTCATAAGTTCAGCTCCACATGAATGATCAAAGTGAAAAGTCCTAATAAAAAAAATGCGAAAGTTGTCCAGGATCCGAAGAAGCATTAACATAAAAGTTACAACCATCTTTCGCCAAGAGCAAGTAACCGAAATCTTTCAGGAGAATTTCTAACAAAAATCAAATCATACCCATTTTTAATTTGATAAGCCATTAAAAATTCTATAAAATCCTCGACTACATTAAAAAAAATTCAAGAAAATCCACAGGACTTTTTTTAGAACCTTTCTTTAACATTTCTTTCGAATAACAACTAGAATCAACATATGAATCACTATTTGTAGCGGAACTACTACTAATTGAAGTGCTTTGAACACTAGAATCATGTACAAAACTATCACCAAAATTAAATTCCAAAGCATGAACACTTGACTTGAAAGTAAATTTAAAATATTGGCTCTTCTTGTACAGTTGGAAGCACACAATACTAAGCAAACCTGAATTAGTACCTGTTGAATATGCTAGTATATGATTTTTGTTTGATGATAATAAACATATATATATATATATATATTCATTTAAATGTATTTGTTATTGTACTATTTTATTTTCACATAATTAAATAAATATTTGTTGAATAAAATAAATAACATAGAATTTATATTCAGACAAATATTTTATTCAAACAAATATTTTTTACAATTTTGAATAGTTAAAATTTGAGCTCTCACTATATACACAATTTTCAAACAATACAATTTCGATTACATCACAATTTTTTCACTATACAATGGATACATACATTTGCACCTTACTACATATCACTCATTCACTCGTATTTTATTTTAGACTTTGCTCCAGATTGAATCCAGCATCTGAGTTATCTGCAAAATAAACACTGACGCAGTAAAATCGAAAGAGAAATATTTTTACAGTGTAAAATAAAATGTATTTTTGAAAATATTATTTGCCTCAGTTATTTGGGTTGTTCGTCATCGTTTTGAATTCATCATACACAAACAACTTGTGACATGCACAATGTATCACTGTACATGCCACAAGGCCGTGCAAACCGATATACACTTGATAAAACTACAGAGGCAGGTGAGCCTAAGGTCAAACCCAATAAAAAGCTGGATTCAACTCGGGTACAAATATTCAAGTGCAATACAAATAAAGTCACGATACGAGCACAAGATCAAACCCGAGCCAACGCTAGGTTCAACTCAATTGCAATACAAAAACAAAAATAGAATTTTCAAGTTTCAATGACTAGAGCAAGCCTCGACCAAAAATTTCAATGAGTACACATGAAGACAAACTCAAGTGAAACAAAGTTCAGGTGAACCATGAAGTACACAAGACACATAGAACCAGAATCAAAATGAACAAAATCAACATGTGTACCAAACAGTTCAAATGTTCAAACTAGTAGCATGACACAAAGGCAAAGACCACAACAATGAAATAACCAGAGGCAACAGCAGATCAGACTCAAGAAATTCACAACCAGAGGCTAGACAGTCCAACCAAACTGAACATATTGCAATGCACCAGACCAAACTAATGATCAAACAGTGATGAACCAGACCATCAAGAAAAGTGCAGAATCAAGATGAAGTACAAATGAAGTCCCAAATTAACACAAGTTCAACATGCTCAAATATACAAGGGTCAAAAAGAAAATGAACAAGTTCAGAACTGAAGTGAATCAGATCATCTAAGACCAGTAAACAATGAAGTACACAAGCACATTCAGACTCATAAAGACCACAGAAACAAATGCTTTCAGACTTCAACGCCGATAGCCAAAAAAATTATGTATACAACATGAAGACATCAAGAACCAAACATATGCAGCAAGTTGACAGTGCAACCATGTGCACAAACCAAAGTGACTGTGATCAAGCCCATGAAATAGCATACACAATTACATATGCAACTAAATATAAGTCGACATGCTCAGTCCACATGGTGCAACAAACATACGTACATACACACACACACATGTATACACACATGTATACATATATACATGCAGTGCACAACATTTCAGTGCAGACAGCACAATCAAAATCAAATGCAAACAAATGAACACATATTGGCAATACAAAGTATAAAGGAACATATATATGAAATGCAACTGCAAATTTAACTTGAAACACCATACAACATCAAAATGAAGTGCGACGCAAATCAACCATGATGGACAAAGGCAACACGGCAGTGAACAGTGTAGTGCAGATCAACCCAGGTCATATGTATGCATATAAGTATGGAGACGATCAACTCAAAGCAAATCAGTGATGTATGCAGACTGCAATATGCTCATAGAGTACAGGATGCAATGCTCAATTTGCAGTTACAAAAATAAAGGTAGAGTTCGAACAAGTCAGAGTAAAAGCCAGGTGTTAGCAAGAATCAAACAAGTCAATATTATCACAAGATCAAAGTGGCCGAAGTCAAAAGGGAATAAAGAATGGAACCAAAGTCAAGTTCATTCAAAGCCGTGGTGACCAAGAAAAAAAAATCGAACAAGCCAAAATTAAAGCCCTGATAATCAAGCAAAAGTATATATGAAATTGAACCAGTCAGGATGAATCACATGTATTCGATCAAAATCAAACGGCCAAGCTAAAATTATCAGACAAATTCAAACAATATATTCGATCGAAAATTTATGGCTTTCAACCCTATAAAATCCGTTAACATCATTGGCATATGGAGGCATTCAAGTTCAAATAATATCACAGAGTAAATTTTAAATCAGTAACTCGAATCGAATCGAGTTCAAGCATAATAATGAGAATAACAAAGCAAATTACATACCAGATTTTTTCATATCGAACTCGACGAATTGAAGCTGCCGAGTGTAGTAAACAGCAAAACAATCGACAAAGCAAGGAACGCTAAATCATTTATTCGATCGATCAACAGAAAGCGGCGACTTCAATTTCCCACGAAACCCTAACTTTTCAAAACAAAAAGGAACGAAGAGGCAGCCATGAAAATACGACCGATAGTATAAAAGAAAAAAGGGGGATAATTTCTTATCACTTAACATATTGGGTCGGCATTTTTATTCTCTATTTGGGCTTAGTATATTATAGGGTTTTGTGTTTTAAAATTGTTTTTTAATTTGTAATTTTTCTTTTAATCCTTTGTAATTTTCTAGTCGTGTGACTAGGGGAAGAACTACGGTGGTGTAGTTCGAGAATTCGCAACTCAGTGGCTGAGTTGTGGCAGGGTTTTGAGCGTAGAGTTAGGTTAGTCGATAGCGGGTGTTGTGAGTTTACGTGTGTAAGCGTCTGACTACTTAATTTCTAGTAGAAACCTTGGGGGCAACACATAGGCAGGGTTTTGCCGAAGCTGGGTAAATCCGTGTTGTTCTATTTCTGTTTTTTATTATTCTACTATTATTTGTGCTGCTATTATTCTGCTATATCTGTGTTGCAATTATTTGAAATTATTTCCGCATTAAATTTTTATAATTAAGAGTATCACCCTATTCACCACCCCTCTAGGGTGAAATCGATCCTACAAGTGGTATCAGAGCTAGGAACAGAAGTCAATTTTTGTTTTAAAAATTTGATTTTTCAAAAACCAATTCTTGTTTTAAAATTTGAATTTTTAAAATGGCTTTTTTTAATAATTCTTTAGCTAAGGGTCAGTCCATAGTTAGACCACCAATGTTCAATGGTGAATATGCTTACTGGAAAAATGTAATGAAATTTTTTCTGAAAACCATTAATGCTTGGAATATTGTTGAGACAGGATATAGGACACCAACTATAATAGTAGATAATTAGAAATTTGAAAAACCAATGGATCTTTGAACAGATCTAGAAAATAAACTACAGAATGCTAATGCTAAAGCTATGAATTCTATTATCTGTTCATTAGATCAAATTGAATTTAATCGTGTCTCACATTATCTAACTGCGCAAGAAATTTGGCATACACTTGAAGTGACTCACGAAGGAACATCTCAAGTCAAAGAATCTCACCTTGCTATGCTTAGTAGCGAATACGAGAACTTCATAATAACCAAGGATAAGAATGTCAAAGAGATGTACGGACGACTTTCTAATCTCGTATACAAATCAAAATCTCTTGGAAAATCATACACAGAGTTGGAAATAGTCCAAAAAATTCCCAGAGTCCTTCCATGAAATTTTGAAGCGAAAGTTACAGCCATTCAAGAATCGAAGGATTTGAAACAAATCAAAGTTGAAGAACTTATCGAAAATCTCACCACTTATGAGCTAGAAATGAAATTCAAGGAAGAACGAGAAGGAGGTGATACTCGAAAGAAATCAATAACTCTTAAAGGAACAACGGAAAGTGATGATGATGATGATGGAGCAGCTAAGTTGGCGCTACTAATAAGGAGATTCAAAAAGTGGAACTGCAAATACGAAAATCCAGCTCTAAATCAACAATTGAAAAGCAGAATAGTCAAAGCACTAGACAACTCAGAAGTGCAGGAGATCATATGTCACAAGTGCAACAAACCCGATCACATCAAGCCCAATTGTCCTCAAAATCGACTCAGCCAGGGAAAGAAACCGAAAAGGAGAAGTTTTGCAGCTAATTGGGATGAAACTAATGAAAGTGATGAAAGCACTGGCTGTGAAAATGAAAAAGCAAAACCGTGTCTTCAAGGAGAAATAACTAACAGTGATGATGACGAGCCAAGCGAGGTATCAAAACTTACTCATTCAGAATTACTTATATTTTTTCATGAAGTAAATGGCTGTTTTGAACGACTTAGGGAGAAATATGCTAAAATAGAATCACAAAGAGATACATTGATAGATTTAAATAAACAGCTTGATCAATTGGTTAAAAACCTATCAAACCAAGAGCCCTATGTGTGATAAGTGTCCATCATTTGAAGAAGAGATTAAAAAATTAGAAATTAAATTAAATCGCTTGAAAGTGAAATTATGATTTTGAAAGAAAGTGAAAATACTAGGACAGAAAATTCTATTAAAAGTGCACACAATTATTGAATGAAAATGAATCTCTGAAAACACAAGTCCAAAAATTGTCTACGACTTTAGGAAAATTTTTTAAAGGAGAAAGATCGTTAAATATGCTATTAGGAAAACAAACTATTAATACTGTTAGACAAGGACTTGGGTATAATCAAACTGAACGCGTTAGAAGTGAAATTAATCAAGTCAATTGCAAGTGTACGACTTGTGGAAAAATTGGACACAATCAAAACAATTGTTGGTATAGACCGAAACACGTGAAAACCGTTCAAATTTGGGTTCCAAAAGGCACGAATATAAAATCCCTTAAAGTCAAACAAATCTGGGTGCCGAAAGGAACAAATATAAATTATTTTGGGTCTACTCAAACATATTTTTCAAAATCTTTAGCCACAACAACCATGGACCTATAAAAACAAATAGGTCACAAATATCTTTTCTCGTGTAGGTGTGGTGGCAGGCTAAGGAACAACTGTGAGGAATGCGGATTACGGATCTTAAGGCTAGGAATAACACTAGAGGGGAGGGGGTGAATAGTGTTTTTAAGAAATTACTAAATCTTTTTGAGTATATGTTAATTTGAACACAAATGTATGCAATAATCAGACACAGATATAATCACAGAAATAAACACAGATGCAGAAATAAAGTAAATGCAGTAAAGGAAATAACACACCAGATTTTATACTAGTTCGGGGTTACCCTACATCCAGTCCCGCACAATTAAGTACGGATTTCCTTTCAAAAGCAATTCAACAATTACAACCCTCGGTTTCAAGGGTACGAGGTACACCCTCCAAAATCACAATCCTCTGGGTAGAGATACTTGATTTCCGGGGCAACAAGTTCACCTAATTGATTTCCAAGGCTACAATCACACCTTTTCTCGATTGATTGATTTCCAAGGCTACAATCACACCTTTTCTCGCTAGATAGATTACAAAGAAGCCTATAACTCTGAATAGCACTTAGATCTTGTTGAGATAGTGAGAGAGAATCAAACCAGAGATAATCTAGTTAGATTCAATGTTGATTTCGGCAGAGTAATGATAAGATTTTGATTAAGAAAATGTGGAAGAAGAAGAGAAGTGAAAAACCAGAAAAACTGATGTTAAATTCGTTGAAACTAACCCCTATTTATAGAGGAACAATAGCCATGTCCATTCGTGAAGAGTTATGATGAATAGACACTTCTTTTGAATTTTGAATTTTAACTGACACTATGTCGACATGGTCACCATGGGTATGTCGACATCCCAAAGCAATTTTTGATGATTTGATTTTCTTTGAAAATAACCTTTATCTTATATTAAAACTATTTTAAACTTTATAAATATACTTGACTATAGTTAAAATACACAAGTAAATATAGAGAATAATATATATATAATTTTACTATAATTTTATCTAAGTAAATATATTATAATTAAAAGATAGTTTAAAACAAACGAAGTTTAAAAACAAAGAATATTTTAAGGCTAAAACATCTTTTTGAAAATCATTTGAAAGGATACTTTTTCAGGCTAAAACTTTTTGAAAAGCAATTTTGAAAACCATTCTGAAGTAGTTTTGAAAATCATTTTGAAGTAGTTTTGCAAGTTTCTTCCTGCAGAATATCTCATCATGACAAGACTCGAGAACTTGTACAAAACCAGGATGTTCGTGGGTTTGTAAGCCACTTGTCGTAGGTTTGTAAGCTACTTGTCGTGGGTTTGTAAGCCACTAAAAAGTAGAAATGGATTCCATCCCAAAAGAAAAATGGAGTGAAGATTTCAGTGCTATTGTGAAGTTTTAACATAATTCTAGACTCAATACTTATCTTGAAATCTTGAACTCTTGATAATCTTGATACTCATGAGTCTTCAATCTTGATATCTTGAATCTCTATACTATACAGTCTTCATTCTTGGTACCTGCATGGTTAAATCCTGCATATACATATATATCTAAACTATAATGTTAGTATTTATATTTTATAATCTTATTCTAAGGTTGTTGTCATCAAAACCATCAACTCATGGACTAACAATCTCCCCCTTTTTGATGATGACAACCTTTGTTTATAAAATATTACTTCTATCCTAATAACTCCCCCTAAATCTAATAACTCCCCTTTAATCTATGCCTAACTCTCCTATTTTATATTTCTCCCCCTTTGTCATCAACAAAAACAAACTCTAAACTATGTAACTCCCCCTCATTCTTGTACTGAAGTACCTGCATTAATAAACTATATAATGGAGTATATATAAGAGATAACTATACTTATAGACATGATATTCAAACAACAATTATAAATATATTAATGTATACAATCATCAAACCACACCAATGTATAAATCAAGTCAATCAAAACAACCAATTTCAATCAAAACAATCAATTCAAACAAAGTAATAAAGCAAACAAATTAAACGTTACGGGGAACTTCCACCCATCCTTCTTCTCCGAAAATAGGGTCTGCTTTGATGGCATCCCAATTTTCATTGTCATTTGTGAGAGAGACAGGAGGATGTGCTTCGTTATCATCCTTGTGTAGGGAAGAAATCATCCATCGAAATGCCTTTCTTACTCCTTGATCATCTGCATTTGACTCAACTCTAAGTGTCGCTGGTTACGAAGAATGAACGAGAGAATGTTCTTGAATGAATTAAGAGTCTCTTCAAGATTCTCGGTTAAATTGTGAATAGGATTTGCCATTTTTGAATTTGTGAAGAGAATAAGAGATAAAGAAGATAGAAAATAATATTGAGTGAAAAATTCTGGAAGAAATAGGTATAGATGTAGGAATTCGTTTGAAATGAATAGACATATGATAGTTATTCAAATTTCAAATTCAAAATGAATTGTCATTTCTGACCAGTATATGTCGACATGGTCAAGGGGGGTATGTCGACATACTACAGTGAAAATTTGATGGTAATTTTGATTTTGTGAATAATTGTGTATATATATAAATTTATACAATATACTAACATTTATTCAAGAGATAAGATAAGCTAGATAACAGAAAGGAAATTCAATTTCATTGCATAGAAAAGTGATACAATGATTAATCATAAACAACTACATAAATACTCAAATTAAAACAAACTTAAACTAAGTAGATATGATATGAAGATATAGAACTAGTTAGAGGATGATGAAGATGAAGATAATCCAAGTTTATTGCTGACTTTGGAGAAAAACTTGTTCATCTTGGATGATATTTTGTCCAACTTCTTACTAATGGATCTTTTAAGAACCCATTGATTCTCAACAATAATCTTTTGGTTTTTGAGAGGGTTTTATTGGTCGGATTGGAGGGATATTCAATACTTTCTAGGGATGTTTCACCTTCTTCTTCTTCTTCTATTTCCATTTCATCCCTTTCTTCTTCTTCTTCCTCTTCCATTTCTTCATGAGCCAAACGCTCTTCCTTTTTGGCAAGAGTCTCATAAGGTTGAAAAGCATATGGGATTTTCATGAGAGAAATGTTTGAGATATTAAAAAAATTTCTTGAAATAAATTCTTCTCCTTTGAAATTTACTCCAAAATAGTTGAAAATCCTAGTAAGGTAAATTCCATGATATAAAGTGTTTTCTCCCATTTCAAAATTTTTAGGACGAAGTTCATCCAAAATAACTTGCGCCCAATTGATATCATAATTTCCAAAAATAGCAAAAAGTGCTTTGCACACTTTTGAAGTAGGATTGTTAAAATTTCCCGATCTTGGGGTCAAAGTATGTTGTAAAAGAAGATTGACAATTCTTGCTTTAGGACGAAAGTTTCGGTTTTTAAATTCAGAGTTTTCATCTTCTTCAAAAATATGATGAAATGTCTCATGATCATGTTCATCGATTTGAAAACTAGAAAGATCCATTCCCGTGCTTTTGCAATTGAGAATGGTACCCAAAAGATTACAATTTAAAACAATTCTAGTGCCTTTGACACTACTCCAAATTACATTATCATTTCCTTCATAAAATTCTCGATTGAGATTTGCATAGAAAATTTTAACAAGATTTGGGTAACAAACAAAATCATTTTGAGAAGAATCAACAAGACTAAGAATTTGATTGTTTGTAAAAAGAGTATCAATTTCATAAGAAGCAAAATCCTGAAAAATAGCAAACTTTCCGAGATGGACTTTTCCATAGTTAGCATAATTGATGTATGCTTTTATTGCCTCCGGATTATTGAGGAGTTGCTCTTTCAAGTTTCTGGAAAGTCTCATGGTGGAGGGGTTGCTTGAAGAAGCCATTAAAGTAGAGAGTAGAGAGCTTGAAGTTTTGAAGAGAGAGTTTGAATTTGAGAATGAAGGTGAAAAGTTGTGATAAAAGATAGTGACTAAATAGATTTTTGAAAGACATGTTCTCTGGTCAAAAGATGCCTTTTCAGAGTATTGAATGAAGTGAAAAGATGGAGGGAAATTCAACCATTTGAATTCAAATTTTGAATTTCAAACTTTGTACCCATGTCGACATCATGGTAGGGACCATGTCGACATCATGGTAGGGACCATGTCGACATGTGCCTGTGAATTTCTATGATTTATTTTTCCTTGGAATTCTAATATATACATATATACTTATTATTTTAATGTCTATATATATATATATATCTGGAGTATTCTTATAATATATTCCAGAAAATATTATTATATTAAAAATAATAAAAATTATAATAAAATTATAATAAAATTATAATAATAAAAAATAAATCTAAAATTCAATCAACACACCAATTCAAAATCAATCAATCAAGCAATCAATCATCTAATTCTAAGCATGCAATTCAATCAATTGTATTGTAAATGTGTGCTTTTTTCTAAGTCCGTTTCCTTGAATTCGTTGAAGTCGTGAACTGCCGCGAAACATAAATTTGAATTATCTGTCTTCTGATCATCATCGCTTGAGGACGAGTCTGAGTCATCTAGAGTAGCAGTAAATGCACGCTTCTGTTTCTTTACCGAATCATTGTTTATAGGAGGATTCTGCCTTTCTGGATACGGACAGTCTCTTATGATATAGCCTGGTTCATCACAGTTGAAACATTTGACATTGTTTGGCACTACATTCTGATTTCCATAATTCTTATAGTTGTTTCTCTTGAGGTTATTCATCTTTCTGTATTTCAGAAATTTCCGAAAATTCCTGGTCATAAATGCTATCTCTTCATCATTATCACTGTTTGAGTCTGATCCGTCAGTTAATGCATTGAATGCCATTGATTTCTTTTCAGATGCTTTGCTTTCTCTTCTCCCGATCATTTGAACTTCAAACGACATTAAATTTCCAATCAATTCTTCTATCTTTAAGGTACTGATGTCATTTGCTTCTTCAATTGCAAGTGTCTTTTGATCCCATTCTGGAGTGAGAGAATTTAAAAAAATTCTGACTTGATCTTCTTCCGAAAATTCCTTTCCCAAGGATATTAAAGAATGCACAATATCTTGAAATCGACTATACATATCTGAATAGACTCATTAGTATTCATTTTAAATAACTGAAACTGATTTGTGAGCATGGAAATTTTGGTCTGTTTAACTTTGCTTGTTCCTTCGTGAGTTACTTGCAAAGTTTTCCAGATTTCATATGCAGACTTACAAACTGACACTCTATTAAATTCATTTCTTTCAAGTGAACAAAACAGAATATTCATTGCTTTAGAATTATTTTGTGCAACAGTCTTTTGCTCAGTAGTCCACTGTGCAAAATTAGTTGTAGGTTCAGAATATTCAGTTTGTGTGATATTCCAAGTATCTAATCCTACAGATTGTAAATATATTTTCATCTTACATGCCCAATATGCATAGTTACTGCCATTAAAAAGTGGTGGTCTGGCAGTAGACTGACCTTCTACAAATGAACTAGTGACAGGGATACTAGTGTTAATAACAGTACCAGTGTTGGTAGCCATTTTGAAAACTTTTCAAAAATCAGATTATGAAACTTTTGAAAACCTTGCTCTGATACCAAATGTGAGGAATGCGGATTACGGATCTTAAGGCTAGGAATAACACTAGAGGGGGGATGAATAGTGTTTTTAAGAAATTACTAAATCTTTTGGAGTTTATGTTAATTTGAACACAAATGTATGCAATATTCAGACACAGATATAATCACAGAAAGAAACACAAATGCAGAAATAAAGTAAATGCAGTAAAGGAAAGAACATACCAGATTTTATACTGGTTCGGGGTTACCCTACATCCAGTCCCGCACAATTAAGTACGGATTTCCTTTCAAAAGCAATTCAACAATTACAACCCTCGGTTTCAAGGCTACGAGGTACACCCTCCAGAATCACAATCCTCTGGGTAGAGATACTTGATTTCCAGGGCAACAAGTTCACCCAATTGATTTCCAAGGCTACAATCACACCTTTTCTCGCTTGATTGATTTCCAAGGCTACAATCACACCTTTTCTCGCTTGATTGATTTCCAAGGCTACAATCACACCTTTTCTCGCTAGATAGATTACAAAGAAGCCTATAACTCTGGATAGCACTTAGATCTTGTTGAGATAGTGAGAGAGAATCAAACCAGAGATAATCTAGTTAGATTCAATGTTGATTTCGGCAGAGTAATGATAAGATTTTGATTAAGAAAATGTGGAAGAAGAAGAGAAGTGAAAAACCAGAAAAAATGATGTTAAATTCGTTGAAACTAACCCCTATTTATAAAGGAACAACAGCCATGTCCATTCGTGAAGAGTTATGACGAATAGATACTTCTTTTGAAATTTGAATTTTGAATTTTAACTGACACTATGTCGACATGGTCACCATGGGTATGTCGACATCCCAAAGCAATTTTTGATGATTTGATTTTCTTTGAAAATAACTTTTATCTTATATTAAAACTATTTTAAACTTTATAAATATATTTGACTATAGTTAAAATACACAAGTAAATATAGAGAATAATATATATATAATTTTACTATAATTTTATTTAAGTAAATATATTATAATTAAAAGATAGTTTAAAACAAACGAAGTTTAAAAACAAAGAATATTTTAAGGCTAAAACATCTTTTTGAAAATCATTTGAAAGGATATTTTTTCAGGCTAAAACATTTTGAAAATCATTCTGAAGTAGTTTTGAAAATCATTTTGAAGTAGTTTTGCAAGCTTCTTCCTGCAGAATATCTCATCATGACAAGACTCGAGAACTTGTACAAAACCAGGATGTTCGTGGGTTTGTAAGCCACTTGTCGTAGGTTTGTAAGCTACTTGTCGTGGGTTTGTAAACCACTAAAAAGGTAGAAATAGGTTCCATCCCAAAAGAAAAATGGAATGAAGATTTCAGTGCTATTGTGAAGTTTTAACATAATTCTAGACTCAATACTTATCTTGAAATCTTGAACTCTTGATAATCTTGATACTCATGAGTCTTCAATCTTGATATCTTGAATCTCTATACTGTACAGTCTTCATTCTTGGTACCTGCATGGTTAAATCCTGCATATACACATATATCTAAACTATAATGTTAGTATTTATATTTTATAATCTTATTCTACGGTTGTTGTCATCAAAACCATCAACTCATGGACTAACAACAACAACAACAGTGTTACCTGGATTCTGGCTGTTCCAGGCACACGACGGGCAACAAATCAAAGTTCCTTAGCCTAGTATAAAGATGGCAGAATCACAATGGGCAACAACGAAAATTTTTCGTAAAGGTAAAATAGGTAACGGTATATTTATTTTGAACAAGTTACTAAATGTGATAATCTGCACCATAATCTGATTTAAATCATCCAGTTATGTGATAATGAATGTTGATTTTGATTCTGAATTATGAAAATTGTTGGCCAATTATATTTTTGTGCCGAGAATACTATAAGTATTTCTAGAGATTACAGTATTTCTAGAGACTTTGAATTAGTTCATATAGATGTGGTTGGACTAATGATGGTATTTTATTGATTGTTGATTACTTATGATACAAGTGGATATATTTGTCTATCTTATCTGACATTATGTTCACTATTTTTTTGCACAGTTTCAATTAAAGTTCATTCAAAAGCTGTAAAAATGATCTTAAGGTATTTTGTTGCACACTTCACGATCTGGTCAATAACATCCAACAAATGATAATCTTGAGTCAAAGGGAAATTCGGATACAGATAACACTGGTAATCTAGTTGATAGAAAAATTACTAGTGGAACGTGATTTATGTTGAAACATTCAGTAGTTGCATCATTTTCAAAGAAAATATCTACATATTTTTCATTTCAACTAATTTTCAATTAGCAGATATTTTTCTTTTATAAAACCCCTTCCATAAAATAGTTTCTTGTTGACCTTATCTCAGATTAGTCATTTTAGAAAATTTAATTTTATAATTATTTTTGAATTTGATCTTAAATGAATACATTAACTAATCTGACTCCCTACTGATTATCAAAAGGATAAATAGTGATTGAAAAAGTGATGAGTGTCGGTATTAATCATAAATTACGACTTGAGACGGTATATTTAGTAAATTTCTTTAGAAATTTAAACAAGATTTATAATAACTTTTGATGGGTAAAAATTCCATGACCATCTCTATTTCTATCATATTTCTAATGACCATCACTCATCAAAATCCAATATAGTATGTCAATATGTGGTACTTTAAAAGGGAAATTATTCGTTTTTCATTTTATTATATTTTTAGCAATAAAAACATCCAAAGTATTCACTTTCATTTAAAAGTCCTCACGGTTATGCATGGGTGAATTACTTGGAATATTTGTATATGTGCTTCCATGCACATTTAAAATTCCTCACGGTTATGCATGTATGGAACACATATCAAAATTGGTTATTAAATAGACAAGTTGATTCTAATCCCATTTAAAAGTCCTCACGGTTATGCGTGGTTAGAAGATACTTGAATTCATTTTTTTTATAAAAATTTGGAATACTACTAATCTCATTTAAAAGTCCTAACGGTTATGCATGGTTAGTAGATATTCAAATTCCTGATATAAATATACCACAAATAGACACAGCTATATGATTTTTACATCATCCTTATCATTCTAAAGTGGAATATGCGCCTAAAAGAGTATTTATGATTTTTGTTTGATTTTTTAATTGAAATTTAATATTTATACTCGATTGGGTATTAATGCTGTATTAATGTCTATCACTTTGTATCTATTTTTCTAACACTTTACTCTATTGCAGATAACAAATAGGGGAGAGAAAAGTTAAGACTTTGGCATATAAAGGTCAAATGTTTTATTTTGTATTTTCTATTTGCATCTAGGTTCATTTGCATATTTTTATTTATTTTCATGAATATATGAAGGGGGAGCTTTGTTGTAAAGAGGGAGCATTCAAATAGGGGGAGCAAATTGAATGATCAAATACATTTAATAAATTCAAAATCTTAAATATATGTTTGTTATCATCAAAAGGGGGAGATTGTTGAATATGCTAGTATATGATTTTTGTTTGATGATAATAAACATATATATTTTCATTTAAATGTATTTGTTATTGTACTATTTTATTTTCACATAATTAAATAAATATTTGTTGAATAAAATAAATAACACAGAATTTATATTCAAACAAATATTTATTACAATTTTGAATAGTACAAATTTGAGCTCTCACTATATACACAATTTTCAAATAATGCAATTTCGATTACATCACAATTTTTTCACTATACAATGGATACAAAAATTTGCACCTCACTACATATCATTCATTCACTCGTATTTTATTTTCGACTTTGCTCCAGATTGAATCCAACATCTGAGTTATCTGCAAAATAAACACTGACGCAGTAAAATTGAAAGAGAAATATTTTTGTAGTGTAAAATAAAATGTATTTTTGAAAATATTATTTGCCTCGGTTATTTGTGTTGTTCGTCATCATTTTGAATTCATCATACACGAACAACATGGGACATGCATAGTGTATCATTTTACATGCCACAAGGCCGTGCACACCGATATACACTTGATAAACTACAGGGACATGTGAGCACAAGGTCAAACCCATTAAAAAGCTGGTTTCAATTAAAGTACAAATATTCAAGTGCAATACATATAAAGTCACGATACGAGCACAAGGTCAAACCCAAGCCAATGCTAGGTTCAACTCAGGTGCAATACAAAAACAAAAATAGAATGGTCAAGTTTTAATGACTGGAGCAAGCCTTGACCAAAAATTTCAATAAGTACACATGAAGACAAATTCAAGTGAAACAAAGTTCAGATGAACCATGAAGTACACAAGACACATAGAACCAGAATCAAAATGAACAAAATCAACATGTGCACAGAATAGTTCAACTTTTCAAGCTAGTAGCATGACACAAAGGCAAAGACGACAAAAATGAAATAACTAAAGGCAACAGCAGATCAGACTCAAGAATACCACAACCAGAGGCTAGACAGTCCAACCAAACCGAACATATTGCAATGCACCACACCAAACTAATGATCAAACAGTAATGAACCAGACCATCAAGCAAAGTGCAGAATCAAGATGAAGTACAAATGAATTCCCAAATTAACACAAGTTCAACATGCTCAAATATACAAGGGTCAAAAAGAAAATGAACTTACTTCAGGACAGAAGTGAATCAGATCCAAGACCAGTAAACAATGAAGTACACAAGCACATTCAAACTCATGAAGACCACAGAAACAAATGCTTTCAGACTTCAACAACAATAGCTACAAAATGTATGTATACAACATGAAGACATCAAGAACCAAACATATGCAGCAAGTTGACAGTGCAACCATGTGCACAAACCAAAGTGACTGTGATCAAGCCCAAGAAACAGCATACACAATTACATATGCAACTAAATATAAGTCGACATGCTCGGTCCACACGGTGCAACAAACTTACATATATATATATATATATATATACACACACATGTATACATATATACATGCAGTGCACAACATTTTAGTGCAGACAGCACAATCAAAGTCAAATGCAAACAAATGAACACATATGGGCAGTACAAAGTATAAAGGAACATATATATATGAAATACAACAGCAAATTTAACTTGAACCACCATACAACATCAAAATGAAGTGCGACCCAAATCAACCATGATGGACAGAGGCAACACGGTAGTGAACAGTGCAGATCAACCCAGGTCATATGTATGCATATATGTATGGAGACAATCAACTCAAAGCAAATCAGTGATGTATGCAGATTGCAATATGCTCATAGAGCACAGGATGCAATACTCAATTTGCAGTTACAAAAATCAAGGTAGAGTTCGAACAAGTCAGAGTAAAAGCCAGGTGTTAACAAGAATCAAACAAGTCAATATTATCACAAGATCAAAGTGGCCGAAGTCAAAAGGGAATAAAGAACGAAACCAAAGTCAAGTTTAATCAAAGCTGTGGTGACCAAGAAAAAAAATCGAACAAGCCAAAATCAAAGCCATGATAATCAAGCAAAAGTATATACGAAATTGAACCAATCAGGATGAATCACATGTATTCGATCAAAATCAAACGGCCAAGCTAGAATTATCAGACGAATTCAAACAATATATTCGATCGAAAATTTAGGGATTTCAACCCTATAAAACCCGTTAACATCATCGGCATATGGAGGCATTCGAGTTCAAACAATATCACAGAGTAAAGTTTAAATCGGTAACTCGAATCAAATCGAGTTCAAGCATAACAACGAGAATAACAAAGCAAATTACGTATCAGATTTTTTATATCAAACTCGACGAATTAAAGCTGCCGAGTGTAGTAAACAGCAAAACGATCGACAAAGAAAGGAACGCTAAATCATCTATTCGATCAATCAACAGAAAGCGGCGACTTCAATTTCCCAAGAAACCCTAACTTTTCAGAACAAAAAGGAACGAAGAGGAACGAAGAGGCAGCCATGAAAATACGGCCGATAGTATAAAAGAAAAAAAGGGGATAATTTCTTATCACTTAACATATTGGGTCGGCATTTTTATTCTCTATTTGGGCTTAGTATATTATAGGGTTTTGTGTTTTAAAATTGTTTTTTAATTTGTAATTTTTCTTTTAATCCTTTGAAATTTTCTAGTCGTGTGACTAAGGGACGAACTACGGTGGTGTAGTTCGAGAATTTGCAACTCAGTGGCTAAGTTTTGGCAGGGTTTTGAGCGTAGAGTTAGGTTAGTCGATAGCGGGTGTCGCGAGTTTACGTGTGTAAGCGTCTGACTACTTAATTTCTAGTAGAAACCTTGGGGGCAACACGTAGGCAGGGTTTTGCCGAAGCTGGGTAAATCTGCGTTGTTCTATTTTTTTTTATTCTGCTATTATCTGTGCTGCTATTATTCTGCTATATCTGTGTTGCAATTATTTGAAATTATTTATGCATTAAACTTTTATAATTAAGAGCATCACCCTATTCACCCCCCTCTAGGGTGAAATCGATCCTCCAGTACCCACGGTTATAATCTTATTCTCTAAAGCATACGATATCTCAATAGAAAAAGGATTTAGATGTGACCAAAATTCACAAATTTCAATCTTAACTCCAAATAAAGAAGAACCATGTTAAGACGAGTAGAATATGAATTCTCATTACACTCAAAAATAACAAGCAAGCTTTTGGTTCACCAATGGTAATTTCATCAGTGCAACAAAGCTATAGAGTTATTGATAAAGAGGTAGAAAATGCTAGACAAAAATAGCATAATAATTAAACTATTGATACATAGAGTAAAGTAAATTAAGAATCTAAACTATTGATAGAATCAAAATTTCACTCAACAAATAGCAAAACTATTCATACAGAAACAGAAAATGGTACATACACATAGCATAACAATATAAAATGATATACAAACTACAGAGACAAAGAATACTATACACAAACTTCATAACAATCTAAAATATAGATTCAAAGATAGAGACTGTTAAATTAAAGTAAGAATATAAACTATTGATACATAGCACATCAATCTTAAATTGGTACAACAAACAGCAAAACTATTCAAACATAAACATAAAATGTCATACACACATAGCATAGCAGTGTAAACCCAGCTTCCATAAATTAGTGAAAACTAGTATGAACATTGAAATATAAAAAAATATAAATTAATAATGATGAACAAAACTAAAATATGAAATAAAAACATACTTTGGAAGAGGAATTGTTGTGCTGAACGAACCCAAATCAGCCATCACAAACCAAATACTCTAAAAATAAAAAATATAGTTATAACCAACATATACATAGCATAATACACAAAAACTTTTGAAACAAACATACCAAAATCGGCAATAAAAGGAAGATCGAAATAATTAAGAGCCAGATTAGAGCTACCGGCTACGCATGCATGCAAGTAGAAAGAAAGAACTATGAATGCGAAAATAGAATAAGAGGAAAAAAGGGAAGAGGAGGATCGATCTGAATTTGAGTAGGAAATTGAAGACAATGTCTTGATTTTAAATTTTTGAACATTTATTTCCTTCAGCCAAAAGTTTAAATCCCACGTCAAACAAAAAATAAACTACGAGTCAGCGGAATAGGGATCTTAAGGCTAAATTAACACTAAAGGGGGGTGAATAGTGTTTAATTGATTATACGAGTATTTTTCAAATTCTTTAAGATTCTACTTTGAATGATGTAATCAACAATCATAGAAACAATCACAAAATCAAAGTACAAATAAAAATAAATGCAGTAAAAGTAAAAAGGAAAGTACGCACTAGGATTTTATACTAATTCAGAGTTATCCTATATCCGGTCCCACACAATTCGTTGTACTGATTTCTTTTCAACTAGTAAATGCAAATACAATCTCAATTTCAAGGCTATGAGAGACACCCTCCGGAATTCCGGCCTTTGGGTAAAGCCACTTGATTTTCGGGCTACAAGCATACCCACTAGATTTACGGGCTACTAAGCACACCCAATTGATTTAAACCGGCTATATTCACACCTACTTGGATTTCAGGAACAGCAAACACAGCAGGGAGTATTAGATTATGATTTGATAGAGTTTACGGACTCAGATCTTTGATCTTGATTACAATTGATCCTATAACTCTTGAATAGAACTTGACCTTGAAAGAGATGAGAGAAATCAGAGAGTACATGAAAGAGAATCAAACTAGTAATGATTGAATTTGATTCAAATTGAATTTCGGAATAGTTTTGATAGAAATTGATTTAGAAATTAAGAGAGTGAAAAGAGGAGAGAAAAATAAGAAAGTAGTTAATGAAAATTTGTTTGGAAGTCTAGTATATATAGGGAAACGACGGTTTCATGTCCATTCGTGAAGAAAAATGACGAAAAGACACTTCTATTCAAAATTTGAATTTTTAAATTTACGTCTAGTATGTCGACATATAGGTATTGGATATGTCAACATATCCTTCACAAAACTGAAAAACACTTTATAAAAATTATTTTGAAAATCCGTTGCTTTGTAAAATAATTTGATACTTTGTAGAATTATTTAAATATAGTTTATACAAATTTTAATCAAAATATAACTTAATAAAACTTTGCAAAATAATTTAATATTTAATAAGAATATAAAATATAATGTAAATAATATATATATATATATATAACCAATATAGTTATAAATTATTAAAGCATAAACAAAAATTCAATAAATATCAACTTAAAAACACTAAAATAATATCTTTATAAGTATAAGAGATTTGTAAATCATTTTGGGAAATATTTTAAAAATATTACTTTAAAAACAAAATATTTGAAAAACAATTTAAAATAAAATTAGAGAAGACGAGAGAGATCAGGAAAGTGCTATCAAGGTTTTAATATTAATTCTATGACTCTATAACTTATCTAGAATATCTTGAACTCTTCAATACTCATGAGTCTTCATTCTTGAACTCTTGGAACTTCATATCAACATCTTAAATCTACTCTTGATATCAGCATCTTGATATTGTACAGTCTTCTTAATCAATACCTGCCTAATATCCTGCACTAATACTATATATCTTGATAAAACATTAATATATATTTTATATAATGTCCTATAGTTGTTATCAATAAAACCAATAGCTAAGGTACTAACAATCTCCCCATTTTTGATGATGAAAAGTCTGTATATAAAATATAATACAACTCCCTCTGAGTTACAAAACTCCCTCTTAATCTATGCCTAGATTTTATATATTTCTTCCCCTTTGTCATCAACAAAAATAACTAAATATAACTCCCCCTAACTAAGATGCTATAGTAATAATGATAAGAATGATATATAAGAAATAATGAGAGATTACACAAATCATTAATAATAATAACCATACCGAACTATATATTCATTTAATATCACAATACAAAGTAATCATAATCCAATCAAACCCTAAACTGTACTTATATGTACAAAGTAAAACTGTCAAATCAAATCAATATACATACCACACATTAAAACAGTCAAAGCAAATCAACTATTATCCTAACGTGATTTTATAATGATCAGGGATTGTTGAATAGGGCAGTGAGGATAATGAAGGCAGAAGTTCCCTTTTTGTTCGACGTGATTTGTAACAACCCTGTATTTTACAAATATTATAAAATTGATTTTTTCCAGATTCAAAAGCTTTATTTATGAAAAATAATAAATTTTGTTATTTTAAATATAAACTTTGACTTTGATGTGGATTAGAATTCCAAATATGACTAAATTTAATATTTCCTGAATATGTGAATTTTGGTCAATAGTCAAACTTTGACTTTTAAGTTTAAATTTTAAATAGTTTGAAATTATAAATTTTATCTTTTATTATGAAAATAGATTTAATAACTTGAACACTACCTTTCGTTTCGTTGAAAACGGAGTTAAAATGTAAAAGTTATGTACATTTCAATTTTGAGTATAAATTGTTTATTTTGCAATTTTGTCTATTTTAAATTGTATAAATTACTTTTTCTTTGTTATATTTTATTTTAATATGTGTCAATATGTTAATTTATGTATATTTTCATCTCTAAATATTTTCAAAAATAATAATAGAATTTTTCCAAAATTTACTATGATGATTTCCTATTTTTAAAGGCTGTTTTCCTATTTTCTGCTATTTTCTTCATTAGAAATTATATGTAAATTAAATTTTAAATGTTTATTTTGTGAATATATTTTTATTTCATGTTATTATTTATGTTTAAAAATATATTACAAGCTCATATGAATTTTCTAAAAATTTATTCTATTCAATTCCAAATTTTCTATACTAGTTTACTATTTTAGCTATTTTCTTAATTTAACTTTATATAATTGATAAATATTTATATAAATTATTATATTTTGATAAAATTTCTAAATTTTATCTGGGATTATTTTTTTTTCCAGAAATATAAAGTTATAAAAAGGAAATTAAAGATATATGAAGAGTTTGATACCTTTTGTGTGCTTGGCCCTTTTGAATTCTACCGTTTCTTTTCAATCAATACATCTTTTATTTTATTTTTTGCCGTTCTTTTCCTCATTCATTTTCAGCCGAATCCCGCATCTTATTCACGAATTTTCAAAGCTCCAAAACCCTAAAAAAAATCATGGCCTCCATCTTGCAAAAAAATTTGGTAATCTCCCTCTTTTCTTTCTACTTTTTTTCTTACTTTTCTATGCAATTTTGCCTTGATCTCTTCACATGTTTGCTTGGCCTAGCCTCTACTACCTTCATCCCCATCATCACCTCCTCCATCTACTACAGCAAACACTCCCTTCCCTCTGACCAAGACAGGCCATGACCTTCCACTTGAAGCCATCACCACAAAACTCCACAAAACATTGCCTAGAACACACATATCATCACCTACCCTCCATATCTTGCTTTGGCCACCCCCTTAGCCACCACCACCACTTGCTACATGACCTTTGGCTGCTACTACTCATCACCCAAACCTCTGTCCAGACCTGTACCAGATGATGGCCGAGCCATTTGACCCATAGACCGAGCCAAAAGTTGAACCAAACTCCACTATGTTGCCTAGTCTCTTGATATTCTTGTGTTGTAACTTCCTCCACATGTTCTAGCCTTTATGCCATGCATTCCTATGATCAAACCTGAGCCAAAGTCATGTCAAACCTGACCTAAATAAACCCCTACGCCATGCAAAGCATTGTAGAAAACAAGGCAAAAGATTTGACATTCAAATCTCTTTTCATTTCAAAGTTATTTCATTTTAAAGTCGTATTGAATTTTGCTGTTTTGATTGTTTGTTTTGGGTTGTACACAAGAATTGTAGATTGGATTCGCTCTCCACTCAAGTCCGTAGTCTTTTCATCGTGCTTTTGTTTCCATTGTGTCATTCTAATTGATATCTCCAGCAATAAAAGGTGAGTTATTCTCACCAGACAATATGTACCTATATAACTAGTAAATTGACACCCTGTGAATCTGTAGAAATATATTATCATGTTATACTTGACTATATTATGATCATATGATGTTTATACACCTGTTATATCATATGTTACTGTTATTTAATGTTATTCTGTTATTTATATCAGTTATCACCATTGCAAGTTCCCTGTAGACTAGAATCACTATGGGTTGAAATGATACATACCCGAACGGACTTTAGAATAGGGAAAAATTGTTATGGGCTGAAATGATAGGCCTGAACGATTTTTATTTAATTTATTTTAACTTGGGATTGCGGGTTTGAAATGATAGAACCCGGATTTTTCTTTTTTTAACTGCGGATTGAAATGATACATATCTGTATCACTTGACCTAGGTTAGAAAATTATATACAGGCCCGTGGTTATTTTATAAAGTGTTTTGGATATTTTTAAGTATTTTAAAAAATTATAAATTTATGAAATTTGATTTAAATAGATTTTGAAATGTTTTAAAATAAAGAAATTATGATTTTTTCCATGTGTTAAAATGTAATTAATGAATGGTTTAACTGGATTTTTGAAATATAAGTTAAGTTGGAAATTTGGAATTTTGGTTAAAAATGATATTTAAGTTATATAAATAAAATGGATATTAAATTTTATTTGGAAATCTTAAATATGATAATTTGATTAAATTTGAATTTAAGTTATTTATTAAAGTATTATTGATTTTTCTATGAATTTAAGTGGTTAAATGAGTGAATGTTTAAAAGTGATCTTTTAAAATATAACTTGACTAGGAAATGTGAAATTTGGTTTTAATTAAAGGGTTAAGTTAATTAAATAAAATTGGAAATTTAGTTAAATTTGTGAAATGGTAATTTAAATTTGAAGTGTTAAGTTATTTGTTGAAATGTGAAGAATTGGAAACTTTTACACTTAAATTTATTAAGTAAATTGTTGAAAATTGGATTTAATTATAAGAAATTTATTATGAAAAGATATATGTTAAACGATATGTAAATGAACATTTTAAATGTTAAAATATGATTTTTAAAATGTTTATGTGTTTTAAATTAAAGTTATTTAATTGCTGGAAATACACTAACACCTGAAATTAACTTTTAATAGCATTCAGAAATGCTATAGATTCTGTTTTGAACTAAAATTATGTAAAAAGAGCTATTACAGCATTTCTGAAATGCTGTAGTTGCTGTAATTGAACTTATAGGCTAATATTGAACTCAGGTCTATTATAGCATTCTCTGGAAATGCTATAATGGTCTGCAGTCTTTGCTGAAACCAAATTTAACCCTTTTTTTGAAATCTGAACTACCGCAGCACTTCTGATATGCTGTCTTTTCTGTTTTGAACTATAATTCAACTAAAACTGAGTTTTAACAACAGTTTTAAGTGCTGTATTTGCTGAATTAAATTTTTTTTCAAATATAACCTATAGCAGTTGGTTTTAAATGCTGTGAAATGCTGAAATTTTAATAATTAGGGTTTTTTACTTAGTAAACGAACTCAGAATGGTTTGAAACTTTGGAAATTAAATACTTGATTTGAAAATATAATAATTACACTTTTAAAAGGTTTAAAAGAATTATTTGATTGGAATATAAACTATTTAAAAGGTGACTTGAAATGATAATAAATGAAGTATACCTTTAAATTTAAAAGGTATTTAAAGTTGAATATTTAGATTTGAACTCAAATGATATTTGGAATATTAAAATGATTTGAAATGAAGTTTTGAAATGATATGATATTTTAAAAATATGGAAATGGTTTGGAATTGATTTAATCTTTATTTTGATAAAGATTTGGATTTGAAATGATATTCTATTTTGAAATATAAACTGTTTTTAAAATTATAACCACGGGTTATAATAACGTTGGGTTGTTAAAGAGACCGGGATCGGATATGGACATACTCTCTGTCTTACCGAAAACCACTTTGGCAACTGTGTACGCGGTGGAGATTCCAGAATGAAGTAGGATGGTGGCGACGTTCTTAAGGTATGTTACGTGGACCCAACTCCCGTGAGTTGGCATAAGGTGGCTAAAACAGGAGCGATCTCGGACCAGTGAGGTAGCACCTCTTCTCGGAAACATTTCTTCGATATTATACTCTTACTTGTGATTGATTAGATGGCCATCCTCCAATTTGGGAGTGTTGTTCGAGGTGGAACGGTAGTGGCTGCTATGCGTATTCATCAGTCCGTGTGCGTAATTGGTATATCTACCCTGGCATTGCCTAGTTGTGTCGTGTCACCTACCATATCGAGCTTTACTACGATTATGATTTTAAGATCCGACCGCGTTAAGGTTCTCCATCCCCTTAACGCTATTTTCTATATGATTATACTTTACTTATTTAGACACTATTATAATAGCGAATATTACTACATAGTAGATATTTTAACGGATCCTTAGAGGATAGGCGGTCTCAAGCATCTTCTAAGTTACTTGTACCCTTATTACAGTTCGATTGAGTTGGTTTACATTATATAAGTATATATTGTCCTGACTCGAGTGTTTTGTGTTTTGCTTTACGCTCGGATCAGCCTGAGTTATTCATGGATTTGGAATTCCACTCTCTTGGAGATTTGAATCGCTGGAGATTATCTGCTTGTCATGTCCTATCTATTTCAATTCCGTTGTTCTACTCAGCTTGTACTTGGTTATTTTATTGAGACTTTTGTTGTACTCTATTTCTTCTATTGTATCTTATGTAACTCTGACATATTTAGATAGTAGCTTCATGAACTACTATTTCTTTTACTTCCGCTGCATTATTTTACTCTGTGTCTGTGATCTGTGATTATATTTATTTACTGTATATTCTGAGATTTGCCAAATTTTATTTACAATGCGATATTTTGAGCAATTCAACTCCGGCATGTGTGTCTGCCTATGCACTTATAATGGATGCGAATGGTTGAAAATATCGGGTCGTTACATGATTTCCATCTCGACCGAAACAAATCGAATTCCATCATCTTCCTCTATGTGTTCTTCTTCTTCCTCTTCTTCTTCCTCCTCCTCTTATTCCTTGTCATCGCTACCTTGAATAGGGTTATGAATAGCCAAATTTGTAGGCTCATCTTTAATAACTATTAGATTCATAGGATTATCCGATTGATTTTTTGCAAATTGCAAAGAATTCTGCTTTACTTCTCTTGTTCCTTAGTCATACGAAGTTGTACCGCTTGAATTTCAGTGAGCATTTGCAGAATATTCTTCAAGTCACCCTCCATTTAGTTATCTTGGCCATAGTAGTGCTTTGGAAGGGGCCTTGGGTAGGAGAAGGGAAGGAAAATAATGGATTTTCTTCTCTAAAACATTTAGGATTAGAGGAGGCCATAGTTTGTTTGTTTCGGAAGTTTAAAACAGAGAGAATACAGAAAAATGAAGAAGAAAGTTGAAATTTGGTTATTATATAACCAACAATTTGAATTTTGAAGGAAAAATAAAAAAACAGAATTTATCGTTATATATCAACATATGAGGGTAGGGTATGTCGACATACATAGTATTACTTTGTTTTTCTTTATATTTTGGAATTTTTACTTCATTATTTTTATATTTCCAACAAAAAAAATTTCCCGATTCTCTTCTTAATTTATTAAATGATTTTTGATTCAATGGTTTTGTTAATATATCAGCTATTTGATTTTCAATGTTTATAAATTCCAGCGATATTATTATTTTGTTTACATTATCTCTTAAAAAATGGTGTCTTATATCAATTGTTTAGTTCTAGCATGATGAGTTAGGTTTTTAGATAGATTGATCGCACTTGTATTATCATAGTATATTGGTGATTTAGTAAAATTTAAAATAAAATCTTTTAAAGTTTGTTGCATATAGATAACCTGTGAACAGGCTAATGTTACTGAAATATATTCTGCTTCTTTCGTAGACAGCGATACAGAGTTTGGCTCCTTACTAAACCAGGAAACCAGAGAGTGTCCCAAAAGTGAAAAGTTTCACTTGTACTTTTTTGGTCTAATTTGCAACCAGCATAGTCAACAACTGTGCATGAAATTAATTCAAAGGAGTCTTCTTTTGGGTAAAAGAGCACATAGTCTAATGTGTTATTTACATATCTCAATATTTGTTTTACGGATTTTAAATCAGTTTTTTTAGATTGAGATTGATATCTTGCACAAAGACAAACACTATGCATTATATCAGTTCTACTGGTAGTTATATAGAGTAGTGATCCAATCATTCCTCTATATAATTTTTGATCTACATCTTTTGAATTTTCTTCTTTATTTAATTTTTCATTGGTTGCCATGGGAGTTAGTTTACCACTGCTATTTGACATACCAAATTTCTTAACTAATTCTTTAGCATATTTTTCTTGACAAATAAAAATTCCACTACTCAGTAATTTTATTTGTAATCCTAGAAATAATTTAGTTCTCCCATATTACTCATTTCAAATTCCATAGTCAATATTTCTGAAAATTCTTTATTTAGTTTATTGTTAGTAGATCCAAATATGATATCATCTACATATAAATTTATTATCTAAATATCATTTTTATTTCTTTTAATAAAAAGTGTACTATCTACTTTACCTATTTCAAAATTTGATTGTAATAGATAGGATTTAAGTCTGCCATACCAAGCTCTTGGAGCATGTTTTAGACCATACAAAGCCTTCTTTAATTTGTAAACATGATTAGGTCATTTTTCATCTTTAAAAAGTGGGGGTTGTTCTACTTATACACCTTATTTAATAAAATTGTTTAAAAATTCATTTTCAACATCCATTTAATATAACTTAAAATTATTATGATTAGCGAAAGCAAGTAAAATTCATATAGCTTCTAGTCTTGCTTCGAGTGCAAAGGTTTCATCAATATCTATTTCTTCTTCTTGACAATAACCTTATGCAACTAATCGAGCATTATTTCTCATAACCTCTCCTTATTCATTCATTTTGTTTCTATATACCCATTTTGTTTCTATTATGGATTTATTCTCAAGTCTTGGGACTAATTCCCATATATCATTTCTTGTAAATTGATTTAATTCTTCTTGCATAGCAAGAATCCATGAATCGGTTGATGCTTCTTTTGGAATTTTAGGTTCAATAGTTGAAATAAAAGCAACGTTGCTCATTTTATTTAGTTGATTTCTAGTTTTAATAACAGATTCAACATTTCCAAGTATATTTTCTACAGGATGATCTTTCAAGTATTTTGTTCTTTTATTTGGATGTGAATTTTCTGAATTATTATTATTTTCGTTTTGGCAATCTCATTGTTACTAATTTCGTTTGGGTTATCAATGTTTTTTTCTTTATCAATATTTGGATTTGGATTAAAAACTTTAAAATTTTCATTAAACGAGACATGCAATGTCTCCGTGATAGTATTATTATTCAAATAAAGATTCCTTTATCTGATTTAGCATCAAATTTATCCAAATTATCTTTAGTATTTAAAATAAAACATTTACTACCAAAAAATTTAAAGTATGATACTTTAGGCTTTATATTATAGAATAATTCATATGTTGTTTTCTTAGTTAATGGTCTTATTAAAATTCTATTTAATATATAACATGCAATACCAACTATTTCAGCCCAAATATTTTCAGGTAAATTACTATCATTTAGCATAGTTCTAACACACTCTTGATCGTCCTATTTTTACGTTCTACTGCTCAAATTTGTTGTGGTGTTCTTGGAAATGAAAAACTATGAGTTATACCTTTCTTATTATAGAAATTCTCAAAATTTTCATTTTCGAATTCTTCACCGTGATCACTCCGAATAGTTTTAAATTTACTAGTCATTTGATATTGAATTCGATTGACAAAGATTTTAAACATTTCAAAAGCATCACTTTTAAGTTTTAAGAAAATCGTCTAGGTGAATCTAGAGTAATTATCTACGATTACAAATACATATCTATTGCGATTTATAGATTGTATATGTAAGGGACCGAAAAGATCCAAGTCAAGAAGTTCAAGGGGTTAAGAGGTAGAAATCATATCTTTTGATTTAAAAGAACTTTTTTTAAGTTTTCCTAATTGGCATGCATCACATACATTATTTACTTTGAAATCTATTTTGGGAAGACCTATAAGTAGATCATTTTTAGCAATTTTAGATACTAGTTTGAATTCAAATGACCAAATATTTTATGCCAAATCTAAGGGTTACTTGATTCAGCCAAAATAAATAAGTTATCATTTCAGATTATCATACTTAACATAAAATGTTTCGTTTCCTAATGCCTTCAAAGAGAATGTTTAACTCATTATCTTCAATACGACATTTATCTTTTTCGAGTTTAATTTTGAAACCATTATCACACAATTGACTAACACTCAACTGATTATACTTTAAATTCCTAACTAACATAACATTAGAAATAGTAGGAGTTTTAGAATTACCAACATTGCCAATGCCAATCACATATCCTTTAGAATTTTCTCCAAAATTTATTGATCCACCATCTTTGTAAACTATATCATTCAAAATCTCTAGATGTCCAGTAATGTGTTTTGAGCATCCACTATCTAATATCCATTTGTCCTTTTTAATTTGTAGCGTTTGATCATCAGGTGTCTATTTATGAAAGGACATGTAACACATCTGTTCCTACAATTCATACCTTTTCAAAAGATAATGTGACCTTTTACAATGAACAGATGCAAATTTATGAAACAACATTATGATAATTTTGCAAATTATCTTTTTGAAAATAGTGTTAAAAAGATTATAAAAAATTGCCATTGAAACTTTTTCAAAAATCAGATTATGAATATTTTAAAAACCAATGCTCTGGTACCAATGTGGGTCAGCAAAATTGTGACGACCCGGAATTTTTGTATATTTGAAATGTGAATATTTAATTTATTTTAAATATCCGAAGGTTAAATTTTAACTTTAATTTCAAATATACAGTATTTATTTGGATAATTAATTATTGAATTTAATTATCGGGATTGGGTAAAATATTGAATCTTGATTTTAAGCCTGTTAAAAATAGTTCAAAGGTTCAGAAAATTTATATTGTTAATACTGAAGATGATAGAACTTTTAAAATGGAATTTTAAAGAGTTTTGTTCAGTTTTAAAAATATATCGTTGAAATTGAATTTAAAAATAGCCGTCCGAGGCACAGTCTCGGAATTCAGCGAAACCAGTTTCATTGGATCCGTAAGATTGAATTATTATCGGATTTCAATTTTCGTAGTGTTTTGAGTTGTCGTGTGATCGTATGGAATGTAAACGCGTTGAAATTAAATTGAAAATTTAATATTATAACTGGTCAATATATCTCCCATCAGTGCTTTTTGCTTTCATTTCTCAACACCTGTAGCAAGCCTATGCAGACCCGCAAGGCAGTTCAAAACACATGTTTCTCTTGGTATAACACGTGTCTTACCTAATAAACACGCGTCTTCTCTAAATAACAAAAGATAATGGCTGAACGACACCAGTTCACCTCTTTCCCAAAATTTATATTTCGTTCGCCCTCTTATAATCTAAAATCGAATATCTCTCTTCGATTCAACTCATTAAATCAAATTCGAGAAAGGGGGAAGGGGCATACGAGAATGGAAATCGCGAGGCTCGAATTCGCAAGGGAAAATAGGGCAAGTCGAATCGGAGCAGATAGGCGCCGCGTTCAGCTGGGTTGGCCACGATCGATGGGTTTCGTTCATCGCAATTTCACTTCCTCGCTGTCGAACGTAAGTAGGAGGAGAAGACTTCGGCCAGTTCGTCTTAGGCTGGCACTCGCGTGCGTGAACACGAGGTTCTAGAGCTTCGCGATTGGCCAGGGTTCAAGGAATAGGCGATCGCAGATCGACTGGTGGTAGGGTTTGATGGCGGCGTTCGAGCAGGGATTTTGGGTCGGTCGAGTTGGTAGTCGAGTTCGAGTATGGCCATGGATATTTGGCTGCCGCTGCTCGATGCAAGGTTGATGGGGCAGGGTCGAGTTCGGTTTTGGGCTTAGCGTTGGCACGGCAACTCGAACTATGTCGCAGTCGAAGTCGAGATGGCATGGGCAGGCCTCATGTATCATGCAGTAAGGTAATTTCTGTTTTAGTGTCAATTTAAGGTTAATGGTAGATTCAGCAGTGTTGTTTGAATTTAATTTGATTTATACATAGATTAAAGAAAAAAAAATGAATGATAATGAAATGATAATAATGGAATTTGTGGATGTAATTATGAATTTGGGGATTTATCAAACCATTTTAGTCTGGAATCAATAATGGAAACATAAAAGAGAATTTTATTGCAGTAAGGTATTTAGTTAATTTTATTTATTATGTAGATATACAGGTTACAGGATAATATAAATAGACATTGAGAATATATATATACATATATGCAATTTATGATATTTTATATGCAGGCAGTTTAGAAGTGAATATATAGTTTTAGCTGGAAGCTTGTTTAGTTAGATAAAACAAAAATATATGATTTTTGGTGAATATAGGAATTTTAAATTTGTTATGATTAAGGTTTAAATTTAAAATCAAATTATAAGTTAAAAATTTAAACCTATTAAGCGGTAATGAATTGTTTGGTAAGTTCAAATATTAATAAATCGTATAATGTTATTCAAGGTTTAAAATTCGAGAAGGAAGCAAGCTCAATTGGAAATGAGATGCTAATAGATCAAAGGTGAGTTAATCTCACTCAGTTGAATTTTATTTTAAATTTAAATGGTTAAATTTAAATAATTGATTGAATGATTGCATTGATTGAATATGCTATATTATATATATAGTAGTATATAGCAATATATACATATTGGCATATGTATATATTTGAGTTGTTGATATTCCCGCATAATAGCGAATGATTTATATAAATCCCATATACCGCGATATTCCACTTTGAAGTGGAATTGGTATTTTGCTAACGTCTGTGGATGCAGGGAAACAGGTTGGAGGGATCCAACTGGATTCCTCAAAATATTTAATTTTTGTTTAAATATTCTGTGATATGATTGTTGTTATCCTGTGATAATTTATATTGGATAATCTGGTTGGATTGAATATTTCAATAAAAGGAGTTATCAAAATATATTGGATTTTGAAAGAAATAAAAGAGTAAATTTTAAGAAAATAATTCAAGTGAATTGGAATAAGGGAATTTCGAAATAACAAGGGAAATATTAACTTTAAACTAAAGTGATATTAAATTTAAAGAATAAAGGATTTATTTTGAATGTAAGGATTAAATTTAATTAAAGGGTAAAGAAGGAATTTTGGAAGTTTAAAATTGGTATTTTCAGTTAAAAAGGGTTTTAACTCAAATAAAGGAATAAATCTAAAAGTTAATGTATTTTGAAATAAATGAAGTAGTAATGGAAATTTATTTCAAAGTAAAGTAAAGTAAATTGGAAAATTAATTGGAAATTGATTTAGTTGTTTAAAATTGGAATTTTAAAAGAGAAGTGAGATTTTGGAGATATAAACTGGGTTTATAAAGTAAAATAAAATATCAGTGGATATTTGAATATAAATTCAAGGAGGGAATTTATAAAAAGATATGGTTTGGTTTAAAAATAAATGTTGATTTATTTTTAAAAAGATGGGAATGAGAAGTGTATTTCTCTGGATAGCCAAGTACGTTTTCAAAGTAATTTTTTATATAAGTTAAAAGTTCTAATTGTGTTTTTAAAAGCATGTTTTAGAAAATTGATTATTTCTAAATGTTAATTTCCTAAGTAAGTATTTTCAAAAATCTATTATTGTAGTAATTATATAAAAGAGATTTGCTATTATGTTTTAAAAGAAGAAATTTAGTTTATATTATAAAGTGGTTTATTTTAAAGTATATATTTTTAATAAAGTATTAAAGTAGTTGATTTCAATAGTATAAGATATATTTAAAATAAAGTGTTTTTAAATTATTTTAAAATCTAAAAGTGTTTGTACTTGGTGTTTCAGAGGAAATAAATATTTGGAAATGTATTCCGTAAGTGGAAACTGTTTTGAAATTGTTTTCAAATGAGTTTTGAAAATTCGGAAATATATCTTGGAAAGATATTTGGGCAAATAAATAATGTGGGAAATTATTTAATTGTGTGATGGTTGCTTGTGGATGTTAATTGATAGTTAAATAACCGACTATCAATATTGGCCAAATGCGCTGATCGTTTCGAAGAGACCGGGATCGAGTTTCCGTATACCGGGATTCTAGGTCTGGAGACTCGAATACCACTTCGATCCGGTTTGTACGTTTCGTGTAACGACTTCGGAGTCGAAGATGGAGCTGTGAAGTGCAAGGGCTAGTCGCTACTAATCCTGAGGATATTTCCAAAATGGATGTAGTAGGAATAGTGCCTTCGGTTCCGTTCGAACCCGGGACGGACTTGTATGGACGAATGCTTGCGAAACATCGTCAGCGGACGATGGGCATTCTAAGGGATATGTTCTCTAAAAGGTATCGTTTAGCCTCGAACCTCATCAACCGGGAATGACTGAAAATCAGGGGTTATGCAGCAAGGCTTCGTGGGTAGCTCCCACTGGAGGGTAAGGTCATCCCTGTCTAGATGTCCCTTTTTATTTCGGCTTAGTGGTGCGGTTGCTGATCCCAACCGTGGGGTGATTTTATTCGGGATCATCCAGTAAGGGATGGTTCCGGCCTTGTGTTGCAGGGGAGCGGGCGTACTCCTCGGTACGGTGATCTAGGCCACGTACTGTGATAGGTGGTACCCCAGTGCCTAGTCATTCGTTGGAAATCCATTTTTCCTACGTGTCTTGTACGGTATTTGTTTGTATTACCCACTTTTGTGGCTAGTATGCTGGAATTTAATAATGTAACAATTTCAGCTATTTTAATAAGTATGTGTATATAGACACTATTATAATATCAGAGGAATTTGATAAAAAGTGTTTTAGCTATCGTAAGGTAAAAACCCGACATGTTTATTTGTGGCGTGGTCTTACGAGATGCTTTTGTTTTCAAAGGGTTTGAAACTTTAATAATCAATTGAGTGTGATTTTCTCACGCTGGTATTCCAGACTGACTCGGGTATTGTTTTATATGATGCTCGGGTCAGACCGAGTATTATAGATTACAGGAAATGATGCTATGGAGCTGGATGGCGATACGTACTTCCGTATTTGAGTTATATATTCCGCTGTGTATTCAGATTGTGAGGACAAGTTATGATTACTGTCCAGTTGTATGATATTGATGTGATGAACTCTGATGATGTATTCTGTAAAAATATTGTATAAACAGATATATTTTTCTGTTTGAGTAAAGATCTGTGTTATTACCTATTATATTTTATTCCGCTGCGATGTGAGATTCTGTTGTTGATTTTCTGTTTCTTCTTCTTCTACCTCTTCTTCTTAACCAAATGGTCCAGTTTTTCGTGTTAGAAAAACTCGGGTTGTTACACTTGGTATCAGAGCTTAGGCTAGCGATAACCTTGGCTCTGTTGGGAATTTTGAGAGTACTAATAGATATGAGCGCGTATTTGTTAGTGGATATAAAAATGGTTTTATATTGTGTTGGTTGATTTATTGAGTGGCATATGAACCTTCGTCGGCACAGTCTGGACAACTGTATCGAAGGGGTTTCTAAACACTTGAATAAAACAGTTCGACACAATATTGTTTTAAATAGGGTGAATGAAATAATTTTGCCCAAATTATTTTTATATATAAAAGGATAACTTTTGTAAATTATATATTTGGTTGCTTGGTTGTTAGAAAGTGATGATATTAAATTATTATCATCATTGTGTAAAAAAAAAAAATTTTGAATCAGAAATTGGAAAAAAGTATAACCAAAGATGAAAGAATAAATTTATATAACAAAATGGAATTTGAAATATAGACTATAAATGAAATTTATAAATTGAGATAAACTTTATATACAAATGTGAATTACAAATGTGATTTAAAATCAAAAGAGATTAATTCATAAACAAATGAAATTTGTAAATGTAAATGGTAAAAGTGACTTATAACTTGAAATAAAATGTGATAGAATTCCAGAGTAATGTTTGGATATTAAGTTGGATGGATTTTGAATTTGAAGTTTTGGGAAAGATTTAAATTCCTTTGGATTTAAAAATAGTTTTTAAAGGTTTTGGGGAAATAATGGTGACATTATTTCATGAATATTTTTGAAATTGAATTGAAATCTGGTGGGATTTGGGATTTAAAAATGTTTGAAATATTTCAAAGTGATAAAAGCATTAAATTCTCTTTTGGTCGCTGGAAAATAATTTCGGTGATGACTGCAGCATCATCGATGTCTATTTTCGAGTTTCCAAAGAGAAATTGCTACCAAACTGTTTTAAATTGAAAATGATTGTGAACTGGGTTGGTTTTGAAATTCAAAGGGAAAATTGTTTGGTAAAAGCAGATTGTTTTGGAAATTGGGATTTGATGTGATATACCAGATGTGTATGAGTTATTTATGGATTCAAAATGGTTTTGAAATAAAACCGGGCAATTGGATTCTGGGAATTCTATTTAAAATTTAAATGTGGAAATTTAAATGAATCAACAATATAAAGTATAGAATGAAGTTGATTGAAATAAGAAAGGAATGAAAGTTAAATTCTGGGATTATAATTATGAGATGAAATTAACTCAATGAGTAATATAAGCTGGTAGATAAAAGAATTAGAGAACTTGAAGGTGAATGAATTGTAAAACTTGTATAAAAATTGTATCCTAGAATTAAAATTTAATTTGAGTATATGAAGGTGAATAAAATATATTTGAATTTAACTTAAGATAAGTTAAATAAGAATTGAGAATTGGAATTGAATTAAATGTAAATAAGTTGAAGTCGAATTGAATTGGATATAAAGGTAATGTAAAATGCTTATAATTGTGTAAAGAAATTCATATTCTTAAGTTCTTAAGTGTAATAATTTGAAATTTGATATAAAGATGGAAATGGACTTAAATGAATAGTCCCAGATCTTAAGTAAGTAAGTTAAAACTTATGAGTAGAAATGAAATTGTAAGTCATAAATGAGAATTCATTTCTTTGAACCATTAAGAGTTATAATTTGAAATTGTAATTATCAAATGGAAACGACTAAGATGAGCAATCTTAATTTTTAAATAAAGCCAAACTTGAATTATAAAATAAATTGAATTTAAGATGATTAAGTGAAGTGATATTTGGGATTTAAAAAGCAAGTATTTAATTTTAACCAGCGGAGGAACTAATTTGATAATAAATTAGTTAATGAAATTGAATTGTGAATTAATGAAATTAAATTAAAATAGTGATGGTTTGGATTTCGAATGGAATCCGAATAAGTGAAAATAAATAAATGGATGGAATTTGATTAAATAAGAATCAAATGAAAGATGGAAATAAAACTTAAAAGGGTTGGTTAAATGGAAAATAAACTTAAGCTATTGACTTAAGTAAATGTTGAATGGAAACTGAACTCAAATAGAGGAGTGGTTTAAATAAGTTGAGAAATAGTTATTTAATGAATTAACTTGGATTGTTGTCGAGCTAAATAAAAATTCAATTTTTGGAAGTTGAAGATGAATTGAACTTAAGGAAAAAATTGGAAATGAAGTAGTAAATTGAAGTAAGTTGGAATTCATCTGAAATTGGAATTCAATTTGAATATATACACTTCAGTGGTGAAGTAGTAAATAAATATAAGAAAGATTTATATTGGACTTAAGAATTGAAGAATGAAATTCTTAAGAAAATTGGTATTGGAAATATACTTAGTAATTTTGGATTGGAAAAATATATACTAAGTGAATAGTTGAATGAAGACTAAAACTGAAGTTGTGAAATGGGATAGTTGTGAATAAAGGGATAACAAATAAAAAGGGAATGTGAATAAAGGAGAATTGATATAACTAATAATCAATTAGGCTAATTACGTAAGATGTACGTATATTATTTTATTCGCATAGCTATTTGGTCCAGATATCGAACACAGAATTTCGAGATAGTTTTATCGATCCGAATCAGGATTTTTCACTCGATTTTCGACGGCGAACCTGGATATGGATTGTTGATTGATTCTGGAAATTCTCTATCATAGTTGGTGACTATGCAAGGAGAATGACGGTTTCTGATCAAGGAACCAGATCTGAGTCCGCACTAGGAAGTCGGGTGGACGATACTAGTTCGGAAGTGGAATTGTGTGATCGATTGAGCGATCGAATGTGATATTGCGTACGGATGATATATGTGCATCGTACGGGATTAAGTAAAGCAAATATTGAAAATTTGTAAAGAAAAGTATAAAATGACTTTGGGATTGTAATTGAATATTATTGCTTAGTAGGATATACAGGTGTATAAAAGCAATGGATAAATTGGGATTTTTGATTTAGAAGATAAAATTTAATGGCCCGACAAAAAGGTATGTATTTGAATTTCTATATGAAATCTGATTGGGTTTTGGATCCAGCCACTTGGCTTTTTGTTTTCTTTTTGAGATTGGGAGGCCGTAGAGCCATTTTGTAGTAGTACCGAGCTAGCCGCGCAAAGGAGACGCTGGCGAAATTTTTCGGAAATTTAGGGAGTTAGAAAAATTTTGGAAAATTTTGATAATTCAAAATTTGAATTCAAATTTAAATTTGAATGGATAAGTAGGTGGTATGAGTTGAACTTATGAATAAGTTTGGGAAGTTAAAAGATGATTAGTGTATCATTAATAAAAGATTGTTTGGGTATTGTTAAAACTGTTGAACTTGGGAAATAGTAATGGGTATTGGATCATTCTTCCTAACTAGTAATTTCGGGGACGAAATTCTTTTAAGGGGGGAGGAATGTGACGACCCGGAATTTTTGTATATTTGAAATGTGAATATTTAATTTATTTTAAATATCCGAAGGTTAAATTTTAACTTTAATTTCAAATATACAGTATTTATTTGGATAATTAATTATTGAATTTAATTATCGGGATTGGGTAAAATATTGAATCTTGATTTTAAGCCTGTTAAAAATAGTTCAAAGGTTCAGAAAATTTATATTGTTAATACTGAAGATGATAGAACTTTTAAAATGGAATTTTAAAGAGTTTTGTTCAGTTTTAAAAATATATCGTTGAAATTGAATTTAAAAATAGCCGTCCGAGGCACAGTCTCGGAATTCAGCGAAACCAGTTTCATTGGATCCGTAAGATTGAATTATTATCGGATTTCAATTTTCGTAGTGTTTTGAGTTGTCGTGTGATCGTATGGAATGTAAACGCGTTGAAATTAAATTGAAAATTTAATATTATAACTGGTCAATATATCTCCCATCAGTGCTTTTTGCTTTCATTTCTCAACACCTGTAGCAAGCCTATGCAGACCCGCAAGGCAGTTCAAAACACATGTTTCTCTTGGTATAACACGTGTCTTACCTAATAAACACGCGTCTTCTCTAAATAACAAAAGATAATGGCTGAACGACACCAGTTCACCTCTTTCCCAAAATTTATATTTCGTTCGCCCTCTTATAATCTAAAATCGAATATCTCTCTTCGATTCAACTCATTAAATCAAATTCGAGAAAGGGGGAAGGGGCATACGAGAATGGAAATCGCGAGGCTCGAATTCGCAAGGGAAAATAGGGCAAGTCGAATCGGAGCAGATAGGCGCCGCGTTCAGCTGGGTTGGCCACGATCGATGGGTTTCGTTCATCGCAATTTCACTTCCTCGCTGTCGAACGTAAGTAGGAGGAGAAGACTTCGGCCAGTTCGTCTTAGGCTGGCACTCGCGTGCGTGAACACGAGGTTCTAGAGCTTCGCGATTGGCCAGGGTTCAAGGAATAGGCGATCGCAGATCGACTGGTGGTAGGGTTTGATGGCGGCGTTCGAGCAGGGATTTTGGGTCGGTCGAGTTGGTAGTCGAGTTCGAGTATGGCCATGGATATTTGGCTGCCGCTGTTCGATGCAAGGTTGATGGGGCAGGGTCGAGTTCGGTTTTGGGCTTAGCGTTGGCACGGCAACTCGAACTATGTCGCAGTCGAAGTCGAGATGGCATGGGCAGGCCTCATGTATCATGCAGTAAGGTAATTTCTGTTTTAGTGTCAATTTAAGGTTAATGGTAGATTCAGCAGTGTTGTTTGAATTTAATTTGATTTATACATAGATTAAAGAAAAAAAAATGAATGATAATGAAATGATAATAATGGAATTTGTGGATGTAATTATGAATTTGGGGATTTATCAAACCATTTTAGTCTGGAATCAATAATGGAAACATAAAAGAGAATTTTATTGCAGTAAGGTATTTAGTTAATTTTATTTATTATGTAGATATACAGGTTACAGGATAATATAAATAGACATTGAGAATATATATATACATATATGCAATTTATGATATTTTATATGCAGGCAGTTTAGAAGTGAATATATAGTTTTAGCTGGAAGCTTGTTTAGTTAGATAAAACAAAAATATATGATTTTTGGTGAATATAGGAATTTTAAATTTGTTATGATTAAGGTTTAAATTTAAAATCAAATTATAAGTTAAAAATTTAAACCTATTAAGCGGTAATGAATTGTTTGGTAAGTTCAAATATTAATAAATCGTATAATGTTATTCAAGGTTTAAAATTCGAGAAGGAAGCAAGCTCAATTGGAAATGAGATGCTAATAGATCAAAGGTGAGTTAATCTCACTCAGTTGAATTTTATTTTAAATTTAAATGGTTAAATTTAAATAATTGATTGAATGATTGCATTGATTGAATATGCTATATTATATATATAGTAGTATATAGCAATATATACATATTGGCATATGTATATATTTGAGTTGTTGATATTCCCGCATAATAGCGGATGATTTATATAAATCCCATATACCGCGATATTCCACTTTGAAGTGGAATTGGTATTTTGCTAACGTCTGTGGATGCAGGGAAACAGGTTGGAGGGATCCAACTGGATTCCTCAAAATATTTAATTTTTGTTTAAATATTCTGTGATATGATTGTTGTTATCCTGTGATAATTTATATTGGATAATCTGGTTGGATTGAATATTTCAATAAAAGGAGTTATCAAAATATATTGGATTTTGAAAGAAATAAAAGAGTAAATTTTAAGAAAATAATTCAAGTGAATTGGAATAAGGGAATTTCGAAATAACAAGGGAAATATTAACTTTAAACTAAAGTGATATTAAATTTAAAGAATAAAGGATTTATTTTGAATGTAAGGATTAAATTTAATTAAAGGGTAAAGAAGGAATTTTGGAAGTTTAAAATTGGTATTTTCAGTTAAAAAGGGTTTTAACTCAAATAAAGGAATAAATCTAAAAGTTAATGTATTTTGAAATAAATGAAGTAGTAAAGGAAATTTATTTCAAAGTAAAGTAAAGTAAATTGGAAAATCAATTGGAAATTGATTTAGTTGTTTAAAATTGGAATTTTAAAAGAGAAGTGAGATTTTGGAGATATAAACTGGGTTTATAAAGTAAAATAAAATATCAGTGGATATTTGAATATAAATTCAAGAAGGGAATTTATAAAAAGATATGGTTTGGTTTAAAAATAAATGTTGATTTATTTTTAAAAAGATGGGAATGAGAAGTGTATTTCTCTGGATAGCCAAGTACGTTTTCAAAGTAATTTTTTATATAAGTTAAAAGTTCTAATTGTGTTTTTAAAAGCATGTTTTAGAAAATTGATTATTTCTAAATGTTAATTTCCTAAGTAAGTATTTTCAAAAATCTATTATTGTAGTAATTATATAAAAGAGATTTGCTATTATGTTTTAAAAGAAGAAATTTAGTTTATATTATAAAGTGGTTTATTTTAAAGTATATATTTTTAATAAAGTATTAAAGTAGTTGATTTCAATAGTATAAGATATATTTAAAATAAAGTGTTTTTAAATTATTTTAAAATCTAAAAGTGTTTGTACTTGGTGTTTCAGAGGAAATAAATATTTGGAAATGTATTCCGTAAGTGGAAACTGTTTTGAAATTGTTTTCAAATGAGTTTTGAAAATTCGGAAATATATCTTGGAAAGATATTTGGGCAAATAAATAATGTGGGAAATTATTTAATTGTGTGATGGTTGCTTGTGGATGTTAATTGATAGTTAAATAACCGACTATCAATATTGGCCAAATGCGCTGATCGTTTCGAAGAGACCGGGATCGAGTTTCCGTATACCGGGATTCTAGGTCTGGAGACTCGAATACCACTTCGATCCGGTTTGTACGTTTCGTGTAACGACTTCGGAGTCGAAGATGGAGCTGTGAAGTGCAAGGGCTAGTCGCTACTAATCCTGAGGATATTTCCAAAATGGATGTAGTAGGAATAGTGCCTTCGGTTCCGTTCGAACCCGGGACGGACTTGTATGGACGAATGCTTGCGAAACATCGTCAGCGGACGATGGGCATTCTAAGGGATATGTTCTCTAAAAGGTATCGTTTAGCCTCGAACCTCATCAACCGGGAATGACTGAAAATCAGGGGTTATGCAGCAAGGCTTCGTGGGTAGCTCCCACTGGAGGGTAAGGTCATCCCTGTCTAGATGTCCCTTTTTATTTCGGCTTAGTGGTGCGGTTGCTGATCCCAACCGTGGGGTGATTTTATTCGGGATCATCCAGTAAGGGATGGTTCCGGCCTTGTGTTGCAGGGGAGCGGGCGTACTCCTCGGTACGGTGATCTAGGCCACGTACTGTGATAGGTGGTACCCCAGTGCCTAGTCATTCGTTGGAAATCCATTTTTCCTACGTGTCTTGTACGGTATTTGTTTGTATTACCCACTTTTGTGGCTAGTATGCTGGAATTTAATAATGTAACAATTTCAGCTATTTTAATAAGTATGTGTATATAGACACTATTATAATATCAGAGGAATTTGATAAAAAGTGTTTTAGCTATCGTAAGGTAAAAACCCGACATGTTTATTTGTGGCGTGGTCTTACGAGATGCTTTTGTTTTCAAAGGGTTTGAAACTTTAATAATCAATTGAGTGTGATTTTCTCACGCTGGTATTCCAGACTGACTCGGGTATTGTTTTATATGATGCTCGGGTCAGACCGAGTATTATAGATTACAGGAAATGATGCTATGGAGCTGGATGGCGATACGTACTTCCGTATTTGAGTTATATATTCCGCTGTGTATTCAGATTGTGAGGACAAGTTATGATTACTGTCCAGTTGTATGATATTGATGTGATGAACTCTGATGATGTATTTTGTAAAAATATTGTATAAACAGATATATTTTTCTGTTTGAGTAAAGATCTGTGTTATTACCTATTATATTTTATTCCGCTGCGATGTGAGATTCTGTTGTTGATTTTCTGTTTCTTCTTCTTCTACCTCTTCTTCTTAACCAAATGGTCCGGTTTTTCGTGTTAGAAAAACTCGGGTTGTTACAAAAATAGGGATCTTAAGGCTAAATTATTACTAGAGAGGGGTGAATAGTGTTTAATTGATTATATGAATATTTTTCAAATTCTTTAAGATTCTACTTTGAATGATGTAATTAACAATCACAGAATCAAAGTACAGATAAAAGTAAATGAAGCAAAAATAAAAAGGAAAGAACATACTAGGATTTATACTGGTTCGGAGTTACCCTATATCCAGTCATGCACAATTCCTTGTACGAATTTCTTTTCAGCTAGTAAATGCAAATACAATCTCGATTTCAAAGCTATGAGGCACACTCTCCAGAATCCCAGCCTCTAGGTAGAGCCACTTGATTTCCACGCTATAAGCACACCCAGTAGATTTATGGGCTACTAAGCATACCCAATTGATTTAAATAGGCTACAATCACACCTACTTGGATTTTAGGGATACCAAGCACACCACGGTATAAAAGTATGATTTGATAGAGTTTACAGACTCAGATCTTTGATACTGATTACAATTGATCCTATAACTATTGAATAGCACTTGATCTTGAAATGAGAGAAATCGGAGAGTATATGAAAGAGAATCAAACTAGTAATAATTGAATTTGATTCTGGTCGAATTTTTGGTAGAGTTTCGATAGAAAATGATTTAGAAATCAAGAGAGTGAAAAGAGGAGAGAGAAATAAGAAAGTAGTTAATGAAAATTCGTTTGGAAGTCTGATATATATAGGGAAACAACGATCATGTTCATTCGTGAGGAGAAATGACAAAAAGACTCTTCCATTCAAAATTAGAATTTTGAAATTTACGGCTAGTTTGTCGACATATAGGTATCGGATATGTCGACATATCCTTCGCAAAACTAGAAAGCGCTATAAAAATTATTTCAAAAATTCATTGCTTTGTAAAATAATTTGATATTTTGTAGAGTTATTCAAATATAGTTTATACAAATTTTAATCAAAATATAACTTAATAAAACTTTATGAAATAATTTTGAAATATTTAATAAAATTATTCAATATAATGTAAATAATATATATAAAATCAATATAGTTATAAATTATTAAACTAAAAACAAAAATTCAATATATATAAACTTAAAAACACTAAAAAATATCTTTCTAAGTATAAGAGATTTGAAAATCATTTTGGAAAATATTTTGAAATGATTATTTTAAAAACAGAATATTTGAAAAACAATTTAAAATAAAATTAGAGAAGACGAGAGATCAGGAAAGTGCTATCAAGGTTTTAACATTAATTCAATGAATCTATAACTTATCTGGAATATCTTGAAATCTTGAACTCTTCAATACTCATGAGTCTTCATTCTTGAACTCTTGAAACTTTATATCAACATCTTGAATCTACTCATGATATCAGCATCTTGATACTGTACAGTCTTCTTAATCAATACATGTCTAATATATTGCACTAGTACTATATATATCTTGATAAAACATTAGTATCTATATTTCATACAATGTCCTATAGTTGTTATCATCAAAACTAATACCTATGTTACTAACATAAACAGCCACGCCCTTGTGCCTAAAAAATATGAAATCTTTTTCCTTCAGCCTATTTACCTGTTTAATTATTTATATTTGAATTTGAGTTCGAGTTAAATTATTTTAAACTTGAAAACTTCAAATACTCATACTTAATTTAATTTACTTACTTAATTTAATTTGTTGTAACAAAAAGAATCAACAATATTACGTGTCTACCGACCTATATTTATACACCATTTTTTCTAGTTATTTAGCGATTTGGGATTATTCCAATTTCAAATCATCGTTCCTCCTTAACATATGTGAGACAACCTTAACAAACATGTACTCGTATCTTTAATATTTCTTAATAAACTAGCAATTCTATAAACTCATACGATTAAAGCTTAAGCCATGATGATCTATGGCCTAGCAATATCCTTCCATCGAATACCATGTGCATTACTCAATATGCTACATAGTGAATCAATATATTACTTTTACTGATTCAAGCCACCCAGTTTACTATTTAGGGTTTAGAAACATGGTGGTCAACCAAGTATACCTTCCATGGATGTTAGAGATGGGCCTGCAAATAATATGGGCAAAAAATTGTGCATGGGCATGTTTGAAATTAAATTGTTATGCCTTATTTTACAAGCAAATCGGTGTTCAATATGCAAAATTATGATTTTTCAGGAAATTATTGTCAAGGACAAAATTTCTCAGCGTTTTTGCCTCAAGGACAGGCCTTCAATATTTTATCCTGAAGGACAACTTTCTTTAGGTATCAGTTTTTAGTCATTGATAGCAGTTTTTAGGTATCAGTTTGTAGTTATCGGTAGCAGTTTTTAGGTATCAGTTTTTTTAGCTTGGTAGCAGTTTTGTTGTCCTTATGAATAATTTTGAAAAATGTTTGTCCTTATGAATAATTTTTAGACCAATGTTTGTCCTTGTAAAAATATTGAGGTTGTGTCCTTGAGGCAAAAAATATACAAATCTTTGTCCTTTAAATTAATTCCTCCTATATTTAAAACGTATACACGATGCATGTATTTTTAAAAAAACAAACAATTTGGAAAATGACTCTAGCATATAAAATAGAAAACAATTTTATTTTGTTTTTCACGTTTTAAAGAAAATATTAAAAGAATGAAAAAAACCATCCTCTCCATTGTCCCTCCATCCTCTTCGTCGTTCCTCCATCATTGTCGTAATGGTCTAAAATTTTAAATTTCTCTTCCCTTATCATTATATTTTGTTATGAATATTGAAATCAGAAAACACAAAATACAAAATGAAACCAAACAGACCCTCAATATCTTCAAAATATATCATATTTATGGTTGCGACATTATTTAATTGCATTTGTTTTTTATTTTGGAATAATTTTTTCATTTGCTAACTTACATGTAGTCAGTTGAAAAAACATATTACGGCTCAAAGTTCTAATGGAAACCTTCACCAGACCTTTAATTACAAATACATGAAAGCATGGAAATGGAATTTCTTTACTGAACTAAAATTCCATGTGTTGGATGAAGTTGCCATGATTACTGTGTACAACATTAAAGTTTACTGCATTCCCACTTTATTCCATTGACTAACACAATGTATTCCCATTATATTCTCTAATGCAAATTCTATGAGTTTGATAAATTTATATTGCTTTTGTCAACTGAGCTTCATTATTGATCAATCCAAACTTTTTTAACCGTTAATATTCATATTATCTCCTTAATACCATAATTGCACATTTGTATTTAAACTAACAATCCCATATACCTTTCCAATTATGCCTAAAAGCAAGCAATGAATATGATTTTATGATAATGTTTACGTTCGAGATTTGTAGGTATCCATGTACTTAACATGGTTCTGTGCAGTTAAAGCCACGCTAAAGCCTCGTCAAACCCCCATTATAGCACATAGCACTCTCTGATCTATCAGAATCAATAGAATGTAGTAGATACGAGACATTATTTCTCTCAAGACAAAGCTGGTACAAAGCAATATGAAGACCTGACCCAATATACAATGAGTTGTAACTTTACACTATAAATACATTGTATAGTGCAATAGTTTGTATTATGAAATCAAATAAATGAAAGTTTCTTCATTACAACTTTATACAAATTCTCGCAATAATAAATTTTAGATTTAACTTGATTTCTAACTTGGTATCAGAGCAACATTGCCTAATGGCTACATCATCGTTGTGCCTTGCTAGAACTCCATCAGAATAGTTTCATCATATGAATTTGCCTGCAACTTCTTCTCTTTAGAGGAAACACATTATCAAAGAAGTTTTTAACCAATTATACCCACATTTAGCACCCCTCGAAGGAAGACCTCATTATCAGAAAATCCCATTACCCACCTTAGTTCGGTCATCCTCTACAAGAACTCAATCCTTGAAGAAGTGCCATGCCAGAAAGTAGGTTAGAATACTGTCAACATCCCCATCTTTAACCGCACCACCTCGATTATCAAGAAAGTGTGATTGCATTGTTTCTTTCCTTCAGTTTCATCATTGATCATCTTTTCTTGCCAATTTCTTTGGAACTTCTTGATCAGTTTCAGTGTTCATTCATAAGCAATGGGAATAGAAGTGAAGATAACTCCTCAAACTCCTCTCCACCACCACCAAAATCTGGCACTACCTAACAAAATCCACCCGATGATCCAATCAAGTCTTTCATAAACCCACAAAGTCAAGTTATCACCATTCAACTTGATGAAGGCAATTACTTGCTTTGGAAATTTCAAGTAAAGATTGCCATAAGAGAATATGGACTTGAAGATTTCATTCTTGGAACTACAAACATTCCTGAAAGATACACTACTGATAGTGAGGTAAATTAATCGGAAATAAAGATTACATCACATATTCAAGACAAGACAGTTTGTTAAGTGCTTGGTTGTTACCTCTATAAGTGTCAGTCTCCTACCACAAATAGTAGGCTGTAAAACGGCCCAAGGAATCTGATCAACGATTGAACAGATTTTCAGTTTTATATCAACTGCAAAAGTTATGCATTATAAAAGACAGATGCATAATCAAAGAAAGGATAATTTTTCTATGAGAGAATATCTTACGAAAATGAAAACATATTGTGATCTGTTGGAAGTTGCTAGCCATAAGGTTACGGACACTGAAAAGGTATTAAGTATCATAAATGGTGAATAAAAAAATGCTTTTCTTTCATGTCTTCGTCTCTGGATCTCTCCGCCCCTCCTTTCTCCATCTCGTCCCCTCTTTCCTCTCCTCCTCCTTCCCCCCGCAGCCTTTATCCCCCATTCCTGATCCGATGTTGGACGAGGCTCTCTTGTCGGAGCCCTCGAATAGCAATTTTCCTCTTCCATCCTTTCTGCCTACGCCAGCCCAGCCTTATTTTCGCGACAGATCCTTTAATGAAGTGGTTAAGGTCGAACATGCGCCTCGGCCCTCTCGTCCCTCTTCCGTCAAACCCTCTCCCGCGATGAAGCATTGACTTCTTCCCGCCTTCAAATCCATTTCTCTGACAATAGATTTTTTGAAAAAAAGAATCATTGTTTGAAATGTGCCGCATTGGGCCACGTTGCTAACTCCTGCAGGGACAAACATGTGTGCTTCGGGTGTGGGTTCTTTGGGCATTCGATCTCAGTCTGCAAACAACAAAAGGTGGGACAAAAACTTCCTTTACATTCTTTCCCAATCTCCAAGATAAACCCTTCTTCTTCCAAATCCCATACCAAGATTTCTATCGTTCCCTTGGCCCCACCCTCTCTTTCTTCTGCCCCTCTATCCAATCACCCTACGCCTCGCAAACCCCCTCCATCTTTTCCTTATCCTATCATTCCTCTTCTCCTACGACTGTGGTCGTTCCCTCTCCTCTCTCTAATTTAGTTGCTATCTCCATCATTACAGGTTATTGGAATATGGAACCGGTTCGTCTCTCCCTTGTCGCCACCTTCTACACTGATGACTGGGAGATTTCCCTCCCTTTTGACTGTAGTTTCCTTATCCGCTTTCCTTCCACCGACCTCTGACTCAGACTACTAGTTGTCATTTCATTATTAAGACAGGTGGGTCGCTATACATTGCTCAGTGGACTCCAGCATCAGACGCCTACATCAGGGAGTACTAGCCTCCATCCTGGGTCTGTATCTAGCGTGTTTCGGAGAATGTTCGCTCCTTGAACATCTTCCTTTCTACATTGCTCCGCCCCTTGGCCTTTCTGTAGACTTTAACTCTTGGGAGTGGGTCCTAGCAGACCACCGTTTCATGTTCGTTCAGATGAACATTGATAAAGCCGTAACTCTCCCTTATTTGTCCATTGCTGAGGTGAATTATTTCGACTATAGAATTTCAGTGGAGCATTGGGCTCATGTCCATCTGGTCCTTGACTCCACCGAACTTACGCTCAGGGAAGATTTCACTGGCACTTGGCAAAATCTCTACGAGCCTCTTTATCTCCCTCCCTTATCTCTGGATTCCCCTCATTCAGAACCAAGATTTGATGTTAAGTTTGTTGAAGCTGAATTTGCAGATGTCTCTACCAGTGCCCTTCAGTGACTTAGAACCCAGCTTCCCTCAAAGATTTATCTTTTGAAGTTATTGGCCCAAGAGGTTGGGACCTTTGGCCAGCTTCCCTTGAACCTAGATGGGACCCGTTGAATGATATTGACCTTTCCACCCCTCCCCTCTCTGTTTTACCTTCCTCCCCGCTGTTAGCCCTCCCCTGCTGCTAGCCCTCCCCTGCATGATCTCCTAGTGGATTTCAACCTGGAGGCTTCTTCCCCGATTCAGAATTACCTTTAACCCTCCCAGCAGCAGCTTCTTCCAGCTTTCTCTACCACTTCAGTTAGACGTAGTGCTCGATTGCTGCCGTGCAATGCTAGATCCACGCCCCCCGCCTCTAATATTGTTTTTCAACTTGCTATTTTTACTTCAGCTAACTCCAGTTTAAACAAAAACATTTCACGTTGCATGGGAATTGATTTATTACCCGATGATTATTCGGCCATGCAAGCATTGGAAAAGAAGCTCTTGTCCTTTTCCTCATGAAGATTCTTTCCTGGAATGTTAGGGGCTTGGAGACCTCGATAAATGTGGCTCTATCCATCATATTTTATCCACATTACATCTTAATATTCTTTTCATCCAAGATCCAAATTAGTTGACCCCCCTCTCTTTGCTTTGTCACCTTGGGGGCCCTAGCCTCTCCGATTGGGTCTTTATTAATGCATGTGATTCCAGAGGTGGTATTTTGACTGCCTGGAACGAATCTCTATGGTCTCTCTCCCAAATCATTAAACACCCATCGTTCTTCATTTTGCCTTGAAATTGATCCCTTCGGAAGTCGCCTATTTCTTTTCAAATATTTATGGTCTTCATACTAGTCAGGATAGACACGCTTTGTGATCTAATTTCTCTGATGTTGCTAAATTTTCTTTTGGTCCTTAGGGTGACTTTAATATCACTCATGATAACTCTGAGAGTAATTCGTCTGGGTCCTATGGCCCTAATTCATCAGCTTTTAATGACTTCATCCATTCTTGCACCCTGTTTGACCCTCCTATATCTACTCGTCTTTTCACTTGGAGAAATTGTCGTTCTACTCCCACCCTCGTCAAACTCGATCACTTCCTTTTCAATTCAGCTTGGGGTGAGGCTCACCCCCTCTCTTCTACCCATGGCCTTCCTACTATCCTTTCTGAATTATTCCCTATCCTCTTGGACTCCGGTGCCTATCGACTCCCTATATCTTCTTTCAGATTTGAGAGACTTTGGCTCTTGAAGCCTGGTTTTGAAGACTTCATTAAGACCGCTTGGTCTGGCACTCTCTCCTAGCTATCCGCCTTTGCTATAATGGTCGTTAAACTCAGATCTCTTCGCAAGCTTCCAGACCTTAGTCCAGATCTATCTGGGGATCTCTCAGATCTAGAATCGCCACTACCCAAGATGCAATCCTTGACCTCAACATCAAAGAAGAATCCTCTCTCCTCTCTGCTTCGGATTCCAACTTGCTCCGTTCCTTGTAATCTGAGTTGGACAGAATACTCAAGCAGGAAGAAATTAGGTGAAAGCAAAGATTTAATTCTAAGAGGTTGACCGATGGTGATAGAAATGTAGCTTATTTTCACTGTTTTTCCAATGGCAGAAAGAGAGCAAACCTTATTTTTGAAATCCAATACAATTCCAGGATCAGTTTGACCTTAACAGGCTCTTTACCTCGCACTATCGGAAGCTCATTGGTCATGCCCCTCCACCTCTACCTCCTATCGCTTGGAATGTGCTATACCCGAACCCTTCACCCATCCACCTCAATAACCCCTTCTCCAAAGCCGAAATACTAGCTGGCCTCTATGAGATGGAAGATGACATATCCCGTAGCCTTGATGGCTTTAGTCCCCTTTTCTTCAAGCGCTTCTGGCCCATTTTTCATGGTGATATTCTCACTCTATTCTCAGAATTCTATACCTATCTTTCCTATATTGCTAGAGTTAACTATGCTAATGTGATCTTGCTTCCTGAGAAGACTGTTGCAAATCACCTTTCAGATTTCTGCCCTATTAATCTCCTTAGTACCACTTTCAAGCTCATTACTAAATTGCTAGCTATCCGCTTTTAAAGTTCAATCTCTCAGTTGGTTAGGGAGGAACAATCTGCTTTTATTCTTGGCTATAATACCTCGACTATGTGGCCGCTACTCAAAAGGTAGTCTCTCACTACTACTTGACCTCTACTCCTGGAGTGCTTTTGTAACTCGACTTTTCCAAGTCTTCTGATTCAGTCAGTTAGCATTTCATTCTTGACCTGATATCCCACTGTGGGTTTTCTGCTCATTGGATAGATTGGATTTTTCATATTCTTACCTCCAGTATGTCCACCATATTGGTCAATGGGGTGTGTGGAGGTCTTATCAAATCTGCTCATGGCTTGCGTCAAGGAGACCCCCTCTCGCCTCTGCTTTTCATTCTTGTTGCCGATGTCTTTAATCATATGATCAAATTGGCTATCTCTCACTACCTGCTTGATGGTATCAGTCTTCCAAACTCGAGTGTTTCCTTTTCCAATATTCAATTCATTGATGACACGATTCCATTCTCCTCGCCTGCCCTGGGTCATATCCGCTGCCTTAAAGTTCTGTTGTATGTTTCTGAAATTATTTCGGGCCTATCCATTAACTTCTGTAAGAGCATAATCACTATGCTTGGTGGAGCTAACCATCTTAGGATCCTTGGGGCAACCACACTCAATCGCGGTACTGAGCGGTTTCTCATCTCTTACCATGGGATCATTATCCGTCCAACGAAATTGATTCGCTTTGATTGGCTCCGGTACATATCCAACGTTTCCTCACATTTAGCTACCTAGAAAGCCTCTTCCATCACCATGGTTGGACGTTTAATTTTGATTAAATCTATCCTTTCTGCTACCCCTACCTGTTGGATTTCATTTCACATAATTCCTAGATGGGTTATTTCAGCTATTGACAAACTTAGCTGGTCTTTCCTATAGCATGGCATGCGAGCTAAGAATCTAGTTGGTCTATAGTTTGCAAAGATGTATCTCAAGGTGGCCTGGGTATTCCGGACTTGTTCTTCTTCAATCTGGAACTCCTTTCCAAATGGATTTGGTGATGTCTCTCCTCTGATACTCCTCTATGGGAGGCTTGAATCCTGGCTATACATTACGACTCCAATCCCTTCTGTATCCTCTTCTCTGCTCCCACCAACCTCCTTTCTCCTTTCTGGGCTGGCGTCCCCTATTCCATCCCATGGGTTTTCCGATTTTTTCATGTCCTAATTGGGAATGGACATTCCTGCTCTCTCTGGCATGACTCTTGGTTTAATAACCCACCCTTATCCAATTCATTCCCTGATCTCTTCTCCGTGGTCTCCAACAAATCCACATTTATTTTCAAGGTTATCTCCCTTGGTATCCATGGCTTCTCATTCGACCTTGCAATCTCTGGCTCTTCCCTCGCCCAACTCCTCCAAATTCTGTGCATCCTTCAGCCATCCACCCATCCTCGTCCCTTGACAACTTCTTCTAGGGTCTGACCTTTGGTAAATCTTTCTCGGTTTCTTCGTGCTACCTTGCCTTTACCAATTCGAGCAGAATGTTTTCTTTCCCTTGATTTTGGAAATGCAAATTCTCCCCTCGAGATCATTTCTTCATGTGGATCCTTACTCTAGACAAAGCTAACACTAAGGACATGCTCATTCGTAAGGGCATCCTGATTAATCCTTTATGTGTCCTTTGCTCCACTTTTAATGAGTCCTTCCAGCACCTTTTCTTCGACTGTGACTTCTCCTACTACGTTTGGGCAACATTTATTGCACTCCTGCTTGGCTATATCCCAGCTATCTCGGCCTATTATGACCACTGTTAATATTCTAGCCCTCCCCAGATTTAGATTGCTTCATCGCTACGTTCAGTTGGGCTATTTGGCAGGAGAGGAATTTTCGCTATTTCAGGAATGCTTTGCGTTCCAAACTAAGTATTTGCTATAAGATTTCTAATCTTTTCTACTCGTGGACAGGTAAGAGATCTTTGTCTCCTATTTATTTGAGCATTGCCGCGGTGAATTCAAATATTGAATCGGTAGGAAGTTCGGAGATTCCGGATAGTGGTAAGGCTGGCCCCTCAGTCCGTCGTGATTTTACTCATCCATGGTGATGCCCGGGTCCGGTTTCCGTCAACATGGTTATGCAGTTCTTTTGGTTTCTATGGTTGGAGTTGTTGCATGCATGGGGTTGTGATTGTGATGTATTATTTTGTTATGTTTCCCTACTTTGTATTTTTTAGTCTATCGATGTTGCGTTGTATATATCTTTACATTTCCTAGTTTATCTCTCAATAATGGCTACCGGCCTATCCTATTGACTAGATCTATATTATTATATTATTATCTAACCGATTGTGTAGTCTCACACTACACAATTGTTTTCATCAAAAAAAGTATCATGAATGGTTTAGATGAAGAATATTAATATGTTGCACCAGTTATTTTATCAAAAGAAACCACTCCAACACTTCAATATGTTCGTTCTACATTACTTGCACATGAAGGTAGAATAGAACAAAAGGAACCCCTAAATACAGATATGTTAGTTAATCTTGCATCTCAATTAAGAAACAGAAATTAGAATAGTGGCAACACTAATCAGAATTATCAAAGAGGTGGTCAGAGTTTTAGAGGCAGAGGCAGAGGAGGTGGATGGAACAAAAACAATAGATTAACTTGTCACATCTAAGAGAAATATGGTCACATGGCAAATAAGTGCTATTTTAGATTTGATGCTTACTTTACCTCTATACAACAAACCTCTAACAATGCTCAAAGAAACTATAACCCCCGTGCAAATCTTGCTAATATGCAACAAGAATGAAGAACTAAAGCAATAGGTTCAAGAATTTCTCACTAGAATGATGCGGCAAAATATAAGGACAACCAAGATGAATGTTGATACCTAGATTAAGGAGCCACAAATCATGTAACAATAAATCTCGACAACTTGAATCTTGACAACAAAGAGTATAGAGGTAATCAATCCATACACATGGGAATGGTGAGTCTATTAGAATAACCCACAGTGGAATTGCCTAAGTCAAAGGTAAAAGGAAACTTTAACTTAATAAAAACATGCCTCACATCAAGAAAAGTTTTATAAATGTATTACAATTTGCAAGTGATAACAGTGTATACTTTGAATTTTATCCTAAGTATTTCTTAGTTAGGGACATACCAACTAAGGAAATTCTATTGCAGGGTGAAGCACATGAAGGGTTGTATAGATCCAACGTAGTTGATTCCGAGAACTCTGGAAATAGTGAAAACATTGCAATCTGTCTGAAATTGCTCAAAAAAAAGTAGTAAGAACATGTCTGATATATGGCATTGGAGATTAGGACATCCTAATGTTAATGTTGTAAAGGAGGTACTAATTGATAATAAAATTCCTCTTGAAAATATTACTCTACCTTATGTGTGTACATTTTTTCAAATGGGTAAAAGTCACAACTCACTTTCCAAAATTCACAAACCAAGTATAGCAAACTTTTGGAGATGATAGCCACTGATTTATGGGGTCTTACACCCATCAATTCAGACTATGACTTCAAATATTACATATCTTTTGTTGATGCATATTCTAGATATATCTGGATCTATTTTCTTAAAACTAAGTCAGCGACATGTAATGTACTTGTACACTTTATATCTCAAGCTGAAAGGCAAACAAACCATCAAGCTAAAATAATACAAACTGATGGTGGAACTGAGTTCAAACCACTTGGCGATTATTTTCAAAAAAAGGGAACAGTTCATAGAATTACATATCCATAAATGTCTGAACAAAATGGTTTAGTTGAAAGGAAACATAGACATATAATGGAAATTGGTCTAACATTACTAGCTCAAGCATTAATTTCATTAAAATTCTGGCCTGACTCATTTAGTACTGTTGTTTATTTAATTAATAGACTACCAACCAAAGCACTAGAAAATAAGAGCCCCATTGAAAAACTACTCAATATAAGGCCTGACTATCAATATTTAAAAACATTTGGGTGTTTGTGTTTTCCCTGCCTAAGTTCATATAACACACATAAATTAGATTTTAGATCATCTCCTTGTACTTTTCTTTGTTATGCCATAAATAAAAAAGATTATAAATGTCTAACCAGCAATGGGAAAATTATTGTGTCAAGACATGTTGTTTTCAATGAGCAATTTTTCCCTTTTCATAAACAGTAGTAAACCTTCTCAAACAGTAGTAAACCTTTTCAAAACATATATAATCTAAAAATTTCAATACTTGCTATACCTTTGCAACTAGATAGGTTTGTAGGAATTTGGGTTGAAGAGGATCAGAATGAGACTGACCCACAACTCACTGTGTCAAGCATCAGACCAGGTCATGGATGTATAGACTCAGGACCCACTAGTCATACTCCTCGACATGGTGATAGTCAGCATCAGGACATATAACAAGAACAGGAAGAAATAGTTTCATCCAGTTCTCAACAAAGGGTCACTGAAAGACTCACAAGTCAGGCATCACCTGCACAAACTCAGCATCATATGATCATAAGAGCAAAAAGTGGTATATTCAATCCAAAAATATATTCTACAAACTTGGATGAAGAAGAACAAGAAACATATGATTGAGCTATAAAAAGTGACAAGTGACAAACAACTATGGAAGAGGAATACAATGCTCTCATGAAAAATAATACATGGAAACTTGTTCAAGCACTGAGAAACAAAAATATTATAGGCTGCAAGTGGATGTACAAGATCAAGAGAAATCCAAATTATACAATATAAAAGCACAAGGCTAGATTAGTAGCAAAATGTTACACTCAACAACATGGTTTTGATTCAATAGAAACTTTCTCATCAGTTGTCAAGCTAACTACAATCAGAGTAGTATTGACTATTGCATTACACAATAAATTGAAAATTAGACAATTGGATGTCACCATGCATTTCTAAATGGTGACTTACAAGCGGAAGTGTATGTGGAGCAACCATGTGGATTTAAACAAGCAAATAGCATAGAAATGTGTGAAAATTAAACAAGACAATCTATGGTCAAAAGTAGGCACCAAGGGTCTGTTTTGAAAAACTCAAGTCAATTCTAATTAGGTTGAATTATCATCCAACCAAATCAGACAACTCTTTATTTACTAAATTTTATAATGATGCTATAATTTACATACTAATATACGTTGATGACTTTATAATTACAGGTTACAATAAAGCAGAAATAAAAAAACTAATACAGTAATTGGATTAGCAATTCTCAATTAAAGATTTGAGAGATCTCAATTATTTTCTGGGCTTAGAAGTTAAAAAAATATCAAATTCCTAGATTCACTTAAGGCTGAAAAAATACATTTAAGAAATTCTCAACAAATCAAAGATGAATCAAGCCAACCCACTTCCTACTCCAATGGTTAGTAGTCTAAATTTGTCAAATCATCAAGATGAACCAATTGCAAATGAAAAACAATATAGAAGTATAGTTGAAGCACTACAATATGTTACTATAACAAAGCCGGATATAGCACTTAGTGTAAACAAAGTGTGTTAGTTTATGCAAGCACCACTTAATCAACATTGGAAAGCTGTTAAAAGAATTCTGTGGTACTTAAGAGGAACAATCAATTAAAGTTTGGTTCTTAAAGCAGGCAACAACATCAACATAAATGGCTACGCAGACGCAGATTGGGCTATAGATCTAGATGACAGAAAATCAACTATAGGATATTGTATTTACTTATGGGGAAATCCTATATCATGATGCTCTAAGAGACGGTCTACAATCTCAAGATCAAATATTGAAGCTGAATTTAGAAGTTTGGCTAGTGCCATAGCAGTGATTATGTGGATTGAATCTCCACCGAGTGAACTAAAAGTTAGCACAAATAAGAGATCTACAATATGGTGTGACAATTTGAGCATAGTATCACTAACAACCAATCCAATATTACATTCAACGACTAAACACATAAAGTGAGACCTATACTTCATTTGAGAACAAGTACTAGAGAAAAAGCTAGACATAAACCACTTACCTGCCACTTACCAGAGAGTTGACATTCAAATTAAGCAACTATCAGCCAAAAGCTTTATTCAACCGAGGTAGTGGCTACAGATTGAAGAAACTGCAAGTAACTCAAAGAAGATGCCAAGCTGAAGATTACTTGACGAGAAGTCAAAAACCCTAAATCTGATTAAAGCCTCAAATCGAGAAGAAACAAGCAACCGAAGCAACACAGAGTGTCATACTTTTGAATTAGACACAAAAATTTCATCTAAATTAGAGAATGATTAAAGATTGAAGAAATCGCATAAGACAATTTAGGGGAGATGGAAACCCTAGTTCGAATTGAAGGGGAATATTGGAGTGAATAGAAAGCAGCAGATACGAGACTTTATTTCTCTCAAGACAAAGCGGATACAAAGCAATATGAAGACCCGGCCTAATATACAATGAACCGTTACTTTACATTGTAAATATATTGTAAGTGTAATAATTTTTATTATGAAATAAGATAAATGAAAGTTTTTTCATTGAAACTTTATACAAATTCTCTCAATAATAAATTTCAGATTTACCTTGATTTCTAACTCGATCGCTATGCTATTTCAATTTAGCGTTATTAAACAGTTGATCTGCTTTAAGACCCACTATTTTCTACTAAACCGCTTTAGTAATATTAGTATACAAAGGTAAATTTGACCAGTTCTCTTTTAAACAAAATCAACAAAGTTATGATAAAAACCTAATTTTAAGGCATAAGTGCTCAATATAAGTTAGAAATCTATTGCAATCACCAAATCTAATCTACATAAATCATAATATTCTTTAGTTTTGTTATATAAGATTAAATAGTAAATTTGGATAGTAAATAAATTTAATAATTTAAAGTGTAATTTTTGCAAGTGTAATTTTAATAGTAAATAAATTATATTAGTATTGAACCATAACTGATGATACTGCGTTTCAAAATAGAGATGCTGATGGGATGGAAGTGCCAAAGCTTAAAACTATGGTGATTACAGCTGCGATTGTACCAGTGACAGTGCATCAAGTCCTTATTGAATGTAGGAGCTTGATGAATATCTTATTCAAACAAACCTTTAACAAGATGCGCCTTGATAAGAAGGATCTGAAGCCGTGTAAATCTTGCAATCCAAGGGTTTACCGGAGAGGCTAAGGAACTGTTAGGGTGCACTAAATTTCCGGTTGAGTTGGGAAAAGGAGACCGTAGGGTTGTGCAGGTACAAATGTTTGTTGTAGTGGACGGATTTTCAGCATATAATGCTTTTCTAGGCCGATTGGCCCTTGTTAGTTCTTGAGATTCACTTGCTCCGTAGTGTTTGATAATGAAATTTTCGATGAGGAATGAAGCAGGGGCAATTCAAGGTGACCAAATCACAGGTCGACAGTGCTACATTGCTGAGCTCAAAGTGGCAAGGTGACAAGAGAAGGGGGAAGAATACATAGAAGCCTCTATGTATCAAGTCCTCTGAGGCATAGCTACCACCACCTAAGCCCTTGCTCCGGTTTAATGGAAATTTACACAAGCTAATGGACCTATGAAAAGAGCTAGAGGACGTGAGGGTGGCCCTGGCAGTGCTGACAATCAACATACCGATTAATGATGATGACCTTACGTAGGTTCTCAAGATTGGGTCTTAGCTCGGGCTAAAGATGAGAAAGGATTTGGTAGGGTTTCTTTAGGCAAAATAGACATGTTTACTTGGACGCATTCCAATATGTATGGAATTTTGTCAGAGATAACATGCAATGCATTGAATGTGAACCCAAGTTACCCTCCTATAAAGCAAAAAAGGCTTAACATGGAGCCAGAGCAATCCATTGTGTTGAAGGAAGAAGTGGATAAGCTGAAAGCAATTAGCTTCATCACGATGTATTATACTCAAAGTGGGTATTGAATCCTATGTCGGTCAAGAAGGTGAATTGGAAGCAGTGGATATGCAATGATTATTCCAACACGAATAAAGCATGCCTAAAGGACAATTTCCTCTTATCAAGGATACACCAACTTGTGGATGGAACGACCAAATATGAATTGTTATCCTTTATGGATGCATGCTTCAGCTACAATCAGATTGCAATAAACGTCCCGGATCAAAAACATATGTGTTTCATCATAGATCTGGGGCTGTATTGTTGTTGAGTAATGTCGTATAGACTAAAGAAGGAGCTACTTACTAGCGGTTAGTGAATAAAATGTTTAGAGACCAGATTGAACGAACTATGGAGGTCTATGTTGACGATATGTTTGTGAAGTCACAATGATCGATGAACCCCATGAGTGATTTCTCTGGGATGTTCAATGTACTTCAGATCAATCCAGTAAATTATCTTTCGGAGTCGCATTGGGCAAGTTCTTGGGTTTCATTGTGAACTCAAGGGGCAATGAAGCTAACTTTGAACAAATTAAAGCACTGAGAGAGGTTACTGCCCTAAAGACAACAAGGGAAATGCAAAGCTTGAATGGTAAAGTCACTACACTGAGTCAGTTCATTTCAAAGGTGACCGACCGGTATATACCATTCTTTTATGCCCTCAAAAAAGCGAAAGTAAGGTTCAAATGTATGAAGTAATGTCAAGATGCTTTCCATAATTTATTAGGCCATATGAAGAGACCACCGGTTCTATTGAAGCTTTTGGAAGGAGAAGACCTATATATTTACTTAGCAATTTCTTCCCATGCATTAAGGGAAGCCTTGGTATGTGAGGAGTGTAGAATCCCAAAGCCGGTTTATTATATAAGGGAGCGGTTTATCAGAGCAAAAAATAATTATCAACGTTGGAGAAATTGACATACTGTTTGTTGATTGTCGCATAGAAGTTGAGGCCATACTTGCAGGCTCATCCAATGAGAGGGTTGACTAACCAGCCATTAGGATAAATGCTACATCAGCTTGAGAGTTTGGGAAGATTGATAAAGAGAACATACTGTTGAGGCAGTATGATATATCTTACCATCCTAGGAATGCGATTCAAGGATAGCATTGGCAGATTTCATTGTTGAGTTCACTGTTTGGCATAACGAAGTGGAAGAAGATATGGTCCGACTCTCCTTATGTATGTTCTATATATGGAGCCTCTAACAAACATTATTCTATGGCATGAGTGGTTCTCGTGACCCCAGAAGGATGGAGGATATGCTATGATTTGAGGCTAGAGTTCCGAGCGATAAACATTGAAGCTGAATATGAATCATTGATTATTGGACTCAAGATAGCAAAGGAATTAGGAGTCAAGAAGTTAAATATATTCAGTGACCCTTGGTTGGTGATCTGCCAGGTGAATAAGGAATTTCAGGGTTAAAACTATGAGACTTGCCCCTTGCCCGATGAAAGTGTTCGAGCTGTTGAATGATATCGAACATTACACAATAATGTACACCCTAAGGAAGAGAATACGAAAGTCGATTCACTACCAAACTGGCCAGCTCTAGAGTTGCATAGCTCTTGGGAATTGTTTTGATAGAGGTTTTGTCGACTCCATGATTTGAAGAGATGGATGTTGATTAGAGCTTGAGGTTCGAGAAAGAGAAGGGGTCATGGATGACTTTGATTAAAGAATATTTGTTAAAAGGGAATCTCCCGAAAGGAAGGAACGAACAACGAAAGCTCTTGCAGAAAGTTCCTCAGTTCATTATGCTAGGAGTATTATATAGGATAGGATTCTCAATGTTCGTGCTGAGGTGTGTCACCAAAGATGAAGCTAAGAAGATCCTTGCAAATGTGCATGAAGGAAGCTATGGCACACTGGAAGGCGAACATTAGCAAAGAAGTCACTATGGATATTTTTGGTTGAAGTGGACTTACAACGATCACTTCAAACAAAGTGATCAACATTGTAATAAAGAACATTTTATCCAAATTTGGAGTGCCTCGGAAGATAATCACTGATAACGAAACTCAATTCAAGATTACCGAGTTCAGAGTGTTTTGTGATCGGTACCGAATTAAAAAGAGCTTCACGGCAGCAGCACACCCGTCACTCGCAACTAAATGGATAGGTGAAGGCGGTGAATATGATTATCAAATCCATCATTAAGAAGAGGTTGAAAAGAGCTCGGGGCAACTGGGTAGATGAGTTACCACTAGCATCGTGGGCTTATCGGATGACCTCAAGTACGCGAATGGTCATATCCTGTTTGCTTTGGCCTATGGAACTGAGGCCAGGATACAGATTGAACTGAAATCCCTTCTCATAGAAGATTGCACTATGATCCTAGGATGAACGGGGGACTCTTGTTTGAGTCCCTTGACTTGGTTAAAAAAGTGAGAAAAGGCTGATCTGAGGGTAACCGCTTACTAGATAAGAGTAGCAAAGCAATTTAATGCGATGGTTACAAACCTTAAGTTCGAGATAGGTGACCTCATTTTTAAATGGGTTCTTTCTAGGTACGGAGGCATTTAGTTCGAATTGGGAAAGTTTCTATATGATTGCATGGAGGCTTGGAGATGGAACTTTCAAGTTGTCAACTGTCGATAGGACCTCAATTCTGTAGGCATGGAATAGCGAGCACTTACGGTGCTATTTTAATTTATTTCTTTTTCTGCAAATAAATCATCCTACTTATTGGGATTTGATGTATTAGGTCAACGACTGCCACTTTTCTGTTCATAAATAAGGTTGGTTTTTTAAATCAATGGAATTGTATTGTTAAAGTCTAACTTTATGCCACATGACATTCCTGGTTTTGAAAAACTAGATGTCTAGGTACCTAGAGATAGGTAACAATGAACTCCTTACACATATATTCTTTGACCAATGTCCGGAGATAGGCAAGGCCATAAATTGATGGCCAGAGATAGGCATTTGAGACCCCATTTCTTGGAGATAGGAATTGGTATGGAATTGAATCTTCAGTGGGTACACTACTAAAAATATATTGGTATTCATGGTAACATGAATAGATGGACGCATAGGGCTATAGTTAAAGTTCCGCTAAAGCCTGGATTAATCCTCGTTAAAGTGTATAACGTTATTTAACCAATACGCTTTTTCATTTTAGCGCTATTAAACAGTAGATCCGCTTAAAGCTCTGCTATATTCCGCTACACCCACTAAATGAATGGTTTTAAGCTTTCGTTTTAGCAAAATAATTTAAAAAAAAAGGTTAATTTGACTAGTTCGCTTTAAACCAAATTAACAAAGTTAGGATAAAGACCTAAGTTTAAGGCCTATACGCTTAACATAACTTAGAAATCTATTTTAGTAACCAAGTCAGGACTGCATCTATTATGATATTCTCCATTTTGGTATATATAAAGTTAAAAAATATTTCTTTTCCCAATACAAATGTTGTGAGAATGAGAATAAATTAACTTTAAAGATTTAATTTTATTTATAAAGCGTTTTGCACCTCCGCTGTTTTCCACTATATCACTGCCATAACTTTTTGCACCTCCAACGCTAAAGAACGGCTAAGCACTTTAGCTGCACTTGCATATAGTCACAGCTGCATCGATAAGACGACCTCATTTACAATCAAACATGACATGTTTAGTCGATAATAAGAAGGGTTGATCGATATGAAGTGATTTTATTTAGGCAAACGAGATACACTTGACTACTGAAAAACAATCTTAAGTAACTAGAATAACATCGAAAATTGCATAAATTTATTTATCTGTATAGAGTTACAGTAAGTAATTTCATTACATAGCCCGCAAACACGGGCAGATATAATATATTAGTATGTTAATTACATATGATTATATTTATACATGCAAGCAAGTATTTAGACAAAAGAAATAAAAGGTGTAATCATATAAATTAGATAAAAGTTGAACAGAAAACAATCTTTTATTCATATGTCTTTCTCGTACGAAGTTGCGAGGGCCGCTCCCCCACAATGACAACCTATATACATGAGAAAGCCAACAAAATCAAGGCACTAAAAATGGAAAAATGAACTTGTCTTCTGAAAGTGGTCTAGATTGGTCACTTAGTCCTACCCCTCTTCCCTCCTTTAGTCGGCTACTATGCATGTAGATTGGTCACTTAGTACTACCCATCTCCCTCCTTTAGTCAGCTGCTATGCATGATCTTTCTTATCTTTATCCTTTTCTAAAGTTCTCTTATCCTAGAAAGATTTCTTTTCCTCAGTTGTCTAGTCCAAGGGATCCTCGGGCGGGGCATGAGTTCCCAAGGGTGTTTGAGAAGCGCTAGTAATGGGACTTGATGGTAACATAGTCTTGATTGGAGGGATCGATGGAGCAACAAAGGGGTTTAGCTGATTTTAACCTAGGATCCTCCTTTACAGCTTTCAACTTGCTAACATCGATGGACTTTTTGTTGGCAATTGAGGGTGCCTTACCCATGATCTAGATAATGGTGAGCTTGTCATCAATGTCGTCGGTATAAACATTTATTTTTTTAAGAATCTCGTCCTTGATTGCGCCAATCTTTTCGACTTTGGGGACGGAACATGACCCTACAGCGGAAGTAGAGATTGGTATCGAGGTTGTGAAGATGACGTGTAGTAATTCTGGCATTCGATGTAGAGGCAAGAGATTAAGAAGCCGCCATGGGGGCCATGATTGCTTATTGACCTTACAGTTGACAGATAGAATGGTAAAGGTTAGAGATGTCCATGAGAGAGAACTAAAGCTTATTAAAAACTTGAGAGACTAAAGATATACCTCCCAAAGGTGAAGATTCAGGCAGAGGTGGCCTGTCGATTTCCCTTTCCTCAAAAGTTTTTGAGAATGGAGATAAGGAGGTAGGATCATTGGTGGGGCAAAGGCAGAGTCCTCCAGATTGTATCTTTCTGCAGTGGTTGATGTGATGGAAGTTGGGGCTATGGCAAGGGTGATAGAGGCATGTGTTTCAGTGACAAGAACCTCAAGAGTGGTTGCGATTGAAGTAACAATCTCTACCTAAGACTGCTTTAAGGAAAGGGTGGCGACGTCCATGTAATCCAAGGTGCTAGGACCGGCAGGAGTCTGAGTAGGCACATGTTTTCAACTATAGCTTCTACTGCCTTGATTTTATTGCCCTCCTTTAGGGCTTTCAAATCATCTTTATCAAGAATCTTGCTTTTCAGCTTCTCTTCATGAACTTCATCGTCAGACTCTCTAGTCCTTTCTATAGTCTCCTCCTAGGCCATGACCAGTGTGAGGGAGTTGCCTTGCCCGGCCATTTAAGGTGTTTTCTCTCAATGACATTCACAAAGAATTGGAAAAGCGTGACTTCGGTGTCTTCCTTGGCCTAGGTAATCATAGCCTTTAGATCAACAATCTCTTTTCCCACATCGGCCAACTTGATTCTTAAGTTGATGGACTCTTCTACTGAGGAGTGGGCCATTTTTAGAGCTACCATGCTTAATTCTTTTTCAACCTTAAGGTATGCCTTGGGTTTATTGATCTCAATTTGAAAGGTAGCCTTTTGGAACTCTTGCACTTAATTTCTTTTTCGAGGCTATTTACATGGATGTGTGAAGATCCCAATTGATCATTGAGAACTGTGCATTCTGACTTGTGGGCGGTAATCTCTTCTACGAGCTTTTTTGGGCCTCTTTGATGGCCATGTCTTTCTCTTTATTCACCTTCTTAAGCTTGACCAGCTCCCTCTTTTAGTCCTACAAATGTGATTGTTATCGGCTATCTCGTTGTCAAAGCTTTGGATGATTAACCGATTTTCCCAATTGACATTTGAGAGTCCTTTAGCTAATCTCTTCTATTGGAAAAACTATTATGCGATCATATGGTCCTGTTGATGCCTTCAACCACATAGCTTTTAGAAAGATCTTTGACATCATAGTTGAATTTAACCCCCTCAAGGAAGAAGTCAGGAAGAGCCTCTTGCATTTTGTGATAAAGGCACGAGATTGGCCTGTAAGGGGAGGAGGAGGAGTAGTATGGTATGTTGATGTTTCCTTTTCACGTGTGTGTGATCTATGAGAAGAGAAAGGGCTGATATTTTTGGATTGGTGGGGAGATGTGACCAGAGCTATACGTCACTCACCAATAGCGACAACAACAAGTTGAGAAGATGGAGGAAGACCAAAATGAGAAGATTGGCAGAGTTGGAAAGTCAATAAAGATGAACGTTATTGGTGATGGGGGTCAACGTCGCAACCAGAGCAATTGTGTGATTACCTATGTTCGTTGTGATGATGCTCTCTTTCCTCAATTTTGCACCATTCTCTATCCTTTCTCCTTTGCCTCTTGGTTTTTGATTCATTGTAGAGGCCACAATGATAGTAAGGACCTTCTTGAGAATGGGAGTAATAGTAGCATAAGCCCTCACAAAGCCTTTCGAGATAGCTAATTTTCCCCATTGTTCTAGAAAAGAGTAAGGGATTATATTGGAATTAGGTGGATGGATTAAGAACACATGAAGAATGATTGTGCTTATGATTTAAAGTGTGTAAAGTGTTGATGTGTCCTGTGTAGCCTACAGACCGTGCTCGTGGGGTTGTAAGACAGATTCTCTTCACCTTTGGAGGGTCAAGGCATATCAACCAATGGGAAGTTAAAGTCAAGATGACTAGATGCTAAGATATCTTTAAAGTTTAATTCTAACATCCCTCATTTTTAGGTTCGAAAATAGATAATGATATTATTTTATTAAATCCTTAGCATTATTTCCAAGTGACAAAATGAGATCGATTATTATTTCATTAATACCAAGAGCATGAGAATTTATAGATTTTCACATGATAATTTCAATCATTAATTTGCAAATCCATTACAATTTAATCTCATAACCCCACAATTACATTGTTTAGATAAAATATGGCAATTACAAATATAATCCCAAGAGCGACATATAAAGATGCCTCCTTGGATGATTAGAGTCTTAACTACTTAGACGGTTATAGTACATGTCATTACATACATCCAATAATAATAAAAAACAGTCAAACAACTGCACAGTGGAAATAAACATTAAAAAATAACTTGCCACATGCACGTCTATGGAAGCTTGTTCATCAAAAACCTAAAATACCCCACTCTCAGCCTAGCCAATTCCAAATTGAGTACCCGAGAGTTTGGGGAAAATCAAAAACTTCGGGTCAGATAAAAAGTCCGACGTGAATAATATTAGTTCATCTTAGACTAAAATATATGTACACGTTGAGCGAATTAGGTTTCCCTTCACTAAAATATTATCAAGCAATAGGTAATCCATAACATATCCTGCATCAAAAATGATTAAAACATAATCATGACATCAATAACATATCATGCATGTATGGGTTAAAATGAATAGTCTATCATTCTCAATAGTCCAAGGGTTACACATTCCCATAAGTACCAAATCCCATAAAATGGTCCATTCAGCATTATAGGTGTTCTAGGGTCACTATGAATAGTTTTCTCAGGCCAACTAAAAACCTATCAGATTGACTAAGGCCAAGATTTATCAAATGATCTAATGGTCAGCTAGTCCATTTAGAAGAATATGATAACGGACTTCTAAGATCGGTAGGAGAAATAACAATGGTCTCCTAAAAACTGTAGAATAAAATAATAATGGTCTCCTAAAAACAGTAGGAGGAAATAACAATGGTCTCCAAAAATGGTAGGAGAAAAACATATGTGAGGAAACTGCTACAAGTTCCTTTGGATGCATAACTCCAAAATTTAGCCTTAATCGGCAAAGCCCTATGCATTAGAATGCTGACATGACCAATTGGGTGTTCAACTGTTGGAGGATAGGGTGCGACCCTACCCCAGTCTCCACCCAAAATATGGTTTAAAATAGATTGAGTCGTGTCTTTTGATCAGTCCACTGCATCCTAACACAATTAGATCTTCCTGATCTCCTGGATGCAATTGCACTCACTCAGGAGTTTAAGTCTGACCATACCCACAAGAGGAACAACCCTAACTAGTCGTCGGTTCTCAAATCCCCAAGGTCAAAATGTTAGGTGATAGCATTTAACACATAGGTGAGTATGCCAACAATTTATTAGATGTAATAATAATTAATCAAAGCAAAACAATGAACATATAACACATTTGCAATCATTCAAATATACGTTCAGTGTGATAGCTAATTTGTACATAAAATTACTTATGCAATGTAATAAGCTTTCCTTTAAAACTCCTTTAAAAAACGGGCTAAACATTCTTTCTTTCCTTGAAAACCCATAAAATACTTAACAAAATCATCATTTTTGTTGAGCAAAACTTAATATAACATAGAGTTGAAAATCTTCCAAGAATTATAAAAAGAGTTATCTTTCCTTTCAAAATCGCGTTATCGCACCTTGATAAATCTCATGTTAAAACATAGGTCATCCCATGCTAAAAACCATAGTTGTCGCATATATATAGCTATCGCATATTAACCGATATAAGCCTTCACACGTTAACATAACATACTTAGCTATTGCATGCTAAGTATAAAGCTATCGCATATCAAAAATACAGCTTTAAATATAGTTGTCAAAGGTTGATATAAACATAGCTTTCATTCCTTGGCAAAATATAGCTTTCGTATGTTAAAAAAATACAGCTGTCAAGCCCTAAAAATAGCCCTTGTGGGTTGACTCCCATGGAGAAATCGTGCCTTAATAAAACAAGGTCATCACGCCTTTTATAAAAATATAGTCATCGTGTATTGGTAAAACAAAGCCATCATGGGTTGATGAAACAAAGCCATCCTGAATTGATAAAACATGTCATCGTGACTTGATACAATTAATGGCTATCATGAGTTGAAAAACAAGGCTAAAGCAATAGCTACTGTAGGTTGAAAAGGATAGCTATTGGGTGGTGAAAATGATGGCTATCGAAGGTTTAAATGGCATCTTTGTAATTCTTTACAAATCTGATTCTTTTCCTTTAAAAGTATGAAGTTTTCACCAAACCAACATTATTTGTCAAAATCTCATTGGCCAACTAAACCTTTTCAGAATTCTTAGAGAACTTCAAAGGGGAAAATTTTCTTTCTATTTTCTACAATGTAGTTTTTCCTCAAATGATACGTTGGGTGGTATTTTCCAAACATGCCCTTTTTGTACAAAACAATTTATATTAAATTGTAATACTTAGGAAAAATCCTCAAAAACTCCCAAAATTCAATGTTTATGTTCTCAGAAACATATTAAAATTTTAGATCAAAATAATTAGTCCTCATATTTTAAATAACTAAATTCCAAATTCAACCATTGTTTTCCTTAGAAAATTTATAATAAATTCATAGTAATTCAAAAAATTATGAAATTTAAAACCCATCCCCAAAATAATATTTCAAAAATCACATAAATTATTTAGAATGTTTGAAGATCAAAAAATTTGTTTTTCACATCAAAAATCTCTGGGAAAATTTCATAATTCCCTAATAATTTCCATAAATCCATATACAGTCCATATGCATGATATTCAATAAGGAAAAATCAGATCTACTCTACAGTCTGAATCAAACACAACAAACATGAAGAGGTAGAAAAATTATTCACCTTTAATCTTGTTGGAATGATAGAATTTGCTTTTGCTTCTATTTCCTCTTAAATTTTGCTTTTTCTTAGTTAATAATGGTGGTCGGCATTCTTTTACTATTTTTACGTTGAGAATGAAATGGAAAGAATAAGGAGAGGGGTAAGTATAATATAATATCTACTCTTCCTCTTCCTCTTCTATCCTTCTATACTTATATTTATTAAATCTTATTTCTTTGAACCATTCTCTTTATTATATTTATTGAGGCCAACTCAACTTAATCAATATAGAAAATCACATATTTCCAACTTCAAACTTAATTATCCCACAATTTAATATTTAGTTAATGTGAAATAAAATTAGGGATGTTACAGTCTCCCCTCCTTAAAAGAATTTCATTCTCGACATTAAAATAAGGTAAACAATAACAAGCACATCAATCAAACAAACTTGTGTCACAAGCACATGAAATCAACAATGCTAGTCATAACCGCTAGTCAAAAATCTATACAACAATGTAGATCATACAACCAAAATAACTCAGGATAAGTCTCTTTAATCCTATCCTCAATCTCCCAAGTATAGTCTTTCTCATAGTCGCTCCACTAGACTTTTACTAACTTGACTGTCTTATTCCTTAAATCCTTTGTATCCTTATCAACTATATGAATATGTCACCTAATGATAGTCATATCATGCTCCACTACCAAGTCTTCCAAACTATTGGCTCTCCAGTAGTCTTTGGATCACGTACGTACTTCCTTAGATGAGATACATAAAAAATGTTATGGACACCCACTAAACTACTCAATAACTTGATACGATAAGCAAGTTTTTTGATTCTCTCTATGATAGGAAACAAACCAACACATTTAGGTGACAAATTTCCCATCTTTCTAAATCGTACAACACCCTTCATCGGTGATGCCTATATTAAAAAAAATCTCTAACAAAGAATTCCAAGCCCTTACACCTTTTTTCTATGTAGATTTTCTACCTTGCTTGAGCTTTCTTCTTCCTTGCTTGGATTAACTCAGTCTATTCAGTCGCTTCTTTCACCATATCAGGACCAAATATCGGTTTATTATCCATCTCCAACCAATATATAGGCGATTTGCATGGCATTTCGAAAAGTGCAAAGTGTGGCATTCCTATACTAGTCTGATAAATATTATTATGAGAAAATTGACCAAGTGCAAATGGTCTTTTGATGAATTTCCAAAATCTAGTGCACAAGCTCTCAATAAATCTTCGAGTACCATGTTAACCCTTTTCGTTAACCCGTCAATTTCAGAACAGTAAGCAGTACTCATCTTCAGCTTAGTTCTCAATTAATTTTGTAAACTCTTCCAAAATTCACTAGTGAATAAAGGATCTATATCACTAAGAATGCTACTCGATATTCCATGGAGTTTCACTACATTCTTCATGAATAACTTCGCCTAACTAGGTGACATCCTTGTCGACTTAACAAGAATAAAGTATCCCCTCTTGGTCAGTCTATCAACCATGATCCCAATGCTTTCATTCCCCTTATCCAACCTTGGAAATCCATCTGTAAAAAAATAGATATAGAACCTCATTTCCTCAGTTGCACTTCCAAAGGTTGAAGTAATTCACTTGGCTTTTGCTGCTCGGCTTTTACTTGTTGTCAATTCATACATTACTTCAACCATAAGCCTACGTCTCTCTTTATACCTTCCCAGAAGAAACTCCCCTTCATATCCGAGTACATCTTCGTACCTCCTGGATGGATACTAAACTTTGATCGATGACATTCACTAAATACTTTCTTTCACAGATTATCCACATCGGAAACACATAACCGTCACTTCTTTCTCAACCATCCTCTTTGGTCAAGTAAAAAATCATTCAAATCATCAATCTCACTTCCTACTTCTAGTCTCTTAATTTGATCGGTTGGTATTGAATCATCCTTTTCCTTTGCTGCAATTCTTTCGATCAATAATGGCCGAGCTTCTAGATAAGAAATCATTATGGTATTCTGACTAGAACTAGCCGTCGACCTCATTTTAACTCCATATGAAGCCAACACCTCTAAATCATTCCATTCAGAAAACATTTCTTATACCACATTCTGATATTTTCTACTAAGTGCATCTGCCACTTTATTTCCTTTCACAGAGGTATACTCAATCCCAAAGTCATACGCTTCTAAGAACTCTAGCCATCTTTGATGTCTCATATTCAATTGTTGCCATCTCCTATGCCTTCCATGGCTCCCAACATTACACATACATCAAAACTCAATCCTTTAATTGAGTATATAATTCGATCAAAGCAGTCAAGGTGTTTTAAGGATATTACTCTATCTCGACCAAATATCCTAGCATCATATCGACTTAACCAATCTGTACCCACAATTATCTCAAAACCGACAAAATCAAATATATACAAATTGCAGGCAAATAAATAACCTGACAAATCAAACTCTACATGGTCACCTCTCATTCCAAGAGTTGCATAGTCGCCTATCAGATTTGCAACCCTCGGAGAGGTAATAAGGTATGTCGATTCATGATTTAACTTACCTACCAAACATCTACAGATAAAAGAATGGATGTTCCAGACTTAATATCATATAGTGATGCTGATTATGCTGGATGTAAATCTGATCGAAAAAGTACAAGTGGAACTTGTCACTTTCTAGGACACTCGCTTATTTCATGGTTCGATAAAAAGAAAAATTATGTATCTCTATCCACAACAAAGGCAGAATATATATCAGCAGCATTAGCATGTTCATAGGTTATCTATATGCAAAAAACCCTTATAGATTTTGGTTTAAATTTAAAACAATCACCATTATATTGTGATAACACTAGTGCAGTATACCTACCTAAAAATCCAACACATCATACTATGACAAAACACATAGATATACGACATCATTTCCTGAGAGATAACATAAACAAAGAAGTTATTATATTAGAATTTACAAATATAAAAAATCAAATAGCTGATATTTTAAATAAACCATTAGCACAAATTACTTCAATTAAATTAAGAAGAGAACTTGGAATATGTTCATTCACAAAAATCTAGAAATAATAACTTTCATTTACAAATTGGAAAGAAAAATGAAAAAAAAAATCCGTATACGTCGACATACCTGATGGTTTCCAGAAAATTATTTTTACCTCCTTTCAAAATTAAAAAAAAAATATTTAACCACCATATTTCGACTCCGGACTCACTTTCTCATCTTCTTCCTTCTAAAAACTCAAAATTAGTTAATCAAAAATGGATCCATCCAACTCCAAACGTCCAAGTAATGAATCAAGCCCATTTCGTGACTTCATGTTCTTTAAACTAGGCAATATTGAAAAAAAAATCGGTTCAAAAACGAACAAGACAAGCAAGGGAGAATGCTGTGGAATTTGCAAACATCTACGGGATAATCAAGCAGTTCTAACAATCATTGAAGCGGGAGATACTCAAATCAATCTTGTGATTCATAATCCTATGAATCAAGTTGATGAAGCAGAAGATGAAGAAGAAGATGATGAAGATGAAGATGGAGTGTGTTGCGTAGGAGAGGTTAATTATGATGTTCATGGGAATTTAGTGAGACAAAAGGGAAATTTCTTGTATCCAAATTACTCCATTCACAAATCACTAGTAATTAAAACAAAAGGTTAATTTGTATTATGGGTATGAATAAGTATTAATTTGGTTTGTTTGGTTTGAACTTATAGGGTTGTTTTAATTTTATTGCTTGATTTAGTTTGTAATATTCAAACTTGTATATTTCCTTAGTTTGGTTTGTTCAATATAAATTATTAATATGGATGATATGTCTTGAATGTTTGGTTGAAACAAATGTAATTATAATTATAGGTGTACATATATAGTTATTTCTTAGAAACATTATTTCGCAGCTAATATTGATTTTGATTCCATATACAACATTATCAAATTTCATAGTATTTAATAAATATCACATTTTAGGGGAGTTTATTTTTCTTTACCTATTTTTATTGATGACAAAGGGTGAGAAAAATCTAAAGTATAATACATGCATATACTAAGGGAGAGTTATTCAGAATAGGGGGAGTTAACCAATTTAGGGGGAGTTACATTATATTTTATAATAATATCAAAAGGGGGGAGATTGTTAATACCATAGATATTAATTTTGATGACAACAACCATATAAACATAAGCGCTAATGTTTTTCCAAGTTGCATAGAATATTTTATAGGATATTACACAGTTTTATATAAGTATAGGATAATCAAGTTTGAAGACTGACCGGTAAAAAGAATAGAGATCAAGATTCAGAGACGATCAAGATAATTGAAGACTCATGAGTTTAAAGGTAAAGACACAAAGAGTTTAAGACTATGGTTCATAGTTAATAGACAATAGATTAATTTGTTAAAGTCCTTAATAGCAATTTTCTTTTCTTTGAATACTCTCTTATCAAAATATTTATTTTACTAAAGTATATTTTTATAAATATTTATAAAAGCTTTTACATATTAAAAGCATTTAAAAACTATGTTTAAAAGACTTCACAAATATCTAGAATTTTGAAATACCTTAAAATAAAAAAAAATCAAAATACACAAGGGTATTCGACATACCCTGCCCATTTTGTCGACATATGTACCGTTGAAGAGATGTTTTTTGAATTTGAATAGTTGTGATTTTTGGCTACATCTCTTCATGAATAGACATGTCCCTTCAAACACTATACAAAGGGGACTGGAAAATGAATTTTTACAACTACTTCCTCTCTATTATTCTTGCTCCAAATTCCCATCATATATTTCATAAAATCCACTTTCTATACTCTTAAATTTTACTCAAATTCAATCTCTACTTTACTACATTCATTCTTTATAATCTACTGCTGATTTACAAGCATTCTCTTATCAGTTTAAAGATTAGAATGCTATCGAAGGGCTATAAGATATTTTGTATTTAAAGTACAACTATTAGTATTTGTAATCAACAACTCTCTATTACTAATTTGTGTGGGTGTGTTTATTGTCTGTTCAACTCATGTGGGTGTGCTTGTTGCACTTTCAAATTAATTGGGTGTGCTTGTTGCCTGATCAAATCAAGTTGGTGTGTTTGTTGCCTAGTTAAATTAAGCGAATCTACCCTAAGCTTAGAATGTCATGAGGGTGTATCTTGTTTCCTTGAAATCAAGATTGTATTCTGATTTGCTTGCTACCTGATTAAAATATGTGTTTGAATGGAAATCTGTACATATACTGTACAAGAATGGATAAAGGATTGGTGAATATGAACCACAATAAAACTCCTGGAGTCATCTCTCTTACTTTTACGTTATTTTTATTGCATTTATATATACATATATATGACTGCCTGTTAATATATATCTATGTTGGTTATTTGTGTTTGAATTCGAATTTTTAAACAATTTAGAAATGTTCTATATAAGATAATAAATACTATTCACCCCCTTTTAATGTAAAAGTAGCTTTAAGGTCCATGCACACTATACTACACTATTTTCCACAATCACTTATCTACCAACCACCTCCATGGTAGGCTTGACCCAACAAGAATTTGGGCCCTGGGCAATGTTATTGTAAAAGAAAGTAAGTTTCAAATTTGGTCTCTCTAGTAACAATGAAAATAATATGTTAGTTATAAAATTAATAAGGGTTGACTTGAACCTTGCACTACTAATTCACAAGGCAAACACTTAACCACATAGACCACTTACACTTTTGTTCATATTTGCTATGCTTTAATAATTATAATAGAAATTTGAAAAGTTGGGTCCTTCTTTAAAATTGGGCCCTAGACCGTTGCCCAATTGGCCTAGGCCCAGGGCCATCCCTGCTCCAAAGGAGTAGAACCTACCACCTCTTATGCCAAGACTGACCGTGAATTTCAACCGGAGGCTGATTCTTTCCCTGCAAAAGAAGACATTTTGGTAGAGGATGTAGATGAGGATGACTCGATTAATGATGAGTTCATAATGTTGAGTCAAGATTTTTATATAGTTTTGATTTCTGACAAAGGGATAAACCGTGATCGTCAAAAAGAAGTCATTCATTGAGACACAACGAGCTTCATACATTAGAGGTGGATTATTTGGTATGTTGGTAATATTAGTTATGTTAAAATCTATCCTCAAAATAATCATGTATCTCAAAAGAATCGATGTATAAACGTTTTGGATGACAGCGCACATTCACTGTGCAATTTAACAGCGACCGGTCGACCGGTCCAAAACCAGGCGGTCGACCGTTCCTGTATAAATTGCACAATGAACGTGCACACATGCACATAACGTCTATATATTTGAAATTTTCGTCTACTGGTCATTTTTGACCTGTCGACCGTTTTTAAACAGAAAGCAACCTTTCCCAAAAGACACTTCCTTCTTCAATGGTTGCTTCTCTTTCCTTTCATCAATGATCACATCTGTTAATGGCTACTCTTCACAAAGAGTTACAACCATTTATTCTCTATATAAACATATCTAAATCATTGATTGAAATACAACAATTCTTTGCTTTAAAATTCTGATCTTAATTTCTAAATACTCTTGCATTCAAAAAGCTTTCTACTTCAAAATTGCTTATTGAATCATTGAAATTATTTCATATCTTTTGATTCAAATAAGTAATATACTTCCTTCAATCTTCACAAACATCATTCACATATTTTGAGGATAAGATTATAGGAAGGGTGTACTACAAGTGACAAATCAGTGTTGTTAAGAAGCACAAGTTGTCAACGACAATTGTATTTATTTTTGTTGAAGTCCTCGGTGTTGTAAGAGGCACGAAATCCCGTTCGGCTGTTCGGGTGTTATAAACCTGTTCCTCCGGGTGAAGCGAGGTAGTTGGTAGTGAAATCCAGATAGAAGTCTGGGACTGGACGTAGGACGGGAGGTCCGAACCAGTATAAAAATCCCTGGTGTGATTTTACTGTTTACTGCATTTACTATTCTATATCTGTGAATTGCTATATAGTTAGTTTATTGAATATTTACTTATATAGCAATTGTAAATAACATTCCGCATATATTAGTCCATATTACACGATCCGTAATCAGTGTGCACAAGCGTACACACTTTCATTTGGTATCAGAGCACGGTCATCATATAACCGTAAAACCGTTATTTGATATATTCTTGTAATATGGCAAATAACGCAAGTACTAGCTCTAGCACTTACACGGAAGGTCAATCAACACAAAGACCTCCATTCTTTAATGGTCTCAACTATAGCTATTGGGCTACACGTATGTCATTTTTCATGCAATCAAATAGCTATGATGCTTGGAATGCTACTCAAAAAGAAATAGTAAATCCAACAACTGAATATTCAGAATGGACAACGGCTGAGAAAACAGCAGCAGCCGTAAATGCAAAAGCAATAAATATGTTGTTTTGTGCATTAGACCAAAATGAATATAACCGTGTTAGTATCTGCACTACTGCATATCAAATTTGGCAAACGCTGAAAACCACTCATGAAGGTACTAACAAGGTTAAACAAGCCAAAATAGCCATGCTGAAGAGTCAGTTTCAAAATTTCAAAATGAAACCGAATGAGACAATCAATGATATGTATTCAAGATTTCAAACTATTCATCATGCACTTATCGGATTAGGGCAAAAATATTCAGATTTTGATGTTGTTTCAACAGTCCTACATTCTCTGACTAGTGAATGGGAAGGAAAAGTATTAGCAATTGAAGAAGCTAATGACCTTTCCATCATGAAGCCAGATGAATTGATAGGAAATTTAATGTCCTATGAAGCAAATTTGCAGGCTAGAAAAGAACAGAAAGAAGAGAAGAAAAATGTAGCATTTCATGCTGAGAAAGATGAAAATGAATCAGATTCTGAAGATGAAGATTTGGCATTCATTGCAAAAGGATTCAAAAAATTCCTAAAATATCGAAAAGCCAGTCGCTACAACAAAAGGAAACCTGGATCAAGCAAACCATCTTCATCAACTATAGAATGTTTCAACTGTCACAAAAAGGGGCACATGCAGAAGGATTGTCCAGAACAGAAGAAGAAGTCAGAAAATGATAAATTCAAACATAAGAAGGACAAGTCAAAGAAACGAGCCTTCTCAGTAACATGGGATGATTCAGACTCATCCTCATCTGAAAGTGAAAGTGATCAGGAAAATGAACAAGCTAATGTTTGTTTTATGGCAACAGAAGATGAGGTACAAATTCCTACATTTGATGAATTACTTGATATAAATTCTGAGTTGATAGTCAAATATAAAGACATAAAACGTCAATTAAAAGTAGCCAAAGCAGATTTGAGTAGAGTAGAGTTTGAACGAGATATGTTAAAAGACGAGAAGAAAATATTAGAAGAAGAACTTGAAAAACTTCAAGAATCATCATCTAATGTTGACTCTCAATTATCTCTTTTGAGTCAAGAAATTGAAACTCAAAAAGAGAAAAATGATGCTCTCGCTACTGAAAATCATGAGCTTAAGGCAAAAGTCAAAAATCTGGACCTAGAAAAGGCGAGCTTACAAACTAAGTTAGATGATATAACTCAAAATGTTTCTAACTTTAACAAAGGTCGAGAAAATTTGACAAAAATCATTGAAAGTTCACAATCTGTTTCAAATAAACAAGGTTTGGGATATAGGAAACCAGAAACCAAGAAACATCTTGGTAATGGAAGGAAAAAGAAAGTACAAAAGACTGAAACTAAGAAAAATCTTAGTGTATTATATTCCAAACCAAAACCAGTTGTGAAATTTCAGAAGAAAAATGTCAAGACTATCAAAATATGGGTTCCTAAAACAAATAACAATTTGATTAGGAATAAATATATTCAGAATTTCATGAATACTGTACATCTTAATACTAATTATATATATAAAGGGGATACCGGACCCGTATGGGTTTGGACTCCTAAGACCTAACTCTTAGGACCCCATAAAAAGTGGGTACCATGGACTTAATTTTATTTTTTGCAGGTCCCACTTAAGAAAAGAGGAAAGTGGATATTGGACAGTGGTTGCTCGAAGCACATGACTGGAGACAAGAGCTTATTAACAAATATTACATACTCAGATGGTGGCTCCGTCACTTTTGGAGATAATTCAAAAGGCTATATCATCGGCAAAGGCGATGTGAGCAATTGCGGTACATCTAACTTACCTCTTATTACAAATGTCATGCTAGTTAGAAATTTAAAATACAATTTATAGGACACAACTATATTGAAAACAGGCTGAACTGAGCTTCCAGAACAGCACCGGTCGACAGCTCAAAATGGACCGGTCGACCGTTTTGCTCTCTGGATAAAAACGGTCGACCGCCCCATTTTCACCGGTCGACCGGTTACGAGCATTCTTGTTTTTTTAATATATCCGTCCGTTCTTTTTTACCCCTATCACTCTTTTCTTCTTCATAACCAGTCTTCTTCCCCCAAATCAAAGAAACCCTACTTTCTCTTATTAACTTTCTTTCTTCAAACTTATCCCTAATGGCTCCTCAACAAAAGAAATTTAAGCAAGCCTCTACCTCAGAGACTCAACCCATTGATCTCTCTATCAAGAAATGGCTTGTGGATCCAATTTCACTCAAAAGGTGGAATGAAATGAAAGATTTTACTATCCATCCGGGTTCGTTTGTTAAATTCTCAGATTTCTCTAGTTATCGTATTTTAGATTTAGCAAGGGATACCGACATTGAAAACCTTATTGACTATGATCAAAACAATGTGGAAATTAACCATGTCATGATCAAGTTATTCTATGCTAATCTAAATATAGAGAAAAACAAACCCGCAAATCCCAATTATTGTCTTTGGTCTGTTGTATGTGGCAAAGAAGTGTTTATCTCATGTGATAGGATGGCAAGTGTTCTTGGTTCTAGGTTTATTGGTGAAAAATTCTCAAATGACTTTTGCAATATTCATATCCGTAATCAAATTAGTCATCAATTTACTGAAGATGACAAGGATAGCACTAAGTCTATTGGCTTAAGGCCGTCTGCAAGAATTCTTCATCATACTCTTATGCACTCCCTTTTCCCAAGAACTGGAAATTTTGATGCCGTCTATAAAGAAAATTTCAAGGCATTATACGCAATTTATGGGGGTATTCGTATAAACTGGATTGGTATGATCTTCGATGAGATCTTGAAAGTAAATGATAGCTCTAGACCTCACTTGTTTTATAACGAGTACATTATGCGTCTCTTGCTCGATTGTGGCATTGAACCACCAAAGTCTTCCATTTCCAAACCAAAAGCCATCAACAAAGCTTCGATTGCAAGAATGAAGCTTCCAGCTCCATACTTCAATATTATGCCTTTTGAACAATGGAAAGACCAAGGACATAGAGAGGCTTCCTCCCGTTCATCCCGATCTAAACATGGAGAAGTTAAACTTTTAAGATCATCTTCCTCAACAAAAGAATCACTTAACACTATTGCTCAAAATCAATTTCTTCTAGAAGCTCGACTTAAGCGCATGGACACCAAAATGGATAAACGATTTAACAAACTTAAGTCGTTCTTCAGTTCTATATGGGAAGCAATATCATGTGGAGCATCATCCTCATCCATGCCAACTCAAGACCCTGGCAAGCGCCCAGCTCCTCCTACTTTTGCTTGGACATCCTCGGAGGAGGGTACAAGCTCGGGAACGAGTCATGGACGTGGATACGGAAAATCTCAGCTTGTTGACGAAGAAGAAGAGGAGGGTGAGACAGATTCAGATTGAATCCTTTTAGTCTATGTCTTTATCTACTATTATGTGTAAGTTATGACTTAGTTCTTGCTTTAAGACATTATCTGGCACTTGTACTAAATAGTGTCGCATTTTAATTCGTCTTAGACTCTTTGGCATTATCATATTATGTGACTCTTAACTCTTGATCTATGGTAGTAGTTTTATTTTGCTTATAATCTGGAGTATATAATTTATATCCTCTATTTTTATACTCCTTTTTGTCGATGACAAAGGGGGAGAAAATTGTGCTAACAGTATATATGCAGGAAAATATAGAGTTACAGGCACAATCTCAGGGGGAGATCAAATACAGGGGGAGATTCATAACTATGTTGTCATCAATCAAAAAGGGGGAGAATGTTGAGTCAAGATTTTTATATAGTTTTGATTTCTGACAAAGGGATAAACCGTGATCGTCAAAAAGAAGTCATTCATTGAGACACAACGAGCTTCATACATTAGAGGTGGATTATTTGGTATGTTGGTAATATTAGTTATGTTAAAATCTATCCTCAAAATAATCATGTATCTCAAAAGAATCGATGTATAAACGTTTTGGATGACAGCGCACATTCACTGTGCAATTTAACAGCGACCGGTCGACCGGTCCAAAACCAGGCGGTCGACCGTTCCTGTATAAATTGCACAATGAACGTGCACACATGCACATAACGTCTATATATTTGAAATTTTCGTCTACTGGTCATTTTTGACATGTCGACCGTTTTTAAACAGAAAGCAACCTTTCCCAAAAGACACTTCCTTCTTCAATGGTTGCTTCTCTTTCCTTTCATCAATGATCACATCTGTTAATGGCTACTCTTCACAAAGAGTTACAACCATTTATTCTCTATATAAACATATCTAAATCATTGATTGAAATACAACAATTCTTTGCTTTAAAATTCTGATCTTAATTTCTAAATACTCTTGCATTCAAAAAGCTTTCTACTTCAAAATTGCTTATTGAATCATTGAAATTATTTCATATCTTTTGATTCAAATAAGTAATATACTTCCTTCAATCTTCACAAACATCATTCACATATTTTGAGGATAAGATTATAGGAAGGGTGTACTACAAGTGACAAATCAGTGTTGTTAAGAAGCACAAGTTGTCAACGACAATTGTATTTATTTTTGTTGAAGTCCTCGGTGTTGTAAGAGACACGAAATCCCGTTCGGCTGTTCGGGTGTTATAAACCTGTTCCTCCGGGTGAAGCGAGGTAGTTGGTAGTGAAATCCAGATAGAAGTCTGGGACTGGACGTAGGACGGGAGGTCCGAACCAGTATAAAAATCCCTGGTGTGATTTTACTGTTTACTGCATTTACTATTCTATATCTGTGAATTGCTATATAGTTAGTTTATTGAATATTTACTTATATAGCAATTGTAAATAACATTCCGCATATATTAGTCCATATTACACGATCCGTAATCAGTGTGCACAAGCGTACACACTTTCACATAACAGTAGAAGATTCATAGATGATGAAAAATAGCGAATTTGTTCAAAATATTTTAGAAAACATTCAAGAAACTGCAATTGAAATCAAGGATGATGTAAATGTATAACCCAGGCTAGAGGTAAACCCTATGTATTTGAAGAAGCATGAAACTATACCCCCTAATAATGAAGCTCCTCCTAAAAGAAGCACAAGGAGCTCCTTATGACTCAAATGAATGTACTTTCATGGAATGTAAGAGGTACGAATGTTGATATCAAAATAATTTATGCATTCACATTTCTGTACACACGTCTATTTTAAGCTTATCGGAGAATAAAATGGATATCAGTAGTATAGATAACTTCAAAAAAGATTCCAGACCAATTGGGAATCTATTCACAATTGCGACATAGGTTGTAAAGGCCAAATCCATGTCATTACTGATACAGCTATTTAGTCCTATGAAATAGAAGATAAAGTAACCAACATATTACTCTACATATGACAACAAAGGAGCCTCCTTGTATGCTTTTTCTTTTATATATGCAAGCAGAAAGAGAAAAGTTATGGGGATATCTATGTCTTAATGCTTCTTCAATTGAGATGCCTTGGATATCTATAGGCGATTTTAATAATGCTTTAAGTCCAAAAGACAAAAGTGAAGGTCTCCCAAACTCTCTCTGTTACATAGATAGCTTTCAAAATTGTGTTTTACAATGTAGACTTGTTAAAACTTGCTTGCAAGGCTACAAATACACTTAAAGAAGAAGGGGTATAACAATAAGCATTGATAGAGTTCTAAATAACTATTTATAGCCAAATTCCCTGGTTTGGCTATAACTACATTCCCAACCAGTTATAGTGATCACATACCCTTGCTTCTAAAGTTTTCAAAACAAGTCCAAATGCAAAAGGGAAACCATTCAGATCTGTAATACAAGGCATCGATATAAGGATATTGAACTGCATAATTGATGGACTCGAAGCAACTACATGGGGTGATGTAACTCAAAACTTTATATGCTAACTTCACATCATTAAAGCAAATTTAAAATAGTGGAACAGAATCAGAAGCAAATCTAATTTAGTCTAGAAACTATAAGAGGAATACAAACTGGCATTCATGCAAAATGATGATAACCCTGAAGATGAGGACTTAGATGATAATATGTTACACTTAAATTTTCAACCTAGAGATTATTTGAAAATATAACAAAAGTAAAATAAGAAAAAAAAGTAATATTATGTGGCTGCAATGTGGAGATGCTAATTCATAATTCTTTTAAGCAAAAATGCCTATGAGGAAACACAAGACAAGAATTCAAGCATTACTTGATACCAGTGGAGATTACATTTATCACAGTCAAAGGATAACACATGAGGCAATCAATTACTATTTATACTTATTTAATGGTGCACAAACTGAAACTTTCCACCTATTTAACCCAAAACGCTAATAAATACTAAAGGTAGGCAATTCTTATCTATTACAATCATCTTAGAAGAGGTGAAATATGCATTGTTTTTAATTGGGGAATCAAAAATCCTAGCCTAGATGGGTACTCTGCAAAATTCTCTAAGTTGCATCGGAATTTGCTGCTTGAAGAGCATTATAAAGTTGTCATTGAAATCTTCCAAACTGGATAAATTGCAAAAGGATTAAATTGCAATTTCATCACACTAATCCTTAAAAAGATAAGTCTCAAACTATTTTAGACTATAGACCTATATCATGTGCAAATATGATCTATAAATTAGTTAGTAAAACTCTGGGTTTCAGGTTAAAACATTTTCTGCCTTTTCTTATTGTAGAAAATCAATCAGCTTCAAAAAGGAGTATAGGAAAAAATGTACTTCTCACATATGAATTAGTGAGAGATTTCAAAAAAGGGAAAGCAAAAATATGCATTAAAATAGACATCCAAAAAGAATATGATATGGTGGATAAGAGATTTGTATGCTATATGATGTATTCAATTGGATTTCCACTATCCTTGGTTGACCTAGTTTATGAATGGATTAACCTACCCACCTTCTCAATTCTGGTAGATGGAGTATCAAATGGTTTTATTACTTCCAATAGAGGTTTGAGATAAGGGACTCCTTGTCTCCATATTTATTCTATAGTGCAATGGATTTTCTCTCAAAATGGAAGATGCATTTATTTTTGAACATTTGGAGCCTATTTCTAAGGTTGTTCGAATCATCACACACTTTTACGCTGATGATGTTATGAATTTTTGGTAGCCACTACAACAAATGAAACTATTATGAAATATATATTTACTGAGCATGTTGATACTGTAGGTCTTAACATTAATCAGGTGAAGTCAAAGGCTTTTCCAGTGAAGATACAACAAACATAGAGCAAATATTGGATATACTAGGAATGAATAAATAGGAGCTACTCATTAAATACCTAGGTGTTTCTTTATCAACTGACTTCAAACATGCTTCACATTGTTTACCACTGATAAACAAAGTGACACATAAATTAGAAGGTTGGAATATGGCATTACTTTCAACTACAGGAAAAGCAGAGTTAATTCATAGTACTATTACTCCCATTGTTCTATATTGGGTACTCATCTACCATATCCTCAATTATGTGCTTAAAAAATTGAGAAATTGTGTGTAAACTTTTTTGGGGTGGAAAATTGCATAAAATAACTTTGAATTTACTTTGCAGACCCAAATTAGAAGCGGATATTGGTTTTAGGCTATTCACTGGTCTTAGGAAAATAGCTACTATCAAAATGATATGGAATCTACTTATCAAAAAATGCTTATGGAACAAACTGATGATAAATATGATAAATACATACTTGCATAGAAAGAATTTATGGATTGTTTCTATTAATAATAACTACTCAAGAACTCTAAAATACATGCTTAGATAGAGAGAAACAGCTTACCAACTGATGTAGGGAATTATCATTAATTTAATGAACACATCATATGGTAAGATCCTCGGATCAATCACAGAGCTCTGGTTAATTTATTAGGGTGGAATGGAGTTAGCTTAAGTAGCAACGATATGGCATCCAAAGAAATAAGTTAATAGAGATTGATGTTAGATTCCAGACGAGCAAGAAGAAATTTCATAATGTAACGTGGAAGACGTGGCGGTGATGCATTTAAGGGGGATGAATTTTGACCCAAGTAAGGGTTTTGGAGTGGAGGCATGTAGATATGAGGTTTTATGCTATTGGGATGGATCGGGTAGGATTTCATAGAAGTGGAGATGTACAATTTTATATGTGGTGTATTATGATATTTGTTTAATATTGTATTAGAAAAGATGTATGCCATTTTTCCTAACTACTATAGTGAAGTTTTTAAGGAGAAGAATCCTTTATTGCTCTTTAACGTCGTTTCTAAAGAGCTTAATTTCACAAAAAAATTAGTCAAAATTGAATTATATAAAAGAACAATTTTTCAACCAAAGATTATTTTTCATAATATAATTTGATAATAATTTAATTTTATTATATATATAATAATAATCAAAAGATTTAATACATATTTATATAATACATGATTTAATTAAAAAATTGAATAAAATTACTTTAAGCATATAAATAATTATATTTAAATTTTGTATTTTTATTATTAATATTATGATAGAAAATAAAATATCATCTTTACTTGGTATTATACTTCAAATTTTAAATTTTAATTCTACATACACACACACTCCAAATAAAACTTTCTTTTCGAAAACTAAAACATGTATATTTATTATTAACATATAAAGTGCATATTAGTATTCTACAAGACTAAGTATTATGTTTTGAATTTTGAATTTATATAAATCCAAAAAATATTAAAATTTTCAAAATAAATAAATAATTTTTTAAGGGCTAGGCCCACATAATAAGTATAATTCATTATTTTCCTAAAATGTAATACACTTACAATTATATTAACTCACTTAATTATATGTATATGTGTGTGTGTATTAATCATAAACACACATCTAACTAATTATAAATATGCTGAAATTTTATATATATATATATATGTGTGTGTGTGTGTGTGTGTGTTTGTGTGTGTGTGTCTGTGTGTGTTTGTATGCATGTATGTATGTGTACGTACGTATGTAGTACATATGTATATTTGAATATGTATTTATATGCAAACCATGAATATTTACATATAGTACTTGTTTTGTAACATTTATATTATGAGATTATAAATCCTAATAATCATATGTATTATAGTATTTGTAGACGTTAATGTATACACACACACATTCACTTTAGATGTTATTATGGTATTATTATGAACATATGACGTTTATTATAAACAATACATATTATTTAATCGTCAAGGACCACTAGCTTAGTTGGGTAGTGGTATAATGCTTTATACATAGGTTCTATAGGTCATGGGTTTGAATCCTTGAGATATCAAAATGAGTCTCAGTTTGAATAAAGTACTACTCTTGCTATCAAAAAATACATATTATTCAATCAAATTACAAATAATCCAAAATAAATCTCATTATGTCAAATCGAACATTAATATGATTTGGTGTAAACTTATTATTCATGATGACACATTAAAAAATCTAGTATAAAAAAATATATTCTAAATTGCCTATTTTCCCCATTGGACAATGCACTTGATCTAACATCCCAACAGTCATAGGTGAATCTAGGCCTGTCAACGGATGCAAACGAATGCGGATATGGCTATATCCGCATCCGTATCCGAAAATTAAAATCTACATCCGCATCCGCATCCGATATCCGCGGATATTCAAAAATTAACATCCGTATCCGCATCCGAAAAGAGGATGCGGATATTTCCAAATATCCGAAAATATCCGAAAATCCGCATCCGAAAACTAGATTGAGAATTATAATATAATGAAAATTTTAATCAAAAAAATTACAATTCATAGCATTCAAATAACAATCAATCGACAAACTAATTTACTTCAGTTTCTAAATAACAACAAACAATCCACACATATACGATTTGAACAAGCTTAAACGATAAAACAAATAATAGTATTTCAATACATGATCCCGCTACTCGAATAATGTTCTTTAGAAAATATAATATCTCAGTTTCAATCTCTTAATCTCATAGTTGAAGCATGGGACTTCACACCTGCACAATGACACCACCTTAGTAAATCTACGTATTGTACTTGCAAATAAACGAATCGAGTTTGGCATCGAAACTAAATATAGGGATAACAAAAAATTGTTCTGAACAAAATCAGTTGACAAAGCAAAACATCAACAATTATAGTACAGATCGATTATACAGATGTTACACATGTAGGACCCCATTTAATATAGAGTATATAGTAATATGTGAAATGCATGCACCTTGTAATCAAGTTTAACCTGTCTAAACTTTATATTTGACATTCTCTTTTAATGTACTGGGCATCTTGTAATTGCATTGCAACCAACATTTCATGTATTGTTGGCATGTACTGACGATAAATCAAAAGGATTCATTTTTACAGCTTTTAGCAAAAAAGAAGTTCATACATTTCATGTACTGACGATAATCTGATCATACATTCAACTTAATCTGATTATAAGAATTGAAGACTATCTACATTTTGGTTAACATAGACGGGATACCGGATATTTGTAGAATTAAATAAACCAGCAATTAATTAGATGTTCAATAAAAAAGGTGGTGTTATTTATGGCATCAATTTGTGTATGGATGGATACAACTTTATAAAAGAAATAACAAAATTAAATTTTCAATTTATAGAATTAGATTGTGATAGTGCGGTTCAATACTGGCCTGCTTTTTCATTTTTTTCCCCTTCTCTGTACCTTAGTAAATCTACGTATTATACCTGTAATTTGATTTAAATCTCTCATGTTTGAAGATGATTTATTGGTATTCACAAAGCCAACTGCCTACTCCTTTTCTAACATTCTCAGTGCTCTAGATATTTTTAAAAGTATGTCTGGTCTTCTCATTAATAAGCAGAAGTCTCATATTGGTATTGCTGGATTGGACTTGAATGCTACTTCACAAATATTAATTGATATGCAGTATTGCAAACAGTACTTAAAATAGTTAATTTACCTTATACAATGGATAGTTTATGGTAGGGTTGATCCTTCATCTACAAGCTCTATATCTTTACCTGTTAAATAAAAAGACTGATTATATTAAATGGTTAAAATTCTAAAATAATTTTAGCATATAATAATAATTAACCTATGTCCGATGGTAACCAATCCTTAATACAACTCAATGCTTCCACAAGCTTCCACTACCCACTACATATCACAGCAGCTTTTATATCATATCAGAAAACTTGAATTATAAATTGCTCAAATACAAGTGTGGAGTGTGATTATTCTTAACAAGTTTACTGATCAAAAATTGTAGATCATATTACTGATCTGAAACCGTAGATCATATTACTGATCTGACTGTAGACTTTATTCCCAAGAGTTTAATTGTTTCCCTAAGCTCGGTTTATGCTCTAAAACAATATGCTTGTCGCTGATGGTAAATTACTTTTGTAATTTCTTTAAGCCAGGCTGAAGGTTCTCAAATATGATATCATAACTGCACGGTTTTATTTAAATTTTTTTGATTCAAATCGTTACATTTAATGCTATTTTTTCCTGTTCAAACCATTATCTTTTCTGAACCAAAGAAACCCATGTTTTAAGGGAGTGAAAAGCATAATTTGCATAATAGATGCAGCTATTTTATCATATTCACATAAAAAAGAGAATATAGGATTAGTGTTTATTATTTTTCTGATTAGCTTTCAGCTTAAATCCTTTTCTCCCATTGAATCTGCTTCAAACATTACACTAAGCCCCATCTAATAAAGTTTTACATGTCATTTTTCATCTTACATTTATTCCAGTTTTAATACACTGTACTCAAAACCTTAGCCCATTATAGCTCCTAATAATGAAGGTGAATTCCAATCGCTTTAGTATTCCCCAACCCTCCCTTCTGTTAACCATTTCAAAATCCGATTCATCTTGTATATATAATCAAAGCAAAAAATATAAATTTTTACTCTAACAAGTATACGTGTGCCCACCTTTTTAACATGTCACACATGTATGCAACTTTTTAATTAAATAATTCATGTAGCTTGCAAGAAAAATGTAAAATAACAAAAGAAAATGAATACAAATGCTAGGAAGGCAGGGATGTACGCATCTGACAAGGTAGGGAAGCAAGGAGGCATGAAATTCACAGGGAAATTTCGAAAAATTGAAATCAAACTGATCGATCGATACATGGTTTATGATTAGTACTGTTTTCTTCAATGGAAAAGGCGACTTACTGCGAGGCGGAAGTCGAGAAGGAATGAATGGTGTGGCGGCGTCTTACTGTGAGGTGGCGTTTGACCGGGTGGGAACTGGGAAGTGGCGATTGACCGAGTGGGAGGCGGCGGCTTCGATTTTGTGGATTTAGGTTTTCTTTTTTTTTGGAATGAATGGCTCGCTGGTAGCCTGGTAAGTGGTGAGTGACAGAGTGAGTTCGATTGTTATTTGTTTTATGGGATTCTAGGGTTTTTACTGGTGCGGGTATTTCAGATATAGAACCGTGAACCATGAGTTAAATGGACTGGTGCGGGTATTTAAATTAATATAGTAATTATAATTATTCTTAATTAATTACAAGGTTAATATGTATTGTTATCTTAATGAACCTAATTTCGGATCGGACGGATATTTTTCGGATACGGATATATACATATCCGTATCCGCATCCGATTTCTTTTTCGGATATCGGATATCCGCATCCGCTTTTCAGATATCGGATAATATCCGTATTTTCGGATACGGATTCGGACGGATTTCGGATTTTTCGGGTATCCATTGACAGGCCTAGGTGAATCACTACTCAATATATGAATAAAAGTACATACATCGATCTTGCTAGTATATCAATATACAGGTTCTCAAAATGCCAAATAATTATGAAAATTTAAGGATAATCATTTATTTTATACATACGATCAAATACTTATGGTTACGAACTCTTTTGTATCTGTGATTGATTAAAGACTTTGTTCTATGGATTTTTACTTATATGTTATAATGTACTCTTAACGCTATGTATATTTACATATAATGAAAATAAAAATACATATTTTTATTTCAAACTTTATTCTTATAAGAGTTAAACTGCACAATCAAATTAAATAATTATCCCTAGGGCGTACCTTAGCTCTATCTAGTTGATACTAACGTTGGTTTGATTACTCAAGGAGCCATGTAGAGGATAAGAAAGATGTTTAGGATTCTATTACAGTTGAAGATTTGTTATTATTCCATTGTACAGTAGACGATTGTTATTTTTGTGGTCATTTTCATGTACTTGATAGATTATAGCTAGTTTTTATCCATGTATGCTCTTATAAACCATGATGACATTGATACCATGTAGTTTATTTTATCAGTATATTCATCTAATTGTAATATTGTCTTGCAAGTGTTACATGTATGTTCTTTGCATTTTACCTGTGTGTTATGAGATATAGTACATGCTATGGTATTCGTATAGAGTTTTCGGACATCCCACCGGACTAGAGGAGGAGGGTTTCATGAGTACTCACTGGAGAACTACACATCAAATGTTTAATAGTTATCATAACTAGACCACTAATCGAACCATGATGGTCCATGGTCAAAGGTTTTAATGCTCCGATCGGTCGAACCCTCTAGACCGCGTATTAGTTATGTGCTTACTCAACTACAACATATTAGTTATGTGCTTCTCTAAATAAAATTATTGTATTTGCAAAATAAAAGTTGTTCTCAAGAAATAATTATTAAATTTCATAGAAAATGACTGCTCTAGTCATGATTTCGTACCAACGGTATACACAAAGCACGCATGTCACGATTCTAGGAAGCTCAAATTGCTTAAGTGGAATCCTAAGCTATTTAAATGAAGTCTATTTTCTAGTTATAAAAATCCCACAACTTAGCTTCATACCACTTTGTTATTATATATAGAAGGGTCTGTTTTTTAAGAAGCAAGCAGAGCATTTGAGCGGGTATTTGAGCGAGGAAGATGGTTGAAAGGAAAATGTATTTGGTGATGCGGAAAGGGTATTTAAGCAGAGTATTTGAGCAGAGTACTTGAAATGTGATTTTTAATTTAATTAATTTATAGTTAATTAAGTATTATTTTTTATTGTGTAATATGTGTTTACTTAAAATGAATTAAAATTAAAAAAATCAAAATACATTAGAATTAAATAAAATATCTTAAAAAATACAATAATAAGCCGTGCATATAATAAACAACAGAACTATAAATTTTTGAAAAACTTATTTTTTGGCACCACCATGGTTTATTAGATACATTTGGTACTCTTTTGCGTGTTGTTTATCCGCAATCGCGGACAATAATCAACTTTTGGTAACTCGTCATTAAGAACATTGAATACCTCTCTATTATCAGGTTGCATAACAATTATGAATGCTTCACCAAAATCAAATTCTCCTCCTTCTCTAATATGTTGAAGGCGAGCAACCATATTTACGTAGTTTACAAAATTTCCTGTGGAATCTATGCTATTTGTGTTGTTGCCTGTATCTGGAATTTTTGAATCCATGCGAGATTTTTTCATCTGTCTTTTATGCGTTCGGCCAATGATCTCATATAGCTTCTCATCAGTTTCTCCATGATGTCTTCTCGCACTACTACATGCTTTATTAGCACCATAAAATGAACCAACATGTCGAGTTTGTTGCAATGAAGGATTGTTTGGTGAATTCAAATTTGGAATTTGTCCACAATGGGTGTTTGTTTCATCAAGTTAACTATAAAACCCATCAAAAGCCCATGTTCTATCAAACTGGGTTTGTATAGGAGGAGGATTTTATTGTTGCGGTGGTTCTTCATTAGCAGCGGACGTATACGATATTTATCCAGTTGCATTCGTTCCTTGAAATAATTGTTGCATCAACTCCAAATTGTTAATCGGTCCTCTTTTATATTTCAAAATAATATGTTCAAATTCCTACAAGTAAAACAAAAAAAATTAATAAAACATTAAAAAACTATAGTGGATGTATAAAATACATTTACCCAATCATTCCACCATTCCTTGCTACCTGTAATAGTTTGTCTTTGAATATCTCAACCAGAACCAGTTTTATTACACAAACTTTTCCATTTAACTCATTCTCTTATAAAATTATCGTATTTATGTCAGACTTTGTTTTTGTCTATTAGTCCAATATATGAAATGTTTTCTACAGCTCGATTGAACCTTTTCACTACAGCTTTGTGTACTCCTTTTTAATTACCACCACAAGTAGCATACATTCTATAGAACATTTCAATGGAATTTAAGTAGCTTTGGATGTCCAATCATGTAGGCTCTTTCAGATTGATCGCGACATTCTAAAAGTTTAAAATTATAAAAGTATGCAAAAGAATTCCAAAAAATTACATAGTATATATATTAAAAAATATACACAGAAATGTAAAAATATACATGAATAGATATTCGACTTGACGGATAAAAATTGTTGATTTCTTGGATTGAAGATGTGGAGTAAGAGGTGATGAACGAGGGAATATATAGAAGGTGCAAGGAGGAGGAAGGAAGAGGAGATGTTAGGAGGGAACATGACTATGCATCTGATGCCAACGTATATTTTCCCCTAACGGCTCCAGCTGGCCATTGTGGGGGAAAACGACCGTTACTACGTCCAGCGCGTGGCAAACGGTAACTGGCCAAAATAAACTAGCAAACCTAAGTGGTCATTGTATAGGAGAAAGCAAACACACATCCGTAGCTAAAGTTGTGGGCTGACGCCAAATAAGCTTGGGTTGGAATAAAGATAATATTATTTGGTTGGTTTTCTTCTTTAAAAACCAAGATTTTAGCATTTGGGCGGTTAAACTGCATAGCATGGTTTGATCCTTCTTCGGGCCAGATTTCTCACCGGCCCATGGTTTTTTATGGTTGGACCGGTAGTGCAGTCTGGTCATGTGTCACAAGCGCAAAGTACATGACTGGGAGATTTAAAAAGACACTCATTAAATCGGACTTCTACAAGAACATGACTAAAATAATTTTAGAAGAGAATCAAGTTTGACAAAGTACAAAAAGGGTAATTCTTTCGACCTTAAATTTTTTTCCTAAGAATGGCAGTTATCTCATTTCAAAACTCTAATTCTTTCGATCTTAATTCTTCCAAGGATTTCAAACTCAACACCCAAAACAGACCTCCAGGTCCTTGCGATGAAGGTGGGGAATGGGAGGAAGTTTGTCGAAGAAAAGGCAAGCATAAAATCAATGATGAAAATCCCATGATGGTGACAATTACAAATCTACTATGGATAAATCTACCAAATCCCACAAAGCTGCTACTGGTTCAAAACATGATCGTACTGACAAACTGAATTCTAATGGGATTGGATCCAAAGGATCAGGAGACAAATCAAAGGTGGAAGGAGGTGCTCAAGGTTGTGGTTTTGGTATAGGGGGAACCCTAAATCTGGTCAGAGTTCTAAATACTATCAACTTCACAGCCACAAACAAAGCTTTTTGGAGCAAAGTTGCCAAGGGATCAGCTACTAAGAAGAACCCCAAAACTAAACTTCACTTCGTCAATCTAGAAGATGTTAAAGATCTGCGGGTCGTGCTTATCAAAGAAGAATCTTTTGTTAATTGTGGGGAGGAGTGGAAATGTTTGATTATCGCATACATTCTCGGTCCTCGACCCTTTCACCTTCATTTTAAAGCTTTTCTTAATATTTTGAAATTTTCTCGAGAGCTAATGGCTTTAAATGATTAACTTTCAATCGAAAGATGATTGTACTAATGCTCTAGAAGGCGGTCTTTATATCTTTGATGGTAGAATTATGGTTATGAAAAATTGGAGCCCATATCTAAAAACTAACAGAGACATGCTTTCTTCTACTCCTATTTAGGTTAGATTCCTAGACATTAATTTATGTTTATTGAATGAAGGACTTGTTGCTATTTCTAGCGTTTTGAGCAATCCTATAGAATCCGACTTATCTACTGCTACTTGCAAAAGAATCATCTTTGCTCGATGCCTAATCGAAATGAAAGCTGGCTCCGCTTTTCCTAATAAACTTCCAATTGCCTTATTTATTGGGGAAGTCTTTTATTAACCGGTAACCTATGAGTGGATCCCTCCAAAATGTGAATCACGTGTCTGCCTCAGTCACTGTAAGTCACAATGCACTTTTAAAAAGTTTGAAAAGAAAAGGAGAAAGTTGCAAATGTTATAAATGTAAAGGAAGATGATCATAGTGACGAATCCCCAAATCGACTTATAGATAACATCGTTCAGCTGAACATTGTTCCAAGCACAGGTAGTAATACTGAAGTAAATGAATCAAACAACACTTGCACTATAGATTCTAATGTGGCACAACCAGAGCTATGTTCTTCAACTAAACACATAGTAGAGCACATTGCAAAAACTATCAACAACGGTGTTATCAATAATGCTTCAGTAGTTGAAAATGTTAATTCTAATAAAGATAGTGAACAAGTCCTAAATTTAAACACAACAAGCAAAGTTCTAGAAGATGGTACTTTAGCATCTACATCAGATGTGACTGATCAAGTGACTATGCAAAACATAAAGGAAAAACATCACAATTCTATAGAAAAAGGATTAGTAAATTGGAGTAGAGATAGGCTCTCGGACGATGGGAGGGGTCATGAACTTAATCTACCTGAAAGTGTAGCTCAAAAGAAGGGCAATGCCTCACCAGTTTCAATCACTCTTAATTCATGTTCAACAACTGCAGTTGATGAACCATTGTTGCCCCAAATCAGGCTGCATCACACAAAACCGCACTTACAACAGATTTCAAGGATATGACAGAATCTCATGCTCTCTCGGAGTCATCATCGAGCAAAGTAGCACAACATCTCTTCCTTCTACTAATTAATTTGATTTACACAATCCCAATAATTTACACATTAATATTAATGAAAATTTTATGGTCATGTAGGAACCTTTGGATGCTCCCACTAACGATGTGGCAGTCCCAATAGAGGGCAGAGATAATTCAAAATCAACGACTTTAACTCATGCTAATCCCATTGTTCCACCTCCTGTCCTACCTACTAATCTTCTAGTCAAAAAAATGAGTTATGAAAAGCTCTTTATGATGCAAAGAAAAACAAGAATAAAAAAAGCAGTGAAAATTTGGACAATTCGACTCTTCATATCATTAGGAGGAGTGACAAGCTTGCTAAAAACCACAATCAATGACTATTTTATCTTGGAATGTAAGAGGGACCAATAGCCCTGAAAGATGGTTAGATATTAGCAAGTAAGTTAGAGATTATAAGTGTTCTATTGTAGCATTGTTAGAGACCAAAATTAGAAAAGAAAACTTATCCTTTATTGAGAGATATTGGGGAAATAATTGGCATGTTGTTGATAACACTGAATTCAACCACAAATGCAGAATATTAGTGTATTTTGACAAGCAATTATGGGTTGGCTTTCAATTATCTACAAGCAACCAACATATCACAATTCTATTTCAAAATAAAGGGGGAGCTGATCTGGTCATTTCTTTTATTTATGCAGAAAATCTTGAAACTCAAAGGCAAATTTTATAAGACTATTTAATCAAGGATTACTCTTTAATCAATCTTCCTTGGCTCATATTAGGTGATTTCAACTGCATGCGGCTTGCTAAAGATAAATTTGGGGGAAGAACATTACCTACCGGCAAAACTGATGAACTCAATTCTTTCTTAATTAAGTGTGGCTTAACGGAACATGATGTTAGTGGTATTAAATTCACTTAGAGATCAGGCCCGGATAAGAACATTGGGCGCAAACTTGATAGAATTCTCATTAACTACAAAAGGTTTTCCAAATTTCCTCACTCTAATGTAAAGGCTATTAGTTCTCTGTCTAGTGATCATTCTCCTTTAATTATGAGATTAAATCTTAACAGTGAACTTATAAGGGCAAGGTCTTTCAAGTATTGCAATTATTGGTGCTTATATCATGATTACATGTCTACTGTTTATGATCATCTGACTGTCTCTCACTTCGTCAACAGCTTATTCAATCTTTTGCAAGTTCAAAAACATGTCAAACTTATCTTAAAAGAATGGAGTTACAACAAAACAAACTTGCAAAGTGAAGTGAATAGGTGCAGATAATTTTGCAACACTTTACAAATGTGTGCGGACTTTAATCGTTCAGTAGAGAACTCCAGAAAGTATTATGAGTCTAGAATGGTATATCAGTAGAAGTCGCATATGTTATCCATCTCTCTCCAACAAAAGTCTAAATGTGATTGGTTGACTCAAGCTGATGAAGCCATTAAATTCTTCTATGCAAAAATCTAAAAGAGCTCACTCCAACTCTTTTATCAATTTGATTAATCAAGATGGTGACACTTCTACTTCAAAAACTGAGATGACTAATGAAGCCATTAGTTTTCTCAAGAATTTATATAACAAACCTGATCATACTCAAGATTTTCCAGACATCACTTATAAGGCAAAGATCATTGAGTTTGGTAAAAAAAATTCTTAATGCTCCCTTCATAATTAATGAATTAAAAATATGCTATGTTTTCTACATATTGATAAAACTCCAGGTCCTGATGGGTTTTCATCTAAGTTTTATCAATTACATTGGGATAAATTAAATGATATCATGCTTAAAGTTATGCAAGGTTGTTTTGATGAAGTTAAAATCATTAAAGAAATTAATCACACTTTCCTTGCACTTATCCTCAAGAAATATCCCCTTGAATGCATGAATGACTAAAGATCAATTGTTTGTTGCAACTATTTATACAAGACTCTCTCTAAATTGCTCGTTTATAGATAAAAATCTGTCCCGCAACTTCTTATTCTGAAAACCAACATGCTTACATCTCGGAAAGAAACATTGCAGAAGGTACTATGTTAGCTCATGACCACATCAGAGATTTTAACACTACTTCTGCTAAATATATGTGTATCGAAGTTGATACCAGCGAAGCTTATGACTCAGTTAACAGAAGTTTTATATTACACATGATGCAACAAATGGATTTCCCTTGCAAGTGGCTTAAAATAATTAAAGAACTTATATCTACCACTTCGCATCTCTAAAGGCTATTTTAACAGTTCAAATGGTATCAGGCAAGGGGACCATCTATCCTCCTATCTGTTTACCATTATCATGGAGTATTTTACCATCCTCATGGACCTGACAGTGAGTAGCGGCAAAATCAGGCCTATGCACAAAGGTTGATCCTCTTATCACTCACTTAATTTACGTAGGTGATCTTCTTATCTTTTGTAAATCAGACTGTCAATCAGCTCTTACTATTAAGAAAATATTTGGCAAAATGCATGCTTTTGCAAGTTTACAGTTAAATCTTGCTAAGACAAAAATATTCTTCAGTAAAAACTACAGTAAAAAAGAAACTATATGTGATATTTTAGGTTTGCATGAAGGGGTTTTGCCCATAAAGCACCTTGGTCTGCCTTAATCATGTCAATATTTAAAGGTCGAAGCTTGCAATAGCTTAACAGACAGAATCAAAATAAAGAATTGAAGGATGGGAATGTAAATGTCTTAGTATTGTTGGCAGAATTGAGCTCATTCACTCTACTATTCAACCACTACCATGTTTTGGAGTCAAAGTTTCAATGTGCTCACCACTGTCCTTGACAACATCATCAAATTGTGTTCAGAATTCATTTGGAAGGGTAAATTCAGCAAAATACCTTGGGAAATCATGTGTCAAAGGAAATCTGAAGGAGGAATGGGTTTGTATAATTTCCAAGACATAAATGTAGCATGTGGTTTAAAAGTGGTTTGGAATTTTTTAAATAAAACCTTTTTGTGGTCAACTTGGATGAGAAACAAATGCTTGCAAAATAATTCCTTTTGGGATTGCAAAATTCATCTTGCTCAATCGGGTAATTGGAAAATACTTCTTGCTCTAAGGAAACTGCTTCTCAAAGGTGCATAAAAGAAATTATGGATGGTCAATCCACCAGCCTTTGGTTTGACCTTTGCTAAATGGGTCCTCCTTACTAGAAAGGTTAGGACATGATGCTTTAGGGCTTCTTGGAGGTACTAATTTAAAGGTATGTAATATCCTTATTAACAATCAATGGCAACCTAACAATTTACCTCAAACATTTTCCCTGACCAATGAGATTAAAAAAAATTAATTCATCAAGGTCACTCAGATCATTGGTTTTGGGTTAAGGAAGGCAGAGGCAATTTCTCATTTAAATTTTCCTTAGACCTTATCATACCACATGCTTTTCAAATGCAGTGGCACAAATTCATTTGGAATAAAATTCATTGTCCCAAAATGAAAATGTGCTTATTTAAAGCTGTAACTAATAGATTGTCTACTAAAAGAAGACTCTTTCAGAAGCATGTCATTCTGGATAATAACAAATGTGTTCTTTGCAATCAAGAATTATAGGACGTAAAGCATCTGTTTTTCAAGTGTCGTTATACTGCTTACCTTTGGAGTTGGTGTAGACTGCGATGTGGATTACAGGCTCATAACAGCTATGTTCTACAAAATGAAATCGACTACTTCAATCACAAAAAAAGATTCGGAAATATCATCAAACTTATGACTTCGATTTCTACATGGATCAATTGAAAAGAAAGAAACGCAAAGATCTTTTACGGTAAATCGAAAGACAAATTTGGCATTTGTAAGGAAATTGAGTTATACCTGAGAATCCTCATGCATAAATTGCACAAGAAATTCAGTACCTCTCAAGAATACGCAAAGGCAATTGAATTTTGGGGAATTCTGTTTGGTTGCAAAGATATACCTCCTGATTGATTACCTTGCTCTGATCTTAGCATGAGTTAAAGTCAACGATGAGATGATGCTCCTACTTCAGACGGCTACCAAGTCGAAGGTGAAGCTCCATTGGAACTGATTTCCTCAATTCTTCTTAGTTTTTTGTGTTTTTGTAACCGAATCGACATGAAGTGGCTATTAAAGGAAGCCTTAACTTCGAATTGATAATTTCATTGTTTATGTACCGTTTTGTCCTTTTTCGTTTACATGGACTTAAAACGATGTTTGTTTGGGCTTAGCAATTGTTGTATCATATTTTTTTGCTAGCAATTAATGGAAGTACCCTTTTTTTGAAAAAAAAAGTACAAACAGGTTGATAGTATGATATTTTACAAAGGAAGTGTGCTTCTAGATCATATAATAATAGTGGGGGAAGGGATAGAGGGAACTTCATCGAAAATTGTGATGTGTGTACAAAAGTGAAATTTTTTAATCGTGGGGTTGCTACAACCATTGTCTATTTTTAATCGTGGGGTCGCCACGATTTTTGCCTACACCAAAAAAAATGTGAATTGATATATCCATGAACTTCATCACTTGTTTACCTAAAAGTTAGAGGTGTGTTGTTATATATGTGGTAATTAAGAGGCTCTCTATTTGCTCATTTCTTTCCATTGCACCACTCTTATATTGCTAAAGGCATACCATCTATGTTCTCTGACACCATTTATAAGCAACATAAATTACTGTTTGCACAAAAAATGGACAAACACCTCCAAGTCGTATGATTTAATTAATTTTATGTTGTTCTTAGTGATTTGGGTGGTTTATGCAAATAAATGAAAAGCAGGGACTAAACTGTAAAAGACACGCATATTTATAGTGGTTCGGCCAGAATGTGCCTACGTCCACTTTATTTGTTATTCTCCTTTTTTATTGAAACTACAAGTACAAAGCTTTGATACAAGTATATGAAAGTTGTTTGAAAGTTCTCTCCGTGCTTGAGCTCTCAAACTTGTCCCCCATTGTTGTACCTCTGCCCCTCTATTTATAGAGTGAGGCTGGGGTAGGGGTCTTGGATGTACATAGCTGCTGGTGGGCCTGGGCTGATGTAATCTGGCCTGGTAGCATTGGTTCGGCATTGCTTTGGCTCGACAGTACTTTGATTCGGCGATAGGTGGTAGACGCTTTGGTTCGGCATCACTTGGTTCGGAGATGGTTGGAGTGTAGAGTGGACCGGCTGTAGGTGATTCGGTGCTAGGTGGTAGTACCTTGGTCTGGTTTGGAGTTGGTCCGGTAGTGCATGGGGAGGTGCTGGTCCAGTAGAGTGTTTGAGGGAGGTTGGTTCGGCTGCTTTGGTTTGGTAATGGGGAGGACGGAGCGTGGTTCGGTAGCTCTGGACCGGTAGTGGGTTGGTTCGGCTGAAACTCACCCAACACTTGCCCCCCAAAGCAGGGCATGTGTATGCACATGGCATGCTTTGCTTTTAGCTATGATATCTACTCTCGGCCCTGTATGCCGAATCAACTGCTTCATACTCTGCATCGTTGTTGGTGGCAGCGAACTCCAACCTTATAGCATAGTGCAGCTTATTTCCTCTGGGAGTGATTATTACCACACCTGCCCCTGAGCCTTGTTCGTTTAATGCACCATCCACAAAAAGATTCCACTTGATGACTTCTGCTATTTCCGATTGCTCCTTACCTTCGTTGATAGTGAATTCTGCAATGAAATCGGCCATGGCTTGCCCCTTGATGGCGGTGCGAGGGTGATAGGTGATATCATACTGACTTAGTTTGATGCACCATTTAAGTAGTCGCCCAGAAGTGTCGGGACGATGGAGTACCTGTCTCAGTGGCTGATCGGTCAGAACTTTGATGGAATGGGACTGGAAGTAGTGACGCAGTTTCCGTGATGTGATTAGTAAACAGTATGCTAGCTTCTCAAGTTTAGGATATCTGACTTCTGCCCCCGTCAACCTCTTACTTACAAAGTATATTGGCCGCTGCGTGCGGTTGTCTTCTCTTACCAAAGCAGCGCTTAGGGCGTGAGATGACACAGCAAGGTATAGGTATAACTCTTCGCCCTCGCTTGGAGTCGAGAGTACCGGCGGTTTCTGGAGGTGTTCGATTAAGTCAAGGAAAGCGGTTAAGCATTCGTCAGTCCATTCGAACTTTCCTTTGTCTTTCTTTAGAGCTTCGAAGAAGGGGACGCACTTGTCCGTTGCTTTGGAGATGAATCGGCTTAGGGCGGCTACTTTTCCATTCAGGCTTTGCATTTCCTTTCGAGTGGAAGGTATCTTGATATCCTTTAGAGCTTGGACTTGTTCAGGGTTTGCTTCAATCCCTCTGGCATGGACGATGAATCCCAAGAACTTTCCTGATGATACTCTGAAGGAGCATTTTAGAGGATTAAGTTTCATTCCATACTGGCGAAGTACTTGAAACATCTCGCCCAGGTGGCATACGTGATCGTCGGCTTTCCTTGACTTTACCAGCATGTCATCCACATACACTTCCATAGTTTGTCCTATTAGCCCTGCAAACATCTTGTTGACGAGGCGCTGGTAGGTGGCTCCTGCGTTTTTAAGTCCGAAAGGCATTACCTTATAGCAGTACAAACCCCGATCAGTGATGAAACTAGTGTGGTCTTGATCGGGAGCATGCATAGGAATTTGGTTATATCCTGAGTATGCGTCCATAAAGGATAAGAGTTCGTGCCCGGCTGTGCTGTCTACAAGTTGATCGATTCGGGGAAGTGGGAAGCAATCCTTCGGGCAGGCGTCATTTAAGTTGGAGAAGTTAATGCATGTTCGCCACTTCCCATTAGCTGTGACGACCGCCCATGACCCCTGCACTTAAATCTAGAGATAGTGCGCTGAAGAGTGTACCAGGCGACCGTGGACGATTGTCAGGGTAAATTAGAAACAACAGAATCTATCGTATTACTCACAGCGCATGGACAAAATACAATAGAACATATATATAGTGAAGCTTTACAGAATAAAATGCCATCATATAAAACTTCATAGTAGTTGAATACAAGCATCCAAATAGGCAATACATCAAGCCTCACTACATAACACTCAGAGTTATACAAAACAGCGGAACATCCAATACATATAGTAAGAAGATAATATGCAACCCTCCAGCTCGTCTTCGATATCATCATCGTGAGAAGCAAGAACAGCACCTGTCACCTGCTACCTAGTCTGCCCGTCCCAAAAGTGGACGAACAGCCCAAGGCAATAAGAGTTAAAACATAAAGCCTTGAGTCAGACAACAGTCTTAGTGAGCAGTAAATTAACTAACAACATACCAAAAGAGCATAAAGGAAAAGGAATAGGAATACAACCCTCCCACTCCAACCTCATTCTACAGTGATAGCCCCCAGACACACACTAAGCAGAAGCAAACATAGCAGAGCATACAATTTAAAGTAAAGTAATTATCACTCGAGTCAAGGGTGATGTTTTCCAAGCACAAACCCCCAAGGCCTAAACCAAGATCAGATACGCACCCAGAAAACACTGCTCTTGAGACCGAATGACGATACAACCAAACATCCATGACTCTGGCTATCACTGTTATCATTGCTTCGATTTCACCGTTAATTGAATGACCGGCACATTCTTTCAGCCGTCCGTCAAGGGCTAATGGAAACCCCGGTTCTAGACAGTACTCCGCACGTCGTCGCAGCCCGTGCCTAGGACTATCGAATCTGCCCAGAGTACTCGACCATCAACAGTTGGCCGTTGGGACTATCGAATCTGCCCAAACGTACTCTTGCTTTGAGCATGCTAGAACCTTCAACAACGATGAGACCCAAGCCTCCTAGTCATCCTCCTCGACGACTATTCTCATATCCATTCATTATCCTCAACTCGAATCATATCACCGAGTTATCAACATGCTTGGAATGATCCCGTCTGGATTAAACCAAGTCTTCATCACATGATTGCCTCGCTTCATCACATCCTCGCAAAGCCTCATCTCAACATCACATCATCAAATCTATGCATAAGAGCTTCATCATCCCGCTACATATGCCACGAGCAGCTTTCCCAATTCAAGAGCCTTTCCCTTAGCTTTTGAATCATCTTCGGTCTAAATCAAATCATCAATCATCTAATTCATAACAATCAATCAAATCAAACAGTAATCCATCCAATCAAGCATTCAAATATGATCTAAGTAGACAATTGTAACAATAATGGCATTTTCGTAATTAAAGAGTTGAAAGTCCAACAAGCATGAAAACATGAACAATATCTTTACAAACTTGATGAATGAACTTGCATAGGTTAACATGTGATAAAATGGATGTATCATGAACTATGAATCTATATGGATCTACACTTAGGATGAAGAAAATGCATGGAAATCACTATTTTAACACCAAATCGAGCCAACGATCCGATATACTCCTTTGGATCCGTGTGAGAGATAATCACCACTCACCAAATCACCAAAACAAACCCAAATCAACACGCTTCAGATCTGGACAGCGAAGGATCTAACTTGATCTATCACAAATCCGCTTCAAACGATGAAATCACACTTCAAAGGATGAAGATCTTCAATTTAAGCTCTAGAATCTTCAATTTGATCTTCAACTTAGAAGGGTGGAATCACTAGATTAGAGTGGAGAAAAGAAGTGAAGAAGTGTAGAAGTCGAGCTCTCAAAATGGCAGCACTTCGTCGCTTCGAAATCCGGATCCCAAAAAGTGAGAAAATGGACGAGTATTTATAGCTGAATTCCTCCTTAACTCGTCCGCCTTCCCTAAGTCGTCTCCGACTTATAACCTTCCGACTTAACATCCCAGACGACTTACGACTCAACTGCTATGCCAACCTACGACTTATCAAATCCCACTAGCCTACGACTTATAACTTAGCGGCCAACTACTAAGTCGGTCACGACTTAACAAATAGCTGGGGTTACGACTCAACTCCTAAGTCGTCTACGACTTAACACATAGTAGATCAGTGCCTTCTACGACTTAACAATTTTGGGGCCTAATAAGGGATACGACTTAACCCCTAATGACCTAACTCCTCAGTCTTCTCAAGCAACCTAGCGACTTAACAATAGTCGCGACTTATGACTTAGCAGCCTAACCCCTAAGTCGCTCACGACTTAACTTCCGTAGGTCGTACACTCCTTAAGTGTCGCTAACTCACTTAAGTCGCACTAATACTTAACTTGCTAACTCGCTGATTCTTAACTCGGTAACAACTTAACTCTTAGGTCGCTCCCATCCTATCTCCAAACTCCTAAGTCGTCTCAATATTTTAAGTCGGTCAACCACACTTTCTTAACTCGGTTAATTCCTTAAGTCGGCAACTCGACCCAGACTTATCCCTTAACTCGTCCAAACCGACTTAGGACTTAGAAAAATTCTGAACGACTTATCAACAATGCAACCAATTGTCAACTGTTTATACGATGTTTCGATCCGTAAAATACGGGTCGTTACATTAGCCTTCTTTACCAGTACCGGGTTGGCGATCCACTCTGGGTAGATGGCTTCTCGTATGAAATCATTGGCAAGTAGACTCTTTACTTCTTCATCGAGGGCTGCTGATCGTTCTGCCCCCATACTTCTCTTTCTTTGTTTTACGGGCGCCTTGGTAGGATCAATGTTTAGTGCGTGGCATGCTATGTCAATCCGCTCCTTACAGTCGGCCTTCATCCTCCGCAACTCCGCCCTACTGGCCTCTTCAATAGTCTTCCTCAATTGTCTGGATGCGGCCTCATGCTGGGAGATTTGGATGGCTTGGTCGGCAAGTTGTTTAGCCTGGTCGGAGACCATCAACCGCAGCCGAATGTTGGCGCTTCCTATCTCTTCCCCAGCCTTAACCAGTCGGGCGTGGTGCCCCATCAATTTCCTGGTCTCCTCAACAACCCGGTCAATATTTGCCTTAGCCTCATCTCCCAGAGTTATGACCCGGGTAGTAAGCAGATCAAGGTCCAGGGACTTAGCTTCGTCAAACACTCGTACCATAGGATTACGAGGGAGGAGATGCTCACCAGTAACCTCATCAAAAGAGATGTCATGAGATGCCGGGTCCAGGTCCGGATGACCCGCAAACGGATTGCGTACTAGGCCAGGATGATCTATCGGGATGACGGTTGGATTCTCGGACGGATGGGGGGAGGGCATAAGCTCGGTATCCTCCTCCGTAATGTCGTGAATAGGCTGGAGTGGGGCCGGGGGTTCAAGAAGAGGTTCAGACGAAGATCGACTCCTCTTCCTCTTCTGTATATCTTCTTCAATAACTCCGAGAAGAGGACGATAGCCGACTACGTCTCCAGGGCGGTTAGTAGAAGGCTTCGGCTTGGCGGAAGCTTTGAGGAGTTTGTATTGTTCCAGCCTGTGCCGAAGATCTGAGGTCTTGGCCGTTTTGCCCACTCCTGGGGTAAAAATCAAGTGTCACCGGTATGCATTGATCCATCATTCGAGAATTAAAATGAACAGAGAGAAATTCACCTTGAACCGCAGAAGTTGCCTCAGTAGAAGCGCTCCCGGAAGATAAATCGACGTCGGTCCCAACTTTCTCAGCTTTCCTGGACTTCTCTGTTCCCTCCAAACATTCGAAGGCTTGGCGGAAAGCGTCATTCGTCCACTCTTGCATCTCACCTACTTTCCCAGAAGACAAAGCCCCGACACCGTCGCCACCTCCAGCGCCTTGCTCCTCCTCCACATCTCCCTCCTCCGGGATATCTGGACATGTGCTGGGAGAGGGACCGTCAGACTTTTTGAGCTTCTTCCCCCCGGCAACCGGATGTTTCGGAAAGGGCCTCCTTTTTCTGCTCTTCGACTCAGCCCCTTCTTTAGCTTGGGCAGCCCTCTCTTCGGCCGTGTCCCTCTGCTTGACCACGGACTGCTGTGGAAGGATCAAGTTGTGCTCCAAAAGTGTAGCGAACCTGATCAGGTAAGCAGCCGATCTATCTCTTCCAGTAATAGCTTCTATTTCTGCTGCCGTCTGAACCAGGCGATCATTCTCCACGACCGCAAAACCACCTGTCGCTAGCAAGAAATAAAAATACATAAGAAGGAGCATTGCAACCAGAACGGGAATTAAAAATAAAAGCTTTGACTTACATCCGGAGGTGAAGCGCCGAATAGAAACGGAATCATCCCTAACAAAAAACCATTCCTTCTTGAACATACTGTACTTGGAGTATAGATCCAGGACCGGCTTAAAAGATACGGCCGATTCCAAGCTAATGTATGGAGACCCCTTCTTATAGCCTCTCAAGTTGTACAAATACCGGATCTCCCGGTTGGAAGGAGGACGCCCGTATCTCCTCTGGAAGATGACGAAGAGACTCACCAGAATGGTATAAGAGTTGGGCTGAAGCTGGAATGGAGCCACCTTTAGATATGTGAGAAAGCTGACCACCTAGGCGTTGAGAGGCGAGATGGCACCACACATGCAATGGTATCTGCTGTAGGCAAAATATCCCTCGGGAGGGTCGTACGGCATCACTCCCGCATCCGGCAATAGCATGCGCGCTCGGTCAATCCCAAAAGAGCGAGATATAGCATCAAGTTGCTCGCCCTTGAGTGAGCTAGGGAAGCAATCAGGAGGCAAGTTCAGAGGTTCCTGAGGACCGTATCCATCTACCAATGATCTCGGGGTGGGCCCATAACGTGCCGGTCGTGACTGGGCTAGGGGCACGGCGGAAGGCTCTTCTATGTCCTGAGATCTCTTCTTTTCTGATCGGGTTTCCACTTTGCGAGACATTTATCTGCAAACGCAAAAAACACGTCATCAGGATGAAGAAAGTAAACAAGCAACTGCATGAAGACTAGTAACCATAAAATCTCCTTCAGCCCTATACTCCCAACCTCATCCGGTGCCAAATCACATTCGGATATTCGAAACCGAAGGTTCATTCGGTACGCACTCTCCCGAGCTTATTCGGTAGAACATGTAATTTCGTTCGGGAGCCCATTCAAAAAAAAAATCATTCGGCAAAGGAAAACCCACCTAGTCTGATTATTGAGTTGATTCGGTATTCGATTAAGTGGTCCGGTAATTTCAAGCAACCAAGGTTGGATCGGTATTCAGTCGATTCGGCAGTTTCAAACGGTGGGGGGAGAGTAGAGACGTGAGATCCATACTTATAGACTATTCCGAAAGACCGGACCAGTTGATTCGGCATACAGGGCCGAGAGTAGATATCATAGCTAAAAACAAAGCATGTCATGTGCATACACATGCCCTGCTTTGGGGGGCAAGTGTTGGGTGAGTTTCAGCCGAACCAGCCCACTACCGGTCCAGAGCTACCGAACCACGCTCCGTCCTCCCCATTATCGAACCAAAGCAGCCGAACCAACCTCCCTCAAACACTCTACCGGACCAGCACCTCCCCATGCACTGCCGGACCAACTCCAAACCAGACCAAGGTACTACCACCTAGCACCGAATCACCTACAGCCGGTCCACTCTACACTCCAACCATCTCCGAACCAAGTGATGCCGAACCAAAGCGTCTACCACCTATCGCCGAATCAAAGTACCGCCGAGCCAAAGCAATGCCGAACCAACGCTACCAGGCCAGATTACATCAGCCCAGGCCCACCAGCAGCTATGTACATCCAAGACCCCTACCCCCAGCCTCACTCTATGATCTAAGCACTTCCTCGGGACCAACTTCGGGCTGGACTCTAGCTCGGCCCCATTCATTGGCGTTTCCGTGGTTAGGCAGTACAACCGGCTCAGCTACAGTTGACCTCTGCCCGGTACCTCCCCCGTTGGGTTCGGTTCCGAGCATTTCCTCAGGCCTAACTTCGGGCTGTGCTCGATCTCGGCTCCTACCATGACCGCTTCTGTTGTTAGCTCCTTCGAAGAAGGAAGATCTTTGTTGTCTCTGAGATCCTCCAGATTGGGACTCACCCCATGATTCAGTGTTGCGGTTGGACTCTTCAGCATCCCTTAAGCGTGACATGAGATGGTCCACCAAGGCTTCCTGCTGGGACGTGAAGCGGTTAGTCACTTCAGCCACAACCCTGTCTAGATCTGCCCTAGTAATTGCTACCGGCTGTTCCGCGGCAGGGGCGGTCGGATTTGCCTGACCTTCATTTGGTACTGCTACTGGAGGGGGACGATTTACTTGATCTGTGACCACTGGATCTGGAAGACTGTTGGTTGCGATGTTTTTTCCTTTGTTAACATCTTTCTTCTGCTTGGGAGGCATGTTTTCCAAGCAATGGACGATGCTGTTAGGAAGAAGGTTAAGTGGAAGAAGCTGAAGCTTCGAGCTTCTAGTTCTCAGTGAAAGCACCAAAAATGTTTGCACAAAAAATGGACAAACACCTCCAAGTCGTATGATTTAATTGATTTTATGTTGTTCTTAGTGATTTGGGTGGTTTATGCAAATAAATGAAAAGCAGGGACTAAACTGTAAAAGACACGCAGATTTATAGTGGTTCGGCCAGATTGTGCCTACGTTCACTTTATTTGTTATTCTCCTTTTTTATTGAAACTACAAGTACAAAGCTTTGATACAAGTATATGAAAGTTGTTTGAAAGTTCTCTCCGTGCTTGAGCTCTCAAACTTGTCCCCCATTGTTGTACCCCTGCCCCTCTATTTATAGAGTGAGACTGGAGATAGGGGTCTTGGATGTACATAGCTGCTGGTGGGTCTGGGCTGATGTAATCTGGCCTGGTAGCGTTGGTTCGGCATTGCTTTGGCTCGGCAGTACTTTGATTCGGCGATAGGTGGTAGACGCTTTGGTTCGACATCACTTAGTTCGGAGATGGTTGGAGTGTAGAGTGGACCGGCTGTAGGTGATTTAGTGCTAGGTGGTAGTACCTTGGTCTGGTTTGGAGTTGGTCCGGCAGTGCATGGGGAGGTGCTGGTCCGGTAGAGTGTTTGAGGGAGGTTGGTTCGACTGCTTTGGTTCGGTAATGGGGAGATGGAGCGTGGTTCGGTAGCTCTGGACCGGTAGTGGGCTGGTTCGGCTGAAACTCACCCAACAATTACCAAATTTCATTGTCAAGGGTAGTGATACACTTTTCACTAGCAATTTTCGACCAGAATTGTTTAAGTTGCCATCCACAATGCGATGGTTAAACCGAACCTACTAACAAGATGTTGGAAAGCTACTTGAGATATTTTGTTTAACATAAACTGCCTAAATGGTTAACATATACAAAATATTGGTATAACAACATCTGAAAGTCATCTACCAACACAACTCTTATGCTTCAAATAAGTCGTTCTAGAAAGCTTATAAAAACTTACCAATCACAATTTTCAATAAAATTAATAATTTTTGTGCACGTACGTGTTCAGAAGCTTGGAACCGCTTACGTGGAGATGGGCATATCAAAATATGTTTGTACATATAATCCACTTGAACTATCATATATGGTCAGATCCTCTTGAAATAACGCTATACAATTGTATTCATGGTAAGTCAAGTTTTAAATTTGAAGTTCTAATGCATGAAATTTAAGAGGTATATCAATTCTCGTCATGCTAACCAAATCAAGACTGAGCATAACAATTTTTTATATGCAATCCACTTCCGCACACAACCTCACAATAGGATTAAGATCAAAATAACGAACACATGATAAGCATGCAAACCTCATACCATGAAGTATAGCAGTAAATAAACAATATCATTGTCTAGGTGAAAAAACAGAAGGTCAAACAAACTGCTGTTCTATCTGGTATAATAGTATCAAATTTTAATTTATTGATAATTATCCTCTTTAGCATCCATAATCATGTATTGTTTTAGCTCTGACTTGATTCATTACCATGATCCGCAATATCTTCATGCTCAATTTCTTCAGAGCTAGTGTCATATGTAGAAGAATGACTTGTTTTGGTCGAGTTATCAACTGTAGTATCATTGTCTGTTGTAACTGACAAGGACAGTGTAGGCGACCATTCAAGTACATCATCAATAATGTTTGATACTTTCTTTTGATACCTGCAAAAGAAGCAACAGGAACCGAATTACAAATCATGGAAATTTTCAGTGATCACAAAAATTTATGAATAATCAAGTATTGCCGATAAATTAATACAAGAAAGCTCTGGATGTTTGCTTGAGAATATTTGTGTCAGAAAAAAATTGTACAGGTTATTAATGGATTCAAAAAAAAATTGAGGCTACTTCAGTATAATCATAAGGATTAAAGATGTTGAGGTATAGAGATTAATTGCTTGACTCATGCAGGAGTAATAGCTAGATGTATCTCAGTTTTAAACCCTAGTGTAAATTGTTCACAAACTTGACTTTTCCTAAGTATGGCACAAACAGTAGACAAAACATATCTAACACTAGCAAAGGCAGCCAGATGCGGTATTTGTCAGTACAAGGAGAGATGATATATCTAACCTTGCTCTAGCAGCCTCATCGGGAGCATGATGTCTAAGCAACAACACAATGAGTACGGTAACAATGGTATACGCAAGTCTTGAAGTCCACTTAGGTGGTTCTCCTTCATCTTTCTTTGGCCAAAACTGAATGAGCTCTCTAAATGTTGTTTCTTCAGCATTTATATTAGGGAAGAACCATATGCGCTTTCCAAGAAGCACCCACAGAGCACCAAATATTGCACCTCTTACTGTAGGTAAACAAACATACGGTCAGCCAATTATAGTAAGCAGAGGAATCCCATAATATGAAATAACATGAGTGAAATGCCAAAGAAGTCTTAGCATGAGTGAAATATCAAGAAAGCTTTACATTCATGTTTTTGAATAGTTTAAAATGGCAAGTACAATACAAAGCTTGTGACACTTCTGAATGCTATCTATTTTCATCAGGTAAATAAAAATTCGATATCCCCTTCAAAGTTCAACAAAGAAATAGAACTGAATTTAAATGCTTAATACAGGCATAAACAAGTTTTCGTTCTCGATTTACACTGATTGCAACTAGCAACAACAGGGATGCAAGTTCTGGGTGTACTTAATGCCCATACCACAACTATCCTACATGAACCTTCAGAATTAGTGCACTTGTGCAAGAGTGTTACTAGAATTAGTTATGGTTAGGAACATATGATTAGGGGCGATAGTGGTTGCATCCATACAAGAAATAAATACATAGCAACATGAAGCTTAAAAGGGCACGCTACTTATATTCTTGTATCCATCATATCTGTTATGAATCAACCAATAGACAGATTATCTATAAACAACTTTTTGATCCTGCATGCATCTTTGTTATCTTTTACATGTATTGAATCTACACACTTCTCTGTGCCAACGTGTTAGTTATGAGACAATATAATACACTCCAGCCAGTGGCATATGTGCAAGTTTGTAATACGAGTTGATTATTTAGGCATATGTATCTTACATGCGTTGTGTCATATTACTATGTGATGATCTAACTTTATTTCTTTTTTCTATTTCCTTTCTGAAAAAAGAAAATTTTTTGGAGGTAACGCTTTATAACAAAACTCCTTTCTTTTTATCAAGAAAACAGGAAAACGATGAAAAAAACTCCTTTCTCTTTAACAAGGATATTCGATCAAGTGTTTCTGGAAAGACTTTTTTTCCATTTTAACAATTAAACAAAACAAGAAAGAGGAAAAAAAGAAGTAGAAATCCTAAGTACCTCTACGACTTCTTTCTCCTTTTAACTCTTTTTTTTTAAGTTAAGCCCCCTACCTCTACTTATTCCTTACTTCTACAAATGAAGTAACTTATAATAATAAAATTAAGCTCAGCCAGACACCGTATGCCTAATGAGCATGTGTTATTCGTCGGATTCGTTGCAAAGCATGTAAAAGGTCTTTCTTTTGCGTTGTTATTGGTGCTAATAGTACAAAAATCATCATATGTTTAACATATATTACAATGAAGTTATAAAGAAAATGGAGAAGTTGTCTCTGCCTACTAAATATCCAAGACATTCAACAAATATCTTCATCTCAATTTTACTTTTATTTCTTGTTCGTTTTCTACTTAGTTCATTTACTTAGTCTTTTTGCATAGTTAGGTTCGCTCTACTAACTTTCTTAATTTGATGTGGTTCATCAATTGTTATTAAACTATTATATTTATTTTACTTAATAAATACATAAGTTTACCTTATTGTGTGCTTGTTCTAGCCTAATCTTCACCTTAATTTCTTTAATGTAGAGGAAAGAACTTGCTCAAACACAATTATCCTAGATCTGTATTTTGAAACTGTTTTAGCATTCTGATCGTTTTGCCGCTTAGATTTTTGTTTATATACTAGATATGATTTGATTAGATCAAAACTGACTTGATCAGAAAACAGTAGAGAATATTCTTGCTACTCGTTTAATTTTCATCTGATCATTAAATAACACTTTAACCAATTTGGTAATTGGAAGAAAAATAATTGTTGTACTCACAATTTCATTGCTTTAATTATTATTATTGGTTTAGTTTAAATGAATTGTTGAATCTCGATCTTTTATAACTCGCTATATGTGTGTGTGTGTGTGTGTATAGGCAAAGATCAGCTACACCCATTTTTTGCTACATCTCAGATCAAGGACGGAGCCAGGATTATACGTTGAACTGGGCTACTAAAAAGGGCTGTTATAACAAAATAAGCATAAATACAATTAACCAACATGCTAGTGATAAAAGACTGTTATAACAGAATAAGCATAAATACAATTAACCAACTGTTCATTTATATTTTGTTTTTGTTTATCTATTTTATGTTTCCGATTGAGATGTAAGACGGTTTGGAATAATGAAGAATAGACTTAAAATGATGAATAGATAACTTTTTTTATCCAGCAAAGTCTAATATATACATGAGGTGAGATTTTGTTTTACTAGCTTGCATATACATAATAAATAGTACATGCTTTAACAATCCAACACGGGCTGTAGCCCAGGGTCAGCAACAAGTAGATCCGTCTCTGTCTCAGATTCCCTGATAAATAATAAACACTTCATTTTTGCTACACCTCAAATCCCCCTGAATATAAGCCACAAGTTCCGAGATATTATTTAATTCGGAACTTGTGGCTGATATTCAGGGGCATTTGAGGTGTAGCAAGAATGAGGTGTAGCCGATCCTTGCCACATACGCACACACACATATATATACATACATATACATATACATACATACATACATACATACATATATATATATATATATATATATATAAACAATTAAATCTATAGAGATGGATCCATACTTGGTTTAAGGTACCAGTATGCTTTTATAACTACACTAGTAAACCACAAATTTGTGGCTGATTAAGTACCTACAGCCATACCAACTGGAACTATGCCAAACTAAGAATAAGTAACTGTACAAAAATACTAAACTAGCTGTAGCTTATATTGTATTTGTCGCCACTCAGTTTGTCCATTAGTATGCAAGCAACTGAAATTTTCATAGATTGTCTACTAATAAAAAGGTTACTATCTAAATATAGACTTAATTATATTGTACATAAAACCTACATAAAGAAACATAACATATACAACTTAACACACTTTGAGTGACCTGGTAAAACAGGCGGGGTGGTTGTATATATAACTCAAGGAGAAAGTACAAGTGCACTCTAAGTTGTACAAGCAGAGGTTTTAAGTTTTAGGGCAACTAACCCATAATTTAGTCATTATTATTTACCAGAACTTCGCCAAATACATTAGACGTTTTGGAATTATGTACAGATGAAGAGATATATAATCGAATAAAGGGGTTATGATTTTCTTAAGCATATGATTAGCATACAAAAATTATGCGATGAAAAAGGCAGTTCAACTTTGAAGGAAACCTGTATTTCTCAGTATTGATATGAAACGAATTGTACTAAGGAAGGCCAGTTTCATAGTGTTGCTCCCATACTCTCGCATAGTAAAGTCAAAAGAGTCTTCTACACGGTTATCTACTATTTTGTTGCTATGGGTATTGATACGCAAAGTGACATCTATAATGTAACTGAGTGGCAGAAGTAATTAACTTACACAAAAGAAGGGCTACTATAAAAAACAGAGCTCCAGCACAAGAGTAGAGCACAACAATCTTGACCTGATAAGGGTACACTGGAAACAAACACACTGCTAATGCTGCCAAAGGCCACAAGAATGAAAGTATTGTCTGCCACAATGCACGCCTTTTCATAAAAGCCCATGCAAAAAAGGCATCATTTTCAGAGAAGACTTGCTCCTGTAAGTGAATATGTAAAGTAAATTTGCGTACTGTGTTGAATCAAAGTGTCATGGATCTATCAAAAAATAGAGGTAGTATTGTTTACAATATTAAATAACCAATAAATGTTGGAAACGTTGTTTGTATTTCAGATAGGAAATAGCCACATAATTAAACAGCACAAAGATATGTATGTATATATATGTATATGCATGTATGTATGTATGTATGTATATATATATACATATATATGTATATGTATGTATGTATATGTATGTATGTATGTATATGTATGTATGTGTATGTATAGATATGTGTGTGTGTATATGTATGTATGTATGTATATGTATGTGTGTGTATGTATGTATCTGTGCAGTTAATGCCCCGCTATATCCCCGCTATAACTCCGATATATCTTATAGCGGATTCCTACCGCTACGATTTTTCCATATATCCCCAACATATAGCCTTTCCGCTTTAATCCCCGCTATATTCCGCTATATCTTCTATAAAAAATTGGATTGAAAAATGATATTTATACGCTATAAAAATTATGAAATTAATTAATTTCATTGAATTTTTTATATATGTTTAGAAATGATAATACTCTAATATTCTACTAAATTAAATTAAGTTATATAACAGTTTTACGTTCATTTACAATACATTTGCACATATTTTTATTTAAAATTAATTTTGTATTAATTATAATTCAATTGAATGTTAATTTTTCACATAATTACTATCTATATATTTGTAAAAACAACAAGTATGAGATTTATATGCTATTTTAGAGTAATCCGATATATCCCGCTATATCTTCGCTACATCCCCGCTATGACTTTTTGCACCTCTACCGCATTGAATCCACCGAGCGCTTTAACTGCACAGGTATGTATAGATATGTGTATATATATGTATGTATGTATGTATATGTATGTATAGATGTGTGTGTGTGTGTATGTATGTATGTATATGTATGTATACACACATATGTATGTATGTATATGTATATATGTATATATATTTTTAAAAAATACAAGAAGAAATGGTAACAAGTTTTTAAGGATTAACCTCCCATATGACAGTAACTATGATGATTCAACGTGGTTTGTGGGTTATATTATTTGCAGCTTTAAGCATATTTGTTGAATGTAAGGAAAGCAGATACAATACTGTTCTGCTTATGATACTCTTAGAAAATCTCATCTGGCGATGTTGAAGATTCTGACTAAATTTTCAAGGTGAACAACAAGAAAACTAACTGATCTACAACAATTACATTATGACATTTCAACTACAGGTAAATTAGTTCTTACAGGATGTAACTCCAGATGAGCAGGCCATGAGGACAACTTCTTCTTACCAGGCCTAACTGTTTTCATAACACGATCACATCTTACTATAAGATTCTTCCCGAGTAGAGTATTCACGATATCTTCTGTATCCAAGTCTTTGTCTGATCCTAACAAATCTTTGACCTCTGGGTGATCCTTTAAAAAAACTGTAAAATCTTTTCCTCTAAAATATTCAACTCTTGCCTCTTGCATGATTGCCCATCTAGATTCTAGATGCTTGTTTTCTCTGACCTTCTCAGCAAATACTTCATATACATCTTTTTGCTTAGCTGATTTCTGTGTCAACCAAAAAAATATTAGTGCAAAATTAAAAGGCAAAACGCTCACTGAGTGCAACCAAACAAATAAGCTCACATGTCATATTATGATTTATGAGCTAAATCTTCAGCAAGCATGAGTTTCTACTTGAAATGCACAGAAAGCTGAAAATTATGTGAACTTATTATATCATCTGGTGCAAAGAGCAAATCAAATGCAACTGAAAAATATAAAAGTCACAGTTATATTACCTACTGCTACAAGGAAGAATGGTTACTCGGTTGCATTGAAGTATCTAATGAAACTTTTGTGAAATACAATAGCAAAAATGTTTGACAGAACACCAAACAAACTTTTTGGAATAATGATAATATACACTATACTTTTTCCTTGATTCGACATTTGTAGAATAATATTTCCTTGATATAACTGCTATACATTAATTTACCATGTAACGTCACTTTTTCCTTGATTCGACATTTGTAGAATAATATTTCCTTGATATAACTGCTATACATTAATTTACCATGTAACGTGTAACATTGACAATGAAATAATCTTTGATCTCATGTAATTGGAAAACCACGGACCTTACAATTGGAGACATCATGAGAGCCATTCTATAACTGATTGTACTAAACTAGTATATCATACAATGATGAAATTTTAGAATCTGAGTGCGTGAACAGGTGTTGGATCCAAGAAGAGCAACTCTTAGAGATGTTGAGTTGACACAAGATGAAAGCATGACATTGGAAATATTGTTATAGAACTTTGTAAATGTTTGAAATTTTTGAAACAAAATAGGATTCTTTTATATTTTTGTCAAATGCATATATTCAAGGGGAAAAAAAGGCTTTTCCTATGCACTTCATAAGCATGTTACATTCATAAAAATATTGTCTGTAAAAGCTCTTTTGAAATTTCGGTCATGTTATCGAAAATGTTCCTATGGCAAAAGAATTATACTCTCGTTTATTTTGAAATACGAAACATGTACATATCATGTTTCTTTAAGTTCCCCAGTAAGAAATATAGGAATGTGATTTTTACTGAACTTCAACATATTACAAGCTTACGGCTTCTAAGTGTCAAATAGAAGCAGATATATTGAGATTCATCTTATACCCAAGCACAACTGCTTATACAGTGCTTGACATGATATGTGCATGATATATAGGATATGCATCAAATACATGCATCAGAAATGAAAAACAGAGTGCTATATATCAAGGAACATGGTACATCAATATGGCACGTCGATGGTAAGCTCAATCAGACCGCATACTAGGAATAAAATACATTAATCTTGAACGGGTAAAGAACACTATATATTTATGGACAACACTATTTACAGAATAATTCACATGCATGCAAGTACATTGACACCCCTTAAAAATTATGTCAAACCCACCCCACTACCTCCCCCCTCCCCAACCCCCCGGCCCCCAAACCTCACACACCCATTAAACTTGGATGGTTAAAGAACGCTGTATATTTTTGCACAACACCATGTAGACAACAATTCACAATTCACATGCATGCAAGTATATTGACGCCCACTTAAATATTATGTCAACCACCCACCCCCATTTTATTTCTGGTTTAACTTTGATGTAGTTTTAGAAACCAAATTACAGAACTAGAACTTCCCACAATCTTTACAGTTTATTTTGTGCATGTTTGAATTTTTCTTGCTACTGAATATCTTCATACTACCACAATTCAGCAAAGGCATCCCAAATTATACAATGTCAAGTGAAATGGCGATTTATGGTAACTATCATATATTTCACTGCTCATTATAATCTAGACTTATATCTTAAACAATACACAATAAATGCAAAAGAGAAGTTTGGATGGTAAGATGAAAGAGAAATTAAGTTTATTGTTTCTTTGAAATAAATAGTAGAACCAAAAATAAATCGCATTAGTCTTTTAAGCTCCTATACAAAACATGATTAGACCATTCAAACCCATGGGGTGAACAGTGGAAGCAACAACTGTCACGTAAGCATTGCTCTTGTTGTGCTCCCAGTAAATGGAAAGCACTGGGGATTGGCAGTGCCTTTGTTGTAGTGTCTCACAATGCCTATTAATTTAGTTTTGAGCTCATTTAAATAGCCTCTAAAATCCACAACTTCTTCATTACACAAATGCTAAAAAATATATTCAATTATTAACTAAAAACAAATGTCAATATCAATCTCCCAATTTATATGTTAATGTCCTCACATGATGATAGTGACTGAGTCTATGTCAAATAACAAAATTACACTAATGTTTGCAGATGATATTATTTGAACTTGCTATAACTTGACATTGATAACAAATAGAGACTGACAGGTAAAAATGTACAGTATGAGTTTTGAATGGTGCATTTCAAAATAAATAGCTAAATACGTATAGTAGAAAGAAGAAAGAAAAAAAAAACAATATCAAAATTTTGGATGTAGAAAGCACACTCAGTCAAACATTGAATGTCCAGCCAACGAATGTAATGCCAACCATACACTAACCATTGGATGCCACACATCACTCAACAACTGGTTAAATCTTGCTGAGATATCAGAAGTAACCAAGAACTTTGTTCCTAAGACTGCCGTGCTGCTCTTAGGGAGCAAAAACATGGAATAAAAATATAAGTTCAGTACAGATTCACAATCCACGCCCAATATTAACAAATATCAAATTTTATCTTCTAAAATCGTATGATAGCATGCTAGCGAGGGTTTTATTAATGTTTATACACTATTCCCAAACCATTCAAACTTGAGAATCGTCCATCAAAATCCTCACATGTTATAAGAATCCAACAAATAAAACTCATGCCTTTACATCCAGGTAAACAGAAAGTACAGATTCAAATCAACCCATTTAGAAAAACAAGATTCAAATAAAATGAATCAATATAAGATATAGTGTTAAAACTTTCATCTGAATCAAAGAAAGTCACAATAAATCGAACGATTTCCAAATCTAATTTCGACAAATCCCTAAAAATTATTGAAAAAATACAGAAGGTGGGTATATAGTTGTACCTTTGAATTGGCAGCGTTAGAATCTGAAGGACCTCTGCTGCCATTACCTTGAGGTGATTTGCGGATCCTCTTTTTCTCCGTACTTGACTTCGTCATTTAATTTTCAATTAAAAAACTTGGGTTTGTTTGAATTAAAGTTATACGTTCTTTCATACTGAATTGCTATTTGACCCATATTTAGTTTATTGTTGAAAATTAGTCCAATTTTGTTAACTTTTGAGAGGGAAGTTTTCAATATTCTCTTCATACACTCTTAGCCAAAATTTGGACTAGCATAGGAACGCCGTTGGGGCAGGTTGAAGCGGATATTTTGTGCCCCGGACCCGTCCCAGCTTTTTTAAACTCCGTCTCGTAAATCTAATACAAGTTTGGAACTTTATCCTGAACCCGAAACTCATACGGTTCAGGATAAACCCGCCCCACCTCAAGACCCGATGAAGCTCTATGTATTAATTCAAAATAGTGTACTAATGTACATACATTTATTTATTTATATTTTTTTATCACGATACATTAAATACAAACAATAATGTGTTTACAATGATAAGAGAAGATAATAAAAATGAGTTACAATAACAGTTCAAAAAATATGCATTTATTATTGTATAATTATCGATGATGCAACTTATTACTATAAATTTTTTACAGCTTATTGATTGAAACATTATAATATTCATGCCATAATCACTTATATCTAAGAAGATTAGCAAATCAACATTATATTAATAAAGCGATTCATGAGATCCTAGTAGTGCGAGTAGGGTTGGTATAGGTCAGCAAATCTCCGACCCGACCATAAATCTGAAGCTCTCAATAACGGGTCGTGGGCCTACTTGCCCCAATAACCCAATAGAGCGGGTCTAGGCGGGGCCGAGTTCGAACTCTAGAGCCGCCCCATTGCCATCTCTAATCTAGCACTCCAAATTGGCTGATTTCGTAGAAAAAATTCTATGATGCAGAATTGTATCTTGTAGCAATAGATCATTGGGAAAAATATTAAAAAATGAAGATAAATAAACAGAAAAGCTTGAGACACAATATTTATAATCGTTCAGCTATGCATACGCCCACTTTAATGATTCTTTTATTACTATTATACACTAAAATTGGAGAATACAAGAAGAATCTCAAAGACTGATAATGGTAGGGTTTCTACATAATAATTTGGATATATATATATATATATGTATATATAGATATACATACATACATATATATATACACACATACATATATATATGTATATATATGTATGTGTGTGTATATATATATATGTATATATATAGATATGCATACATACATATATATATATACACATACATATATGTATATATATGTATGTGTATATATATATATATATGTATGTATGCATATATATATATGTATGTATGTATATGTATATATATAGTTGAATTAGGCGGTAACTTATGACTTGGCTTCTGGGTCGTCGGATCGCGATATAACTTGTGAAACAATCATATCCACTAAGATAGGAGAAAATCGGACGAAGTCCTCAAATATTAATGGATCGGTACTGATTCATAAACTTTGCATTTCTCTTGGGTTTCCTTTCATTTTTCTCAAGCTTGGTTGTTTTATTCTTCATGGTTGTTTTCTGTTGATGCTTCTAAGCTTATTAATCCATGTATTCACCGAAAATATCGACTTTATGGGTGGAATCCATGGATCGGTACTGATCCATAGACTTGGCTAGATTCTTTTGCTTTCTTCATTACCTTGATACTTCTTCTACTCGCTGAGAATTGGGGATAAAATTTGTAAATTTATGAATCGATACCAATCAATCCATAGATCAGTATCGATCCATGGACTTAGTCATTTTCATTTCTTTTCCTTTGTTGCTCTTTATACTCGACCATCTTTGAGTCTAGCATTTATTTCTTCGTCGTTTCTTAGTCCAGTTCCATCAAAATGTTGCTTTTGAGAAAATATTGGATAACAGTTTCCCCTCCCCCCCAATATATACTTTTGTGGATATAAAGCGTGATTGAACCAAGACAAGTGACCAAATTCAGACATATATGGACACTTTTGTTGTTCAAACTGTTTCCATGTAATGTTGCATTTTCAAAACATTTCGTTTCCACACAGTCATTGAGTCACGTATTTTCGACATATATAAATCTTTTAGTTTTGCAATCTAGAAAGCTCGTTCACTTTGCTCATCATTGAGAATTGCTCTATCCATGGTCAGGCGGATGTGTTCAATTATTCCATATTTTCAATAACTTATGGATCGTTACCGATCCATATATGGATTGGTATCGATTGATCCATCTAACTTAAATACCAACACTTAGAAATTTTCTCTTCACTTACATTTGGCTATCAATGTCCTCTTTCTGAACTTGCATCTCCAGCTAGGATTTCAAGCAATCCATTAATTCAAGCACTAATCTTCTCCAATTCTTTCTAATCTCGATCCAAGATATGGAATGGTTGTCCTTCAATGCGTCGATCCCCTTCATCTTTGTTGCGTCGTTGATTTCGTGCCTTTCTTGCCGCCACATCCATTTTTCTTATCGTTGCTTAAATCTAGTCGACCAATGGCGATGCTGAGTTGATGGAGAGGGAGAATGGATTGAGGTTATAGAAAGAAGGGACCGTGCAATAATCTTTATTTTTCGATAATTTATAAAATAATAAAATAAATTAAATAATTTTAACCGAATGAAAAAATCATCATTTTTCAAACTTTTGAATTTAAAAGTGAAACTAGCGCTACTGCAACCGTCTCGTTTTTCTTATGCATGTAGTATATTCATTTATCTGAATTGGAGTCTGTATATGAGAGATATTGCAATTTTTGTGTTTCTAAAATTTGAAATTTAAATTAACCGACTCAGCAAATTTGAATGAACACCCCTTATTTTCTATATATAGTTGATCAGTTATCCCACTCGGAATTTATAAATTCATTTTTGTAAGTATGTATCTTCTTCTTCCTCACGAACTCCAAACACCCTCTTTGATTTGAACATCAAATTCTCCCCAAATTCTTCATCAAATTCAATGATTTAAGTACCGGATCGAAGAGCAAGTCGAGGCCTATACTCTAACACTAATTAGAGTTGTGAATTCATAGATTTGACGGTGAATCAAATTCTGGACAACGAGCAATTTGGAGGCTTTGAATTATTGTGAGTGATTTATGCCTAATTTGCAATATACTCTTTTCAATCTCTCTAGTTCTAAGTAATTATGATTTAGGATCAGTGCCGACCCCAGCATATCAACTGCCCTGGCCAAATTTTAGGGAAAACGAAACGAGAAAAGGCCAAATTTAAGGGGAAACGAAATGGGAAAAAATAATAATTAATAGTTGATGGTAGGAATTGAACCTAGGTGGTTAAGAACATAAACAAGAGCTTGAACCGCTGTACTACATAAGATTCTCAAAATATGATGCCCTGCTACTTAACTAATTCTATTTTTATAAAAGCATCTGGAACATTTTGTTGCCCCTTTCGCCATCTCCAGCGGTGTTGCCCTAGACGAAGGTTTCGCTTGCCTTGCTCTTGGGACGTGCCTGTTTAGGATTGGGGAATTTGGATTATGGATATAACTGCCAAAATATAACTGAGATAAATAGTAATATAAATATGAAATTTAATATAATTTAGAGATAGAATAAATATAAGAAGAGAAATTGATAATATTTGGCCAAACAATGTAAACTTGAGATTGTATATGATTTATAAATGATCAGTGATCATTTTAAATGCATGGAATATTGCAAGTTTGGATTTATGAATGATTATTTTATATACCAGAGAATTAAATTCGACATTATGATGAATATATATATATATATATATATATATAATCGTATATGTGTATGGATATAGTAAAGAGGAGCATTGGAAATCAAGGTTTTGACAAGTACATGCATATAGTATGTTTAAAAATACTTTTTTAAATTATATAAAAACTTTATAAATTAATTTCTAGAAAGATATGATGTATAACAGAGATAAAAATGATTTTTATATAAAGTTTGATGATTTATATAAATTTTATAATGGGAATTTGAAATATAAGTTTCATTTTAAAGAAAGTGGTTTATATTGAGCATATGATACTAAATATATAATACAATCATGTAAAAATATTTATAAGGCTACTAATCACATTTTAGTTTATAATATAATATTTATTTCAAATTAAAAAGGTTTTTAGGTGAATTTTATAGTGTTTTAATATGAAAAGTATATTTGCAAAACCTAAAACTAATTTTGTATTAACTGACTTTTAGAGTGATTTTTGAAATGATTTCAACCCGAACTTCTAATATATTTGAAATGGATGGATAGCAGAGACTTCAATTTGAATTTAGAAGAAAATGGTTACGAAAACGAGCGAAAAAGGAAGAAGATATGATCAAATGAGATATATATATATATATATATATATATATATATATCTGAAAATTGTCAGGATTTTGTAATTTTCATGCACACCAGTCCACCAGTGTGTAGTACATTGGTCCACCTATGTGAAGAAAAACTACACAATAAATTACCTAGGCTGTTAAGGCCAAGTTTAAGGAATATATTAAATTATATCGATTCAGAGTTTTTCCTTTGAGTTTTGGACATCGACTAGGTGATGTTTTGAAGTGATTTTTTTGGCTTTATTAAATTGGAATCTTTGGATGTATATATAGATGAATATGTGTGTGTGTGTGTGTGTATGTATATGTATATGATATATATGAATATATACGTATGAATAGTCTATCGTTATGGATGTTTTTGCTTTACTAATTATTTTAAGACCTCTATTGGTTATCATGGTAACACGATCCCTCGGTATGTGTGGAAAATTTGGGGTGTGTGTTGTTGTACGGAAATGGGTCAGTAAGCCGTATATGGAACTGTGTCTGATGATTTAGCCATTTGTTAATGCATAGGGTGCACTTGGTGTAACGATCCAGTTTTTTAGTCATTCGAATTTAGAATATTTAATTTATTTTAAATATTGAAAAGTAAATCTTGCAAGTTAAACAGTTTAAATAATTGAATCTGGAATTTAATTTGAATAAAAATGATTTCTAAAGTTATATAAATTCTATTTGAATTAGAATAAAGATAGTAAACTTTTTAATTTAAATTAAAAATGAATAAACATAAATTGGAAATTTTATAATTTAATTGGACGAGTAAAAATAGCCATTTGGGACACTGTCTCAGAATTGGACGAAACCTGTTTCATTAGATCCGTAATAGTTGGTTATTATAAGATTCCAAATTTCGTGTCGATTGGACTTACCGTTTGATCGTACGAGCTCGAAACGCACAGAAATTAATTAAAGGAAATTTAATTAAAATAACTCGATTTGAAAACCTATCTTCTGTATATGATGGAATTGGCCTTCGATACATATTCCATTATGTTCGGAATAGGGGTAAAACAATAAAAACGCCTGGCGGTACGCTTCGTTTGGAGTCCGGAAAATATTCGGGTGAATAGTGTTTTGAACTTGCCTATATAAGGATCCTAAACTACCAAACCCTAGCCTCTCATTTCACAGCCGCCACATACGATTTAACGGCCAGAAACTTAGATGATTCCTCCTCGTTTTTCACTCAATCCATCCACAATTAGCAAGAACTTCCTAAACGAAAGTTGTAAAGCGCGTTGAGATCTACATATCCAACGGTGATGATCACCCATAACGAAGCAGATTGGCAGCGATCAGTGTTTGAAGGGCACGCATTCGAGGGATTTTCAAGCGAATTGGTGGAGTCGGAGATGGCTGGCCTCTGGCCGTAGGAAGTGGGGCTGTAGGCGCTCTGTTTGGCGTTGTCTGATCGACCTTTGGGCGAACGAGGAAGCGACGGTGATCAACTAAGAAATGGTAGTGCGGTTAGGTTTCTGGAACTGGAGAGGAAGAAGGAGAAAGGGGATTCACAGTCGGGATCTGATTGGGGAAAATCAATGGTGCAGATTTTGTATGTAAAAAATAAAAAAAATTGTAAATTAATTGTTTTAAAATCGTTAAACATATAAATGTTATAACTTTTCCATGCGAGGTCTGATTTGAGCGAAAGGAGTTGCGTTGCACTCGTTACTGAAAATACTACGCATTTGAATTGGATTGGATCAATTTGGAGCTCACAAGATTTTTGGATAAAATTAAACGCTCGTTTACAACGACGACTGCAACCAAAGTGAGTAAAACTCACTCTCTCTGGCCCGCTTATATTTTTATATAAGTGGGAATAAATTTATTTTATGCTATGTGATGATCGTTTGGATGTTATGCTATATTATTAGTAGTTGGATATATTCCTGCCTATTGGAGTAGATGAGTCCCTATACGTTCCCATGTATGAGCAGATGACCCTTTGTACGCGCGTCTGCGTCGAAGCAGACATTGTACATATTTTCTCATTTGTATATTGTTGCAGGTTACAGGTTGGAGGAATCCAACTGATTCCTCACCATTGTTGATTTTTATTTACACATATTGTTATATATGCTGTATTATGTGATGTTTTATGTGATGGATGCCATGTTTGCTATTATTAATGTGAATCCCTTATTTAGCACTTTTGCAGCATTGGGCCATATTTTTGGAAATTTAAAATATTAAAATAATGATTTCAATTTAAAAAGGATTTTAAAGTGATTTTGAAAATATATATGTTTTAATAATTTTTGAATTGTTAAAGAAATGAATTTATTTTAAATGAATAAAAAGTTATAACTTTTATGTTATAAAAATTATGGCTTTGTGAAATATACTTAAATATGATTTTTGAAATATCAAGTTAACTATTTTGTAAAATAAATTAAATTAAGAATTTTGAACTTATTATAAATGGTCTATATATAAGATTTATAAAATTGATATTTTATAAATAAAAGTAATGGAATTATAAACGAGTTTTATAAGTGTTAAAATGAAAGTTTATAAAGGAATGCTATTAATAAAGAGATTTAATGAAATGGATTTTTATAAACAGTGCTTTATAAATATTAGAAATGGATTTATAATCAAATTTGTAAATGGATTTGCAATTGAAATTTAGAAATGAATTTATAATGGACTTTATAAATAATAAGATTAGAAAAGAATGAATTTGTAAATAAAGAGATTTATAAGTAAATAAACTTATAATGGGATTTTGACATATAAATAAGAATTGGTTAATAAAGGAATTTTATAAATGGAAGTTTTATAAAATAGAAATGCATGTGAATTATAAACACTGTTTTATAAATGTGAAATTAATTTAATTTGATAAGCTAAATATGGATTTTTATAAAAGGAAATATATTCACGTTTTTAAAGTGAAAAATCCTTAAAATGAATGTTTTGGAAAGTGATATTTTAAAATGGAGTTTAAATGGTTTGAAAATACAATAAGTTTTGTGAATTCACTTGTTATTAAAATAAGTTTATGAAATGTTTTCCAAATATTGAAATGATTTTGAGAATATATCTTTTTAAAGATAATTTAAAGTAATAAATTTGGAAAAGTGATTTAATAAATAAAAGATTAATAAATCGGGCCTAATGACTGTTTAAGCGCTAAATTATATTTTTGGCCATTTTAGTTTCTTGACTTGATGTGGAAATTATTTAGTCATACACTTAGTACGTAGCCATCTGTGTAGGCTTGATTATCATTTGGTGTAAAGGATGTTGATTCGAGTAGTGCAGAGTGATTACTCTAATCTATCGAGCTTCCTTCTTGGCCGAAGGATAGCAAGTTGAAAGTTGGAAACGTGATAAGTCTATGGGAGTTGGTTTCTGTATGAGGTTGAGTAACGCTTTTGCGTTGTTGATGCGAAGAGACCGGGATCGGTTTATCCGAAAACCACTTTGGACCAACCTATATGCGACGATTGTGCAGGTTTGTTGATGATATTGATATTTAGAATTTTCGTAGTGAAGGACTGCTTGTTGATCATTTGGGGTTAAAATCCCAATATACATATAGTAGTAGTAGTCTCTTCGTTATAAAATATCCAATGCAAGGACTATTCGCTACTAATCTTAGGGATTTCCCGATAGGATGTGGTAGGAAGGTACCTTCGGTTTGTCCTGTTCCTGGACAACTTGTAAGGATGGATGTCTAGCTATGCATTTTCTGAGATTACGTACATTAGTTTTTACAAACATACATCTGTGGTGGCTGAGAAGGCAACTTCTCTTAGCTTAACATCCTCCTTGAGACGTACGAGCTCAAGGGTTGTATTTTTGTGGAAGGCAATTAGTAGTCAATGGAAATGGCAATGTGACATTCAAAGATGATGATGATGTGATATGTGAAAGGTATTCGATACCTCTTTTGGCCTCACACCCCAGGAAAAGACTAAAACATGGTAGAAGCAGCAAGGCTAAGTGGGTCGCTCCTATTAGGAGATGTCATCATCCTTCTAGATTTACTCTACACATGTCTAAGTATGTGGTGAATGTATGACCCGGGTACCCGTTAAAGGTCGGCAACGACCGAGGTGATGACATATTCGGTACTATCCAGGAAGGGGTAGGCCGGTCTTGTGTTGGTTTATGCGAGCAGTATCTGCTCCCTAGGTGCATCCCTCTAGAGGTGTACTGTACGGAAAGTAGTCCCTTACCTAGTCATTTGTATGGAATCCAATATCCACTACGTGCCTGCCATTTTGTTTGTAAACCTATTATGTTGGAATTTAATAATATAACAATTTCAGCTATGATTAATTATTATTTGTATAATAGACACTATTATAATAAAAGAGAATTTGATATGAAATGTTTTGGTTATCTTAAGGGGAAAATCCGTCTGTGTTTATGTGTGGACGTGGTCTTACGGGATACCTTTTGTTTTAGAAAAGAAAGTTTGGTAATCTTAAAACTTTAAAATTCAGTTGAGATGTGTTTTTCTCACGCTGGTTTACCAAACTGATCCGGGCGTTCTTCCCTTTCAATGCTCGGGTCAGACCGAGTATATTTACAGGTTCAGATTTGGTGATTTTGGAGCTTCAGCAGACGAGCTAAAGATCTTCATGTCATATACACGTATCTTTTTATTTTCTGCTGCATTGTTGTTGTAAATTATCAGCATTTGTGAGGACGGGTTGTTATAACTGTCCAGACCGATAATTATTTATTTGATTACTCTGATTGATGTATGTATATTACAGTTTCTCTTTTGTAAAGATTATCCATCTATACTATATGTTATTCCGCTGCGATGTGAGATTCTGTATTGTTATGGTTCTGTTTCTCTCTTCTTCTTCTCTTCTCTTCTTCTCTCTTCTTTCTTCTCATCCTCTCTCTTCTTTCTCCTGACTTTCCGTCATTCTGTGCTTTTTGGGTTGGACATGTGTGGTTTATTGTCGATTCAAAGGGTACGGATTTGCAGGTAGTCATAGCGTGGTATCAGAGCTTTAGGTTTAGCGATAAACCTAAACTTTGATGGGTACTCATTATAGATATGGTTAGTAATGCCATAGAATGAGGCCGAGTGTGTATATATATATATATATATATGAGCGCGTATTTGTTAGCGATATAAAAATGTTTTATATTGTGTTGTTTTTTTGTTAAGTTTGAATTTTGGGTTCTGGTCGATGCGTCTAGCTAACGTCATCGGTTGGGATTCCAAAACACTTGAGCTAGCAAACTAACACGATATTGTTTTTAAATTGGGTAAATAAAATAGTTTTACCTTGATTATATTTTCTATATAAAGAAAGTTTTTCAGAAAATATTATAGTTAGATGATTTGTTGGTTGTTAACAAATGGTAATATTTGATTACTGTCATTTGTTATTTGTTGTGTTTAAATAATAAAAGTTGTTATTATTACAAATCTAAACAAAGATAAAAAAAATTGAAATGGTCTTTTATAATAAAAAATAAATAAATGAAATTGTATAAGTATAAAAATTATAAATGTGATTTATAAATAGAAGGATTTGAAAGAAATAATATAAAGCACTAAATTCACTACAGTTGTTGAGAAATAATTCGGATGATGACGGCCGCATCATCAGTGCTCATTTTCGAGTTTCTAAGTGATGGATTTGCTACCTTAGTAATTTACTAATGAAGTTTAGTTTTGATAAAACAAGTTTTGATTTCTAAATCGAAAGTATGATTTGATAAATATGAGAAAATAAGTTTATGAACTTATAAATTGAAAATGGTATGTATAAGAAAATGAGATTTTAAATTAAGACATGAAATTAAAATTTTAACTTAAGTAAAGTTAAATAAATTAAGTTGGTGAAATGAATTATATGAATTGAAGTTTAACTAAGGAAAAGTTAAATAAATCTAATGGAATTTGAAATGAATTAGATAGATATTTGGAATGAATCAAATAAAAATGTATATAAACTGAAGTAGTAGAGTGATTATATAACCATGAATTGAAATTATGGAATGTGAATAAACTTAAGTAAATATTCATGGAATGTAAATAAGTTGTATAAGTTATCAAATGAGAAAAATAAAGTAAAACCAAATATTAAAATGGTTAAACAATTTTGTTAAGCAAAAAAAAATCGAGTTTGAATAGTGATATGAAATTTGACTTAAGTAAAAATTAAGTAAAATGACTTTAGAAATAAAATTTAAGTTAAGTGAAATAAAATGATGTTTAAAAAGGAATTTAACTTAAGTAAAATTAAATAAAGTTGATTTTGATATTAAAAATGAATTAATAAAATGAAGCTAACGGAATGAATAATGGACTTGAATTATTAAATGAAATTCTACTTTAGTGCAAAATGAATTGAATTGGACTAATGAAATAAATTAGTTAATTGAATATGATTTTGAATGTTGTTTGAAAAATTGAATATAACTTAAGCTGTGAATTGATACTAAACATAAAAATGTTGAAATGAATGTAAGTAAAGAATGAATGTACATGTAAATGAACATGAATTAAATAAAAGTGGATAGTGAATATGAATGTGAATGTAAATGAATATGATTATAATTGAATGTAAGTCCATTAGATTTAATTGGAATGAAAATTAATGTGAATAGAATGATTGTTAACCAATTGAATAATTAATGAAATGAATATTAATAAATGCATGTTAACAAATTGGAAGTGAACCGATTAAATATAAATTAAATGAATGTGACTAACATGTATGTAAATAGCATGATTGTGAATAAAATTGAAAACAAATCAAATGAATGTTAATAAGAATGAAAGTTAATGAATTAAAACCATTGACATTGTAAAATGCAAATAGAAATGGTTAATGAATGAGTGTAATGGATGTTAGTTGTTGGATGGTTTCTTTTGTTGCATGTGTTTCATTTTTATATGATTATTGTATAGTTATGTTATATATTGATATTATTTTCTATATACATGTTCTCATTGGTTTATTGAGTGTTTAGTAGGTGCAGATGGCATATGCTTCGCAATTGGAGCTCGCTTTCGCGCTATATTGCTTATATATGCTTTCTAATAGTATATAATGTACATATCTCGGATTACATATCATACATTTATATTTTTTTTCCTACGGGATGCCTCATCCTCGAAGATGAGATGTATATTTATGATATATATATTGTGATTTTACTAAGATCGAACCGCCAAAGTCTCAACTTAGAAATTTGGTTTTTGAGTTAAAAGTTAAACGATATTAGTTGGATTTGAAAACTTAGAATTTTTTTTATAAAAAGTTGCAACTAATTGATTTTGGAAAGTTAAACACTTAAAAGAATTTAGTAATCCATTTCAACTAAATTGTTTTGAAATGTTAATGGAGTTGTAGCATTTTTCTTACTTAGTAATTTCGAGGACGAAAATCCTTTAAGGGGGGAAGTATGTAACAACCCAGTTTTTCAGTCATTCGAATTTAGAATATTTAATTTATTTTAAATATTGAAAAGTAAATTTTGCTAGTTAAACAGTTTAAATAATTGAATCTGGAATCTAATGTGAATAAAAATGATTTCTAAAGCTATATAAATTCTATTTAAATTAGAATAAAGACAGTAAACTTTTTAATTTGAATTAAAAATGAATAAACGTAAATTGGAAATTTTATAATTTAATTAGACGAGTAAAAGTAGCCATTTGAGACACTGTCTCAGAATTGGACGAAACCAGTTTCATTGGATCCGCGATAGTGAGTTATTATAGGATTCCAAATTTCGTGTCGATTGGACTTACCGCTTGATCGTGCGAGCTCGAAACGCACATAAATTAATTAAGGGAAATTTAATTAAAATAACTCGATTTGAAAACATATCTTCTGTATATGATGGAATTGGCCTTCGATACATATTCCATTGTGTTCGTAATAGGGGTAAAACAATAAAAATGCCTGGCGGTACGCTTCGTTTGGAGTCCGGAAAATATTCGGGTGAATAGTGTTTTGAACTTGCCTATATAAGGATCCTAAACTAACCCTAAACTACCAAACCCTAGCCTCTCATTTCACAGCCGCCACGATTTAACGGCCAGAAACTTCGATGATTCCTCCTCGTTTTTCACTCAATCCATCCACATTCAGCAAGAACTTCCTAAACGAATGTTGTAGAGCGATTTGAGATCTACATATCCAACGGTGATGATCACCTATAACGAAGCGGATTGGCGGCGATTAGTTTTTGAAGGGCACACGTTGGAGGGGATTTCTGGCGAATTGGTGAAGCCGGACATGGCCGACCTTTGGCCGTGGGAAGAGGTGGGTGTAGGCGCTCTGTTTGGCGTTGTTTGATCGACCTCTGGGCGAACGAGGAAGCGGCGGTGATCAACTAAAAAATGGCGGCGCGATTAGGTTTCTAGAACTGGAGAGGAAGAATGAGAAAGGGGATTCACGGTCGGGATCTGATTGGGGAAAATCAATGCTGCAGATTTTGTTTATAAAAAATTAAAAAAATTGTAAATTAATTGTTTTAAAATCGTTAAACTTATAAATGTTATAACTATTCCATACGAGGTCCGATTCGAGAGAATTTGATATGAATGTTTTGGTTATCGTAAGGGAAAAACCCGTTTGTGTTTATGTGTGGACGTGGTCTTACGAGATACTTTTTGTTGTAGAAAAGAAAGTTTGGTAATCTTAAAACTTTAAAATTCAGTTGGGATGTGTTTTTCTCACGCTGGTTTACCAGACTGATCTGGGCGTTCTTCCCTTTCAATGCTCGGGTAAGACCGAGTATATTTACAGGTTCAGATTTGGTGCTTTTGGAGCTTCAACGGACGAGCTGAAGATCTGCATGTCGTATACACGTATCTATTTATTTGTAAATTATCAGCATTTGTGAGGATAGGTTGTTATAGCTGTCCAGGCCGGTAATTATTTATTTGGGTACTCTGATTGATATATATATATATATATATATTACAGTTTCTCTTTTGTAAAGATTATTCATCTATATTATATGTTATTCCGCTGCGATGATGTGAGATTCTGTATTGTTATGGTTATGTTTCTCTCTTCTTCTCTTCTCTTCTTCTCTCTTCTTTCTTTCTTCTCACCCTCTCTCTTCTTTCTCATGACTTTCCGTTATTCTGTGCTTTTTGGGTTGGACATGTGTGGTTTATTGTCGATTCAAAGGGTACGGATTTGCGGGTCGTCACACTTAGCTTTGAGTATGGGTTAGACCATAACATCGACTATTGTAATGTACTTGATTTGAGTATGGTTTAGACCATACCATTGATCATTATAAATGTATTGGATTAATACCTTGTTTCACGAAGTTAGTAATGTATCATTGTATTGTTTGACTAACTTGCTGTATGTTGGTGAAACAGGATTAATGTATGGTTAGTTACCATAATTATCTTGATATTATTTGGGAATGTTTAAAGCATGTTATAGAGTAGACGTACATCACTCACAAGACTCTAGTCTGACCTTATCCCTATGTTTTTTCCTTTTTGTTTCATTATTAGGTCGATGGAAACTGGAGCGCTGTACCAAGTTATGCTGGATGGTGCATATGACGAAGGAGTTACTATTGTATATAGATTTGCATATAAATAATTCATCCGACTTTGATATTATGTGTATTAGACTTGGATTGCATTTGGTTGTGTCTGACTATGTATGTACATTAAACCTATTGGTATAAAGTAAAGTGATATTTTATTTGACATGGTATATGTTATTTCCTTCCGCCGTGAATGTAGAAAGAAATATATAGTCTATATTATCTTTCTTTATATCCTATTATCTTAACCTAATGACACATCGCATTCGGCTTTTGGGGTTTATAGACCATGAGTTATGTTAAACCAGAATCTCAAAAACGATGAGTTGTTACATATCGATTTTCATTTGAATGGAGATGGAATGACTTATAGTGAGGACTTTCTCTAAATTGGGATGATTTCACACCAATTTCACATATTTAGGGGATAACGAGGGATTTCACATTGCTGGTGTGGATATTTTAATGAATTTTTCCATTGAGATATCATGGAAAACACGTTCCGTCACCACCATTATTGGTCAAAGAGTCTCTGCTTCTCAGAAAAGTACACTGTCTTTCCAGGAAACATCGATCGAGAGTCGAATTCCTGTGAACATAATTATTGCATTAATAGTTTCTATTAGACATACGATTCCATTGCATGTTAGAGCTTGTTCACTAGCACAAGCGTCTTTCACTCTACATAGCATGCTTCCATACACCATGCATAAGGCATAAAATACACACACAATGTAAGCCACACACTACCCATGGTTGATATAAAGAACCTGACACATGTCAACATTTATTAGGCGCTTTACTTCAACCATGTTGGGGCTATACACGAATATGCACAATTATATGAAGTAAATAATACATAACTACCATACTTTTCATCTAAATTCCATTTCCAGTTAATTTATAGCAACCAGACTTTCCACCACTGTAGCTGCCTTTGCTTCTTCATTGCCTCGACGACACCTAGCTTTATGCTGGCATCTTCTTCTATGGTGGCTGTCGAGTAGTCTCGTATTCGTCAAGAACTTGCTCCCGTTTTCCCCACTATTGAGGAACCACACAACAGGATTTGTCCCGATGTCTCCTTGAACGGAGTCATTGTTCTCAATAACCCACCTTATTCTCCTCCATCTCGCCTAACCGCCATAGACCTTCGGTATATTTGTCACATACAAGGGATTCCTTAGGACGAAGTGAAGCTTCCAGTCACATGAACAAGTCCACAACCCACTTGTTGGTTACATTGTCTGTAACAGTTACACGTTCTTACCTGGGAAAAATTCTTCCTTTCAATCACTTTTTGTGTTACATCCTTTAATCATTATAACTCATTCCTTCCTAACTACATCCAACCTCCTATGCAGTACTCCTTAGTTTATATATGATCTTCGTCTGCCATTTAGGGAGAGAACCATTGTTTGCTGACATCTGTTTCGTGTATAATTTCAAGCGATGCTCTCCAAATGTTTCGCTTATTTCTTTGAAGCCATCTACTACAATCGAGTGTGATAAATATTCAGGATAAGCAAAATTATTTTAAGGAAGAATACTTCTTTGTTGAATGTCCTATCAGGTTTACCCAGCAGTGGCTCTCTTGATTTAGGTCCTACACTCCTAATTTTGAATTTCATTTCACCTGATTTAACCCCATTCAATTTTTTTACATATATCTATTCATTTGTAGATATCAAAAGTGACGACTTAGGATATAAAGTGGCTATCCTTCAATTTGTTCCAGACCTTAAGCACTGAGCTCCTTTCTCCTTGACCGATATGCATATTTGCTGGTTCCGCTTGGTCAACAACGGTCATATGATATTTTACAAACATACCACACAAGAACCCGACAAGCTGGGGATCAACTTCCTGTTAAATTGTCGTTAACAATGAGGTAAAAGAGAGAAATAAAAAAATGCTTTTATTACTTTGCACTGGATTTTAATTTGTATTTACATAAATAATATTTTGTACTAAATCATATTTAGTAGTGACTATAAAGGAGTTTTCAGGTTTTAATCTTGATTCAATTAATTTGTATTAAACCTTTATGTTAATATGCTATGATTTAATTATAATGTATGTTATTATTTTATTTTATTTTATAATTTGATTTGATTTTGTAATTTAATTTATAATAGGTTTGCATTCACAATGCAAACATTATAACTATATTGAATATGGTAAACTAACCTAGGGTATAGATGATGAATAAATATCATAAGTGTACAACTAACCATTGGGATTTATGGTTAATACATATAAAGTATAGTGTCAAGGTAATGATAATATACCATGGTAGTACCATATATATATATATAATGAATAACATACACACACACATACATATATGTAATTTATTTAAAAAAAATATTTTTATTCCATCGTTATTTAATTGAATATATATATAATTTATATTTATTAAATAATAAATTTATGTTCAGCTTTAAATTAATAAATTAAAGCCAAAGTGTGTATGTATATAATATAAAATTCGAATTTTAAGTATATATTTGATTAATTAAGTCTCTAATATATTTAACTTATTCAAACTTAAATAAAAAACATAAAGCCATCAGTAAAAAATTAGTTAAAAACCCATATTTACAATTTAAATATACGATACATATATTTATTTTAATTAATAAATCGAAATATAAATATATGTTTAAATCTAAGAATATGTTTTTTCTATAAAAAACGAGAAAATTGAATCAATTTTTTTTAACCAAAAGCTAATTCTTATTATATATTAATATTTTCAAAAATTATTAATATATATATATATACAAATATGAAATAACTCGACCATATATACATATTTGTTTTAAACCGAATTAAGATACATGTATATTTATATTAAATAAATAAATAAATATATTATTTAATTGTTTAATATACATATATATATAATATTTTTCAAAATATTTATTATATATGTATTAAGGATGAATATAATATGACAAGAATATGCATATATATGATTATGAATTTGATTTTAAACGGAGAGTTTTATCTTTTTTTAAATTCTATTGATTATCGACACCTTAGTACCTTAGTTTTTAGTGATCCCCTTCTCCAAACTCTGGGTTTTATGTCCTCGACCAAGGGATGAAACTTAGTTTAAAAGACATCTCCAATTATTATCAATGAAGGCCAAGGTCTGTTTGTGTATGGAGAACATGAACGGTATGGCTATTTACAGGCATCCAGATCACAAATATCTTACACCCTTCTCTCCAAATCCAAAGACCAAGTCTCTAGCACCGTTTCCCATTGGTTTGGGCCCCTCCCCTTGTTTGACCTTTCTACACTTCAGGCTTAATTGCTTTAACAATTAAATAAATCATTTAACTAATTTATTTATTAAGCATGTACCTTAATTAAATCAACATATAATAATTATACACTGTTTTAATCAATTTTAAGAATTTAAGTAAATAATTAAAATGTCATAAAATTCAATACAACATTTGTATTAATTTGGAATATTTATAAATTAATTTTAAATTTCTCAAACTTGGAAATTAACTACCAACAAATTTTTGTTGCCTTTCCAGTATGAACTCGGTCCTCGGTCAATATTTAAATAATTTAAATACCAACTCTTGTACATATATTGATGAATTAGAGTATCAGACATAAGTTAAGTCGCTTATAAATCATTTAGGTGAAATCCAATTTATAATATTTATTAAGCTACACGTTGTAATGATATTTTATGCATTTTTTCTTTCGTCGTTAATGTATCACTAAGATATATGGAGTTTGATCAATGGTTAAAATCTCTACTAATATCTGTAGCTAATTATGTAAACTGCTTTAAAGTCCTTGATTCAATCCGATAACATTTATTGATTAACCATTTTATGCTGACTAGAGATTTTGACTTTAAGTTAACTACCAAATACATTGATACTAACTTTTTGCAAAGGAGAAGACTAATCCTCCTCTCTTGAGTAGTGTTTGTAACAACCCACCTTTTCAACCCTCTGACCTAACATGTAAATCACCATTCAAACCATGGAACCTAAAACGATTTATCATTAGGAGGTGATAACAAAATACAAAAAAAAAAGATTCTAACTCTATCTTTCTGAACTCATAGTGGAAGGAAACAACATATAATATAAAGTATTCATATATTCAAACCAGTTCAACTACATAGTTATGTCTGTATAATAAATCTCAATTCACATATCACACCATAATGTCGGATGATATATACAATACATATACAATCAGAAATGTCTCAACCATCTGTACTATCGACACCACCTACATTAGCTCGACTCCATAGTCAATCAACCTATCGATATCATACAAAAACAATGTGATTAGGGGGTCATACATATGTCCGAGTGAGCTAAACATGTCTATCTCATATATACTACAAAAATACTGATAAAACATCATTAGTATCTACTAACACGTGTATACATACCTTAACCCGCGCAACTTGCACCTGAGGAGTAATGTCAACACTATAACCTGGTTGACTAATCGATTAAGCCAATGTTACATTCCATTATATGTTATACACAATCATACACTCAATCCATAGGAAAAACATCTTTCGCATTACTTAGGAAACACATATTTCCCCGAAAACAATTATTTCCTATATCGTTGATGGAACAACTCTTTCCTTTAATACAGAGGAAACAACTGTTTCCCCCAAACAACTATGCTCTGCATTACACCTGCCTCATAAACAACTACACAATACATTAATAACATAACAAGCATGCCCAAATATCCACTATACGTCAATATGAATTCAATGTCCAAACACTACTAAGCCTAAAGTACATCCAATTTCACATATATTAGGCACACAAAAAATCAACGATATCTATGTGCCTCGCTACTTTAAGGTCGTACAACATTGTCACCTCTAAAGTATGCCAAAGTGTTGCAAGTCATAGTTCTACAACTCCATCCTTCGACATGCCAAAGTGTCGCAAGTCATGGTTCTGTAACTCTATCCTTTGACATGGCCCGGTGCCCAACATCGCCCAATTTAGATCTGATTGGTCTACCAATCACATATGACCGATCTACCAATCTTATGGTCGGTTTACCGGCCACAGGGTGTTCGATTTACCAGCCATAGAGTGATTAGTCTACTGATCATGTACTCTTATGCATGATTTTTGTCTGTCTGTTCGTCGTTTCTCCTCTTGATTTCGTTCTTATGTCTATATTCTGCCCTATTTTGATTTTATTTTGTTACAACTAGTTTATACCATGATTATACTTTAATTATGGCCTCCCCAACATCAATTTAGCACGTAAAATCATTCAGAACCCATAGAAACGTTATTTCTCCAATTTTATTCAATTTATATAGTGTTGAGTCTAATTATCACTTTTAGTCATCCATTTAATCATGTAATTTAGTATAAATCCATAATTAAGGTTTAATCAGACCCATGGTTATATCATTATATTTGCATCATATCATGGATAACAAGGAATCACTCGCCCAAAGTCTTCAAATTGATTGCACCAACCACTATACTAAAATGTAACGCCCCGAAAAACTTTGTAATCCGCCTCCAAACTTATGTAGACTCATAGTATGCCTTGTCGGATCTCATCTATTTGGTAGTGGATGAAATGGGTAAATTTCAAAAAATAAATCCTTATTGGATTTTAATGGTTCTATGTAGCCTATAATACATGTTAGCTAGCATTAGATCCAATCTACATTTTAAAATTAATATCTCATTTTAATTTATATCTAATTATTTATATTAAATATACAATGAATATGTCACATATATTTGTAAGCTAACATAGCATTATAATAAATAATGCATGTGTATAACTATGTATATTTATATATAGATATTAGGATTTATATCCATTGTGTATACATATATATTATACCTGCAGACATATACATACATACACACACATATATATATATATAAACACATACACACACACATGTTAAATTCATATATATATATATAACAGGAATATAAATGCCTAAGTATATACATAAGTTTAAATATACTAAAATATGTTTATATGGTTTGTATACACATTTTATTAGCACCACATATACGTAGTGTAGGCATATATACATCTACATACATACATACATACATACATACATATATATATAAATTGGTTCATTATTAATGAAGAAAAGAACTCTTTTGGGTCCTGCCTCCTTAAAAACCTTATTAGCATAGTAAGAAAAAAGAGCACGACGATCCCTAAATTACAGTGCAATGTAATAAACACTTTAAAAAATACAAAATAAACTTAACACAGCCCAAAACTCCACCGCCTCAATGAAATTCCCCGACCCAGCCCATTTACATTATGAAAAACGAACCCTAAAACATTGCCACATTCAGCTCCACCATCCTTTCTAATTTCCTTCTCCTCATTCTGAAAGTTCAATCACTTGTCCCTTCAAAATCTCTCTATAATGGTGTGCTTCTGCCATCATCTTCAATCTCTAAATCAGATATCCAACATCGACTTTAATCAATTTTGCTCATTGAATTTTCTACTAGTTTTTCCTTTAAAAATTCTTATGTTTTGTCCTTTCCAGTTATGAAAATAGTGGTGATGAAAGTGTTGCAGGTGAGGTCTTTGTTAGGTCAAAAAGTGATGCAACATCCCAAATGAAAAAAAGACGGTCGTAGATACAAAAAATGATAAAATAGCGAAAAACAAGGATTTTTATAGTGTTTTGGCCAAATTAAGTGCCTACTTCCACTTAGTCTTATTATTTTTGAATTTATCACGAATGATTCTACAATGATTCAAGTCTAGAAAGCAAAGTAATCTTAAGTTTGGTAGCAACTCGTAGCCAAGTCGGTTTTATGGAGGTGAGAGTATGACGAATGAAGGTTCAAAGATTCAAGTGTATAGCCCAAAATAAAAGTCCTTTTCACATTTCTCTAACTCCCATGTTCTTAGTCGAGATCCTCTGCCATAGTCGCTAAATCATAGAAGACCTGATAAGAGATCAGATCCATGAAGCTTGGGAGGAAGAATGAGTCACATCTGAGTAAAATCATGTCAGTACCGACCAAAATATGGTCGGTACTAAGCATGTATGTTCGTCATCGTAGCATAATCCATCCCCTACCTACATAGATTCCAAGCTTCTAAGTCCATAGGTGGGACCCCCTCGAAAACCAACTAAATACCGACCATAATTATGGTCAATATTGACCATGTTGCTCTTACACCAATTTTTCCCAAACTTCTTGTGCAACCTCTTCTTATCATCACAAGGATGCCTCCAGTTCTTGATCCATTTCGCCTTTGTCTCAATGTCCAGATTCACTTAGAAGTTGCTCGGTTCAGATGCTGAATAACACTTGCCCCCCCAAAGTATGCTTTCATAAAAACAAAGCATGTTATGGATCAAGACATGTGATATAATCTTAGTTGTACAATAGTCACTAGTTAGCCAATCATCATCTTTGAACTATTTCATCTATTCCAAGAACATCCATTCATCACTTCAAATAGTTAGTGTACCATCTTTCTTCAGTAACCAAGTTGAATTTCTCATCATTCTAGGAGCTGCGTCGTATCTTGAAGAGGTAGGTTGTCCTTCTATCCTTTTCTCCTTTTTTATATATGATGATCAAAACATGTCGGTATCGACATGATTTCAGAACAAAAGTATAAGTACCCAAGTACTTAGCATATTCTTTCATCTGGATTCATTTACCAAGCACGTCCTTTTCTCTTACATCCTTAGCCCCTAGCCGTTGTTACCTCTCAAGCATCGTGTTTACCCCGTAGTCGCAACCTTGACACCGTCACAACTTTGACATTTTCACCACTAACTTCGTTGCTATCAGTTTTAATTCGACACCGACTTCATCTAACTCGAGTCCCTTTTTCAAATCTTGAATGGGTGGGTTGCTGACCTTGATTTTGATGCCATAAGCCTAATGTATGCCGCTATGTCATATCATGGTTAACCACATGAATGTTGTGTTTCAATTAAATCCGACTTAACATGGTTTCTTCACTATGCTTGGACGAATTAGGGTGATGGTGTTAGGGAATGGTTGTACTTTACGAGATTGGCTTCGAGCAGCCTTGCATGCATGCTCAAGTTTCCTCTAATTCACTTCACTTGATGTTTCTCTTGAGTTCCTAAGGCCATCTCCCATAGTTCTAAGGCTGAATCTTGAATTTGCATTAGTAACGAATCCTCCAAAGTGATAGTGATGCGATTAGTTTTGTTGAGCTTTAGTTAAATTGGAATTGACAACTTGATTTTCTGTGAGGCGGTTCTGAGGAGCGGTCATATCAGATGCACTCTAGCATCCAGATGGAATATATAAGTCAATACTCCAAGCTATGCATCATGATCATATGTTACTGCAAATAAAAATCTACATTGCTTTGAACATTAGTTACATTATCGTTTACTCTGCAATAACGGGTAAGATCTGACACACGGTTCCATCGTGCGACGGAGCTCATTTGCCAACTCAAGTGGGCTATCTACACAGAATGTTCGTATACACCATGCTCTAAACACAGGACATACACTGTATAGACTTACACTTCATAGTGCCCTAGTCGATATATAGAATCTGATTGGTCAATATAGCTCAACATTGGTTAGATCATGTACATCAGCTACACGGGTTTTGATTAAAATAATTTCAGTAAAACATGCCCGACCATGTTCGCAATTAAACTTTTCGATTCAAAATGACCAGATGATCTTCTCACCTTAAGGATAGCAGTCCCTTCTACCACTCTAGAGGTGGGCTCTTCGACCGCCCAAGCTTCTATATCTAGTCCATTCGAAGCCAAGCATTCTATAACTTGGGATCTCACACTGCAGGCTCCTTGTGTCATACAGCCTCATGGCCAAGTTCCTTCCATAGATAAACAACCTATTTTGATGGTCTTAGACAATCCTCGAGATCAGACACCATCTATGCTAGCGGCAGAGTCACTCCATTCGGTTTTCCTTAATCACCGGATTCATGAGGACGAAGTTCTCCTTCCAATGATCAACCGATGGGTTCATCTTCCACCTCCAAGCTATAATGCAACAAATATATGTGCTTATCTAGAATCGTGCCTTCATTTAACGACTTCATCGAATTCTTTCTTCAAGAGATCGGGCTGGCTCCCATACAAGTACAATAGAATGGCTATGCCTTACTCAATTCCCTATATATTCTCTTCGTGATGCAATTGAATCATCCTCTAAACTTCAGAGAGCTGACTTACCTTTTGAGCTTCAAGAAGAGGCAAGATTCACCTTTCTTGTTAATAGTTGAGGTTGTTAATCGTTGTAAGGTCATCGAGGTGCTTCACAATAAGCACAATTATTTCAAGAGCGGTTATTTCTTTGTTTATTATCCTGAAGGCTTCAACCACCTATGGTTGTCTGGCCAGAAGTCATCTTATCCAACGTCCTTTCCTTACTTGGGTTGTCTTCACCTAAGCGCTTAATTTCTTTTCTATATCCTTCACAAATCTTTCTGAACAAGGAGTTAATGATAAGTACGCCTATACTTTAGAGTTCTTGAAGGGAGTTGAGTATAAACACTGCACGACTTTCTATCTTTTGACAAATGCCTGCCTTCACCGGTATCAACTTATATATAATGATAGTAGCGATGTTCCGAATGTACTCCCTACCAAGAAATCTTGAACCACCGCCGATCTCTCGGCTCCAATTCATGACTCTAACGATGAAGACCAAAGGGACGTAGAGGGTCAAGCTGGCAACGTAAACATAGGTAAGGAGGAAAGAAGAGAAGAAGAGAATGTCGTCGAGGAAAGAGGTGAAGGAGGAGAGGAAAGAGGAGAGGAAGAAGGAGAAGACAAAGAGGATGACGACGATGAAGACTATAATCTCGACGGGATGAATCGTATGGAGAGATGTCTCCATTAGAATACCTCCTTGTCCAAAGTGATTAATTAACGAGTCTTCACAACTCACACCTGGTCCAAGCCTAAAATGGTTGAAGAAGTGACTCCTCCTTTAGTGAGACTGAGAACATTTTCGATTCCCTAAATGATCTTGGGAACTTATCTGCCTTTGGTTCTAGGGGAACAAGCTCAGAGATATCCTCGATACCAATCCTCGTGAATTCAACTTCCCCACTGTTGGAACTGGACCAGTCCACAATGGAGTAATAGAGTAAATTTCAAAATTTATTACCTACCTGGATCTTTAATGGGCCTATGTAGACTAAATGCATTTAAAACTTTTCTAAATTTCTTTTAAATAAAATCAATATTTTATTTAAATTTATAAATAATTTTTTTTATAAATAATTTTGTATTATATTTGTTAACAAGATTTCTTGTCAACACCCCAAAGTTATTCCAAGTAGTATGGATAGACTGGTTTGAGTGAAGGGCTTGATACCCTTAAGGATTGCCTTTATGTTTAGATTCACTTGATATTGGATCTTAGGTCAGACCTAACGTCGAAAGGTTTAAACTTTTAATTAGAAAACCTTTCTTTTTAATTGGGCTTGAATGAGGTCTCCTGCAAAAGATTTTCCTTTTGGCTAAGTTGAAGCTCCTTAAGTTTGTCCCTTTAAGGTTTGTTTTTATCTTATCAAAAGGTTAGGATGATGGCCCTCTTTGGGTTTAAGTAGAATATCAAACTCCTTGATAGGTATGTAGAAGCTTTCGACCTCGTCGAAAGGTTTGTTCACCTATATGAAGTAGATTTTATCCTTGTCGAAAGGTATGGGGACGGTCTCTTGTGGATTAAGCCTGATTAATCCAGGTATTTATACTTAAAGAGCAGTCTTCAATCTAGTCGAAAGGTTAGACCACTTGGATTACAACTCCGAAAGGTTATTGATATTTTTATAACATAAGCACTTTTGACCTAGTCGAAAGGTTTAGTGTTGAATATGCTAGTATATGATTTTTGTTTGATGATAATAAACATATATATATATATATTCATTTAAATGTATTTGTTGATGTACTATTTTATTTTTCACATAATCAAATAAATATTTGCTGAATAAAATAAATAACACAGAATTTGAATTCAAACAGATATTTTATTCAAACAAATATTTATTACAATTTTGAATAGTACAAATTTGAGCTCTCACTATATACACAATTTTCAAACAATATAATTTCAAATTACAACACAATTTTTCATTATACAATTATCATTTACATTTGCACCTCACTACATATCACTCAATCACTCATATTTAATCTTCAACTCTATTCCAGATTGAATCCAGTATCTGAGTTATCTGCAAAATACACACTGACGCAGTAAAATTGAAAAAGAAATATTTTTGCAGTGTAAAATAAAATGTATTTTTGAAAATATTATTTGCCTCAGTTATTTAGGTTGCTCGTCATCATTTATTTTGAATTCATCATACACGAACAACTTGTGACATGCACAGTGTATCACTGTACATGCCACAAGGCCATGCACACCGATATACACTTGATAAAACTGCAGGGACAGGTGAGCACAAGGTCAAACCCGAGCCGAGGCTAGATTCAACTCAGGTGCAAAACAAAAACATTGCAAAATTGTCAAGTACAAGTGAAGATGCTCGATCACAGCAATCAAGCAACACAGCCTCAACAGTCAAAGCGTACACATGAACGAAAACAGTTCAGTTCAAGGCAATGCTCGAAGCACACAGCAGTACACTTGAAGAAGCAAATACAAAACATAAACACAAATGATAGCAACCTTCAATGACCACGTACAATACATGAAGATCAACAAAAAAGTACAGACCTGGCAACATATGCGAACCAGCTCAAAAAGACAAGTCAGATGAACTAAAACTCAAGTCCATAAAACAACATGCACATAAACAAGTCTGGCCACAATAAACAACATATATATACTATGAATCAAATGGCCATGACTAGCATTCAAAAACAATGGAAGGCAACTGAGGTGAACACACACATATATACATAAATGTGTGTATGTATACAAGCGGTGAACAACACCTAAAGAAGGCCACACAAGCAACCAGACTAAAGTGGCACCAAGACAACCAAAGAAGCTCAACTGGCAATAAGTAAAATCAAGACAAACAAATGACAGCGTACATAATCAGGCAATGTCACGGACAATGCAGGCACAAGCTAACATACATACATGTGTGAAACAACATGTATACATATATACATGCAGTCAAACATCAAGTATACATGACTCGAAGCTATGCAACCTGAACCAGATTACAAGACCATAGTGAAACAAAAATCCCAAATAAATGAACAGAACATCATATATACATATGTACTCCAGGCAACAAGACTATATGGAAGCAAACTACACGGTGCAACAAACATACATATACATATGTATACACACATGTATACACACACATATGCAGTGCAGTGCATAGCATATCAAATTGCAACATTGATGCCAGAAATTCACCAGCGACAACATGGCATACAGTGAAGCAGTAAACAACAAATGCAGTGATAATATGAGGTAAACCAAGATAGCAGTTCGAATAACAAATTGTCAGCAGTAAAGAGAAGCAATTCATAACAAGTCAAAGTCAAATTTTTCACAAAATCAAAGTGGTCGAAGTCAACAGATGATAACACGTATGAACGAATAATCATGTCAAGCCAAAATCAAAGCCGTAGTGACCAAGGAAAGAATCGAACAAGCCAAAATCAAAGCTGTGATAATCAAGAAATCAGAAAATATACGAATTGAAGAGGTCAGAAAACATCACTAGCATCCAAGAAAAATCAAACGACCAAGCTATAATATCGGACGATTTCAATCGATCGAAAATATAGGGAATTAAACCCTATTTAAACCCAATCATTATCGGCAATAAAATTCAATCAAGTTCAAGCATATAAATGAAAGCAAAAAGGAAATCACATACTAATCAAATCGAACTCGACGAATTGAAGCAACTGCAACTGTGCTTAAGCTACAAGACGATCGAGAAAGCAACGCAAGGAAAATTATTCAACTCGACCGAACTATTATAGAGCAGAGGCTTCATTTCCAAAGCCCTAATTTTCTTAAAGAGGAACGAAGAGGAGAAAAGAAAAGAACGTAGCCATTTTTTCAACAAGGCCGAAGGAATAAAAACAAAAGGGGATAATTTTTATCATTTTATTTTGGACCGGCATCCTTTATTTCTTTTGGGCCTTTATTTCTTAAAATTAGGGTTTTGTTTTTTAAATTGTTTTTAAATTTGTAATTTCTTTTTAAACTTTTGTAACTTACTAGTCGTGTGACTAGGGGACGAACTACGATGGTGTAGTTCGAGAATTCGCAACTCAGTGGCTGAGTTATGGCAGGGTTTTGAGCGTAGAGTTAGGTTAGTCGATAGCGGGTGTCGCGAGTTTACGTGTGTAAGCGTCTGACTACTTAATTTCTAGTAGAAACCTTGGGGGTAGCACGTAGGCAGGGTTTTGCCGAAGCTGGGTAAATCTGTGTTGTTCTATTTCTACTTTTTATTATTCTGCTATTATCCATGCTGCTATTACTCTGCTATATCCGTGTTGCGATTATTTTATATTCTTCCTCATTAAATTTTTGTAATTATTAGTATCACTCTATTCACCCCCCTCTAGGGTGAAATCTATCCTACATTTAGGACTCAAAGTTAAACACTTCGGAAGATTGCCAATGATGTTTAGGCCAATGTTTTATCAATCTTGACGAAAGGTTTATCAGTGGGGTTAAGGGCTTCGAAAGGTTGTAGTAGTTATTTATAGCAGCAGTGTTGTCATCCTTGTCGATAAGAACCTTTCGGTGCTATTAAACCTGAAATTAGAAGTTAATCCAACAAAAGTATATTCAAACAGTAAAGTAATTAGTAGAGCATAAGACTTCCCTTTTTATCCATGAAAAACTCTATTTTTATTAAATTCCCAAATTATCACCCAATCAGGGTTACAAGGTATTGATTAAGAAAATACAAGATTAGAATTAGAGAATTCGAATCCCCCATAACTGGACCCCTTGGGTCTTATTTATAGATGCAGGCAGCTCTCCTTTCGACTCCATGCTCTCGACTAGGTCAGAAGGTTTCCCTTTATATGCGATTGAGAACCTTTCGACTTTGTCGAACGGTTTGCCTTTCATTTTCTAGTATGGACCTTTCGACTTTGTCGAAAGGTATGCTGTTCTTCATGCTTTCATGAACCTTTCGACTTTGCCAAAGGGTTTGCCTTCATTTGCTGCTGTGAACCTTTCGTCCTTGTCGGAAGGCTGTTCTTTTCTTGGTTGTTTTAAACCCTTCGACCTTGACGGAAGGTTACTTTTCATTTGATTATTGTCGTGAGCTATGCTTCCCTTCGATGTTGTCGAAAGGTTGTCTTTCATTCTTGACTTATGAGTGTTGCTTTCTTCATAAACCTTTTGACATTGTCGAAAGGTATCTTGGATGTGTTCCAACCGGTTCGAAAGGCTTGGTATGCTTTCGAAAAGGCCATTACAGAGTTGCTTGCACTTGCTTTGACTTCTCCACTTTCTTCGAAAGGTAAGAAAACTTTGAATGTTGAGAGATGAAACTTTTTTACTCCTTCGAAAGGTCTGGGACTGTTATACCCTTTCAACTCTTTCGAAAGGTTTGAACTGAACTCCTTTTCTTTAGTCTTTGTTGAAAGACCTTCCGGCTTAGTCGAAAGGTGGATTTTTTTAGTAACATTTTCCCCTTCTATTCGAAGGGATTCTCTTGACTTTTCAAGTCATCTTTGTCGAAAGCTCTAAATCTTCCCGCCTCTTGGCCTTCACACATTAATCTAGGACGTTTATTTAAATCTGATCCAACGGTTGAGAGTTTGGGTAATTTTTCTTATATAATATGCTTCTTCTCTTTCTTCCTCTTTTACCTGCAAACAAAATCATCGAGTACAAGAAAAATAATTCACCCAAATTTCTTGAATTTCGTTGTAAAACAACAAGGTGGCTTCTCAAATTCGATTTAAAACTTCTGATTAACCTATTCTCTTACTTGTTCTTCAAGAAGGATTCGAAAACTGCATTTATTATTGGATTTGGGTTTGACCATGTCGAAAGGTCTTGTTACCTAACTTTATGTTACACTTGGAGTAGGTCCGTGTTTCCATAGAGCTTTCGACAAAGTCGAAAGGGCTTTTCCTATAAACCTTTCGACTTTGTCAAAATACTTTTCCATAAACCTTTCGACTTTGTCGAAAGACCTTTCTATAAACCTTTTGACTTTGTCAAAAGACTTTTCTATAAACCTTTTGACTTTGTCGAAAGCCTTTTTTATGGACCTTTCGACTCTGTCTAAAACTTTTTATATAAACCTTTTGACTTTGTCGAAAGCTTAGACTGTCAAGCTTTTGATTTAACCTTTTGCATCATCATCGTCATTTCATTTTTTTTAACTTTGTGTATGTTTTTGTACTCAGGATTTTTAAGGGAACTTGTTTGCTGTTTTATTAGATGGGATCAACAAGTTTAAAGATTGGGAAAACCAATTTTTCTTTACAGTCAACGACTCAAACCTTTTAATTACTTCCTGCATGACAAAACATCATTCAACAAAATATTAATCCTTTAAGCACATTTCTAGTTACACAACATCAGTCCACAAATTTTACTAAACTAGAATTTTGAAACATTAACTTATATACTGCCATGTGTTATATCCTTCAAGATTTAATTCCCTGGAATTACTGTCAATAATTAGTTAGCATACATATTCAAAAAGAGGTCACTATTTCGGAATTAAACATCATGGACGATTAGCAAAAAGATAAGATAATCCCCTAATCATCGTTCACTTGGGAGAGGAGGTAGGTCCGGAGCTAAACCGACTAAGTTGATGACGGTGGGTTCAACCCATATAGGTTGGTGGGGGTAATACATTGCCAGCGTGGGGTTTTCATCAGAGGTGTCCTAGATGGCCAAGTCCATCTAGAACGTGGTAGTAGTTAAGTCATAAAACATGGACCACGTAGCCATTAAGTGGTGATTGAAGTAATTGGGTTGCTGATGACTGCGTTGCTGGATTGAGCACTCTACACCTCCTCCGCCTCCTGAGGTTGATTTAGTAGTCCCATTGCGTAACAGCAGCAGTAGTGCGACACCTCTGCGTTAACAAAGTCGGGATGAATTTGATGAATATTATAGGCCACCATTAGTTCTCTTCTTGTAGCGGAGATGAATGATTTATTATTATTATTTTATAAAAGAGGGGAGAAGACGAATGGGTTTAGATTGATATTTTGGTGGGAAAATTCAGGCGTTCTCTTTCATATATCTCAAAAACGTAATGAAGTTGTTTTGTCATTTTAGATGATTACGATCTTTGTTTGATTTTAAAATAAATAATGAATAAAAATTATCTGGTGAACTCTTACATAAGACAAGCCTTTTATATGAATTTCTTCGAAATCATGGATCATCTCGAAACCCCTAAATTGTTAACAAGCTCCGCGCTAGCATCTCTTATATATCAGAGGGCTACTCCTTTACTAAAGGAAGTGCTTCTACAGTACGACGCTCTTTTGAAGGAAAATAGAGTATTAATCACTTTATTTAGGTGAGTTCAGTAGGGGTCTACTTAGACGTTTTCATAAAAGACACTTAGATGAATTCAGATCTGATCCGCATCCCGGAGCATGCTGGAATTTACCACCGGTCAGATCGATTCCTCAAAATCTTCCCCCTGAAAGGCTTAGGTAGTATAAGGACACATTTGTTTTTTATTTTTCTCTAAGTCCATTTTGTATGAACCAGATGAAATGGTTGTAAATTTGTAACAAGTAATTGGTTTATGAATATATTCTTTTGTTATGCTTTTTTTACTTAGCTTCTTTCTACTATGCTATTTCAGAATACCGGTTCTTTAGGTCGTGTTGTCCTAAGAGGCCACATAAATCAATATGTTAACTTGAGGAGATTTTATTCTAAAAATGCACCAATTTTAAAGACTTCGAAGTTAGCGAGATACTGCTTTCTTCGGGATTTATAAAAACTACACTTAGAATACCCCCGTCTTCGCTTTGAATTTCTTGGCGAAGAGAAGAAAACTTTCTTAAAAGAAATTAGAACATTTAATTCAAAGTTGATTTGTGGTCGTGATAGCCCACCGGCCGAAAAATGGGATTATAGTAAATGTTCACCGGTTATAACTCCTGAAGGAGTTACTATATCATTTGATCCCACAGTCAAGCTTTCAGCTAACACCTTAGACAAAGTTGGAATGTAGTTTCTCAATTTTAGATGTGATGAAAGTGTTTGTTATTCCTTTCGGCTTTGTAGCCATTTGAGTTGTAATCTATCATCATAATAATAAAGATATCTTTTATTTCAGTCTTGACCTAATTTTATTTATTTTGATTTAAATAGGAACCAGAGCCGACTATGACCCATCATTCTCAAATTTACTTTCTCACGTCGACACTATCGAAGATAGATTATTAAGTAGAAGCAGCAAGATCGTGGCCCATGACGGTGTCCTTCTCGAGCATTTTGGTGGTAACACCAAAGCCGTGAAGTGGAATAAAAGATATCTTATCCAAAAGATCATAGGCAGCAATCTTAAGGATCACATTGACTATCTTGAGACTGAGATTAGGAGAATAAATGAAGTGATTATTATGCTTAAACGACAAGTGAAACCGAATCCCACAATCAACTTTGATGAAAAAATGTCTGAACTCATCCAGCGAATAGCCGACTTAGAGTTAAAATTGAAAGATAGTCAAGCTCAATGTGCCTCTTTAGAATTCCTTTTAGGGGAAAAGACTCCAAATATTGATCTTTCAGCCTCTCAAGCGGCCCCTCCCATTGTCAAGCCTACTTGGTCAAGACTTCTCACAGCTCAGAAATTTCCAACCATGCGGAACCCTCCCCGGGTTTAGATGATAACGTAGTCGGAAACTGGTGCCGGGGAGTGAAATTTGAAATTGCTATGTATTTCGATGAGCAACAGAAAATCAAGTACTTCCAAACAATTAATGATTGCGCCGCTAGGAATCAGAAGCTTGAGCATGATAATTACTTACTTGACAAGCGTGTTACCTAGTTGGAAAAGGAAAATAAAAACCTTAAAGCTACAAATATAGCCTTTAATCATGCCCTAAGAACTAACATTGATGCTAACGATGATGAGAGCATTACAAGTAGAAAAGAAGCTTAAGGAAGTTCTTCGCGTAGCAATTAACCATGTAGTAAATCCTTCAGTGGCGGAGTTTCTTAATAAAGCAGCTTAAGATTTGTAATTTATATATTTGAGCCATTTAAATCTACTACCTTGTATATAAATCGTTGTTTGTAAACGACTCCATAGCTTATGTAAATGATGAAAATTTTGTAAATATCACCTGATTTGTGATCCTTTTTTGTAGTATAATTTTTGACATGCCTTTGTATTGCTCATTCAACGACTTTTGTGCTTGCTAAGTCTTTTGTTACTCCTTGTCATTCCGATTTCCTCGAGAAACATGTAGCAAACAATATTATTAATTGTTAGCTTGAAATTGACATATTTGCTTATGTATATCATTTGACTAGATTAGCAAATCATCTTGCCAATTGTATGTAAAGTAATTTATTCAAAATGTTAAGATCTCATCTTTAACCATGATGATAAATGATCAAGGATTTAACTCCTTCCACTTGTTCGGAATGCATAAAACTTGTTGGTAGTAGATTTCGCCTTATCATAAGGTCATGAATGTTAAAATGTAACTTTTATTAAATAAAGAACTTGATTTAGAAATCCGTGTCTGAAATTTTGAAGTAGTAACTCTCTCACCCATTCCTTAACATTAATGGGATTTAAAAAGTTAGAAACCCAAAGTCCCCATTCAGAGGATCTTAATAATAGTCTTTTTGTTAATTTTCTTTGGCCCGGATTCAAGCATTTGAAATAGATGGAAATCCAAAGATCTTGTACCCAGATTAGGATTTAAACTACAGCAGACTTAATTCCTAGATTCGGGTATAGTAAATGAGTGATTGATAATAATCCAAAACCCATATTCAGGTTTTTACATGATGAAATATTTATATGAAAGGTCCGAAACCCAGATTCAGATTTTAATTATAGTGATCGATAATGTTCTCCTACCCCGATTTGGGCTTAGTAAAGATGGCGATTGATAGAATCCCGTGACCCAGATTCGGTTATTAGTTATTGAGATTTAAATATGAGAATTCCGAAGCTCAGATTCAAGCATTAGTAGATGATTAAAGAAGTCCCGAAACCCAAATTCGGGTAATAGAAAGTGGAGTTCCATTCTACTCCTTTTTTTTCATCTTCTTTGACGTTCATGAACCCTCCAGGTTTTGAATATCTATTGAAATAATTTGATTGGCTGCCTCTTGAGCTAGGATGTCTCAGTCCATGATTGAATATGCTTCTTCTCAAGCGTGAACATCTTAGTTCAGTATGGATCGAGCCTCATTTGGGCTAGGACATCTTAGTCCCTTTTTGATTGGGCCTCTTTTTGGGCCTGGACATCTTAGTCCATTATTGAATGAGCCTCACTTGGGCTAGGACATCTTATTTCTTTTTCATTGGGCCTCTTCTTGGGCCTAGACATCTTAGTCCATTGTCCGGTGCTCTTGGTTAGCTCATCTCAAAGTCTGGAACCAAGGACTTACCCGACCTCCCTCTAGGAGGCGCCCTACCTTGGCCCTTTTACGGTGCGGATAGGGGCTTGTTCGGTGCTCTACCCTGGCCATCTTAGGCATGGATAGAGGCTTACTCCATCCTCCCTCCAGGAGGTGCCTTAACCTGGTCCTTTTGAGGCATGGTTAAGGGCTTGTTCAGTGCTCTACCCTGGCCATCTTAGGCGCGGATGGAGGCTTACTCCGTCCTCCCTCTAGGAGGTGCCTTAACATGGCCCTTTTGCGGTGTGGTTAAGGGCTTGTTCGGTTCTTTACCCTGGCCATCTTAGACGTGGATAGAGGCTTACTTCATCCTTCCTCCAGGAGGTGCCTTAACCTGGCCCTTTTGCGGCGCAGTTAAGAGCTTGTTCGGTGCTCTACCCTGGCCATCTTAGGCATAGATAAAGGCTTACTCCATGATCTCCATCCTCCCTCCAGGAGGTGCTCTGCCCTGGCCATCTCGGCATGGACAAAGGCTTTTCTACCATCTTAGGTAGCACTACCATCTTAGGTAGTATCCAAATTTGAGGAGCATTTCACTCCCAACCATGTAGACTTTCTCTTTTCAGAAAGTTGATCTTTATTAATCTTTTCTTAAGTTCTCTTTACTAATTCAACGATCTTTCCTTTTCTAAAGAAATTGATAATCACCCCCTCTAGGGCTTTGCAATGGTTGGTTTCATGACTATTCATCATATGATAGTGACAGAAGGATCCTCCCAAATTCCTTTCATGTTTTGGCCTTTTCTTTTGTGATGGCCAATAGTTAAGTTCATCCTTTGTAAGAAAATAGATGTTTTCTATTGATGTAGTTAAGTTGCATTCTTTTAGAAGTCTAGACTTGAAAATTGACTCTTGAGGATAACTCTTTTGCTTTTTATTTTTCGGCCTTATCATTTCATGCTCTTCAATTATCTTTCTTTTTGCTACCCTTCGGATCTCTTGGGTTGGAAGTGCCCTTGTTGTAGTTGATTGTCACTTGTGTGCAAAGGAGTTGTAATCATTCATTATCTCTTTCTCAAAGATTGTGCCTTTGGAATAATGTTGGGTTGTTCTTCTCATTTGATTAAAGACATTGTCACTTCCGTTTGTTCTCTTTCCAAGTGCAAAGATTGGGATAAGGCCAACATGAAAGTGGTTTAGGCTCCATTTCTCAGGATCGTAAGATTCTGCTTTCTTTTTATTTATAATCCTCAAGGCTTCGAGCCTTAGTATTTGCTCTTCATCTTGATTGGATATTTTAACGTCTACTTGGGAGAATCTTGTCAAGTATGGTTCAGAAGACCATTGTTAAGATCTTTTAAATCTTCTATCCATGATCAAGCCAAAGTGAATAAACATGGAGGAGGATTAATCCAAAGGGGTTAGAGAATAGTAGTGTCAGCGGGTTAACCAAGTTGGAGGTTCGAGCCCTCCTTCTAGCGCTCAAAATATTAACAAGATTTCTTGTCAACACCCCAAAGTTATTCCAAGTAGTATGGATAGATTGGTTTGAGTGAAGGGCTTGATACCCTTAAGGATTTCCTTTATGCTTAGATTCACCTGATATTGGATCTTGGGTCAGACCTTTCGACGTTATCGAAAGGTTTGAACTTTTAATTAGAAAACCTTTCGTCTTAATTGGACTTGAATAAGGTCTCATACAAAACCTTTTCCTTTTGGCTAAGTTGAAGCTCCTTGAGTTTGTCCCTTTAAGGTTAGTTTTTATCTTATCGAAAGGTTAGGATGATGGCCCTCTTTGGGTTTAAGTAGAATATCAAACTCCTTGATAGGTATGTTGAAGCTTTCCACCTCGTCGGAAGGTTTGTTCACCTATATGAAGTAGATTTTATCCTTGTCGAAAGGTATGGGGACGGTCTCTTGTGGATTAAGCCTGATTAATCCAAGTATTTATACTTAAAGAGCAGTCTTCAATCTAGTCGAAAGGTTAGACCACTTGGATTATAGCTCCGAAAGGTTATTGATATTTTTATAACATAAGCACTTTTGACCTAGTCGAAAGGCTTAAGACTCAAAGTTAATCACTTCGAAAGATTTCCAATGATGTTTAGACCAATGTTTTATCAATCTTGACGAAACGTTTATCAGTAGGGTTAAGGGCTTCGAAAGGTTGCAATAGTTACTTATAGCAGCAGTGTTGTAGTCCTTGTCGACAAGAACCTTTCGGTGATATTGAACCTGAAATTAGAAGTTAATCCAACAAAAGTATATTCAAACAGTAAAGTAACTAGTAGAGCATAAGACTTTCCTTTTTATTCATGAAAAACTCTATCTTTATTAAATTCCCAAATTATCACCCGATTAGGGTTACAAGGTATTGATTAAGAAAATACAAGATTAGAATCAGAGAATTCGGATCATCCAAAACTGGACCCCTTGGGTCTTATTTATAGATGCAGGCGGCTCTCCTTTCGATTCCATGCTCTCGACTGGGTCGGAAAGTTTCCCTTTTATATGCGGTTGAGAACCTTTCGACTTTGTCGAAAGGTTTGCCTTTCATTTGCTATTATGGACCTTTCGAATTTGTTGAAAGGTATGCTGTTCTTCATGCTTTCATGAACCTTTCGACTTTGCCGAAGGGTTTGCCTTCATTTGTTGTTGTGAACTTTTCGTCCTTGTCGAAAGGTTGCTTTTTTCTTGGTTGTTTTGAACCCTTCGACCTTGACGAAAGGTTGCTTTTTCATTTGATTATTGTCGTGAGCTATGCTTCCCTCCGATGTTGTCGAAAGGCTGTCTTTCATTCTTTGCTGACTTATGAGTGCTTCTTTCTTCATAAACCTTTCGACATTGTCGAAAGGTATCTCGGATGTGTTCCAACCGGTTCGAAAGGCTTGCTATGCTTTCGAAAAGACCATTACAGAGTTGCTTGTACTTGCTTTGACTTCTCCACTTTCTTCGAAAGGTAAGAACAATTTGAATGTTGAGAGATGAAACCTTTTGACTCCTTCAAAAGGTCTGGGACTGCTATATACTGTTGACTGCATCCCTTTGACTCTTTCGAAAGTTTTGAACTGAACTCCTTTTCTTTAGCCTTTATTGAAAGACCTTCCGGCTTAGTCGAAAGGTGGATATTTTGAGTAACAATATTATATATATGTGTATCATGTACACATATGTATGCGCATGCACGTGCAACAGGATAATGTGTATATGGTTTACCATATCCGTGTATAGATGTTGGGATTTACACCGCAACGAACATGTTAGCCCCTCTAAATACATGAGTGATTATATATATATATATGTGTGTGTGTGTGTGTGTGTAAATATATATAATTTTATATATACTGAAATAATAATTATAACATGTAAAATTTTATAAAATGATATATTTATATGTATACGTATATATAAAATTAACATTATTTTAAAATATTAAATTATTTAAATATTTAAATGAGTTTAGAGTAATTTCAAATTTAATACAATAAATTAATTTAAATAAATATATATATAATATATCCATGAAATATTTCAAATCTATAAAGTGACATATACATATAATATATATAATTATATTTAAATATGTATTAAATTATTTTATATAATTATATATAACATAAATAAAACATATAAATATATAACATAAAATAATTAAACATAGATGTGAAAATATGCTTTTGCTCATATAGGTTTTTTCAGTTTTTATTTTTTTAATTTTTTTATTTCAGTATGGAAATAACTAAATAGAATATAAATAAAAAAATCCAAAAATTAATTAACTATACATCATATTAAAGGTTTTACAAAACTATTATTTAATTTTTCATGCATTTATGTTACATGAATTTAAATTTAATTATGAATCAAAAGACATATATATGTGTGTGTGTGTGCATATATATAAGGATTTTAATAGTTATATAAAAAATTAATTTTTATTAGATCTGAATACAGTATATGCGTATATAAAATTAATGACATACAATATATTCATTAGATGTACGTATATTCTTATTTTATTTCTATGTATTAAAATCAATATAAAATATATATATATATATATATAAATTTGCAAATTAAGAAAATGATTTTTCATATTTCTAGCCGTAATCATATAACAGGGTGTGTATATATATACAATTTTTTTACAAGCAAATACATATAATCCATCTTACGGCGATAACACTGATATACGCAAATTCGTGATATTGAGCATATGAATAGTGACAACATAATTACATAATGAATAATATATATATATATATATATAAATAGTATAAAATAGATTATTACCTTTCAATAAAGCATAATTGATACACCAACAAATGTTGAATATGTACACTCCTTGAATCTTGAATCCAGAAATTGTCACCTTCCAAATGCAGCTACCACTGACAACCAAATTAAATTTTGTTTGATGTTTTAAAGCTTGGAAATTTAAGATATGAGAAGGGGAGAGGCTTGCCTGATTTGATGTAAAGTAGAGGTTAAAAGCAAAGTGAGAAAATGAGGGTTAGAGTAACTTAAATAAAGGAAATCCTAAATAGTAAAATAAGGATCTAGACCCTCACTTTTCTCTTACCCAATCTCCTCTTTTTAATTCAAAATCTAAGCCACCCTTAGCCATCATATGTGTAACACCCTGGAAATTTAACAAAAAATTTAGCGGAAGTTTAAATGGGAATTTAATAAGAAATGTAAATTTAAATAAAACAAAGGCTAAAAAGATTTTCAAAAACGTCCGAATTTGGCTACGAAACCTATATCATTGCATTTGTAGCAATTTTTTAGGTGATTTTCATATATAACACTTTCAAATCGAAACTAGTATGGAAAAGTTACGAACATCGGAAGATATGGGAATGAAAAAAATGTACGAACAAAGGTCAACCTTGGAGTTGTCACGATCGACCGGTATAGGTCAACCATGGGCCTTTTAGGGTCAACCATAGAGCATGAATATGCAAAAATATGGAGCTCTAAGTTGACGACTTTGATTGTTCCTTCCAGGTAAAGTTTTGATGAGCGTGTGCATCTTAGCCAAATATTCTCCAGCCCAAATCAACGTTCTAAATTAATTACAAACTCCTATAAATTCTAGTCTAACCTAACACTAAATCAATATAACATTTTATTGTAATGAAATTCTGCCCACTATAACCTCTCCTCTAACCCTAAAATTCTTCAAAAATCCAAATAAAATCAACCTAGAAGAACATAAGCAAGTGGATCTTGACGGAGCAAGTGAAGCAAGTGTATAGAGGGATACTTCTCAACCAAAGCAAATAGGTAGGGCTTAGGCTTGAGGTGAGTGAGAACAATTTTAGCAAGATGATTATTATAGTTAGTTTTAACTATTTTATTTGATTTTGGATGTTAGAAACCTAATTTGAAACATGTAAAACACTAGATTAAAAATATAAATTGTTAAACCTGATTTGATGCAAGTACACCCTTTCTATTAATTAAATTCTGAAACCCTAAGTTGAAATCTATAATCTTAGATTTCAAATTACAACAAATTGTTAAACTGGATATTTGTCAAATTTGCAAACCCTAAATCAACAAACCTTAAATTGAATTGAAAATTGAATTGCAATTTGAATTATGGACTAATCATCTAGTAATTAGGGTTCACCAACAATGCTAATGACAGCGATTAACCAGTAATTAACATTAATTAAAAATAGACAACAAAGAACGCGAAAACCTAAAACTTTGTTTGCGAACAGTCAAACCTGGACCCCTAGCAGTTAACTGGTAGTAGTCGACCGTATAGGTCTATCGATCGACCGTTTGTAATAAACACTACAGATTGTGAACCTTGGTCAAAGGCCCAAGTTGGTAATAAAAACTATATAATTTCAGTTAAAAATTATATAAATGGAAATTGTTTGTTAAGCCTATTTTGGGGCTAAGTACACATGCTAGAGAGGGTGGGGAAGTTAGTTCCTTATCAAAGGATTATAGGTCATCGCGGTAGTGGGTAATGGTTAAATAACTAAATGGAAATCAGAGTAGAATAGGGCGATGTATTTCGTAGACAAAAAGTCGACTAGGGCGACGTATTTCACAGATACAGAGTCGACTAGGGTGATGTATTTTGCAGACATGGAGTTGACTAGGGTGATGTATTTTGTAGACACTATAGGGTGTTTCCGTAGTGGACACACAGCATTGATGGAGACACCAGGTGAGCGAGCCTAATGCTAACAGGGGATTCTAAAGGACAATCAGTTTCGATGCAGCACGATAAGAGGCTATAGAGTGAAAAAGGAGCTAAGTACTAATAGGAGTCCTTATATGAACGGTTCTGACATGACGTGGTACAAGTGGATGTCGGCGTGATACGATAAAAGGAATTTTGCCACTATGGTTGAAAGATAAACATGGGTGCATATGATGAGTCACACAGCGATTTGCATTTGGGGTTCTCCCTCTCTAGGGGTAGTGATGATTTAGGTATTTATGGGAGTGCAGCTCCCACATTAGTATTAGTGGAAAAAGGGGTTTCCATAGTAGCCAATGGATGGTGATTAATGAGATGTTTAACCCAAAGAAAAATAAGTTTTTGAACTTATAAGTGGGAAGTGATTTTAATAAGAATTGGGTTTGGAATGGGAAATTTAAAACTGAGTAAGGTTAAATGGATTGAATGGATTGGAAATTTACTCAGGACAAGTTGATTAAGTTTTGCACTTATAACCTGAATTGAAAATTTCAAGGTGAAATTAAGATTTAACTTATGGAAGTTAAATAAATTGAATTGTGAAAGAGAGGAGTATGGATTTGATAAGAAATTATGTATGATTTCAGATGAATTTTGAAATAAAACAAGTTTCTAATTCTGAAAATTTTGTGATGGATGCTATTGATTGATGTTTAGGTAATTTGGATGTTTATTTACTTTGATATATCCTGCTATCATCTTGTTTGTTATTTACAGTATATAAAACTGTAAAGTTGATCATTTTGAATAAAATAAGAAGTGGATTGAAATGATATATATCCAACCCTGAATTGAATAGGAATAAAATTGAACTTAGGAAAATGGAATCATTTTGAGCTTAAGTTTGAAATGTTAAAAATGAACTTGTCAACTGAAATTGTTTAAAGATCAGGCTTAAAATTTTGAAATTTTAATTTGGAAATAAATTAAATTCCGAAAATTTATTTGTTTAAAAATATTTGGACACTTACTCGAACCTCAATTAAGTTTAAATAAAGGTAATTTAAAAGAATATTTTGAAATTTGGGCTCAGGATTTAATTATAAAAGATTTAGGTTGCTAAATTAAATATTAAGGGTTAATTTGATTTAAGTGATTAAATCAACATTTTGAAAATTGAACTCGAATTTATATAAATCGAGACGGTTTAAAAAGAAATTGAAATTGAATTGAAATTAATTCAAATTGGGATTGAATTGAATCGTAATCGAAATTGAATAAATTTGAAATCGAATTGGGAATTGATTTGAATTGGAATAGGAATCGAAGATAATTCGAATTTAAATCTGGATTGAATCAATGGAAATGGAAATTGAAAAATTGATTTGAATTGGAGATTGGAAATTGAATCAATTTGACTATGAAACTATTTTTCAAATAAATTATTTTAGTATAAACCGTCTAAAATCTATTTTCTTAAATATTCAAATTATTTTGGATTTTCCAAGCTATTTACTATACAAACCATTCTTTTTAAAACTCAGACTATCTTATATTAACTATTTAACTATTTTAAAACTATTCAAACTATTTTCTAAATTCAAACTGGTCGGAATGGAAATTGTTTATATTTAAATCGTGGATTTAAATACTAATTGGGATAAATTGAAGTTATAACCCAAATGGAAATTCAAAGCAACTTTTGAATTGGAACCAAAATTGAGATATCAAGGCAAAAATGATTTTGAAGTAAAGTGTACATTTTGAGGAAAATATGATGATTTTAAAATGGGAATTGGATAGTATTATAACTGAAAACTCACTTTATAAGGAGTAAGTAATGATACAAATAACTTTGTAAAGGTAACCGAACTTGAAAATTTGATTTGGCATTAATGAGGTTATATATATTTGTTATATATCAAAATCTTGCCTTATTGAAAGTATAACCGAGAGGAAATGATCTTTAAAGGATATTTGAAAGATAAAGTGGAATTTATATAAGTATGAAGTGATCCGAAAATTATTCAAGTTGAAAGAATAATCTTATATATAAGGATGATTTTATGAGAATGAAACTGGAAAGGTTTTGGAACCCATTGATTTTTAAAGGCTTTTGATTTGGCAAAAAGCAAAATTTGGAAAGCCAAGTTTGAGAATTATCGATTTTGAAGATATCGATTTGTGTAAATGGGATTTATATGTGATACATATAAAGAGTAGGATTTGAAAGGTACTATATATTGTATATAGTATGAAATGTTTTGAGAATGATATGGAAAAAAAGGCGCTCCCATTTAGAGTTGAAACTTACAGTAGGAGATCCACTGGGTGGTTCTGCCTTGAGCCCTAAGGGGGGGTTCTAAATTTGGATCCCAGAGGACGTTCGGACAAAACTTTAGTTCCTGAAGATTGTGTTTGGGGTAGCGTAATTCGAGGGCGCTGATGCCTACAGATACATTGGGCTTATGCTGTGACGACAACATAACACTGGTGCAACTGCGATCTATCGTCGTTCCATAGCGTAAGTCGAGTGGTAGTGATTGCCTACAATCTACGTTTGATTTTGCTGGGATAGCAACGTAACATCGGTAGATTGCGATCTATGTCGTTTGGCTCCATAGGAAAATTCATGTGGCAGTGAGTGCCTACAACCTACATTGGTTCCACTGGAACAGTGACATAACTTTGTGTAGTCTGTGATCTATGTGGTAAAGTTTCGTTTGGCAGCGTAATTCGAGTGGCGTTGATGCCTACAATTACATCGGTTTTGCTATGATGGCAATGCAACCCTGGGTGCAGCTGCGATCTGTGCAGTTTCCATAGCGAGAGTCGAGAGGTGCGGATGTCTACAGTTTTCTTATGGTTTCGTCGGGATGGCGATGCAATCATTGTGCTAACTGCGACCCATGGAGGCGGTGGTGATTTCCATAGGGAAAAAGGGTTTTCCAAGCATTTTCACTGGGTGTTGAAAATGGGTCTACTAAGTACTTATAGATTTTCAGTCCTACGCCTGATCAACGTATGACTAAATTTCCGTGAGAACAAGGATGGACTTGTTTGGACATCGAGTTATGAAAAGTATTTTTGTATAAAGCCAGTTTGGTAATATTATGAAAATTTTAAAGTGTTTTAAATTTTATATAATAGAAAAGAGTAAGAAGTTAAAATGTTTAAAGGATGACTAAATTAATAATAAAAATTAAAATTTAAAATGCTCGCTTCGCTCCTTTTCGAGGACGAAAAGTTCTAAAAGGGGGAGGAATGTAACGACCCGGATTTTCTGACGTTTGTTATTGGGTAATTAACTAATTTTAATTGTTGAAATATTGATGAATTTCTGATAATTAAAAAGTCTGAATGTATATAAATTTAAAAACTATATAAAATATTGAATTATAAAATCTTTAGATGTGATAAATCTTATAGAAAAATAAATTATATGTGTATATATATATGCATAAGCTTTGTGATAATTAAAAACATACAAGTGTATAAGTTATATATATGCGTATATGCCTATATGAAGTAATGTGTATAGAAAATATGTATTAATGTAAATATATACATATATGGTGGCAAGTGCATGCAAACAAATGTGTAAATGTGTATATAAATAAGTGTAAACATATGTATATATGTTTATATTAAACGGTGAACATGCAAATGTATGTAACATGTGTGTGCTTAGAAGTATATTTAAACATGTAAATATATATGGATGTATATGGGCCATATGAAGTAAAATAAACATATAAAATGAATAAATGTAGATATAATAAAATGGATATGTGTATTTATCTAAAGGAAGAAGGTAATTGTACATGTATGCATATGTATAAGTATTCATGATAAAATAGAGCAAAGGTATGCATATCCATATATATATTGAAGTGACCCACTTCTTCATGATTTATTTTTAATCAATTTCCTGTTGAGTTTTTTTTTTTCACACTGTATATACATATATATACATGTCAATGGATCACTATCCTTTAATTAATTCTTCCCAAGATCCTGAATTTTACTAATATAAATATATCAGTATTTAAAATAAATCCTATCATTTATATATGTGGAGATATATAAAGGGTTCTTTGCTTATCAGAGTGATTAAAATAGCAAAGCAACTCATTCCTACCTTATTTCTCATATTTAAGAGATTTGGTGTCACATAGCCATTCCTATATATTATATTATATTTTTTTTTTTTTCAAACAATCCACTGGGAACAAACACATTAATCTGTTTATACTAACTAAGAAGTGATCAAGAAATAATCAGTAGTAAACAAGCTTTTAATATAGATATTTGTGTTAAGTTCTGAATAGTGTCAAAATCAGTATAAAATAAAGTGGATCCTAAGGAAACACAAGCAACATCTAGGCGTAATGGAAACGCGCCTAACTTATACATACAAGGTCACGAGTTCGAGTGCTATGCTGGTCGGTTCAAACATAATTTTTGTTTTTCATCATTTTTTTTTTCTTTTTAGAACTCAAGCCTGATTAACTTTAGGATTAGATACCACTAGTTCTCTTATTTTCTTATCCTATCTCACCTATTAATTGATCCCTGAATCTATAAGCCATACAATTTAATCCTGGGATTTTGTAATATGATACTTATTGTTCTATATTAAGTAAAAAGTGTTCAACCTAACCCATGCTTATTAGTTTAGCTTGTGTTACTCATTTCAACTTCAAACAATTTTTTATATCAGATGAAATACCCATGCTTTAATTTATTAAGTTGCAATAATCAGGTGAACACTGAAATTACAAACTGATTTAAAGGCTAAGCAGAGGAAAACAATACAGTCAGACTAGAGTGCTAACTCAAACTATCATGCTAAATGGAGACTAAGAACATGTGTGCAAACAGTGTGTCTAAAGGCAAAATGACCTGACAATATGCAAGACTTCCCGGTGAACTTATAATGAAAACAACTGATGATTTTCTAGGAAAGATAACAAATGTTAGTGGTCATTATTCTATTGAATGGTGGAGATGCTTATTACAAACAAGACCACATGCCTCTACAAATTACTACTGGTTTTGACTATGACTCAATATTACCAGATTTGAATTAAGTATCCAGATAACAAGAATTGGATAAGTCTAATTTGCAGTGATGCCTACAAGTATCTAGCATACATATGAGCTTATCACACCAAGCAATACAAGTTTTTGCTGGGGAAAAATCAAATGCCCAAAACTAGATTACAGGCTATGCCTTCCAGCCTTTGCATGGACCTATATCAATTATAAGTCATGGTCAAGCCTTACTGGTTAGCCAGGACCAGATTCAACCTATCCACTTAACAAAATTCATAGCATACTTTTCAATAACAGCCTTATCTTTATAATTTTAAATCACTTAAACCTTGCCAAGGGATGCATGTCCACATATCATATTATATGGAATACTTCCTTCATCACTTTTCCACCAGAAGTCATATAAATAAGTTGCTTAAATCAGTAACTCACAAACCCCACAGAATACTTAAGTTTTTACATGTTCTTTTCAAGTGAACAAAATAAGCATCATTGCTGAGAATACACAAAATAAAAGGAAGTTTGCCTAGATTATCTATTACAGATTATACTGCTACTTCCTTAAGCATTTATTTTTCCTTAATTCATGAAGATCTTCAAATATCCATGCAAGCAAGCCACTTAAACATCTTTTCCTGCAGCAATATTTTGGACTGCCTCCATAAAAATGAGACACCCCAATTATTGCAAGGCAACAAATAGGGTCAGAATAAAATTCTGGTATGAGTGAAATCAAAATATAATAACTTGACATTTAAATTATTGTGCAGAGAATTTATGTGCTTGATACTTATTTGGATTCATAATGTAAACTGGGTATATGAACATGTATAAGCCCCTACTAACACATATGCACACAAGCATCCATTCATCCATCCCATACAGTATACCTGTACACATACTCCTATGGAATTAACTCATTTTAATTTCCATAGCTCAGCTCTCAATCTCAATTTAAAAGTTTAATTTGGTCTTAACTCTTTGCCATTGAACACCATGTGTGCATTGCAAGGGACTCAATTCTGTTAACCCTTGCACAAAGGCCTATAGGACTTAAACAAGTCATGCACATACCCATCATCCCCCTTATGATGGATAGATCAAGGCTTTACTCCTAGATTAGTTTTTATAATCTAGAGACCATTCTCATTTTCTTTCAGAAAAATTTATTAACTCTTGAAATGCTGCTATATTCTTTTCTTCTTCTTTTTAATCAGAGAGGGTTAACTCACTCAGGAATTTCAGCTAACCATAGTAAACATTCATGAAAAGAATACCACATCTCATTTTCCAGTTGTTTTATTCAAAATTTGTTTTAACACTGCATATCTTCTATATTCAGGAATATCATGATCACTTATACAAATCCTGTAAAATCATATAGAAATTCTTATACTCGATTCTACTGTGAACATAGGGTAAGGTTTTTGAGAAAAACCCATAAAACATTTTTAGCTTAAGATCTGAACAAATCAGCACATAAATGATTTATTGCATTGTTCACCTTAAGTTTAAAACAATCCAGACATGAGCATGAACCTCCTTTATTCACACTGCCTAGTTCATTTTTCAGTAATACCCTACTTCACAATAAAAATGTATTTATCTTACTAACCATATTTATAAACTGGTGTTTTAAGGTGCTGGATCTATATCAGTGATCATGGTATCCTTTTCTTATCAAACAATCAAACAAAGCAAACCAAAGCATCAACCAAAGATTTATCAAAACACCTACCATTTTCAGCATTCATTTATACTGAAAAATAGATCAAGCACAAACATGATATGGTTTTTATAAAATAATATGGCTGCCCTTAACTTGGGTCTTAATGCCTTAAGCCTCATAGATTGATTAATCACTCACCTTCCTGCCTCTTTTCCCCGAGAATTCTTTAACTTGAACAATGGCTTTGGATTGCTCTCTTTTCTTTTCTTAATATTTTCTGTTTTTCTGCAGTGAGACTGCTGCTTCCCCTTTAATTTTTAAAACATTGTTTAGGGTTTTAGTAGAGTGAAAAGCCCATCTTATCCCCATACAGTTGAGAGAATTTTACATATGATGTCATGGCTAGAAATGCCATTTTCTTTCTGATTTCCAATTCGGGTATTTTCAGTTGCTTTAACTTTTCTTTTCTTTTCTGATTTGCATGCTATTTGCATGTTTCATACACACACCTTATTCTCATGTGACTTTCTTGCATTGTTTATTTTCTTTATGCTAAACTGTAATGTATACATGTATATCCTTTTATGAATTGATTCCTTGTTAATGCTTCAAGCTATTTATTTTCTCTTGATGTACAAATGTATTCCATATATTTAATTACCATTTTCATTTTTGTTTTACTGAAAACAACTATTCCCTTCATTATATTTTTAACTTATTCTCACTATTTATTTTCAGGCTGTATTATTTCTTTCTTCCTTGAAAATTCTCCTTTTTCTGACTTTATTTAAATTATTCTTATCTCAATAATTTTGGGTCTTCACATACTCTCCTCCTAAAAGGAATTGTGTCCCACAATTATTCTCTCATACATTTCCATCCAAATGTATACAAAGCATAATTTCAATTGAATGAATTTTCAGAAACTCATTCATTTTAAATCAATCAAACACACATAAAAAAAAATTTAAGGTTTCATCATAGTTTTAAACATACCTTTTTAAGCAGAAAATAGATTAGGATATTTATCCCTCATTCTATCTTCAGCCTCCCATGTACAATCATTCTCATCCAGACTCCACTGAATTTTTACCAATTTAATTATTTTGTTTCTTAATTTCCTCTCTTCTCTAGCCACTATGCCCACTGGTTCCTTTGTATAAACCAGGTTTTCTTGAATTTCAACATGTGTAGGGGATTCAAGAATAGTTTTCTTATCATGCACCCACTTTCTTAATTGAGATACATGAAATACATCATGTATTTTGCTCAATTCCTCTGGTAACTTCAACCTATAAGCTAAAGTCCCTATTCTTTGAACAATTTCATATGGTCCTACATACCTTGGTGACAGTTTCCCTGCTTTTCCAAATCTCAATATTTTCCTCATTGGTGAAACTTTGAGAAACACATAGTCTCCCACCTCAAACTCTACTGGCCTTCTCTTTTTATCTGCATAAGCTTTCTGTCTCTCTTGAGCCACTCTCATTCTTTGCCTCACTAATTCAATTCTTGCAGAAGTTTCTTTTACCTGGTCTGGTCCCAGCAACACCCTTTCACCAGCCTCCATCCAACATGCAGGAGATAAACAAGGCTTCCCATATAAAGCCTCAAATGGAGCCATTCCTATAGTGGACTGGTAGCTATTATTATAAGCAAACTCAGCTAAATAAATATGATCTTCCCAGTTGCCTCCAAAATCAAGTATGCATGCTCTCAACAAATCCTCTAAAACTTTATTAACAATCTCAGTTTGCCCATCAGTTTGTGGATGGTAGGATGTGCTTAAGCTTAATTCTGTCCCCATAGCTTCTTGAAAGCTACTCCAAAACCTTGAAGTAAACAAAGTGTCTCTATCACTAATGATAGTCTTGGGGATGCCATGCAATCTTACTATCTCCTTTACAAACAATTGAGCTAGCTTGTGAGCATTTCTGTTTGAACTTATTGGGATGAAGTGTGCTGTTTTTGTGAGTCTATCAACCACTACCCAAATACTATCATTTCCCCTTCTTGTTCTTGGCAAACCATCCACAAAATCCATTGATATACTCTCCCATTTCCAGGTAGGCACTTCCAAAGGCTGCAATAGGCCTGAGGGTCTTTGATAGTCTGCCTTTACTTGTTGGCATGTTAAACAATTTGCCACATATTTTGCTACTGCCCCTTTCATTCCTGGCCACCAATAATTTCTCTTGAGATCATGGTACATTTTTGTACCACCAGGATGGATAGTATACTTTGTTTTGTGATGCTCATCCATAACTTCTTGCTTTAGTTCCTCTACATTTGGTATGCAGAGTTTCCCCTTTTTCCTTAAGTATCCTTTACCATCTACCTCATAGTTTTCCACTGTCATGCCTTGGGATATCATGTTCTTTTTCTCCTTCAAATTTATATCTTGATTCTGCATTTGTCCTATTTTATCTGCCAGTGTTGAATTTAAGGATATGAGGCTTAATTTACCATATTCAATCATCTTACTGTGTGTCTTATCTGATACACTAGTTTCTTCTTTCACTTCCACCTCACTAAGAATTGTCAAATCCTTGAACTCTGCCATCATTAAGCTTGCCAATTTAGCTTGATGTCTACTTAATGCATCTGCTACTTTATTAGCTTTTCCAGGGGTATACAATATATCAAGATCATAGGCAGCTAGAAATTCTACCCACCTATGTTGCCTCATGTTCAAGTCTTTTTGGGAAAACAAATATTTAAGTGACTTGTGATCAGTAAACAATTCAAACTTAGCACCCAATAAATAATGTCTCCATAGTTTCAATGCATACACCACAGCAGCTAGTTCTAAGTCATGTGTAGCATACCTAGTTTCATTTGGCTTGAGTTGCCTTGATGCATAAGCTATGACTCTACCATGTTGCATAAGCACTGCCCCCAATCCAGATCCACTAGCATCTGTGTAAACTACTAATTCTTCATTGCCTTCTGGCACTTGTAAAACTGGAGCTTCTACCAGTGCCTTCTTTAGTGATATGAAAGCTTGTTCACACTTCTCTGTCCACACATAGGGTTGCTCCTTTTTAGTTAGCTTGGTCAATGGGATAGCTATCCTTGCAAAATCCTTTATAAATCTCCTATAATAGCCTGCCATTCCCAAAAATGACCTCACCTCAGTTACTGATTTGGGTCTGCTCCAAGATTGCACTGCCATCACCTTATTTGGGTCTACACTAACCCCTTGTTGTGATACTATGTGCCCCAAAAATTTTACTTCCTTCTGCCAAAATGTGCACTTAGAGAATTGGCTTTTAAATCATGTGCCCTCAGTCTAGACAAAACCAGATGCAAGTGTTTTGCATGTTCTTCTTCTGATTTTGAATACACTAATATGTCATCAATAAAGACAACCACAAATTTATCTAGAAAATCTCTAAATGTTCTATTCATTAAATCTACAAAATATGATGGTGCATTTGTCAATCCAAAAGGCATTACTAAATATTCATATAGCCCATACCTTGTGTTGAATGCTGTGTATTTAATACTTTCCTCTTCAACCTTCATTTGGTGAAATCCAGAGGCTAAGTCTAGCCTTGAGAAAATCCTTGCTCCATTTAATTGATCAAACAAATCATCAATTCTGGGAAGTGGATATTTATTTTTAATGGTGACTTTGTTTAATTCCCTATAATCTATGCACATTCTCAAAGTACCATCATGCTTTTTCACAAATACAACTGGAGAACCCCAGTTTGAACTACTAGGCCTTATGAAGCCTTTCTGCTCCAGTTCTTCCAACTGATGTTTCAATTCCACTAATTCTTTAGGACCCATCCTAGTAGGCTTCTTGATGATTGGGCTTGCTCCTGGGATTAGCCTTATTTGAAATTCTACTTGCCTATTTTCTGGAACACCTATGACTTCACCAAAGACATCTGGGTATTCATTTATAATTTTTATGTCTTCAAGTGTTAATTCTTTCTCAGTCATGCTACATATTTGGTTAAGGTAATTGATTTTAGCAATTTCACTCATGACTATAATATTTTTACCATTTTCTGTTTTCAGAGAAATAGTAAAATTTTCCAAATTCAAAATTGCTTTGAATTTGCTCAACCAATCTACCCCTAAAATAATTCCTATTCCAGGGTATTTTAATACAAACAAATCAGATTTAAACACATTTCCTCCTATGTTTAATTCTACTCCCAAACATTTCAATCCTAGCAAACAAGAGCTACCCAGGGGACTTTGGATAGACAAGGGATTATCAACTAAATAGCATGTGAGAGTTAATTTATTCACTATGTCTTGGGATATTAGTGAATGTGTTGCTCCAGTGTCATATATAACTGAGATGGGATGATCTTTAATTAGAAGTATACCTTCCAATTGTCCAGAACTTCCCACTGCAGTTGCTTTTCCCTCAAGTGCTCCTACCTTTGCTCCCTTTTTGAATTCTGGGCAATTCTTTTTAATATGACCCTCTTTCCCACAGTTGTAGCAACTGAATGGGGTTTTCTTAGCTGCCTGACACCTATTACTCATGTGTCCTTCTTTACCACAATTGTAGCAAATAATCTTCTTCTTGACTTCTCCACTGGTTACTCCTTCAACCTTCTGATTTGAATTTCTCTTATCATAAGGGTGAGTTCTATTTTTCCCTTTTTTATTGTTGTTGTTAGCCCTCATGCTCCTGAATTTTTCTCTGGCATTATCATGTTGTTCAAAAGAGAGAGTAAGATCTATGACTTGATCAAAGGTTTTGTCTTTGTAGGGTAGCATTGCTCTACTTAAATTAGCATTAAGTCCTTGAATAAATCTGGAATTCTTTAATTCTTCATTCCCTATGAGCATGGTTCCATACTTGGATAAGCTCTCAAATTTTTGTGTGTATTCAGTTACACTCATTGGCCCTTGCCTCAGCCTTATAAATTCCTCCAGCAGTGTTGCCTTGGCTGTTGCTGGGACAAATCTTGCCTCAAGCATCTCCTTGAATTGATCCCATGTTATCTCATTTTCTGGCCTCCCTGTGATAATGACCTCCCACCAATCAAGTGCTGCTCCCTTGAGTCTTCTGGAAGCAATTTGCCTCTTCCTTTGATCATTTATTTGCATATCTGCAAATATCCTATCCAAAGTTCTCAACCATGTCTGCACTCCCATAACTCCCTCAGTGCCTTCAAAATCCTTGCCTCCTAAATTTGAAAATGTCTTCAATAGCTTAGATAATTCCTCATGAGGATTTTCTTCTCTATGCACTGCTCCTTCTCTAAATGCCCTCTAGGGATGGCAATGGGGCGGGTCTAGGGTCCAAACCCGGTCGACCCGCCCCTGTTTTGGCCCGTCAAGACCCGCCCCATTGGGTCATTGGGGCGGGTAGACCCGTGACCCGTTCTTGAGTACTCCGGGTCTAGGGTCGGGTCGGGGCTTGGCCGACCCGCCCCAACCCGACCCGCACTACTAACATCTTATGAAACCGCTTTATTACTATAATGATTTATTAATCTTTTTAGATATAAGTGATTCTAGAATGGATATTAAAATGTCCCAGTCAATATCTATAGAAAAAATTAGAGTATTAAGTTGCGTCATTGATAATTATACAATAACATATGTATATATTTTCTGAATTATTATTGTAGACATCATTTTTATTAACTTCCCATAGACACATTATTATTTGTATTTCATGTATATTTGGTGATAACGAGTATAAACAAATAAATATATGCACGTTGCTACATAATTTTGAATCAATGCATAGAGACTCATCGGGTCTTGGGGCGGGTCGGGTCTACCCTGACCCGTACGGGTCTCGGGTACGGGGCAAAATTCCAGACCCGCACCGGGTCTACGGGGCGGGTCTGGGGCAAGGTCTAAAAAATCCGGGTCGGGTATGGGGCACTAAAAACCCGCCCCAACCCGCCCCATTGCCATTCCTAATGCCCTCACCAAATCTTGCAAATTGACCATTGGTGTTGCATTGGAGGGTCCTGCTCCATGACTTGGTGGTCTTCCTACCATGATTCACTATTCAATTGCATAGCTAATTAGTCATATTTCTAATTCAATTATTTTCTGCAATTTATTTCTACTGGGAATATTTATTTCTATCATTACTATATATTTATGCTATGTTTTAACAACATAGCTCTGATACCAACTGAAGTGACCCACTTCTTCATGATTTATTTTTAATCAATTTCCTGTTGAGTTTTTTTTTTCACACTGTATATACATATATATACATGTCAATGGATCACTATCCTTTAATTAATTCTTCCCAAGATCCTGAATTTTACTAATATAAATATATCAGTATTTAAAATAAATCCTATCATTTATATATGTGGAGATATATAAAGGGTTCTTTGCTTATCAGAGTGATTAAAATAGCAAAGCAACTCATTCCTACCTTATTTCTCATATTTAAGAGATTTGGTGTCACATAGCCATTCCTATATATTATATTATATTTTTTTTTTTTTCAAACAATCCACTGGGAACAAACACATTAATCTGTTTATACTAACTAAGAAGTGATCAAGAAATAATCAGTAGTAAACAAGCTTTTAATATAGATATTTGTGTTAAGTTCTGAATAGTGTCAAAATCAGTATAAAATAAAGTGGATCCTAAGGAAACACAAGCAACATCTAGGCGTAATGGAAACGCGCCTAACTTATACATACAAGGTCACGAGTTCGAGTGCTATGCTGGTCGGTTCAAACACAATTTTTGTTTTTCATCATTTTTTTTTTCTTTTTAGAACTCAAGCCTGATTAACCTTAGGATTAGATACCACTAGTTCTCTTATTTTCTTATCCTATCTCACCTATTAATTGATCCCTGAATCTATAAGCCATACAATTTAATCCTGGGATTTTGTAATATGATACTTATTGTTCTATATTAAGTAAAAAGTGTTCAACCTAACCCATGCTTATTAGTTTAGCTTGTGTTACTCATTTCAACTTCAAACAATTTTTTATATCAGATGAAATACCCATGCTTTAATTTATTAAGTTGCAATAATCAGGTGAACACTGAAATTACAAACTGATTTAAAGGCTAAGCAGAGGAAAACAATACAGTCAGACTAGAGTGCTAACTCAAACTATCATGCTAAATGGAGACTAAGAACATGTGTGCAAACAGTGTGTCTAAAGGCAAAATGACCTGACAATATGCAAGACTTCCCGGTGAACTTATAATGAAAACAACTGATGATTTTCTAGGAAAGATAACAAATGTTAGTGGTCATTATTCTATTGAATGGTGGAGATGCTTATTACAAACAAGACCACATGCCTCTACAAATTACTACTGGTTTTGACTATGACTCAATATTACCAGATTTGAATTAAGTATCCAGATAACAAGAATTGGATAAGTCTAATTTGCAGTGATGCCTACAAGTATCTAGCATACATATGAGCTTATCACACCAAGCAATACAAGTTTTTGCTGGGGAAAAATCAAATGCCCAAAACTAGATTACAGGCTATGCCTTCCAGCCTTTGCATGGACCTATATCAATTATAAGTCATGGTCAAGCCTTACTGGTTAGCCAGGACCAGATTCAACCTATCCACTTAACAAAATTCATAGCATACTTTTCAATAACAGCCTTATCTTTATAATTTTAAATCACTTAAACCTTGCCAAGGGATGCATGTCCACATATCATATTATATGGAATACTTCCTTCATCACTTTTCCACCAGAAGTCATATAAATAAGTTGCTTAAATCAGTAACTCACAAACCCCACAGAATACTTAAGTTTTTACATGTTCTTTTCAAGTGAACAAAATAAGCATCATTGCTGAGAATACACAAAATAAAAGGAAGTTTGCCTAGATTATCTATTACAGATTATACTGCTACTTCCTTAAGCATTTATTTTTCCTTAATTCATGAAGATCTTCAAATATCCATGCAAGCAAGCCACTTAAACATCTTTTCCTGCAGCAATATTTTGGACTGCCTCCATAAAAATGAGACACCCCAATTATTGCAAGGCAACAAATAGGGTCAGAATAAAATTCTGGTATGAGTGAAATCAAAATATAATAACTTGACATTTAAATTATTGTGCAGAGAATTTATGTGCTTGATACTTATTTGGATTCATAATGTAAACTGGGTATATGAACATGTATAAGCCCCTACTAACACATATGCACACAAGCATCCATTCATCCATCCCATACAGTATACCTGTACACATACTCCTATGGAATTAACTCATTTTAATTTCCATAGCTCAGCTCTCAATCTCAATTTAAAAGTTTAATTTGGTCTTAACTCTTTGCCATTGAACACCATGTGTGCATTGCAAGGGACTCAATTCTGTTAACCCTTGCACAAAGGCCTATAGGACTTAAACAAGTCATGCACATACCCATCATCCCCCTTATGATGGATAGATCAAGGCTTTACTCCTAGATTAGTTTTTATAATCTAGAGACCATTCTCATTTTCTTTCAGAAAAATTTATTAACTCTTGAAATGCTGCTATATTCTTTTCTTCTTCTTTTTAATCAGAGAGGGTTAACTCACTCAGGAATTTCAGCTAACCATAGTAAACATTCATGAAAAGAATACCACATCTCATTTTCCAGTTGTTTTATTCAAAATTTGTTTTAACACTGCATATCTTCTATATTCAGGAATATCATGATCACTTATACAAATCCTGTAAAATCATATAGAAATTCTTATACTCGATTCTACTGTGAACATAGGGTAAGGTTTTTGAGAAAAACCCATAAAACATTTTTAGCTTAAGATCTGAACAAATCAGCACATAAATGATTTATTGCATTGTTCACCTTAAGTTTAAAACAATCCAGACATGAGCATGAACCTCCTTTATTCACACTGCCTAGTTCATTTTTCAGTAATACCCTACTTCACAATAAAAATGTATTTATCTTACTAACCATATTTATAAACTGGTGTTTTAAGGTGCTGGATCTATATCAGTGATCATGGTATCCTTTTCTTATCAAACAATCAAACAAAGCAAACCAAAGCATCAACCAAAGATTTATCAAAACACCTACCATTTTCAGCATTCATTTATACTGAAAAATAGATCAAGCACAAACATGATATGGTTTTTATAAAATAATATGGCTGCCCTTAACTTGGGTCTTAATGCCTTAAGCCTCATAGATTGATTAATCACTCACCTTCCTGCCTCTTTTCCCCGAGAATTCTTTAACTTGAACAATGGCTTTGGATTGCTCTCTTTTCTTTTCTTAATATTTTCTGTTTTTCTGCAGTGAGACTGCTGCTTCCCCTTTAATTTTTAAAACATTGTTTAGGGTTTTAGTAGAGTGAAAAGCCCATCTTATCCCCATACAGTTGAGAGAATTTTACATATGATGTCATGGCTAGAAATGCCATTTTCTTTCTGATTTCCAATTCGGGTATTTTCAGTTGCTTTAACTTTTCTTTTCTTTTCTGATTTGCATGCTATTTGCATGTTTCATACACACACCTTATTCTCATGTGACTTTCTTGCATTGTTTATTTTCTTTATGCTAAACTGTAATGTATACATGTATATCCTTTTATGAATTGATTCCTTGTTAATGCTTCAAGCTATTTATTTTCTCTTGATGTACAAATGTATTCCATATATTTAATTACCATTTTCATTTTTGTTTTACTGAAAACAACTATTCCCTTCATTATATTTTTAACTTATTCTCACTATTTATTTTCAGGCTGTATTATTTCTTTCTTCCTTGAAAATTCTCCTTTTTCTGACTTTATTTAAATTATTCTTATCTCAATAATTTTGGGTCTTCACATATATATACATATGATTGCATATAAACATATAGAGGGGAAACTTCATCATGACGAAATTTAATTCAAGCCTACAAAATTTCAATTCAAAGCATACAATAAATCAATGTCAAAGGAAAATCAAAGTCAAGCCATAAAATATCAAATCTCTCTCAATAAATCAAATCATCTCACATGATATCAAATCAGCAAAAACTAAAGAAAAGGGAATAAAAATCTTGAAGAAAAACATTCGTAAAGCCTGTACTGGGACATGCCCCTACGCTTGCACATCACACTTCATTTCTATGTATATATATATACACTGCCTAATTTACCTCCACATATACACTTTAGTTCACAAACATAAAACAATACAAAATCTGCCATTAAACTTTAAAAGAATCAAGGCAGTAATAGTAAAGCAAGAGCAAGGCAAATAAGAAATGTTCAAGCTGCAGCAAAATCAAACTGTGAGTAAAACCCATTCTTCCTTACTTACCTGTAACCTTGTATGCATGTGTATATGTTGTAAATTTGGATAAAACTCTTGTATTTTAGTATGTGATCATATGTTAAGATATTCAATGCTTATATAGATGGGATAAACATGTTTCAATACCCTGTAACTAAAAGGGAAAACCCACTGTGCTTATTCTTCTTACTCAGTTCATGTTAAACATCAACTTTTAAAAATCAATACCAATCAATCTAGTTAGTTTTAAACCTTGAAATCAAAACAAAGTTTGTTTGTTTTTAAGTTTAGATTCTTTAAAAAATTATTTCATTCATTTTTATCAAGCAAGGAGAGAGAAGAAGCCATTTAACAGTAAGAGGTTCACGATAGCCTAAGAATCAAACATCGTAATTCAACCTTTTGATCATATGAACGGGTTTGTTGTTTGAAATGATGATTTTTGGTGATTGTTTGATGATTTCTGGTTGCATATTGAGGGAGGTAGAGGGAGATGACCGATATTGGGTTTTTGGTGAAATTCAGGTGGCCGAGGTGATGGAGGGGCTGGTCGTTGGTTGTGGAGGTGGCTTGGGGGACGACGGAGCTGGGAAAAATAGCATGGAAATTTTTAAACATGTGAGGTGGTTAGGCGAGATAGAAGTAGGGTTTTACCGTGTCTTGATTGGGGTTTGGGTCGCGTGGAGATGGTGGCAACGAGAAGGGGTTAGGGACGAGCGCACAGAGGGGGATTGGAAGAGGTGGCCGCGGTGAAGGTTTTGGTAGATTTGAGTGAAGTTTGGTTGAAGGTGGTGGCGTGGGGAGGCGATGAAGTGGCTGGAAAAACTATTTTTGGGTTGTGGCAGAGGTTCGATTTTCGAACGGAGGAGTGGGCGGTGTTCTCAAGAGGGTGGCCATGTTGAGAAGGTCGAGGTCTATGTGTGGAGGTGGTCGGCAGCGTGACGAGGTGACCGGAAGTCATGTGCACGTGCACGGTAACGTGTACGATCAGGTCAGTAAGGGAAATGAAGAGCAGTGGAAGGAAAGAAAGCTGGAAAGGAAAAGAAGAAAAGAAATGGGCCGGAAAGAAAAAAAATAAAAGAAAAAGGAAGAGAAAAAGGAAAAGAAAAAAAGAAAAAGGAAAAGAATAAGAAAATAAGGGAGAGAATGAAAATAAGAAGAAAAAAAAGTGAAAGAAGAGAAAATGGAAGAAAGGAAAAATAATAAAGAAAAGAAGAAAGTAATGGAATTTTTATTATATATATACATTTTTATTATAACTTATATTTCCTTCCTTTAACTAAAAAAATCTAATTTCATTTTAAATCCGAAATGTAAAGTTCGGTGATATTTACAATTTGATGGAAATTAATAATATTATTATTTAACTTAAACTTATGAATAATTAATGGTATTTTATAATTTATTATTAATTGTTTAATTTGAAATTAATTTGGATTCAAAAGTAAAAGGATATGGTTAATCAAGGATTAATGAAAGTCTGATGTGTGAATTATTTGGACATCTGTTATAGACCGTTAAATTTGTAAATGATCTATATCATGGCTTAATTCTATTGGGGATTTAATTCAATCATTCTTGTTTGTGACATAAAGTGACCTATCGAGTTAAATAATTGGATTAAAATTGAAAGTACGTTTTATTTGAAATAAGACATCTGAAATAAATTACCATAAATGATATTGTCACCATAAGTAATAAATTGTTTATTTTAAACAATTTACCACTTTTAAATTTATTGCTTGGATTCGAAGATAACGGGATCAGATATCAGTGTTATCCGGGACCACTTCGATTTGGAAGTCATTACGAAACTTTAAGGGTTTGGTTATTGAGTTTGATAAATTGGAATTGAGTTTATTTAACAAAATTTAACCATTTCAAATAAGCAACTATATTTAGACATTATTATAATATCAATGGATTTCGGAAAAGTGTTTGGTTATAAATGAGATAAAAACTCGTAACTTTGTATGAGTTACCTTGGTTTAAAAGGACTTTCAGAACTCAAGTATTTCAAGTTAAATGTGTTTACTCACGCTGGTTTCCACCCTGAATCAGATGTTACTTTATTGTGATGCTCGGGCCAGACCAAGTATTATAGAATTTCAAGTTAGGATGCTTTTGGAGCTCAGGAGACGAGTTGGATGGTAGAGGCGTATCGCATGTATTGACTATATTCCACTGTGTATTATAGGCTATTTATCTCAGGATTTAGGGAAAAGTTATTATAACTGTCCAGATTTATTTGTTGATGGTTGTACTCTGATATCTTGTATGTATATTAACAGTTACAGCTTTTCTTGTACAAAATTCTGCTATTAGATATTATATTTTGTTCTGCTGCGATTGTGAGATTCTGTGATGTTGTTTTCTGTTTCTTATTCTATCTCATTTTCTTCTAAACCCTAACAGCCTGGTATTTCTGGCACTCGATCGCTCGACACTCTATACAGTGAACGTATTAGTGTCGATTTTTGGGGGTCAAAAATCGTCGGGCCGTTACATAGAACCACCCACAAGTTTGTGCCAAATTTTGGTGCAAACATGTTGCTTATATTTTGTTATAGCTTTGGACGAAGTTATATAATTCCCTTTTCACTCACTTGGGATATGCATCATGGCTTTGGATATGTAATATTTTAATTTGTTTTGTACTAATATGGTTAGTAATAATTAAGGTTAGCTTCTTAAAAAATTAATTATTGAATAGAACAATGTTTGGTCACCATTAAGTGGTCATTTAAATAGAATCAAGGTTACATAAATCAGATTAAATTATATCACTCTTTCAAAATGTTACTGCAAATGCTTTTTTTGTTTGTCAGAATCAGTTTTGGAAATGTCAAAGCGAAGAAAATAGAAGAGATTTTAATTCAACTTCTTGGTGACCCAAGTATGCATGCTTTTAATTTATTTTAGCCTTTATTAAATTTTTGAAAAAGTTCTTCATCAATTCTAAAGTTTTTCAATTTTTGTACCTATTCAATTATATTGTAGTATTTTTATTACTCAATTATTTTAATTCATTTCTCTTTCAGTTCTCAAGTATATGTAATAGTTGTCGTATTTTAACATAATATAATTTGAACTTTCCATTTGTGATTGCTTTATATATCAATTTGTAATCAATAATCATTTTTATTTATATTTTAGTTTATTTCTCTTTCTCGGTTCTAAAGTATATATAATTGTTTTTGTATTTCAATGTATGAATTTTCTACTTTTGTTTTGATTGCTTAATGTATCATTTTATATTGGTGACCTACTATTCTAATTTATATAGGATGCACTGTAAGACAACCCTACATACCTTGATGTGTGATAGGTATGAAACTTATACTAGTAAGACTAAAGTTAGGGTGGCGCTAATGTAGATGAGTCCCATCATTGATTAATTATGATATCTGAAAACTAAACCCCACCTCACTACCCCTCTCCCCTCCCATAGACACACATACTCACACACTCCCACATGCATGCACCCATAGTCTCTTACAAATCATCCTAGAATCCAGCTGTTGTTGGATTTTCCTCATAGTTGTACTATTAGTCTCAATTTTTCATTAATTTAGATGGTTTCCCACATTTTTGGTAAGCAAATAGCATACAAGTAAACCATAAGAATTGATCACGTTTGTTACTGATTACTACATTCAAAATACTTTCATACGACTTGTAATCAATCCTCATTCGTAATAAAGGTGTTTTTTCTTTTTATTGTATATTTTTTAGAATGCGTTCTAAATAATTAAATATTTAATTAAAATATATTTAATAGAAAATCTATAAATGATCTATTTGTGACAGTAATCACAAATAGTTATAATCATGAGTACTATATCATAATATAATTAACACAATATTTTAAATATTCTCAATCAAGATGCATCAAGCCTAGATATCGATGTATTCGCCGAGACTAAAGTGCATAACGCTCTTCAAATGTTGGGCGGTGTAGTACTCATGACTACCGGTGGCACCAAAGAGTTACGTACAGATAGTCATTGGATAACTATGGAATGACTCACTCGATAGTTTTCTATTGGTTAATATAACTAAGGTCAAACATAAAATATCGATATGACAAATTTTACATAGTTCTTTCAACCTGAGAATACTACTGATCTTCAGTATGAAAGTTCAGTTTTGATTATAGTCAAATCATGACACGACGTCCATCGAGTGACTATAATTGGGTCGAGTGGAAGTACTGGAAGTGAAACACTATTCAAGAGAGGATTCATCTCTTCAGTTATGTGGTGTTAGTATCATGGTCAACTCAAGTCAAAATATCCAGCCATAGTAGTTCGGTTAATAATAATTGTTATTATCGAACCAAGGATTTGTGTTTGGACCATAGAGTTGAATATGGATGATATTGGAATTTTGACTATTACCAAATTCCATAAGTCCAAAGCGATATAGTTTTGACGAAGAGAATTGGTGTAAATAATAGTCGCAACCGGGTAACGTTTAACAAAATAAAACTAAATTTTACTGAAATCAAGTAAGCGATACATTTGGCTAAAATGTCACACTACATGCTAAGTGACGTGTGAAAGTTAATATTCGAATAGTCCGATATGATCGCTGACCAAATTTACACATAATGGGTTACACAACCGAAATGTCAATACTCCTTTGACCAAATGATTTGAGTAATTTTTAATTGTTATAAATTAATTTATATTTATGAAATATTGGTTATTAAATTTTATTTTGATTTGATGAACAAATATTATTAAACATATAATAGCTATAAATATATTAATCAATATACGATATCGATATGCGTTTAAATTGGATTTAAATGCAAAATATTTTGTTCGGGCTTTAAGTGGGTTGAAGCCCATATATGGGCTGGTTGGTTCGGTCATGATAAGGCTATGAAGGGTGCAGCTATATGATGGCATTAAAGGGGTTTGATTTGGATGGTTAAGATAAAAGAGAACTGATAAGAGATAGAGGAGGATCTAGATCCTAATTTGTCTCTAGTCTCTCCTCTATATAAGCATCTTGTTAGCGCCAAAATTGGTCACTAACACCCAAATCCAGATGAAAGCACTAAATACCAGTCATAGCTCAGAGATAGAATGTATGTAGAGAGTAATAATGCGGAGAACAGTTAAAACTGAAATGAAAGCAATAAAGAACAACAGATTTTATAATGGTTCGGCTAACTCCGGCCTACGTCCACTCCAGAAGTTTTCCTTTTTATTTATATGAGAATCAATTACCGTTACAAAATGGCAGAGTAACCTCGGCCTTAGAAAATAAAAAGTCAGAGTAGAGAGAAGAAGAAGCCCCCCCATCTGGAGACCCACATGTTGTATTTATAGGCAAAACCAGGTTGTTGGGCCTCCTGAGTAGTTTGGGCCCATCAAGGTCATAGTCGAACCCTACTTCATTATGCCGACCGATCCTGGGCAGTTGGTATGCCGAACGTGGGGAGGTGCGAGGTGCAATGCCGAGCGAGGTGAGGTATGCCGAACGACCCATCCAATGCCGAACGCTCCCTGATGCCGAACGATCCATCCAATGCCGAACGAGATTTATGCCGAGCGCTCCATCCAATGCCAAACGAGATTTATGCCGAGCGCTCCATCCAATGCCGAACGAGATTTATGCCGAGCGCTCCATCCAATGTCGAACAATCCTTAATGTCGAACCTCCATCATGCCAAACCATGTCTGATGCCGAATAGTTTCTAATGTCGAGCGCCCATCATGCCGAACGATCTCTAATGCCGAGCGCCTCTAAATGCCGAGTGCTCCTGGATGCCGAGCGCTGCTGAATGCCGAGTGCTCCTGGAATGCCGAACCACTCATGTATGTCGGATGCTCTATGTATGCCGAGTACTCTTGAATGCTATTCGAATGTGAATGCCAGACGAACTATTTGTGCCGAACCTCCACCATGCCGAACCATGTTTAATGCCGAACCATGTTTCCTAGACCCAAATTATAGTTGATCCATCTTTATCCAATCATATTTCCATCTCCTAAGCACGTTGCGTCATCCATCCATCTAGTCGACTGAATCCATCGTACACCAGCCTCGACGAACGTGCAGTCGATTAAGTTAAACCCGCCTGTCCACGGCCTTGTAAAAAGGCGGTTAACACTTGCCCCCCAAAACATGCCTTGCTATTGGAAGGTGTGGTTTGAATAGCCTCAAATCCGATATCCAAAGTCCATGTTTCATTCATATCCAATAACCAATAACCGACTTTAGTACCTCTCCGGGTCAATATCCAAATCCTCTGCCGTCCATAGCCGATATTCATAACCGTAACCTCTCCAGGTTCTTGACAAGCACAATCCACACCTGACGACCGTACTCCAGTGTCCTTGAACATTGAGTAATGCATGGCTTAAGTCCTAAGCTGAATCCTGGTTGCTTCTGACCCTTGCCGAGCATTGTCCATACTCGACGACCTGAAATAGTAACCGATAATATGGGGGCCTAAGTCCTAGGCCTAAGTCCTAGGCTGAATCCTGGTCTCTCCGGACCCTTGCCGAGCATAGTCCATACTCGACGACCTGAATAAGTCGATTTGTCATGCTTGGACTAAGCGACCTACCCCTTGCCAGGTATAATCCATACCTGACGACCATTTATCAAAAACTAGATAAAAAATCCAATCGAAAGCCAATCCAAAATCCAAATCAAATCAGAAAACAAAAAATCCATATCGAAAATCCAAACCGATATCCAAACCAGAAAACAATCATCCAAATATAAGTCCAAACCAAGAAACAAACAAAACCAGAAGTTCAAACCAAATTAGAAAAAAGCAAATGTCCAAGCCAAAAAAGAGAAAGCAGATTTCACAAACTAGAGCGTCGCGGTTTATCATCATCTCAGAGCATTCCTAGGGGCTATCTCCGTCCCCGTACATGAGTAAGTGACTTGGCCATTTTCCCGTAGTTTGCTACTTATTTCATAATATCCCAATCAATTGATGACCAATCGACCATCATTCCTGTGCCTCGTACCATCACTGTGTGAGGTAGACGGTGGTTGCTCCTGCCCCACCGCTGCATTCCGAGTTTCGACGTATTGTTGCAACTGTCCATTCCTTACACGCTCCTCAATTATGTCCTTTAAGTGCCTGCAGCTATTGGTATCGTGCCCGTCCAAATCGTGGAAGAGGCAGTGTTTTCCTGATGCCCTCTCACGTTCGGAGGGTTCTCTCCTAGCTGGCCTTCGGTAGGGAAGGCGATTCCGAGTCTCCAAATAAATCTGTTCCAGCGTCTCGTTCAACCCTGTGTAGGTGGAGAATTTTTGCTCTCTCCCCCGCTTCCTAGCCTTTCCTAACCCGTCATCCAGCTTCCTTTTTCCAAGCCTCCGCTGGATGGTCCTCCATCCTCAGCCGCGTTCACCTCCTTTAACTTCATATCTGAGCATGCATCTTCCTACCGAAGGAATTTCTCAGCTTCGTGAAAGAATTCCCCGAGATCCATCGGAGGGTCCCGTATCAGTGACACTTTGAAATCTGAATTTTCTCTAACTCCTGACACTATCGCCATTAAAACCATTGATGGATCCGGCCGATCCACCGAAGCAACCTCTACATTGAACCGAGTTAAGAAAGCTCTGAGTGATTCATTTGTCCTCTGTTTTACCAATGTCAGCGTCATTACATTCGTTGGCCCTTTGATATGTACCCGAAACTGCTTCAGAAACCTGTCCACCAACACTGTCCATGTCCCGATAGATCCTTCTTCTAGCTGCCTGAACCACATAGCAGCTATGTCCGTTAAGAATAAAGGGAAACATCGAGCCATAACTTCTTCCGATGCCCCTAGTACCTCCATGTGTCTGGTATATCTCATCAAGTGATCAGTTGGATCGGCCTTGCCATTGTACATTCCCACGTTAGGTAGCTTGAAATCTAGCAGATTCCGAGCTATCCTGATTTCACGAGAGAACGAACTCTTGTTACTCCTTCCAGATCTCTATTGGTCAAACCCCCGCGCATGGTTCGCCTGATAATCTCAGCTAATCCAGCATTTTCCATCAAGGGATGACCCCCGAGTTCCCGAGGGAATTCTGGTACGTACTCTTCATCTCTTGCTCTTACATTCCTGCCAGCATCCTGTTGCGTGGTGTTAGCTGGAACCCTTCCATGAACTGGTTCAGCATTATCTGATGGTGCGCCCCCGAGTCCAGCTCCATCCGGATTGTTAGTTGTATGTTGATTAGGGGTTGCCCCCTGCTGAACCATTCCCTCTGCTTGCTGGTTGAGCGCTTCTGATCTGGCTCTATGGATCTGAGCCCCCGCATTTCCTACTTGCGTAAATTGTCTAAGAAGAGCCTGCATCATCTCCTCTTGTCTTTTCATCATGACTTCCATTTCCTCTCTGGTGATGTAGATGGATGCTTGACCTGCTCCAACTCCAGAGGAAGCCTCTTGACTTCCCTCCTGATTGCTCCTTTCTGTCACTTGCTTTCTTGTTGATGGCCTAGCCATTGCTTTCTAGAGTCCAAGTTCCTAGCTCCAAAATCCCTGAGTTCAATTCTCAGTGAAAGCACCAAAGTGTTAGCGCCAAAATTGGTCACTAACACCCAAATCCAGATGAAAGCACCAAATACCAGTCACAGCTCAGAGATAGAGTGTATGTAGAGAGTAATAATGCGGAGAATAGTTAAAACTGAAATGAAAGCAATAAAGAACAGCAGATTTTATAGTGGTTCGGCTAACTCCGGCCTACGTCCACTCCAGAAGTTTTCCTTTTTATTTATATGAGAATCAATTACCATTACAAAATGGCAGAGTAACCTCGGCCTTAGAAAATAAAAAGTCAAAGAGTAGAGAGAAGAAGAAGCCCCCCATCTGGAGACCCACATGCTGTATTTATAGGCAAAACCAGGTTGTTGGGCCTCCTGAGTAGTTTGGGCCCATCAAGGTCATAGCCGAACCCTACTTCATTATGCCGACCGATCCTGAGCAGTTGGTATGCCGAACATGGGGAGGTGCGAGGTGCAATGCCGAGCGAGGTGAGGTATGCCGAATGACCCATCCAATGCCGAACGCTCCCGGATGCCGAACGATCCATCCAATGCTGAACGAGATTTATGCCGAGCGCTCCATCCAATGCCAAACGAGATTTATGACGAGCGCTCCATCCAATGCCGAACGAGATTTATGCCGAGCGCTCCATCCAATGCCGAACGATCCTTAATGCCGAACCTCCATTATGCCGAACCATGTCTGATGCCGAACAGTTTCTAATGCCGAGCGCCCATCATGCCGAACGATCTCTAATGCCGAGCGCCTCTAAATGTCGAGCGCTTCTGGATGCCGAGCGCTGCTAAATGCCGAGTGCTCCTGGAATGCCGAACCACTCATGTATGTCACACGCTCTATGTATGCCGAGTACTCTTGAATGCTATTCGAACGTGAATGCCAGACGAACTATTTGTGCCGAACCTCCACCATGCCGATCCATGTTTAATGCCGAACCATGTTTCCTAGACCCAAATTATAGTTGATCCATCTTTATCCAATCATATTTCCATCTCCCAAGCACGTTGCATCATCCATCCATCCAGTTGACTGAATCCATCGTACACCAGCCTCGACGAACGTGCAGTCGATTAAGTTAAACCCACATGTCTACAGCCTTGTAAAAAGGCGGGTTAACACATCTCAACCTACATCCATTAGAGTTCTTTTTGAAGTCTCCTAATGCCCTACCTCTGGTCAAAACTTAGACCTGCTGATCTCTCTATTTCTAAAGTTAAATCAAAGTAAAGCATATACCATTTGATAACCGATGGTCATCGGTTCAGGACTAGCACTCTAAGGCATTGAAAACTAGTTCAACGAGTAGATCTCATCATTTCAAGGTGTACTTATATGTATTGGATATAAGGTAAATTTCTAATGTACTTATGCATATTAATGTATATATAATATTTATATCATATATATTGTATTGTTAGTTAGGTGTAGATTCTAATATATAAATATATTATCACAACTAGATCGGTTGCATGTTTAAATACTTTTATATTTATTAAAGATAAAAAAAATTCCGTCATGTATATACCTATAAGATGCATGGCTCAAAAAAAATTATTTTAATTAATTTAATATACAATATTTAATTATATATAAGATTTATAATTTAAATACTACATCTTATTTTATATTAAATATGGTTTTATAATTTTATGTAAATAGTATCATATTTCAAATACTTTCGGTAGAAATAAAGTAATTATATATATATTATTTAAATATTACTCAAATTAATTAATTATGTAAATTAATTATATCAATATATATATTATGTAAAATATATTTTATATTTTATAAAATCAAATTAGTACTTAATATACTTTCAGTAGAGAAAATAAAAAACATTTTTGTTATATAATTTAAATATTAGCCAAAATTAAAATTTTGTTTAAAATTGTTTTTAAATTATAAATTATATATTAAATATGTAAGTAACTAAATACCACTCACAATTTTACTAAAATTTTTAAATTCAAAATTATGTTTCGAAAAATGTGTTTTTATTAATTTTTAACTAATATCCTTACAAATATTTAATTTTAAGGTTTAGAAAAAATTTATATAACATTTTTGTCATGTGTATTATCAGGTACATATATATATATATTCAATACATATATTTCATATATATATATATTCAATACATATATTTTTACAATTTTATAAGTACTAATATATTTATATATGTATGTATATGTATTTAATATATATAAGTATAAATAAATATATATATATATATATATATATTACTTTCAATTTTGCAACAAACGAATAATTAAATTTAATATAATTCATAAATGTTTTAAAATGTACTTATATGATTATGCATTTGTAATGTTAAAATTTCACGTGTGTGTGTATATATATAAAAGTATTTAAAATAAAATTTAGTATATATATATATATTTATAATATTTTGTATATATAAATTAAATTATACGAACATACATTTGGATAATATATTTGTATACTGGATGAGCTAACATGTCCGTTGTAGTGTAAATCTCAGCACTTATACACGGGAATTTTATACTTTGCATGGATTGCTATGTTACACATGCACACACACACACATATATATGTGTGTGTGTGTATATAATATATGTATATATATAATATAATAACATATAATAAAATTATTTTATAAATTTAAATAAAATAATGATTTAATATAAAAGAAATTTAGAAATGTTTTAAATAAATTAGACTTCATAGGCCTAATAAAGATATAAAATGATTTTTTTTTGAAATTCACTCAGTACTTCCACTGCGGACTGGTCCAATTCCAACATAAAAAGCTATATGCACAAAGTAAGGAGTAATGAAATTGTAAAGCATGAAGAAATCTTAATGTAAGAGGATTGGCAAAGGATAAAATAAAAAATGGATTATAGCTTGCGCAGAGGAAAAAAAATCTTCATGAAAGAAATAATGATAAAAAATAAAGAATATAATGGGGTAAGTAGATATGATAAACTGAAATAAACAGTAATTTTACAATTTTATTTTTTTATTTCCTTTTCTTAATTTGCATTATCATTTTACTATTTGTTGTTAATTATGTATGGAGCAACCATTTGTCATCTTCCTTTGAAATTAGATTGCACGACTAATTTTCAACTTTATTTACATCTCACATAGCTTATTACTAAATGGTATTAAAATTTTATATATGATTGTTTTGAAACTACGATGCAGACGCTATAGATCAAACTGTCGATACATACATTCATATATGTATATTCATGTATATGTAATAAGAGTTTAGAGCATTCTATGAAATCGATCAAGGTCAGTCTAGTTTTATGAAATATTTGTTGTGTTTCGGCACTCCAACGCATCCCCATAGACGCGTATTTCATTGTTTTGTAATGGTGCCATCTAATGAAGCTTCTGATGTGTCAGCCTCCCCATTGAACATCCCTTTCATCACCTTTCGAAACGGACACATACATGGTCTTGACAACACTTGCTTGTAACAAAAGGAATTCCCAATATTACATGCCACCAGTCCCACATATATACTACATTATGCGCCATATTTCTTGTAATGTGGGACTTATCCTTCAAGCCATGCACTCCTAAATGCAAGCCATACCTAACAATTCTCCACATTGGTGAGCATTTCCCCTAACCTTCATTTGGAGCATACTGAAGTTCTACAATGGGATCAGGCTGCTTTTTTTCTCACTTCTTACGTAGTTGGGCAAGGCTGCGTTACCAAATCTCCACCTTAAGGTGAGTACTTTCCACTCAAGCCATCTTGGAGCATCAGTTCTCAATGCAGTGGTGCAGGCTACGTACCTAGCAGTGATTTCAGCCTGCTTACGTATCTCCAAGTCTTAAGGAGTCCTTGCTTTGGTCACTCTCATATCATCTAATGGTCCCTCGAACCATCGACTCTGATACCATGTTGTGTTTTGGCACTTAAATGCATCTCCATAAACGCATGCTTCATTATTTGTAATGGCACCACCTAATGAAGCTTCCCGATTGAACATCCCTGTCATCGCCTTCCAAAATGGACACATACATGGTCTTGGCAACACTTGCTTGTAACAAAAGAAATTCCCAATGTTACCTGCCACCAATCCCAAATATATACACATTACGTTATGCGTCATATTTCTTGCAATATGGGACGTATCGTTCAACCCACACACTATCAAATGTGAGCCATAACTAACAATAATGATAATGAAACTATATTTTAAGAAAAATATACGCTATTAGCAGTAAAAAAAAGTTGTCTCAAAAATTGATAAACAAGCTACTCAAATTATTCATGGACATATATGGTTTTCTATTTATCAAATATATCATCTTTACCATTTTATTCATTTTCTATTTTTTTGCAAGTCTTGAGCCAACTATTGTTTTCTTTCTTAATTTTATCATGTGCTTGTTATTAGATGTATACATATGTATTGGCTGATTTTCATTAAACTACTCGTTTAACTTATTCTTTCATGCATCATTAGGCTCTTATTTTAATTCCATTAGAGCAAGAGATGAACCAATTATCATTCAAAAGTGTTTTATAGTATAAGGAAAAAAAGCAATACAGGAAGAAAACATAAAGCTATATAACCCTTATACAACTGCATTTCTACAACGAGTTTCGCATCCCTATTGTTTATCTATTTCATCTCTTTGTTTTACTTGAATCTTATGAGCAATCTAAATAATTTTTTTCTGTGCCCTAGTTATTTTGAAGTATTTAGTTTACCATATAGAAAATGCAATTAGATTTACAACAACAAAGCATTTAGATTTTAGTAAAAATTATAATGATTTTAAGTTAGATCCATAAATCAGAACAACCTTTTGTAATATTTTACATTTAATTTTCAAACGTGTTTATTTGTTTCCTAAACCCATAGTTGGAAATGATCCTAGAGAGACACTTGGAAGGGATGGATGTGCATACATGGTATCTAATTACGGAGAAAACTATGGAAATTATTATGATTCAGATCTTATTGATGTTGATGAATGTATTATTGAATTAGGTAAGATATAATGGAGGAGAGGGTGAGACAAATATGCATAAAGCTATTAATGAAAGAGGTAATTAGTTTGAAGGAAAAATTTTAAACTAATTTTTAAACCAAAGACGCAACATTTAGAATTTAGGCAGAAGAACAGTAGCGCGTATTTTCGATTTCCCAACTTCAACAGTTTCCTCCGCCTTCGTCCAAGCTTGCCCTAGTCGCCATCTACCTTCAACTACTACTTTCCCTAGCCGCTGTCGTCCAAGCAATCGTCGTCTAAAGTCGTCGTTGTCCAAGCCGCCGCCGTCCAAGCCTCTCTCTTGTCGATGTTCGAATCGAACTGAATCTTCCGTTGTCGACATAGATTTCTCCAAAATCGAGAAATCTTAACTTGACGCCTCAATCCAAACCTATGTCAGAAATTACTTGACCTTTGAATTCAAGAGTTGCAAATTCAAGATCTGAGAAATGAATGGAAAAGCCGAATCTAGAAGAAGAAGAAAAAAGTCCAAAATGTACCATGAATTTCGAATGATATTTAGATATAGCATTTCTATATTTGAAACACAATAGATTTAGATTGTCTTTAATATGCTAAACGATAGACTAATATAGCATTTCTACTTTTAAATATAGTACCATTATCTGACTATGCAAAATGATAGTTGGATATAGCATACGCATATTTCAATTGAACAAGGATGAAAAATAGGCAAAATGATACTTGAATTTAGCATAAGTGTATTTAAAGTGAACTAACATGAATAGAATATACAAAACGAAATAAGTATTCCTAAAAAGAACTACCAGGAATAGAATATGCAAAATGATAACTACATATAACATATGTATTCTTTAATGTAACATTTTAATCACAAAGTTCACTACCATGTTTATGATATGCAAATGATAGTTTAATGTAGCATTTGAATTATGTAGTCCACTATCATGTTTAAAATAGGCAAAATGATAGTTTAATGTAGCATTTTAATTATGAGGTCTAATATTATGATTACAATATGCAAAATCGGATTTAATGTAACATTTTAATCGCAAAGTCCACTACCATGTTTATGATATGCAAAATGATAGTTTAATGTAGCATTTAAGTTATGAAGTTCGCTATCACGTTTAAAATATGCAAAATGATAGTTTGATATAACATTTTACTTATGAAGTCCAATGACAAAGTTACAATATGAAAAATGGTATTTAATGTAAAATTTTAATCACAAAGTCCACTAGCATATTTAAGGTATACAAAATGATAGTCTAATGTAGCATTTGAGTTATGATGTCCAATGTCATGTTTACAATATGTAAAATGACAGTTTCATATAGCATTATACTTATGAAGTCCAATATCATGATTACAATATGCAAAATGAGATTTAATGTATCATTTTAATTACAAAGTCTACTAGCATATTCAAGGTGTGAAAAATGATAGTTTAACATAGCATTTGAGTTATAAAGTCCATTATCATGTTTACAATATGCAAAATGATATTTTAAAATAGCATTTCAATTAAAAAGTCCATAATAGCATTATAGTTATGAAGTTCACTATCATGTGTAAAATATTCAAAATGATATTTTAATTAGCATTTTAAGTACAAAATCCACTATCATGTCATGGGCTCGGTCAAAGGCTCGATTACGGGATAGGTAATGGGATCGATCACGGGCTCGGTCATGGGCTTAGTCACAGACTCGGTCATCGAGATATGTTGTTTAACCGAGCGTACCATCGAATGAAAAAACTAACAAGATGTCAAGCCTAATCAAGTACGTACGGATGCAAAATCCAACCTGATGTCAAACCTAATTAGGTACATATGAATGAAAAAGCAAACAGGATGTCAAACCTAATCGGATACATATGAATGCAACAGCTAACCGGATGCCAAGTCTAATAAGGTACATATGGATGCAAAAGCTAACCGAATGCCAAGCCTAATCGAATATATATGGAACCAATCTATACCTAAGATATATTGTTAACTGAACGTACCATCGAATGTAAAAGCTAACCGAATGTCAAGCCTAATCGGGTACGTATGGATGCAAAAGCTAATAGAATGTCAAGCCTAATTGGGTATATATGAAACCAATCTATACCTAAGATATATTGTTTAACCGAGCATACCATCGAATGTAAAAGGTAACCGAATGCCAAGCCTAATCAACTACGTATGGATGCAAAAGCTAACTGGAACCCAAGCCTAATCAAGTATATATGAATGCAAAAGCTAACTGAATGACAAGCCTAATCGAGTACATATGGATGCTAAAGCTAACTGGATGCCAAGCCTAATCAGATACATACGAAACCAATCTATATCCGAGATATATTGTTTAACCGAGCGTACAATCGAATGTAAAATCTAATCGGATGCCAAGCCTAATCAAGTACGTAAGGATCCAAAAGCTATCCGGATGTCAAGCCTAATCAGATACGTATGGATACAAAAGTAAATCGGAATCGGGTACGCATGGATGCAAAAGCAAACCGGATATCAAACCTAATCTAATGTCCAGTAGCATGTTTATGATATGTCAAATGATAGCATTTTAACTATGAAATACACTAGCATGATTAAAAAATTGTAAAATGGTAATTTAATGTAGCATTTTTGTGCAAGATCAAGTGGTATATTTATGATATGTGAAATGATAGTTCCATATGACAATTTGACTATGAAATATACTAGAGTGTTTATAGCGTGAAAAGTGATAGTTTAATGATGCATTTTTTAACAAAGTCTACTGGTATGTTTATGATATCTAAAATGATTGTCTGTTGTGGCATTTTAGCTATGAAGTCCACTAGCATGACTAAAATATGCAAAGTGATAGTTTATTATAGCTTTGCAATTACAAGGTTCAGTAGCATTTATAAGATATTTGATATCTAAAATGATAGTCTGTTGTGGTATTTTAGCTATGAAGTCCATTAGCATGACTAAAATATGCAAAGTGATAGTTTAATGTAGCATTGCAATTACAAGGTTCAGTAGCATTTATAAGATATTTGAAATGATAGTTTGATGTGACATTTAAGTATGAAGTCAATTGTCATATTTCTAGAATGATGAACTGCTGGATAATTGCAAAAGTATGAAAAGTTCGTAATACAACTTTAAATTACAATACAGTCTGTTTATTCCTATTACTTTCAATTATACTAAAATGCTATATACAACTAGCATAATGCAAAAACTTGATGTTCAATATTTGTACTGTGAAAATCATAAACAACGTATACTGTTGATTACTTAGAAATGTTCAAAAATATTAAATACACCTATAAATTCCATAATATTTATGAATAACACAAATAGTTAACTATTAACATAAAATGCTATATACATAAAGCATTGCACTTTAACAAATTCAACAACAGCTTGAAGCTTACCAGAAATATAATCAACATCAAATACACCATCTGAAACTAACAAGAGCAACATTCAACATCAGATACACAATAATAAAACAATAAAAGACTAAATTACATAATATACACAGAAATGCTAGTTTCATATATCATAATAATATGAAAGATACAATAACCAGATGCAAAAACAAAAAACTGATTAAAAAACATTACCAATCATCAATCATTCTAGTACATGTCAAACCTCCAGTTAAAATCAATATCATGTTAGAACTTCATAGCGTTCAGAAGTATGGACGATGCACTCAAATTCAAAGCACTCACGGCAGCGTCTCCTATTCTCGACATCACAAAGCACAACGAGGATGACAAACTCGACTCAAGCAATCTAGAATGGAGGAGCGACGATCTCGATCTTCATATGAGAGAAATGGTGAAGTGAGATGCATCTTCGAGTCGGCATCTTCAAGCTAACAGCAACAGTGAGTTTGGTAAGACGGAGTGGTGAAGTTTAGTCAAGGAGAAGCAGAGATCAATTTAATTTTTGGTAGTCGGCATGATTTGAGGTCGAGATTGAAGAGGAACGAGATTGAAGAAGACGCACGATTTATTTTTTGTAAAGATTTTCCTTCAGCCGAAATTATAAAACCCACGTACTTAAAAAGGAAAAAAATTAAGCGCATCTCTCAGGCAAAAAAAACATGATATGTTTTTCCTTCAACCAATTTTCCTGTTAATGAAAATGGTCGTAATTCAAATTTAATAAAGAAAAGTGTAACAACCCGCATATTTCACGATTGTATATTTAGATGTTTTATTTAAATATAGCATCGTTAGTTGGATTTAAGTTCGAAATGTCACTTTTTGCAAACAGTCGAATTAAGACTTGAGACCACTTCCATTGAGTCCAAAATGGCATTTGCGACCTTTTTGAGTATAAACATCGATATGTTTGGAGTTGAGTGAAATTTTGATATTTTCATTTAAGGCTTTGGGTTTGGGTTTCAGCCCAATAACCTAACACCCAACCCATCTAATACCCTAACTCCCACTCCACTCCTCTTCATTTCTTTATAACATTTCCTAACACTCAAGCTAAAGTAAAACTGGGGGAAGAGAAAAGAAATCAAAATTCCTAAGCCCTAGTTTCTATTAGGAATTCATGCTATAGCTCCAAAAATCAAAGAGAAGCTTAGGTAAGCATCCTCTTCATCTTCTCCATCTCAATCCCTCTTCAATTTTCAGAAATTCCTATAACCTAACTTAGGAAAAACTTCACCTTTGATAATAGATTGAAGTGTCTAGAGGTGCTGTTGAAGAGAAGTCAATCTTTGCTTGTTCTAGAGCTTCTCATTTATTGTTTTGGGTTTAAAAGGCGAGTTTTTGAACTCACATCTATGTCTATATCTTTGATAGTTGTTAGGTAGTAATTCCTAACATCTATTCCTTGTCTATTTGCTTTTGAATTGAATTGGTTTGATGAATATTCCAATTTTTGGTGTTTAGAAGTCAAACCTTTAAAAATCCTATCTTTGATGTTTGAACATGTTGTTGGGGTGTATCGAAGAGCCTATAAGGCTGGGTTGTAGCTTGGCATAAATCCCTAGTCTCCGTTGCTCGTCCGATCACTTCCGGTTTGGATTTTTGCCCTTCTTGGTCTAGACTGAAAATACTGCAAATGACAGTTCAATCGACTGACGTATATGGCCAGTCGACCGAACCTGGAAACAGAAAGCTTCTGTCCATCTATCAGCCGACTGGCAGTCGACTGAACCTGGAAATTGAGAGTTTCTAGGCATGTATCAGTTGACTGACCATATAGTCCAGTCGACTGAATCTGGGAAATCTGCATTTTTGCCTATTCGAGGCAGTTTTGTGTGGGTTTCCGATTTTTAATCGATTCTTATCAATCCGGTTAGTTGTTATCACTTATTATCGACTTTGATGACTTCTTTCTTTGAATTTTTGGGAATATCCGTTTGATGGATTTGATATCGATTTTTATGGATTTAATTCACATTTTTGTATGTGAATTTTTGGTGATTGGTTGTTTCTACAATCATTTTTGTGGTTTGTCACTTTAAAATACAAAGGTTTCTATACTAGTAGTAAATACTCAAACTCTTTCACAAAAACGATTTCAACACTACTTTTAAATACAAAGCTCATTTATAAAACCATTTTCGAACCTATTAGTATATACAAACCTTTACCTCATTCGTATGAGAAATCTAATTAAACAGCTTAGCAAAATAAGTGGTATGAAACACTTGCGTTTACTTTGTCGGTTAATTCTTAGACTTGTTCGATTGAAATCTTGTGACAATTTTCGAGTGGAAATCTACAATTTGTTTGTAAATATTTAAGTTAAGCTAGTGGTTATGGGACATGAAGCTAAACTCTTATATTTACTAGCTTACTTTGATTCACACTTCTTATTGATCAATGGTGATCATTTTATGGTTTAGACTAGCGATTTGCGATGTCTCTTTGTCCACGTGGGGGACTGTACTCGGATTTACGGAGCTTCATCTCATTTTTATAGGCTAGTGACCTATGGTTTTATGGAGTTTGGTTCTTCGGGCGTAACGCTGTATTACGTCGTTGTTCCGGATTATTTGTGTTCAGGTTCATCGTGCGTTTGCTGTACTACGTCATTGTGCCTGATTATTTGAGTTTGGTTCATCAGGCGTAACGCTGTACTACGTCGATGTTCTGGATTATTTGAGTTTCTGGTTCCTCGGGCGTTCGCTGTACTACGTCGTAGCACCGGCTCTATGGTTAGCGACAATGGGATAGCGACCCATTTGTGATACACGTGTTGGTGAGTTTTCATGCTCCCGTTTGTGATAGGCCTTCCCCCTTTTGTGATTTCTGGATTTCTAGTTGATGATTTCTAGAATTTGTGTTCCACCGATTTTTGCGATTGGCATTGATATGTTTTGTCAATATTTGTGTTTTGGTGAATAATTTAAAGAATGCGATTCTTTTTGGATGTTTGAGACGATTTGGGATAATGTACGAATTTTGTTGTTATTTGATGTATACTTGTCGCGGTATGGCATTATTGTTATCATGCGTTTTTGTCATATCTCTTATCCTATCTCATGTTATCTGATATTTATAGCTAGACTGATCCGTTTATTATTTTCTTATTAAATAATACTCGGGTTAGACCGAGGTATTTCAGGTGCTTCTGCTTGACTTCTTATCAGGTTCCTTCACTTGACTTTTGGCTAACTACTTTAGCATAGTAGTTTTTGTTAGTATACATTTGAGATAGAGACTCCTTGTTGTATACTTATTCTTTTGTCTAGCACTTGTATCTATTCTTTTGTGATGTAGTGGATCTAGTTTGACCACTATTTTGTTATACACTTTTACGTGTTATATTCATATCTGTTTCCGCCTTTGTGATATGAATATCTGTGACTGATCTGTGTTATGTTTATTTCTATATTTGTTTTCGAAGTCCACATAGCCATTGTGTGGTAGCTTTGAGTTTGTATTTGATATGTCGGATCTCCTCCTGAAATGAAATGTAAGTTATATTATCTGACATATCGGTACTCGCTCAAAGCAATTACACAGATGATCGCTCCTCAACGGCCTTATTCTTCGTGCTGGTCGACGGCATTACCCCGTAGTGTCCTTGGCTAGCGTGAGTATAGAGGTGGGGCATCACAAAAAGCAACTAATGTATATATCTATATACAATGAGAGAAAAACCTCCTGAAGAAGCTTTTGAAATTCATAAAAACATCCTTCCTATGAATAAATGAAAAAGAAAACAAACCATCCCACACTTCATAACTTCTTAACTGAAATGCAAATCATTTTAAAAAAATTTAAAACAATCCAAAATCAATGGCAGCCTTATCAAGGCCCAAAAGAATCACTCTTCTCTATTCTCTTCTCAAAACAGTCACTAAATGTCCAACTATGATATAAGAGATTACACAAAATGAAGAACTATTAATGCATAAGGCGTTAAAGTTACCATAGTGGTTCCATCCGACATGGTGTGTTTGTTGATTTTGTTTTTGATCGCATGTAGTATTTCGTTTTTATGAATTATAATATTTAATTTCCACTCTTTCTAGTGACTTTCAAGGTCTATTCAAGTGATTTTATTAATTTTATGATCGCTATCAATTGTTAGCATGAAAATGCCATGATTGTGATTTTCTTAGACAATTTTAAGGAACTTTTTGTTTCCTTTCAAAGTTCGTACTTTGATAACTACACAGAAGGGTTTTTCTGTTAGCATGATGAAGATTTTGTTGGAGATGATATTATTGAAAGAAGATTCAAATAAACAATAAAATTCGCATGGAAAATACTTTTCTGAATAACATTCCATTGGCCTTAGTTTGTTAATTTTCAATTCGGTGAACCCAGTTCCAAGTCAAACCTCATCGAAACACAACGTATATTGAGCTCTCTTTGCAATGTTGCATTTCTCTATGTTAATTTTGTTGGTCAGCTAGGTATTGATCAAGTACTCTCATTTTCTGTACAAACTTCCATTTTATTTTGTATACTGGATGATCCATATGGTCTTGATGCGAAGATGCTTGTGTCAGTCCACACTAGTTCAAATCTATCTATTACTTAAATATAAAAGCACAAACTCAATCCTGCATACGTGGCATTTCTTCCTTTGCGTCATTTCAAAATTATGGATTCTCAGATCTATTCAATTTTTTAACTGTCCATCTAAACACCCAACCCACGTTCCTATTCCGAAGCACGTTTGTATTATTTTCCCCAATTCAACAATAACTTCTTTCAAAAAACTGTCCCATTTTCTGCTAGTTATTATTTCCGCTTTCTCCTCGGTAGCGATCTACCTAAATTCATCATTAATTTAATTCCTTAATTTCTTTAACACGGTATAATCAAATTCATCCAACTATGTTACATCAGCATATAAATTTGTCCCATCCCATAGTCTGTAACTATTATGACTCTTCGGACAGTCCGTCGATGGTGGGCTGAAACAATTATTGCACCATCGAATTAGACTTTTATGGTATACTATTGTAGCTATGATCTTCGTAATTTATAGCAATCGGTCTTCAGGTAATTTCTATTTTCTATGATATTCGATTTCGTATGTTGATCTTGAAAATTGAAAACCTATCTTTTCGCCCTACCGTTAACTTAACACCAATTTTATATTTTTTTCCCACCATTTATTATTTAGGTGAACTGTTGGAAAACCTTTTTTTTTTATTATTGGCACTTTAAACATTTGATGCATTGCATTTGTTCATTTGTATATTTTTTCTCCAAAATTTTCCCTTTGAGCAATTATAGACTATTTTGTTATAACTAACTATTTTTTTAGGTATCTGAGTAAAAAGGTATGTCCTCTTCTTTTCCATTTTATTATGATTTACAATTATTACAAGTTTACAACTACTTCTATATACAAACTATTTGTTTCATGTTCGTGCAAGACTATGAAATCTTTCTCATTTGTTATTTCCTTGCTTTCATTTCTTTCTTTTGGTATATCAAGTACTATTATCAGTGGGCGAATTTTTGGTACTGGTAAAATTTTTATTCATCTGATATTATTACAAACGGAAGTTAAATTTTAAGTGCATATGATTTGATATCCAACCATTTTAGTTGCAAATTTGGACTTTTTATGCATTATGTCTACGGTACCCTTCTATTCACAGTTATGACCGCAATATTTGTACTTGAATTTGTGCCATAAGAAGTTTGTTGCAATTTTGTTTTTCATATTATATTATGCATAGTAGGTAAGTAATATTGATGCTTAAGATTTCATTTACAATATTACGAGTTGATGGTGTTTACTAAATACAATGTTTGCTTCATATTTGCCATGCCTTTTTGTTTACTAAACTGTGATTTTTTGGTCATTATTCTTCTATACTGTATTCACTCTTCCATTTCTTCACTTCGCAAACAATTTTCAATCTAAAGTATGACTAATTGTTATATATGAAATTTATGACTAGAATAGTAATAGGGAATTAAACAATTTACATGATCATTTGCAAAAGGTTCTTGGAACTTCATTTGTATATTTATTGTATATGTTTTCTTTGGTTGGAAACAAAGTTTCATTATCTTTGGCAAAGAAGAAGAGGTAACTTTTATACTTCTACGAATTCAAAGTAGTAATTATTTTATGTATTTTTAGATGAATGATCTGATCTGGTTTAATCAGTGACACTTTTAATGTGAAGATATATTTTTGTAAAAAAGAGTCGTTGATTTCAGAAATCATATAGGAGAATCAAACTAAATGATGCTCACTATTTTTTCTTTCTTTTAACAATCCGTTTTAAATACTATTCTATTCTTCATAGCTGGTTACTTGGACTACCTCATCCGGGTTGTAACATGTATAGTGGCCATAATAACATTTTTAAAGGTAATGAATTTGGATATTTTTATGATTGTGTTATCTCAATCTTTCTACTATTCCATAATATGTATGAAGCAATATCTATTAAACAAAGTTTTATATAGTCTACCCTAGAAATGATAGGAAATATTCCAAATATCAATATGGCAAATAAAGGACTACACAATGTTTTTACCTGTCCAAGTTTCAATAATCGTTTATCTTTTTTTCCATCTTATTTAAGTTAATCGTAACTTTTCAGTAAAGTGTAAGCAAGAATTCAAATATTTTTAAGTAAAATCACAGTTACCCAATGAAAAGATGAGTTTCATGTTCTGAATTGAAAAACATAATAAAGCTACAAACTTGGGTGATTTTTATTCTAAAATACTATGTCATTTTACAACTAATGAGGATTATGTTTGTACAATTGAATACTCATTTATAACCAAAAGATTCAAAAGGTTGGTGCGTTGTCAAAATTAGTGGGTGTCATGAACCCTATATCCGGAACTCTATAATTATTTTTGAATCCTGAATTTTTTTCTAAGCTTATAGTAGTAATATAACATATAAATTGCTTATTATCGTTAAATTATGATGTAATATACTATTTGGCATTATGAAGTCTATATTCAGTATTGAGCCAGTCAATGAGTACATAAAGGTAATTTGATTGCCAAATGTTTAGGTGAACGCCTCCTCTTAGTATGACGCACACATTCAAGTCATGATCACAATAGTTTTTTACTATAAATACGTAGCAATCGTAGGGAGACTCTGACTATAGTTGTCGGTTGTTGACAAGTATGCACATATTGTATAATCATTTTTTAATCTTTGTTATTTAGCCTTTTCTACATTATAAATACTCTTAGATGAATTAAATAGATGGAAATTTCAATAATACTAATGAAGAAACAATGTCTCGATATTGTAATATAGTTCCTGTTAGTCGGTTATATGTATGATATTTTATAGGTGCTTTGCAAATTATCTCACTATAGGGTTATGGTCTATTCTTATGTCTCATGTAAATTTGTTTTGATTATTATTACATTAGAGTTTCATCTCTTTTTGGCTAAATGACTTAAGAAGTCAGTGTTTTGTAGACAGAGTGTAACTTTCTGAATTTTTTCTCTAAAAGAAGCCATGACATTGTGTGGCGAGTCGAGGAGAAGCACTGGAAGTTGGAAAAGGTAGATGTCCAAGGTGAAAAATCATCAGCTGAGGAGTCCGTTTTGAATTCGGTGACGAGTTCGAACCTGCTAAGGTATGGAGTTGCCTCTGTTTATGGGGGGAGGATTAACACGGAAGACGTTGTCTAGATTTAATTGAATTTTTTTTTTAAATTCAGAGAGAGAGGATGGCATTTCTAAGGTTGTAGATGGACATTGTTACTCTCATGTTGCAGCTTTATGCAAAGAAATGATGCTTGCTATGGTAGCAAAAGCATCAAAGAAGGTGGAACCTTCTAAATCTACTGACTAGAAAGAAGTGATAGAAAAGGGTTTTGCATCTGTAGATTTTGAAGTGGTTGAAAATCCTAGCAGAACCCATATTTCGAACTGTAGGTGTGAGCTACAGACTCCAAAGTGTGACCATGTGGGGTCCACAGCCGATGTGTTTGTAGTTTCTTCAGATCATATCTTCATTTCTAATATTGTCGATTCAAAGTCTGTAATTGACTGAATTGGTGGTGCTGCTCCTCTTTCAGTTTACCATAAGCTAAATAGTGAAAATGAGTTGAAAAGAATACAAGAAGCAGGATGTAGAGTAATCTATTTGGATGTTGCAAGAGCACCATAACTGCTTGCCATGTAATGAGCAATAGGCGATAACTATCTAAAACCCTATGTAATCTCAGAGCCATAAGTAACAATAACCGAAAGAACTTATGATGATGAATATTTAATGTTAGCGAGCCTTGGTGTATAGATGTTATTAGCAGTGAAATCGTTTCTTATATTGCTCGAATGTGACTGAAAGAAAACACCCCTGGTTTAAATAGAGAGAGTTATAACAAGGCATGCTCAGTTGCATCTACTTTGTTAACAAAGATGGCTTTGGCGAGGCAAAGTGCGGGTAGTGTTAGTGCCGTTGTTGTAGATTTAAGAAGAAATATGCAGCGAATGCTGAAAAACTGTTTTATATATATATGGATTTGTCGTACATGTATATGGGATGTTGATTATTATATTTTATGTTTGTGGAGGTTTACCAACATGGAGAACCTTAGGAGAAAAATCAAAAGATTTTCCCCTTCGAATTTGTGAATTATGATGTTACAAATGAACTTAGTAAGTCTAAAATATGTTGATAACAATGGTGATTCCTTATTTATGGTAATAAGACTATCATTTTCGTTTGTTAGTTCAACGCATTCCTTGGTACAATCTTCATTGATGTCAACATTTTCATCACTGTAATTACTTCCTTCACTGCACCGATGTCAAGTATTCCTACCTATGTCATTTAATAGATTGCTTTTCGCACTAAGTGAACTGTGCGTATGTTTACTTTAATTCAACTTATCTGTTGAACTACACCTTGTAACCATTATGTTCTACTATACTTTCTCTTTCAATAGAATTGCCTTCGCCCATTCTTTTTTCAATGTCTGCTATCATATCCATTATCAATAATCTGTTACTCAACAGCATATGAATACCACTAGCTTTCAATCCTATAATTTCCACATTACAAAATTATAATCTACCTTTGTAGAACAACCGACATACATACCACCATGTATCCGTGTGCAAAGCACGAGTTCCATTCTAGTCACTATTAAAAACAGCTATGTAAACGTACAATAACATAAATTCTGATTTTTTTTCAGCATCTCCCTAACCATACATTAGTTTAAGTAAATAAAGCCTAACCAATTTACAATCTAATAACATAAGACTAAACATGCACGGTAAATAGAGATTCTCTACATATTCATCCCTACCCTTAATTACATTAAAATATTTAAATTTCAAGAGAAATTTCTTGAAACTAAAAGCAAAACCTGTAAACCAAGAAATCATTTTTGAGTAATCTAGTAGTAGTTTAGCCATGGAAAACACTAGGATACCCAATTACTCATTTATCCACTTCAACCGTAAGTCTAAAAATGACATTGTTTTTTTTCTTTTCTTTTCTTACTTTTTTGTTACTTCTACACAAAAAAAAGAAAAAGAAAAACCTTATTTCAAAGAAACGTTAATTTTAGCTTTCAAATTCATAATATTTAACACATACCTTTTGTAAGAAAAAATAGGCGGTGCTTGAGTTTCGTAAGGAGAGATAAGACTTGACAACTTTATTTGCTTAATGTTAATATATCACATCGGTATTATTGATTATATTCCAAATGTAACTTATCAAAATTCCGACAGCTTACCTAGTTTATACATAATATCTATTGAATATAAAAGCAAACATCAAATTTTATATACATTATTTATTTTATTTGAATTTTACATGTAATTGATCTAATAGAGTTGATGATTACGTAGTTATACTATACTATTATTACTGAGTTAGATTTCAAGAGCTCACAAGCCCTTTAAGTATTTTGTAAAATGAACAGTCATGTTTTTTATTTTGTTTATTCTTCCTATTTGTGCCCAAATCTACCCACGTTTAATTAAAAAAACGTACGTTGTTTCATGTCCATTCCATAAAATCCTAACTCACAAAATAGTGAAAATGAATACCGTCCGATGTGAAAATCAACGATTGCTTCTCTCCTTCTTTGTCATTATGAAAACTTCCACCTTAATTTTACTGTTTGCGTATTTCTCCTCCAATCCCCTAATTATTCAGGTAATTTTCAATTTTTTGGATTTGTTGTTTTTGATTTTCAAACCTGATTTAACTCCTTATTTGTTCGATTTGCTTATGTCTTCATTGTTTGCTTTACCTTCTTAATCTTCGGAACATACATAGTTGCTTCATCGGTTTTCTTCGTCTATATTTCAGGTATCGTTATCCTTCCTTACTATTATTTTAATTATTATGTTATCCATATTTAGGATTTGATGATGATTTGGATTGGTTTAATATTTAGAGCATGATGATTTGAGATTTGGCTGGAACAGTCAGATCTGTTAGATGATTTGAGGTTGCTCTAATTAAGGTTACTTCATTTTTTTTCTACAAGTAACTATATAGATTATTAATATTTTATTCCAATGGTTAATTGGAAGACAAAGCGAATGATTTGGGACATGTTCTTTGAATTTATTTTCAATTATTATTTCAACAAAAATGGAAAACCTTAACAATAAAATGAAAAACCTATAACAAAGTGCATTTTGAGCTCAACCGCTATATAGCAAGTAAGGTTTATTTTAATGTCTTCTTACTGTGACCATAAGAGACAACTCTATGCAACGAATAAGAAAAAAGTAGCTATCTTCATATAAGTATGTTGAATAACAAGTGTGGAAGTTCTGAAGTTATAACTGATCTAAGTATTATAAGAATCGACATAAATATTTACATTTGCTTAAGAAAAAAGAATTTGAATGACATCAGGTGTTTCTAAGTGCATTCTTTTGTGATTTTCTGATTTAACAATAAAAATATAGCAATTTTGTCCATACTAATGTGTGATTAATGTTTTGTTTGGTTAGATTACGTTAAAAGTCTAAATGAACAAAATTATTTGAACCAAGTGATATTATGGATACACGCTATAACTATAAGACATTATAATATGAGGCGTTCAAAAGAATGTACTATGATTTTGTTTCGAGTAGCACTATTTACCTTCAAGTTCTTGACTATACCATTTTAAGATAGCTTTAGTTATTCAAAATTAATATATATTTATTTATACCCACACAATAACCTTTTTAGGCACTTATTGCGTGACTGTTGCTATATCAAGTAAGGCGGGTGCAAGTGTAGCTGAAGTAAAAATAGGCTTTCTTTTATAGTACAAAATGGAATCATTCATTGTCAACTTCCTATTTAAACATCATTCGAATAACAATAAGATCTTTACAACTATGAGCTTATAAATATGAAATTAAAATAAATATACAGAGTTGCGTAGTGAAATAAAACAACTGTAAGAAACATTGAAGGAAAGCGGTAACAATTTTCTCGTAATTAGAAATTTTATCGATGTACTTTAAAGTCATAGTTACATATCAAAGTTAAAGATTTCTTTTATTAAGCCATGCATTATTAAAAATATTAAAGACAACTTATTTTATATTGCATTTTATTTTAGTATATAATTATGACTAAGAATATTATCTGTTAATTTTATTTCAGCATCTGACATTTTAAAACTAATTTTTACCTTCTGTTTAATAGATGATCATATTAAAATTGATTTAAATTTGATGGATATGACATAGTTTTCCATCATGTTACTATAAATTTCCATCCATTCTTCCTTGCACTATATCATCTGTCATATTTTTATAAATAGAAATACTGTCAATTAGCAATTTCTATAATATTGTTTTTGTGTTTTATTCAAAATTATCATTTATGCATTTTTTTAACTGTTATAATCAAATGAATGCATTTTCAAAAAAAGAGTGCACACTACCAATATTGTACTTGGGATGTTTGGGATGTTTTAACAGCTTTGTATTTATTTATGCTTTCTAGGTTAGTTGGACGATAATAAAATGATGGACTATATATGACAATGTAATGATATTTCGCTCTGTTTTTATAAATGTACTATTAGACATCAATCGAAAGCTTGGTTCAACTCAAGTGTATCGGTAGGAGAATGTGAAGAAGTAATCCATGTTTACTGCTGATACATAATTGTTATAGATTTATATATTCGCTATAATCTATACTCTATATAGATAATAAGAAGAAAATTGATTAATCAAGCTTTGTGATTTTTAAAGTATCAACTACCTTAGTAACTATATATTCATATAAGGATGTTTCTCTTTTTAGCCGAACTAGGACGGGAAATTGAGTAGGTTTCTTCAGCGCTGTTTTATTTTCTCATAAAATAGTTATATTTTTGTATATCAAATTTCGGTATTCATCTTGCAACTTTGAAATTTAATGTAATTGTTCCATTCTTCGGTATTTGCATGCTTTCTGCTGTATATACTTACTACTATCAGGTCGAGCCTATTCCCTTTACTACTACCAATTTTTTTCTTGGTTTTCTGTTTTTATTCCAACTTTTTTGGGTGAATAAACAGCCTTCTTCATTTTTATTGGCTTTGGTTTATAATTTTTTCCACTATTTTAAAGAGTCATAGAAAGGTTGCAAAACTCTTTTGATTTAGAATATCACGATGATGATTTGTTTCAGGTCATTCTGTAATTCTATATATGCATAGAAGGGATAATAAGTTAATGATAATGTATAGTTTTACACATAAATACTACATCTATGATTTATCTTAGGTTATTTTTTTATTTTTAGTTTCATGAGTCCTTTATATATCATATAATGTAATTTAGCCGATTAGAAATGTTTGTTTATATAGATTCTTTTTATGATGTTAAAATTTAAGCGTTACTTTATTAAATTCAATCAACAAGCTATTGTATTGCATGGGAAAAAGTAAAGAAAACTGGAAAATCATACATGATAACTTAAAAGCAAAGCTATCTTTTGTGGTTGATTGTCATTCTCATCTCCATTTTGCTATAAACTCTAATGTTTACCATTAGGAGATTTTGTGTAATTATATTTAGGAAGGAATTCTAGAACAGTTCCCATAGTAATGAGCAGGAGTCCAGTCATGTATATATAACTAGAAAAATGCATAATAGACATGTTCTAAAATAACTGATGCTTTATCCTGATATGAGACTCTCAAGTTTTAACATTTTAATCACGCCCTGCAGTAATGTAAATAAAACAACCATGAATAACACTTCTCCTAAAACATGCTTCAACAAGTCGAAATAAATATTACTATATTTGCATTAGTGGCACTTTCAAGCTACTATTTAGTTTGGTTATAGTTTATATAGAGGTACTGAGTTCGCCTATAATTAGTTGAGTTCATTGTTGTTATTTTTCATAAAAAGATTTGGGTGTTCAAGAAACTGATAATAAATGTTATTTCATTAAGTAACACAATGAAACATTATTGATTAAATAACATAAACAGACAATATCACAAAATGATTTCTGTCTGTTTTAGTATTAGCTATTGACAGATGTATTATTACATTGAATACACAATAGAATACTATTTGTAATAGACATAGCTATCAGATCATTTGTGTTCAATTTACTTCCCTGCTATTAACTTGCAATTATCAGTGCATTCATTAAATGCCCATTTCATTTTTTCTAAACCTATTTTAAAGATTACTAAACAATATAATTTTCTAAAGGTTATTAGCACAACTTAAAGTTGCAATTATGTTTTGATTGCTCCTGATGTGATAAAACTAGTGGTAGTAACGTCTAGACGTATTATTAAGAAAGACTTGGAGATTTATTGATTAATATGAATTATTTCTTCTTTTTTGAATAATTTATATATGTTAAATATGTGTTAGTATGTTAGCTTTGCTATAAACTATTAAAAATATGTTAGTTCTTTCAATAAATATTATTACAAGATGTTTTTCTATAAATAGCCTACTATGAAATTGTATAACAATTATAATTACATAGAAGCACTGTTATGGAAACTACATCTTTATAGAAATATGGCTATAATCATGTGAAATATTATTATTCCATACTCATATAACATAGACCACCATCATATTCAATTAACAATAATTTTTTCAATGATTATGTTATCTCAAAGCTAACCATATATGAAATCAATAATTATAGTAACATTAACTATTAACACTGCATATATTTTAGTAATTTGTGGAGTGAAGAATCGTAAATTCTATGCATCACTTTTTCCTAAATTTAAACTAATTGTAATTACTCCATAATAGTGTAAAGGTGACCACCATTATATTCCATTAGCTATAATTATTTTAATTGATTATGTAAATTAATAGTTAACCATATGAATATTTAATTATCGTATCGGTATAAACTATCGATACTATATTTGTTTCATCAATTTACAAATTCAAAGAACTAATAAATCGTTACATCATCTTTAATGATAAATTTATGCACTATCATGATTTATTAAAAAATGATGAAATTAATTCTTTTACTATTTTAATGCAAAATTTATGCTTTTGAATTTTGATTTTTTGATTACTTTGATGTCCTCATGTCATCTAACTGTCTTGATATAAAATTTGATCAGACCAGATTAAATCATAATATCATGCATAAACTAATTGGTTTGATTTCTATTATTTTACCGTTGTAAATCAAGTCATAATCCAACAATCACATTCTCTATAGTCTTTTTTTATCATTTCTTCAAGTATTCTTATTTCACGAGAGGTTTCAATTTTCAAATTCTCCACTAAAAGGTATAGAAATAACAATATATATATTCCTATAAATATATATATGCAACTTAATTTATTGTCATAGCATTCAAAACTAATAATGGTATGGTAGTGGACAATGAATGTAAGGTAGTTAATTTGTTGAAATAGATTTCTTTTGCCTATTTTCATGCATTATACTTATACTTAACATGTCCTTAAGCATTGATCATATATGATATCAAATGAGGGTGTATCTTAAACTAATATAACTTGAATAGTTGAAAACATGTTTGCTCTGATTTATGTGTAGGTTGATTGGAGTAATGAATATCACGAAGGTGTGTTATCGTCCGAGACAAGCATAAATGGAGCAGGTACAATATCTATTGGATATGTACCATCGAATATTGTCATGCAAATATGAATGGATTGGACTTTTTGTACTCATTTTATTTGGGATTAAGGTTTTATTTAGTCTATAACCAGCTTCCTGTAATTTTAACTTCATAGGGATGTAGTATTTAAAACACATAAACTTATAATTCATTTAATATTAAATTCATAGTTATATTAGATTCTTGAAACTAACGACATGGCCACATAGGACTTGAAATCAAGATTATATTATTTTCAAACATTGTATATTAGTCTTCAATATAAAATAAATTGATATTCATTGTATTTTACAAACTAAATTTGCATATGAAATCTCCATTTATATGGCATGTTTTATTTATATCGATATTTTAGTATGCATGCGATGCATCCCATTCATTTTTATATATTTTTGGCAGTGGTTAAAATTTTGGAATTAGAAAATTATTGAATTGTATATGATTCAATGGCATATAACTGGTTGCAAATCAATTGACAAATTATGGACGAAATGGTGTTGTTAACACATAATAAAGAATTTGGAACCCTTTAATTACATAGAGGTTCATAAATAGTACATTTTACAATGTGGTTGTCGGTTAAACTTCTTACTACTCCATTTACACCGATTCTGGGAAACTAGATCATTAATCTCTAAATTTATATAATTGTAGGTGATAATATAATTCTTTTGGTTCTCTTTATTGTTAAATCTACCTTTTCTTTAGTTACAATTACTAACTTAGATTAGTTGAAATTAACGTTTAAGGACTCTTAGAAAATTGATTTTACATTTTGTCCTTTATACAAACTCTTAAATTCAATGGTTTAACATTTACCAACATACCAGGAGGAATAAATTTGTATATTAATATATTAGTGTGAAGTACCGTAACTAAATATTTGGTGAGACCATATGCATTACCTTCTTATGCAAATGGACAAACTAATCTTTAGAAAGTGAGCAATCTAATTCTACTTTTTTGCATAGCAAAATTTGAACCCACAAAAAGTTTGGATGGAGGCTTTGAAACTTTTCCCATGGTTTATGAGCTTAATATAATAAAATTTGATTTTATTAATACAAATCTTCAACCATTTCTTCAAACGATTACGTTTTCAATTAGTGAATATTGTATCAGGTTGCAATAAAAAAAATTTGATCATAAAACTTCTTCAATGTTACAGGTAGGTTGAGTTGACTGATGAAAAATTGAGTTTGAAAACATTATTCTTAATTTTTACATCATCAGATTGAAGAAGTCCCAGATGTTTTAGTATCGACAAAGTTTATCCTTAGCAGTATATAGGCATGCTACAGACATCATCAAATAGAAGATGGTGTTGCCTCAAAAATTTGTTTATAAGTTTTTGATACATGCTTTAAAATGATATTACTGAATCATATTAATTTATGAGGTTAAGCTAATGATTTGATTGTATTGAATGCAATGTACCTTATGACATGGCTAATAACCGTATTGAATGCCAATAGTGACACTCATGTCAAAAGTTGCATTTATCTCTCTCAGTGTCCTATTTCCCAAACATACAACTTCTGGTATAAGAAATCTCATACAACATTAAAACTTACTTTCCCTTCTTTTACTTTGAACTCTTTATTGTATTACGAAAGATGGGTTAAAGTTATTGTGATGTGCTAATAGAACAATGATTTTATTAAATAATAGCGACAATAGATAGTGATTAATATTTTGACTGTTTGATTCATAGATTTTGGAATTGGAACTCACTGACATCAATTAGTATATGTTCAGAAAAATTTAAACATATCTGCATGGAGTATTGTGTCTATTTTTATGAATTTATATTTAACATTGACATATATCTTACGTATTGAAAAGTTGTAGTTTTGTTGTAATAACGCATCAGACTATATGGGCTTCATTAGATTAATAACGTATGAATTGCTATGTGGTAGATATTTGTTTATAAGGATATGTACTTCGATTATATGATTTTGTAATGAAGAATGAAGCTTAGTTGTCTAGAAATGTTTCTCACTATGTGTAATATATTATAGTGTAATGCATTACATTGTTGTCTGTGATCCAAGTTTTTGCATCTTTCATTCCATTTTAGTTAGCAATCATCAATCTAATATTAACCTTTTTTAGAGGTAGATGATGAAACTTAGATATTTATATCCACGCGACTAAAATAGAATTTTATACACAAAATATTTTACATTGGATTAAAAAATAGTACCATAAATAATAATTTTCTTCATATGGGACTTAATACTGTAACCTGATTCATTGGTTTATTTACTTGGTTTATTTGAAGGATCTTTGTAAACTACATGCATGGTTATATCTTTGCCTTCATGCCACTTTCATGAGCATAACAAATTGATACATTTATTTTATTGCATTGATTAGAACATAATTTGACATTTCTACTAAAACAATTACTAAACAAAATCATCTTTTGGACAATATCTTAAGCATCAGTCAAGAAGTGAGAAATAGTCAATTTAATCGTCGATAATCCTGCAATAACACAAAGGTTCAACAACAATTACAAAAATAAATATAGCTACCGCCCGTGTGTGAAGCACGGGTTCACACAAGTACACTATAATGGTGTGGTTTTTGTGTTACATTTAATATCACACAAATTACCTCTTGCTCTTATAGATCATATGTTGGTTCCACATCCAACATGGTTCACTACGATTAACACATTTATGCCTACGATTTTCATTATCTGTACTACCATTCTTTTAGCAGTATCTGTTATGACAATAATATCTACTATAAAAGTAGATTATAATAACATATTCAATAGAATTTATATCCTCTAATTCGCCTCGTAGTTTGGAAACTTGGATTTGTGATATGCATATTTGTATATGTATTGTATATTGAGTTTGGTTATGCTTTTCAAGACATGCCTAATTTTAAAATGTAAAAAATAGTGAAATTAAAAACAAGTTACAAATTACCCTCATACCCAATGAGAACCATAATGTTCGTTAAACTTAGTGTGTAATTTTTTAGCTTCATTTTCGTTTTTAAAATGACATTTTAAAATTATAGATATGTTAGCATAACCAAAACCAATATATGGGACATATATACGACTAAGTTGGTGGTAAATCTGACTACTTAGGCTAAAACGGGGGAGGAGGGTCCAAGTTGTATCTATATTGAATGATTTATTATAACATCCTTTTACAATAAATTTGCTATAACTTTATAATGGTAACCAGTGCAAAAAATCATCATCCACGTAATGAAAATGGTGACACAAATGTGGTAATTTAAACTAAAGAATGACATTGGGTGCATGACCAACATCCATTTTATTGGCACAAGTGACAGTCCTATAAGAAGCTTCATTAAAGAGACAATCATTACGGTGTATGTGTGATCAACCAACTCTATTGGATCATCCTACAAATAAAATTTTGTTAACTAGATATTCAATTCAACTCTCACTTCCATCTTGATATTCAATTCAACTCTCACTTCCATCTTGAGTAAATAATATGCAAAAATTATCGTGTGATGTAATTCTAACAAGTTTCATTTTGTAAGTGTTCAATAATGATAAGATGTTATATTGAGCTTTAAGTGATTTGAGTCGACAAAATTTCACTTTTCTTTTTAGAGCTTAAGCGTCGTCTATGTTTTATTTCTAAATGTTGCGATTTAAAGGTTATGATTTTAAAAGTGTATATGTTTTGAAACACATAGTATATTTAGTGCAGTGATTATTTTCCCAATAAAATGAGTTATTATTTTTACATTTGAAGTAGATAAATGGGAAGTTTGGATATCATGCTATTTTTCATGCCTTATAACCTGGAGATGGGCATCAAAATGTTTCTTGGTTTATGAGTTCACTTTTTTGGCCTTAAACTATTTTCACTCAATGGTTTGACATTATATCATAATTGAATAAAAATAAACAATGAAGTAATTGAAAAAAATTAAAATCTGAAATGAAGCTCAAAATATGCCTATGGTGATGCTACTTGTAATTAAAGAAAAATAAACAATGGAAGTGAAAACGTAGCTTCTTCAAGTTCGCTTTTATGAAAAGAAAAGAAAAGAAAATAGGAAGGAGTTATGGGAGTTTAAGATGTGAAATACTTGATGGATCTATGCTTTTCCTAATCAAATGGAGAATATAGTCACTCTTTCTAGATGATTAACATTCCACTCACAGTGAAATGCAAACCATGTACATGATAGTGTGGATATACTCTCGGCATGATTGGTGGAGAATATATGGAATCATAATTCAGGGGTAGATCAATAATTAAGGGGTTTGAACTTTCCACCAACTAGGTGTGGAGTATAGTCACTCTGCTTAAGAGTGAGTGTGATTATCATTCATATACTCTCATTAGTAAATATTGTTGGTAATCATTTTTTAGTAGATGTCAATAATGAATGGATTTACAATGTTCAACAATTAAATGGTGAGTATAGTCACACTCTTCCTAGAAGTGAGTGTTTATATCCTTGTCCATAACTAATTGTTTTGATGTAATCGATTACCTTTTCATTACTTTCACAAACTAAATGTTTTCTTTTAAAAATCTCACATAAGTTTATTTTCATTTGCTTTTCATGAAACAACGTAACTTCAACCATATCGAAATGTAATCAATGATAAGAAGAATGTAAAAATACTAAGAAAGTTTGAAAATGATCCTAAAGTCGATTCTCTTTACATTGATAATTTCGATCGATAGATTAGTTTTAAAGGCGTTATGTTTTTGTGCGTTTTTCTTACATTCGACATTAGATTCATCGATCTTCATACTTGAGGAATGGTTGAGTGGTGAACTGAATTTGATCACCAAATGGACATGATCCCCATGTTAAGGGTCTTCAAAGCAAATACTCAAACAACTCATTGAATATGTTTAAAAACATTATGTCATTGCTTTTGCCTGCTCCCATAATGTCTTATCACAAATAATCACTTTCCTTTCAAAGTCCCATTTAGGCGCCTCTGCAACCATCAACTGTTGGAAATTTATATATAATCTACGGTACTTACCCCATTTGTTAGTTAAAGTCTTTTTAACGTGTAGTAGGAACCATGTGTACATGCATATAACTTTGGACTCCACGTATAAAACCTTTTTGCTTGCCAAAGTCCTCGATTTTGTGAAGTACAAAGCATGTATATATGGATTATTTTGATCATTCCTGGATTGTTTTTTGTTGGTGGAAGAGAAAGAAGCCATTAAAAGTGATTTGTTACTTAATGGCGTAACTAGTGGATTTTTTTTATAGTTGTAAATAAGAAGGAAATGCCTATTTACTGGGAGGAGAAAATAAATTACGTCTGATGTAAAGGGTTTACGTTTGACATAGTGATATGTCATTCGAAAACTCTTTGTCTTTCAGTGGTTAAATGCTTTGAGTAACCTCACTTCTAGCATTGCCTTTTACATTGAATGTAATTTTTGACAAATACTAGTAGCCATAGCATTTTACATGTCCAAGAATGAGGCTTACAACTGTTTAATATGAACCACATTGAAACAACTAGCAGTTATCTATGGTAAAACTCAAGTACTGTAAAATTTAAATTAACTTAAACATCTTATGTATGTGAGAAATGCGAATTACGGATCTTAAGGCTGGAATAACACTAGAGGGGGGGGGGGGGTTGAATAGTGTTTTGTGGATTTTCTAAATCTTTTTGAAACTTATGTAAATTTAATCACCAACAAATGCAATTCACAGACACAGATATAATCACAGAATCAGACACAGATGCAAATAATAAATAAAAGCAGTAAAGGAAAGAACACACCACGATTTTATATTGGTTTGAAGTTACCCTACATCTAGTCCCGCACAAATGTACGGATTTCTTATCAAAAATAATCTCCCAGATTACACCCTCGATTTCAAGGCCACAAGGTACACCCTCCTGTATTCGAGTCCGGGGCAAACTCTCTTGATTTACCAGGCCATAAGATCACCCAATCGATTTCCGGGGCAACAATCACACCCAATTGATTTCAAGGCTCAACCACACCTTACTTAACAGTTTGATTTACAAATAATCCTATAACTCTGAATAGCACTGAGATCTTATAGAGAGAGTGGCAGAGAATCAAACAAGAGATAATCAAGTTTGGTTCGCTTGGTATTTCGGCAGAGTATAGTTTGGGATTCTTTAGGATAAATGTGGAAGATGAAGAGAAGAGAAAACAAGTGAAATCTGATGATAAATTCGTTTAGAACTACTGGTATTTATAGGAAATCAACAGCCATATCTATTCGTGAAAGGATACGACGAATAGACACTTCTTTTGAAAATTTGAATTTTGAATTTAACGGGCACCATGTCGACATGGAGAGTTGAGGGATGTCGACATGCTCTAGGAAAAATTGGTGATTTTGATTTTCTTATTAAAATTGGTTTCTATAATTTGTCAAAACGGTTTCTAAAACTTTGTAAATATATTTGAATATAGTTTAAACATATAAAATAGTTTAGAAAGTAATTTTTAATATATATAATCTTAATCTATAAAGTGATTTAAAATCTGAGTAAATAAATATTTTAAAGCTAAATATTTAAAACAAGAGATAGTTTAAAATCAATGACAATTTTGAAATCAAAATATTAAAAATGATAAAGATAGTTTTGAGGCTAAAATATTTCAAACAAGAGAGATGTCTTTTTGAAAAGAAGGTTTTGAAAACATTTAAAATAAGAGATATATTTTTGAAAAACATTTTTATAAAATTAATGGATATCAAAATAGGACCACTATATGTTCCACTAGATATTGTCGTGGGTTCCATCCCACTAGGGTTCCATCCCTTTAACAGGCTCGAAGTGGATTCCATTCCACGAATAAATTTCGAATAAAGATGTAAGTGCTTTCAAGAAGTTTTAACATAATTCTAGACTCAATACTTATCTTGTACTATTAAAATCTTGAACTCTTGATAACTTGATTTCTTGATACTCATGAGTCTTCAATCTTGATATCTTTGATATTTAAATTCATCAGTCTTGTATCTCTATACTGTACAGTCTTCATTCTTGGTACCTGCATGTTTATATTCTGCATATACATATATCTAAACTATAATGTTAGTATTTATATTTTATAAGAAGTCCTAAGGTTGCTGTCATCAAAACCATCCTTCTCAAGGACTAACAATCTCCCCCTTTTTGATGATGACAACCTATGTTTATAAAATATACTTCTCCTTCACAATAACTCCCCTTAAAATTAATAACTCCCCCTTAGTCTAAGCCTAACTACTCTATTTTATATTTCTCCCCCTTTGTCATCAACAAAAACCAATCCTAAACTCCCCATTAATCTAATACTATTTAAATTAAATACTAATAAGGAAGTATAATAAGTGAAACAAATATTTTATTATATATGATGTTATATTTATATGTATATATGAAACATAAACATACAAATATATTTAAGTACATAAATTATAGAATAACAATACTAACGAGAGTTTTTGACAATCGGGGATTTGTGAATCGAACAATTTGGATGATGAAAACAAAAGATTCCACGTTGTTCAACCAAATTCCCATCTTTGTCAAAACAGACTTCGCCTACACAGACCACGTTGTCGTCTTGTTCCATAGGTGCTTCTTCCTCTTCTTCTTCTTCTTCCTCTTCTTCTTCTTCCTCTTCGCTATGCTCTAAAGGATTATGCACGTAAATGTTAGAAGAATCTTCTTCGATCACAATAGGATTTGCGTGATTATCCATTAGGAATTTTTGTAAATTCCGAAGAATTTTGCCTTGCTTTTCTTATTCTTTTGCCATCCTTAGTTGCACAACTTGAAATTCAGTCAACATTTGCACGGCATCCTTCATAGATTCTTCAATCTTTATCACACGTGCCAGTGTAGTGCGTTGGAATGGACCAGAATGAGGAGAAGGGAAAGAAATGGTGTCAATTTGGCTTGATTTAGTGGAGGAGGCCATTAATTTTAATTTACAGAAGTTTTATTTCAGAGAAAGAAAAGCGAGAAGACAGAAAAATTCAAAATACATAGGTTTATATAACTACTAAACTGATTTTAGTGGGAAAATCAAATTTTAAAAATTTTGCCGTTGTATGTCGACATGGGTGGTAGGGGTATGTCGACATCCTTATGAAAAATTTGATTTTTTTGTATATATATGTTACTATATCTATATTCTATATCTCAGTTATTGAACAAATGCCTAGTTCTCTTCTTCATTTAGTAAATATAGGTTGATTTAAGGGTTTGGTGAAAATATCAGCAATTTTATTTTCGGAGTTGATATATTCCAGAGAAATAATCTCTTTACTTATATTATCTCTAAGAAAATGATGTTTGATATCAATATGTTTAGTCCTAGCACGATGAGTAGTATTTTTAGACAAATTTATTGCACTAGAATGATCACAATAAATTGGTGATTTTGAAATTATTAATCCAAAATCTTTTAGAGTTTGTCGCATATAAATGACTTGGGAGCAAGCCAAAGCAGCAGAAATATATTCTGCTTCAGTTGTTGATAAAGAAACAATATTTTGCTTTTTGCTAAACTATGAAACTAGAGAATTCCCCAAAAAGCGACAAGTTCCACTTGTATTTTTTCGGTCAGATTTGCAACTAGCATAGTCAGCATCACAATAAGAAATTAAATCAAATAAATCATTTTTAGGGTAAAATAAACCATAGTCAAAAGTATGTTTAACATATCTTATGATACGTTTCACAGCTTTTATGTGAGTTTCTTTGGGTTGAGATTGGTATCTTGCACAGAGACAAATACTATGCATGATATCAGGTCTACTCGCAGTGATATAGAGTAGTGATCCAATCATTCCTCTATATAGTTTTTGATTTACATCTTTTGAAAGATCTTCTTTATTTAAAGCTTCATTGGTTGCCATGGGAGTGGGTTTTCCACTCGTAGTAGTCATACCAAATTTACTCACTAGATCCCTAGCATATTTTTCTTGACTAATAAAGATACCATTATCTAATTTTTTATTTGTAAACCTTAAGAAGAAAGAAAGTTCACCCATATGACTCATCTCAAACTCTTTTGTCATTATTTCATAAAATTCTTTATCCATTTCATGATTAGTTGAACCAAAAATAACATTATCTACATAAACTTGTACTAGTTGAATATCATTTTTATTTCTTTTAATGAAAAGAGTATTATTTATTTTACCAATTTCAAAATTTAATTGTAATAAAAAAGATCTTAGTCCGTCATACCATGCTCTAGGAGCTTGTTTCAAATCATATAGAGCTTTCTTAAGTTTGAAAACATGGTTTGGAAATCTTTCATCTTCAAAGAGTGGAGGTTGTTCTACGTAAACTTCCTCTTTAACAAATCCATTTAAAAATGCACTTTTAACATCCATTTGAAATAATTTGAAATTATTATAATTTGCGAAAGAAAGTAGAATTCTAATGGCTTCTAATCTTGCTACGGGTGCAAAGGTTTCATCAAAATCTATTCCTTCTTCTTGAAAATAACATTGTGCGACTAATCGAGCTTTATTTCTCACGACCTCACCAAGTTCATTCATTTTATTTTTATAAACCCATTTTGTTCCATTTATACTTTTATCCTCAGGTCTAGGAACAAGTTCCCAAACCTCATTTCTGGCGAACTGATTCAATTCTTCTTGCATAGCAAGAATCCATGAATCATCAGATGATGCTTCCTTTGGATTTTAGGTTCAATAGTTGATATAAAAGCTACATTACTCATGTTATTTAGTTGATTTCTAGTTCTAACAACAGATTCAATATTTCCTAGTATATTTTCTATAGGACGATCTTTTAATAGCCTAATTCTTTTATTAGGTTGAATGATTTCACAATTAGTTTCATTAGGTTCATTATTTAAAGTTACAAAATCTTCTTCATCTTCTATTTGTACAGTATCTTTAAAATTTTCATCAAAAGATACATGCATTGTTTCTTCAATAGTGTCAGTTCTTAAATTATAAACTCTAATGCTTTACTTCTATTAGAATATCTGATGAAGATACCTTTGTCGGATTTAGGTTCAAATTTATCTAAATTATCTTTTGTATTAAGAATAAAACACTTACTACCAAAAACTTTAAAATAAGCTACTATGGGTTTCTTATTGTAAAGTAATTCATATGGTGTTTTATTAGTTAATGGTCTAATTAAAATCCTATTTAATATATAACAAGCTATAGCGACTACTTCAGCCCAAAAGATTTAGGTAAGTTACTATCAGAAAGCATTGTTCTAGCACACTCTTGAATCGTTCTATTCTTATGTTCTACCACTCCGTTTTGTTGTGGAGTTCTTGGAAAAGAGAAATTATGAGTTATTCCCTTTTTATTGCAGAATCTCTCAAAATTTTCATCTTCAAATTCCCCACCATGATCACTACGAATAGTTATAGTTTTTAAAGAAAGTTGGTTTTGAAGTCTTTTTGTAAAAAATTTAAATGAATCAAAAGTATCACTTTTATGTTTCATAAAAATTGTCCATGTAAACCTAGAATAATCATCTACAATTACAAAGACATATTTATTGTGATTTATTGATTGAATTTGAGATGGACCAAATAAATCTAGATGAAGTAACTCAAGAGGTTTTGAAGTTGAAATCATATCTTTTAATTTGAAAGAACTCTTCCTAAGTTTTCCTAATTGGCAAGCATCACATATACTATCTACTTTAAAGTTTAACTTAGGAAGACCTCTAACTAAGTAAGTTTTGATAACCTAGATAACAGTTTGAAAATTTAAATGACCAAATCTTTTATGCCAAATCCAAGGGTCACTTGTATTAGCCAATAGACATAAGTTATCATTTGAAACTTTCATACTAAGGATGTAAATATTTTTCTTCCTAATTCCTTCAAATATAATATTTGAATTATTATCTTCAATGTGACACTTATTTTTTTCAAATTTAATCTTGTATTCTTTATCGCAAAGTTGGCTAATGCTAAGCAGATCGTGTTTCAGATTTTTAACTAATAAAACTAGAAATAGTAGGAGTTTTAGAGTTACCGACATTGCCGATGCTAATCACATATCCTTTTGAGTTGTCTCCAAAATTAACCAATCCTCCATCTTTATAGATAATATCATTCGGCATATCTGGATTACCAGTCATATGTCTTGAACATCCACTATCAAGTATCCACTTATTCTTCTTGATTTTCTCAATTTGTCCATTGAGTGTTGAATCTTCAAAGGCCATATAACATTTTTCTTTCTGCACAGAATAAAAAGTTGGTAGATAACTTGGTTTTCTATAATAACTATATGCAGACTTATGAGACAATGATGATTTGAACAATTTTAAACTAGTGTTACCAAAATCCCCAAAAATAGCCATTCTAAAAACTTTTTCAAAATTCAGATTATGAAAACTTTGAAAACCTTGCTTTGATACCAAATGTGAGAAATGCAGATTACGGATCTTAAGGCTGGAATAACACTAGAGGGAGGTGAATAGTGTTTTGTGGATTTTCTAAATCATTTTGAAACTTATGTAAATTTAATCACCAACAAATGTATGTTCACAGACACAGATATAATCACAGAATCAGACATAGATGCAAATAATAAATAAAAGCAGTAAAGGAAAGAACACACCAGGATTTTATACTGGTTCGGAGTTACCCTACATCCAGTCCAGCACAAACGTACGGATTTCTTATCAAAAATAATCTCCCAGATTACACCCACGATTTTAAGGCCACGAGGTACACCCTCCTATATTCGAGTCCGGGGCAAACTCTCTTGATTCACCAGGCCACAATATCACCTAATCGATTTCCGGGGCAACAATCACACCCAATTGATTTCAAGGCTCAACCACACCTTTTACTCAATAGTTTGATTTACAAATAATCCTATAACTCTGAATAGCACTGAGATCTTATGGAGAGAGTGGCAGAGAATCAAACAAGAGATAATCAAGTTTGATTCGCTTGGTATTTCGGTAGAGTATAGTTTAGGATTCTTTAGGATAAACGTGGAAGATGAAGAGAAGAGAAAACAAGTGAAATCTGTTGATAAATTCGTTTAGAACTACTGGTATTTATAGGAAATCAACAGCCATATCTATTCGTGAAAGGATACGACAAATAAACACTTCTTTTGAAAATTAGAATTTTGAATTTAACGGGCACCATGTCGACATGGGTTGTTGAGGGATGTCGACATGCCCTAGGCAAAATTGGTGATTTTGATTTTCTTATTAAAATTGGTTTCTATAATTTGTCAAAACGATTTCTAAACCTTTGTAAATATATTTGAATATAATTTAAACATATAAAAGAGTTTAGAAAGTAATTTTTAATATATATAATCTTAATTTATAAAGTGATTTAAAATCTGAGTAAATAAATATTTTAAAGCTAAATATTTGAAACAAGAGATAGTTTAAAATCAATGACAATTTTGAAATCAAAATATTAAAAATGATAAAGATAGTTTTGAGGCTAAAATATTTCAAACAAGGGAGATGTCTTTTTGAAAAGAAGGTTTTGAAAACATTTAAAATAAGAGATATATTTTGAAAAACATTTTTATAAAATTAGTGGATATCAAAATAGGACCACTATATGTTCCACTAAATATTGTCGTGGGTTCCATCCCACTAGGGTTCCATCCCTTTAACAGGCTCGAAGTGGATTCCATTCCACGAATAAATTTCGAATAAAGATGTAAGTGCTTTCAAGAAGTTTTAACATAATTGTAGACTCAATACTTATCTTGTACTATTAAAATCTTGAACTCTTGATAACTTGATTTCTTGATACTCATGAGTCTTCAATCTTGATATCTTTGATCTTTAAATTCATCAGTCTTGTATCTCTATACTGTACAGTCTTCATTCTTGGTACCTGCATGTTTATATCCTGCATATACATATATATCTAAACTATAATGTTAGTATTTATATTTTATAAGAAGTCCTAAGGTTTTTGTCATCAAAACCATCCTTCTCAAGGACTAACAATCTCCCCCTTTTTGATGATGACAACCTATGTTTATAAAATATACTTCTCCCTCACAATAACTCCCCTTAAAACTAATAACTCTCCCTTAATCTAAGCCTAACTACTCTATTTTATATTTCTCCCCCTTTGTCGTCAACAAAAACCAATCCTAAACTCCTCATTAATCTAATACTATTTAAATTAAATACTAATAAGGAAGTATAATAAGTGAAACAAATATTTTATTATATATGATGTTATATTTACATGTATATATGAAACATAAACATACAAATATATTTAAGTACATAAATTATAGAATAACAATACTAACGGGAGTTTTTGACAATCGGAGATTTGTGAATCGAACAATTTGGATAATGAAAACAAAAGTTTCCACGTTGTTCAACCAAATTCCCATCTTTGTCAAAACAGACTTCGCCTACACATACCACGTTGTCGTCTTCTTCCATAGGTGCTTCTTCCTCCTCCTCTTCTTCTTCCTCTTCGTTGTGCTCTAAAGGATTATGCATGTGAATGTTGGAAGAATCTTCTTCGATCACAATAGGATTTGCATGATTATCTATTATGAATTTTTGTAAATTCCGAAGATTTTTCCTTCCTTTTCTTGTTCTTTTGCCATCCTTAGTTGCACAACTTGAAATTCAGTCAACATTTGCATGGCATCCTTCATAGATTCTTCAATATTTATCACACGTGCCAATGTAGTGTGTTAGAATGGACCAGAATGAGGAGAAGGGAAAGAAATGATGTCAATTTGGTTTGATTTAGTGGAGGAGGCCATTAATTTTAATTTACAGAAGTTTTATTTCAGAGAAAGAAAAGTGAGAAGATAGAAAAATTTGAAATACATAGGTTTATATAACTACTAAACTGATTTTAGTGGGAAAATCAAATTTTAAAAATTTTGTCGTTGTATGTCGACATGGGTGGTAGGGGTATGTCGACATCCTTATGAAAAATTTGTTTTTTTTGTATATATATGTTACTATATCTATATTCTATATCTTAGTTATTGAACAAATGCCTAGTTCTCTTCTTAATTTAGTAAATATAGGTTGATTTAAGGGTTTGGTGAAAATATCAGCAATTTGATTTTCGAAGTTGATATATTCAAGAGAAATAATCTCTTTACTTATATTATCTCAGAGAAAATGGTGTATGATATCAATATGTTTAGTCCTAGCATGATGAGTAGTATTTTTAGACAAATTTATTGTTCTAGAATTATCATAATAAATTGGTGATTTTGAAATTGTTAATCCAAAATCTTTTAGAGTTTGTTGCATATAAATGACTTGGGAGCAAGCCAAAGCAGCAGAGATATATTCTGCTTCAGTTGTTGATAAAGAAACAGTATTTTACTTTTTACTAAACCATGTAACTAGAGAATGCCCCAAAAAGTGACAAGTTCCACTTGTACTTTTTCGGTTAGATTTGCAATCAGCATAGTCAGCATCACAATAAGAAATTAAATCAAATGAATCATTTTTAGGGTAAAATAAACCATAGTCAAAAGTATGTTTAACATATCTTATGATACGTTTCACAGCTTTTAAGTGAGTTTCTTTGGGTTGAGATTGGTATCTTGCACAGAGACAAACACTATGCATGATATCAGGTCTACTTGCAGTGATATAGAGTAGTAACCCAATCATTCCCCTATATAGTTTTTGATTTACATCTTTTGAAAGATCTTCCTTATTTAAAGCTTCATTGGTTGCCATGGGAGTGGGTTTTCCACTCGCAGTAGTCATACCAAATTTACTCACTAGATTACATAACAACATATATGGGTATGTGGATAATATTGTTTGATCTTAGCGTAATTTTATCTTTATTGACTTGTGCAATTCACATATGTTCATCCTATTATACACTAATATTGTGATTATAAACCATTTTTCTTTTATTTGTTTGAAAGGTACAAAATGAATTGTATGAGATATCTTTTGTAATTCTTCACATACATGACTTTATTTCCATATACATTTCATTTGCCATTCTTACACTATAATATCGATTATGCATCACATATTTTTCAGCTACTAACCTTTTTCCTTACGATTTGTAAACACAAAATAATCATTACTAAATTCAATTTTTGTTCATGTGATGTTAGTAACATATTGTGACTTGGGTTGTTATGGTAAAGATTGCCTGTACAAATACCATTATTGTACTACTTCTAACCAGTAAATTATAATTGTTTACTGTTACCGTTAGCGATTTGCTAGTTTACCGAAGATTAAGATACTGAAAAATTGGTAACTATTAACAAATTCCTCTTCTATTTTAGGTTCATTAGTAAATACTTGAACTAGTGGTATCATGAACTATTTCTGGCATTCTATCATGTATATTAGATTCTTCAAAATCGACATCAGTGTTTTCTAGTTCATCTTCAACTATCATTGTTGTTTCACATTTTGTCTCGACTTCACTGTAATATTTCCACATGTGGTAGTCTGGCATAAAACCTTTTCTATGCAAACGTAAAGCTACAGTTTCATGTTCCCGAAGTTTCTCATGATGAAATTACTACATGAACACTGGATTTCTTTCATACTTGTTTTATAATTAGATGCAATCTTTAGGAATGCTTCCACACCTTCACTAAATTCAATGGTACTTTTTTCTGACGTTCTTATACATCCAACTTTAATCTTTCAAATGTTTCACCTTGTACTCTATGAAAATAAGTGAAAAAATAATATCATACACTATTAAGTTTTATGTTATATTATTAATACCATACAATATTGTTTTCTTTTACTATTTTTTATTATTAATATCATATTGGTTAATTTTTAATTTTTAATTTATTACTAATACCATACAATATTATTAATACCATCTACCATTAAATTTTATTTTATTATTAGTATCATATACTAAAATTTTCTTTTACTGATACCATATAGTACTACTTATTAATCTCTAATTTTTATAATATGTTAATTAATATAATATTGACAAAACCACTAATTTTTATCTAATTATTAATACCATATAATATTGTTTTATTTTACTAATTTTTATTATTAATGTCATTTACGATTAATTTTTATTTTATTATTAATACCATATAATACTATTAGTATCATATATATATATATAGTTAAAAAAATTATTATAAATACCATACGATAAAATTTTCTTTTACCAATACCATATAACACAATTTATTAATCACTATTTTTTACAATATATTAACTATTATAATATTGATAATACCATTAATTTTTATATAATTGTTAATACCATACAATGTTATTTTATTTTAATAAAATCATATAATACTGTATGTTCTCTATTAATTCTTATTATATTATTATATCATGAATTTCACAATTAAGTAATAATGATAAGAGTAAACCTTGATTTAACTGGCCGGCCATCCTACCTTCCATCACAAACACAAAATATTTATGTAATCTATGAATCAATACTTTATCATAAACGATTCACAAAATTTCATCAGCACTTTGTGACGCCCCACCTCTATACCCACGCTAGCCAAGGACACTACGGGGTAATACCGTCAACTAGCACAGAGAATAAGGCTGTTGAGGAGCGACCATCTGCATAATTGCTTTGTGCGAGTACCGATATGCCAGATAAAAATATAACTTTTCATCTCTGAAGGAAATCCGACATACCGATACAAACTCAAAGCTACTACATAGTGGCTATATGGACCTCGGAAACAATTATAGAAATAAACATAACACAAATCAGTCACAGATAATTCATATCACAAAGGCAGAAATAGATATGAATATAACACATGAAAGTGTACATCAGAGTAGTGGTCAAATAAGAACCACAATAACACAAAAGAATAGATACAAGTGCTAGCCAAAAGAATATGTATACATCAAGGAGTCTAATCTCAAATGTATACAACAAAACTACTAAACTAGGGTAGTTAGCCAAAAGTCAGATGATGGTTTCAGATAGGAAGTCAAGAGGAAGCACCTGTAAAATCTCAGTCTGACCCGAGTATTATTTAATAAGAAAATAATAAACGGATCAGTCTAGCTATAATTATCAAATAAAATGAGATATAAGAAGATATATAGTAATAAAACGTATGATAACCAAAAATGTCATACTACGTCAAGTATACATTAGAAATCCACAAAAGTCATACAATATCTCAAGAATCTCATAGCGTCAAAAAGAATGTCATATTCTTTATTTAATTCACCAAACCACAAAAATGACATACATATCAATGCCAATGGTAAAAGTTGGTGAAACATAAATTCCAGAATTAATAATTAGAAATCCAGAAATCACAAAAAAAGAGGATGGCCAATCCCATAAACTAAACATCGACGCACCTAGAAAGATACGCCCCATGTAAAGTCTAGCATCGATACACCTAGAAAGATGTACTCCATGCAAAGTCGACCATCGACGCACCTAGAAAGATACGCCCCATGCTCTAACATCGACGCACCTAGAAAGATACACCCCATGCATAAATAAACATCGACGCACCTAGAAAGATACGCTCCATATAATGTCTAACATCGATGCACCTAGAAAGATACACCCCATTCAAAGTCGAACATCGACGCACCTAGAAAGATACGCCCCATGCTTTAGCATCGACACACCTAGAAAGATACGCCCCATGCATAAATAAACATCGACGCACCTAGAAAGATATGCCCCATGTAATGTCTAACATCGATGCACCTAGAAAGATACACCCCATGCAAAGTCGAACATCGATGCACCTAGAAAGATACGCCCCATGCATAGACGAACATCGACGCACCTAGAAAGATACGCCCTATGCCCCGACTTATTGAGCCGATTGCTTCACGAAGTAAACAAACATCGTCGCACCTAGAAAGGTACGACCCATGCGTAAAGTGAGACGAAGCTCAATAAAACGAAATACAGTCCTCCACATGGACAAAGAGACATCACACAATGCTAGTCTAAACCATAAAATGATCATCATCGATCATCAAGAAGTGTCAATTACACTAAGCTAGTAAATATATGAGTTTAGCTTCATGTCCCATAACCACTTGATTAACTTAAATATTTACGAACAAATTGTAGATCTCCACTAGAAAACTGTCACAAGAGATTCAATCGAACAAGTCCAAGAATTAATCGACGGAGTAAACGCAAGCGTTTCATACCACTTGTTTTACTAAGTCGTTTAATTAGATTTCTCATTCGAGTGAGATAAAGGTTTGTATATACTAGTAGATTGGAAAACGGTTTAAGAAACGAGCTTTGTAATAAAATAGTGTTGAAATCGTTTTGATGAAAGAGTTTTGATATTTACTACTAGTACAGAAACCTTTGTATATTTTAAAGTGACAAATCACAAAAACGATTGTAAAGACAATCAATCACCAAAAATGCACATTCGAAGATGTGAAGCAAATCCATAGAAATCGATACCGAATCCATCAAAGTGGATATTCCCAAAAATCCCGAAGAAGAAGTCATCAAAGTCAATAAAAGTGATAACAACTAATCGGATCAACTAAAATCGATAAACAACGGAAATTCAATCAAGAAAAGCCTAAACAGGCAAAAATGCATGCCTCCAGACGTCTGTTTTGGAATCCAGACGTCTGGATTTGTTTTCTGGAAATAGTTCATAAAGTCACCCAGACGTCTGGAATAGCCAAAATAGACGTCTGAAGCCATGGCCAGACGTCTGGTTTTGAATCCAGACGTCTGGTTTCATTCTCTGGAAATTCTCCAGAGAAACCACAGACGTCTGAAACTTCAAGTCAGACGTCTGAGACTCATCCAGACGTCTAATCTTGAATTCCAGACATCTGAAATTACTCTCTGGCATTTTTTTAATAAAATGCGTGCATACATTTTTCTCTCCAGGTCCAAACCAGACGTCTGGACTTGGTCACTAGACGTCTGGTCACCTGGTCTGGGCAACATTTTGCCTAGGCCAAAGTGGCCAAAACAATTCGGAAGCGATCGGATGAGCAATGCCGACTAAGGATTTACACCAAGCGACAACCCGGCCTTAAAGGCTCTTCGATACACCCCGAATATCAATGTCCAAATGTCCATAGAAGGACTTTTATAAAATTGGACCAAAATACCTAAATTTGGAAAATTCACCAAATCAATTCAAATCAAAAGCAAATGAATATGCACAAGTATTAGGAATTCATACCTAACAACAATGATAGCTATAGACGTAGATGTGAGATAAAAATCTCACCTTTTACACAAAAACAATGAAGAGGAAGCTATAGAGCAAGGCAAGGACAATCACTCTTCAATTCCAACCCAACAAGCTTAAATCTAAGCTTAAAAGAGAAACATTTCCTAAGTTAGGTTTAGGAATTTCTTAATTGGTAAGAGAATGAGTTGGAGAAGAAGAAGAGGGGGCTTACCAAAGCTTCTTCTATTGATTTGGAGCTAGAACTTGATTTGCAAATGGAAACTAGGGCTTGGAGTTTTAATTTCCCATTCCTCTCTCCATTGTTGCTAAAGCTTGAGTATTAGGAAAATAGAAATGAAGTAATGAAGAGGAGATGGGGTGAGACTTGGGTTAAATGAGCTGAAACACAAACCAAAGCCCTAAGTGGAAAAGTAGCAAAATTTCACTAACTCCAAACATATCAATGTTTATACTCAAAAAGGCCGCAAACGTTATTTTGAACTCAATGGGGGTGGTCTCGAGTCCTAATTCGACTGTTTGCAAAAAGTAGCTTTTCGGACTATAATCCGACTAACGACAAAATATTTAAATAAAAATATTTAAATATTCAATCATATAATATGCGGGTTGTTACAGACTCCCCTTCTTAAAGAAATTGTGTCCTCGCAATCTTAAGAAATAACTAAAAAGTAACAACCATAAAAGCATATCATCACAAAAGAAAGTTTGAAATAAGAATTTCACCATAAAGAGCACGAAAGAGTTAGCCCGAACGTGTTCGCTCGATGAATTCTCTAGATTCCCAAGAGAAATCCTTAGGATTTGAGAACCATCGGACTTTCACAAAAAGAACATCTTTATTTCGAAGGCACTCAACCCCCGAAGAAATGATGCGAATAGAATGTTGCTCAAAAGTCAAATCTGGTGAAACTTCAATCCTTACTATGACACCAGGCTCAAGAATAAAATCGGAAACCTAAAATCATTTCCATAGTTAAAAGACGTGGAAAACGTCAAGAATAGCAGAAAATTGAGCCGATGCAACGGCGTAGTACAAAAACGGTACGCCCGAGAAATGAGAAACTCGAATAATTTGGAACAACGGCGTAGTACAATAACGGTACGCCAGATGAACCAAAGCTCAAATAATTCGGAACACCGACGTAGTATAAAAACGGTACATCCAATGAACCGAAAATCCGGGACATCGATGTAGTAAAATAATAGTACGTCCGATGAACCGAACACCATAAAAGAACATCGGACGCTAGTCCATAAAAGAAATGAGATAAAGCTCAATAAAACGAAGTATATCAAAACATCCGATGAACTTGAAAAAAAGATAATTCCATTCAGACATCATCTAAGAATCAACCACCTGTTGCTTACGACTAAGCGCATTGGCAACACGATTTCCCTTCTGGGAATAAAAAGAATATCAAGATCATAAGATGCAGGAACTCGAGTCAACATGAAGTTCCTTATGAGAAAATAAATATTCCTAAGATTTATGATCGAGGTGGAGAACAAATTTCTCCCCCAAAAATGATGATGCCAAAGTCTAAAAGCGAAAACAATAGCCGCGAGCACTAGATCATGAGTGGCATACCTAGTCTCGATCGGCTTTAATGATTTAGAAGCACAAGTGATAGCACGTTCTCTTTGGCAAGAGAACGGCATTCAAACCAATACGATTAGCATTGGTACTAAAGATAAAGTCTTGGTTCCCTTCAGGAATCACAAGAATAAGAGTATCGAAAAGAAAGAATTTCTTTTAAATAGTCTTCTTTCCCAAAAAGCTAAAACTTTCAAAATTACATTTATTTTTATGTAATAATCTTTCTAGAAAAATTTACATTTTTACAAGTCAATATATTGTGTCTGACTGTCTCATCAAAGCGTTTAGGAGATTCTTATCGATAACGTTGATCAGGCGCATCGACCAGAATTCTTAAAGCACTCAATGGGCAATACAATCACAAAATCATCTTCTATACGATAAAAATATCTCTCAAAATTTTTACGAATATTCTCTGTTCTTTTAAGAACAAAAATCCAATTGTACTTGTAAATATCTTATGAAAAAGATTTGCAAAATTTTAAATCGCTATTTTCATCCAAAATCAATAAATACATGAATGGTCTCATTGAGATATTCGTAGAATACTCGATTCATAAAATGGATGAAATAAGCCGGACAAACTGAATGACATGATTAGTCATTCATAAGAATCATAACGAGTGCGGAATGCGGTAAGTGGAATGCTAACTTCCGCAACACGTAGCTAATGAAAACCGTTGGCAAGGTCGAGCTAAAAAGACCTTATCACCACTAAATAGATTTCTTAGGAGATAATCCTAAGGCAAACTCAAAAATACCGGAAAATTCTCAAACTACATGAATGAGAGAAACATCACTTTCCTCATCAAGTGGGCTTAAAGAATAAAATGATTCCATCAAATTGGAATCAAAATCATAGAGGAAAAACAGAAATCTGCTTAACAGATAGGAAATGTCGAAGATGAATAGTCTGCTTGGAAAAATAGGATATGAGCTTCACAATTATTAAGCCAATCCTTTCACAAAAATTAATTCCGAAGCCTAAATAGAAATCGGCTCGGAAGGAAAAATCACATAAAATAATTTCGACATCAATAAAAAGCAAATTGAGTGTTGCGGATCCACCAATCCGGATTCGCAATCCTCAAAGAAGTCATCAAGCCCAGAAATGTTTAAAGAAAATGAATCACAAGTTCTTTTGATATAAAAATAATGAGATGAAACCCACATCAAAAAGAACTCGAATAAGATAATCACAAAATAAATGTCATCAAGGATAGAATAAAAAATACATTGACCAAGAAAAGTGTTACAAGGGCTTTCCCTCCTTCTTGCTTTGAAGTATGGGACATGCAGATATATGGTGCCCCAAATTTTTGCAATAATGACAAAAGAGAGGGTCCGGACACCTATTAGCATAATGGTCCGAGGAACCACAATTTTAGCATTGTCCATGACTATTGGGGTATTTGCTACAGAAGTTGTCTACTTCCCTTTCTTGTCGGGATTGGGACCTTTAAACTTAATAGGCCTCTTCATGTTATTGTTGAAGTTCTGTTTGACACGCACAACTTCAACATCACTTTCTCTATCGGACTCTTCAAGCCGAAGAGCGATATCAACAAGCTGATCGAAAGAAACTTCCAGTTTCAGAAGTAAAGTCTTTTTGAGGTTCTTATTCAACCCATAGACAAACCTCTGATTTTTCTTCAATGGGGTATTAATGTATTCAACCCCGTATTTAGAAAGAGATTCGAAAGATGCGACGTAGTCCGTCACAGAAGATTCACCTTGAACAAGGTCGATAAAACGCCGGGCCAAAGTTACTTTTTCAGCCTCCGGCACAAATTTCAATTCGAATCTTTCCCGGAATTGCTCCCAAGTGAGATCCGCTTCAACGATTTCAGAAATAAGAATCTCATACCAATCCAATGCTCTTTCTTGGAGCATGCTAGAAGCCACTTGGACTCGGTGGAGATCAACAAGATTCATGCGAGAAAAGACTCGATCGCATGTTCTAAGCCAAGCTTGAATTTCAATGACGCTCTCGGAACCCCTGAATGGCCTTCCACCCAAATCGGTATAATCCCTGCACAAGCGTGCAAAACCAGATTTAGGATGAGTAGGCTGTGGAACGGGTTCGGTAGCTCGGGCATTGTTCACAAGATCAAGAAGTTGCTGGGCAGACATAAATACTCCCTCCTGAGGAGTAGCACTTGATTGACCGACGTTGGTACAGCCAGATCTAACCATTTCTCTTCTTTAAAAAAGAAAGAAGAAGAAAAAGTTTTTCTCAGAATGAATATCAAACAATCATGATTGATAAAACAAGGAATCATAAAAAGAAAATAGGATAGAACGGTCCGAAGATTCGAATCAAATCCTATGGCAGATTCCTAAGAAAGACTTAGGACAATGATCTTTGCTAGATTATTCTACATTGTTCCGAAGTTTGGCTCTGATACCAAGCTGTGACGCCCCACCTCTATACCCACGCTAGCTAAGGACACTACGAGGTAATGCCGTCAACTAGCACGGAGAATAAGGCTGTTGAGGAGCGACCATCTGCATAATTGTTTTGTGCGAGTACCGATATGCCAGATAAAAATATAACTTTTCATCTCTGGAGGAAATCCGACATACCGATACAAACTCAAAGCTACTACGCAGTGGCTATATGGACCTCGGAAACAATTATAGAAATAAACATAACACAAATCAGTCACAGACAATTCATATCACAAAGGCGGAAATAGATATGAATATAACACATGAAAGTGTACATCAGAGTAGTGGTCAAATAAGAACCATAATAACACAAAAGAATAGATACAAGTGCTAGCCAAAAGAATATGTATACATCAAGGAGTCTAATATCAAATGTATACAACAAAACTACTAAACTAGGGTAGTTAGCCAAAAGTCAGATGATGGTTCCAGATAGGAAGTCAAGAGGAAGCACCTGTAAAATCTCAGTCTGACCCGAGTATTATTTAATAAGAAAATAATAAACGGATCAGTCTAGCTATAATTATCAAATAAAATGAGATATAAGAAGAGATATAGTAATAAAACGTATGATAACCAAAAATGTCATACTACGTCAAGTATACATTAGAAAGTCCACAAAAGTCATACAATATCTCAAGAATCTCATAGCGTCAAAAAGAATGTCATATTCTTTATTTAATTCACCAAGCCACAAAAATGACATATATATCAATGCCAATGGTAAAAGATGGTGAAACATAAATTCCAGAAGTCACTAAATAGAAATCCAGAAATCACAAAAAAAGAGGATGGCCAATCCCATAAACTAAACATGACGCACCTAGAAAGATACGCCCCATGTAAAGTCTAGCATCGATACACCTAGAAAGATGTACCCCATGCAAAGTCGAACATCGACGCACCTAGAAAGATACGCCCCATGCTCTAACATCGACGCACCTAGAAAGATACGCCCCATGCATAAATAAACATCGATGCACCTAGAAAGATACACCCCATGCAAAGTCGAACATCGACGCACCTAGAAAGATATGCCCCATGCTCTAGCATCGACGCACCTAGAAAGATACGCCCCATGCATAAATAAACATCGACACACCTAGAAAGTTACGCCCCATGTAATGTCTAACATCGATGCACCTAGAAAGATACACCCCATGCAAAGTCGAACATCGACGCACCTAGAACGATACGCCCCATGCATAGACGAATATCGACGCACCTAGAAAGATACGCCCTATGCCCCGACTTATTGAGCCCATTGCTCCACGAAGTAAACAAACATCGTCGCACCTAGAAAGGTACGACCCATGCGTAAAGTGAGACGAAGCTCAATAAAACGAAATACAGTCCTCCACATGGACAAAGAAACATCGCACAATGCTAGTCTAAACCATAAAATGATCATCATCGATCATCAAGAAGTGTCAATTACACTAAGCTAGTAAATATATGAGTTTAGCTTCATGTCCCATAACCACTTGATTAACTTAAATATTTATGAACAAATTGTAGATCTCCACTAGAAAACCGTCACAAGAGATTCAATCGAACAAGTCCAAGAATTAATCGACGGAGTAAACGCAAGCGTTTCATACCACTTGTTTTACTAAGTCGTTTAATTAGATTTCTCATTCGAGTGAGATAAAGGTTTGTATATACTAGTAGATTGGAAAACGGTTTAAGAAACGAGCTTTGTAATAAAATAGTGTTGAAATCGTTTTGATGAAAGAGTTTTGATATTTACTACTAGTATAGAAACCTTTGTATATTTTAAAGTGACAAATCACAAAAACGATTGTAAAGACAATCAATCACCAAAAATGCACATTCGAAGATGTGAAGCAAATCCATAGAAATCGATACCGAATCCATCAAAGTGGATATTCCCAAAAATCCCGAAGAAGAAGTCATCAAAGTCAATAAAAGTGATAACAACTAATCGGATCAACTAAAATCGATAAACAATGGAAATTCAATCAAGAAAAGCCTAAACGGGCAAAAATGCACGCCTCCAGACGTCTGATTTGGAATCCAGACGTCTGGATTTTTTTTCTGGAAATAGTTCATAAAGTCACCCAGACATCTGGAATAGCCAAAACAGACGTCTGGAATAGCAAAACAGACGTCCGAGCCATGGCCAGTCGTCTGGTTTTGAATCCAGACGTCTGGTTTCATTCTCTGGAAATTCTCCAAAGAAACCCCAGATGTCCGAAACTTCAAGTCAGACGTCTGAGACTCATCCAGACGTTTGATCTGGAATTCCAGACGTTTAAAATTAGTCTCTGGCATTATTTTAATAAAATGCGTGCATACATTTTTCTCTCCAGGTCCAAACCAGACGTCTGGACTTGGTCACCAGACGTCTGGTCACCTGGTCTGGGCAACATTTTGCCTAGGCCAAAGTGGCCAAAACAATTCGGAAGCGATCGGATGAGAAATGGCGACTAAGGATTTACGCCAAGCGACAACCCCGCCTTAAAGGCTCTTCGATACACCCCGAATATCAATGTCCAAATGTCCATAGAAGGACTTTTATAAAATTAGACCAAAACACCAAAATTTGGAAAATTCACCAAATCAATTCAAATCAAAAGCAAATGTATATGCACAAGTATTAGGAATTCATACCTAACAACAATGATAGCTATAGACGTAGATGTGAGATAAAAATCTCACCTTTTACACAAAAACAATGAAGAGGAAGCTATAGAGCAAGGCAAGGACAATCACTCTTCAATTCCAACCCAACAAGCTTAAATCTAAGCTTAAAAGAGAAACATTTCCTAAGTTAGGTTTAGGAATTTCTGAAATTGGTAAGAGAATGAGTTGGAGAAGAAGAAGAGGGGGCTTACCAAAGCTTCTTCTATTGATTTGGAGCTAGAACTTGATTTTCAAATGGAAACTAGGGCTTGGAGTTTTAATTTCTCTCCTCTCTCCATTGTTGCTAAAGCTTGAGTATTAGGAAAATAGAAATGAAGTAATGAAGAGGAGATGGGGTGAGACTTGGGTTAAATGAGCTGAAACACAAACCAAAGCCCTAAGTGGAAAAGTAGCAAAATTTCACTAACTCCAAACATATCAATGTTTATACTCAAAAAGGTCGCAAACGTCATTTTGAACTCAATGGTGGTGGTCTCGAGTCCTAATTCGATTGTTTGCAAAAAGTAGCTTTTCGGACTATAATCCGACTAACGATAAAATATTTAAATAAAAATATTTAAGTATTCAATCGTAAAATATGCGGGTTGTTACACACTTCCTCTTATTCTTTGTGTTGTAGATAAATAAATGTACATGGAGAATAAAATAGGAAGTGCTGTTAAAATTATGTGAACCGTTTGGAATAAAATATTGATTTATGACTTCTGTATATATTTTTGTGTTTATAACTTGACCAATACTAGGATGAATCCAGCTAATGTTATATCCAATGAATATTGATTTTCATTTTAGTAAAAATGACTATCAACATAACGATTTTGACAAAACTGTTAGATGGGGCCAACCAATATATGGGTTCTCATCAATTGAACTAAAACTACAAAATCAAAGTATAAAGTAATTCCAAATTCATTCATATACAAATAAATTTGTATTCTACCATTTAACACATATTTTATTTATAACCAATTCATTACAACCAAACTATTATTATAATAATCAATTAAAATTAGAGAATCATAAATGAATATTATAAATATGAAAGAACCATACCGATGAAGCTTTGGAGCTAGGTTCATGGCTAAAGGAATTGGAATAATGGTAGCTTTGGAAGCATTAAAATTAGCTTTAGAGGCATCAAAAGGATGGGTTTTATAGATGGAGGCATCGATTATGACTTTTGCAGAGTAAACGTCAATGAAGGCATCAATGGGGGCATCGACAATGAGTGTCGATTGGTTCTTCAGAGGTTGTAGTGGTCGAAGGAGTAAGCATCGACAAGACTTTAGAGCATCTTTGGATGTGGGTTTGTGGCCGAATAAAGTGGAGTACAATGATGGAGGTAGGTTCATGGTCAAAGGAAGCGAAGAAGAAAGGAGGGTTTTAATTTTTGATTTGGCTAAAATGAAATGGGGAAAGGATTTGGGTGTGGGTAGGTTGTAGCGGAAATAACTCATTGGTATGCCTTTAAAAGTTTTAACGATGCACCAACGACTTATATGTTTTGACCAGTTACCGATGTCACTACTTGCTTTGTGTCGTCAAAATATCATCTGTAACTCTTCGTAGTTAAATTGTTCATTTTCTAGTTGTGATAGAACTGATGTTATGATTTTAAAATTTGACGTTTAAGCATTTAAATTTCAAACTATAATCTTTTATCCTTTATGCACAGAGCATGAACCCTTTGCACCATATATTATTGTCTTTTAAATGCATATCATTTTGCAGTTTATTTGAGGATTGCCTGCCATTTTGTACTAACTACTTTGTGGATGCGCAAAGCATATGCCATTGGATCTCGTATTATTGATCTCTTTTTTCTACAATCCTCTTCTTTTTCCATTGAAATTTTTTCTGTTAGTGGCTTTTATTTGTATAATTTAATAGAGGCTGATGTAAGTTATATGAGAAACTTTAGTTACAGTATATCATCTTACTCATATTATCAAATATTAACCTATGCATTAACACTTAATCTGCCATTTTATGTGCGCAAACTACTATGGTGCCTACAAACTTGTATGATCGACTATTAGCATAAATTTTAGTAAACTTGTATGATCATTTTATCTTGAAAGAAAGAAAGAGAAGAAGAAGAGAGAAAGAGAAGAAGAAGAGAGAAAGAGAAGAAGATGTGGGAATAGTCTCATATTGCAAAATAGAAGAAAGCATATTTGTTTAAATATACTTTCCATAAGAGAAAGGGTGAGCCCTTTTGGAATTCAATTACATCCTCTTGGGTTGAAGAGGGATACCATGCCTGTTAACACACACAACCACCATATGCCCGATCGGTTGAAATTTTTTTAGGTCCAAACATAATTTCTGACAACATTATTTTATTTAAAATAGGCTAGTTTTTAGCCTATTTGCAGATCTAGAAAAATTTGAATTTTTGACCAAAGAGCAAAGGCAGAAATTGAACAGTCAGAAATGAACAGAAGCTTCATTTCAGTTATGGGCACGTTTATTGGCGGATGGTTGCATCTATCGGTGAACGGGTATGAACTTTGGCGACTATATAAAGTCGTTGCACCCTCTTTCCCAAATTAGTTGGAATAATTCCAAATTTCTTCTTCTTTCTTTCCTCTTAGCCTCTGGTTTTCATTTTAGAAAAAAACATATCAGGTTTGTGATACTACAAATCTCAAACTCAAAACTCTTATTCACCACAGTCGTTCTGGAAGATAGTTTGAATCGATTTTGGTAGTCCAACCTCAATAGATTAAAGAGATTAACATCTTGACTCCATTGTATATTGAAAAACGGTTTATTTACTCTAAGCACACATTCGATTGTTTAACCTAGTAGAGATGATAAATATTGTCTTAAGGAAAGTAACATCAACATGTTGTGAAGCGATCTTTGCTAGTTTCACCAATTCAACCATTGTCTCAAATCCCAAAATAAAAAATTTAAACCAATAATCTATAGACGATATCCCAATAATGGCACCACATTGATAGAGTTCACTTTAGATTTTACAAAATTGGAGAGATTTGATCGCATTAATTTTGTTCGCTGGAAGAATAAAATGCACTTTATTGGAGGAATTGAAAGTTGTATATGTATTAACCATGCCAAAACCTAAGGAGGAAAAGAATGCAAATATTGCGGATGCAAGCCACAACTCAAATGGGAACGGGATGACTATATTTGACAAGTGGAGCATATGAAATGGTATGACGGATACGTTGTTCGATATGTACTACAATAAACCGACTACATATGATGTTTGGCATGCGCTTGAAGAAAAATACCTGATGGAGGACCCAATGAGTAAGAAACTTGTAGCTACTAAAATTTCAGTTACAAAATGAAAGATGATAAGCGGATAGTAGAGCAGCTCAACAATATTATGCATATACTGAACAATTTAGCCAGGATAAAATAAATAAGGATGAAGAGATTAAAGCCTCATTCATAATAGATAAACTTTCCTCTTCTTGGAAAGATCAAAGGAAAATATAAAAATACAAAAAGGGGGAAATGAGTCTAGATGTAACGACCCGGAAATTTTTAACGATTTTATAGCGTAATTAACTAATTTTTTTCTTGAAATTAAACAATAAAATTTAGCAATGAAAATTTGACATTTGGAATGCGTCTATTAAAACGTAGCAAATGTCCTATTTTCATCAGAAAATATGGAAGTTTATTTTGTTATGTAATTTTCAATTTCAATTTAAAATCAGTTAATTTGATGAAAATAAAATATTTTCGAAATCTAAATATTTTTATATAATAAAAATGAAGATCATTTTCTGAGTGAGACGTCATATTTCATTTCGCTAAATTTGGACTGCTATAGCCCCGTTTATCTTATTTTCGGCGTTTTAGCAGCATTTTTGGCAGCGAATGTCGATTTTTGATAGGATTGTCATATCGCTGATATCCATGTACCGTTCTATTCGTCTCGTTGTGCTGATCTTCGTAGTATATTGTGTCTAGTACGCAGCGAAATCTGTGAAACGGTTAGCCGTATCAGTACCCGTTTCGTGCCTTTTGGGTATTGTGTCCATTCAATTTCCACCGTGTATTAACCCAACATCCCTTAGCCTTTTATATTCCTGAAAATTCAGTTTTGACTTTCTCCATTCCCAATAGTTTATATATATTTTTGGTTCATCTCTTCAAATTCATTCTCTCTCTCTTTAGTCTGTTTTTCTTTAAAAAAAATTATGACAGCACATATTATTTGAGAAAGTTGGCTCCTCCTTCATTCTTTTCGTAACCCATCAACCTCCTTCTTTTGCCGAGATCTTCCATCGTTCCATCGCGTCCATCGATCTGTCACCGTAATCCCGGACAACTGCCATGCCGCCACGCTCTACCCACTGTGCCCACACTGCAACTCCAACCGACGCTCCTACCTGCCCATCAACTTTTCTCCCATGTGCAACCATCCCCTTGACCTTACAACTCATGCAAGCTCGCCACCTCGCTTCTTTTTCTCTACCAAACCTCCTTTCAGATCTGCTCCGCCTTTGCCATCCAGTGACCATTCCGTCTTTTCTCAGCCATTGCTCCGCCTCGAGCAACCACTGCTCCGCAACGAGCAACACTACACCACCCCCCAAACGAACATATACCCTAGCACTGCCAGCAAGAGAACCGATCACCACCCTCTCTCCATACGAACTCACCACCCACCATTCTCCTATACAAGCACAGCCACATCTTTAGATCATGGCCGAACCTATCCATTAATCTCTGACTAACCATGCTCCTCACTGCCATAAACGCAAGCCCTTCTCTTTGTTAATAATAGTAATTTTTTTTGAAAGCATGCATATATATATATATATATATATTCCCTTCTCCTTGCTGAAGCTAACCCATGCAACCATCACAAGCCGTGCTCACCCACCCTGATAGCACCGAGCTCCTATTTTCCCGTGTTGACAGCCAACCTACAGTGAGCAACCCGACCACAAGCTCGTACACCCTTCATTTGCAACCGCAGCCCACTCACCTCTTTCTCTGACCATCGAACTAACCTCCCCCCTCACCGATAGTAGCATCACTCTAGGCCTTCCTCCACTTCAGCCGTGCACTTCATCCCCTCCTCACACAACCATCTTTTATAAACGGTTTATATATAAAAGTCTGTAAGTATACATATATATTGATTTTTAGTATTGATTTTTATAGTATATAGATATATTCATTTATATATATATATGTTTTAATAAATGTTGATATATAAATATTTTGTGATAGCTTTAAAAATATATATTATATTTAAATGTTCATTTGAATTTTTTTGAAAGAAATATATTTAGAGATTTTGATTTTATTTGATGTGTTTAAGAAATAATGACTTTGAAATATAATATATAGATTTTTTTTAAATATGCGTTTTCAAATTGAATATTGATTTTAAAATATAATATATATATTTTATATAAAAATATATATATGTTGTTTCATCGATCTCGGGTCCACCTTGCTCTAATTTGGGATTGGTCGTTTGGATTGGTCGTTTGTCTAGTTCGTGATTCAATTCGTAGCTTATCGAGTTATCTAATTTCTCTAGCCTCAAAAGGTGAGTAATCACTCATAATTAACATTCTTATATTTAGTAAATTAATTCACATGAAATGATGATTGAAATATGCTGTTAAATTTGAATTGTTAAGTTATTTAATTGTTAAATATGATATGCCATTATCTGCAATTGTTTACCTATGACATATGACACCATAACCTGTTGTATATATATTATATTTAAATTTGTTACTGATGGTATATGCCTGTTGTTGATATGTTATATTATTATCATATTTATTCTCACTCTGCAAGTTCCCTGTTAGTTTAGAATTCCCTATGGGTTGAAATGATACATACACGAACGATCTTATAGATTAGGGGAAAATCGCTATGGGTTGAAATGATAAACCCAAGCGATTTTCATTGATTTTGAATCTTGGGATTGCGGGTTGAAATGATATATACCCGCAAATATTAACGTTTGCAGATTGAAATGATAAATATCTGTATCACTTGACCATAGGATAGAAAATTATATACGGACACCGTTGTCTAATTTTAAATGATTTCCAGAATTTTGAAAAGGAAAATATGTGGGTTTAATAAATAAGTATTTTTTAAAATATAATATAAATATTTTATTTTAATATGTGTAAATTTTAGATTTTAAATTATATGTTTGGAAATTTTGAAATTGTAAGTTAAGTTTTGGAAAATGTAAATTTTAAGATTTTACTTATAATTTTACTATTTTAAAATATATAAAATAAGATTTAATAAAATAAAAAATATTTAATAATAAGTTTTAATTTAATAAAACTCAATATAATAAGATTTAATAAAATTTGAATTAATTAGTATATGTAGAATATGTTTAAAATACTTATTTAAAATTTATATTAATATTTTAAAATAGATTTTGTAATAACTTTAATAAATAGAGGTTGGGAAGATAAATTAAATAAGAATTGATTGGTAATTTAATTGGTTAAAATTGAATTTAAATTAGAATTGATTTATAATTAAATTTGTCTAGAATTTAATTCAAATAAGGTTTGATTGAACTTATTAATTGTGAGATTTTGAAAGGTTTGATTTTATAACTTGATTTGATAAAGGTGATTAAATGAATATTTTCAACTTTAAATAAAACTGAAATTGAATATTGAATATTAGTTAAACTGTAATATGGGATTTTATTTAAATGTTATTAAAGATGATTGGTGAATAATTTGAAATATTAAATAGGATTAAAGTTGAAATTTTGAAATATGAATGAAATTATCAAATTGAGTTATTTTAAATTGTCCGAATATCAAAATGTATTGAATTGGAAATGGTTTAAATTTGTAATTCCAACCTGGATTTGAAATCGACATAAATTTATAATGGTTTTAATGAGAATTCGAATTGAACCTTTTATTTTAAATTGTTTAGTTGAGATTTGATTTAAATTGAATTTTGGAACTTAAGTTGATTTGAATTGATTTGTGAAATTGGAAGAAACAATTCTAATTTGAAACTATTTCGATATAAACTCTTTTAATATACAAACTATTTTTAATCCATAACCTATTTTTTTAATACACAAACTATTTTTAATTTATAACTATTTCAATATATATAAACTATTTTCAAAATTTAAACAGTTTAAGTTGGAACTGTTATGATTTAGATTTAATGGATTTAAATGTGAATATTTTGATATGACGGTTTAAACTATTTTGTGGCTATGATTTTAGAAGCGAATATGATTCTGAAAGTGATATGATTTTGAAATGATAGGATATTTTGATATGAAGTATGAACTGTTTGAAATGATTATAAAAGTGATTTTATAAAAACAACCACGGTGTGAAATAAGCGTTTGGTTGTTAAAGAGACCGGGATCAGATATTGTCATACTCTCTACCAACACCGAAAACCACTTTAACAACTGTGCACGTGGTGGAGATTCCAAAATGAAGTAGGATGGTTTGGCGATGATTCTATATGAGGTATTAATGCAGCCCTGACTCCTGCGAGTTAGCTTGATGTGGCTAAAACAGGAGCTATACCGGGCCAAGTGGGGTCGCTTCCCCCATCGGGCACATTTCTTCGGTACCATTCTATTACTTTGTCATTCGATTGGGTGCACCTTTGATTTGGGAGTGTGTCTCATGGTGGGCGGTAGTAGCTGCTATGCGTTACCACCAGTCTGGGAGTGCAAACGACAAAATCCTACCCCGGCGTTGCCTCGCGTGCCTTGTCACATACCTTATCGTGCCTTCTACGAGTTTTGTTTGTACCGTACCTATGGAGTGCCCTCTTAGTAAACCACCAGTTTGGTGGAGCTTACAGTACTGTATAGACAATGAGAATATATAAAATGTGTTAAGAGGGATATGGGTAACGCCTTAACACTATTTTAATAGTTTACTTTACTATAGACATTATTATGTAGCGTATTGTACTATGTATGTAGATAGTTTAACATATCCTTAAAGGATGAGAATCCCAAACATCCCTTATGTTATATTGTATTTCACTTGACATTTCACTTGAGTTGATTTACTGGTATAAGAATGTTAATCCTGACTCGAGTGTTTGTGTTTTGCTTTATGCTCGGGTCAGACCGAGTGTCATAGCATTTGAGACTCACCTTTGGAGCTTGGAGTTTTGCTTGAAGATCTGTCTTATATCTATTCAGCTTCCAATTGTTTTGTGCATACTTGTCATTTCCTTTTGTATTGACACTTCTATGTACTGGATATCTGTTGTATATTGTTTTAAACTCTGATGTTTATATAGTAGCTTCATGAACTACTATTTATCTATTCCGCTACTTATTGTTATTTTACTCTGTGTTTGTGATTCTGTGATTGATTTATTTACTGTATATGCTGAGTGTTTCCAAATATAAACTAACAGTCTGTGTTTTTGAGCGATTCAAGTCTAACATGTGTGTCTGCTTATGCACTTGGTTGGTGCAGCATGATAGGGTGTTCTCTCTTCTTGGTTTGGTAGCGAACGGATGGCTCTTACTCCTACATGTCCCGCGGGGTTGGTGCAGTCGAGAGGCTGGCCGTAAAAGTAGAACACAGGTACGGCTGTATGCTACAATGGGCGTTACCCCATTGGCGTGGTCCCATTATAGTTGGTCAAAGCTCTGGTTTAGGCAAAACTTAGCATATGGAGTAAAACACTCATTAGAGATAGGGTAGTAATACTCTAGAATGAGTGGAATTGATTACAGAATCATATTCGTTCGAGCTTGATTTTTTTTTGAATTTTGGAACTCTTCCTTTGTTCTGAAATCCATTCTTATCTTGTCCTGTTCTTGTTCTTTTGATATTGGAGCATGCCACAGCTTCAACCTCAACTGTCAACTTCATCCTTGTGAGTGACTGATCACATCGGCGGTCCCACCAACCTCTGTATGATTTGTAAAGGAGTGAAACTCCTTTACAACAGGCGTCGATTCATTGGAGATATCTATGTCCTCGTTTTACGATGCTGTTATTTCTTGCTAAGCCCGAACCGTTCTCTAGTAGACGACCGGGTTATTCTCTTGTAATTAATGTCGATTGCCTCTGGATTATGCAGCCAGTTCTATCTTTTCGCTTGATTCTCAAGCCTAGTGATCTTGACTCCACCCCTATAGTCATAGATTATCCTGATGTTTGGTGAAGTCACTTCTCTTCCTCTCAAGTGGAAAATTTGAAATCCGCTTCGATGTTATCCCTGGAGCTCGACCTGTTGTCCTACCTCCCGGACGAGTGGGTACCATGAATGGTTAGCCATCTTCTTTGGATTAACTAATGCTCTTGCCTTCTTCGTTGATATCATGAATCGCGTTTGCCGCGATGTTCTCAACGAGTTTGTTCCCATTTTCGTTGATGGTATTCCCGTCTTTTCTAAGTCTCAGTTGACTCGTTTAAGGTCGTTCTGATTAATATAAGTCTATCCATCTTTACTCTTTTGCAATTTAATTATTTTATCTTCCATTCGAACACAACTCCTTGGTTAGAATCCTCTTTGACTAGGGTCCCTCTAGATCTGAATCCCTATCCTTGTTTAAATCCATTATTGAATCATCCTATGAGGGAGTGTATTTGAAATTGATATAAAATTGTTTCATATTGTGTTGTTTGAGTTGTTAAGTTTGATTTGGGATTTCGATCGATTCGTCTGGCCAACGCTATCGATAGAAATTCCCAAACACTTGAATAGAGAAAACTGACACAATGTTGTTTTCAAAATTAATAAATGGAATAATTTTGTATGACTATATTTTATATATAAGTATAGTTTTCTAAAATTGGATAGTCAAATGAATTGGTTGTAGAAATAATAATACTAGATTATCATTTATTGTTTTGTCAACAATCCTAAACCACCAACTATTGTTGTATATTATAAGGTGATGAAACTTTAAAGCATGTTTTATAAATTTAATTTGCGAATGAAATGAACTTAAATTAAGGATTTGAGAATTAAATTTCTTTTGCTTTACAAATTTTTCTTTTCAAAGTTTCGAAAATATATTATTTGAAGTATTTTGAATAGAAATTGTTTCCAAAGAAATTTTAAATGAAGTAAGCCAGTACTCTCCTCGTTTGTCGCTGGAAAATAATTTTGGTTATGACTACAGCATCATCGACATTCATTTTTGAGTCTCAGAGTGGAGAAACCACTTAGTAACTTTGCTACACTTTTGTTTTGAATTGGATTTGAATTTCTTGAGTATGATTTGATATAATATATATATATATATATGTATATATTTATTTCAAAATGGTTTGAAGTGAAACCGAAAATTTAACTCTTAAGTTTTATATTAAGTGATGGTTTTCAATTATTGAAATGAAGCAAAATTTAGAATAATTGAAGTGTCTAAAATGAGAAATGGAATTGAAACAACTTGAAACAGTTGAACTAGGATAAAATTTATTTGTATGATACTCAATTGCATTCTAGAACATATATAACTTGCCTCAAATATTCAAAAGTTAAAATGTTTATGAGAATATGTAATTGAATAATATACAATATAAATGTAAGTAATAAGTTGTCCAAAAATGAAATTTATAGGGTTTTGAATTGATTTTTGTATCTGGTACTATGTATTTTGAATTTATCTTTCCCTTTTGTTGTTTCTATTCTCCCATCTCGTTCTTTTTCGGGGACGAAAAGTTTTGAGTGGGGAAGAGTGTAATGACCCGAAATTTTTTAACGATTTTATAGCGTAAGTAACTAAATTTTTTCTTAAAATTTAATAATAAAATTTAGCAATGAAAATTTGATATTTGCAATGCGTCTATTAAAACGTAGCAAAAGTCGGATTTTCATCAGAAAATATGGAAGTTATTTTGTTGTGTAATTTTCAATTTCAATTTAAAATCAGTTAATTTGATGAAAATAATATATTTTCGAAATCTGAATTTTTTTATATAATAAAAATATAAATCATTTTCTGAGTGAGACGTCATAATTCGTTTCGCCAAATTTGGAATGCTATAGCCCCGTTTATCTTATTTTCGGCATTTTAGCAGCATTTTTGGCAACGAATATCAACTTTTGATTGGACTGACGTATCGCAGATATCTATGTACCATTATATTTGTCTCGTCATGCTGATCTCCGCAGTATATTCATTTGTGTATTTTGGTGTCTGGTACGTGGCGAAATCTACGAAACGGTTAGCCGTATCGGTACCCGTTTCGTGCCTTTTGGGTTTTGTGTCCATTCAATTTCCACCGTGTATTAACCCAACAGCCATTAGCCTTTTATATTCTTGAAAATTCAGCTTTGACTTTCTCCATTCCCAATAGTTTATATATATTTTTGGTTCATCTCTTTAAATTCATTCTTTCTCTCTTTAGTCTGTTCTTCTTAAAAAAAATTATGACAACACATATTATTTGAGAAAGTTGGCCTCCTCCTTCATTCTTTTTGTAACCCATCAACCTCCTTCTTTTGCCGAGATCTTCCATCGTTCCATCACGTCCATCGATGCGCCATCGTAATCCCTGACAAGTGCCATGCCGCCACGCTCTACCGACTGTGCCCACATTGCAGCTCCAACACACGCTCCTACCTGCCCATCAACTTTTATCCCACGTGCAGCCATCCCCTTGACCTTACAATATACGCAAGATTGCCACCTCATTTCCTTTTCTCTACCAAACCTCTCTTCAGTTCTGCTCCGCCTCCGCCATCCAGTGACCATCCCGCCTTTGCTCAGCCATTGCTCCGCCTCGAGCAACCACTGCTTCGCATCGAGCAACACTACAACACCCTCCGACCGAACACATACCCCAGCGCCACCAGCAAGAGAACTGATCACCACCCTCTCTCCATACGAACCCGCCACCCACCATTCTCCTATACAAGCACAACCACATCTGCAGATCATGGCTAAACCTATCCATCAACCTCTGACGAACCATGCTCCTCACAGCCATAAATGCAAGCCCTCCTCTTTGTTAATAATATTAAAAAAAATTGAAAGAATGTATACATATATTCCCTTCTCCTTGCAGAAGCTAACCCATGCAACCATCACCAACCATGCTCACCCACCCTGACAGCACCGAGCTCCCATTTTCCCGTGTTTCCAGCCAACCCACAGCGAGCAACCCGACCACAAGCTCGTACACCCTTCATTTGCAACCGCAGCCCACTCACCTCTCTCCGACCATCGAATTAACCTCTCCCCTCACCGACAACAGCATCACTCTAGGCCTTCCTCCACTTCAGCCGAGCACTTCATTCCCTCCTCACACAACCATCTTTTATAAACGGTGTATATATAAGTCTGTAAGTATACATATATATTGATTTTTAGTATTGATTTTTATAATATATAGATATATTCATTTATATATATGTTTTAATAACTGTTGATAATTTGAAATGTATATGTATATAATATGTTAGGTTAATATTTTGAAATAAATATGTATCATATATATATATATATTATTTTATGGGTTTTGAATTAAAATTCGATTTTTAATTTATATATAGAGAGTTTATTTTGATATGTGATTCAATTTGAATATTGATTTTAAAAGAAAATATATAATATAAAGATTTTGTAATAGCTTTAAAAATATATATTATATTTACATGTTCATTTGAAATTTTTTGAAAGAGATATATCTAGAGATTTTGATTTTATTTGATGTGTTTAATAAATAATGACTTTGAAATATAATATATAGATTTTATTTTAAATATGCGTTTCAAATTGAATATTGATTTTAAAATATAATATATATATATATATTATATAAAATTATATATATGTTGTTTCATCGATCTCACGTCTACCTTGCTCTGCTTTAGGATTTGTTGTTTGGATTGGTCGATTGTCTAGTTCATGATTCAATTCGTAGCTTGTCGAATTGTCTAATTTCTCTAGCCTCGAAAGGTAAGCAATCACTCACGATTAACATTCTTATATTTATTAAATTTAATTCACATGAAATGACGATTGAAATATGCTGTTAAATTTGAATTGTTAAGTTATTTAGTTGTTAAATATGATATGTCATTATCTGCAGTTGTTTACCTATGACATATTTGTTCTCACTCTACAAGTTCCCTGTTAGTTTAGAATTCCCTATGAAATGATACATACACGAACGATCTTATAGATCAGGGGAAAATCGCAATGGGTTCAAATGAAAAACCCAAGCGATTTTCATTGATTTTGAATCTTGGGATTGCGGGTTGAAATGATATATACCTGTAAATATTAAATTTTACGGATTGAAATGATAAATATCTGTATCACTTGACCATAGAATGGAAAATTATATACGGACACCGTCGTCTAATTTTAAATTATTTCCAGAATTTTGAAAAGGAAAATATGTGGGTTTAATAAATAAGTATTTTTTAAAATATAATATAAATATTTTATTTTAATATGTGTAAAATTTAGATTTTAAATTATATGTTTGGAAATTTTGAAATTGTAAGTCAAGTTTTGGAAAATGTAAATTGTAAGATTTTACTTATAATTTTACTATTTTAAAATAATATAATAAGATTTAATAAAATAAAATATATTTAATAATAATTTTTATTTAATAAAACTCAATATAATAAGATTTAATAAAATTTTAATTAATTAGTATATGTAGAATATGTTTAAAATATTTATTTAAAATTTATATTAATATTTTAAAATAGATTTTGTAATAACTTTAATAAATAGAGGTTGGGAAGATAAATTAAACAAGAATTGATTAGTAATTTAATTGGTTGAAATTGAATTTAAATAAGAATTGATTTATAATTAAATTTGTCTAGAATTGAATTTAAATAAGGTTTGATTGAACTTATTGATTTTGAAAGGTATGATTTTATAACTTTATTTGATAAAGGTGATTAAATGAATATTTTCAACTTTAAATAAAACCGAAATTGAATATTTAATATTAAGTTAAATTGTAATTTGGGATTTTATTTAAATGTTATTAAAGACGATTAAGTGAATAATTTGAAATATTAAATAGGATTAAAGTTGAAAATTTGAAATATGAATGAAATTATCAAATTGAGTTATTTTAAATTGTTTGAATATCAAAATGTATTGAATTGGAAATGGTTTAAATTTGTAATTCCATCTGGATCTGAAATCGACATAAATTTATAATGGTTTTAATGAGAATTTGAATTGAACCTTTTATTTTAAATTGTTTAGCTGAGATTTGATTTAAATTGAATTTGGAACTTAAGTTGATTTGAATTGATTTGTGAATTAGAAGAAACAATTCTAATTTGAAACTATTCCTATATAAACTCTTTTAATATATATACTATTTTTAACCCATAACCTATTTTTTATACACAAACTATTTAATTTATAACTATTTCAATATATATAAACTATTTTCAATATTTAATCTGTTTAAGTTGGAACAGTTATGGTCTAGATTTAATGGATTTAAATGCGAATATTTTGATATGAAGGTTTAAACTATTTTGTGGCTATGATTTTAGAAGCGAATATGATTTTGAAAGTGATATGATTTTGAAATGATAGGATATTTTGATTTGAACTGTTTGAAATGATTATAAAAGTGATTTTATAAAAATGGCCACGGTGTGAAATAAGCGTTTTGTTGTTAAAGAGACCAGGATCGGATATTGTCATACTCTCTATCAATACCGAAAATCACTTTAACAACTGTGCACGTGGCAGAGATTCCAGAACAAAGTAGGATGGTTTGGCGGCGATTCTATATGAGGTAGTAACGCAGCCCTGACTCCTGCGAGTCAGCTTGATGTGGCTAAAACAGGAGCTATATTGGGCCAATTGGGGTCACTACCCCTATCGGGCATATTTCTTAGATACCATTCTACTACTTTGTGATTCGATTGGGTGCAACTTTGATTTGGGAGTGTGTCTCGAGGTGGGCGGTAGTAGCTGCTATGCGTTACCACCAGTTCGGGAGTGCAAACGGTAGAATCCTACCCTGGCATTGCCTCATGTAAGCTTGTCACATGCCTTATCACACCTTATACGAGTTTGGTTTGTACCGTACCTATGGGGTGCCCTCTTAGTAAACCACCGGTTTGGTGGAGCTTACAGTACTGTATAGACTATGAGAATATATAAAATGTGTTAAAGGGGATATGGGTAACGCCTTAACGCTATTTTAATAGTTTACTTTACTATAGACATTATTATGTAGCGTATTGTACTATGTATGTAGATAGTTTAACAGATCCTTAAAGGATGAGAATCTCAAACATCCTTTAAGTTATATCGTATTTCACTTGACATTTCACTTGAGTTGATTTACTGGTGTAAGAATGTTAATCCTGACTCGAGTGTTTGTGTTTTGCTTTATGCTTGGGTCAGACTGAGTGTCACAGCATTTGAGACTCACCTTTGGAGCTTGGATTTTTGCTTGAAGATTTGTCTTATATCTATTTAGCTTCCAATTGTTTTGTGCATACTTGTCATTTTCTTTTGTATTGACACTTCTATGTACTGGATATCTGTTGTATATTGTTTTAAACTCCGATGTTTATATAGTAGCTTCATGAACTACTATTTATCTATTCCGCTTCTTATTGTTATTTTACTCTGTGTCTGTGCTTCTGTGATTAATTTATTTATCGTATATGCTGAGTTTTGCCAAATATAAATTAACAATCTATTGTTTTAGGCGATTCAAGTCTGACATGAGTGGATGATTGTCAATTTGAATGGTTCGAAATAGCGGGTCGTTACACTAGACAACCTAACGAAATATCTACTGGTTGAAGAATAATTGAGTTTGAAGGAAAATGATATACCAATAGTGTATTCATCAAAGATCCACATGCTGGAGGAAAAAGAGGTAAATAATAGCTTCTATTGACTTTTTAATAAAAAAAGGAAGTTTTAGAAGAAAACAACTTCAATAACAAGATGGCCAATAAAGTGAATGGGTGCTGCAACTATGGAAAACCTGATCACTTTAAAAGGGATATTTGTTTTCCTTAAAATGACACAACAATCGTCGAAAGACAAATTTTGGTTTGCTATCTGCAAAATCAATATGATTGTAAGAGTGCGTTCTTGGTGGATCAAATTTTATGCAACTATGCATATTTGCAACACAAGAGTCAATTCCAAAAACATGAACCATCTGAGGATGAAAGCTATCTCTATTTAGGAAAATTATCTAAAGCAAAGGTCAAGAGGAAGGGGACGGTAGACTTGGAGTTAACATCTGAAAAGATTTTGACACTAAATAATGTATACTTTGTATCCGATGTTAGAAAGAACCATGTTTCTTGTAGTCTTTTAAATAAGTTTGGTTTTAGATAGGTCTTTGAGCTAGATTGGTATCTGCTAACTAAAGGCAATGTGTTTGTGAATAAAGGATACATGTTTAATGGAATGTTCAGAACTCAATATCAATAAAACTATATCTTCTATTTATATTGTTGACTCTTATTCTTTATGACAAAATAGATTATGGAATGTTAATATTAGACATATAAATGATATGCTTTTATTAAACATGATCCCTAGTGACGGTAATAATTTTAATGATTAGTGTAGAGTATGCTCTTTGATAAAAACAACTAGCAAAAAATTTCCATTAGAATTTGTTAGTACAACTAATTTGGCACAACTAATTCATATTGATGTTTGTGATATGCATGGTAATACTACTAGAGAAGGAAAGAAACATTTTGTTACATTTATAGATGATTATTCGGAACATTGTTATGTTTATCTGATGCATGTTAAAGATGAAGTGTTGAAATCATCTGTAACTTATAAAACAAAAGTATAAAATATATGTGATTGTAAAATTAAGAACTTAGATTAGAAAGAGGAGGTAAATTTCAATTTCTTGCATATTCTGAATCTATACTAATAATACATGATGTCTATGGCTTATAACCACAACAAAATGGAGGAGCAAAACATAAAAATAGAACCCTCACTGAAATGTTTAATGTTATGTTGTGTAATTTGGTCTTAACACTAGTTTCTAGGGTGAAGCATTGTTAACTTCATGTTATATTAAACTGAATATCTCGTAAGAAAATCGAAATCACTCTATATGAACTTTAGATGAAAAGAAAGCCTAATGTAGACTATCTTAAAGTCTGGAATTGTAAGGAAATTGTCGATTTGCCTGACCAAAACTCAGGAAATTATGACAAAAGGGTACTGAGTGTATTTTCTTAGGATATTCTTAACACAGTAAAGGTTATAGGTTTCTAGTAATAGAACCTAAAATTTGATCAAGGTAAAAATAGTAATAGAATCAAGAGATGTAGTGTTATATGAAGATAGATTACGTCTATTCCACCTAAGTCGTCTATTAGTGAAACGGTGAAATTTAATACACCTATTCATGAAATGGTGTAGGTCATTGAACCTGTCCATGGAATTGAGAAAACTTAGAAAAATAATGATGAAACCACCGAACCTCTTTGGAGAAGTAAAAGAACAAGGACTAAAAAATCATTTGGGCTAGATTTTGTCATTTATTTTGTAGAAGGATCAAGAAATGTTATTAAACATAAAGACATGCATTCTATAAGCATAGAGCCTGATCCTTTAATACATAATAAGGCCATAATTCTCCAGATTTATCCATTTGGCAAGAAGCCATAAATAGATTTATCCTTGTTATAAACCATTAGGATGCGAATGAATATTTTACCAAAAGTTAAGAGCAAGAAATGATAGAAAAGTTTAAGACCAGATTAGTTGCTAAATGGTTTGCTTAAAAAGAAGGAATATATTATTTTGATACATATGCACCGATAGCTAGAAATTCAACAATTAGGACATTAATTGCATTTGCTCTTAATTATAACTTAAAGTTCATCAAATTGATGTAAATACTGCATTCTTAAATGAAGAACTTGCTGAAGAAATATATATGACCCAAAAAAATTTGTGATGCCTGGATAAGAACGCAAAGTATGCATGCTTATTAAATCACTTTATGGTCTTGAACAAGCACTTAAACAATGACATGAGAAATTTTGTAAGCCCATAGTATCAAACAGTTTTGTGATCCATGATCTAGAAAATTGTACCTATAACAAATTCTATGCTAGTAGGAATAATAATATGTCTTTGTGTTGATGATATGTTGATATTTGGTACCGATACCTAAAGTATTGAGTAGAAAAAGTTTTCTAACTTCATGTTTTGACATAAAGAATATGGGGGAAGCTAAAGTGATTCTAAGAATAAGAATCATAAAAACAACAGAAGGATTAGTCATTTCCCAATCTCATTACATTGGAAAGATCCTTAAAAGGTTCAATCAATTTGATTATAAATCTGTAACTACCCTTATTGGAACCAAATATGCAATTATAGTCTAATACTTGTAGATCGATGGATCAACTAGAATATGCTAAATTTATTGTGAGTCTATTGTATGTCGTGACATGCACTGGACCTGATATTTCTTATGTTGTAGACAAAGTGAGTAGATATTGATAGAGTTAGGGGTATGCTCTAGGAGCAATTATGTAATTTTTACATATATCTTACTCGATAACCAATCTTATTCGAAATAAAAGGTTTTTTTCTTTCTGTTATATACTTGATATAATGTGTCATATATTAATAAATTAATTTAATTAAAAGTATGTTTAATATAAAATCTATAAATGGTATGTTTTGTGATGGTAGTTACAATGCGTTGTAACCGTGAGTGATTTACCACAATAAAATAAACATACCGTTTTAAATATTCCTAGTCAAGATGTATCGAGCTAGATATCGATGCATCTGTTGATAATAGAGTACGTAATGCTCTTCAAATGTTGAGTAGTATTCATGGCTACCGGAGACCCCATGGAGTTACGTACTGATGGTTATTGGATATTTATGCAATGACTCACTCGATAGTTTTTTCTACATAGTTCTCTTGACTAAAGAATAATGTAGATATTCAATGTGGAAGCTCCACTTTGATTATAGTCAAATCTGACATGACTTCCATTGATCCAATATAGTTGGGTCGAGTGGAAGCATTGAAAGTGAAACACTATTCAAGAGAGGATTTGTCTTATCGGTTATATGAGATTAGTATCACGATCAACTGAAGTCAACTCAAAGTCAAAGTCTCTATCCAAAAATTTTTAGTTAATAATATTGTTATTATTGACAAGGACTTTATGTTTGGACTATAGAGTTGAATATGGACAGTATTGGAATTTTGACTTCTACCAAATTCCATAATTCCAAATTGATATAGTTGTGATGAAGAGAATTAGTGCAAAAAACCATTACTAGGTAATGCTTAGTAAAGTAAAATTGGATTTTGCCAAATACTAAGTAAGAAACAAATTTGGTCATGATGTCACATCATCTCCTAGGTGAAGTGTGAGTGTTAGTATTCAAATTGTTCGATATTAATTGGTGATCAAATATTCATCTAAAGGTCACACAATCGAAACGTTGAATGCTTCTTTTACCACCCGATTTAATTAATTTGTAATTGTTATAAATTAATTAAAATTAATTAAATTTATGATATTTTAATTATAAAATTTTATTTGATGTGTGTTGAACAATATTAAACAGTGTGTTTATTATTGCTATAAATATAATAATCGATATGCAATATCAATATGCGTTTAAATTGGATTTAAATGCAGTATTTGTTGTTTAGGCTTGAAGTAGTTTTAAAGCCCAAAAGAGGGCTTTCATAGCCGGCTATAAAAGGGACATATGGGGGTGGTCATATATTGATATGGTGAGTGGTTTTCTGAATAAGGAATAAAGGAGAGAATGGATAAGAAAAAAAAAGAGGATCTAGATCTAATTTTTTTACTTGCTTATCTTTCCTTTGTATAAGTCACCTCTCCTTGACTTAAGTAATGTCATTTTGGATCCTTCATTTTAAAAAAGTAAGGCTGTTGTACACACCTTTAAGCCCTAAAAATAAAAACACAAAATCAGATAAAATTTGTTTGATTGGATCATTTATGGTGAAGCAGTTCGGGAGTTAACAACTTCATAATTAAAATTGGATTCAAGGAGTTCGTTCTTCGCTTCAACTTGTGTACGTATTAGACATTGTTGGAAGGTATACTTCTAATTTAATAATGTCTAATTCAATTAGTATGTCATAATTTTGGTAGTTAGTAGTTACTACGAATCGGTATATACATATATTATCACATAGTTTGGATGGTTGTTCATATATGTGTGCCGATATAAAATTCTTTAGTGCTTAATATGCTCATGGCCTGGTAATGAAAATATTAATATCATTTTCAAAATTAAAATCTTATGTATATTTAATCAATTTTTAATTCAGTCTAAACACTTATACATTAAATATAATAATTTTAATATATATATATATCTGTGTGTGTGTGTGTATGTATTATGTATATACATGTATATATGATTTATGTTCTATAAAATATTAATGACATTCACATGCTCACAATTTTAATAAAAAAAATTAATACATATATTATTTAAATACATTTATTCAATTTAAAACTAGTTTATGCAATTAATAAATATGTGTATAAATTATAAATAATATAGAATACAAATATAAAATTTTATAAAAACCACATTTTCATTTCGATTTTGGATTTTAAAAAAATTAATTTTAATTTTATTTGAATTTCTGTATAGAAAATTCAAAAGAAAATAAACAAATTATTTAATTGTTTTAAAACCGAAAAAAATTATTATTCTATTTCTAGGCCGAGTGCAACATACATTAATTTTAATTATTATTATATATTTTATAATATTTTACAAGTGTATATATATAAATATATATTAATATGCAATATATACATACATAGTCCAATTTAAATATAAAAAAATTATTACAGCTTTTGAAATATAATATATGTATATTTCATTATACATATGTATTTATTTAAATTTATTTTAAATATTAGAAACATTTTGTAATATAACTATATTTTACATATACATTCATGTATAAATATATAAATGTCCTATTTAATATCATTTTATAAGTATTCTTTTATAATATATATAAGCGCACGCACACACAGATATATATATATATATATATATATATTATTTTCATATATAAATATTTAAATGTGCCAAGCCAGTATAAAGGAGAAGGGTTGTGATAGGCTTGGCGAGCCAACAAAAAAACCATAGCCTCTCTTATGGAAATAGAGCCTTATGATATTTCAATGGGGAGTAACCCTCTTAGCGACACGCCATATCGAGGCTCGGGTATGGTGATAAATAAGCAAGGGCTGGGTCGCCACTCCCTTAGTGGCGCGCCATATCGACGCTTGGGTATAGTAATAAATATGCAAGGGCTGGAACGTCACTCCCTTAGTGGCGCGCTACATCGACGCCCCCATGTAATAATAAATGAGCAAGGGCCTTCGCACTTTACTCAGTGGGTGTGAAGGGTAAGGAAGCTAGTTGATGAAAGTAGAATTCGGTTAGGTAGTTGGAATATACGGTCCTTAACAGGAAAGTTAAGAGAGATAGTTGATACTATGATTAGGAAACGTGTAAATATCTTATGCGTATAGGAGACCAAATGGACAGGCCAGAAGGCAAAGGAGGTAGAGAACACAGGCTTCAGGTTATGGTACATGGAAAAAGAACGTAACAAGAACGGGGTAGACATCTTAATTGACAAGAACCTTAAAAACAGAGTGGTCGATGTTAAGAGATAAGGGGACAAGATCATCCTAGTCAAGCCGGTAGTTGATGATATGGTTTTGAACGTCATTAGTGCTTATGCCCCACAAGTAGGCCTAAGTAAAGCCGCCAAGAGGAATTTCTGGGAAGACCAAGATGTCATGGTTAGAGATGTGCCTAGTAGCGTGAAACTTGTCATAAGAGAAGATTTCAACGGTCATGTTGGTACAACTAGTGGGCGGTTTGAGAGAGTACATGTTGGTTGTGGATATCGTGATATGAACCAAGAAGGAAAAGAAATGTTGAATTTTGCTATTGGTTATGACCTCATGATAGCTAATACCTTCTTTAGAAAGAGACAGCCACATTTAGTTACTTTCAGTAGTGGCCAACAATCTAGCTAAACTGACTTTTTCCTTACTAGAAGAGATGACAAACGAGCTAATGTAAATTACAAAGTCATACCTGGAGAACATGTTGTCTCACAACATCAGCTTTTGATATCCGAGTTTCGTTTTTGGATACGTGTTCGACAGGGTCAAGGAGCCAAGATTAGTCGGATGAAATGGTGGAAGCTCAAAGGAGATGCCTCACGAGTGTTTAAGGATAGAGTGACGGGAGAAGAGGCATGGAATATGGAAGGAGAAGCAAATGACATATGGGATTAGATGGTAACGTGCATTTAGAATGTGGCTACTGAGGTGTTTGGAATAATAAAAAGAAATAAATGCAAATCTAAAGATTCGTGGTGGTAAAACAGTAATGTGTAAAAGGCTATCAAAGAGAAGAAAGAATGTTATAAATGCTTTGAAGTGACCCACTTCTTTTGATTGTTATTTTTCAGTGATTTACTGTTGAGATTTTTTTTTCCAAACCAAGTGATCACTTCTTTAATTTCATTTCCCCCAAGATCCAAATTCTTACCAATATAAAAATATTAGTATATAAGTCAATTCAAGTCATTTATATATATGAAGATATATAAATGTTTCCTTGCTTATCAGAGTATTAAAAATTAACAAGGAAAATTCAATCACACAATATTTCTCATTTTTCAGAGAATTGGTGTCACATAGCCATTTCTATTTTTACATTTCCCTTTTTGATCTCAAGCTTGATTAATATTAAATTTGAATATTGCCACTTATAATTTTCTTGCTTACTTCTCAAATTAATTGGTTTCTTGGTTTACAAGCCATACTTTTAAATTCTGGAATTCTTTTGTGATTTGGTACTTATCATATGAATACTGAGGTGATAAACTAGGTTGAAGTCTAAGCAGAGAAAAACAACACATGTGATCAAGGTTTAGACACAACAAGCACAAACCAATCATGACAGACAAAATGCATATTTCCTGTAACTGAGCAAATAGTCATCACATGAGTGATGGTGTTGTGATCTACTTTATAAATCACACAACTTCTTATATCTGGAGCTAGAAAAGTGTTGAATCTGGTGTCTTACCACTTAGTATCAATTTTGAAGCTATAGTATCAGATTTTCCCAACCTAGTATTAGATCAGTAGTTATAGTATCAGAAATTTCCTACCTAGTATCAGTTTTATAGTATCAAATTTCTCCTACTTAGTATCAGTCTTATAGTATCAGATTTCTCCTACTTAGTATCAGTTTTATAGTATCAGATCTCTCCTACTTAGTACCAGTTTTATAGTATCAGATCTCTCCTACTTAGTATCAGTTTTAATTTCATAACTGAAGTGCCTCAAGACTGTCTAGAAAAACATGTTCACATATCAGATTAAATGGCATCTTCTCCTTCAGCATTATTTACTAAAACTATTTCAGAACTTGTTACTTAAGTCCACAGCTCACAAACACATATAACATTTAAGTTTCTTTTTCTTCTTACATACTGTTTTCCAGATATCAAAGCAAAAGACACTCATGAAAATACTTAGAACATATTAGAGTTTGCCTAACTTAATTATTACAAGGACTTTGCTACTTCTCTTAAACACTTTAAATTCCTCAAGATCTTCAAATATCCAAGCAAGCAAGCAAGCAATTCATGCATCTTTCCCTGCAGCAAAACTTTGAACTGCCCCAATAAAATGAGACACCCCAAGTATTGCAAAGGCAACAGATAGGGTCAGAAATAAATTCTGGTGTGAGTGAAATCAAGTATGCAAAATATCTTGTAAATTCTTAAGGCTGTATAGAGAACTTTTCTATTAAATGCTATTCAAATCCCAATTAAAATCTGAGAATGTGTATATTTAAGTTTATCTATAAACATACATCCAAGCATTCATCCACTTACTTCATTCAGTTGTACAAGACAAAACTCCTATGGATTAACTCCCTGAATTCCATAGCATAATTTCTCTGTATATTTAAGTTTTATCTACAAACATACATCCAAGCATTCATCCATTCACTTCATTCAGTTGTACAAGTACAAAACTCCTATGGATTAACTTTCTAAATTCCATAGCATAATTTCTCCTTCTCATCTTTTCATTTTGTTTGGTCTGAACTCTTGCCATTGAACACCATGTGTGCATTGCAAAGGGGCTCAGTTCTGTTAACCCTTTACACAGAGGCCTACGGGACTTAAACAAGTCATGCACATACCCATCAACCACCTGCTGATGAGTAGATCAAGGCACTACTCCTAAATTATTTTATAATTTAGAGACCATGCTTATTTATTTCTTTCTGGGGAATTTTTTTCTTTTGATTCCAGAGATACTCGTATTCTTTCCTTCCTTATATAGGTCAAGAATTATTAAAATCACCCAAAGATCATATCCAGACATACAAAGCATTCATGTAAAATTGCACACCTTATTTCAAAGTCATTTTTGCTTTAATCACATTTTTCTAAAACCTACTTATATTTTTATTTCTAGAAATTTCCATTGCTTACACAAATTATGAAGAAGTCATTTGCAAAACTATATTTATTCTTTTACTGTGAACATAGGGAATGGTTTTTGAGAAAAACCCATAAAAACTTATTGGTTTATGATCTGAACAAATCAGCACATATTTGTAATATTGCATTGTTCATATCATTTTTAATATAGACTAGACATAAGCATAAATCTCAATATTCACACTGCCTAATTCTTTTCTTTCATTGATACCCTATTCCACAATAAAATATTTGATTCATTTTTCATATCAAAACTAGCATATATAAAAATCTATTCCTGTGATTAGTGTATTTGTTTGATTATCTATATTTTAAAACAAAAACTGAAACCATCACAACAAGTCAAAACAGATTAAAACCTCATCCAAAAACTCAACCAGAATACCATCCATGATCAACATATTTTCATCCAGAGAATAGAATCAAACAGAAAAACATAATGTAATGTTTATATAAAATAACTTGGCTGCCCTTAATCATGGGTCTTAATGCCTTACAGATCATAAGTGATTAATCACTCACCTTCCTCCTCTCTTCCCCGAGAATGCCTAAGCTTGAAAACAGGGTGAGCTCTCCTTTCTATTTTTTTTTAGTGTGTTTCTGTTTTCCCTCAGAGAAAACCTCTGCTTCCCTCTTGATTTAAATCATTTTGCTAGGGTTTTACTAAAGGAAAAACCCATTTTATCCTCACATTACTCAGAGAATTATGTGTGTGTTGTTATGGCTAAATGTGCCATTTTCTCTTGATTTCTGTTTCTAGTAAAAGCAGTTGCTTCTCTGCTTTTCTGTGCACATGCTATTTGCATGATCCATCTACACATCATCTTTGTATGACTCAGATACATTGTATACCTTGTTAGGCCTGAATGGTTCTCTTATATTATTTCAAACCATTTATTTCCTTATTTATTTTTAAGAAGGTATTTATGCACAATAGTACTAAACTGGTTTTCATGCAATTTAGTTATCAAAAGGACTTTATCATTTTATACTTCTTTGGCTACTCACATCTAATACATATATATTTATATATATGTGTATATATATATATACAGGAGATATCTGTATATAAAATCTCACTTATATTTGATCATTTTCTTCCCATTATATTTTATTGAAAAATCTCTATCCTCTTATTTATTCATTTCACTTACTCCTAATATTATTATTGTCAGACTATATTTTCTTTTCTTAAATATTCTCATTTTAAAATTATTTTTATCTCAATAATTTGGGTCTTCACATACTCTCCTCCTAAAAGGAATTGTGTCCCACAATTATTCTCTCATACATTTCCATCCAAATGTATACAAAGCATAATTTCAATTGAATGAAATTTCAGAAACTCATTCATTCCAAATCAATCAAACATAAATAAATAATTTTAAGGTCTCATCATAATTTTAAACATACCTTTAAGTAGAAAACAGATTAGGATATTTATCCTTTATCCTCTCTTCAGCCTCCCAAGTGCAATCATTCCCATCCAAACTCCATTGGATTTTAACTAGTTTAATTATTTTATTTCTCAGTTTCTTTTCTTCTCTAGCCACAATGCCTACTGGTCCCTTTTTATAAACCAGATTTTCTTGAATTTCGACATGTGTAGGAGATTCAAGAATGGACTCTTTATCATGCACCCATTTTCTCAATTGGGATACATGAAATACATCATGTATTTTGCTCAATTCCTCTGGTAACTTCAACCTATAAGCTAAAGTCCCTATTCTTTGAACAATTTCATATGGTCCTACATACCTTGGTGACAGTTTCCCTGCTTTTCCAAATCTCACTATTTTCCTCATTGGTGAAACTTTGAGAAACACATAGTCTCCCACCTCAAATTCTACTGGCCTTCTCTTTTTATCTGCATAAGATTTCTGTCTCTCTTGAGCTACTCTCATTCTTTGCCTTACTAATTCAATTCTTGCAGAAGTTTCTTTTACATGGTCTGGTCCAAGCAACACCCTTTCACCAGCCTCCATCCAACATGCAGGAGATAAACAAGGCTTTCCATACAAAGCCTCAAATGGAGCCATTCCTATGGTGGACTGGTAGCTATTATTATAAGCAAATTCAGCTAAATAAATATGATCTTCCCAGTTGCCTCCAAAATCAAGTATGCATGCTCTCAGCAAATCCTCTAAAACTTTATTAACAATCTCAGTTTGCCCATCTGTTTGTGGGTGGTAGGATGTGCTTAGGCTTAATTCTGTCCCCATAGCTTCTTGAAAGCTACTCCAAAACCTTGAAGTAAACAAAGTATCTCTATCACTAATGATAGTCTTGGGGATGCCATGCAATCTCACTATTTCCTTCACAAACAATTGAGCTAGCTTGTGAGCATTTCTGTTTGAACTTATTGGGATGAAGTGTGCTGTTTTTGTGAGTCTATCAACCACTACCCAAATACTATCATTTCCCCTCCTTGTTCTTGGCAAACCATCCACAAAATCCATTGATATACTCTCCCATTTCCAAGTAGGCACTTCCAAAAGTTGCAATAAGCCTGAGGGTCTTTGATAGTCTGCCTTTACTTGTTGGCATGTCAAGCAATTTGCCACATATTTTGCTACTGCTCCTTTCATTCCTGGCCACCAATAATTTCTCTTGAGATCATGGTACATTTTTGTACCACCTGGATGGATAGTATACTTTGTTTTGTGATGCTCATCCATAACTTCTTGCTTTAGTTCCTCTACATTTGGTATGCAGAGTTTCCCCTTTTTCCTTAAGTATCCTTTACCATCTACCTCATAGTTCTCCACTGTCATGCCTTGGGATATCATGTTCTTTTTCTCCTTCAAATTTATATCTTGATTTTGCATTTGTCCTATTTTATCAACCAGTGTTGATTTTAAGGATAAGAGGCTTAATTTACCATATTCAATCATCTTACTGTGTGTCTTATCTGATACACTAGCTTCTTCTTTCACTTCCACCTCACTAAGAATTGTCAAATCCTTGAACTCTACCATCATTAAGCTTGCCAATTTAGCTTGATGTCTACTTAATGCATCTGCTACTTTATTAGCTTTTCCAGGGGTATACAATATATCAAGATCATAGGCAGCTAGGAATTCTACCCACCTATGTTGCCTCATGTTCAAGTCTTTTTGGGAAAACAAATATTTAAGTGACTTGTGATCAGTAAACAATTCAAACTTAGCACCCAATAAATAATGTCTCCAAAGCTTCAATGCATACACCACAGCAGCTAGTTCTAAGTCATGTGTAGCATACCTAGTTTCATTTGGCTTGAGTTGCCTTGATGCATAAGCTATGACTCTACCCTGTTGCATAAGCACTGCCCCCAATCCAGATCCACTAGCATCTGTGTAAACTACTAATTCTTCATTACCCTCTGGCACTTGTAAAACTGGAGCTTCTACCAGTGCCTTCTTTAGTGATATAAAAGCTTGTTCACACTTCTCTGTCCACACATATGGTTGCTCCTTTTTAGTTAACTTGGTCAATGGGATAGCTATCCTTGCAAAATCTTTTATAAATCTCCTATAATAGCCTGCCATTCCCAAAAATGACCTCACCTCAGTTACTGATTTGGGTCTACTCCAAGATTGCACTGCCATCACCTTATTTGGGTCTACACTAACCCCTTGTTGTGATACAATGTGCCCCAAAAATTTTACTTCCTTCTGTCAAAATGTACATTTAGAGAATTTGGCCTTTAAATCATGTGCCCTCAGTCTAGACAAAACCAGATGCAAGTGCTTTGCATGATCTTCTTCTGATTTAGAATACACTAATATGTCATCAATAAAGACAACCACAAATTTGTCTAGAAAATCTCTAAATGTTCTATTCATTAAATCTACAAAATATGATGGTGCATTTGTCAATCCAAAAGGCATCACCAAAAATTCATATAATCCATACCTTGTGTTGAAGGCAGTATACTTAATACTCTCTTCCTCCACCTTCATCTGATGAAACCCAGAGGCTAAATCTAGCCTTGAAAAGACCTTTGCTCCATTTAATTGATCGAATAGATCATCAATTCTAGGAAGTGGATATTTGTTTTTAATGGTGACTTTGTTTAATTCCCTATAATCAATGCACATTCTCAAAGTACCATCTTGCTTCTTCACAAATACAATTGGAGAACCCCAGTTTGAACTACTAGGCCTTATGAAGCCTTTCTGTTCCAGTTCTTCCAACTGATGTTTCAATTCCACAAGTTCTTTAGGACCCATTCTAGTTGGCTTCTTGATGATTGGGCTGTCTCCTGGGATTAGCCTTATTTGAAATTCTACTTGCCTATTTTCTGGAACACCTATGACTTCACTAAAGACATCTGGGTATTCATTTATAATTTTTATGTCCTCCAGTGTTAATTCTTTCTCAGTCATGCTACATATGTGGTTACAATAATTGATTTTAGCAATTTCACTCATAACTATAATATTTTTACCATTTTCTGTTTTCAGAGAAATAGTAAGATTTTCTAAGTTTAAAATTGCTTTGTATTTTCTTAGCCAATCTACTCCTAGAATAATTCCTATTCCAGGATATTTTAGCACAAACAAATCAGAACTAAACATATCTCCACCTATGTTTAACTCTACTCCCAAACATTTAATCCCTAGCATGCAAGAATTACCTAGTGGGCTCTGAATAAACAAGGGATTATCAACTAAATAGCATGTGAGAGTTAATTTATTCACTATGTCTTGGGATATTAGTGAATGTGTTGCTCCAGTGTCATATATAACTGAGATGGGGTGATCTTTAATTAGAAGTATACCTTCCAATTGTCCAGAACTTCCCACTGCAGTTGCTTTTGCTTTGCCCTCAAGTGCTCCTACCTTTGCTCCCTTTTTGAACTCTGGGCAGTTTATTTTAATATGGCCTTCCTTCCCACAGTTATAGCAGCTAAACAATGCCTTCTTGGCTGCTTGACACCTATTACTCAAGTGTCCTTCTTTGCCACAATTATAACAAGTAACCTTCTTCTTAGCTTCCCCAGTGGCTGCTCCCTCCATTTTCTTATCCATATTCTTTTTGTCATAGGGATGTGCTCTATTTTTCCCCTTCTTTTGATTATTAGCCCTCATGCTCCTAAATTTTTCCCTTGCATTGTCATGTTGTTCAAAAGAAAGAGCAAGGTCTATGACTTGATCAAATGTTTTATCCTTGTATGGTAACATTGCTCTACTCAGACCTGCATTTAATCCTTGGATAAATCTTGAATTCTTTGATTCTTCATCTCCTATGAGCATAGTTCCATACTTGGACAAACTCTCAAATTTTTGAGTGTATTCAGTCACACTCATTGGTCCTTGCCTCAGCCTTATGAATTCTTCAAGCAATGTTGCCTTAGCTGTTGCTGGAACAAACCTTGCTTCAAGCATTTCCTTGAATTGATCCCATGTTATCTCATTTTCTGGCCTTCCTGTGATGATCACCTCCCACCAATCTAATGCTGCTCCTTTGAGTCTCCTAGAAGCTATCTGCCTCTTTCTTTGGTCATTAATTTGCATATCTGCAAATATCCTTTCCAAAGTTCTCAACCATGTCTGCACTCCCATAACTCCCTCAGTGCCTTCAAAATCCTTGCCTCCTAAATTTGAAAATGTCTTCAATAACTTAGCTAGTTCCTCATGAGGATTCTCTTCCCTCTACACTGCTCCTTCTCTAAATGCCCTCACCAAATCTTGCAAGTTAACCATTGGTGTTGTATTGGAGGGTCCTGCTCCATGACTTGGTGGTCTTCCTACCATGATTCACTATTCAATTGCATAGCTAGTCAGTCATATTTCTAAATTAATTATTTTCTGAAATTTATTTCTACTGTGGATGTTTATTTCTATCATTACTATATTTTTATATATATTTTTTTTAGAATTTTATCCATACAAGAAAATTGGATAATATATTTATGCTATGTTTTAATAACATAGCTCTGATACCAACTGAAGTGACCCACTTCTTTTGATTGTTATTTTTCAGTGATTTACTGTTGAGATTTTTTTTTCCAAACCAAGTGATCACTTCTTTAATTTCATTTCCCCCAAGATCCAAATTCTTACCAATATAAAAATATTAGTATATAAGTCAATTCAAGTCATTTATATATATGAAGATATATAAATGTTTCCTTGCTTATCAGAGTATTAAAAATTAACAAGGAAAATTCAATCACACAATATTTCTCATTTTTCAGAGAATTGGTGTCACATAGCCATTTCTATTTTTACATTTCCCTTTTTGATCTCAAGCTTGATTAATATTAAATTTGAATATTGCCACTTATAATTTTCTTGCTTACTTCTCAAATTAATTGGTTTCTTGGTTTACAAGCCATACTTTTAAATTCTGGAATTCTTTTGTGATTTGGTACTTATCATATGAATACTGAGGTGATAAACTAGGTTGAAGTCTAAGCAGAGAAAAACAACACATGTGATCAAGGTTTAGACACAACAAGCACAAACCAATCATGACAGACAAAATGCATATTTCCTGGTTAACTGAGCAAATAGTCATCACATGAGTGATGGTGTTGTGATCTACTTTATAAATCACACAACTTCTTATATCTGGAGCTAGAAAAGTGTTGAATCTGGTGTCTTACCACTTAGTATCAATTTTGAAGCTATAGTATCAGATTTTCCCAAACTAGTATTAGATCAGTAGTTATAGTATCAGAAATTTCCTACCTAGTATCAGTTTTATAGTATCAAATTTCTCCTACTTAGTATCAGTCTTATAGTATCGGATTTCTCCTACTTAGTATCAGTTTTATAGTATCAGATCTCTCCTACTTAGTACCAGTTTTATAGTATCAGATCTCTCCTACTTAGTATCAGTTTTAATTTCATAACTGAAGTGCCTCAAGACTGTCTAGAAAAACATGTTCACATATCAGATTAAATGGCATCTTCTCCTTCAGCATTATTTACTAAAACTATTTCAGAACTTGTTACTTAAGTCCACAGCTCACAAACACATATAACATTTAAGTTTCTTTTTCTTCTTACATACTGTTTTCCAGATAACAAAGCAAAAGACACTCATGAAAATACTTAGAACATATTAGAGTTTGCCTAACTTAATTATTACAAGGACTCTGCTACTTCTCTTAAACACTTTAAATTCCTCAAGATCTCCAAATATCCAAGCAAGCAAGCAAGCAATTCATGCATCTTTCCCTGCAGCAAAACTTTGAACTGCCCCAATAAAATGAGACACCCCAAGTATTGCAAAGGCAACAGATAGGGTCAGAAATAAATTTTGGTGTGAGTGAAATCAAGTATGCAAAATATCTTGTAAATTCTTAAGGCTGTATAGAGAACTTTTCTATTAAATGCTATTCAAATCCCAATTAAAATCTGAGAATGTGTATATTTAAGTTTATCTATAAACATACATCCAAGCATTCATCCACTTACTTCATTCAGTTGTACAAGACAAAACTCCTATGGATTAACTCCCTGAATTCCATAGCATAATTTCTCTGTATATTTAAGTTTTATCTACAAACATACATCCAAGCATTCATCCATTCACTTCATTCAGTTGTACAAGTACAAAACTCCTATGGATTAACTTTCTAAATTCCATAGCATAATTTCTCCTTCTCATCTTTTCATTTTGTTTGGTCTGAACTCTTGCCATTGAACACCATGTGTGCATTGCAAAGGGGCTCAGTTCTGTTAACCCTTTACACAGAGGCCTACGGGACTTAAACAAGTCATGCACATACCCATCAACCACCTGCTGATGAGTAGATCAAGGCACTACTCCTAAATTATTTTATAATTTAGAGACCATGCTTATTTATTTCTTTCTGGGGAATTTTTTTCTTTTGATTCCAGAGATACTCGTATTCTTTCCTTCCTTATATAGGTCAAGAATTATTAAAATCACCCAAAGATCATATCCAGACATACAAAGCATTCATGTAAAATTGCACACCTTATTTCAAAGTCATTTTTGCTTTAATCACATTTTTCTAAAACCTACTTATATTTTTATTTCTAGAAATTTCCATTGCTTACACAAATTATGAAGAAGTCATTTGCAAAACTATATTTATTCTTTTACTGTGAACATAGGGAATGGTTTTTGAGAAAAACCCATAAAAACTTATTGGTTTATGATCTGAACAAATCAGCACATATTTGTAATATTGCATTGTTCATATCATTTTTAATATAGACTAGACATAAGCATAAATCTCAATATTCACACTGCCTAATTCTTTTCTTTCATTGATACCCTATTCCACAGTAAAATATTTGATTCATTTTTCATATCAAAACTAGCATATATAAAAATCTATTCCTGTGATTAGTGTATTTGTTTGATTATCTATATTTTAAAACAAAAACTGAAACCATCACAACAAGTCAAAACAGATTAAAACCTCATCCAAAAACTCAACCAGAATACCATCCATGATCAACATATTTTCATCCAGAGAATAGAATCAAACAGAAAAACATAATGTAATGTTTATATAAAATAACTTGGCTGCCCTTAATCATGGGTCTTAATGCCTTACAGATCATAAGTGATTAATCACTCACCTTCCTCCTCTCTTCCCCGAGAATGCCTAAGCTTGAAAACAGGGTGAGCTCTCCTTTCTATTTTTTTTAGTGTGTTTCTGTTTTCCCTCAGAGAAAACCTCTGCTTCCCTCTTGATTTAAATCATTTTGCTAGGGTTTTACTAAAGGAAAACCCATTTTATCCTCACATTACTCAGAGAATTATGTGTGTGTTGTTATGGCTAAATGTGCCATTTTCTCTTGATTTCTGTTTCTAGTAAAAGCAGTTGCTTCTCTGCTTTTCTGTGCACATGCTATTTGCATGATCCATCTACACATCATCTTTGTATGACTCAGATACATTGTATACCTTGTTAGGCCTGAATGGTTCTCTTATATTATTTCAAACCATTTATTTCCTTATTTATTTTTAAGAAGGTATTTATGCACAATAGTACTAAACTGGTTTTCATGCAATTTAGTTATCAAAAGGACTTTATCATTTTATACTTCTTTGGCTACTCACATCTAATACATATATATTTATATATATGTGTATATATATATATACAGGAGATATCTGTATATAAAATCTCACTTATATTTGATCATTTTCTTCCCATTATATTTTATTGAAAAATCTCTATCCTCTTATTTATTCATTTCACTTACTCCTAATATTATTATTGTCAGACTATATTTTCTTTTCTTAAATATTCTCATTTTAAAATTATTTTTATCTCAATAATTTGGGTCTTCACATGCTTTTATCACATGAACAAGGACAACATGCAAAAATACAAAGCGACAAAGAATAACGCAAAGAGGACGGTGAGTGAAGCAAGGGATAGGGAGTTTGAAGATAGATATCAAAAGCTAACTACGAAGAAGGGTGAAAAAAACGTTTATAGGATAGCTAAGCTCCGTGAGATAAAGACGAGAGACTTCAACCAAGATAAATGCATCAAGGATGCGAATAATAGACTACTGGTGAAGGATGATGAGATAAAGAATAGATGGAGAGAATATTTTGACAAGGTATTCAATGAAGAAGGTGATGGACTATAATCGAGCTAGACTACTCTTTTGATGATACTAATATACATTTTGTAAGGAGAATTCAAAAGTCTAAGGTAAAGGAAGCGCTAAAACGGATGAAAGCAGGCAAGGCGTTGGGGTCTAATGACATCACCATTGAGGTATGAAGATGCTTTGGAGATGCAGAGATAGCCTAGCTAACTAAGTTGTTCAATAATATTTTCAAATCAAATAAGATGCCAGATAAGCAGAGGAGAAGCATATTAGTTCCCATCTTAAAGAATAAAGGAGATATTCAAAGTTGCATAAAATATAGAGAAATTAAGCTTATAAGTCATACAATGAAGCTTTGGGAGAGAGTCATTGAACACCGATTAAGAAGGATAATAAGAGTTTTAAAAAACCTGGTTTTATGCTTGAGAGGTCGATCACAAAGGCGATTTTCCTAATAAGATAACTTATGAAAAGATTTAGGGAGCAAAAGAAGAATCAACACATGATATTTATTTTGGAGAAAGCTTATGACAAAGTGCCGAGAATGATTATATGGTGGGCTCTAGAAAAGAAGAGAGTCAAAATAAAGTACATTATCCTTACCAAGGATATGTACGATGATGTTGTGACTAGTGTCAAAGCATGCGATGGTGAAACCAGTGACTTTCCTATTAACAAAGGTTTACAACAAGGGTCAGCTTCGAGCCCTATATTTTTGCTCTAATGATGGATGAGGTTATGAAGGGTATACAAGGAAAGATTCTTTGTTTGCTCTTTACTGATGATGTTGTGCTAATTGATGAAAGTAGAATAAGGGTTGATAGACAACTGGAGCTGTGGAGACAGACTTTAGAATCAAAGGGTTTTAGGCTTAGCGGAACTAAAACAGAGTATATGAAGTGCTAGTTCAGCGATGTCAGGTCAGAGGATGAAAATGTCAGTCTGGCCAGACAAGTAATGCCTAAGAAGGAACCATTTTGATATTTAGGATCAACATTGCAGTATGATGGTGAGATTGATGAAGATATTAGTTTTAGAATTTGAGCGGGATGTGTGAAATGGCAATTAGCGTTTGGCATTCTCTATGATAGGAAAGTCCCACAAAATCTTAGAGGAAAGTTCTATAGAACGACAATCTGGCCTACAATGTTGTATGGTGTAGAATGTTGGTTTACTAAAAGACAACATGCCTAGAAAATAAGTGTAGCAGAGATGTGTATGCTACGATGGAGCTGTGATCATACAAGACGAGACCGAATTAGAAATGATGTTATACGTGAAAAACTTGAAGTAGCACCAATTGAAGAGAAGCTAGTCCAACACCGCTTAAGATAGTCTGGACATCTCCAACGCAGGCCTTTCGGGGCACCTGTGCAAGTTGGAAGCTGCATCGAATGCTCAAAGAGAGGTAGAGGTCGACCAAGGTTGACATTATAGGAAGTAGTAAAAAGGGACTTGAAGGATTGGAATATATCCGAAGAGCTGGTGTCGGACAGGAGCGTGTGGAAGTTAGTGATCCACATACCAGAACCATGAGCCAGGAGTTTTTTTTGCTTAGGATTGGTTTAGGAGTAGTGTTATAAGTTTTAGTTTATATGACTAGTAAATAGGAACCTAAGACGTAGTGTGTGGTCTTTTTAATTTCTATTTGTATCAATATTACTATTATTATTATCATCATCATCATCATGGTGTTTTTTTAATTCCTTTATATATTTACTTTTATTATTATTTTTATTTTTATCTTTATTTTTATTTTACTTTTTTATTATTATTATTTCTTTAATTATTTACTTTATTTTATTATCATTATCATGGTTTATTATCGCTATTGTTATTACTTTTAAATTGACTTTGTCATTTAGTTTTGGGTTTCTTCTCTAGCCGACTCTAACTTGTTTGGGAATAATGGCCTAGTTGTTTTAGTTATATTTTCATATATACATATATATACATTCAGACAACATGTTTGCCTATGGGGGGGGCAAACCGTTACAATGAAAATCTCGGCATCTATACACAGGCATGCCACAGACTATGTACACATTATCCTATTGCACCTGCACGTACACACATGTAACGACCCATAAATTTTAGATAATTTTATTTGTTTATTTATATATTTAATTGAAATTTTGTGAAACTTTAAACAATAAAATTTTGAAATTTAAATTTGATATTTGAAATGCGTCTGTTTTAACATAGCAACTGGTAATTTTTCATCAGATAATTTGGAAGTTTATTTTCTAGTGTAATTTTATTCCAATTTATTTCAGTTAAAATTGATGATAATAAAAGTGTTCCGAAACCTAAATATGTCAACATGAGAAAATTTATTTAGAACACTCTGAATAAGACTGCGTAATCCGTTTCACGAAATTCGGACGTTTCTAGCTCCGTTTGGATTTTTCCGTACGGGATAACAATGTATATCAGTGCCCGTATCGACTTTTGAACGGATAATCGTATTGCTGATATCTGTGTACCGTTTTGATCGTCTCGTCGTGCTGATCTCCACAGTATATTCATCATGTATTTTGGAAGCCGGTATGCGGCGAAATTTGTAAACGGTCAGCCGTATCGGTAACCGTTCGAGTCTATTTGTTTCCCATTACCATTTTGTTTTCCTGTGACCATTCTTCTTCCACCGGGTAAAACCAATAGTCACGAGCTTTTAATAATCTTCTTGAATTCAACCCTGTCCTTTGCCTTTCTCTGTTTCAATTTATGATACAGGATTTCCTTTTCGTTTAAGCTCATTTTCTTTTCTCGTGCTTTGGAGAAAAAAATATATTATGTGTAAGTTGTATTTGATTGGAAGCGTGGAAGACTGCACATGCTTCATCTTCCTATCTGTAGCCAGGTCATGCCCAGTATATAAAAATATTATAAGATGTATATAATATAAGGTGAATTGCCCTTCTCTATCTTTCTTCCCAACCTATCTCTACAACCTTACTGCTTCTTTCATTTAATTCCACTTTCCTATCAATCCTGCTTGCCACTTTTGCTTTTGCCTATGACTTCTACTCACGTCACCATCTTATTGCTTCCTCCACACACCAATATCCGCAGGCCCTTCCACCAAGCTTTCCTCCGTTGTAGCCGAGCTTCCATAGTCGCTTCCTCCCTAGACCAGATCTGGCCGCGGCCCACTTGACAACTTCGGCCAATGGCCTTCCCAACACCAAACGCATGACCCGATCCACCATCAATAGTTCAGCCCACCACGAACCACCCACTGCCATGCAAGCATCAACCCAGCCCATGCCTACCATGTGCCACCATCACGAGCAGCCCGCTCCTTGACCATCCACACTCCCAGGTCATCGGCCTTACTCCTCTCACCACTTGCTCGCCACCTCCACCTTATATGCCATCAGTCACCTTCTTCTCCTTTATATGGAGGTTAGTGTATATTAGTATACAAGTGTATTTATTGACAGTTTGATATTATCTGTTTGACTTTTTTTATATACAAATTATATAAGTTATATAAAATTTTATAATTTGTTATACTAAATGTTTTATAATTTGTTAGTATATGTATGCGTATATATATTGTATATATATTAGTTTATATAAATATGTTTGCTTTTATATATATATGAATTTATATAAATTATTTATAAGTTGTTGTATATTTATATCTATATTAGTGATATAAAGTGCCTGCATTATATGTATTGTACATATATAATTTGCATATGTCTTAGTATAAAGATGTATGTTAGTCTGCATATGTATGAGGTTGGTCTTATATGTAAGTATATAAATAACAGTTTAGTTTCTATAGGTTTGAAAATATAATGTGTACTGCATACACTTTGATCTTTAATATAGATATATGTAGTATCTAGCATATATTGTATAATTTGTATAAAGTTTAGTTAGTGTTGTTCAGAAAAATATATATTATATAAATATAGTTATGATTTATTTATATGGAGTGGCTGTTTATAAGGTATAGGCTATGATTGTCTATGGGTAGTGGTAATACATGTCTATACATATATGATTTTATATAAGTTTTATATAACCTATTCGTTTATGTATATAAGTTTTGATAAGTTTTATATGACCTGTACCTTGAGACTATAGGATATATATATTAACATGTTAAGTTTAAATTAATTTATTTTAAGTCTGGATTTTTAGATATAACATGTGTAGGTTGTTGAGTTGTTCATGTATGATAATAAGATATGTTATATTGATTTTGTTATAAACATTTATCTTAAATTATAATAGGTCTGCATACATATATTGTAAATACATACATACATACACATATATATATATATATTTTATTTGTTAGTATATATATATGTTCATATATTAGCTTATATATACAAGTTACTGGAGTTTGGTTTCCCAATATATATCTATATATAGATTTTATTTTATAGGTGTTAAAGTTAAAAATATCAGTTTTTTTAAAATAATAATGTATATATATATTCTATTTCTATCAAACTGATTAATTGTTCTCATCGATTTCAACCTTGTTTTGATCGTCAAATTCGTGCCCATCTTGTTCCGTTTTGGAATTCGTGTTTGGATCCACAATTCACTTCCATTTCTGTTCATCCCTCTAGCCTCGAAAGGTGAGCAATCACTCACGATTAACGTTCTTATATTTATTAAATTTGATTTCAATTGAAACGACAATTGAAATATGCTGCTGTTAGTTATTCACATTGCTATATATATGTCATTATCTGTATCTGTTCACCTGTGACATCTGATACCATTATCTGTTATTTATACTGAAGATATACGCCTGTTACATTTGTTATATTATTATCATATCTGTTATCACTCTGCAAGTTCCCTGTTAGTATAGAATTCACTATGGGTTGAAATGATACATACCCGAACGATCTTGTAGAATAGGAGAAAATCGTTATGGGTTGAAATGATAAACCCAAGCGATTTTCATTTGATTGAATTTGGGATTGCGGGTTGAAAATATATATACCGTATATATTTAAATTGCGGATTGAAATGATAAATATCTGTATCACTTGACCATAGGGTAGAAAATTATATACAGACATCGTTGGTCTACATATAAATATTTTGAAAATGATTTCTATGGTTTTGAAAAAAAATATATGGTTTTGATAAATATTGATTTTTAAGATTTATTAAAGTTGATTTAATAAAGTTGATATATAATATGTTTAAGTATTTATTTAAAATTTATATTTTCGAATATAGAGTTTGTAATGATTCAGGTTGTAAAGATAAATTTGAAATTGATTTGAAATTATATTTATTTAAGAATTATACTTAAACAAGTTTGATTTGAAATTTATTGAATTTGAAATTTTAAAGAAGTGTTTTACAACTTGAAATTTGATTAAAGGTGACTTAAATGGATATTTCAAATTAATGGGATATTTTGTAAGTTGAAGTTGTATTCAAATGATATTGAAATAATTAAGTAAATATTTCAAAACTAAATAATAGAAAATTGAATTGATATATATATAAAATTATCGAATTTAGTTTTGAAATGTGGAATATTTGAAGCTTTGAAATATTTTGAAATTGAAATGGTTTATTGTGGTTCAAATCGGTATTTGAAATCGATATAACTTGAAAATGTTTAATTGAAACGGGAATTGAAATTAATGATTCAGATTTGATTAAATTTGAATTTGAAATTCGAATTGATTTGGATCGATTTGTGAAAGTCGAGGAAACTATTTTATTTTATAAAGTAATTTTAAGTTATATTTAAAACTATGGATATTTTACTTTATAAATTATTTTAATATAAACTATTTTAATATAAATCTTTTTTAATTTAAATTATTTTATTATAAACTATTTTAACTTATAACTATTTATATAACTATTTTTATTTATAAACTATCTTAACTTATAACTATTTATATAAACTATTTTATTTATAAACTATTTTATTATATATACTAATTTTAATATCTAAACTTTTTAAGAGGAAAGTGTTATGATTTCCAAAGTGCTATAATTTCAAAAGTGTTATGATTTCCAAAATGCTATAATTTCAAAAGTGTTATGATTTCCAAAATGCTATAATTTCAAAATGTTATGATTTCCAAAATGCTATGATTTCAAATCTGTGATTTCCAAAGTGTTTTGATTTTAAAAGACTATGATCTCGAAACGTTATAACTTTGGAAAGTGATATGATTTTTGGAAATGGATATATTTGAAATGGAAATGATATCGTATTGATTTGGGTTTTGAAATGAAAATGATATTTTGGTTTTGAAGATAAACTATTTTGAAATGACCGCGGTGTTATAATAACGTTTGGCTGTTAAAGAGACCGGGATCAGATATGGGCATACTCTCTATCGATACCGAAAACCACTTTAACAACTGTGTACGCGGTGGAGATTCCAGAATGAAGTAGGATGGTGGCGATGATCCTATTTGAGGTATATACGTGGACCTAACTCCCGTGAGTTAGCATAAGGTGGCTAAAACATGAGCGATCTCGGGCCAATGGGGTAGCACCTCTGATCGGACACATTTCTTCGATACCATTCTATTACTCGTGATTTATTTGGTGGCCACCCTTCGATTTTTGATTTAGGAGTGTGTTCCGAGGTGGGAGGTAGTGGCTGCTATGCGTTTCTTCCAGCCCGTGTGCGTAATTGGTATATCTACCCTGGCATTGCCTCGTTGTGCCGTGTCACCTACCATAGCGAGCTTTACTACGAGTTTGATTTGTGTCCTACCTATGAAGTATCTTCTCGTAGCCTCCCGATCTGGAGGTACACGGGTACTGTATATACTATTGGCACAATAAAATGTGTTAAGGGGGATATGGGTAACGCCTTAACGCTATTTTTAAATAGTTTACTTTACTTTAGACATTATTATAATAGCGTATATTATTACATAGTAGATAGTTTAACGGATCCTTAGAGGATGGTTATCCCAAATATCCTTTGAGTTACTTGTATTTATGTTGATATTTCACTTTAGTTGGATTTATTGATATAAGAATGTTAATCCTGACTCGAGTGTTTTGTGTTTTGCTTTACGCTCGGGTCAGACTGAGTGATACAGCATTTGAGACTCACCTTTGGAGTTGGAGCTTCGCTTGGAGATCCAGCTATCTATCCAGCTTTCAGTTATTCAGTTGATTTTAGTGATGTATTCAGATTTTGTATTTGACTCTTGTATTGAGACATCTATGTATTTGAGACTTCTGCTGTATCTTGCTTAACTCTGTTATATATATATGGTAGCTTCATGAACTACTATTCTTTTGTTTCTACTGCATTATTGTTATATTACTCTGTGTCTGTGATTCTGTGGTTATTTAATTACTGTATATGCTGAGTTTGGCCAAATTTAAATTAACAATCTGATATTTTGAGCAATTCAAATCCGACATGTATGGATGCGAATGGTTGAAAATTTCAGGTCGTTACAACGCATATGTGCATATGTTACACATATACAAATATATATACACATATATAATATAATACAAATTATATAAAATAAAACTTTATTTGTAAATTTAAATAAAATATTGATTTTATTTGGGGTTTTTGGTTGGTTTCTTCTTTGATTCTAACCCTCCTTATCACGAAGTTCATGGCGATTGCCGCCAATGATGGAATATTAAAGGTAGACTTCAAGTTCATTTTGATAATTGCATATTCTTTTTCAAGTTCTCTTGAAAAGAAGAAAGGATCCATGTGCTTGAAGTGGATCCCTCAACTATAGCCGGTAGGCCTTTCATTATTACCTCGAGGAGTCCGACGGTGGACAAAGCTAAGGAATAGATTCTCTCTATTCCAGTTTGGGCTTATTTCACTCATATTCCTTTTGTGTTGCAGCCTATGATTGGGTTAAATTGGTTAACGAGTGTTGTTTAAAGCTTAAATGTTTTGATGCTAATACTATAGCTCGGAATTGGCTGGTGTATGCTAAGGCACTTATTGAAGTAACTCATGATAAGATTTTACCTTCCAAGGTACATGTTCGAATTACTGAGGGGCATGTTCCTGTTGTGCATGTTCATTATAGTTGGAAACCTGATATTTGCTCATCTTGTAACTCATTTGGTCACCTTATGGAAGCATGTACTTTACAGACCGACATTGACCATGTTCCACTTTTTGATAGGTTCTTTCTCCCTCGTCCTCCTATCATAAGTGGATTCCAAATGTTGCCCAGCTGTTGTTGTCTATCCTTTCGAGATCGTGCATATGGTTACAATTGACCTCTCCGATGACGCCATGGTTTCACCAAATGCGACTCTTCCTTCATCTGATATCGCTTGGGATTCATCTGACCAGGCTTAGGTTCATAAGCCATCTGAAATGAGGTTTGAGCCTAAGGATTGTAGTTTTTATAAGTTCATTGGTGGAGATGATGAAGAAAGAAGGCTATTCAATCATGTTAAGGATAGGGACCTTTCCCCCTCGGTGCTTGGTCAGTTTGGTGATTTGAATTGCTCTCTTTTGTCGGAAGTCTCATGGGATAGGAATTTCTTTTACTGCTCAGAATCGACGAATTTTTTTCCAACTTTAGCTACTTTTTTTCAGGGTTCCATCATGTTATTAGGCGTGTACCTTCAGATGAGGGGAGTGGTTCTTCCTTTTCGGAGGGGGACTAGTATTTGGTTTATTGTAGTTTTAGTAGTTTGGTAATTTGCCAAACTCATATGCTTTGTTTTCTTCTAGATATTCTAGTGCATGTACCAAACATTTGTTTCTAATTCATTTATATATGTGGACGACCCACTATGTGACGACCTCCCATGACCCCTGCACCGAATCTAGAGATAGAGCGCTGTAAAGTGTGCCAGGCGACCATGGACGATTGTTAAGGTAAGATTTAAAACAACAGAATCTATCGTATTACTCACAGCGCATGGACAAAATACAATAGAACATATGTATAGTGAAGCTTTACAGAACAAAATGACATCATATAAAACTCCATAATAGTTGAATACAAGCATCCACATAGTCAATACATCCAGCCTCACTACATATCTCTCAGAGAATACAAAACAGCGGAATATCCAGTACATATAAGAAGATAATATGCAACCCTCTAGCTCGTCTTCGATATCAGCATCGTGAGAAGAGAACAGCACCTGTCACCTGCTACCTAGTCTGCCCGTCCCAAAATGGACGAACAGCCCAAGGCAATAAGAATTAAAAACATAAAGCCTTGAGTCAGACAACAGTCTTAGTGAGCAGTAAATTAACTAACAACATACCAAAAGAGCATAAAGGAAAAGGAATAGGAATACAACCCTCCCATTCCAACCTCATTCTACAGTGATAGCCCCCAGACACACACTAAGCAGAAGCAAACATAGCAGAGCATACAATTTAAGGTAAAGCTACTATCACTCGAGTCAAGGACGATGTTTTCCAAGTACCAAGGCCTAAATCAGATAAGCACCCCGAAAATACCGCTCTTGAGTCCGAATGACGATACAACCAAACATCCATGACTCTGGCTATCACTGTTATCATTGCTTCGATATCACCATTAATTGAATGACCGGCACATTCTTTCAGCCGTCCGTCAAGGGCTAATGAAAACCCCGGTTCTAGACATAACTCCCGCACGTCGTCGCAGCCCGTGCCTAGGACTATCGAATCTGCCCAGAGTACTCGACCATCAACAGTTGGCCGTTGGGACTATCGAATCTGCCCAAACGTACTCTTGCTTAGAGCATGCTAGAACCTTCAACAACGATGCTATCCAAGCCTCCTAGTCATCCTCCTCGACGACTATTCTCATATCCATTCATTATCCTCAACTCGAATCATATCACCGAGTTATCAACATGCTTGGAATGATCCCGTCTGGATTAGACCAAGTCTTCATCACATGATTGCCTCGCTTCATTACATCCTCGCAAAGCCTCATCTCATCATCACATCATCAAATCTATGCATAAGAGCTTCATCATCCCGCTACATATGCCACGAGCAGCTTTCCCAATTCAAGAGCCTTTCCCTTAGCTTTTGAATCACCTTCGATCTAAATCTAATCATCAATCATCTAATTCATAACAATCAATCAAATCAAACATCAATCCAAGCAATCAAGCATTCAAAAATGATCTAAGTAGACAATTATAACAATAATGGCATTTTCGTAATTAAAGAGTTGAAAGTCCAATAAGCATGAAAACATGGATTATATCTCTACAAACTTGATGAATGAACTTGCATAGGTTAACATATGATAAAATGGATGTAACATCATCATGAACAATGGATCTATATGGATCTACACATAGGATGAAGAAAATGCATGGAAATCTCTATTTTAACACCAAATCGAGCCAACAATCCGATATACTCCTTTGGATCCGTGTGAGAGATAATCACCACTCACCAAATCACCTAAACAAACCCAAATCAACACGCTTCAGATCTGGACAGCGAAGGATCAAGCTTGATCTATCACGAATCCGCTTCAAACGATGAAATCTCTCTTGAAAAGATGAAGATCTTCAACTTAAGCTCTTGAATCTTCAATCTTGATCTTCGATTTGGATGGATGGAAGCACTAGATTAGAGTGGAGAAAAGAAGTGAAGAAGTGTAGAAGTCGAGCTCTCAAAATGGCAGCACTTCGTCGCTTCAAAATCCGGATCCCAAAAAGTGAGAACAACCCCTCCTATTTATAGCTGAAAACTGCCCTTAAGTCGTAACTAGTCTATCTCCTAAGTCGTTTCCGACTTACGACTTAAGCCCCCACGACTCAACAACCCCCCTTACGGCTTAACTAAGCTACGAGTCAACACACGCTCCTACGACTTAATCCTCATCTGTCTACGACTCACGACAAAGCAGCCATCTCCTAAGTCGTATACGACTTATAGCATCTTCCGGCTCAACACAAAGGCTACGACTCATCAGAAGATACGACTTAACAAAGAGCTCAACCTACGACTCATAAAATAACTGGTACGACTCATCAGACAACATGAGTACGACTCATCAGACAACTTGAGTATACGACTCAACAGCTTACTGGAATACGACTCATCGAACAAACACTTAACTCGGCAACGACTTATGAATGCGTGACCTAACATATGACTCGGTCACGACTTAACCCCTTAGGTCGCCTACGACCTAACCAAAACCAACAACTAGCCTTCCTTAAGTCGTCTAACGACCTAACTCCAAGCTCTAGGTCAACACTCCCACCTCCTAAGTCGTCCAGGTCTTAAGTCGACCACTACCTTAACTCGTCAGCCGACTTAACACTTAACCCAAAACCTTAAGTCGTCTATAATAACATAAGTCGGTCACTTCCTTAGGTGGTCTATCCCTTAACTCGGCAACGACTTACAACCTACGACTTAACACTTGCCGAGTTAACTTCAACCTACTAACCTAGCCCAGCTACGACTTATCTCCTTAGGTCGTCGCCGACTCACCCCTTTGAGTCCTTAACTCGCCCAGACTCATCACTAACTCGTCCAGAACTCCTATCTCCTAAGTCGTATACGACTCACGACTTATGCTAAGTCGTGAACGACTTAGGACTTAGGCAAAATTTTGCCTAAAATCTGAAATGGCCCAAAACGCTAAAACTCCAGATTTGACGAACTTTTCGATCCGTAAAAATACGGGTCGTTACATTCTCTCCCCCTTAGGAATTTCGCCCCCGAAATTCCAAACAAACAAAGCAATCGAAGACTATTCTGTACGCCTACCAACCATAACAATCAGCAAACCATGCATCCAATTCTAGCTTAGCGTACAGAATTCTAAGATTTAGAACAAGTTACAATGTTGTTAGATGATACGACACCTTAGGGCCATACCTCGAAGAGTTCAGGATGAGCTGCTTTCATCCTCTCTTCCACCTCCCACGTACAGTCGTTATCATCATCACTCCATTGTATCTTGAGCAACTTAACAACCTTCCTCCTAAGCTGTTTTGTGTCAGTTTCAACAACACGAAGCGGCTTACGAGGTCTTCTATCGACTGGATCAACTTCTAAGTCTTCACAGCTATCAGCAGAAACTACCGTACTCGAGTCGTGCACATACTTCCGTAGATATGATACATGAAAAACATTGTGCACACTCGACATCTTCTCTGGTAACTCCAATCTGTAAGCGAGCTTTCCAATTCGCTCGATAATCGGGAATGGTCCAACAAATCTCGGAGTCAATTTTCCTTTCTTCCCGAATTGAATAACATTCTTCAGAGGAGAAATCTTCACAAAAACCATATCACCAACTTCAAATTCCAAATCCTTCCGACGCTTATCGGCATAACTCTTCTGACGGTCTTGGGCTGCCTTCATTCGTTGCCGAATGATCTCTATGCAATCCGAAGTCTGTCGAATCATCTCTGGCCCAAGCATCAGCTTTTCTCCAGTTTCCAACCAACATGTCGGAGAGTTACACGGTCTTCCATACAATGCCTCATACGGTGCCATACCGATGCTTGACTGGTAACTGTTGTTGTACGCAAACTCCACCAAATGAAGGTGATCTTCCCATGAACCTCCGAAATCCAAAACACAAGCTCTGAGGAGATCTTCCAAAACTCGGTTGACTCTCTCGGTCTGACCATCTGTTTGAGGGTGATAAGCTGTACTCAAACACAACTCGGTTCCCAAAACTTCCTGGAAGCTCTTCCAAAATCCACTAGTGAACAATGGGTCTCGATCGCTCACTATACTCTTCGGAATACCATGGAAACGAACTATCCACTTAACATACAACTCAGCCAACTTTGATGTAGTCCTAGTCGATCGAACAGGAATGAATCGTGCACTCTTAGTCAGACGATCCACAATGACCCAAATCCCTTCATTTCCCGTTCTGGTTCTAGGCAATCCATCGATAAAATCCATCGACACTTGTTCCCACTTCCATGTAGGAACTTCTAATGGTTGAAGCAATCCACTTGGCTTCTTCTGTTCGGCTTTTACCAACTGGCAGTTCATACATTTGGAAATAAAATTTCCAACATCCTTCTTCATACCTTCCCAGTAGTAGATTCTCTTCATATCCCGATACATCTTATTTCCACCTGGATGAATTGTCAGCTTCGAGTGATGACTTTCCTTCAGAAATTCACTCCTCAATTCATCTATATCGGGAACAACTAGTCGTCCTTGCTTCCGAAGCCAACCCTCTCGATCGACCTCGACTCCCTTATCCTTTTCTGGATCCAATCCAGATTCCAATTCACGGATAATCTTGACAAGCTTATCATCTCGCTTTTGGCTCTCACCAATCCTTTCCACAAGAGTGGGTCTTATTGATAAGTTTGCCAACATCTCAGCTTCCAATTCGCATCTAGGCCTGAAGTCAAATCCAGCTAAATACTCGAGACTCTTCCATTCAGAAAACATGGCTCCCAATCCTGCATGTCTTCGACTTAACGCATCTGCCACTGCGTTACCTTTTCCCGGAGTATAAGCTATACCAAAATCATATGATGCCAAAAACTCTAGCCAACGTTGCTGCCGAAGATTCAAATCCTTTTGGGAGAAAAGATACTTCAACGACTTGTGATCCGTAAACAACTCGAATCGAACTCCCAACAAATAATGCCTCCACATCTTCAGAGCAAATACAACCGCCGCTAATTCCAAATCATGAGTTGGGTAATTCCTTTCATGCGGCTTCAGCTGTCGACTTGCATACGCAACAACTTTATCCTTCTGCATCAGCACTGCTCCAAGTCCAGTACCACATGCGTCGGTGTAAACCACCATCTCATCATTCCCACTAGGAATAGTCAAAACAGGAGCACTCGTCAATCGCTCTTTCAGGATTCCGAAAGCTTGCTCACACTTAGCATTCCAACTGAACACTTGGTTCTTCTTCGTCAATCCTGTTAATGGAGCAGCTACCTTGGAGAAGTCTTTGATAAACCGTCGATAATATCCTGCTAATCCAAGAAAACTTCTCACATCAGATGCATTCTTAGGTCTAACCCAATCCTGGATTGCTGCCACCTTAGCGGGATCAACCGCTATTCCACTTCCAGAAATCACATGGCCTAAGAACCTCACTTCACTCTTCCAGAAGTGACACTTCGAAAACTTAGCCTTCAGCTGATGTTTCCGCAAGATTTCCAAAACAATACGCAAGTGCATCTTGTGCTCCTCTTCCGTTGTGGAATAAATCAGAATATCATCCACGAACACAAGTACGAACTTGTTCAACTGATCTCTGAACACTCTATTCATAAGATCCACAAAATATGCTGGTGCGTTAGTCAATCCAAACGGCATTACCAGCCACTCAAAGAAACCGGATGGTGTCCTAAAAGCAGTCTTCGGCACACTATCCTTAGCCACTCTCAACTGGTGAAATCCCGTTTCCAAATCCATCTGAGAAAACACCTTTGCTTCGTGAAGCTGATCAAACAAGTCATCTATTCTCGGCAATGGATACTTGTTCTTCTTAGTCACCTTATTCAGCTCACGATAATCGACGCACAATCTCAACGACCCATCTGCCTTGGTTGCAAACACAACTGGTGCACCCCACTCGGACACACTACGCCGAATGAATCCTTTCTGTAAAAGGTCATCAACTTGCACCCTCAACTCTTGCTGTTCCCTAGGCGCCATCCGCCTAAGAGGCATCACAACAGGTCTGGCTCCTTCAACTAGATCTATTCGAAACTCGATCTCTCTATGCGGCGGCAACCCTTTGACTTCGTCAAAGACATCCTCGAATCCATTAGCGATCGGCACTGATGACAGTCCATCCCGTGGAACAACTAGCGAATACATGAAGCTCATGAAGACGCCTTCTTCATGCTTACATCGTATCACAATCTTTCGCCCCTCCACATTCTCGACTGTCACTTCCAACCTTTCGCAATCAACCTTAGCCGCATACTTCCTAAGCCAGTCCATACCCAAAATAATTCCGAACCCCGCAAAGTTCAGAACAAAGCAATCACAAACAAAAGAGCAACCATGACTCGATACAACTAGACCACGGCATAACATACACAAACAAGACGAACCCCCAACTGGATTAGTCACAACCAATGGCCTATCAACAATATCCGGCTTCAAATCTAACCGGCCTACTAGTTCATTACAAACAAACGAATGCGATGCTCCAGTATCAAACAAAACTCTAACTGGAATACCACATAGGAAAAGAGTACCTTGAACCACCACACTCTTTCCCTTCTCTTCAGTAGTAGGAGCTTTCGAAGACGACGGAACAGCTCCCAAAGCATAAGCTTGCACAATCTGCTTGTCCCTCCTCGGCTCTGGACAATTCTTCCTGAAATGTCCCGGCTTGTCACAGTTGTGACACTTCATCGGCACCTTCGGATTCTTACAATCCTTCGAGAAATGGCCCTTCTGCTGACAATTGTAGCAAGTCACCTCGCCTTTCGGCTTCTTCTGGCCATCCTTACCCTTCTGCTGCTGCTGCTTCCTCTTCTTGTTTCCACCCTGCTGGGGTTTAGGCTCTTCCCTAGTCACAACAACAACAGATCCATCCTTAGGAAACAGACTCTCATGCCTGAGAGCTTTCTCCACAAGCTTCTCAAATGAATCGTCCAAATGATCCACCAACTGCCTCCCAAGATAACTATCCAAGCCGGTCACAAACTTCTCATTCTTCTGATAAGCAGACTCAATATATGACCGGGCATATTTGGACAAAGCTTCAAACTCAGAAACATACTCAAGAACAGATCTTCCACCTTGCTTGAGCTCCACAAACTTCTTGAACAGAACAGACTTCTGAGCTGTAGAAATGAACTTAGCTTCAAATCTGACTTGGAATTGCTCCCAAGTAATCTCCTCCTCCGCAGTATTGATGGTAATAGAGTTCCACCAATCAGAGGCTCTCCCTTGAAGCTGCCTTGATGCCAACTTCCTCTTAGTTGCATCATCAATTCCCAAATCACCAAAGATCCTTCTACAAGCATCTATGCATCTCTGGACTTCGATAGTTGATTCTGTTCCTAAGAAAACCTTCCCTCCAAGAGCAGTATAATCCTTGCACAACTTAGCAAAATCCACTGGTTTCGGAGTTTGGACTTGAACTCCAACATCAACTGCTGCCCCCGGAACTGGTATCCTTCTCATGATCGAAGTCATCATAGCTTCGAACATGGCTGCATAATCAGCAGTCTCTTCAGTAGCACGGCCTTCCCTAGCAGCTGGTCTCCCTCTTCGACTCATTCTCAATATCTATAAAAAGGAATGATTAGAACATCTTGAGAAACAACTGCATAAGGGACTAACTTACTGCTAAACTACTATATTATATATAGTAATCATCCATCAAAATACAATTACGTCTCTCATACGTAGTTACGACAGCGAGCGTTGGGTAAAATCGATTAACCAATGCTCTGATACCAAATGTGACGACCGCCCATGACCCCTGCACCGAATCTAGAGATAGAGCGCTGTAAAGTGTGCCAGGCGACCATGGACGATTGTCAAGGTAAGATTTAAAACAACAGAATCTATCGTATTACTCACAGCGCATGGACAAAATACAATAGAACATATGTATAGTGAAGCTTTACAGAACAAAATGACATCATATAAAACTCCATAATAGTTGAATACAAGCATCCACATAGTCAATACATCCAGCCTCACTACATATCTCTCAGAGAATACAAAACAGCGGAATATCCAGTACATATAAGAAGATAATATGCAACCCTCTAGCTCGTCTTCGATATCAGCATCGTGAGAAGAGAACAGCACCTGTCACCTGCTACCTAGTCTGCCCGTCCCAAAATGGACGAACAACCCAAGGCAATAAGAATTAAAAACATAAAGCCTTGAGTCAGACAACAGTCTTAGTGAGCAGTAAATTAACTAACAACATACCAAAAGAGCATAAAGGAAAAGGAATAGGAATACAACCCTCCCATTCCAACCTCATTCTACAGTGATAGCCCCCAGACACACACTAAGCAGAAGCAAACATAGCAGAGCATACAATTTAAGGTAAAGCTACTATCACTCGAGTCAAGGACGATGTTTTCCAAGTACCAAGGCCTAAATCAGATAAGCACCCCGAAAATACCGCTCTTGAGTCCGAATGACGATACAACCAAACATCCATGACTCTGGCTATCACTGTTATCATTGCTTCGATATCACCGTTAATTGAATGACCGGCACATTCTTTCAGCCGTCCGTCAAGGGCTAATGAAAACCCCGGTTCTAGACATAACTCCCGCACGTCGTCGCAGCCCGTGCCTAGGACTATCGAATCTGCCCAGAGTACTCGACCATCAACAGTTGGCCGTTGGGACTATCGAATCTGCCCAAACGTACTCTTGCTTAGAGCATGCTAGAGCCTTCAACAACGATGCTATCCAAGCCTCCTAGTCATCCTCCTCGACGACTATTCTCATATCCATTCATTATCCTCAACTCGAATCATATCACCGAGTTATCAACATGCTTGGAATGATCCCGTCTGGATTAGACCAAGTCTTCATCACATGATTGCCTCGCTTCATTACATCCTCGCAAAGCCTCATCTCATCATCACATCATCAAATCTATGCATAAGAGCTTCATCATCCCGCTACATATGCCACGAGCAGCTTTCCCAATTCAAGAGCCTTTCCCTTAGCTTTTGAATCACCTTCGATCTAAATCTAATCATCAATCATCTAATTCATAACAATCAATCAAATCAAACATCAATCCAAGCAATCAAGCATTCAAAAATGATCTAAGTAGACAATTATAACAATAATGGCATTTTCGTAATTAAAGAGTTGAAAGTCCAATAAGCATGAAAACATGGATTATATCTCTACAAACTTGATGAATGAACTTGCATAGGTTAACATATGATAAAATGGATGTAACATCATCATGAACAATGGATCTATATGGATCTACACATAGGATGAAGAAAATGCATGGAAATCTCTATTTTAACACCAAATCGAGCCAACAATCCGATATACTCCTTTGGATCCGTGTGAGAGATAATCACCACTCACCAAATCACCTAAACAAACCCAAATCAACACGCTTCAGATCTGGACAGCGAAGGATCAAGCTTGATCTATCACGAATCCGCTTCAAACGATGAAATCTCTCTTGAAAAGATGAAGATCTTCAACTTAAGCTCTTGAATCTTCAATCTTGATCTTCGATTTGGATGGATGGAAGCACTAGATTAGAGTGGAGAAAAGAAGTGAAGAAGTGTAGAAGTCGAGCTCTCAAAATGGCAGCACTTCGTCGCTTCAAAATCCGGATCCCAAAAAGTGAGAACAACCCCTCCTATTTATAGCTGAAAACTGCCCTTAAGTCGTAACTAGTTTATCTCCTAAGTCGTTTCCGACTTACGACTTAAGCCCCCACGACTCAACAACCCCCCTTACGGCTTAACTAAGCTACGAGTCAACACACGCTCCTACGACTTAATCCTCATCTGTCTACGACTCACGACAAAGCAGCCATCTCCTAAGTCGTATACGACTTATAGCATCTTCCGGCTCAACACAAAGGCTACGACTCATCAGAAGATACGACTTAACAAAGAGCTCAACCTACGACTCATAAAATAACTGGTACGACTCATCAGACAACATGAGTACGACTCATCAGACAACATAAGTACGACTCATCAGACAACTTGAGTATACGACTCAACAGCTTACTGGAATACGACTCATCGAACAAACACTTAACTCGACAACGACTTATGAATGCGTGACCTAACATATGACTCGGTCACGACTTAACCCCTTAGGTCGCCTACGACCTAACCAAAACCAACAACTAGCCTTCCTTAAGTCGTCTAACGACCTAACTCCAAGCTCTGGGTCAACACTCTCACCTCCTAAGTCGTCCAGGTCTTAAGTCGACCACTACCTTAACTCGTCAGCCGACTTAACACTTAACCCAAAACCTTAAGTCGTCTATAATAACATAAGTCGGTCACTTCCTTAGGTGGTCTATCCCTTAACTCGGCAACGACTTACAACCTACGACTTAACACTTGCCGAGTTAACTTCAACCTACTAACCTAGCCCAGCTACGACTTATCTCCTTAGGTCATCGCCGACTCACCCCTTTGAGTCCTTAACTCGCCCAGACTCATCACTAACTCGTCCAGAACTCCTATCTCCTAAGTCGTATACGACTCACGACTTATGCTAAGTCGTGAACGACTTAGGACTTAGGCAAAATTTTGCCTAAAATCTGAAATGGCCCAAAACGCTAAAACTCCAGATTTGACGAACTTTTCGATCCGTAAAAATACGGGTCGTTACACACTATGAATGCCAACTAGCTTTGCTAAAAATATATTGATTTTATTTAAAAGAAATTTAGAAAATTCTAAATGAATTAAAGACTAGATAGATCCATTAAAGATCTAAATAGGTTTAAAAAAATTGAAATTTACCCAATTACCCCGCTGCATGCTGGCCCAGTTCCAACATTGGTATCAGAGGCAAATAGAATATGTAGTCTAAATTAGCAATATTAGGGCTAACTTATTAGACCCTACCCATATAGTAGGTGAAAGAGTTAAGGCTATGCCTTAGAGGAAATTATGTAATTTTTTTACATATATCTAACTCGACAAATATTCTTGCCTGAAATAAAAGGTGTTTTCTTTATATTATATGCTCGATATAATGTGTTAAATTAATTAATTCATTTAATTAAAGTATATTTAATAGAAAATCCATAAATGTTATGTTTTGTGGCAGTAGTTACAATCATAGTTTTGGATATCGGAGCGCAAGTCGGACCATGATCGGTCATGGTCCAAGGTTTCGAAGGTCGAACCGGTCGAACCATCAAAACCGTGCACTTTCTTTTTTTAATCAAATAAATCATTTCAAAAAGGGTATATAATACACTAAATTATATAAATATATATGGCACCAAATCACATATCAATACATTAAATAAATCATTTCACAGAAAAAGGTAGGAACTTGGCCAAACTATAGGTAGATATAAAAAAATATGTATGGTGCCAATAGATAAGTCACTGCTATCTTATTTTATGTATGGCATCAAATACATATAAAGAAATAAACATGAATTATACAATATTCATGATACCCATACCAAATAAACAGTACCCTATACCAAAATATAGCAGCAACCATAGTAATACTAAGCATGTCAACTACAATTTACAATCTGGGAACCCAAAATACAATCACACATAGTTACAATTTACAACCTGGGAACTCAAAATACTATCATACCCAGTAGGCCAATACACCAACATATAAAAGCAATTCTTAATGCTTGCATTTTCAACCACAAAATAATGACAGTAAACTAAGATCAAATGTTCATCGTCCATGGTGATGATATAGTACTAGCTCTAGCATCTTTAGCTTCTTAGAACAATGTTGTATACGACAGCGAGGGATTAAGATCAAACGTTTTTACGCTGTTTGTATCTTCTTGTAAACCTGCTTCACTACCAACCATATCAATGTCACTAGCCACTATAGTATTATTATTATCAGCTATATCAACCTTTAAATCATCCAAGGATGCTTCTAAACGAATACTATCATGTTGCATTACAATTGACATCCACAAGATATAAAACAAATATCCATCAATTATTTAATATATCTAACATTAATGTATATCAAAATATTGAGTTCTCATAACACAAACAAGATACTACCTCCTTCATTATAAAGCATCAACCTCCTCAATCGTCAACAAAGGAGGTTCTTAATCCATGATCTATATGTCATTTTTGTCAAACTCTTGACAATTAATGGGATTATAGTTTCATCCTTTTAATTCACGCCTAAACAAACAACATAATAAGTTAATAATTTTCTTGAGTTTATGAAATAAGATAACTAAGAGTTTAAAAATATTGTAGCATACCTCTATCTGAGTCGAAGATTATAACGCATGAAAACTAAATCATTTAACCTTTGATGTTCTAAACGATTTTTTTTGAATGAATGTGTTTAAGAACACTCCAATTCCTCTCACATCCGGAGGAGCTACAAGTTGACTCAACACTCGAATTGCCAACTTCTTCCAATTTGGTGTGTTTGTTCCATATATCGACCACTATTTGTCTAAATTTAGATCATATTAAATATTATTAACATGGTATAATAATTTAAAATATTTAAAGTTTAAGTGTTTATAGGGAAGCATATGTGAACGATTGTGAACGACCGAGTTCCTACCAAAATCACCATCTGCATTCTTATAAGATTTAATTTCTTTTGTAAGATCTCTAGCCAAATTTGGATTTCCATCTGAATATTTCTCAATAACATCTAAAATAGCGAAATGGCAAAAGATATGCTTCTCTACCAAGTCGGCATTATATTGATACTCTGGATTAAACCAAAAACCCACAAAGTCTAGATTATTATGTAATTGTCTATCCCAATGACTATCAATGATATCGATAAATAATTGTAGTCTTTTATTCCTAGAGAATCTTTGTATCATATCTTCTCTTGCATTGTATATAGCAACGTATAGATAACCCACACCAAGTCTTTCATCTGTGTCAACAAGTCTAAGAAATGTACAAGAGGCTCGGTGATACTAACAATCAAGGAATGCTCTTTCCAAAAGCCGAGTTAAAAACATGGCTAGAAAACTTTTTATGCTTTACCTCTCTTGCATATGAGGATGCTTTCGAATCTTGACTTGCTACCATAGACATAAGCTCATCTTTATGTCTTAAAATACTTTGTAAAGCAACGAAGTTCGTTGCAAATCTAGTTGGAGTTGGACGAAGTAAATTTCTCTTATTTGTAAAACATCGCATCATAGACAATATGAAGCAATGATTTTAGATAAACATTGTGTTAACTGGGTTTTCAAACCAGCAGAATTCAATGAGAGCTAAAACATTCAGATTAAGCTAGAACGATTCGAGACTTGATCGAAAAGCCTAAAATACAAGACAAAGGACCCAAAGAAGTTTGGGCCATAAATATTCCATCTTTTTGGATCGGCACCTATCCAATCCAATATGATTGGTACCGATCAGAATTTATGGTTCCTGCTGAACCTAATCCCTATGCATTGTGACTCTATGCCTTAACCAAGCTCATCCATGTTTGGCAACATTCCAAGCATCCGAGTTTAAGAAGTAAAGGTTCATCCGATTTATAATACAGTTCAATCTAACACACAGGTGAATCAACTTCAAAAAAAGCCAACAAGCTATGAAATTATATGAAGAGCATCATTATGAAGTAAGAAGCTTGAATAAACAAATCAGAGCAAAAAATTGGATAAGGATTTGGACCGGTACTGATCCAATTGGATCGGATCGGTATCGATTCGAAAAGGTGGCCAATTGTGGTTTCAAACTCTCTGAGCTCTCTCTGCATGATGACTATAGGCTTCTTACAAAGAAATTCTCGGCCTAAGGGCTTTCTAACCTTTATAACTACCATCTCATCTGCAATAGAAGAGGGATCAACTCAGATCTTTGCTAAAACTCTACCGTTATTTCTTTACTCTCCTTCTCTCTCATGACAACCATTAAAGGGCAACTAAGATCCTTCTAGTTATCTCTAACAATGGTGGCGTGATCTATCTTAGTAAAGAAGAGTCATATTGTAATCCGAACTCCTTTGTAACGGCGGCTGATCAATAAAAGCTACGAAGTGGACATAGGCTTCGTTAACAGCCGAACCACTATAAATATTCTCTTGTCTCTTTACTTTTTCTGCGATTTACTATTGCTTTTTCTATTTTATTTGCCTTGATAAACAGGGCTGGTGCTTTCGCACTCAATCCAGGGTGTTGTTCTATTTTTTGGGTTAACATTTTGGTGCTTTCACGGAGAACTATTCAACTCAGGCTTAGATCTAGCTATCCTTCAGATCAGATAGATTCAGAAGTTAGATCCTCAAACTCTTCTTAGAAGATTTGTTGTTGAGGATCAATGACACCAGGAAGAAAGAGAACAGCTTTCAGAAGATTCATAGGAGCTGTAATAAATAGAGAAGAAACCGATCCTTAGCAAGTTGAGGTCAACGGCACCAATAATTCATTAATCAGAGCAAATTCTGGAGCCAACATAAGAGATCAGGTGCCGGGATCTTCTATCCAGCATGAAGTCATCACTAGAGGATAAATAAATAAGATGGTTGATGAAATCAATCAAAAGATGGAGAACAACCAAAAATATCTGATGGACAAATCAAATGCCTTCCTGACCGTGCAATCACTGGCTCTCCAAGAACCATGATGGAACCTGCGACTGCCACGAGCAGGAGAACTCTTCCGTTTCTTGCCTAAACAGGAGAAATGGAAGGCAAAAACAAAAAGGAGTAGTGGATGGAGCTGCAGGAATCATTATAGAAGGAAACGCAAGCACTCCACCGACTGCAAAAATAGCCCGCAATGAACTTGAATCTAGGAGCGAAAACCCCATGGGAAGATATAACAGTGTATCACTTCGATTCTGAAGATGGTGAGCAACTTGACGATGATAAGTTGGAAGAAAACACTAATGCGCTCAACAACGGCAGGGATGTCCAAACAGCCCCTACATTACCAACCACAAGCCAATAGAACTCTGTGGGAGTGGTTCTCCCGAAAAAAGGAGAGCTTAGGTTTTAGCCCACTTGACAAGATCGTTTGCAAACTCAAATGCTCGGTATAGTCACTGACAACCAACCCATGGACTACTGGACACTAGAGGCATATATCATGGATATTATCAGGCGCTTGATGAACGAAAGTAAGGATAGGAGAGATGACGAATGGGGATCCGCTCCAAGCCAGACTCACTTCACTGATGACACTCTGAATGAACGGTACCTTGAAAAGTTCACTATGCCGACTATTCCCTCTTACAATGAAACCAGAGACCCAAAACTTCACTTGTACAAGTACAGTTGGTGAATGAACAGAGCAAATGCTTCAAATGCTGTTCGATGTAGATGTTTTCCAATCTTCTTATAGGAAATTGCTTCTTTGTGGTTCACCAGGCTCCCACCTAAATCCATCTCCACTTTCAATGAATTAGAAATAAAATTCCTTGATCAATTTAGGCTTCACACGGCACAACCAAAAGACGTGATGTCCTTCTCTGGTCTATTCTAGGGATGAAATGAATCTTTGAAATCCTTCATGAGTCGGTTCAACACAACGGTGACTGAAGTAAGTAACCCAAACGAAGATATGGTCTTCATGGCCCTGGTCCACGCTATCCATTTTGACACTGACTTCGGAAAATGGATCAAATTAAACAACCTACCACTAGGAAGGACTTTAACCAAAATGCAAGGAAGTGATTGAGATTAAAAGAGGTAGAGGAGCTAGAAGGAAAACTTGCTTACCTACAACCAACCAACGCTGGCCAGAATGGTATAGCAGCTAACAAAGACGCAAATACCTTTGGGACCGTCGCAGGAAATGCAGGGAAGGATGGGAACCGAATAAGGAAGAATATGAATTCCAACAAGCGAAACGGAAGTAAAAAAGTGACATAAAGGCTTGAGGCCCGAAGACTACACCCCGCTCAATGATAATCCAAAAAAATATCTACCATACGACACAAGGGATGGAGGAGTATAAGAATCCGCTTAAAAAGGAAGCAATCAAAGAGTAAAAGTGTTTTGGAAAGTACCGCCGCTTCCATGAAACACATGGTCATAACACAAATGAGTGTCATCACATGAAGAACTTGATTGAAGAGCTGATTTGGGAAAAAAAGCTTCAGTAGTATGTGGAAAAACCACAAAACCCTAACCATCATGCAACACCCTAAGCTCCTAGAGACCGAGGGAACCAAGCTGGAACTAGTGAAGAGGGATCCAGATGGATCGACCAGAGACTCATCATCGAAACAATATCTGGAGGACCTCATCTCGTGCAGAAGAGTTGAGGGAAATGGAGTGGTATGTAAGCTTATTAAGACACGTTTCGAAAGATTCATGCTTCATGGTCGAAGACAGAACTCCTGCCAAGTAGTAAAGAACCCTGAACGATGACATAGTTTTTGGAATTTAGACACTAATGGAATAGAAGCTCCAACCCTCGACACTGTGGTCGTGACGGTAGGAATCAGACCAAACATGGTCCGATGAGTATTGGTGGACAGTGGCAGCTCTGTGAATATCCTGTTCAAACACACGTTTGATCAGATGAAGATCAGTATGGAAGACGTATCCGCTTGTGGAACAAAGATCCAGGGATTTATCGATGAACCTAAGCAACCTTTCGGAACAATTGATTTACCCATAGAACTTGGAGAAGGCGACCGAAGAGTCATCCTCATCTAGACCTTTTGTGATTTTAGATGAAATATCCACCTACAATGCTTTCTTAGGTCGGCCCACTTTGGCAGATTTCAGAATTGCTTTAACTCAGTGGTGCTTAACCATGAAATTTCTAACAGAGAATGGAGTTAGGGTTATCAAAGGAGACCAAAGTGCCGCTAGAGAATGCTACACCGTAGAACTACATGAGTTTAGAAGAAAATAAAAAGGAAAGAATGCGGGGAGAACTCTCCACATTCGTGAACCTACCGAATAGCAATTACAAAGCCCCCTAGCTTGAGGACCATAGCCGATTCGACAAGGCTTTGAACCTTAGAAAGAAGAGTTCAGGAGAGGATCGGGTAGCACCAGTAGAATTGAAGATGCTTGTCCCAGTCAATATGGATGACCTAATCCGGGTCCTAAAAATTGGATCACATCTTGGAAACAAGATGCAACATGAACTAATCAAATTATTTCATGCCAACCTAGATGTATTCGCTTGGATAAATTTCAATATGTGCAAGGTGTCGTTGGAGATTGCATCCCACACACTTAATATTGATCCCAAGTATACATCAGTGAAGCAGAAGAGGCGTTGCCTAGGACATGAACGATGCAAAGTGTTGAGAGAAGAAGTGGATAAGCTGATGGCGAATGGCTTTATCCATGATGCAACCTACGTCAAATGAGTATCCAACCTGGTCTTGGTCAAGAAGTCCAATGGAAAATGATGAACTTGTATTTACTACTCGGACCTAAACAAAGCTTGCCCGAAAGATAGCTTTCCTCTGCCTAGAATCGACCAGCTTGTGGATGGGACAGCGGGAATGAATTGCTATCATTTATGGACGCCTACTCGAGACACAACCAGATCATGATGCTCGAACCTGACTAGGAAAACACCAGTTTCATCACTGAACTGGGATTATACTACTACAAAGCGATGCCATTCGGTTTAAAGAATGTTAGGGCAACCTACCAATGACTAGTAAACGCCTGTTCAAACATCAGATCGGGAAAACTATGGAAGTCTATGTAGATGATATGTTGGTTAAATCATGCATAGCCGCAAATCACTTGGACAACCTCTTCGAAATGTTTGAAATACTATGCAAATATAGAATGAAACTCAATCTACTTAAATGTCATTTTGGGATAGTCTCTGGAAAGTTCTTATGATTCAGTGTAAGCACCAGAGGCATCAAAGAAAATCCCAAACAAATTACCGCCTTATGGGAAGTCGCGACCCCAAGGAACAAGAAAGAGTTACAAATCTTGAATGGAAAAGTTGCAGCACTAAGCCGGTTCATCTCAAATGCAACCGACAAATATATACCGTTCTTTGACACACTAAAGAAGGGATAGAAGAACTTCAAATGGAATCAAACTTTTCAGACTGCCTTTAAAAAACTGGTGCGACGTATGGAGACTCCGCCTATCCTATCCTAGCTGGTAGATGGAGAGGACTTGTTTATCTGCCAAGCAGTCTCACCCCATGCATTAGCGCTCGTACGAGAAGAAGCTAAGGTCCAATGATCCGTAAATTACATTAGTAAATGATTCACTACAGCCGAGAAGAACTATCCAAAATTGTAAAAACTAACATATTGCCTCTTGATCACATCTAGAAAGTTATGACCATACTTCCAGGCATACTCGATTAAAGTACTAACAGATCAACCCTTGGAGCAGGTGTTGTACCGCCTCGAGACCTATGGATGGCTTATCAACTTGAATATTGAATTAAGTTAATATGAAATCACCTACACCCCTCGAAGGGAGATCAATGGGCAGGCTCTGGCAGACTTCATTATCGAGTTTATAATATGAGATAACGAAGAAGAAATTACTCTGAAAGTGGAGACACACGAGTAGTTGTTCGTCGATGGTGCATCTAACAACTTCTACTCGGGGGTAGGAGTCACGCTCGAAACTCCCGAAGGACGATCAGTTTGCTATGCCTTACACTTGAAATTCCCTGCAACAAACAATAAAGTATAATATGAAGCATTGATAGCCGGGATGAAATTTATGAAGGAACTCGAGATAAAGTTCATACATATCTATAGCGATTCTCAACTAGTCGTCTATCAGGTGAGAGGCAAATATCAAGCTCGGGGAGAGAACCTTGCCACATATCTATCTAAAATGCAGGAATTGCTGAAAGGCATCGAACATTACACCATAACTCATATCCCAAAGGAATAAAACACAAAGGCAGACTATCTAGCTATACTGGCCAATTTCGGAGAAGCTCAGTCATTGGGACTGGTCCCAGCTGAAACTCTAACCGCTCCAAGCATAGGCGAGATGGATATGAATTGGATTTTTGAAACAACCGAAGAACCAGAAACATGGATGACACCGATCAAGGATCGGACTACCTGCTTAAGGGAACACTCCCCACTGGTAGGAATCAATGGAAAAAGCTCATATGAAAGGCACCACAGTTCGTAGTATAGGATGTGATACTATACCGAAGGGGATTCTCTACCCCTTTGCTCGGGTTTGTGACCAACGGTGAAGCTCAAAGAATCCTTAGTGAAGTTTATGAAGGCGACTACGATGATCACACCGAGGGGTACACCATTGCAAAGAAAGTCCTCCAATATGGATATTTTTGGCCAACAGTAAACCGCGATGTAGCAGATTATGCCAGACGGTGCGACCAATGTTAGGAACTGGAGATAGTGGTTTTGATGACAACAACCTTTGTAACTTATTTTATTATAACTTATATACTAACACTATTGTCTAGATATATATGAATGTTATTATGCAGGATATATATAAGGCAGGTACTGATTATTGAAGACTGTACAGTATAAAGATCAAGAATGAAGAAATCAAGTTTGAAGACTCATGAGTATCAAGATCAAGATTTCAAGATAAGTGTCTAGTTTTGTTAAAACTTCATAATAGTATGGAAATATTCATTCCAAATTTCATTTGGGATGGAACCCATTTCTACCTTCTTACTGGCTTACAAACCCACGACAAGTAGCTTACAAACCTACGACAAGTGGCTTACAAACCCACGAACTTCCTGGTTTTGTACAAGTTCTCGATTCCTGATGTGATGAACTATTCTGCAGGAAGAAGCTTGCAAAACTACTTCAAAATGGTTTTTTAAAAATGATTTTCAAAACTGTTTTTTAAATGTTTTAGCTTGAAAAATTATCTTTTCAAATGATTTTCAAAAAGATGTTTTAGCCTTAAAATATTCTTTGTTTTTGTTTTTAAATAAACTCTTGTTTTAAACTTCGTTTGTTTTTAAACTATCTTCTGATTTTTAAAAATTCTTTTATAATATATATATATATATATATATATACTTGAGATTTAAAATCAAAATTATATATACATTCTAAAAATATATTTTTCTACTCTTCTTTATTTTAAATCATAGGAAAACTAGTTTATTTTACTCTAGAATCATTTCATCTTGTTTTCCTTTCAATACCATTTTCAAAACAAATTTTACATTGTTTTTACTAAGGGACGTCGACATCATGGGATACCCCATGTCGACATGGTGGCCGTTAAATTCAAAAGTTTCAATTTTCAAAAGAAGTATCTATTCGTTTAAATCTCTTCACGAATGGTTATGACCATTACTGGTCTATAAATAGCCTTCACAAACGAATTTTTTAACTAACTATTTTCGTATTCTCTTCACTTCTTCTTCCCCACAAAACCATATTCTAAAATTTTCATATTTTTAAGATCGTGTCGAAATTATGCCGAATTCTCAAGTTAATCAAATTAGAATCTCATTCTTATTTGATTCTCTGCCCTCTCTCGAAGATCAAAGTGCTATTACATGCAACAAACTTTAAAAGATTTTGGATTAACTATAACTAAATCACCAATTTATTGTGATAATACTAGTGCAATAAACCTCTCTAAAATTCCAACTCATCATGCTAGAACAAAACATATTCATATTAGACATCATTTTCTTAGAGATAATATAAGTAAAGAAGTCATAGCTCTTGAATATATTAATTCTAAAAAACAGATTGCTGATATATTAACCAAACCATTAAATGAACAAAACTTTACTAAATTTAGAAGAGAATTAGGTATATGTTCATTAACTGAAATATAAATTATAAATAATACAAGTATAGTTAATAATTAATATAAATAAAAAATTCTCAAAAATTGAATTGGGCATGTCGACATGACCCATCCCCCTATGTCGACATACATGCCAAGATTTTCAAATTTAAATCTCCCTCTAAAATTAGTTATTAAGTTATATATTTATATATTTCGACTTTTACTCCTTTTCTTTGTTCTATTCTCTGTAATAAGCTTCTAAAATAGTAAATTAATGGCTTCCTCTTCTAATAATGAACCTTCTTCACCCACTTCTCCTCATTCTGGCCATTTTCAACGTTCCACACACGTACGAGTCATCAAATTACAAGAGAAGATGAAAGATTTTCTTCAAATGATGATGGAAATTCAAGTGAGTCAACTTTGAATGGCTAGAGAACAAGATAGGCAAGGCAGAATCCTTAGGAATTTACAAAAATTCCTTATGGATAACCATGCCAATCCCATTGTCATCGAAGAATCATCACAAGCCATGGATTCTGAAGAAGAAGAGCCTCTAGAAGAACCACAAGAGGATCAAGAAGAAGAACATCCTCTGCCGAATCCGGATGTTCATATGGACTAAGACGATGGCATAATTTGCGTTGGAGAGGTCCTTTTTGACGCTAATGGGAACTTGGTCGAACCACGTGGAAACTTTTGTCTCCAATATCCAAATTGTTCGGTCCATAAATCACCAATAGTTAAGGGTCCCCGTTAAGCATTTTTCGTTTTTCTCTTTCTTGATTGTATATTGGTTTGTTAATTTGTATATAAGTGTTATCTTAATTAATGTTCTTCTAAAAACAATCTTTGGTGTATAAAATCTTGAATTCCATTTAACTTAGGATGCTATATTTCACTCATACATAGTTATTATTCTTATGTCATATGTTTGTTTATCTCATTTTCTATTAAGTTCAAGGTTTATAGGTTATTTTTGTTGATGACAAAGGGGAAGAAGTTATATAAAATAGTAGGCTTGGAGTAAGGGGGAGTTGTTGGTGTAAGGGGGAGTGATGGTATGATCGAAGTGGTAAGTATATTTATAAGGTTGTCATCATCAAAAAGGGGGAGATGGTTAGGAACTGGAGATAGTGGTTTTGATGACAACAACCTTTGTAACTTATTTTATTATAACTTATATACTAACACTATTGTCTAGATATATATGAATGTTATTATGTAGGATATATATAAGGCAGATACTGATTATTGAAGATTGTACAGTATAAATATCAAGAATGAAGAAATCAAGTTTGAAGACTCATGAGTATCAAGATCAAGATTCCAAGGTAAGTGTCTAGTTTTGTTAAAACTTCATAATAGCATGGAAATCTTCATTCCAAATTTCATTTGGGATGGAACCCATTTCTACCTTCTTAGTGGCTTACAAACCCACGACAAGTAGCTTACAAACCTACGACAAGTGGCTTACAAACCCAAGAACATCCTAGTTTGTACAAGTTCTCGAGTCCTGATGTGATGAAATATTCTGCAGGAAGAAGCTTGCAAAACTACTTCAAAATGGTTTTTTAAAAATGATTTTCAAAACTGTTTTTTTAAAATGTTTTAGCTTTAAAAATATCTTTTCAAATGATTTTCAAAAAGATGTTTTAGCCTTAAAATATTCTTTGTTTTTTTAAATAAACTCTTGTTTTAAACTTCGTTTGTTTTTAAACTATCTTCTGATTTTTAAAAATTCTTTTATAATATATATATACTTGAGATTTAAAATCAAATTTATATATACATTCTAAAAATATTTTTTTCTACTCTTATTTATTTTAAATCATAGGAAAATTAGTTTATTTTACTCCAGAATCATTTCATCTGGTTTTCCTTTCAATACCATTTTCAAAACAAATTTTACATTGTTTTTAACTAAGGGATGTCGACATGGTGGCTGTTAAATTCAAAAGTTTCAATTTTCAAAAGAAGCGTCTATTCGTTTAAATCTCTTCACGAATGGTTATGACCGTTACTGGTCTATAAATAGCCTTCACAAACGAATTTTTTAACTAACTATTTTCTTATTTTCTTCACTCCTTCTTCTCCACAAAACCATATTCTAAAATTTTCATATTTTTAAGATCGTGCCGAAATTCTGCCGAATTCTCAAGTGAATCAAATTATAATCTCATTCTTGTTTGATTCTCTGCCCTCTCTCGAAGATCAAAGTGCTATTCAGAGTTGTAGGATCAATTTGTAATCAAAAGTTTATCGAGTCTCTCTATAAGGTGTGGTTGTGCCTCGAAATCAATTGGGTGGTCTTGTGTCCCGTAAATCAAGAGAGTTTGCCCCAGACTCGAAGACAGGAGGGTACCTCAAGGCCTTTAGAAATTGAGGATTGTAATCTCGACATTGGTATAATAAAAATCTGTACGAGGTGTTTGCCTTGGTGCAGGACTGGACATAGGGTAACTTCGAACCAGTATAAAATCCGGTGTGTTCTTTCCTTTTACTGCTTTTTATTTACTTTCTGCATCTGTGTTTGATTCTATGATTGTTCTGTGATTAAGTTCTACATTTGTTTATATCATAATTTTTAAATTAGTCCATATAAGTCTTAGAATCCATTAAACACTATTCACCCCCCTCTAGTGTTAAATTAGTCTTAAGATCCTTAATCCGCACTACCTTTCAACCAATGCCAAAGATTCAGCAAGATCGGGATATAGCCCATCTTTATGAGGATGTTAGTTGCAAGGACGAGGAAGTTATTTCTTTTATAATAATATGGCTATTAATTATGTATGCGTATCCTCTATCTTTAGTGAAGAAGTCTCATTTTACGATAGGTTGTACACAGAAAGAGGAAAAGAAAGGTTATAGACGGAAAGAGGAAACCCGATATCTTTCCTATATTATAACCACCAAAGATCATGGGGGATGAATCTCTCTGGATACCGAAGAACAACTTCTTTCTCTAGATTTTGTTGAGTCATTACATCCACTCATCGAAATTGAATAATTGATGATCAAATGCTTTTTACTCAAAGATCCCTTTTATTTAGCTTGGGATTAAATCATCGCGGTTCTTGTATGAATTTGAGGTTTTAATTCTCGCTTCCGCTTCGTCCACACCTACTTGCGCGGGTGCTTCCCTCTAAGGCGGAACGCTCGCCTACCGATGCATTTTGACATCCCACCGCTTTGATAGATCGCTTAGCCCTGTTCATCTTCGGTGCAAGAGCGCTCGATCAATGAGCTATTCCGCACTCTTTCAAGGGTGGCTGCTTCTAGGCAAATCTCATGGCTGTCTCTGCACCCCTACCTCCTTTATCACTAAGCGGTCCCGTGGCCATTCGCAATCTGGGGAATCGATTTGATTAGTGTATTGCCAATAGCCAAAGGTGGAGCCAAATACGCTATCGTTGCTATTGACTGCTTCACCAAATGGGCCGAAGCAGAACCACTAGCCACTATTACCATAAAGAAAGTTATTAACTTTGTCACTAAAAACATTATTTGCAAGTTTGGAGTGCCACAAAAGATCATCACGGATAATGAGACTAAATTCGAAAGCGCTGAGTTCTAAAACTTTTGCAAATGCTTCCGAATCAAGAAAAGCTTTTCCGTTGATGCACATCCGTAGGCAAATGGGAAAGTGAAGGCAGTGAACAAGATCATCAAGTCTACCATCAAAAAGCGCCTAGCTAAAGCTAAAGGAAAATGGTTGACGAACTTCCACATGCACTATGGGCTTATAGGACAACACAAAAATCTGTAGCCGGATACTCTCTCTTCGCCCTAGCATATGGTTCAGAACCAATGATCCCAGTCGAGCTAAAGGTCCCTTCTCATCGAAGGCAAAATTTTGATCAAAGGCAGAACGAGCAACTCCTGCTCGAGTTGCTCAATATGGTCGATGAGAAGAGGGAAGAAGCCGAACTAAGGACCTGCTCACCAGAAAAGGGTCGCACCATTCTTCAACTCCAAGGTCTATAACCATACTTTCAAAGTAGGGGAACTTATCCTCAAACGGGTCTACCCTATACCAGGAACATTCGGACCAAACTGAGAAGGACCCTGCATAATCAGCCAGAAGCTAGGGGATGGAACGTCCATGCTAACAACCGTTGGTGGAACCCAAATTCCCTGAGCTTGGAACAGCGAATCACTACATTGTTACTTTATCTAAGGATATCTTAGTATTTCCTATTTCTCGCAAATAAGCCATCTTGAAATACTGGAGGCATTTTAAATGAGCAGAACTTGCCCAACTTTTATTAAAGAAATTGCTTTTATTTCTGAACTAATAAAACCATGTTCACAAAAGTAACCTGCTTAGTCGACGGGGTCAAATCGACTCGAAACCATCCGATCGCTGCTTGAGATAATGAAACCATGCTCAAGCACACCCTATCAACCTGCGGAGTCGATGGAAGCAAATCGACTCAAATAGTTGGATTGATGGAACTCGATCCCTGCCTTCTAAGAACCGGTGTTGCTCCGGAGACACCGGGAAGGCCCAAATCAAAGTCGCGCATTTCGTAAGCCACGAACCGCCTCTAGGATTGTGGAATCATGTCCAAGCAAACACAATTAACCAAGTCGCGCATACCGTAAGCCGCGCATCGCTTCTCGGTTTACAAAACTGTTTCATGCAAGCCTCGATCCCAGTGTGCGCATTTCATAAGCCGCACACTACAACTCGGGTCAACAAAACTGAATTCAAAGATGAGGAACTCTCATATTGCAAAAAATCATATACCTCCCCAGAGTTAAGTAAATAGCACTCCAACAAGTGATACGTGTGCGCGATAGCCTGAATGTCAGCATCACGATGAAACCAGTTAATAAAATTTCAAGTAATCGATGTTGCTCCGGCATTGCCAATCACTTAAGTATGTAAATTACTTTAGTGCATAAATTACTCATGGTGAGGCTGCTAAAGAGCTTTGCAGGTATCCCAAGCCAGAAGCTCCCAAAGATAAGAGTTGCAGTATGGACTTGACTGGGGCATGCATTCTCGTATCAAGTGTTCGGAGTAAATAGCCCCGTGAACTAGGGGGCACACACCAACACTTAACCAAAGTAGCAAATACTTCATAGTTTTATTACTCCAAATGAAGAAATTTGGCAGTAACTACAAGACTAAATAAAACAGTGATGAATAAAAAAGAGTGGCATAAGTGCATGAAACATAGATAAGTAGATAAGTGAAGTTACAATCAAAATTTTAATAGTTTTATTACTTACAATGTTTCTCATGTGCAACAACAAACAGCGGGGGCCGTGCCCACACAATATCGGCCAAGAATAGGGAAATACAAACACCACTATTGCAACAACAATAATAAGTGCTAAGTGCAGACTCTACACTTGTACAAAAAAAGCAACAAAAAAAGAACAAACTCCACTCCACGAGCATACGGACAAATCATGACTTCTGGTCATCGCTTCCCCTGTCACCTTTCCCGCCTCTAATCGACAACTTCTCAGGCTTCTCCCTCCTGGGGCAATCTCGCTTTCAAAAACATGACCACTGGTGGACCTTCCTTCGCCTTTGTACTTTCAGGATCTGTGAGAATTCTTTGACAACCTTTTTTGCTATTCAGACTTCTCCTTCTTAACCGCTACCATTTGCTGCTCGGCCATCAGTTACTCGGCCTCTGCTCTGTCTGGTTGGCTAGCTTGATCCGCCTACTCTCATGTATTAGTAGCCGACAAGCCTTCCTCTTAAGATACAAAGGGGTCATCCAAACCATGCAGTGCTACAATTTGCTTGAAGTGCGAACTAGGCTATGAGCCAGATGCTGAGACGATGGTTGATGCGGTTAGAATGGCAGCAGATTCGGCATCGTGACGAGGAGGTAACTCAGTAAGAAGAGAGGGTTGGTCTATAATATTAGAACAAAGCACTTTTATCTCGGTAATTTCATCGTGCGTAAATTGGAAGTCTTCAAGCACGGGAGGGATAAGAAAATTACCTACTGTGGGTGTCTGCTCATGTGGCACAACTTCGAAGCCTTCGCCGTTGCCTTCCTTTGATGGTTGCATAATCATACGAGAAGTAGAAAAGATCCCTTCATCAATATGAAGATGCGAAGATGGCCCACCAAGGCCTGAAGAAAAATGCCCGATTACAGCCATAGCGGCGGCCGCAACATCAATAACATCTCGTTCCCTCTCCAGTCTCAAGATTTCCTAACCCTCCACTAAGGCTTGGCGAGATTCTTCATTTATATATGCCTGAACCAACTCCTCTTTGGTATAATCACCACCCATGTCTTGAAATCGGGCCAAAATCTCTTTCCAGACTATGGCAAGCGTACGAGGGAACAATGAACCTAAGTAGCTGAGACTCCCTTAATGCAACACGGAGTTGACATAAAAGCCTAGAATGGTATCATCAAAGCCTTCAATCTTCTTTGCGAAGGTATCTTGAAGCTTTAAAAAACTGGCTTCCATGCTAGCCTTCTCTACCGCCAACTGCTTTTTCTCAACATCCAAAGTCAAAGATAGTTCGTGAAGAGAGGCAATTTCTTGAGCCTGTTCAGCGATGGTTTTCTTCTGCATCTCAACCATCGTCTCGGTTATCCTCAACTTTTCTTTCAAACTCGACTCATCGGTATGGCACTTCTTTATTTCATCTATAAATATGAGCGTGGCCCGTTCGATGGATTCTTTCGGCTCCTTAAACAAAGAAGCACTTTCTCTCTCTCTCTCTCTTGAGGGCATTGTCCCTCTCTTTCTTCAACCTCTCAATCATCACATCACAATCCACGAGCTGCTTCTTGTACTCATCCTTTCCGGACACAAACAAGAGAATATCTCGATGGTTATTTCGATTAACAGTGGACAACAACTTGCATAATTTTTCCCACCCCTCGGCTTGCTCCAAACCGCTCTGTATCGCAAGGAGATGGGATGAATAAGCTTTGGCATTGATTGACTTCAAATTGGACTTATCAAAAACAACCCTCTTAAGAACAAGTTAGGGAATGCAGCTTGCAGATGCGGGCGACTAGTGGGGAAAATGTAAGGCGCATGCCTAGAATTTGCAGAGAGGCGGTCATAGCAGCTTGAGTTGAGGAGGACATGATACCTAAAGTAGGAATGTTTATCTTGGTGGAAGTAGAAAACTATGAAGTGGGTTCTCGCTCTTGGTCTCTTTTTGGCCTTTTTGATGGATCTTCCCGCCTAGTCGGGCTCTTCCTCTTTCCGTAGCCACTTTTCTACCACAACCTTGATCTTTCTCGACACAACGACGCTCGTTCACCTCTGTATCCTTCCTCCTCTTCCCCTCCTCGTCAGTTTCCTATGGATCATGACACCTAGAAGATTATCTCTGTGAACGCTGAGACTCCAAAAATCGTTAAAGATCGCTGTAAAAACCACGAGACATGATTCCTACATCAAGCGATAAAATGGCTTTAGGAAAGAGGCATATGATGAACTAAAACATCCTAGAAAGTAATAATATATAAAGTATGAGATCCTAAGTGAAGTGTGTGCTACAGTTTAATAACCCCAGCAGAATACGCAAACTAGATCGATCACCGACTAACGTCAAGACATTGATTCCTACAGGGATGATCTGAGTAAGCTAGAAAGGCAACACTTCCAAAGTGAATTCATCCATCATGTCAGCTATATTCACAAAATTGTCGCTCGTATCTCCCAAGTCAATATCGCACATTCCGAAAAAGAGATGGATACAGGTTCATTCTTGGGAGAAGCTCCTTCGATGGGCTCTTTCAGTGGAGGTGAGGGAGCATGTCCAGGGCTCAACCATGAGGCCTTGTCACCTAAGTTGACGTCAACCTCCTTAGTGTCTGAAACACCCCATACCCCTTAATATACCCAAAAGGATACATTAAAAGGTATGGTGCATTGTAGGTATAACTAAAGCTAACAAAGACTAAGATTCACAAGACAAAAATAGATAAAAACAGCGAAAACTTAAAATAATAACTTAATTAAAACAAAACTTCATAATTGCTTCATAAATAAGTCAAATGCCAAATATCACATACATGTCTAAAAATCCAATATGTCTCGTGAAACAAAAACTCATAGTCTCAAAAACCAGAGTACATAATATCCCTCATAATAAGCCAGTACATAGAAAGAACAAAAGCTGAAAGAAAAGAAATACATGGTAGAAAACTCTCCCTTGATTGCCTAAGGGGGGAAAAGGAAAAAATAGAGGAGTGGGTCAGAATAAAAGTCTAGTGAATGATAGTAATTACTAGAGTCTTTAAGCAAGATAAAAGTAATAGACTCTACAACAGTTCTAGCATAAATAAGAATAATAAAGGAAATAGGAAAGAGATAAACTGGAAATAAGTACGATTAAATATAAGATAGGTTAATTTCGATTGTTTGCACTTGTCCTTGATTTCTGCTTTGATTAGGCTGAATTCCTAATCCTGTAATTAGGATGTAACCCTAATTCTATCCTTTTTGATCGGCCTGCTACTCCATAGAACTTACTGTGGACCAACCGCTATATAACTCCCTACACAGCAGCCAATGGTATCTACGAAAGATGCTCAGAGCAACTACTGTGGATCCGGATGACATATATAGCTCCCTACACAGAAGGCAATGGTGTTTACGAAAGACACTCATACTAAGCACTTGGAACTCATAGCTATTACCGAGCACCCGAATGGAAGTCGTACACGTAACTGCCATCATGCCCATGCTACCTTTTGCTCCACCTATTGGGTCTTCTTATTACCTCCAACTTCAAGCATAGCGTGCACCTCATCTCACTTCAGGCTAATGTGAGATCACCGTGTGTCCATAGAAAATAGGGGAAATGATGTTGGTACTGGCCCTTCATCCAAACAATATCTAGTTGCATCCCTTATCCAAATCCCCCGTGATTTGAACTTCTATTTGACCATTCTTAGCATAAGCGTGCCCTCATCTCACTTCAGACTAATGTGAGACACTGTTTTGTCTAATAGGGAATGCTATTTGGTACAGGTCCTACTTTCATCTTTGCTTATTAACTTAGATAAATTATTTAAATAATCCTTTATTATCATTTTTACTTTCTACGCTTATTAATATATCCCAAGTCTTAAAATGAGCCACATTTTGTTCATTTTCTTATTATAACCTACGTTATAATCATGCTTATTACTTAACCCAAGGTCTAAGTGTGAAAATAAGCTTCTTTCATCTATTTAGTTATAATTCTAAGTTATAACTAAGCCAATTATCTTTAATTAGTCCAATTCTAATTATAATTAGGTGTAATTTCAGCTCAATTCCATTATTTATTACAGTCTTTATAATTTACATCTTATATCCCATTATTTCAGTTTTCTTACAATTTAATCCGTATTTGCGTTAATCCTATTCTAATCCATATGCGAAGAAGAAGGAGAAATAAAAGAAAACTGAAAATAGAAGAAAATCCCAACGTAGAAAGAAGATGTAAATAACGTATAAATAATAGTAAATAATTAAAATACTGTAAATAAACTGTAAGTAAATAAAAAGCTATGCTTAACAGTAACAAATTATAATTAACAAAAATAGGCTAAAATTACTGAAAAGAATGGCTGAAAGGAAATAGAATGAAAATAATTCTAAACTGTAAATAAAACTGCCAAAAAGATTATTCCAAAAATCGTAGTAAAATTACAACTATTGGAAACTCTATTATTTTAAATTACTTAAAGAAATCTTAAAATAATTACAATCACTCACATATGGTCCTTACCTCTTCCTTAGGTCTTCCCAGATCCACTTGGGGTTGTCAAATAATTTAATTTAAAACGATTTTCTCCTTGGAAAATTATTCCGTTTAGGGTCCTTCCTAAAGAGGTGAACCCAATTGGAGAAAACCTAGAATGAGAAAAAGTGTTAAGCCTAGGGTCTTATTTATAGGTGTAGAAGTGGATCTCAGACCGTTGGATTTGGGGATTGAATTGGATGCGACCACGTCATAGGCTGAATATGAGTCATCGGATGGAAGCACGGATGGACCAAATGGAATAAAAGAATGCAAAACAACGTGTATGAAACTTCTGCTGACTCATTGTTGTGTCAAATCTTACAATGCGCCATGTCAGCGCCTTATCTTATATTTAATTCAATTAATTACACCCTCAATGATATACAAACTATAAATAACATTTTCTTCTCCTCAATTAATTTCTAATTTGTTCATTTTATTTCAGGTTAAATTTCCATGCGTCTCTCTTTATTCGCATGTTTCATTTCAGTTTTCAACATCCCATTTAATTTACATGTTTACGTCTAAAATAAATAAATAAACAACATATCAACATCTTTCCACATTTACATCTGAAATAAATAAATTAACATGTGAATTGTTATATCTACATTTTTTTCTATATTCACATCTGTTGTAATTAGATAAATAACATATGTCCACAAACGTGTATATATATGTTGTGTATTAATTAGTAACCTTATTTTTTACCTTTAAATTGAGCAATCAATTACATTAATTAATTGGTATAAATGTTTTTTATGTTTAAAAACCAAACGGGCCCTTATTCCTTACTAACAAAGAAATAACATATCATATATTTTCTGTAAGAAATGCAATCCTACCATAATACGCTCTTGCCTTTTCTTTTCACAATATAACGTTTATTTTATTAAATGCCTTCTATTTTATAAATATATGGTTAAATTTTCTCTCATTTACAATAACCCATCTCATTTGAACATCGTCATCTTCACTTTCAAATTTATAAAAGTAGATGCCTTCTTTTTAAATATACCGTTATATATATATATATTATTTTTTCCCTTTTTTGTAACAAAACAAACTCCCTGTTTATAAAATCATACATATATTCAAAATTGAAAAGTTTATTTCATTTATCTCAAAACATGCATTTATTTCTATTTAAAATGTTCATTCCGTTTTGATACAAATGCAAGTTCTTATATTAAACTCAATCATTTCAATTTAATTTCTCTTTTCCTTTCTAATTGAAACATTTCAATAAATCTACTACCAATTAATTTCAGTACTAATTTCAAACGAATTCTGATTATAAACACTATTTCTTTTCACGTATAATCATTTCTTAATTTCTCCTTAAATTTTGGGTTGTTACATTCTCCCATTCTTAAGGGATTTTGTTCCCGAAATATCTAAGGATAGAAGAATGAAATAAATGTTTTCATCCAAGTTCTACAACCAACTACTCAATTATCACCCATTACATCCATTGTCCTTAGGTTTTTCTAATGCGATTTATGATACTTATGCAAATAGTGTAGTGTCAATGTTCCTAACTAATGCAAAAGGTTAGGCGGTCCACTGATTCAGTCGACCTCCTTTTATGCAATCATGTCCGTGCCATGTATCCAAATGAATGCAAACTCCTTAATGATAACTGATAGTTCTATATACATGCTACAATCATCATCCAAATGCAACAATCATGTGATAATCATCCATTTATAGTGACCATGGAAATAAAGTAAAAATGCGCACACATCCATATGCATATGTTCTAGTGTTCTAGTTAGGCCGATCCCTAAAGAATAATAGTGCCTAGTGTACCTACATGCATCCATTAGCATCCACTAGCAAACACTTGCAATCACTAGCATACATTATTCATAACATGTTCTATTAACATGTTTACATCAAATCCTACCATCCATAGGTTAAATCCTAAGTTCTACCCTCCCAAAGGATAATAAAGGAAAGAACTTATTCAGAACTAAAGATGGAAAAAAGGAAATTCTAAAACCTATTATCAAAGAGACATGGATATGAGATACAAATTTTCTCCTAATCAAATTAGCCTTCTCTGAAATCTCTCTAACCATGTCGGAACCAAAAAGCAACCTTTCCGTAGACTCCAACCAAGATGAAGACGTCTTATATGGCCTTCCCAAAAAGAGCTTCAAAAGGTGTCATCCCAATGCTAGCTTGAAAACTACTACCATATGAATTCCACTAAAGAAAGATGTTTTTCCCATGTTCTTCCAAAATCAAGAATACTCATTCTCAACCATGCTTGTCTTACTATCCTACTAATTTCATTTTATTGTTCTTCATGAATCAACATTCCTAGGTTCTTACTAGTGTCCTATACACTTTACGGAAACTTCCATTATTACTTCTAAAAGTAATTACTGTTATCTCCTTACACCTTCTCCGTTACTCCTAGGAAATGATTTTATCTACTCCACATTTAAGAGTTTGGTTTGGTATCTATCACCTTGTTTTTTTTAAAAAACTAAGGTTTCTAAAAAAAATTAAAACACTTAGTCACTTAATATTATTTCCCAAACCAAGAGGGAAAAACTTTCAAATTTTTAAGTCTAGAACTTATTTCTCTCTTTCTTTTAAAGGCTTTTACAGTTTTCTATAAAAATTTGAATTTTCAAATTTTACTTTTATTAAGTTTTTTTTTCATTTCAAAAACTTATTTGCTTTTTCACCAAACCATTTACTTTTAAAATATCTTTAAAATATCCTTTATGTGTTTTCAAAACAGCTTCTTATTACACCTAACAATCTCATATCTTAATGTATTGGAACTACTTTCTCTTATGAGAACTTTTGATGTTAAAATCTTTTATGAACCTTTTAAAAGAAAATTTCATGTTTATGTGAAATTACAAAGAACTTATTTTTTGTATTTTTTCGAAATAGGCTATACAAAATATGGTGCTTTTCATACCTTGTATATCTCTTTCATGTATTCCTTGTGACTTGCACAAAACATTTTTATTGGTTTCATAGAAAATTATACCATTATTCTTTTCATTCCAATAGATTAAAGCATGTTTAATTTATACTTTCCCATGATAAACATTTTCTTATGCTTATTTAAATAATAGGTGTATTCACAAATTACTTCATTTCTATTCTTAGAAATTACCTTTTTAAAATACGTCTTTATTTGGGTTAAAACGGATGTTGCGTAAAACACCATTACTACAACCTAAAAATACTAGTGTATGAATTTAATTAAAAATAAATACTAATAAACCTCACATATTATGTAAAAACATTACTCTTGGGAGTCATCTACTATAACAATAATGTTATAGTCTATGCTCCTTTTATTTTTTACGAAAACAACTATTACAACAGTAAATGTTGTAACCTATGTTTTCGATACTTAATACACTTTATGTTTTTATATTTAAAATATTTGTTTACTTACAAAGAAGCTAGTGATCTATATACGCTCTAATATTCTTCAAAAAGAATTTCACTTTGTCAACAAAATTTATATCATATAAAAACCAATTTTAAATTTCATGCCATTTTTCCAAAAGACCCAATATTTACTTTAAAAACATTGACAATTATACTTTTCAACTTTTCTAATTCTAACAATTTTATTGGGCTAGATATAAAGTGGGTTTTATTCTCATTACCCTAGGAGTATCCTTCCTAAATTTTCGTAATCCCATTTCCTTACCAAAGTCTTTTACTCCAACTCCTCTTTGATGCTTATAATTTAAATCAACTTATATGAAACAATTATAATTTCTGCAATTATCTACACATGGGCTTTCTTCTTTTCTTATCAACGAAATCTATTGTACATCTCCAACCTTTTCCTACATTTCTTTGGATTTCGATAATCCGAACCTAAAAAAACAAAACCATTTCTCAAACTCCTACCATGTGTAGACCTTCTCTATGCCCTAGGAAAAGCACCTCTTTAAAGACGTATGGGAAATTTCTGAAGACTGGAACTGAATCTAACTCTGCTGATGATGAATAGAGGGGATAAAAGAAGCTCGACATGACTAACTCCTATGGGTTGCAAGAAACCTCAAGAGTCCTACTGCTGCATGTCTCTTGTCTAACGACTCTCCTCTCGCAGTCTAATATTGTTCCATAAGTAGATACCCAATCCATTCCCAAAATCATCCCATAACCCAAAAATCCCAATAGATAGGCGTCGCAATCAAACTCTACGTCTAGGATAAAAAATTTCAAACCCCTACAAACCATAGATAAGTGTGCCGATCCTCCTATGGGGTTTGAAACAACAATGTGGTCTACTACTAAAGAGATGTCTGAGTGCAAACAATCAAACAAAGAACTCAAAATGAAAGGGTGTGATGCTCCAGAATCGAAAAGAGTCCGAATGGAAAAATTAAAAATAGAAATAAAAACTTTCCATGGTGACTTTCCTACCTCTCTTGTCCGCTACTAGAAGGTGCTACATTCAAAGCTTATAGTTGCGCTGTAGGTGCGCCTGCTCTTTGCCCCTTCCTGTTGGGACAATTCTTACTCATGTGACTGGGTTGTCTGCAATTATAGCACTTTCCCTTAATTTTGCGGCCTTTTGCGTAATGACCGGTCACCCCACATCTATGGCACTTCACTCCTTTCTTGATTTGCTTCTAAGGGCCTTCCCTTTTCCTCTTATCCTTATACCTCTTCCACTATGGCTTCTTAGAGCTTTTTGACTTAGGAACCTCTTTAAGCTCTCCCTTCAGTTGCAAAGATACAAGCTGAACTCTCTATTGGTCTTCCAAGTCTAACAACCTAAACTTTAGCTCCATATCTTCCAACCAAGCTCGTGTCTCCTCGAAATCCTCCGTGCCAGAAAACATTCTGCCCCCTATGCTAGTGAAGTCCTTGCATAGTAAAGAAAAGGAAACATAGGTTCGAAAGAATCGAAAGAAGGTTGAACTGGACATTGAGAGGATTTTTATAAAAACTCTTTTATACTTAAAAACTATTTCTAAGAGTTCTTTTCTAAAAAAATTCCTTTTAAAACAAGTTTTTTTGGAAAATACTTCACTTTTAAAATAATTTTTAGGAATCCTATAACCTTAGGCTCTGATATCAAGTGAAACACCCCACACCACTTAATATACCCAAAAGGATACATTAAAAGGTGTGGTGCGTTGTAGGTATAACTAAAGCTAACAGAGACTAAGATTCACAAGACAAAAATAGATAAAAACACCGGAAACTTAAAATAATAACTTAATTAAAACAAAACTTTATAATTGCTTCATAAATAAGTCAAATGTCAAATACCGCATACATGTCTAAAAATCCAATATGTCTTCTAAAACAAAAACTCATAGTCACAAAAATCAGAGTACATAATATCCCTCATAATAAGTCAGTACATAGAAAGAACAAAAGCTGAAAGAAAAGGAATACATGGTAGGAAACTTCTTTGGGAAATCTCCAAGCAACTGCAATCTACTTTCCTCTCCCTTGATTGCCTGGAGGGGTGGGGGAAAGGGGAAAATAGAGGAGGGTCAGACTAAAAGTATGGTGAAGGATAGCAATTACTAGAGTCTTTAAGCAAGATAAAAGTAATAGACTCTACAACAGTTCTAGCATAAACCAGGATAATAAAGGAAATAAGAAAGAGATAAACTGGAAATAAGTACGATTAAATATAAGATAGGTTAATTTCGATTACTTGCACTTGTCCTTGATTTCTGCTTTGATTGAGCTGAATTTCTAATTCTGTAATTAGGATGTAACCCTAATTCTACACTTTTTGATCGGCCTGCTACTCCATAGACCTTACTGTCGACCAGCCGCTATATAACTCCCTACACAGCAGCCAATGGTATCTACGAAAGATGCTCAGAGCAACTACTGTGGATCTGGACGACATATATAGCTCCCTACATAGAAGGAAATGGAGTCTATGAAAGACACTCATACTAAGCGCTTGGAACTCATAGCTATTACTGAGCATCCGAATGAAAGTCGCACGCGTAATTGCCACCATGCCCATGCTACCTTTTGCTTTACCTATTGGGTCTTCTTATTACCTCTAACTTCCAGCATAGCCTGCCCCTCGTCTCACTTCAGGTTAATGTGAGATCACCGTGTATCCATAGAAAATAGGAGAAATGTTGTTGGTACTGGCCCTTCATCCAAACAATATCTAGTTGCGCCCCTTATCCAAATCTCCCGTGATTTGGACTTCTATTTGACCAATTACTACCATTCTTAGCATAAGCATGCCCTGATCTCACTTCAGACTAATGTCAGACACCGTTTTGTCTAATATGGAATGCTATTTGGTACAGGTCCTACTTTCATCTTTGCTTATTAACTTAGATAATTATTTAAATAAGCCTTTATTATCATTTTTACTTTCTACCCTTATTAATTTATCCCAAGTCTTAAAATGAGCCTCATTATGTTCTTTTTCTTATTATAACCTACATTATAATCATGCTTATTACTTAACCCAGGGTCTAAGTGTGAAAATAAGCTTCTTTCATCTATTTAATTATAATTATAAGTTATAACTATGCCAATTATCTTTAATTAGTCCAATTCTAATTATAATTAGGCGTAATTTCAGTTCAATTCTATTATTTATTACAGTCTTTATAATTTACATCTTATATCCCATTATTTCAATTTTCTTACAATTTAATCTGTATTTGCGTTAATCCTATTCTAATCCATACGCGAAGAAGAAGGAGAAATAAAAGAAAACTGAAAATAGAAGAAAATCCCAACGTAGAAAGAAGATGTACATAACGTATAAATAACAGTAAATAAAGTAAAATACTGTAAATAAACTGTAAATAAATAATAATCTATGCTTAACAGTAATAAATTATAATTAATAGAAATAAACTAAAATTACTTAAAAGAATAGCTGAAAGGAAATAGACTGAAAATAATACTAAAAACTGTAAATAAAACCGCGGAAAAGGTTATTCCAAAAATCGTAGTAAACTTATAACTATTGGAAACCCTATTATTTTAAATTACTTAAAGAAATCTTAAAATAATTACAATCACACACCTGTGGTCCTTAGCTCTTCCTTAGGTCTTCCCGGATCCACTTGGGGTTGTCAAAAAATTTAATTTAAAATGATTTTCTCCTTGGAAAATTATTCCGTTTAGGGTCCTTCATGAAGAGGTGAACCCAATTGGAGAAAACCTAGGATGAGAAAAAGTGTTAAGCCTAGGGTCTTATTTATAGGTGCAAAAGTAGATCGTAGACCGTTGGATTTGGGGATTGAATAGGATGCAACCACGTCATAAGCTGAATAGGAACCATCGGATGGAAGCACGGAAGGACCAGATGGAATAAAATAATGCAAAACAACGTGTATGAAACTTATGCTGACTCATTGCCGTGTCAAATCAAATCTTACAATGCGCCTTGTCAGCGCCTTATGTTATATTTAATTCAATTAATTACACCTTCAATAATATACAAATTATAAATAACGTTTTCTTCTCCTCAATTAATTTCTAATTTGTGCATTTTATTTCAGGTTAAATTTCCATGCGTCTCTCTTTATTCGCATGTTTCATTTCAGTTTTCAACATCCCATTTAATTTACATGTTTACGTCTAAAATAAATAAATAAACAACATATCAATATCTTTCCACATTTACATCTGAAATAAATAAATTAATATGTGTTGTTATGTTTACATTTTTTTTCCATATTCACTTCTGTTGTAATTAGATAAATAACATATGTCCACAAACGTGTATATATGTTGTGTATTAATTTGTAACCTTATTCTTTACCTTTAAATTGAGCAATCAATTTCATTAATTAATTGGTATAAATATTTTTTATGTTCAAAAACCAAACGGACACTTATTCCTTACTAACAAAGAAATAACATACCTTATATTTTCTATAAGAAATGCAATTCTACCATAATGCACTCTTGCCTTTTCTTTTCCAAATATAACGTTTATTTTATTAAATGCCTTCTTTTTTATAAATATATGGTTACATTTTCTCTCATTTACAATAACCCATCTCATTTGATCATCGTCATCTTCACTTTTCAAATTTATAAAAGTAGATGCCTTCTTTTTAAATATACTGTTATATATATATTTTTTTTCCTTTTTTGTAACAAAACAAACTCCCTGTTTATAAAATCATACATATAATCAAAAATGAAAAGTTTATTTCATTTATCTCAAAACATGCATTTATTTCTATTTTAAATGTTCATTCCATTTTGACACAAATGCAAGTTCTTATATTAAACTCAATCATTACAATTTAATTCCTCTTTCCCTTTCTAATTGAAACATTTCAATAAATCTACTGCCAATTTATTTCAATACTAATTTCAAACGAATTCTGATTATAAACACTATTTCTTTTCACTTATAATTTCTTATTAATTTCTCCTTAAATTTCGGGTTGTTACAGTGTCCCAATCTATTTCTTCCTCATTTAGAGGATTCTCCTCACTGATCTCTCCTTCCTCCTTCCCTTTAATCAATGGAGCTTTACCTTTCCGTTGAATAAACTATTCTTCTTTCTCATCTGGGATCTGTGGCATTTTGAGCGGACTATCGACTCTGACTTAAATTTGGATCTTCTTAGGGGTCTTCTCTGACCCATTGGATGGGTCACTTTCTTTTTCCTTGTCATCATCATCATCTTCACCAGAGTCATGGGAAGAGGAAACAGAACGGGTCTGGGCCCTCGAGTGGGAAGGAGCACTGATGAATCGAATGGAACTCTGAGGGTGTAAAAGCCTACATCGGCGAAGATTTTCATCTATGAGCAAGAACCTAATTATGTGCTCCTGAGCATCGACCACTTTCAAGGATTTAAGAATAGTGTCGAGTGCCAGATCCTTGTTAATCTTTATAAGAATTGCAAGGAATATATAATCGTTTAGAAGGCTTGTATCAATTAAAGGAAATTCCAAGCATAACTAAAGAGGCTTACCCCTTATGGTCCATAAACGGGTGAATCCCTCTAGACATTTAGCGAAACAGAACTAATTCTTGAATGAAGGAACTTTGCTGGGAAGATCCCGTATAAGTTTCCGGCTACGTTGCGCCTTGATATAAACAAGTGATGGGTTAGCCTCTCTCTTCTTGAATAATAGAACGTACCATAACTCAATGAAACGCGGGGCACGATTAAGCGTCCACATAAACAGAACATATAAGCACGTCAGCATGGATATATGTTTGGAAGAATCTGGAATGGGGCCAACCCTATGTTCTGACGTGTTGTCTTTAAGAAGAAATTGAACGGGGGCACTGCACCATACATACACATTTACCGGTGGCAAGCCACGTATCCAAAAGGTGGCCTATGAGCAAATTCTCATTTCGATTGCAGAAGCATGTCGTCCTCTGGGATATCGTATTGCGAGCAAATGCTTTGCAACATCCTATGTGTAAGGATTGAAGGAGCTTTCTCCGGAGGATCAAGTAAGACTTTGAAGTTAGGAGGAGTGCGATCAACGATGGGGCCAACTGGAATCAGGCGACCATATTGACCCGAAGTTATGGAAGCGGTAGATCATGCTGGGATCAACGATAACTCTGTTTTAGAAAGCGGTGAATTCCCCTCTACTGATTTGTGCCGAGAAGATTTGTGCTTCATTCTATATAAGAAAGCTTGTGTTCAAAACGGTCAAGTACGCCTAATCTCTAAATTATAAACTCTAGCGTAGTTAATACTTGAATTTCGGAAGATAATTAATGTGTACCAACCATCAATCAGATTCCAAGTATTAAATGGGGGTGTGTGTGATGTGTAATCTAAGAGAGAATGGGTTCGGTATCCTGAACGCTATGAATAAACCATTTCATGTAGATGGCTCACTGACACCGGAAAAAGTAATCTGTATCACCTGTTAATTTCTTTTCTTTTATATTTACCCGTTGTCGATCGACGATCGATAATGGATCCGCTGTCCGGAGCGACATGGAAAGCCCTTCATATTACTGGTATACCGACTGTGCAATGAAAGGACCAATCCAAAGCGAGCAACTATAGATCGATGGGTCCGAATCATGTAGAGAATTCTCATCATAAGTTAATTTTAGTTCTTTGGAAAGTGATAATGGCATGAGCTGCATACAGGATGCTACCCTAAGCTATTATCACCTCCTAGAAAAACCAAAATCAATCTGCAAGACGCCGTGCTGGGATTGACTATGTAACTCGGTGCAAGTTAATTCCGACTCTGTGAATGAAGATAACAAAACATATTAAGCACCGAGGCAAAATCTTAACTTCGTTCCATAAAAAATTCTAGACTCAATTTGCAATCTTCTTACACAAAGTCACAATCAGCTCGAATCTTCCACCATATCCATCACCAACACAACTTCATCACCAATCGCTAATGTAATAATACGTTAAAATCCACATCAGTGACCTTTGAAATTGAGAAAAGTGATTTGATCTTTGATTCAAGACAACCCAAACTAGGTTATCGAATGGATCGGATTGGCAACACCTCAAAACAGATGTAATCTCTATGGTGGGACCTCACTTAGAACAACGGCAGTGGCTCCAGAAGGCGGCGGCTATTGACGCTGGAGGTGAAGATCAATGGTGGTGGCTCTCTGGCATTTGCAGGTTTCAGATTGGCGACGATTTGGGGCTGGATTGATCAGGTTGGCTAAAAAAGGTAAAACAAGAAAGGGGAGATCCGACCCCCTATATATAAAAGGGGAAGAGAGGAGGTCAAAAAATTTGTTCAAGTTTTTGGATTGGTACCGATCCGATCCAATTAGATCGGCACCGATTCAAATTTACTCCTCTAAATGGTCTCGAATATTCCCCATTCGACCTACTCGATGTTCATATTCATTCTGAAAATTATCAAGTCAAGATCACTCCGTAATTACGAACAATGGAAATTCACACTAAGGTCTGGATAGTTAGGCGATATGTCATAGATGGCTTTTCAAGATGGCCAGATACTACCAATGAAACTCTTTAAAACAGAAACCCAAAGATAAAAAATTCCAGAGCACACATTTTTTAATGAAAGCATACTCTAAAGGGAAAATGTTAACCGTGTTTTTAACCAAGCAGAAATCAATAGGAGTTAGAACATTCAGATTATGCCAGAATGACTCGAGACTTGATCGAAAAGCTTAAAAATACAAGATAAAGGACCTAAAGAGGTTTGAGCCAAAAATATGTCATCTTTTAGGATCGGCACAGATTCGATCCAATTGGACCGGCATCGATCCGAATTTATGGTTCCTGGTGAACCCAATCCCTTTGCATTGTGACTCTATGCCTCAACCAAACTCACCTAACAAGTTTGGCAACATTCCAAGCATCCAAGTTCAAAAAGTGAAGGTTCATCCGATTAAGAATACGATTCAATCTAACCCACGTGTGAATCATCATCAAAACAAGTCAACATGCTACGAAATTATACCGAGAGCATCATTATGAAGTAAAAAGCTTGACCAAATAAATTAGAGCCAAAAATTGGCTAAGGATTTGGATCGGTACCAATCCAAAAGGATGGCCAATTTTGGCTCAAAAATTTCTAAGCTCTCTTTGCATGACCACTATAGGCTTCTTACAAAGCAATTCTTGTCCCAAGAGCTTTCCAAACCTTATAAATACCATCTCATCTGCAACATAAGAGGGATCGGCTCTAATCTCTGCTGAAACTCTACCATTATTTCTTCACAGTTCTTCTCCCTCACAACAACTATTAAAGGGAAACTGAGATCCTTCCGGTTGTCTCTAACAATGGTGGCTTGATCTAACTTAGGAAAGAAGATTCATATTATAATCCAAACTCCTTTGTAAGAGCAATTGATCAATAAAACCCATAAAGTGGACGTAGGCTTCGTTAACAGCCGAACCACTCTAAAAATCTCGTCTCTTTATTTTTTCTGTGATTTACTATTGTTTTTTCTAATTTATTTGCCTTGATAACCAGGGCTGGTGATTTCACACTCAATCCATGGTGTTATACTTTTGGGTTGTCACTTTGTTATCTTCGATGCTTGGTTTATAGTTATAGAGACTCGCTCAAGTTTTCCAATATCGCTAAACATTAAATTTGGATAATGAGCAGCATATGGATACCATGAAATGGTAGGACATTCTACCTCAACCAATCTTTCAGCAGCTACGTAGTTTGCAGCATTATCCGTCACTACTTCCATTATGTTTTTGGCTCTTATTGATATAATAACTTCGTTAAATAAGCCAAAAAGTATTGAAGCTGTTTTAGAAGCAGCTAATGCATCAACTGATTTTAGAAACAATGTACCAATAGAAAAAATATGTACTAGATTGTTAACAATCATAAACTCAATATCAAACGTTATAGATATAAACGAGATAATAATTATGAATTTCATATTAATGTACCTTTAGGAGAGTAAACCAAGAAGTTAATCAAACTTCTACCATTTCGGTTCAACCATCCGTCAGCCATTAATATACAACCATTTCCTTCCATGTATCGCAATGTTTCTTGATCTCATCATTGATTAGTTCGACACAATTCTTTAATAATTTACCACGCGCAATGCATAAAGGTTCGGTCCTTCATATCATTTTCCATAGCTAACAATGGCATTAATCATTGGTTCATACAACACAGAGTTTATGGCATTGAAGGGAATTGATGTATCATAGGACCATTTTGCAATGGCTAGATCCATGCATCCTTTACCGCTTGGCCTTGAAGTACACTTTTTATTGTTGGTTGACAGCAAGAGGTGATTCTTGACATATATCTAAGACTTAATAGATTGTTAGAACCTGAAGGTTGTACGCTAGTAGATGTTAATCTTTTCCTTGAAACAGAAGGTAAATCGTCTTATTCTTTGTTTTGAAAAGCACGATCCCTAGCATTTTTTACTGCAATTTGCTTCATAGAAACATCTCTGCTTTCAATATTCAACTCCATTACGTGTTTAACTTCATCAGTCACACGTGTACAATATGCACATCCTCCTCCGAGTAAGCCAAAAATATGATATTTAAAGCGAAGAATCCCAACCCCTTTGAAAACTTTATTAACATACACTTTATTTCTGGTTCGTCGACTATTTTTTCTATGCAGTATACCATGCAGGATCAGTTTTAGCTCTACTTGATTGATGAATAGCGCTTTCAATGCTATGAAGTTTAGATGCTTCAGCCGAACTTGGATTATATAACATTCTGTTATTATTTAAAAAACAATAGCACTATCAAAAGTTTCCAAAGTGAAGTATGCTAATTACGTAGTCATGACAACTAAACCCCCTTTCAATGTTGGAAAACAGAGAGCTTGTTTTAATTATGTGTAGGAATCAGAGACTATGACAAATGATGTTTGCTTTTGTTCTTCCAAGTAAACACTTATTTATTTTCTAGCATATTCTTCATTTTATTTTTTTAGCTGCTACGTATAAAACACACTAACAAAGTGCATAAAATTCTAATACTAAGCTTTGTTGATTCCAACAGCTAAATAGTTTTTGGTTTCCAGCAAACTAACAATATGCATCTCATCATGTTTGTTTGCCTATTTTACAAAATTCTAATACAGTGGTAACAACAAATTGAAGATCTACAATTGGGGAATCATAATTTACACAATGATTAAATCAGAAGTATCAATACCTATTAGATCCAGAAAATTGACGGCCACATTGGCAGTTTAATTGCGAGCCTTGATATGTGTTATCCAATTTAAAATCTAGGTTTTGAAAGTAAAATAATCAGGTGAGAAAATTACGAGGATATGAAACTAGAAAGTGAGAATTCTACCTCTATATTATTCAATTTTAGAAACGCGTTTTTAACGGTTGGGTTCAAGAGGTTTTTTCAAGGTTATAGGTTAACCATGGGTCCACGCACGCACAAGGTTATTTCATTTTGGGGACCGTATCGCTTTAGGAGTCAAGGTTAATCGCAGTCAGACCAAGGTTAGGTTGGATCTTTAAAACACTGGTTATAATGCGTTGTAATCATGAGTGATTTATCACAATAAAATAAACATACCGTTTTAAATATGTGAAAATTAGGGTCACATCCCTAAAACCAAACGTAATTCACAAAAACTCCTTCCGTTCGAAACTTTATAAATCCGGTCTCTATTTTTGTTTCGGCTTAATTCTTTTCCATAAATACCCTCGTTTATACCGTGCTCCATTTTTTCTATCTGTGATTATTTGGTTTATATTGAACGATAAAATTATCTTTGCTTAATGATTTATCTGTTTGCAATAAAAGATTTTTACTGAAATACCGTGTAAGTTCGTTTTCTGCAACTATTTGCAATAGTTGCAGAAATGTCTGCAACTATATGCAATAGTTGCAGAAATGTCTGCAACTATTTGGTATAGTTGCAGAAATGTCTGCAACTATATGCAATAGTTGCAGACATTTCTGCAACTATTTGCAATAGTTGCATCTGCAACTATTTGCATTTCTGCAACTATATCATATAGTTGCAGAAATGTCTGCAACTATATGCAATAGTTGCAGACATTTCTGCAACTATTTGCAATAGTTGCATCTGCAACTATTTGCATTTCTGCAACTATATGCAATAGTTGCAGAAATGTCTGCAACTATATGAAATAGTTGCAGACATTTCTGCAACTATTTGCAATAGTTGCATTTCTGCAACTATATGCAATAGTTGCAGAAATGTCTGCAACTATATGAAATAGTTGCAGACATTTCAGCAACTATACCATATAGTTGCAGAAATAGTTGCAGACATTTCTGCAACTATATCATATAGTTGCAGAAATATCTGCAATTTTTTGCAATTTTTATATATTTGAAAAAAAATCGAAAATGTTCAATATTTGCTGAATTGTCTGCAAATATTTGAAATAATTGCAGATTTAATACAAATTTAAATTTTTGGTATCAACAATGGATCTCATTTTAAAGATCATAAAATTTGCGATTTTTTGGTGAAAACGTTATGTTGATCCGGTTTTTGTAAATAAAGTTATACACGTTTGAAAAGTTAAAAACATAAAGGGTATTTCGGTCTTTCTGCGTGCGTGAATTTGAAAACAGGGAGCGGAAACGTAAATGTTGGTTGGGAAGGATGTTTTCTCTATTTTAAAACTTGTTAGGGATGTGAGCCAAACTTACCCTTTAAATATTCCTAGTCAAGATGGACTAGAGAGACTTTGACTTGGATGGCAAGGATGGAAGTAGAATATGTAAAGGTTAGATCCTAAAATTTCTCCTCCTCTTCCTCTATATAAAGATCTCGACCCTTATCTTTTGCTAGACTTTTTGATGCCTCCATCTAATCCCCATTTTTGGCTGAAATCTAGAGCTCTATCCTCTCTATTTCGATAGTCAAATCAAAGTAAAAACAATTCTATTCTATAGTTAATGGTCATTGGTTCAGGGACTAGCATTCTACTGCATTGAAAATTAGTTCAAGGAGCAAGTCTCATCGTTTCAAGGTGTACTTTTAGGCATTGGTGATAAGGTTGACTATACGTTTATATATTTGAAATTTTAAAAAATTATCATTATCATGTATATATACTACTTGCAGATAAAATAAATTAATTTTTTAATTTAAAATCAATATAATATTCATTGTTTTATTTATATAAGCTTTATAATTTAAATATTAAACCATATATTGCACAAAATTTGGTTTTAAATTTTATATAAGTAATATTATACATAAAACATTTTTGATAGAATTAAAATAATACATATATTATTTAAATATTAATTAAATCATTTAATTCAATAAAAAAATAATATTAATACATATTTACGTTATAAAATACGTTCTAAATTTCATAAAATTAAATTTACATCTAATATTTCTTTTAGCAATAAGAATTTCTTTTATATATGATTTGAATAATTTAATTATTAGTCAACATTAATAAATTATTTTTAGAATTAATTTAAATAATACACATATATATTTAAATTCCTAATATCTCTAAAATTTTATTGGAATGTTTAAATTTCAAAATATATTGTAAAAAAATAATTTTTGTTAGTTTTTCCATACGAAAATATCTATTTATTAATTAAAAAATTAAAAAAATCATGCCATGAGCTACATAATAGGCATGTATACATACATACATATATACATATACATACATATATATATATATATATATATATATATATTATTTTATGCATATATTTTATTTAAGTGTGTATATATTTATTATTAATTTTATAAGATAATAATACACATATATATATATAAATAATTTTAAATATAAAAAATTATCATTTTAGATTTTGATTTCAAATTTCCAACGAAATAAGTAGATAAATTTTAATATAATTTATATGATTTTAATATATATATATATATATATACATATATAGTTTATAAGTTTTTTGTATATATATATATATATTAATAAAATAATTTTAGAACAAAATATAAATTTATGTATATATATTGCAATATTTTTTCATACATGAATAAAATATATAAACATACATTTGAGAAATATATTTGTATATTAGATTATCGAACATGTCTATTGCGGTGTAAATCCTAGTACTTATACACGGGCATGTTATACCTTTCATGGATTGCTATGTTACACATGCACACACTTGCATATCTATATATGATACATGTATATATATAATATAATATTAATTGCATAATATTAAACTTTATTATAAATTTAAATAAATAATGATTTTATTTTAAAAAAATTACAAATGTTCTAAATAAGTTAAACTTTAAGGCCCAATAAAGATCTAATAGGGGAAATTTTTTTTGAAACTCACCCATAATTGGGCTAGTCTAGTTCCAACAATAGTATCAAAGCCTAATAGTTTGTGCCATCTAAATTAGTCATGTAAGCCTTAACTATTAAGCACACAGCCCAAAGGTTGTCCCTAACAGAAAATGCCCAAATTTGAATTGGGCCTTGGGCTAATTTTCTAAATTGTTTGAAAATTAAAATATAAGATTTTAAATTTAAAAATTAAATTTAAAATAATCTATACATATGTATATATGTATGTGTGTGTGTGTATTTATGTATATATGTGCGTGTGTGTGTTATAAAAGTTATAATATTATAAAAAATTTCAAAATGTTTGAAAAAATAATATAAACTTAATTCAAAATTTAAATTTATTAGTAAGATTAATAAAATAAATAAATTAATTAAATGATTCAATTAATGAAAAATATGTATTATAAATTTCGATATATGTTATGACATTTTAAAATGTTTAAGATATCATCAGTGTGCATATATGTATATACCATGATTTTTCAAAATTAGTATAATTTAATTAAAATTGTTTAATTAAATAAATTAATTACATGTTAAATTAATTGATTAATTAAAGGTTTATTAAATATATAAATTAATTAAAGGTTATATAATTAAAGGTTAATTAATTAAATAAAAAATACACATATATGAGTATATATGCTATACTATGAAGGTTATAGTATATAATAATTACTAAATATAAATGTTATATTAAATTAATATAAAATCAATTAAAATGTTAATTAATTCAAATTTATTAAATAAGGTTTAATTAGTATAATATATACATAAGATTATTATATAAGTAATATGAAATATAAAAGTTATATAATAATAAAACTTATATAATATGAATGTATAAACTAAAGGTGGAACATTAAGAAACCTTAAATAGACTTAAAGGATATATACATATGTAAATGTACCTATACCATGATTTTCGATGTGTCCAACACTTAAATCACGAGGGTATTTCATAAAAAATACCTTATTCCATAAGTTGACATCACTCAATATAATATGCTGAAGATTATGAATCTTTAATATAAAGTTGTCTTCTATTTTATATATATTAATAGATTACTTGCATACTCTTTAGTTGTTGAATAGACGAGGTAAGATAATTGCATGCATTTGTTCAGCTTTCCTCAAGGTATGTGCATTATACTTAGGCCTTCGCGAAATGATCGGTTCAAGTGAATAGTCTCACTTTACTTGTTGAGGTTTCCTCAAGGTAAATGTAGCATTTGTACAAGGAACCATGGGCTACGATTTGCATGTGATACAAGCGATAAGGAATTATCCATCATATGTGGGCCTATGATTTGTTGAGCTTTTCTCAAGGTCGGAATTCCAAGGCATACGAGTCATAACATCCAGTAGTAAAGTCAAAAGACTTCTCTGTCTCGCTTAGGGTTTGGTGAAACATAAAAGACTAGTGGAAGCCTTACTAGAAAAATGAAATGATAACATTTAGCCTTTCTAATATGGTAGGAACATATGTCATGTAATATTATACTAATCTGCATCAATAAATTTATGCATTTAATATGACTAATAAAATGTTTATCAATTAATATACAGAGTTGAATTGAATTGAATATTAAAAAATAGAAATACAACATATACTTATTAACAAATGTTTATTGCACATTAACATTTCAACACTCATGCAAGCACCTGATTTTACAACTGGTAAATATATTCATAATTTGGTCACTTACACGTTTATTTGGTCAAGACCGTATATTGCATTCTATGAATTACGAACTCAAAAGCAATACACGACTATGGATATTTGATCCATATACAATCATATATAACTGTTATATGGTGAACGGTCACAGTTTGTAATGTACAATACTTCAATGAATTAGTTCATCTAGAATAAACAAATAAACCATTGTGTAAGATTGAGTATTCAATTTGATTGATTACATAAAAGATCGTATTGTGTTAAATGTAACACAAGACCAAAACTACAATATAGATCTAAAAACTCGATCATTGAAATGTCAGTTTAATCAGTTTAAGTAAGGTGCATCATATTTGATGTCCTTAAATGTTTAGGATAATCAAATGAAATTTTGTAAAGAGTTGGTTTTGGTATTGTAGTAAAGGATTGCTTTTGAATAGTTTGAGCATTTAGAAAGAAAACGAACATACAAGAGTAGATGTGATTAAAGGTGCAGCTGGGTTGAAGAGTGTGAATGGTCACTTTTGATTCATAAAGAAACATCGAAAACGAGAATTGTAATAATAATAATAATTGATACTTAATATTGAATGAGAAATACAATTTCTATTCCGAAATGTTTTTTCATATAGAAAATTATTTTCTATGAGATTTATTTCTTTGAGTTTAAGATATTTGATCAAAGAACTCTCCACTATAAACTAGTCGTAGTATATAAAATAAATAATCTATAGTAAGTGAATGATGGACCTCTGAATTTAGTACACTGTTATAATAATAGCGGAAATAGTGGGAGTATACCATATAGCACTTATTGATTGCATCAAATTACGAGAATTGTTTTTGTAAAACATATTAAACATTATTTATTACAAAATGACTATTTTTTGGTGTCAGCGAAAATATAGACATAGTTTTATTTCAATGTAAATATAATGAATATTCGTTATGAAATAAAAATATAATATAGTATTTTTTTGCACAACAAAAGTGATGCATTGGAAAATATTGAAGTATCTAGAATTATTTACGGTTATTTTGGAATTATAGACTAAGCCATAGTTTTGAGATATAATTTTTATTATATGATTATGAATCATATGGTACTTGTTAATTATATCTCAAATAATTAAGGGCTATGCACTAATGTATTGGGAGCGTCATTAGAGTTGATGAGCTCTCACTACGCCATAGATGACCTATCGCAACAAAAATACAAGGTGTTGCTAACTACAATGTAACGATAGGTATGCTGATTATTGTCTATTACAACACACGCTTCAAGGTGTTAGCATAGGTATCAACAAGATGTTGCAGTAGCTATAGTTGTATTCAAATTAAAAAATTAATAAAATTAGCAATCCATGTGAATACGATCCAACGGTCTACATTTAATCCAATTGTTAAAATGGATCACCGATCCAAAGGTCTATTGCAACATTAGCTTCAGGATGTTAGTATAGATATCAACATATGTTGCAGTAGCTATAGACTTATAAAAATATTATAAAAAATGAGCGGGCTGAAAAAAGAACGCGGGAAGCAGGAAGAAAGCGGCAAAACTTAACACTTAACAAAATAACACTCCGCCGCTCAACCTCTCAAACACTCAGCCTCACAAACGCTCAAACACTCTCAATCGCTGTTTCAATTAGGGCTAAAAGTTCAAGTTTGCAAGGTTAATCAGGGTTCGATTAGGGCAAGTTCGAGTTCAAGTTCAATTAGGGCTTTGGTGTTTCAATTAGGTCTTCAATTAGGGTTCGTTTGGGATTCGAATTTCAGTTAGGGCTTCGATTTAATCTTCTGCTTAAGGTATCACTCTATATATATTTCAAGTTTTTCCTGATTTGATTGTTGTGTTGCCTAATTTACTGATTTACTTGTGAGTTAAGGTGTAATCATATTCCTGATTTTACTTGTGAGTTAACTTGTATGTTATTTGTGTCTAAATTAGTGATGAATGACGAGGAAAAAATATGGGCAGAACTTCCTAAGTTTAGTGAAGGATATATCAGTGGAGTGAAGCGTTTTATTCAAAATACTTTTTCTAGATTCGCGGTAGGTGATGAAATTGCATGCCCTTGCAAAAAGTGTCATAATCGCAAGTGGTATCGTCAAGAGGTAGTCTACGACCATCTGATTTGGAATGGTCCATCTGAATTGTACGTGAAATGGATTTGTGAGGTTTCCTGTGTAGATCCTGAAAGGAGCGATAAGTATATGGATGGTGAAGCGGGAATAAATTTTGGAGATAATCTCGATGAGATGTTGCATCATACTTATGGAAATATGCAGAACAATGAAAGTGGATCTTCTGATGGAGCAAATGGAGTAGATGCCAATGCTAGAAAATTTCATCATCATGTTGAAGAGGGAAAGCAGCCATTATATCCCGGGTGTACTAAATTTTCGCGATTAAGTTTCATCATCAGGCTTTATTCTTTAAAATGCCTACATGGAATCACCGAGTCTGCATTTACCGATTTATTAGAGTTGCTAAAAGAAGCTTTTCCACAAGCCCACATCCCTTTTTCTTTCAATGCTACCAAAAATATCATTAAAGATTTAGGCCTCGATTACCAAAGAATACATGCATGTCCAAATGACTGCATGCTATATTGGGCAGAAAATGAAAAGGAAAATAACTGCAAAACTTGTGGTGTTTCAAGGTGGGTTATAAAGGAAAAGAAAGCGGCTGTTGACAATGATCCGGAGAAGCGGATTCACAAAGTACCAGCAAAAGTGATGCGTTATTTTCCACTAAAACCAAGGCTGCAAAGGATGTTCATGTCCAAGGAGTATGCAGAACTTATGATATGGCATGCAGTGGGACGAAAAAATGATGGCAGACTTCGACATCCAGCTGATGGCGAGGTTTGGAAGGCGATGGATGCCAAATATCCTCATTTTTCATCTGAAAACAGAAATATCAGGTTAGGAGTAGCCGTTGATGGATTCAGTCCTTTTCGTACAATGACTACTGCTCACAGCACATGGCCAATCATATTGGTAAATTATAACCTTCCACCTTGGTTATGCATGAAGCCAGAAAATTTGATACTTTCAACCCTTATCCCTGGTCCAGAGTCTCCTAAGAATAGCATTGATGTCTACATGCAGCCTCTTATCGCAGAATTGAAAGAATTATGGGGTCTTGGCATACAAACTTATGATGCCTTAACTGGTGCTAATTTCACGTTACGTGCAAGCGTGTTATGGACGATCAGCGACTTTCTGGGCTATGCAATGTTATACGGCTGGAGCACAAAGGGTTATTTAGCTTGTCCCGTATGCCATTTCGAGACTTCTTCAACTTACTTGAAACATAGTAGAAAAATGTGCTACATGAATCATAGGAAATTTTTAGATCCGGAACACAAGTGGAGGTTTGATAAGAAAAGGTTCAATGGTGAAATTGAAATGGGGACATCTCCGGAAATTTTATCCGGGACAGACATTGAAGAATTGTTGGCTGGTTATGAAAATATTTTTGGGCAGAAAGAGGTCAACAAGCATAAAAATGAATTCCCTTTTAAAAAGAAGTCAATATTTTTTAATTTACCATATTGGAGTCACAATGTATGTTGACATAACCTTGATGTTATGCACATAGAGAAAAACATTTGTGATAACATACTTGGTACTTTACTAAATATTAATGGGAAGTCGAAAGACCATTTAAGTGCTCGGTATGATTTACAAGAGATAGGCATTAGGGATGTCCTTCATCCAGTTCTATCAGCTGATGGGAATTACATTCAGATCAGGGCTGCCATATTTGAAATGACGAACAAGGAGAAAGAAATATTTTGCTCGGTGTTGGAGAATGCTAAACTGCCTTATGGTTGTGCAGCTAATATCAGCCGGTATGTAAACAAGAAAGAGAAGAAAATTGCAGGGTATAAGAGCCACGATGCTCATTTTCTTCTCCACTACTTGCTGCAATTTGCTGTGAAGAAATCTGTAAAACCTGAAGTTGCACTACCTATGATAAGATTAGGTGCATTTCTAAGAAGTCTTTGGAGTAAAATTATCAATTTGGCTGATCTCAAGAGGCTACAAAAGGAAATTGTGGAAATTCTTTGTCAATTTGAGATGATATTCCCAAATGCTTTCTTCGATATAATGGTGCACTTGCTAGTTCATTTATGCAAGGAAATTGAATATGGTGGACCTGCACATCTTCGTTGTATGTTTCCTATTGAGCGTTATCTTTGTAAACTGAAATCATATGTTCGCAACAAAAATAAACCTGAGGCGTCCATTGCTGAAGGTTATATTGCAGAAGAATGTTTGATATTCTGTTCAAGGTTCTTAGGTGGCGATGGAGCAGGAAAAATGAAATTTGAAACCTGTCCACAGAATCTGGAATATCCTATTGGCACAAGAAGAAACAAAGATGGAAAAGGTATTCATCTAAAAGATTCTCAATGGACGGCATGTCACCGTTACGTTCTATTCAATTGTGGTAACAAGGAAATAGAGAGTTTACTTGAGTAAGTTTTTAAGTTTTATTTTTATTTTAGTAATTATTGAAGAATTAGAAATTTTGTGTCCATCTTTTATTAACCAGGTCTTTATTCTAGGAAACATCGAGCTTTAGTTGATGGTCATGCATTATCAAAAAAATATAAAAGAGAGAGAGAACACAGTCAAGAATTTTGGAAGTGGTTAAAGGAAGAGGTTGGGAAAAAGGAGGACATTTCAAAAGAAGTACAACTGCTTGCAATGGGCCCTCTTACAACAACTAAGAGATTTACTGGATATGTTATCAATGGATACAGATTTTATACAAAGTTCAGAGATGCCAAATGTACAACACAAAACAGTGGTGTATTTTTGACAGCCTTGACTACTAGCTTTGCAAGTTCGAAAGATCAAAATCCATTGGTTGGTGAAGTTAATTACTATGGATCAATTGAGCAAATATTAGAACTAGATTATTGGGGAGAATTTAGTGTGGTTTTATTTAAGTGTTGTTGGTACCAAGAAGAGAAAGATTTATATGGGCTGACTCGTGTCAATTTTAATCGATTGTGCCAGAAATCTGATCCTTATGTTATGGCTTCACAAGTACAACAGGTGTTTTATATAGAAGATCCAATTGATAAGATGTGCCACAATGTTATTAAGAAATTGCCGAGAGACTGGTGTGAAATCGAAAGCGAAGATGCAAATGAAGATTTGAATGATATCCAGCCTGCTTATGAAATGCGAAATCAAGATTTTGATGTTCGCTGGTGTAGAGATGATGTCCCAATAAGACAAATCCGCCTTCCACCTAGCAAAGTGAAAAAAAATGCTTCTTAATTTCTATGTATCACTATCATATTTAATTAAGTAACCAAATTTAAGTTAGAAAATGTTGTTTCTGCCTTGATTAAATGTTGTAACTGATGTGTCATATTTGTGGCTTTTTGGTCTCTTTTTTAGTGTTTCTGCCTTTATTACATTTTAGTGAAGTGACTGTTTTATTTTATAATGCAGTTGGTTTATTTTAATTTGTAATTATGTCATTCTAATGTTAATTCCTTCATTTTGTGTAGGATGGAGGCAAATCTTATATTCCATCACAAGGGAAAATTTGAGAAGAATGGATATGTTGGTGGAGAAGAGAGTTTTGTCAAGGGCGTTGATCTGGATATGTTTTCTTACACAGTACTGATGGAGTATGTCAAGGAAGAGCTAAAGTACACTGAAATTGGAGGAGTATATTCATGGAAAGGTACAATGAGTGGGTGGAAATTGGTGAGCAATGATGCAGATCTATGGGAGTTCATGCAAATAAAAAATAATGGTGATCACATTGATTTCTATGTCGACATTGTGGTCGATGATAAAATTGAGCCAATGAAACAAATGCAGCCACATGTCATTGTATGCCCAAGGAAGAATCTGTTGTGTCCAGGTATAAAAATATCTTCTCATTTGTACTATTTTGATGAATTTGGTCATAAGAAAACTAACGATGAAACAACCTATTTATGATTACTTTCAAATGAATTTAAACCAAGATCCAATTTTGAGCATCCGACTCGAAAATTCATAAATAATAAAGGAACTGGAATATTAATATACACGGTCAAGTCATAATTTCTTTAATCAAGTTTAAATAATTATGTTTATGACATGATAAACTTGACTTTTATGTCGTTGTATGTTTGCAGCTGTGAAACCACAAAAACGGCAATTTGTCACCACTCACCGTCTGCAACAGGCAGCAAAAAACAAGAAGTAGACTGAAGTCTTTACTCCTAGAAAGTCAGACCGGCTAAACAATCAACAGCCAGCAAAAACCAACGAGACGCAGACTGATCAAGTCCTTACTCCTAGAAAGTCGACACGGCTAAACAATCAACAAGTGAGCGAAGCTGCTGTGAGTCCACGCATGAATAGGAAAAAGGTGATCAGCAAGAAGTCACCAGAGAAGAAAAAGGTGATCAGTAATTCTACAAAGACACCAGAGAAGAAAAATCCAACTGAAGTCAGCGATGCAACTTTGAATATCAACTCAGCAAGTGTCAGGAGTAAATTGGATTTCTATAATCCTCCCGTTGAAGAGGAAAATACGGATGAAAATGAGATTCAAGTAAGAAGACTACAATCTGATCTTCTAATATGATGTTCTACATATTTTGATAATATTTACAATAATGTCTTGTTAAATTACTTTCAGGATGATGATCTACCACCTCCACCACCTCCATCGCTTACAGAATACGAAAAGGAGAGAGCTAAACATGTGTCGTAGAAGAATAGTGTTTTTGAAGCTCTTGGGATGCCTAAATTAGTTACTGGACTGATAAATGAATTTGAAAAAAATAAAGGAAAATCAAAAATGCTAGTTGGAAGCGAAGATTATGCTCCAGAAGAAGAGGAACCTAGTGAAAATGATACTTCAAAAAATTCAGTAAAGGTTCGTTATAGGTGAAGATTTAATTTTATGTTGGTAATTATAGATTAACTTCCTTATTTTTTTATTTTATTGTTTTTGTGTGCGTATTTTAGAGAACCAAAACGATTACGATTACAAAGCCTCAGTCTGGACCAACAACTCGTTCACGAGCCAATGTTCAATCTGCAACCGATAAGAATGCAACTCCGAATGCAGGGGAAAATCCAGTTCCTACACAAACTGCTGATCCACCATGTAGCATTGAGTTACCACACAATGAAGGAATAGGAACAATGTCTGCTTATTTGGCTATGCGAGAACGCCAGAAGAATAACAGTAGTGGAAGTGGAAGTGTAAGGAAGAAGGCTGTCGTCGGAAATGTGTCGACAAATATTGAAAACGAAGAAGATGAAGATGAAGAAGCTAAAGGTATTATCTAATTGAGTTCTGATTTTAATGGTTTAAGTTCTCATTTAAGTTATGTCTAGCCTTCTTATTACTATTGTATGTACTTTGTAACATTAGTGGGAGCTCCCAGAAGGCTCAGAGGAAAAACAAAGATGGATAAAGTTCATTCAAGGTCATATGACAAAAGAGTTCTAATCCAAATGAATCATCGGGGCCAACCTGTTTCAGACGATGACAAAGTATTGTCTGAACTGAGTTATTTTTTAGGAACACTGAAGAGGAGTGTTCCACTTACTTACAAGTCTTGGTTTGATGTTCCTGCAAGTTTGAAAGGCACGCTGTGGAACTATGTTAAGGTAATTTGCAAACTTAGCTGAATTTTAATTAAATATATGTAACTTGTCACAAAAGTAGCATGACTGTTCTTTTTAATGTTTGATTTGTATTTAAGCAACGGTATATTATTCCGGATGAATATGAATATTGGGTTTTGAAGTCAATTCGTGACTCTTGGAGGGGGTACAAGAGTCGTATTAAAAAGGCACATTATATGGCCTATGAAACTGATGAAGAGAGGCTTGAAAATAGGCCGGACGAAATTCCACTTGCGGATTTCCAAGTACTCTTGATGTATTGGGGAGATGAAAAAATTCAGGTATAATTTTAAATTTTATCACAGAATTTATTTCCCTTTCTATTCATTCAAATCAGGCAGATAAACATCTTTATTTTATGTTTTTATAGAACAAGGCCCTTACAAATTGTGCAAGTCGGAAATTGTATACAGACACACACACTGCTGGTCCAAAACTTTTTTCTCAAATTCGGCATAAGATGGTATGTATTTTGCTTATTTTTATGGTTGGCTGGGTATGCATTTTCACATTAATTTACGACTCAATAGCTATTATTACCATTTGCTAAAAAAATACATAAAATCTATAAAAATATAAATGAGCCTTTCTTTGCCCTTGTTTGGGATAGAAAACTTAGTTCTTTTCCAAACCAGTGTCCGTCATGCTCATGCATTTGTACACATTTGGTCAATATATGTCAGCAAGTTAGATGCATATTAAACATTAAATATGAGTCCAATCCGTCTCTGTGGAAATTATTAATACAGTGTTTAAGGTATTTGGCAAATTTAGTGATGGTTAAGGTATTGCACCCATCTTAGGGTACTGCAAACTCGAATGCAGTATCCTTGTTTGTATAATTTCTGAAACTTAGTGATGGGTTGGTTTGGGACAGTCGAGAAAATGTTTGGGACAGCAAAAGTATCCTTGTTTGGGACAGTCGAGAAAATGTTAGTGATATTGTTGCTACATATGTTGTGATTTTATATTTGCCGTTTCTTTATTTTTGCACTTGTAAGCTGCTGTTGCTCCATTTTTGCATCTGTGAGTTGCTGTCTAACCTTTTAAATAAAATTAACAACAGCAGCTTTCATTGGTGCATCTGTGAACAGTTTCATCTGTGAGTTGCTGTTTCAAAATGTGACATTAAATAAAATTAACAAATATAACATCTGAATTGAATAGTGATATATGTTCTGGAAAAATTGGTTTGATATTCTTTTGCTGTCTAACTTTTTTCATTTAATTTGTATCAGTCCAACGAATCAGATGGAGAGCTTTTTGTTAGAACTCGCAAGCGGAAAGAAGGAAAGGTGTACAAGACCGATACTTCAGTAATGAAGTATAGAGTTGTAAGAATTTTAATTTCTCTTCATTCAGATGTCAAAAAAATGCTTCATTTTGCGCATCAACATTTTGAAACTGCTTCAGATGTTATATTTGTTAATTTTATTTAATGTCACATTTTGAAACTGCTTTATTTTGCAGGATAAGATTCAAAAAGCAATAGGTGAAGGAGGAAGTGATGAAGTTGTTCAAGAACTGATTTCTGATGGAAAGCGGCACGGTCCAACTTGGCTTATAGGACGGCACACAAAGTCTGCAGAAGTTTCAAAAGATGCCCCAACAACAAGCACATACATACAGGAGCTGGCAGCGAAGATAAAGGAAAATATAGTTGAAGAAGTCGAAGCAAAGGTGAACAAGAGGGTCAAAGATGAATTTGATGCAACGGTGAACTGAAAAGTTCAGGAGAACTTGTCATGGGTGCTTAAGAAATTAGGCGAAGCTAACCCTGACATGCAAATTGATGTTGCGGGTCTTTGTGCGACCGTCTGCAGTGATGAAACTGGCACTGGAGCCACTAGAGGCACTGATGGTACTGGTGGCTCGGAAGCATGAAATTTGGAGGCTCGCAAAGATGAATTCACGTGTAGTATGTAGAATTTAATTAGTATGTACTGGCTGTTAATATGAATGCACTGGCTATGTTTGTTATTTTGTACTTGACTAAAACTTGTGTTGCTGGCTGTTATGAAACGACTTGTTGTTTGGCTGTTATGAAATGAATAGCTCTTTGGCTACTATGAAATGCAGTGTAATGTTGCAGTAGTATGATGTTGCAGTACATTTCCAATTTAAATTGCAAAAAGTGTTGCCGTAGATATGATATAATGTTGCAGTATGTGATGTTAAATGTGGTAATAAACTGGAAAAGTGTTGCCATTTTATTGGTAAAAGTGTTACCATAGATTAATGAATGTGGGCCCCACAAAACGGTTCCGTTAAGTTGGTTAACAGAATTAGTGGGCCCCACATGTTGGGGCCCAGATTGTGGGACCCACTTTTTAGTAAATTTAGTACCTGTGGCAACAACAGAACCGATGTTGCCTTAGGGTCACAAAGATGTTGCATTTGAGTCTGCGGCAACGCGGCAAAATGCAACACCGAGAAAGTGTTGCCTTAGCTCGTTTTTGGCCTCCAGCAACATTATTTGGCACTTTCTGCATCACTTCTTGTGTGTTGCAGTATGCAATCTATGGCGTAGTGTCTTCAGATTGATACATACAGATGTATATAATCGTAAGTCTATTAATATCAAAACGGCTCCATGCACTTCATCATATTCACCGATGGGTTATCATAAACATGGACATGTGTATTTGATACGCTTGTATAAGTCTATGATAAGCTCATAGAATATAAAACGGAAGTAAATAATATAACATGCAACATAAATTATTCGATTTGATCGAATGTGTGAGTATATTGGAAAGAGTTCCATATGTACCTAATATGAATAAAGATTCAGTCTCAAAGGTTACTCATTCCTAAACACATAATGATGTATTGATAAGTAGTAATCAAACTTTTTTGGACAAAGCACGATTAATAATGAGTGAAGTTAAGTTAAATTCTTTTTATAATGTGTGTATTTAAGAATAGTTTACAAGATTAAAATTAATATCATCTAAAGAATAGTTTACAACACTATACAAGATAAGGGTTTTTAAGAAACCTCTACATATCCTACGCCAAGGAGTTGGCAAGTTGTGTGAGTTGAAAGACATCATGTAATAATGGTACGTAAAGGAGATCTTGTATAAATCGTTCCAAGAGAATTTTGGAATGATAGTCATTAAATGACTAATTTATGTTGTGAACATAAATGTATTATGAATTTAATGCAAAATCAGTTTTATATAAGGCAATTCAGAAAATGCTTATGAATGTCCGTTCTATTGCACTAAGAAACAACCATTATTTCAAAAAATACCAACTTCGCAGCGAAGGAATTTATTTGACAAATTATTGGTATAAAATGAATTTGGATACGGTTCGATGATAAAACTGATTATAAGGGATGAAATGAAATTGAACGAACCAAAATGAACACAATAAATTAGAATATCTAATGTGTATTATTGTACATTAAAGAAAAACTATGAGTTTCTCTTCAATATCAAGAATAAATAATTCTTGGCTGTTTAATTAAACCATTAAGGGTATTGACTCTATGGTATGGTACGATGCGGTACGATGTCCAAAATAAATTCCAAATACATTATCAAAATATGATTTTTATAGTTATATCCGAACGGGTATGATCCATTATTCGCAAACGTGCCTTTAAGAGAATGACAAATGCAGTTGGAATATAATGAACCACATTGATAAGAATAATAACATGAATTTCAGTTGTTGAATTAGCATAATAGATTCACAATTCGATGTACTTAAGTTGGTTTAGATTTTACTCATAAAATTATCGCATGGTATCACTTTATTTTTTGGTACGATATGTTGAAATAGAAAATTCTAAACAATGATTTAGAGTAAACTATTTACACATAATAACCAAAGTATCTCGCGGTTAGTGGAAGCGATATTGTGTTTGTGAGTTTTTGTATATGATCCAAGAAATGATAGAAAATATCATTTTATAAGCACTGGAATTGAATAAATATTTTGATAGAAATACCAAATAGTTTGATTATCGGTCAAAATGCAGAGGAAGCATGTGTACATAAGAAAGAACATTAAAAGGTACATAAATATTTTTAAACCATAACTGTTTGCAACCAAATTGGTCACAAACACCCAAGAATAGATTTATGTAGAGAAGTAAACGAAGAAAGTAAAATTGAAACCGAGGAGTAGAATAAACTAACAGAAAAGAAAAAATAATAATCAAGAACACAGAGATTTATAGTGGTTCGACGTTGTATGCCTACGTCCACTTTGAAGTTTTTCTTTATTAATCAACTAATAATCTGATTACAGCAGCAAGGAATAGAATCTTGATTACAATAAGGAATAGGCAATCATCAGCATAAAAGTCCCTAAAGTGAATTATGGGGCCTGTACTTATAGGGAGAGATGATGAGATATTTCACGAAGATTTCGGCAAAAGGCTCACTAGGTCCATAAGGACCCACCATAACGATCGACATATCTAACTCGACCATCAGGAATGATCGGCCTAGGTTTCACTGATCCTTTTTCTTGTCTCCAATTTTAGTGCGATCATTTTTGGAGGGGCCCACCATGTCCCTTGATTCTGCTTATGAAATATGGAATCATTCTGACTTGTAACTTAGGAGATATGGATCGATCTTGGTTGAAATTGGATTATGCACGGGAAGATACCAATCGTTTTTAGTACTTGGCCAAAATGATCGGCCAAATCCTAAATGCAACTTTAGGACTCACGATCATTTTTGGGGGGTCCCACATGTCTCATAATACTGCTTTTGAAATATAGAATCATTCTGACTTGTAACTTAGGAGATATGGAACGATCTTGGTTGAAATTGGATTATGCACTGGAAGATACGGATTTTTTTTAGGACTTGGCCAAAACGATCGGGCAACAACGATTGGCTAAATTCTAAATGCAACTTTAGGACTCGCAATCATTTTTCTAAGCCTCAATCTTCATTTCACCTCGAACAGGCACTCCCATCCGGACAATCACATTTCGCCTCGAACAGGCACTCGATCTCGAACGATCACATTTCGCCTCGAACGGCACTCGATCTCGAACGATTACATTACGCCTCGAACAGGCACTCGATCTCAAATGATCACATTTTGCCTCGAACGACACTCAATCTCGAACGACCACATTTTGCCTCGAACGACACTCGATCTCGAATGATCATATTTCGCCTCAAACGACACTCGATCTTAAATTATCACATTTCATCTCGAACGACACTCGATCTCGAACGATCAGATTACGCCTTGAATAGACACTCGATCTCGAATGATCACATTTCATCTTGAACAAAACACTCGATCCTGTGCGATCATCATCAGCCTGGGCGGCTATGAATTTGATTAACAGTCCCAAACGACCTTTACTAACAATCAGGCAAGATCAGAGATTTGTTCATAGGTCATCAATGATTTTTAAAAATGGAATTAAGGCAATTCAAAACACGCCTTCCAACCGTAAGGCATGTTTTAGGTGGAAAATGTTATACCGCCTTTTGACAAGACAGTATTTCATAAAAGTTGGCTAAATGGATTTTGTGATCATCAAGGCGGGAAGCAAGGAGAGACAGTTATTAAGCTCGAAAATCGATTATATTAGGAACTATGGGCAATAGTTGGGCGGATTCGGACCGGGTCCCAATCAAGGTGCAACCAATATGAAGTGACAATGAAGGCTCTATGAGGCATTCAAATTTCAAACCAATCGGAGTTCATATGCTAAAGTTACGGACGAAGAAAGAACTTATATGGATCGATCGAGAACGATCCATAAAACAGTTCAAGTCATCGGAGAACGCTCAATACCTCGAGATCCACTACGCCAATTCATTTGAAACTTCCAGGACATTAACAAAATGAAGATTGAGGCTTACAAAAACGATCGTGAGTCCTAAAGTTGAATTTAGGATTTAGCTGATCGTTTTGGCCAAGTCCTAAAAATGATCGGTATCTTCCAGTGCATAATTCAATTTCAACCAAGATCAATCCATATCTCCTAAGTTACAAGTCAGAATGATTTCATATTTCAGAAGCATGTAGGAACCCCCCAAAAATGATCGCGAGTCCTAAAGTTACATTTAGGATTTGGCTGATTGTTTTGGCCAAGTCCTAAAAACTATCGGTATCTTCTAGTACATAATCTAATTTCAACCAAGATCGATCCATATCTCCTAAGTTACAAGTCAAAAAGGTTCCATATTTCATAAGTAGTATCAAGAGATATGTGGGACCCCTCAAAAATGATCGCACTACAATTGGAGACAAGAAAAAGGATCGGTGAAACTTAGGTCGATCGTTCCTAATGGTCAAGTTAGGTACGTCGATCATTATGGTGGGGCCCTATGGACCTAGAGAGCCTTCTGTCGAAACCTTAGCGAAATATCTCATCATCTCTACCTATAAATACAGGCCCCATGGTTCACTTTGGGGACTTTTATGCTGCTGATTACCTATTCCTTGCTGCTGTAATCAGATTATTAGTTGATCAATAAAGAAAAACTTCAAAGTGGACGTAGGCATACAACGCCGAACCACTATAAATCTCTGTGTTCTTGATTATTATTTTTTATTTTCTATTAGTTTATTCTACTCCTCAGTTTCAATTTTACTTTCTTCATATACTTCTCTACATAAGTCTATTCTTGGGTGTTTGTGGCCAATTGCAAACAATACATAAAGTAAATATCATATCTAAACCACTAAATGATTGTTTGGGGTATTCTCATGTATTTTTGATATACTATGTAACTGTTTACAAAAACAACGAACTCCTTATGAAGTAGTGGTCAGACTCAAACTTCATAGGCAATATTAAGTATAATATGTCAATAATAAATTTAAGTTAAGAATCTTTAATTTGGAAATGTTCAAATTAGATGTGATTTTGGGTGATTCGATGAAACAATGCCAAGTACATCGCCTTAGCGCCATAATAAAAGCAATGTATATAACAATGTGACAATATGATTCATAACAGAACTTAGAGCTCATTAGAAGTTGAGAAACATACTCAGTATTGTTCCACATGATAAAGGCAGTTTATCAGTGTAGGAGAGAGTTGATTGACGTAGTAGATAATTGAAATATAATAGCATACCCATTCACTTAAGGACTGACCCAATTGGTTTTGAGAATTGGAGAAGTTGGAATAAGTGTGATATCCTGGAATTTCACCGTATTTTTATTGAATACTTAATTAATTTTAAATATTCAAATAATCGATGTTTAAAAATATAAATAACTTAAATTCAAATATAACAATTAAGTAATATTTTAATTATGAATTAAATATTAATTAAATGGATTTAATAGCCTTATTTAAGTCCTTTTAATTAATAAATAATAATGGTAAATTTATTTTTAAATTTATTAACAATAATAAATAGTTCGGATAACTATCGATAATATGATCGAAAAATATAAAAAGTTATCTAAACGCGTGAAAATATCATTCCGTGGCACTGTCTCAGATTTTGATGAAACTTGTGCCATCAGGACCAGAATAATAAGGCAATGTACACCAACAGATTTCATGGCAATCGAACACACCGCGTGATCGTGTGAGCTCGAAATGCGTAACGGTTAAATTTAGAGAATTAAAAATAATATAATTTGATTTTAAAAGCTAACTTCTGTATACAATGGAACTAGGTCTCGAAACTAGTTTCATTGAGTTCGAAATAGGGATATTTGGATAGGAACGCCGGTGAGCACGCCTCGATTAGAGTTCGTGATTTTGAGGGGTATAATGTAGGAGAATAGTCTATATAAGGACCTCATTCTTCTCTCTTTTTCCCAAACCCCCATCCATGCCCTAGCTCAATCCAATGGCCTAGGTTGATCGGAGCTAGTAGAGACCAATTTAGGCAAAGTGTCAAACTACAAAAAGGTGCGGCTAGGTTAGACGAGCATTCCAACCCGTTGGATCGTCGCAAGGTGGGCCACGTCGGCGCAGATCTGGAGATGAACGATGACGACATTTCTGTCTTGTTCTAGAGCTAACGGCAGGTGGCAAGGTTGGTCGCGTTTGATTCGTCTTGGATGGGGCTTTCATCTACAAGTGAACGATGGCAGTTGGAGCATTGTGGCAGCGGTAGGAGCGACATCGAGTTTGTGAAAAGCGATGGCCTGGGTTTTGTTCAAGATGTGTTGGGTTAGCATAGGTTAATTAACGTTAATTATGTGATTAAGTATATTTAATTAAATCAAAATTTTATAAACCTAATAACTATGTCCTACGAGGTTAGATTCGGATGCGGTCAATTGCATTGGGCTCGTATCGACGTTGTCTATGCATTGGAATTGGATTCACTGATTTTAGCTAAATTTGAGCTAAAATTCCAAACTGGAATGCGAAAGCATCAACTAGAATTTCTGAGTTTACCCACCTTAAATAAACTATATGAATTATGCGTTGCTATGAATTATTATTGAATGCTTGGATGATAGTTTATATTACTATTTGATTGTTTGTTTGGATTTAAACCCCTACTTAAAAAAGTGGATGGCATAAATAACCAATGTGATATAGGGGACAAAAACAAGAGATAGTCGAAGTGTACGTAGCGAATAGGTCGCTATGGAACACTTCGAATAATACACATTCATCTGTGTTATTTATAGTCGACTTTTGTGGAGGGACCGAAAGGTTTTCTCGCCAATATTCATTTATTTACTTCTATTCTTATGCTACTTATATTGATATTTGGTTGAAATATTTGTGACATACTGTTGATTGTATAAATGTCATTACAGCGATTATCGTCGTACCGTCACTTATGAAATATCATCTCCTTAAACTCTTGTTGTGTGTTAAATTTGAGCTTGTATTTTTACAAAGTAAATGTTTGGTCGTGTTTTTGCACTTTGAAAGTTGTTTAAGTTATATTTTCAAATATTTTGAAAATTTTGAAAATAAAGGATAAGTATTGATTAAAATTTATAAAGGAAGTAATAAATTTGATTAATAATCTTTTAGGATAATTAATGTTGTTTTAAGTTTATAAAAAAGATAATAAATTTGATTGTTTCAAATTTATAAAAAGGTTGTAAATTGGATTAATTATCTTTCGAGATAATTAATGTTGCTTTAAATTAATAAAATAGATTATTGATTTAATTAATCATTTTAATAATGACGTTTAAGATTAGTCAGTCATTTTAATAAATGATGTTTGAAGTTAATTAACTGGTTTAATAAAGGTATTTAAAATTAATTTACTGATCTAATAAAAGTGATTTTAAAGATTAATTAACTAATTGGATAAAAGTGATTAAAGTTAATTAACATATTTAATAAAGATGTTTAAAGTTAATTAATGGATTTATTAAGGGACTTATAAGTAGATTAATTGTCTCTTAGGATAAGTAATATGGTTTTAAATTTATAAAAGAATTATAACAATCATCTTTCAAGATGATTAACATTGTTTTAAATTTATAAAAGTATTTTAATTGATTTATTTTCTTCGAGGATAATAAATGTTGTTTGAAATTTATGAATGTAAATTATATAATTGAGAAAATATTTTATATGGAGTTGTTTTTAAGAATAAAGCTAAGAGTAAATTGTTTTAGGTTTATAGTAAATAATGTTTTAATGACATTTGTTTTTTACCCTTCTTTTTTATATACTTAGAATTTTAATTTGCTCTTTAAAAAGAATATATTTAAAGAGTATTTTTAATTATGAGATTGAAATTGATGAGTAGTGATAAGAATATGAGATTTAATTTTCATATACAATCATTTTAATTATTGCCGGTAGTTGATTTATTGGCTATCGATTCAGCTTTCTTCTTTGAATATCATCAATTTAAGATGATTTATTGCTCATTCGAGCATTGATATCCTTTGTCAGAAATGACTAAAACCAAAGAGCAAGTGAATATCTTGCTATGTTGGGTTTCTCCCATTAAGGTATATTCACATCTACTCTAGATTGGATTTGGTGGTATGCGCTTGGAGATGTGAAATACTCGAACTCTCGATAAGGTTGGCGGGGCCCGGCAAGTACAATTCCGAGAGAGTCACAGAAAAAATGACCCTCTCAAGTATATTATCTAGAGGTATACTTTTGATTAAGGAGGTGCACCCACCTAGTCATCATTGGAAAATTCCTTTTCCTTATTGTTGGTTCAAATATTAGAATTGTTTTCTTAATTGCATCGAGAAGTGACTGAAGCTCTTCTCGATTTTTAATTATTTGTGTCCATTCTTTAAGTTTGGATTTTGACCTTGTTTATACCTATCTTTTCATGTTTGGGGTTTTTATAAATTTTCTTCCATTCATTCATGTGTGGAAGTTGTTCTCGTGAGGTAAAACTCATTCCGTGTTCAGCGGCGTGGTCTCACAGAATTATTATATCTCATCATATTACTTGAGTTTTCTCACGATGGTATTTCTAGATTGATCTAGGTGTTATTTTATTATAATGCTCAGATCAGACCGAGTATTTTTCTAGGTTGTCGTTAGTGGGACATGAAGCTCACGGAGTAAAGCTCGATGTTCATCTGACATAGTATTTTATTTCCGCTGTATTATTATATATACCCATCAGCAATTGTAAGGTCAGGAAATTATAACTATCCAGGCTGATGAGGTTTGTTTTTAACTCTTATATACTATGTATTTTAGAGTGATAGGTTTTACTGTTTTTGTTATATTATATGTGATCGTTTCGTTGTCAGATTCTATTTCTCCTATTCTTTTTTTTTCCTTTTACTCTAACAATCTACCTTTCTGGCGATTGGATGTTCGACATTTGAATTGTGTTGATAATAAGATTCCATAATCGACCCCAAGTGCAAGTGGAAGATTGATAGAGTTAAGGTTTTTCTCTGGGGGTAATTATGTAATTTGTTACATACGTCTAACTCGATAACCCATCCTGCTCGAAATAAAAGGTGTTTTCTTTCTATTATATACTAGACATAATGTGTTATATTAATTATTTAATTTAAATAAAAGTATATTCAATGGAAAATCCATAAATGATATGTTTTGTGATAGTAGTTACATAGTATTGTAACCATGGGTATTTTATTACAATGAAAACAAATATACCATTTTAAATGTTCCTAGTCAAGATGCATTGAGACTGGATATATCGATACTAGAGTACGTAACGCACTCCAAATATTGGGTAGTTTATTATTCATGATGTCTGGGGGTGATCTAGCGGTCATGTACTGATAATTATTGGGTAATCATGGAATGAATCATTCGATAGTTTTTACACTGGTTAATATAACTAAGATCTAACAGAAAATATCAATTTGACCGATTTACACGGCTCTCTCAACTTGAGAATATTGTCGATCTTCAATATGAAAGCTCCACTTTGATTATAGTCAAATCATGGCACAACGTCCATCGAGTGACTATAGTTTGGGTTGAGTGGAAGTATTGGAAGTGAAGCACTATTCAAGAGATGATTCATCTCCTCGGTTATATGAGGTAGTATCATGGTCAACTGAAGTCAACTCAAAGTCAAAGTCTCTAGCCAGAGCATTTCGATTAATTGTTATATCTGAACCAAGGAATTGGACTATTGAGTTGAATGTGGATGATATTGGAATTTTGACCATTACCAAATTCCATAAGTCCAAAGTGATACATTTTGACGAAGTGAATTGGTGTAAATAAAAGTCATAAACGGGTAACGCTTAACAAAGAAAAATTGACTTTTACCAAAATCAAATAAGTGAATTGCCTACCAAGTGATGTGTGAGCGTTAATATTCAAATTGTTCGATAATAATCGCTGACCAAATTTACCCCTAACGAGTCACACAATCGAAACGATGAATTCTCCTTTGCCAAATGATTTAATTAATTTGTAATTATTATAAATTAGTTAAATTAATTAATATTTATGAAATTATAATTATGAAATTTAATTTTAATTTGATGAAAAAATATTAATAAATATATTTATAACAGTTATAAATATATTAATCGATATACGATATCGATAAGCGTTAAATTGGATTTAAATGCATAATATTTCATTTGGACACTAAATGGGTTTAAAGCCCATTAACGGCCTAATCTGTTCAGCTATTATAGGGATTATAGGCAGCTAAAAATGATAGGCTAAAGAGACTTTTATTTGGATGGCTAGGATGGAAGGAGAATAGGTAAATATTAGATCCTAACTTTTCTCATTCTCTTCCTCTATATAAAGATCTCTACTCTCATTTTTTCTGGACTTTTGGAAGCCACCTTCTAATCCCATTTTTGGCCAAAATTTAGAGCTCCAATCTCTCTATTCCCAAAGTCAAATCAAAGTAAAAACAATTCTATTCTATAGTTGGTGGTTATCGGTTCAGGGACTAGCACTTTACTGGATTGGAAATTATTCAAGGAGAAGATCTTGTTGTTTCAAGGTGTACTTATAGACATTGATGATAAGATTGGCTGTATGTTTATATATTTGAAATTAAAAAATAAAATTCGTCATTATCATGTATATTTATTGCTTGCTGCAAAAAAATATTTTGTAATTTAAAATTAATTTAATATTCATTGTTTTATTTATATAAGCCTTATAATTTAAATATTAAATCATATATTGCATAAAATTTGATTTTAAAATTTTATATAAGTAATATTATACATCGACAGAATCAAAATAATATATATATATATATATATATATTTATTTATTTAAATATTATTTAAATCATTTGATTCAATAAATAACTAATATAAATACATATTTATGTTGTAAGGTACGTTTTAAATTTCATAGAATTAAATTTCCATCTAATACTAATTTCAGTAATAAGAAAAAATAAAAAAATTATAATTTAAATAATTTAATTAATAGTTGAAATTAATAAATTGTTTTTAAAATTAATTAAATAATACATAGATATATATAAATTTCCTAATATCTCTAAGGTTTTACCGGAATATTTAAATTTCAAAATATACTATAAAAAATTAATTAATATTAATTTTTTCATATGAAAATGTCCATTTATTTATTTAAAAATAAAAAAAAATCATTCTCATGAGCTATATAATAGGCATATATATATATATATATATATATATATAATTTTATGCATAAATTTTATTTAAGTATATGTATATATATTTATTATTAATTTTATAAAATATTAATACACACATATATATAATTTTAAATTTAAAAAATTATTATTTCAGATTATGATTTCGAATTTCCAATGAAATAAATAAATTTTAATATAATTTATATGATTTTAATATATATATATATGTATTTATTTATTCATATAGATATATAGTTTATAAGTTATATATATATATATTAATAAAACAATTTTAAAACAAACTATAAATGTATACATATAGACATACATACATAGATATATACACACACACATACATATATACATATATATATATATATAAGTTTTGCAATATTTTGCATACATGAAATAAAATATATAAACATATATTTGGATAATTTACTTTTATATTAGATGAGCTAACATATCTATTGTAGTGTAAATCCTAATACCTATACATATGCATATTATACCTTCCACGGATTGTTATGTTATACATGCGTACACATGTATATTTGTATATGATACATGTATATATAATGTAATATTAATTGCATGATATAAAACTTTATTTTAAATTTAAATAAAATAATGTTTTTATTTAAAAGAAATTTAGAAATGCTCTAAATAAATTGGACTTCATATGCCCAATATAGATCCAATAGGTAAAAAAATTGAAATTCACACATAACTTCCGTTGCAGGTTGGCCCAATTCCAACGTTAGGGCGTTTAAAAAAGTAGCGTCAGAGGATGGGTTTGGATAATCAAGTACTCTGCTCTACTTGACTATTGCTTGCCTAAAAGGATAAGGTAAGTCCAAGGTAATCCACAATATAAATTCCTAATTGATTTAGACCTTGGGCTAATTTCAAAATTGCTTTGAAATTAAAGTTAGAGATTTACTTTTAAAAGTTAAATTTAAACTTAGAAAAATATTACAAATGTTATAACATAGATTTTTAATTTAAAAAAAAATTAAAATAAAGGTTTTTAATTTAATAATTAAATTTAAAATAAAATATATATTATAAAAGTTATAATATAATTCTTCAAAATGTTTGAAAATGTTATAAAATTAACTTCAAAAATATTATTTATTAATATGATTAATAAATAAATGAACTGATTAAATATGTTAATTAAATAAATATACATGTATAATATATATAATGATATATGTTGTATTGTTTTGAATTGTTTAAGATAATATGAGTACACCTGTGTCTATAAAGGAATTTTCTAGATTAATAAAATTTTATTAAAATTGTTTAAATAAATAAATAAATTAATTAAAAGTTAATTAATAAATTAAAATACATGTACGTGTATTACTATAAAGGTTATAGTACATATATTCGATATAATATGTTATACTTGAATAATTAAATGGTTAATTAATTAAATTAGATTTAATTAATATAATGTTATACATAAAATATTATACAAGTTAAATAAAGTATAAATGTTATATAATAATAATACTTAAATAATATGAATGTATAAACTAAAGGTGGAACAATAAGAAACCCACTTAGTCATAAGAAATATATATATATATATAATATGTATACCATGATTTCCGATGTGTCTGGTACTTGAATTACGTGGGTATTTCGTAAGAAATACATTATTCTATAAGTCGATATCACTTAATTAATGTATATTGAAGATTATGAATCTGTAAAAGTATTATCCTCTACCATTTATATATCAACGAATTGCTTGCATACTCTCTGGTAGCTGAGCAAACCTAAACTAGAAATGTTATGTGTAGTATTATTACTATATTGAATAGATGAATTAAGGTAACTATATGTATTTGTTGAGTAAACTCAAGATACATATACTATGCCAAGGGCATCACAAAATGGTAGATATGAGTGAATAATTTCTATTAATTTGTTGAGCAAACTCAAGGTCGAAATCAGATAACGACAAGAACCAATGATTAGGAGTCGTATATGATAGAACCGATAAGGAGTTATCTATTATTTGTGGGGCTACGACTTATTGAGCAAATTCAAGGTCAGAATTCCAAGACAGAAGAGTCCTAACATTCACTGGTGAAGTCGAAAGACTTCTATGATTTGTCTTAGGATTTTGAGAAACATAAAAAACTAGTGGGAGCTATATTAGAAAAATGAAATGGTAACTTTTAGCCTTTCCAATATTGTAAGAATATATGCTATAAAAAGTTATAATAATCTGCGTTGATAAATTTGTGTAATTAATATAATTGATAAAATGTTTATCGATTAAAATATACAAACGAACTGAATTAATATTGGAAAATAGAAATATAAAATATACTTACCAATAAATTTTTGCATGTTGACCCATACAAGCGCCTAATTATACAATAACTAAATAAATTCGTAACTTGGTCACTTGCGAGTTTACTTGCCTAAGACTATGTACTATCTTCAATGAATTTCAAACTCTAAAAGCAATACAAGAATATGGATATTTGATCCATATACATTCACATATAAATGTTTTTGGTGAACGGCCACAATTCATAATGTATGAAACCTCGACGAAATTAGTTCATTAAAATAAGCAAGTTAATTACAGTGTGGGATCGTGTATTCAATATGATTGATTACAATAATGATCTTGTTGTGTTAAATGTAACATTGGACCAAAGGCTACAAGATAGATCTAGCAATTCGATCATTGAAATATCATTTTGATCAGCTTATGTAAAATGCAATTTATTTGATATCCTTAAAAGATGACCAAATGCATTTTTGTAAAGAGTTCGTTATGATATTGTAGTAAGGATTTCATTTGAATGGTTTGAACGTTTAAAAAGGATATCAAATGTATAAGAGTGGATGTAACCTAAGGTATAGTTGGGATAAAGAGAGTGAATGATTACTTCTGGTTCATAAAGAAATTCAGAAACGGTAATTGTAAAATTACAAAAGATACTTAACCAGGAATAATAAATATGATATCTATTCCAAAAGTATTTTCACATAGAAAATTATTTTCTATGATATATTTCTTTGATTTAAAGATACTTGATCTAAAAATTCTCGACTGTAAACCAATTAAAGTAAATGAAATAAATATCCTGCATTAAGTAGTTGAATAGAGCTTTGTATTTCACACGCTATTATAGTAATAGAGAAAAGGAGCATGCCATATAACACTTACTGGTCACATGAAGTTATGAAAATTGTATTTGTAAGACGTACTAAACATTATTTATGAAATAATAATTATTTTTTAGTATTAACTGAAAAATAGACGGTTTTATTTCAATAGAAATATTATGAATATTCATTATAAATAAAACTATAACAGTGCCAACTGTGATGCATTGAAAAATACAAAAGTATCTAAATTTGTTTTCAATTATTTAAAATTTATAGATTAAGCCAAAATTTTGGGAAATGATTTGATCATATGATTTTGAATCATATAATACTAGTTAATTATATCTCAAACAATTAAGTGCAAAGTATCTATTCAATAGGAACATGATAAGAGTTGATGAACTTTTTGGATTGATACATATACATGTATGTAATCGCAAGTCTATTGTATCACCTCATAATAATTAATAAGAAATTAATTAATTAATAATTAGGCTAAAAATGAAAATTTTGTAAACGTTATAATTTGGCTACAAAGTTACACCATTGCAATCGTGGTGATTTTCTGATCAACTTTTGTAACGACCCACCATTTTGGACGGTTCAAATCGACAATAAACCACACACGTTAGACTCAAATCATTCAAAAGGGAGGATTGTTAATGGGGTAAATAGGAAAAAAAGGGAAAAAAACATGGAATCTCGCAGCGGAACGACAAAATATAATAATCAAATAAACAGTTCATGAAGCTGTTTTACAAATAACATTTGATTACGCTTTTACAATTCAAATCAGAGTTATACATACATCAGATATAAACAAATAATGCAGCGGAACACAGAATGTAGTGGAATAATAAATAGCAATAATATACTGAATCTTCGTCTTCATCCCCCAGAAAATAGTCTTCAATACACTAAAAAGCTCAGACTGACCAGAGCGTAATGAAAAGACAAAACACTCGAGTCAGAACTAAAAGATCTTATGTAAGTCAAACCAAAACAAGTAAAATAGAAATATTAGTGCAATGGTTTCATAGATGTTACGGGATTTCATCTCCTATCAAGTGTACACCATGAATATAATCATTTAAAAGATTTCAAATAATTCGAAATATCAATCTTAATCATCTAATTAAAACAAATCTGAAGTTTGAATTAACTTAAACCCTTCAAATAATTCAATTCCAAATAAAAGTCCAAATTCAAGAAATTATATAGGTATGTATCATTTCAACCAGTATCAAAAACCAACATTTCCAAATCAATGAAAACCGCTTGGGTATATCATTTCAACCCATAACGATTTTTCCTTAATTTATAAGATCGTTCGGGTATGTATCATTTCAACCCATAGGGATAACAGAGATACGAACATAAATAACATCAGATCATCCAAAATGTCAATCAATAACATATATCCAATCACTCAAATATCAACATTAAACATACAACACAATCATCATTGAAATCAACCAAATACCACCAATAATTTACTGGATATCATTAACAGGTATTTAACTGGCAATTTAAATTTCAATATTAAATTTAATGGCAATTAAATTCAACAAAAGTCAGATTTAACTTGAATGACAATTTAAAATATACTAAACAGCAACCAATCAATTTCTAATCACATCATAAATTCAATTTAACTAACATAAGAAAATCTAGTAGTTGTGAGTGTTTGCTCACCTTTCATGGCTACGAAGGTGATGATAAAATGGAGCAATATGGAGATTCCTAGAAAAGATCCAAATGTAAAGAAAATACAACAAAGATTAGACACGAACACGAATCAATAAACAAGTTTCAACTACTTCCAACATCCAAACAACCCGAGATCCAAACTACGGACAAACATGAAACTGTAAAAGTGACTAACTAGAAAGTTGTTGCAAATTATTTTCTCCACTTTCAAAAAAAGAATCACTTAAAAAGATCTTGTCTTGAGGAATTTATGGTCAAAACAAACAGAGGTGTTTTCTGAGTTGAAAATCTGAGTTCAAAAATACTTCAAAAATATTTGAGTTTTTAGCATAGCAGATTAAAGAATTTGAAGAACTGATATAAAAGAAAGTTGAAGCCACTAGAAAAATAAATGATTTGAAAAAAGAATCACATAATTTGATTCATTCTTGAAGGAGATATGATTGATACAATATGAGGTATTTTCGGCCAAAATGGACCCGAGAAAGGACTTGAAAAATGGAGTTTTTGATATAGAAATATTCGGAATGGGAAGAAGGGTTCAAAAAAAAGCTGTTCCCATTGAAATTATACATGAATTCAAAAAATAAAATTTGATTTGGAGTAGTTTTAGTGGAATATAGAAGCCATGGAAATAAGGGGAAGAAAGAGGGAAAAAGAAGGGAAAAAGGAGAAATATATTAACACAAAAGGTTCGTTTCTTTTATTAAATATATTAATCACAATCAACGTTTTCTTCCCTTCTAATTGAAATATTTCAATAACATTAATTGCAATTACTTACAAAGTTAAATTTCAAACAGACAACTAAAATGGATGAAAATAGAATAATTGTTTTCTTTAGTCACTTAAACACCTTGATGAAAAATAGAATAATTGTTTCCTTTAGTCATTTAAACACCTTTATAAATTTGTTGTTTATACAGCAAAGTAATAAATAACTTACTTAAATAAATTATTTTCCTACTCTTGTAATCCATCCGTATGCTAAAACACAGTTCAAATATACATATATTTCTTCCTTTAAATCAATCATTTTATTCTTTATTTTAATGAAATTAAACCTACATTCACAATTTAAACATTCATTTTATTTGATATAAATGTTATTTTCATTAAATCAACTTTCCTTATAATTTCACAAAACATAAGCTACGTTTAATTACACCTATTAATTTACAATTTGGCGTTCTCTCTACCACTAATTGAAATTATTCAATTACATTAATTTCAATTATTTACAAAGGTGAATTTCAAAATGGACAAAATAAATGTAATGAGAAATAGAACAATTATTTCCTATCTAATAGTAATTTAAACATATTTATACACTATTGGATACAAACAGGAATTATACATTTCTTACCAAATAATAGTTTCTCGTCTCTGCAATCAATCTTTCATGTAACGACCCAGAATTTTGAACAAATTAAATTGAAAATATTTAATTAATTTTAAATATTTGAACGATGATTTAATTTGAATCCCCAATATAACTTTGAAATTGGCGATTAAATTTTAAAATTTAATCCGTTGATAGTTGAACGAAAATTTATATCTTCAATTTTAAGTTGAAGAAAAATATTTCAAAAGCTTTTAAAATTCATATTGATAATACCGAAGATAATCGAACTTTCAGAATTGAATTTTAAACTGTTTGCTCAGTTTTGATTTAACTGTTTGAACCGATAATTAAAAATAGTCATTTTTCAAACAGTCTCGAAATTCGACGAAACCAGTTCCATTGGGTCCGTAATATTGTATTATTGCCGGGTTTTAAATTTCGTATTTTTCGGTGTTAATACGTAAGCACATGGTGAGAGAACGCAAGTGGATTTTTAAATCAAATTCAATTTAAAAATTTAAAATTTAAATTTTAAAAGTTAGTCAACACACACGTTCTCCCCTCAACCACGCCTGAAAACATGCCCCGTTGTTTCAGCCGAGCATCATGAAGAAAATCGTGCAAAGCATACCCTTCGTTCGACTTTAAGTATCTCGTCCCTCTCTGTTAATTTAAATCTCGAGCATTTCAAAGATGTCGAATTCACTAAAATGGCCGAAGCCACCAGTTCAAAGTCGAAACCCCCTCTTCCATTAAATTCAAAATCAAAAGAAAACTCCTCTTCTGAAATAACGAAACCCTTCATCATTCGTTCGTTCAACTCAAAGTAAAATGGCAGAGCAATTTCTTTCAATCGAAACCAAGAGCAATTCGACTTCAAAATTGAGGATCGCGCACGCGTTCGCGTGGGAAGAAAAATCATGGTGGAACTCGCGATTGTAGAGGGAGGGTTCGTTTGGGAATGTCAGGAATGGCGGCTACGAGGCAAGGCCTGGAGGAACTCGGCAACGTTCGATCGAGATGGTGTCGCGATGGAGGAACAGTCGAGCTCGACAACGATGGGTGGTCGAACATCGAACGGCGAGGCATGGTGACTGTCGCATACTTCTATGGCGCTCGCGTGCGTGAAGACTGGGTCGTGGTCACGATCCGATTTTGTCCAGGCAATCGAGGAGGACGAGGTGAGCAGTGCGATCCTTGTTTTGTTTTTATAATGAATTTTGATTTTTTTTTCAGTTTTCCCTATCAGTTAGAAAAGAATTACTGTTTTGGTTAATTACAGAAATATCTATATATGTAAATATATACTTAAATACACATACATATCTTATTTAAGAACACATAGATAAACAGAAAAATATAGTATAGACAAGGTTTTGGAAAAGGCAGAAAAAGAATATACGTATACAAGTTAAAAGAATTTTTTTCTATTTTGAATTTAATGTGTAAGTTAAGACCAAAAAACTTATTTACTGGAAACTATATAGGGTTGAAACAGGAATCTCGGTTTTAAAACATCTTTGATTGAACAGTTATATTTAAAGTTGGACTTTCGATTTATATAAATTATCTTATAAAAATAGGATATAATGGTGATTAACTCATTCCAATTAACATATTAAATTAGTTTAGTTGATAAATTATTAAAGAAAAAATTGGGTTAAGCAAAACGATCAGCTAATAAAGTTATTAAACAGAAATTAATTGTTCGATTTATTTCGAATATTAATCTATTTCAAATTTTAATAAATTGTATAATGTTATACAAGGTCTAGTACTGTGAAGAAAACGAACTGGAATGGGATTGGATTGCAAATTAAAAGGTGAGATTCTTCTCACTCAAAATAAATTTTGGATTGCAGTTATTGATTTGATTGATTGCTATTGGATGTGATATTAGATATAGTAGGATATATCTATTATATATAGCAATATATACATATTGGCATATGTATATATTGGATTGATTGATTTCCCACCTCGTATAGCGGATGAGACCCTATTGCGCCGTTAGTAAGCGGATGATTTTATAAAACCCATATACCGCGATATTCCACCTCGAAGTGGAATTGGTATTGTGCTAACGTCTGTGGATGCAGGGAAACAGGTTGGAGGGATCCAAATGGATTCCTCACCAATATTATTATTTGCAGATATTTGTTGTATATGCTGTTATCATATTTATATATGATATTGAATGTTGTGATTGACTTATTGGTGATGTTGCATCATCGGATTCAAGTTTTGAAGTTTTAAAAATAACGACTTTTAATTTAAAAGGATTTTTAAAGTGATCTTTGAAATTATACGTTTTTTTAAAATTTTGAAGTGATTTATTTTAAATAAATAAACGTTCAAATTTTAAAGTTATAAAGGTTAAGATCTTTGTGAAATATAACCGAAAAGTGATTTTTGGAATAAATAGTTGATTGATTTATAAAATGGTTTAAATTGAGATTTTTAAAGTATTATAAACGGTTTACTTAAAAGGTTTATAAAGTTAACATTTTTTTATAAATTAAGATATTGGAATTATAAAACGAGTTTTTATAAGTGTTAAAAATGAAGTAATAATGAAAATCATATGTGAACGAGATTTATAGATTTATAAATTGTGAAGTATAAATTGTATAGAAGTTGTAGAATAGAAGATTTATAAGTAATTTGCTTATAAATTAGATTTTTGCACTTAGATGAGATTTGAACAGAATTTGCTAATAAAATGATTTTATAAGTTGAAATTGTTATGAAGTATAAATGCGATTTATAAACGTTGTTTATAAATCCGAAATCACTTATTTTGATAAGTAATTTTAGAAGTTAATAAAAGGAGAATTTTATAAATCGAAGTTGTTAGAAAATATAAAGGTGAATTTATAAACGTTGTTTTATAAATTCGAAATCAATCAAATTTGATGAATTTAATATAGAAGTTATTAAGGGAATTTTATCCATGATTTTGGATAGTGGATAATTCTTGAAATATAAATGTGTAGAAAAGATTGAAATTTGGTTAGTGAAGTATATTCACGATTTTGGACAGTGAATATATTATTAAGTAAAATGGATATGTTTTGGCAAATTGTTACTGGAATAAGATGAAAACGATTTAACAATGTTTTAAAATGTGTTAAATATCAAAAGCATAGATTTCAACATTCATTGTTGAAATAGACGTTTTCAAGAAATAAGGAAATGATGGACTATAACACTATTGTTATAGTAAATAATTTCCGAAAGTAAATATTTTTATCTAGTATTTGGGTTTATATATCTATCTTAATTTTCGAATCCCTATACTAGTGATTTTGAGTCGTCGTAACGATGTTTTACGTAACATTCGTTTTGACTCAAATAGATGTTATTAAAATTTATAGATTTCCATAAAGAATGAAATATATACTTAATTTGATTTAAGTATATCGAATATTTTCGAATGTTGAAAATAAATAGATTTGTGAACCACTTATTTTTAAATAAGTATGGAAATGTTTTCCAAAACGAAATGAAACGTTTTTGAGAATTTATCTTTGTAGAGATAAATTGAAAATGAATTTTGAAATCGATTGAGAATCGTATAACAGTAGATATTTTGAAAGATATAAATTCATATGGAATTTATAAAGGAAATGGAAATTGTTTAGAAAAATAAACGTTGATTTATTTTTGAAGTGTGGAAATTTTATATCTAATGAAGATATTTTTGGAAATGAAATAATTTGGGAAATTATTTGGAATCTGATGATGTCGCGCATCTTTATTGATAGTTAAATAACCGACTATCAATAATTACCTTGAATGGGTATTTGTTGTGAATTGGATGAATTTGAATGCCACACTTATTTTTGAATAAACGCTCACTATTCGGGTTAGCCGGGAAAGGACCATGGGGTCGTATAACCCATTCCGAATATGTGATACGTCGTTATGAATCGCATTTGATGACCGGTGTTGAAGACCGGATATTTTTGAAAACGGAAGGATTACCGTCGAGTTACTCTACATCGGCTGATCTCCGATTTAGAGGTTTTATCACCCTTAGTGACGGGAAGTCTGGACGTGATTAGAAAATTATCCGGATGTGCAAGGGCTTTGTGAGAAGTGCCTTCGGTTCTGTTCGATCCCGGAACAGACTTGTATGGATTGTGTGTCTGACGTTACAAATTGAGATATAAAGCTGATTTCTTTCAAATACATTTCTGTTGGTGGCGGAGAATTTATTCTCCTAGCTTAACACCCTTCTCTGAGACGTACGAGCTCAGAGGTTATGTAGTTGAAATTTATCAGCGATATATTCCCAATTTGGTAACGTGGCATACTGAGTGTTGCTGTAAAATGATTAGTGTTTGATCATTTGCGATATGATCATTTGTTTGATCTTATATCTTTGTGATCATAGGTTGATCATTTGTTTGACCCGAAGCATGGCTTTGTAGAAAGCGTAGCTTTGTGGACGAGACTTCGTCGAGCCTCACACCCCGGAAATGGTCAAAACAGGAAGGATGCAGCAAGGTTCTAGGGAGTAGCGCCCCTTAGTGTATGTCATTCCTTCTGGATAGAGGTGGTATCATGGTATGGAGCCCAGATACTTAACCTATGTGGTTACTGCATTATTATTATTATGTGGTTGTTGGAAATCGGGGATCCTCGGGAAGATCGGTTACGATCGGGGGATGGCATACGCGTGTCAGTAGTTACCTATTTTTGCAGAGGTAACCCGGCCTTGTTTTGGCAGAGATCTAACCGTAATGTTAGGTTATTTCTCGGGACGTCATTCCAGAGGCGTTCTGTTCGTGGAATAGGAAGTTCCTTAGCCTGACCATTTGTTGGAAATCCAAAGAAACAATACGTGACTTGTACGGTTTTAGTTGTAGAACCTATCATTCACTTATGGTGGTCACCACTGTTTGGATGGTAGCTACAGTAGGCATAAGTGCGGAATGCCTATGCTGGCTAAGATTTATATTATACTTTCGAAATGTTTTCTACACTATGCACTAATAATAATATCAAAAATGATTTGATTTTGCGTATCAAGCATCTTTGACTATCATAAGGAGAAATCTCCTCCGATTCTGCGTTTGCATTGTGTGTGTGTGCGGGAGGCCTTATGGTAGTCTCATTTTCCAAAAAGCATTGCGAATTGACTTTAAAATTTTCCTGTTGTTTATTTTAAAGATAAACTGTTTTACGATCTCACACCAGTCACCATGACTGACTCGGAGTTTATTGTTCCCTTCTAAACTCTGGGTGCCCACCAATTTCCACACGAGCAGCCTAGAGTTATGTTATCAGGATATTCTGGATATTCTGGAGCTTTGGAAGCAAGCTGGATGGCGAGACGTAGTATTTGTATCTGATATATTTATTCCGCTGTGTATTCTGTATGAGGACAAGTTTATATAACTGTCCATTGTTGTGCTGTATTGTATTGAGTTGTATATTGACTCTGATTGATGTATGTATAAACTGATATAGTTCTTTGTTTTAAAAGACTAGTGATTTTCTATTATATATTGTTCCGCTGCGATATGTGAGATTCTGATATTGTTTCTGTTGTTCTGTTGTTCTTCTTTCTTCTCTTCTTTCTTTCTTCTGCTTTCTTCTTCTTCTTCTACTTTTTCTTCTTCTTAAAACCATCACTATTCGAGTTTCCGGCATTCGATTGCTCGGCGGTCGATAAAGTGAGTATCGATGTCGAATTTTCGAAAGTCGAAAATTTTGGTATGTGACAAAGTGGTATCAGAGCATATGGTTAAGCGACAACCCTGCTCTGTTGGGTGTTACTCATTAGAGATAGAGTCAGTAGTACTCTAGAATGAGTTGAGTGTAATAATAGATACGAGCGCGTATTTGTTAGTTAATATAAAAAAATTGTTTTGTATTGTGATGATTGGTTTATTGAGTGGCATATGAACCTTCGTCGGCACAGTCTGCAAAACTGTATCGAAGGGGTTTCTAAACACTTGAATAGGACAATTCGGCACAATATTGTTTTTGAATAGGGTGAATGAGATAATTTTGCCCAAAACTATTTTTGTATAGAAAAGAAATAATTTTCTATGAATTATCATAGTATATGGATGCATGGTTGTTAGGAAAATAATAATATTGAAATGTTATCATTATAATAAGAAATTGAAATCGTAACTCCAAAGTTAAGAAATGAATTCATATACAAAATGAAATTTGAGAATATAAATTATAAATGTGATTTGTAATTTGAAACGGAATTCCAGAGAAGTATTTGGAAATGTTTTGAAAAGAATTTGAAAGAATTTGGAAATTTTGGAATTAAATTCCTTTTTGATTTGAAAATGAATTTCAAAGGTTTTGAAAAGTATTTTGGAGGGATAAAAGCTCTAAACTCTTTTCGGTCGCTGGAAAATAACTTCGGTAATGACTGCAGCATCACCGGTGTTCATTTTCGGGTCTCCAAAAGAGGAATTGCTGCCAAATTGTTTTAAATAGAAGTTGTTTGAAAATTTGGGTTTTGTTTTGAAAATTCAAGGGATAAATTGAATTGTTTTAAAAAAAATGGTTTTGAAAATGTTATTAAGACTCTGGAATGCTATATAAAAATATTTATGAAATATTATGAAGTTGATAACTTGTAAAGTTTAAAGTTTAAATAAAAATTCATTTAACGAATGAAATTTTAAATATGAATTGGAAGCATAAGGAAATGAATTCATATATGAATAAAATGGTGAATATAAATTGTAAATGAATTTATAAATGAAAATGGAATTCCAAGAAGATAAATTTAAATTAAAACTCATTAATTGAATGAAATTGTAAATGTGAATGGATAAATCATTTTATAAATCAAAATGTAAGCAAGTCGAAGACTTATAAAATATTTAAAATTCATTTTGGATTTGTAAGTAAGTAAGACTGAATTGAATTTGATTTGTGGAAAATGAAGTGAAATATTAAACTAAAATTAGTAAGTAAAGCTAATTGAACATTGACCAAATAAATAAGGTTTGAACGAATTGAATTTAAAATGAATTGGAAATCCAGTTTAAATACGAGTGGTTATAAACCAAAATAGTGAATTGAAAATAAATTTTGGGAATGAACAAAAGAATAAAACTGGAAATTGAAACTGAATGTTGAAAACAAATGTGAATTGTGTGAAATAAAATGAAGTTGTAAGATAGTTTGAAGTGAACTAAAGATAATTGATAAATTCAATATTCAGAAGTTAAACTGAATCCAAATTAGATTGGAATTGTGAATTGAATTCAAATGAAAAAATGAAATGTAAAATTGAATGAAAATGAATATATATAACTTCAACAGTGAAGTAAAGAATGTATAAGAAGTATATATTGAAAATTTTGTAATAAAATTGGCAAAATGGTATGAATGTTGTAACTAGATATTATGGCTAGTAGGATATACAGGTATAAAGGAATTGGAATTTTTGATTTCAAAGATAATTTGAATTGCTCGACAAAAGGTAAGTATTTGAATTTCAATATGAGATTTGCTGATTTCTTGTCTAGCCGCTTGGCCTTTTCTTTTCTTTTTGAAATCTGAGAGTCCGTAGGGACGTTTTGTAGTCGTGCCGTGTTAGCCGCGCAAAGGAGACGCTGGCGAAATTTTTCGAAAATTTTGAGCGTTAGAAAATTTTTGAGAAATTTTGAAAGTTTATAATTTGAATTTAAACTTAAATTTGAATTGTTAAGTAAACAATGTTGTCTGAAACTTATGATTGCAGTTGGAAAGTTAGTTGAAATGATAACGAATCTTTAGTAGAAATATTTGTTTCGATAAATTGATAAAACTATTGGATTGTGAAAAATAGTAGACGAGTTAAGGACTTTTTCTTCCTGACTTGTAATTTCGGGACGAAATTCTTTTAAGGAGGGAAGTTTCACTACGCCATAGATGACCTATCGCAACAAAAATACAAGGTGTTGCTAACTACAATGTAACGATAGGTATGCTGATTATTGTCTATTACAACACACGCTTCAAGGTGTTAGCATAGGTATCAACTAGATGTTCCAGTAGCTATAGTTGTATTCAAATTAAAAAATTAATAAAATTAGCAATCCACGTGAATACGATCCAACGGTCTACATTTAATCCAATTGTTAAAATGGATCACCGATCCAAAGGTCTATTGCAACATTAGCTTCAGGATGTTAGTATAGATATCAACATATGTTGCAGTAGCTATAGACTTATAAAAATATTATAAAAAATGAGCGGGCTGAAAAAAGAACGCCGGAAGCAGGAAGAAAGCGGCAAAACTTAACACTTAACAAAATAACACTCCGCCGCTCAACCTCTCAAACACTCAGCCTCACTAACGCTCAAACACTCTCAATCGCTGTTTCAATTTGTAACGATCCGGATTTTCGCGTTCGAAAATCGACATCCATACTTTACATCGTACTCGAATGTCGTAGATTCGAGCGTTCAAATCCGAGTCGCCGGAGCTTATAACACAGTTAAGTAAATATCACAGCGGAATAAAAAGAATATAGATATACAACATCTGATACAATATCCAGATACAATGATGATACAATGAATATCTATATACATCAGAGATATGATACAATAAATTGCAGCGGAAAGAAAAATAGATAACAATATCAGCAGCGGAACAAATAACTCTAAGATAGTCTTCAAGAGAGAACTCCAACAGTAGCTCGAACTCCCAATAACGATACACCAAGATAAGCAAGTGCAGTCCATATCCAAAGACTGAACTAGCTTCAGAAAATCTACTAAATTTGAATATCTGAAAAACCCAACTCTAGACTGCTCGTGTAGGAAAATTTTGAGCACCCAGAGTTTAGGAAAGAAACAATAAACTCCGGATCAGTCATGGGACTGGTGTGAGCAACAAAAATAGTTTATCTTTAAAACAAACAGCAGAGGATTTTAAAAGTCAATTCGCAATGCTTTTGGAAAATGAAACTACCATAAGACCTCCCACCACACACACAATGCAAACGCAGACTTGGAGGAGATTTCTTCTTATGATAGTCAAAGATGCTTACTACGCAAAATCAAATCCTTTTTGATATTATTATTAGTGCATAGTGGAAAACATTTCGAAAGTAGAATATAAATCTTAGCCAGCATAGGTACCATTATATTATGCCTGCTATAGCTGCCTCCTGAGGAGACAGGTTATACAATTGAAATTGTAAAGGCTCGTATTGTTTCTTTGGATTTCCAACAAATGGTCAGGCTAAGGAACTTCCTATGCCACGATGGGTACGTCCCTGGAATAGACGACCCGAGAACCTAACCGGATCTCTGCCAACACAAGGCCGGGTTACCTCTGCAAAAATAGGTAACTACTGACACGCGTATGCCATCCCCCGATCGTCACCGATCTTCCCGAGGATCCCCGATTTCCAACAAACCACAAAGTAATAAATTTGCAGCAACCACAGAGGTTAAGTATCTGGGCTCCATACCATGATACCACCTTTATCCAGAAGGAATGACATACACTAAGGGGCGCTACTCCCTAGAACCTTGCTGCATCCTTCCTGTTTTGACCATTTCCGGGGTGTGAGGCTCGACGAAGTCTCGTCCACAAAGCTACGCTTTGTCACAAAGCCATGCTTCGAGTCAAACAAATGATCAACCTATGATCACAAAGATATAAGATCAAACAAATGATCATATCACAAATGATCAAACACTGATCATCACACAGCAACACTCAGCATGCCACATTACCAAATTGGGATATATCGCTGATAAATTTCAACTACATAACCTCTGAGCTCGTACGTCTCAGAGAAGGGTGTTAAGCTAAGAGAATAAATTCTCCGCCACCAACAGAAATGTATTTGAAAGAAATCGGCTCTATATCTCAAAGTGTAATGTCAGACATGTATCCATACAAGTCTGTTCCGGGTTCGAACAGAACCGAAGGCACTTCTCACGAAGCCCTTGCAATTCCGGATAACTTTCAATCACGTCCGGACTTCCCGTCACAAAAGAGTGATATAAATCTCTATACCGGCGCGACTCAGTGCAGAGACATTCGACAGGTTGTCCTTTCATTTTCGAAAAATATCCGGTCTTCAACACCGGTCTTCAAATGCTATTCATATACGACGTATCACTATTCGGAATGGGTTATATGACACAATTGTCTTTTCCCGGCTAACCCGAATAGTGAGCGAAATATTTAAAAACATACGGATATTGGGATTTCAATTAAGTCACAACTTAAACCCAAACTTTCTTTTCAAATGGTTTAACAAATTACCATTTTAATCCTTTAAACAAAAAGATTCAATTCATAAAGTTCACTTAATTTCACAAAGATTCATTCACAGATTTTCCAAATCGATTTCCATTTCAGTTTAATTAACTCGTTAAATCTTTAAATCAAAGATTTAACTAATAGTTTTCAAAACAATTTCATTTCGAATGGGTTAAATAAATCATCATTTTAAATCTGTTCAAAATAGACAGATTTAATTCATAGCTTTCAAAACAATTCATTCATAATCTTGGAAAATCCATTTTTCAATTCACTTGAAATTCCTTTAATTTAAACTGGAATTTCTTTTCTTATCTAAAAGCTTTTATCATTTGAAAACAACAGTTTTCAATTTGGAAATTTGATTCATTCATACGAGTTGAAATCCTTAGTTTTAAATTCAAATTCCCAACTTATACTTTTAAAATGGTTTAATTCATACAAACACATGTATATCATCTTTTATCCCTAGTTTCAAAATCATAGATTTAATTTCAAACTTGAATTCAAATTTAAATCTAATTATTTAAATTTTCAAAAACTCGGTTAAGTTATTCAAAATAACTTTTATCTTTGAAATTCTATTTCAAAAGCTTTTCACTTTAAACCCAAATTTCCGATTTCAAAATCAATTGAAATTAAAATCTCAATTTCAAAAACATCAAATTTAAATTATCTGTGACTTAACCGATTTCCACGTGAAATCCATATTTGTGTGTGTATGGTGTGGTCCAGGGGTTCAACACAATAGTGCAACATCATAAATCATCACAGATTTGTAATCACATAATATCAATAAGCGGTATATCCCAATAGCGCTTATCTATATACACGGGTTCACAGATAGAAAATATGAATGCGTTGTAAATAAATAAATTACATTCATCACAGATCATACTGAAACAATTTATAGCCCAAAGCATAGCATATCAGAAATATCAACTAGTTCAGAAATCAATAAGATTCAATCATCCATAAGTGAACTCAATAATTATCTGATTAATTTAAATCGGATGGGTCATAGACCATGGTTAATTTACTATAACTGATTTCAAATCATTTGACTCATTATCCTATAATCATTTATTAATTAATAAATCAACCTTCCATTCTTTAAATAATTAGCCTTTAATTATTTACCATCAAGCAATCATCTCATAAAAATTAATTATCGATTACCAATTTATCTAATGATTTTCTTAGATTAATTAAACTAAATTAATTAACTTTAATTAATTAAAATATTCAAAATTAATTACAATAATTGATTTATCCTTAATTACTTTTATTAAGCAATTTCATTTAAACAATTTATAACTGATTATCTAAATTTATTTATCTAATCAATTAAAATCAATCACCTTAATCAATACTTAATAATCCTTAGTTAATTTTCTCCATTAACTAATAACATTTCTTAATCACTTCCTTAAGAAAATTATCTTAGATTAAATCATCATTAATCATTTCCAATTATAAATTAATTCAAATCATTAATTAACTATTAATCATTCATTTTATTAACTTAAGTAGTTAATTACCATTTTTTTATCACTTAATCAGTTATTAATTCAAACTCTAATTACAATTATAAATTAATTAATTGTTTAATTTTTTTTCAACTTAATTAAACATTTAGAAGTCTTCTTTTAAATTTTTGAAAATCAATTATAGTGTTAACTACAAACTTAATTGTTAGTTAACTTTATACTTAATTTTAAGTTAATTATTTAATTAAAATAATTAACAGTTTAAGAGTATTGTTAAGCGTTAACTAAGATAATTTAAAACTTGAATTAAGTCTTAACTTAACTGTTAAACATCTTCTAAATTTACAGTGTTTAAACAATTTGCTTAACCATCGTTATAAAATGTTGCAGTCGAAACCCGAGAACCATCCATATGATACTCGAGTGCTACTTCGAGTCATCTACCCATCTTCCCCGAGACTCCCTGTACGCAACCCATCTTCTTCTTCTTCCTAAACTCCTCACTGATACACGAAATAATGGTGCATATGCACCATCGACCGGAGCTTCTCCGATCAATCCCAACCACCTCGCCACATCATCGGCAACACACATGACTAACTCGACCCTCCATCATTGTCAATTTCCTCAGAAATCAAAATCGAGCATATCAACAAGACCTGTAACAGCATAGTTCAACCCAAATCGTTCCGCCTCGCCAATCCCGGTCACCCGTGTCTTCGTCACTCCACCAAGATCTCCGCCATGGTCCCCTACTTCTTTCCCCTGAACGCGATTCCACTCGACACAATGATGCTGGCGAATTCCAGCTCCAAACTTCAACGAGTCAAACCGGGTTTTAAACCCTAAATCCACATCGCAACACTTCCACAATCATCACAAAAATATTCTACCATTTTTTTTCCAGTCTTCACTGCCTAGGCTACCTTCACCGTTAATCACAACCCCCAACTCATCGTTGTTCATCGTATTTTGATAAAAAATGTCAATTTTGTTCAACCGGCAATTCTTCATCATTTCTAAACTTAAAAATCGTGAATTTATTATCAAAAATCATGAGTTTGAAATGTGAATCCATTCCTATAATCAAACTTCAAAATCAAAACATTTGATTTTAGGCTTGTTTAAATCCTTACTGTTATATTTTATTTTTGAAATAAACACTTAGTTTAACATTTAGGAATTATTTTTGAAATCTAATTCCTAATCATATAAACATGCCTTCCTTGCAACTTAAAGACTAAAGAAGATTGGAAAGAGAGTTTCATTCTTTTTTTTTTGTTTGGAACAGGCTTTAAACCTGTGAAGTAAGAACAGGGAGGTATTCTTTTTCCTGTGCACACAACATCTACAGACATGCAATTTAATTTCACCTATACCAACATTTCCACATCACATTTTCAAACATCATTCATATTCAAACCAGATATAATAGGGACAGAGGGTTTGCTCACCTGTGAAGATGAAGAACAGAGGAGAAAGTTTATGCCTGGATGTGATTTTGTTTGAAACAAACTGGAACTGATTGCTCTACCTTAATCTTGTGACTTGATTTGCTTGGAAATACTTCTTGATTTTTCACTCTGATTTATACTTTATTTCCAGGTTTTGTTTTGAATGAACGAAATGAAAAAGATTGATATACAAAGGAATGAAATTTACAGTGTGTTTACTTGTTTAGTACTGGGTGATAAAACATTGTACAGGGTGACATGCATTTCTTTATACAAGGTGATAAAATATTGTTTGTATATACAATGGGTATGGCAAGAGATACTTGCATTAAATGCTAGAAGTATGTTGCATTTATCACCATGGTCCTTTGCTTTCGGCTGAAATGATTTTGGTATCTTATTTTATATATGTGATAAAGTTTGCTTTGTACAATCTACACTTTGTTTATTCCTTTATCTTGCTTTGCATAATCACTTACAGGTTACATACAAGCTTCCTTTACTTAGCTTGTTTATGTACTTGCCTACATTTTCTTTTCTGGTTGGTGCATTGTTTTGTTTACTTATTTAAGTGTTGTTTCTTCCTTTTACAAGTGTACAAAGATACTTTTATACTTATACTTTCTTTTGTTTGCTTCATTTTTAAATGTATATTTTATTTTTCCTTTTCTAGTTTAAATATTAATTATTGTTATTTTACTTCATGTTTATTTCATAAATTCAAACCATTACCAACCATCACTTCTTATTATTATTATTATCATTTATCTACACTTCAATCAAAAATATATCTATACATATTATTTCAAATTTATTATTATTTATCAACTCTAATATTTATCTTATGTGTTACTTTATATTGGATAAAAACTATATATATATTTATACCCCAAATATTTATTAAACCATCAATAATAAATTCAAAATTAATTATTATTATTATTTATATTTTAAACCATTTAAATTATTTATTTACAATTCAAACTCAAGTCAAATATATCTATATATTTATTATTCACAAATTCACTCATATTTGAATCGGGGAAACTCGCTCCAATATTCTAATTAAATTAACTAATTTTTTTCCAAAAATTTATTTAATACTCAATTTAATTCAAAAATTCAATAAATTATTAATTTAAATAAATTTAAATTTCAGGGTCGTTACAAACTTCCCCCCTTAAAAGAATTTCGTCCTCGAAATTCGCAGGCACGAAAAATAAACAGAGATAGACAGATTCGATCTCCTATAATTCCTCAAACTTAAGATATGAATTCCAAACTCAAGTCGGAATATCTCAGAATACATACCAATTTGTCCTTCTTCGGACTTTGGTACTCACAAGAAATTATAATAAAATTTCAAATTCGGTTTTAAACGATATCGTTTTAATTGATTCAATTCAATTTACCCTCATATTTTATTAGTCAATTTAATTCAATTTAAAATTCTAATTTCAAATTCATTAAGGTTTAAATCAAAAAGCTGATAAGAAGTCGATGAAGATACGAAATAAGAATCTCCTACAACGGTTCGTAGAGCCATCATCACACCGAAACTTCTTTCTGGAGCTGTCACGAAGCAATCAAAAGAATTTGGAAACGAGTCAAAGAATATTGATAAGAAAGATTGTTTCCACTGCTGCAGGGTATTGACCATTTATAGTCGTATTTCCTGTCCCCTATCTCATCTTCTTCTTGCACTCATACTCACTATCAGTGGATAGTAAGAGAATTTACTGAGACGTTCAGACGGATATCTTAAGGATTACTCATTCTAGAGTTTACTTCACTCTATCTCTAACGAGCTACTTAACGTGTTATACTCCTGAGCTAAAGTACAACCTTAGCTCTGATACCAAATGTAACGATCCGGATTTTCGCGTTCGAAAATCGACATCCATACTTTACATCGTACTCGAATGTCGTAGATTCGAGCGTTCAAATCCGAGTCGCCGGAGCTTATAACACAGTTAAGTAAATATCACAGCGGAATAAAAAGAATATAGATATACAACATCTGATACAATATCCAGATACAATGATGATACAATGAATATCTATATACATCAGAGATATGATACAATAAATTGCAGCGGAAAGAAAAATAGATAACAATATCAGCAGCGGAACAAATAACTCTAAGATAGTCTTCAAGAGAGAACTCCAACAGTAGCTCGAACTCCCAATAACGATACACCAAGATAAGCAAGTGCAGTCCATATCCAAAGACTGAACTAGCTTCAGAAAATCTACTAAATTTGAATATCTGAAAAACCCAACTCTAGACTGCTCGTGTAGGAAAATTTTGAGCACCCAGAGTTTAGGAAAGAAACAATAAACTCCGGATCAGTCATGGGACTGGTGTGAGCAACAAAAACAGTTTATCTATAAAACAAACAGCAGAGAATTTTAAAAGTCAATTCGCAATGCTTTTGGAAAATGAAACTACCATAAGACCTCCCACCACACACACAATGCAAACGCAGACTTGGAGGAGATTTCTTCTTATGATAGTCAAAGATGCTTACTACGCAAAATCAAATCCTTTTTGATATTATTATTAGTGCATAGTGGAAAACATTTCGAAAGTAGAATATAAATCTTAGCCAGCATAGGTACCATTATATTATGCCTGCTATAGCTGCCTCCTGAGGAGACAGGTTATACAATTGAAATTGTAAAGGCTCGTATTGTTTCTTTGGATTTCCAACAAATGGTCAGGCTAAGGAACTTCCTATGCCACGATGGGTACGTCCCTAGAATAGACGACCCGAGAACCTAACCAGATCTCTGCCAACACAAGGCCGGGTTACCTCTGCAAAAATAGGTAACTACTGACACGCGTATGCCATCCCCCGATCGTCACCGATCTTCCCGAGGATCCCCGATTTCCAACAAACCACAAAGTAATAAATTTACAGCAACCACAGAGGTTAAGTATCTGGGCTCCATACCATGATACCACCTTTATCCAGAAGGAATGACATACACTAAGGGGCGCTACTCCCTAGAACCTTGTTGCATCCTTCCTGTTTTGACCATTTCCGGGGTGTGAGGCTCGACGAAGTCTCGTCCACAAAGCTACGCTTTGTCACAAAGCCATGCTTCGGGTCAAACAAATGATCAACCTATGATCACAAAGATATAAGATCAAACAAATGATCATATCACAAATGATCAAACACTGATCATCACACAGCAACACTCAGCATGCCACATTACCAAATTGGGATATATCGCTGATAAATTTCAACTACATAACCTCTGAGCTCGTACGTCTCAGAGAAGGGTGTTAAGCTAAGAGAATAAATTCTCCGCCACCAACAGAAATGTATTTGAAAGAAATCGGCTCTATATCTCAAAGTGTAATGTCAGACATGTATCCATACAAGTCTGTTCTGGGTTCGAACAGAACCGAAGGCACTTCTCACGAAGCCCTTGCAATTCCGGATAACTTTCAATCACGTCCGGACTTCCCGTCACAAAAGAGTGATATAAATCTCTATACCGGCGCGACTCAGTGCAGAGACATTCGACAGGTTGTCCTTTCATTTTCGAAAAATATCCGGTCTTCAACACCGGTCTTCAAATGCTATTCATATACGACGTATCACTATTCGGAATGGGTTATATGACACAATTGTCTTTTCCCGGCTAACCCGAATAGTGAGCGAAATATTTAAAAACATACGGATATTAGGATTTCAATTAAGTCACAACTTAAACCCAAACTTTCTTTTCAAATGGTTTAACAAATTACCATTTTAATCCTTTAAACAAAAAGATTCAATTCATAAAGTTCACTTAATTTCACAAAGATTCATTCACAGATTTTCCAAATCGATTTCCATTTCAGTTTAATTAACTCGTTAAATCTTTAAATCAAAGATTTAACTAATAGTTTTCAAAACAATTTCATTTCGAATGGGTTAAATAAATCATCATTTTAAATCTGTTCAAAATAGACAGATTTAATTCATAGCTTTCAAAACAATTCATTCATAATCTTGGAAAATCCATTTTTCAATTCACTTGAAATTCCTTTAATTTAAACTGGAATTTCTTTTCTTATCTAAAAGCTTTTATCATTTGAAAACAACAGTTTTCAATTTGGAAATTTGATTCATTCATACGAGTTGAAATCCTTAGTTTTAAATTCAAATTCCCAACTTATACTTTTAAAATGGTTTAATTCATACAAACACATGTATATCATCTTTTATCCCTAGTTTCAAAATCATAGATTTAATTTCAAACTTGAATTCAAATTTAAATCTAATTATTTAAATTTTCAAAAACTCGGTTAAGTTATTCAAAATAACTTTTATCTTTGAAATTCTATTTCAAAAGCTTTTCACTTTAAACCCAAATTTCCGATTTCAAAATCAATTGAAATTAAAATCTCAATTTCAAAAACATCAAATTTAAATTATCTGTGACTTAACCGATTTCCACGTGAAATCCATATTTGTGTGTGTATGGTGTGGTCCAGGGGTTCAACACAATAGTGCAACATCATAAATCATCACAGATTTGTAATCACATAATATCAATAAGCGGTATATCCCAATAGCGCTTATCTATATACACGGGTTCACAGATAGAAAATATGAATGCGTTGTAAATAAATAAATTACATTCATCACAGATCATACTGAAACAATTTATAGCCCAAAGCATAGCATATCAGAAATATCAACTAGTTCAGAAATCAATAAGATTCAATCATCCATAAGTGAACTCAATAATTATCTGATTAATTTAAATCGGATGGGTCATAGACCATGGTTAATTTACTATAACTGATTTCAAATCATTTGACTCATTATCCTATAATCATTTATTAATTAATAAATCAACCTTCCATTCTTTAAATAATTAGCCTTTAATTATTTACCATCAAGCAATCATCTCATAAAAATTAATTATCGATTACCAATTTATCTAATGATTTTCTTAGATTAATTAAACTAAATTAATTAACTTTAATTAATTAAAATATTCAAAATTAATTACAATAATTGATTTATCCTTAATTACTTTTATTAAGCAATTTCATTTAAACAATTTATAACTGATTATCTAAATTTATTTATCTAATCAATTAAAATCAATCACCTTAATCAATACTTAATAATCCTTAGTTAATTTTCTCCATTAACTAATAACATTTCTTAATCACTTCCTTAAGAAAATTATCTTAGATTAAATCATCATTAATCATTTCCAATTATAAATTAATTCAAATCATTAATTAACTATTAATCATTCATTTTATTAACTTAAGTAGTTAATTACCATTTTTTTATCACTTAATCAGTTATTAATTCAAACTCTAATTACAATTATAAATTAATTAATTGTTTAATTTTTTTTCAACTTAATTAAACATTTAGAAGTCTTCTTTTAAAATTTTGAAAATCAATTATAGTGTTAACTACAAACTTAATTGTTAGTTAACTTTATACTTAATTTTAAGTTAATTATTTAATTAAAATAATTAACAGTTTAAGAGTATTGTTAAGCGTTAACTAAGATAATTTAAAACTTGAATTAAGTCTTAACTTAACTGTTAAACATCTTCTAAATTTACAGTGTTTAAACAATTTGCTTAACCATCGTTATAAAATGTTGCAGTCGAAACCCGAGAACCATCCATATGATACTCGAGTGCTACTTCGAGTCATCTACCCATCTTCCCCGAGACTCCCTGTACGCAACCCATCTTCTTCTTCTTCCTAAACTCCTCACTGATACACGAAATAATGGTGCATATGCACCATCGACCGGAGCTTCTCCGATCAATCCCAACCACCTCGCCACATCATCGGCAACACACATGACTAACTCGACCCTCCATCATTGTCAATTTCCTCAGAAATCAAAATCGAGCATATCAACAAGACCTGTAACAGCATAGTTCAACCCAAATCGTTCCGCCTCGCCAATCCCGGTCACCCGTGTCTTCGTCACTCCACCAAGATCTCCGCCATGGTCCCCTACTTCTTTCCCCTGAACGCGATTCCACTCGACACAATGATGCTGGCGAATTCCAGCTCCAAACTTCGACGAGTCAAACCGGGTTTTAAACCCTAAATCCACATCGCAACACTTCCACAATCATCACAAAAATATTCTACCATTTTTTTTCCAGTCTTCACTGCCTAGGCTACCTTCACCGTTAATCACAACCCCCAACTCATCGTTGTTCATCGTATTTTGATAAAAAATGTCAATTTTGTTCAACTGGCAATTCTTCATCATTTCTAAACTTAAAAATCGTGAATTTATTATCAAAAATCATGAGTTTGAAATGTGAATCCATTCCTATAATCAAACTTCAAAATCAAAACATTTGATTTTAGGCTTGTTTAAATCCTTACTGTTATATTTTATTTTTGAAATAAACACTTAGTTTAACATTTAGGAATTATTTTTGAAATCTAATTCCTAATCATATAAACATGCCTTCCTTGCAACTTAAAGACTAAAGAAGATTGGAAAGAGAGTTTCATTCTTTTTTTTTTGGAACAGGCTTTAAACCTGTGAAGTAAGAACAGGGAGGTATTCTTTTTCCTGTGCACACAACATCTACAGACATGCAATTTAATTTCACCTATACCAACATTTCCACATCACATTTTCAAACATCATTCATATTCAAACCAGATATAATAGGGACAGGGGGTTTGCTCACCTGTGAAGATGAAGAACAGAGGAGAAAGTTTATGCCTGGAAGTGATTTTGTTTGAAACAAACTGGAACTGATTGCTCTACCTTAATCTTGTGACTTGATTTGCTTGGAAATACTTCTTGATTTTTCACTCTGATTTATACTTTATTTCCAGGTTTTGTTTTGAATGAACGAAATGAAAAAGATTGATATACAAAGGAATGAAATTTACAGTGTGTTTACTTGTTTAGTACTGGGTGATAAAACATTGTACAGGGTGACATGCATTTCTTTATACAAGGTGATAAAATATTGTTTGTATATACAATGGGTATGGCAAGAGATACTTGCATTAAATGCTAGAAGTATGTTTCATTTATCACCATGGTCCTTTGCTTTCGGCTGAAATGATTTTGGTATCTTATTTTATATATGTGATAAAGTTTGCTTTGTACAATCTACACTTTGTTTATTCCTTTATCTTGCTTTGCATAATCACTTACAGGTTACATACAAGCTTCCTTTACTTAGCTTGTTTATGTACTTGCCTACATTTTCTTTTCTGGTTGGTGCATTGTTTTGTTTACTTATTTAAGTGTTGTTTCTTCCTTTTACAAGTGTACAAAGATACTTTTATACTTATACTTTCTTTTGTTTGCTTCATTTTTAAATGTATATTTTATTTTTCCTTTTCTAGTTTAAATATTAATTATTGTTATTTTACTTCATGTTTATTTCATAAATTCAAACCATTACCAACCATCACTTCTTATTATTATTATTATCATTTATCTACACTTCAATCAAAAATATATCTATACATATTATTTCAAATTTATTATTATTTATCAACTCTAATATTTATCTTATGTGTTACTTTATATTGGATAAAAACTATATATATATTTATACCCCAAATATTTATTAAACCATCAATAATAAATTCAAAATTAATTATTATTATTATTTATATTTTAAACCATTTAAATTATTTATTTACAATTCAAACTCAAGTCAAATATATCTATATATTTATTATTCACAAATTCACTCATATTTGAATCGGGGAAACTCGCTCCAATATTCTAATTAAATTAACTAATTTTTTTCCAAAAATTTATTTAATACTCAATTTAATTCAAAAATTCAATAAATTATTAATTTAAATAAATTTAAATTTCAGGGTCGTTACACAATTAGGGCTAAAAGTTCAAGTTTGCAAGCTTAATCGGGGTTCGATTAGGGCAAGTTCGAGTTCAAGTTCAATTAGGGCTTTGGTGTTTCAATTAGGTCTTCAATTAGGGTTCGTTTGGGATTCGAATTTCAGTTAGGGCTTCGATTTAATCTTCTGCTTAAGGTATCACTCTATATATATTTCAAGTTTTTCCTGATTTGATTGTTGTGTTGCCTAATTTACTGATTTACTTGTGAGTTAAGGTGTAATCATATTCCTGATTTTACTTGTGAGTTAACTTGTATGTTATTTGTGTCTAAATTAGTGATGAACGACGAGGAAAAAATATGGGCAGAACTTCCTAAGTTTAGTGAAGGATATATCAGTGGAGTGAAGCGTTTTATTCAAAATACTTTTTCTAGATTCGCGGTAGGTGATGAAATTGCATGCCCTTGCAAAAAGTGTCATAATCGCAAGTGGTATCGTCAAGAGGTAGTCTACGACCATCTGATTTGGAATGGTCCATCTGAATTGTACGTGAAATGGATTTGTGAGGTTTCCTGTGTAGATCCTGAAAGGAGCGATAAGTATATGGATGGTGAAGCGGGAATAAATTTTGGAGATAATCTCGATGAGATGTTGCATCATACTTATGGAAATATGCAGAACAATGAAAGTGGATCTTCTGATGGAGCAAATGGAGTAGATGCCAATGCTAGAAAATTTCATCATCATGTTGAAGAGGGAAAGCAGCCATTATATCCCGGGTGTACTAAATTTTCGCGATTAAGTTTCATCATCAGGCTTTATTCTTTAAAATGCCTACATGGAATCACCGAGTCTGCATTTACCGATTTATTATAGTTGCTAAAAGAAGCTTTTCCACAAGCCCACATCCCTTTTTCTTTCAATGCTACCAAAAATATCATTAAAGATTTAGGCCTCGATTACCAAAGAATACATGCATGTCCAAATGACTGCATGCTATATTGGGCAGAAAATGAAAAGGAAAATAACTGCAAAACTTGTGGTGTTTCAAGGTGGGTTATAAAGGAAAAGAAAGCGGCTGTTGATAATGATCCGGAGAAGCGGATTCACAAAGTACCAGCAAAAGTGATGCGTTATTTTCCACTAAAACCAAGGCTGCAAAGGATGTTCATGTCCAAGGAGTATGCAGAACTTATGATATGGCATGCAGTGGGACGAAAAAATGATGGCAGACTTCGACATCCAGCTGATGGCGAGGTTTGGAAGGCGATGGATGCCAAATATCCTCATTTTTCATCTGAAAACAGAAATATCAGGTTAGGAGTAGCCGCTGATGGATTCAGTCCTTTTCGTACAATGACTACTGCTCACAGCACATGGCCAATCATATTGGTAAATTATAACCTTCCACCTTGGTTATGCATGAAGCCAGAAAATTTGATACTTTCAACCCTTATCCCTGGTCCAGAGTCTCCTAAGAATAGCATTGATGTCTACATGCAGCCTCTTATCGCAGAATTGAAAGAATTATGGGGTCTTGGCATACAAACTTATGATGCCTTAACTGGTGCTAATTTCACGTTATGTGCAAGCGTGTTATGGACGATCAGCGACTTTCTGGGCTATGCAATGTTATCCAACTGGAGCACAAAGGGTTATTTAGCTTGTCCCGTATGCCATTTCGAGACTTCTTCAACTTACTTGAAACATAGTAGAAAAATGTGCTACATGAATCATAGGAAATTTTTAGATCCGGAACACAAGTGGAGGTTTGATAAGAAAAGGTTCAATGGTGAAATTGAAATGGGGACATCTCCGGAAATTTTATCCGGGACAGACATTGAAGAATTGTTGGCTGGTTATGAAAATATTTTTGGGCAGAAAGAGGTCAACAAGCATAAAAATGAATCCCCTTTTAAAAAGAAGTCAATATTTTTTAATTTACCATATTGGAGTCACAATGTATGTCGACATAACCTTGATGTTATGCACATAGAGAAAAACATTTGTGATAACATACTTGGTACTTTACTAAATATTGATGGGAAGTCGAAAGACCATTTAAGTGCTCGGTATGATTTACAAGAGATAGGCATTAGGGATGTCCTTCATCCAGTTCTATCAGCTGATGGGAATTACATTCAGATCAGGGCTGCCATATTTGAAATGACGAACAAGGAGAAAGATATATTTTGCTCGGTGTTGGAGAATGCTAAACTGCCTTATGGTTATGCAGCTAATATCAGCCGGTATGTAAACAAGAAAGAGAGGAAAATTGCAGGGTATAAGAGCCACGATGCTCATTTTCTTCTCCACTACTTGCTGCAATTTGCTGTGAAGAAATCTGTAAAACCTGAAGTTGCACTACCTATGATAAGATTAGGTGCATTTCTAAGAAGTCTTTGGAGTAAAATTATCAATTTGGCTGATCTCAAGAGGCTACAAAAGGAAATTGTGGAAATTCTTTGTCAATTTGAGATGATATTCCCAAATGCTTTCTTCGATATAATGGTGCACTTGCTAGTTCATTTATGCAAGGAAATTGAATATGGTGGACCTGCACATCTTCGTTGTATGTTTCCTATTGAGCGTTATCTTTGTAAACTGAAATCATATGTTCGCAACAAAAATAAACCTGAGGCGTCCATTGCTGAAGGTTATATTGCAGAAGAATGTTTGATATTCTGTTCAAGGTTCTTAGGTGGCGATGGAGCAGGAAAAATGAAATTTGCAACCTGTCCACAGAATCTGGAATATCCTATTGGCACAAGAAGAAACAAAGATGGAAAAGGTATTCATCTAAAAGATTCTCAATGGACGGAATGTCACCGTTACGTTCTATTCAATTGTGGTAACAAGGAAATAGAGAGTTTACTTGAGTAAGTTTTTAAGTTTTATTTTTATTTTAGTAATTATTGAAGAATTAGAAATTTTGTGTCCATCTTTTATTAACCAGGTCTTTATTCTAGGAAACATCGAGCTTTAGTTGATGGTCATGCATTATCAAAAAAATATAAAAGAGAGAGAGAACACAGTCAAGAATTTTGGAAGTGGTTAAAGGAAGAGGTTGGGAAAAAGGAGGACATTTCAAAAGAAGTACAACTGCTTGCAATGGGCCCTCTTACAACAGCTAAGAGATTTACTGGATATGTTATCAATGGATACAGATTTTATACAAAGTTCAGAGATGCCAAATGTACAACACAAAACAGTGGTGTATTTTTGACAGCCTTGACTACTAGCTTTGCAAGTTCGAAAGATCAAAATCCATTGGTTGGTGAAGTTAATTACTATGGATCAATTGAGGAAATATTAGAACTAGATTATTGGGGAGAATTTAGTGTGGTTTTATTTAAGTGTTGTTGGTACCAAGAAGAGAAAGATTTATATGGGCTGACTCGTGTCAATTTTAATCGATTGTGCTAGAAATCTGATCCTTATGTTATGGCTTCACAAGTACAACAGGTGTTTTATATAGAAGATCCAATTGATAAGATGTGCCACAATGTTATCAAGAAATTGCCGAGAGACTGGTGTGAAATCGAAAGCGAAGATGCAAATGAAGATTTGAATGATATCCAGCCTGCTTATGAAATGCGAAATCAAGATTTTGATGTTCGCTGGTGTAGAGATGATGTCCCAATAAGACAAATCCGCCTTCCACCTAGCAAAGTGAAAGAAAATGCTTCTTAATTTCTATGTATCACTATCATATTTAATTAAGTAACCAAATTTAAGTTAGAAAATGTTGTTTCTGCCTTGATTAAATGTTGTAACTGATGTGTCATATTTGTGGCTTTTTTGGTCTCTTTTTTAGTGTTTCTGCCTTTATTACATTTTAGTGAAGTGACTGTTTTATTTTATAATGCAGTTGGTTTATTTTAATTTGTAATTATGTCATTCTAATGTTAATTCCTTCATTTTGTGTAGGATGGAGGCAAATCTTATATTTCATCACAAGGGAAAATTTGAGAAGAATGGATATGTTGGTGGAGAAGAGAGTTTTGTCAAGGGCGTTGATCTGGATATGTTTTCTTACACAGTACTGATGGAGTATGTCAAGGAAGAGCTAAAGTACACTGAAATTGGAGGAGTATATTCATGGAAAGGTACAATGAGTGGGTGGAAATTGGTGAGCAATGATGCAGATCTGTGGGAGTTCATGCAAATAAAAAATAATGGTGATCACATTGATTTCTATGTCGACACTGTGGTCGATGATAAAATTGAGCCAATGAAACAAATGCAGCCACATGTCATTGTACGCCCAAGGAAGAATCTGTTGTGTCCAGGTATAAAAATATCTTCTCATTTGTACTATTTTGATGAATTTGGTCATAAGAAAACTAACGATGAAACAACCTATTTATGATTACTTTCAAATGAATTTAAACCAAGATCCAATTTTGAGCATCCGACTCGAAAATTCATAATTAATAAAGGAACTGGAATATTAATATACACGGTCAAGTCATAATTTCTTTAATTAAGTTTAAATAATTATGTTTATGACATGATAAACTTGACTTTTATGTCGTTGTATGTTTGCAGCTGTGAAACCACAGAAACGGCAATTTGTCACCACTCACCGTCTGCAACAGGCAGCAAAAAACAAGAAGCAGACTGAAGTCTTTACTCCTAGAAAGTCAGACCGGCTAAACAATCAACAGCCAGCAAAAACCAACGAGACGCAAACTGATCAAGTCCTTACTCCTAGAAAGTCGACACGGCTAAACAATCAACAAGTGAGCGAAGCTGCTGTGAGTCCACACATGAACAGGAAAAAGGTGATCAGCAAGAAGTCACCAGAGAAGAAAAAGGTGATCAGTAATTCTACAAAGACACCAGAGAAGAAAAATCCAACTAAAGTCAGCGATGCAACTTTGAATATCAACTCAGCAAGTGTCAGGAGTAAATTGGATTTCTATAATCCTCCCGTTGAAGAGGAAAATACAGATGAAAATGAGATTCAAGTAAGAAGACTACAATCTGATCTTCTAATATGATGTTCTACATATTTTGATAATATTTACAATAATGTCTTGTTAAATTACTTTCAGGATGATGATCTACCACCTCCACCACCTCCATCGCTTACAGAATACGAAAAGGAGAGAGCTAAACATGTGTCGCAGAAGAATAGTGTTTTTGAAGCTCTTGGGATGCCTAAATTAGTTACTGGACTGATAAATGAATTTGAAAAAAATAAAGGAAAATCAAAAATGCTAGCTGGAAGCGAATATTATGCTCCAGAAGAAGAGGAACCTAGTGAAAATGATACTTCAAAAAATTCAGTAAAGGTTCGTTATAGGTGAAGATTTAATTTTATGTTGGTAATTATAGATTAGCTTCCTTATTTTTTTATTTTATTGTTTTTGTGTGCGTATTTTAGAGAACCAAAACGATTACGATTACAAAGCCTCAGTCTGGACCAACAACTCGTTCACGAGCCAATGTTCAATCTGCAACCGATAAGAATGCAACTCCGAATGTAGGGGAAAATCCAGTTCCTACACAAACTGTTGATCCACCATGTAGCATTGAGTTACCACACAATGAAGGAATAGGAACAATGTCTGCTTATTTGGCTATGCGAGAACGCCAGAAGAATAACAGTAGTGGAAGTGGAAGTGGAAGGAAGAAGGCTGTCGTCGGAAATGTGTCGACAAATATTGAAAACGAAGAAGATGAAGATGAAGAAGCTAAAGGTATTATCTAATTGAGTTTTGATTTTAATGGTTTAAGTTCTCATTTAAGTTATGTCTAGCCTTCTCATTACTATTGTATGTACTTTGTAACATTAGTGGGAGCTCCCAGAAGGCTCAGAGGAAAAACAAAGATGGATAAAGTTCATTCAAGGTCATATGACAAAAGAGTTCTAATCCAAATGAATCATCGAGGCCAACCTGTTTCAGACGATGACAAAGTATTGTCTGAACTGAGTTATTTTTTAGGAACACTGAAGAGGAGTGTTCCACTTACTTACAAGTCTTGGTTTGATGTTCCTGCAAGTTTGAAAGGCACGCTGTGGAACTATGTTAAGGTAATTTGCAAACTTAGCTGAATTTTAATTAAATATATGTAACTTGTCACAAAAGTAGCATGACTGTTCTTTTTAATGTTTGATTTGTATTTAAGCAACGGTATATTATTCCGGATGAATATGAATATTGGGTTTTGAAGTCAATTCGTGACTCTTGGAGGGGGTACAAGAGTCGTATTAAAAAGGCACATTATATGGCCTATGAAACTGATGAAGAGAGGCTTGAAAATAGGCCGGACGAAATTCCACTTGCGGATTTCCAAGTACTCTTGATGTATTGGGGAGATGAAAAAATTCAGGTATAATTTTAAATTTTATCACAGAATTTATTTCCCTTTCTATTCATTCAAATCAGGCAGATAAACATCTTTATTTTATGTTTTTATAGAACAAGGCCCTTACAAATTGTGCAAGTCGGAAATTGTATACAGACACACACACTGCTGGTCCAAAACCTTTTTCTCAAATTCGGCATAAGATGGTATGTATTTTGCTTATTTTTATGGTTGGCTGGGTATGCATTTTCACATTAATTTACGACTCAATAGCTATTATTACCATTTGCTAAAAAAATACATAAAATCTATAAAAATATAAATGAGCCTTTCTTTGCCCTTGTTTGGGATAGAAAACTCAGTTCTTTTCCAAACCAGTGTCCGTCATGCTCATGCATTTGTACACATTTGGTCAATATATGTCAGCAAGTTAGATGCATATTAAACATTAAATATGAGTCCAATCCGTCTCTGTGGAAATTATTAATACAGTGTTTAAGGTATTTGGCAAATTTAGTGATGGTTAAGGTATTGCACCCATCTTAGGGTACTGCAAACTCGAATGCAGTATCCTTGTTTGTATAATTTCTGAAACTTAGTGATGGGTTGGTTTGGGACAGTCGAGAAAATGTTTGGGACAGCAAAAGTATCCTTGTTTGGGACAGTCGAGAAAATGTTAGTGATATTGTTGCTACATATGTTGTGATTTTATACTTGCCGTTTCTTTATTTTTGCACTTGTAAGCTGCTGTTGCTCCATTTTTGCATATGTGAGTTGCTGTCTAACCTTTTAAATAAAATTAACAACAGCAGCTTTCATTGGTGCATCTGTGAATAGTTTCATCTGTGAGTTGCTGTTTCAAAATGTGACATTAAATAAAATTAACAAATATAACATCTGAATTGAATAGTGATATATGTTCTGGAAAAATTGGTTTGATATTCTTTTGCTGTCTAACTTTTTTCATTTAATTTGTATCAGTCCAACGAATCAGATGGAGAGCTTTTTGTTAGAACTCGCAAGCGGAAAGAAGGAAAGGTGTACAAGACCGATACTTCAGTAATGAAGTATAGAGTTGTAAGAATTTTAATTTCTCTTCATTCAGATGTCAAAAAAATGCTTCATTTTGCGCATCAACATTTTGAAATTGCTTCAGATGTTATATTTGTTAATTTTATTTAATGTCACATTTTGAAACTGCTTTATTTTGCAGGATAAGATTCAAAAAGCAATAGGTGAAGGAGGAAGTGATGAAGTTGTTCAAGAACTGATTTCTGATGGAAAGCGGCACGGTCCAACTTGGCTTATAGGACGGCACACAAAGTCTGCAGAAGTTTCAAAAGATGCCCCAACAACAAGCACATACATACAGGAGCTGGCAGCGAAGATAAAGGAAAATATAGTTGAAGAAGTCGAAGCAAAGGTGAACAAGAGGGTCAAAGATGAATTTGATGCAACGGTGAACCGAAAAGTTCAGGAGAACTTGTCATGGGTGCTTAAGAAATTAGGCGAAGCTAACCCTGACATGCAAATTGATGTTGCGGGTCTTTGTGCGACCGTCTGCAGTGATGAAACTGGCACTGGAGCCACTAGAGGCACTGATGGTACTGGTGGCTCGGAAGCATGAAATTTGGAGGCTCGCAAAGATGAATTCACGTGTAGTATGTAGAATTTAATTAGTATGTACTGGCTGTTAATATGAATGCACTGGCTATGTTTGTTATTTTGTACTTGACTAAAACTTGTGTTGCTGGCTGTTATGAAACGACTTGTTGTTTGGCTGTTATGAAATGAATAGCTCTTTGGCTACTATGAAATGCAGTGTAATGTTGCAGTAGTATGATGTTGCAGTACATTTCCAATTTAAATTGCAAAAAGTGGTGCCGTAGATATGATATAATGTTGCAGTATGTGATGTTAAATGTGGTAATAAACTGGAAAAGTGTTGCCATTTTGTTGGTAAAAGTGTTACCATAGATTAATGAATGTGGGCCCCACAAAACGGTTCCGTTAAGTTGGTTAACAGAATTAGTGGGCCCCACATGTTGGGGCCCAGATTGTGGGACCCACTTTTTAGTAAATTTAGTACCTGTGGCAACAACAGAACCGATGTTTCCTTAGGGTCACAAAGATGTTGCATTTGAGTCTGCGGCAACGCGGCAAAATGCAACACCGAGAAAGTGTTGCCTTAGCTCGTTTTTGGCCTCCAGCAACATTATTTGGCACTTTCTGCATCACTTCTTGTGTGTTGCAGTATGCAATCTATGGCGTAGTGTTTGTAACGACCCAGAATTTTGAACAAATTAAATTGAAAATATTTAATTAATTTTAAATATTTGAACGATGATTTAATTTGAATCCCCAATATAACTTTGAAATTGGCGATTAAATTTTAAAATTTAATCTGTTGATAGTTGAACGATAATTTATATCTTCAATTTTAAGTTGAAGAAAAATATTTCAAAAGCTTTTAAAATTCATATTGATAATACCGAAGATAATCGAACTTTCAGAATTGAATTTTAAACTGTTTGCTCAGTTTTGAATTTAACTATTTGAACCGATAATTAAAAATAGTCATTTTTCAAACAGTCTCGAAATTCGACGAAACCAGTTCCATTGGGTCCGTAATATTGTATTATTGCCGGGTTTTAAATTTCGTATTTTTCGGTGTTAATACGTAAGCACACGGTGAGAGAACGCAATGGGATTTTTAAATCAAATTCAATTTAAAAATTTAAAATTTAAATTTTAAAAGTTAGTCAACACACACGTTCTCCCCTCAACCACGCCTGAAAACATGCCCCGTTGTTTCAACCGAGCATCACGAAGAAAATCGTGCAAAGCATACCCTTCGTTCGACTTTAAGTATCTCGTCCCTCTCTGTTAATTTAAATCTCGAGCATTTCAAAGATGTCGAATTCACTAAAATGGCCGAAGCCACCAGTTCAAAGTCGAAACCCCCTCTTCCATTAAATTCAAAATCAAAAGAAAACTCTTCTTCTGAAATAACGAAACCCTTCGTCATTCGTTCGTTCAACTCAAAGTAAAATGGCAGAGCAATTTCTTTCAATCGAAACCAGGAGCAACTTCGACTTCAAAATTGAGGCTCGCGCACGCGTTCGCGTGGGAAGAAAAATCGTGGTGGAACTCGCGATTGTAGAGGGAGGGTTCGTTTGGGAATGTCAGGAATGGCGGCTACGAGGCAAGGCCTGGAGGAACTCGGCAACCACTACGCCATAAATGGCCTACTGCAACACAAAAAAAATGTTGGCTCAGGCCCGAAAAATGTTGCCATAGGTCTATGGCAACACTTTTAGGGTGATGCAATTTTTGCCGTTGCCTTAGACCTCAAAGGCAACATTTTGACTATCTAAGGCAACATAAGTAATATTGTTGCAATAGAACCCTATTTGGGTCTATGGCAACACCCATATGTATCTGTAGCAACATTCCAAAATGTTGCTATAGATATGAACTTTTTGAATTTGTGGGGCCCACAATGTAGAGCATATTTGATTTTTTAATAAAAATAAATATTTATTTAATAAAATGCTATTACATAGAATTTGATATTTAAACAGTAATTTATTTAAATAAATATTTTATTTCAACATTTGAAATTGTACAAATTCCTGACTCCACTATTTTACAATACAATGATATATAACACTGATATTCACATATACAGATATTCCTCACTACATCACTCAGTTCACTCATTACATATGCAGTTTCAATTTATACATACACCGACACTGACAAATATATGCCGAGCCGAAGGCGAGCCGAGTGCCGAGCCGAAGGCGAGGCGAGAAGCGGGTCCGGGCGCAGCGCCGGCGGGGGTCCGGGGCACAAATGAAGACTGAACTTAGCAAACCCCATCCTCAGCAACTTCATCACCCATCGGAACTACTGCCCATCTACCACTTACCTGAAACACAATTGCCTGAAACACTGACCATCTACCAAACACTGACCACACTCCCAACCTCTTTCACAAAACACCCACTCACTGCCTCATCAAATTACATCATCAACACATAGGCAGCCTATCAAGAAAAAACAGTGAATGCATCAGGCATGTACAAGAGAAACATAGGCAGTAATATGATATACAAAGGACTTGGAGCAGTTCATGTTAAAGAACAAGGTTAGCATGGTACCAGTTCAGTCCAGACCAAATATATAAGGTTAGCATGACTTGGAGCACCATTTCATGTTAACAAACATTATTCAAAATATTCCAAAAGTTTTTCAACTTCACCTCAATCCGATCGCTGTGTTCGTGTAACGAAAGTCTTACATCAACCTTAGGAATCGCTTCCAGATTCAAGACTTCAAGACATCAGGCTATCAACTACGGCAAGCATTGAACTACACAATCGATTTCAGCATCAGCAGCAAGAGATCATCATCACGACAGTGCTCAACACATCAGCAATCACCAATAAGACCAAAATCTGGACAGTGGGCAATTAGCACACAACCTTCTCCACGTTTAAGACCAACACCAACACTTTCAAGTTCAACCCTAAGTGTCAAAGAACCACAAACATCATCAATAGAGCCGCAGTCAGAGCACGAACACTGACAAAAACGCAAGCTGATGAAACGTCTTCAATTCAAGCGAAGTCAGAGGCAAAAACTTCATTGCGACTTAAGCGACTCCATCAGAACAACGAGGCATCGCGTTTCTTCAAGGCGGCTGCATCGAACAACGACGAACTTCTGCTTAGATCCAGATCCAACAGCGAGCAAAGATCAAATGGGCGGCAGCAAACAACAAAACTCATCAGGCATTAGGTGGAATCAGCAACTACAAGATTCGGGCATAGGAAATTTAGATCTGACCTAGCATTGAAGGCAGCTTCTAGTTACAGTGCCTTTTTTATTTTGTTAGCAACAGCGAATTGGAAGTATGAATTTGCTGGATTTCGTGAATTTGTTTTTTGATTTGGGGATTTCGTGAATTTGCTGGATTTCGTGAATTTGTTTTTTGATTTGGGGATTTCGTGAATTTGTTGGAAGTATGAATTTGGGGATTTCGTGAATATGGTAAACTGAAAGGGGATCTACACCAACATAAGCGGGAAAACGAAAATTTGGTAAAAAGTGCAGCGGTGATCCATTTTAACAGTCGGATTAAATGTAGACCGTTGGATCGTATTCACGCGGATTGCTAATTTTATTAATTTTTTAATTTGTATACATCTATAGCAACACTGTATAAAAATGTTGCATCGTGTTACACTTGTTTAGCTAGAGCAACACATTTTTATGGCTAAGGTAACACCATAAATACAATGTTGCAGTAGGACCAAATTTTTATATCTATCGCAACATTTGAGCTGGCAACACCTTGCAAAAATGTTGCAGTAGGCCATTTATGGCGTAGTGAACGTTCGATCGAGATGGTGTCGCGATGGAGGAACAGTCGAGCTCGACAACGATGGGTGGTCGAACATCGAATGGCGAGGCGTGGTGACTGTCGCATACTTCTATGGCGCTCGCGTGCGTGAAGACTGGGTCGTGGTCACGATCCGATTTTGTCCAGGCAATCGAGGAGGACGAGGTGAGCAGTGCGATCCTTGTTTTGTTTTTATAATGAATTCTGATTTTTTTTTCAGTTTTCCCTATCAGTTAGAAAAGAATTACTATTTTGGTTAATTACAGAAATATCTATATATGTAAATATATACTTAAATACACATACATATCTTATTTAAGAACACATAGATAAACAGAAAAATATAGTATAGACAAGGTTTTGGAAAAGGCAGAAAAAGAATATACGTATACAAGTTAAAAGAATTTTTTTCTATTTTGAATTTAATGTGTAAGTTAAGACCAGAAAACTTATTTACTGGAAACTATATAGGGTTGAAACAGGAATCTCGGTTTTAAAACATCTTTGATTGAACAGTTATATTTAAAGTTGGACTTTCGATTTATATAAATTATCTTATAAAAATAGGATATAATGGTGATTAACTCATTCCAATTAACATATTAAATTAGTTTAGTTGATAAATTATTAAAGAAAAAATTGGGTTAAGCAAAACGATCAGCTAATAAAGTTATTAAACAGAAATTAATTGTTCGATTTATTTCGAATATTAATCTATTTCAAATTTTAATAAATTGTATAATGTTATACAAGGTCTAGTACTGTGAAGAAAACGAACTGGAATGGGATTGGATTGCAAATTAAAAGGTGAGATTCTTCTCACTCAAAATAAATTTTGGATTGCAGTTATTGATTTGATTGATTGCTATTGGATGTGATATTAGATATAGTAGGATATATCTATTATATATAGCAATATATACATATTGGCATATGTATATATTGGATTGATTGATTTCCCACCTCGTATAGCGGATGAGACCCTATTGCGCCGTTAGTAAGCGGATGATTTTATAAAATCCATATACCGCGATATTCCACCTCGAAGTGGAATTGGTATTGTGCTAACGTCTGTGGATGCAGGGAAACAGGTTGGAGGGATCCAATTGGATTCCTCACCAATATTATTATTTGCAGATATTTGTTGTATATGCTGTTATCATATTTATATATGATATTGAATGTTGTGATTGACTTATTGGTGTTGTTGCATCATCGGATTCAAGTTTTGAAGTTTTAAAAATAACGACTTTTAATTTAAAAGGATTTTTAAAGTGATCTTTGAAATTATACGTTTTATTAAAATTTTGAAGTGATTTATTTTAAATAAATAAATGTTCAAATTTTAAAGTTATAAAGGTTAAGATCTTTGTGAAATATAACCGAAAAGTGATTTTTGGAATAAATAGTTGATTGATTTATAAAATGGTTTAAATTGAGATTTTTAAAGTATTATAAACGGTTTACTTAAAAGGTTTATAAAGTTGACATTTTTTTATAAATTAAGATATTGGAATTATAAAACGAGTTTTTATAAGTGTTAAAAATGAAGTAATAATAAAAATCATATGTGAACAAGATTTATAGATTTATAAATTGTGAAGTATAAATTGTATAGAAGTTGTAGAATAGAAGATTTATAAGTAATTTGCTTATAAATTAGATTTTTGCACTTAGATGAGATTTGAACAGAATTTGCTATTAAAATGATTTTATAAGTTGAAATTGTTATGAAGTATAAATGCGATTTATAAACGTTGTTTATAAATCCGAAATCACTTATTTTGATAAGTAATTTTAGAAGTTAATAAAAGGAGAATTTTATAAATCGAAGTTGTTAGAAAATATAAAGGTGAATTTATAAACGTTGTTTTATAAATTCGAAATCAATCAAATTTGATGAATTTAATATAGAAGTTATTAAGGGAATTTTATCCACGATTTTGGATAGTGGATAATTCTTGAAATATAAATGTGTAGAAAAGATTGAAATTTGGTTAGTGAATTATATTCACGATTTTGGACAGTGAATATATTATTAAGTAAAATGGATCTGTTTTGGGAAATTGTTACTGGAATAAGATGAAACTGATTTAACAATGTTTTAAAATGTGTTAAATATCGAAAGCATAGATTTCAACATTCATTGTTGAAATAGACGTTTTCGAGAAATAAGGAAATGATGGACTATAACACTATTGTTATAGTAAATAATTTCCGAAAGTAAATATTTTTATCTAGTATTGGGGTTTATATATCTATCTTAATTTTCGAATCCCTATACTAGTGATTTTGAGTCGTCGTAACGATGTTTTACGTAACATTCGTTTTGACTCAAATAGATGTTGTTAAAGTTTATAGATTTCCGTAAAGAATGAAATATATACTTAATTTGATTTAAGTATATCGAATATTTTCGAATGTTGAAAATAAATAGATCTGTGAACCACTTATTTTTAAATAAGTATGGAAATGTTTTCCAAAACGAAATGAAACGTTTTTGAGAATTTATCTTTGTAGAGATAAATTGAAAATGAATTTTGAAATCGATTGAGAATCGTATATCAGTAGATATTTTGAAAGATATAAATTCATATGGAATTTATAAAGGAAATGGAAATTGTTTAGAAAAATAAACGTTGATTTATTTTTGAAGTGTGGAAATTTTATATCTAATGAAGATATTTTTGGAAATGAAATAATTTGGGAAATTATTTGGAATCTGATGATGTCGCGCATCTTTATTGATAGTTAAATAACCGACTATCAATAATTACCTTGAATGGGTATTTGTTGTGAATTGGATGAATTTGAATGCCACACTTATTTTTGAATAAACGCTCACTATTCGGGTTAGCCGGGAAAGGACCATGGGGTCGTATAACCCATTCCGAATATGTGATACGTCGTTATGAATCGCATTTGATGACCGGTGTTGAAGACCGGATATTTTTGAAAACGGAAGGATTACCGTCGAGTTACTCTACATCGGCTGATCTCCGATTTAGAGGTTTTATCACCCTTAGTGACGGGAAGTCTGGACGTGATTAGAAAATTATCCGGATGTGCAAGGGCTTCGTGAGAAGTGCCTTCGGTTCTGTTCGATCCCGGAACAGACTTGTATGGATTGTGTGTGATGTTACAAATTGAGATATAAAGCTGATTTCTTTCAAATACATTTCTATTGGTGGCGGAGAATTTATTCTCTTAGCTTAACACCCTTCTCTGAGACGTACGAGCTCAGAGGTTATGTAGTTGAAATTTATCAGCGATATATTCCCAATTTGGTAATGTGGCATACTGAGTGTTGCTGTAAAATGATCAGTGTTTGATCATTTGCGATATGATCATTTGTTTGATCTTATATCTTTGTGATCATAGGTTGATCATTTGTTTGACCCGAAGCATGGCTTTGTAGAAAGCGTAGCTTTGTGGACGAGACTTCGTCGAGCCTCACACCCCGGAAATGGTCAAAACAGGAAGGATGCAGCAAGGTTCTAGGGAGTAGCGCCCCTTAGTGTATGTCATTCCTTCTGGATAGAGGTGGTATCATGGTATGGAGCCCAGATACTTAACCTATGTGGTTACTGCATTATTATTATTATGTGGTTGTTGGAAATCGAGGATCCTCGGGAAGATCGGTTACGATCAGGGGATGGCATACGCGTGTCAGTAGTTACCTATTTTTGCAGAGGTAACCCGGCCTTGTGTTGGCAGAGATCTAACCGTAATGTTAGGTTATTTCTCGGGACGTCATTCCAGAGGCGTTCTGTTCGTGGAATAGGAAGTTCCTTAGCCTGACCATTTGTTGGAAATCCAAAGAAACAATACGTGACTTGTACGGTTTTAGTTGTAGAACCTATCATTCACTTATGGTGGTCACCACTGTTTGGATGGTAGCTATAGTAGGCATAAGTGCGGAATGCCTATGCTGGCTAAGATTTATATTATACTTTCGAAATGTTTTCTACACTATGCACTAATAATAATATAAAAAATGATTTGATTTTGCGTATCAAGCATCTTTGACTATCATAAGGAGAAATCTCCTCCGATTCTGCGTTTGCATTGTGTGTGTGCGTGCGGGAGGCCTTATGGTAGTCTCATTTTCCAAAAAGCATTGCGAATTGACATTAAAATTTTCCTGTTGTTTATTTTAAAGATAAACTGTTTTACGATCTCACACCAGTCACCATGACTGACTCGGAGTTTATTGTTCCCTTCTAAACTCTGAGTGCCCACCAATTTCCACACGGGCAGCCTAGAGTTATGTTATCAGGATATTCTGGAGCTTTGGAAGCAAGCTGGATGGCGAGACGTAGTATTTGTATCTGATATATTTATTCCGCTGTGTATTCTGTATGAGGACAAGTTTATATAACTGTCCATTGTTGTGCTGTATTGTATTGAGTTGTATATTGACTCTGATTGATGTATGTATAAACTGATATAGTTCTTTGTTTTAAAAGACTAGTGATTTTCTATTATATATTGTTCCGCTGCGATATGTGAGATTCTGATATTGTTTCTGTTGTTCTGTTGTTCTTCTTTCTTCTCTTCTTTCTTTCTTCTGCTTTCTTCTTCTTCTACTTTTTCTTCTTCTTAAAACCATCACTATTCGAGTTTTCGGCATTCGATTGCTCGGCGGTCGATAAAGTGAGTATCGATGTCGAATTTTCAAAAGTCGAAAATTTCGGTATGTGACATTTCAGCTACCAAATATTTCAAATAAATAAACATATGATTTCTTCTTTAATAAAGAAACATTTATTATTCTTTATTAACATTTATTATTCCAATCAATTGTAAATTTTTGTTTAGACAATTGTTAATTTCACTCAAACCAATGTTATTAAAATACACACTAGCATTTGTTATCATCCTTACATTATTGCAAACATGTTTCATTAATAGAAATTTTACTTAAGCTCATAACTTGTATTATAATTTAATTTGTATCAGTAAAATCTTAATTTTTTTAATCCTAACAATTTTATTCAAAAATCTTATTTAATTTAATATTTTTGAATGTTTAAAAATACGGGTCGTTACAATCTCCCCCACTCAAAACTTTTCATCCCCGAAAAAAACAAGAAGGAATCCAAAAATTTGTTATATTTTATTTTAAACAGTCAATTTATAAACAATTAAACCTACATATTAAAGTTTAATAAAATTTGAAAATAACTCAAATTCTACAAAAAAATCCTAAGTCTTAAATTTTCGAAAATTTTTGGCAGAGTCTTCTTTGCACGGATATGTCCAAAAAATAACGATATCAATAATTTCAATATATATATATATATCATCTTTCAAAATAAAATATCCCAAACCATGGGAAAATAATATAATATCACTATAAAACCGTAATCTGAAAACGTACATATTTGTCGGGCAAACAAACTTTATTTATGAAACCAAAAGTAGTAGTTATTGCTTCCATAACCTGTATTTCACTTATATAATCCAAAGAGTTAAAATTATGTGAAAGAGTAATATTTCAGTTGTTTCAAATCAATAGCACAAACAACATACAATATATCACAGTCATATGCAAACAAAACTATACAACCATCATAGGCAACAAAGAATCCATCACACATCCATAGCAACCAAAACTAATGGTTTGTTCAGGTTCAGAACTTTTAATCGTACAAGGGTGATAAATAAACTAATAAGTGTACCTTATGCTCAATAGCCTTAGATAATTACTTAATAGATTATTCATACAACCTTAAACAATTAGAAGTATTATTTCCCAAACTTTCCATCAGCCAAACAACAAGAATTTTAAATTTACTTAAATTTATTCTACTAGTTTTTTTCTCATCGTTTACTTTTCCATTCAATTATTTATATAAAGATCAATCACTTACATAATTTGTTTTCCATTAAAGATTTAAGTCATTAATGAATCATTTCATAAAATATTACTTAAGCTCCTACTGCCTTACCTAAGTTTATAACTTAATTCTGTTATAGAATAAAAATTTATGCTTTTGGTATTCGCTCTTGAAGAGAAAAGAAATATTTCAATATATCTAAAAATTCAATTAAAACATTTAATCTCATTTACTTAGTAAGAATATAAGATATACTTAAACATCCTCATAACATTTTGCAAGAATTTTCCAAAAAGTTTAAACAACGTTAGAAGTTTATATCAAAACATTATGATAAGCTTTTTTTTAAAATAAAGTTCCTTAAATTCGATAATTTATTAGACTCGTTATTTTAAAATAAGTATAAACTCTAGATTATTAAACTGAAACTAACAGTATACTCAAACCTTACATTAAATATCCAAATCAAAGTATAAACTTTCATATCTTCATAATTAATTTTACATACTTGTTTTAAAATGAATATTCAAATCAGGGAAAAAGATTTATTATGGTTTAATAAAAAATTCAAATAGTAAATAAACCACTAAATTTACTATTAGTACTTCGAAATCAAGTAAATATTTCAAACCATACTTCCAAAATAGAGATTCAAATTTATTTGTCAAGTATATTACTATAAATAAACTTTGCAAATCAATTTTTTCCCATCTATATAATATCTTTAAATTATACATTCAAAGAAACTTATATAAATTTTACTTGAAATATTCATTTGAAAACTTCATTTGCAAATCAATCAACTTTAATACGTTAATACTTTATGAAAAAATTCATCTGTAAAATTTCTTGATTCATTTATAAATACCATCTAAATTTTTTAAATAACATCTTTATAAATATATGTAAACTATTTGAAAACAATTATTTACATCATTACTTATATCCATTATTTATAAATTTTATTAGTTTTAAATCTCAAAATTCTTTTAAACATCATTAATAAGTCAATAATCATTAACTTTAAATATGTTTTATTTAATTAATAACTTCTCACAATATTTACAACACTAATAATTTACTATTAAACCATGTTGTACATAAATAAAAAATATCTTAAACATTTTAAAGTATTTAGAAATGAAAAAAATGACCAAAATATCTTTTATATAATACTTTATCAAAATACTTTTATAACTCGATGTTTTAACAAGTTTATCCTCGTTTTTGCAGACTCTGGTCGTACGTTGATCAGGCGTAATACTAGAAATCTCCAAGTACTTAGTAGACCTATTTCAACACCTAGTGAAAAATACTTAAAAACGGGTATGAGAAGTACCGCTCAAAATCTGATGTCAAACGACAATGTTACGATAGCAGTAGCTCATTGCTGATCCAGTGTTTACGCAATGGACACAAACTGTAATATCCCGGAATTTTTAACAATATCAATTTAGTAATCTATATTTAAGAATTAAATTGATATTGATAATTTTGTTAAAAACAATTCAAATTGATTTAATAATCTTCTTCAATAATTATTTAATTGGTTATTTTATCTTTTAAAAATAATAAATTGATTTCTATTTATAATATAAATATATGGTTTATATTTTAAATAGATTAGCATTATTTTAATTTTAATATGTATAAGTTTTATTTATTAACATGGTTTGTTTTTATTTATAAATTTATACACATATTTAAATATGAACTAACAAATTAAAATTTAGGCTTAATACACACATTAATTTGTAAATTAAGTACTAATTATTTAAAGAGACAAGTGTTGCATTCTTAAGCATTAATTAGACAAGTGTTAAATTTTAAAACCTTTAAGATAACATGTGTTAACATATTAAGCCATCTAAGCATATGTGTTAAGTAATTAGACAATGGTTGAGACAAGTGTCACTTTATTTTTATTTTCTTTATTTAAATCTAAATTTAATCTATATAAACATATATCTATTCACTTCTTTTCTTTTTCCTATCTTCACATTCTAAAAACAAAGAAATAGTCTGTAACATTTTCTCAAGTTCAAAGCTAAAACCTTGTAACCATTTTATTCCAAAGCCTGTAGTCTTCTCCTCAAAATCAAAACTCTGTAACAAATTCTCAAAGCATTTTCAAAAGCCTGAAAAAAAAAACATTCCTCAAACCAATCTGAAATGATTTTCTCTGTAATCTTCTCAAACCAAATTGCAAACCTATAAATTTTCTTCAACTCAGTTAAAAAAATCAAAAGCCTATAATTTTCTTCTCAAAAACAAATCTCAACCAGAGATAAACCAAAGATCTGTAACTCAAATATGTTAGTATTCAAACAAGATCAAACTCAAGATTTAAAAGCCTGTAACCTTATCAAACTCAAGTTCAAAAGTCTGGATCAACTCATCATCATCCAATTCAACCGAGCCTTTCAGTTTTTAAAGAAATCAAGGCAATTATTTCTGCAAATCCAATTTTCCAAGTTCAAGCTGTTTGGAGGCCTTCCTGTTTTCATACAAACTCCCTGTTTTAAAAAGAAAAGAAAAGGTGAGTAAACTTTCTTTAAAAACAGTTTAATCTATGTTTATATGTGATGCATGTGATGTAATGAATGAAGTTGCATGTTTGAAATATGTATGCATGTTTGTTTTAGATCAGAATATATGTATATATGAATGAAGATATGTATATATGAATCAAGATACTGTGTGTATGTCTAGATATATCACTGATCATCTCTGTTTTAAGTTTCACTGTTGAAAATTTGGATTTAAATTCCAATTCTTCTCATATAATATCTGTTAGGCTTAGGGATTTAAACAAGTTATGTTTGTTTAAACATAAGCTAAGGTTTAAAATTATTTTTAAGTAAAATAAGTTTGCATATTTCTGGAAATTTTAAATTTTACAGTAAAAACTCAGAGATTGTAAAAATTTGATTTCAACAATTAAATGTTTCGAGTATATAATCTGAAGCATCATTAAAATCTAGGATTTTTAATAATAAAATCATGAATTTTAATTGTGTAATTTAAGAGAAATTGTGAGTTGATCGGTTTTGGTGTTTTGAGCTTTCTCTGGTGATCGTGGAATCTTTGGTGGTCGGGGTCTTGGCTGAAGCGAGTCTGGTGTTCGATGAGATTGGGAAAAATGGTCAGAGAGCTGTCAGTTGCCTGTGGTGGCCGGATGAGCTGGAACTAGGGTTTTAGGAAGGGTTGTAGTCGAGGTCGAGTGTTGGGTTATTTCACCGTAGTCGGAGCATCGAGTCAGGCCAGATGTGGGGAAATGGTGCTTAGGTCGTGGACGAAGGTGTGGCCGGAGTTCCAGGGATTCTGATGGTCGGGGTGGCCATGTCGAGGTTGGTTTCAGGTGATGTCTGGTTTCTGGGTTTGCTTGAAGTAGCTCGAATTCGATCTGGGCTTTGGGGTGATGAATTGATGATCAGAATCGAATGTGGTGTCGATCACTGTCTTGCCGGAGGTGGTGAGTGTCGCCGGAGCGCCGCCGTGGAACGGTGCACGTGCACAAATATTTTCCTGTGCATTTGAGTTGGGTTTGGAACGAGGAAGTTTTTCTCGAAGGAACACTCGGGAGAATTCAAACTTACCTCGGGTCATCTTCGTGTTCGAGAGTGATTTTTAGATATCAGAACAGTTTGAATTTTAAGCTAAGTTCTTTTAAAAAAAAAAACTTACATTTGAATTTAAAACTAAAACTAAATTTGAAATGAAAAGAAACTCGGAGTAGACACGAGTAGTCTTCGGGTTTGACCCGAAGTACAGTATTTGTCAGATTTTAAAAGTTTAAAATCAATGTTCTTTTTGAAATTTAAAAACAAATCTAGTTTAAACTTTTCTTATATAAATTACTTTATATATATAATTATTTCCTTTAAACAATTTAGTTAAGAGGTTTACAAATTTGTTTAATTTTAAAGTTGGTTAAGTATAGTTTTAAAATGATTTTAAACTTAAGTTAAAAATGAAATTTTAAGATTTTTATAAAAGTAATTTTAAAATTTAAGTTGGAATTAGTTTTAAATTACTACGTGATAATGTTTTAAGTATTTAAAGGAAGTCTTATTAACTTTAATTTATCAAGTTAATGATTATTTTTATTTTTGAAAACTTAATTAATGATTTAATTAAGGAATGTTAATTATGAAGATAAATTGGTTTAAATAGGTTAATGTTAATAAAGGCATTAATAAGATAATGTTTTTATCTTAAGATAATTAAAGTTTTAATGTTTTGTTATTAATTAAGTTAATTAAGGAAATTAGATATAATTAATTAATTTAATTAGTAATGATCAAGGATTAGTTAAGAAATTAATTAAGAGTAATTAATTAACTTAATTAACTCAATAATGAAGGTTGATTTAATTAATGACTAAAGGATAATTAATTTGTAATTAATAAATTAAGTAATTAGAGGTAAACTCAATGGTAATTAAGAAGTACTTAATTTGTAATTAAGTTTTATAAATTAATAATTAAGTTTTATTAATTATTAATTAAGGGGTGATTAATTTGTAATTAAAGATTAATTAAGGATTAATCAAATGATAATTCAGGTTTAATTAACTAAAATTAAGGATTGATTAATTTGTTATTAAGTTTTATTAATTGATAATTAAGGTTTATTAATTAATAATTAAAAGGATAATTAATCTATAATTAAAGATTAATTAATTGGTTTAAAGAGTAATTAAGGATGAATTACTCAAGTATAATTAATGATATGAATGTGATTGATTTAAGTTAATTAATTTGTAAATTAATTAAAGATAATCACTTGATAAAGACATTAAGTATGAATACTTAATAAGATTGATAAGTATAATTACATAGTGTAGGTAATTAATGTATAATTACAGGATGTAATTAATTAAAGGAAATTACTTAATGGGAAGTAATGGAAGTATAATTACTTTACAAAAAGTAATTAAGGATTAATTATTTGGTAATTAATTAAAGGATTAAAGAAATTAATTAAGAAGTTAATTAATTAAGGTAAGTAATCATAGGATGATAATTACTGTATATGATTAATTAAGGTGGATTAATAGAAAGGATTAATTAAAGTTTAATAAATTAAAGTAATTAATTAAGGATAATTAATTAATTAATGGAAATAATTAATTAAGGATAATTAATCAATACAATTAATAAAAGTAATTAATGGTTAATTACTGTTAATGGTTAAGAATAATTAATTTGTGAAATTAATTAAGGATAATTACTTTATGTAATAAATAATTAATCAAGAGTGATTAATATTTAATGATTAATTAATTAAATGGATTGTAATTAATTAATGTTGATTAAGCAAAGAATAGGAATTAATTCTTAAGTAATTAATTTAATTTAAGTTGATTAAATTAATTATAATAGAGATTAATAAATGGTTGCTTATGAATGATGGTTGAGTAGAATGTCTGATTTGGTTGATATCTATTGGATGATATACTATGATATTCTGTGATATGATATTAGATATATCTGTGATAAATGTGTAATATTTATCTATGTTAAAGCTGTGTGAATTCAAGTATTGAATATAGATAAGTTAAATTGTTTAAACCTTTAAACAACTTGGCCTTAAAAGATACGTTTTGGATTTCGATGAGACCGGGATCGGGTTTCCGTATACCGGTATTCCAGGTCTGGAGACCCGAATACCACATCGATCCAAATTAACGATAGGTCGTGAATCTCAAGTGAAGATGAAGATTCAGAGTGCAAGGGTTATTGTCGTTAACTCTGAGGGTGATTCCAAAATGAGTGTAACGAGATAATGCCTTCGGTTTCGTTCGAACCCGGAACGAACTTGTATGGATTGAATGCTTTCAGCACATCGTCAGGTGGACGATGAGCATTCTAAGTGATGTGTTTTGATTAAAGGTAATCGTAGCCTCAAGCCTCATCAAACCGGGAATGGCTAAAACAGGGGAGGTGCAGCAAGGTTAGTGGGTAGCACCCAAGTAGTATGAGATTCCTCTGTCTAGAGGTCCCTTCTTTTTATTCGGCTGTGTGGGCGGTTGAATAGCTACAACCACTGGGGTTTCTTATGCGGGAATTATCCAGTAAGGGATGTTCCGGCCTTGTGTTGCAGGGGATTGGGAGTGATCCTCGGTACGTTGATCTAGGCCACGTACTGTGACGAGCGGTACCCCGGTAGCTCTGCCATTGTATGGAATCCAAAATCCAATAAGTGCCGTACGTATTAGTTGTGCCCAACTATGTTGGAACGTGAGATGTAAGCATTCCAGCTATTTCTGTATTTTACTTGAAAACCCTAGACCCTATTATAATATAACTGGATTTCCTATCAAATGTTTTGGTTAGCGTAAGGTAAAAACTTACCCATGTTTATTTGTGGGGAGTCTTACGTGATACCTTTGTTTTCAAAAGGTTTTGAAGTTAAGCAATTTTAACCGTTTACTCACACCAGACCCATGTCTGACCCAAGTGTTTATTTCTGTTTTATAAACTCTTGGGTACTCAAATTTTTACGAGTAGCCAAGGGATTCAGGTTAGCTTTGACGAGTTATCTGGAGGAGCAATGGAGCAGGAGGCTTCAGCGTTCGTAGATATAGTGTTCCGCTGTGTTAGGTTCCCTGAGTCGTTTGTTTAAGTTGTATTTTGAGTTGTAATAACTAGACAGATGTTTATAACTGTCTAGTATGTGTTGTATAAAGCTGTGTATCTCTGATAGTTGTTATATATGATACTATGTAATATTTCTGTGATTAATATAATTTATTCGTTCCGCTGTTTAGATTCTGATGTGTTTCTTTCTTTCTTCTCTATCTTTTCTCTTTTCTATCTCTTTCTTTCTTCAAGATGATACGACTTTTTCTGGAGAAAAAGCCGGGTCGTCACAGTTGGTATCAGAGCGCTAGGTTGAGTGAATACCTAGGCTTTGGAGTGAATTCTATCTTGAGAGAGCGTATTTGTAATTTCTATATATAACTATATATATATATATATATATATTTTATTCTACCTATTTGTTGGGTTACCTGTCCGGGTTTTCCAATATAAGATATAAAGGTAGATATGGTAGTGGTGTGTGTAACACGACTACCAATGGTTGGAGTTTGAATGTTGAAGTTGGAAATGTATATGTCGAGACTGTAGACCTAATACCGTCTCGAGTGAGTTTTGCTTGATGTAAGGATTTCATAAATCTCTGAAGGAAACCTGTAAAGGTTCAAAGTCCATCTTTGAGTAGAGTTTGAATCTGTCGGATGAGCAGAAGCGAGTGGTGGTATCTTGGCAACTCAGAAAGAAGTAGCTGTGTGATGAGACGCAGTGACTGGATGTTTCCGAAGATGTTTTCTCTTGGAGCAAGTTTGAGGAAGTGAGTATGCTTCAGTATTGGGGCTGAGTTCAGCATAATGTTTCTGTTTGGTTTGGAGTCCGAGTTTCTCGAAGAGCTTTGGATAGGGAGTCTTGGCATCTGGGTCAGCAGTGCAGCTCGGAGTGTTTCGTGTGCCGGCAGGAAGATCTTTTGGCTTTGCAGTTTTCTAAGAGGTGGAATTCTGAAGCAGCAGAGTGGATCCATTTCTTCGATGGACTGGCTAGATAAGCATAAGTTATTCTGATTGGTTAAGAGAGAGTAGTTTATTTGGAATTGGGCTGGGTTGATCGCAAAAGTGACTTGCGATTGCTGAGTATTCTCTTGAGTTATCAGAGTTTTTCTGGATGTCCTCAGCGAAGTCAGAAGTTTGTCTGCATTTGAGATTGAGTTCTGTATCGACTTGATTTCAGGATTGCTACCGGAAGTTCAGCTAGGTCGAAGAATGTCTCCTAGAGAAAGGATTTGGTGAAACAGCCCGGTATTTCATAGAACTTCTGAGTTTTATTTTTATGGATCTGTTGAACCTTATCTCCAGAATGTGTTGTCTAGTCTGTGCTTGAGTTCATCGACGACATTCTCATCTGCTCCAGATCAGAGTTGTGCAACGGAAGCAAGGTGGCAGCTGTTCTAAAGTGAAGGCAACTGGAAGTTGCAGTATTAGAAAGTTTCTACAGGAAATTTTTCGGGATTTGAGGCCAGAATTGGCAGTGCATCTGTTTTGTCTTTTCCGGATAAGAGAAGTAAGTTGTAGTCTTCTGATATTGAGGAGTAGAGTTTGTGTTTCTTGATTCTAGTTGATCTTGAGGAGATCATTTTGCTGAGTTGATTGGTCTAGTCTGTTTCTAGAAGCATCATCAAGGGATGAGCTGATCAGTAAGGAAATAAGCAGCCCAGGATCGTCTGGAGAGTTTTGTGGATTTGAGACAGAGGAATTTGGATTCTAAAGTCGGAGATTTGATTTTGGATAAGTTTTCTCCGATCATAAATGAGCTGTAAGTTTGGGTAAGGCTGAGAAGCTAGCTCTGAAGAGTTTTGGGTCTTTTCTGTGATCTTGGAGAATAAGTGTTTGATCTACAGGATTGGATTGCCAGTTTGGATAACTGGGATTCCATGAGTATCACGTATCTCTGAGGGAATACGTGTATGATCTATGTCTGGTTTCGGAACCAGCAGTTGTCGAGTTTTGGTTGTTGAGTCAGACTCGTCTGTAGTCTGACATCTTGTCTAGTGTATAGATGTAGTTGAATAAAAGCTTTGTAGCTTCATAGTATTGATTGTTTGGATTCTCTAGAGCGAGTATCCCGATATATATATATACACCTGGGGAAACTCGAAGAAATTCTATCCAAAATTTGTCTGCATAATTAGATTTGGTTGAATTGGCTGTTATGGTTGTTAGCATATGTTTGATATATGCTTGTGTTTTAAAATTAAATCTTTAATGAGATTATTAAATTTCCTTTGTTTTAAATTTCGGGGACGAAATTCTTTTAAGGGGGAAGGATTGTAATATCCCGGAATTTTTAACAATATCAATTTAGTAATCTATATTTAAGAATTAAATTGATATTGATAATTTTGTTAAAAACAATTCAAATTGATTTAATAATCTTCTTCAATAATTATTTAATTGGTTATTTTATCTTTTAAAAATAATAAATTGATTTCTATTTATAATATAAATATATGGTTTATATTTTAAATAGATTAGCATTATTTTAATTTTAATATGTATAAGTTTTATTTATTAACATGGTTTGTTTTTATTTATAAATTTATACACATATTTAAATATGAACTAACAAATTAAAATTTAGGCTTAATACACACATTAATTTGTAAATTAAGTACTAATTATTTAAAGAGACAAGTGTTGCATTCTTAAGCATTAATTAGACAAGTGTTAAATTTTAAAACCTTTAAGATAACATGTGTTAACATATTAAGCCATCTAAGCATATGTGTTAAGTAATTAGACAATGGTTGAGACAAGTGTCACTTTATTTTTATTTTCTTTATTTAAATCTAAATTTAATCTATATAAACATATATCTATTCACTTCTTTTCTTTTTCCTATCTTCACATTCTAAAAACAAAGAAATAGTCTGTAACATTTTCTCAAGTTCAAAGCTAAAACCTTGTAACCATTTTATTCCAAAGCCTGTAGTCTTCTCCTCAAAATCAAAACTCTGTAACAAATTCTCAAAGCATTTTCAAAAGCCTGAAAAAAAAAACATCCCTCAAACCAATCTGAAATGATTTTCTCTGTAATCTTCTCAAACCAAATTGCAAACCTATAAATTTTCTTCAACTCAGTTAAAAAAATCAAAAGCCTATAATTTTCTTCTCAAAAACAAATCTCAACCAGAGATAAACCAAAGATCTGTAACTCAAATATGTTAGTATTCAAACAAGATCAAACTCAAGATTTAAAAGCCTGTAACCTTATCAAACTCAAGTTCAAAAGTCTGGATCAACTCATCATCATCCAATTCAACCGAGCCTTTCAGTTTTTAAAGAAATCAAGGCAATTATTTCTGCAAATCCAATTTTCCAAGTTCAAGCTGTTTGCAGGCCTTCCTGTTTTCATACAAACTCCCTGTTTTAAAAAGAAAAGAAAAGGTGAGTAAACTTTCTTTAAAAACAGTTTAATCTATGTTTATATGTGATGCATGTGATGTAATGAATGAAGTTGCATGTTTGAAATATGTATGCATGTTTGTTTTAGATCAGAATATATGTATATATGAATGAAGATATGTATATATGAATCAAGATACTGTGTGTATGTCTAGATATATCACTGATCATCTCTGTTTTAAGTTTCACTGTTGAAAATTTGGATTTAAATTCCAATTCTTCTCATATAATATCTGTTAGGCTTAGGGATTTAAACAAGTTATGTTTGTTTAAACATAAGCTAAGGTTTAAAATTATTTTTAAGTAAAATAAGTTTGCATATTTCTGGAAATTTTAAATTTTACAGTAAAAACTCAGAGATTGTAAAAATTTGATTTCAACAATTAAATGTTTCGAGTATATAATCTGAAGCATCATTAAAATCTAGGATTTTTAATAATAAAATCATGAATTTTAATTGTGTAATTTAAGAGAAATTGTGAGTTGATCGGTTTTGGTGTTTTGAGCTTTCTCTGGTGATCGTGGAATCTTTGGTGGTCGGGGTCTTGGCTGAAGCGAGTCTGGTGTTCGATGAGATTGGGAAAAATGGTCAGAGAGCTGTCAGTTGCCTGTGGTGGCCGGATGAGCTGGAACTAGGGTTTTAGGAAGGGTTGTAGTCGAGGTCGAGTGTTGGGTTATTTCACCGTAGTCGGAGCATCGAGTCAGGCCAGATGTGGGGAAATGGTGCTTAGGTCGTGGACGAAGGTGTGGCCGGAGTTCCAGGGATTCTGATGGTCGGGGTGGCCATGTCGAGGTTGGTTTCAGGTGATGTCTGGTTTCTGGGTTTGCTTGAAGTAGCTCGAATTCGATCTGGGCTTTGGGGTGATGAATTGATGATCAGAATCGAATGTGGTGTCGATCACTGTCTTGCCGGAGGTGGTGAGTGTCGCCGGAGCGCCGCCGTGGAACGGTGCACGTGCACAAATATTTTCCTGTGCATTTGAGTTGGGTTTGGAACGAGGAAGTTTTTCTCGAAGGAACACTCGGGAGAATTCAAACTTACCTCGGGTCATCTTCGTGTTCGAGAGTGATTTTTAGATATCAGAACAGTTTGAATTTTAAGCTAAGTTCTTTTAAAAAAAAAAACTTACATTTGAATTTAAAACTAAAACTAAATTTGAAATGAAAAGAAACTCGGAGTAGACACGAGTAGTCTTCGGGTTTGACCCGAAGTACAGTATTTGTCAGATTTTAAAAGTTTAAAATCAATGTTCTTTTTGAAATTTAAAAACAAATCTAGTTTAAACTTTTCTTATATAAATTACTTTATATATATAATTATTTCCTTTAAACAATTTAGTTAAGAGGTTTACAAATTTGTTTAATTTTAAAGTTGGTTAAGTATAGTTTTAAAATGATTTTAAACTTAAGTTAAAAATGAAATTTTAAGATTTTTATAAAAGTAATTTTAAAATTTAAGTTGGAATTAGTTTTAAATTACTACGTGATAATGTTTTAAGTATTTAAAGGAAGTCTTATTAACTTTAATTTATCAAGTTAATGATTATTTTTATTTTTGAAAACTTAATTAATGATTTAATTAAGGAATGTTAATTATGAAGATAAATTGGTTTAAATAGGTTAATGTTAATAAAGGCATTAATAAGATAATGTTTTTATCTTAAGATAATTAAAGTTTTAATGTTTTGTTATTAATTAAGTTAATTAAGGAAATTAGATATAATTAATTAATTTAATTAGTAATGATCAAGGATTAGTTAAGAAATTAATTAAGAGTAATTAATTAACTTAATTAACTCAATAATGAAGGTTGATTTAATTAATGACTAAAGGATAATTAATTTGTAATTAATAAATTAAGTAATTAGAGGTAAACTCAATGGTAATTAAGAAGTACTTAATTTGTAATTAAGTTTTATAAATTAATAATTAAGTTTTATTAATTATTAATTAAGGGGTGATTAATTTGTAATTAAAGATTAATTAAGGATTAATCAAATGATAATTCAGGTTTAATTAACTAAAATTAAGGATTGATTAATTTGTTATTAAGTTTTATTAATTGATAATTAAGGTTTATTAATTAATAATTAAAAGGATAATTAATCTATAATTAAAGATTAATTAATTGGTTTAAAGAGTAATTAAGGATGAATTACTCAAGTATAATTAATGATATGAATGTGATTGATTTAAGTTAATTAATTTGTAAATTAATTAAAGATAATCACTTGATAAAGACATTAAGTATGAATACTTAATAAGATTGATAAGTATAATTACATAGTGTAGGTAATTAATGTATAATTACAGGATGTAATTAATTAAAGGAAATTACTTAATGGGAAGTAATGGAAGTATAATTACTTTACAAAAAGTAATTAAGGATTAATTATTTGGTAATTAATTAAAGGATTAAAGAAATTAATTAAGAAGTTAATTAATTAAGGTAAGTAATCATAGGATGATAATTACTGTATATGATTAATTAAGGTGGATTAATAGAAAGGATTAATTAAAGTTTAATAAATTAAAGTAATTAATTAAGGATAATTAATTAATTAATGGAAATAATTAATTAAGGATAATTAATCAATACAATTAATAAAAGTAATTAATGGTTAATTACTGTTAATGGTTAAGAATAATTAATTTGTGAAATTAATTAAGGATAATTACTTTATGTAATAAATAATTAATCAAGAGTGATTAATATTTAATGATTAATTAATTAAATGGATTGTAATTAATTAATGTTGATTAAGCAAAGAATAGGAATTAATTCTTAAGTAATTAATTTAATTTAAGTTGATTAAATTAATTATAATAGAGATTAATAAATGGTTGCTTATGAATGATGGTTGAGTAGAATGTCTGATTTGGTTGATATCTATTGGATGATATACTATGATATTCTGTGATATGATATTAGATATATCTGTGATAAATGTGTAATATTTATCTATGTTAAAGCTGTGTGAATTCAAGTATTGAATATAGATAAGTTAAATTGTTTAAACCTTTAAACAACTTGGCCTTAAAAGATACGTTTTGGATTTCGATGAGACCGGGATCGGGTTTCCGTATACCGGTATTCCAGGTCTGGAGACCCGAATACCACATCGATCCAAATTAACGATAGGTCGTGAATCTCAAGTGAAGATGAAGATTCAGAGTGCAAGGGTTATTGTCGTTAACTCTGAGGGTGATTCCAAAATGAGTGTAACGAGATAATGCCTTCGGTTTCGTTCGAACCCGGAACGAACTTGTATGGATTGAATGCTTTCAGCACATCGTCAGGTGGACGATGAGCATTCTAAGTGATGTGTTTTGATTAAAGGTAATCGTAGCCTCAAGCCTCATCAAACCGGGAATGGCTAAAGCAGGGGAGGTGCAGCAAGGTTAGTGGGTAGCACCCAAGTAGTATGAGATTCCTCTGTCTAGAGGTCCCTTCTTTTTATTCGGCTGTGTGGGCGGTTGAATAGCTACAACCGCTGGGGTTTCTTATGCGGGAATTATCCAGTAAGGGATGTTCCGACCTTGTGTTGCAGGGGATTGGGAGTGATCCTCGGTACGTTGATCTAGGCCACGTACTGTGACGAGCGGTACCCCGGTAGCTCTGCCATTGTATGGAATCCAAAATCCAATAAGTGCCGTACGTATTAGTTGTGCCCAACTATGTTGGAACGTGAGATGTAAGCATTCCAGCTATTTCTGTATTTTACTTGAAAACCCTAGACCCTATTATAATATAACTGGATTTCCTATCAAATGTTTTGGTTAGCGTAAGGTAAAAACTTACCCATGTTTATTTGTGGGGAGTCTTACGTGATACCTTTGTTTTCAAAAGGTTTTGAAGTTAAGCAATTTTAACCGTTTACTCACACCAGACCCATGTCTGACCCAAGTGTTTATTTCTGTTTTATAAACTCTTGGGTACTCAAATTTTTACGAGTAGCCAAGGGATTCAGGTTAGCTTTGACGAGTTATCTGGAGGAGCAATGGAGCAGGAGGCTTCAGCGTTCGTAGATATAGTGTTCCGCTGTGTTAGGTTCCCTGAGTCGTTTGTTTAAGTTGTATTTTGAGTTGTAATAACTAGACAGATGTTTATAACTGTCTAGTATGTGTTGTATAAAGCTGTGTATCTCTGATAGCTGTTATATATGATACTATGTAATATTTCTGTGATTAATATAATTTATTCGTTCCGCTGTTTAGATTCTGATGTGTTTCTTTCTTTCTTCTCTATCTTTTCTCTTTTCTATCTCTTTCTTTCTTCAAGATGATACGACTTTTTCTGGAGAAAAAGCCGGGTCGTCACACAAACTTTCCAAAAGATCCTTCCACCTTCTAGATTCCAAAAAAATATCGTATTCATTTCGTAAACAAGGGACCATCGACCCCTGCTGCAGTGGTAATTGCCGATTCAATGATTTACGCAATGGATGCACTTCCTTCCCGGAAGATCCATAAACAACAGATCCTAGGATCGAAAGCGCCTCCATTGGGTAAACTAAAGAACCATCTACCCCGAACAAAATCGAGGAACTCATGAGTTTAAGTCCGGACAATCATATCGGTTCGAATCCATTTTTTAATTCACCCAAGTATATTAGGGTTTATTGGTCGAATCCATTCCAGGATTTCCCAAGTCCATCTGGGTTGAAGCATATCATACTATACTTCTTCACGAAAGGTACTTCCCCATACCTTTTACTTCAAAATACAACATATCATATATAGCACCCTTTCAAAATCATAGCTTCAAATATCGCACTTATATAAATTCCATTATATATAAGATTTCATTTTTAGATAGAGTACTTTTCAAAATCAACAGTTTTCAAAATTCCTTATACTTATATAAAGTCCATCTCATATATAAGAATTTTTTTTCCCAAAATCAGTTTCGCTGCATGAAGAGCCATTTGGGATTGAACATATTTGCTTTATAAAAGGTTTTGAATTTAGAATAGTTTTGTATATAAAATAGTTTTGTGAAATAGTTTTGTATATAAGATAGCTTTGTATATAAAATAGTTTTGTGAAATAGTTTTGTATATAAGATAGTTTTGTAAAATAGTTTGTATATAAAATAGTTTGTAAAATAATTTGTAAATAAAATAGTTGTAAAATAGTTTTGTAAATAAAATAGTTGTAAAATAGTTTTGTAAATAAAATAGTTTGTAAAATAGTTTTGTAAATAAAATAGTTTGTAAGATAGTTTTGTAAATAAAATAGCATAAAATAGTTTGTATACGAAAAAAAATAGTTTTATAAAAATGGTTTTAAATTAATAGTAGTTTTACATAAAAGAAAATATTCCAATTTAAATTACAAAGATATCCAACCCAACAACTTTCAATTTCAGCATCAAAACATATCAAAAATATTAGAACATAAGTTGCACATATGTCATCATTTCGCAAAATCACATTCGATCGCACGCTCGATCACACAAGTTTGCTTTCGAACTAGTATTGTCTGTTCGACTTCCCTAATGCGGACTTCAATATGGTTTCTTGACTAGAAACCATCATTGTCCTCTCATAGCCATATACTATGATAGAGAATTCTAGAATCAAACCAAAAATCCATATCAAATATTCGTCATCAAGAATCGAATGAAAAATTCTAACACGAAATGATGTAATTCACCTCGAACTTGTGTACTCAAATCTGGATCAAATTAATTATGCGAATAAAATAATATACGTACAACTTACGTATTTACTCTAATTTGTTTCATCACAATTACATTTTCAATTTAAATTCATTATTAATCTCATTTATTAACACAATTATCACCTCATACTTAAATATTTGTTCCATAGAATTTCTCCATTCAATATAAACATTAATCATTCTCAAACATTGCTTATATTTCTCTTCATTTTTTAAATTACATTCATTTTCACATGTAATATTTCTCATTTAATACTACATTTATTTGCAAATCATTTCATAAGAAATTTCCTTCGGTTTATTACCAATTTATAAAAGCTTAACTTCTTTCATAAAACATTATTCGAGCTTAAAGTTATCACACTTTAATTGTAACTATTTATTGCAACTTCCATTTATTTCATAAACAATTTACAAGTCATGGCTTTATTTATAATCATTTCACTTAGTTCATATTTGTTTATCCAATTTGTTTTCACTTTTTCTTTTTTTTTCAATTTTATTTATAACCCATTTCACAAATTTTAATTAAGTTTATAAACATATTTTTCCCAAGTTAATCTCCTTTACAACATTTCCTTAGTCACACTTTCAATTTAAACATGCCAAGGCTTAAAGTTCACACCTGTATATTATTACATTACAAGCCAAGATTGTATACAACAATTCTATTCCTTTACTGAACATAGATATAACAAATTGGACCTTGTTTCACTTGCTTTCAAATTGAGGTTACCAAATTCAACCGTATAATTCATCATAATTTCTACATTTCAACTTATATATTAATTTAGAAGTTTCGACTATCCAAAATATCCAGATATTCCATTTTATTTCAATAGTTCAAACTACCAATCAACGAAACGAAGAGATTCACACAACAAAACATTTCAATTTCATAACAAATATCCTAATTGTTCACTTTATTTTCTTTAATACACCATTATTAAACTAGTGTTCAGTCCATAAATTCAATCAACAATAATTAGCCAATTCTTATAAACTGACAAAAACTTAACTAATCAACAATAAATAATAATAACTAAATTTAACCATTTCATAAATCAAACACATTACAAATAACTATATTAGTTATAAAAATTTATTCCTTTATATATATCATATAATATTAGGAAAAATAATTTCAATTCAAAACTTATATAAAACATTTTATAACACTAACAAATACGCGCACTCGTATATACACTCAGACAACTCATTCTAGGGTATTACTACCTTATCTATAATGAGTTAACCCCAACAGGCTAAGGTATGTCTAAACCAAAGCTCTGATACGAATTGTAACGACCCACCATTTTGGACGGTTCAAATCGACAATAAACCACACATATCAGACTCAAACCATTCAAAAGGGAGGATTATTAATGGGGTAAATAGGAAAAAAAGGAAAAAGAAAAGAAAAGAAAACACAGAATCTCGCAGCGGAATGATAAAATATAATAATCAAATAAACAGTTCATGAAGCTGTTTTACAAATAACATTTGATTACGCTTTTACAATTCAAATCAGAGTTATACATACATCAGAAATAAACAAATAATGCAGCGGAACACAGAATGTAGTGGAATAATAAATAGCAATAATATACTGAATCTTCGTCTTCGTCCTCCAGAAAATAGTATTCAATACATTGAAAAGCTCAGACTGACCCGAGCGTAATGAAAAGACAAAACACTCGAGTCAGAACTAAAAGATCTTATGTAAGTCAAATCAAAACAAGTAAAATAGAAATATTAGTGCAATGGTTTCATAGATGTTATGGGATTTCATCTCCTATCAAGTGTACAACGTGAATATAATCATTTAAAGGGTTTCAAATAATTCGAAATATCAATCTTAATCATCTAATTAAAACAAATCCGAAGTTTGAACTAACTTAAACCCTTCAAATAATTCAATTCCAAATAAAAGTCTAAATTCAAGAAATTACACGGCTATATATCATTTCAATCAGTATCAAAAACCAACATTTCCAAATCAATGAAAACCTCTCGGGTTTATCATTTCAACCCATAAAAAATTTCCCTTAATCTATAAGATCGTTCGGGTATGTATCATTTCAACCCATAGGGATAACAGAGATACGAACATAAATAACATCAGGTCATCCAAAATGTCAATCAATAACATATATCCAATCACTCAAATATCAACATTAAACATACAACACAATCATCATTGAAATCAACCAAATACCACCAACAATTTACTGGATATCATTAACAGGTATTTAACTGGCAATTTAAATTTCAATATTAAATTTAATGGCAATTAAATTCAACAAAAGTCAGATTTAACTTGAATGACAATTTAAAATATACTAAACAGCAACCAATCAATTTCTAATCACATCATAAATTCAATTTAACTAATATAAGAAAATCTAGTAGTTGTGAGTGTTTGCTCACCTTTCGTGGCTATGAAGGTGATGATAAAATGGAGCGATATGGAGATTCCTAGCAAAGATCCAAATGCAAAGCAAATCCAACAAAGCTTAGACACGAACACGAATCAATAAACAAGTTTCAACTACTTCCAACTTCCAAACAACCCAAAATCCAAACTACGGACAAACCTGAAACTAGGTCATCATTAAGGAAATATTAGGACTAGAATATTACTGAATCTGTAAAAGTGACTAACTAGAAAGTTGTTGCAAATTCTTTTCTCTCCACTTTCAAAAAAAGAATCACTTAAAAAGCTCCTGTCTTGAGTAAGTTATGGTCAAAACAAACAGAGGTGTTTTCTGAGTTGAAAATCTGAGTTCAAAAATACTTCGAAATTATTTGAGTGTTTGGCATAGTAAATTAAAAAATTTGAAGAACTGATCCAAAAGAAAGTTGAAGCCACTAGAAAAATAAATGATTTGAAAAAAAAACATAATTTGATTCATTTCCAAAGGAGATATGATTGATACAATATGAGGTATTTTCGGCCAAAACTGAACCCGAGAAAGGACTTGAAAAATGGAGTTTTTGATATAGAAATATTCGGAATGGGAAGAATGGTTCAACAACAAAGTTGTTCCCATTGAAATTATACACGGTTTCAAAAAAAAATATTTGATTTGGAGTAGTTTTAGTGGAATATAGAAGCTAGGGAAATAAGGGGAAGAAAGAGAGAAAAAGGAAAGGGAAAGAAAGAGGGAAAAAGGGAAAAAGATGGGAAAAAGGAGAAAGAAGAGGAGAGGGAAGGTGGGGCTTTGGCCATGGGTTACTGCCATGGGTTGTGGGTGGTGATGGAGGTGGTTGGCGGCAAGAGGGGAGAGGTAGGCTAGGGTTTTGAAGGAGGAATGATGGAATTTGATTTGGAGATTTAGGAGTTTTGGGGTTTGGAGTTTTTCTGTAGATTTGAGCAAGAAGAAGAAAAAGAGTACGCAGAAAGTTTCTCAAATGAGGAATTTCTGTACGTATTTGGTTTTAGTCAGATAGAAAATAGAAGGTCAATGAGTGGAAAAAGAAAGGGTCCAAAGTCTTTTAGGGTTTTTAGGGTCTCTTGGTTTACTAAGAAGCACATTAGTCTAAAACAAACCCAATAAGACTTAGCCAAAAAAAAGAACACAAATATACACTGCAAATGAAAAAAAAAAATTGTAGGTTATTTAGTAATTAGGAAATGATGGTGGAGAGACAAAAATAAATGTCACGTTTTATTTTGAAAGCTTCAGGCATTAATAATGCATAAAGAAATGTACGTAGAAATGGAAAAGTTTACAAACCAAAGTAAAGTGAAATTTTGTATACTTGAAAATGAGGTGGCAAGAATTAAATACGACCTAAAAGTCTAGGCTCAGGTATTAAACAGAAGGATAAATGAACGGATCAAGTATTAATAATGAGATAACTATTTTAAAACGTACATGCAACAATTAATAACAAAAGAAATGAAGGGATCATGTACATCGCACAACCTTTTTGAAATTCAATTTGTGAAACATAACCAAATTAACTTCATTAACTCAAATAATATTCAAATTTGTACGCATTTAGTTTTTTTATCTATGCATAATAAATAAAATTACTTACCTTAAAAATGAAAACGTTCAATTTGGTTTATCTAAAATGATCTTTTATTTCCAGTAAAACATCCTTTCTATTTAACACAAAAGATGCGTTTCTTTTATTAAATCTATTAATTGCAATCAACGATTTCTTCCTTTCTAATTGAAATATTTCAATAACATTAATTGCAATTACTTACAAAGTTAAATTTCAAAACAGACAACTAAAATGGATGAAAAATAAAATAATTGTTTCCTTTAGTCATTTAAACACCTTTATAAATTTGTTGTTTATACAGCAGAGTAATAAATAACTTACTTAAATAAATTATTTTCCTACTCTTGCAATCCATTTGTATGCTAAAACACAGTTCAAATATACATATATTTCTTCCTTTAAATCAATCATTCTATTCGTTATTTTAATGAAATTACACCTACATTCACAAATGAAACATTTATTTTATTTGGTATAAATGTTCTTTTCATTAAATCAACTTTCCTTATATTTTCACAAAACATAAGCTATGTTTAATTACACCTATTAATTTACAATTTTGTGTCCTCTCTACCATTAATTGAAATTATTCAATTACATTAATTTCAATTGTTTACAAAGGTGAATTTGAAAATGGACAAAATAAATGTAATGAGAAATAGAACAATTATTTCATATCTAATAGTAATTTAAACATATTTATACACTATTGGATACAAACAGGAATTATACATTTCTTACCAAATAATAGTTTCCCGTCTCTGCAATCAATCTTTCAGCTACCAAACATTTCAAATAAATAAACATATGATTTCTTCTTTAATAAAGAAACATTTATTATTCTTTATTAACATTTATTATTCCAATCAATTATAAATTTTCATTCAGACAATTGTTAATTTCACTCAAACCAATGTTATTAAAATACACACTAGCATTTGTTATCATCCTTACACTATTGCAAACATGTTTCATTAATAGTAATTTTACTTAAGCTCATAACTTGTATTATAATTTAATTTGTATCAGTAAAATCTTATTTTTTTTTTAATCCTAACAATTTTATTCAAAAATCTTATTTAATTTAATATTTTTAAATGTTTAAAAATACGGATCATTACAACTTTAATATATAAATTTTGTGATCAGAGCTCAAACAAAAAAGTTATTGACGTTTGAAGTTTTTGAATTCAAAATAATTCAAATGAATTCAAAATTTTCAATTCAAATAACATTAACGCATAAATTAAAATAGGTAGTAACGTTAGGGTAATTTAACATTGAAGAAAACGTTAACATTAGTATTGAAAAAGAAAGTAAATAAACAAATTAAACGATAACAAATATACACGTAAAACAATAGGACCAGTTGACCGCCTCATTAAGGCCGGTCGACCGCCTAGGGAGGAGGGATCGCCTGGTGAAGGAGAGGAAGCTAGGGTTTTGTTAGGCATGAATTGACCAGATTTTATTATTTTAAATCAACTTAAATCCAACAGTCCAGACGTCTACTAACCACTATAGATAAGAGGCTACTCCTCACTTTTATTCATAAAAATATTCGAAACACTAGCGAAACTCTGTCAGCCTTATTCCTCAGTTAGATTTAATTGTTCAAGTTCAAAGGGAAAAGGTAATAGGTTTATATAGATAAAAAAAATTCAATTTTTTATTCTTTCCCGATCTCTGAATTCTGAATCTAATATAATATTGAATCATTGTACGTTTCAAACAAAAGAAATTTGAAGGAGCAATTTGGAAAAGATGTAATCAAATCCAAAAGGAAGTTAGAAACTATTTGTGTAACGACCCACTATTTTGGACCATTCGCATCCGCACATGTCGGACTTGAATAATTCAAAACAATAGATTGTAAATATAAATTTGGCAAAACTCAGAATAAACAGTAAATAAATCACAGATCATAGACACAGAGTAATAACAATGCAGCGGAAGCAAAGAAATAGTAGTTCATGAAGCTACTATATATATATCAGAGTTAAACAAGATACATCAAAATTTATGAATACAAAGATGTCTCAATACAATAGTCAAATACAAGATCTGAATACATCACTGGAATCAACTGGATAACTGAAAGCGAAATAGATAGCTGGATCTTCAAGGAAAGCTCCAACTCCAAAGGTGAGTCTCGAATGCTGTATCACTCAGTCTGACCCGAGCGTAAAGCAAAACACAAGACACTCGAGTCAGGACATACATACTTATACAATGTAAACCAACTCAAGTGAACTGTAATGAAATGCACAAGTAACTTAAAGAATGCTTGGGATCGCTCATTCTTTAAGGATCCGTTAAACTATTTACTATGTAGTAATATTCGCTATTATAATAATGTCTAATAGAAAATAAACTTACTTTTAAATAGCGTTAAGGAGTACCCAAATCCCCCTTAACACATAATAGTCCCAGTAGTCTATCCAGTATCAGCGTACCCCCAGATCGGGAGCTACCCTAAATACTCCACAGGCTATGGCACAAATCCAAACTCGTAGTAAAGCTCGCTATGGTAGGTGACAAGGCACAACAAGGCAATGCCAGGGTAGATATACCAATTACGTGTGACGACCGCCCATGACCCCTGCACCGAATCTAGAGATAGTGCGCTGTAAAGTGTGCCAGGCGACTATGGACGATTGTCAGGGTAGATTAAAACAACAGAATCTATCGTATTACTCACAGCGCATGGACAAAATACAATAGAACATATATATAGTGAAGCTTTACAGAATAAAATGCCATCATATAATTCTTCATAATAGTTGAATACAAGCATCCAAATAGCCAATACATCAAGCCTCACTACATAACACTCAGAGAATACAAAACAGCGGAACATCCAGTACATATAATAAGAAGATAATATGCAACCCTCCAGCTCGTCTTCGATATCAGCATCGTGAGAAGAGAACAGCACCTGTCACCTGCTACCTAGTCTGCCCATCCCAAAAATGGACGAACAGCCCAAGGCAATAAGAATTAAAACATAAAGCCTTGAGTCAGACAACAGTCTTAGTGAGCAGTAAACTAACTAACAACATACCAAAAGAGTACAAATGAAAAAGGAATAGGAATACAACCCTCCCACTCCAACCTCTTTCTACAGTGATAGCCCCCAGACACACACTAAATAGAAGCAAACGTAGCAGAGCATACAATTTAAAGTAGAGTAATAATCATTCGAGTCAAGGGCGATGTTTTCCAAGTACCAAGGCCTAAATCAAATAAGCACCCAGAAAACACCGCTCTTGAGTCCGAATGACGATACAACCAAACATCCATGACTTTGGCTATCACTGTTATCATTGCCTTGACATCACCGTTAATTGAATGACCGGCACATTCTTTCAGCCGTCCGTCAAGGGCTAATGGAAACCCCGGTTCTAGACATAACTCCCGCACGTCATCATGACCCGTGCCTAGGACTATCTAATCTGCCCAGAGTACTTGACTATCAAACATTAGCCTTCAGGAACTATCTAATCTGCCCAACGTACTCTTGCTTTGAGCATGCTAGAACCTTCAACAACGATGAGATCTCAGCCTCCTAGTCATCCTCCTCGACGACTATTTCCATACTAGCTCAAGCGCCTCTCGAGCAACCATTACCCTTAACTCGAATCATATCACCGAGTTACCAACGTGCTTGGAATGATCCCGTCTGGATTAGATCAAGTCTTCATCACATGATGCCTCACTTCATTACATCCTCGCAAAGCCTCATCTCAACATCACATCATCAAATATATGCATAAGAGCTTCATCATCCCGCTACATATGCCACGAGCAGCTTTCCCAATTCAAAAGCCTTTCCTTTGGCTTTTGAATTATCTTCGACCACCTTGTCTAAAACCAATCAACAATCATCTAATTCACAGCAATCAATCATGTCAAACATCAATCCAAGTAACCAAGCATTCAAATATAAGCAAAATGGACAATTATAACAATAATGGCAATTTCGTAATTAAGGAGTTGAAAGTCTAACAAGCATGAAAACATGAGGATTATCTCTACAACTTGATGAATGAACTTGCATAGGTTAATCATATACAAAAATGGTTGTCAAATCATCATGAACAATGGATCTACATGGATCTACACTTAGGTTTACCAATAATGCATAGAAATCACTATTTTAACACCAAATCAAGCCAATAATCCGATATACTCCTTTGGATCCGTGTGAGAGATAATCACCACTCACCAAATCACCTAAACAACCTCAAATCAACACGCTTCAGATCTGGACAGCGAAGGATCAAGCTTGATCTATCACGAATCCGCTCCAAACGAAGAAATCTTACTTCAAAAGATGAAGATCTTCAATCTAAGCTCTTGAATCTTCAATTTGATCTTCAACTTGGATGGATGGAAGCACTAGATTAGAGTGGAGAGAAGAAGTGAAGAAGTGTAGAAGTCGAGCTCTCAAAATGGCAGCACTTCGTCGCTTCGAAATCCGGATTCCAAAAATAAAGCCAACCCCCTCTATTTATAGCTGAAAACCGCCCCTAGGTCGCTCGGAGTTAGGTCGTATACGACCTACGACCTATAAACCCCACCGACCTAAAGCCTCTTTAACCTAACAACCCAGGCTACTGCAACCTACGACTTATCACCCAAGCGCTTCAACGACCTAACAAAACCCTTCCTCCTACGACCTAACAAGGTTACGACCTATGACTTAGCGACTTAACCATAGGTGTGACCTAACAGTGCTACGACCTAGCACTTAAACACATCAGCGACCTAACGCTTAAGCGCTTACGCGACCTAACAATCGTAGCACCTCAGCGACCTAACACACCAACGACCTAAAGCACTGCGCGACTTAACAATGCTACGACATAACTTCTCAGCGACCTAACACATAAGTGTTTTCTCGCGACCTAACAAAGCTCTCCATCCTACGACCTAACGAGGTTACGACCTAAAACTTAAGTGCATCAGCGACCTAACACCTAGACAAAACCCAGCGACCTAACAACTCACGCGTCCTAACTCCTTAGGTCGCCTAACGACCTAACTACGCTAACAAGCTATCCACTAGGTCGCTAAATATTGGGTTGTTAACTCGCTAACCCTTAGGTCGCGAACTACTATAGGTCGCGAACTACTGGTTTACTTAGGTCGCTACCAACCTATCTCTTAGGTCGCTCAAAACTTGGGTCGCCTACCCCATAAGTCGTCTAGACTCTATAAGTTATCAACTCCTAGGTCGCTCAACCGACCTAAACTGCCATACGACCTAACCACCTCATCCTTAGGTCGCACACGACATAACTTTCAACACGACCTAAGCTAACCTACAACCTAACTCTTAGGTCGCTCCACCTTCCCAGGTCGTCTACGACCTAAACCAACATACGACCAACCCACTATCTTCTTAAGTCGGTCACGACATATCACTTAGGTCGTTTACGACCTAAGACTTAGCGAAATTCTGCCTAAAATCTGAAATGACTTAAAAATGCTAAAATTCCAGATTTTGACGAACTTGTCGATCCGTAAAAATACGGGTCGTTACATTCTCTCCCCCTTAGGAATTTCGCCCCCGAAATTCCAAACAATCAAAGCAATCAAAGACTATTCTGCATGCCTACCATCCATAGCAATCAGCCAACCATGCATCCAATTCTAGCTTAGCATGCAGAATTCTAAAACTTAGAACAAGTTACAATGTTGTTTAGATGATACGACACCTTAGGGCCATACCTTGAAGAGTTCGGGATGAGCTGCTTTCATCCTCTCTTCCACCTCCCACGTACAGTCGTTATCATCGTCACTCCATTGTATCTTGAGCAACTTAACTACCTTCCTCCTAAGCTGTTTCGTGTCGGTTTCCACAACACGAAGCGGCTTACGAGGTCTTCTATTGACTGGATCAACTTCGAAATCTTCACAGCTATCAGCAGGAATCACTGTACTCGAGTCGTGAACATACTTCCGTAGATATGATACGTGAAAAACATTGTGCACACTCGACATCTTCTCAGGTAACTCCAGTCTATAGGCGAGCTTTCCAATTTGCTCGATAATCGGGAATAGTCCAACAAATCTCGGAGTCAATTTTCCTTTCTTCCCGAATCGAATAACATTCTTCAGTGGAGAAATCTTCACAAAAACCATATCACCAACGTCGAATTCCAAATCCTTACGACGTTTATCGGCATAACTCTTCTGACGGTCTTGGGCTGCCTTCATTCGTTGCCGAATGATCTCTATACAATCTGAAGTCTGTCGAATCATCTCTGGCCCAAGCATCAGCTTTTCTCCAGTTTCCAACCAACATGTCGGAGAGTTACACGGTCTTCCATACAATGCCTCATACGGTGCCATACCAATGCTTGACTGGTAACTGTTGTTGTATGCAAACTCCACCAAATGAAGGTGATCTTTCCATGATCCTCCGAAATCCAAAACACAAGCTCTAAGAAGATCTTCCAAAACTCGGTTGACTCTCTCGGTCTGACCATCTGTTTGAGGGTGATAAGCTGTACTCAAACACAACTCGGTTCCCAAAACTTCCTGGAAGCTCTTCCAAAATCCACTAGTGAACAATGGATCTCGATCGCTCACTATACTCTTCGGAATACCATGGAATCGAACTATCCACTTAACATACAACTCAGCCAACCTTGATGCAGTCCTAGTCGATCGAACAGGAATAAATCTTGCACTCTTAGTCAGGCGATCTACAATGACCCAAATCCCTTCATTTCCCGTTCTGGTTCTAGGCAATCCATCAATAAAATCCATCGACACTTGCTCCCACTTCCATGTAGGAACTTCTAATGGCTGAAGCAATCCACTTGGCTTCTTCTGCTCGGCTTTTACCAACTGGCAGTTCATACACTTGGAAATAAAATTCCCAACATCCTTCTTCATGCCTTCCCAGTAGTAGGTTCTCTTCATATCCCGATACATCTTATTTCCACCTGGATGAATTGTCAGCTTCGATTGATGACTTTCCTTCAGAACTTCTCTCCTCAATTCATCTATATCGGGAACAACTAATCGTCCTTGCTTCCGAAGCCAACCCTCTCGATCGACCTCGAATCCTTTATCCTTTTCTGGATCCAATCCAGATTCCAATTCACGGATAATCTTGACAAGCTTATCGTCTCGCTTTTGGCTCTCGCCAATCCTTTCCACAAGAGAAGGTCTTATCGATAAGTTTGCCAACATCTCAGGTTCCAATTCGCATCTAGGCCTGAAGTCAAATCCAGCTAAATACTCGAGACTCTTCCATTCTGAAAACATGGCTCCCAATCCTGCATGTCTTCGACTTAACGCATCTGCCACTGCGTTACCTTTTCCCGGAGTATAAGCTATACCAAAATCATATGATGCCAAAAACTCTAGCCAACGTTGCTGCCGAAGATTCAAATCCTTTTGGGAGAAAAGATACTTTAACGACTTGTGATCCGTAAACAACTCGAATCGAACTCCCAATAGATAATGTCTCCATATCTTCAGAGCAAATACAATCGCCGCTAACTCCAAATCATGAGTTGGGTAATTCCTTTCATGCGGCTTCAGTTGTCGACTTGCATACGCAACAACTTTATCCTTCTGCATTAGCACTGCTCCAAGTCCAGTACCACATGCGTCGGTGTAAACCACCATCTCGTCATTCCCACTTGGAATAGTCAAAACAAGGGCACTCGTCAATCGCTCTTTCAGGATTCCGAAAGCTTGCTCACACTTAGCATCCCAACTGAACACTAGGTTCTTCTTCGTCAATCCTGTTAACGGTGCAGATATCTTGGAGAAGTCTTTGATAAACCGACGATAATATCCTGCTAATCCAAGAAAGCTTCTCACATCAGATGCATTCTTAGGTCTGACCCAATCCTGGATTGCTGCCACCTTAGCGGGATCAACCGCTATTCCATTTCCAGAAATCACATGGCCTAAGAACCTCACTTCACTCTTCCAGAAGTGACACTTCGAAAACTTAGCCTTCAGCTGATGTTTCCGTAAGATTTCCAAAACAATACGCAAGTGCGTCTTGTGCTCTTCTTCCGTCCTGGAATAAATCAGAATATCATCCACGAACACAAGTACGAACTTGTTCAGCTGATCTCTGAACACTCTATTCATAAGATCCACAAAATATGCTGGCGCGTTAGTCAATCCAAACGGCATTACCAGCCACTCAAAGAAACCGGATGGTGTCCTAAAAGCAGTCTTCGGCACACTATCCTTAGCCACTCTCAACTGGTGAAATCCCGTTGCCAAATCCATCTGAGAAAACACCTTAGCTTCGTGAAGCTGATCAAACAAGTCATCTATTCTCGGCAATGGATACTTGTTCTTCTTAGTCACCTTATTCAGCTCACGATAGTCGATGCACAATCTCAACGACCCATCTGCCTTGGTTGCAAACACAACTGGTGCACCCCACTCGGACACACTACGCCGAATGAATCCTTTCTGCAAAAGATCATCAACTTGCACCCTCAACTCCTGCTGTTCCTTAGGCGCCATCCGCCTAAGAGGCATCACAACAGGTCTGGCTCCTTCAACTAGATCTATACGAAACTCGATCTCTCTATGCGGCGGCAACCCTTTGACTTCGTCAAAGACATCCTCGAATCCATTCGCGATCGGCACTGATGACAGTCCATCCCGTGGAACAACCAGCGAATACATGAAGCTCATGAAGACGCCTTCTTCATGCTTACATCGTATCACCACCTTTCGCCCCTCCACATTCTCGACTGTCACTTCCAACCTCTCGCAATCAACCTTTGCCGCATACCTCCTAAGCCAGTCCATACCCAAAATAATTCCGAACCCCGCAAAGTTCAGAACAAAACAATCACAAACAAAAGAGCAACCATGACTCGACACAATCAGACCACGGCAAAACATACACAAACAAGACGAACCCCCAACTGGATTAGTCACAACCAATGGCCTATCAACAATATCCGGTTTCAAACCTAACCGGCCTACGAGTTCACTACAAACAAACGAATGCGACGCTCCAGTATCAAACAGAACTCTAACTGGAACACCACATAGGAAAAGAGTACCTTGAACCACCACACTCTTTCCCTTCTCTTCAGCGGTAGGAGCTTTTGAAGACGAAGGAACAGCTCCCAAAGCATAAGCTTGCACAATCTGCTTGTCCTTCCTCGGTTCTGGACAATTCTTCCTGATGTGCCCTGGCTTGTCACAGTTGTGACACTTCATCGGTGCCTTCGGATTCTTACAATCCTTAAAGAAATGGCCCTTCTGCTGACAGTTGTAGCAAATCACCTCGCCTTTCGGCTTCTTCTGGCCATCCTTACCCTTCTGCTGCTGCTGCTTCCTCTTCTTGTTTCCACCCTGCTGGGGTTTAGACTCTTCCCTGGTCACAGCAACAACAGATCCTTCCTTAGGAAACAGACTCTCATGTCTGAGAGCTTTCTCCACAAGCTTCTCAAATGAATCATCCAAATGATCCACCAGCTGCCTCCCAAGATAACTGTCCAAGCCTGTCACAAACTTCTCATTCTTCTGATATGCAGATTCAATATATGATCGGGCATACTTGGACAAAGCTTCGAACTCAGAAACATACTCAAGAACTGGTCTCCCACCTTGCTTGAGCTCCACAAACCTCTTGAACAGAACTGACTTCTGAGCTGTAGAAATGAACTTAGCTTCAAATCTAACTTGGAATTGCTCCCAAGTAATCTCTTCCTCCGGAGTATTGATGGTAATAGAGTTCCACCAATCAGAAGCTCTTCCTTGAAGCTGTCTTGATGCCAACTTCCTCTTAGTTGCATCATCAATTCCCAAATCACCAAAGATCCTTCTACAAGCATCTATCCACCTCTGGACCTCAATAGGTGATTCTGTTCCCAAGAAAACCTTCCCTCCAAGAGCAGTATAGTCCTTGCACAACTTAGCAAAATCCACTGGTTTCGGAGTTTGGACTTGAACTCCAACATCAACTGCTGCCCCCGGAACTGGTATCCTTCTCATGATCGAAGTCATCATAGCTTCGAACATAGCTGCATAATCAGCAGCCCCCTCAGTAGCACGGCCCTCCCTAGCAGCTGGTCTCCCTCTTCGACTCATTCTCAATATCTATAAAAAGGAATGATTAGAACATCTAGAGAAACAACTGCATAAAGGACTCAAACTCAACTAAACTACTATATTGTATATAGTATTCATCCACCAAAATACAATTACGTCTCTCATATGTAGTTACGACGGTGAGCGTTGGGTAAAATCGATTAACCAATGCTCTGATACCAAATATGACGACCGCTCATGACCCCTGCACCGAATCTAGAGATAGTGCGCTGTAAAGTGTGCCAGGCGACCATGGACGATTGTCAGGGTAGATTAAAACAACAGAATCTATCGTATTACTCACAGCGCATGGACAAAATACAATAGAACATATATATAGTGAAGCTTTACAGAATAAAATGCCATCATATAATTCTTCATAATAGTTGAATACAAGCATCCAAATAGCCAATACATCAAGCCTCACTACATAACACTCAGAGAATACAAAACAGCGGAACATCCAGTACATATAATAAGAAGATAATATGCAACCCTCCAGCTCGTCTTCGATATCAGCATCGTGAGAAGAGAACAGCACCTGTCACCTGCTACCTAGTCTGCCCGTCCCAAAAATGGACGAACAGCCCAAGGCAATAAGAATTAAAACATAAAGCCTTGAGTCAGACAACAGTCTTAGTGAGAAGTAAACTAACTAACAACATACCAAAAGAGTACAAAGGAAAAAGGAATAGGAATACAACCCTCCCACTCCAACCTCTTTCTACAGTGATAGCCCCCAGACACACACTAAATAGAAGCAAACGTAGCAGAGCATACAATTTAAAGTAGAGTAATAATCATTCGAGTCAAGGGCGATGTTTTCCAAGTACCAAGGCCTAAATCAAATAAGCACCCAGAAAATACCGCTCTTGAGTCCGAATGACGATACAACCAAACATCCATGACTCTGGCTATCACTGTTATCGTTGCCTTGACATCACCGTTAATTGAATGACCGGCACATTCTTTCAGCCGTCCGTCAAGGGCTAATGGAAACCCCGGTTCTAGACATAACTCCCGCACGTCATCATGACCCGTGCCTAGGACTATCTAATCTGCCCAGAGTACTTGACTATCAAACATTAGCCTTCAGGGACTATCTAATCTGTCCAACGTACTCTTGCTTTGAGCATGCTAGAACCTTCAACAACGATGAGATCTCAGCCTCCAAGTCATCCTCCTCGACGACTATTTCCATACTAGCTCAAGCGCCTGTCGAGCAACCATTACCCTTAACTCGAATCATATCACCGAGTTACCAACGTGCTTGGAATGATCCCATCCGGATTAGACCAAGTCTTCATCACATGATGCCTCGCTTCATTACATCCTCGCAAAGCCTCATCTCAACATCACATCATCAAATCTATGCATAAGAGCTTCATCATCCCGCTACATATGCCACGAGCAGCTTTCCAAATTCAAAAGCCTTTCCTTTAGCTTTTGAATTATCTTCGACCACCTTGTCTAAAACCAAACAACAATCATCTAATTCACAGCAATCAATCATGTCAAACATCAATCCAAGTAACCAAGCATTCAAATATAAGCAAAATGGACAATTATAACAATAATGGCAATTTCGTAATTAAGGAGTTGAAAGTCTAACAAGTATGAAAACATGAGGATTATCTCTACAACTTGATGAATGAACTTGCATAGGTTAATCATATACAAAAATGGTTGTCAAATCATCATGAACAATGGATCTACATGGATCTACACTTAGGTTTACCAAAAATGCATAGAAATCACTATTTTAACACCAAATCAAGCCAACAATCCGATATACTCCTTTGGATCCGTGTGAGAGATAATCACCACTCACCAAATCACCTAAACAACCTCAAATCAACACGCTTCAGATCTGGACAGCGAAGGATCAAGCTTGATCTATCACGAATCCGCTCCAAACGAAGAAATCTTACTTCAAAAGATGAAGATCTTCAATCTAAGCTCTTGAATCTTCAATTTGATCTTCAACTTGGATGGATGGAAGCACTAGATTAGAGTGGAGAGAAGAAGTGAAGAAGTGTAGAAGTCGAGCTCTCAAAATGGCAGCACTTCGTCGCTTCGAAATCCGGATTCCAAAAATGAAGCCAACCCCCTCTATTTATAGCTGAAAACCGCCCCTAGGTCGCTCGGAGTTAGGTCGTATACGACCTACGACCTATAAACCCCACCGACCTAAAGCCTCTTCAACCTAACAACCCAGGCTACTGCAACCTACGACTTATCACCCAAGCGCTTCAACGACCTAACAAAACCCTTCCTCCTACGACCTAACAAGGTTACGACCTATGACTTAGCGACTTAACCATAGGTGCGACCTAACAGTGCTACGACCTAGCACTTAAACACATCAGCGACCTAACGCTTAAGCGCTTACGCGACCTAACAATCGTAGCGCCTCAGCGACCTAACACACCAACGACCTAAAGCACTGCGCGACTTAACAATGCTACGACATAACTTCTCAGCGACCTAACACATAAGTGTTTTCTCGCGACCTAACAAAGCTCTCCATCCTACGACCTAACGAGGTTACGACCTAACACTTAAGTGCATCAGCGACCTAACACCTAGACAAAACCCAGCGACCTAACAACTCACGCGTCCTAACTCCTTAGGTCGCCTAACGACCTAACTACGCTAACAAGCATCCACTAGGTCGTTAAATACTGGGTTGTTAACTCGCTAACCCTTAGGTCGCGAACTACTATAGGTCGCTGACTCGCTAACTACTGGTTTACTTAGGTCGCTACCAACCTATCTCTTAGGTCGCTCAAAACTTGGGTCGCCTACCCCATAAGTCGTCTAGACTCTATAAGTTATCAACTCCTAGGTCGCTCAACCGACCTAAACTGCCATACGACCTAACCACCTCATCCTTAGGTCGCACATGACATAACTTTCAACACGACCTAAGCTAACCTACAACCTAACTCTTAGGTCGCTCCACCTTCCCAGGTCGTCTACGACCTAAACCAACATACGACCAACCCACTATCTTCTTAAGTCGGTCACGACCTATCACTTAGGTCGTTTACGACCTAAGACTTAGCGAAATTCTGCCTAAAATCTGAAATGACTTAAAAATTCCAGATTTTGACGAACTTGTCGATCCGTAAAAATACGGGTCGTTACATTACGCATCCGGGCTAGTGGAAATGCATAGCAGCCACTACCGCCCACCTCGGAATACAGTCCCAAATCAAAAATCGAAGGGTGACCACCAAATCAATCACAAAGTAATAGAATGGTATCGAAAAAATGCGTCCGATCAAAGGTGCTACCTCATTGGCCCGAGAATCGCTCATGTTTTAGCCACCTTATGCCAACTCACGGAAGTCGGGTCCACGTTCATACCTCAATAGGATTGTCGCCACCATCCTACTTCATTTTGGAATCTCCACCGCGTACACGGTTGTCAAAGTAGTTTCGGTATCGACAGAGAGTATGCCCACATCCGATCCCGGTCTCTTTGCCAACCAATCGTTATTATAACCCATGGATATTTATTTCAAAATCATTTACTTTAAAACCCAAAATATCATATCCATTTCAAAACTAAATACTATATTATTTCATTTCAAAGCCAAATCAATATATCATTTCCATTTCAAGTCCCAAAGCAATAATATATCATTTAAATTCCAAAAACCAAATCAATATATCATTTAAATAAAACCCAAATTTCCAAATCACTGAATATTTCTTTAAATTTATTAAACTTGAAATATTTCTTTAAATCATCTTAAATCAAACCACTTTATAAAGTCACATTCTTAAATCTTCAATTTCAATAAGTTTCACGTTAATATATTTAAAGACAATTCTTAATAAAATACAATTTCACACAATTTCATTTTCAAAACCATAGTACCTTTCAAAGTTATAACAACTCTGAAACCCAACACTTTGAAACCATAATATTTTTAAATCATAACAATTTAGAAATGTTATTCTTTGAAAATCATAATACTTAGGAAATCATAACACCTTTAAAATAATATTCATTTAAACCGTTTAAATTCAACGTCAAATAATACTCATTTCAAAGTTATAGTATTTCTATGTTCATTCATTCAATTATAAAATTTCCAAAACATTGTATTTTCAGCTAACAACAGCACTTATAAAGTGTTACAGTAGATATATTAGTAATATTTCAAATCATTGTCAAATTCAGAAACAACAGCACTTATAAAGTGCTGTAATAGATATTTAGTTATTTTCAAACAGCTTAGTTTCAGAAACAGCAGCACTTATAAAGTGCTGTAATAGGTATTTAGTTGTTTCAAAACATAGTTAAATTTCAGAACAGCAGCACTTATAAAGTGTTGTAATAGATATTTAGTTATTTTCAAACAGCTTAGTTTCAGAAACATCAGCTCTTATAAAGTGCTATAATAGGTATTTAGTTGTTTCAAAACATAGTTAAATTTCAAAACAGCAGCACTTATAAAGTGTTGTGATAGATATTTAGTTATTTCAGAACTTAGTTAAATTTCAGAAATGATAGCACTTAACAAATGCCATCTTAAAACCACAGCATTTCATAAATGCTACCAATAAAATTCTAGATTTTATTATAACTTTTCAAAAACATTAAAACTTCAATTTTGGCCATTTTTAACTTATAAAAATCATATTTCATGCTTCGAAAACATTCATTTGGATATCATTTAACTTATGATTTAATAAAAAATAAAATTTTATAATTAAATATCCAATTTAAACCATAATTCATTTATTAAGTCAAAATACACTATTTTACTTAACTTTTATCTTTTTACCACTAACTTAACACTTTATTTTAAAATACTCATTTCATAAATAAAATTAAATTTCTATTTATTTACTTAACTTAAAATTTTCATTTGAAAAACCAAATTTCCAATTATCAAGTTAGGTCATAATTAAGTTACATTTTTCCATTTAAAAATCATAACTATTTATTTTACAAAACATAACATTTCACAAAAGAATATTTTATCATAGTTAATATAACAATCAATCTTTTCTTTTAGATCTATTCATTTAGACATCAATTAACTATGATTTTCTAGTCAAATAAATTTTATTACAAATGTCCAATTAAAACTGTATTCCATTTATCAGTTCAAAATACATTTTTGTTACACAAAACATGTCTGTTTCATAAAGTAAAATTCATAATAATTACTAGGTTAGATTTAAACTTCCATATTAAGTCCAATTATATTATTAAGTTATTTATCATCAATAAATGTCTTTAAATTCTATTTAAAACCAACACATCTTTAAAATTTCCATTAAAGCCCCTTATTGACTTATAAAATCTTAACTTATAGAAAACCAACATCTTCTTATATTTAAGCCACTTATTTTAATCTTTTCTAACCTAGGTCAAGTGATACGGATATGTACCATTTCAATCCGTAATTTAAAAAGAAAACCCGGGTTCTATCATTTCAAACCCGCAATCCCAAGTAAAACAAATACAATAAAACTCACTCGAGCCTATCATTTCAGCCCATAATGATTTTTCCTTATTCTAATGTCCGTTCGGTATGTATCATTTCAACCCATAGTGATAGGGAACTTGCAGTGTGAGAAACATTAAATAAATGAACAGTAGAACATATAATATCATATCAGATAATGTAACAAATATATAGACAGAATTTAACATCATATAATCATATCACAGGCATATATGAACATATTAACATACATATAAATTTTCTACAATTCACATGCCATCATTTCACAATTATAAAAGTACGTATGTCGAGAGTGACAAACTCACCTTTTTAAAGCTAGAGCTGACAAATTAAGACACAAGAACCAACTCCGAAAAGCACGACAAAGGCACGACTAGATTTTTGAGTGGATGAATAGTCAAGATCCAATCTTATACATAAATAATTACACCCAAACATAAGTATGATTCAACACACAAGAATATAGATTAAACAATGCAAAGATATGAAAGAAAGTGACACAACCTTTTCTTTAAACCTCAAACGGGCTCGGCCACTTTGTAGATAGGCTTGGCCACATCATGTTATGCTTGGCCAAAGTGGTTTAAAGGCAACCTAGGCTCGGCTATGATGGTTTACAAGCATGCTATGGTTTAGAAAATGGAAGGCAAAGCAAGTTACAAGTGGTAGAAGGCAAAAAGGCAAGAGATTTGGGTCCTATTGGTTCGGCCCTAAGGCAAACATGGTTCGGCCATGGCTTTGTTTAGGTCAAGCACATCACAATACACGGTTAAGGAGTGGCAAAGCAATAGGAGATGAGGTTTCATGTTGTGGTCGAGGCTACAAAGAAGGGAAGTGGTGATATGGTGGAGATTGGCTAAGGTTATGCATAGGTTTTGGTGATGTAGACTTCATGATGGTCACGGTCTAAGGCATGGGTGATAGAGAGGTTGTGGAGGTGGTCATGGTGGTGGTGTGATGATGAGGAGGTCGGCTAGGAGGGCATGGCCGAGCAAACATAAGAGAAAGAAGAGAAAAGTAAAATGAAAAGAGAAAGAAGAGGAGGAAAGGAAGCCATGGATCTTGTGATATTTTTTCTCAACGCAAATGGAAAGTGAAGAGATGTTTGTACGTGATTGATGGAGTGTAATGCACGGCTAATAGATTGTTTGGACGGCAAGAAAAGGAATAAATGTTAGAAAAACAAAAGGGCAAGAATTAAGGAGTTTTGAATGGTAAGAAAAAGAAAAAGAATCTTGTGTATAATTTATTCTTAAATGCAAAGAAAATGAGAAGTGAATAATAAATCTTTGTACATGTAAACAAGTAAGAATGCACGGCTAAAGAAGTTTTGGATGGCAAGCAAAGGAGTGAATGCTCGGGTAAGTAATAAAGAGGGTAGGTAAATAAAAGCAAGAAATTAAAACAATGAAACGTATATCCCTTTGATTTTTCCAAGCCATAAATAAAAGATGTAAACAAGTAACAATTCAATAAATAAAATGAATGTCTAGGCAAAATAAAAATAGAAATAAACAAAGAGATGGATAAAGGAAAAATATAAAAGATAAGAATATAGAAATATATTGCGTGTAAAACGCTGTAATTTATCCAATTCTAAAAGTATAAATCAGAATTTAACGAAACAAAAGGCAGAACGGATATCAGCATTATATTCTGCTCCAAAGAAAAAGATTAAAAATTTAAAAATTCAAATTTAAAAATTTAAACTGAAAATTCAAAATTTGACCAAATTTGATAAAATATAAAATTTACAGAAAATGTATATTTTATTGTATTTGGAAAATAAATTACAAGCACATTCCAAACTTACATTTATTATAATTAAAACCTTAATCAATTTATTCAACTTGATTTCATTCGTTTATTTTTATCTATGAATAAAATATACATTTCCATTTATTTCATTATACTCACACTTTACAATTACTGTCATTTAAATGTAATTGACTTCCTAATTTAAATTTAGGAGCCTAAATAAAATGTAACTTGCAATAAATGTTATCATTATCTTTATATTACACTCAAGTTTATTATGTCCACTAATTATCATAATTGCTTACATAATGTTTAATTCATTCAATTACCATAAATTATATACTAATCCATTTATCCATACAACACTTACATTTATTTACTTATATTCAATTTTATACCCAAACGTAACATTTACAACTAGATTAATAGACCAATTAAATAGTAACTTACAACCGTTACTATAACTTTTAATCACACTTTTGAATTCATTGTTCACAAACATATGTTACCATTCTTATATACCTAATCTTTATTCAATGGTCATTTATTTCATACTAAATCATTTATAAATTTTAATGTTTGCATTTGTTTTCTTACATAAATTTATAGCCAAGTACAACAATTTACATTACTTCAATAAATTGTAATTTCATTTCAATTGTTAATAATTAGTTTTTAAATACATTGTTACATGGGGATTTTCACTTCAAGGGCTTATTTGTGCAGGTAATAAGTTTTAAGGACACTATTTCTAAAAAATTAGTTTTAAGGGCATTTTATAGGAAAAAGATAAAAGAATTTATCATTTTCAGTTATACAGAAATAATGATAAAAAGATTTATCATTTTCTCGTATAACTTAAAAAGATAAATGAATTTATCATTATCCTGTAAATTGTCCTTAAAACTAATTATTTAGAAGTGTTGTCCTTAAAACTTATTACCCTGAGAATAGAAGCCCTTCAACATAATTTCCACTTGTTACATTTCATTTTGGCATTCATTTCATTGTTAAATTACAAAGTTTTTTATTTCTTCCAAATTTATTTACCAAAATCTTATTAAATTGACAACTTTAATTATTAAAAATGTACGGGTCGTTACAATCTGTAAGTGGAAATTTTAGTTTTTAACATTTTAATATTTGTATAGTACAAGTTTGGATTTGTTTTATGCCTTGGGGAATTTTGTTCATGAACGCCATATCAAAATTCCCCCAAACGAAATTTCAATTCTTATGCATATTGGAATCTCAATTGTTTAATATTAGTAGAATTTGTTTTATTATTACATTTTGAATATTTTATATTCTATTACACTTCCAGCTTTTCACTTTTACTGTGATAAAGGGTTCTAAAAAGAAAATAAGTTAGCAAATGGTGTATGAGGTACGAATTCTCCTATTCGTAGTTTGCACTGCCTATTTCCATAATTTAAATATGAACTCCTTTTTAATTGTATATGCAAAAGTTGAATAGAACAAAAAAAGTCTAAATTGTAAGTTTTATAGGAGTTGATTCTAATATTAATATAAAATAAGTTTGGTATTTGATTCTATTTTTTATGCAAGTCTATTGTTTGGCTAAGTATATTAGCCAATTTGTAAGTTATTGTATAGCGTTAGACCCGTATAAATTGGAAGTCTTAACACCTAAAATGATTAGTATACGTGGATTTGTTAGGAATTATACTATCTTAGAAAGTCGCAACTAAAAGCTTTAACCTACAGATAGTTGATTATGGCTGAAAATCATTCCTCTGAGACTAGGAACTCCTCCATCCAAGAAATACCCATAATTCAGGGAATGTCAGAATGGTTCAAGCAATACCTGAGGCATGTAGGGCAAGTTTCCATTCCTCAATAAGATGCACTAGCGGCACCCACTACTCCACCTACTGAAGTGGCACCACACCCACTAAATTTCCTCAAATTGTGTAAAGACTTCCAGAATATGAGAGGAAGAGTGTATATGGGAGCTAAAGGTTTCATGGAGACGAAGGCTTGGATTAACAACTATGAATGTATATTTCAAGAGCTTGGTTGGGAAGACTGAATTAAGAGGAGGATGGCTACATGGCATCTTAAAGGAGAGGCATTGGACTAGTGGACCATAGTAGTTGAGGAGAATACTAAGTAAGGAATCACTTGGGCTGAATTCAGAACTCGCTTTGAATAACGATTCATGCCCAGAGCCGAAGTGAGTTTGCAATTGAAGAAGTTTATACAACTTAGGCAAGCAGACCCCACGTTGAAGGAGTATCCAAGTAAGTTTACGGAATTGATTAAGTTTGGATTGAGTTTGATCGATACCCCCCATGAAGAATGCTATAAAGTTCGTTAAAGGCTTGGATTCCCCACTTAGGGATTTGCTTTTGACCAAAGTGCCCACGGGCGCCACTTATGAGATGATGGTTGAAATGACCCTGCTATAGACTACGGGTACCGAGGAGAATGAGAAGGTGGTATTGGTGCAAAATAAAGGTGGAGCTAAGAAGGGAGGATTTTGGGCTAACAAGAAGGCCAAGGGGAAGATTAAGAAGTGAAATATAACATGCCGTAAATTTCAGAAGAAGGGATATGTTGCTAAGGACTGCAAGATGAGCTTGATGAGAGAGGAGTTCAAAGGAAGATGCTACCACTACCATGAGGAGGGACAGTACAAGAATTGGTGTCCCAAAGGAGGGAAAGTATGGGCAAGCTATGCCATAAAGGTTATACCTATCTTAAATAGACCTTCTCGTAGAGTGTAACGATCTGTAAATTTTTGATAATTTAAAATTGTTAATTTAATTAAATTTTGTTATTTAATATTGGGAAAAATAGAAATTTGTGATTTATTAAGGGAAATTATAAACATAATGAAATGGAATAAGGTTAAATTAAGAAAAGGATAACCTTTTTATGGAAGTTCAATTAATTAAAATAATGTAAATATTATACTTGGTTATAAATTTGACTATAAGAAATAAATGTAAATATTTAATTATTGTATGAAATAGATAGTTAATAGGAATTGAACAAAATCAGTAATATATAAGAATTGTAACATTTGTTTATGAATAATGAATTGATAAGTGAAATTAAGAGTTAATGGTAACAATTATTAAAGGTTACCTATTTATTTAGGCTGCTAAAATTTAATTGGAAATCAATTGTAATTGAATGGAATTAAATGTTACATTAATGTGAGTTAAGACAATAACTGTAAATTGTGAATGTAATAAAATGAATAGAAATGTTAATCATATTCATAATGTAATAATTGATTCAATAAAATAATGAAATCAGGATAAATAAATAAATTTGGGATTTTAAATTTTATTTAATGTGTGAAATTGACAAAAATTCAATAAAATGGAAATATGATAGTTAATACAAACTAAAGATGGAAATTGGAGTATCTTAGTATAATGAAATGTAAAACAGATGTTAACTAGGTTTATAAAGTAATAATGGATTTAATAAAAAGATTTAAATTGAATTGAATCAATTTATTGAGATTAATTATAAATAATTGGATTTAATTACAATTGGAATTAAACACTGTGAATGGGTAAAATAATTAACTTTGAATTGATATCTAGATTTTTTTTAAATTTTGGTAAATATCTAAGCAATCAAAAATGGTGAAAATTGTTAGTATTAACTTTGAAATAAAAATGTGATTTAATTAATTTAATTAATGTGAAAATAGCCATTTTGGCCACTGACTCGGATTTCGACGAAACTACTTTCATCGGATCCGTAATGGTGAATTGTTGTAGGATTTCAAGTTTCGTAGCGATCGGACTTGTCGTTTGATCGTACGGGCTCGAAACACCTAGAAATCAATTTAATTAAAATCAATTGAAATCGATTTGAAATAAGTTGATTTTAACATAACTTCTTCATACGATGGAATTAGGAAGTGAAACCTGTTCCATTGAATTTAAAATCATCGAAAACATCTATTTTGATATATTGGTTGACCCATTTTGTTCCGGAGTCAGAACGGGCCTTTCGAGTCAGTTATCGTTCAACTTTCAATCTGATCTGGTCCATCCGTTCTATTTTTGACCTACCTATTTATAGCCCGTTATAAACCCTAGCTACTTCTTATTTTCATTTGTCTGTACGATTTTCTCTGGCTTCTTCTTCTTAATGGCAGACAAACCAAACAAATTCCAAATTCAATTGCAAATCAAAACCAAATCAAAAATTTCAAACTCCTCCAATCCTATCAAATTATATATCAATTCGAAGCTTTCGATGAGCGTAATTCACTGGTGCAATTAGTTTCTCAATTCGGTACACCGTTTGCCTAGAAATCGAGGATGAACTGCAATCGTCCATTTTAGGGTTTTGATGATCCAACGGTGGATCGTCGTCCAATCGACGATCGGGAGGCGTCGTTGGGAGGGTGGCGTCGACCAGGTTTGGGTGATGATATTCGTTCGTTCCCTCGTGGTCGGAGTTTGCCAGAATTCGATGGGTTATGGCCATACCTTCGAGCAGCGGTGGGGTCACTGGGAGGCGCCGGCGCCGGTGAATTTCTGGCCGAGGGGAGAGGAAGGCGGCGCGGTCTTAGGGGTGAGGTCCGATCTGGACATTGGCGTACGGAAGTGACGCGGTGGCAACGTGAGCATTGGTGGCTGCAATGTGCTCAAACAGGCTCTAATAGGGTTTGCATGTGAGCAAAATGATGGTGATGACGTGTCTCTCTCTCATCTTTTTATTTAATTTGAATTTTATTATTTTCAACCTTCTAATCAACATAACTTTTTCATACGAGGTCTGATTCATGCGCGGTTCATTCCGCTGGGATCGTATCGAAAATCCGGACATTTTGACGCTAGTTTGGACGAATTCTGAGACCGTTTAAATTTTGGGCTTAAATTGAATTTAATTTTGATTTAAATTCAAAGGTGAGTGTTTTAACCCACTCACAACTTCTAAAATTTCTTATGTTTGTTAAATTAAATTTATGATGTAATTAGAAATTTATTATGGCTATTTGGTATATTTTAAATCATCATCTCAGTTAACTTGAATTTATTTGAATTAAATCGTTATTTAATTTATTATTGAATATAAATTGCCAGTTAAATACGTGTTATTGATTATCAGTTCTATATTGATATTTATTGATTGATTTGGATGATGTTTGTAATGGATGTTGATTGTTGATATTGGATGAATGGATGTTTTATTTTATATCATTATAAACTGCAAGTTCACTATGGGTTGAAATGATACATACCCGAATGATCAATAGATTAAGGAAAAATCGTTATGGGTTGAAATGATAGACTCAAATGATTTTATGGATTTTATTATTAATTCGAGATTGCGGTTTGAAATGATATATAACCGCAAAATTTTAAATTTCGAATTGAAATGATAAATATCCGTATCACTTGACCCTAAGGTAGAAAATTATATACGGATACCGGATTGGTTAAATTTAATGATTTTGAACTTCTTAATTTTTGAATTAATTAAATGATATTTTGAAATAAAATTTGATTTATGTAAATTGAAGTATTATTGAAAAATCAAGTTTATGATGAAATGTGAAATGGTTTAAAAGGAATTGATTTAACAAATTAAATTGGAAGTTTAAAGTTAAACTTTTAAGTATAAATGGAATTCTATCGAAATTAAGTTATTGAAGTTGTTTGAAAATAACTTTGAAATATTTTGAAATAGAGTAATCCAAATTGATATTTGAACATGGATTGAAACGATATGAAATTCAATAGTTTATTGAAATGTTAAATTGAAAGGTTTGGAATTTGGTTTGTTGACTTGGAAATTGAAAATGGTCCAAATTCGTTGAAATGAAATGAATAGTTTAATTTGATATAAATTCCAAATTCATGTTTTAATATAAACTATTTTAAAAATATATTGTTAGTTCAAAATTTCTAATTATTAAGATTTCAAAGTATTAAACTATTTTAACCTGTATTAATTATATTAAATCATTTTAACCTATTTTAAACCATTTAATTTATTTAAACTAATTAACCTGTTTTAACTTAATTTAAATCTAATTAATCTATTTTAAAGCTATTTAATCTATTTTAATTATATTTAATCTATTTTAAATCAAGATTAACTATTTATAACTATTTAAAACTATTTTTTCTAAATTCCAAACTAAGTAAAATGGATGGGTTTATATTCAAATTCTCGATTTTTTTTAAGTGAATATGGTTAATGATGTTATAACCTAAGTTGGGAATTAAATAACATATTTGGTTTAATATGATATTTTGAAATGAGAGTTTAGCCTATTTTGGAAATATGACTTTTGAAAGGAAATATAATTTCGAACTATGATTTCAAAGGTGAATATGATTTCGGAAGTAAGTAATGATTTTGAAAATGATATGATTTGAATTGAATATGATATTTTGATATCAATTATGAAATGGTTTTGGAAATGTAAAAGAACCATCCGGTGTGTAATAAGCGATTGGTTGTTAAAGAGGCCGGGATCAGATATTGTCATACTCTCTGCCAATACCGAAAACCACTTTGACAACTGTGTACGCGGTGGAGATTCCAGAATGAAGTAGGATGGTTGGCGATGATCCTATATGAGGTATATACGTGGACCTGACTCCCATGAGTTAGCTTAAGGTAGCTAAAACAGGAGCAATTGACGGGCCAAGTGATTTCATTCCTCCGATCGGGCACACTCCTTCGATACTATATTCTGACTTTGCAATTGATTTAGTGGCCACCCTCGATTTTTGGTTTGGGAGTGTGTTTTGAGGTGGGCGGTAATAGATGCTATGCGTTACCACCAGTCCGGAAGTGTAATTGGTATATCTACCCTGGCATTACCTAGTTGTGCCGTGTCACCTACCCTATCGAGACTACTACGAGTTTGTTTTGTACCATACCTATGGAGTGCCCTCTGACGACGTCCAGTACGGACGGGATTACGGTACTGTATAGACTATAGGAATATATAAAAATGTGTTAAGGGGGAAATGGGTAATGCCTTAACGCTATTTTAATAGTTTATCTTACTGTACACATATTATAATAGCATATTGTACTACATAGTAGATAGTTTAACGGATCCTTAGGAGATGTGAATCCCGAACATCTCTTAAGTTACTGCACTCACGTTAGACACTGGATAAGAGATGTCAAACCCCGTAAACATTTCTAACGCAGTTCCACTTATAGTTATTTACCGTTGATTTAACTCACATAAGATCTATTAGTTCTGATTCGAGTGTTTTGTCTTTTCAATTTGCTCGGGTCAGCCTGAGCATTCAGGATTTGAAGACCTTATTTCTGGAGGACGAAGACGAAGGTTTGTACTACTATTATTTACTATATTTATTCCACTGCATCATACTGTTCCGCTGCATTATTTATTTATCTCTGATATGTGTAACTCTGAGTTTGTATTGTATAAGTATAATCAAATGTTTTGTATACAACTTCATGAACTGTTATTTGATTATTGTATTTTGTCATTCCACTGTGAGATTCTGTTTTTTTTTCTTTCTCTGCTTATGCTTATTTACCCCATAACAATCCGCCCTTCTGTATGGTTTGAGTCGGCACGTGTGTCTGCTTAAAACGTACAAAAAAGGCGGGATGTTACATAGAGATTAAGGGAAAGCTGCAATAGAAGGTACAACTGTTATTTTTTAGAATATTATTCATACGTTATTTGACTGAAAAGCATCATATTCATTTATAGCTAGAGATGTAGTTAAGTCCTAGAGTCTAAAAACCTTAGTCATTACATAGGAGAATTGTTTGGTTAAGGAGTTGTAAGGGGCAGGATATGTACACCCCAAAACACAGTCGAGTTAAGTTATTTATATTCACTGAGTCTACCACAAGATGAGCTCTCGTCTGTACCCGCAGTTCGAAATTTCCTGATGTTTTTGAAGAAGTCTCTGGTCTCCCGTCCCAAAGGGAGATAGAATTTAGGATCTATTTAGAGAAGGACCCTAGACCTCTTGATCTTCCATTAAGGCACATGTCCACCAAAGAAAGGCGAGAATTGGATAAATAGATTTTGGAGCTGTTGAAGAAGGGATTTATTCATCGAAGTACTTCTAAATGGGGAGCACCTTTTATCTTTGCCACTAAAGCAGATGGCACTTTAAGGCTATGCAATGACAATAGAGAACTCAACAAGCTGACGAAGAAGAATAGGTATCCCTTACCTAGAATAGATGGTTTGTTTAACTAGGTTGTTGGAGCTAAAATCTTTTCCCAATTGGACTTAGTCATTGGTTTCCATCAGTTGAGAATAACTAAGGATAGCAAGCAAAAGATCACTTTTTGCACTCTAGAAGGACTATAAGAATGGGAAATGATGCCTTTTAGGTTGACGAATGCCCCCACATACGTTGAAGATCTAATGAGTAGAGTCATTAGAGGGCAGCTAAATAAGTTAATCATAGTATTTGCGAATGAAATTCTAGTGTTCTCCAAAAGTGAGGGTGAGCATGGAAATCGCTTAAGGGAGGTAATATGGACCTTGAGAAGGCATCAACAAAAAGATAAATTCTCAAAGTTTCACCTTTGGAAGAAGGAGGTGAGATTTCTCATCATATTATTTTCGAGAAGGGATTGTCTATGAATCCTTCAAAAGTGGAAGCTATTCAAGACTAGAAGATCCCAAAGAATGCTGCGGAAGTTAGGAGTTTTCTTATGCTGGTAGGTTGCTATAGGAAACTCATTAAGGACTTTGCAAAGATAGCAGTCCTGCTAACTCGCTTAACGAAGAAAAATCAAGATTTTGCATGGGAGGAGAAATGAACGGAAGCATTCAAGAAGGTAAAGGAGTTTTTGAATGGTGTGCTAGTACTTACCATTCCTATGGGATGAAGCCTTTTGCCGTTTACACCGACACATGTGGTATGGGATTAGGAGTTGTTCTGATGCAAGAAGGTAGAGTGATAACCTATGCAGTAAACAATTGAAGGACCATGAGAAGAGATACCTAACTCACGACTTGGAGTTAGCAGCTGTTGTTTTTGCTTTGAAGATGTAGAGGCACTATCTTTTGATGAAGAAAGGTTTGAGTTATTCACCGACCACAAATCCCTTAAATACCTACTTTATCAAAAAGATTTGAATCTTAGGCAGTAGAGGTGGATGGAGTTCATAACATCATATGGCTTTGAGATACAGTATACCCGTGGAAGGGAATCTCGTCACCGATGCCTTTAGCTAGAGTCATGCTACTCTTGGTGACATTTATGAGTGGAGGCAGTTGGAGTTTCTCTCGATTGTCAATTTCCAACTGCCAATGGAACCCAATCTAGGCTATTTGGCTGCTATGGAAGTTAGGCTAGCATTGGTGTACCGTATTGAGCAAGAGCAGAAGAAAGATGCGACGATAGTGGGCATTTTGGACAAGTTAAGTAGAGGAGAGCATTTCCCCCATAGCGGTAGGTATGCGGTAGATGAAAGTGGATGTTTGAGAAGAGATGGACGCCTTTGTATTCCTATGGTAGAGGACGTTTTAGAGGAAGTTTTGGCTGAGTGACACCATTCTTGATGACCACTCACCCTGGTGGAGATAAAATGTATAAGAATATGAAGCGAATTTTCTATTGGCTAGGGATGAAAAAGAAGGTGGTGGAATTTGTCTTTAGGTGTTTGACATGCCAAAAGATAAAGGTCGAACAAAGGAAGCCCGGAGGATTGTTGTTAACACTGGAAGTACCAACTTGGAAACGACAGCATATATCGATGGATTTTAAAGATGGGTTACCTAGAAGCCGAAGAAGTAATGAAGAAATTTAGGTAATGGTGGGTGGACTCACTGAAAGCACCTACTTTATTCCTATTAGGAGTAATAGCGCTACAGCATCTCTAGCGCAAACTTATATTAAGGAAGTAGTACGATTAAAAGGAGTACTAGTTAGCATTATTAGTGATAGGGACCATTTACTCACTAGCAAATTTTAGAGGAGTTTGTATTTAACTCTAGGAACGACGTTGAATCTTAGCACTGCTTATCACCTGCAAATCAACGGTCGGACGGAAAGGGTGAATAGGATTTTGAATGATTTGTTGAGAGCTTGCATCATGGATTTTAGAGAACATTAAGAGCCGCACTTACCCTTAGTAAAGTTCATGTACAACAATAATTATCAAGCAATGATTGGCATGGAACCCTTTGAAGCATTATAAAAGGCCATGCAAATCGCCTAAATGTTTATTGAAAATCACTTACAAAATTCTATTTGGACCAGATTTGATCCGCGAGACCTCGAAAAAGATAACAATGATTAGGAAGCGAATGAAGGCCGCATAAGACTGTTAGAAATCCTATATTGAAAAACGAAGGAAGGAATTGGAGTTTAGGGTAGGAAACATGGTGTTCGTTAAGGATTCTCCTTTTAGGAAGGCTATAAGGTTTGGTACATCGGGGAAGTTGGTGCTGAGATTTGTTAGGCCTTTCCCGATTATAGAAAGGGTAAGGAAATTTGCATATCAAGTAACGCTTCTGGATAAGTTAGCGAGAATTCATAACATTTTTCACGTTTTGAACTTGAGGAAATGCCTGCACAGCATAGTCATCATAGTAGAACTTGATCAATTAGTAGATATTAAGACGGTGCTGATAGCACCCCATACCACTACATGCATAACGGAGCATAGAACAGGAAGCTTCGTAGCAAAGAAATGCTAGTTCGAGTACAATGGGGAGATAATCTAGGAGAAAGCACATGGGAAACTGAAGAGAAGATGAAGGCATCTCATCTTGAGCTTTTCTTTGGTAAATTTTTCTCTCTTCAAAATTTAAGTTTTTGGCTTCTATATTGGATGGTAGATGGTAGGGGACAGTTGCCACACTTTTTACTTTTGTTTTTGCACTCATGCGGAATTTTATGCAATAGGATGCTTGCGTACATGCCTATATGTCATGATCTTGCATTCATGCTAGGACTGAGCTCGCCTGTAGTATGTTGCATACATAAACACATTACACTTTTTGCTGAGTAGATGGTTGTGTAGATAACTTGATTGTATAACATGGTTGTAGAGTGCGCGTTACACTATCTATCCCTTAGGGATTTTATAGACGAATCCATTTTAAGTGGGGAGAATGTAACACCCATAAAAATAATAAGAAATTAATTAATTAATAATAAGGCTAAAAATGAAAATTTGTAAATGTCAGAATTTGGCCATGAAAGTTACATCATTGCGATTGTGGTGATTTTCTGATCTACTTTCATATATAAAGTTTTGTAATCGGAGCTCAAACGGAAAGGTTATTGACGTTTGAAATTTTCGAAATCAAAATAATTCAAATGAATTTGAATTTTTAATTTAAATAACATTAAGATGGATAATAAAATGGGTAATAACATTAGGGTAATTTAATGTTGAGAAAACGTTAACATTGGTATTAAATATGGAAGTAAATAAACAACTTAAATGGCAATAAATATACGTCTAAACACTAGGACTGGTCGACTGCCTCTCTAGGGCCGGTCGACCGCTAGGGAGGATCGGTCCACCAATGAAGGTATGGCGGTTAAGGTTTTGTTAGGTGTGAACGACTCGGGGTTTTATATTTTAAACCGACTTAAATCCAACGGTCCTAACATCTTCTAACCACTATAAATAAGAGGCTAGCACCCTTACTTTTATTCACAAAAATATTTGGGACACTAGCGGAGCTCTGTCAGTTTTCTTCCTTGGTTAGATTTAAGAGTTCAAGTTCAAAGGGAAAAAGGTAATATGTTTATATAGATATAAGTTTTTCTATTTTTTATTCTTTCTCAATCTCTGAATTCTGAATCAAATGTACAACTTAATTATTGTACATTTCAAAGACAAGAAATCTGAAGAAGCAATTAGAAAAAGGCGTAATCAAATCCAAATGGAAGCAGGAAACCATTTGTGAGTGAAAAACTTAGTTTTTCACATTTTAATATTTGTATAACAGAAGTTTGGATTTGGTTTATGCCTTAGGGAATTTTGTTCATGAAAAACCTAAAACTAAAATCCTAAAATTCCCTGAAACGAAATGTTAATTCTTATTTCTATTGGAGCCTCAATTGTTTTATATTAAAATAGTAGAATTTATTTTGTTATTGCAATTTGAATATTTTATATTCTATTACACTTTCGACTTTTCTCTTTTGTTGTGATAAAGGGTTCTAAAAGGAAAATAAGTTAGGAAATGACATGTAAAGTATGAATTCCCATATTCATAGTTTGCACTGCCTATTTCGTAAATTAAATATGAACTCCTTTTCCATTGTACATGTAAAAGTTGAATAGAATATAAAGGGTTTAAATTGTAAGTATTATAAGTGTCGATTCTACTCTATTAATATAAAATAAGTTTGATATTTGATTCTATTTTTTATGCAAGTCTATTGTTTGGCTAAGGATATTAGCCAATTTGTAAGTTATTGATTGGAGTTGCTCATATAAATCGAAAGTTTTAACATTTAAAATGATTAGTATAGGATGCAGATATCTATGCATGCTTAGGAATATTTAGCTAGCCTAAATTACGTACGTAAAAAATAATATTAGCGTATAAATATATTATTAATGTATAATTAATAACGTATTAATCTTATCTTATAGAATAAACAGGTTAGTAATTTGCATTAAACCCCATAGGAAGGAAGTAAGGATAATCATGAAAATTAATCCTAATTAAAGGCGGAATAAAGAGTTTTCCTTATATGGCCTTAATGTAGAATGCGGTGAGGTATATATGGCAGTACATTAGGAGAGAGGAATTATGACTAAGTTATAGGGATGCAAGATTAGTCAAAACACATAGAAGTCTGTCCAGATAATTTGACAAAAGAAGTGTGACTTTAGGACTGATGTAAGACATTGTCTATAATAAATACCCATAGTGAACGCGATGTTAGTCCCAATTTTATAGGGTAGGTCTGCCCAGCTAGTCTGGCTACAGGCACCTACAAATAGTCAATTTAATGTAAGACTTCACGGATTGGGTTATGGATCATATAATGTGGAACCTGCTTCTGGGTCGGGGGTATTAAGTTGATGTTGTAGGGTCCACCTACTTCCCACTTAAGAAGTATTAAATGGTCGAGATTATCGTTTAGGTGCGGCATTGGGGTATCTCGAGAGGGGACCTCTTCGGAGTCGAGGTATTAAATGGCTATTATAGGGTCCACCTCTTTACATAAAGAAGTATCAAGCGACCTAATGAGATTTTGTACGGTGTCAGTTAGAGAGTACCAGCGAGGGGTCCGCCTTGGGTTAGATATATTAAATGATAGTTATTTGTTAGGATACATGTATTAAATGGTCAGAGTCTGTCTAATTCCCATTAAAGAGGTATTAAGTGGCTCAGGTACTTTCTCTCACATTGTTAAGACATGATTAACGGTGGTTGCATTGGACTGGAAAGGGCCTTGGGCCTACAATTGAAGGTACGTTATGGAGTTGGACTGGAAAAGCCTTCGGACTTATAGTTAGAGATATTCTACGTAGGATATAATATATGATACCTAAGATATATTTCTTATATAAATGATATTGCCCAAATACTATTGTGGTAAGACTTGAGATTTTCATTCACCATACATTGTTGTTCTGACCCCCTCATCATTACAACACATAGGTTAGTGGAGACGATACCGATTGAGAAGATGAAGGCGGGGGTGAAGACTTGTGGTAGTTTATCTATCTATTTATGTTTTCGATATATTTTGATGTACCCTGTTTTAGACATGTTGTCATTTTAGGATATTGTATTTTTTATATTTAAGATGATATGTTTATTTCTGAGACTTGAATTTTTATGAAATGGGCATTTATTTCTAATATTATATTTTATCATTTTTGTTATGTGATTCTGATAACATAGATAGATAACTCTGTATATTGTTCATCGTATCAATTTTACAAACCAATAGCCAACTTTGGAATGAGCCTAAGGTTCGATGGGCTTTTATTAGGTCGAAAATTAGGCCCGTTTCGAGGTGGGTTGTTACATCTATTAATACCAAAATGGTTCCATAAACTTCGTTGTATTCACCAATGGGTTATCACCGACATGGACATGTGTATTCGATACACATGAAGTATGTCTATGATAAGCTCATAGAGTATAAAATGGAAGTAAATAAAATAATGTGCAATAGAAAATAAAATTGATTCGACTAGATCAAATAGGTGAGTATATTGGAAAGAGTTCGGAACGCACCCAAAAATGAATAAAGATTCAATCTTAAGAGTCGCACCTTCCTATGATACATAATGATGTATCGATAAGGAGTAATTGAACTTTGTTGACTGAAGTACGATTAATTATTAGTAAAGTTGAGTTAACTTCTTTATGTAAGGTTGTGTACTTAAGAGTAGTACACAAGATTAAAATTAATTTCATCTAAAGAATGGTTTACAAAATCATACAAGATCGGGGTTTATAAAAAACCATAATATATTCAAGGCCAAGGAGTTGGCAGGTTGTGCAAGTCGTAATAATTGTTCGTAAGGGATCTTGTATGAATCGACCCAAAAGGAGTTTGGGAATGATCCTTAATGGATGATCAATTTATTTTTTGAATATAAATGTTGTAAACTAAAACCAAATCAATTTATATATAAGTCAATTCATAAAATGTTTATGAATATAGTCCGTTGCACTAAGAAACAACTATTGTTTTAAGAAATACCAACTTCGTAGCGAAGAAATTCTTTGACAAATTATTGGTAGTAAAATGGATTAGGATACGATCGAAGAAATTCTTTGACAAATTATAACGTACTTGGAATATGGGGGATGAAATGAAATTAAGCTAACCAAAACGAACACATCGCATTAGAGTGTCTAGTAAGTATTCTCACACATTGAAGAGAAATTATGAGTTTCTTATCAATGTCGAGAATAGATCATTCTCAGTTGTCAATTAAGCCATTAAGGGTGTTGACTCTACGATATGGTATGATGCAAAAATCCAAAAAGTATCCAAGTATGTTATAAAAATATGATTTTGGTAGTTGTACCTGAAGGGATATGATCCATCGACCATGAATGAGTCTTCAAGGAAAGACTAATGTAGTTGGAATATGATGAGCAACGTTATTAAGAATAACATCATAAATTTCAATTGCTGAAATTATCATAATAGATTTGTTATTTTACAAGATCAAGCTAACTCGGATTTGCCCACAAAATGATCGCTTGGTATGACTTTGTGTTTGATACATATGTGTTAAAATGGAAAATTCTAAATAATGATTTAGAATGGACTGTTTGCACATAACAATCAAAATGACTTAAAGTCGGTGGAAGCGATATTGAGTTTGTGAGTTTTAGGATATGATCCAAGTAATGATACGTTCGTATCCTTTTATAAGCATCGAAATTGAATAATATTTTGATAAAAATATCGAATAGTTTGATTTTCAATCAAAATGGGGAAAAAACGCGTGTCCATAAGAAAGAGCCTCTAAAAGGTACATAGATATTTCTATACTATAATGGACAACATACTAATGATTTTTAACGATGTACCTATATAAAAATCAGTTCCAGTTTGGTTGCTTAGTACGTGATACTGGATTTGTAAACTATATCTTTTATAATAAGTATAAGGATCTTAGAATATTCCAAATGATATGCAAAGACACCTTATTAAAATGTTTAAAATGGAACATGTAAGATGGATTCCTTATGTATTGACAATATGAATTATTATACATGTTGTATTACGTACAATATCATATTTTGCTTATGTATTTGATCAATAAAGCAAATATCAAATCCAAATTAAGATCACTAAATGGTAGTTTAGAGTATTCTCGAGTATTTACGAAATGCTAAAGAATTGTTTACAAAAACAATGGACACCTTATAAAGGAGTGTTCAGATTCAAACTTCATAAGCGCTATCGAGCATAATATGTCAATATAAAATTCACGTTCAAACCATAAATAATAAGCTTTAAGTTGGAAATTTTACAAACGAATGATTGTGGCTGATTCAAGGAAAGGCTATGTACATCGTCTTGAATAGCGCCATAGTAAAAGCAATGTATAAATATAAATGGGCTAATTTGTAACTGAGTTAGGGATGATTCCAAGTATTAAGAATACTAATCATTGTTATATGATAACAATGTAAAAATAAGAGCTCACTAGAGGCTGAGAAACATACAATAGTTTCACATGATAAAGATAGTTTATAAGCATCAGAGAGAGTTGTGATAACGAAGATAATTAAAACAACTTAGCGGATCCATTCATAAAGGGTCCAACTAGGACTGTCAATGGATACCCGAAAAATCCGAAATCCGTCCGGATCCGTATCCGAAAAATGGATATTATCTGATATCCAAAAAGCGGATGCAGATATCCGATATCCGAAAAGAAAATTGGATGCGGATGCGGATATGGGCATATCCGTATCCGAAAAACATCCGTCCGATCCGAAATTTTATGTGTGTTGCCATTTTGTCATTATGTATGTTGCTATTTTATCATTTGAATTGATGTAATATCGTGTAAACTTGTTTGATATTATGTGTGTTGCCATTTTGTCATTTGAAAAACTGATTAGTATTGTAGTGTGTGTATTGTCATTTGAGAAAGTGATTGTTTTAGTTCAAAAATATTAGTATAATAAAAAATTTATTCAATATCGGATGCGGATATTTCGGATATTTTCGGATATCCGGAAATATCCACTTTTTATTTTCGGATGCGGATATTTTTGGATATCCGAAATATATCCGTGGATGCGGATACGGATGTTAATTCTCAGATTTCCGCAGATATCGGATGCGGATTCAGATGCGGATTTAAATTTTCGGATGCGGATGCGGATACAGCCATATCCGCATCCGTTTGCATCCGTTGACAGCCCTAGGTCCAACGCAATCAGTCCTCATCAAGCTAATTGAAGGGAATGGGATAGAGATTCTACAGTTGACCCAAGTGCAAGTAGGAGATTGATAGAGTTATGGGTATGCCCTAGGGGAAATTATGTAATTGTTACATATATCTAATTCCATAACCAATATTATTCAAAATAAAAGGTGTTTTCTTTATATTATATACTTGATATAATATGCTATATATTAATTAATTAATTTAAAAAAGTATATTTAATACAAAATCCATAGATGGTAGTTCTGTGATAGTAGTTACAATGCATTGTAACCATGGGTGCTTTATCATAATAAAATAAACATACCATTTTAAATATTCCTAATCAAGATGTATCGATACTAGATATCGATGCAATCGTTGAGATAAGAGTACGTAAGCTCTCCAAATGTTGAGTAGTGCATTACTCATGGATGCCGGGGGAACCAAGGGGTTACGTAATGATAGTAATTGGATAACTATGGAATGACTCACTCAATGATTTTATGTTGGTTAATATAACTAAGGTCAAATAAAAAATATCAATGTGATATTATTGCATAATTCTTTTGACTTGAGAATACTTTTGATCTTCAATGTGTATGCTTCACTTTGATTATAGTTAAACCATGGTACGACATCCATCGAACGACTATAGTTGGGTCGAGTGAAAGAATTGGAAGTGAAACACTATTCAAGGGAGGATTCGTCTCCTCGGTTATATGAGGTTAGTATCACGATCAAACAAAGCCAACTCAAAGTCAAAGTCTCTGCCTAGAGCATTTCACTTGATGATAATTGTTATTATTGAACTATGGACTTTTTGTTTGGACTATAGAGTTGAATATGGATAATACTGGAATTTTGATAATTACCAAATTCCATAAGTCCAAACTGATATAGTTTGATGAAGAGAATTCATGTAAATAATTATCACTACCAGGTAACGCTTAATAAAGTAAAATTAGATTTTATCGACTGGCCATAAGTCACACCACATGCTAAGTGAAGTGAAAATGTTAATATTCAAATTGTTCGATATTAATTGCTAACCAAATTTACACCTAAGAGTCACACAACTGAAACATTGAATACCCCTTTTACCACCTGATTTAATTAATTTGTAATTGTTATAAATTAAATAATATTTATGAAACATTAATTATAAAAATTTATTTAATGTGTGTTGTATAATGTTAAACAGAGTGTTCTATAATAGTTATAAATATACTGATCGATATGCAATATTGGTACGCGTTTAAATTGGATTTAAATGCAGCATCTGTTGTTTGGGCTTGAAATATTTTTAAATCCCAAAAGAGGGCTTGCATAGTTGGCTATAGGATGGACATACGTGAGGCGGCCATATAATGATATCGTGAGTGGTTTTTTGAAAAGGAACAAAGGAGAGAATGTGTAAGAGAAAAAAGAGGATATAGATCCACTTTTTGCTCTCTTAACTTTCTTTTATATAAGCCACATCTCCCTCACTTAAGTAATGACCTTTTGGATTGTCCATTTCAAAAAACTACGGCCGATCATATACTCCTCTAAGCCCCAAAAATCAAAACACAAAATCAAATAATTTTTTTTTGATTCAATCATCCGTGGTGAAGCGGTTCGGAGCTAGCAACTTTAGAATTGAAATTGAATTCAAGGTTGTTCGTTCTTCGCCTTAATGTGTATGAATTAGGCATTGGTGAAATGTATACTTCTGATTTAATAATGTCTAATTCAATTTTTATATCATAATTTTGGTAGTTAGCCGTTGTTACGAATCTGTATCGATATATTGTCACATAATTTGAATGGTTGTTAATATGTGTCTATATATATGGAAAAAAAATACTTAATATGCTCACGGGTTGGTAATTAAAAAATTATTATTATCATTTTTGAAATTAAAAACATATCTATATTTGATCATTTCTAATTTAGTTGAAACATTTATACATTAGATTTAATATTTTAATGTGTATATATATATGCATGATTTATATTTTATAAAACTTTAGTGACATTCAAATGCTCACGGTTTTAATAATAAAATTAATACATATATAATTTAAAACAAATTTATGTAATTAATAAATATGTATATATAAGATATAAATAATATAATATACGAAAAAAATTTCGCAAAGAACATTATCATTTTAATATCATATTTTAGAGAAAAAAAATTAATTTTAAATGATTTTTCGTATGGAATATTCGAAAGAAACTAAACAAAAAATTATTTTTTTAAAACTGAAACAAGAAAATTATTTTATTTGAGCCAAGAGCAACATACATAAATTTTAATTATTATTACATATTTTATAATATTTTATAAGTATTTATTTATATGTAATATATACGTATATAGTTTAATTTAAATATAAAAAAGATTTATTACAACTTCTGAAACATACATACATACAAACATGTGTGTATATATATAAAATATTGAAAATATTTTGTAATATAACTATGTTTTACATACATACATACATACATATACATACATACATACATACATACATATATATGTGTGTGTATTATATCTTCATATATACACATATATACATTTAGACAACATATTTGTATATGAGAGGGGTTAACATGTCTGTTGCGATGTAAATCTCAATATCTATTTGTCAAATCATGTACACATTATCCTGTTGTACATGCACATACGCACATATGTGTATATGATAACATATATATAATATAATAAAAAATTATATAAAATAAAACTTTATTTGTTAATTAACTAAAATATTGATTTTATTTAAAAGAAATTTAGAAAAGTTCTAAATGAGTTTAGACTACAAAGAGCCATTAAAGATCCAAACAAATAAAAAAATTGAAATTAATCTCATTACTCCACTGCACGCAGACTCAGTTCCAACAGATACACTAGTGACCCTAGTCATATTCATTGGATAACTGTGCAAAGAATTTTAAAATACTTGAAGGGAACCATCAACTGTGGTATTTTGTACGGTGGGTACCCAAATGCACTAGAAGGATACATGGATGTTAGTTGGAACACTGAAAAAGCGGATAATAATAAGTCAACTAGCGGACAGACATTCATTCTAGGTGGGGAAGCGATATCACGTGCTTTAAAGAAACAAACATGTATAGCTAATTATACCATGGTTGTTGAATTTATAAATTGGCTTCTTGTAGCAAAGAAGTGGAATTGTTAAGGAATTCACTATTAAAAGTTCCTATGTGGACAAAACTAATGCCTACGATATATGTGTATTATTATATTCAAGCAACACTATCACGAGCATATAGCCAGGGATATAATGGAAAATCTAGGCATATTGGCCTAAGGCATAGTGTGGTAAGACAAGTGCTTATTGATGTAGTGATTACCATAGATTTCTTGAGATCTTGTCAAAACTTGGTATATCCACTTATAAAAGGATTTGCAAGGGACTCGGTGTTGAGAACATCAAGGGGAATGAGTTTAAAACCAATATAAAATAGTCGCCGATGGTGGAAACTTGACTCAACATAATGAAAATCATTATCTGGGTTCAATAAGCAAAAGTACATAATATGATATGATTAGAAGCACTGTAATATTAGTCTGAAAAACTAACACTATGTTCCATTTCAAGATACGTGCTTGGTACCTATAATGATATAGTAAAGGTTGTACTACTTAGTACTTCGTAGTTTACAACAGAATGACAACTGAAGTGTACAATTATAGGACACTTCTGATAAACCTACCTATATGAATGTATGAAGTTGGCGCCACCTTTTACGAGACTGTGGCTTGGTCTATAAGGGCATTTCATGAAACCGAGATATAAAAACAAGACCAATTCACATGTCGGCTGCTAAACTATCTGAATGAAAGAAAACGAGCGTGTGAAACACATCTGGTACGTCACATAGAATTGGTGGTTTAAGGCTTAGTCAATCACTCTATCCTGACGTGCTTTGATAAGTCATTACTATGTATAGATTCAAGTCCACAAGACATCTATACTTCTGCATGAATTTTTCTGTAATATATGACAAGAGAAATTTATTTAAAATTTGATTGAGTATTGTTAGTGTAAATTTTAATAAAATTGTGTGGTTATTTTATTTTAGAGAGGAAGAAAGAAAGAGGAGAAGAAGAGATAAAGAGAAGAAAGATGTGGAAACATTCCTACATTGTTGAGTAGAAGAAAATTCGTTTAAATATACTTCCCACAAGAGAATGGGTGAGTCCTTTAAGCATCCAATTACTTTATCTAGGATTGAAGAGAGATGCTATGCATGTTAACACATGCACGCCGCTGCCGTCTGTCCGACCGGCCTATCTGACCGGCCTTGTTGGGTTTGGGTCCAACTATATATTTGGACAAAATTATTTTATTTAAAATGGGCCCGTTTACAGACCAAGAACAGTTCAAATTTTTGAATAGCAGAACAGAGGCGGGAGTTGAACAGTCAGAAATGAAGAGATGCTTCATTTCGGTTGCAGTCGCGTCTATTGGCGGACAAAAGCGACTTTTGGCGAACAAATATGACCATTGGCTATATAAAGTCGCTGCATCCTTTTCTCAGATTATTCAGAATAGTCCCAATTTTTTTTTCTTTCTCTCCTCTCTGTCTCTGGTTTTCATTTTCAAAAATAACATTGGATTGTGGCACTGCAAATCGCAAACTCGAAACTCTAGTTCACTGCAGTCGTTCTGGAAAATAGATTGAATCGATTTCGGTAATGCAACAAATGGTGTAGCCAGGAATAATGTTTGGTGAGGTCAAATATTTAAAAGGTTTGGAGGTTTAGGGGCGATAGCCCATGAATTTTTTGTTGATTTCATTGATTCAAAAATTTCTCAAATCTGAAGTAAACAAATTTATTGATTATATTAACTTCATTAATTCAAGAATTAATGTATGCATAAATTCACTGTGATTAAACTCTATCATTGTTACACATTTATTCACAAAATTCATTGTCATTCAACTTCATCATCGTTACACATTTGCATAAATCAAAGCTTATAGGTCATTAATTCAAATTAAAAGTGGTTTTGGCATAAAATTTAGCACAATTTAAAGAAAATTTAGCACAATTTAAAGAAAATTTAGCACAATGTCGTTAATTTAAACCATGGGCAGAGCCACAGAGGCACGTATCAATTTCAAAATTAGGGCATAACTGATTTCATCATCAAATAAAAATTCACAAATCAATTTCAAAACAAAGGTTTACCTATAGCAACTGACAACGATGATGCAGCAGACGATCAGATGGAGTGAAGTGAAATGATGACGGAGCAGGCTTCCAACAGTGCCGATGAAGATTTCATGAACGAAATTAGATTTGTCAGCAAGAGAGGAGCAGTGACAGCGACGACGACGATATGATGGGACGACGTGATGAGGGTTTTTTAATTGGTTGGTCGACGATGGAGGAGCAGAAGAAAATTAGTTTATTTGTTTATTTGGTGTATGAAGATGGAATTAAAATAACTATAAGCTCAGTTTTTTTTGGCTGGAGGGAGGGAGGGGGGGTCTCGTGACCTTCCCGGCTAATATGTGCTTTCGCCCTGAATGCAACCATTATAAGTTAAAAGAGATTACTCGACTTCATTGTATTTTGAAAATGGTTTGTTGTTACTCTAAACACACATTCGATTGTTTAATTGGGTGAGGTGAAGATGACAAATATCGTCTTAAGGAAAACATCATCAACTGATCTCTGCTAGTTTCATCAATTCAGTCATTGTCTCAAATCCCGAAATCCAGGATTTAATCCATCATCAACATCATTATGTATTAGTAAATTAGTTGAGTGCAATAATGTGTGTATTTCGATTATTACTATTATAAGAATAATCAATAAACTTGTGGTTTATATCTATATAATCTCATGGTTAATTATTGAACATAATTTGTTACCTAACTTCTTTCAAGCTGAAAGTATAGCTCTGGCAAATTTGGTGAAGGACACAACAAACTACATTACATGATAAAACATAGTAAAAAGTTTCTGGTACAAATCTATGTCCAAATTTCATGTATTCAAAGATTCAACCATAAGTTACCAATCAAATAAATTGATGACCTTGAACTTTCTCACAAAAGGATGTTGCATCGACAATTAAAAGCTTAATATTAAACAAATATAAGTAACTTCATTTTCATGTGAACAAAAATATTTATTTTATAAACCAAATTCTATTATCAAACCATGCAAACGGAGTTAAATGCATTTACTTTTTTCCAATGGCATGGAGTCGAACTAGTTTAATTTGATTTCTTAATTAGGTTAGCTTATAGTAGCTTGTGCTCTTCTTCACAAGTGAAAAATTATGCGAATTATGTTGATTGATGAAAAATCTCACTGATCAAGATCTGTATTACAATATTATGCCTAATGAAATGATGATCGTCCAATAAAACTTTGTCAAATGATGTCATATTTCATCTTTCGATAATCTACTGCTGCACGAATAAAACTTTGCTTGACCAAACACTGAATGAATTTCGCGTTTGAAATTAAGATTTGATCACTCTAACAGTTCCAAGCGTTATCAATGAAATTATCCCTACTTTGCAGAATTGGTACAACCAAAAGTAAACATCAATTTCCTTGAGCAATGCTCTATTCTAAAACAAACATATAACAATTTTATCGCTTATAAGATATTATTTTATCATTTGAATTCCAAAATTATTCTATAAACATGAAAACTACTGATTTACTTTTAAGATATTATATGGCAAACGATACCAAACTAAATGAAAATTGAAGATATAATATTACTTTGTAGCAAGTTAAGAACAAAAGCTTTCAATTTTAAGTATACACAAGATCATATTTCTACCCTGGGTGTATAATACCTCATTTCCTCTACCACTCTTCAATATCAGTATCATAGATATACCAATCATATGTACTTGGACGATGATTTGAAGAATGATCTTTTGGAAGGAGATTTACCAACTATTTGCATCAATTTTGCCAACTCTAGAACTTTTGCCTCTTTTTCTGCCCTCTTCGCCTCTATTGATGCCCGTTTCTCATCTGCCTTCTGCTTAGCTACAGCTACTTCATTCTGCATTCTTTCTACTGCCTTTGCTCTTTTCTCTTCTATCTTTCTCTACATCATATTTCATATTTAATTAGCACTAAATTGATTTCCATCATGGATGTTCATGTCATATAGGTAATGTAGATTTTAGGTCTTAAAGACGAAAATGTTTGACACTTTTTGATTACACCATTCAAATACCTCACAGTCATTATTAATGCATGTCTTCTAACTTATTGTTATGCATTATTACTCAAATGTCAGGGAAACTTGCAAACCTATTCCATTGTTAAAGCATGTGTTGTTTGCAACTTGCAAATCCTCCACTAATTAGACGCATTTATGGAATTAATCTGGTATCCTTCTATCTGATATATAAAAATAAAAGAAATAGAGCTAGTAAAATACATTTCGTACAATGAAACCATACGGTTGAATTTAGAAGAACCAAATGGTTTGAATTAAGATCTTTCTAGGCATCGATGGTCTATAAATATGTGGTTACATAGAGAAAGAATGAACTCATTGGATTAAACAGTTGAGTTCTAATGTATATTTGCATTTCATTTTGTTTGAGAAATTCTTCATAATCTAAAATTTGAACAAAGATTCGAGTAGTTGGACATTTATATTATTATTAATACAATTGCACTAAATGTATCTGGTCTTCTCCATAAATTTCATACTAGAAAGACTGGTATGTCAAATGTATATGTGGGGTTCATATGGTAGGTTAAATTTATCATTGGGCATTGGGATCAAAAACTGATCAAATTTTCTTACCAATACTGGGTATAGATATAATGCTCACGTCATAGGTACACCAACTAAACTAATATTCGATCAATTTCATTGGATTAATCTAATACTTGTTAAAGAGCTAACATAGATAAACATCATTGCAATATAATATCAACATTTTGCATCTTATCATTACTAATTGATAAATGAATTAAAACATAAAGAACTCAGGCAAGGAAACACTGCCTTGCTATAATCTCGTTTGGCAACAACCTTTTTTGAAACTTTAAAGGAGTTTTGAATAGTACCTTCTAAATAGTTTTAAATTGTGATTTATAAGTAGAAGGGTATAGATGTATAATTTGACTTCTAAGTAGAAATATTTAGTCAAAATTGTCTATGAAATTGTTTCATAAGTCATAAGCAAGAATTAGTTGTTTCTAAAATTTCTACTTATTAGCTACTTTTGCAAGCTACTCTAGGAAGCTCACAACCATCAAAACTGAAATAAGTTAATTGTAAATAGTCTTGACTAGTTCAAGGAGTTGCAAAAAATGCTTTCTATGTTGTAACTCCACCAGATCGCACAAAAGCAATATTCTTTTCTACCTTTTGTTAAGTTGAATGATACAGTGATTTGAGGACTATAATAGAAATATAAACGATTCAAATTTCCATAATTCCATTCATTATGTGTCTGAGAATTTCCTAGGCAACTGCTTTTCATCAGCATTAACCACCTTCTATTTGTATCACTTAATAAACATTCAGGAAGAGTATAAAAAAACTGTTTACAATGATCATAATCTAACCAAATCAGAGGTTTAAGCAGCAATTACATTAAAGTCTTCATAGAAACTAAAATTAGAAAAGAGTAATTTGACCCAAAGTGCCTGATTGGATGATTCAGATACATATAAGTTGTCATTATTTAAAGTTTTATAAAACAAATCATCCAAAGACCAATAACTCCTTAAGTGATAAGTCTTCTGAATGGTAAACTACAGTTCTCGAGATTGAGTTCTCTATAACAGTAAGTTACCAGATAAATAAATAAGTAAAATAAATCTGTAAATACCTCAACCTTGTTAAGCCAAGTAGTAGCAGTTTCAACCTGACCTTCTTCCCAACCATTGATAATCGATTCCTGTCTCTTGAATCTGCTCTCGATTTTAGACAATTCTTCAGCCTCCCATGCTGATATTTTCGATTCTACTTCTTCGTTTCTGGCTCTTCCCTCTGATAAATTAGCTCTATGGACACTGCTATTGCTCTCTGCTCTAGTTATATCTATTGAAGAATCGTTGTTGCTGCTGTTGTTGCTTGGCACAACAGCCAAAGCTAAAGGATTGTTCTCGTTCGATTCTTGCTCTTGCGTATTGTTTGTGTTAGAAGGTGTGTTTGAATTGTTGTTTGTTTGTTTCCAGGGCTTTGAAGACATTATTGTGTTTTTTGTTGGTTGGGGAAAGTGGTTAGGTTGTGGTTTTGATAATTGATATTATTCCCAACTTACGTTTTATGATGAGTGGCAGCCAAATGAAAGCCTCTTTTCATTTTATCCCATGTATTTTTTAGCTGAAATTAGGAAGGCATCCCTATTATACTTTCATATTGTAAAGCGGGTCTCTGTCAAAGTTTCATTGTAAAGCGGGTCCCTGTTTTCTGGAAACGAAGAAAAATTATTGCTGAAATGTCAGCAACTTTTATAAATAAGTGCTGATATTTCAGCAACTATCTGTGTCAAAGTTTTATTGTAAAAACAAAGAAAAATTATCGCTGAAATGTCAGCAACTTTTATAAATAAGTGCTGATATTTCAGCAACTTTCATAAACTGTGTTCACAGTGTACATAAATGTTGCTGAAATATTAGCAACTTTTATAAATAAGTGTTGATATTTCAGCAACTTTCATACACTATGTTCACAGTGTACAGAAATGTTGCGGAAATGTCAGCAACTTTTATGAAATGTTGCATCATGCTCTGCAATAATCGTGAATAAAAAACAGGGACCTAATTTACACTGAAATTTAGTGAAGGACTTTTCGTGAATTTTGAAACTTAATAAGGACCTGTGCCAAAAGTACCCTATTTTTTAACTATGCATATTCTACTATTTTCCTTCGTTACATTTGTTATAATTAAATTCCGTTACCCGAACAGTTCGGTGAAATTTTGATGTTCGACGTTGCATTGTTGATTGAGTTTGGTCTTTAACCCACTGTTTTTTCTTTTAAATATCGACTTCTACTACTTAGAAGCACTTTTGTAAAAATCCTTCTGAATCTCTGACTAGACTTCATCTAAACGTTAGACGAAACTTACCGTTTAGTGATTTGCCTAGTCTCGTCTAGAAATGGTTTATTGTTTTATGTAAGAATGTAAACACGTAGTTAGACACCGGTTAAACATTATTCAAGATTCAATATCACGTGCAAGCATCAATGTGCTACTTTTAAGCGTTTGCCTCCTCGGCTACTTCAAGGCAAATCCAAAAGTCTAAATTTTCGATTTACATCACTTGACACTGAATAAAATATTAAAATTTGATGTAAAATACACAAGTTATCATAAACTCCTAGCTTCGATTGATTCTCGATTAATTCCCCCTTATACGGTTAGTTCCTAATCCATACATATCGCCTAGCGATTTTTACAACCTTGGTTAGAAGTTTTACCAACTAAGACAATAGTCACTAGCTTTATATTGGCGTTTATATTATTTTATAATCTGTGATGTATTGTCAATTGGTTGTATATCGTACGTGGCCAACTAACTCTAGAAATATAAAATTCAAAATTGCTTTTCCTTATTTTATTTAAACATGGATAAAATGAAGTATATTGAAGGGTATTTGGTGGTGCTCTTTACGATGGGTATATGAGTACTTATCCGTTTAATGTTAAACTATAAGTTATTAATATGCTAAAATAAGAATACGTAAAATTAGCTTCTAATGTACCTTGTAATTTTACAATCTTCGTGTTCGTGTTCAAAAAAGGAATCCTCATTAGATCAAATTTAACTCGTTAAAACAAGGGATTAAGAGGAAAAAATAAAAGGTTGAACCTTTAAAACCCCTAAATCTTCCTTTCACACTTGTTATATTGTAAAAAAAATCACGCTTTATGTATTTCTTTTCTCACATCATATTATATCAAATTTACCCTTTTACTTTCAGTTTCTTTTTCATTCACTTTCCACTCTTTACCTTTTTAAACTTAAGTTCGTGAAAACTAAAATCACAGTTATTAATTTTTATTGTCAGTCGTTGTAAAATATTAGTTAGGAAAGAAAATTAATTAAGAAAGAAAACCTACTCTAAATAAGTTTTATTTAGAAGGTATATTTGCTCTTTGATATAAAAACCAGGGGCAACAATTTGGGTTTTATTACGAAATTGGTTAAATGTATCTAGAACTTACTAAAGCCAACTGAAATCTTCTATAGTTTTTGTTAAGTTTTATATTAAAGGTATATTTGGTCTTTCGTATAGAAACTAGCATAACAATTTGGGGTTTTTTAATGAAATTGGTTTGAATTATTTGGAACTTGCTGGAATCGACTGAAATCTTTTATAATTTTTGTTAGTCGAATGGAGTTGGCATGAAATTAAATATAAATATGTAGCTATCTTTAAGCTTTCAATTTTACATTAAAGAATGGAGGAGGGGGAGCGAGGAGGAGGAAATGAAGAATATCTTGAGTGCTATGTTGATTGATGTGGAAGAATACTTTTGGTTTAATCATTTTTAGTGTTAACTGGGATGGAAAAGGAAAAATCAAGGTGTTAATATGTTTAACCAAAATAAAATTGCATGTGGGAAAGATGAACAAATGAAATTTTAAAAATAAAAATTATAATAATGTGGAAAAAAAGATAACTGTTATCATGCTTTTGAACCAAATCATATCTGGCCGGATCGGAACCAGAAGTCCTGAACCGTAACTTTGGAAACCAAAATTCAAGTAAAACATAAAGGATCAATGCAGAACCCTTCTTGCCACTTGAAGACAGCTAGCCATTTCCATATGAGCCAAGTGGTGAAAAACAAAGTCAAAAAATCCAAGCACAAGTGTCAAGTCGGTACCAAGTTGAATCCCTCAACTCGGTACCAAGTCATGGTACTGACTCAACCCACATACTTTAAGAAGTTGAAGTCCAAAAGCAAAGTAAAGCACAAAGTCGAAGGAATTCAGAAGTCGACACCAACTTGTCACGGTCAACTCGATACCGAGTTGACTTTCCACATGCTGATTTAGCTACGATCTCTTTCTGAAACCTCCTACCGGACGTGGAGAACATTGGAGAAGGGTTTGGAGCTTATCTCATTGATCTTCGTCTATAAATAGAGGGAGAGAGGCAAAAAAACATGATTATTTCTTTACTTTCTAAATTAATTGATTTTATTTTGACACTCAGTTTGATATTACTCGAGTTGTAAGCAACCGAGTTGTAAAATCACAGTTGTACAAAATCTCAGAAATTATAAACAAAGCTTAAGTGGACGTAGATCAGAGTATTTTTCAAACCACTATAAATTCTCTTATGTTATTTACCTCATTTTTCATTTATTTCTTCGTTAATCTCAACTTATAATCTGATTGGGTGTTTGTTCAACTTTTGGCCCAAACGTTTTGATGCTTTTACTAATAACTCTCAAAATTCTCACTCTTTGGATCTATCTTGAACCTTTGGATTGTTATAATCCATGAATTAGATCTAAAAGTTGTTCCTAAAAGATCCATGATTACTTTGATTTCTATAAAAATTTATCATTTGATCCAAGAAAGCTATGGCACCCAGAGTCGCCAAAGAGAAATAAACTGCTTCTACATCCATTAATGACGCTGAAAATGAAGGCTCTCAAAATAAGGAAGAGACAAATCAACACGTTGCTGTTGAAATTACAAGTGCACAAAAAATGGTGACTAAGGTTAATTTGGACAGAATAATGATGGAAATGAACAGAAAGTTGATGGAGAGCCAGAATGCTACGTTGAAGCAAATGAAGGAAAACATGGATTTGATTATTCAGCTATACCGGAGGTGTTGGAAGAGTTGTAAGGAGTTATCATTTTCTGATTTAGAAGAAGAGAGTTCTTCGTCGGACAAAAACCATAGGGATGAAAATCAGAAGATGAAGAGAAAGGAAGCTAGAACTTCGAAAATAGGAACTGGAAAAGTTCAATTTCACAACTCGGCACCGAGTCAACCCTATTACTTCGTACCAAGTTGAGATCCTAAGTGATGGTTGAGGATTCAGATGGTGAGTTGCAAGAAGAAAATGTTGTTGGTACTAAGCCAGTAGTTGGTGGCCAAATCTGTGGTGTTCAAACAACTACTACCGATCCATCCCAAAGCGAACGTAGAAGCCGAATGACTAGATGAACGGTTCCCAAAAACTGTAGAACCCAGATGTCATGGAACTAACGAGAGCATTTTTGGAGCCAACCACTTAGGGCAGGCCTTGATGATCATCATCTAGTCGATATGACGGATCTGGAGGATATAGAAGATATGGTTAGAAAGCTAGTGAATGGGAACCAGCATAGGGGCAACGATGATTGAAATTCATCGCCTAGCAGAAACCCGTTCACTGAAAACATTTTGTGAGAGGATTATCCTGAGAGATTTGTGATGCCTACGATGATGTCGTATAATGGAACGATTAATCCAAGACAACATCTTTAGAAGTATGAATGGCACATGGATGGTGCAGCAGCAACTTATGCCTCGTAAGATGTCGATGTTTCCCAATATTTCTTGAGGGAGTGGCTATGATGTCGTTTACTCAACTCGCACCGAAATCCATATCTTCGTTCGAACAATTGGCTTGGAAGTTTATAAAGTAGTTCGACTTCACACTTTTAGACCAAAGGACATGATGTCCTTATCAAATATTTTTTAGAGTCCCGGAGAGTCTTTGAAGAATTTTCTGATCACATTCAACACCGCTATCACTGAAGTGAGCAATGTCAAGAAAGATATTATATTGATGGCATTGATGCGAGCAATTGATCTAGATACTGACTTCGGTTAGTGGCTGAAATTGAAATCGCCACTGACCATGTAGGAGTTTTATAGAAAAGTGATTCAATATTCGCGCTTGGAAGAGGCAGATATGGCCATCGGAAAGGATGGTGTGTTTGTACCAAAATCGGGTACAACACTCTTCGGATGTGTTTGAAGAGATAAAATGAAGAAAATAAATGTAAAACGAAGCAGATCTAACAAATACACCAATACACAGATAAGAAAATGCACAGAAACACACGGATTTAGAGTGGTCCGGCGAATTGCCTACGTCCACTATGAAATGATTGCTATTTATTGAATTTCACCCGTTGTTTACAAAAGATTACAACAGTATAACTGAAGTTTGATAATCATTTCGGCAGAATATCGGCGTAGAGAGCCCAAAAGTCCTTTTTCTGTAGGCTCTGGGGCTCTATTTATAGGCGTAGGAGGCAAATATCTCACCGAGATCTCGGGAGACTTCTTTTGGCACGTGGGTGGCCCCACGCGATCGATCCCAGGCGATTTCGACTTGATCCGTGATCGATACAAATTTCGTATCGATCAAGACTTGCTCCAATCGAGTCAAAATTTGGCATGGACATTCTTTATGTTGCACGTAAGCTCCTGTGAAAATTTCGTATCATTTGGACCTGTAGATCATGAGATATGATCGATACGAATTGGAGTTTTTATGTCCGTGATCGATACGAACGAATTTCGTATCGCTCAAGACTTGCTCCAATTGAGTCGAAATTTGGCAGAGACATTCTTTATGTTGTACGTAAGCTCCTGTGAAAATTTGGTAGCATTTGGACTTGTAGATCTCGAGTTATGATCGATGCAAGTTTGGATTTCTCAACCGTGATCGATCAATATCTTGAGCATACGAACTCCAAATGACTTGAAATTTGGAACGTTGGCTCTCATAGCTTCGCTTGTCGTGTCATATCAATTTTAGCTCGATCCGGACTCGGACAAAATTCGTCGATATCCATAGTGAGCATGCGTATAACCGACCTCCAAGACGAACTGTCATTGGTTTCTAGTCAAGTTCTTGGTGTCATGGCCTTGCCAAAAGGCGGGATAACATTTGCCCCCCAAAGTACGTCTTGTGTTAACATGACGTGCTTTGAAATGCTGCATCCTTCATTCTGAAAAAGTTCTATCTGATTCGTTGAGTAGTTGTTATCTTTTCGTCAAGAGATGTAACCTTCGATTGATTTCCAGTAATATAAATGTTGATTTGTTGACTGCCAATGATTATGTAGTGCATTGTTGTATCTGAGTGTCGAGTGCTAGCGATTTGTTGTTCACTGTTCTAATTGTCATCAGGTGAGTATTCAACTCCTATAAATTTTTAAAATTGAATATTAGTTCGTCATACGCGTACGTATGTTAACCTGACTCTCGTTAACGTTTGCACGTTCACGAGTCGTTGTCAAGTTTTTTTTATCGAGTTTCACAACGATCCTCTCCTGGATCGATGTGAAATTCGAGTTGTAACAATGTTCGATGGTTGTTTTAAGTCCTTCCTTTGTGTCGATCCTCTCATGGATCGATCTGGGATGTTGGAATGTATGCTTCGTATCGATGGATACGTCATATTGGGTCTCGGATTGGTGGATACATGAGTAATGCTTTGTGTTGACGGAGTTGAACGATCTAGACATAATCATGCAGTGAGGCTTCACAGAGGATATGCCATTTCTCATTCCTTCATTCAAGAAGAATCCTCGATTATGGATAATCTTTGATAGGAGTCATCCATGACTCCTTTCCTAGATCCATCTCTAAGATCTAGTTGATCTTCATATGTCAATGCTTGGAATAATAAGTATTTCAACTGGGACAAAGTCTTCTTGCCGCGCATCCCCAGAACTGGCTAGCTTGGCCAGTGACTTAGCTTTTTCATTTTGTTCTCCGAGGATGTGTGTAATGGTGTAATAGTCGAAGTCGACTAGTAGCTTTTGGACCCAACTAGGATAAGGAGCAAGATATTGCCCCCTAGTCGAATAATCTTCCTTGACTCGGTGTACTACTAACCAGTAATCACATAAGATATGTAAAGTTTCCACTCCTAGTTTTCTTGCAAGTTTGAGCGCCTAACCTTCATACTTAGCTTCGTTATTTGTTGCAGGGAAGTTGAGTTTGAGGGCGTGGCAGATTGATCGTTCCTCAGTAGTCATTAATGCAACTTCGACGTTAGAAAGCCGATTATTGGAAGTTCCATCTGTGTACGTTCTTCATCGGTTAGACGGTTCTCCACTATTCTTCGGATAATCGTCTGATGTAGTGAATTCAGATATGAAGTACGCTAATGTTTGACCTTGGAGAGCTCTCTGAGGGAGATAAGTGATATCAAATTGGCTTAGCTTGATACTCCATTTGAGTAACTTTTCAGACATCTAAGGTTTCTATTGGACCTATCGTAATGGTTGGTCGATATGGACGTTAACGGGGTGAGCTTATCAATAGCCTGCCTTTATCATATACTGGTCTTTGGATTCGTTTCTCTTTACATAGCATTGCGATGCTTATGGCGTGTGTTGACACGGCCCGATTGATGTATAAATCTTCGTGATCCAAAGGTTTGGGTAAAATGGGAGGTCTCTTTAAGCGATCTATCAGAGCTGGAAGTGCATCAACGCAGTTGTTAGTTCATTCAAAAGTTCTCTTCCCTCTCTTGGTCAGGTTGAAGAAGAGAATTCACCTGTAGATGGTCCTGCTTGGTTGTCCTCGGTACATGGGTGTCTCTAACTGTCGGAATTTTCTAGAAATTAGTCTTGATTCCATGAGAATTGATGATGAAAACAAAGAATCTTTCTGATGTAATGGTGGAAGAGCATTTCAAAGGATCGAGTTTCATCCTGCATTTTTTAGAGAGCACTAAATACCTCTATCAAGTCATCGATATGGTCGTTTGATAGTCGTGATCTCACGAGCATATTAACCACATCTACTTTCATTGATCGGCCGATATGATTTTTTGAATGATCTGTTAATCGTCCTTTGGTAAGTAGCATAAGCGTTCTCAAGTTTGAATCCAGGGATTTCAGCATAGCACTATAGGCCCAGGTCAATAATGAAACAATTGTATTCCTGGTCTTGGACATGCTTCAGTATCTGATTGTATCTGGAGTTTGCATCCATGGATGTGAGTAATTCATGTCTGATGGTCAGGTCCATCAGTTGGTTGATCATTGGAAGTGGAAAGCTGTGCTTTGTCATACCCCATGCAAATCTGAGTAGTTGACGTATGTCCTCCACTCTCTATTCGTATTTCTTATAAGTAAAGGATTGGATACTCATTTTGGTTGGAGGGCATCATGGATAAACCCACTGGTTTTGAGCAGATTCGCCTCCTCTTTAAGTGCAACAGATCTCTCCGGATCCATGTCGCATCGTTTTTGTTCACCGAGACATGCCTCGGGTCGACATTTAATGAAGGGTTCTTCATGGCTGGTGAGAGTCCATATATATACATGAGATCGAGTCCAAGCGAACACATCAAGATTCACCTGAAGTAAAACAGTTGACTCTTTCTTCATCATTGCGCAGAGTTGTGATCTGATCTACAATACTCGTGATGGGTTGTAGGCGCCTCATGTGTTTATTTGCAATGGTAAATGATCAGGCTTATAAGGACGTTGAATCAAAGGATTAGTAGAACTTAGCCTTGTACTGCACGCTGCTACATAGCTGGCTCCAGCTTTGAGATTGAATTCACTTGTGTTTCTGAATGATGCGCTTTTAATTCAATGTACTCACGATCCATTGCTCATTGTAAGGGTCAAAATGATGATCAGTTGCCCATGAGTTCGGGTATTGATCCGATGATTCTATCTCTAGGCATCCTTTCAGTCATAACCTAGAGTTGTTATGAATATCAGGCATGGGCCATAGGTTCAAATTTTCATAGTCAACTCTTGGATAATCACTCTTTTGCCCCCAGTCTTGGGTTGGCGGATGCATTACGCGGACAGTCTAGTCTTGTCCTAGTTGTGTTTATACTGTAGTTCAAGATTTAAGAATCAGAGTTTATTGATGAATGGTTGAATCATATTAATCTTATCTTCTTGCTCGTTCCCCTAAATTTGGGGAATATCTCGATAAGTGGCAGGGTAGATAATGTCCGCTTCAATTTTGTATTCTATTCCATTGAACCATGTGATCGAGTTAACCAATGGAAGGCTGAGTCGTGCCTATCCTGCATTATGTTCTAGTTCTTTCCTTTAGGCAGAATACATTGTTACTTTGCCGACATTCGGACATAAGCTAGATTATGGACGGTTAGTGACATTCGCTTTGCTGCTTATGTCGCCATAATTTGGGCAAAAACTGAAGAGTGAATCGTCCATTAAGATACAATGCAGGATTGATGCTTCCCTTGTCGAATTCAGGGTAAGAATTAGTGTGCAGATGTTTAGGTTGCACTTGTTTCAAATTGCTCTTTTAGTCGGATCATGGTAAGAGTCAATGAATGAATGGTCGCGTTGCATTCATTTGGAGTTGGGTGATCAACCATGTCCATTTCGATTTATGTTCTCCCGTCAGAACTAGGGATAAAGTCAGCTCGAATGAGATCATGTCATGCTCATCTGGTCTCATGCTCTTCCTGACGGATCGAAGGAAGGCAACGGAGGACGAATGGTCAAGTCACACTCATTCGTGGTTTATTCTTCTATCCATGCTCTGTTGGTCAAAGGTATTCGATGGATGTTCGGGTCACATCGATTTGTAGTCGAAGAGGATCGATATTGACCGTCAATTCAACGGCGATGTAGAATGCTCAAACCTCATTTCCTATCGATCCAATGGTATGATATGAAAGGTGCAGATCGATATTGCTCGTCGATCCGGCGGTATGATATAATTAGTTGCCCAGAACTTCGGGCATCATTCTAATTGGTTAGCATTAAGGTCTCCTTGTATTCATTTCCTTAAGTTGTAAAGGACGCTAAGCTGGAGATGTAGCGAGCCACCTTTCTCTTCTTTCGGTGATTTGTACTTCTGCCCCCAGTCTTGGGTTAGCAGAGTTAGTTCATGGATGGTCTAATTGCACCTGTGGTGAGTTTATACTCCTCATGTTGAGTATAGGTCAGAGTTGGTGAATGAATGGTCGCGTCACATTCATACGTTTGTCTATTCTTATAGCCCACTGTGGGGATCAAAGTAAGTTGAAGGGCCATTAACCACACCTATTTGATGTTTATACCCCTGTTTGCACTCTGGGGACTAAGAGTTTTAGTAGAAAATGGTCGGACCGCGTTTTCCTCGGTCAATTTCTCTACTCCCAGTCAAGGGCAAAAGTCGAAGTGTGGTCGGTCAAATTACAACAACTTTAGTTTGATGCTTCTCCCACTGAACTGTAGGAAGGAATTGATTGGCGGATGGTTAGGTCACATCCGTCCATGTTGCACGCACAACCCGTTGGATCACAGGCGAGAGTTAGCAGATGAACGGTCATGCCACGTTCATTTGCGGTTCGATGGTAGTAATATCAATTCAGAATAGGACATCCAGTTAGGTCCGTTTTTCGAATCTACGCCTCCCTGTCGAATCAAGGAAGAAATTTTGTCTTGTAGGGTTGGAGTGCATCCTTATAAATTTACGTTATGGGTCCCATGCTGGGGACAAGAGTTGATGCATGGACGGTTATGTCACGCTCGCTTAGTGCTGGATGGTCGGATAGCATCCAATTTTGTGTGTTAAGTGTGCCCCCATGTCAGGGGCAGATTGGAAAGCAGACGGTCGAACCACATCCGCTTTTTGTACTACAGAACTTGATGAGGAACCATAGCCGATAGATAGACAGTCGAATCACATCCCTTTTGGTATTCATATTCCAAACCATGCTTTGAGGACTAGAGTTGGTTGATGGGTTGTTAGTCACACCCATTTGGTGTTTATACTCTAGCCTGTGCTTTCAGGACCGAAGTAAGTTGATGGGCAGTCATTCGCACCCAGTTGGTGTTTATACTCCAGTCCACACTCTGGGGACTTAGAGTTAGTTGATGTTTATACTCCAGTTCGCACTCTGGGAATCTGGAGTTAGTTGATGTTTATACTCTAGTTTGCACTTTGGGAATCTGGAGTTAGTTGATGTTATACTCTAGTTCGCACTCTGGGAATCTAGAGTTAGTTGACGTTTATACTCCAGTTCGCACTCTGGGAATCTGGAGTTAGTTGATGTTTATACTCCAGTTCGCGCTCTGGGAATCTGGAGTTAGCCGACAGATGGTCAATCACATCTGTTTAGGCTTTAGGATTTCGTTCACACTCTAGGAACAAGAAGTTGATTAGATACGTGGACGGTTGTATCATATCCACCCTGAGTAGGCAAGCGAAGTCGTTAGATGGACGGATCCATCCTCCTCGAGCTTGTAAATATGGAAGGCGAGGTCGTTAGATGGACTGATCCATCCTCCTCGGGTTTAGGTTGAACACGGGAGAAGTCGTTAGATGGACGGATCCATCCTCCTCGAGCCCATGTCCGTAAGTTTATACTCCAGCTCACACTCTGGGAGCCGGAGTTAGTTAGAGGATTGTCGTGGATCAATCCCTTATTGCCGCAGTGTAATGGCTTGTCCCTGAACTCGGGGTTTCACTTAGCGAGTGATCGGTGGGATCCCGATTAACTTCCACTTGTATGCCCCTCAATGAAGGATAAGATTTAGTTTATGGACGGTTGGATTGCGTCCATGTTCATTTGGATTTCGCTTTTACCAAACCTAAGGAGTAAGATTAGTGTTCTGGCAAGCTTTGTGCTCGAGCATAGGAAAGGATGGTCGAACTACATCCACTTTGAGTTGTGTATTTTCCCTTAAGTCGGGTGCAAGAATTGGAGAGCAGACAGTCGAGTCACGTCCAATTTATACTTTGCATTCTTTCGATCGAGCTAAGGAAGAGAGTTGAAATGACAGCTCGTGATGGTTAGTGAGTAGGCAGTCAATCGTTGATGACTTTAAATTGAGGGTTGGACCCTGATGAAGTTGGTTTAAGGCATGACTGTTTTGCCGAATTACAGAAGCAAACTGGAGAGTGAACGTTCAAATCATATCCACTTTAAACATGTGTTCTCTCAAATAATCCCAAGTGTCTAATGTAGGATTGGATGCATGGATGGTGACATCACGTCCACCCTTGGTGTGATTCTGATTTTATCGGGCATCAGAAGAAGCATAAGTATTTTGGCGAGCTTCAAACACGAGATGGAGAATGCATTGTCGGGACATATAACTCCAAGTCCTTCTTAAATCTCCTAATTAAATTGCATAGGCGGATGAGTGGATGGTCGGTTGCATCCACTTTGTACTAGAATCCTGACCTTGTCGGTCTCTTCCTCTTTGATGCCTTGCCCCCAGTCAGAGGCATATAGTAGCCGATGAGTGGTTGAATCATGCTCGCCATGATGATACCTCAATGATTTGATCATAGTCCGTGGAGGTTGTTTTGCACCCAATCTTAAGTACTCGGTTACCTGCATCATTTGCAAGTAGTTTAATTCAAGTAGGTCATATTTCGCAACGTAAATGAAATTGAATTAGAAATAATTCAAAAGAGATCAGATCAAATCTCATTGATAAGTGAGGCAGCGTCGTATGCTCGCTATTGCACTTCAGTCCAGCCCTTCTCAGTTGGAAGTCTAATGCAAATGATTCAATTTGATCAAACTCCTTAATCGATAGGGGTCGGATGTTCCCGGTCCTTCGTTTTATAGGGCTTGGACATATTGTCGGAGCTATCCATCCCGGAGCAGCCTTATGGCGTTGGTGTTCACGGTAACCATCTAGAGAAGAGGAGTTTTCCGATCTAGAGTATGGAGTAGGTCCCCTCCTTATCTTGCTATGTTGATCCTTCATCTGATTCATCAACTCAATATTGGCCTAGACATGTTGGTGTAGTCGTCGGTGGCTATCTACCAATTATCTTATCAAAGTCTGGAAATAAGCTCTGGTGATGAATTCATTTATGGGTATTGGCAGCAACTGCCTATGGGATTTGGATAAATTCGTTGGCTGCCAGCTTCCTCATTCACTTCAACAATATGAGAAGTAGAACTGGTATGTCTAACCGTGGTTTACGGTCTTCTCTGAGGTATGAGGGAAGAAATTTGTGTTTGATGGCATTCATCACCCTTGGAGAAATCCACGCGCCATTCCCACTTCATAAGGTAGTGTCGGGGGTTGTATTTCCATAGTACACCGAATTTTCACTGGAAGTTCTGCATGTAGGATGGTTTCAACGAATAGGTCTCGACTGGGAAAGATTCTCCAATCGTCATTATGATCAGGTCTATTTTATTGCCAAGGGGTCTTGTAACACTGGTGAATGATGTATGCACGATTGCCTAATGTTCGAGTGGTTTGGTGATGCCGATTGGATGGTGAGTTGGTTAAGATGGGCTCATAGATTGGTGATTATTTCTAATTTTCACCCAGGTAGGAGGCCCATATAAGATAGTGAGGAAGTCCTCTTAAGGTTGTATGTCGTGCTTCTAGTCATATGCACACGGTATGATTAAGATGCGGGCATTTGAAGATGGTTCAGCGGTGACCAGCTATGTTTTGTGTTGGCAGAGTAGACAGTGTTGGGCAGTCGTCATATTAGCCATCGTACCATAGTTGTCAATTCGGGAGTTTAAAAGCTGGTCAATTGGAGGAAGTTGTAGTCCACCTTAGCAGCATGATATATTAACCAACTCTAGTTCTTGGCGTATTAGTTAGGTTCTCCAGCCTTTGGGAGCACCGGTTGAGTAGTATTTCTTTACCCATTCCTTGATTGCAATTCAACATTTGTTGTTGTGATCTCCTATGTCTTGTTCAATCATGGAACAATTAGAAGTGTTGATGGAATGTTCTTTCATTAAATTGGTGATTGAATTCACTATGCGGGTGCTCTACGCTGCGGCTAGGGTGAGTATCGATACGAAATTTGGGTCATACCCGAAATTTTTTTTTGAAATTTCGGTCGATACGAATTGGACGCAAATGGATCGATACGAATTGGGCGCAGATGGATCGATACGAACAGCATGTGAAAATTGATACGAATAGGACGCAGATGGATCGATACGAACCGCGATCGATACGAACAGAGTATTTGTGATCGATACGAACAGAGCATTTGCGATCGATACGAACAAAGCAGTTGTGTGCGATCGATACGAACAAAGCAGTTGCGATCGATACGAACAGAGCAGTTGCGATCGATACGAACAGAGCAGTTGCGATCAATACGAACAGAGCAATTGCGATTGATACGAACAGGATGTGAGTATCGATATGAATTGGACGTAGATGGATCGATACGAATTGGACGCAGATGGATCGATACGAAAGGCGATTGATACGAACATAGCATTTGTGATCGATACGAACAGAGCAGTTGTGATCGATACGAATAGAGCATTTGCGATCGATACGAACAGAGCAATTGCGATCAATAGGAACAGAGCAGTTGCAATCGATACGAATAGAGCAGTTGCGATCAATACGAACAGAGCAATTGCGATCGATACTAATAGAGCAGTTGCGATCGATACGAATTGGACGCAACTGGATCGATACGAACTACGTGTGAGTATCGATACGAATTGGATGCAGATGGATCGATACGAACTACGTGTGAGTATCGATACGAAAAAGTGATCGATACGAAAAGTGATCGATACGAAAGCTGATCGATACGAAGTTCGATCGATACGAATGTTGTCATATTTTCTGGATGTGAACACATGGATACGAAAATGATCATATTTTCATGGATACGAAAATATGGATACAAAATTCACCATATTTTCTGGATACGGAAACATGGATACGAAGTTCACCATATTTTCTGGATACGAAAACATGGATACGAAAATCACCATATTTTCATGGATACGAAAATATGGATACGAAATTCAACATATTTTCTGGATACGAAAACATGGATACAAAATTCACCATATTTTCTGAATACGAAAACATGGATATGAAATTCACCATATTTTCTGGATATGAAAACATGGATACGAAAATCACCATATTTTCATGGTTACGAAAATATGGATACGAAAAGCACCATATTTTCTGGATATGAAAACATGGATACGAAAATATGGATACAAAAATCTTGATGAATGCAGTTCCTCGTAGATCTGGAGCAATCTGAATAGAATAGAAGGAACCACTTGACGACAGATCTGCATCTCCTCCTTAGATTTTTGCAATCCAACTACGGTAGTAGATCCACAGAGCAGGAGAAAAGCAAGGTTTTCTCAGTGAAAGCAACAAAGTGTTTGTACCAAAATTGGGCACAACACTCTTCGGATGTGTTTGAAGAGATAAAATGAAGAAAATAAATGTAAAACGAAGCAGATCTAACAAACGCACCAATAAACAGATAAGAAAATGCACAGACACACACGGATTTAGAGTGGTTCGGCGAATTGCCTATGCCCACTATGAAATGATTGATATTTATTGAATTTCACTCGTTGTTTACAAAAGATTACAACAGTATAACTGAAGTTTGATAATCATTTCGGCAGAATATCGGAGTAGAGAGGCCAAAAGTCCTTTTTCTGTAGGCTCTGGGGCTCTATTTATAGGCGTAGGAAGCAAATATCTCGCTGAGATCTCGGGAGACTTCTTCTGGCATGTGGGTGGGCCCACGCGATCGATCCTAAGCGATTTCGACTCGATCCGTGATCGATACGAACGAATTTCGTATCGATCAAGACTTGCTCCAATCGAGTCGAAATTTGGCAGGGACATTCTTTATGTTGTATGTAAGCTCCTGTGAAATTTTCGTATCATTTGGACCTGTAGATCATGAGATATGATCGATACGAATTGGAGTTTTTCTGTCCGTGATCGATACGAACGAATTACGTATCGATCAAGACTTGCTCCAATCGAGTCGAAATTTGACAGGGACATTCTTTATGTTGTACGTAAGCTCCTGTGAAAATTTGGTGGCATTTGGACTTGTAGATCTTGAGTTATGATCGATGCAAGTTTGGATTTCTCAACCGTGATTGATCAATATCTTGAGCATACGAACTCCGAATGACTTGAAATTTGGAATGTTGGCTCTCATAGCTTCGCTTGTCGTGTCATATCAATTTTAGCTCGATCCGGACTTGGACAAAATTCGTCGATATCCATAGTGAGCCTGCGTATAACCGACCTCCAAGACGAACTATCATTGGTTTCTAGTCAAGTTCTTGGTGTCACGGCCTTGCCAAAAGGTAGGATAACATGGTGGAAGACCTTCTATGAAAGTTGTGCAAAGCAACGTTGTTGTGAAGCAAATCGATGGGAGCGCTGGTAACATTGCTATTAATGTTGGGAACAAGAATAATAATCAGAAGAGACAAAAATAGGGTGCTGGAGGTAAAAAACCAGACTTCAAGGAGCATTCGAGGTATCCAAAGCATGAAGATTATACCTCACTGAACAAAACTGTGGAGAACATTTACCTTGCCATGCAAGGCACTAAAAATTATAAAAAGTCGACTCGGAGGGAGTCGATTGAATGAGAGAAGATATTTGGGAAGTATATTGTCATTTTCACAAGTTCTGTAGGCACAACACAAACAAGTGTCGACATTTGCAGGATATAATCGAGGATCTATTCAAGAAGAAAAAAACTTCAACGGTATGTGAAGGACCCACAAAATGATGGGCAAGTGAACAATCAACCCCAGTGGCAGATGGCTGAACGAGGGTAGACTGGGCCTAGTGGAGAGGAACATAAGTAGCCTAAAAGGAGACTTGTGATTAATACCATTACTAGTGGACCTCATCCGGTCGAGAAAAGTTGGAATGAGATGGAGAGATGTGGAAGTTCATTAGTGTTGGAACTGGGCTACCACACAGTAGGGTAAATGAGTAAATTTCAAAAAAAATTATTCCATTTTGGATCTTGTTAGGCCTACGAAGCCTAAATTAATTTAGACCTTATTTAAAAAAAATTTGAAATAAAATTAGTATTTAATTTAATTTATAAATGAAGTTTTATTTATTGTTGAGTTTGTATTGTATTATATGATATGTGTATCTGTATACATATGTGTGTACATGCACGTACAATATAGTAAAGTGTACATGGTTTAACATGTTCGTATATAGATAATGGAATTTATTCTACAACGGACATGCTAGCCCCTCTGTATAGAGGTGTGCTATCAATGTACATAAGTATATGTAAAATGTGTGTATATATAATGTTATATGTTATAAATATTAATTGTAAAATATGTATATTATAAAATAATATATACATATATGTATGTATGTATCATTAATTAACACTATTTAATAATATAATAAAATTAATTTCAAACGCTTATATGTATTTTGAAACAATTCTATGTTTGCTGCAATAAATTAATTTTATAAAATATATATGTATATATAAAATATATTTTGAAATTATAAAGTAATATATATATATAGATATATTATATATATTAAATAATGTTTAAATGTTATATATATATAACATAAATAAGTACATGTAATTATATATAATAAAAACAATCTAATAATATAATAAATAAATAAACCAATTTTTTTTAATCTAGCCTTGAGCTTTATGATACATACACACACACACACACACACATATATATATACACAAAAATTTTTAGGTAAAACATATATGCATATATAAACCATCCTATGATGACAATACTAATATATGCAGATTCGTGATATTTAATTTCTGATTAAAGCATATATGGCATAATGATTAATATATACAATAAATATAAGTATAAATGAGAATATACCTCTGCCAATTGCCTAGATAGCACACTTTGTAACATTAATTTTGACCTCCTTGAATTGAATTATGTATCTAGAAGATTCTACCTTCCCGAATGTAACTACCGCCGACAATTGAATTAAATTTTATTTGATGTTTTAGAGCTTAAAATTTTGAGTTATTAAGAAGGAGGTATGTTCGGCCTTTGCTAAAGTAGAGGAGAGCCAAAGTCCAAAAACAGAGTGAGTGTTAGAGATCCTTAATTAAAGGAGATACCAAGGAGAAAAATATGGATTCAGATCCCTAATTTTCTCTTACCTTTTCTCCTCTTTTTTAATTCAAAGACTAACCCCATCCTAACCATCACATGGCCAGATTCATGTGCTCTACTACATCTGGCTATAGCAAGCCCCCATATGGGTCTCATAATCACTTCAGACTGGAATAATATTTAACATATTTAAATATAATTTAAATGCATATAGATATCGTATATCGATAAGTGTATTTATAACTATTATATAAACGCCTTTTAATATTGTTCAACATACATTAAATAAAATTTTATAATTAATATTTCATAAGTATTAATTAATTTATAACAATTATAATTTAATTAAATCGGGTGGTAACGAGAATATTGAACATTTCGGTTGTGTTACTCATAGGTGTAAATTTGGTCAATTAATATCAAACCGTTTGAATATTAATGTTAACTGTCACTAGGTGGTGTAACTTTTTTTTCAAATATATTGCTTACATGCCATCGGTAAAAATCCAATTTTACTTTATTAAGCATTACCTGATTGTGACAATTATTTACACTAATTCTCTTCGTCAAAACTACATCACATTATGACTTATGAAATTTTTAACGGTCATAACTCCAATACCATCCACAATCAACTTTATAATCCAAACACAAAATCTTTGATTCTGTAATAACAATTATTATTAACCGTACTATTCTGGCCAGAGACTTTGACTTTAAATTGACTTCAAATAACCATGATACTAACCACATATAACCAAGGAGATGAATACTCTCTTGAATAGTTTTTCACTTTCGATGCTTCCACTCTACCTAACAATAGTCATTCGATGAACCCCGTGTAATGATTTATCTATAATCAAAGTGGAGCTTCCACATTGAAGATCAATAGTATTCTCAAGTCAAGAGAACTACGTCATTTTGTCGCATCGATATTTTCTATCTGATCTTAGTTATATTAATTAACAAAAATTTATTATGATGCTCATCTTACACCACCGACATCTAATAATGTGTTAATCTATGCTGTAATGGTGCCCGACCGATGTAGGACGACCGTCGTTTTAAGGTAAATAAAACATCACAGAACCTTTCATGTACCTCACAACGCATCGAATAAAATATAATAATAAATATCTCATATATAAAATAGATGAGACAATAAAAACTGAATGAATCATAGAAAACAGAGTAAATAGATCCATATAGCATGCATCATAATTGATAGAGTTATACATCAAATAATAACTCATAAATAAACCATCTCTAAATAATAAAGGCACTTGCAAGCTCCGTAGTGTTGTGCAGCGGAATAACAAATCCTAATAAGTTTAGTAATATGGGAGTGTGATCTCCTGCTCATCCTCTATCCAACTCCACGTGCTCACCGGACCTGATATCCCTAATTTATTCATTTAAGAGTACCCAAAATAATCGAAAGCAAATAATAAAATCCCGAGTCAAACAATAGTCTGGTGTGAGCGGTAGAAAATCACTATATACTAATAAAATACTATAATAGGACAAATGGTATGGAAAATCATACCTGACCTATCCTTGCATCCACATAGTTAGCACATACAAAAAATACACACCACCCTACATCATAGTTGTCATGGGTGTACTATACATCAAAGTACTAAGGGTGTCTAAGTACTTGTATCGATAACATAGGCTTCCTGTGACATCCTAAGGCGATAAGCAATCAAAACAAACATAACATCTATCATCCATCCTCACTTTCACTCACTCAGTGCATTGGTTATGTGGCAACTCGTATGACCCGGTTCCTTGGTACTACATTCCATGCCACTCAATAGGCCAGGAACTAGATCGCCCGTCAAGGCTGATTTAGGGTAAAGATCGACCATCCTGGAGATCATATCGCCCATCATGGAGATTAGGACCCATCATGGTCTGAATGGGTACCCATATTACCCTTGCTTTACGAGTACTCTATGAACCCTCGAGTTTCAATGATCCCTTTGCATACATCATCTATAGTAGAGCTCGTCTTGGAACTATCTTTACGACTCCCATCATCAAATCACCACGACTGGGACAAACCTCTACAATCACCATTAGTAGAATATCGTCATTCGTGTCGTAACCTTCCTCCAACAGTCCCTTCAATCCGTCTCATAGTCTTCTACACTGCATCTCGAAGTATAGCTACCCATCGTCGAAGCAATCACATCTCATCATGCAATTATCATCATCATACCACACATCATCTTTATTGAAATTGCTACCGAAACCTACAGTTCAATACCGATCCAACACTTGGCTATATTTGACTAAGTGTTTGGTTTAACACGAGCTTAGGGTGAACACACCCCCAAGACTCGAAGCAAACACCATCACATCTCGAAGCAAGCATAGGAAAAACTCGAAGTAGCTCCAACTCTCCGGATCATCGATCCATAGCCACCGAACCATCACTACCTATCCTACGTTTCAACTCAAACCAAGCCATGCTCCTCCACATGAAGTCCTCTTCCAACAATCCATTACCCCTACAGATCGATATATCATGGATCGGTACTGATGCATTGCCATCGATATCTCAGTTAGATAAATTCCTCCAAAGTCAACTCCAAGTAAACCCTATGCCTAACTCAAAGTATACGCCATTCCATCACTCCTTGACTCGAAGAAAGTATGACACTGATCCATCGCTTAGATTTCTCGTCTCCACGCGATCCATCCACCATTGTTCGTGACTCGAAGCAAACTTCCCAAGACTCAAAGAAACCCATCCCTTGACTCGAGCATGCCTTGAAGCATTCTTCCACCGATCGATCGCCTTCAAATCACCACCGATCTATCTATAGCTCGAGCAAACGAAATCCAAACTACTTGAAACTTGGAATGTAGCTTTATGAGGCCTCCCTTATTGCCTCATATCGATCGCATGTGATTTGGACCATTACCGATTCATCACTACCGATCCATAATGTATTCCTATAACTAAATCATCATTCAATCGGTATTTTCAACCAAATAAAACATCACACATTCAAGCATTACGTATAATATATCCTAACAAGCATCATCCATACATATCAAAACGAATCCTACATCAAAGAGTGGAACCACAAGAATAAAGGAGATCCACAAGAACACTAATTTTACAAACCTTTTCAAAATTGTTTCAAATTTACATATGTAGTTAAAGAAGGTTTAAAACATATTTTAGACTTTTAAAATCATTTAAAACATCATCAAACACCATATAATGGCTAATTAGTGAGAAGAGGCTTAAAACGGCTTACCTAAATCCAAAGCAATCCCAGAAAGTAGGAATCCCAAGAATGAATAGCAGCTCCAAGATGATCTCCAGTAACAAATCTCCAATCCAGGATGCTAATCTCACTAATCTTTCTCTAATGACATGTTTTAGGTAATTAAGGTCGGAATGAGGGTAACTTTTTGGCTAGAAGAAGGTTAATGGGGGTTTCTCTCAATTTTTTGGAAGTGTGTAATGATAGAAAGAAGTTCCACCAGCCCCATCCTCATGCTAATCCTGAAATGGGCTTTGGGCCTAACCATTAACTCATAAGCTACCCATTAAGCTGTTCAAAATTAGGTGAAACTTCAAATAGCCATATCTCCATAACGGTAAGTCTGTTTTCCTATTATAACCACTTTACGAAAAGAGAAACCATTATCCCGATCGAATGGAAGTGGTTTCTGACCCTAATTTGGTTTTTGTCAAAAGTTATAGGCCATACAAAATTTTTTGGGTCAAAATCGTCTGATAAAAATCTTAAGGATGGAAAATGGCTGTAGTAGTCATTTCCCAAAATCATAGAATCGTATGACCTCATATAAAAATTATATTAATATTCTACAATCTTCCGATACATAACATACGGGTCATTACATTCTCCCCTCTTTATGAATTTCGCCCTCAAAATCCCAAACAAAAATCAACATGGTCATCCTGCACGTCTAACAACCATATACAAGCATAGGCAACCATCACATCAAACACGCATACACAACAACAATCGAGAAAGATAACATCCAAGTCTATTCTAACATGCTGGATATTATACGAGAGTACACTTCATGATATCATCAGTGAAAGTAAAAGTGATAAATAGAAAGTCTCACCAAGTAAAGAACTCTGGATAAGCTGTCCTCACGCTCTCCTCAGTCTTCCAAGTGCAACGCCTTTGCTTTCACTCCACCGAACCTTCTCAATTTCATCGTCTTCCTTCTAAGCTGCTTCGTATCATGTCCGATGATAGGAACATGCCTAAAAGGTCTTGAAGTCTCTGGTTCAATCTCAATATCATCTAATTGATCTAGTGCGATAATTATGCCTGAGTCGTGCACAAATTTCCCCGTGAGAAATGTGGAACACATTATGCACTCTCACCATTCTTGAGGTAAGTCGACTCTATAAGCAGGTTCCCAATCCTCTCTAGTATCGGAAAAGGACATACAAATCTCGGTGCCAACTTTCCTTTACTACCAAATCAAATTACATTCTTCAATGGAGAGATCTTGACAAATACCATATCGTCGACAGATAACTCTAGGTCTCTACATCCCTTATCAACGTAGCTCTCCTGTCTATCTTGAGTAGCTTTCATTGGTTTCAAAATAATCTCGATCTTCTTTAAGGTTTCTCTAATCATATATGGCCCAAGGATCACTTTTGTGCCCGCTTTCGACCAATAAGAAGGAGCGTTATATGGTCAGCCATATAATGCCTCAAATGGTGTCAATGCTAGGTCCATAACTATTTTTATATGGGAATTCAACGAGATGTAAGTGATCATCCCACGAGCCTCCAAAGTCGAGTATACAAGTACGCAAGAGATCCTTTGAGGTACGATTCACTCTCTCGGTTTGGCCGTTAGTTTGAGGGTGATAAGTTGTGCTGAGGTGCAGCTTTGTCCCTAACACCTCCTGTAAACTCTTCCAAAAACCACTAGTGAAAATGGGTCTCGATCACTCACATTGCTCTTCGGCATACCATGGTATCATATTACCCACTTCACATACAACTCGGACGGTTCGGCTGTCGCTCTACTTGACTTAACGGGTATAAATCTTGCACTCTTGGTCAATCGATCGACTATGATCCAAATGCTATTGTACCCTGCTATAATCCTTGGCAGTACATCGATGAAATCCATTATAACTTGTTCCTATTCCATTCGTGAACTTCCAACGGTTGTATCAAGCCACTATGCTTCTACTGCTCTAACTTAACCAATTGACAGTTTATGCATTTTTAGATGAATGCCCCAACGTCTTTCTTCATCCCTTCCCAATAAAAGGTCTACCTCATATCATGGTACATTTTATTACTACCAGAATGAATAATCAATCTCGAACGATGACACTCTCGTAGCACCTCATCCCTCAACCTTATAACATCTAGAACAAATAATCCCATCTTTAAGGAGCCAACCATCTCGGTCTAGCCCGTACTGTCTCATCTCTTCAGACTCTACCCCAGCTTCGATCTTAGCAACGATCTCAGCTAATATGGCATCGTGCCTCTAGAGAGCTCTAATCTTCTCAATTAGCGTAGGCCTAATAGTTAAGCTCGCCAATATCTCTGGCTCTAGCTCACATCTCGGTCGAAAATCATAACCAACAATATACTCTAACTGCGTCCACTTTAGGAACATAGTTCCCAAGCTAGAATGTTTCCTACTCAATGCATCAGCAACTGCATTCCCTTTACCATGTGTATATGCAATATCGAAGTCATAAGAGGTTAGGAACTCTAACCATTGCTGCTGATGAAGGTTAAGATCCTTTTACGAAAAGAGGTACTTCAATGATTTATGGTCAGTGAACAACTCGAACCTCTATCTTAAAAGATAGTGCCTCTAGATCTTCAATGCAAACATGATCGCTGCTATAAATCAATTGTTGGATATTTCTTCTCATATGGCTTCAGTTGTTGACTGGCATATGCAACAACTTTGCCCCTCTACATCAATACTGCACCCAATCTAGTACAATAAGCATCAATGTAAACCGTCATCTCTTCATTCTCACTCAGAATGGTCAATTATTATGCACCTCTCAACTTTTCCTTCAGACTGACAAATGCATGCTCACATCTCGCACCTCAAGTAAAAGCCTAATTCTTTTTCGTCAACTGAGCCAATAATATAGCTACTTTGGAGAAGTCCTGGATGAATCGTCTATAATATCCAGCTAACCTCAAGAATCTTCTCACATCCATAGCATTTTTGGGTCTAATCCAATCTTGAACCGCTGCAACTTTTGCAGGATCCATGGCAGTGCCCTGCTTAGAAACAACATAACCCAAGAATCGCACTTCTCTCCTCCAGAATTGATACTTTGAAAACTTTGCTTTTAATCGGTGCTCTCTTAACACCTCAAGCACGATCCACAAATGCATCTTGTGTTCTTCCTTTGTTCGTAAGTAGACAAGAAAATCATCGACGAACACAAGCACAGATTTATTTAGTTGACCTCTAAAGACACTGTTCATGAGATCAACAAAGTTTGTCAATGCATTAGTTAGCCCAAATGGCATAACCAACCACTCATAGAATGAGACGGCATACGACACACTGTAATCGACACACTCTACTTTACTACTCTCAGTTGGTGAAATCCCATCTTAAGATACAATTGAGAAAATACTCCAGTACCATGAAGCTGATCGAACAAGTCAATAATATGTGGGAGTGGACAATTGTTCTTCCTTGTCACTTTATTCAGCTTATGGTAATCAACACACAGTCTAAGGGAACCATCCACCTTCATAGCAAATACTACAGGTGCTCCCCATATAGATATACTTCTGTGAATGAACCCTCATCGCAATAGGTCATTCACTTGCACCTCAAGCTCTCTCCGCTCTTTAGGTGCCATCCTCCTCAATGACATCACTATCGCTTTGGCATCTTTAACAAAATCAATACGGAACACGATCTTTATTTGTGATGGGAGTCTAGTCACCTCCTTAAATACATCCGGATACACCCTAGCAGTAGGCACTAATGACAACTCGTAATGTTGGATATCGAATGAATATATAGAAACTAACCATCATCCCGTCATCTAGTAGGCCGCTTAATACTACCGTCTGCCCATCATCTACCCCTATAGTCACTAATAACTTCTCACAATCCACCATCACTCCATATCTATGAAGCTAATCCATATCCAAAATAATACAAAACACAACGAAACCCAAAATAAAGAAATCACAACCAAAAGAACATCCATGACTCAATAAGACCAAACCAGGACAAACAATAACAGGCTAGTGGAGCCTCCAAATGTTTGTACCTTAGGTATTGGTTTTGATGATAACAACTATAGACATTATATAAAATATGAATACTAATGTTTTATCAAGCTATATATAGTATATAATGCAAGATATTAGACATGTATTGATTAAGAAGACTGTATAGTATCAAGAGTAGATTCAAGATGCTGATATAGAGTTTCAAGAGTTGAAGAATGAAGACCCATGAGTATTGAAGAGTTCAAGATTTCAAGATATTCCAGATATGTTTATAAAGTCGTATAATTTATGTTAAAACCTTGATGGCACTATCCTGATCTCTCTCTATTTTTCTATAATTTTAAAATATCCTGGTTTTAAAATAATCTTTTCAAAATATTTCTCAAAATGATTTTCAATCTCTTATACTTATAAAGATATTAATTTAGTGTTTTTAAGTTTATATATATTGAATTTTTGTTTATATTTTAATAAGTTATAATTATATTGATTATATATATATATTATTTACATTATATTAAAATTTTCAAAATTATTATATAAAGTTTTATTATGATTAAAATATGTGTAAGTCTGAGATTCTTTTGAATTTTGTGTTGTAGTTTTCCATTCCGCTGTTCTTCTTAATATTCCTCCTGTAGAATCTATTGAGTGGGATTCTTTTGAGAATGCTCGGATACATGTTAAGTCTGAGATGAGATATCACCCTACTAGACATGATTCCCACATGTTTGTTAGTGATGATGATGGTGAATCTAGGCGACTCCATTATTCTGTTGATGGTGATGGCCTTATTCTGTCTTTGGAAGGTGCCCGAGGTGCAAGGAATATAGCTCTTCTACTTGATGATAGTTGGGATAGGAAATTTATCTATTGCAGGGATTACCATGGGTTTGTTATGGATCTTGCGTCTCTATTTTTGGATTACTTACATGTGTTAGGTCCTAATGGAAGTGATTCTTCCTCCTTGTGGGAGGAGGAGCCGATGGTTCCTTAGGTCTTTTGTATAGTTGCAGAGGTGTTTTTTTCTTCTCACCTGTATTGTAGCTTAAGTGGTATGGCCACTATAAAACCATATACAGTTGTTCTATGCATGTGCAGAACACCTTTTCCTTATTTATACAGTGGCACGGCCCACTATAAAGCCGACTGGCTTTGCCAAAAAAAATAATATAAAATATGCTTAAATGATTTTACAAAATATCAAACTATTTTACAAAATAATGAGTTTTCAAAATAATGTTTTAAAGTATTTTTAAATTTTAAAAAGTGTATGTCGACATACTCTATATATGTATGTCGACATAGTGGCCGATTTTTTCATAATTTAAATTTAAAAAGAAGTGTCTTTTCATCTTATCTTTTCACGAATGGTATGATCGTTGTTCCTCTATAAATACCAGCCTTCAAAACAAATTTTCAATTATAATTTTCTTATTCATCTCTCCTCCTTCCACTCTCTCATTTTCTAAATCAAAATATACCCAGACTCTATCGAAATTCAACCAAATCAAATTCAATCATCACTAGTTTGATTCTCCTTCATCTACTCTCTGATTTCACTCATCTCTCTCACTCAAACTAAGATCAAAGTGCTATTCAAGAGTTATAAGACTAATTATAGTCAAGATCGAAGATCTGAGTCTGTAAAACTCTATCAAATCATACTGCTGTACTTGTAGGTGTGATTGTAGCTCGTAAAATCAATTGGGTGTGCTTAGTAGCACATAAATCTAGTGGGTGTGCTTGTATCCCGAAAATCAAGTGACTATACCCAGAGGTTGGGATTCTATAGGGTGTGTCTCATAGCCTTGAAATCGAGATTGTATTTGCATTTACTAGTTGAAAAAATAATCCGTACAAGGAATTGTGCGGGATTAGATGTAGGGTAACTCCGAACCAGTATAAAATCCCAGTGTGTTCTTCCTTTTTACTTTTACTGCATTTACATTTATCTGCATTTTGATTCTATGATTTTTTCTATGATTGTTAATTACATCATTCCAAGTAGAATCTTAAAGAATTTGAAAAATATTCATATAATCCATTAAACACTATTCACTCCCTTTAGTGTTAATTTAGCTTTAAGATCCCTATTTCGCCGACTCACATTTGGTATCAGAGCACTAGTTTTCAAAGTATTCATAATTTGATTTTTTAAAAAGTTTCAATGGCAATTTTTGATAATATTTTAACATTGTTTTCGAAGATAATTTGCAAAATCATCATAATGTTGTTTCATAAATTTGCATCTATTCATTATAAAAAATTACGTGATCTTTTGGAAAGGTATGAATTGCAGGAACAAATGTGCTACATGGCTTCTGATGAACAGACACTTGATAATCAAACTCTGCAGATCAAAAAAGGACAAATGGATATTGGATAGTGGATGCTCAAGACACATGATTGGAAATCCAGAGATTTTGAAAGATATAGTTTACAAAGATGGTGGATCGGTAAATTTTGAAGACAACTCTAAAAGATATATGATTAGCATCGACAATGTCCGTAATTCTAAAACTCTAACTATTTCTAATGTTTTGTTAGTTAGAAATTTAAAGCATAATTTGTTGAGTATTTGTTAATTGTGTGATAAGGGTTTCAAAATTAAATTCGTAAAAGATAAATGTCACATTGAAGATAATGAGTCAAACGTTATCTTTGAAGCTATTAGGAAACAAAACATCTATATATATTAAGTACAAAAATATCAAATGATAATTTGTGTCTTTTGGCTGAATTAATTGATCCTTGGATTTGGTATAAAAGATTTGGTCATTTGAAATTTCAAACTAATATATGAAATTGCTAAAAATGATCTAGTTAGAGGTCTTCCCAAAATGAACTTTAAAGTTAATAATTTATGCGATGCATGTCAATTAGGAAAACTTAGAAAAAGTTTTTTTTAAATCAAAAGATATGATTTCTACCGCTCAACCCCTTGGACTTCTTCACTTAAATCTTTTCAGTCCCTCACAGATACAATCTATAAATAACAGTAGATATGTATTTGTAATCATAGATGATTATTCCAGGTTTACCTGGACAATTTTCTTAAAACTTAAAAGTGGTGCTTTTGAAATGTTTAAAATCTTTGTCAAACGAATTCAAAATCAAATGACTAGTAAAATTAAAACTATTTGGAGTGATCACGGTGGCGAATTCGAAAAATGAATTTTTTAGAATTTCTGTAATAAGAAAGGCATAACTCATATTTTTTCATTTTCAAGAATGCCACAACAAAATGGGGTAGTAGAACGTAAAAATAGGATGATTCAAGAGTGCGATAGATGTAACGACCCGATATTTTGTACCATTCGCATCCGCACATGTCGGACTTGAATAATTCAAAATACCGCGTTGTTAATTTAAATTTGGCAAAACTTAACATATACAGTAAATAAATAATCACAGATCACAGACACAGAGTAATAAATGCAGCGGAAGCAAAAGATAGTAGTTCATGAAGCTACTATATACATATCAGAGTTAAATAAGTTACAGCAGAAGTCTTGAATACAATAGTCAAATACAAGAATCAGAATACAATCACTGGAATCAACTGGATATCTGAAAGATGGATAGATAGATGGATCTCCAAGCGAAGCTCCAACTCCAAAGGTGAGTCTCGAATACTGGTACACTCAGTCTGACCCGAGCGTAAAGCAAAACACAAAACACTCGAGTCAGGATTAACATTCTTATATCAATAAATCCAACTCAAGTGAAATAGCAATTGAAATACAAGTAACTCAAAGGATGTTTGGAATAACCATCCTTTAAGGATCCGTTAAACTATCTACTATGTAGTAGTGTACGATAAGTAGATAATGCCTATCAGTAATATAAGATATCAAAATAGTGTTAAGGCGTTACCATTATCCCCCTTAACACATTTTATATAAGCGTTATAGTCTATACAGCACTGTAAACTCCACCGTAAACTAGTGGGCTATCAGGGAGTACTCCATAGGTATAACACAAAACAAATCGTAGTGGTCGCGTATATAGGGATCCAAGTATGACAAGGCACATGAGGCAATATCCAAGGTAGTGAAACTACCGTTTGCCTGATCCGGACTGGTGAGAACGCATCGCCGCAGCGATCGCAACATCGCGAAACAACACTCCCAAATCAAGGGTGCACCAATCGACAACAAGTAATGAGTAGTTTCGAAGAAGTGTGTTCGCTTGAGGTAGCTAACCTCCATTTGGCCCGGCACGGCTCCTGTTTTAGTCATTTCCAATTTGACACAAGTGACAAGGCTATCCATTATCGTTCTCTTTCTTCAGTCATCATGTACATCATTCCAACCACTTCATTCTGGATCACACTCTGCGTATAGTTATTAAAGTGGTTTTCGGTTTAGACAGAGAGTATGTCCCTAACCGATTCCGGTCTCTTTAATAACTTTCGTAATTATTACACCGATTGGTCGTTTATTTATTTCAAAACCAAATCAATTTCAATTTCAATTAGAATTTATAAACCAACATTTCATTTCTCTTTCGAAATCAATTTCCATAATTTTCGTTTCAAAACTTCCAAATTACCATTTCAAAATCTTATAATTCAATTTCCATTTTTATTTATTTAAACAAATCAAATATTCATTTAAATTCGTATATAAGTTTCATTCCGAAATCATTTAAATTAATTTAATTTAACATTCAAATCAATTTAAAATCATTGATTGATTTCATTCAATATTCGTTAAGTTAATTTATCGTTCAAAACAATTTTACTTAATTCCCAATTCATAAGATCAATTACTTACGTTCATCTTCATTATATCAAAACTTCAAATTTAACTAATTTAGATTCGTCAAATCAATTTCTCAAAATTACAAGTCTTATATTAATTTCAATAAATCACATTTTATTTCTTGTTAAAGAAATTCAATTTCACATATTCATTTACTTAGTTACAATTTCAAAGCTCAATTAAATAAGAACCAAATTTTACTAATTAAAATTTCAATTTTAATTATCAAAGGATTCAATTTAATTTAATTATTAAATAATTCAATCTCATTAAATTATTAAATAATTTCAAAATTTAATTCAATCATTTCTTAAATTAAACAACATTCTTTCATCAATTTCTTTATTAATATTTTATTTCAGATTATTAAATATTCACATTTAAATTTCATTAAAATTTAATTTCCAACTTCGTTTCAAAACCATATTATTTATTCAAATAAAATCTTCATTTTATTTTTAAATCAAATTATTGACCAATCGGGTTTTATTTAATTCTCTATCCTAGGTCAAAGTTCAATTTGGGTATTTATCATTTCAACCCGATTCCATTCAAATTCAAAAATCAAAGCATAACAAAGGGAACTTGCAGTATGATAACTGGGATGGTGTCAAAGTAAATAAACAAGCAATAACAACAATCAATAACAATCCAATAATCAATTCAAATAACCCCGAAATAACCGTATTAATTCACATTGTTGTTTGTGCGAATTAATATAATTATTTCTAGAATCTACACTATCATTTCATGTAGATTAAAGATTATTACATTACGGTTCTTCACTTGTCATCTATTTACAATTTCATACATCATCAATTTAACAACATACATTCAGTGGTTCAAGGTGTAATTAAACAAATTCTACGTGTCAATAAATTTAAAAGTTAAAGGGGTCATATTATACAAATGTCGTTTAATCAAATTTAACACATATATCAAATCTAACTATCCTACGTCAAATTCAATTACATATTATCTATCACTTCAACATTAACAATTTAACATCCAATGTCAAACATCAACAATCAATCATTTATCAACCAAACTGGATTATCATTGTATAAATAACAAATAAGGGTGTCAGGTGTCACAGGTGAACTGATACAGGAAATAACATATATAACAGTGTAAATAACTAACAGCAGCATATTTCAATTGTCGATTCAATTGAAATCAAATTTAATAAATAAAAGAACATTAATCGTGAGTGATTGCTCACCTTTCGAGGTTAGAGATGAACGAGACTGAGATGAGTTTCGAATCCAAGCACGAAATAAAAATCAAATCAAGATTGGCATGGATTTTGGCGACAGAGCTGATAAATAGAAATGGACGAAATCGAATCAGAACAGAATTGAATCAACACATTTTAAACTTAACAGTTTAACACAAATGGAAACAAAATAATATTATATCCATATATATCTTTTCAAGAAAAATCAAAGTAAAGTTTTAAACTAAATATATATATACACCATATTTTATTACAACCAAAATCTGTTCAAAATAACACATAGGTGTATCAAAACCAAAATCTATATGTATAACAAATCAACATACTTACAGCTATAAACTCTAAAATATGTATATAAATAAAAGACCCCCCCCCCACACATATATATATATATATATAGACTTATATAAAAAATGTTGTAACAATATATACCTTAAACATAACTAGTTTCGCATCATACTCATATAGATATATGTGAACCAAACTTATATTATAAATACATATATTTCTCTAGAATATTTATTGCTAAACAAATATATTTAACACCTTTCAAAACAAAAGTTACAACAACCCGTTTATTATACAACTATATATATAAAACATATATATAACAACTTTGATTTTATAAATACTTGCAGTATAAAACTAATAATGTATACATACTGTGTAAACCTTTAAAACAAATATGCTAGTGTATAAACAACCCAACCAGATCATATATATATAAATAGATAGATAAGCTTATGTTTTATAAACTCAGGCAACATATATATAAAAACACACTATACTTTATGAATAGCAAAGCAGGCTTAAACAAATTTTATTAACCTATCAAACCTATAATTTGGAATTTATATACATAATATCTTTATAAACAATATATAAACATACATATTAACAGAGAAGAGTTGCTAAGGTCTAAAAATATGGATATGCGAACCTTACCCTTTTATATATATACAATATAATGTGTACTAGCAAACCTCTACATGAACCGTTATATATATATTAGCAAAAAAAACTGATATGTAGGAGTTAATACGACCATTTATGTTTTAAACCGAAAGTAAGCAATACCATAGACACATTATTTATATAACGTATAACTAATATAGACAAATACAACAATCCAACATAAAATAAACTATGATAAATATTTACATTAACTATAACAGACTCATATACGTCTCATGTATATATACTTTAAACCACAACAAATTGTTATATACTTTGAGCTCAATAATATATCAACCAATATAAAAGCTGGTAAATATATAACTTAGATAACTTCATACTTTTAAAATATATAATAGCCTGTATATAATATAACCTATAACTAGATCTAGCTAGATACATGTATATACCTTAAATCACTATCAACATAGTTGCACTAAGAAGGAGGGAAGGCAAAAGGAAGATTGGCAACTTGCTTCGGCAGTCCATGACGTTAGTTACTGTCATGGATTAGCGGAGTCGCTGCTCGGCCGAGGAAAAGAGGAGGTGTTCGGCCATGGCATGGGGTAGAGGCAAATGCGGCTGCTTGACAAAGTGAAAGGCAGTTATAAACATGGGCTAAAGACAGGGTCTCGGGTGTTGGTGAATGTAGGCGAGTGATGGTTGGCATGTGGAGGCGGAGATGCCGCTCGGTGTTGGAGTGCGTGCGTGGGTGAACGGCAAGCGTGATGGAGACAGGTTTGTGGTGTAAGGTTGCTTGTGCTCACGTGATGGGTTGAAATGGTGAAAAGTGGTGGAATGAAAATGGGAAGAGTGGAGGATGGTCTCGGTTGCTCAACCATGGTTGATGGGCTGACGTGAACATGAGGTTAGCAGGTTATGGCATGGCGTTTTGAGAAAAGGCTGGGGCGTGAGGCTTTGCAGGCCGAAGCATGGGTGTTGATCAGGGTGTTGACACTGGAAAGGGAAGGCACGGGCTGAGGAGGGTTTGGATGGTTCTCGGGTGTTAGATGATGCGTGGCCGAACAATGAAGGAGCGGCATTCGTTTTCCTTTGTGTTTCGGCCCCAAAGAAATGAACAGATGATAACATGAATAGGCAGATATAAATTTGTATATTATATTAATACATCAAGCAAAGAACGAACAGACTTTACAAAATAAGTAACCGAGAAAACGAACAGGCAGGACGAAAATAAAAAAATAAAGTGCCAGCTAGAAATGAATAGGCTACATTGGAAACTGGTAAAATATTGAAAGTCACGTGCACGAATCCAGGAAGTAATAAATTAACAATTGACTGTTGAGTTTGAACGGTTGAAAATAAAAGGAACAAAGAAACCAAAAGTTAAAAATTGGATACCGGTACGATAAATTGTTTGCAGATTTCGACGAATACCGGATTCCGAAATACACAAATAAATACACTGTTGAGATCAGCACGACAAGACGATCAAAATGGTATACAGATATCAGTGGTATGATTGAATTATAAAAATTCGAATTTTCTAGCAGCGGAAAATGCAGCAAAAACGTAGAAAAATAAGATCGACGGAGCTAAAAAAAAGTCCGAATTTGGAAACGAAAAATGACGTTTGCTCAGAAGATGGTTTAGAATTTTTCTATGTAAAAATATTTAGGTTCCAAAAACATTTTATTTTCATCGCTTTTTAACTAATTAAATTGAAGTAAATCTACACGCGAAATAAACTTCCATATTTTCGGACAAATTTTTTCCAATTGCTATGTTTAACTAGACGCATTTCAAATATCAAATTTTTATTTCAAAATTTTATCGTTTTAAAGTTTCACAAAATTTCAACTAATTATGTTATTAAAACAGTTGAAATTTTACGGGTCGTTACAATAGAACTATGCTATATAATAGTAATTTAACTTAAAACTTTTAGGCTAAAACAATTGGTACTGCATGTTATATATTAAATAGGATTTTAATATGACCATTAACTAAGAAAACACCATATGAATTTTCTATAATAAAAAGCCTAAAGTATCATACTTTAAAGTTTTTGGTAGTAAATGTTTTATTTTGAATACTAAAGATAATTTGGATAAATTTGATGCTAAATCAGATAAAGGAATCTTTATTGGATATTCAAATAGAAGTAAAGCTTATAGAGTTTTCCATACTAGAACTAATACTATTAAAGAGACATTACATGTCTCATTTGATTAAAAATTTAAAGTTTATAATTCAAATTTTGATGAAGAAGAAACATTGATAACCCAAACAAAATTAGTAATAATGAGATTACCAAAAACGAAAATAATAATAATTATTCAGAAAATTCACATCCAAATAATAGAACAAGATACTTAAAAGGTCATCGTATAGAAAATATACTTTGAAATATTGAATCTATTTTTAAAACTAGAAATTAACTAAATAAAATGAGTAACTGTTCTTTTATTTCAACTATTGAACCTAAAAATCCAAAGGAAGCATCAACTGATGATTCATGGATTCTTGCTATGCAAGAGGAATTGAATCAATTTACAAGAAATGATGTATGGGAATTAGTCCCAAGACCTAATAATAAATCCATAATAGGAAATAAATAGGTATATAGAAACAAAATAAATGAGGAGAGATTGTGAGAAATAAAGCTCGATTAGTTGCACAAGGTTGCTATCAAGAAGAAGGAATAGATTTTGATGAAACCTTTGCACCCGTAGCATGATTAAAAGCTATACGGATTTTACTTGCTTCCGCTAATCATAATAATTTTAGGTTATATCAAATGGATGTTAAAAGTGCATTTTTAAATGGTTTTATTAAAGAAGATGTATATGTAGAACAACCTACACTTTTTAAAGATGAAAAGTTACCTAATCATGTTCACAAATTAAAGAAACAGACTCCAAGAGCTTGGTATGAAAGACTTAAATCCTATCCGTTATCCCTCCTTTTGGCAAGGTTGAGATACCATCAACTTGGCTAGAAACGGATGGTTACCAGCCTTGAGAATTAGGTGTATACGATACTATGGACGATGGTCGAGCAGATTCGGACCGGGACCCAATCGAGGTGCAATTTAGTATGGAGTGATAGGCATAGCCCCTTGAAGCTATTCCAAATTTCAAGTCGGTCGGAGTTCTTATGCTCGAGTTACGGACAAAACAAGGATTTATATGGATTGATCGGGAACGATCCATAAAACAGCTCAAATTAGCAACGATCGATTGATATCTCAAAATCCACAAGGCCAATTCACTTGAAACTTTCAGAGCATTAATATATTGAAAAGTGGAGCCCACAAAAATGATCGTAGGTCAAAACTTTAAGGTTCAAGAAATGCTGATCGTTTTATGCCAATCCTTTACAATGATCGGTGTAGCTCAGTGAACGATCCAAATGCAACAAAGATTGATCCATATCTCATAATTTACAACTCAAAATGACTTCATATTTTAGGAGCAAGGCATAGAGGCATGTGGGATCCCCCACAAACGATCGCATGGCAATCAGAGATGGAAATAACAATCGGTATAATTTATACCGATCATTATGGTGGGCACCTATGGACCTGGAGAGCCTTCTGCTGAAATCTTAGCGAAATATCTCGTCATCTCACCCTATAAATGCAGACATATTGGTTCATTTTCAGGATCTTTACGCTACTTTTTACTCTAGACTCCAATGTAATCAAGTGTTATCTTTGTTCTACTGTTGTATTCGGATTCACAAGAGAGTAATAAAGGATAAATTTCAAAGTGGACGTAGGCATACAACACTGAACCACTATAAACCTCTGTGCCTTTGATTACTGCTTATTCTCTATTGCTTACTTGTTCATTTACACAGTTTAATTTTTCTTTTCTTCATTTACTTCTCTACACCACCCCTATCTCTTAAAGGCTTCCCCTCATCTATAAAAGAAATTCCTAGTATATTCATTAAGTCAAGTGAATATTCTTCCTGGGTCTGAATTTGTTAAGCCTTTTGACTTTGAATGGGCAGACAACTATTCTTGGATGTTTGTAACCATTTTTGATGCAAACATTTTGGTGCTTTCACTGAGAGCCTTGTTTCTCAACCTATTAGGATCCCTTTTTAGCTACTTGATTGCATAAATCCCCCAAAGGAGATCCATAGTTATGTTCATGAAGTTTGCTCATATTTGCAAAAATCTAAGTGAAGCTATCGAGAATGGTGAGGAACACTAGATCTATTTCTCAGAACGTGGAAGGAAATGAGAAAGTTAGCATTCAGCAAGGAGGTCCAAGCAATCAACCAATGGATGTGAATGCTGAATAAGTTGAAGTTCAGAATCCTACTGATTCTATTACGAGAGCTGAATTTCAAAATCTAATAAGAGAGCTGACGGAGAGCCATTGACAATTAAATCAACAGATTCAGACCAATATCAAATGAATGAACCAACTCAATCAACAACGGCGAGTAAAAACTAGAATGGACCCTAACCCTTACTCGGCAACGGAGAGTTCTAGTTCATCGGATAGGTATCACAGGCATAAGCATTGCAAAACATACGGATATCATGCAGAAACTTCGTGGCATCAACAGGCAGGCCATCGTGGTCTGCCAGGAACGATCAGTGTTGATCCCTCCAGTAGAGATGGAACTTACCTTTGCATGCTGGGATTCAAACTGGAGCTGATGCGTCTGATTTGGATGATGGAGTTCAATTAAATGTTGACCAAATGCATCAGACCATTCACGTGAGGAGGAACATGACCACCTCTTGGCACCGACTATCCAAACGCCGGACTTGTCGGTTATGGTCAGACAGCTAGTAAGTGAAAGCCATGGCTTGATCAATGATGGCTGGGGAATCTCAAGAAGCCATATCCCGTTCGCTGATAATATTCTGCATGTAGAATATCCAAGGAGGTTCAACATGACGTCGATGCCTGCCTATAAGGGAAAAACCGACCCTAGATAAACATCATGAGATATAAATGGCTGATGGATTCCACACGAGTAGATGATGCAACCAAGTGTAGATGTTTTCCCATAACTCTCTCTGGGATAGCAATGATGTGGTTCACAAGGTTACCCCCATAGCCGATATCTAGATTTGATGATTTGGAAACAAAGTTTGTGGAGCAGTTCCGAATGCACGCAACCCGCCCCAAGGATGTAATGTCCCTGTCTAGCATGATCTAGGCTCTAGAATCTAATTTTGATAATTGGTTCGCCGGTAGCCACCCGCAATGTTGGAATGCTTTTATGCAAAGGTGGCTCAATATTTAAGAAAGGAGGAAGCCAGATCCTCTAGGAAGAAGAATGTTGCAGGACCAAGTGGAGAGGGAATACAGAGTAATATTGCAGTAAAACGGTTGATGAAAGCTCTAGAAAAGTTCAAGTGAATGTCCAGAACAAACCGAATCAACAAAAGAGAGGCGGAGATAGGAGCTATGAATGAAAGAGGGATTCTGGAAGAGGAAAGCCTAGGATTATGATGTACCACACATACACGCCACTTAATATGTCCCTGGAGAATGTCTATTTGTCTACCTACAATATTATGCAGTACAAGAAGCTACCTCCAAAGAATCAACAGAGAACCAGGAATAAACTGGGAAATATTGTCAGTTTCATGAATGTTATGGGCATAACACCAATGAATGCAGGCACCTCCAGGATATTATTGAAAAGCTGATTCAAGAAAGGATGTTACAGAAGTTCGTAAAAAACACGCAGGATGGCAGGCAAAGGACACCGACCCTAACCAAGGACAAGCACCGCACAGGGCTGAGGAACATGCGTAGACCAGTGGAAGATTAGTGATCAATATAATGGTTGGAGGACCGCATCCGGCTGATAAAGGTTGGCATGAGATGGAGCGCTATGCTAGCGCGGTTAAGCATGTAGATTTTGAATGTTGTTCAAACATGGAGGATGGAGCTCCGACGAAACAACAACGTACAATAGCAGATGATATCGTGTTTAGAAATAGAGATGCAGACAAGGTGGAGGCTCCAACGATCGACCCATTGGTCATTTCGATCATGATCAGCCCTGCTTTTGTGAGAAGGATATTGGTTGACTGTGGAAGTTCTGTAAACATAATTTTCAAGAAAGTTTATGATCAAATGAGGATGGAAGCAAAGGATTTGAAACCGTCTAAAGCCCGCATTCATGGCTTTAACGGTGCTGCATCTGAAGTTGTTGGTTATGTTGAATTACCTGTAGAGTTGGGAGAAGGTGTCCGCATTTTGCCTTTTGTTGTTTTGGGAGTTGACTCTCCACAAAATGCTTTTTTGGACCGACCGGTCCTAGCTGAATTCCGCGCAGCTCTTGTCCCATGTTGTTTGACTTTAAAGTTTCCAACAGATAATGGAGTTAGAGTTGTTTATGGTGATCAAGTAACTGAACGTGTCTGTTATGTAGCTGAGTTGAGGGATGCTCAAAGGAGAGAGAAAGGTAAAGGTGTGGACAAGTCAGTTTGCATCAAAGCCACTGAGGATTGACAACTAACGCCTGAGCCTTGGCTCGGGTGCCATTTTAGGTTCTATAGAGATATAGAACCGAGAGATGATGAAAAGGAGCCCAAAGAGACCAGGGCTGCACTGGCTGAGCCGACGATTGGCATTATACTTAGCCACGATGACCCGTTATGGGTCATAAAGATCGGATCATAGCTCAGCCCCCCTGATGATGAAAGAACTTACCAAATTTCTCCGAGTGAATCTTGACGTGTTCTATTGGACTCACTCAGACATGTGCGGGATCTCACCTGCTATTGCGAGCCATGCATTGAATATCGACCCAAGGTATGTCCCGGAGAAACAAAAATGACGTGGTATGGATCCGGAGAGATCAGCCACGCTTAAAGAGGAGGTGGATAGACTCAAAGCCAATTGGTTAATTTGCGATGCCCTCTACCCTAATGGGTGTATAATCTTGTACTTGTGAGAAAGGAAAATGGGAAATGGAGAACATGCGTTGATTACTCAAACTTGAACAAGGCATGCCCAAAAGATAGTTTTCCCCTTCCAAGGATTGACGAGCTGGTAGACTCGGCCGTGGGACACGAGTTGCTATCTTTCATGGATGCGTACTCAAGATATAACCAAATCCCGATGCACATTCCCGATTAAGAGCACACCAGCTTCATTACCGATGTTGGTTTATATTGCTATCCAGTGATTCCATTTGGATTAGTAAATGCAGGAGCGACCTACCAGTGCCTAGTTAACAGAATGTTTAAAGATCATATCGGGAAAAATGACGGAGGTGTATGTGGATGATATGCTTGTGAAGTCATGATGGTCTAGCCACCACATTAAAGACTTGGCAGAAATGTTCGACATCCTCCGACATTATAAAATAAAGATTAACCCTCTGAAACGTTCCTTTGGTGTTGCATTAGGAAAGTTCTTGAATTTCATTGTTAATGCCCATGGAATTGAAGTTAATCCCAAAAAGTCTAAGCTATTCGCAATATCCAAGCACCAAAGACTATCAAACAAGTATAGAGCCTGAATGGGAAGGTCGCTACCTTAAGCAGATTCATTTCTAGAGCTACCGATAAATGCATTCCTTTCTTCGACTTAATCAGAAGAGGAAAAAGGAATTTTGAATGGACACATGATTGTAAAGACGCATTTCAAGTTTTGGTGAACCACTTGGAGAGACCTCCCATCTTATCAAAGCCAGTGGATCATGAAGATTTATATGTTTATTTTGCCGTGTCGGTACACACAATAAGTGCCACGTTGCTTCGAGAAGAGAATCAAATTCAAAGACCGGTCTATCATGTTAGCAAGTGATTTAAAGGGGATGAAAGGAACTATCCGAAGATAGAGAAACTGGCATACCGCTTGTTGATTGCATAACTAAAACTTCGCCCCTACTTTCAGGCACATCCTATTAATATTTACACCAACAATCATTATGATAGGTCTTGCAGCGATCTGAGACGTCTAGAAGGTTACTCAAGTGGAATATCGAACTTAGCCAATTCGATATCACTTATCTTCCTCGGGAGGATTATTCAGGGTCGGGCACTAGCAGATTTTATAGTAGAATTTACTACACAGGATGATTTCCCGAAGAGCAGTGTGAAATCCCTACCATACGGTGGAAGTTGTATACAAATGGAGCATCCAACGATCGTTATTCTAGAGCTGGGATTGTGCTTTTAACTCCCAAAAATCGATAAATTTGCTATGCTTTAAATCTTGATTTCCCTGCAACAAACAATGAAGCAGAGTATGAGGCCCTAATTGCTGGACTTAAGCTTGCTAGAGAACTGGGAATAAAGTCTCTTTAAATCTTTAGCGACTCGCAATTGGTAGTATACCAAATCATGGGAGATTACCAAGCTAAAGGACAACGACTTGCTCCATACCTTACCGAAAGTCCAGGAGTTGTTGGTTACTTTGAGTATTATGACATTACGCACATTTCTAGGGACCAGAACAGAGAGGCTGATTCATTAGCAATGTTTGCTAGCACCAGGGATGCACAACAAAAGGGCTTGGTTCCAGTCGAGGTGCTAAATGCCCTGAGTATAAATCTGATGGAAATTGACCAAGTACTAGAGACGGAGCCTGAGAAGGAATCGTGGAAGACTCCGTTTAAAGATTATTTGCTATAGGGAGTTCTTCCCGAATGAAGGAATGAAAAGTGACAAATCCTTCGCAAGGCTTCATGGTATATTATACAAGAAGGAGTTATGTACAAAAAGAGTTTCTCCGTTTCCCTTCTCCAGTATATCGCTCATGATGAAATAAAACGAGTCCTAAAGGAAGTCCATGAAGGGGAATGTGGCGATCACATTGGAGGGAAAACCCAAGCAAAGAAAATACTTCGTTATGGGTATTATTGGCTGACCGTTAATCGAGTGATGCCAATTATGTAAGGTAGTGTGACAAGTGGCAAATATATGCGAACATTCCAACAGCTCCACCTACCGAAATTACACAAATGGTCAGCCCATGGCCATTTTCCATGTGGGGTATAGATATTATCGGTTCCTTATCGATCTCTAAAAGTGGTGCAAAGTACGCTATTGTTGCAGTTGATTACTTCACCAAATAGGTCGAAGCAAAACCCTTGGCCACGATTACGACTAAGAAAGTAATCAACTTCATTGTTCGGAACATCATCTGTCATTTTGGTCTTCCATGAACTATTGTAACAGACAATGGAACTCAATTCAATAGTACCGAATTTAAAATTTTCTACCATTGGTATCATATTGAAAAGAGGTTTGCGATAATCGCTCACCCTCGAGTGAATGGATAAGTTGAGGCTGTGAACAAAATTATAAAATCCATTATGAAAAAGCATTTGGAAGGGCTAAAGACAAGTGGGTGGATGAACTCCCGATAACACTATGGGCTTACTGAACCACCTACAAGTCCACGACTGGCCATACTCCATTCGCCATCGCTTACGGATCCGAGGTCATTATACTTGTTGAGCTCGAAGTTCCTTCTCATCGAGTAACTTATTACGATCCCAGAACAAACAAATATCTCCTTTTGAAATCTCTAGACTTTATAAATGAGAAGCATAAGGAAGCTGATTTGAGGGCAGTTGCACACCGACACCGAGTCACCCAATATTACAACACTAGAGTCTGACCTAGAACCTTTGAAGTCGGCGATCTTGTTTTAAAACGGGTTTTTCCTATCCCGTCACATATGAATCCAACTTGGGAAGGACCGTATGTCCTTGAGCAGTGGATTAGAGAGGGAACTTTCAAGCTAGCGACTGTTGATGGCATCACACTTCCAAGGGCATGGAACATTGAGCATTTATAATGCTATTTCACTTAGTTTTCCTTTTCATTCAGTTGTATTTAATTTTAGGATTTGCTTTACCATTTGGTTTTTCAAATATTTTGTAACGACCTGTAAATTTTAATGGTTTTATTTATTTAATTAGTTGAATTTTGTGAAAATTTTAAATAATAATATTTTGAAATAAAAATTTAATATTTGGAATACGTCCATTTTTAACATAGCAAATAGTAAATTTTCATTCGATAATATTGAAGTTTATTTTCTTGTGTAATTTTATTTCAATTTAAATCAGTTGATAACAGTTGGATTTAAAAGTGTTCCGAAACCTAATTATGTCAACATGATAAAATTTATTTAGAATGCTCTGAATAAGACTGCGTATTTCGTTTTGCAAATTTCGGATGTTTCTAGCTCCGTTTAGATTTTCCGTACGGAATAGCAACGTATATCAGTGTTCGTATCGACTTTTGTTAGGACGGTCGTACCTCTGATATCTATATACTGTTTCGATCGTCTCGTTGCGCTGATCTCTGCGGTATATTCATTCGTGTGTTTCGTCGTTCGGGACGACAAAATTCGTGAAAACGATTAATCGTACCGGTACCAATTCTAAAGTTTGGGTTCTTTATGCCTTTTTTTATTTTAACCGTACAAACTCAACAGTCACTAGCATTTATTATCTGCCAAATCAGTGGCCAGCGGTTTCTATTTCATCATTTCAAAGCACTGATGGTTTGTTCACTGTCTTTATTTCTATCGGTTTGGGAAACATAAAATTTATATATGTGGTACGTTTCCATTTCTTTATTACCAATTCATTTCTCTTCCAAACTCTCCCATCCCCTCATTTCTCTTCCTCACGCAAGATTGTTCTTGCCCATCATATATTTTGCCTTCTCCATCCAAACGCACGTCTGCGTCTCCACCCTTGCCTCACGCCATCCAATCTCCGACCACCCAGCGAGCTGCTGCCATCTCCTTCTTCGCCACGAGCATCTAGCAGCAGCACGCAAGCTAGCCACCAAGCTTGGCCTCACCCAGTTTCTCGGCTCAACTTGATCTGGCGCCACCCACACGGCCCGCTAGCCACTGCCTTGCATGATCTCATGCCGAGCTCAATGCTAGCATCTCCTCACGAACCACCTTGTAGCCCGCGCCTCCTCATCCACCTTGCCTTTCTTTGTAAGTATATGTATGTATGTTCTTTTGTCTTATATTTTACAATATAATCATTTTATATGTATATGTAATTGGCTGTGTAAATATATTTGCATATATATGGAATTTTAAAAGTAATGTTTGTTAATTTTTGTATATTGTATTATATATTATTATATCTTACACCTTTTAATTTCAGCTTTACGTGTTTATAATAATAATATAATGATAAGCTATATATATATACGCACGCCTGTTGCAATCTTCTTTCATATATATACAAGTTTGAGTTTATATGTAAGTGTCTTCATTATGTGATTTCTTATTTAATCTATATATATACACACACACTGATCTGGTTGAAGCAAGTTTTAGTATGTTACTGCATATATATTAGTTGTATTGGTTTATAGTATTGATTTTTCCTAAAATATATAAATATAGTATGTTAGATTTTATTATATATATATACATGTATATAGAAGTATGTAGGTTTGAATTTAATTATAAACCTTGAAATATATGTTTGAATTGATTATTTAATATATATGGATATTTGCAAATGAAATACAATATATATATATATATGTATTTTGAAATTTTAATATGCATATGTATATATATAAGTATTTATCTCAAATATATTATATGTTAATATGTTTGACTTTAATATTGAGTTTAATTTGAAACAATGGATTTTGGAATGAATATATATATATATATTTAATTTAATACATGTTTGAAGTTAAAATATGATTTTACATATATAGTTATATATTAGTTCAGCTATTCCAATTCATCTTCATCGATCCAGTTTTGATTTGATTTCGTCTGTCCCTGCTATCAGATCTATTCGTCGAATTCGTGCCAATCTTGCTTTGTTTGGAATTCATGCCTGGATCCGTAACCCATTTCATCGTCTATTCTCTCTAGTTTTAAAAGGTGAGTTTTATCACTCTAGACATATGTACTTATATTGTTGTGAAATGATGACAAGTGAATCTGTATAAATTGATATGTTATTCATACATGCCTGTGATATATTATATGATGTTAAATGCTGTTTATATACCTGTTACATTACCTGATATGTTATTATATGTTATACTGTTCATTTTAATTAGTGTATCTCACACTGCAAGTTCCCTATCACTATGGGTTGCAATGATACATACCCGAATGGACATTAGAATAATGAAAAATCATTATGGGCTGAAATGATAGGCTTGAGTGATTTTATTGTAATTTATTTGACTTGGGATTGCGGGTTTGAAATGATAGAACCCGGGTTTTTCTTTTTAAATTACGGATTGAAATGATACATATCCGTATCACTTGACCTAGGTTAGAAAATATTATACAGGCCCATGGTTATATTTTTAAAAATAATATTTTCCTAAAAATTATTAAGTATTTTGAATGTTTAAATATATGAAATTTGAGCTAAAGATTTGATTTAAATGACTTAAATATAAGAAGATGTTGGTTTTCTATAAGTTAAGATTTTATAAGTCAATAAGTGGCTTTAATGGAAATTTTAACGATGTGTTGGTTTAAATAGAATTTAAAGACATTTATTGATGTTAAATAACTTAATAATTGGATTTGACTTAATATGGAAGTTTTAAATCTAACCTAGTAATTGTTATGAATTTTACTTTACGAAACAGACATGTTTTGTGTAATAAATAATGTATTTTGAACTGATAAATTGGAATAAAGTTTTAATTGGACATTTGTAATAAAATTTATTTGGCTAGAAAATCATAGTTAATTGATGTCTAAATGAATAGATCTAAAAGAAAAAGATTGATTGTTATATTAACTATGATAAAATATTCTTTTGTGAAATGTTATGTTGTGTAAATAAATAGTTATGATTTTAAAATGGAAAAATGTAACTTTAATTATGACCTAACTTGATAATTGGAAATTTGGTTTTTCAAATGGAACTTTTAAGTTAAGTAAATAAATAGAAATTTAGTTTTATTTATGAAATGGGTATTTTAAAATAAAGTGTTAGGTTAGTGGTAAAAGGATAAAAGTTAAGTAAAATAGTGTATTTTGACTTAATAAATGAATTATGGTTTAAATTGGATATTTATTTATAAAATTTTATTTTATTAAATCATAAGTTAAATGATATCCAAATGAATGTTTTTGAAGCATGAAATATGATTTTTATAAGTTAAAAATGGCTAAAATTGAAGTTTTAATGTTTCTGAAAAGTTAATTTAAAATCTGGAATTTTATTGGTAGCATTGCCAAAATGTTGTGGTTTTAGATGGCATTTGTTAAGTGCTATCATTTCTGAAATATAACTAAGTTCTGAAATAACTAAATAACTACTACAGCACTTTATAAGTGCTGCTGTTTTGAAACTGAACTATTGCAACACTAAAATATCCACTGTAGCACTTTATAAGTGCTGCTGTTTTGAATTTGACAATGTTTTGAAATGTTAATATATTTACCGTAACACTTTATAAGTGTTGTTGTGGCTGAAATTTAAATGAACTTTGGAAATGAATATATTTTGGAAGATTTTGGCATTGAAATTAAATGGTTTAAATGAATATGTTTTGCAGTGTAATATAAACCATTTTTGAAATTTATAAGTTAATACAATGTTTTCGAAATTGGTATAATTGAACAAATAAACTTAATAATGCTATAAATTTGGTAATGAATATTATTTTTAAGGGTGTTATGATTTTTCTAAATATTATGATTTCCAAATGATAACATTTTAAAATTGATATGGTTTCAAAGTATTATAGTTTCAAAGTGTTTGGTTTCAAAGGTGTTATAACTTTGAAAGTACTATGATTTTGGAAATGAATTTATTTGAAATAATATTTAATTAAGAATTGTTTTGAATATAGTGATTTGCAATTTAAGATTTAAGAATATGGCTTTATAAAGTGGTTTTGGTTTAAGATGATTTAAAAAGGAACACTTCAAGTTTAAATAAATTGAAAGAAATATCAAGTGATTGGAAATTTGGGTTTGTTCAAATGATATTTTGGTTTTGAAGTATAAACTAGTTTTGAATATGATATTTTGGTTTTGAAGTATAAACTAGTTTTGAAATGGATATGATATTGGGTTTTGAAGTATAAATTATTTTGAAATAAATATCCATGGGTTATAATAACGATTGGTTGTTAAAGAGACCGGGGTCAGATATGGGCATACTCTCTATCGATACCGAAAACCACTTTGACAACCGTGTACGTGGTGGAGATTCCAGAATGAAGTAGGATGTTGGCGACGATCCTATTGAGGTATGAACATAGACCCGACTCCCGTGAGTTGGCATAAGGTTGCTAAAACAGGAGCGATTCTCGGGCCAATGAGGTAGCACCTCTGATCGGACGCATTTCTTCGATACATTTCTATTACTTTGTGATTGATTTGCTGGCCACCCTTCGATTTTGATTGGGAGTGTGTTCTGAGGTGGGCGGTAGTGGCTGCTATGCATTTCCACCAGGCCGGATGCCTAATTGGTATATCTACCCTGACATTGCCTTATTGTGCCGTGTCACCTACCATAGCGAGCTTTATTACGGGTTTGGATTTGTGCCGTAGCCTGTGGAGTATTGAGGGTAGCTCCCGATCTGGGGGTATGCTGATACTGGATAGACTACTAGGACTATTATGTGTTAAGGGCTATATGTGTAACCCCTTAACGCTATTTAACAGTAAGATTATTTTATTATAGACATTATTATAATAGCGAATATTACTACATAGTAGATAGTTTAACGGATCCTTAAAGAATGGGCAATCCCAAGCATTCTTTAAGTTACTTGTGCATTTTATTACAGTTCACTTGAGTTGGTTTACATTGTATAAGTATGTATGTCCTGACTCGAGTGTTTTGTGTTTTTCTTTACGCTCGGGTTAGACTGAGTGATACAGCATTCGAGACTCACCTTTGGAGTTGGAGCTTCGCTTGGATCCATCCATTGTTTCTGCTTTCAGTCATTCAGTTGATTCCAGTGATGTGTTCAGATCTTGTATTTGACTATTGTATTGAGACATCTTTGTATTCGTGATTTCTGTTGTATCTTGTTAACTCTGATGTATTTATATATAGTAGCTTCATGAACTACTATTTCTTTGCTTCCGCTGCATTGTTATATTACTTTGTGTCTGTGATCTGTGATTTATTTACTGTATATTTCTGAGTTTTTCCAAATTTTATTTGCAATCTATTGTTTTGAATTATTCAAGTCCGGCATGTGTGGATTTATTGTCGATTTGAATGGTCCAAAATAGTGGGTCGTTACATATGTAATAAGACAAATTATGTCATTCCTTTCCATTCAGCAATAGAACTTTGAATTTTCCATCATATCCATAACTTGCCATTGTTGTACATGTTAGTTGCAATATACGACCGATTGAGTCCCACTGTTCGATGGGACCGACATAATTCGAGAGTAATTGAGATTCGACTAGTCACTCGATGAGTCAAATCCCATTTTAAGGGCAGAACAACTGACAAAAAAGAACCAAACTCGACGGTTTTTCGAATAACTCATGTACCTAAAGTGCGGATATGAGTATAAGTGCTAAGTGGGTGTGACTGATCACCTATGAAACAATCATGTCCCTAGAGTTCAGATATAGGTACAAATGCAAGAAGGGTGTGATTCGATCGCCCATTAACTAACTCTTGTCCCCAGAGTGTGGATATGAGTATAAACAAATTGATGAGTGCGGTTCGACCACTCACTATTCCATAACTAGTCAGAAAATGACAGAAGGAGTACAAAATTCGCTAAGGATGGAGTTTGACTGTCCACCATCTAACTCCGCTAACCTGAGACTGTGGGTAGAAGTATAATTACTACAACCGTTGAATTTGATAGCGTAACACTAAAGCTCGAGCCCAATGTTTGATACGACTCGAGGCTATGACCTTAGGGAGTCCTTGAGATGGATAAGTCGGATCAATATCCGACCCAGCGAGCAACGACTCACAAATACATTAAATTGAAAATGTGATAGCTCGATCATTTAAAACAAGCGTATAAGAGAATAATACACAAAAATTAAAGAATTCTTATTCACACTAAACTTGTTGTTCACGATACAAGTTTATCCAAAATGAGAAGTAAAAGTGGGGGTCAAACCCAAACAAACACAACCAACAAAAAGAAAATGTAGCCATCCAAGCTATTTACGGATCACACCAACCCAAAGATTATATCTTGGATTTACTATCTTTCTTTTATTTCTTGGTAGTGGCTCCATCTAAACTGCCACTCGATCCTCTATTCGACCATTTTTCGCCAGGACTTCTCTTCGAAGAAACATCTTCGGTTATGTGGATCGAGGCGGCATCATCTTTAGAAGCAGGAGGGATCTAGGCACTCTCAACAATAGAAGCAGGGAGGACCTCATCTTGTGGAATTGTCCCACCATGAGGGATCATCTAGAGCAGGATAGAAATTAGCTCATTGAAATCCATGTCAACGGGCTCAGTTTTTGCCTTCTTTTTCAACAACTCTTCCTTCTCAATGCGATTTTTCATGCTAAGCTCATCAGTACGGTTGGAAGAGCCCGTGATTACAAGATCCTCATCAAAGGGAATTTCATGGTATGGATCGCCACCTTCCTTGAACAATTCCATCATGAATTGATCATCAATAATGAAGGTTTCTTCTTGGGCACCCTAAGCAGCGGTCGAAGTTGTAACTTTAATGGAATCTTTCACGGCCGCTTGTGACGCAATTAAGGCTCTTGTGAGGGAGGAGGAACGACACCCGATAGATTTAAAGTTGAGAAAAGATAGGCAAAAATATTAGAAATACAACTGATAACACCCCAACTTTTTGAAAGACGGAAAATGTCGGCGAAATACCTTCCTCAATGTGGATCCCAAGTTGAGCCGAAATATCCTCAATGCTGCGTTCAGGAATTGGAGAAAGCCGAGGCTTGTTTGGATCATACTCGAGGATGGTTTAAGAATCTGTCGTTGAGCTAAGGATAGCCTGGAATGCTGGGGGCAATTCAGTTGTACTATCGAGTTATGCCGACCCGGATCCTTCACCCACTTCATATGAAGAAGCGCAACAGATTCTTTCTGAACTGTAAGCTGGATATCATGCAATGTTTTGGGTTCATCACCCAATAGCATTTCACTTTCAAGCCTACATAGGTTGATTTCCTCAGTACTAAGGAGACCCTTTTCTTCTGCAACAAGAAATTCCCATGCGCACCAGAGCTGATAGGGATAATCGTCACCAAGCCATGTTAAATTTCTATGCTTGAGAATGTTGGTGTTGTAAAGAATAAAAAATGGTTCGAGCTCGTTCATTATCTTCTCCCTAACCTTATCCTTTGTAGCTTCTACTTCGCACTAAATAAGTGCATCAAAATCTTTGGCCCTTTCAACTGCCGTGTCTCTCTCAAATCTAACATTCACCAGCTCGTCACAAGCATCTTGAGCAATTTTCTGAGCATTATCTTTCTCCTTATTTGCTTACTTGAGCTTAGCCTTGAGTTCCGCTATCTCCTTCGAGGCTGCAGATTCACTACTTCGAGCTGTATCTCTCTCGAGTGCTATTTCTTGATTTCGATGATGCAATGCCTAGACCATATCAAGATGACTGGATTTCATCTCCTCAATGGATTTGACTGCAGCATTAGCTTTTTCCTTGGCCTCTGCTAGGGAGGTCCTAGAAGCCTCTAACTCGTTCATCAAAATATCGATAATCCTTTTATATTTAGCTTCATGGTATTTAAGTTTTCAATTTCTGCCGTGCGCTCGAAATATACTTTCAACATATTCTCCACTACCTTCATCCATTCACAATCCTGCTTTGTGGATATTAGTGACATAGTCAATAGTCATTTTCTGGACATGGTCTGGCACCTTCTTTAGATTAGTAGGGAAAATGAACCTCTCAAAATATAGATTTGGAAACTTTTCTCGAAGTTGTGCCATGCGAGCAGCTGGATCGATCATAGGATCTTCAGTATCGATTTCGCCTTCAGTACTTTCCTTACCGGGTCTTTGAGCAACAACATATTCACTATGGCAATGACGATCACTGGACCATTGAGAGTGGGTAGTAACCAAAGGCTGTGGAGGAACTGAAACGGGAAGGAGATCACGAGAGGGATCGATAGTGGATCCCGACGATCAGTTGGCTTATTAGAACCCTTTGGAGGAAGGGATCTCGATCTTGATCGATGCTTATCTTGAGTTGGCTTATCCCTATCACCCTCATCTTGATGACTACGGTCCCAATCAAAGGTATAACTGGAATCATAATACTCTCGACTACCACCTTGATAGTAAGAGCTAGAGCGTGAACCAGAGGATTGGTTATGTATATCCTGGAGAGAATCAAACATGTTCCTTTTCTTCACCATCATTTCTGCAAAGGAAAACAGAAGTCAATCAACTTTAGGCATTAAAAAAGCATAAGTCAAGCATAATGCAACATTAAGGGGTGCAAGTGTGTGTGCAAGTGTTCTTATGTACCCTCCGACAAACCAGGCACTGGAGCTTTTCTCATGGGAGTAACATCTTCTTTAGAAGTTGGAATTTCAGTGCCAGTTCTGGTGGGAGATTTCGACCCATCGATACTCACATCAGTAAAGTGGAAAGCGTTAAGCTCATGTGGTATTGGCTGACCAGATAAAGAATCAAGGGGTAGACTTGAACACTTTGATGGTTGAGAAGAGGATTTATCTATAACAATCTTAGGAGCCATCGACGACTTGAGTTGATTAGAAAGGTTACTTTTGGTAAATCTCTAAACAAATGTTTTATTTTTTTCTCCAATCAAGAACTAAAGGTTGTGAGGTCTATGAGGAACTAACCTCGACTCCAGGACCAGATTCGTCATCATTGCGACCAAGCACATCGGCTTTATTTCCATCGACATCAATACTAGTGAATTCCTAAGCACCCATAGATGGGAGAATGACAGGACCGATTCGATTGCCCCTTTGATTGACTGCAGCCCATGGTCTTATCCCTGTAGTTTGAGTGACTTTTGTTAGCCCTACGCTGAGGCCCTCTTTTATCAAACAAAAAGTAACTCGGCATTTGTTCATAAGAAGATATTCGATGTTCCTATCTTCAGGCGGTGCATTTTTAAGAGTCGTGACCGCCTCCTCATAAAGTTTACCGCTGGGCCGAGTGACGGTGCCAGTAAAAGAAATTACTTAGTCAGGAATACGACCTGAGTATTGGTGTTCCACGCTAATATAAAGATAGTGGATAGCACTTACGTCTTTCTAGCTATTGTTGAGTGAAACCGGGGGAGGGAGCATCAGAAAAAGAACCAATTGCTTTTAAAGGTGCTTAATTTATTCCATGCGCCAGTTAGAATCTGACACCTCTTCGCCGACTCAAGAAATGTAAACGAAAGACTCCCTGTCCATTGATTGAAAGAGAATATGAACCGAATGTCATCGATGGTTGGAGGACGATGCAAGAACTCCATAAATACAATATAAGTACAATTGAGAAGAGCGTAACCGCTCGGATGAAGCTGCGTTAGAGTTATCCTCAAATAATAGGGAATTTTTTGGATGTATGAGTTAAATGGAGGGATGCATCTAGCCCAGCACATGAACTTATTGTAGTATATCCTTCTAGGGGTCTATGAGCCCTAACATCCCACGGTGGAACCAATACATCGTTAAACGGAATTCATGCCTTACGCAGATTTGGCGAAGAGCATCTTCCTTGATTTTGGAGGCTATAGAATCAGCAGGGTTCTCCAGATTAACTGCATCCTCTAGAGTATCGGGAGCAGGATCAACAATTTCTGGTGGAAGAATGGGAACTGCATCAGAAAAATCAAACTATAGGCATGGGCTGTCTGGTTGTTTTGAATGATGACTAGAAGACAGACTATCAGACTCCATTGTAGAATGATTCCACGTCAGGATCATTCTACTGAGAAGATGGTCCGGCTGGCATAGCTGCAAGACATCCAAAACGTCTAGAACCCATTGCTACTAAACTCAGTAAAAATCAAGATTAGATAAATAACCTATACCCCCTTGTGCATAGTGGGTGCTAGTATGGTGAAGTGCTATATAATACGGTAATAAGTTGTACAGAATTAAAATCGGAAAAGATGACAAGACTTCGTGGTTCGATCGAGACCATAATTCCTGACCTCTCAACCATTTCCTTGTGTCATTAGGGAATGATGTAGTTTGAGTTTCATAATCGATTGTCAGCAAGTGAAGATCCAATTTTTATATTCAAGTCACTAATGAGCTCCAAGTGAATAGTCGAAGGCATTAGTTCATGTCAAAGTTCAAATTTACCGAATATGCAGTTCAAGTCCTATACAAGTCATATGAGTTCACTTGAATGTGTAAGGCCGAAGCTCATCATTGGGTTCAAAGTTATTTAATTAGGTTTCAGTTTTAAGGTTTATGTGCAGAAAATTGATCATTCATTTTAGTATCACCGATCGTTCCCCATGCCTCACTACAAATCGTTCAAGCTTCGCCCCAACCGATCGTTCCTAGGCCTAGTCCTACCGATCCTTTCTGATTGATCCATTTCCACCAATCATTCAGATTAGGCCTTCTAAACTGATCGTTATCTATACTCCATTCTTGGGCGATCGTTATCTATACTCCATTCACTATGTCCAAAAATTTACCAATCATCCAAGAACGATCGTCATGCATCGATCTGCATTTCCTACACTCAGCAACTCCATCTTCCCCAATCCCATCCTCTCCATCTTGGTTTAGATCGAACGATTCCACTAATTAAACTAACTAACACATGATTTAAGGCACTCGAAGTCTTGTCCTTGAATCACAAAACAAGTTCAAGTCATTTTACCTAAGTGTGAGATTTGGGAAAAAAGAGATAGATTCGAATTCAATTCGAAATGAGACTGGGGAGCTAGAGTAATGATAGATCGAGAAGGTATGTGATTGATTTTGGAAAATTGGATCGTTCTTGGATCAGTAGAGAAAGGAGGTAGGGCAGCTTGTTTCTTCTTTTTTCTATTCAAAGTCAAAATGATACGAAAGTGAAAGAAAGGAGATGGAGGTGACCAAGAAGAAATGTTTTTATATAAAGAGGGAGGCTGACCCTTTTTAGCCCAAATGTAGAACCAATCATTCTAAAACAATCCAAGATTCTATGAACCCAGGGACGATCGACCTAGATTCAAAAAATATGGTTAAGGATTAAATTTTTATAGGGAGAGCATATACCGATCATTCGACCCATGAAAAATGCCGATCGTTCAAGTTAGAATCCCTACCGATCGTTCAACCAACTAGAACGATCCAAAGCTCCTTTATATGAACTAACGATCGATAATGATAATTTAATATATATATATATATGTGTGTGTGTGTGTGTGTGTGTGTGTATACAGTGGCAACGGTCGTACAAAGACGATCGTAGATAGATGGATACGAAAATCCATTCAAAAATAATGATCGGCCTGGGTCATTAGTCTTAAAAAACGATCATACAATGGCATTCTAACTTTCCATTTAATGAATGATGATCGGCCGTGGATGTTCACACAAGACAAGGAATAACTTTGAACTTTGCAACGACCCGTGGACTGCAATCGTGATCAAGGGTCAGGTATGGACACGTATACAAACCAATATACATTCTAAAGTTAATTTTTTTGAAATCGACAGAAATTGAATTCGCTTAAGAAATCAACCAAAGGAAGATCAAAAATCAAATTATTGTAGCCTGATAATCACCAGAAAAACAACAATATGATCATCGATAAGCTGTGATCTAGTATTTATACTATTTGCAATCAACCAATAGTCATAATGAATGAAAGGAGACACGACTTTCAATAAGTAAGCGATTCAACAAAAGGGTAACGACCATTCAACGAACTAAATGGAATCCTTCTTCGATGATTGAATTTTGCAGCTTTTCAAAGCACGTCATGTTTGAACAAGACATTTTTAAGGGGGCAAATGTTATCCCGCCTTTGTGCAAGGTCGAGATATCATCAACTTAACTATAAACAGATGGTTACCGGCCTTGAGAATCAGTTATATATGATACTATGGATGATGGTCAAGCAAATTCGGACCGGGATCCAATTGAGGCATAACCCCGTGAAGCTATATTCCAAATTTCATGTCGATCGGAGTACATATGCTCGAGTTATAGACAAAACAAGGATTTGCATGGATTGATCGGGAACGATCCATAAAATAGATCAATCCATGCAAATAGCTCAAATCAGCAAAGATCGGTCGATATCTCAAAATCCACAAAGCCAAATCGCTTGAAACTTTAAGAGCATCAGGGTATTGAAGATTGGAGCCCACAAAAATGATCGTAGATCAAAACATTAAGGTATAAGAAATGCAGATCGTTTTATGCCGATCCTTTATAACGATCGGTGTAGCTCAATGAACGATCCAAATGCAACAAAGATTGATCCATATCTCGCAATCTACAACTCAGAATGACTTTATATTTCAGGAGCAAGGCATAAAGGCATATGGGACCTCCTTACAAATGATCGCATGGCAATCAAACATGAAAATAACGATCGATATAATTTTTACCAATCACTCTAAAATAACAAGTAATGTTCACCGATTGTTATGATGGGCCCCTATGGACCTGGAGAGCCTTCTGTCGAAATCCTAGCGAAATATCTCATCATCTCACCCTATAAATACAAACCTATGGGTTCATTTTCGGGATCTTTACGCTGCTTGTTACTCTAGACTCCATTGTAATCAAGTGTTAGCTTTGTTATACTATTGTAATCAGATTCACAAGAGAGTAATAAAGGATAATCTTCAAAGTGGATGTAGGCATACAATGCCGAACCCCTATAAACCTCTGTGTCTTTGATTACTGCTTATTTTCTATTGCATCTTGTTCATTTAATCAGTTTAATTTTGCTTTTCTTCATTTATTTCTCTAAAAAAATCTATTCATGGGTGTTTGTAACCATTTTTGGTGCAAACACTATCCATTACAATCAAATTTCAAAATAGACAAAGTAGATAGTACACTTTTTATTAAAAGAGGTAAAAATGATATTCGGTTAATACAAATATATGTAGATGATATCATTTTTGGATCTACCAATGATAAACTAAATAAAGAATCCTCATAAATAATGACTAAGGTACTTGAAATGAGTCAAATGGGAGAACTAAATTATTTTCTAGGATTACAAATAAAACAACTAAGTAACGAAATTTTTATTAGCCAAGAAATATATGCTATAGATTTAGTTTAGAAATTTGGTATGTCAAATATCAATGGTAAACCAACTCCCATAGCAACTAATGAAAAATTAAATAAAAAAGAAAATTCAAAAGATGTAGATAAAAAATTATACAGAGGAATGATTGGATTACTACTCTATATGACTGCTAATAGACCTGATATAATGCATAGTGTTTGTCTCTGTGCAAGATATCAATCTCAACCTAAAGAAACTCATTTAAAATCCGTAAATTTTTTTTTGAGATATGTAAATAACACATTAGACTATGGATTCTATTACCCAAAAGAAGAATTCTTTGAATTAATTTCATATAGTGATGCTGACTATGCTGGTTGCAAATCAGATCGAAAAAATACAAGTGGAACTTATCACCTTTTGGGACACTCTCTAGTTTTCTGGTTTAGTAAGAAGTAAAACTCTATATCTCTATCTATGACAAAAGCAGAATATATTTCAGCAGTATTAGCCTGTTTACAGGTTATCTATATGCAATAGACATTAAAAGATTTTGGTTTAAATTTTTACTAAATCACCAATATACCGTGATAATACAAGTGCGATCAATCTATCTAAAAATCCAACTCATCATGCTAGAACTAAACATTGATATAAGACACCATTGTCTAAAAGATAATGTAAACAAAGAAATAATATCACTTGAATTTATAAACACTGGATATCAAATAGCTGATATATTAACAAAACCATTAAATTAAACATCTTTTACTAAGTTAAGAAGAGAGTTAGGAATTTGTTCTCTATTAGAAATGTAAAAATAATGAAGTAAAAATTACAAAATATAAAGAAAAACAACATAATCAAAATTATAACATATATGTCGACATATAATGGTAATTTTTGTTTTTTAAATTTCCCTCTAAAATTCAAATTGGTGGTTATATAATAACCAAATTTTGACTTTCTCCTTCATTTCTCTGCATTCTCTCTGTTTTAAACTTCTGAAACAAACAAACCATGACCTCCTCTAATCCCAAACGTTCTAGAGAAGAGAATTCATCATTTTCCTTTCCTTCTCATTCCCAAGGCCCCTTCCAGAACATTACTATGGCCAAAGTTGTTAAATTAGAAGGAGAAATGAAGAATGTTCTGGAGATGTTGATTGAAATACAAGTTGTACAACTTCGTACATCCAAAGAACAAGAAAAAAAAGTATAGTTCTTCGCAATTTGCAAAAATATCTATTGGATAATCCTACGAATCCATTAGTTATTGAAGATGGTTCTACAAATTTTTCCAGTCGTAACCCCATTCAAGGCAGTGATGATGAGGAAGAAGAGGAAGAAGAAGAGGAAGAACACATGGAGGAAGGTGACGAAGTCCGATGCGTTGGAGAAGTGTGTTTCAATCGAGATGGAAATCTTGTCGAACAAAATGGGGACTTTTACCTTCATTATCCTCATTGTCCTATTCGCAAATCCTGAATCTTTAGGAAATCACATTAGGATGGTACTTCGTTAATTTGATTGTGTGGTGTGTATATTTAATTTAACATTTGTTTTTATTTACTTATATGTACATTTTAAGATGTGATTGGATTATGGTGTGGTATTGAATGAATATATAGATTGATTTGGTCATGATTTGTGTTATCACTTATCATTTCTTATATATCATTCTTATCATTATTTCCATTTCATGATTATCTCATTTTAAATATCACTTATTGACCTTATATAAATCATTCTCATCTTTATTATATGTCATTAGTCTATAATATTTTATTTAGCGGGAGTTAGAGTTAGAGTAAGAGTTAGTGTTAGAGTTATAGTTTTAGGTGGTTATTTTTATTGATGATGAAAGGGGAGAAATGTATAAAATATAGGCATAGGTTAATGAGGAGATTTGTAACCCAGTGGGAGTTATATTATATTTTATATACAGAGTTGTCATCATCAAAAAGGGGAGATTGTTAGTACCTTAGGTATTGGTTTTGATGATGACAACTATAGATATTATATAAAATATAAATACTAATGTTTTATTAAGTTATATATAGTATATAGTGCAGGATATTAGACAGGTGTTGATTAAGAAGACTATACAGTATCAAGAGTAGATTCAAGATGCTGATATAGAGTTTCAAGAGTTGGAGAATGAAGACTCATGAGTATTGAAGAGTTCAGGATTTCATGATATTCCATTTAAATTATAGAGTCATAGAATTTATGTTAAAACCTTGATAGCACTTTCCTGAGCTCTCTCTCTCTCTCCTTCTCTAATTATGTTTTAAATTGTTTTTCAAATATCCTGGTTTTAAAATAGTCTTTTCAAAATATTTCTTAAAATAATTTTCCATCTCTTATAATTATAAAGATATTATCTTAGTGTTTTTAAGTTTATATATATATATTTAATTTTTTTTATACTTTAATAAGTTATAATTATATTGATTATATATATATATTATTTACATTATATTAAAATTTTCAAAATTATTATACAAATTTTTATTATGTTTTATTATGGTTAAAATATGTATAAACTATGCTTAAATGATTTTACAAAGTATCAAACTATTTACAAAACTACAAGTATTCCAAATAATGTTTTAAAGTATTATGAAATTTTAAAAAGAGTATGTCGACATGCTCTATGTCTATATGTCGATATAGTGGTAAAATTTTCAAAATTTAAATTTCAAAAGATGTGTCTTTTCGTCGTATCTCTTTATGAATGTATATGACCGTTGTTCCTCTATACATACTAGACTTCCAAACGAATTTCAATTATAATTTCTTATTCATCTCTCTTCCTTCCACTCTCTCATTTTCTAAATCAAAATATCCCCAAACTCTACCTAAATTCAACCAGATTTAAATTCAATCATCACTTGTTTGATTCTCCTTCATCTACTCTCTGATTTCTCTCATCTCTCTCACTCAAACCAAGATCAAAGTGCTATTCAAGAGTTATATGATCAATTGTAATCAAGTCGAAGGTTGAAGTCTGTAAAACTCAATTAAATCATACTGCTATACTCGTGGGTGTGATTGTAGCCCATAAAATCAATTGGCTGTGCTTAATAGCCCATAAATCTAGTGGGTATGCTTGTAGCCCAGAAATCACGTGACTCTACCCTAGAGGTCGGGATTCTGAAGAGTGTGTCTTGTAGCCTTGAAATCGAGATTGTATTTGCATTTACTAGTTGAAAAGAAATCCATACGAGGAATTATGCGGGTCTGAATGTAGGGTAACATCGAACCGGTATAAAATCCTAGCGTGTTCTTTTCTTTTTTACTTTTACTACATTTACTTTTATCTGCACTTTGATTTTGTGATTGTTTCTGTGATTGTTAATTACATCATTCCAAGTAGAATACTAAAGAATTTGAAAAATATTCATATAATCCATTAAACACTATTCACCCACCTCTAATGTTAATTTAGCCTTAAGATCCCTATTCCGCTCACTCACACCAACAGGGTTCATCACAATCAAAGGTCGGCTAATAATTTCGAGTTCCAATCCCAATGTATCTACCAAGTCACTAGATATGAAGGAATATAATGTTCTGATATCAAACAAAACACATATAGCAACATCATAAATGGAAAGCAGACCTTGAATAACGATGTCCTTTTCCTTCTCTTTCGCCGATGGAGCATTCGATGAATTCAGAATGGCATTGGTAGCATATGCTTTCACCACTTGCTTTTGTTTCAATGGCTATGGACAGTCCTTTTGAATATGCCCAAGCTTGATGCGGTTGTAGCATTTCTTCTACTCAGCTTTGCAGTCTCGACTGTAGTGACCCTTCTCTAAGCAGTTGTAGCAAGGATGAGCATGCTTGCTCTCCTTTTGGCCACGTTTGTTCTGAAACCGCTTCCACTTATTGTTCCACTTATTCTTGCTCCCCGCCCAATTGTGGCTTTGGCTAGTCTTTGGGAATAATAGTCCTTAGCTTTGGATAAAGACTCTTATGCCCTAGAGCCTTCTCGACTATTATTTCAAATGTCTCGTAAGCATCGAAGCCGATGATGAACTTCTCATTCTTCTTCAATGGAGTTTCAATGAAAGACATCCCATATTTCGACAGAGCACGAACTCAGCTTAGCGAACTTGGCACTGGGCACCAGCATTGGAGCACCACCATCAAAAGCAACATTTGGAGTGGCTACTTGAGAATTTTGTAGCAAGTTTTGCACCATGGTATATTGAACATGGTCTGCAAATCATGATTAGCAGCTCCCGAGCTAGCTCCCTCTTCGACTCTAGAGATGGAGTTTCTAGCAGCATTCCTTGTTTGACAAATTATCCATTAATATGTGATAAGGACGATCAATCACTTTATAAGGAATCTCACTTAAGTAGTACTCGTGCATGCAGTGCGACTTATATACTATATACAACTACATAGTTTTGAAAACCAAAATAAATAATGAGTACATGCTCTCGTGTGTGCACACACACACTCGATCTAGTCTGAGATGAGAACTCTTATCTTATCTCTACTGTGTCATGGTATCCCTTAGGTTAAACTATGCAACCGAAGCTCTGATACCAAATGTAACAACCGCCTACACCAACGGCACCCAATAATGGGATAACCTATCTTGTAACAGTGCCCGATCAATGTAGGACAACCATCAAGATTATAAGGTAAAGAAAACATCACAGAACCTATCATATATCTCATAGCGCATCGGAGAAATATAATAATAAACATCTCAGATATAAAATAGACAAGATATTAATAACTGAACGAATCACAGAAATCAGAGTAAATAGATCCATATAGTATACATCATAAGTGATATAGTTATACATTAAATAATAACTCACAAACAAACCGTCTCTAAATAATAAAGGCACTAGTAAGATCCATAGTGCTCTGCAACAGAATAGAAAATGCTAATAAATACAGTAATACGAGAGTGCGATCTCCTACTCATCCTTTGTCCAGCTCCATGTGCTCACTAGACCTGATATCCATAATTCACTCATTTAAGAGTACCCAGAATAATAGTAAGCAAAGCATAAAATCCCGAGTAAGACAATAGTCTATTGTGAGTGGTAGAAAATCTCTACGTACTAATAAATGACTATAATAGGACAAATGGTATGGAAAGTCATATTGACTTGTCCCTGCATCCACAGTGTTAGCACATACACAAGATATATACTACCTTGCATCATAGTCATTATGGGTATACTATACATCAAAGTACTAAGGGTGTCAAAGTGTCTGTACCGACAACATCGGCATCATGTAACATCCTTAAGGTGATAAGCAATCAAAGCAAACATAACATCCAACATCCATCCTCACATTCACTCACTCAATGCTTTGGACAAATGACAACTCGAACGACCTATCATGGTCGAAGACTACTGAATGTCTCGGTTCCTAGATACTCGAATCCATGCCACTCAGTAGGCTAGGAACTAGACCGCACGTCATGGCTAATCCAGGGTAAAGATCGCCCGTTATGGAGATCAGGACCCATTATGGTCCGAATGGGTACCCCATATTACCCTTGTTTTACAAGTACTCACCAAACCCTTAAGTTTCAAAGATCCCTTTGCACACATCATCTATAGCAAAGCTCATCCTAGAACTGTCTATACAGCTCCCTTCATGAAGTCACCGCAGTTGGGACAACCCTCTACAAGCATCATCAGTAGAATACCATCATTCTTTCCATAACCTTCCTCCAATAGTCCCCTCAATTTGTCTCATAGTCCTCTACTTTACATCTCTAAGTACAGCTACCTATCGTCGAACCATCTCTTCTCATCATGCAATCATCATAATCGCATCATCGTTGTTGAAATCACTATCGAACCCTATAGTTCGGTTTGGTTCCAACACCTGGCCATATTTGGATAAGTGTTTGGTTTGACACGAGATTAGGGTGAGCACTCCCCCAACACTTGAAGCAAACATTACCATGTCTCGAAGAATGCTTAGGAAGAACTCGAAGTAGCTCCAACTCTCCCGATTATCGATCCGTAGCAACCGAACCATCACTACCGATCCCACACTTCAACTCAAACTAGGCCATGCTTCTCCATGTGAAGTCCTCCTCCAATGATCCATTACCCCTATTGATCGATATCACATGGATCGGTACCGATGCATGGCACCGATCCCTCACTTAGAGAAATTCCTCCGAAGTTGACTCCAAGTACACCCTATGGCTAACTCGAAGTATACGTCTATCCATCACTCCTTGACTTGAAGCAAGTATGTCACCGATCCATCACTAAGAATTTCCTCATCTCCACGTGATCCATCCACCATCGTTCGCGATTCAAAGCAAACATACTAAGACTCGAAGCGGCCCATCCTTTGACTCAAGCAAACCCTGAAGCATTCTTCCACCGATCGATCGCCTTCAAACCACCGCTGATCCATCCATACCTCGAGCAAACAAACTCCAAATGACTAAAAACTTGGAAATAGCTTTATGAGGCCTTCCTTATTTCCCCATGTAGATTGCATGTGGTTTGGACCATTACCAAAGCATCACTACCGATCTATAATGTATTCCTATAATTAAATCGTCATTCGATCGGTATTTTCAACCAAACAAACATCACACATTTAAGCAATCATTAAGTATAATATATCCTAACAAGCATCATCCATACATATCAAAATGAATCCTACATCTAAGAGTGGAACCACAAGAACAAATGAAATCCACAAGAACACTAATTTTACAAATCTTTTCAAAATCGTTTCAAATTTACATATGCAGTTAAAGAAGGTTTAAAACATATTTTAGAGTTTTAAAATCATTTAAAACATCATCAAACATCATATAATGGCTAATTAGTGAGAAGAGGCTTAAAGCGGCTTACCTAAATTCAAAGAAATCCCAGAAAGTAGGAATCCCAAGAATGAATAGCAGCTACAAGATGATCTCTAACAACAAATCTCCAATACATGATGCTAATCTCACTAATCTTCCTCTAATGACACGTTTTGGCTAATTAAGGTCGGAATTATGGTAACTTTTTGGCTAGAAGAAGGTTAATTGGGGTTTCTCTCTATTTTTTGGAAGTGTGTAATGATGGATAGAAGTTCCATCTACCCCAATCTCATGCTAATCCCGAAATGGGCTTTGGGCCTAAACTCACTAATTACCCATTATGCTGTTCAAAATTAGGATAAACTTCAAACAGCCATATCTCTCTAACACTAAGTCCATTTTCCTATTATGCCCACGCTTCAAAAGGAGAGACCGTCATCCCAATTTAATAAAAGTGGTTTTCAAACTCCAATTCAGCTCCGATCAAAAGTTATAGGATATACAAGATTTTACATGTCAAAATCGTCCGATAAAAATTCTAAGGATGGAAAATGGATTTAGTAGACATTTCCCAAAATCATAGAATTGTACGACCACATATAAAAATAATATTAATATTCTACGATACTCCGATATGTAGAATAGGTATCGTTACATCTGTTGAGTGAGTCATTCCATAATTATCTAATAAATATCAGTATGTAACCACTTGATGCCTTCACCTACCAAGAGTAATACACTGTCCAATATTTAGAAAGAGTTATGTGCTCTAGTCTAAGTGGATGTATCGATATCCAGTCACAATACATATTGACTAGGAATATTTAAAACGGTATGTTTATTTTACTGTGATAAATCACTCATGATTACAACACATTGTAATTACTATAAAAAACATAATATTTATGGATTTTTATTAAATATAATTTTAATTAAATTAATTAATTAATATAAAGTATTATATCAAATATATACTAGAAAGAAAACACATTTTATATTGAACAAGACTGACTTAGATATATGTAACAAATTACATAATTGCCCCTAAGGCATACCTCTAACTCTATCAATCTTCCACTAGCACTTGGGGTCAATTATGGAATCTTATTCTAACTTCTTTGATCAGTTTTCAAACTAATCGAGTCAGTGCCTTAGTGAAACAGGAATGCTATTTTGTTTTAACTATCTACTCTGTTAATTAGCTCTCTCCAACTCTAACAAACTGCCTTTTTCAGGCTTAACTATTCAGAGTATGTCTCTTGGCTTCTAGTGAGCTCATATCTTTATATTGTTATCATATAAAAATTATTTAGTATTCTTAATACTTGAAATCACTCCTAACTCAGTTATAAATTTTTGCATTTATATTTATACATTGCTTTTATCATGGCGCTATTCACGACGATGTACTTGGCAGTTGAATTAATCATAACCTCCCATTTGGAAAATTTCGAACTTAAGGCTCCTTAACTAAGGTTTGAACATGAATTTAATTTTAACATATTATGCTCAATATCATTTATAAAGTTCAAGTCCAAGCATTCCTTCATAAGGAGTTTGTTGTTTCTGTAAACATTTCTCCAGAATTTCATAAATACTCGAGAACACTCTAAATTATCATTCAGTGATCCTAATTTTGATTTGACATTTGTTTCATGCATCAAATATGTAAGCAAAATATGTTATTATAGATAATAGAACATGTATGATAATTCATATTTCCAATACATAATGAATCTATTTTACATATTCCATATTAAATATTTTAATAAGGTTTCTTTGAATATCATGTGGGACATTCCCAACATCTTTTGTACTTATTATAAAAGATATAATTTACAAATCTAATATCGAGTATTAAACAACTAAACAATAGAAAATTTTAACGTAAGTACTTCATTAACAATCTGCGGTATGTTGTTTGCTTATAGTTTAGAAATATCAATGTACTTTTAATGCCCTTTCTTATGGACACATGCTTTCTCTGCATTTTGAATGAAAATCAAATTGTTTGATATTTCTATCACAACACTTGTTCAACTTTAATGCTTGTCGAATGATATCTTCATATCCGTTCTTGGATCAGATCTGAAGATCCACAAACTCAATATCGCTCCCACCGACTTCGTGATACTTTGTTTGTTATGTGCAAACAGTTTATTCTAAATCATTATTTATAATTTTTGTTTCAACAAACATATACCAAAACACAAGTCATATTAAGCGTTAATTTTGTGAGTAATATCCAAATTAAATTGAGAACATCGAATGGTGAATCTGTTACATTGATTTCAATAATTAAAATTTATGATGTTATTCTTGTCGTTGTTGCTTACTATATTCTGACTGCATTAGTCTTTCTCTTGAAGACACATTTGTGGCCGAGGATCATATTACTTTGGGTATACCTATCAAAATCATATTTTGATAATGTATTTGGAATCCGTTTTGGATTTGCGCATCATAACTTATCATAGAGTCAATACTATTATTGTTTTAATTGACAACTAAGGGTTATCTATTCTCGACATTGATAAGAAAATCATAGTTTCTCTTCAACATGCAAGAATGCTTATTAGACATTCTAACATGTTGTGTTCATTTAGGTTTGGTTAGTTTCATTTCATCCCTTGTAAACAGTTTTATCCTTGGATCATACTCAAGTCCATTTACTACCAATAATTTCTAAAATAAATCCCCTCGCTATAAAGTTGGTATTTCTTGAAACAAAAATTATTTCTCAGTTCAATGGAATGAGTATTCATAAACTTTTATATGAATTTCGTTATATATAAAACTAATTTGGTTTTTAGTTCACCATACTTATGTTCAAAACACAAATCAGCCATCCAATAACTTTCATTCCCATGATTCTTTTTGGGCAATTCATATAAATCACTCATGTGCAATTATTACATGTAGTCTTTCGACTCGCACAACTTGCTAACTTGTTATCCTAGAACATGTTGGAGTTTCTCTTAAACCCTTATCTTATATGATTATGTAAACTATTCTTTAGATGAAATTAATTTTAACTTCGTCTACGACTCTTAAGTATACTATCTTAAAGAAAGAAGTTAACTCAACTTCACTCACCATTAGTCAAACTTGCTCCATAGTATCGTAACTATTTCTCATTCCAATGTTAAGCATCAATTATTATCTTGCCACTCTCATTTCCAATGTTTCATTATGAAGTAGAAGTGACCATTTACTCCCTTCATCCAAGCTATACCTTAATTCGCATCTACTTCGATACATTCACTTTCATTTCTAAATGGTCAAACCATTCAAAAAGAAAACCTAACTACAATATCGTAACGAACCCTTTACGAAAGTACGTTTGATCATCCTTAATTCTAAGGATATCAAATATGTGGCACTTTACGTAAACTAATCATACTGACAATTCAGTGATCGAGTTCCTATACCTATATTGCGGCTTTCGGTCTAGTATTACACTTAGCACAAAGTCCTTATTGTAATCAATCAAATTGAATATACGATATTATGCTATGGTTTATTTGATTATTTTGAATGAACCAATTTCATCTTGGTTTCATACACTACGAACTATGACCATTCATCATATAAAATTTATATGTGATTGTATATGGATCAAATATCCATATTTTTGTATCGTTTTAGGAAGTTGAAACTCATGGAAGGAAATACATGGTCTTGGGCAAACAAATACATAAGTGGCTAGTTACGAATGTATTTAATATTTGTAAAATTTGGCACTTGCACAGGAATTGAAACAATAACGTGCAAAAGTATTTATTAGTAAGTATATTTTATATTTATAGTCGTCAATCTTTAATTTAGTTCATTAATATATCTTGATTAACAAACATTTTATCAATTAAATTAGTTACACAAAATTATCATTCAGGATATTATAATTTTATATAACACATGTTCTTACAATATTAGAAATATTAAATGTTACCATATCATTTAATAACAATGCTCCTACTAGTATTTTATGTTTCTCTAAACCCTAAGATGAAACACAGAGCCTTCCGACCTCATTAATAGGAGTTAGGACTATCCTGTCTTGGATTCTGATCTTGATCATGCTTAACAAGTCATAGCCCCCCCAAAAAAATAGATAACTCCTTATTTGTTGTATGACATACAACTCCTAACCCGTGGTTCTTTGTCCTAATCTCGTTTCAGTCTTGAGTTTTCTTAAAAAATCGAAAGATTTTATTCACTCATACCTACCATATTGTGATGGGCTAAGTATAGTACATGTACTTTGAGTTTGCTTAAAAAATACATATAGTTATCTTACCTCATCTGTTCAATATATTAATAATACTACACAAAACTTCTCTATCATGAGTTGCTCAACAACCAGAGAGTATGCTAGTAATTTATTAATATATTAGTGGTAGAGGACAATGTTATATTAAAGATTCATAATATTGAACATTATACTTAGAGTGATATCGACTTATGGAATAATGTATTTCTTATGAAATACCCTCATGGTTCAAGTGCCGAACAAATCAGAAACCATGGTATACGTACAATACATATGTGTTTATCCTTTAAGTCTAATTTAGGTTTCTAATTGTTCCACCTTTAATTTATACACTTATATTGTATATGTAACTTATTAACTTATATAATAGTCTTATGTATAACATTATATTAATATAATATTATATAATTAATTTACGTTTTAATTAATTTCACTTATTCAATTAAAACATTTTATATTGAATATGTATACTATAACATTTATAGTTATACACATATATCTTATATATATGTGTTATACTATTTATTAATTAATATTTAACTAATATATTTAATTTAAAAAATTTTAATCGATTATAATTAATTTCAAAAATTATATGTGTTTGTGTATTACCTTAACATTTTAAGATAATGTTACATATATCAATATATATATATATATATATATATATATTATTTTATTTAATTAACTAACTTTTATTCAATTTATTAATCCAATCAATAATTTTTTGAAAATAATTATTTTATTTTCACAAAGAATTTCAAAATTATTTTATAACATTAACAAAATCATTACTTATTTTAAATTTAACTTTTAAATTTAAAATATTAATTTAATTTATTTTAAAGTCAACCTTTAAGATTTAAAATTTCGTTTTAATTTCAAAAAAGAATTTGAAAATTCGCCTAAGGTCCAAATCAATTTGGGCCTTTATGTTAGGGATAACCTTTGGGATTACCTCATCCTTTCGGGCTAAGCCAGTAGGTGGGTAGGGTAGAGTACTCGAATGCTCAAACCCAACCTAAGATACTACTTTATGGATACAATACTATATGGGTATGCTTTAATAAGTTAGCCATATACCGCTAATTTAGACCTCATAGGCTATTTGGCTCTAATACCATCGTTGGAACCGGGCTAACATGCATCGAGGTAAATGGGTAAATTTTAAAAAAACTATTCCATTTTGGATCTTTTTAGGCCTATAAAGTTTAAATTTATTTGGATCTTATTAAACAAAATTTAAAATAAAATTAGTATATAAATAAAATTTATTTATTATTGAATTTATATTGTAATTTATGATATCTGTATCATATATACATATGTGTGTCCATACATATGCAATATAATAAGGTGTACATGTTTTAACATGCCCATATATAGATATTAAGATTTACACCACAACGGACATCATAGCCCCTCTATATACATGAGTGTTGTCAATGTATATATGTATATGTAAAGTGTGTATTTGTGTATAATTTTATATGTTGTAAACATTAACTATAAAATATAAAATATTATAAAATAATACACACACACACATTAATTAACACGATTTAGTATAATAAAATTAATTTTAAATGTTTATTTGTATTTTAAAACAATTCTAAGTTTATTTAGTAAATTAATTTTAAATTTTATATATATATATAATATTTCAAAACTATCAAGTAATATATATATTAAATAATGTTTAAATGTTTTATATATACACATATAACATCAATAAATTCATGTAATTATATTTAATAAAGAAATTTTTTTAATAGAAAATACCTTCGGCTATACCAGGTTATATATATATATATATAATTGTAATTTTTTTATTAATTTCCGTATGGAATTATATAAATAAAAAAATATTGAAATTCGAAAATACCTTCGGCTATACCAGGTTATATATATATAATTGTAATTTTTTTTATTAAATTCCGTATGTAATTATATAAATAAAAAAATATTGAAATTAGAAAATAGCTTTAAGTGATTACACTTTATATTATTGGAATTAAAAATACATTATATAATTTCAAATGTGTTTATTTCATATATATATATAATTAAAATATGTAATGAATTTATCTATTTTAAATAATCATATTAAAATATTATACATATTTTTTTTAATTTGAATACTCTACATATTTTATGTGAATATTTATGGAATAAAAACTTGCATTATGCATTTATTTATGTTGTATTAATTTATCCATTCATTAAAAACAATTTAATAATATAACAGATAAATAAATACAAATTTTAAATATGGCCATGAGCTTTATGATGCATATAAATATACAATATTTTTTTAGGCAAACATACATACATATAAAACCATCCTATGGTGGCAACATTAATATATGTAGATTCGAGATATTTAATTTCTATCTAAAGCGTATATGGCATAATGATTAATATATACAATATAAAAAATTATAAATGAGAATATACCTCTAGCTATTGCCTAGATAGCATACCTTGCACGTTGAATCTGAAATCCTTGAATTGAATTCTTTATCTAGAGGATGCTACCTTCTCGAATGCAACTACCACCGACAAGCGAATTAAATTTTATTTGATGTTTTAAAGCTTGAAATTTAGTGGTATTAGGGAGGAGGTATAGGCTCCCTTTGCTAAAGTAGAGGAGAGCCAAAGTCCAAAAAAGTGAGGGTTGAAGTGCCTTAAATAGAGGAAATACCAAGTAGAAAAATGTGGTTCCGGATCCCTATTTTTCTCTTACCTTTTCTCCTCTTTTTTAATTCAAAGTCTAATCCCATCCTAACCATTGCATGGTTGGCCTCATGTACTGTCCTATAGTCGGCTATTGCAAGCCTCCATATGGGCCTTAAAATCACTTCAATCCCGAACAATATTTAACATATTTAAATCCAATTTAAATGCATATTGATATCGTATATAGATAAGTGTATTTATAACTATTATATACACACTATTTTATATTCTTCCACACATATAAAATATTTATAATTAATACTTTCTAAATATTAATTAATTTAATCAATTTATTACAATTATAATTTAATTAAATTGGGTGGTAACAGAAGTATTCAACGTTTCCATTGTGTGACTCTAGGTGTAAACTTAGTCAGTGATTAATATCAAACCATTCGAATATTAATGTTCACATGTCACTCAGCAGGTGGTATGACATTATGGCCAAATTTGTCACTTAATTGGTACCGGTAAAATCTAATTTTACTCTATTAAGTGTTACTCGACTGCGATAATTATTTACACTAATTCTCTACGTTGAAATTATAATGCATTAGGATTTGTGGAATTTGATAATGGTCAAAATTCCAATATCAGCTTTAGAGTCCAAACATAAAGTCCTTGGTTCAATAATAACAATTATTAATAACCATACTACTCTTGCCAGAGACTTTGATTTTGAGTTGACATAAGTTAATCGTGATACAAACCTTATATAACTGAGGAGACAAATCCTCACTTGAATAACATTTCATTTCTAATGCTTCCATTCGACCTAAATATAGCCGTTTGATGAACACCATGCAATGATCTAATTATAATCAAAGCAAAGCTTCCAGATTGAAGATCAATAGTATTCTCAAGTCATGAAAACTTTGTAATTTTTTCACTTTGATATTTTCTTATATGACCTTAGTTACATTAACTAACAAAAAACTATCGAGCTAGTAATTCCCTATTTATCCATAAAATACAATGGATTTACTTTAGGATTTTTTAGAAGTAAACAAGGAATCAGACAGGGTGATCCAATCTCTTCTTATATTTTTATACTTGTGATGGAAGTTTTAACTACCATGTTGAAAAAGAGGTACATAGAGGGGGAAATAAGGTTTCATTCAAAATGTAAATCCCCTCATTTTTCTTCCCTCCTTTTTGCTGATGATATAATGATATTTACCAAGCCTGAGCATGTCTCCATAGTTAATGTAATTGCAACCCTTGATAAATTCTACCTTCTAACTGGTTTGAGGCTGAATACAACAAAGTCACAAATGATAACTTCAAGAACTTCCGAAGGAGCAGCTCAACAATTAATTGCTTTATCTAGATTGCAACCTATGAATAATGACATGACTTACCTTGGGCTTCCTCTCTACACCTCTAGAATTACAACCGTGAACTGCCTTCCTTTGTACACTAGAATTTGTAACTTGATGAACTGTTGGGCCAACGGATATCTTTCACAAGCTAGAAGACTTGTTTTAATCAAATCTGTTATTTCATCTATGATGGTGTATTGGTCCAGAGTTTTTATACTTCCCAATAAACTGTTGAAAATGGTTAGAAGTGCTATGTTAAGATTCTTTTGGACTGGCTCAATTCACTCTAATAAATTTGTCCCATGCTCATTCGCAAAAATTGAGATGCCAAAAAATAACAAAAAACAAAGGAGGGCTAGGAATTATTAACTTGCACTTATGGAACAAAGCAGCCTTTATTTTTCATTTTAATGCCTTACTTTGTGGTGGTGATAGCTTGTGGATTGAATGGACTAAAAAGTACAATCTGGGTAGTAGAAAATTCTGGACTATGGAAGTCCCCTAGAATAGCAGCTGGACATGGAGGAAGTTGCTGGATTTAAGGACCACCTTCTCACCATTCATTAAATTTACACTCTCACAAACTAGTGCTAAAAGCTTCTGGGATGATCCATGGATGTACTATGGCCTCATTCTTGGGAAAATCTTTGCTCCCCATCAGATAACCCAGTCTGGAGTTAGTAGAGCAGCTCTAGCAATTGATCACTTATCTAATAGCAAGCTTCTTTTGCCATATACCAGTAATCAGGATATCAGGGCAGTTTGGAATAGAGCTCGGGGTAACTCTTACTCAGCTGCTCCTGGTGACATACTACTTTGGAATGAAAAGCCTCATTCAATCTCAATTGTCCATGGTCTTCTATCAAATATTAGCAACAGACCAAGTTTTGTATGGCATAAAGTTATGTGGTGCAGATTTTCACCAGCCAGGGATAACTTGCTGATGTGGAAAGCCATAGTGAATGCCCTAATGACTAAGAGTAAGATGAAATATTATGGCATGAGTGTTGATCCCCTATGTGTTTTCTGTAAGCAGCAGGAAGAAAGTGTTGGCCATATTTTCTTTGAGTGCTCTGACCTGATGAACTTATGTGGCAGACTAGTGAGAAGTATCAGTAGTTACCATATGCATGGAGTGTCAGCAGTTGAATGGGATATGATAAGCAAGGTTACAAGGTGGAGGAAGCATGCAAGAATTGGTTATTTCTTCATTTTGAATAAATATATGAAATTAGTTTAGGAGGAAAGGAATTTGAGATGCTTTGAAAATAAAAGCAAGAGTAGGGATCAACTATGGAAAACACTCAAACATGAAATCATCACAGGAATGAATGCAAGCCATTTTGATTTCAGTAGTCATCTTAATGGAATTGGGGTGTAGTTCCAGTCCATCTTTGTATGGTTGTTTTATATTTCTTCTTTCTATCTTGGTTTTCCACTATGTGTTTTCTAAGTCATTGCCTTTGTGTGGTATTCTTAGTTTGTTTCTGTGATTATGAGCCTGTTCACAATCAAATTTTCTTTTATTTGTCTTCAATAAACTGGTAGGGGACCAGCCAATCCCGCTTGCCTTGCAAAAAGAAGAAAAAGAAATCACTTTTGATTACAACACATTGTAACTACTATCACAAAATATACCATTTATGGATTTTCTATTAAATACATTTTTATTTAAATTAATTAATATAACATATTATATAAGTATGTAATAGAAAGAAAACACTTTTTATATTTAACATGATTGATTATTGAGTTAGATATACGTAACAAATTACATAATTGTCCCTAGGGCATAACCCTAACTTTATCAATTAGAACATGTTTTTCAGGGGAGTTGCTTTACCATAGAAGATGGAGCTCCGACAAAAAACCAAGATTGATGACTAATGATATTGTTTCCAGGAATCATGATGCGGATGAGGTAGAGGCACCGATGCTTGACCCCTTTGTAACATCCTCCATTCTAAGGCCTAAAACTAACTGCTACGGATGCTGCAGTCATCCATAATTATTAATTCTTGATGGCATAATGCAGCCATGTTAATTATATCAATAATCAAAAGCACATGAATATGAAAAAGTTTCAACAAAGTTTAATAACAAATTATCAAATCGCATTTCACAAATGATATTTCGTATTTATTACATAATCCCAATTGTAATCCCATGTTCAGAGAAAATATAATTATTATAAAATACACCAAGAGCGACATATAAAGATGCCCCATTGGCTGATCAGAGTCAAATACCTGGCAATTATACAACTTTGCCATTACATCCAAATAGATAAAACCAAACTACACAGCAGAAATAGATACAGTTCCTAATAGCTAGATCGCCTCCCGCACGTCTCCAGAAGTTTATTCGTCTAACTGAAACCTGAAAGCCCTTACTCCCGACCTACTCAAATGGGTACCCAAGAGTTTAAGGGGAAGAACAAAAACTTCGGGCCAGACAACAGTTTGGTGTGAATAATAACCTACCATTTCGAACCAAATATATATCTAGTAAGACTACGCCACCGAGCAAAACGGGTTTTCCCTCACTAGTATCTTAACCAAAAAATAACAACCATATACTATGTGTTAGTCCTTGAGATGATGGTTTTGATGACAACAACCTTAGAATAATGTTATAAAATATAAATACTAACATAATAGTTTAGATATATATGTATATGCAGGATTTAACCATGCAGGTACCAAGAATGAAGACTGTATAGTATAGAGATTCAAGATATCAAGATTGAAGACTCATGAGTATCAAGATAATCAAGAGTTCAAGATTTCAAGATAAGTATTGAGTCTAGAATTATGTTAAAACTTCACAATAGCACTGAAATCTTCACTCCATTTTTATTTTGGGATGGAGCCCATTTCTACCTTTTTAGTGGCTTACAAACCCACGACAAGTGGCTTACAAACCCACGAAAATCCTGGTTTTGTACAAGTTCTCGAGTCCTGACATGATGAGATATTCTGCAGGAAGAAGCTTGCAAAACTACTTCAAAATGATTTTCAAAACTACTTCAGAATGATTTTCAAAACTGCTTTTCAAAATGTTTTAGCCTAAAAAATTATCTTTTCAAATGATTTTCAAAAAGATGTTTTAGCCTGAAAATATTCTTTTTTTTTGTTTTTAATAAACTCGTGTTTTTAAACTTCGTTTGTTTAAACTATCTTTATACTTAGATTTAAATATAAAATTATAGTAAAATTTTATATATATTATTCTCTATATTTATCTATGTATTTTATCTATAGTCAAGTATATTTATAAAGTTTAAAATAGTTTTAATATAAGATAAAGGTTATTTTCAAAGAAAAACAAAACATCAAAATTTCCTTTGGGATGTCGACATGCCCTAGTACCCCATGTCGACATAGTGATAGTTAGATTCAAAAGTTTGAATTTCAAAAGAAGTGTCTATTCGCCATAACCTTTCACGAATGGACATGACTGTTGTTCTTCTATAAATAGGGGTTGGTTTCAACGAATTTTATATCAGATTTTCTGGTTTTTCACTTCTCTTCTTCTTCCACATTTTCTTATTCAAAATTCTATCATCACTCTACCGAAATCAACATTGAATCTAACTAGATTATCTCTGGTTTGATTCTCTATCACTATCTTCCAAGTGCTATTTAGAGTTATAGGCTTTTTTGTAATCTATATAGCGAGAAAAGGTGTGATTGTAGCCTTGGAAATCAATCAAGTGAGAAAAGGTGTGATTGTAGCCTTGGAAATCAATTGGGTGAACTTGTTGCCCCGGAAATCAAGTATCTCTACCCAGAGGATTTTGATTCTGGAGGGTGTACCTCGTAGCCTTGAAACCGAGGTTTGTAATTGTTGAATTGCTTTTGAAAGGAAATCCATACTTAGTTGTGCGGGACTGGATGTAGGGTAACCCCAAACCAGTATAAAATCCGGTGTGTTCTTTCCTTTACTGCATTTACTTTATTTCTGCATCTCTGTTTGTTTTTGTGATTATATCTGTGTCTGAATATTGCATACATTTGTGTTCAAATTAACATAAACCCAAAAAGATTTAGTAATTTCTTAAAAACACTATTCACCCCCCCTCTAGTGTTATTCCTAGCCTTAAGATCCGTAATCCGCATTCCTCACATTTGGTATCAAAGCAAGGTTTTCAAAAGTTTCATAATCTGATTTTTGAAAAAGTTTTTTTTAAATATAAAAAAATGGTTATGTTTAAGAAATTTGTTAATGCATGTTTAGAAATATTCAGATCATCATTGTCTCTTGAGTCTGCATATAATCCATATTCAAATACAAGTTGTCTACTAAGATTGTTTGATGTGCAGGAATCATGCTTTATGGGAGTTGAGGAATCAATCCAGAACAAACAAACTGTGCAGATCAAAAGGAACAAATGGATACTCGATAGTGGATGTTCTAGACACATGACTGGGAATCTAGATATGCTGAATGATATAATATACAAAGACGGAGGACTGGTTAACTTTGGAGACAATTCAAAAGGTTATGTGATCGGCATCGGCAAAGTCTGTAACTCTGAAACTCCTATTATTACTAATGTTTTGCTAGTTAAGAATATGAAACACAATCTGCTAAGTATAAGTCAACTATGCGATAGAGGATATAAAATTAAATTTGAAAAAGATAAGTGTCGCATTGAAGATAATAATTCAACCATAATATTTGAGGGAATTAGGAAAAAGAATATTTATATTCTTAGTATGAAAATTTCAAATGATAACTTGTGTCTTTTGGCAAATGCAAGTGACCCTTGGATTTGGCATAAGATATTTGGGCATTTGAATTTCAAACTCTTATCTAGACTGTCAAAACATGATCTAGTTAGAGGCCTCCCTAAAATGAATTTTAAAGTAGATAGTCTATGTGATGCGTGTCAACTAGGAAAACTTAGAAAGAGTTCCTTTAAATTAAAAGACTTGATTTCAACTTCAAAACCTCTTGAATTACTTCATCTTGATTTATTTGGTCCATCTCAAATTCAGTCATTAAATCACAGTAAATATGTTTTTGTAATTGTAGATGATTATTCTAGATTTACATGGAAAATATTTTTGAAACATAAAAGTGATACTTTTGAATGTTTTAAGAATTTTTCAAAACGGGTTCAAAATCAATTTTCTCAAAAAATTATAACCATCCGTAGTGATCACGGTGGTTAATTTGAAAATGAAAAGTTTGAAGAATTCTGCAATAAAAAGGGAATAATTCACAATTTTTCATTTCCAAGAACTCCACAACAAAACGGAGTAGTAGAACGTAAAAATAGGACGATTCAAGAGTGTGCGAGAACTATGCTTTCTGATAGTAATAAAGTGCTTTTGGGCAGAAGCAGTTGCTACCGCCTGTTATATTTTAAATAGAATTTTAATTAGACCTTTAACTGATAAGACATCTTATGAACTTATTTACTCAAATAAACCTAAGGTATCTTATTTTAGAATTTTTGGAAGTAAATGTTTTATTTTAAATACAAAAGATAACTTAGATAAATTTGATCCTAAATCCAACAAAGGTATTTTTATCGGATACTCTAATAGAAGTAAAGCATATAGAGTATTTAATTTAAAAACTAATACCATCGAAGAAACAATGCATGTTTCATTTGATGAAAATTTCAAAAAATTTAAAGAAATAAATGATGAAGAGGATTTAATCACTCAAAACCAAGAGTCAACTAAAACTAATAATGAATTAAATCATCCTAATAAAAGGATTAAACTTTTAAAAGATCACCCTATAGAAAATATACTTGGAGATATGCAATCTGTTGTTAAAACTAGAAATCAAGTAAGTCAAATGAGTAATGTAGCTTTTATATCTATTGAACCCAAAAATCCAGAAGAAGCATCATCTGATGATTCATGGATTTTGGCTATGCAAGAAGAATTAAATCAATTCACTAGAAATGATGTTTGGGAACTTGTTCCTAGACCTGAAAATAAAACAATAATTGGAACTAAATGGGTTTATAAAAATAAAATGAATGAACAAGGAGAGGTTGTTAGAAATAAAGCTCGGTTAGTCACTCAAGGTTGTTGTCAAGAAGAAGGAATATATTTTGATGAAACATTTGCCCCCGTAGCAAGATTAGAAGCCATTAGGATTCTACTTGCTTTCGCAAATCATAATAATTTCAAATGGATGTTAAAAGTGCATTTTTAAATGGTTTTGTAAAAGAAGAAGTATTTGTTAAACAACCACCACTTTTTGAAAATGATAAATTTCCAAATCATGTTTACAAACTTAAGAAAGCTCTATATGGTCTAAAGCAAACTCCTAGAGCCTGGTATGATGGACTAAGATCTTACTTGTTACAATCAAATTTTGAAATAGGTAAAGTAGATAATACTCTTTTTATTAAAAGAAATAAAAATGATATTCAAATAGTACAAGTCTACGTAGATGATATCATTTTTGGATCAACTAATTTTGAAATGAATAAAGAATTTTCTGAAATAATGACAAAAGAGTTTGAGATGAGTCATATGGGTGAATTAAACTTCTTTTTAGGATTACAAATAAAACAATTAGATAATGGTATCTTTATTAGTCAAGAAAAATATGCTAAAGACCTAATTAGTAAATTTGGTTTGACTACTGCGAGTGGAAAACCCACTCCCATGGCAACCAATGAGTACCTTAGTAAAGAAGATCTCTCGAAAGATGTAGATCAAAAATTATATAGAGGAATGATTGGATCACTACTCTATATCGCTGTGAGTAGACCTGATATCATGCATAGTGTCTGTCTCTGTGCAAGGTATCAATCCCAACCTAAAGAAACTCACTTAAAAGCTGTAAAACGTATTATAAGATATGTTAAACACACCTTTGATTATGGCTTATTCTATCCTAAAAATGATTCGTTTGATTTAACATCTTACTGTGATGCTGATTATGCTGGTTGTAAATCAGACCGAAAAAGTACAAGTGGAACTTGTCACTTTTTAGGGCATTCTCTGATTTTCTGGTTTAGTAAAAAGCAAAACATAGTTTCTCTATCAACAACTAAAGCAGAGTATATTTCTGCTGCTTTGGCTTGTTCTCAAGTAATATATATGCAACAAACTTTAAAAGATTTTGGTTTAAATATCTCAAAATCACCAATTTATTGTGATAATACTAGTGCAATAAATTTATCCTAAAATACTACTCAACATGCTCGAACTAAACATATTGATATCAGACACCATTTTCTCAGAGATAATATAAGTAAAGAAGTAATTACTCTCGACTATATCAATTCTGAAAATCAAATTGCTGATATCTTAACAAAACCCTTAAATGAATCTACATTTACTAAATTAAGAAGAGAATTAGGTATTTGTTCATTAACTGAAATATAAAATATAAATAACAAGTATAATTAAAAATTAACTCAAAATAAATTAAATAGGAAAAAATTCAAGAACCATGTCGACATCACCCCTAGACCCATGTCGACATATAACGTTTTTTAATTTTAATTTTTTTCCCACCAAAATTCAAATAAGTGGTTATAAATTTCTCCTATTTCGAAATTTTCTTCATTCTCTCTGTTCTCTTTCTGTTCTATCTTCTGAAATCAATTTATCAATGGCTTCCTCTTCCAAATCAAACATAAAATCAACTTTTTTGTTCCCATCGCCTACTTCTGGTCCGTGTCAACAATCAACGCTCGCTCGTGTAACGAAAATAGAGGATTCTCTGAAAGATACCCTTCAGTTAATGACTGAAATCCAAGTGATGCAACTTCGAATGGCCAAAGAACAAGAGAGGCAAGGCAAAATCCTTAGGAATTTGCAAAAATTTCTGATGGATAATCATGCTAACCCAATCTTGATTGATGAGGACTCTTCAGGAGATCATGAACAAGAGGAAAGTGAAGAAGAAGAAGAAGAACCAATGGAAGAAGAGATTGCGGAAGACAACGACAAAGTCGTTTGCGTTGGTGAAGTGTGCTTTGATAAAGATGGAAATCTTGTCGAACAACGTGGAAATTTCTATTTCCACTATCCAAATTGTTCGGTTCATTGATCTCCTATGTTCAAAGACACACATTAGTTTCTTCTCTTTCTTTTCTATTTGTTGTTTTTTTTTTTTCGATCTCTACGAAAAATGTAAATATAAAACAAATATATACTTAATAAATAATGTGTGTTCTTATATATGTTCTATTAAAAGTATTATTATATAGATTCTTAGTTAGGAGAGTTTGTAATTTAGGACTATGTTTTAGGTTTACAAGTAAGTATTGATGATAACACTATCATCATATAGGATATTAGACTAAGAATTATATAGTTTGGAGTTAGTTTGTTTTTGTTGATGACAAAGGGGGAGAAATATAAAATAGGGTAGTTAGGCATAGATTAAGGGGGAGTTATTAGATTTAGGGGGAGTTATTAGGATAGAAGTAATATTTTATAAACAAAGGTTGTCATCGTCAAAAAGGGGGAGATTGTTAGTCCTTGAGATGATGGTTTTGATGACAACAACCTTAGAATAAGATTATAAAATATAAATACTAACATTATAGTTTAGCTATATATGTATATGCAAGATTTAACCATGCAGGTACCAAGAATGAAGACTGTACAGTATAGAGATTCAAGATATCAAGATTGAAGACTCATGAGTATCAAGATAATCAAGAGTTCAAGATTTCAAGATAAGTATTGAGTCTAGAATTTTGTTAAAACTTCACAATAGCACTAAAATATTCACTCCATTTTTCTTTTGGGATGGAGCCCATTTCTACCTTTTTAGTGGCTTACAAACCCACGACAAGTGGCTTACAAACCCACGAACATCCTGGTTTTGTACAAGTTCTCGAGTCCTGAAATGATGAGATATTCTGTAGGAAGAAGCTTGCAAAAATACTTCAAAACGATTTTAAAAACTACTTCAGAATGATTTTCAAAACTGCTTTTCAAAATGTTTTTGCCTTAAAAATTATCTTTTCAAATGATTTTCAAAAAGATGTTTTAGCCAGAAAATACTCTTTGTTTTTGTTTTTAATAAACTCGTGTTTTTAAACTTCGTTTGTTTAAACTATCTTTATACTTAGATTTAAATATAAAATTATAGTAAAATTATATATATATTATTCTCTATATTTTTCTATGTATTTTATCTATAGTCAAGTATATTTATAAAGTTTAAAATAGTTTTAATATAAGATAAAGTTATTTTCAAAGAAAAACAAAACATCAAAATTTCCTTTGGGATGTCGACATGCCCTAGTACCCCATGTCGTCATAGTGACAGTTAGATTCAAAAGTTTGAATTTCAAAAGAAGTGTCTATTCGCCATAACCTTTCACGAATGGACATGACTGATGTTCTTCTATAAATAGGGGTTGGTTTCAACGAATTTTATATCAGATTTTCTGGTTTTTCACTTCTCTTCCTCTTCCACATTTTCTTATTCAAAATTCTATCATCACTTTGCCGAAATCAAGATTGAATCTAACTAGATTATCTCTGGTTTGATTCTCTATCACTATTTTCCAAGTGCTATTCAGAGTTATAGGCTTCTTTATAATCTATCTAGCGAGAAAATGTGTGATTGTAGCCTTGGAAATCAATCAAGCGAGAAAAGATGTGATGGTAGCCTTGGAAATCCATTGGGTGAACTTGTTGCCCTAGAAATCGAGTATCTCTACCCAGAGGATTGTGATTCTGGAGGGTGTACCTCGTAGCCTTGAAACCGAGGGTTGTAATTGTTGAATTGCTTTTGAAAGGAAATTCGTACTTAGTTGTGCGGGACTGGATGTAGGGTAACCCCGAACCAGTATAAAATCCGGTGTGTTCTTTCCTTTACTGCATTTACTTTATTTCTGCATCTCTGTTTGTTTCTGTGATTATATCTGTGTCTGAATATTGCATACATTTGTGTTCAAATTAACATAAACTCAAAAGGATTTAGTAATTTCTTAAAAACACTATTCACCCCCTCTAGTGTTATTCCTAGCCTTAAGATCTGTAATCTGCATTCCTCACACTATGCTCTTGCAATCACAATGGTTAGTACATAGAAAATAGCATTTATAATTATGCAACATATTCTGGATTACCCATCCCAATTCATTAGATTATCAACCTTAATTTCAAATGACTACCCATCATAATTTAAACTGACTACCCATCTTATTTTAATCTGACTACCCGTCTTATAATTTTGTGGACTATCCTTCTCACATTAAAACAAATTCATAGTATGTGGACTATCCATCTCACAAACAATTATTACTTGGATTACTCATCCCCTAGCATATTGACTACCCATCACATGTGGTTTAATTATTTAAAATTATGTGGGCTATCCATCACACATATTCCATTAAACTTAAAATGTTATGCACTATCCATCACACATCCCATAGTTTTCTTAGGATGACTATGAACCATTCATTCTTCTATAGTGGCTATCCATCTCCAGCATGATGTGGACTATCCATCTCACATTTCACAGTTTTCCTAGGATGAATATGAACCCATAATTTAGCAATTTAATTCATGTTAACCACATGTTTCAATTTAAATCATGTTACTCACAAGTATCAATTTAATTCATGTTATCCATATATATGCCCTTATAGTTATAACATTTAAAAGTGACATACATTGTTATCCCCAATTGATTCATGTCGAACTTATTAAAAACAAACTAAGCTTTCCCCAAGGTTTAAAGTCGAAGTCAATAATATATGGTCCCCACCATTAAATAATTTAAATTTAATTCGATGTCAAAGTTCACCCACATTGGTGTCCCCAATGATAGTGTCGATACCTATAATCAAAATAACATTGGTATCCTTAATGTTTAGACTCGAAGTCATAAACAATAAGCCCGCCGCCATTATTAGATTATTATAATCAATGTCGAAGTTCATCTACATTGGTATCCCCAATGATAGTATCAAACTTTACAATTTAAAATAGCATCGGTATCCACAATGACAACGTCGAAGTAGAAAATTTAGGCTCTCTACCCTTTAATAATTTAGTATAGATCAATGTTGACGCATTAACAATGTCGACATTGAGTTCTACGGCTCTCCGCCTTCAATCATAATACACATTGCGGTTTTAAAACAATGTCGACCTCTATCAAAGGTCAAAGACAATAAAACAAATTCTTTTAAGTATAATATTCAATGTTGAAGGTGATGTTATCGACCTTCATAAACTATAGGCTATCCACCTATTAAACATAACTTAAAACATTTATAAGTTATATGGCTAACTGCCGAAAATATAGGGTCTTCGACGCTTTAAAATATAGGCCTCTTCGCCCCTTATAAAACAGTTTTAGTTAACATAAAAGCAAGCCTCTTCGGCATACAAAAGAAGAATCACAACATAGTGGACATGAGGCATCGACTCTAAAACATAAGGTCACCGACCTTGATTCACATCGACCTCCAAGACCCTCGACGATGTCATAAAACTTTTACACTTAAGTTACTTCGGCTACTATGCTATTTTTATATTGAGTCGAAGACATAATAGCGGCGTCATTTCCTTGATTTGGAAAACAAATAAAGAGATGTAGTGTTAATCGAAAAAATGGATCAACACCCTAGTCAAGTGTGAAAGCACCAGTGCAGATAATCAGCAGCACAAATCTCAGATAAACAACAAATAAAAAGCAGAAGTAAGAAAAGAGACACAGAATTTTTATAGTGGTTTGGCTGATTCTGGCCTACGTCCACTTTAATCAATCTTTATTATGATTATACTAGTTGAATCTCTCTGGATATCAACTAGTTAGTCCTTAGATCTAAGTTACAATGAGTTAGAATAAGTCACAAGTACAAGGGTTGACTTGAGAATCACAGTAACCCCCTTCATGACTGTTGTGCGGGATAAAAAAGTTGAAGAAGTGAAGGAATTCCAATAGAGTAATGGCAGCTCTCTCCCCGGAAAAGACTCAACTCTAGTTGCATGTAGGTGAGTGTTTATAGGGGAATTCAGTGAGTATTGGGCCAGAAGTCCAAGTGCAGAAGAGTCCAGTTGTTATGCCAAGTCATCACCAAAAATCTCAAATCCATCTGAGTCATTTATATGGATTGCTTGCTATCCATAGGGGATGGATCACTAGTTATCCATCAACTTAGCATATTTTTCTACCAGAAGCCTTTATTTAGTGCTACGAAGGAGCTCAGAAAGTTTGAGGGTGATCCGACCTATCTTGATAGATCGCTAACTATTCTTTGAGGATGGATCGCTAGCTATCGGTCCGCTTAACATATTTTTGAGTGATCTTAGTTCGGTTGTCTTCCCATCTTCTATTTAAGTGCTTTATCCAAATATCAAGTCATTTGGAGTTTGTTTGATCATTCGTTTTCATGGGTCATCTGGTTTAGAAGAATCGTCCATTACTCACTCAATACTCAATCAAATCACATAAAACTTCACAAATGCAATGTAGATGAATAGGAGAGCCTCCCTTATGGATCATAGGTCATGGGGCCCACTCCTTTTGGGTCAGACTTGATGGATCAAACTGGCCTAACTCGGGGAAGAATCATCTATAACTCGTTCAAAACATAACGAAACTAGACGAAACTTTGTAGGTACTCTCTTTTGGGTGTGTTGGACCTACCTTATAAATTTCTTGTTATGGGGCGCAACCTACATGGATCGTTAGTAATCCATCTATTTAGGTCGCTAGCGATTCATCAAACAACCTCCAAATGATCCCATTTTTTTGTAAGCCTTCTTTTATGTCTTCTAAGTGTTCTCACAAAATTTCAAGTCAATTCGACTCCGTATGAGTTCTCTTGTTCCGTTTTAAGTTAGCTGCTTTGGTCAAAAGGCAGGTAAACATCTAGCATCATTTAAAATAGTGATGAAGACACGCGACATCATCACTGTCGACACTAAAGCTTTTAAAAGTTTAAATGAACCACGAGATGCCTTGTCGTCCACAATAGTTTGCCGACTTAATTGACGTCAACGAGGTTGAAAACGCTCCATAACTAAGTAGTTATCCTATGCTTCTTCTCGTCGTCGTCGACGCTTATAGGGGCAACACTGTATTAGACATAGCGACATTATGGTGGCATGGTGTTATCGTAATTCATGCAAAAACTATATTATTACTACTAAAAGTATAAAATTTTCACCAAGCCTTAGTACTTATCCAATTTCTATTGGATAAGACCATCTTTTTACAAATCGTTTTCAGAAATTACTACCGCACAGCCTTTCCAAGTTCCTAAACATACTTTAGAATAATTAATTAACATATATAATTAATTTATCTCTAAAATGCTTATCTAGAATAATAAATTCACCATAATTCGTGATTATTGGGGAAAATCTAAAAATTCATAGAAATTATAGAAAATCCTTCTCTTTACCATATAAAAATTTCAGAGCCAAAATCCATATTTAATTATTTTAAATAATTAAAACCTGAAATTAAGCTTTTTCTTTCTTAGGGAGTTCATAAAATATTCAATTTAATTTGAAAAATTGTGAAATTCAAAACCCATCTTCAAAGTAACGTTTTATACAATATACCAGAATATCAAAGCACCTGAAGATAAAAATCTTAAGTTTTACCCTTAAAATGCATTTAAACAATTTCATAAAATTCCAATAACCATTATTCTATCCAAAGAATGATTAAACTACCATATCTTGGAAAAACAAACATCAACCATTCAGGAATTATTCATAACCGAATTCAAAAAATAGAGATGGAATGCTTATTATTCACCTTGATTTGATAATAGACTTGAGATTTGATGATTGATTAGGTTCCCTAAAGCTTCCCTTTTGAATTCCTGAGCTTTCTCCTCTCCTTCTCTTCTTTAATGGTCGACCCCTTAAGTTCTGTCTTTGATTGTTATTGTGTTGTGAAAATGTGAATGATATAAGAGGTAGGGGTTTAAGGGATGAAAGGTTTATTTATTCCTATTCTACCCCTCCCATATATTCTCTTATGTTTTAAGTTATTAAAACCATATTTTCAATTTATTTAGTTAAGAGCCAACCTTAATATTTGTCAAATCTCAATTCCCTTATCACACTATACAATACATTATTCTATTTACTTTATCTAATTAAATCTACTGAATAATGTTAATCAAAATTAGGGGTGTTAAAGGCTTCCCTCCTTAAAGAATTTCATTCTAGAAATTCAGTAAGAACTATATAACAAGCATATCAAACATGCAAACAATGCTGGTACATCCTACCATCTACTAAGTCTATATACAGCAAATATAGAACGTAGCATCATAACAGCTCATGATAAGTATCCCTAATCTCATCCTCTGTCTTTCAAGTACAGTCTTTCTCATTGTCACTCCACTAGACCTTCACTAATCTGACTGTATTACTTCTTAACTTCTTCTCACATTTCGTTATAACTCGAACTAGCTATCTCACAAAAGTCAGATCCGGTTCTATTACTAAATCTTCCTATGCTGTCAGAGCAATAGTAGTCTCTAGATCGTGCACACACTTTCGAAGATGAGAAATATGAAATACATTATGGTCACCAGCCAAACTAATCCGTAACTGTACTCGATATGCGAGTTTTTCGATCCTCTCTACAATAGGGAGTGGTCCAACATATCACAGTGTTAGTTTCTCAGACTTCCCAAATCGTACCACATCCTTCATCGGTGATACCTTAATGAAAACATGATCTCCAACTGAGAACTCTAAATTGTAACACCCCTAATTTTTGGTAACATTATTCAAGAGATTTAATTAGATAAATTAAATAGAATAATGTAAATTCTAAGTGATAAGGGGATTGAGACTTGAATTAATTTAATTAAGGCCGAGCCTAATATAATAATTAATGGGCTTAAGAATGATTTTTGGGTTAATCAAATTACATAAGGGTATATTCGGAATTGCCGCCCATAACCCTTACCCATATATATTTCGTTCCTACCATTTTAATCCTTACTCACGTCATTTTGAAATGCATATTAAAAACTTAAAGAACGACCGACCATTAAGAGGAGAAGAAGAATTCAAATTAAAAGTTAGAGAATCGAGCTTAGGGGAAATCAATCTCAATCCTATTTCCTTATCTAAATCAAAGTGAATAATAATTCCATCTCTATTTTGGTTTGAATCATATGTTTTCGGATTTAAGGGTAAATTCATTTCTATGATATATTGGATGATGATATGCTTGATTTAAATTTATATGGTTTAAACAAGATTGTTTAAAAGAGGTTATGCACGGTTTTAGGGCAAAATCAAGATTTAATGATGTTTAAATGCCATGTGAAATTTTTATGTTATGAGAAATGAAACATCCCACACCCCTTAATATACCCAAAAGGACACATTAAAAGGCGTGGTGCGTTGTAGGTATAACTAAAGCTAAAAAAGACTAAGATTCATAAGGCAAAAATATATAAAAACAGCGGAAACTTAAAATAATAACTTAATTAAAACAAAACTTAGTAATTGCTTCATAAATTAGTCAAATACCAAATACCACATACATGTCTAAAAATCCAATATGTCTCATGAAACAAAAACTCATAGTCTCAAAAATCAGAGTACATAATATCCCTCATAATAAGCCAGTACATAGAAAGAACAATAACTGAAAATAAAAGAAATACATAGTAGAAATCTCCTCCAAGAAAACTCCAAGCAACAACAATCTACTGACTTCTCCATTAATTTCCTATGGAGGGGAAATGGAAAATAGAGGAGTGGGTCAGACTAAAAGTCTGGTGAATGATAGTAATTACTAGAGTCTTTAAGCAAGATAAAAGTAATAGACTCTACAACAGTTCTAGCATAAATAAGGATAACAAAGGAAATAGGAAAGAAATAATCTGGAAATAAGTACGATTAAATATTGCTCAATTTATAAGATAGGTTAACTTTGATTGCTTGCACTTGTCCTTGATTTCTGCTTTGATTAGGCTGAATTCCCAACCTTGTAATTAGGATGTAATCCTAATTCTACCCTTTTTGATCAGCCTGCTACTCCATAGACCTTACTGCGGACTAGACGCTGTATAACTCCCTACACAGTACCCAATGGTATCTACAAAAGATGCACAAAGCATCCACTGTGGATCCGGACGACATATATAGCTCCTTACATAGAAGGTAATAGTGTCTACGAAAGACACCCACACTAAGCGCTTGGAACTCATAGCGATTACTGAGCACCCGAATGGAAGTCGCACGCGTAACTACCACCATGCCCATGCTACCTTTTGCTCCACCTATTGGGTCTTCTTATTACCTCGAACTCCAGCATAAGCGTGCCCTTCATCACACTTCAGGCTAATGTGAGGTCACCGTGTGTCCATAGAAAATAGGGGAAATGCTGTTGGTACTGGCCCATCATCCAAACAATATCTAGTTGCGCCCCTTATCCAAATCCCCCGTGATTTGGACTTCTATTTGACCAATTACTACCATTCTTAGCATAAGCGTGCCCTCATCTCACTTTAGGCTAATGTGGGACCACCATTTTTCCTAATAGGGAATGCTATTTGGTACACGTCCTACTTTCATCTTTGCTTATTAACTTAGATAAATTGTTTAAATAAGCCTTTACAATTTTCTCTACTACCTATGCTTATTAATTTATCCTAAGTCTTAAAATAAGCCTTATTCTGTTTTTTTATTATAACTTACGTTAGAATCATGCTTATTACTTAACCCAAGGTCTAAGTGTGAAAATAATCCTCTTTCACCTTTTTTTCTTTTTAGTTATAATTCTAAGTTATAACTAGGCCAATCTTTTTAATTCAGTCCAATTAACGTCTTTATTAGGCATAATTTCAGTCCAATTCCATTTATATTACAGTCTTTGAAATTTACATCTTATATTCCATTATTTCAGTTTTCTTACAATTTAATCCATATTCGCGTTAATCCTACTCTAATCCATACGCGAAGAAGAAGGAGGAATAAAAGAAAACTGGAAATAGCGGAAAATCCAAAGCGTAGAAAGAAGATGTAAATAACGTATAAATAACAGTAAATAAACTAATATACTGTAAATAAATGGAAATGCTATAATTAATAGAAATAACTAAAATTATTTAAAAGAATAGCTGAAAGGAAATAAACTAAAATAATTCCAAAAACTATAGATAAACTACTGAAAAGGCTATTCCAAAAATCATAGTAAAACTACAAATATTGGAAACCCTATTATTTTAAATTACTTAAAGAAATCTAAAATAATTACAATCACTCACCTTCGGTCTAAGCTCTTCCTTGGTCTTCCCGGATCCACTTGGAGTTGTAAAATAATTTAATTTATAATGATTTTCTCCTCTGGAAAAATTATTCCGTTTTGGCTCCTTCCTAGAAAGGTGAACCCAATTGGAGAAAACCTATAATGAGAAAAAGTGTTAGGTATAGGGGTAGAAATGGATCTCGGACCGTTGGATTTTGAAGGTTGAATGGGATGTAACCACGTCATAGGCTAAATAGGAGCCATCAGATGCAAGAATGGAGGGACTGGATTGGTTTGAAGAATGCAAAACACATCCTAGTCGGTCAAAAAAATCGTGCCATTATTCGAACGAATGAACAATTGTTCGTTCGCCCTCAAAACAGCAGGCGGGTCAACCGAGCGGTCGACCGACCGGTCGACCTGCCATATTATTTTTTCTCTCTTTATTTTGTTTAGTTCCTATCTTATTCATATTAGCTCGGTTTCTGGCGTTCTATATATGGAAATTGACCAAAAAATTACCATGGACACAATGGTGCAACTCTCATGGCTCAATTCTGATAATTTCACAAAGTTATTTTATTATTTAATTAATTAACGAATTAATTATTATGGGTTAAATTTTGGGTTGTTACATTCTCCCTTCCTTAAGGGATTTCGTCCCCGAAATCTCTAAGGATAAAAGAATGACTAGATTTTTTCATCCAAGTTCTACAACCAACTACTCGATCATCAACCATTCATCCATTGTCCTTAAGTTTTTCTAATGAAGTTTTTGATACTTATGCAATTAGTATAGTGTAAATGACTCTAACTAATGCAAAAGATTAGGTGGTCCACTGATTCAGTTGACCTCCTTTTATGCAATCATGTTTGTGCCATGTATCCAAATGAATGCAAAAATTTTCTAATGATAACTGATAGTTTTATATGCGTGCTACAAACATCATCCAAATGCAACAATCATGTGATAAACATCCATTTATAGCAACCATGGATATAAAATAAAAATGCGCACACATCCATATGCTTATGCTCTATTGTCCTAGTTACGCCGATCCCTAAAGAATAATAGTGCTTAGTGTACCTATATGCATCCATTAGCATCCACCAGCAAACACTTGTAATCACTAGCATACATCATTCATAACATGTTCTATGAACATGTTTACATCAAATCCTACCATCCTACCATCCATAGGTTAAATCCTAAGTTCTACCCTCCCAAAGGATAATAAAGAAAAGAACCTATTCAAAATTAAAGATGAAAAAAGGGAATTCTAAAACTTACTATCAAAAAGATGAGGATATGAAGTATGAATCTTCTTCCCAAGTGGCGTCTGCAACATCATCTCCCCATTGCACCTTCACCAGTGGAACTTCCTTATTTCTTAGTCGCTTGATGTCTCTTCCAACAATATTCGTGGGGATACGCCGAACAGAAGCTTCCCTTTCTACCTCCACCTCCTCCAACTGACTAGGCTCTACAACCTCCACCGAGTCATGTAAGCACTTCGCAAGTGTGAAACATGGAAAACGTCGTGCACTCCTACGAGCCTATCATGTAGCTTCACTCTATAAGCCATCTTCCCAACTCTCTCTACGATAGGGAATGGTCCAAAAAATCTAGGGGCTAACTTCCCATTTGATCCGAACCTTACCACCTTCCTAAGTAGGGATACTTTGATAAAAACTAAGTCTCCAACCTCAAACTCTAAGTCTCTCCTCCGCTTATCCGCATAAGACTTTTGCCTGTCTTGAGCTATCTTCATCCTTCGCCGAATCAAATCCATCCTCTCAGATTTCTCTCTTACCATATCGGGCCCAAGTAATAACTACTCCATAGACTCAACCCAACATGATGGGGACTTGCAAGGTCTCCCATATAAAGCCTCAAACGGTGCCATCCCTATGCTTGCATGATAACTATTATTGTAGGCAACCTCAACCAATGGAAGATGCTCCTCCCAAGTACCTCCAAAGTCCAAAACGCATATCCGTATCAAATCCTCAAGCACCCTATTTACCCTCTCCGTTTGGCCATCTGTCTAGGAGTGAAAGGCCATACTCAACCTAAGTTGCGTCCCTAGCGCCTCCTGTAAGCTTCTCCAAAACTCACTAGTGAAAATGGGATATCTATCGCTAACAACGCTAGAAGGAACTCCGTGTAGACGGACTATCTCTCGAATATACAAGGATGCCAAATATGAAGCCGTATGCTTACTCTTAACTGGGATAAAGTAGGCACTCTTGGTCCTATCAACAATCACCCAAATGCTAGTGTTCCCTTTCCTAGAATGGGGTAAACCATCAATGAAATCCATAGAAATACTGTCCCACTTCCACTTCGGCACATCTAAGGGTTGAAGTAATCCACCGGGCTTCTACTGCTCTACTTTTACCCTTTGGCATATAAGACACTTAGCTACGAATTCTGCCATGTCCTTCTTCATGCCACCCCAATAGAACATCCTCTTCATATCCCGATACATTTTGTCACCACCTGGATGAATAGTCGTACGGGAATGGTGCGCCTCCTCCAAAACTGCTCTCAACAAGTCACTTGCACGTGGAACACAAAGCCTTCCATTTCTCTTATGCAACCCTTTGCTATCAATGGAATAGCATTGGAGATGTCTCGAGACCTCTCCTCGGATAATCCTATCCATAATGTCCATGAGCTCTGAATCCTCCTGCTGCCTCGAGCCAATCTGATCCATAAGGGCATGCCTCACCTCTAATGTCGGCAACAATCCGGGAGTAATGTCCGTAGAGGGCTTAAAATCAAAAGCAGAAATAAAATCCATGCTCCTCCACTCTACGAACAAAGGACTAAGGGTTGCTTTCTTTCTACTCAATGCATTCGCAACCACATTACCCTTGCTAGGGGTATAAGCTATCTCAAAATCATACGAGGCTAAAAACTCCATCCACCTCTGTTGTCTCAAGTTCAAGTCCTTCTATGAGAATAGGTACTTCAAAGACTTTTGGTCGGTAAAAAGCTCAAACCTCTCTCCAAGCAAATAGTGACTCCAAGACTTGAGTGCAAAAACTATGGCGGCCTACTCAAAATCGTGGGTAGGGTAGTTCTTCTCATGCGTCCTCAACTGCCTACTACCATAACACACTACCCTCCATTCTTGCATCAACACCGCTCCTAGACCCGTCCCGCATGCATCAGTGTATATAGTGAAAGGCTTAGCTCCGTCGGGTAAAACTAACACTGGTGCACTAGTAAGGGCTCTCTTAAGCTTCGTGAAGGAATATTCACAAGCCATGTACCACATGAAATCTTTATTCTTCTTAGTAAGGCGCATGAGTGGTGCCGAAATCTTGGAAAAGTCTCTAATGAACTTCCTATAGTAGCCAGCCAATCCTAGGAAACTCCTAACCTCGGTAACGTTCTTGGGGGCCTTCCAATCTTGCACTGCAATAACCTTGGCGGGGTCAACAGCCAAACCTTCCTTCGAAACTACATGCCCCTAGAAACGTACCTCCTCTTACCAAAAATGACACTTCGAAAACTTAGCTCTCAAATGATGACTACGAAGTGTGCAAAGAACTTCTTCCAAATGAACAACATGCTCCTCCATATTCTTGGAAAATAGCAAGAATAATCCACAAATACCACTACAAACTTATTTAGGACATCCCTAAAGACGCGACTCATCAAATCAATAAAATAGGCTGGAGCATTGGTTAGCCCAAAAGGCATAACCAACCACTCGAAGAATCCGTCTGATGTCATAAAGGCAGTCTTATCTATGCTATCATCAACGACTCTAATCTGATGGAGTCCCGTGGCTAGATCAAGCTGAGAGAAAACCGAAAAACCTACTAATTGGTCAAAAAGTTCATCAATCCTAGGTAGTGGATATCGGTACTTCTTGGTGAGCTTATTTAATTCTCTATAATCCACGTAGAGTCGGAGAGAACCATCCACCTTAGTGGTGAAGACGACTGGCGCTCCCCACTCTGATATGATCCTTCTTATGAATCCCTTCTCCAAAAGCTCAGGAATTTATTTGCTAAATTCTTTCCTCTCCTTAGGTGCCATGTGCCTCACAGGTAATGCTACTGGCTTGGCAATCTTGGTCAAATAATTCCTGAAGTCAATCCATCTCTTAGAGGGGCAACCCCCTAACCTCCTCAAAGATGTCTGCAAAATCTCTGACTACAGGAACCGAATGCAACCCTGATGAAGATGAATCAAGGGAATAGAGAAAACTCAACATGACTGACCCTTGCAGGTCACAAGATACCTCCAGAGTCTTACCACTGCAAGTCTCAAGTCTAACGATTCTCCTCTCGCGGTCTAATATAGCTCCGTATGTGGATAGCCAATCCATCACTAAGATCATCCCATACCCCGAGAATCCAAAAACATAGGCGTCGTAGTCAAATTCTACGCCTAGGATAAAGATTTTCAAACCCCTACAAACCATAGATAAGTGTGCCAATCCTCCTATGGGGTTTGAAACAATAATGGGGTCTACTACTAATGATATGTCCAAGTGAAAACAATCTACTGGAGAACTAGAGATAAAAGAGTGTGATGCTACAGAATCAAATAAAGTCCGAATTGGAAAATCAGATATAGAAATCAAACCTTCAACTGCGACTTTCCAACCTCTATCTAGAATGCTACTGGAAGGTGCTGCGTCTAACACCTGAATCTGCGCAACTGGCGCACACACTCCCTGACCAGCTCTCTGGGGACAACTCCTACTCATATGACCGGGCTACCCGCAAACATAGCACTTACCCTTCATCTTATCCTTCCTGCAATCCTTGGCCATATGTCCAATATTCCCACAACTATGGCACTTTATTCCTTTCTTAATCTGCTTCTGAGGACCATCACCTTTCTTCTTCTTCTTATTCTTTTCCCATGACTTCTTCTTTGAACCTTCTGACTTAACCTCCTCTTTAGACTCTCCCTCCTTGACTGTATTCGACATAAGCACCATATCGACCAAAGACTCATAAGTAGCTCCCATCGGTACATGAGTCAGCAATAGTCCCTGAAGGGGTTGATTCAATTCCTTCGCAAACTTCATAGCTTTCTTATGCTGCGTGTTCACCAAATCCATACCAAAGTGTGATAGCTCATTGAATTGATTGATATATTCCTTAACAGACAGACTCCCTTGATTCAAATTGATTAACCTCTCCGGCTGAACACTCTCTTCCGTCTGAGACAGAAACTTCCTATCGAATCGCTCTCAGAATCCATCCCATGTAACATTTCTACCCTCCAACTCTATCATCTTCCACTAATAAGATGCCTCCTATTTCAGCTGCCAAACGACTATCTGAACACGCTGCTGACCATCCAATCCCAAAAGACAAAAAATCCTCTCTATGTCCCTAAGCCATGCTCTCGCTTCCATAAAAGTCTCCTTGCCAGAAAAAGTCTTCCCGCCCAAACTTGCAAAATCTTTACGAAGCTTAGAGAAATTGATGGCAGTAGGTGGGTTGATGGGATTCCCACCCGCTAGTGCAGGATTAGGCGCTGGCCCGTGCACCTCTAGAGTCGTGGCTTGTAAGTACCTACAAAACTAGACTGGGATAAGGATGCCCTCGGGAAGGTTCGGGGCATCAGCTATTCTACGAAAAGGAAAAAGATAGTTTAGCGAAGAGTCAAAGGGAGATTGAACTGGACTTATGAGGGGATTTTTATAAAAATTCTTTTATACTTAAAATATTTCTAAAAGTTCTTTTCTAAAAAATACCTTTAAAACAAGTTATTTTGAAAAAACTTTACCTTTTTAATTTTTTTAGGAATCCTGTAAGCTTAGGCTCTGATACCAAGTGAAACACCCCACATCCCTTAATATACCCAAATGGACACATTAAAAGGCGTGGTGCGTTGTAGGTATAACTAAAGCTAACAGAGACTAAGATTCATAAAGCATAAATATATAAAAACATCGGAAACTTAAAAGAATAACTTAATTAAAACAAAACTTCATAATAGCTTCATAAATAAGTCAAATACCAAATACCACATACATGTCTAGAAATCCAATATGTCTTATGAAACAAAAACTCATAGTCTCAAAAATCAGAGTACATAATATCCATCATAATAAACCAGTACATAGAAAGAACAAAAGCTGAAAATAAAAGAAATACATAGTAGAAATCTCCTCCAAGAAAACTCCAAGCAGCAGCAATCTACTGAGTTCTCCTTTGATTTCCTATGGGGGAAAAGGGAAAAATAGAGGAGTGGGTCAGACTAAAAGTCTGGTGAATGATAGTAATTACTAGAGTCTTTAAGCAAGATAAAAGTAATAGACTCTACAGCAGTTCTACAATAAATAAGGATAACAAAGGAAATAGGAAAGAAATAAACTAGAAATAAGTACGTTTAAATATTGCTCAATTTATAAGATAGGTTAACTTTGATTGCTTGCACTTGTCCTTGATTTCTGCTTTGACTAAGCTGAATTCCTAACCTTGTAATTAGGATGTAACCCAAATTCTACCCTTTTTGACCGGCCTGCTACTCTATAGACCTTACTATGGACCAGACGCTATATAACTCTCTACACAGCAGCCAATGGTATCTACGAAAGATGCACAAAGCAACCACTGTGGACCCGGACGACATATATAGCTCCTTACACAGAAGGCAATGGTGTATACGAAAGACACCCACACTAAGCACTTGGAACTCATAGCGATTACTGAGCACCCAAATGGAAGTCGCATGCGTAACTGCCACCATGACCATGCTACCTTTTGCTTCACCTATTGGGTCTTCTTATTACCTCGAACTCCAGCATAAGCGTGCCCCTCATCTCACTTCAGGCTAATGTGAGATCATCGTGTGTCCATAGAAAATAAGGGAAATGCTGTCGGTACTGGCCCTCCATCCAAACAATATCTAGTTGCGCCCCTTATCCAAATCCCCCATGATTTGGACATCTATTTGACCAATTACTACCATTCTTACCATAAACGTGCCCTCTTCTCACTTCAGGCTAATGTGGGACCACTGTTTGGTCTAATAGGGAATGCCATTTGGTACAGGTCCTACTTCATCTTTGCTTATTAACTTAGAAAAATTATTTAAATAAGCCTTTACATTTTTCACTACTATCTATGTATATTAATTTATCCTAAGTTTTAAAATAATCCTTATTTTATTCTTTTTCTTATTATAACTTACGTTATAATCATGCTTATTACTTAACCCAAGGTCTAAGTGTGAAAATAGGCCTCTTTCATATTTTTCTCTTTTTAGTTATAATTCTAAGTTATAACTAGGCCAATCGTTTTAACTCAGTCCAATTAACGCCATTATTAGGCATAATTTCAGTTCAATTCCATTTATATTACAGTCTTTGAAATTTACATCTTATATTCCATTATTTCAGTTTTCTTAAAATTTAATTCATATTCATGTTAATCCTATTCTAATCCATACGCGAAGAAGAAGGAGGAATAAAAGAAAACTGGAAATAGAGGAAAATCCAAAGTGTAGAAAGAAGATGTAAATAACGTATAAATAACCGTAAATAAGCAAAAATACTGTAAATAAACTGTAAATAAACGGAAAAGCTATAATTAACAGAAATAAACTTAAATTATTGAAAAGAATAGTTGAAAGGAAATAGACTGAAAATAATTCTAAAAACTGTAAATAAACTACTGAAAAGGCTATTCCAAAATCGTAGTAAAACTACAGCTATTTGAAACCCTATTATTTTAAATTACTTAAAGAAATCTAAAATAATTACAATTACCCACCTCCGGTCTTAAGCTCTTCCTTTGGTCATCCCGGATCCAGTTGGAGTTGTGAAATAATTTAATTTATAACAATTTTCTCCTTTGGAAAATTATTCCGTTTAGGGTCCTTCCTACAAAAGTTGAACCCAATTAGAGAAAACCTAGAATGAGAAAAAGTATCAGGTCTAGGGTTCAATTTATAGGGGTAGAAGTGGATCTCGGACCGTTGGATTTTGAAGTTTGAATGGGATGCAACCACATCATAGGCTGAATAGGAGCCATCGGATGCAAGAATGGAGGACCAGATTGGTTTGAAGAATGCAAAACACGTCATAGTCGGTTAAAAAAATCGTGCCATCATTCAAACGAACGAACAATTGTTCGTTTGCCCCCAAAATAGTAGGCGGGTCGACCGGGCGGTCGACCACCTGGTGCCCAGGTCGACCGGCCGGTCAACCTGCCATATTTTTCCCCCCTCTTTATTTTGTTTAATTCCTATCTTGTTCATATTAGCTCGGTTTATGACGTTCTATATATGGAAATTGACCGAAAAATTACCGGACACAATTGTGCAACTCTCATGGCTCAATGCTGATAATTTCATAAAGTTATTTTATTATTTAATTAATTAACGAATTAATTATTATAGGTTAAAGTTTGGGTTGTTACAAGAAACATGATTTTGGAGTTAGGTTTCAATTTTTATAATTCTCCAAGCCGTGGGGAATTACTTATGAATTTTTAAAGGAGACTATGGTTAATTGGGTTTATAAACTTATTTTGGAAAATATTTTAAGAATTTGGGTCTGGAATTGTGATATTTTAGATAACATGATTAAAGTGAATTTCTGGAATTTCTGGGGATTTTTCCAAAGTGATTTGTTGTGCAAATTAAATTATTTTAGAAGAGGGACTTCTTTGTAAAATTTGTTTTGCTTAATGGAAGGGCTTAATCGATTAACTTCACCATGGTTTAAATCTGAAATTAGCGGTAGTTATTTTGTTAAAGAATTTGAAAAAGTTAAATCAACCAATCTTGTGTTGACATGTGGCAGGTTAGTTAGAAAAAGATTTGCTTTAAGTAGTATAAAACCAGGTTTCCTCAGAAAATTGGGATCCGCCTACTTTGGGAAGTACCTTTCGACACAGAAGCTTTCACCTTCAACCTAGTCAAAACCTACTAAGCCGAAACCAATACACAAGGTATCACCATGATGGTATGCAGTGGATTGGAGATATGCGAAAGGTTAAGTGTTGAAAGTAGGGCTTCCAAAGGAGTCAAAACCTTGGTCCGTTTATAAAAGAGAAGCGCCTGCCTTTGTTTGGTTTTAGCCTTCAAAGGAGTCGAAGCATATGGTTTCGAAAGAATTTTTAAAAGGTTTCGAAAGGGTTGCCATTAACTTAAATTTTGCTTTCGACATGGTTTCTGTACTTATGAAAGAATGTTTTGAAAGACGGGGTTCCGATCTAGTCGAAACCCTACTGCCATTCTATAGCGTTTCGATGGTGTTAAAGATACCAATGATGTCAAAAGGTGCTTGGTTTTATAAGTTTAAGCCACTTCTTGTAGCTTTTGAAAGGGGTTAGGGGTATCGAAGGCAATGGTTTCGAAAGGGGTTTCGACGCCAACCTTCCAATATTTTACCAAATGTTTTATGCTTCCGAAAGAGATGGTGCTGATGCTATCATGTTTCCCTAATATTTTTATATGATAAAGAATGGTTTCGAAATAGATGCTTTTGCCTATATTCACTTTGACCCACATAATATTTTAGGTATAAACCCAATGGTTTCTAAAGGGGGACTTTTAATGATTTCGGAAGGTTTACTTCTGATGGTGTCGAAAGGGGTACTTTGAACTGGTTTTGAAGCTATGCTTCTAAAGTTAAATATTAATACTTTAATACAATAGAAAGGTTTCAAAAGGAAGGTTATAAAGTATTAAAAAGGCGGAGCCTAATGTTTAAAGGTAGATTTTAATGCTTTCGGAGGAGGTCATCCTATGAAGTCAAAAGCAAGGTTTCGAAGGTGCTGAAAGGTTTTGTAATCCAAACTCAAATTTTTGAAAGGAAAAACCCATGGCTAAATTAAAGTAGTAAGAATAAGCTTTCTTTAATGAAGTTATTAAACCCATAGGAGTGGTATTGTTATGTTATTATGTTTTCTTCTTCAAATATGAATATATTTACATTATAATGGACCCATAACTGCATATTGGTGATAAAGGGCAGAAGAACCAGCTAGGTTGACCCAGTAGTGAATATAAATCAAGTTAACTCCTGAATGAGTAGAATTGCATCCAAGAGGTTAGGAAGACCATAATATAGGATGCTAAAATATAAAAGAAAGATATTGGCAGGGGCCAATAGGTTCTCATTAAGCCCATGAAAACTGTGTATAGGAAAAGATATTTACAAGGGCCAATAGGTTCATAGTTAGCCCATGAAAACTATGTATAAAGGAAGATGTTAGAAAGACAGGTTTATAGTAAGCCCATGAAAACTATGATTTGATATTGGCAGGGGTCAATAGGTTTGTAGTTAGCCCTTGAAAACTATATCCGGATTAAGATATTGACAGATGCCAATAGGTTCCTAGTCAGCCCATGAAAACTAGGGTAAGAAGAGAAGATATTGGAGTCACCAGTAGGTTCCTACTCAACCTATGAAAACTAGGATAAGAATAAAGATATTAGAGTTACTAATAGGTTCTTAGTGATCCCATGAAAACTATGTAATTGGACAGGTAGTCCTTATATATTTTACCGGTTATTAGTCAGCCTATGAAAACTAATAGGTTAATAGTAATCCTAGAAACTATAATTGAGACATATAGTCAAAAATGAATGGGGATGGGTAATCCAGAATAGATTCGTTGGTTTTGCATATCATCATATTGTACTGTTTTGAATTGTTGTAACCATTGTGGATGCAGGAGTACAACATATGGTTTTATAAAAGTTTTGAGATACTAGTGAGGGGAAACCTGTTCCGCTAAGCGGCATGGTCTCACTAGATATCTAAATGATTTGAGATGGTAAAATTATTATTCATACCAGGCTTTATGTCTGACTCGAAGTTTATGTTTTTCCCTTAAACTCTCGGGTACTCAATTGATTTTGAGTAGTTTGAGAGTTGAGGTTTTGAGGTACCTCTTAAGACGAATAAGCTTCCGGAGACGTGCAAGAGGCATGATAGCTAATTAGAGTTCTCTTTTCTTTTGATTCTGCTATGTTGTTTATAATGACAAAGTTGTTATATTGTCTATATATACTCTGATCATCCAAGAGGCATCTTCATATGTTGCTCTTGGCATATGTTGTAATAAATATATTTTCTCTGAACGTGATTTGCGATTGTTGGATTATGTAATGAATTGGAAATATTTTGAAATGGAATGTGATTTTGTTTAATGTTTAATTTTTTTCCATATTCATGTGTTTCTGTGTATCAATGAATCTAACACGCCGTCGTATTTGGTCGTCCAGGATTAATAAATTTGGATAACCGCAGCATCCATAGCTGTTAGTTTTGGGCCTCCAAGTAGGGATATGTTACAAAAATCTTTACCCCTTTATCTGCATAACTTTTTGGCCTAGACTAAGCTTCTCTCATACTATCTCGGATTAATTCAAGTTTCTCTATGGCTTCTCTTACAATATCTGGACCAAGTACCAATCTGTCTCCAGTCTCTAACCAACATACTGGTGATTTTGCATGGCCTTCCATACAATGCTTTGAAAGGCGTCATTCCTATACTAGTCTGATAACTATTGTTGTAGGAAAACTCAACCAAGTAAAAATGGTCTTCCCACGACCCACCAAAATCTAGTACATAAGCTTTCAACAATTCTTCAAGTACCTTATTGACTCTCTCTGTCTGCCCATCTGTCTGAGGTACTCATCTTAAGCTTGGTACCTAATACCTCTTGTAGACTCTTTTAGAATTCACTATTAAACAATGCATCTTTGTCACTAACTATACTACTAGGAATTCCATGCAGTCTAACAATATTCTTCATGAATGACTTAGCCAATACAGGCGCCGTCCTGGTAGACATAATAGGAATGAAATGGGCACTCCTGGTCAACCTATCTACCACAACCCATATACTTTCATTTTACCCATTCGACCTTGGCAACCCGTCAATAAAATTCATGGATATCGAATCCCATTCCCAACAGGTATGTCCAAAAGCTGAAGAAATTCATTTGGCTTCTGATATTCGGTTTTCACTTATTGGCAATTTGCACTTTGCCTCACCCATAAGCCTACATCCCTCTTCATACCTTCTGGTCAAGACAGAAAACCTTTTAGATCATTGATCTCACTTCCATTTTCTAGTCCTCTGATCCATTCAGCTAATACTGGATCATCCCTCTACTTAAAAGCAACCCTTTTGATCAAGATTGGTTGAACTTTCGAGCAAGACAATATGAATGTACTTTTACTAGAACTAACAGTCGATCTTAACTGCACACTACAAGTAGTCAAATCCTCTAGATCCTTCCATTCTGCCAAAATAGATAACACCACATTCTGATTTTTCTTGCTAAGTGCATCTGCACTCCTTTCTTTGGTGTATTCTCAATACCAAAATCATAAACTGCTAAAAACTCTAGCCACCTCTACTGTCTCATATTCAACTCTTTTTGAAAGAATAAATACCTCAAATACTTATGATCCGTATACAACTCAAATCGTTCTCTAGTAGGTAGTGTCTACACACTTTTAATGCAAAAATTGTCGCTGCCAACTCCAAATCATGAGTTGAATATCTAACTTCATGTGGTCAGAGCTGCCGAGAAGCATAAACAATTACATTACATATATGCATCGATACATCTCCTAATCCCATCCCACATGCATCTATGTATACTACTAAATCCTGATTTCCATCTGGAACTACTAACACGGATGGGTTGACCAACAAATGCTTTAACTCAAGGAACGCTTCCTCCCATTTATTAGACCAAATTAACTTTACATCCTTTCTGGTTAGCTTAGTCAAATGCGCTACTGTCCGCGTGAAATCCTTGATAAATCTCCGGTAATAGCCTCCTAGTTCTCGAAAAATTCTTACCCCGGTCACCACATCATGTCTTTTCCAATTGTTAACAGCTTTGATCTTGGCTGGATCGACTGACAACCCTTTCTCTGAAACTACATGACCAAAAAACTTCATTTCTTTCTTCCAGAAATGACACTTCGGAAACTTCGCTTTCAGTTGTTGCTACTTCAACGTCTCAAGCACTATTCTAAGATGAATCTCATGATTTCTTTCATCTTTAGAGTATATAAAAATGTCCTTAATGAACACCAACACAAACCTATCCAAGTGCTCTCGGAAAATTCGATTCATCAAATCCACAAAGAAAGCTGGTGCATTAGTTAATCCGAATGGCATCACTAACCACTCGTACAAACCGTATCTCATTTGAAACGCCATCAATGGAATACTGTCCTCCACAATCTCAATTTTTAGTACCTTATCACCAAATCCAACTAAGAAAATACATTGGCTCCACTCAATTGATCAAATAAATCATCAATTCTCGGTAAAGGATATCGATTCTTTATTGTCTTTTCATTCAACTTACGATAATAGATACACAATCTTGACGACCCATCTGGTTTCTTCATGAACATCGCGACCGCCCCCTAAGGCGAACTGCTTGCTCTAATAAAACTCCTTCCTTCTAAGTTCACTAGCTGCACCTTTAACTCCTTCATCTTGGTAGGTGTCATCCTACTGGGTGGTCTACTTATGGGTTTAGCTCCTGGTACAAGATCTATGTGAAACTCAATTGCTCGTTTCGGTGATAGTCCTGTAACAGGCTAAAAACATCTATAAATTCTCTTACAATTAAATCCCGATTCAATTCATCGTCCACTTCCATGACACCCAATAAAGCACAAATTTCTAGACTCAAATTCTCAACTGAGTATATTATTCAGTCACTTCTATCAGGGTGTCTTAATGATATTTTCCTATCGTGGCAAAACATCCTAGCATCATACTCACTTAACCAATCCATACCCAAAATAATTTCAAAACGCATGAAATCAAATACATACAAACTACAGGCAAAGTATAGCCAAGCAACTCAAACTCTAGATGGTCACACCTCATCCCCAAAGTTACGTACTCTCTTATTGGATTAGCTATCCTTAAGGAAGTAAAAAGGTTTGATGGTTCTAAACATAACTTATCTACCAAACAATGAGATATAAATGAATGTGATGCACTAGTATCAAACAATACTCCAACTGGTATGCTATGAATCAAAAGTGCCCCTTCCATAATAGACTTTCTTTTCTCGGCAGTAGTTGATCTGGAAGATGATTGCTCTAAAGCGAAAAAATTTCCTTTCTTAGCCTTGGCCGCTTCTGGAAATTTGTTCTTATAATATCCCACCTGGTTACAATTAAAGCACTACATATTATGCTTCCCTCCTTGCCATAACCAGATCGACACTCGTTAGCATGGTGCCCACAATGCCATAAAGTGAATTAGACAATAACGATCACACAACATAAGGTAGATTTGTTGTTATCCCAATATTTACCACTGTTTCACACAACACATGGAAAAACCATCTGTTGTGTGTCATAGCTCGTGAAATCTTTGTTCTATTAAGATTTCATCCATGCCATTCAAACAACATTTTATCTGTTATCTTATTGAAATTATCAAAAATTTCATTTTGGCTCCTTATCAAAATTTTAGTTTCCCTCTCAATGTTTTCTAGATTATTTCGTGGCCGCGTTCTTTCAATTATTTCCCCATTTTCTTTCATATTTAGAGAAGAAAATAGCATTCGTTCCTTTAATTATTTTTCTCACTACCTTCGCATATTCCTCCTCCTAGCCATCGCTTGTTGCAGACCCTGGCCTTCTCCTATCTCATCGATGTTCTTTGATAAACTTTGGATTTCGTAATTAGAGCCGCCTCTTTCATCTTCATTCTAAAATTAGGGTTTCATGAAAGCCGTTGCTTGAAAGTTAAGCTTCGAATCACCTTGCTCCCTTCCTTCCTTGTATATTGCCTACTTTGATTTACTGACTATTGATGGTTTCGGCTCTTCCTTATCGAGTGTTCTTCGATTAATATTGGTATGATTTATGTCCTTTCGACTTATATTGTTCTCGACTTCTAGTCTCTGGCCGATGATGATTTGGGCTTCTTATATAGGAACTTATTTCCTAAATATGCGAATATATGATTTGATTTGAAATTTTCAGATTATTTTTCTCAGTTGTCGATTTATGTTTGAATGCTCTTGATGATATTCTGATTCTTGAATTTGTGCTTTGGCTTCCATTTGCTAATTTGATTACTATGTTGGACCTTGTTTTTCACTATGTTGCCTGACCATGATCTCTTGACTTCATGTCCGAGTTAGTGGATTGCTATGTTGGACCTTGTTGTCCAATGCAATGTTGGCTGGAATTGCTATTGTTCAAGGCAGTGCACTTCAACTTTGAACATGTGTTGCATAAATACATGTATGTGTGTGTATGTATATGTATATGTATATGTATATGTATATGTATATGTATGTGTGTAGCTCACCATACTTATACTTGAACTTATGTGTTTATGCACTTTCATGTACTTGTGCCTTTACTTGTTTGTGCACTTTCATATACTTGTGCCTTTACTTCATATTGTTCTGTTTGATTACTTTCATGTGCTTTAGTTTCTTATATACATTTTCATGTGCACTTTCATGTGCTTGTGCCTTTACTTCATGTTTTGTTTACTAATTTGATGGTTTGAACTGCCTATTGCTCACTATGTACATATATACATGTATATACATATGTGTATGTGTGTATATTAGTTATGCTATCTTGGTTCATCCATGTATATACATGCATACATGTATGTATGTTTTCTTTGGTTTAGCCATGTTCTATGGTTTAGCCTGAAATTGATACTTGTTCATATGTTGCATTGTTGTCTGCACTTTGTTTTTACTTGGATTAGTACTTTGCAGTAAGTTCAACTATCGGTCAAGGTAAAGTTGTGCACTTTGATTCCAATATCATGTATGTATATATGTGTGAATGTTGGTGGTTCGAATTTGTGGTTAGTGTTAGTTTCTTGTTCAATTTTGTGGCACTTGTTTAATTTATGCCTTGTTCAATTTGTGGCACTTATTCAAGGCAATGATATGAAATTGTTAGTGATATGGACTTATTATTATTATTTAATTTGTGGCACTTGTTCAATTACTAACATGTTTGAACCTATGAGTCTGGTTTAACTCTTTTGTATGCTGTTAATTTTGTTTTGTGACTTTTAAGATTTGTTTGATGGTGCTTTGATGGGGCTTTAGTTTGGTTTGCTGATGCACTGCCACTGCCCTGTTCAAGGCAGTGCATACTGGCACATTTTGATCTTTGCCGGTCCATGTTGTTGAATTGTTGAAACTTGTTTTTGCTTTGAATTTCCAGGTACATACATATGTATGTATATATAGTGAATGCTTGTGGTACTTCCTTGTTTTAATTTGTGGCGCTGCCTTGTTTTAATTTGTGGCACTTGCTCTTTGTGGCACTGCCTTGTTGCATTATTGGCCTTGTCCATGTACTTGCACACTGCCTTGTTTGAGGCGGTGCCCTGCCTCTTCAACGCAGTGCCAGTGCACTGCCTTAAACAAGGCAGTGTGCACTGCCTTGACATTAGTTGAATCCCTTTCATGTGCTTTGGTTTCTTGTTTATGCACTTTGATACTTGCTTCAGCACTTGTTGTTTTTCCTGAGCTTGTTTGTGTGCATTGTGATTTCTTGTTACACTTTCAATTGCAAATCTTATTCCAATTCAGTTCTTGTATATATACTTGTAGGTACTTGTATGTACTTGTATATACTTATGTACACTCGAGCTTGTATATACTTGCTTCAGCACTATGATTTCTAATTTTCCTAAGAACTTGTTGTTTGATCCCTATGTATATGTATACATATATACATATACATATATATAGATGTATATGTATATGCTCACTTTGATGATATATACTTGCTGCCTATAGCATGAAATGCTTGTCGTGCATGTACCATTATACATGCTTTATGGTTGCATTTTCTGGTGTTCCTTGTTCATGCCTTTATCTGAACCATTTTGAGTTTTTGAACTATTTTGACTTAACTTTTTTGAGTTTCCTTGAGTTGCTCCTATGTGCACTGCAATTTTGCTTGAGCTTGTTTATGTGCACTTGAATTCTTATTTATGTGCACTGAAGTTCTGAACATTATATGTACTACGGTTTTGCCTTAAATTCTTACCTAGTTGTCTTGTTTGCATTTCTTGGATATGCAAGTGTGAATTTTCATGTATATATATATACACCTACATATGTATGTATGTATGTATGTGTAAATGTGCAAGTGTGCATTTCCTGGTTTGAGTATTCTGGTTGTATTATTTCACACTTGAATTGCATATATTCCTGTTTTGAGTATTCTGGTGTTTCACCTGTTGGTGCACTTGTTTTGAACTTGAGTTACTGAAACTTGTTTTGAACTTGAATTACTAAAACTTGTTTTATGATATGTGCACCTGAGTTGAGCCCAAGGAGGCTTGGGCTTGACCTTGTGCACATTTGCACTGTGTTGAGCCTTCGGGCTTGACCTTTGTAACAATCCGTGAGATTTAATCGATGTTAGGCGTTGTGATATTCACTGTGATACACTGTGCAAATCTTAAATTGTCCGTGCATATACATATTTGTCCCTGTCTAAAACATGAAGAGAAAACAAACCCATAACCCGAGGCAATATTAATATTCAATTCAATTTTATTTTTTCAATTTAGGTTTGTTTCCTTTTCCATTTTATTGCGTTGTTTATTTGACAGGTATTAGAGATGGCTAGATACAAGCTGGAGCAAGCTAGTCAAGATCAACACATCAAAAGTAAACTCGAGTGAGTGTGAGTGAGAAAGAGTAAAAATTGGGTTATATATGAGAGTGTAGAGAAAATTTGTATATATGAGAGTTATAGTGAAAGTTGTATTGCATTTGAATTTGATTTGAAATAAAATTGTGATTCATTTATTTCATTTTGCAAATATAATATAAGTGTAATCTGTATACATGTCAGTCAATATATATATGTTATATAATAGGAAATTCTAGAAATGATACTATAACATTAGACAACATATGGTTTTTTGTTGTGTTAGTGCATATCAGATGATGGGGCATATCTATGGTCTGATGTGAAATGAGACGGCATGGGATTTAATGACAGATAGATATGCAATCGGACAATGAAGCATATCTTTCGTCTGATGCATTTTTTCCCATAGCACCCCTTCATGTCACACTTGTAATAAACTATATCAACTTTACCCTTTTTGGTAGCCCTACCTTTCTGAGCTCCCTTCTTCTTAAAGAATTTCCTCTTCTTATTCTGAGAATTCTGGTTCTTCGCCGACTTCTCTTCCCCAAAAGGTCGAAAGCGTTTCTTCATTCCTGACAGCCATCTCCACCACTACATTCGATGGATCTCTAAGATGTGGCATAGTTGTCCTAGCAATCTCCGACCTCAATCCCTGGATGAACTTATCATTTTTCTTACTCACGGTGTCAATAATAGCATATCAATATCTAGATAGCTCATCAAACTTAGTAGAATATTCCAATACCGTCATATCTCCTTGCTTCAATTCCATAAACTTCACGAGTAAAGCAGACTTAGCTACTTTAGACAAAAACCTTTCTTTGAATCTCCTTTGAAATTCTTCCCAAGTCAATTCTTCATCAGGCACTCCTACAGTAACTCCATTCCACAAGAATAAAGCGGCTCTCTACAACTGTCTCGAAGCCAATCTCCTTTTCTGCTCATCATTCAGACCCAATTTAGGAAAAATCATTTCACAATGTAACAGCCAGTTCCCACTTCTATTGCATCATCAGTCCCCAAAAAAGGTTTTCGACCCAGACTGGTGTAATCTCGACTCAGCTTAGCATGGTTATTACCAACTGGCACTATGGAATTAACTCCTCTCGCATTAGCAACGTTTCCTCCAGTTACCCCTGTAGCTGCTCTAGCTTGCATCAGATTGATGAAGAATTGATACATAGTCCCTATATCTACTAGTAGGGTTCCGGCACCTACATTGGTATTTTCATTTTGATTAGTTTGGTCTATCGACCCTAGTTCCTCCTGATGTTGGGCCGAGCATTTCCATTGGGTTATGGTGCTTCCTCCATCAAGATTCACTCTTTTGTTTCCTGCCTCTATATCTTTCTTTCACATAAATCTACATATGAGTCTTAATAAGATACAAAATAATGGTCTAAGAGAGGGGGGAGAATAAATACTTATATATAGCAATTACAAGTACGTTATTATAGCGTTATCCCATACCCCAATCTTATTCTCTAATTCATTAGGATTATGTTTTCAAAAACTCTTTAGGTTTAAAATTCTTTTAATCATAAACCTATGCTCTGATACCAACTTGTAACTTCCCTCATCCTGAGGTCTAAAACTAACTGCTACGGATGTTGCAGCCATCTATAGCTATTAATTTTCGATGATAAAATGTGGCTATGTTAATCATATAAATAACCAGAAGCACATGAATGTGAAAACTTTTCAACATAGTTTAATAACAAATTATCATATCTCATTTCACAAATGATATTTCATATTCATTACATAATCCCAATCAAAATCCCACATTCAGAGAAAATATAATTATTACAAAATATTCCAGGAGCAATATATGAATATGTCCCCTTGGTTGATCAAAGTCAAATACTTGGCAATTATACAACTTTTCCATTACATCCAAATAGATAAAACCAAACTACACACCGAAAATAGGTATAGTTTGTAATAGCCAGATTGCCTTCTATATATCTTCGGAAGCTTATTTGTCTAAGTAAAACCTAGAAGCCCTTACTCCCGACCTACTCAAATGAGTACCCGAGAGTTTAAGGAGAAAAACAAAAACTTCGGATCAGACAACAGTCTGGTGTGAAGAATAACCTACTGTTATCCGATACAATGGCATGGCTACATAAGGTTGATCATGAAGTCCAAATTCAACTATTGATGGGAAGGATGATCACGAGGCAACATCCGCATGACCAGAGTATAATGTTTGGATAGTCATATCCAGCCCAGGCTAAATAAGGTCGACAAATGGATAGCACTGGATGTCGAAGTCTTAGAATTTAGTTTGGTTGAATTGGGAACTAGAATGAATGATTAGGAAAATTCAATGAAACCCAGGCGGGTCGGCATAGTGTATAGTAGAGGTTGGATAGACAAAGTATATAATATGAGTGGGTCGGCATGTTGGAGGGGTCGGCATAGTATGTATGATTAGCATAGTATGTATGTTTGGCATAATATGTATGATCGGCATAGTATGGAAGGATCGACATAACAATGGTTATGAAAAGGGGTCGGCACGATACCAGGTCGGCATAGCATCTGGAATGGATTGGATCGACGTAGTAAATGGGATGGACTAGATCGGCATGGTACGTGAGATGGGTTGGATCGTCATAGGATATGAAGATTGCGGGATCGGCATGCCAATATTGGCCGGGTCGGCATACAAAGATGTTTGGGTCAGCATGATCATATAGACAAGCATAATATGTTGGACTGAGCCTTCCTTATGTTGGGCCCAAGTGGTCAGAGGGTCCAGGCTTGGAGATGTCAGTCAGGTTGAAGGCTGCCTTCATCTATAAATACAGGGCGGGGGCCACTTTTGTGGACCTCCCTTTTTCGGCTAACAAGGGAAACGCTGCCATTTTTTGTAATCAATCTCCTTTTGTTCTAACTTGTTCTCAAGCTATTTCATGCTGATTGTAACTGTAGTCAATTGAGTGATAGAGCAATAAAGAAAGTTTCAGAGTGGACGTAGGCAATCAACGCTGAACCACTATAAATTTTGTTGTTGTTTTTTTTTGTTGCATTTTTCTTGATATTCACTGTTATTCCTCTGTTTTCATTTAATTTCTTCATTTATTTCACTACCTAAACCTATTCTTGGGTGTTTGTGGCCAATTTGGTTGCAAACATTTTGGTGCTTTCACTGAGAGACTGATTCTCAGGCTATCAGGATCACCTTTGTTGCTACTGGATTGAGAAAATCCTTCAAAGGAGATTCGGGTTCACTTTTAGAAGCTTGCAAATACTATTCAAATTGTTCAAGTTCTAAGCAAAGAAATTCAAGATGGTAAGGCACACCAGATCTACTTCCCATAATGTTGATTCCTATCGAAACTGTTAGTGTCCAACGAGGGGGTCTAAGAAACCAGCCTGCTAATGCGAACATGGAGCTTGCTGTAGCCTAGAACCCCGCCGATTCCGTTACTAGAGCTAAATTTAATGACTTGATGAGGGAGCTGATGGAGAGCCGTAGGCAGCAAAATGAGCAAATCCAAGCTAATACAAACCTGATGAACCAGATTGCTCAACAGCAACACTAAAGCACCGGAGAAGGTCTCGCTTCGTACTCGGCGTTAGATAGATCAACCTCATCGGACGAGCACCATAGGAGAAGGCGCCGTAGAATTGAAACGACATGAGCTGGAGCGATGGAGCAACATAAGGCAGACCACCACGAGCAACAAAATCGGGTCGGTGCCAAATCCTCCCTAGAGGTCGGTACCGATACCTCAACCATGAGGATGGCTCCTCAATTGCATTGGAGCACACTTGAATGTCGATCAATTACCTCCCCAAAATGATAATAAAGTGAATCCTCAGGACACAAATCTAGAGGACAATAGGCCAAGAAGGCATGAGATGCCCCGGAGACACCGGCCAGAACATTTACATAGGATGGAGCCTGACCTGGCTACCCCTATCCAGACTCCGGACTTGTCCGCAATTGTCAGGCAGTTGATGAGGGAGAACCATGGCTTAAATAACGATGATTAGGGAGTCTCTAGGAGTCATACTCTATTCACCGGCAACATTTTACAGGTTGAATATCCCAGGAGGTTTAACATGCCTACAATGCTCGCTTACAAAGGAAAGACTGACCCTCGGCAACATGTCATGAGGTACGAATGGTTGATGGACTTAGCCAGGGTGAATGATGCAACCAAGTGCAGATGCTTCCCTATAACTCTATTTGGGATTGCTACAATGTGGTTCACAAGGTTACCCCCACGATCAATTTCGAGATTTGACGAGCTAGCTACGGGATTCGTGGAGTAGTTTTGGATTCATGCTACTTGCCCTAAAGACGTGATGTCTCTATCCAGTGTAATCAAGGCTCCGGGGGAATCGCTGAAGGATTACCTGCAGAAATTTCATGTTGCTGCTACTGAGGTTAGTAATCCAAATGACCACACTATAATTATGGCTGTGACAAGCAGGGTAGATCCCAAATTTGAGTTCGGTGATTGGCTAGCTGGAAAACCACCGGCCACGCTAAAGCATTTCTACTCAAAGGAAAACCAGTTCATGAGAAATGTGGAGGCCAGATTCACAAGGAGGAGCAATGCTATAGGACCAAGTGGAGAAGCGGTACAAAGCAACATCATAGTAAAGCAATATGGCTAAAGTTCTGGAAAGGTTCAGGTCAATGTTCAAAACAAGTCGAGTCAATAGAAAAGGGGTGGAGAAGGAAATTCTGATCGGAAGAGGGAGTCCGAGAAGTGGAAACCATGAATTCCTACATATAACGACTACACACCTTTGAATGCCTCTCTAGAAAACATTAATCCGTCGACCTGTAACACTTTCCAGTATAGGAAGCTGCGTCCGAAAGAATCGACTGAGGAACAAAAGCAGACCAGGAAGTTCCGTCAGTTTCATGAATGTTATGGGCACAATACTGACGAATGTAGGCATCTTCACGATGCCATTGAGAAATTTATTCGGAAGAAAAAGTTGCTTTGTCAAGAATCCGCAGGATGGCGGACAAGGAACATCTGATCCCAATCTAGGACAAGCTCTGCACCGGCTTGAGGAACCCGCTTAGACTGGTGGGAGGCTGGTGATAAACGCGATAGTTGGTGGACTGCATCCTGCGGACAGAAGTTGGCAGGAAATGGAGCGTTATGCTAGTTCAATGAAACATGTGGACTTTGAATGTTGCTCGAATATGGAGGATGGAACTCTGGCTAAGCAACAACGTACAATGACGGATGATATAATGTTTAGAAGTAGAGATGTTGAAAAGTGGAGGCCCCTATTATTGATCCAATGGTTATCTCTGCCATGATTTGTCCCGCTCTAGTGAGAAGAATTCTGAATGATTGTGGCAGTTCTGTGAACATCATCTTTAAGAAAGCTTATGATCAAATGAGGATGGAGGCTAAGGATTTGAAACCCTCTAAAGCTCGTATACATGGTTTCAATGGTGTGGCCACTGAGGCGATAGGTTATGTCAAGTTACCGATTGAGTTGGGAGAAGGTGAACGTAGGATGTTGAGGATCCTACCGTTCATTGTCTTGGATGTTGATTCACTGGACAATGTCTTTCTGGGCCGTCCGGCCCTGGCCGAATTTCAGGCAGCCCTTGCCCCGTGGTGTTTGACGTTGAAATTCCCGACTGATAATGGAGTGGGTGTTGTGCATTGCAATCAAGCAACTGGCCGTGCATGTTATGTGCCTGAGTTAAGAGAGGCTCATCGGAAAGAGAAGGGAAAGGGTGTGGACAAGTCTATTCGTATCAAGGTCATGGAAGATTGACAAATAGCGCCTAAGCCTTGGCTTGGGCACCATAGTCAGTTCTATAGAGATATAGATCTGAGGGATGATGAGGAGAAACCCAAGGAGGCCAAGGCAACGCCGGCTGAACTGGTGATTGATATCTCAGTCAGCCAAAATGACCTATCGCGGGTGTTGAAGATTAGATCACAACTTAGCCCTTCGATGAAGAGAGAACTTACCGATTTTCTCCGAGCGAATCTGGATTTATTCGCTTGGACTTATTCGGACATGTGTGGGATCTCGCCTGTTATCGCGAGCCATGCATTGAATATTGATCCAAAGTATGTCCCTGTGAAGCAGAAGAGACAAGGTATGGATTCAGAGAGGTCCATGTCTCTTAAAGAGGAGGTGGATAAACTTAAAGCCAACAGGTTTATTCACGACGCCCTCTATCCCGAAGGGATATCTAACCTAGTGCTGGTGAAGAAGGCAAATGGGAAGTGGAGAACGTTTATTAACTATTTGGACCTGAACAAGGCATGCCCTAAGGATAGTTTCCCCTGCCTAGAATTGATCAGCTAGTTGATTCGACCACATGGCATGAATTATTGTCATTTATAGATGTGTACTTGAGGTACAACTAGATCCCGATGCGCATCCCAGATCATGAGCATACCGGTTTTGTCACGGATGTTGGACTATACTTTTATGTAGTAATGACATTCGAATTAAAGAATGCAGGAGCTACCTATCAGCGTTTGGTTAATCTCACGTTTAAAGATCATATTGGGAGGACAGTAAAAGTCTATGTGGATGATATGCTCATAAAGTCACGACAATCAAACGACCACATTCGAGACTTATCAGAGATGTTCAATATCGTCTGTTTTTTTAACATGAAAATCAAACCTTTGAAGTGCTCATTCGGTATCGCCTCAAGGAAGTTCCTGGGCTTTATTGTCAATGTGCGAGGAATCGAAGTGAATCCAGAGAAGATTCAAGCCATTCGGGATATACAAGCACCTAGAACTGTTAAGCAAGTGCAGAGCCTGAACGGGAAGGTCGCTGCCCTGAGTCGTTTCATTTCCAGGTCGACTGATAAAGAAGGGGAAGAGGAATTTTGAATGGATGCAAGACTGTGAGGGCGCGTTCCAAGCTTTGGTGAGTCATTTGGAGAGACCCCCTGTTTTGTCAAAACCGGTAGATCGTAAGGAGTTGTACATTTACTTAGCAATATCGCCACATGCTATAAGTGCCGCACTAATTTGTGAGGATAACCGGATCCAGAGACCGATCTACTATGTCAGTAAACGATTTGACGGGGGCAGAGAGAAGCTACCCGAAGATAGAGAAATTGGTGTGTTGCATGGTTATAATGTCGTGCAAACTTCACCCATATTTCCAAGCACATTCAATCAACCCCGATCATCCTTTAGATAGGTCTTACAACAACCCGAGACGTCCGGGAGGCTACTTAAATGGAACATCGAGCTCAATCAATTTAACATCACATATTTTCCTCGAAGGGCTATCTAGGGGAAAGCACTGGCCAACTTCATAGCGGGGTTTACCATGCCGGACGAGCCTCTGGAGAGCAGTGTAATCCCTACTGTACGATGGAAGCTATATACCGATGGAGCATCCAATGATCATTGTTGTGCTAGGTGTCGTTCTTGTAACCCCTGAGAACTGGTCAATTTTCTATGCTTTAAAGCTTGATTTCCCTGCTACGAACAATAAAGCCGAGTTTGAGGCATTGATTACTGGATTGAAGCTTTCTAAAGAGCACGGGGTGAAATCTATCGATATCTTTTGCGACTCACAGCTAGTGGTGTACCAAGTTAGAGGGGACTACCGGGCAAAAGGACAACGGTTTGCTCCATACCTTACCCGAGTTCAGGAATTATTGGCGGACAACGAATACTGTAGCATTTCATATATCCCGCATAAGAAGAAAGGGGAAGCTGACTCATTCGCAAAGTTTGCGAGCACTGGCAATGCACAATAGATGGGCTTGGTTCCGGTCGAAACCCTACATACCCCAAGTATAAATGTGATGGAAGTTGATCAAGTACCGGAAACGGAGTCCAAAAAGGAATCATGGATGTCCCCATTTAAAGAATACCTGTTGCATGGAATCTTGCTTGAGAAAAGGAAGGAAAAGTGACAAATCCTTCGTAAAGCATCATGGTATATTATGCAAGACAGAATTATGTATCGAAAGGGATTATCTGTTCCCTAACTCAAATGTATTTCCCACGACTAGATAAAGTGGGTCTTGAAAGAAGTCCATAAAGGAGGGTGTGGTGAACAAACTGGGGGGGGAAAATGTTAGCTAAAAAGGTACTCCGTTAAGGGTACTAGTGGCCGACCGTGAACCGAGATGCTGCAGATCATGTGAGACGATGTGACAAATGCCAGATATATACAAAGGTCCCAAAAGAGCCGCCAATAGAAATCACGCAAATGGTTAGTCTGTGGTCATTTGCGGTATGGGGAATTGATATCATCGACTCTTTCCCGATTTCTAAGGGTGGTGTGAGATATGCGATTGTCGCGGTTGACTATTTCACCAAATGGGCCAAAGCGGAGCCGTTAGCTACGATCACAACCAAGAAAGTCATCAACTTTATTGTTCGAAACATTGTATGTCGTTTCTGTCTTCCGCAAACTATCGTAACTGATAACGGAACTCAATTTGATAGTGCTGAGTTCAAGGAGTATTGTCGGAGGTATCGTATTGAGAAAAGGTTTGCAGCAGTCGCTCACCCTTAGGCGAATGGACAGGTTGAAGCTGTAAACAAGATAATAAAGTCCATCTTGAAAAAGCGTTTGGAAAAGGCTAAAGGCAAGTGGGTAGTCGAACTTCCTACGGTGCTCTGGGCCTGCAGGACCACTCATATGTCTACGGTTGGCCACACTCCATTCACCCTGGCTTAGGGAGCCGAAGTAGTCATTCCCATGGAACTCGAAGTCCCTTCACATCGGGTGACTTACTACGATCCCAGAACAAACCAGGATCTCTTATTGGAGTCATTGGACTTTATCGAAGAGAAGCATGAGGAGGTCGATTTGAGAGCGGCCACACATTGGCACCGGGTCGCCCAGTACTATAATATGAAAGTCCGACCAAGAACCTTTGATGTCGACGACCTTGTCCTGAAGCGAATCTTTCCAGTCCCATCTCACATGAACCCGACATGGGAATGGCCATACGTCATTGAACAGAGGCTTGGAGAAGGAACTTTCAAGCTAACAACTGTTGATGGCGTAACGCTTCCAAGAGCGTGGAATAGCGAGCATTTACGACGCTATTTCACCTAGTCTATTTCTTTCATATTTCAGTAGAACTTGATTTCAATATTTGCTTTGGTATTTGATTTTTTGATGTGTAATAAGGCAAGTTATTCTGTCCTTATTTTTGTGATGAATAGAAGATTGAAGATCCCTTTGCGTAAATTACTGTTATTGCATGTTATGTTAAATATGTGTTGAAGATGATTGTTATCGACGTATGCAATGTATGAATAGATGTGTAATGAGAAAAAAATATTTAAATCTTCGGAGTGCAGATTAGAGTACTCTGAGTCCCAGGAGCATGGACTAGAGTATAAACAACTTGGAAAAATCACTAAGTCCCTGGAGTGCGGATTAGAGTAATCTGAGTCCCCGGAGCGCGGACTAGAGTATAAACGACTAGAAAAATCTCTAAGTCCCTAGAGTGCGGATTAGAGTACTCTGAGTCCCCGGAGCGCAGACTAGAGTATAAATGACTTGGAAAAATCTTTAAGTCCCCGGAGTGCGGATTAGAATACTCTAAGTTCCGAAGCGCGGACTAGAGTATAAACGACTTGAAAAAATCTCTACGTCCCCGGAGTGCAGATTAGAGTACTCTGAGTCCCTGGAGCGCGGACTAGAGTATAAACGACTTGAAAAAATCTCTAAGTCCCCGAAGTGCGGATTAGAGTACTCTAAACCCTCGGAGCGCGGACTGGAGTATAAACGACCTAAAAAAAGAAATCTCTAAGTCCTCGTAGTGCGTATTAGAGTACTCTGAGCCCCTGGAGCACGGACTAGAGTATAAACTACATGAGAAAAATTTATAAGTCCATAAAGCGGACTAAAAAGTTCTAAGTATCCAAATCGACGGATAAACAAGAGAGCTGCCAACCGTTCACTATCCCACGAACTCTGGTCTGAGATCGATGGAAGATGCTCAAACTATTAGTAGCGGAATATGACCGTTGGTTACGATTTCGGCTTGGTATCGTTTATGACCTAAGATGGATCCTGCAGAGGAGCTTTGAGATTAAGATAATGAATTATCTATGAAACTTGGAAAAATTATCACAAGCACTTGGAACAGGAGAAGTTACTCTATGAAATAATAATTCACTCGACGATTGACTAAGGAATAAATTTTTATTTAAAATCCCATGAATTCTTTACAAACCATTCAAGAGGCCAGGATCCATGCCCGTACATGTGCTACAAAAAAGGAAAAGAAAAAAGGGAAAACAACCCAAGTCTAACTTATTTGGACTAAGCACAATAATACAAGGCCCCGACTATTTCTTTGACTTCCTCTCCTTCTTTGGCTTTTCGGGGTCGAATCGGTTGAGCGTCTTTTTCGAGACCCTTTGCCGCCTTGAGTAGAAATACCTGAGGAAGGAGGAGAAACCGCAATTGGAGTGGACCCGCTGTGAGGGGTGAATTGTAAAGGCCTATGGAGAGGATCATCAACCACCACCAAATCGGGTTCACCCTTAACTTCAAGCTTTGATTTCTCTTCTTTTTCAATCCGCTCCTTCAAGCTGAACTCAACAGTGTGCTCAGAAGAACCTGTAACTATAACATCATCATGCTCCTCTGTAGGTGATGGGTCTTCAAGTTTGTCCTCATCGAGTGCCCCACTCACCTGAGCATCGAGCCCTGGGATATCTGCGGCAGCCGAAGCTTAGGCAATTTGTCCTTCCTGCTTCGTGGTGATATCGCTCCTAGGAGTTGACTCAGGACCAGGATAACCTACAGAGTTTCGTAAAAAGAAAATGTTAGACTACAGCTGTTATTTATCGAGAACATCAACTTTTTAGATTAAAAAGGGCTCGATGTGGTACCAACATCTGGTTGACTCTCGGTAGTCATTGGGGTAGCCGCTTCGATGATAGGAGATAACATGTGTATGCCAAGTCCAAGCTTATTCGGGTCATAACCGGTGTGTTGCTCGATAGGTTGAGAAGATGAAATCCCAACCGGTTGAATGGGAAAAGGACCCTGGGGCTCAGTGCTAGACGACCCAACGATATCTTCCTTTTCCTTGGGCTATATGAGAGATCTACCAAATTGAAGCTTTATGGTGGCCAAGTTGGATGGCTCGTTTCCTCGGAGAACTTCCCGCGCAAGTGCCCCTTCGTCAAGCTCTGCCACCCCCAACTCCTCTTTCTTGATTTTGGTGATGATATCCCAAGCCTCGGCAAGCGACTCAAGATAGCCCTCGCCTAGAAAAGTGACTTGTGCATTGAACTCGGTGATGAGTGGATCGAATAAGCATTTAATCTCTTCCCTACCGGACTCAGTTGCTGCTTCAACTTAGGAGCCGGCTTCCGCAAGCACTGCTTTCTTGCCCTCTTCGCGAGTGGCTTCTTTCAACGCTTCAATTTGGGAGAGTTGCTCATCAAGCCTCGTTTTCAAGTTTCTCATTTTGACGATCTCCTCACAATACCTTTATGACTCCTCTTGCGCCTTGACTTTCTCCTCCCTTTCCTTGGACAGCAGTTTTTCTAACTCCTCTACGCGACGAGCTAAAATGTTTTTCTCCTTTAGTAAGGAGTCCTTTTCCAAAGCTAAGGTGCCGCTGCGGTGGAGTGTATCATCTAGTTCCTTTTTATGAGAATTCTCTAGGCAACTAACTGCCTCAGCCGTCTCCTTTGTGTTCTTCTTCGCCTCATCAAGTTCAGCTTTGAATGCAAGCAGCTTAGTATCTTGGTGCCTAATAATGTCCTTATCGTGGATGGCCTCCAGCTTAAGGCAATCAATCTTATGTTGACGTTCAATAGAAACCTCGGAGACTTTTTTGACTAAATGTATGAATGCTTCATGTTGTACATACACATCATTCACACATGCTAGTGAACTCTCTTTGGCATTTCCAAGGATGATGTGTATAGCCGGGAGGAATTTGAGCCCGTCGAAACAAATCTTTATAAAGTTAGCCTTAAAATCAGCTAGTTTCTCCACCGTAGTCGGATCGTGGGCATGAACCGGGGGAATTTGTTTAGATGTAATCAGCGTTTGTTTACAATGCTCATGGGACTGCCTAGTGCTTGATGTTCCAGAATGCTAGTCGTGGGGTGCGTCAGATTGAGAGCCCCGATGTATGGGCTTGTCTCCACCGTGTGCTGGGGGATTAGTTGGGTCACTTTGACGTGAAGTATGTGCTTCGGATTTCCTTCTGGATGATGAAGATGATTATCGGGAATGATAATCTTTTTCCCGTCCTTCGTCCCTGTCTCGGCGTCTTCCGAACTTGGAATCTCGAATCGAATGATGGAAGATGGAAGAGCCACGAAGGCGATCGAAAGCGTGTGAGTAAGACATTGCACCTGTAAAAGAACCAAACGAGAACATATCAGTAGTTGCTATGTCAAGAGTTAAGTGCAAGTTAATGGTGGGGTGCAAGTGATTGTGTGTGTCCTAGTGTATCCCCCCGACGGACCAGTAATGTTTGCTTTACTCATAGATGTTCCTTCTCCTTGGTTGGAAGGCTGCCTGCCTTCGCCGCTTCTCACGGGAGAGTTAAACCTTCAACGCTAAGGGCGGTAAAATCATTATTCAACAAATCATCTAGAATAGAGATGTTAGAAAGTCCCTTCAACGCGCTCTCCATTTGTTGAGAAGACGAACCCTTTTCGACAGGGGTTATGACGAATTTTGGGGTCTCCCCGGTTTCCTTTTTCTTAATCCTATACGCCAGACTTTTTCCCTTTTTTGGGGGAGGTTGCGATTGGCTTGTGTGCGGCGCATCGGCTGCCGGTGCTTGTCCAAGGCCTGCATCTTTGTTTTTTGGCCCTGCATCTTCTATTTCCTTTATCTCCCCTTCTTTGGTGCCTTCTTGGATTCCCCCAGTAGAGGGCACCACGGGGTCGTTTAGTTCTCCCCTTTTCTCGACGACAACCTTCGGGATCACTCTAATCTCTGGGAGACCGGTTCTACGGCCGTCTTCTGGTAGCCTGAATAGTTAGAGCCGTTCGTTAGTGACTAGGAGTTTGATCTCTCTATCCTCTACCGGAGTAGCACGGATAGCCGCAATGGCCTTGGAATATCTAACACCTTCGGGCCAAGAGAGAGCACCTGAAAGATTTCAAATAATTCGTATGATTAAGAAAGAAGATATGATTTGAGTTCTTGAATTAATGGAAAAGGCAAGGATAGTACTTACGTCCTTCTAACCACCTTCTCACGAAGCCGGGAGGACATCGCACGTAGAACCATTCTTGCTTGAACAAGGTGAGTTTATTCCATGCACCCATTAAGACTTGACATTTGGGCATAGGCTCAAAGAAGACATACGAAGGCTTGTCGGTTCGTCTTTTGAAATTATAAATGTACCGGATGTCCTTGGGAGTTGGCGGACAAAACATGACATTCATGAAGAGGAGGAAAGTGCCATGGATAAAAGTGTAGCTGTTGGGGTGCAATAGAGTGGGAGCGATTCCCATATACTTCAACACTTCATGGATGAAAGAGTTCAAAGGTGGCACACATCCGGCCTAGCATATGAACTTATTACATGCGGTATATCCAGCTGGGGGCAAGTGAGGTCTATCTTGCCTTAACGGAACCAAAACGTCTTCAAAAGGAATCCCGTGGATAGAACACAATCGACGAAGTGCAGCTTCATCGATTTTTGAAGCCTATGAGTCAGCCGAATTATTCAAAATGATGGCATCTTCCACAACATCGGGAGCTGGGCCTATAACTTCTGTAGAAACAGTCGGGATATCGGAAAAAAGGTCTGCTTGTGGATCAGATGTCTCTACTTCTTTTCTTTGCTGGCTTGGTGCAGGCTTGTTGAACAAAGTAGCAGAGCTTGATTTCATATCCGATCTAGAAGACATTGCGGGTGAACGCTTTGTATAACTTGATTACTGTATAAGCTATACTCAATAGACAATCAATATTAGAAATATTAACATGTCCCCCCGTGTTGTGTGTGAACTAGTACGATGGAATGTGAAATGAATGTGAATAGTTTAAAATCGGAAAAGCAAAAGTAAAACGACGAAATGTAGAGGTTTTTTCCAGAGAGATCATCATCGTTGACTGTCTCGGACAACGTAAAAGGTGATCGGCGACAAAAGCTTTGGGATCGAATTCTGACGTTCAAGATTATCAAGTCCGTTGTTCAAATATGTCGGGCTGGTTTTATACTTAACTCGCGTTGAGTGGATTGGGAATTTGTTCGTTCAAGTTTAAGTCCATTGATCTGTATATGCTAGTCGTATTGTTGTAAGTCACTTTATGCTTGGACAAGGCAGTATGCAGTCATATGTTCGAATAACATGAGTTAGGATGGTTTTAATTAGTCAACACCAACCCCAACGATTTATGCCAATCCCATGTCCTAAACCCATAGCTGATCCCCTCCTCTCTGACCTCTATACCAATCCCTTTCCTTTTTACCTCTATGTCGATCCATCCTAATAACCTGGCTTATGCCGACCCCTATGCATAAAGAAGAATACCGACCCCTTGTTTAAAATAACATGAACCGATCCCTTTCTTTTATTATAACTTACACCGATCCCTAATCCTACCGACCCCATCTCCTACGTTTACTTCACCAAACCCTTACTCAGCTACTACACTCAAGCCCATGCTGAGTTCTCCCCAGCCAACGCCACCTCTTCTGAACCTTATTATTCCTCTTTCTTCTCCTTTTCCTTCCTCCTATTCCCTCATCTTCTCCTCTTCTCATGAAACCCATCAACTTGCCCCTAAACGACATACAAATTCGCCCAAACTCAAAGATTACAACCTAACAACGCAAGTAAAAGGAGGATTCATACCTATATATTTGAATCGGGTCGAGTTAGAGGGCGAGCGTTTGGGTTTTAAGATCCCAAATTAACAGGAAGCAACTATGGGGGGAGAAGCTCGAGTTTGTGCTTGGTTTTAAGATCGGAGATTGAAAGAACTAAGTTTGTTGGAAGGGATATTGTGTGGTGACAGTGGTTCGGTAGAAAGGAGGCCTGAGGGTATTAAGGAAGATGATAAAAACTTAGAGGAATGGAAGTAAAAGAGAAAAGAAAAGAGAATATGGATTTTTATATGAGAGAGGTGGAAGGAATACGAACCGGTCTCTTTCGAGAGACTCGGTCACAATATTAGAAGGGGTCAGCCATTGTATATACCGACCCCACTCTATATAGATCAATCGAGGGATCGACATGCCAAATGTCGACCCCTCTTTAAAAAAAGAAGGAAAGAGGAAAAAGAAAAAATATAAAACAATATTAAAGGATACTATGTGATGATGGTATATATTGAGTGATGAAAGTAGGGAGGAAAACATGCATGAGATAAGAAGAAGAGCAAAAGGCAACGACGGTTGTTTGAAGAATCCAAATGACAACTAATACCATAAGGGCTAAGATATAGCAGAAATATATGTATGAACATGCACGGGAGGAGTTAATCAATTCGACCTTTTAAAAAAAAGAGGTTAAATCAGAGAGAAGCCTAAAAACTCCATATGACCACATCTATGAATTTAATGGAACGAGACATCACGCCTGTTTCATCGAAAGTTGATAGGAGAACAATAACCAACCAGTGACTTGGATAGGCCTATTTTCGGGAACCTCATTTTTCTCTGATTCAAAGCACGTCATGTTATTCACAAGACGTACTTTGGGGGACATGTGTTACCCGGTACAATGGCCCGGCTACGTAAGGTTGATCATGAAGTCCAAATTCGACTATTGATGGGAAGGATGATCATGAGGCAACATCCGCATGACCAGAGTATAATGTTTGGACAGTCATATCCAGCCAGGCTAAATAAGGTCGACAAATGGATAGCATTGGATGTTGAAGTCTTAGAATTTTGTTTGGTTGAATTGGGAACCAGAATGAATGATTAGGCAAATTCAATGAAACCCAGGCGGATCAGCATAGTGTATAGTAGAGGTTGGATCGGCCAAGTATATAATATGAGTGGGTTGGCATGGGTATGTATGATCGGCATAGTATGTATGTTCGACATAATATGTATGATCAACATAGTATGGAGGAATCAGCATAACAGTGGTTTTGAAAAGGGGTCGGCACGATACCGGGTCGGCATAGCATCTGGAATGAATTGGGTCGGCGTAGTAAACGGGATGGACTGAATCAGCGTGGTATGTGAGATGGGTCGGATCGGCATAGGATATGAAGACCGTGGCATTGGCATGCAAATATTAGTTGGGTCGGCATGATGATATAGACCAGCATAGTATGTTGGGCTGAGCCTTCCTCATGGTGGGCCCAAGTGGTCAGGGGATCCAGGCTTGGGGATATCAATCGGGTTGAATGTTGCCTTCATCTATAAACACAGAAGCAAGGGCCACTTTTGGGGACCTCTCTTTTTTGGCTAACAAGGGAAACTCTGCCATTTTTTATAATCGGTCTCCTTTTGTTCTAAGTTGTTATCAAGCTATTTCTTGCTAACTGTAACTGTAATCAATTGAGTGATATAGCAATAAAGAAAGTCTTCAAAGTGGACGTAGGCAATCAACGTCGAACCACTATAAACCTTGTTGTTGTTGTTGTTGTTGTTGTTTTTTGTTGCATTTTTCTTGATATTCACTGTTATTCCTCTATTTTCATTTAATTTCTTCATTTATTTCACTACCTAAACCTATTCTCGGGTGTTTGTGACCAATTTGGTTGCAAACACCTACCTTCTCGAACCAAATTGATATCTTAATTTCAAATGACTACTCGTCACATTTTAAACCGACTAACCATCTTATTTCAATTTGACTACCCGTCTTATAATTTTGTGGACTATCCATCTCACATTTAAACATATTCATTGTATATGGACTATCCATCTCACATACAATTATTACATGGATTACCCATCCCCCACCATATTGACAACCCATCACATATGGTTTAATTATTTAAAATTATATTGACTATCCATCTTCATTCAACTTAAAATGATGTGGACTATCCATCACACATCCCATAGTTTTCCTAGGATGAATATGAATCCTCATTATTCTCATAGAGACTATCCATCTCTAGCATGATGTGGACTATCCATCTCATATTCCATAGTTTTCCCATGATGACTATGAACCCGTAATTTAACAATTTAATTTATGTTACGCGCATATTTCAATTTAAATCATGTTACTTACATGCGTCAATTTAATTCATGTTACCCACATATATCCCCTTATAGTTATAATATTTCAAAGTGACATACATCAGTATCCCCAATTAATTCTTATCGAACTTGTTAAAATCAAACTATGGTATCCCCAAGGTTTAAAGTTAAAGTCAATAATATATGGTTCCCCACTATTAAATAATTTAAATTTAATTCAAAGTCGAAGTTCACCTACATTGGTGTCCACAATGATAGTGTCAACATTTATAATTAAAATAGCATTGGTATCTCCAATGTTTAGAAACGAAGTCATAATAAATAGGCTCGTTGCCCATATTAGATTAGTATAAATTAATGTCGAAGTTCATCCACATTGGTATCCCTAATGATAGTGTCGAAGTTTACAATTTAAAACGGCATTGGTATCCCCAAGGACGACGTCAAAGTAGAAAACTTAGGCTCTCCAACCTATAGTAATTTAGTATAGATCAATGTTGATGCCATTAAAAATGTCGACATTGAGGTCTAAGGCTCTCCGCATTTAATCATAACACGCATACGGTTTTAAAACAATGTCGACTTCTATCCAACGTTGAAGACAGAAACTTAAAATTATTTTATGTATAATATTCAATATCAAAGGTGATGTTGTCGACCTTCATAAATTATAGGCTAACTATCAAAACTTAAAACCTTTATAAGTTATATGGCTAACTGCCAAAAATATAGGGTCTTCGATCCTCTAAAACATAGACCGCTTCGCCCCTTATAAAACAATTTTAGTTAACATAATAGCAAGCCTCTTCGTCATGCAAAAGATGTAGTCCAACGTCATGGACATGAGGCATCAACTCTAAAGCATAAGGTAACCGACCTTGATGCACATCGACCCCCAAGACCCTCGACAACTTCATAGAACTTTTACACTTAAGTTACTTCAGCTACTATGCCGTTTTTTATATAGAGTCGAAGACATAATAGTGGCATCATTTCCTTGATTCGGAAAACAAACAATGAGATGCGACATCATTTGAAACAGTGAAGAAGACATGCGACCCATTAATGTCAACACTAAAGCTTTTAAAAGCTTAAATGAATCACGAGAATGCCTTGCCGTCCACAATGGTTTGCCATCTTGGTTGACGTTGACGAGGTTGAGAACGCTCCATAACTAACTAAGTAGTTATCCTATGCTTCTTCTCATCGTCGTCGACACTCAGAGGGGCGAGGTTGTATTATGTGCGACGACATTAAGGGGGCATGTCATTATCGTAATTTATGCAAATACTGTTTTATTACTACTAAAAGCATAAACATTTCACCAAACCTTAGTACTTGTCCAATTTCTATTGGATAAGACAATCTTTTTACAAATCCTTTTCAGAAATTACTATCGCACAACATTTTCAAGTTCCTAAACATACTTCAAATTAATTAATTAATATATATAATTAATTTACCTTTAAAATGCTTATCTAGAATAATAAATTCACCATAATTCAGAATTACTTAGGAAAAATCCAAAAAATTCATAGAAATTAGAGAATATCCTTCTCCTTACCATATACAAATTTTGAAGCCAAATACCATATTTAATTATTTTAAATAATTAAAACACGAAATAAGTTATTTCCTCCTTAGGAAATTCACAAAATTTTCAATTTAATTTGAAAAATTATGAAATTAAAAAATCATCTCCAAAGTAATGTTTTACACGATATAGCAGAAAATCAAAGCATTTGGAGATTAAAATCCTAGGTTTTACCCTTAAAACTCATTTAAACAATTTCATAAAATTTCCAATAACTGTTATTCTATTCAAACAATGATTAAACTACCATATCTTGGCAAAACAAACATCAATCATTCGAGTATTATCCATAACTAAATTCAAAAGCAAAAATAACGATGGAACACTTATTATTCACCATGATTTGATAATGGACTTGAGATTTGATCAGGTTTCTAAAGCATCCCTCTTGAATTCCTAAGCTTTCCTCTCTCCTTCTCTTGTTTAATAGTCGGCCCCTTAAGTTTTTTCTTTGATTGTTATTGTATTGTGAAAATGTTAATGATATGGGAGGTAAGGGTTTAAGGGATGAAAGGTTTATTTATTCCTATTCTACCTCTCCAATATATTCTCTTATGTTTTAAGTTATTAAAACAATCTTTTCAATTTATTTAGTTAAGGATCGACCTTAATATTTGTCAAATATCAATTCCTTTATCACAATGCTTATTACATTATTCTATTTAATTTATCTAAGTAAATCTCCTGGATAATGTTAATCAAAATTAGGGTGTTACACCCTTAGTTATTATAGCCGTGATTGGGCTGGCTAATGTGAAATGGGTTCTCATTGATTGTGGGAGCTCATTTAATATTTTATTTAAGAAAACTTATGATCAAATAAGGATGGATGGATAGGATTTTAAGCTGTGTAAGTCCTACATTCAGGGATTTACCAAAGAGGCTACAGAGCTTGTTGGTTGTGTTGTCCTATCGAAGGAGCTTGGTGAAGGTGTGCGCAAGACGTTATGGGTGCGTACCTTCATTGTGACAGATATGTACTATATTTACAACGCTTTGTTGGATAGACCGTCCCTTGCCAATTTCAAAGTGCTCTAGCCCCGTGATGCTTGATAATGAAGTTCCTGACTGAAAAAAGAGTTGGAGACATTCAAGGATATCATAATATATGACGTGAATGCTCAGTCACGGATCTGAGAGAGGCAAAGCGATGTGAAAAGGGAAATGGTGCAGAAAGGACTTTATGCATCAAATGAGTTTATGCATAGCAATCACTACCTAAGCCCTTGCTCGGATGACATAGTAAATTTTATGAATCTATGAATTTGTGGAACGAGTCAGAGGATGCGAGGGAGGCCCCAACTGAGCTAATAATTTACAACCTGGTTGATAAGGATGACCCCACTCAAGTCCTAAAGATCGAATCTCAACTTAGCATGAAGATGAAGAAGGAGTTAACATGGTTTCTCTAGGCAAACCTAAATGTGTTTTCCTAGATGAAATTGGATATGTGTGGAATATCACTAGAGTTAGCATGTTATACACTGAATGTGAACCCGTGATGTTCTCCTATGAAGCAGAAAAGATGAAATCTTGGTCTGGATCCATTGCGTTGAAAAAAGAAGTGGATAAGCTGAATGCTAGCGGCTTCATTCGTGATGTATACTCCGAATGGGTATCGAATCCAGTGTTGCTCAAGAATCCAACTAGAAAATGGTGGACATGCATCGACTATTCGAACTTGAGTAAAGTGCGCCCAAAGGACATCTTCCTACTGCCAAAGATTGGATCAACTAATGGACTCAACTACCGGACATGAACTATTATCATTCATGGATGTGTATCCTGGCTATAATCGAATACTACTGCACATTCTATGCCTAGAGCATACTAGTTTAATCATTGATATGGGATTAAATTCTTATCATGGCATGCTATTCGGTTTGAATAATGAATGAGCTACCTTCTAGAGATTCCTAAATTCAATGTACAAGGATCGGATCAGACGCATAATGAAGGTCTATGTGTACGACATGCTAGTGAAGTCACAACAATCGGTGAAACATATGAGAGAAATCTTAAAGATGTTTAACGTGTTTCAGAAGTATGGGATGAAGCTTAATCCATTGTAAATTTCTTTTTTTGTCGCATCGGGCAAATTTTTGGTTTCATGGTGAACTTATGGTGCATAGAAGATAATCCGAAATATATCAAAGCATTGGAAGATGTTGAAGCCCAAAAGACAAGGAGGGAGATGCAGAGCTTGAATGGAAAGGTCAATGCGTTGAATTGATTCATCTCAAAAGTGATGGATAAATGTGTTTCATTATTTGATGCCCTTAAAAAGGAGAAAGGGTAGTTTGTCTAGACGAAGAAATGTCGGAAAGCTTTCTTAGTCTTATTTGATCACATGTAGAGCCCACCAGTCTTATCAAAGCCTCTGGAAGGAAATGACATATTTATTTATTTGGCAGTATCTGTTAACATGCTAAGTGATGCCCTAGTACATGAAGAATCCAAAATTCAAAGGCCCATATATTACATAAGTAAGCAATTCACCGGAGCAAAGAAGAATTATCCATGGTTAAAGAAGCTAGCTTACTGCTTATTGATCACTTTGAGGAAGTTGTGGTTCTACTTCCAGGCTCATTCGATAAAAGTGTTGATTGATGAACCTTTAAGAAAAGTGTTGCACCGACCCGAGACTTCGGGAAGGTTACATAAGTGGAATATCGAGCTGAGCCAATATGATATAAAATACCATCCCATGAGGCTGATATGAGGACATACATTGGCTAATTTCATTATCGAATTTACCACTTGGATGAAGGAGCGAAGGAAGATGTGATTCAACTTGCTCAGTGGAAAATATACACCGATGGAGCGTCCAATGAACACGGCTCAGGGATAGGAGTGATCTTAGTACTTTGGAGGAACGTACAATCTGTTATGCCTTGAAGCTTGAGTTTTCGGTAATGAATAATGAAGCTGAATACGAAGCACTAATCGCGGGATTCAAGATAGCAAAAGAATTGGGTGTCAAAGTGTTGTATATATATAGCGATTGTTAATTAGTAGTTTGTCGGGTGAAAAAGAAATTTCAAGCTATGGGAGCAAGACTTGCGCCTTACTTGACAAAGGTTCTGGAATTGCTTAATGATATCAAAACTAGGGAGGAGAAAATGAGAGCTAATTCATTGGCTAAGCTGGTTAGCTCTGGGAATGCATAGCTTATGGGATTGGTTCCACTGGACATTTTGTTGGCTTCGAGCATCAACCCAATGGATGTCGATTGCATCTTAGAGGTCAAAGTGGAATATGAGTCATGGATGACTTTGATAAAGGAATATTTATTGAAAGGAACTCTCCTATATAGAAGAAATGAAAGAGGGAAACCCCTATATAAAGTATCGCAATTTATTATGCAGGAAGGATTACTATATAGAAGAGGATTCTCCGCTCCCTTACTACGTTGTATCACCAAGGAAGAGGCCAAGAATATTTTGGCCGATATACATGAAGGGAGTTTTGAAAATCAAACCAAGGGGAAAACTTTGGCAACGAAGATTCTTCGCTATGAATACTTTTGGCTGACAGTCAGCTGGGATGCAAGTGATTGCACTAGAAACTGTGATAGGTGCCAATGAGTTACGAAGGTTCCTAGAGCCCCATTCATAGAACTTACACAACCGGTCAGTCCATAGTTATTTGTAGTTTGGGCACTTGATATAATCGGTGTGCTACCGATGTCCAAAGCAGAAGCGAAGTAAGTCATTGTTGCAGTTGACTACTTCACAAAGTCGGCCAAAACGGTACTATTAGCCACAATCACTATGAAGAAAGTGATCAACTTTGTGGTAAAGAGCATCATATGCTGATTTGGAGTTCCTTAGAAGCCACCGACAATGGAACCCAATTCGAAAGCGCTCAATTCAAAGATTTCTATAACAGATATCGAATTAAGAAAAGCTTTGTAGTTGTAGCACACCCACAAGCAAATGGATAGGTGGAGGCAATGAATAAGATAATCAAAACCATCCTAAGGAAGCGATTGGCAATGGCCAAAGGCAATTGGATCGACGAATAACCGCTAGCACTATGGGCTTACCGAACAACTCACAAGTCCACGATTGGTCATTCTTCATTCGCTTTGGCCTATGGATAAGAGGCCATGATTCTAGTTGAATAGAATTTCTTTCTAATCGAAGAACTCACTTTGATCCCATGATGAATGAGGAATTCTTGTTTTAGTCCCTTCACATGATCTATGAGAAGCGAGAAGAAGTTGATATGAGGGTAGTTTGTCATCAAAAAAGAGTAGCACGATAATTCAACGCCAAGGTCAGGAATTAGACCTTCGAAATTGGCGAACTCACTTTAAGACAAGTTTTTCCCAATTCGGTAGCACATGGCCTGAATTGGGAAGGTCCTTTTGCAATCAAACATAAGCTTTGATATGAAACTTTCAAGCTAGTGACCATTGACGAAATTTCAATTCCAAGAGCATGGAATAGCAAGCGTGTAAGACGCTATTTCACTTAGATGTATATCTGTAAATATCCGACTAGACTCTAATGTAAAAAGGCAAAATCTGCCATCTTGTGTTTATAAAAGGAATTGGCTTTAGGATCAATGTAATTGTATTCTCAATAGCCTAACTGTATGTTGTGTGAAAAACGATAATATTGAATATTCTGTGTTTTGAAAATGCAGATATCTTGGTACCTAGAGTAGGTACTGGTGGACTACTTTAATCCATGATCAGATCATAGGAGTATAATCACACTAGGGTCGATCATGAAGATTCACCCTATACCTTTGACCTTTGACCATTGCCCAAAGGTAGGCAAGTTCCAAGATCGTAGCCCAGAGATAGGTAAGGTCTAATGACGATGCCTAGAGACAGGCATCTTAAACATTAGTCCTGGAGATAGAACTCAGCAGGAGATTGAATCCCCTTTTCCAAATACGATCAATGCCTTGAGATAGGCGAGATCTAGTATAGACATTAGAGAAAGATGTCCGAAGCACCACTTCTAATGAATACTTACAATCAACTCCCGAAGAGAGGCGAGATCGAGCATGGATGTCTAGAGATAAACGTCCAAAATATCACTTCCCAAAGATAGAAGCAATGTGGAAATCCAACCTTATCTTTGGTAAAATGGAACCTGACTGAAGATAAGCCAAGTAGGCTATGGAGTTAGCCAAATGATTATAATTTTGCCTACCGATGAAGAAATATTTTGCAGTGATGAACAGGATGAAATGACAAAGTATGGCGAGAAGTTGTTCGTACATACAAAGTTACGGTGAGCAGCGACATTGTACTGACTCTGATATGATTACTATAAACCTAAATAAACTATGTATATACATAAGACAACACAAAAATTTGAAGGAAAAGAAATTTTATTGACAACTAAAAAACTTCACAGAAACATGACACCCAAACTATATACAAGTGAGAAACCAAAAAATAAAATAACCAACCATACAGAAACACGACCCCTAAACTCACTCTCTCTTCTTCCTGCTCTTCTTTCCCTCCAGAGAAGATGAGGTTAGCCTCTTGCCAGATCTACCCTTCTTTCCCTCGGATAGGCAACTCTTGTAACATCCCCCACTTGGAAGCCCAAAACTAACGGCTACGGATGCTCCAGTCATCCATAGTTATTAATTCATGGTGACCAATACAGTCTTGTTAGATACATTGATACACAAAAACACATGAATATGGAAAAAAAATTAAAACATCAAACAAGTTCCACATTCCATTTCAAAACATTTCAAATTCATTACATAATTCTAATACGAGTACCACGTTCAGAGAAAATATATTTATTACAGCATACACCAAGAGAGACATATGAAGATGCCCCCTTGAATGATCAGAGTATATATAGACAATTAAACAACATTGCCTTTACAACAACAACATAACAGAATCAAAATAAAAGAGAAACCTAGTGTAACGATCCATATTTTTAACTATTTTAAATTATTAAATTTAATATGATTATTGAATAAAAATGGTTAGAAATAAAAATTTAATGATTCATTAATGTAAGTTATTGGATATGAATGTCGGATAAAATTTTGAAATAATCATTCGAAAATTTTGGAAATAATAAGCATTGAAATGAATTTTATGTATTGAATGTATTTATAATCAATAACTGGAGTTGAATAATAAATGTTAAATTGTTTAGTCGAAAATAAAATAACTGTTGATAAATAAAATCCATTTGAAATTCTATGCTCTATTAACGTAATTTATTAAATAATTAGATTGTTTAAATTTAATATTGGGAATTGTGTAAATAATTGAATCTTGAATTAATGTGAATGAAAATAGTATTGGAAATTGATTTAATTTTATTTAAACAAGAATAAAGATTGTTTATATCTAAAATTGGATTTAAAAGTTAATGATTATAAATCGAAAATTTTATATTATAATTGACAAGTAAAAATAGCCATTTTGGCCACTGTCTCGGATTTCGACGAAACCAGTTTCAACGGATCCATAATAGTGAAATATTATAGGATTTCACGTTTCGTAGCGATCAGACTTATCGTTTGGTCGTGCGAGCTTGAAACGCTTAAAATTTATTTTCAGAATTTAATTAAAATTAATTGATTTTGAAAAGCTATCTTCTGAATACGATCGAATTAGGCCTCGAAACTAGTTCCATTGTGTTCGGAATGGAGGTAAAACATTATGAACACTAGGATGCATGTTTCGTTTGGAGCTTGAGAATTTTGGACGTAGTAAGCTAGATATTTTCTAATATAAATAATATATATTTACTTCCTAAACCATCCATTCGTACTCATAGCCGAAAATTGGTCTCCCTCGTACCCTCCTTGTCTTTCTCTCTTTTTATTTCAACATCAGATCGAATTAAAAAAAACGATCGATCGAACAAGTGGCGACGGAGAACTCGCGTGGCAGGGGCAATGCCGTGCCTGGAGGCGCGAGAGCGCGATGGCACGCATGAGGAGGAAGGGTGGAGGCGACGCGACTGTTAGGGTTTCTCGATCTGGGGCACGCTCGCGCGTGATGGCAGTGGAAAGGCGCCATGGTCGGCATTTTTGGAGGTGGGCGCTGGCGCTAGCATACGGGTGGCGACTCAGCGACAAGGTGGAGGCAACTTGGTCGGCGTGGGCGTGGCAACACATTGGTCGATTTGGGGTTTTCGAAGCAAAGCTTCTTGTGCGAGTACACATGGTGGCGTGCGACATGCTGGTGGACGACGGCAAGGTGCTGTACGTGGCGGTTGGAGCTGATGGTGCGAGGCAAGTTGGAGGTGGCGGTGCGGCTCGGCTGTGGAGATCGCAGCGATCGTTATAAAAAAAGAATACGAAGAAGATGGAGTCGCGTGAGCCTGGGAATGATGTACGACGGGAACAGAGGTTAGATTTGGTTTTAGTTAATTATTTTGTTAATTAAGTCAATAATTATATTTAATTATAATCGTATATTAATAAAAATTGTAACTTTTGCGTGCGAGGTCCAATTTGGGCGAAACTAGTTGCAGCGGATTCGTATCGACGTCGTCTACGATATGGGATCGATTTGGTATTTTATTTGAAGCTGTTAATATTTTCAGTTTCAAATAATAATGTGAGTGTTTTATACGCTCACAATTGACTAATCTAATTTTTATGTTAGTCAAATTTATATCGTGAAGTGATTTAAATTTATTGACTGTTGTTTGGTAAATTTAACTGGCATTTAAATTGATATGAATTAAAATGATAGGAATTTGAATTGACAGTTCAAATTTGGAAAGGGATTAAATTGCTAGTTAAATTCCCGATTATTGATAACTAGAAAATTGTTGGGATATTTTGACTGATTTGGATGTTGATTGTGATGGATGCTATTGATTGATAGTTTGGATGATTTGGATGTTTATTTATTTTGATATATCCCGTTATCACCCTGTGCATTATTTGATAGTATATAACGTTGTTAATTGAATTATTTCGAATAAATTAAGAAATAGGATGAATGATATATACCTATGACGTTTATTTTGGATTAAAATGATATATATCCATCCCGGAAATTAAAAATCCAAATAATTGATTTACTTAGCCATATGATAGAAATTTATATACGGATACTGGATTGGTTAAATTAAATGATTTTAAAATTCTAGATTTTAAATTATTTAAATGATTTTTTATTTAAAAAATAAAATTGAAATATGTGAATTACATTATTTTCGAACTCGAGCTTGAAATGTGTAATTAAAAATTGTAAGAGAAATAGTTTAAAGAATTCAATTTGGAATTTGAAGTTATAATTGAATTTTGGAAATCAAAAATTGTTTGGAAGTTGAATTTTATTCGTACTTTAAAATTTGTATTCGAAAAAGAGATTTAAATTGATGTTTCAAACTTTGGCTCGAAATCGAATTATTTTAAAAGATTTGAACATACAATTGAACATCGAAGTTAAATTTGGTTAAATGATTAAATAGATACTTTGAAATCGAACTCGAACTTGATATAGATTGAATAGTTTGAAATTGACAGTTGAATTGAAATTTATTCAAGTTGTAATTGGAATTGAAATCAATTGGAATTGAAAGTGAAATTGAATTAATTCAAAATCGAATTTATTTGAACTGGTATTGGAATCGAAGTAAAATTCGACTTGAAATTGGAATTGAACCGATTAAATTTGAAGGGAAATTGAAAGTGATTTGAATTGGAGAATTGGAATTGAATCAGTTTGACTTTGAAACTTATTTCAAATAAATTATTTTAATATAAAATATTTAAAATCTATCTTTTTAAATATTCAAATTATTTGACTTTCCAATCTATTTTATTTTATAAAACATTTTTAAATACTTAAATCAATTTATATGAAACTATTTTTTAACTATTTAAACTATTTTAAACAATTTAGAACTTTTTTCCAAACTATTTTCTAAAATTCAAACTGGTCAAAGGCTGAAATGTTAATATTTAAATCGTTGATTTAAATACGAATTGAGTTAAAATGAAGTTATAACCTAAATGGAAATTCGAAACAATTTTGGAACCGAGATCGAGATATTAAGGCAAAAATGATTTTTAATTGAAATAGTATTTTTTGAGTAAATATGATGATTTCGAAATGAAATTGATTTCAAAGTGAATATGATATTTTGATATCAAGTATGAATCGTTTTCGAAATGTAAAAGTACCAACCGGTGTGTAAAACAACGTTTTGTTGTTAAAGAGACCGGGGCCTCTTATTGGCATACTCTCTGTCAATATTGGAACCAATTTAACAACTGTGTACATGGAGGAGACTCCCGAGCAAAGTGGCTAGATTTGGCGTCGTTTGCTGGATTTGAAGAAAGAGAATGATGATGGATAGACCCCAGCACTTGTGCCAATTTGAAATGACTAAAATAGGATGGCTTGACAGGGCCAAGCGGGCTTGCTGCCCCTAGCGGACATCCGTTCTTCGATTTTCTTAGACTCGGTCCATATTATTACTCTTGTTGTTGGTTTCGATTGGTGCACCTTGATTTGGGATAGCCTCCCTTTGACTCGATATGGGATGGATGGAAGCGATGGGCGGTCGTGGCTACGATGCATTACCACCAGCCCTGCGACCCGAACTGGTAGTATCCTACCTTGGGCATTACCTCACATGCCTTGTCATACTTTTATCCCTATACGGGAGCCCTAAGATTTTGGTTTAGTATTGTCGTATCACGACGCACCTCTATCCCCTGACGTGCTACTGGGGCGTTATATGCAAACTGTACGACAATGCTTAAAAATGCTTTAAGGGGGATTAATGTAAAGCCTTAACGCTAAGAAAAATATTTATTTTACTGATTAGACATATATATGTAGCGTATTCTACTACATATAAATATTTTGATGGATCCTTAAGAGATGGAAAATCCCGTAACATCTCTCTTGAGTTATTGCACGAATGTTATACATTGGATAGGAGATGTGAAATCTTGTAAACATCTCTGACGCTATTACACTCATGTATATGTGATATCGATTTGACACACATAAGGATATTTTAGTACTCGAGTGTTTTGTTTTTTCATTACGCTCGGGTCACCCCTGAGTATTTCAGCGTATTGAAGATCATTTTCTGGAGGACGAAGACGGAGCGGTATATTACTACTAATATTATTCCCTGCATCATGTTGTTCTACTGCATTATTTATTTATCCCCGTTTTATATATAACTCTGATAAATTTTGTATAAATTATAATCAAATGTATACTATGAACAACTTCATGAACTGTTTATTTGATTATTATATTTTATCATTCCACTGCGAGATTCTGTGTTTGTTTTCTTCTTCTTTTCTTATTTTTCTTAATTACCCCCATTGATTATCTATGTTCCGGATTGTTTAAGTTGGACATGTGTGGACTATTATCGATTTAAACCTTCCGAAATGTGGGGCGTCACAGTTGGTATTAGAGCTTTGGTTTAGCGATAACCTTAGCTTTGTGGGGTTTGACTCATTAGAGATAGGGTAGTAATACCCTAGAATGAGTCTGTTTGAGTGTATATATATGAGAGCATACTTATTAGTGTTATGAAATGTTTTATATTGTGTTTACTTATCCATTGAGTTGTTTATGAATTCTGATCGATGCGTGGGACACCATGATATCGATAGGAGTTTCTAAACACATAAACGAGGCAAGTCGACATAATATTGTTTTAAAATCGAGTAAATGAAATCATTTACCTAAATTATATTATATATATATAATTATAACTTCATAAGCCTATATGATTATTAATGAATGTTAGTTGTTAGGAGATCATAATATTTAATTATCATCGATTATTGGTGGAATTAAATTTAAAAACGAATAATTCGTGAACTCCATTTCACGAAGTGTTCGTTAATTAATTGAATTGAAATCAATTACAATAAGAATTGGTTAAAATAACAAAGTTGTAATTTAGTGGAATGTTTTGGTAATAAGGTAATGAAATTTGTATAAGTATATTTATAATATAGGTTATAACTAAAAAGGATTTAAAAAATGAGAATTTTAGAATTTAAATCCCTTTGTTTTCAAAATTTGTTTTCAAAGCCTTCAAAATTAATAATAATATTATTTGAAAGTGTTTTGATTAGAAATTTATTTTGAAAGGATTTTTGGAAGAAATAAAGCATTAAACTTTCTTTAGTCATTGGAAAATAATTCTAGGGATGACTGCAGCATCGCCAGTATTCATTTTCGAGTTTCTAAGTGAGAATTGCTACCAATAGAAATTTATTTTCGATTAAAACAATTTTTTATTGTGAAAAAAATATATTCTAAGTATGATTTGATAAAATATATGAAAATAGTTTTGAACTTATAATTGAAAATAGTATAGAAAAAAATGTTTATAACTTAGAAATTTGAACAGGAAAGCAAAGCTGAATTTTAAAGTAGAAATGTGAATTTGGATTGTTTGGACAAATGAACACGTTCGTTTATCTAATCATTTAATTCTCCTCCCTCTTCGCTCGAAGTGCAAAATTGTGTGTTTTATATAGAAATTAAGTTGGAGAAAACGAGTTTTAGGAACGTTTCGAAATCGCTTTAGAAATTGCCTTTGAAATTCTCTTATTATATAGTATATAATTTTTATACTAAAAAATAATATATAATAATAATTTCAAAAGCCCATTTATTTGAAAAACATTTTTAAAATACATTATAATACCTGTGTATGAAATCTAGAAAGAAATATCAAGAAAACATCGAAATAACGGAAATTACACCAAGTATTATCCGTTTAAAACAAGCTGTGACTCAAATTCGAGTTTTTATCTGCACTACAGCAAGGTAAGTTGCTGCTCACATAATGCTAGCTGAAGCAACGCATCAAATGCCAAAAATATATGCATAAATTGCTTAAAAAATTTATTTTGTTAATGTTTCTGTTTCTGTAAAATCTGAGTTTGGGTGTCACTTTGCACATCATTTTCTCTCTATTCCGGCAACGGAATGCTGTTGAATTTTTTTTGTTTTGTAGACCATGATTCGTAGATTAAGCATGCAAAATTTCAAGTCATTTTGATACTGTTAACCTGTTCAAACATGAACATCTTGGTTAAGCAAACAAAGAAAATTTGAATTTGAAAAATGAAATGAAATAATTGACCCAAGAAATGTGAATAAATTGAGTTAGTGAAATGAAGTTTAACTCAAGAAACCTCAAATAAAAGTGAATTGTATTTGAAATGAATTAAATAAAACAACGAAATGTAATTTTGAATGAATCAAGTTGTATAACTTATAGATGTGAGTAATATTAAGCTAAGAACCAAGTTTAAATTTTGTCGAACGTGAATGATAAGAAAGGAAAAGAAAATTTTAACTTAAATAATGTTGAATAAACCGAGTAATGAAATAAATTGAAATGAAGTTTAACTTAATATTAAATAAATTGATTGGATTTGAGAGGAACTAGATGATTTAGTAAAGTGAATTAATTCCACTTAAGCTATAAAATGAATTAATAGAATGAATACAACATGAATTATAAAATGAAAAGCAATTTGAATTGTGAAAGAAATTTAAAAAATAAATAAAGGAGAGTAAGAAAAATTAATATGGGTAATTGAATTTAATTTAAAAGTGGATGTAAATAAATTAAATGCAAATGGAATGAGTTTCAATAAAATTGAATGTTAACTAATTTAATATGGAATAAGTTAAAAAAATGAATTATAAGATGAAGTTAACTTAATAAGTTGAATGAAATTGATTGTGAGAAAAGAAAAATTTATTATTAATATGAATTTGAGTTATAAAATAAAAATTTACTTAAGTAAGTTAATAATGAACCAATGAAGTGAATCATTTTATAAATAAAATTTACTTAAGTAAAATTATTAGTATGAATTTAAATTTATGAAATGAACCAATGAAGTGAATCAGTGAGCTAATTTGAACTTAAGATGTGGAGTAATAATAATAAACATGAGTTGTGTTCTATAAATTGTTTATAATAAACATAAATGGTTTATAAATGATATTAGTATCAAAGAGAATATACTAAGTGGTAATAAAATAAAATTTTAATTTAGACAAGGATAAATGGAATAATTTTATAAAATGGTTCATAAATGAATTTATATGAAATATGTTAAGTAAAAAAGTGAAACAATTGGAATTTAACAGATTGAATTGAATAAATTGAATGTGAATGAAATAGATGTGAATAAATTTGAAGCAAACTGATTAATTGTTAATAAAAATTGGATGTTAATAAGAAATGAAGTGTATAAATTGAATATTGACATTGAATAATCTAAATTAACATGGTTATGAGTTAATTGGTTTAATTGGATGAATATTAATGGTTGAATGATTCCTTTTATTGCAAATCATTGTTTTAGCTGTTTGGATTGCATATGATTGTTGTATGTTGTGTATTTGTGCTCGTGCTTATGATTTGGATTCAAAATGCATGTTTTATAGTTTATTAAACTCATATATGCGTTCTACATCTTTATAAGTGACTAATATTCTAAATTGAGTTGAGATAGGTACATATGAAGACCGTTCGGACGTATACGCAGGTTTTTATATGCTTTTGCTTGCTTAATACGAGCGAACTCGCTCATATTAATAATAATAAGGTACGTATCTCGGATTACATACCACACTTTTCTATTATTTCCTACAGGATGCCTCATCATTGAGATGAGATGTATATTTGATATATTTGTTATATATTTATGTTATATATTGTATTGTAAATTTTTCCGATCGAGCCACGCAAAGGAGATTCTACCGAAATTTTTCGTAAATTCGGATGTTAAAAAAGTTTGAAGTTTTAAAAATTTTGTAACTTGTTTTTATATATAAGTTATAATTTCCATAAAACTAATATCGAAGGGGCGTAGCGAGAGCATAGTAATGGTTTTGTAAATAGGATTTTAATGTTTTATAAGTTGATTGTTTTGAATTAAATATATCGAGTGTTAAATTCCGTACTCAGTCCCTTTTCGAGGACGAAAAGTTTTGAGTGGGGGAGAATTTAAGGACTCGTATTTTTAACTATTTTAAATTATTAAATTTAATATGATTATTGAATAAAAATGGTTAGAAATAAAAATTTAATGATTTATTAATGTAAGTTATTGGATATGAACTTCAAATAAAATTTTGAAATAATCAATTTCGAAAATTTTGGAAATAACAAGTATTGAAATGAATTTTATGTATTGAATGTATTTATAATCAATACTTGGAGTTGAATAATAAATGTTCATTTGTTTAGTTGAAAATAAAATAATTGTTGATAATTAAAATCCATTTGAAATTCTATGATCTATTAATGTAATTTATTAGATAATTAGATTGTTTAAATTTAATATTGGGAATTGTTTAAATAATTGAATCTTGACTTAATGTGAATGAAAATAATATCGGGAATTTATTTAATTTTATTTAAACAAGAATGAAGATTGTTTATATTTAAAATTGGATTTAAAAGTGAATGATTAGAAATCAAAATTTTATATTATAATTGACGAGTAAAAATAGCCATTTTGGCCATGTCTTGGATTTCGACGAAATTAGTTTCATCGGATCTGTAATTGTGAATTATTGTAGAATTTCAAGTTTCGTAGCAATCAGACTTATCGTTTGGCCATGCAATCCTGAAACGCTTCAAATTTATTTTCAGAATTTAATTAAAATTAATTGATTTGGAAAAGCTATCTTCTGAATACGATTGAATTAGGTTTCGAAACTAGTTCCATTGTGTTCGAAATGGGGGTAAAACATCATGAACGCCAAGAGGCACGTTTCGTTTGGAGCTTGAGATTTCGGACGTTGTTAGCTAGATATTTCTAATATAAATAATATATATTTACTTCCTTAACCAACCATTCGTACTCATAGCCGAAAATTGGTCTCCCTCGTACCCTCCATGTCTTTCTCTCTTTTCATTTCAACATCAGATCGAATTTAAAAAAACGATCGATCAAACAAGTGGCCACAGAGAACTCGTGGGGCAGGGGCAACGTCATGCCTGGAGGCGCGTGAGCGCGATAGCGTGCGTAAGGAGGAAGGTTGGAGGTGACGCGACTGTCAGGGTTTCTCGATCTGGGCCACGCTCGTGCGCGATGGCCGTGGGAAGGCACCGTGGTTGGCGTTTCTGGAGGTGGCAGCGACGTCGTTGCAAGTGGCGGAGGTGGGAGCTGGCGCTAGCATATGGGTGGCGTCTCAGCGACAAGGTGGAGGCGACTTGGTCAGTGTGGGTATGGCAGCACGTTGGTCGATTTGGGGTTTTCGAAGCAAAGCATCTCGCACACGTATGCGTGGTGGCGCGCGACATGGTGGTGGAGGGCGGCGAGGTGTTGTACATGGCGGTTGGAGCTGATGGTGGCACGGCAAGTTGGAGGTGGCGGCGCGGCCCAGCTGTGGCGATGGCAGCGATCGTTAGTAAAATAAATACGAAGAAGATGGAGTCGTGTGAGCCTGGGAATGATGTACGAGCAGGAACAGCGGTTAGTTTTGGTTTTAGTTAATTGTTTTGTTAATTAAGTCAATAAATATATTTGATTATAATCGTATATTAATAAAAATCGTAACTTTTGCGTGCGAGTTCCTATTTGGGCGAAACTAGTTACAGCGGATTCGTATCGACGTCGTCTATGATATGGGATCGATTTGGTATTTTATTTGAAGCTGGAAATACTTCTAGTTTCAAATTAAAAGGTGAATGTTTTATACGCTCACAATTGACTAATCTAATTTTTTTGTTTGTCAAATTTATATCGTGAAGTGATTTAAATTTATTGACTGTTCTTTAGTAAATTTAACTGGCATTTAAATTGATATGAATTAAAATGATAGGTATTTGAATTGACAGTTCAAATTTGGAATTGGAATTAAATTGCTAGTTAAATTCATGATTATTGATAAATAGAAAATTGTTGGGATATTTTGACTGATTTGGATGTTGATTGTGATGGAAGCTATTGATTGATATTTTGGATGATTTGGATGTTTATTTATTTTGATATATCCTGTTATCACCCTGTGTATTATTTGACAGTATATAACACTGTTAATTGAATTATTTCGAATAAATAAAGAAATAGGTTGAAATGATATATACCTATGACATTTATTTTGGATTGAAATGATATAAATCCATCCTTGAAATTAAAAATCCAAATAATTGATTTACTTGGCCATAGGATAGAAAATTATATACGGACACGGATTGGTTAAATTAAATGATTTTAAAATTCTGGGTTTGAAATTATTTAAGTGATTTTTGATTTAAAGAAATAAAATCGAAATGTGTGAATAGAATTACTTTCGAACTCGAGCTTGAAATGTGAAATTAAAAATTGTAAGGGAAATCATTTAAAGAATTCAATTTGGAATTTGAAGTTATAATTGAATTTTGGAAATCAAAAATTGTTTGAAGGTTGAATTTTATTCAAACTTTAAAATTTGTATTCGAAAAAGAGATTTAAATTGATATTTCAAACTTTGGCTCGAAATCTGATTATTTTAAAAGATTTGAACATTCAATTGAACATCGAAGTTAAATTTGGTTAAATGATTAAATCGATACTTTGAAATCGCACTCGAACTCGATATAGATTAAATGGTTTGAAATTGATAATTGAATTGAAACTTATTCAAGTTGGAATTGAAATTGAAATTAATTGGAATTGAAAGCGAAATTGAATTAATTCGAAATCGAATTAATTCGAATTGAAAATGGAATCGAAGTAAAATTCGACTTGAAATCAAAATTGAATCGATTAAATTGGAATGGAAATTGAAATTGATTTGAATTGGAGAATTTGGAATTGAATTTGTTTGACTTTGAAACTATTTTAAAATAAATTACTTTAATATAAACTATTTAAAATCTATCTTTTTAAATATTCAAATTATTTGACTTTCCAAACTATTTTATTTTATAAAACATTTTTATATACTTAAATCATTTTATATCAAACTAGTTTTAACTATTTTAAAAAATTTAGAACTTTTTTCCAAATTATTTTCTAAAATTCAAACTGGTCAATGGCTGGAATGTTAATATTTAAATCGTTGATTTAAATATGAAGTGGGTCCCGAAGTGGGTTAAAATGAAGTTATAACCTAAATGGAAATTCGAAACAATTTTGGAACCGATGTCGAGATATCAAGGCGAAAATGATTTTTAATTTAAATAGAATATTTTGAGTAAATATGATGATTTTGAAATGAAATTTATTTTGAAGCGAATATGATATTTTCTTATCAAGTATGAATCGTTTTCGAAATGTAAAAGTACCAACCAGTGTGTAAGACGTTTGGTTGTTAAAAAGACCGGGACCTCTTATTGGCATACTCTCTGTCAATATTGAAACCACTTTAACAACTGTGTATGTGGAGGAGACTTCCGAGCGAAGTGGTTAGATTCGACATCGTTTGCTGGATTTGAAGAAAGAGAACGATGATGGATAGACCCCGACACTTGTGCCAATTTGAAATGACTAAACTAGGATGGCTTGACATGGCCAAGCAGGCTTGCTACCCCTAGCGGACATCCGTTCTTCGATTTTCTTGAACTCGGTCCATATTATTACTCTTGTTTTTGGTTTCGATTAGTGCACCTTGATTTGGGATAGCCTCCCTTTGACTCGATATGGGATGGATGGACGCGGTGGGCGGTCATGGTTATGATGCGTTACCATCAGCCCTACGACCTGAACTGGTAGTATCCTACCTTGGGCATTACCTCACATGCCTTGTCATACTTTTATCCCTATACGAGACCCCTAAGATTTTGGTTTAGTGTTGTCGTATCACGATGCATCCCTATCCCCCGACGTGCTACTGGGGCATTATATGCAAACTGTACGACAATGCTTAAAAACGCGTTAAGGGGGATTAATGTAAAGCTTTGACACTAAGAAAAATATTTATTTTACTAATTAGATATATATATATATATATATATATATATATATATATGTATAGCACATTCTACTACATATAAATATTTTAACGTGTCCTTAAGAGATGGAAAATCCTGTAACATCTCTTGAGTTATTGCACGCACGTTATACATTGGATAGGAGATGTGAAATCGTGTAAACATCTCTGACGCTATTACACTCATATATATGTGATATCGATTAGACTCACATAAGGATATTTTAGTCCTGACTCGAGTGTTTTGTCTTTTCATTACGCTCGGGTTAGCCCTGAGTATTTCAGCGTAATGAAGATCATTTTCTGGAGGACGAAGACGAAGATTCGGTATATTACTACTACTATTATTCCCTTCATCATGTTGTTCAGCTGCATTATTTATTTATCCCTGTTGTATATATAACTCTGATAAAGTGTATAAATTATAATCAAATGTATAATATGAATAGCTTCATGAACTGTTTATTTGATTATTATATTTTGTCATTCCGTTGCGAGATTCTGTGTTTTTTTTCTTCTTCTTTTCTTATTTTTCTTAGTTACCCCCATTGATTATCTATGCTCCGGATTGTTTAAGTTGAACATGTGTGGATTATTGTCGATTTAAACCTTCCGAAATGTGGGTCGTCACATCTGGATAGTTATCATGCCTTTTGCACGTCTCTAGAAGCTTATTCATCTAAAGAGTTACCTAAAAACCTTAACTCTCAAACTACTCATAATCAATTGAGTACTTGAGAGTTTAAGGGGAAAACATAAACTTCGAGTATAACATAAAGCCTAGTATGAATAATAATCTACCATCTCAAACCATTTAGATATCTAGTGAGACCACGCCGCTTAGCGGAACGGGGTTTCCCCTCACTAGTATCCTAAAACCTTTATAAAACCTTAAACTATGCTCTTGCATCCACAATGGTTAAAGCACAGTATTTTAACATAATATGATGATATGAAAACAAGTAAATCAATTCTGGATCACCCATCCCCATTCAATTTTGACTATCTTTCTTATTTATAGTTTCTAGGGTCACTGTTAACCTGTTAGTTTTCATGGACTTACTAATAACCTGTTTAATGTATATGGACTCCCTGCTCAATTTCATAGTTTTCATGGGATCACTAAGAACCTATTGGCCCCTACCAATATCTTTACTGTTTTATGGGTTCTCCTTGAACCTATTGGTAACTCCAATATCTTTCCTCTTATCCTAGTTTTCTTGGTTTGACTAGGAACCTATTGACTTCTATCAATATCTTAATTCAGATACAGTTTTCATGGGCTAACTACAAACCTACTGGCCCTTGACAATATCAAATCTTAATTTTCATGGGCTAACTATGAACTTGTCTTCCTGACATCTTCGTCTATACATAGTTTTCATGGGCTTACTATGAACCTATTGGCCCCTGCTAATATCTTTTCCTATACACAATTTTCATGGGCTTACCGTGAAACTATTGGCCCCTTGCCATTATCTTCAATTAATATTTTAGAAACTTTAATTTATATTCACTTCTGGGTCTATCTAGCTGGTTATTCTGCCCTTCCCTAAGGTACCGTTATGGGTTCATTATAATATGAATATATCCAAATACATATATGAAGAAGCAAACATAATAATACCAACCCATGTGGTTTAATATCCTTGAAATCATTTTATATAAAACTTGGTTAATCCCTTTAACCTATTAATCAAGGAAAACTTCTTTAAAAATCCATTTCGAAACACTTTATTTATGCCATGGTTTTCTTTTAAAATGAGATTGGGTTATTTGTTTTGAAAACTAAGGCTTTCGAAAACTTAAACAGCACTTTCGAAACCCCTGGATAACCTCCTTCGAATGCATAGGAAACATCAAAACATTACATATATACCTTTCGAAGCTCTTTAATCATCTCTTTGGAAACCAAAATATACCTTTCGAAAGTATCAAATCATTACTTAATAGTCCCTAGAAACATAGCTTCGAAACTTTTAGTAAAAATTTGAAGGTTAGCATCGAAACCCCTTTCGAAGCCATTCCCTTCGAAACCCTTGAACCCTTTCGAAAGAATTTAGGAAGTGTCTTAGTACATCTTTAAAACAAAAGCTATCCTTCGAAAGCATTGATGACTACAATACACTAGAAAGGCAAAAGAACGACAGAAGGGCTTCGACTGGGTCGGAACCATTATTTTCGAAAGCATTGTTTTATAAACAAAGAACTCTTCTGAAAGCTCTATTTTTAAACAAAAAAAGGCGGCAATAGGTTCGAAAGTAACAGGGTATCGACTTGGTCGAAAGCACTCTTCAAAAATAGGGCAGGCACATATCTTTCAAAAGTAAACGATGGTTTCGACTCTATAAAAAGCAATGCTTTCGACACACTGCCTTCCGCACTTCACCAATCCACTTCGTACTAATCTCATTGATACCATGTGTATTAGTTTCGGCTTTAGTCAGTTTCGGCTAGGTTAGTTTCAACTGAGTCGATGCGGAGGCATTAGAGTCGAAAGGTGCTTCTAAAGGAGATAGAACCAACTTTTCTAGATAAGGCTAAATTAATGCTACCTTTAGTAATGACTTTATAACAACCTGCCTATTTGTAATCCTTTGATTAGTTGCCTTAAAACTTTTTCAAATTCTTGACAAAATAACCAGCGCTTATTATTAGATCTAAATAAAGGAAATTTTAACTATTAAGCCCTTCAATTAAGCAAAACCAAAATTGCACTTAATTCCTTCTTCTAAACTAATTTATTTTCCAAAGTAAACCTCTTAGGAAAAATCCCCAAAAGGTACAACAATTCGCTTTCATCATGTTATCAAACATATCAAAATTTCAAACCCAAATTCTTCCGGAAATAATCGAAATTAATTTTTAACCAAATTTTGTCAATTTTCCTTTGAAAATTCATAATAATCTTTCCATAGCTTGGAAAGTTATCAAAATTAAAACCCAACTCCAAAATCATGTTTTACATAACATAAAATTTTTCCATGGCACTCAAAAATCAATTTCAATCATTTTTGCCCTAAAACCGCATAAATCCCCATTTAAACAATTTTGTTTAAATCAAATAAATTATAATTCAAGCATATCATCATCCAAAACATCATAAAAACGAATTTAATCTTAAATTCGAAAACATATGATCATAAAACAAAATAGAGATAATATAAATTATTATTCACCTTAAATATGATAAGGACTGTGAGATTTGTTGTAGATTAATTTCCCCTAGCTTTAATCCTTAGCTTTAGATTGAATTTCTCTTCCTTGTAATGGCCGGCCTTGCTTAGATTTACGTTTGTATTTTTTTTTTGCAAAATGACGTGAATGGGAAACAAAACGTGAACGGTATAAGGAACAGAAATATATAAGGGTTATGATAATAAGGTGCGGCTAATTCCCAATATGTCCTTGTGTTAATTAATTAGCCTATAAGCCATTCTTAAGCCCATTTATTTAATTAAGCTCAGCCCTTAGTTTTATTTTCAAATCTCAATCCCCTTATCACACTAATTATTTACATTATTCTATTTAATTTATCTACTTAAATCTTCTGAATAATTTTATTTAAAATTAGGGGTGTTACAGGCTCTCCTCCTTAAAGAATTTCATCCTCGAAATTCAGTAAGGACTAAATACTAAACATAACAATCATATGTAACAACTCCTAACAACCATACTAGTCGACCTGACCAGCAACTATCTATATAAATCTAATATAGATATACCCTCAAAGAAGATCGGGATAAGTATCTCTAATCCTATCTTCTATCTCCCAAGTACAGTCCTTCTCGTTGTCGTTCCACTGAACTTTCACCAACTTGACTGTCTTGTTTCTCAATCTTTTCTCATTTCTCGCCATAACCCGAATTGGTTGTCTAACAAAAGTCAAATTAGGATCTACGATCAAGTCTTCCAAACCTGTCGGAGGAATAGTAGTCTCTGGATCATGCATATACTTGGGAAGATGAGGCACATGAAATACATATGGACACCTGCCATACTGCTCAGCAACTCTACTCTGTATGCGAGATTCCCAATCCTCTCTATAATCTGGAATGGACCAACATATCTCGGTGCTAGCATCCCCGACTTTCCAAATCATACCACACCCTTCATCAGTGACACCTTAATGAAAACCTTATTTCCAACTGAGAATTATAGGTCTTTATGCCTCTTATCTGCGTAACTTTTCTGTCTAGACCGAGCTTCCTTCATCCTTTCTTGGATTAACTCAATCTTCTCTGACACCTCTCTAACCAAATCTGGACCCAAGACCAATTTGTCTCCAGTCTCCAACCAACATGCTGGCGATTTGCATGGCCTTCCATACAAAGCTTCAAAAGGTGCCATTCCTCTAATAACTATTATTATAAGAAAATTCAATCAAATGTAGGTGATCCTTCCAAGATCCACCAAAGTCCAATACACAAACTCTCAGCAAATTCTCGAGTACCTTATTGACTCTCTCTGTCTGCCCATCCATTTGAGGGTGATATGCGGTACTCATATTAAGCTTGGTATCTAACGCATCCTGTAGACTCTTCCATAGTTAGCTAGTAAACAAAGCATCTCTGTCGCTGACTACACTACTAGGAATCCTAAGTAGTCTAACTATGTTCTTCATGAAAAACTTGGCTAAAACAGGTGACGTCCTGGTTGACTTAACTAGAATGAAATGGGCACTCTTGGTCAACCTATCCACTATAACCCGTATACTTTCATTTCCCCTATTTGACCTTGGCAACCCGTCTATAAAATCCATGGATATCGAATCCCATTTCCAAACAGGAATCTCTAAAGGTTGAAGCAATCCACTTGGCTTTTGATGTTCGGCTTTCACTTGTTGACAGTTTGCACACTGCCTAACCCACAAGCCAATGTCCCTCTTCGTACCTTCCCAATAGAAGCTCATCTTCATACCTTGATACATCTTGGTCCCTCCAGGATGAATGGTAAACTTAGACCGATGACATTCTTCAAGTATTCTTTCCTCAAGTCCTCGACATTTGGAACACACAACCGTCCCTTCTTTCTCAATCATCCTCTCTGCTCAAAACCAAAATAGATCATCAATCTCGGTTCCCACCTCAAGCCTTCTAATCCTTTCGCTAATACTGGATCCAGCTTCTGCTTAGAAGCAATCCTCTTGATCAGCACTGGTCGAACTTCTAAACAGGACAACATGGCAGTACTCTAACTAGAACTAGCAGTCGATCTTAACTGCACACTACAGGTAGTCAAAGCTTCTAAATCCTTCCACTCTACCAACATAGCTAACACCACATTCTGATGTCTTCTGCTAAGAGCATCTGCTACTTTATTACCTTTCCCTGGTGTATACTCTATACCGAAATCAAAAGCTGCCAAAAACTCCAACCACCTCTGCTGTCTCATATTCAACTCCTTCTGAGAGAATAAATACCTTAAAGGTTTATGATTTGTGTATAGCTCAAATCTCTCCCCTAAGAGATAATGCTGCAATATTTTCAATGCGAAGATCACCGCAGTTAACTCCAATTCATGAGTAGGATATCTCACTTCATGCGGTCTAAGATATCGTGAAACGTAGGCAACAACTTTACCCTTTTGCATTAACACATCTCCTAATCCAGTCCCACATGCATCGGTATACACCACCAACCCTTGGTTTCTGTTTGGAACTACTAAGACATGTGCATTGGTCAACAAATGTTTTAACTTAAGGAATGCTTCCACACATTTGTCAGACCAAACTAACTTCACCTCCTTCTGTTAGCTTAGTCAAAGGCGCTGCTGTCCACGAGAAATCCTCGATGAATCTCTCATAATAGCCAGCAAGTCCAAGAAAACTTCTAATCTCAGTCACCGTCTCTGGTCTCTTCCAATTATTAACAGCTTCGATCTTATCTGGATCGACTGAAAATCCCTTCTCTGAAACCACGTGACTAAGAAACTTAACCTCTTTCTTCCAAAAATGACACTTAGAAAACTTCGCTTTTAGCTGAGGCTGCCTCAGCGTATCAAGCACAACTCTAAGATGATCTTCATGCTCCATTTCATTCTTAGAGTACACTAAAATGTCATCTATAAACACCAACACGAACCTATCCAATTACTCTCGGAAAACTTGGTTCATCAAATCCATGAAGAAAGCAGGTGCATTCATTAACCCGAATACTAACCACTCGTACGAACAATACCTAGTTCGAAATGCTATCAAAGGATTACTGTCCTCTGCCACTTTTACCTGATGGAAACTTGTCTCCAAATGCAACTAGGAAAAACACTCTGGCTCCACACAACTGATCAAATAGATCATCTATTCTCGGCAAAGGATATTTATTCTTGATTGTCCTCTCGTTCAACTTACGATAGTTGATACACATCCATAATGACTCATCTGGTTTCTTCACGAATACTGCAATCGCTCCCCAAGGTGAACTTCTTGGTCTAATAAAATTCCCTCCTTCTAGATACACTAACTGCACCTTCAATTCCCTCATCTCGGTCTGTGTCATCCTGCTAGGTGGTCTACTTATAGGTTCAGCTCCTGGAACACGATCTATCCAAAACTCAATAGCTTGTTTCGGTGGTAGTTCTGTGACCGGCTCAAAGACATCCGCAAAATCTTTTGCTACTCAAACCTAGCTTAGCTCTTCTCCCACTTCCATAGCACTTAACAAAGCACAACTACTTCGGTCAAAATTCTCCCCTGAGAATAAGATTCGGTTATGACTATCAGGGTTTCTTAGTGATATTTCCCTATCCTGGCAAAATATCCTAGCCTCATACTTACTCAACCAATCCATACCCAAAATGATTCTGAAATCTACGAAATCAAAAATATACATACTGCATGCAAACTTATGACCTAACAAGTCAAGTTCTAACTGGTCACATCTCATCCCAGAGTTGCATACCGTCCAATTGGATTCGCAACCCTTAAGAAAGTAACAAGGTATGTGGGTTCTAAACATAACCTATCAACTAAATTCTGAAATATAAATGAATGTGATGCACCAGTATCAAATAGTATCCTAACTGGTATACTCTGAATCAAAAGTGTACCTTCCATCACAGTCTTTCCTTTATCGGCTGCAGTTGGCTTAGTAGATGATGGTCCAATAGCCAAAATGTTTCCCTTGTCCACCCTAACCGATTCTGGACGCTGATTCTTATAATGCCCAACATGGTCATAGTTGAAGCACTTCACACTCCTCTTATTCGCAGCCTTCTTCCCCTTGCCTGACCGACACTCATTTGCATCATAACCCTTCTTGTCACACTTAAAGCAAACTAAGTCAGCCTTTGCCTTCTTAGCAGCATCATCTCCCTTCTGGGCTCCCTTCTTCTTAAAGAATTTTCTTTTCTTTCCCTGAGAACTCTGGATCTCAACTGGCTTCACTCTAGCACAAATAGCAAGCATCTCCTCATAGCGGATTGCTATCTCCACAATTAAATTACTAGGATCACAGAGATGTGGTAGGGTCGCCCTAGCAATCTCGAGCCTCAATCCCCGAATGAACCTCTCATTCCTCCTAATGACAGTGTTTATAGTATTATATTCATAACGGGACAACTCATCAAACTTAGCAGCATACTCAACAACCAACATCTCTCCCTACTCCAGATCCAAAACTTCCTCAGCAACGTTGATTTAGCAACCTTAGACATAAGCCTTTGCTCAAATCTGCTTCGAAAATCAGCCCAAGTCAACTCCTCCTTCAGAACTCCGACAGTAACACTGATCCACCAATGAAATGCTGGCACTTGCAACTGCCTAGAGGCCAACCTTCTCTTATGCACATCATCCAGACCTAGATTAGCAAATATTCTCTCACAATGCAACAACCAATTTTCTACCACTATGGCATTCTCCGTCCCCATAAATGGCTTCCCACTAAGATTGGTATAATCTCTTCTCAGCTTAACATAATTATTCCCAGTTGGAGCCACATAATTAGCTCCTCCAATATTTCCAGCAACACCAGCAACAACTCCAGCTTGCATCATATTGACGAAGAACCGATACATCGCCCCCATATCTACTGGTGGATTTCCAGCATCCACATTGGCATCAGCATCCACATTGGCATCAGCATTTTGGTTAGCACTAGCCTGTTGACTGGGTTCCTCTTGGTGGGTCGAGCATTTCCATTGGTTGTGGTGCTTCCTCCACCGAGATTTCCTCTTCCGTTTCCTACTTCCATATCTTCTTTCACCTAAATCTACATACGAGCCTTAGTATATATATATCAAATACACGTACGTTACTATAGCGTTAACCCGAACCCCGATCTATTTTCAAATTTATTGGATTATGTTTGAAAATCTTTTAGGTTTAAATTTCTTTTAAGTTTCATAAACCTTTACTCAGATACCAACTTATAACATCCCCCACTTGGAGGCCCAAAACTAACGGCTATAGATGCTGCAGTCATCCATAGTTATTAATCCTCGGTGATCAAATACGGTAATGCTATATACATTGATACATAGAAAAACATGAATATGGAAAAAAAAAAAAAACATCAAACAAATTCCACATTCCATTTCAAAACATTTCAAATTCATTACATAATCCTAATACGAGTATCACGTTCAGAGAAAATATATTTATTACAACATACGCCAAGAGCGACAGATGAAGGTGCCCCCTTGAATGATCATAGTATATATAGGCAATTAAACAACTTTGCCTTTAGAATGACAACACAGTGGAATCAAAATAAAAGAGAACTCTAGATAGCTATCATGCCTCCTGCACATCCCCGGAAGCTCATTCGTCTAAAGAGGAACCTGAAAACCTCAACTCTCAAACTACTCAAAATTAATTGAGTACCCGAGAGGTTGAGGGTAAAATATGAACTTCGAGTCAGACATAAAGCCTGGTATGAATAATAATCTACCATCTCAAACCATTTAGATATCTAGTGAGACCAGGCCGCTTAGCGGAACGGGTTTTCCCCTCACTAGTATCCTAAAACCTTTATAAAAACATATACCGTGCTCCTGCATCCACAATGGTTAAAACACAGTAGTTCAACAATACGATGATAAGCAAACAAGTAAATCAATTCTAGATTACCCATCCTAATTTAATTTTGACTATCTGTCATATTTATAGTTCTAGGTCACTATTAACCTATTAGTTTTCATGGTCTTACTAATAACCTGTTTAATTTTTATGGACTCCCTACCCGATTTCATAATTTTCATGGGATAACTATGAACCTATTGGCCCCTGCCAATATCTTTACTGTTTCATGGGTTCTCCCTGAATCTATTGATAACTCCAATATCTTTTCTCTTATCCTAGTTTTCATGGGTTGACTAGGAACCTATTGACTTCTGTAAATATCTTAATCCGGATATAGTTTTCATGGGCTAACTAGAAACCTATTGGCCCCTGCCAATATCAAATCATAGTTTTCGTGGTCTAACTATGAACCTGCCTTTTTGACATCTTCTTTATACATAGTTTTCATGGGCTTACTCTGAACCTATTGGCCATTGCCAATATCTTTTCCTATACACAGTTTTCATGGGCTTATTGTGAACCTATTGGCCCCTGTCAATATCTTGAATTTATATTTTAGCATCCTTAATTTATACTCACTATTGGGTCAACCTAGCTGGCTATTCTGCCCTTCCCCAAGGTACCATTATGGGTTCATTATAATGTGAATATATTGAAATACATATAAGAAAAGGCAAACATAATAATACCGATCCTTGTGGTTTAATATCCATGAAATCGTTTTATATAAAACTTGGTTAATCCCTTTAACCCATTAATTAAAGAAAACTTCTTCAAAACTCCATTTCAAAACACTTTATTATGCTATAGTTTTCTTTTAAAATTAGATTGGGTTATTTTTTTGAAATCTAAGGCTTTCGAAACCTTAAAAATCACTTTTGAAACTCCTGGATAACCTCCTTCGAAAGGATAGAAAACTTCTTTTCAAAACATTACATATATACCTTTCGAAGCTCTCTAATCATCTCTTTCAAAACCAAAATATACCTTTCGAAAGTATCAAAACATTACTTAATAGTCCTTAGAAACATAGCTTCGAAACAAATGAAAGTACCCCTTTTGAAACCATTAGGTTTACTCAAAAACATATTTTGGGTCAAAGTGAATATACATGAAAGTATCTTTCAAAACCTTTAATAAAATTGTTTGGGGAAAATTTGATGGCATTGGAACCATCCATTCGAAAGCTTCAAGACCTTCAAGTGAAAGTTTGAAGGTTAGCATCGAAACTCCTTTCGAAGCCATTACCTTTGAAACCCTTGAACCCTTTCGAAAGCATTTAGGAAATGGCTTAGTACATCTTTAAAACAAAAGCTATATGACTTCAATACACTCGAGAGGCAAAAGAACAGTAGTAGGGTTTCGACTAGGTTGGAACCACCATTTTCGAAAGCATTGTTTTATAAACAAGGAACTCTTTCGAAAGCTGTATTTTTAAACAAAGAAAGGCGGCAACAGGTTCGAAAGTAATAGGGTATCGACTTGGTCGGGCAGGCGCATATCTTTTAAAAGTAAACAATGGTTTCGACTCTATTGAAAGCAATGCTTTCGACACCCTGCCTTCCGCACTTCACCAATCCACTTCGTACCAATCTCATTGATACCATGTGTACTAGTTTCGGCTTTAGTATTTTTCGGCTAGGTTGGTTTCGACTGAGTCGAGCGGAGGCATTGGAGTCGAATGGCGCTTCTAAAGGAGACAAAACCAACTTTTTTGGGTAAGGCTAAATTAATGCTATCTTTAGTAATGACTTTATAACAACCTGCCTATTTGTAATCCTTTGATTGGTTGCCTTAAAAAAATTTCAAATTCTTTACAAAATAACTGCCGCTTGTTATCAGATCTAAATCAAGGAAATTTTAACAATTAAGCCCTTCCATTAAGCAAAATCAAAATTGCACTTAAATCCTTCTTCTAAACTAATTTATTTTCCAAAGTCAATCCCTTAGGAATAATCCCCAAAAATTGCAAAAATTCACTTTCATCATGTCATCAAACATATCAAAATTTCAGACCCAAATTCTTCTTGAAATAATCGAGATTAATTTTTAACCCAATTTTATCATATTTTCCTTGAAAATTCATAATAATCTTTCCATAGCTTGGAAAATTATCAAAATAAATACCGAACTTCAAAATCATGTTTTACATAACATTAATTTTTTTTCATGGCATTCAAAAATCAATTTCAATCAGTTTTGCCCTTAAACCGCATAAATCCCCATTTAAACAATTTTATTTAAATCAAACAAATTATATTTCAAGCATATCATCATCCACAACATCATAAAAACAAATTTAATCTTTAATCCGAAAACATACAATCATAAAACAAAATAGAGATGGTATAAATTATTATTCACCTTGAATATGATAAGGACCTTGAGATTTGTTGTAGATTAATTTTCCCTAGCTTTAATCCTTAGCTTTAGATTGAATTTCTCTTCCTTTCTTCCTTGTAATGGTCGGCCTTGCTTAGATTTACATTTGTATTATTTTTTGCAAAATGACGTGAATGGGAAATGAAATGTGAATGGTATAATGAACGGAAATATATAAGGGTTATGGTAATAAGGTGCGGCTAATTCCCAATATGCCCTTGTGTAAATTAATTATCCTATAAGACATTCTTTAGCCCATTTATTTAATTATGCTCGGCCTTTAGTTTTATTTTCAAATCTCAATCCCCTTATCACACTAATTATTTACATTATTATATTTAATTTATCTAATTAAATCTTTTGAAAAATGTTATTAAAAATTAGGGGTGTTACAACTCTTGGGATCCATATCTCAATCGTAGTAGCTCCCTTGAGATTTAGGAGCCTCAATTTGAACACTCCTCATTGCAAGAGTGGATGTTGGAATGACAAGTGGCAATATGGGAAAGGAATCCGAGAAAGGGGAAGGAGCATTATAAATCTTTTTCTTATTAATATCTTTGACCTTCTTACCTAAAATATCTTTTCTTCTAGCATCAATGGCTCATATTTATGCTTGGTGGACCATATAATGGCTATATCCTCGTACCTCTACATCACATTTGGTTCACCCATAGCCTATTCAGCCAATGCGTAAATCTTTTCAGAGTCAGGACTGGGAATTGGACCGGTTGAAGAAGGTGGGATTTGAGTAGGGTCGGACACAATAATAGATTTCATCATTAAAGCATTAGTGCTCGAAGGCAAATTTCCTTCTAGTAAGGGGGCTAGGGCAGGTAGACTCAAACTTGAGAAAGTGAAAAATAGAGATTAGAAACATCAATGGGTGTCATTCGAACCTTCTTGAACATAGGAGAAGTTAATGATATACCTCCAAGAGTAAAAGAGAATATTTGGGAAGGAGTCTCCATATAAATCCCCTTGATGATTAGGGACAGAACAGGTAGTTTAAGAATAGATTTTGTCTGTGTATAACAGGGCTCCTCAAGGTTATATTGTATATTAGCCGAAGGCATCAAAGTGATTGTCATGCCCGAAGTCACCATCGTAGTTGGAGCCATGGAAGTACTAGAAAGAGGAATGGTAGGTTTAGAAGAGAGAGGCCCTAATGTGGAGGATTTGATGGCACTAGAAGAAGCCACCCTTACAATGTGAGTCTCTGTTGGGAATCCCTTATAAGTGGGAGTTGAACTTTCACCCTAATCTTTAGAGCTAGATTTGTAAAGGATCCCAGCAGGCACATTAGCAGAAGCAGTAGCCTCAACTTCCAATATAATTTTTCCTACAGCAAGTTCATCCAAATCTTCATCGTTTAAGAGGTCGTCTTTCAACTTATCTTCATCGACCTCAACCCCATCCGAGGGCTCTCTCTCTTGCTTAACTATCTCTTCTAGGACATGGCTAGTGCCTCAGGATAACCCTTCTCAAGCCACCTTATATTTCTAAACTTAACAACGCTCGCATAGAAGCAATCCATAGTAGGATCTATTTGAGACTTGATTCTATCCTTGGTAGTTTCCGCATGAATTTCTACATCCTTTTGTGCTAGACGAGAATCAAGCAGTTGCTCTATACAATCTCGAGCTTGACAAGAGCATCATCTTTCTCCTTCTTCTCGACCTCCAACACGGCCTCTAAATTTTTTATTTTCAAAGCTTGCTCGCTAACCGCCTTTTGGAGAGTTGTAATTTCCAAAGCAAGATTATAACTCCTATTATGTGTGGGCTCAATCTGATTTTGTTGTAGTAGGGACTTCTCTTTAAAAGATTTTCTCCCTTCTTCTAACTTCTTCTCCAAGACTGTATGTGATTTCCTAAGCTCGTCTACTTCCTTATCCAGATTGCTAATGATACACTTGTTATCTTGTTCCAATAGCTCCTTTCCTTGAAGAGCTACCTTTTTCATTGTTAACTTCAGAAAGAGCCTCCACGAGTCTCCTCCATGTGTAGACTGGTGATACACATCACTTTCACAAGCTGTGACATTTGTGGCTATGGGGAATATCCTTCAAATGATAAGCAAATTTAACTCCATCGAAGCATAATTTCGGGAAGGCTCTTTGTAGTGCAATGACTTGTGGATTAGAAGCAGATTATGTTACTTCCATTAAAAAAGAAATGGGAATTTGATCTTTTCCATATCTTCATCTGGAAAGATCAAAAGTCGTAGACCTACATAGTTGAGTAAGCCATTTAGATTTTTGGATTGACATTATTGGTTGCATGACAAGTGACCTTGAAGTAAGCGCGGTTGGAGCTTTGGACGAAGGATCAGGCTTTGTCAAGTAATAATCCATACTTATAGGCAAAAGGGAGTGAGCTCTACGTTATGTAGGAGATGTCCTTCTCGACCCTATGACACGATCATCATGGCATTTGTGTTATTGTTCTTTCCTTTCCTGCTCTTTCCTGTGATGTCTTACTGAGTGGGATTCATGTGATGACTCACGGTATCGGCATGAGAAATCCTTACTGCGGTAATCAGTAGAATAACCTTGGAGCTCATCGAAAAGGTGTTAGCGTCCCATTGTACCGAAAAAGAAAATATGGCTGAGTTAAGACATTCCAAGAACAATACATGCAATGGAAATGTGTGATGATTTTAAGTGTCATGTAGTACTAATGTGTCCTAGTGTCCCACACATACCATGCTTATAAAGTTTACTAACAGGGGTTATCTCCACTACAGCAGTCGTAAGCATATCTTGAGTCAGATGGATAGGAGAACCTATATCACCAAGAATGATATTGTCAAGATCATAATAACGGATTTTATATGGTATGTCCCGAGTGAGCCATATATGTCACCAGTCCGAGGATTCGATGTTTCCATCTAAATAGGAGCCAGATGTGGCCGTGGAACTAGGAGGGATGAAATGATCTTTAGCTTCAGGCTATTGGGAATAAGTGGAACTTTATTGTTACCTTACATCTCTCCAATGAACTCATGACTAAGGTCCACATTCTCACCATCACCCCCGTCCTCATCATCACTGTCATTATCATCCCTCTTCTGCGATGTTGTCATCACCATCATGCTTCATGATCTCTTCTTGGTTAATAAGAGGATCTTAAATATAAGGGATCTCTAGGTTCTCTTTAGCTTGAGGCTCGACCTCGGCTTCTTGAGTGAGCTGAGTGCCTCTATGAACATTAGGCATGAGCCCAAGATTATGATTATAATCCAAGAGATGGAATGCCACATCATTTCATTTGTGAGAAGAAATTTCATCTTTCATTCTCTAACGGGAATGACTATAGATCTTGAAGACTATGTGCTACATCTACACTTCCGGACCTCCTCAGAATATCTGTAAAATTATGAAATAATAGAGTTAGCGATCTGAATGGAATTAACTCCATAAAAATAAAGTATGTTAATAGAACTTACACCCAATAACCATTTCTTGGCAAAACTAAGTAGGCAGCGTATACAGTACTCGTCTTTGAAATAAATAAGTTTGTTCCAAAGACCGACGATGACATGACAACCTTTGGATGGTTTCAAATAAGTGAGAGAAGGACATTCTTTTCACTTTTTGATGCCGTATGGATAATGAATCTCCTACAATATGGGCACCCCACCAAATAATAAAGATAGACCATGTACATGCTCTTCAAGTGGGTATAAATATTTGGATGATGCTAGATAAGGGAAAGCTTCATAAATAGGAGAACGACTTGGTTGAAGTAATTGAAAGCAGGGACGCATATGGAAAGACATATATATCGATTGCAAGCATTGTAGCCTTTGGTTGAACTATGGACTCGATGAAAGGCTCTAAAACTAGAACGTCATCAAAAGGATTGTCATGCCTCTTACAAATTCTTCTAACATGCACTTCATTTAACTTAGACGCGAGAAAGTCCGTAGGATTATCTAGAATTATAACACCTTCAAGGTTAATATCGGGGGCAACCCCTACGAAAACTTCATTTTCCGTTACAAAAGGAACTAAGGACTGCCTTTTTGGATGATGAGGTGAAGAGGCTGGAAAGATGATAAAGTAGATGGTGCTAAAGATGTCGAAGTAGAGGTCGACTATGTTGTGGATGAAACAAACCCTGATGTAGACTGACTGCACCAATCGCAGAGATACGCAAGGAGCATATGTGATCCATAACTATTGAAAAACTCCACAGATGAGCAAGGTTAGGTAGAATTTAACTTTGATCTTTACCCTAAAATAAAGTCCCGTGTAGCCAATATTAGATCCAATGGATATCAACGTGTATTTTCCAATTGAATCTTATACATTGATGGGGAAATGATATACAATTCAATATGTGCAAGGTGCGTCCTATGTCTAGAGCACAATGAATGCAAACACTTTGTGTAGATAGCTCGCTCGACAAACGAGCACCCCTCACAACGAAACCATGTGTTGGATTTTACCTATTATCATAGGATATACGATAATAGAACCATCGTCCGAAGCGACATGGAACTCTTCTTACAGGGGCATTAGAGTGAATTGTCTAGTTTAAAACAATGGAGAAAATGTCTATTGGGTGTCGGAACGTGTTTGATATGACTTTTATATGAAACTATCCCATCAGAACTTAACATCAACTTACAATTGATCAAAATTCACTTAAGCTATTCATTTCCCCTCGTGTGCTTAGAATTATTTTCCAAAACATTGAAAATCCTTGGTCATCCAAAAAACTTGAAGCAAGACCTAGGAAACCTCGAAGTTGACCTGAAGCACTTAAGAACGCAAAGGAACCCAAGTCAGGCTTAGGGATATTTTTTTTGAAAAAACTCAAGGTCAACCGTGAGTTCTCAAGGCCCCCATGAATTCAAGTGTTTCAGAAGCCATTTTAAGTGCTACGTGAACCATGGCTAAACCAAAAGAGGAAAGTGGAATCCAAATCACAACCAAGTGTGGTTGACAGTCATCATCAGGTGTCAGTAACCCCCAACTGGCACCGCCACCTACCTAAGGTCTAAAAAAAATGGTGAAGAAGGAGGTGTCGAATGCAAGGGAATCGAATCAAGGTTCGAATCAATTTGGGGCAAACCTGTGTAGTTAAAGCCCTACTAAAGCGCCGTAGAATCCCTACTATAGCACATAGCGCTCTTTGATTGCTATGTTATTTCAATTCAAAGCTATTAAACAGTCACTTTAAGCCCCGCTATTTTCCACTACATCAGCTAAATCATGGCTTTTTAGCACTTGATTTAGCAACATTAATATACAATGGTTGATTTTGCTACACCAAATTAACAATGTAAAGGTAATGACCGAATTTTAAAGCATAAGTGCTCAATATAAGTTAGAAATCTAATTTGCATAAATCATGATATTTTATGGTTTTGTTATATAATATTAAACAATATTTCTTTTTTCTACCCAAATGGTGTGAGAATGAGAATAAATTCTTTAAATATTTGGTGTTATATATAATAAAGCTTTTTACACCTCCATTATTTTCCGCTATTGCCCCACTTTAACTTTTTGTGCATCTACCACTATAGAACCGCTAAGAGCTTTAACTACATATGTGTGACGACCGTCCATGACCCCTGCACAGAATCTTGAGATATAGCGCTGTAAAGTGTGCCAGGCGACCATGGACGATTGTCAAGGTAAGAATTTAAACAACAGAATCTATCGTATTACTCACAGCGCATGGACAAAATACAATAGAACATAAGTATAGTGAAGCTTTACAGAACAAAGTGACATCATATAAAACTCCATAATAGTTGAATACAAGCATCCACATAGTCAATACATCCAGCCTCACTACATATCTCTCAGAGAATACAAAACAGCGGAATATCCAGTACATATAAGAAGATAATATGCAACCCTCTAGCTCGTCTTCGATATCAGCATCGTGAGAAGAGAACAGCACCTGTCACCTGCTACCTAGTCTGCCCGTCCCAAAATGGACGAACAGCCCAAGGCAATAAGAATTAAAAACATAAAGCCTTGAGTCAGACAACAGTCTTAGTGAGCAGTAAATTAACTAACAACATACCAAAAGAGCATAAAGGAAAAGGAATAGGAATACAACCCTCCCACTCCAACCTCATTCTGCAGTGATAGCCCCCAGACACACACTAAGCAGAAGCAAACATAGCAGAGCATAAAATTTTAAAGTAAAGCTACTATCACTCGAGTCAAGGGCGATGTTTTCCAAGTACCAAGGCCTAAATCAGATAAGCACCCAGAAAATACCGCTCTTGAGTCCGAAATGACGTTACAACCAAACATCCATGACTCTGGCTATCACTGTTATCATTGCTTCGATATCACCGTTAATTGAATGACCGGCACATTCTTTCAGCCGTCTGTCAAGGGCTAATGGAAACCCCGGTTCTAGACATAACTCCCGCACGTCGTCGCAGCCCGTGCCTAGGACTATCGAATCTGCCCAGAGTACTCGACCATCAACAGTTGGCCGTTGGGACTATCGAATCTGCCCAAACGTACTCTTGCTTAGAGCATGCTAGAACCTTCAACAACGATGCTATCCAAGCCTCCTAGTCATCCTCCTCGACGACTATTCTCATATCCATTCATTATCTTCAACTCGAATCATATCACCGAGTTATCAACATGCTTGGAATGATCTCGTCTGGATTAGACCAAGTCTTCATCATATGATTTCCTCGCTTCATTACATCCTCGCAAAGCCTCATCTCATCATCACATCATCAAATCCATGCATAAGAGCTTCATCATCCCGCTACATATGCCACGAGCAGCTTTCCCAATTCAAGAGCCTTTCCCTTAGCTTTTGAATCGTCTTCGGTCTAAATCTAATCATCAATCATCTAGTTCATAACAATCAATCAAATCAAACATCAATCCAAGCAATCAAGCATTCAAAAATGATCTAAGTAGACAATTATAACAATAATGGCATTTTCGTAATTAAAGAGTTGAAAGTCCAATAAGCATGAAAACATGGATTATATCTCTACAAACTTGATGAATGAACTTGCATAGGTTAACATATGATAAAATGGATGTAACATCATCATGAACAATGGATCTACATGGATCTACACATAGGATGAAGAAAATGCATGGAAATCTCTATTTTAACACCAAATCGAGCCAACAATCCGATATACTCCTTTGGATCCGTGTGAGAGATAATCACCACTCACCAAATCACCTAAACAATCCAAAAGATATCAACTTCAGATCTGGACAGCGAAGAACCAAGCTAGATCTATCACAAATCCGCTTCAAATGGAGAAATCTCTCTTGAAAAGATGAAGATCTTCAATCTAAGCTCTTGAATCTTCAATCTAGATCTTCGATTTGGATGGATGGAAGCACTAGATTAGAGTGGAGAAAAGAAGTGAAGAAGTGTAGAAGTCGAGCTCTCAAAATGGCAGCACTTCGTCGCTTCAAAAATCCGGATCCCAAAAAGTGAGAACAACCCCTCCTATTTATAGCTGAAATCTGTCCTTAAGTCGAAATCTGGCTATCTCCCTAAGTCGCTTCCGACCTAAGCCTCTCCGACCTAAGCCTCTCCGACCTAACAGATGTACGACTTAACTTCTTTGCGACCTAACACTTAGGAAACCCAGCGACCTAACTACCTAAGACTCAGTTGGGTTGCGACCTAACACAAGTCGACCTAAAACAACACGCGACCTAACACTTGAACTATCCTAGCGACCTAACAACTTAGCAACCTACGCGACCTAACACAACATACGACCTAACAGTGTTACGACCTAACACATAGCCTAACTCCTAAGGTCGCCAACTTGTTAACTCCTTAGGTCGCCAACTTGTTAACTCCTTAGGTCGCCAACTTGTTAACTCCTTAGGTCGCCAACACGGAACCACTAGGTCGCTAACTCAGAACCACTAGGTCGCTAACAAGCTAATACACTAGGTCGCTAACAAGCTAATATACTAGGTCGCTAACTCGGAACCACTAGGTCGCTAACTTGCCCTGCCGACCTAGCACTTAGCTCACCGAAACTCTTAGGTCGCTAACTTGCCCTGCCGACCTAGCACTTAGCTCACCGAAACTCTTAGGTCGCAGACCTTCTCTAAGTTGCCAACAACCCTTAGGTCGCGTACGACCTAGGACTTAGACAAATCTGCCTAAAAATCTGAAATGACATGAAAGTGCTAAAATTCCAGATTTTGACGAACATGTCGATCCGTAAAAATACGGGTCGTTACATTCTCTCCCCCTTAGAAATTTCGCCCCCGAAATTCCAAGCAATCAAAACTATTCTGTACGCCTACCATCCATAACAATCAACAAACCATGCATCCAATTCTAACTTAGCGTACAGAATTCTAAAACTTAGAACAAGTTACAATATCGCGAGATGAGACGACACCTTAGGGTCATACCTTGAAGAGTTCAGGATGAGCTGCCTTCATCCTCTCTTCCACTTCCCACGTACAGTCGTTATCATCATCACTCCATTGTATCTTGAGCAACTTAACTACCTTCCTCCTAAGCTGTTTCGTGTCGGTTTCAACAACACGAAGCGGCTTACGAGGTCTTCTATCAACTGGATCAACTTCTAAGTCTTCACAGCTATCAGCAGAAACCACTGTATTCGAGTCGTGCACATACTTCCGTAGATAAGATACATGAAAAACATTGTGCACACCCGACATCTTCTCAGATAACTCCAACCTATAAGCGAGCTTTCCAATTCGCTCGATAATCGGGAATGGTCCAACAAATCTCGGAGTCAATTTTCCTTTCTTCCCGAATCGAATAACATTCTTCAGAGGAGAAATCCTCACAAAAACCATATCTCCTACATCGAATTCCAAATCCTTTCGACGCTTATCGGCATAACTCTTCTGACGATCTTGGGCTGCTTTCATTCGTTGCCGAATGATCTCTATACAATCTGAAGTCTGCCGAATCATCTTTGGCCCAAGCATCAGCTTTTCTCCAGTTTCCAACCAACATGTCGGAGAGTTACACGGTCTTCCATACAACGCCTCATACGGTGCCATACCAATACTTGACTGGTAACTGTTGTTGTACGCAAACTCCACCAAATGAAGGTGATCTTCCCATGATCCTCCGAAATCCAAAACACAAGCTCTGAGGAGATCTTCCAAAACTCGGTTGACTCTCTCGGTCTGACCATCTGTTTGGGGATGATAAGCTGTACTCAAACACAACTCGGTTCCCAAAACTTCCTGGAAGCTCTTCCAAAATCCACTAGTGAACAATGGATCTCGATCGCTCACTATACTCCTCGGAATACCATGGAAACGAACTATCCACTTAACATACAACTCAGCCAACTTTGATGCGGTCCTAGTCGATCGAACAGGAATGAATCGTGCACTCTTTGTCAGACGATCCACAATGACCCAAATTCCTTCATTTCCCGTCCTGGTTCTAGGCAATCCATCAATAAAATCCATCGACACTTGTTCCCACTTCCATGTAGGAACTTCTAAGGGTTGAAGCAATCCACTTGGCTTCTTCTGTTCAGCCTTTACCAACTGACAGTTCATACACTTGGAAATGAAATCTCCAACATCCTTCTTCATGCCTTCCCAATAGTAGGTTCTCTTCATATCCCGATACATCTTATTTCCACCTGGATGAATTGTCAACCTCGAGTGATGACTTTCCTTCAGAACTTCACTCCTCAACTCATCTATATCGGGAACAACTAGTCGTCCTTGCTTCCGAAGCCAACCCTCTCGATCGATCTCGAATCCTTTATCCTTTTCTGGATCCAATCCAGATTCCAATTCACGGGTAATCTTGACAAGCTTATCATCTCGCTTTTGGCTCTTCCCAATCCTTTCCACAAGAGTGGGTCTTATTGATAAGTTTGCCAATATTTCAGGTTCCAATTCACATCTAGGCCTGAAGTCAAATCCAGCTAAATACTCGAGACTCTTCCATTCTGAAAACATGGTTCCCAATCCTGCATGTCTTCGACTTAACGCATCAGCCACTGCGTTACCCTTTCCCGGAGTATAAGCTATACCAAAGTCATATGATGCCAAAAACTCTAGCCAACGTTGCTGCTGAAGATTCAAATCCTTTTGGGAGAAAAGATACTTCAACGACTTGTGGTCCGTAAACAACTCGAATCGAACTCCCAACAGATAATGTCTCCACATCTTCAGAGCAAATACAATCGCCGCTAACTCCAAATCATGAGTTGGGTAATTCCTTTCATGCGGCTTCAGTTGTCGACTGGCATACGCAACAACTTTATCCCTCTGCATCAGCACTGCTCCGAGTCCAATACCACATGCGTCGGTGTAAACCACCATCTCATCATTCCCACTTGGAATAGTTAAAACAGGAGCACTCGTCAGTCGCTCTTTCAGGATTCCGAAAGCTTGCTCACACTTAGCATCCCAACTGAACACTTGGTTCTTCTTCGTCAATCCTGTCAATGGAGCAGCTACTTTGGAGAAGTCTTTGATAAACCGTCGATAATATCCTGCTAATCCAAGAAAACTTCTCACATCAGATGCATTCTTAGGTCTAACCCAATCCTGGATTGCTGCCACCTTAGCGGGATCAACCGCTATCCCATTCCCAGAAATCACATGGCCTAAGAACCTCACTTCACTCTTCCAGAAGTGACACTTCGAAAACTTAGCCTTCAGCTGATGTTTCCGCAAGATTTCCAAAACAATACGCAAGTGCGTCTTGTGCTCTTCTTCCGTTCTGGAATAAATCAGAATATCATCCACGAACACAAGTACGAACTTGTTCAACTGATCTCTGAACACTCTATTCATAAGATCCACAAAATATGCCGGCGCGTTAGTCAATCCAAACGGCATTACCAGCCACTCAAAGAAACCGGATGGTGTCCTAAAAGCAGTCTTCGGCACACTATCCTTAGCCACTCTCAACTGGTGAAATCCCGTTGCCAAATCCATCTGAGAAAACACCTTAGCTTCGTGAAGCTGATCAAACAAGTCATCTATTCTCGGCAATGGATACTTGTTCTTCTTAGTCACCTTATTCAGCTCACGATAATCGACGCACAATCTCAACGACCCATCTGCCTTGGTTGCAAACACAACTGGTGCACCCCACTCGGACACACTACGCCGAATGAATCCTTTCTGCAAAAGATCATCAACTTGCACCCTCAACTCTTGCTGTTCCCTAGGCGCCATCCGCCTAAGAGGCATCACAACAGGTCTGGCTCCTTCAACTAGATCTATACGAAACTCGATCTCTCTATGCGGCGGCAACCCTTTGACTTCGTCAAAGACATCCTCGAATCCATTAGCGATCGGCACTGATGACAGTCCATCCCGTGGAACAACTAGCGAATACATGAAGCTCATGAAGACGCCTTCTTCATGCTTACATCGTATCACAATCTTTCGCCCCTCCACATTCTCGACTGTCACTTCCAACCTTTCGCAATCAACCTTAGCCGCATACTTCCTAAGCCAGTCCATACCCAAAATAATTCCGAACCCCGCAAAGTTCAGAACAAAGCAATCACAAACAAAAGAGCAACCATGACTCGACACAACTAGACCACGGCATAACATACACAAACAAGACGAACCCCCAACTGGATTAGTCACAACCAATGGCCTATCAACAATATCCGGTGTCAAACCTAACCGGCCAACGAGTTCATTACAAACAAACGAATGCGACGCTCCAGTATCAAACAGAACTCTAACTGGAACACCACATAGGAAAAGAGTACCTTGAACAACCACACTCTTTCCCTTCTCTTCAGCAGTAGGAGCTTTCGAAGATGACGGAACAGCCCCCAAAGCATAGGCTTGCACAATCTGCCTGTCCTTCTTTGGTTCTGGACAATTCTTCCTGAAATGTCCCGGCTTGTCACAGTTGTGACACTTCATCGGTGCCTTCGGATTCTTACAATCCTTAGAGAAATGGCCCTTCTGCTGACAATTGTAGCAAGTCACCTCGCCTTTCGGCCTCTTCTGACCATCCTTACCCTTCTGCTGCTGCTGCTTCCTCTTCTTATTTCCACCCTGCTGGGGTTTAGACTCTTCCCTGGTCACAGCAACAACAGATCCATCCTTAGGAAACAGACTCTCATGCCTGAGAGCTTTCTCCACAAGCTTCTCAAATGAATCGTCCAAATGATCCACCAACTGCCTCCCAAGATAACTATCCAAGCCGGTCACAAACTTCTCATTCTTCTGATAAGCAGATTCAATATATGACCGGGCATACTTGGACAAAGCTTCAAACTCAGAAACATACTCAAGAACAGATCTTCCACCTTGCTTGAGCTCTACAAACTTCTTGAACAGAACAGACTTCTGAGCTGTAGAAATGAACTTGGCTTCAAATCTAGCTTGGAATTGCTCTCAAGTAATCTCTTCCTCCGCAGTATTGATGGTAATAGAGTTCCACCAATCAGAAGCTCTCCCTTGAAGCTGCCTCGATGCCAACTTCCTCTTAGTTGCATCATCAATTCCCAAATCACCAAAGATCCTTCTACAAGCATCTATCCACCTCTGGACCTCAATGGTAGATTCTGTTCCCAAGAAAACCTTCCCTCCAAGAGCAGTATAATCCTTGCACAGCTTAGCAAAATCCACTGGTTTCGGAGTTTGGACTTGAACTCCAACATCTATTGCTGCCCCCGGAACTGGTATCCTTCTCATGATCGAAGTCATCATAGCTTCGAACATGGCTGCATAGTCAGCAGTCTCTTCAGTAGCACGGCCTCCCCTAGCAGCTGGTCTCCCTCTTCGACTCATTCTCAATATCTATAAAAAGGAATGATTAGAACATCTAGAGAAACAGCTGCATAAAGGACTCAAACCCTACTAAGCTACTATATTATATATAGTAATCATCCATCAAAATACAATTACGTCTCTCATACGTAGTTACTTCAGCGAGCGTTGGGTAAAATCGATTAACCAATGCTCTGATACCAAATGTGACGACCGTCCATGACCCCTGCACAGAATCTTGAGATATAGCGCTGTAAAGTGTGCCAGGCGACCATGGACGATTGTCAAGGTAAGAATTTAAACAACAGAATCTATCGTATTACTCACAGCGCATGGACAAAATACAATAGAACATAAGTATAGTGAAGCTTTACAGAACAAAGTGACATCATATAAAACTCCATAATAGTTGAATACAAGCATCCACATAGTCAATACATCCAGCCTCACTACATATCTCTCAGAGAATACAAAACAGCGGAATATCCAGTACATATAAGAAGATAATATGCAACCCTCTAGCTCGTCTTCGATATCAGCATCGTGAGAAGAGAACAGCACCTGTCACCTGCTACCTAGTCTGCCCGTCCCAAAATGGACGAACAGCCCAAGGCAATAAGAATTAAAAACATAAAGCCTTAAGTCAGACAACAGTCTTAGTGAGCAGTAAATTAACTAACAACATACCAAAAGAGCATAAAGGAAAAGGAATAGGAATACAACCCTCCCACTCCAACCTCATTCTGCAGTGATAGCCCCCAGACACACACTAAGCAGAAGCAAACATAGCAGAGCATAAAATTTTAAAGTAAAGCTACTATCACTCGAGTCAAGGGCGATGTTTTCCAAGTACCAAGGCCTAAATCAGATAAGCACCCAGAAAATACCGCTCTTGAGTCCGAAATGACGTTACAACCAAACATCCATGACTCTGGCTATCACTGTTATCATTGCTTCGATATCACCGTTAATTGAATGACCGGCACATTCTTTCAGCCGTCCGTCAAGGGCTAATGGAAACCCCGGTTCTAGACATAACTCCCGCACGTCGTCGCAGCCCGTGCCTAGGACTATCGAATCTGCCCAGAGTACTCGACCATCAACAGTTGGCCGTTGGGACTATCGAATCTGCCCAAACGTACTCTTGCTTAGAGCATGCTAGAACCTTCAACAACGATGCTATCCAAGCCTCCTAGTCATCCTCCTCGACGACTATTCTCATATCCATTCATTATCTTCAACTCGAATCATATCACCGAGTTATCAACATGCTTGGAATGATCTCGTCTGGATTAGACCAAGTCTTCATCATATGATTTCCTCGCTTCATTACATCCTCGCAAAGCCTCATCTCATCATCACATCATCAAATCCATGCATAAGAGCTTCATCATCCCGCTACATATGCCACGAGCAGCTTTCCCAATTCAAGAGCCTTTCCCTTAGCTTTTGAATCGTCTTCGGTCTAAATCTAATCATCAATCATCTAGTTCATAACAATCAATCAAATCAAACATCAATCCAAGCAATCAAGCATTCAAAAATGATCTAAGTAGACAATTATAACAATAATGGCATTTTCGTAATTAAAGAGTTGAAAGTCCAATAAGCATGAAAACATGGATTATATCTCTACAAACTTGATGAATGAACTTGCATAGGTTAACATATGATAAAATGGATGTAACATCATCATGAACAATGGATCTACATGGATCTACACATAGGATGAAGAAAATGCATGGAAATCTCTATTTTAACACCAAATCGAGCCAACAATCCGATATACTCCTTTGGATCCGTGTGAGAGATAATCACCACTCACCAAATCACCTAAACAATCCAAAAGATATCAACTTCAGATCTGGACAGCGAAGAACCAAGCTAGATCTATCACAAATCCGCTTCAAATGGAGAAATCTCTCTTGAAAAGATGAAGATCTTCAATCTAAGCTCTTGAATCTTCAATCTAGATCTTCGATTTGGATGGATGGAAGCACTAGATTAGAGTGGAGAAAAGAAGTGAAGAAGTGTAGAAGTCGAGCTCTCAAAATGGCAGCACTTTGTCGCTTCAAAAATCCGGATCCCAAAAAGTGAGAACAACCCCTCCTATTTATAGCTGAAATCTGTCCTTAAGTCGAAATCTGGCTATCTCCCTAAGTCGCTTCCGACCTAAGCGACCTAAGCCTCTCCGACCTAAGCCTCTCCGACCTAACAGATGTACGACTTAACTTCTTTGCGACCTAACACTTAGGAAACCCAGCGACCTAACAACCTAACGACCTAACTACCTAAGACTCAGTTGGGTTGCGACCTAACACAAGTCGACCTAAAACAACACGCGACCTAACACTTGAACTATCCTAGCGACCTAACAACTTAGCAACCTACGCGACCTAACACAACATACGACCTAACAGTGTTACGACCTAACACATAGCCTAACTCCTAAGGTCGCCAACTTGTTAACTCCTTAGGTCGCCAACTTGTTAACTCCTTAGGTCGCCAACTTGTTAACTCCTTAGGTCACCAACACGGAACCACTAGGTCGCTAACTCAGAACCACTAGGTCACTAACAAGCTAATACACTAGGTCGCTAACAAGCTAATATACTAGGTCGCTAACTCGGAACCACTAGGTCGCTAACTTGCCCTGCCGACCTAGCACTTAGCTCACCGAAACTCTTAGGTCGCTAACTTGCCCTGCCGACCTAGCACTTAGCTCACCGAAACTCTTAGGTCGCAGACCTTCTCTAAGTTGCCAACAACCCTTAGGTCGCGTACGACCTAGGACTTAGACAAATCTGCCTAAAAATCTGAAATGACATGAAAGTGCTAAAATTCCAGATTTTGACGAACATGTCGATCCGTAAAAATACGGGTCGTTACAATATGGGTAAGTTCATCTGGATTAGAACTGAGTTGGCAATGGCATTAGCAAATAGGCGACGTTGGCAAATCGATGGAGCTGGTAAGTCAGCCTCAATGGCAAGCAATCATAGGTCAAAGGTCAGGAGGGGCTGGTTTGCAAGTGAAAGTCAGTAAAGAAAATGAAAATGAAGAAGTTGAAGTGTCAAAAACCACTTAAATAATTTTAGAAACTGGAAAATCCTCTCCAAAATATTACCAAGTCATGCTTCACAACTCGGTATTAAGTTGAAAATAAGAGATTAAAATAGAAGCAATCAAAGTAACATGACCCTACCCGACCGATTAAAAGAAAGGACTTCCAAGGAATTTCCAAAATCTAAATGATGCATTTGAACAACATGCTTCAACCCTTATATCATCCAAAGGATACAAATTTGTAACTATTCAAAGTGAGGTGACGATCTAGAGAAGATACACTACTTTATGAAAGTAGTTCGAACGATGAGAACATCTATTCAGATCAGAGTTGGAGTTTATTGCTTGTGTCGATCCAAATCATATCATGTTAACATTAAGGTATACGCTAGGGGGCAAGTCTTATCCTGATTTTTAACCGAGTCATATATAGACAGATAAAACCATTGAATGGTCGTAATGTGAACCAAAAGTCCTGATTACAACTCTGGAAATCAAAATTCAATTAAAGTCCAAAGGAGCATTATAGAACCCTACTTGCCACTTGAAGAGAGCTAGACATTTACCTAATGAGTCAAGTGGTGAAGAAAAAAGTCAAAAAATCCAGGCACAGGTGTCAAATCGGTACCAAGTTTAACATCTAAACTTGGTACTGAGTCATGGTGCTGACTCAGCCCACATACTTCAAGAAGTTAACGGCAAAAATTCCAAGCAAAGCACAAAGTCAAAGTAATTCCCAAGTTAGCACTGACTTGTGATGGTCAACTCGGTATAGAGTTGACTTCCCACATGCTGATTTGGCTACGACCTAGTTTGGAACTTCCTCTCGGACGTGGAGAGCAAGGGGAGATGGTTTCGAAGCTTATCTCATCGATCTTTGTCTATAAATAGGGGGTGACAGACACAAAAGGGGATAATTTCTTTACTTTCTAAATTAACTGATTTTACCCTGATAGTTTATTGGATTCTTATCCAAGTTGTAAGCAACTAATTCATAAAATCACAACTGTAAAGAATCTCAGAAATCATAAAAAGAGCTTAAGTGGACATAGGCTAGAGTATTTGTCGAACCATTATAAATTCTCCTTTATTATTTACCTCATTTTTCATTTATTTTTTCATCAGTTTCAACTTATAATTTGACTGGGTGTTTGTCCAACCTTCGGCGCAAACAATAACCTCTTATAAAATTGCGGTAAAGTAATACTAATGTTCTTTCCACTAACAAAAATCATGCTTCACATTTTCTTTCTTCTCTATTACATGAGAAATATGACATCAAAAGGTTATGTTATTGTATGTTTAAATCCTAAACGTAAAATCAATTAAAATAAATAATAAGACTAATAATTTATTATGATAGAAGATGTCTTAATAATTATGCAGTCTTTATGAGAAAGGAAAATTCGAATTTGATGCATCAATTCAAGAATCAAATAATGCAATTGGATCATCCTTCGAATTATGAAATTTGTAATTTACTATTCCAAAACTTGTAAATTTGAGTTTATGCTAATAGCATTAATAAAACGAGCTAGTTTGGAGCTTTTATTATAATACATGAGATGGAGATTATGTGAACAAATTAGCAAAGCACTTTATAAAATAATTTGGTAATCTGAAATAATTTTATCAACTTTTTTGTAATAACTAGTAACTAAGGTGAGGATTGATTAGGATATCGGCTCCTAAGAAAAGAAAATAATGTTAACTTTAAACAGCTACTTCCAAATTATATGATTATAATTTTCATATTTACTCTTGCAGATAACCCTCTAAGCCATTATTTTTCATTTAACAGAAAATTATAAAACGATAGAAAGAAAATGTAGACAATTGAGATTTATGGGTCAAATATGAAATGGAAAAAATGAGATAAGTGATTTGTGGTGATCAAATAAACTACATACAATTAAATGGTTTATCATATCATTATTACTAGTGACAAATCGATGGTTTACCTTATTTGTTTCCGCTACACATATTTGGGTTTTTGTCGTAGTACTGAGATATTAATTTACCAAAAAAGATCAAAGATATAAATATTTATGGTAATATGTAGGGTTTTTATTGTAACTTCCATGCGCTATTTTGCATTTTCAAGACTCAAGGTGGAATTTTGAGAGGGATGAAGGATGAGCATATCGTGATGGGAGGTATAATGAATGTTGGAAACCTTTATGGATTGGTGGGTCATGTGGTCAACATGTAACCACCCTGATTTTTAGTAAATATTTAGGATATCTAATTAGTTAAATAAAATAAAATAAAGATGATTAATGGATTGAGATTTGATTATAATCAGGGGTAACCGTGCCATGTTAATATGTAAATCAAAATGAGATAGCATGAATAAAATGTGTTGGGAAATAAGTAAGGAGTAAAATAGGAAAATAGGCATTTCAAAACCCTAAACCCTTAGCCGTGAATCCTCACTTCATTTCATTTGCAAAAATTAAAACTAAGGGGAGGCCGACCACCAATTTCAAGAGTAAGAAAAAGAAAGATAAAAGGGAATAATTACTACGTCTCACTTTTCTTATGGTTTTTCGGTTTTAAGGATAATCCGAAGTGTTTTTGCATGATAATGCCATGTTTTGATTGATTAAAAGTTTATATATACTTGTTGATGATTTCTACATGTTCATATTGATTTTTATGATATGTTTTGATAGGAAAACCCTATTAAACGACATCCAAATGCCTTGCAAATTTAAATACAAATCAGAAATGATATTATAGAAATGGGTTTCAATTTTCATAATTTTCTGAATTGATGTGATTTTATATTAATTTTCTAGTGAAGAAAATGGTTACTTGGGTTTTAAATTATTTACCGCTAAATAATTGATTATTTGGGTCTGAAATTAATATATGTTAGGAAACAAATTATATTGGGTTTTTTGGAATTTTTATAAAATTTTCCAAAGTGTTTAGATGAATATATAAAATTATTTAAGGTATGGGACTTAAATGTTTTATATATTTATTTAAGGGAAAGGGGTATTTTGTAAATTAAAATTATTGTTTATTTCTGAATTATTTCCAACACTTTTGAAAAAGATATTTAGTAACCAATGAAAATTTGACAAACATAGCAGGTTAGTTGAAAATTGTTTCTCTTTTAAGTTAAAAACAAAATTTACATGTTTTAAGCATGTTCCGCCACTTTCGGCACCAGGGGTCCCGACTAGGACATTTCACCGCCATGCTTTCAAAACCAATGCGCAAGGTATAAAGTTACTTGGTACGTAGAGTATTGGATAAACGTGGAAGGTACATAGTCGAAACATAGGGTTCCGATGGGGTTGACACATGCCATGGTTTTAAAAGAAGTAGGGCCTGCTTTGCTTTCGAAGGGATAGCTTTCGACTCGGTTGGCTTTCGACTGAGTCGAATGTTTTTAAAGAAAAGGTTTCGAATGGGTTGCGCTCTTCTGTTTTAAGTAATGCTTTCGAAGGGGTCGAAACCCCTAGTTGTCGCCTTTCTACCTTTCGAAGTCAATGGTTTCGATAGGTATACTTAGCTTTTAAAATTAGCCACCTCTCTAATGTTTTCAAAAGGTTGGTTTCGACACCATCACTTCTTTACTTAGGAATAGGTTTCGAAAGGATGGCTTTCGACTTAAATGTTTTCAAATGACCCTTTCGCTCAATTGAATGTAGAGCCCAATGGTTTCGAAAGAGATGGTTTAAATGGTTTCGAAAGGTGTTTCTCCACATGTTTTAAATTGAAACCAAGTGCTTTAGAAAGGTTTGTGTTTATAAAGGTTTGATGCTTTCGAAAGGTTTTAAGAATAGTTTTGAAGGGGTGGTTCCCCAATGGTTTCGAAGGAGTCAAAAGGAAGGTTTTTCTAATTGTTTCGAAAGGGTTGAAAGGGAAGGTTTTTCCAAGGGTTTCTAAAGGCAATGTTTTGAAGTGTTTTTAAGATATGATGTCTAAGGTTTTAAGGCTTTCAAAAAGAAGGTTTTCAATGGTTTCGAAAGGGTTTTGAGTATGGTTTCCAAAGGATAATTGTTGGCCTTTCAGCCTAGACAAATGAAGGGTTTTACTTGGTTTTGAAAGGGGTACTTTCAATGGATTCGAAAGGAGTACTTTCAAATGTTTAATTGTTTTCATCAACTAAGGTTTGAGTAAAGTATGTGTGTGTGTGTATATATATATATAACATGGTAATGTGATTTTGAGTAAAGCATAGAGTATATGTATTTTCCTTGTGTGAGTTAGATTTAAAGGTTTTAAATCAATTAGAAAAGGTTTTCAAGGAAAATTATGGGAAGGGATCCCTAAGTAAATGACTCAGATATTAGATTACTAGATGGGACTGGTATAGGGTCGTGCCCTATATATTAGCTATTGACCCCAGCTTAATATGTCCAAAATTCCAGTGTGTAGGGCTTTGTCACAGGTAAGACTAAAATTATGATTACACACAGAAGGGAATATATATTTGTATATAGATGGTTATTGGTGAGCCCGCATAACCATGACGATCAGGCGACCCTGGGAGATGTTAAGTTAGGGACAGATCGTCCGGAAGAGAAGTATTTAACAGAAAGTTAAGGACAGACCGTGTAGAAGAAGAGTATCTAACAGAAGTTAGATTATTTTGTTTATGTTGTTTTGCAGGCCCGAGTCAGCCAAAGGTTAATAGTTAGGCAAACAAAACTAATGTGTTCGAATAGATAGTTCATTTATTACCTGATATGTATGTTTACATAATGATGCTTTATAGTTTTAACCAGTTTTGGTTGTAGGAAAAATGTTTGCAAAAGAAAGATATATTTTAAAAGGATGTTAGTGAGGGGAAACCCGTTCCGCAAAGCGGCGTGGTCTCACTTAATATCAAATAACAGAGAGGTATAGTATTATTCACACCAGGCTTTATGTCTGACTCGAAGTTTATGTTTTCCCCTAAAACTCTCGGTGCTCAAAATTGATTTGAGTAGGCTGAGTGTTGAGGTATACAGGTTCTTAGTAGGATGACGAATAAAGCTACCGGAGGAGAGCATGAGGCTAACAGATAGCTATTTAGGAGTTGTAGTTCTTGTTTTTGTTATTTATTTTTGCTCTGTGTATTAAGTCGATTTTGACTATATTAATCAGATCATCCAAGGGTGCATCTTCATATGTCACTCTTAGCGTATTTCCTAATAAGTATATTTGATCATTGCTTGGGAAATGTTTTTAGATTGTGTAATTTGAATATGGAACATGTGTTTTGATGTAATGGAAAATGCTGTTTTGAAATATGTGATTTGTTTCATATTCAAGTGATCCTGATATAATAGATATCATTAACATAGTCGTATTTAGTCGTCAGAAGTTAATACTATAGATGACTGTAGCATCTATAGCGCTTAGCTTTGGGCCTCTAGATAGGGGATGTTACAACTTGGTATCATAGCATAGGTTTATGAAATACTTTAACTAAAAATGGTTTTGAAAACATAATCCTTAGAAATTAGAGTTAAGATCGAGGTATGAGATAATGCTATAATAACGTATTGGTATTTGCTATATATAAGTATATGCTATATCTCTATTCTCCTATCCATCTTAGGCTATTCTTTTGTATCTCACGAGGCTTGAATACAGATATGGATGAAAGAAGAAGCAGAGTTAACCTAGGAGGAGACAACACCACCACAAATGGAAATACTCGACCGAATACTAGGAGGACCCAAGGTCAGGCTCAGGCTGAGAATGTCGGTGCTGGGTTCCATAAGTGGATATAGGAGCTATGTATCAGTTTTTCGTGAATATGATGCAAGCTGGAATCGCAGCTGGAGTTGTTGGAGGGAATGCTACTGGAGGAGGAGTTCAGGAAGCTCTGATAGTCAACCATAATGCTAACTTGAGCAATAATTATGATAGGCTTAGAGGGAAGCCGTTTATTGGAACTAAGGATGCTATCGAGGTGGAAAACTGGCTACTACACTGTGAAATAACTTTTGTTGACTTGGGCTCAATGACGAGCAGAAAAGGGGACTTGCTTCAAGACAGCTTCAGGGAGTTTCTTTGTTTTGGTGGAATACTATGATAGCTGTTGTGGATGAGGAGATAGTGACGTGGGTAGAGTTTAAGAGGAGGTTCTAAGAAAGGTTCATGTCAGTAATGGCACAGTCTGTTTTGATTTGAAAGTTTGCTGAACTAGAGCAAGGGGAGATATATGTTCTAGAGTATGCTGGTAGGTTCAAAGAGTTAGCCAGATATGGTTATGCCACTGTTGACACAGTGATGAAAAGGAACGAAAAGTTTATTAGAGGATTGAAGCCAGAGTTGGCAAGGCCTACCTTACCGCATATTATAGATCCCTGTGATGTGGTTGTAGAGATGGTGTTAAGACACGAAGAGATGCTTGCTTGTTTGGAGAAGAAGAAGGAGAAGGAGGCCCAGGTTGGGTAAGGCCAAAAGAGGAAGGTTTTTCACAAGAAAGGTGCTCAGAAAGGAGGAGCAGCGAAGAAGAGGAAATCTGAGGTGGTTTGTTTTAAGTGCGACAAGAGAGGACATTATGTTCACGAGTGTCGTATTAGAAAGGGTAAGGAGGTGATCAGAAAGAATAACATCATGTGCTTCAATTGTGATCTGATCGGCCACTATAAGATCAATGCAAGGAGCCCGCAAAGGATGGAAAGGGCAAGGTGTATGCATTGGAACCTGCTACCGCAAAGCCATCAGTGCAGGAGAAAGGGAAAGCAGTCTTGGGAGGTACGCTTCAGATTCATGGTATGTCTATTAGCGTTCTCTTTGATACTGGTGCATCACATTCTTTTATATCTCGATGTTTGGTAGATAAGCTTAACCTATAACCCTCATATTTAGTTATTTCCTTAAGGGTTACAAATCCGATAGGAGAGTATGCAACACTTGGGATGAAGTGTGACCACCTAGAGTTTGATTTGTTAGGTTATACCTTTGTTTGATGTTTTCATGTGTTTGACTTTGTTTGGTTCAGAATCATATTGGGTATGGATTGGTTAATTAAGTATGATGCTAGGATATTTTGCCATGATAGGAAAATATCGCTTAGACACCATGACTGTAGTGATCGAATAGTTTATACCATAGAAAATCCTAGTTGTGAGGTAAATACTTTGTTGGGTGTTGTGGAGTTGGAAGACAAGCTGAATCGAGTTTTCGTGGTTAGAGAATTCACGGATGTCTTTGAGCCTGTAGTTGGATTGCCGCCGAAACTAGCCATTGAGTTTCGGATAGATTTGGTGCCTAGAGTAGAACCAGTGAGTAGACTGCCAAGCAGGATGACACCTACAGAAATGAAGGAGTTGAAGGTGCAGTTGGTGGATCTGGAAGGCAAGAGTTTTATTAGATTGAGTAGCTCACCTTGGGGGAGCAGTTGTAGTGTTTGCTGAGAAGTCGGATGAATCGTTAAGGCTATGTATCAATTATCGTAAGTTGAATGAGAAAAAGATAATGAATCGATATCCATTACCAAGAATTGACGATTTGTTCGCTCAATTAAGTAGAGCCAAGGTATTTTCTCGGCTGTATTTGGCAACTGGATTTCATCAGCTTGAGTAGCGGAGGATAGTATTCCTTTGATGGCATTTAGGTCTCGATATGGATCGTATGAATGGTTAGTTATGCCATTCGGACTAACTAATGCGCCGACATTCTTTGTGGATTTGATGAACCGAATATTTAGAGAGCACTTGGATAGATTCGTGTTAGTGTTCGTAGATGATATTTTGACATACTCTAAGGATGAGAAAGAGCATGAAGTTCATTTTAGAGTGGTTCTTGAGACTTTGAGAGAGCATCAGCTGAAGGCGAAATTTTCAAAGTGTCATTTTTGGAAAATGGAGGTAAAGTTTCTTGGTCATGTAGTTTCAAAAAGAGGATTGGCAGTAGATCCAACTAAGATCGAAGCAGTGAATAGTTGGAAGAGACCAGAAACAGTAACTGAGATAAGAAGTTTTCTTGGATTGGTTGGATATTATCGGAGGTTTACAAAAGATTTTTCACGGATAGCAGCACCGATGACCAAGCTAACGCGAAAGGATGTGAAATTTGTATGGACCGATAAGTGTGAGGAAGCATTCCAGATCTTGAAACACTTATTGACCCATGCACCTGTGTTGGTGGTTCTGGAAGGGAATTAGGACTGGGTATTTATACAGATGCGTGCAGAACTAGATTAGGAGCTGTGCTGATGCAAATAGGTAAAGTGATTGCCTACGCTTCTAGACAGCTTAGACTGCATGAGGTTAGATATCCAACGCATGACTTGGAGTTAGCCGCAATGATATTTGCATTGAAGGTGTGGAGACAATACCTTTTGGGAGAGAGGTTTGAGTTATATACAGACCATAAATCGCTGAAGTATTTGTTCTCTCAGAAGGAGTTGAGCATGGGACAACAGAGATGGTTATAGTTTATTGCTGCTTATGATTTTGGAATTGAGTACACACCAGGAAAAGGAAATAAGGTAGTAGTTTCACTTAGCAGGAAGCATCGGAATGGAGTATTGGCGATAATAGGTGAGTGGAAGGATTTGTAAGCACTATCAGCTTTTAGTAGTGCAGATCTGAGGCTGGGTCTAGTGGAGAAAGTGTTATATTATCTTGTTTAGAAGTTCGTCCGGTAATGATTGAGAAGATTGCTTCTAAGCAGGGGGAGGACCCAGTTTTAGTTTAACGGATCAGGAAGTTGCGAGAAGGAATGGAGAGCGATGACTTGAAGGATTTCGGTCTTGACTAGAATGGGTGGTTAAGAAAGAAAGGAAGGTTGTGTGTTCCGAATGTGGGAGGCATAAGGAAAGAAGTTTTGGAGGAATTCCATCATTGGAAATTCACAATTATCCAAGAGGAACTAAGATGTATCAGGAAATGAAGGGAAGTTTCTTCTGGGAAGGTATGAGACGGGACATTGGCTTATGGGTAAACCAGTGCTTGAATTGCCAACAGGCAAAGGCTGAACACCAGAAGCCAAGTGGATTGCGTCAGCCATTAGAGATTCCGATTTTGAAATGGGATTATATTTCTATGGATTTTATTAACGGGTTACCAAGATATAGTACAGGAAATAAGAGTATATGGGTCATAGTGGATAGGTTAACCAAGAGTGCCCATTTCATTCCAGTTAAGTCGACTAGAACGACACATATTTTAGCAAAGTTGTTTATAAAGAATGTGGTTAGACTTCACGGAATTCCTAATAGCATAGTAAGTGATAAAGATTCTTTGTTCACTAGTGAGTTCTTGAAGAGTCTATAGGATATTTTAGGAAAAAAGCTCAAAATGAGTATCGCTTACCATCCACAGACTGATGGGTAAATGGAAAGAGTTAACAAAATCTTGGAAGATTTGTTAAGGGCTTGTGTATTAAACTTTGGGGGATCATGGAAAGACATCTACATTTAGTCGAGTTTTCGTATAACAATAGTTACCAAACTAGTATTGGGATGGCACCATTTGAAGCTTTGTGTGGAAGGCCATGCAAATCTCCCGTTTGTTGGTTAGAGACTGGGGATAAGTTAATTCTTGGTTTGAATTTAGTAAGAGAAGCCACAGAAAAGATTGAGTTGATTCAAGCTAGAATGAGGGAGACTCGGTCTAGGCAGAAAATTTATGCAGATAAAAGAAGGAAAGACTTAGAGTTCTTTGTTGGGGATCATGTTTTTATTAAGGTTTCACCGATGAAGGGTGTAATTAGATTCGAAAGATCGGGAAAGTTGACACCGAGATTCGTTGGACCTTTTTGTATTATTGAGAGGATCGGGAAACTTGCATACAGAGTAGAGTTACCGAGCAGTTTGGCAGGAGTACACGATGTTTTCCATATTTCTCATCTAAGGAAGTGTGTTAGAGACCCGAAGACTACTATTGCAGCGACTATGTTAGATGATCTAGTAGTAGAGCCGAATTTGACCATAGTTAGAAAGCCAATTCGTTTAGTCGCGAGAGATGAGAAGAGGCTAAGGAACAAGACAGTCAGATTAGTGAAAGTCCAGTGGAGCGACGATGAGAGAGACTGTACTTGGAAGACTAAGAGCAGGATTAGAGACACTTATCCTGATTTGTTTTGATGGTATGTTTTACCTTGTTGATTGATTTGTTGTGTACCTTATCGTAATTTCGGGGACGGAATTCTTTAAGGAAGGGAGTGTGTAACGACCCTAATTTTTAGTAACATTATTTAGGATATTTAATTAGTTAAATTATATAAAATAATGTAAGATGATTAATGGATTGAGATTTGATTATAATCAGGGGTAGCCGTGCCATGTTAATATGTAAATCAAAACGAGATAGCATGAATAAAATGTGTTAGAAATAAGTAAGAGGTAAAATAGCAAAATAGGCATATTAATACCCTAAACCTTTAGCTGTGAATCCTCACTTCATTTCATTTGCAAAAATTAAAACTAAGGAGAGACCCGCCACCATTTTCAAGAGTAAGAAAAAGAAAGATAAAGGGGAAGCTTAATCAACATCAAATTCAATTCAATCTCACATCTTTAATCACAAAGCTATGGTGAAAAATTACTGGTCTCACTTTTCTTATTGTTTTTCGGTTTTAAGGATAATCCGAAGTGTTTTTGCATGATAATGCCATGTTTTGATTAATTAAAAGTTTATATATAGTTGTTGATGATTTCTACATGTTTATATTGATTTTTATGATATGTTTTGATAGGAAAACCCTATTAAACGACATCCAAATGCCTTGCAAATTTAAATACAGATCAGAAATGATATTATAGAAATGGGTTTCAATTTTCATAATTTTCTGAATTGATGTGATTTTATATTAATTTTCTAGTGAAGAAAATGGTTATTTGGGTTTTAAATTATTTACCACTAAATAATTGATTATTTGGGTCTGAAATTAATATATGTTTGAAAACAAATTAAATTGGATTTAGTGAAATTTTTATATAAGTGTTTAGATGAATATATAAAATTATTTAAGGTATGGGACTTAAATGTTTTATATATTTATTTAAGGAGAAGGGGTATTTTGTAAATTAAAATTATTGTTTATTTAAGGAGAATGGGTATTTTGTAAATTAAGGATAAAATTATTTAAGGAGAAGGCGGGAGGTACATTTTAGAAACACAGGGTTCCGATGGGGTTGAAGCATGCCATGGTTTTAAAGAAGTAGCGTCTGCTTTCCTTTCAAGGGGATAGCTTTCAACTCGGTTGGCTAATGATAGAGTTAAATCTTTTTATAGAAAAGGTTTCAAATGGGTTGCGCTCTTTTGTTTCAAGTAATGCTTTCGAAGAGGTCGAAACCCCTAGCTGCCGCCTTTCTACCTTTCGAAGTCAATGGTTTCGATAGGTATACTTAGCTTTTAAAATTAGCCACTTCTCCAATGTTTTCGAAAGGGTGGTTTTGACACCATCACTTCTTTACTTAGGAATAGGTTTCGAAAGGATGGCTTTCAACTTAAATGTTTTCAAATGACCCTTTGGCTCAATTGAAGGTAGAGCCCAATGGTTTCGAAAGAGATGGTTTAAATGGTTTCGAAAGGTGTTTCTCCACATGTTTTAAATTGAAACCAAGTGCTTTCGAAAGGTTTGTGTTTATAAAGGTTTGATGCTTTCGAAAGGTTTCAAGAATAGTTTTGAAGAGGTGGTTCCCCAATGGTTTCGAAGGAGTCGAAAGGAAGGTTTTTCTAATTGTTTCGAAAGGGTTGAAAGGGAAGGTTTTTCCAAGGGTTTCTAAAGGCAATGTTTTGAAGTGTTTTTAAGATATGATGCCTAAGGTATTAAGGCTTTCGAAAGGAAAGTTTTTCAATGGTTTCGAAAGGGTTTTGAGTATGGTTTCGAAAGGAAGGTTTTTGGCCTTTCGGCCGAGATAAGTGAAGGGTTTTACTTGGTTTCGAAAGGGTTACTTTCAATGGATTCGAAAGGGGTACTTTCAAATGTTTAATCGTTTTCATCAACTAAGGTTTGAGTAATGTGTGTGTGTGTATATATATAACATGGTAAGGTGATTTTGAGTAAAGCATAGAGTATATCTATTTTCCTTCTGTGAGTTAGATTTAAAGATTTTAAATCAATTTGAAAAGGTTTTCAAGGAAAATTATGTGAAGGGATCCCTAAGTAAAATGACTCAGATATTAGAATACCAAATGGGACTGGTATAGGGTTGTGCCCTATACATTAGCTATTGGCCCCAGCTAATTTTGTCCAAAATTCCAATGTGTAGGGCTTTGTCATAGGTAAGACTAAAATTATGATTACACATAGAAGGAAATATATATTTGTATACAGATAGGTTATTGGTGAGCATGCAAAACCATTAGGATCAAGTGACCCTGGGAGATGTTAAATTAGGGATAGACCGTTTAGAAGAGAAGTATTTAACATATAGTTAAGGACAGACTGTCCAGAATTAGAGTATCTAACAGAAGTTAGATTATTTTGTTTATATTGTCTGGTAAGCCTGAGTCGGCCAAACGTTAATAGTTAGCCAAACACAACTAAAGGGTTCGAACAGGTAGTTAATTTATTACCTGATATGTATGTTTACATAATGATGCTTTATAGTTTTAGCCAGTTTTGGTTGCAGGAAAAAGGTTTGCCAAAGAAAGATATATTTTAAAAGGATGTTAGTGAGGGGAAACCCGTTCCGCTAAGAGGTGTAGTCTCATTTAATATCAAATAACCGAGATGTATAGTAATATTCACACCAGGCTTTATGTCTGCCTCGAAGTTTATGTTTTCCCCTTAAACTCTCATGTGCTCAAAATTGATTTGAGTATGCTGAGGGTTGTGGTATACTAGTTCTTAGTAGGATGACGAATAAAGCTACCGGAGGCGAGCAGGAGGCTAACAGATAGCTATTTAGGAGTTGCAGTTCTTATTTTTGTTATTTATTTCCGCTGTGTGTTTTAAGTCGATTATGACTATATTACTCTGATCATCCAAGAAGGCATCTTCATATGTCGCTTTTGGAATATTTTGTAATAAGTATATTTGATCATTGCCTGGGAAACGTTTTGGGATTGTGTAATTTGAATATGGAATATGTGTTTTGAAATGTAATGGAAAATGCTGTTTTGAAATCTGTAATTTGTTTCATATTCAAGTGCTTTTGTTATTATAGATACCATTAACATAGACATATTTAGTCACCGGAAGTTAATACTATAGATGACTGAAGCATCTGTAGCGCTTAGCTTTGGGCCTCTAGATAGGGGATGTTACACAACAATAAAAAATGAGTGATAATTGGAGATTCTAGTCCACAAGTGGGTGAAGACATTATTTTATGCACTACTTGTAATGATCATGTTGGTGATCATATTTTTGATAGGGATCTTCATGTTGATGATGCTCGAGGTATCGACAGTGATCATATAAGCTTTGACCAATTGGCAGATGGGTGAAGAGGTGGGATGTCCACTAAGTCCGTATGGAGGTCTTTGTGGTATTACAAGCGCTTCTAAAGTCGAGTGGTCCGGTATCTCATGGTGGAGATGCATCAACTGTAGGCAGTGGTAGCTGTTTGTGATTAGGTGTGATTGATAAGAATGAAGTTGCGGTTGATCTGAAAATGTTAAGCTTGGTGTGTTTTTTATTCGATGAGGTAACTATCTTATTTTTTCTTTGAATAAGCGATTTGGTTGAAGGTGGAGATCAGGTGTATCTTGTAAGTATCAAGTTGTTAAATTAATGTGATACAAAATCACATGTAGAAAGGAAAATAAATATAGAAAAGAACGAAAGATTAAATTTTGAATTTCCCATATTAATAAGCATATATGGATATGCGTATATATCTCTCTCTAACTGAATTAATCTGTTTATTTGTTGTCATACACATGTTTACTTGGGCATCGAGTAATTAATTATTATACATATTACTTTCCTTTTTTGTAATATTCCCATTTTTAAGACCTGTAAATAAACACCGGTGCTGCTGCATTCATCAACCGAATTAGTTTAAAGCGACAAAATGGGATCAATTTATTTTTCACAACATAAGTAAAGAGAGGAACTAAACAACTTTATACAATAGTTGATAATTTTTTAACATCTTTAAACTCATCGATTCGACGTAGAGGTAAATACAATAAAACTTAGAAAATGATGATGTACCGGCATATGCAGATATCGCAAATTCCTCTAACCAGTTATATAATCTTATTAATTACATAGAAAAATAAAAACTAAATAGCAAAAACACCTCTGCTCATCACCGTCTTCTTTATTTGCTAATTCAAATAACATATTAACCTGCTAACATAAGATTAGCCTGCTCAAGTAAGTATCCTTGAGTTTATAGGGAAACAGTAATATATAAATGGGTCAAATAATAATCTAGGGTGAATAATGTTATTTTTTGTTTTAAAATACAATAATTTTATAGTGAGACCACGTCACAAGGCGGAATGGGTTTTCTCTTCACCAACTCAAACATAACATCATCATCATCAACATAACACATATATTATTATGTACAAAAATCTAACAACATATTGGCACTTTATTTAGTTAGGCGGCTTTATACTCACAACTATTAATACTAAACTTCCCATACCATTTAGCATCAATAATTATTTGTTCATCTACACCTAAGCATCATAATAAGCTGTCATTATAATTTCATTAATCATTCAATTTCAGAGATAAGCTCGCATCTAGGTTACTACCACTCTTTCGTTTTTCGTGCAACACATTTTCGTAGGGTTACACCACAATAGGTTACACCTCCCAATTTGGAGTTGGTTACGTCACATAGCCCCTAGCTACACCACCCAACAAGCGGTCTTGTTATAAGCCTCTAAATATACTCTTAACTCGAAAATTCATTAGTTTGTTTTACACTTTATTCATTATAGTTGGTTAATTACATCCTATAGTTGATTCCTCTGATCTCTCGAATGCAATTCTACTCACATGAGAGTCAACCCTAACCATATCCACCTTTTATAATATTCATAAGTTATCAACCTATGACATACATGTGTGATTATCACAAGTAGGTACAAACATATGATCGAGTTCATTCATTATCATCATCACATGTTACTAATTGTAAGAAGTAAACAACACATTCATATAATGTCAAACATAGCAATAGAGACAATTAACATAAGATTTTAATAACTTATAATGAATCAATCTTTATTTATTAATTATCACCAAATTATTAGCTTAAACTTAGTTAATTTACCACTTTCATATTTATAAAAATTAATTTACTACTTTCTAATTACCATCATATTTTTAATCATTTATATAGTCACTTTTTACCTTAAAAATGATTTTTCCACTTAATTATGTTATCTTGGCAAAAATCGTATTATTTGTGTTACATGATTTTTCCCCCAAAATTTCTATTAGTTACTTCAGGCTTAAAACTAAATTACTTTAGATCGGATTCCATTTACTTTGGAGAAAATTGCAATTACTTTAGGTAAAGTTATAATTACTTCGACCCGGACTTTGTAAATAAGTTAATAATGGCGATTTAGTAAAAAGTTAATGATTATTTATTGCTCAATAAAGTAATTTCTTTTGACTAACCTTTATACTTTTCATTGCAACATTTATTAATTTCAAATTTATAATACAAAATTAAATTGTAAAATTTGAAATTATTTATATATATTAATTTATTTAAAAATACACAACACTCCTCTAAAGATGGCTAACCTTGCTAAAAATACACAACACTATTTTAATATGTATAAAAAAATTATATGTATATATATTTTTGTAATCAAATATGTGTGTCTGTGTGTGTGTATATATATATATATATATCTGTGTGTGCCTATGCACGCACGCGTGTGTATATCTTATTTGGCCAGAAAATATATATATATATATATTAATTTATTTGTTTGTTTAAAATACACAACACTATTTTACTATGTATAAACAATATATATATATATATTATAAAAAAAAATCTATAAACGTATACATATATGTATACATGTATGTATGTATGTGTATTTAAATGTTATTTGGTTGGTAAATTTTTCTTAAACAAAACTAATTTTTGTGAATAGAATATATTTATATGTATAGAATAATATTAAAAGTAAATACTGTATTAAATAATAATTAATTTATATATATTGTAGTTATTTATAAATTATGCTTTCGGCTAGAGAATATTTTTTTCTAAATTTTTAATTATTGCCGAAATATATTCTATTAATTTAATTATATATATATATATATATATATTAACAAACTAAATTAAATTATTTTAGGGTTTAAAAACAGTAAATATTCATTTAAGCACAAAAAATATTTAATATATTTAATAATTATTATTTACATATACATGATGATTTATGGATGAATAAAGTATTTACTTAATTTTCTTATCATTTCTTATTTAAAAATTTGATTTTAAAATAATAAGTTCATGCAAATTAATTATTTAAAATTGTTAAATGCATTAATATTTAAATGGGACAATTGTTACACATATAAAATGGTTATAAAGAGTTAACTACATATAAATATGCAAAAAGAGGATCACCTTTCTTGAGTTTACCAAAGAACCACACTATGATATATTGGTCTCCTAAATTTTTGAATCAGCACTACGGTTGCTAGCAGACGATGCTTCAGCATTGGATCTAGTTGTATTTTCAATGTATGTGAATTATAGTTGGAAAATGGAGTTATGGGACAGGGAAGTAGTAGCCATGAATGGAAAGAGAGGAGACAAAAAGTCTAAAGAAAATGGAGGCTATTGATTTGAATATATAGTGAGATCTAGGAACAAATATCTTCCAACAATATCTCTTACCAATTCACAAAACCAAATAGATACTTTTCCCATCTTTCTTGCCACATGGATTAGAGTCCACAATGGACTAAAAATGTCACTTATCCATTAACAATTTATTCAATTTAAATTGTTATCGATATCGTATATCGATATACACGTATATAACTATTATATACACATCCAATAAATTAATAATGGCACCCAAAATTTATAGTGGTAGCTCCATTTTACTAAAGACATCCCACGTAATAAATTATAATTAATATCATAAATATTAATTAATTTAATTAATTTACTACTATATAAATCAATTAAATCAAACGGTGTTTTAGAGACTGAATAGATTCGAGTGTGCGACTCACAGGTATGAATTTAGCTAGTAATTAATATTCAAACAATTTAAATACAAATATTTACACGTCACCTTAGCTGATGGCGTGACAATTTGACTTAATTTATCGTTTATAAATCTCATCGATAAAATCCAATTTTACAAATTCAAGCGACATCTCTTAGTAATGATTAATTACATCAATTATCTTGGTCAACACTATATCACATAAGGACTTGTGGAATTTGGTTTTAGCCAAAATTCCAATATCGTTCACATTCTCGGTTAATCCATAAACAAAGTTTTTGATTTAATAATAACATTTATTATTAACTACTCTAGCCATGGACTTTGACTTTGAGTTGACCATGATACTAACCTCATGCAACCGAGGAGACGAATTCTCTGTTAAATAGTGTTTCACTTCCAATGCTTCAACTCATACCCAACTATTGTCATTCTATGGAAACCATGCCACTATTTAACTATAATCAAGGTGGAGTCTCCATGTTGAAGTTAAACAGTATTCTTAATTGGAGAGAACCATGTAGTATCATCACTCAATATTTCCTATTTGATCTAGCTGTTATTAACCAATAGAAAACCCTCAGACGAGTTATTCCATAGTTATCCAATAACTATCGGTACGTAACCCCTTGGTGCCTCTAACAGCCATGAATAATACACTGCCCAATATTTGTAGAGCGTCACACACTTTGGTCTCAATGGATGCATCGATATCTTTTTTCGAAGCATCTTGACTAGGAATATTTAAAATATTATGTTATTCTACATTGTGATAATTTTCTCATGATTACAACGGTTTGTAATAATTATCACATAACATATTATTTAAGGGTTTTCTACTTAATATACTTTAAATTAAATACTTAATTAATTATATCACTATATAACAAAGTATATATTACAAATCAAATACATTCATTATGAACAAGATTGGTATCGAGTTAGATATATGTAACAAATTACATAAATGCCCCTACGATATACCCTTAACTCTATCAAGTGAGTGCCATGTTACATGAGCATACATAGTTGAAAGTAGCAATAGTGATACTTCTTGCGATATCCTTGTAAGTAATGTTAAGCCTTGGAATATGGATTCTGGTGTTAGATTTCACATATGTGGTGTTGTAAGGCGTTTTCCTCTTATGAGAAAATCGTCGACATGATTAGAACTGCCAATGGAATAGAGCAACTAGTTTTTTGTAATGGATATATCCGGTTTTGTATGCATGATGGTGGGGTTAAAGAGGTCTCACGCATGAGACATGTACCTACTAGTTCACACAATCACATTTCTCTTGGTCACTGGGATCGCCGTGGTTGCACTTATGAGACATGAGGTGAAGTTTTGAATGTGATGAAGGATGGTCATATTGTGATGAGAGGAGTATTGAATGATGGAAATCTTTATAGACAGGTTCTGTAGTCAACAATAGGAAGCGAGTAATAGTTGGCGAGTTTAGTCTACACGTAAGTGATGAGGTTAATCTATGTAGTGTTTATGATGATCATGTTAAATACTTTTTCCAAGGGTTTTCATGTTGATGGTGCTCGAAGTATCGATGGTGATCATGTGATGAGTGTCAAGTTTGGAAATCCATTAAGACTGTTCAAGGGTCTTTGTGGTATTACAAATGGTTTTAAGGCCGAATGGTGTATCTAATGATGGGAGATGCATCACTTATAGGTAATGGTAATGATTTGTGATTTTGTGTGAATGAGAAGAAGGGAATTATGATTATTCAAAATATGGTAAGTTTGGTGTCTTATTTTATTTGATGCGGTCACTTTCGTATTTTTCACCTTGAATAAGTGATTTGGTCGAAGGTGGAGATCGAGTGTGTGTTGAAGATATGTGATTTTGAATCAAGGTGGAATGTGAAATTTTATGCGATACAAATCACATTTAGAAGAACAAATATATATATATATATATATATAAAGAAAGAAAGAGTAAAATTTTGTTTAATTAATAAACATATATGGATATGTATATTTCTTCCTTTAATTAGATTAATCGATTTATTTTTTACCATATACATGTTGACTTAATCATCGAGTAATTGATTATTATAAATATAGTTTTCATTCTTTATCATATAGAGTTCGAAAAAGTGTATAAAATATTTATTGTTTCTCTTTTTTTTTTCAATTCTGTTATTCTTCTCAAAGTCATTGCCATATAGATTAAGACCCTATTCTCTATTAGGTAATTGATTCTATTTTTGTTTTGTTTACTTTTATTTTCTATATTGTAAACAATTGTTTTTGCAAATCAACATAGAGGGTGATTGGATGAAATCTCATGTATTGGTTCTTTTTAATTAGTTTGTGCATTTAGAACTATCATCATTATTGTTTGTATTTAATTATTGTTATTTTTTATCTAAGATTATCCCTTTATGACCTGGATGATATAAGATCTTTGGATAAACTTATGTAGCATAATTATCTATTTTTGGGTTTTACGTAACAAAAATCCTAAAATGATGTAGAAAGGTGGTTATATTTGAGTCAAGGTGTAGCGCTGAAATTATGCAGTTCAAATAGTGTTAGGGTTCATATGTGTAAATAGGAATGACGGTTTAAAACTGGAATAGTTCCACATCGCTAAAATTTGATGTAGATGTGATGTATAAATATGGATTGGTAGACACGTAACATTGGGAATTCTTTTTATTATAACGAGTACATATGCACGCCCAGGTAGGCCTGCATTTAACCACAATGTGCATTTTTATTTGTACCCGTGGAAGTAGATTTGATAGTAGCATCCCCACATTTGAATGCCGCCTAGGCAGAACCCGCTATTTTTTTGTTCAGACTGCAATAACTTCTTCATACTAACTCGGAATCAGGTAAAACTTCGACTGATGAACTCCTACCTAAATCATAGACAATATGGTACACTCGGATACTTTATCTTGTGAACGGACACTGTAGTTCTCCAAGGGGACTGAGAGTACTTAGAAAATAACATGGCACAACATCCTCTTATTTGAACTCCGCCTAGTGCAGAAGCCGCTATTTTTTTTATTCAGACTGCTATATTTTATTCATAATAACTCGCAATCCGGCGAGACTTCGACAGATTAACTCCCACCTAAATTACGGACAATATGAAACACTCGGATACTTCATCTTATGAACGCACACTGTAGTTCTCCATGGGGACTTACAGTTGTACTTAGAAAATAACAGGCTACCACATCCTCATATTTCAGTTTCGCCTAGTGCAAAAGCCGCTATTTTTTTGTTCAGATTGCAATAACTTCTTCATACTAACTCGAAATTAGGCGATACATCGACCGATGAACTCCCACCTAAATTACGGACAATACGGTATAGTTGGATACTTCATCTTGTGAACGCACACTGTAGTTCTCCATGGTGACTGACAGTTGTACTTAGAAAATAACAGGCTATATCCCCACTTCAACGCTCACTGTAGTTCTCCATGGTGACTAATAGTGGTACTTAGAAAATAACAGGCTACATCCTCATATTTGAACTCTGCCTAGGAAAAAGCCGCTATTTTTTTGTTCAGACTGCAATAACTTCTTCATACTAACTCGGAATCAGGCAAAACTTCGACCGATGAACTCCCACATAAATTACGAACAATATGGTACACTCGGATACTTCATCTTGTGAACGCACATTGTAGTTCTTCATGGGGAATGATAGTTTACTTAGAAAATAACATGCTACCACATCCCCATATTTGAACTCCACCTAGTGCAGAAGCCGCTATTTTTTTTGTTCAGTCTGCAATAACTTCTTCATACTAATTCGGAACCCGACGAGACTTCGACCGATTAACTCCCACCTAAATTACGGACAATATGGAACATTCGTATACTTCATCTTATGAATGCGCACTGTAGTTCTCCATGGGGACTGACAGTTGTACTTAGAAAATAACGGGCTACCACATCTCCATATTTGAACTCTGCCTAGTGTAGAAGCCGCTATTATTTTTGTTCAGACTGCAATAACTTCTTCATACTAATTTGGAATCCGACGACACTTCGACCGGTTAACTCCCACCTAAATTACGGACAATATGGAACACTCGGATACTTCATCCTGTGAATGCACACTGTAGTTCTCCATGGGGACTGACAGTTGTACTTAGAAAATAACAGGCTACCACATCCCCGTATTTGAACTCCGCCTAGTGCAAAAGCCGTTATTTTTTTTGTTCGGACTGCTATATTTTCTTCATACTAACTCGGAATCCGGCGAGACTTCGACAGATTGACTCTGTTATCCCACCTTTTGGCAAGACCGTGACACCAAGAACTTGACTAGAAACCAAAGACAGCTCATCCAAGAAGATTGACTATACGCAGGCTCACTATGGATATCGACAAATTTTGCCGAGTCAGGATCGAGCCTTAATTGATATGACACAACAAGCGAAGCTATGAGAGTTAATGTTCCAAAGTTCAGGTCAATCCGAGTTCGTATGCTCAAGTTACGATCAATGCAAAATTGGATAAAAACAGCCCCTGTTAGAATCGCTCAGTTCGACTCGCTCCACTTCGACTCGCTCCGCTTCGCCTCCATCTTCGACTCGCTCCACTTCGACTCGCTCCATTCGAATACATCTGGGAAGCCTACTTCAACTCGCTCCACTTTGACTCGCTCCGCTTCGCCTCCATCTTCGACTCGCTCCACTTCGTCAACTTCGCATCCATCCGAAGATTTCTACTTCTTGTCCATCAATGTGAAGCAAGGCACAGTAGTCAATACGAATAAACGCCACGTCACCAAGTCAAACAGAACCGATCGAACGAAGAGCGAGTCGAAACAAGAGCGAGTCGAACGAAACAGCCAACCGAGAATCTGAATTCGTATCGATCATATCTCCTAATCTACAAGTCCAAATGCTATGAAATTTTCACGGAAGACTACGTTGTGAGAAATGCAGATTAAGGATCATAAGGCTAGAATTAACACTAGAGGGGGGGTGAATAGTGTTTTAAGAAATTTGTTAATCTATTTGAGTTTATCTTACTTTATTAACAATGTATACACTAATCAGACATAGATATGAACACAGAATCAAACACAGATGCAAATATAAAGTAAAAGAAGTAAAGGAAAGAACACACCGGATTTTATACTGGTTCGGACTCTACATCCAGTCCCGCACAACTAAGTACGGATTTCCTTTCAAAAGCAATTCAACAATTACAACCCTCGATTTCAAGGCTATGAGGTACACTCTCCAGAATATCAATCCTCTGGGTAGGGATACTTGATTTACCGGGCAACAAGTTCACCCAATTGATTTCCAGGGCTACAATCACACCTTTTCTCGCTTGATTGATTTCAAAGGCTACAATCACACCTTTTCTCGCTTGATTGATTTCAAAGGCTACAATCACACCTTTTCTCGCTAATATATTACAAAGAAATCTATAACTCTGAATAGCACTGAGAACCTTGTAGAGATAGTGATGTAGAATCAAACTAGAAGTAATCGAGTATGATTCGATGTTGATTTCAGTAGAGTAATGGTATGATTTTGTAATAAGAAATGTGGAAGATGAAGAGGAGTGAAAACCAGAAAAAAGTCATTAAAAATTTGTTGAAACTGACCCCTATTTATAGAAAACCAACAGTCATGACCATTCATGAAGAGTTATGGCGAATAGACACTTCTTTTGAATTTTGAATTTGAACTTCAACTATCACTATGTCGACATACTACCTAGGGGCATGTCGACATCCCTCAGCCAAAAATGATAATTTGAATTTCTATAAAAAACAATATTTATCTTATATAAAAACTATTTAAAACTTTATAAATATACTTGAATGTAGTTGAAATTCATAAGTAAATATAAAGAACAATATATACATAATTTAACTATAATTTTATATTTAAATCTAAGTATAAATATTAAAAGTTAAATATATTATTTGAAAAGACATTTAAAAACAGGAGTATTTTGACTTTGAAATTAAAGATGTTTTGAGGCTAAAATTATTTTAAAATCGGGATAGAGAATTTTGAATCTTTTAAAAGGAAAGTTTTGAAATCATTTTAAAAACAAGATAATTTTGTAAAATCATTTGAATTAAAATTAGAGGATACAAAACAATGTCCCACTAGATTTTCGTAGGTTCCATCCTACTTAGGGTTCCATCCCTTTAACGGGCTCGAAGTGGATTCCATTCCACGAATAAATTGGATATTAAGATGCCAGTGCTTTTCTACGAGTTTTAACAAATATTCCTAATAAAACAGACTTAGCCTTGAACTCTTGATAATCTTGATACTCATGAGTCTTCTATCTCTGTATCTTGAATCTCTATACTGTACAGTCTTCATTCTTGATACCTGCATGGTTAGATTCTGCATATACATATATATCTAAACTTGTAATGTTAGTATTTATATTTTATAATCTATTCTAAGGTTGTTGTCATCAAAACCATAATCTCAAGGACTAACAATCTCCCCCTTTTTGATGATGACAACCTTTGTTTATAAAATATCACTTCTATCCTAATAACTCCCCCTAAAACTAACAACTCCCCCTTAATCTATGCCTAACTACTTTATTTTATACTTCTCCCCCTTTGTCATCAACAAAAACTTACTCTAAACTATATAACTCCAAACTATATAACTCTTAGTCTAATATCCTATATGATGATAGTGTTATCATCAATTCAAACTTAGTCCTAAATTACAAACTCTCCTAACTAAGAATAATAATACTGTTAATATAACATATATAAGAACACACATTTTTATTAATTATATATTTGTTTATATTTACATTTTTCGTAGAGATAGAAACAAAAACAAACAACAAATAGAAAAGGAAGAAAAGAAACTAATGTGTGTTTCTGAACATAGGAGATCTATGAATCGAACAATTTGGATAGTGGAAACAGAAATTTCCACATTGTTCGACAAGATTTCCATCTTTGTCAAAGCACACTTCGCCAACACAAACGACTTTGTCGTTGTCTTCCGCGTGCGCTTCTTCCATGGGAACTACTTCTTCTTCGCTGACCTCTTGTACATGATCTTCTGATGAGTCCTCGTCAATCAAGATTGGGTTGGCAAGATTATCCATAAGAAATTTTTGCAAATTCCTAAGGATTTTGCCTTGCCTCTCTTGTTCTTTGGCCATTCGAAGTTGCATCACTTGGATTTTAGTCATTAACTGAAGGGTATCTTTTAGAGAATCCTCTATTTTTGTTACACGAGCGAGCGTTGATTGTTAACACGGACCAGAAGTAGGCGATGGAAACAAAAAGGATGATTTTAAGTTTGATTTGGAAGAGGAGGCCATGATAAACTGATTTCAGAGAATAGACAAGAAAGAGAACAGAGAAAATGAAGAAAATTTCGAAATAGAAGAAATTTATAACCAGTTATTTAAATTTTGGTGGGAAAAGAAAATTTAAAAATAAAATCGTTATATGTCGACATGGTCATTGTATTTTTACCTTTTTAATTTATTTTGAATTAATTTTAATTATACTCGTTATTTATATTTTATATTTTAGTTAAAGAACAACTACCTAATTCTCTTCTTAATTTAGTAAATGTAGATTCATTTAAGGGTTTTGTTAGAATATTAGCAATTTGATTTTCAGAATTGATATAGTCGAGAGTAATTACTTCTCTACTTATACTATCTTTGAGAAAATGGTGTCTGATATCAATATGTTTAGTTCGAGCATGATGAGTAGGATTTTTAGATAAATTTATTGCACTAGTATTATCACAATAAATTGGCGATTTTGAGATATTTAGTCCAAAATCTCTTAAAGTTTGTTGCATATATATTACTTGAGAACAAGCCAAAACAGCAGAAATATACTCTGCTTCAGTTGTTGATAAAGAAACTGTATTTTGCTTTTTTACTAAACCAGGAAACCAGAGAATGTCCCAAAAAGTGACAAGTTCCACTTGTACTTTTTCGGTCTGATTTATAACCAGCGTAATCAGCATCACAGTAAGATATTAAATCAAATGAATCATTTTTAGGATAAAATAAGCCATAATCAGAGGTGTGTTTAATATATATTATGATACGTTTTACAGCTTTTAAGTGAGTTTCTTTAGGATGAGATTGATATCTTGTATAGAGACATACACTATGCATGATATCAGGTCTACTAGCAGTGATATAGAGTAGTGATCCAATCATTCCTCTATACAACTTTTGATGTAACGACCCTGAAATTCAGACCCAGTTTAAAATTTTTAAATCGTTATTTGATGTGAAAATTCAAATTTTCACAAACAATTTCCGTTGCTATCCAAACTTCACGTTTGGAATACGTCTTGATAAACATAGGCGTACGCCAAATTTCGTTGAGAAATACTGAAGTAAGATTTGTTCGCGTTTAATTACATATCAGTTCATTTTAAACGCGAAAATTTTTATCTTCCGAACTTGAATATTTTTACATGGAAAAATTCTAAACCATCTTCTGACAAAGACGTCATTTTTCGTTTTTCAAAATTCGGTCATCTTAAGCTCCGTCGATCTTATTCTTCGGCGTTTTTATTGCATTTTCTGTAATGGAAAAAATCGAATTTTATAAAACTAATTATTCCGCTTATATCTTCATACCGTTGGATCCGTCTCGTCGCGCTGATCAAAACGGTATATTGGTTTGTGTCATTCAGAGTTTGGAGTTAGAATTTACAAACAGTTTATCGGTTGAGAAACCGTTCGGCACAAATATCAAATCAGTGTCTAATGGGCTGCATTGGGTTGAGAATCGAGGCACATCTGGTCAGCAATCATTCTTGAAAAGCCAACAGCCTTTTGTTACCGAGACAATTAATTAAGCCTTTTGAGTCCCAAAACCATCATCAATTCTGTACTATTTCCCATACACCTGGTTCCAATTCCTAATTCAAAAACCATTCTCTAGACCATTCTGTACGTTAGCTCCATTTTCCCTTCCTCCCTCAGTTCTTCTTTCCTTCTCCTGGTACGTATTTTACTTTTCTTTTTTTTCTTTTTTTGCTTTCCATTGCATGAAACTCCCATTCCACTGCCCTCTTTCCCATGGAACCACCATCTCCACCAGTCCCCTGCCCACTGCCTCGCTAGCCACCAGCCTGCCGACATGCCAACTCCATGCGAACCCAAACCCACGCACCAGCCTCCCCAACCTCCAGCTTCCGCCACTGGACCCCAACCGAGCCACCACGCTGCCCACATCCACCTACCAGAGCCGTTCCCTCCGCCAACTCAGTCCCCACCAGCAACCGCCTGCCCACACCCGCACCCATGCCCTGCCTGACCTCGCCCTGCCTCCGTTCGCCACCACCAGCCTGACCCCGTCTGCCTCCCACTGCCACGCCTGCCCAGTTCCGCCGCCCACTGGCTCCCCTACCAAACCAGCCCCGCCGCCTGCCTCCCTACCGAACCTGACCCGTCCAACCTGACCCACTCCAGCAGCCCCCTGCCTCCCACGCCTACACCAGGTCCACCGCCTGCCACTGCCTCCGAACCCTGCCAGCACCCCCGCAGACCATCACATCTCCAGCCACCACCCACTGTTCGCCAACTGCCAGCAGCCGGTCCCCATGCCACTGCCTCCGAACCCTGCCAGCACCCCGCAGGCCATCACATCTCCAGCACCACCCTAGCAGCCCCACTATTCCAGACCAACGCCCAGCCAGCCGAACCACCAACAGCCCACTGCCGAACCCACTACCCAGCTGGCCACACGCGTTGATTCGCCAAATGTTGGTCATCGTCTTGTCCGGAGATAGTGTTTGCTGTTATATATTGCGTATAGCGTTGTTTATATTTTGTCTAGTTATTAATATACAGCGTTGTCTTGTATTTTCAGCTGCTGATCCGGAATCTCAAGCCTAGGCCTCGTCTATTTTGTCATCATATCCTGCTTCTTTGATTGGTATGAATATATATGTACAATCTATATATATATCTTGTATTGAACAAATTGTAATTGAATTATTATTCGCTTGCAGTTTGTTGTTCGTTAGTGTTGTGCTTGTTCGTGCCTCTTATCTATCGTCTTCGTGCTTCATCGTCAAACTTCTTACCACGCAAGGTGAATATTTTCTATTCACGACTCAAAAATCTATTATACTATGATAATTAGATGTTGGATGTTATGAATGTTAATTTGGACGTTAAATTGATTGAACGTTAAAATTGAATTGAAGTTAGTACGTTAAATAGTTATGACGCCAAATTTGCTATGTGATATTAAATTGTTGTTATTGTAATTGATAAAAAAATTTGAAACTGAATTTGATATAGAATAGATAATAATTTCTGAATGACATATGTTGAACTTGACCCCTTTGTATGTTAAATGAATTGACACGTAGAATTAATGATAGTGACATTTTGAACCCTTGAACACCTGAAGTTGATTGAAACAAATGCCAAATGAATTATATTGTAATAATCTTTAGTCCGCATGAAATGATAGTGTGGATTCTAGAGACAATTTCATTAATTTGCATTAATAACCAATGTAAATTAATACAATCGTTTCGAGATTATTTAATAAAATGATGAAATTGATATGTATGATTGCTATTGATTGTTTAGTTACTTTGACACCATCCCAGTACTGTATACCTTGTGTTGTTAATGTCATCGGGTTGAAATGATAAATACCCAATTGAATGAATTGGCCTAGGATAGATAATTAAAATAAGAAACCGAACGGTCAACAAAGAACGTTTTGAAATTGAGACTTATTTGGAATTATGGAATGAACTTAGGAAACTGTATTGTAATTTGGTAACGTAAATATAAATAAATTTGTTTGAAATAAATAAAATGATTTTATCGAATTGAATAAATGAATTTGTTTTGAAATAAATAAAATGATTTTATTGAATCGAATAAATGAATTTGTTTTGAAATAAATAAAATGATTTTATTGAATCGAATAAATGAATTTGTTTTGAAATAAATAAAATGATTTTATTGAATGAAATAAATGAACTTGTTTGAAATAAATAAAATGGATTTTATCGAACTAAATAAATTAGATTTGTTGGAATAAAGGAATGAATTTAATTGAAATAAATGAGAACGAATTAATGTAATGAATTGAAACGGATTTGTAAATTTATTTAGTTAAACAAAGTGTTTTAACAAAGTTAATCGAAATGAGATTTAAGAAGTAAATAGGTTAGAAGATAAAGTGATTTAATTTCGAGTTTTGATAAATGAATAAACGAAGTTTTGACAAAGTGAATGTAGTAAATGAAATTGATATAGTAATGAACCTAGGAATGTAAATACGGATTTAAAGAATAAAACTTGATTTAATGAGTTGAACTAAGATTGACTATTTCATGTAATCCATGAATTTGAATTTGATCTAACAAGTGAAATGTTGATTTAACGTGAATACTTAAAATTTTGATAACTAAAGGGCTTGAACTAGAATTTCTTTTCGAAATATGATTTTAGTAATTGAAACGAATCGAATTATGAAATATCAAATTTGGAAGTCAAATTTGCAACTTGACCTTTGGATTTGATTTGTTTTAACTTTAATAAAAAGTTGACTGTTGGGTAATTAATACGTAGTTATTAAAGAGACCGGGATCGGATTATGGACATACTCTCTGTCGATACCGAAAACCACTTTAATAACTAATATACGCGAAGTGTTGATCCAGAATGAAGTGGATGGTTTTGATGAACGTGTTGACTGAAGAAAGAGAACGATTTGGATGACCCCTGACATGACTAAAACAGGAGCCGCGCCGGGCCATTGAGGATCGCCATCTCTAGCGGACACACTTCTTCGATACCTTATCTATTACTTATGTGATTCGATTTGGGTGCACCCCTTGATTTGGAAGTGTTGTTTCGCGGTGTTGGGGTGGTAGCTGCTATGCCCAACATCAGTCCGGATCAGGCAACTACTAGTATCCTAGTTGGTATCGCCTCATGTACCTTGTCATACTAATTATCCTATCGCGACAACTACGAATTTGTTTGTGTTATACCTATGGGGTATCCTCTGATAACCACCGGTTTTGGTGGGGCTTACGGTGCTGTATAGACTATGGCATTATAAACAGGTTAAGAGGTGTATGGGCCCTGCTTAACCCTACTTTGATATCTTACTTTATGGATTAGACATTATCTATTTAGCGTATTCTGTAGGTAGTTTATCGATCCCTTAATGATGTTTTTATTCACCTTTGAGTTATGGACTTTATTATATGCATTTGACTATCCTGTATAAGATTTTGAGTCCTGACTCGAGTGTTTGTTTTGCATATGCTCGGGTCAGTCTGAAGCTTTTCCGTTGCTGGTCAAGGTTGGTCGAAGATGCTGAAGGCTTAGCTTTTATCTATATCATTTTATTTCCAGTATTTGATGTACTTATGTATTGGACATCTTGTATCTCTTTTCAGTCGCTTTATGTTGAGACATTGTTGTATTCTCTGTAGTAGCTTCATGAACTACTATTATGACGATGTATTTTCCGCTGCATTATTCTGTGACTGTTCTGAGTCTGTGATGTTGTATTGATTCTCATTTACATTTATGTACTTATAATCCCATAATGTTCTATGTTTTGTATTATTTAAGTTGACAAGTGTGGATTATTGTCAATTTAAATGGTCCAAATATACAGGATGTTACATTTGATCTACACCTTTCGAGAGATCTTCTTTACTAAGGTACTCATTGGTTGCCATGGGAGTGGGTTTTCCACTCGCAGTAGTCAAACCAAATTTACTAACTAGGTCTTTAGCATATTTTTCCTGACTAATAAAAATACCATTATCTAACTGTTTTATTTGTAATCCTAGAAAAAAGTTTAATTCACCCATATGACTCATCTCAAACTCTTTTGTCATTATTTAAGAAATTCTTTATTCATTTCGAAGTTAGTTGAACCAAAAATGATATCATCTTTGTATACTTGAACTAGTTGAATATAATTTTTATTTCTTTTAATAAAAAGAGTATTATCTATTTTACCAATTTCAAAATTTGATTGTAATAAATAAGATCTTAGTCTATCATACCAGGCTCTAGGAGCTTGTTTTAGACCATATAAAGCTTTCTTAAGTTTGTACACATGGTTTGGTGAATTTTCATCTTCAAAAAGTGGTGGTTGTTCAACATATACTTCTTCTTTTACAAATCCATTTAAAAATGCACTTTTAACATCCATTTGAAATAATTTGAAATTATTATGATTTGCGAAAGCAAGTAGAATCCTAATGGCTTCTAATCTTGCTACAGGAGCAAAGGTTTCGTCACAATCTATACCTTCTTATTGAGAATAACCTTGGGCGACTAATCTTGCTTTATTTCTAACGACCTCACCTTGTTCAGTCATTTTATTTTTATAGACCCATTTAGTTCCAATTATAGTTTTATCTTCAGGTCTAGGAACAAGTTCCCAAACTTCATTTCTAGTGAATTGATTTAATTCTTCTTGCATAGCCAAAATCCATGAATCATCAGTTGATGCTTCTTTAGGATTTTTGGGTTCAATAGATGATATAAAAGCTACATTACTCATTTGAATTAGTTGATTTCTAGTTTTAACAACAGATTGCATATCTCCAAGTATATTTTCTATAGGGTGATCTTTTAAAAGTCTAATCCTTTTATTAGGATGATTTAATTCATTATTAGTTTCAGTTGACTCTTGGTTTTGAGTAATTAAATCCTCTTCATCATTTGTAATTTCAAAATCTTTTAAATTTTCATCAAACGAAACATGCATTGTTTCTTCGATAGTGTTAGATCTCAAATTAAAAACTCTATAAGCTTTGCTTCTATTAGAATATTCGATAAAGATTCCTTTGTCGGATTTAGGATCAAATTTATCCAAATTATCTTTTGTATTTAAAATAAAACATTTACTTCCAAAAATTATGAAGTATGATACCTTAGGTTTCTTTCCATTAAGAAGTTCATAAGGTGTCTTATCAGTTAAAGGTCTAATTAAAATTCTATTCAAAATATAACAGGCAGTAGCAACAGCTTCTGCCCAAAAGTGTTTTGGTAAATTACTATCTGAAAGCATAGTTCTTGCACACTCTTGAATCGTTCTATTTTTACGTTCAACTACTCCATTTTGTTGTGGAGTTCTTGGAAATGAGAAATTGTGAGTTATTCCCTTCTTATTGCAGAATTCCTCAAACTTTTCATTTTCAAATTCACCACCGTGATTACTACGAATAGTTATAATTTTTAAAGATAATTGACTTTGAATCCTTTTTGTAAAGTTTTTAAAACATTCAAAAGTATAAATTTTATGTTTCAAAAATATTGTCCATGTAAATCTAGAATAATCATCTACAATTACAAAAACATATTTACTATGATTTATTGACAGAATTTGAGATGGACCAAATAAATCAAGATGAAGTAACTCAAGGGGTTTTGAAGTTGAAATCATATCTTTTAATTTAAAGGAACTTTTTCTAAGCTTTCCTAATTGACATGCATCACATAAACTATCTACTTTAAAATTCATTTTAGGGAGACCTCTTACTAGATCATGTTTTGACAGTCTAGACAAGAGTTTGAAATTCAAATGTCCAAATCTCTTATGCCAAATCCAAGGGTCACTTGTATTTGCCAAAAGACATAGGTTATCATTTGAAACTTTCATACTAAGAATATAAATATTCTTTTTCCTAGTTCCCTCAAATATTATGGTTGAGTTATTATCTTCAATATGACATTTATCTTTTTCAAATTTAATTTTATATCCTTTATCACATAGTTGACTTATACTTAGCAGATTGTGTTTTAGATTCTTAACTAGCAAAACATTAGTAATAATAGGAGTTTCAGAGTTACCGACATTGCCGATGCCAATCACGTATCCTTTCGAGTTGTCTCCAAAGTTAACCAGTCCTCCGTCTTTGTATATAACATTATTCAGCATATCTAGATTACCAGTCATGTGTCTAGAGCAACCACTATCAAGTATCCACTTATTCCTTTTGATCTGCACAGATTTTCTATTGTGGATTGATTCCTCAATACTCATAAAGCATCTTTCCTGCACATTATAAAATTTGGGTAGACAACTAGAATTTGAATAACATTCATATGCAGACTCATGAAACAATGATGATTTAAACAATTCTAAACTAGTTTTAACAGATTTTTCAAAAATAGCCATTTTAAAACTTTTCAAAATTCAGATTATGAAACTTTTGAAAACAAAGCTCTGATACCGAATGTGAGAAATGCGGATTAAGGATCTTAAGGCTAGAATTAACACTAGAGGGGGGGTGAATAGTGTTTTAAGAAATTTGTTAATCTTTTTGAGTTTATCTTACTTTATTAACAATGTATACACTAATCAGACATAGATATGAACACAGAATCAAACACAGATGCAAATATAAAGTAAAAGCAGTAAAGAAAAGAACACACCGGATTTTATACTGGTTCGGAGTTACCCTACATCCAGTCCCGCACAACTAAGTACGAATTTCCTTTCAAAAGAAATTCAACAATTATAACCCTCAATTTCAAGGCTACGAGGTACACCCTCCAGAATACCAATCCTTTGGGTAGGGATACTTGATTTACCGGGCAACAAGTTCAACCAATTGATTTCCAGGGCTACAATCACACCTTTTCTCGCTTGATTGATTTCAAAGGCTACAATCACACCTTTTCTCGCTTGATTGATTTCAAAGGCTACAATCACACCTTTTCTCGCTAATATATTACAAAGAAATCTATAACTCTGAATAGCACTAAGAACCTTGTAGAGATAGTGATGTAGAATCAAACTAGAAGTGATCGAGTATGATTCGATGTTGATTTCAGTGGAGTAATGGTATGATTTTGTAATAAGAAATGTGGAAGATGAAGAGGAGTGAAAACCAGAAAAAAGTCATTAAAAATTCGTTGAAACTGACCCCTATTTATAGAAAACCAACAGCCATGACCATTCATGAAGAGTTATGGCGAATAGACACTTCTTTTGAATTTTGAATTTGAACTTCAACTGTCACTATGTCGACATACTACCTAGGGACATGTCGACATCCCTCAGCCAAAAATGATAATTTGAATTTCTATAAAAAACAATATTTATCTTATATAAAAACTATTTAAAACTTTATAAATATACTTGAATGTAGTTGAAATTCATAAGTAAATATAAAGAACAATATATACATAATTTAACTATAATTTTATATTTAAATCTAAGTATAAATATTAAAAGTTAAATATATTATTTGAAAAGACATTTAAAAATAGGAGTATTTTGACTTTGAAATTAAAGATGTTTTGAGGCTAAAATTATTTTAAAATCAGGATAGAGAGTTTTGAATCTTTTAAAAGGAAAGTTTTGAAATCATTTTAAAAACAAGATAATTTTGTAAAATCATTTGAATTAAAATTAGTGGATCCAAAACAATGTCCCACTAGATTTTCGTAGGTTCCATCTTACTTAGGGTTCCATCCCTTTAACGGGCTCGAAGTGGATTCCATTCCACGAATAAATTGGATATTAAGATGCCAGTGCTTTTCTACGAGTTTTAACAAATATTCCTAATAAAACAGACTTAACCTTGAACTCTTGATAATCTTGATACTCATGAGTCTTCTATCTCTATATCTTGAATCTCTATACTGTACAGTCTTCATTCTTGATACCTGCATGGTTAGATCCTGCATATACATATATATCTAAACTTGTAATGTTAGTATTTATATTTTATAATCTATTCTAAGGTTGTTGTCATCAAAACCATCATCTCAAGGACTAACATACGTGCATGCTAAAGAATGTCCACGCCAAATTTCGACTCCATTGGATGAAATATTGATCGATACGAAATTTGTTCGTATCGATCATGGATCGGACCGAAACTTCATGGGTTTGGGCGCGCAGGCCTGGTCACGTGCCAGAGAGGGTCTCCCGAGACCTGAGCGAAATACCAGCCTCCTACACCTATAAATAGACCCCCAAAGCCAACAGAAAAGGGGTTCTTCTTCTTCTTTGAATCCTCCAATGCCCAAACTCTGCCGGATCCAGATCTGAACTCCATTACTGCTGCCTATAACGAAATTCACTGTTGTAAATCATCATTAACTACTGTAATTCGTTGAATTCACTTGTAATCATCAACAAAAACATCAATAAAGCAATCAACTTCATAGTGGACGTAGGCAACACGCCGAACCACTCTAAATTCTTATGTCTCTGTGCATTTTAATGATTCTCATTTCTGAAGTTTGGAGTTTTTGTTAGATAATACTTTTTTTTCATTTAATTTCTTCATTTTATCTCTTCAAAAACTTCAAAAGAGTGTTGTGCCCAATTTTGGTACAAACAAACTCCCACCTAAATTACGGGCAATATGGAACACTCGGATACTTCATCTTCTGAACGCACACTGTAGTTCTCCATGGGGACTGAGAGTTGTACTTAGAAAATAACAGGCTACCACATCCCCATATTTGAACTCCGCCTAGTGCAGAAGCCGCTATTTTTTTTAATTCAAACTGCAATAACTTCTTCGTACTAATTTAGAATCCGGTGAGACTTCGACCAATTAACTCCCACCTAAATTACGGACAATATGGAACACTCGGATACATCATCTTGTGAACGCACACTGTAGTTCTCCATGGGCACTGACGGTAGTACTTAGAAAATAACAGGATACCACATCCCCACATTTGAACTCCGCCTAGTGCAAAAGCCGCTATTTTTTTTGTTCAGACTGCAATATTTTCTTCATACTAACTCGGAATCCGGCGAGACTTCGACCGATTAACTCCCACCTAAATTACGGACAATATGGAACACTCGGATACTTCATCTTCTAAACGCACACTGTAGTTCTCCATGGGGACTGAGAGTTGTACTTAGAAAATAACAGGCTACCACATCCTCATATTTGAACTCCGCCTAGTGCAGAAGCCGCTATTTTTTTGTTCAGACTGTAATAACTTCTTCATACTAACTTGGAATCTGACAAAACTTCGACCGATGAACTCCCACCTAAATTACGGACAATATGGTACACTCGGATACTTCATCTGATGAACACACACTGTAGTTCTTCATGGTGACTAATAGTTGTACTTAGAAATTAATAGGCTATGTTCTCATATTTGAATACTATTTCTCTATGAGATGTAAAAGGGTATATTTGGAATTTCAAAAAGACACCGAGTAAATCTATTCAATGAATTCTCTTTATTATTAGTAAAGATAAGTGTGTGCCTACTCATATGCATACGCCATGTGCAGCAGATGGGGAGCATGGTCCAATCGTCATTACACAACAAGTGGTATTAGAGTCAAAGATTGCGAACTGGCGGTGCAGACAAAACATTGCTGTCAAAGTACACCAAGAGGATGTGAATCAAGGGGAAGATGTTAGGGTTTTCTCCCATGTGTAAATAGGAACGATGTGTTGAAATTGGAATATTCCCACTTCACTAGATTTGATGGAGATGTGGTGTATAAAATATGGGTCGATAAGCATGTAACAGAGGGGATTCCTTTTGTTACAATAAGCGTGTGCCAACTTATATGCGTATGCAATGTGCAGGAATTGGAAAGCTTGGTCTGACCACCGTTATACAACAAATAGGTCTACTTAGTTATATGTCAAATCAAAGAGGAAATCAAGAGCTTCAATATGGAGAAAACCGAAGGTTAATTGAAGGTGTGATTGAGAAGTTACGAAAAAAACAATGATTATTATGCAGGCTGATTTGGGGCAGAAACTGTTCTTACATTACTAGTTGACTAATGCAAAAGTGTTGTTTCACTAGTTTGTAGCTGAAATGATTTCTTTTTTTGAACTGATTGTTTTGCTTTCTTGGATTGCTCCACATGGTATTTAATGGAACCTAGTAAATGTAGAATATCATAAAATCATACTTTCTCTCTTAATCGGAGGATAATCCACACTGAAATAATATCAATTCTATAGTCAAATAGAAATCCTAATGGAAGAAAAAATTGAAGGTCTTACCGATTGGGTGTTCTTTTGAAATCGCCTCTTATGTTTAGATTATTTGTAAAATAGTTTCGCTCTTAGTGTTCAATATCCGATAATCATATCTCTTATACTCTTGTTGATTGAAATAAAAGATGTTTGGTAGATCCGTGGAAATAAGTCATTAGGTCAAACGTCGTTAATTTTATTGTTTGTAATGTTAATTATTGTTTGTTTGTGGTGGTTAATATTGTTCGGATTGCTCTATGTAGATTTTGTGGTAATTAGTGAGCGGGCTAAATCTGTGTTCCATGGTATATTTTCACAACAAAAGACATTTAACTTCGTAGTCTAAACTACAGTACCGACCAACTGAGCCATATTACTAATTTGGAAAAATCTATCTATTATATTATACACGAAAGTTGAGTATTAATTTATATGTCCTTTTGTTTCCAAATTTCTCAAAAGTTTCCTACGTTGTCACATGTCTAGGGAATTTAATGATTCCAAACAATTTATTATCCACGCATTTGTTCTCTGTTTATTACTTATCTGTCTACCACCTATTATGAAATATAAGTTTTATCCCTTCAGTTCCATGTTTCTCTTCATATTTTGTCATCTATTAATGTTACGTGGCAGGTGTTTTCAATTATATTATTACTTTTTATACCTATAATTTATTATCTATTATATCAATATTATATATATATATATATATATATATATATATATTGAAAATTGGATCCATGTTTTTTTCATCTTCTCTCTCCACATTAATTTTAATTCATATACAAATCTCTCTTTAAGAAATTAGTTTACAATTTTCTCCTAACATATATTTTAATCTCAAACTCTCTCTAACCTATGTATTCTCCATTTTACTCTGTATTATTCGTCAACGTACAGATTGTGCTTGCATACCAAATTAACTCCAAAATGATAACCAATTGGTCGGTAATGACACAGTCGTACTATTTGATGCTTGAATATACTATTTGATGCTAAAAATATTCAAACAAAGAGACTTGTGAAATTTGATTTTATCCTATTAGATTGATATGATTGGTATATGTGGTTATTTTTGGCATGATATAAAACAAGGTAACGCGTGAGGTTGAAAATTTCATTAAACATTTGCTTTAGAGTTAATTAACTCAAGGAATTCTTGCTATGAACAGCCTTTAACATACTATACTAGTCCTCTATGGTACAACGAATATGACAATTGATGAAAAGGAAAAACAACAAAGAAAAATCTTCTCCATTTGCTACTAAAGCCGTACTTGATTTGATTCATCCCAATATTACAGACCTATAAAATGTTACTTTTGCTAACAAAATATCTTTTCTAATTTGTCATTGTAGCGATGATGCTTTGCCAAACCGCAAGTATTAGCAAGTATTGGCTAGTTCATGCATATTATAATTCTGGACAAGGACATGTTTCTTTTTCTTTGTAAATGACAGATGAATTGGATCCCATTATGATTATAATCGGCACATGTGTGCAGATACAAGAGGACGATGGAAATTTAAGATATGGAAGATGGGTACATGCGTGATGTAATAGTTGTTAAGCTAGTGCATTATTATTGTATAAAAGAAGTGGTTACTTTATTAAGCACGATTGCTAAGCGAGTGAATACTTTTCTAAAAACAAATGAAACGACTTTTCAACTTCTAGCATTTCGTTTAGATATTTTTGTCACTATGTTAGATATTTCCATTTATGTTGTTTTCCTTTGCAATTAATCCAGTAAAGCTCATCACAACAGCCGACATGGGATTTCCAATTAATTTCTTTACTACTAAATATTTTTGTGTGTCTATGTGTACACACCCGAGCATTTTCAATCGAGTGTCGATTGACAAGCAATTGACCCCCAATTGCTCTGTTGGATTACTTTGACAATCCGAAAGTTTGTCATAGTGTTATGATCAGACATTACAACAAACACTTACTGGACACTCAACTACAAACAGCATTTCATCAAACACTATAGGAAGGAAGCTTCTCAGAACACTATGTATAGCTGGGACGAAGGGAAATAACATTGAAGGGTTAGAAGAAGATACAAATACAAGACTAAGTCAACCAGAGCATGATATTGCAGTAGGAAGCTAATTTGATAACTGTGCATGTTGTGCACGTGCACACGTGTACAACCTGTTTTCAGTCAGTTTTCTTATGTAATATATTAAGTTGTCAAGGGTATTTAAGTTAAGCTACAATTATAACGGCTAGTTTGATTCAGTCTACTTGTTGAGTGTATAAATAAGGCTAAGGCTATGTAGAGATGATATGATGAATAAAACTTACATTCTTTTATCTGTGCATTTCTCTCTGCAATATTCTGATGCATTTCTTGTTTCTCCTTATATCTACTGAACTCATCTTCTAATAATTCTTGTTACTCATTCTTCTTCTTAAATCTGACATCATTTCTTCCTATATCTGTGCTCCTTCATATTGCTGCTGCAGAACCTCTTCACCCCTGTTATCCTCTGTAATCACCATCCTCCTCACTCTGATTATCTCAACCTATCCTTATTCTTCACTCTCCATGACTAACACTAGATCCCAAACCTCCAAGAACAAGGACCGTAACATATTGGTATCAGAGCCTTCTGGTGAGCACCTCACTGACCCTCACCACAAGGGTTCCTCGCAAGACAATTCTGATGACAGTGAAGATGCGCCTCCACCAATTGATTCTGTCAATATAAAAGATCTATCACAACAAGAAAAGTGGCAAAAACAAGATCTGGTTAATAATCGAACCGCTTTATCACTCAAGAAGCTAGATAAAAATACTCAAGAAATGTCCATTGAGCTATCAAAAAATACCCAGGGTATTCAAGATCTTCAAGAAATGATGGTAAATTTTTTTTCAGAAATTAAAGATATTAAATCTCAAAAATTCCCTGAAGGACTTCACAGATCAGACAATACCAGAACTTCAACCCAGCAATGCAATACTAGATCTACCATCTATATGCCATCCAGCAATATGCCACCACTCTTGTCCAGATCAGACACATTCCCTATGGATAGGTCTTCTTCCAAGCTCCCTGCTCATCCTGCAGACAACACCAAATTCAAAATTAAAATGGATTTTCCACAGTACACAGGAGAAGACAGAGTAATAGACTGGATTCGACAAGTGGAACAATTTTTTCAATATAATAAAACAGATATTCAAGAGTGGGTTCATATCTGTTCTTATCATCTCAAAAAAGAGGCATTGCAATGGTTTTACAGGTACTCCCACACTGTTACTGATTATGACCAATGGTCAGTCTTTTCTAGAGCTATCCAGGTACGCTTTAGTACTAATGATCTTGTTAGGCCTTATGATACATTTTCATCTCTTAAACAAACAACCACTGTTATGCATTATGTCAATCAATTTGAACAATTGGAAGGATTAATTGAACACATTACACCCACTCATCTTTTACAAAAATTCTTGGGAGGTTTAAATGAAGAAATTAAATTTGATGTTATAGCTGCAAACCCTATAGATTTTGATTCAGCAGTTTCTTTAGCAAAAGTTTTTGAAACAAGATGGCTTGCAAAGAGGAAAAACAAAAAGAAAACTTCTTTCAAACTTTCTACAGACAGTGCCCAGTCTGCTAGTCACCAATCTGTTTCTCCTCCTGTTGATAAGTTTTCTACATTTAAAAAATTATCACCTCAAGAATTATTATACAAGAAGAAAAATAATATTTGTTATGGATGTAATGAGAAATATTATTTTGGCCACAAATGTAAAACTAAACAAATCCATGTTATGGAGGGAATTATAGACTTGGAAAGTAATTCTGCTACTGATGATGAAAATTCTGAGGATAACTCTCCAAAATCAAAAGATGATAATGAAAATGATAAAGCTTTATTTTCCATTTCTATTAATGCCTTATTAGGTATTCCTACTCTTTATATTATCAAAGTGAAAGGAAAAATTAATAACAAAACCGTTATTTTATTAATTGATTCTGGGTCAACACATAGCTTTATTGATGATAAATTAGCACAGAAACTAAATCTACCAAGGCATCAAACAAAATCATATGAAGTTCAGGTGGCAAATGGTCAAAAGCTTCAAGGTAAAGAATTATGCTCTCAAATCTTATTACATTGTCAAGGTTGCAAGATGCCTATAGATTTATTGATATTACCAATGGAAGGCTGTGATATAGTTTTAGGAACACAATGGATGCGTGAACTTGATGAAATTTGTTTCAATTTTAAAAAACTACAGGTCAGATTTTTTACAATGGCACTGAATATAATTGGCAAGGGTTATTAACTTCTGATATTAAACATATCAATGACAAAAATATCTCAAAAGAAATAAACCATGCCAGTTTAAAGTTCATGCTTTTTACTTCATCCCTGTCTGTTTCAACAGAGTTAAATATTCATCCTATTATTCAAAACTTGCTTACTGAATTTCCTACTGTCACTTCCAACACACAATTATTGCCACCTAAAAGACATTGTGACCATCAAATTCCACTGCTACAGGGCTCACAACCTATTTGTCTTAAACCATATAGATATTCATATCATATTAAAAATGAAATTGAAAAATTAGTTCAAGAAATGTTGGCCTCTGGTATAATTAGGAATAGTAACAGTGCTTTTGCTGCTCCAGTAGTTATGGTTAAGAAAAAGGATGACTCATGGAGACTTTGTATAGATTATAGAGGATTAAATAAAATAACAATTAAAGATAAATTTCCTATTCCTCTAATTGATGACCTTTTAGATGAGCTTTATGGTTCTAAGTTTTTTACAAAACTTGATCTCAAATCGGGGTATCATCAAATTCGAATGCATGAAAATGACATCCACAAAACAGCTTTTAAAACTCATGAAGGGCACTACGAATTTCTAGTAATGCCCTTTGGATTGTCTAATGCCCCTTCTACTTTTCAAGCCCTTATGAATTCTCTTTTTAAAAAATTCTTAAGACATTTTGTTTTGGTATTTTTTGATGATATTCTGGTTTATAGCAGATCTTGGGAAGAACACATTCACCATCTACGACTGGCATTACAAGTTCTACAAGACAATCAGCTAATCATAAACCAATCAAAATGCTCTTTTGCTGAAGAAAAGCTCCAATATTTGGGTCACATAATATCAGAAAATGGTATTGCAGTTGACAAAGACAAAAATAATGCAGTATTAAATTGGCCACAACCGCAAAACATCAAGGCTCTCAGGGGTTTCTTAGGACTATCTGGCTATTACAGAAAGTTCATTCGACATTATGGAATTATTGCCAAACCATTAACTACAATGCTAAAGAAAAATTCATTCTATTGGACTGATGACGCAACAGAAGCTTTCTACAAATTAAAGACTTGCCTTATCAATCCTCCAGTCCTTGCCATGCCAAACTTTAATAAAGATTTCATTATTGAATGCGACGCTAGTGGATCAGGCATTGGCGCTGTTCTACTTCAAGACAATAAGCCACTTGCTTACATAAGCCAAGCATTACAAGGAAAAAACTTACAGCTTTCAACCTATGAAAAAGAACTTCTGGCATTACTATTGGCAACAAAGAAATGGTCTCAATATCTGATTGGTAGAAAATTTACTATTAGAACTGATCATCAAAGCCTCCAATATTTATTGTCACAGAAATTAACTACAGGAATACAAGCAAAGTGGTTGGCTAAACTACATGGTTATGATTATAAAGTAGAATATAAAGTTGGCAAGGAAAACATTGTCGCAGATAGTTTATCGAGAATACACGAAAACCCATCAACTCAGGCTATCTCTCTGGTGCAAGCAGACTGGATAACTGAACTTAGAAATGAAGTCCAACAGAGCCCTTTCTATGAAATCAAGAAAGAAAAAATTCTAAAGGGGGATTTACGGGCTGATAAATACAAAGTTGTCGACAATTTGATTTTTTATAAGGGGAGAATACTCTTGGATCATAGGAACAACTCTTTACTAAATATACTACTTTCTGAATTTCACTCTTCACCTCTGGGAGGGCATGCAGGCGTGAAAAAAACAAAGAAAAAATTGTCAAAAATCTTCTTTTGGAAACATATGAAATCTACAGTGGAAAACTTTATCAAACATTGTGATGAATGTCAACGAGCAAAATCTGAAAATATTCCTTACCCTGGTCTTCTGCAGCCATTACCAATTCCAGATCGTGTATGGACTGACATTTCAATGGATTTCATTACCCATCTTCCTAAAAGCAATAAATCCACGGTGATTTATGTAGTAGTTGACAGACTTTCCAAGTACGCTCACTTCTTTGCCTTACAACACCCATTCACAGCAAAGCAGGTTGCTCAAGTATTCTTTGATGGAATTTTTAAACTTTATGGTATGCCTGCAACAATAATAAGTGATAGAGATTCAATTTTTCTTAGCAATTTCTGGCAAGAACTCTTCACCTTACAAGGCTGCACACTCAAATATAGTTCGTCTTACCATCCACAAACAGATGGCCAAACTGAAATTATAAATAAAATATTGCAAAATTACCTTAGATGCTTCATCTGCCACAAATCAAAGGACTGGACGAACTGGTTGACTCTGGCAGAATTCTGGTACAACACATCTTGGAAAGAATCTACAAAATTAACCCCTTATGAAATTGTTTATGGAAGGCAACCTCCTACACTTCTAACATATGTCCCTAACACAGCAAAAGTACAACAAGTGGAAGAACAATTATTTTCTAGGGATATTACCTTGCAATTTCTGAAGGATAATTTACTTCTGGCGCAACAAAGAATGAAGAAACAGACTGATTCACATAGAACTGACCGACACTTTGACATTGATGATTGGGTATTTTTAAAACTTCAACCCTATAGACAAATTTCAGTCAGTTCATCTACTACTACAAAGCTATCTCCCAAATACTATGGTCCCTTCAGAATTTTACAAAAAATAGGTGAAGTTGCGTACAAACTGGATCTGCCTCAAACAACGAAAATTCACCCAGTTTTCCATGTCTCTCAACTGAAAAAGAAATTAGGCTCACACATAATTGTACAACAAGATATACCATCTTTTACTCATTCAATGGTTGATGAGCCAGAAAGCATACTTGACAGACGAATAGTCCCAAAAAACAACAAACCAATTGTTCAAGTACTTGTCAAGTGGAAACATAAAACTCTCACTGATGCTACTTGGGAGGAATACTGGGATTTGAAAAGGAAGTTCCCTACATTAGACCTTGAGGCAAGGTCTCTTTTTGAAGGGGGGAGGAGTTGTTATGATCAGACATTACAACAAACACTTACTGGACACTCAACTACAAACAGCATTTCATCAAACACTATAGGAAGGAAGCTTCTCAGAACACTATGTATAGCTGGGACGAAGGGAAATAACATTGAAGGGTTAGAAGAAGATACAAATACAAGACTAAGTCAACCAGAGCATGATATTGCAGTAGGAAGCTAATTTGATAACTGTGCATGTTGTGCACGTGCACATGTGTACAACCTGTTTTACAGTCAGTTTTCTTATGTAATATATTAAGTTGTCAAGGGTATTTAAGTTAAGCTACAATTATAACGGCTAGTTTGATTCAGTCTACTTGTTGAGTGTATAAATAAGGCTAAGGCTATGTAGATATGATATGATGAATAAAACTTACATTCTTTTATCTGTGCATTTCTCTCTGCAATATTCTGATGCATTTCTTGTTTCTCCTTATATCTACTGAACTCATCTTCTAATAATTCTTGTTACTCATTCTTCTTCTTAAATCTGACATCATTTCTTCCTATATTTGTGCTCCTTCATATTGCTGCTGCAGAACCTCTTCACCCCTGTTATCCTCTGTAATCACCATCCTCCTCACTCTGATTATCTCAACCTATCCTTATTCTTCACTCTCCATGACTAACACTAGATCCCAAACCTCCAAGAACAAGGACTGTAACACATAGCAATCTAGAAAATTGAAGGTTTAGCCGGCCCGGCTTTATTATGGTCGGCTAAGCCTTCCTTTGGGGCAAGGCCATTCAAATGACCATTGCCACTTAGCCGGCTATAATAAAACCGGTTAAGTGCAAACGGTCATTTAAATGGTCGTTGTCTATCCCTCTCCTTCCCTGTCTATATAATTTACCAATTACAAAATTTTATTTGCAAAATTTATTTTACATTTCTTATTCTTTTAAACAAATTATCTTCAAACAATCTCATTAATGTCCAAAAATCTAGAAGGAAAATATCAAAAATCTTCATCTGCTAGATTTCTATCTCAACTCAGATCCGATAATCAGAATCCGACTCAATTCAATCAGAATACGTTCAATTCTCAACATAGTCAAAATCAATACCATTCTCAAAATTCTCAACAACAAAATTAAAATTAAAATTTTGGTTTTGCCTAATAAACTCCAAATTTGTACCATCCACAACAAAATCAGAATTTCTTCCATTCTCAATAAGATTCGAACCATTACCAAAATTCTCAAAATTGAGTTATTCGCAGAATAGTTCATTTCAACAAAACTATAACTATATTCAAAACTACGTATTTCCCAATAACCAACAATGGTCAGTATTGCCTTATCGTTCACACAATTTATCAAAAAAAATCTCAATAATCAATTTGGAAACAACATATGTGGAAACCAAGAAACCCAATTCGATGACAATGAAACTGCCGAAGAAGAAGATGTTTATAGGAATTCTAATTTGTCTTCCGCTCTAGCTTGGGAAAAGCAAACAACGAGAATCAACATTAATGGATCTCCAAATGCGGGACCAAAAGCCGCCAAAATTGTTAAATGGTCGTCGGACGAGCAAGTTGAATTAGCATTCTGTTGGGTTGAAAGAAAAGTACGAGCCAAAGTGAAAGTTCTTTTTGGAATTCTGTAATAATTTGTTCAACCATCGAAGTTCAAATAGTCTTTCAAGAACTGTTGATTCTTTGAAGTAGTCTTGGAAAAGAATAAATGCCGCTTGTCAACGTTGGAAAGAAATAATGGTCGGACTGCATTCAAGACAACAAAGTTGAGCAAACGAGATGGACCTGGTAATGATTTTAAATTTGTAGTTCAAATTATCAAGTTCTATGTTTTATTCTTCTTATAGTACTTCATCAACTACAGCTCAATCAAGCAAATGCAATGTATATGTCTGAACATAATAATCAACCGTTCAACATGCACCATTGTTACGACATACTCACAAAAGTGGAAAAATGGAGTCGAGTGGGATAAGAACACTCAGTGATGCGCTTTCTTCCTAGAAAGATGAGCGATGGATCTACCCCTGGTAGTTCTAATTTACATGAAGACACCCCCTTCACAACTAGTACAGGTGGTAGGCCTCCGGGGAAGTACAAGGGGAAGAAAAAACCCGCCATCGATTACTGTTGCGACTTTTCTATTGATTAGAAAAACACAAATTTTAATAAATTCTGCAAGCGCACAGGCGTGTAGTATGCAGGTCGAACACAGGGAATTGCGTTTTAAAACAATTGAAATTCATTTTTAAATCTTAGGCGTGTTAAACAAATTCGATGATGGTTTTGATCGGATAAATAAAACAATAATAAAAGCAATCACCCTGAGATTCCAAATTTCACTGAAACTAATCAACGAAATTTACTGTAGAATTCAGAGTAGAAATAAAAAGTACGGAAGGGAAATAAACAGAGTAAACAACTGGAAATCAAACGAACTGTATTTAAATTACTGAAAAGAGTACTAAAACAAAAATAAACAGACTGCTAAAACTAATTAACAAATCTGTCCATGCTCTGAAATAAATAACATTGCTGAAAAAATAAACTAGAAGAAAGAAGTGCTGGGTAAGAGATGATATCCTCTGGTTGCTATCTCGTTCTCTATTTATAGACTTTCGTTCCCCAAAATAAGTCTTGTTGCCGAAAATATATGTGGCCACGTTTGCTTTGAATTGGTTTGCCCTTGAATATATCAAACTTGAGTTGCACGTAGTCATTGTTTGAATTGGTAAAAGAAGTAGTCTGGTGGCATTCACATGACTATGCTGAGCTTTGAAATTGGAGAATAATGTGGCCACGTCATTGCTTGAAAAATATATGCTAAACATTTGGTTGGTCCACATTGCTTGAATTAACCATATTCGGTCCATGCTTTGAATTGAACACGTGATGGTGAGCTGTTACTTTGAATTATTTTCTTATGACTTGTTGAATTGCCAGCACGTAGCCTTGCTTTAAACGTGAGTTTCTATGTATTTCTTTATGAACTGAAGTCCACGTGATGCACTTTGAACCATATGCTGAAGTGAAAACGTGAACTGACTCATTTCGCATAAATTGAAGCGTGACATTGCTTTGATTTATTTGGTGCTCAAAATGTTGCACTTCATGCGGCTTGTCTTTTGAACCTAAGGACGCCACAACCGATTAATTTAAACGTTGCACTTCGGAATCTATAATCTGCAAAACCACAACAAGATACCCGTATAATACCGCTTTATTAAAATAAAAATATATGAAACAAACGGTTTAAAATGCAGAAAAATACGTTCATCAAATACCCCCACACTTGAACTTTATTTGTCCTCGAATAAACAAGAAAATAAAAACTAACTAAATCCTTTTTCGTAGGAAACACGATTGCATTGAGCGTATGCAACAAGCCGTTAAACCTCTAGGTGTCCCTAGTAGGACGAGTGGTGTCTCGTGAGGGTTTTCAGCGGATACTACCCACAAAATCCAAATGCAGTATGTGATGATTCTATTATACTACATGAATGCAAAATTTTAAACAAATGGAGACTCGATTTACTTCATAACAACAAAATAATGTATATCGGTTTGAGTCAACTTCTAGAAATTTTTTAGTTCCTCGCTAATCACAAATTTCAATATAACTCAAGTTTTCATACATTAGATTCTAGTTTGGCCAGTTATTTCGGTTGATAACATAGTGCAGCCATGAAATAAATTCTTTATTGTTAATCACAGTTTTTTTCAAAATGGTATTTTTCATTTCCATTTGTATAACAAGCCAAATCAATAAAGACAAGAAGTGTTTGGGTTTCAATAGCTTAGTCTCTCTTTATTAATTTTTTATATATATACACCTAACTTTTGGACCAAGGTATACCACCCATGCACTGCCTCGCGGGCTTACGTGAGAGTTGGGACAGAGCTTGGCGGATTGTGCAAACCGACGCTGACTATGTCAGAAAAGGTCGGTAATCCTTAGGTGATTATTTATTTAATTTCTTTATACACCTAACTCAGAATGCTGAGGCCAGATATACCATCCATGCACTGCCTTGCGGGCTTATGTGAGAAGAGTACAGAGCGTGGCGAGTGAACACACTTTCATAAGTGTGTACACCTATTGACTGTAGGTGTTCTTAAATCATCATTTTTTTTTATAAAATGAACTGAAGAGAGTTATGCAAATCAACTTAACACCACTTAATTTCAATGATTTGAAATGTCAACGCATGTACTTTAAATCTACCATTTTTTTAAACAAAGACTACAATTTAGAAAGGATTTCATAACCATCACCTACGAATCTCCCTATATACTAACCTCACTATTATCGCTTGTAATTCAACTTTTCATTATATTTTACATTTGAAATTAGCGATTCACAAAAAATTTCATTAATTGACTTCAACTGTTTACTTACTTTGTCTTGACTAGTTAAAAATAAATCAAAGTCCTGAAAATAATGGAAAATGAGATGAAGCTTGAAAAAAAAAATGAAAACAAATAATGAGATGATTTTTTTTTTTGAAGTGATGCCACACTATGAAATATGAACAAAAAATATGAGATATGCGCCCCCCCACACTGGAAAGAGACAGTGTCCCAACTGTCAAATGGAATGCACATGCACATGAAAAAAAAAAACTAAAAAGAAAAACTAAAAGAAATACAACCTGATATGTACAAGATAGTGAGTGGCTCATGCCGAATAGCTAGGTTCGTGGAGATCCACGAACTCGTCGTCCTCGTTCTGTTCGAACTCTAGAAATGGCTTCAAGCGTTGTCCATTGACCTTTGAAATGGAACCGTCCCTAGGATTTTCAATTTCAACTGCACCATAAGGGTATACGGTTTTCACAATATATGGACCTGTCCATCGAGATCTCAATTTGCCCGGAAATAAATGAAGTCTGGAATTATATAAGAGAACTTTCTGCCCTACTTCGAATGTCTTACGAAGTATGAATTTATCATGATAAAATTTAGTTTTCTCTTTATAAATCTTTGCATTTTCATACGCTTCATTTCTTAGTTCTTCTAATTCTGACAATTGTAATTTACGATGTGATCCGGCTTTTTCCATGTCAAAATTAAGATATTTGATTGCCCAAAGTGCGCGGTGCTCGAGCTCAGCGGGTAAATGACATGCTTTTCCAAAAATTAATCGGTAGGGTGACATTCCTAGATTGGTTTTAAAAGCTGTGCGAAATGCCCAAAGAGCATCTATCAATTTAGATGACCAATCTTTTCTATTTGAGTTCACTGTCTTTTCAAGAATTTGTTTGATCTGTCTGTTGGAAATCTTGACTTGACCGCTAGTTTGTGGATGATATGGAGTAGATAGTTTATGCGTGATAGAGTATTTCTTAAGAAGAGATTCAAAAGCACGATTACAGAAATGAGAACCGTTATCACTTATGATAGCTCGAGGTGTACCAAAACGAGAAAATATGTTTTCTTTCAGAAATTTGACAACAACTTTATTGTCGTTCGTTCTGGTGGGAATGGCTTCAACCCATTTAGACACGTAATCCACTGCAAGGAGGATGTACAGATTTCCAAAAGAATTCGGAAAAGGTCCCATGAAATCGATGCCCCAAACATCAAAAATTTCGATAACAAGGATTGGGTTTAGGGGCATCATGTTACGTTTGGAAATACGGCCTGTTTGTTGACATCGAGCGCATTTGGAGCAAAATTCGTGAGCGTCACGAAAAAGAGAGGGCCAATAAAAACCGCACTGTAATACCTTGGCAGCGGTTTTCTTTGCTCCAAAGTGTCCTCCACATGCGTGATTATGTGAAAAAGAGAGAATACTATGGAATTCATGTTCGGGGACACACCTACGAATGATCTGATCAGGACAATATTTAAAGAGATAAGGATCGTCCCAGTAAAAGTTTCGAACATTGGAGAGAAATTTTTGTTTATCTTGTTTTGACCAATGGGAAGGTGTTTCATTTGTGACAAGATAATTTACAATGTCGGCGTACCATGGTGCACTAGAAATAGAAAGAATTTGTTCATCGGGAAAATGATCGTTGATTTGAGTGTCATCGACGTTTTCGTGCACAATACGGGAGAGATGGTCGGCTACGACATTTTCAGAACCCTTTTTGTCTCGTATTTCTAAGTCAAACTCTTGAAGAAGTAGGATCCAACGGATTAAGCGGGCTTTGGCATCCTTCTTCGTGAGTAAATACCGTAATGCGGCATGATCGGTGTAAACTATTACTTTAGAACCTACGAGATATGATCTAAACTTATCGAGGGCGAAGACAACTGCTAAAAACTCTTTTTCTGTGGTTGAGTAATTCAATTGAGCATCGTTTAGAGTTTTGCTAGCATAGTAGATGACTCGAGGAAGTTTATCGACTCGTTGACCCAAGATGGCTCCAACGGCATAATCAGAAGCGTCACACATTAATTCAAAAGGCAGAGTCCAATCTGGAGGTTGGATGATGGGTGCAGTGGTCAAGATCGATTTAAGGGTTTCAAAAGACGTTTTACATTCATTGGAAAAGTCAAATTTAACGTCTTTTGCTAGAAGATTTGAGAGAGGTTTTGAAATTTTTGAAAAATCTTTAATGAACCTTCTATAAAATCCCGCATGGCCAAGAAATGAGCGAATGTCCTTGACGGACTTTGGAGGAGGAAGGTTAGCAATAAGATCAACTTTAGATTTGTCAACTTCTAGCCCATTTTTAGAGACAACATGACCTAAGACTATTCCTCGTTTTACCATAAAATGACATTTTTCCCAATTAAGCACGAGAGACTTCTCCTTACATCGCTTTAAGACACGTTCTAAACGAAGGAGGCATTGATCAAAAGATGACCCATAGATTGAAAAATCGTCCATGAATATTTCTAAGAAGTCCTCCACCATATCGGAAAATATACTCATCATACATCTCTGAAAGGTGGCGGGGGCATTACAAAGACCGAAGGGCATGCGACGATAAGCGAAAGTTCCAAAGGGACATGTGAACGTCGTTTTGTGTTGATCCTCTAACGCAATGGGAATTTGATTATAGCCGGAGTAACCATCAAGAAAACAATAATATTCATGACCGGCTAAGCGTTCGAGCATTTGATCAATGAAAGGGAGGGGAAAATGATCTTTTCTTGTTGCTGTATTGAGTTTCCGATAGTCGATGCAAACGCGCCATTTTGTTTTGACTTTTGTGGGAACAAGTTCGTTATTCTCATTTGTGGTCACGGTGATTCCAGACTTCTTTGGTACAACTTGTACTGGACTTACCCAAGTACTGTCAGAGATAGGGTAAATAATGTCATTGTCTAAACATTTGATAATTTCTTCCTTTACCACTTCTCTCATGTTAGGGTTTAATCGCCTTTGAGCTTCGCGAGTGGGTTTAGCCTCATCGATTAAATGTATTCGATGTTCGATGATTGATGGACTGATTCCCTTAATGTCGGCGATTACCCATCCTAATGCCTCTTTATTTTCCCTTAAAATTTTCAAAAGTTGTTCTTCTTGGTCCTTAATGAGATCGGAGGCCAAGATTACTGGGAAATTTTCCGAAGAATCTAAGTATGCGTACTTAAGTTCGATTGGAAGAGGTTTGAGTTCTAATTTAGGGCGTTCTTCGGTTGAGGCTTCGATGGAAGTCAATTGATTGAATTCTAGTGAATCATAAGAAGAGTGGAGCAAATCATTTAATTCAGAAATGTATTCATCCTCATTGAAATTGGAATTAAAATGATCTAGGCACATATTAAGAGATTCTGTGGTATCGCTAAAATCATTTTCTACAATTGTTTGAATCATGTCAACTTCTTCTATTTCAAGATCCCTTGGTTGTTTGTTAAGATTGAAAATATTTAGTTCGATGGTTAGGTGTCCAAAGGAAAGTCGAAGTTGACCATTCCTACAATTTATGATAGCATTTGATGTTGCTAAGAATGGACGACCTAATATCAAGGGAATTTGACTGTTAGGATTTGAGACGGGTGCGGTCTCTAGGACTATGAAATCGACGGGGAAATAGAATTGCTCAATTTGTATCAAAACATCTTCAACTGTGCCTAATGGTTTTTTGACAGATCGATCAGCTAGTTGAATTGTGATGTTTGTAGGCTTTAATTCCCCTAGTCCAAGTTGACTGTACACAGTATAAGGCAAAAGATTCACACTCGCTCCAAGATCAAGTAGGGCATGACTAATGTGAGTGTTACCAATTTTACAACCGATTGTAGGACAACCGGGGTCCTTATACTTGATTGGGGAGGGATTCGAAAGAACAGAGCTAGTATTTGCAGTTAGAAATGCGGTCTTTGGAACGTTCGTGGCACGTTTTTGAGTACATAGCTCTTTAAAACACTTGGCATATTGAGGAATTTGCTCAATGGTATCAAGAAGTGGAATATTGATTCGAACTTGTTTGAAGATTTCAAGAATTTGGTCAAAATTAGCGGGCTTCTTCTTTTTGTTGAGTCTATGAGGAAATGGAGCTATGGGTTTATAGACTCGTTCGGTAGTTTTTTCATTTGAAGAAGAAGGTGTTATACTAGAGGGTGAAGATAAAGAAACTGGAATGTTGGGGTTGCCAACATCAGAAGGTGAAGAGTGGTTGGGATTGCCAACCTTGGATGAAGAATGAGAGTTGATAGGATCGACAACAGTGGGTGTCGACTGAGTCTCAGAATTTTGAACATGGGTAGACTTAGGGAGGATGTCAGGGTTGCCGACGTGGTTGTCTACCTTCTTTCCAGACCTTAATGTGGTGACAGCGTTAACTGGATTTATATTTTCGTCCTCACAAGAATTTGCTCCTCGAGTGTTATACTTTGGATTCACTTCGGGTTGACTAGGCAATTTACCTTTCTCATTGATTTTCATAAAGTCCTTCATCATAATCAACAATTGTTCATTTTGTTTAGTGATTTGCTCAATTCTCGCATCTTGGTTAGTGATTTGTTTTTCTAATCGAGCAATTTCTTGTGATGGTTGAGAAGGTTGGGCTGATGAATTGAAATTAGGATGCCTGTATGGTTGATTCGAGGGTTTTGTTTGAGGAGTTGGTTGAGAATTTTGAGCATTAGAGGTTGGGGCTCGATAATTCGGATTTGGTATCATCGGATACAAATGTGATGGATTAGCTGCATTGTTAGGATTTGACCACGAAAAATTTGGATGATGCTTCCAGTTAGGGTTGTATGTGGATGAGTAAGGACTGTTTTGAGCTATAGCATTGATTTGGTCTTGTGTGTAGTAATGGGGTAGTCCTTCTCCTTCTTGAGGAGTTTGGGCTTCTATAGGAAGATGTGATGGGTCAATGGCATGTACTCCTCTGTTTGGAGTACGAATTGGAACACGAATTGTTTCCCATTGCATATCCTTTTCCGAATACTCTTCTAAAAATTCCTAAGCTTCCTTGTCTGTTTTTGCCATGAATTCTCCTCCGCACATTGATTCGAGTTGGGATCTTGTTTGATAGTTAAGCCCTTCATAGACGATTTGGCACAAGACGTGTCTAGGGATCGCATGATGAGGGCAACTATATAACAATTGATTGAACCTTTCAAAATATTTTGAAAAAGTTTCTCCTTCATTCTGAGAGAATTGATTGATTTCAGTTCGAATTTTAAGAGTTTTGTGGAAAGGAAAAAACTTTTTCAAAAATATAGTGACGAAATCGTCCCAACTTTTAATTGAATTTTTAGGAAGAGAATTAAGCCATCTTTTTGCACTTTCTAGAAGTGCAAATGGAATAAGCCTTAGCTTGATGGATTCATTAGAAAGTTGTTGCATTTTAGTTGTAGAAGCGTATAACTCAAATTCACTAAGAAATTCATATGCATTTTCAGACCCAGTGAATTTTGGTACCCCTTGAATAAAAGAATGTTTTAGCTCAAAATTATTTCCTTCGGCGGGTGGAAATGAAATAACCGAAGGTTGAACGGTCCTAGTTGGATAGCATCGGTCTCTAAGGGATAAAGGTCGGTTCTCATGAAATTCATTATTTCCAACATGTGATTTAGGTGACGATTTCGGTGAACTGTGATGTGAACCGTGATTGCTCATATTTGTTTGGTTTGAAATTTCCGTTGATTTGTTTAATGAGATATTTTGGCTTTCTAAACGGTTAAAATTATTTCTTGCCCAAACGCGCATAAATAAATCAAGATGTAATAGCCAAAAGTAAATTTAAACAGTTTCCAGTTGGGCACCTGTAGAGTAGAAAATTACTTACAGAGGGGTATGGTAGTCCGTCCAGTGCAACTGAGCAGTGCTATTGATTCAAACTCCGTTGTTGGCAATTGCTCGATCCATAGATCCTTGTTGTTGAATGGCGGAGAACTACTGAGTTGGATCTATTAAGTTGCTATGTTGTTGTACAAGTTTATATCTCCAAGGACCGATAACCCGATAAAGTGATACTGTCAGACTAAGATAATAATAATAATTTTGTGAAGCAGTAAGAAAAAGTGGTTTGTGAAACACGAAATGAATTACGAGCACCAAAAAGAATTCAGAAAAAAAAATGACGAAAATATGAAAAGCTAATGACGTAAAACTAAAACATGCAGAGAATTGAAACATGCAAAAATAAAAAAAACCATGAATGAAAACTAACGTGGTAGACAAAGTATGAAACTATGCAAACTAATGTGAATGCTTTTGTTAGATGCAATTGAAGTACGTGAAAATGAAGTACCTAAATATGAACACTGTTGTATGAACTAATGAAGTACATGCCAAAGCAAGGTCATGCGAAGACTGCACGTAAGAAACTAAATGATTTTGAAAAAAAGAAACTAATCAAAGCCAGAAACAACGTATGCAACTAATGTATGCTAAAAAGACTAAATGAACACGTGCAAATGTTGAAGCTAAACAGAAGTTAAATGGTTAATAGGAAAAAATGAATGATTACGTGAAAAGAACAAATGTAAAATGAATGCAGAACTGAAATGAATGCTTGATGATACGTGAATCAAGAAACGAATATGGTGAATGCTGTGAAAATGCAATATGTGAATTGTGATACGTGATTGTAATGCAAGCAGTAAGTAATAGAAACGTAAATGGTCAGAGTAAAATGCAGAACTAAAATGAATGTAACGTGGAAAATGAACTTGCAATGTGAAAATAAATTCCAGACTTGCTACGTGAAAATGACTAAAATAGAAACTAATCAAATAGAATTGTGAAAATGAATGCAGCGGAAATTTTTTTTTTTTTTTTTAAGTAAAACGCTACTTTGGAGAAAGGAATTGAAAAACGAAAAAAAAATGAAATTTTTTTTTTTTTGAAAACAAATGCAAAAAATAAATAAATTAACACGAATAGACTTAAAAAATTAGAAAAATCGAAAATTTTAAAATAGCAAATCCCCGGCAACGGCGCCAAAAACTTGTTGCGACTTTTCTATTGATTAGAAAAACACAAATTTTAATAAATTCTGCAAGCGCACAGGCGTGTAGTATGCAGGTCGAACACAGGGAATTGCGTTTTAAAACAATTGAAATTCATTTTTAAATCTTAGGCGTGTTAAACAAATTCGATGATGGTTTTGAACGGATAAATAAAACAATAATAAAAGCAATCACCCTGAGATTCCAAATTTCACTGAAACTAATCAACGAAATTTACTGTAGAATTCAGAGTAGAAATAAAAAGTACGGAAGGGAAATAAACAGAGTAAACAACTGGAAATCAAACGAACTGTATTTAAATTACTGAAAAGAGTACTAAAACAAAAATAAACAGACTGCTAAAACTAATTAACAAATCTGTCCATGCTCTGAAATAAATAACATTGCTGAAAAAATAAACTAGAAGAAAGAAGTGCTGGGTAAGAGATGATATCCTCTGGTTGCTATCTCGTTCTCTATTTATAGACTTTCGTTCCCCAAAATAAGTCTTGTTGCCGAAAATATATGTGGCCACGTTTGCTTTGAATTGGTTTGCCCTTGAATATATCAAACTTGAGTTGCACGTAGTCATTGTTTGAATTGGTAAAAGAAGTAGTCTGATGGCATTCACATGACTATGCTGAGCTTTGAAATTGGAGAATAATGTGGCCACGTCATTGCTTGAAAAATATATGCTAAACATTTGGTTGGTCCACATTGCTTGAATTAACCATATTCGGTCCATGCTTTGAATTGAACACGTGATGGTGAGCTGTTACTTTGAATTATTTTCTTATGACTTGTTGAATTGCCAGCACGTAGCCTTGCTTTAAACGTGAGTTTCTATGTATTTCTTTATGAACTGAAGTCCACGTGATGCACTTTGAACCATATGCTGAAGTGAAAACGTGAACTGACTCATTTCGCATAAATTGAAGCGTGACATTGCTTTGATTTATTTGGTGCTCAAAATGTTGCACTTCATGCGGCTTGTCTTTTGAACCTAAGGACGCCACAACCGATTAATTTAAACGTTGCACTTCGGAATCTATAATCTGCAAAACCACAACAAGATACCCGTATAATACCGCTTTATTAAAATAAAAATATATGAAACAAACGGTTTAAAATGCAGAAAAATATGTTCATCAATTACAACGCATATTATGAACATACTGGTGAGCGAATGACGGTCGCTAAAGGTGCAAATAAATAATACATGGAAACAAAAGAAACAAAGAGACTTGAAAGGGAAAAAGAAATAAAAATGACATCACGATGAAAAACAGAAGTTAAGAATTGACGAGTTAGAGTTAATAGAATAAGAATTATCTCGACAACGAAGAGCTGATGATATGGCTCTTTTAAGTTGCAACCTAAATGAACACAATCCCGTGCAAAGGTTGTATATGGAGAAGCAACTTAAGGAGTACCATATACGTCATGAGGGTTTGTAGGAAACTAGGTTCGTACTATGTATCTTAACATTGCATCTTATATTTGTTCTCTTAAGTGTTAGTTGTAGTGTCATTGTTAGTGTTGTTGTTATTGTGATTGTTGCTGTTTTAGTTGTAGTTATTGGTAATAGTGTTATTGTCATTTTTGTTGTTATTGTTATTGTTATAGTTTATTGTCATTCTTGTTTTGTCATTCTCACTGTTTTTATTATTATTAACACGTCAACAACAAATTAGTACAATATATAAACAAATTCAAACACAAACACTACTACAAAACGTCATCAACAACTTATTACAATACATAAGTGAAACAAAAACATTATCTAAACATCACTTCTACTAATGGTTTCTGTAACATCCTCCTACTTGGAGACCTAAAATAACAGCTACGGATGTTGCAGTCATCCATAGTTATTAATTTTTGGCGATCAAATACGGCGGTGTTAGATTCATTGATATACAGAAGCACATGAATATGAAAAAAATTTAAAAATTCAAACAAGATCGCATTCCATTTCAAAACATTTCCAATTCATTACGTAATTCCTCAATCGTAAGTCACATTCAGAGAAGACATATTTATTACAACATATACCAAGAGCGACATATGAAGATGCCCTCGTAGATGATCAGAGTATATATAGGCAATTTAACAACTTTGCCATTACAAACAACACAGTGGAATCAAATAAAAGAAAACTTTATATAGCTATCATGACTTCTACACACCTCCGGAAGCTTTATTCGTCTAATGAGGTATCTAAAAACCTCAACTCTCAGACTACTCGAAATCAATTGAGTACCCGAGAGTTTAAGGGGAAAACATAAAGTTCGAGTCAAACATAAAGCCTGGTATGAATAATAATCTACCATCTCAAATCATTTATATATCTAGTGAGACCACGCCGCTTAGCGGAACGGATTTTCCTCTCACTAGTATCTTAAAATCTATATAAAACCATATACTCTGCTCCTGCATCCACAATGGTTAAAACATAATCATTTCAAAATATTATGATGATATGTAAACATGTAAAACATACTGGATTTCCCATCCTCTGTTTAATAGACTCCCTGTCATAATTATAGTTTCTAGGGTCACTATTAACCTATTAGTTTTTATGGGCTTACTAATAACATTTATATAATATGTGGACTCTCTGTCCTATTTCATAGTTTTCACGGGTGCACTATGAACCTATTTGCCCCTGCCGATTAACTTAATTGATTCATGAGTTCCCCTGAACCTATTGGTGACTCCAATAACTTCTCTCTTATCCTGGTTTTCATGGGTTGACTAGGAACCTATTAACAGCTGTCAATAACTTAATCCAGATATAGTTTTCACGGGCTAACTACAAACCTACTGGCCCCTGCTAGTATCAAATCATAGTTTTCATAGGTGTACTATGAACATGTCTTTTTGACATCTTCATTTATACATAGTTTTCATGGGCTAACTATGAACCTATTGGTGCCTGCCAATATCTTTTTCTATACACAGTTTTCATGGGCTTATTGAGAACCTATTGGCCCTTGCCAATATCTTCCTTTAATATTTTAGCATCCTATATTCTGGTCTTTCTGACCTCATGGATGCAACTCTACTCATTCAGGAGTTATCTTAATTTATATTTACTACTGGGTCAACCTAGCTGGTTATTTTGCCCTTTTTTCCCCAAAATGCAGTTATGGGTCTATTATAATGTGAATATATATTTATTTTTGAAGAAGCAAACATAATAACATAACAATACCACTCCTGTGGGTTTTATATCCTTAAAATCATTTTCATAAAACATGGTTAATCCCTTTAACCTATAATTTTATCAAGGAAAGCTTCTTCTTAAAATACTTTCAAAAAATCATTTAATTTAGCCATGGATTTTCCCTTTAAAAATGAGTTTGGGTTACAAAATCTTTTAAAACCTTCGAAACCTTACTTTTGACCTCACTGGATAGCCTCCTTCGAAAGCATAAAAATATATTTTCAAAGCATTAGGCCCCTGCCTTTCGAACGCTTTAAAACTTTCTTTGGTAATCTTTCGAATGTATTAAAGCATTAGCATTTAATCATTTAGTAGCATAGCTTCGAAACTAATTGGAAGTACCCCTTTCGAAACCATTGGAAGTAACTCTTCCGAAACCAAATGCCCCCCTTTCGAAACCATTGAGTTTATACTTAAAATATTATTTTGGGTCAAAGTGAATATAGATGAAAGTGCCATTTCGAAACCATCCTTTATCATATAAAAATATTGGGGAAAACATGATGGCGTCAGCACCATCCGTTTCGAAAGCTTTAAATCATTTACACAAAATATTGAAGGATAACATCGAAACCCCTTTCGAAGCCATTGCCTTCGATACCCTTGGACCCTTTCGAAAGCATTTAGGAAGAGGCTTAAAGCATCTTTAAAAAAATACTACCTTTCAAAAGCATTAATGACTTCAATACCATCGAAAGGCTAGAGAACGGCAACAGGGCTTCGACTAGGTCGGAACCCCTTCTTTCAAAAGCAATATTTCATAAGTAAGGAACCCATTCGAAAACAAACTTAAGTTGATGGAAACCCCTTAGAAAGCTTTTAAAAACCCCTTTCGAAACATAGGCTTAGACTCCTTTGAAAGCTTAATTAAAACAAAGGCAGGCGCTTCTATTTTTAAAACAAACCAAGGTATCGACCCCTTCGGAAGCGATGCTTTTGACACCTAGCCTTCCACCTTTCTCCAATCCACTACATACCATCTTGGTGATACCATGTATATTGGTTTCGGCTTAGTAGGTTTCGACTAGATTGAAGGCGAAAGCCCTGAGTCGAAAGGTACTTCTAAAGTAGGCGAAACCAACTTTTCTAAGTAAACCTAATTTAATACTAATTAAAGCAAACCTTTTTCTAACTAACCTGCTACATGTAAACACCATATTGGTTGCCTTAACTCTTCAAATTGTTTTCTAAAATAACTGATACTAATTTTAGATCTAAACCATGGTTAATTTAATCAAATAAGCCCTTCTATTAAGCAAAACCAATATTGCGAAGAAGTCCCTATTCTAAAATAATTTAATTTTCATAGCAAATCACTTTGGAAAAATCTCCAAAAATTCCAGAAATTCACTTTAATCATGTTATCGAACATATTAAAAGTTCAGACCCAAATTCTTAATATATTTTCCGAAATAAATTTATAAACTCAAATAACTATATTTTCCTTTGCAATCGTAACAATCTTTCCATAGCTTGGAAAATTATCAAAATTAAAACCCAACTCCATAATCATGTTTTACATAACATAAAAAAATTTCATGGCATTTAGACGTCAACATAAATCGGTTTCTCCCTAAAACCATGTATATTCTCATTTAAACAATCTTGTTTAACTTAAACAAATTAATATTCAAGCATGTCATCATCCAATTCACCATAAAAACAAATTTACCCTTAAATCCGAAAACATATGATTGCAAAACAAAATAGAGATGGAATTATTATTCACCTTGATTTACATAAGGAGATTGGATTGAGATTGATTTCCCCTAGCTTGAATCTCTAGCTTTTAATTGAATTCCTCTTTACTTAATGGTCGACTCCTCTATAAGTTTTTGGTTTGCGTTTTCAAAATGACGTGATTGGGAATGAAATGGTAGGAATGAAATTGTATATGGGTTAAGGGTTATGTGCGGCAAAAACCCAATATACCCTTATATAGATTAATTAGCTTATAATCCATTCTTAAGCCCATTTAATTATTTTATTAAGCATGGCCTTAATTGGTTTTGTTCAAATCTCAACCCCCTTATCACTTAACATTTACATTATTCTATTTAATTTATCTAATTAAATCTCCTGAATAATATTGTCAAAAATTAGGGGTGTTATAGTTTCCTATATGTTCCCAGTAGTGTTCCACTAGTTCTTCTATTAGATCAAGATGAGTCCGTGGATCTCAAATGTCTTGTATTCTTCGCAAGTATTCGCAAAAGTATTTGGGTCCTTAAAAAGTTTTTTCTAAATGACACAACAATGTTTGGATAGTTTCTCAGTAGAAGCTCGTAGCCACCACGTTCTTCTTTGACAATCATATTATGTAAAATAATACAACAATATATGATATCAGGTAATACTGCCGGATCGTGGTAGTATAGCTCTTTTCTTAATATAAAAAACCTACCTTGAAGCACTCCAAATGCTCATTCGACATCTTTCCTCAAACTCTCTTGTTGTTTGGTGAACTTGGCTTCTTTTGCACTATTTGATCTTTTGTATGCTTGCACAAGTGTTTTCCATTTCGGGTATATCCATCTACTAGGTAATAACCCATGGAAGATCTTTGTTTCTTATTTTGTAATTGCATGGAGGTGATATATCATTACATAAGTCATTAAATAAATATGACTATCGTAGAACGTTAATATCATTCAGTGAACATGGTGCTCCAAAAAAACATGCCATATATACAAATCGAACGAAGCTACAGCTTCCAATACCAAGGTTTCCGTTTTGCAATGTCCTACATATTGTCCCGGTAGTTTTTCCACCTCTAATGCATACAATCCATGTTACCTAACATACCTGGAAATCCACGTTATGATCTTATTGCTAATAATCTGTCAATGTTATGAGGGTTGAGGGCTGAAGATATTCTTCACCTAACATACAAACAACGGTTTTGCACAATTCGATCATACATAAGATTGCTATTGAGTCTTCAATCCGCACTTTGTCATCTTGCGAATCACAAAAAGTTTCGTTGGACATCATGCGAAGTGCAATCGCGACCTTTTGCAGTGGAGAAATTCCAAGTTCGTTGATTCCATTTCTTCTGTAGATGAAAAAATGTTTGTTTCGGTTAATTTGTCGAGAACCCGATTAAAGATATTCTTCGATATACAAAATCTTCGTCGAAAATCCACATCCTCGTATAAAGTGTTTGCCGTAAAATAATCCTTGATCAGTTGATTATGACCGCCATCATAGTCTCGTTCATAACGCAAGTCTTTCCTTCCAACAACGCTACCTCCTTGGGTTGAAGTAGAGCTTTCAGCAATTTCATGGGCTATTAAATCCCTCGTTTCAGCAGCAAAGATTCTTTGTTGATTATTACAATGTTTGATGAAATCGTCCGTAGATGATGACGATGACGAAGACGAGGATGAGAAGCACCACAAACTTTTTAGAGGACTCACTTAATATGGGTAGAAGAATGGTGATGATGAGTTTGGAAGTTTGAATGAGTATGTTTTTCGACATCCTTAATTCTATTTATAAGCTCTTTCTATTTAATGGATACAGAATGACACATCATCCAGTCATATCAAACACTGTAGCGATATTGATTAATTACATTGAGGCAACATTTATTATAGTATATAATGCCATACTGATAAATCAAATGTCTATGTTGCACTAAAGATGGAGGTAGAATTGTTTGGTATCGGGTCACATTGGACACTGTAGCCATATTGCACTGCTTTACACGGATTAAAGATTTGCCATGTGGAGACAGAATGGCACAGTGTCGGGTGTTTTCGGACACTGTAGCCACGTTGCACTTCTTCACATGTATTATAGCTTTATCATGTGGAGTTAGAATGACACAGTATCGGGTCATGTCGGAAAAACGTAGCCACTTTACATTTCTTTACACGGATTAAAGCTAATGGATGTGGAGTGTGAATGACAAAGTGTCTGGTCAAATCGGCCATTGTATCCACATTGCATTGCTTTACATGGGCAATGTATTATGCCATATAAATATTGTTTTTCTTGCCATACTTCTCTTCATTCATATCATAGAAGTAGTATATAAAAATGGACGATTACAATCATATTTCTTTGCCCTTCGCATACTCATAAGAAGGTCTATTACAACACAATAGCCCAACGAATACATCTTCCCCTCAGCCACCAACAAAGTGGTATATTGAAATGGAGGAAAGCCACAATGCCGATGTAAGAGAGCATGAGATGGAAGTGCAAGAGCACATGTAGTTGGAAAATTGTAGATGTCAAATAGCAGAGCGGCTTAGCCATAATGAGAGAAGAGAACGAAGGAATGAAATATGACACCAAGTACCTCGCATAGATCAAGACGTTAATTCTGGAGATATCTACTGTAACTATAGGGTTTTTGTTCTACATGTTCTTGTAAGAAATGGAACCGACATTGGTTGGCTCCACTATAGATGCCGTAATTTTCCTAATGGTTGTGGACTTTGGCAATGGATTGACGATCCTCTTCCTCATCGAGCAATTATGTATGCTAATGAACTTGAAGAACAAATTTAGTTGCTTTAAAGGACGTTGGTTTAATCAACTTATCAGGTTGTCGAAGGCAGTTATTTAATCATTGGTTGTCTTGTTTGTTGTCTTGTTCGTTTTACATGATGTTGTCATGTTTTACCCTTTTTTTGTCTTGTTTGTTTTCTATGTAGTTATTTGTGTTGATTATTTGTTGTCTTAGTAAGTTAAGTCTTGTTTGTAATGTTTTCCATGGGTTAAATGTTGTTATTATCTTAAGTGCATACTAGATTTTGAAAACACAAATTGTACTTGAATTTGAAAGTACATATAACTTACTGAAGTGCAAAGAACTTGCTGAAGGTAATTAGCTTAAAAAACTTAACTAACCCAAACATCATTCAAATTGTCTAATATATTTAACCCAGAGGTTATATGCAGCATGTATAACAAAATCAACGTGGTACTCCCACAAATAACGGGAATCAAACGTAGCTCGTGTTAACTGAAATAGATCTTCTTCCTTCAATGTATTTATAATGATTCTAGATCTTCTACAAGCTCTAGTAAACGTGACAAAAGTACTCCGAGTTTCCAAAAGCCTTCGAATTAATCTACAATTAGGATGATTGTTAAAAACCTCATTTAGAGTGACCTAAAAATCTTGCTCCAACTCCTCTTCCAGGTGTCTATGGTCAATTTCTATGTACGCTTTGATTAGTACTAAATAATCATCGGGAGTCCAGCTTTCAGTAGACATTGAAGATGTTTTGAATTATTGAAGATGTTGTGAATTTTCATTACAAAACATTTGTTTAATATAAAGTTCATGATCCTCGTCTCACGAATCAAGTGCCTCTGATCAACCACGTGGAAAGCATCCACAAAAATGAATATAAAAAAACACAACTGTGTTTATTCCTTAACAAAGTTAAGTGCCGACACTCAAATAAAATAGGAAATCCAATACTGATAATGCATTGATACAAACACTGCTAGTAAATACAAACATTGATGATACACTGATACAAACACAGATAATACACTGATACAAACACTGCTAGTAAATACAAACCACTGATAATACACGAATGCAGACACTGCTAGTAAATACATAACAATGATAAAATACTGATACACACACTAATAGGACATACAAATACTGATAGTACATGCAAACACTATGTCTCATAAAACTGGTACTCATCATCAAAAAGACCAACTGCATCACCATCATCATCATCATCATCTACTCTACATGTAGGATGATATTGCTGCACATCAGCGGTAGTAAGCTAGTTAATACGAGCAATCAACTCATCTATGCTCCGTTGATGCTTGACGTACATGACCTGGCGATGTCCCATCTGCATATGAAACAAATCCTCATATGAAAACACAGCTGGTTCTGGATAATGCGAAATCTCAAGCTGAGGAATATCAACATATCTATCAACTCCCGACGTTGTCGGTATACCGACTGTCTAACCGTAATCTCCTATCTGGGATGGCTGTGGAGCATGATATACCTAAGTACTCTATGTAGGGTCCTGTAAAAGCGAGGGAATAACACCACTCCGGATGCCTGAAGGCCCTACCAAATCAATGGATGCAGCATGAAGAAAAGTAGCTGTATGAGGTGGAGTGTAAAACCGACGCAAAAAAGATACATACTCTAAATTCATGATGATGAAGTAATTAGTAGACCACAACTCCCCTGCATACTCCTATAAAGCGGCGCTATCTACACCTTCAAAAAAGGTGTATCCGGATGTGGATCGTCCGGACCAAAATCACCATCTAACGTTTGTCTCCAACTACGCTCACCGTGGAGCCAATAGCGTCCTAAACTGGATGGGGATGATACCAATGGAAAACGTCTAACAGATAGGAATGTAGCATGCACTACAATAGGGTCGGTAATAAAAGGCGAAACATAATAAGGATACCAAATAAAACTCTCTCGTGTGGTCTGTAACTCGATCTGATTTTGGGCCACAGCAAATATATGACGTGACTCACCTCCTGGCACCATTATGTGGTTATCTCGAGCCCATGCTTTAACTCAGGAGAAAGAAAAGGGGTAATGCGGATTCCAACATCGGATAAGTCATGTTGCGAAAGTACTCATACTACCAGTATTGTAAAATCTCCTAAAAGCCTGTAATGGACGTAGATCTACCCTGAAGACGCACTAATGATCCAAAGAGTGATACAAATACGCTAATATTGGAGTCCCCCAATCATATACGATTATACTATCAAACAACAACTCTACAACCGCTGCAACATATCCGGCCGGCAACGTGTTCGATGAATTTGTAAAGAATAAATTCCCCATCATGTATAGAATAAACAGTCGAGCAATCTCCAAATGGTTGTCCATGCTATGACCATGTATTAATTCATAGATTGCTTGTCTAATGTAAGAATATCTAATCTACGGTCCGGATGATAGTCCATCTTGTAAGTCAAGATGTGGAAGTACACTAGATAAATGGTCAAAGTGTTGGTACTCCTCATCATACGGTAAGGTCTCCCCCCATTTGATGCCTAAACTGGTAAGCATAGTAAAGTTTAAAGGGGTAAAACCTAACTCTCCAAAACTAAAGTGGAATGTATAATTGTCTTCCACCAACATGTGGTTAAAGCACCATATGACTGAACATCCGAATTTAAAAGACTATCGATACCCATTAAAGCAATTTATGATTATTGAAAGCGCTAAAAAGCATTAAATAAATAAAGAGTAATTATGTAAATACATAATCAAGAAATCTCCAAATCCTATATCTCGAAGAAAAGCATGAATAATGCTGTCAGCATCATAAGATCAGATCATTCTATATAGGCGGATTACACTAGCCCAAGAGGCACGGTTGCGCTTATGGCGAGCCTAATTTTAAATAGGTCGCACATTCAGTTTTTATTCTACAAATTTAACTAAAAACATAATTTTAAGGTAGATAACTTACAGAATTTTTGACACATGTGCTGACATGTGCTTCGTCGTTGGGGAGTATACAAAATTTGACCAAATCCTTATCGAGTCCTAAATTTTGGTTGATCCCCCAGAACCGTATTTGATGTATTTCTAGCCAAATGTCTTCGCCTCACCACTGAGCTTCATCAACCTCCAATACCCATCGTCAGTGCATCTACGTGTTCATCGGTAAGGGTGTTTTCCACAACCGGTGGAACGTTTCCACCTCTACGACTGCTGTTTCCTCGAATGCTCCTCCAAGCTCTTCTCATTTTTTTACTTTATTTTTTACCAAAAGTGGTTCGAGCTTTCCCGGGTGGAAGTGGGGGGAGAAGGAAGAAGGGGACGGAGAGGGAATGGGGTAGGTGGCTTATTTATAACCGGCTATCCCTGCATAAACTTAGCCAGCTAAATAAAAGCTGGCTAAGTCTATGCTGTGTATTGCAATCTACAACCTCTCATGGATTACAATCCAATGGCTATGGATTGCAATCCAACGGCTGTGGATTGCAATCCACGAGTAATGCCTTTGCCGGCTTTAACTTAGTTGGCTAAGGAATTACCCCATTGGGGGTTGGTTTTCATTGCTTTTTTTCAAATTGATGGCTACCAACAATGTGCGTTAGCAATGCTCTAAGCTTTTAGAGTTATACTATTCAATCAACAGCACGAACATCATCTTCAAAAGAAATCATTTCAAAAATGATAAGGAGCCTGAAATGTTAAATCAATGACAACCAATAAAATTATATAGTATAACAATCAACTTGAAATGTTATTTATTATTCTTGAAAATAATGTAATAACAAATCTATAAACCGCTATTCCATTTAGAAATATGTATCTTTAAAAACCTATAAGGTATGGTAGATGAGATATAATAGAGAGTAGTGCAGCGAAATCTTTCTGTATTTTGGAAGTTGATAAACTATTAAGGACAAGAATTAAACTCAGGCTTCTTATATAGAAATCATTCATCTTAGCCAATATTTTACATCAGTAAATATCTTTCTTTATAATATAAAATGATATGAAAGTGATGAGCCACTACCTAGATGATCTACACATACACACATCTTTATATATATTATGTGTATATTTATATATTTTTTCTATTTCATCATTGGAAAAAATTGAATCATTTTCAAACTTTTAATCTCTTCGCAAATATGTTCGACGGTTATAATATATATATATATATATATGATGCTTAATATTCACTTACTAGTTTAAAGGATTTAAATGTTTCAAGCTGTTTAAATAATTGTACACAAAAAGGCGAATGAGGTTTAGTTTTTTTTTTGGGCTTTCGGGGGGGAGGGCTTTGGAGTGGTGAAAGGGGATGGGAAGTTTGGGGGTTAAGAAGGTGATTCATGGAAAAGGGTCTTCTTCTTTCCCCATAGAGTGAAGCGAGGTTACATCTTTGTAATATCCCGGAAATTTTAACAATATCAATTTAATAATCTGTTAAATAATTAAATTGATATTGATGATCTTTGATAATAAGATTTGAATTTAATTTAATAATCTGATTAAATTAGTATTAATTGGTGATTTTATCTTTTAAAAGTTAATAAGATATTTTCTATTTGAATATATATATATTTATTTATATATATTGTAAATAGAAGCTTTGGGTAAATTGGGAATTTAGATTTAATTTAATTGAATTTGAATTTAATCTTTGAAATTCAAGAGAATAAATATTTAAATTGTTTTGGATTTTAGAATATTTGTATACACTTTTATTTTAAAATATAATTTGTTTTTGTTTCTTTAAAAAGTAATATATATAGGTAAGTATTAATAAATAAGAAAAAGGATTTTTATTTACTTTTAATATATAAAACATAAAGGTATGTAAATTGTATACATAAAAACAAGTTAATAAATAAGAAATAATTTTAATAATAGAATAACATGTGTAAGATAATTAGCATTCAAAATGACAAGTGTTAACATATTAAACCATCTAAGCATAGGTGTTAAGTAATTAGATAAGGCAAAAGACAAGTGTCCTTTTATTTTTGATTTTTCTTTTAATTTCTAAATAAATCAATTATACTTATAAAAACATGCTTTCTTCATTTCCCATTCTTTTCTAATCTTCATTTTTCAAAAGCTAAGATAAAAGCTTCAGCTGAAAATTATTCAAAACAAATCAGTAACCAAATTTCCAAATCCTAAAGCAAAAGCATGTAGATCTTCTTCAACCAGAAATTTAATACCCTGTAATTCTTTTTAAAATCAAATCCACTCAAGCTAAACAATCAAAAGTCTTCTGTCTGCATTCATTTGAAATCTGGAAGCAACTCAAAGCTGCTGCATTCTTTTCAAATCTGAAATCTACCCATAGCCTGCATGCAAGTTTCAGTAGCAATCACTCAAGTTTTAAATCAAAAGAGGCATGCAAGTTTAAAGATTCAAAGAGGCATTCCAGTCTTAAGTCAAAAACAGTTTCAAGATTTTCGAAATATAAAGGCTCTGTCTCTGTTTTGCCTGGTGAGTAACAATTTTAAAAATAAACTTAAGTTGATCTAAAATTCATGTTAAGTATTGAATGGAAGATTGGTTGCATGTGAATATTATAGGTAGTTCTGCATATAGATATATTGATGTATGAATATACAAGTGCATTGTTTTTTTTTATATATGTGTGAATGTATTATGTGAATATGTGAATATGTGCTCTGTTTCTTGTTTTATTTGCCCAGGCTAAAGATTCAATTGAATTCCCTTACCACTGGATAATTAAATTTGTGATAGGATCTGATAATTAAACATATATTGTTTGTTTTAAACATAGGTTAAGTTTTAGAGATTTAAGTAAGTTAAACAGAAGTCTGCTTGTCTCTGTAACATAAAACATCTGTGCATGTTTGATAATATCAAAACTCAACCCTTTTAAATTGTAAATCCACTATTATAAATTGAATACTAAAATCAAAATATGATTTTTAAAACAAAAACTATAATTTTTAGTAAAGAGATTTAGGTACAGTTAAGAGATGACTGGAATAAGGATATTAGGAATTTTCTGGTGATCTATGTGACTGGAAGGCTCGGGGTTCTTCTAGGTGATAGAGGAGTGGTCGTAGTTCATAGGAAAAATGCCTGATGATGTTGCATTTCATTGAGGAGGCAGCGGTGGCGATTCTTTGTCTGGAAACCTAGTTTTGTTTGGTCTGGCAATTTTGATCATATCACTCTTTCCAATGGATCGAGTGTATCGGAATTCAGGGTAGTGGGAGCTGGAGCGTTAATGTAGACGAGGCCGGAGTGGGTGGATCTCAGATGATCGGAACGGCGAGCTTTGGTTGATGACAGGCTTTGACAATTCGAGCTGATAAGTTCCAGGCCTGGGAGATGATCGAATTTCGAATTCGAGCAGTAATCGATGAAGTGATGTTCGTAGATTGGTTGGTGGATGAACGCCGATGTGGTGGAGTAGTCGTGGATGGACGGAGTGGACGCTGATGACCGTGCACGTGCACGCGATCGAATTTCTGGTGAGCCTGGGTTTTAACAGAGGGTTACTTGAGTTCGTACTCGAGTTGTTTCGTGAGATGCTCGGGTTTTTAGAGGGTGCGACTCGAAGATTTAGTGTGTGTTCGAGTTGAAGTTGTTGCCAGGTTTTTTAGAAAGAAACTGTCTGTTTAAAAAGTTTAAACTAAAATTAAATTTGTAAAGAAATATTTAAACATGTTTTAAATTTAAGTTTAAATTGATTTAAGTTAAATTTGAATCTCAGTTCAAAATAAAATAAGTTTTTAACATTTAAATATTTGAACAACCTTAAAATGTTTAGATAGCTAAATTTAAAAATAAAGTTTTAAATTGGAAGTAAGTTTAAATCTAAACTTAAAACTGGAATCAAATATAAATCTGTATTTCAGAATTGAAATAAAAAGGAAGTTTTAAATGAAATTGTTTTAATAACTTAAATTGTTTAAATCTTGTAAAATTTCTTTTATAAGAAAAATATTATTTATCATTTAAAGGTTTTAAATTGATTTTAAAACTTGTTGAAGTTTAATTATAAGTTAATGATTTGTATGCATTTAATTATTAGAGTAATTAAATGGATAATTAATTTATCTAATAAATTAATGAAATAAATAATTACTTAAAGGTAATTAAAGGTTCAATCTTAAAGGTTTAAGATTAATTATTTTTAGAATAATTAATTTGTAATTAAGATTCATTAATTAAATAGGATTTGATTTTTTTAATTAATGATTAAGATAAATTAATTAGGAATAATTAATTTGTAATTAAGGATTATAAATTAGAGTATTAATTAATGGTTAGGAATTAATTAATAAGTGATTAAATATTAATTAAGTTATGGTTAACACTTAATTAATTAAATAATTAGAGATTAATTAATTGGTTATTAAGATTTATTAATTTAGAATTAATAATAATTAATCTAAGTTAATTACTTAAGAAAAGTAATTAAATAATTGTTAATGAAAGTCATTAACTATGGATTATTAAATAATTAATTTATGTAATTAATTCTAATAATTAATTAGATTAATTAATTTAAAGACAATCAATTATAGAATTTGTTTTAAATGGAATTACTTAATGGAAGTAATTAAGAATTAATTACTTATTGTAATTAATTGAAGTTAATTTGATTTAGTTTAAGTTAAGTAATTGAGTTTAATTACTTATGAATTAATCAAGGGATTAATTAAGAAATTAATTAAGGAAGTAATTAATTTAGTTAATGAAAGTAATTAAGGGTAGTTAATTACTAATTGAAGATTAATCAAGGTGATTAATAAATGTTATTTAATTTAAGGTTAATTACTTAATGTAATTAATTTAATTAAGTAATTAATAATTAAGTTGTAATTAAGGATCATTAGTTAATATAATTAATGATGTAATTAAGATTGATTAATTAAGTATAATTAATAAATGAAGTGATTAATTAATGTAATTAATTAAGGTTTAATATAATTAATTATAGTGATTAATTTAATTAATTATAGTTAATTAATTAATGAAGTAATTAAAGGTTAATTACTATAAGTGGTTAAGGTTAATTAATTTGAGTAATTAATTAAAGATAAATAACTTGAAGGTAATTAAAAGATAATTAATCAAAGATGATTAATTGAAAAAGGTAATTAGAGGATAATTAATTAATTTGTAATTAATTAATGTTTAAGTAAGAAGGATTTATAAAATAAAGTAATTAATTTAATTAACTTTAAATTAATTAAAGATGATATAAATCATTACTTATGGATGGATGATAATACTGAATGCTTTGCATTTGTTTGATATCTCTGATGAGATATATGTTGTGTGATATGGATGTTTAGTAGAATTGTGATGATAATATGAATTATCTGATAATGTTGATTATCTGTTGAGAATTATCTTTCTATGTGTATAAGATAATGAATTGAAATTGTTTTAACCTTTAAAACAACTTGGCCTTAAAAGATACGTTTTGGATTTCGATGAGACCGGGATCGGGTTTCCGTATACCGGATTTCCAGGTCTGGAGACCCGAATACCACATCGATCCAAATTAACGATAGGTCGTGAATCTCAAGTGAAGATGAAGATTCAGAGTGCAAGGGTTATTGTCGTTAACTCTGAGGGTGATTCCAAAACGAGTGTAACGAGATAATGCCTTCGGTTTCGTTCGAACCCGGAACGAACTTGTATGGATTGAATGCTTTCAGCACATTGTCAGGTGGACGATGAGCATTCTAAGTGATGTGTTCTTTTCTAAGGTAATCGTGACCTCAAGCCTCACAAACCGGGAATGGCTAAAACAGGGGAGGTGCAGCAAGGTTAGTGGGTAGCACCCAAGTAGGACAAGATTATCTCTGTCTAGAGGTCCCTTCTTATTATTATTCGGCTGTGTGGGCAGTTGTGAGCTCCAACTGCTGGGATATCTTGTGCGGGAATTATCCAGTAAGGGATGTTCCGGCCTTGTGTTGCAGGGGATTGGGAGTGATCCTCGGTACGGTGATCTAGGCCACGTACTGTGACGGGCGGTACCCCGGTAGCCCTGCCATTGATGGAATCCAAACTCCAATAAGTGCCGTACGTTTTAGTTGTGCCCAACTATGTTGGAACGTGAGATGTAAGCATTCCAGCTATTTCATATTTATTTGAAAACCCTAGACCTATTATAATACAATCGAATTTCCTATCAAATGTTTTGGTTAGCGTAAGGTAAAAACTTACCCATATTTATTGGTGGGGAGTCTTACGTGATACCTTTTCTTTCAAAAGGTTTTGAAGTAAACAAGTTTAACCTGTTACTCACACCAGACCCATGTCTGACCCAAGTTGTTTATTTCTGTTTTATAAACTCTTGGGTACTCAAATTTTTACGAGTAGCCAAGGGATTCAGGTTTAGCTTTGACGAGTAATCTGGAGGAGCAATGGAGCAGGAGGCTTCGGCGTTGTAGATATAGATAGTAGTTTTCCGCTGTGTTGATCTTTTGTATTGATCTGTATTGTGTTGAGATATAATAACTAGACAGATGTTTATAACTGTCTAGTATGTGATGTGTAATCTGTGTAACTCTGATAGATGATGTATATGATACTATGTAATATTTATGTGATATATTATATTTCGTTTCGTTTCCGCTGTGAGTATCTGTTGTTGTTTTCTTTTCTCTTCTTCTCTTTTCTATTTCTCACCCCTTTCTTTCTTACTGTCGATGCGATTTTCCGGGAGTGGAAAGTTGGGTCGTCACACGTGGTATCAGAGCTTAGGTTGAGCGAATGCCTAAGCTTTTGGTTAAGTGAATATCAGAGCTATTGGTTAGTGAATACCTAGCTCTGGAGTGGTATCTATCGTGAGAGAGCGTATTTGAAATTTTTATATAACTATATATATATTCTACCTATATTGTTGGGTTACCCGTACAGGTTCTCCAATATAAGATATAAAGGTAGATAGGGTAGTAGTGTATGAAACACGACTACCAATGGTTGGAATTAAGGTTGGAAGTGTATTTATCGAGACTGTAGACCCAATACTGTCTCGAGTAAGTTTTGCTGTGATGAAGGATTTCATCGAATCTCTGAAGGAAACCTGTTAAGGTTCGGAGTTTATCTGTAAAGTTGGATGAGTAGAGTTGGATCTATCGGTTGAACAGAAGCAAGAGATGGTATCTTGATACCTCAGGTAATAGTAGCTGTGTGATGAGATGCAGTGACGATGGATGTTCCCGAAGATGTTTTCTTTGGAACGAGTTTAAGGAAGTGTGTCTGTTTCAGTGTTATGGCTGAGTTCAGCATGGTGTTTCTGTTTGGTTTGGAGTTCGAGTTTCTCAAAGATCTTTGGATAGAAAGTCCTTGTATTCTGTGATGGCAGGAAGTTGTCAGGCTGAATAGTTTTTCTAGAGGTGAAATTCAGAAGTAGCAGGGTGCATCCATTTCTTCGATGGATTGGATAGTTAAGTATGGGCTGTTCTGATTTGTTAAGAGGAACAGTTTTCTTTGGAAATAGGCTGGGTTGATCGCAAAAGTGACTTGCGATAGTTTAAGGGTTCTCTTGGGTTATCAGAGTTTTTCTGAGTGTCTTCAGAGAAGTCAGGAGTTGTCCGCATCTGAAGGTTGAGTTTTCTTATCGATTGGATTCCAGGAGTAGTACCGGTAGTTCAGTCTAGTTGAAGGATGTTTCCTAGAGATGGAGTTGGTGCAGCAACTCAAGTTTTGCTGGAGTATCTGAGTTTTCTTTATGGATCAGTGAACCTTATTTCTGGAATGAGTTGTCCAATCTGTGCTTGTGTTCTACCTCAGATCAGAATTGAGCAGCGAAAGCAGTTTGGAGTATATATCTGGATAGAAGAAGTAAGTTTGGAATCTACTGATGTTGTGAAGTAAAGTTATGTTTGGATCTCTTCTGTGTTCTGATTTGGATAAGTATTGGGTTTTCAGGATTGAATTGTCAGTTTGGACAATTGGAATTCATTGAGTTTTATGTATCTCTGAGAGGTACGTGTAAGATCTATCTCTGGTTTAGAATCAGCAGTTCTGGAAGGTTTAGTTGTTGAGTCAGACTCGTCTGTAGTCTGATATTCTGTTTAGTTCTGTAGATTTAGATGAGTAGGAGATCTATAGCTTAGTAGTTTAGATTGTTTGTAGAGCGAGTATCCCGGTATATATATACTTGGGGAAACTCGAGGAATTCTATCTGGAATTTTGTCTGGATAGTTAAAACTGTTTGATTGGATGATTGGTTGCTATGGTTGTTAGCATATGGTTGATAGTATATGCTTGTGTTTTGAATTAAAATCTCTAATAAGATTATTAAATTACCTTTGTTTAAATTTCGGGGACGAAATTATTTTAAGGGGGGAGGAATGTAATATCCCGGAAATTTTAACAATATCAATTTAATAATCTGTTAAATAATTAAATTGATATTGATGATCTTTGATAATAAGATTTGAATTTAATTTAATAATCTGATTAAATTAGTATTAATTGGTGATTTTATCTTTTAAAAGTTAATAAGATATTTTCTATTTGAATATATATATATTTATTTATATATATTGTAAATAGAAGCTTTGGGTAAATTGGGAATTTAGATTTAATTTAATTGAATTTGAATTTAATCTTTGAAATTCAAGAGAATAAATATTTAAATTGTTTTGGATTTTAGAATATTTGTATACACTTTTATTTTAAAATATAATTTGTTTTTGTTTCTTTAAAAAGTAATATATATAGGTAAGTATTAATAAATAAGAAAAAGGATTTTTATTTACTTTTAATATATAAAACATAAAGGTATGTAAATTGTATACATAAAAACAAGTTAATAAATAAGAAATAATTTTAATAATAGAATAACATGTGTAAGATAATTAGCATTCAAAATGACAAGTGTTAACATATTAAACCATCTAAGCATAGGTGTTAAGTAATTAGATAAGGCAAAAGACAAGTGTCCTTTTATTTTTGATTTTTCTTTTAATTTCTAAATAAATCAATTATACTTATAAAAACATGCTTTCTTCATTTCCCATTCTTTTCTAATCTTCATTTTTCAAAAGCTAAGATAAAAGCTTCAGCTGAAAATTATTCAAAACAAATCAGTAACCAAATTTCCAAATCCTAAAGCAAAAGCATGTAGATCTTCTTCAACCAGAAATTTAATACCCTGTAATTCTTTTTAAAATCAAATCCACTCAAGCTAAACAATCAAAAGTCTTCTGTCTGCATTCATTTGAAATCTGGAAGCAACTCAAAGCTGCTGCATTCTTTTCAAATCTGAAATCTACCCATAGCCTGCATGCAAGTTTCAGTAGCAATCACTCAAGTTTTAAATCAAAAGAGGCATGCAAGTTTAAAGATTCAAAGAGGCATTCCAGTCTTAAGTCAAAAACAGTTTCAAGATTTTCGAAATATAAAGGCTCTGTCTCTGTTTTGCCTGGTGAGTAACAATTTTAAAAATAAACTTAAGTTGATCTAAAATTCATGTTAAGTATTGAATGGAAGATTGGTTGCATGTGAATATTATAGGTAGTTCTGCATATAGATATATTGATGTATGAATATACAAGTGCATTGTTTTTTTTTATATATGTGTGAATGTATTATGTGAATATGTGAATATGTGCTCTGTTTCTTGTTTTATTTGCCCAGGCTAAAGATTCAATTGAATTCCCTTACCACTGGATAATTAAATTTGTGATAGGATCTGATAATTAAACATATATTGTTTGTTTTAAACATAGGTTAAGTTTTAGAGATTTAAGTAAGTTAAACAGAAGTCTGCTTGTCTCTGTAACATAAAACATCTGTGCATGTTTGATAATATCAAAACTCAACCCTTTTAAATTGTAAATCCACTATTATAAATTGAATACTAAAATCAAAATATGATTTTTAAAACAAAAACTATAATTTTTAGTAAAGAGATTTAGGTACAGTTAAGAGATGACTGGAATAAGGATATTAGGAATTTTCTGGTGATCTATGTGACTGGAAGGCTCGGGGTTCTTCTAGGTGATAGAGGAGTGGTCGTAGTTCATAGGAAAAATGCCTGATGATGTTGCATTTCATTGAGGAGGCAGCGGTGGCGATTCTTTGTCTGGAAACCTAGTTTTGTTTGGTCTGGCAATTTTGATCATATCACTCTTTCCAATGGATCGAGTGTATCGGAATTCAGGGTAGTGGGAGCTGGAGCGTTAATGTAGACGAGGCCGGAGTGGGTGGATCTCAGATGATCGGAACGGCGAGCTTTGGTTGATGACAGGCTTTGACAATTCGAGCTGATAAGTTCCAGGCCTGGGAGATGATCGAATTTCGAATTCGAGCAGTAATCGATGAAGTGATGTTCGTAGATTGGTTGGTGGATGAACGCCGATGTGGTGGAGTAGTCGTGGATGGACGGAGTGGACGCTGATGACCGTGCACGTGCACGCGATCGAATTTCTGGTGAGCCTGGGTTTTAACAGAGGGTTACTTGAGTTCGTACTCGAGTTGTTTCGTGAGATGCTCGGGTTTTTAGAGGGTGCGACTCGAAGATTTAGTGTGTGTTCGAGTTGAAGTTGTTGCCAGGTTTTTTAGAAAGAAACTGTCTGTTTAAAAAGTTTAAACTAAAATTAAATTTGTAAAGAAATATTTAAACATGTTTTAAATTTAAGTTTAAATTGATTTAAGTTAAATTTGAATCTCAGTTCAAAATAAAATAAGTTTTTAACATTTAAATATTTGAACAACCTTAAAATGTTTAGATAGCTAAATTTAAAAATAAAGTTTTAAATTGGAAGTAAGTTTAAATCTAAACTTAAAACTGGAATCAAATATAAATCTGTATTTCAGAATTGAAATAAAAAGGAAGTTTTAAATGAAATTGTTTTAATAACTTAAATTGTTTAAATCTTGTAAAATTTCTTTTATAAGAAAAATATTATTTATCATTTAAAGGTTTTAAATTGATTTTAAAACTTGTTGAAGTTTAATTATAAGTTAATGATTTGTATGCATTTAATTATTAGAGTAATTAAATGGATAATTAATTTATCTAATAAATTAATGAAATAAATAATTACTTAAAGGTAATTAAAGGTTCAATCTTAAAGGTTTAAGATTAATTATTTTTAGAATAATTAATTTGTAATTAAGATTCATTAATTAAATAGGATTTGATTTTTTTAATTAATGATTAAGATAAATTAATTAGGAATAATTAATTTGTAATTAAGGATTATAAATTAGAGTATTAATTAATGGTTAGGAATTAATTAATAAGTGATTAAATATTAATTAAGTTATGGTTAACACTTAATTAATTAAATAATTAGAGATTAATTAATTGGTTATTAAGATTTATTAATTTAGAATTAATAATAATTAATCTAAGTTAATTACTTAAGAAAAGTAATTAAATAATTGTTAATGAAAGTCATTAACTATGGATTATTAAATAATTAATTTATGTAATTAATTCTAATAATTAATTAGATTAATTAATTTAAAGACAATCAATTATAGAATTTGTTTTAAATGGAATTACTTAATGGAAGTAATTAAGAATTAATTACTTATTGTAATTAATTGAAGTTAATTTGATTTAGTTTAAGTTAAGTAATTGAGTTTAATTACTTATGAATTAATCAAGGGATTAATTAAGAAATTAATTAAGGAAGTAATTAATTTAGTTAATGAAAGTAATTAAGGGTAGTTAATTACTAATTGAAGATTAATCAAGGTGATTAATAAATGTTATTTAATTTAAGGTTAATTACTTAATGTAATTAATTTAATTAAGTAATTAATAATTAAGTTGTAATTAAGGATCATTAGTTAATATAATTAATGATGTAATTAAGATTGATTAATTAAGTATAATTAATAAATGAAGTGATTAATTAATGTAATTAATTAAGGTTTAATATAATTAATTATAGTGATTAATTTAATTAATTATAGTTAATTAATTAATGAAGTAATTAAAGGTTAATTACTATAAGTGGTTAAGGTTAATTAATTTGAGTAATTAATTAAAGATAAATAACTTGAAGGTAATTAAAAGATAATTAATCAAAGATGATTAATTGAAAAAGGTAATTAGAGGATAATTAATTAATTTGTAATTAATTAATGTTTAAGTAAGAAGGATTTATAAAATAAAGTAATTAATTTAATTAACTTTAAATTAATTAAAGATGATATAAATCATTACTTATGGATGGATGATAATACTGAATGCTTTGCATTTGTTTGATATCTCTGATGAGATATATGTTGTGTGATATGGATGTTTAGTAGAATTGTGATGATAATAAGAATTATCTGATAATGTTGATTATCTGTTGAGAATTATCTTTCTATGTGTATAAGATAATGAATTGAAATTGTTTTAACCTTTAAAACAACTTGGCCTTAAAAGATACGTTTTGGATTTCGATGAGACCGGGATCGGGTTTCCGTATACCGGATTTCCAGGTCTGGAGACCCGAATACCACATCGATCCAAATTAACGATAGGTCGTGAATCTCAAGTGAAGATGAAGATTCAGAGTGCAAGGGTTATTGTCGTTAACTCTGAGGGTGATTCCAAAACGAGTGTAACGAGATAATGCCTTCGGTTTCGTTCGAACCCGGAACGAACTTGTATGGATTGAATGCTTTCAGCACATTGTCAGGTGGACGATGAGCATTCTAAGTGATGTGTTCTTTTCTAAGGTAATCGTGACCTCAAGCCTCACAAACCGGGAATGGCTAAAACAGGGGAGGTGCAGCAAGGTTAGTGGGTAGCACCCAAGTAGGACAAGATTATCTCTGTCTAGAGGTCCCTTCTTATTATTATTCGGCTGTGTGGGCAGTTGTGAGCTCCAACTGCTGGGATATCTTGTGCGGGAATTATCCAGTAAGGGATGTTCCGGCCTTGTGTTGCAGGGGATTGGGAGTGATCCTCGGTACGGTGATCTAGGCCACGTACTGTGACGGGCGGTACCCCGGTAGCCCTGCCATTGATGGAATCCAAACTCCAATAAGTGCCGTACGTTTTAGTTGTGCCCAACTATGTTGGAACGTGAGATGTAAGCATTCCAGCTATTTCATATTTATTTGAAAACCCTAGACCTATTATAATACAATCGAATTTCCTATTAAATGTTTTGGTTAGCGTAAGGTAAAAACTTACCCATATTTATTGGTGGGGAGTCTTACGTGATACCTTTTCTTTCAAAAGGTTTTGAAGTAAACAAGTTTAACCTGTTACTCACACCAGACCCATGTCTGACCCAAGTTGTTTATTTCTGTTTTATAAACTCTTGGGTACTCAAATTTTTACGAGTAGCCAAGGGATTCAGGTTTAGCTTTGACGAGTAATCTGGAGGAGCAATGGAGCAGGAGGCTTCGACGTTGTAGATATAGATAGTAGTTTTCCGCTGTGTTGATCTTTTGTATTGATCTGTATTGTGTTGAGATATAATAACTAGACAGATGTTTATAACTGTCTAGTATGTGATGTGTAATCTGTGTAACTCTGATAGATGATGTATATGATACTATGTAATATTTATGTGATATATTATATTTCGTTTCGTTTCCGCTGTGAGTATCTGTTGTTGTTTTCTTTTCTCTTCTTCTCTTTTCTATTTCTCACCCCTTTCTTTCTTACTGTCGATGCGATTTTCCGGGAGTGGAAAGTCGGGTCGTCACAATCTTAATCTAAATAGTGAATTTCTCTCAAACTACAAAAATTTGAATTGAGATCTCACAAACACATGTTACAATTTTGTTTTTGCAAATTCCACGATACAAAATATATAGGAGCTTTTCATGGCCATGCTCATACCTTAGGAACTTATGAATGCTTTAGAAATACATATGTCCATCAGTTGCATCTTTTTAGTAACACCACACATGGCTGTGGGCTCGTTAGGAGGAAAAAACTCAATCTCAAATTAATTAGCAAAATCCATTGTCTTAAATGAACCACCAATGCTGGGTATGGATTCTATAAAAGAAAATCATAATCTTGGATTTGTTAATAAAATTCATCAAAAGTATCTTAAAAGCATCACCAATGCTAATTTCGAATTTATTAAGTGTAGAAGCTTAATATCAGATAATCCATTAAGTGTGTCTTACAAGCATCATTAATGTTGGTTATGGATTCAATCAAAAGAAGAAAAATCTCAAACTCGGATATTTTTCCTCTGCATAATAAATCAAGTGCATTTTAAAGTACCATTAATTCTAGTTATGGATTAGGGTTCAACCTATTACAAAAGAATTCAATAAGTGCATAACATAAGCACCACCAAAATTGATTACAGAGTAACAATGAGAATAAAGCCCAAATCTAGACTACCACAAAGAATCCACCAAGCACGTGACACAAACACTACCAATATTTGGTATGGTATTCCTAAGAGTGTGTAACTCAACAATAGATAAGGTAGGGAATAAAATTTAGTGCAAAGAATGGTCATTTGATTTCATTTTACCTCGAATAAGTGTTCACCATACTTTTTTTCATGCTAGGCTTAAGACCCATCTTTTTAGAGGATACGACTACTACTTTCATCGACAAACATTTTGAGAATAGTTCTGCTCAAGTTCTCTTCTATTTTACATACTATGATGTTTATTATTGAGATTTTGAGTGTATCTAGTTAATCTACTCACTGTATAGGCAATATCAAGTCTGCTATAATTGATGAGGAATATGATGCTTCTTATAACATCATATGATGCTCAAGGTTCTTTATTCTTCCTAAAGTGGATGTTAGAATCATAGGAAGATCGCACATGCACTAAATCAAAATGATCTAACGTGTATAATATTGTTATCTGTCATTTTTCACACCCAACAATTCAATGATGTTATACTTCAAAAAAAATAAAGAGATGGTTGAAGAACTCATGGTTATTTGAGTTCAAGACATAGAAAATACACAATGATGAAAGAACAAGCAGAAGTATCTAAGTATGGAAAGACCATCAATTGGTTTTGGTTGTTTTGATTCATGGATATTGGCACATCAATGATTAAAATGGTTATGGAGTTAGATAAGGAGTGTTATATTAAAGCAACATGGATCAAATAGTCAACAACTAAAGCATTTTGGTAAAGGAATTATCAGTGTCAGTCCATGTGTGGGTCGATATTGATCCATAAGACAAAATAATTCTTGGCTGGAGAATACTTCTACAAAGCAAGGATGACCAATCAGTAAAGTGACCGGAAGAATGATATTAAGTTTGATCGATGGGTATCAATCGATTGACATGGATTGATACCGATCGATAAGAACTCAACTATACGACTAGTTGACTTTTTCCTATTCTTCAGCCTATGGATCTTGACATATTTTTTCCTATTCCGTATATCCAAAAATATTTTGGATGATTTAGGGTTCCTAACAGCCTCAATTCTTCTATATATAAATGTTTTAGACCATTGGAAAAAGGCATGATTTTACTTCACTAATGGGAGACTCCACTAGATTTCTAACCCAAATCTTATTGTAATTTCAAGTTAATTTTGTAATCTCTCTAGAAAATAGTGAAACCATAATAATAATCTTGTTAACTAGACATGGGCATAGATGAACCCCAATGAACCTCGCATTCTTCTTATTTTCATTGTTATTTTTCACTTTTGATATATTTTGATCTAAGATCAAAATAGGTAGAACTAAAGTAGATAAACCATAAGTTAGGAATCCACAATAAACTTGAATCAGTGATTATATTCCACATCGTTGGTTCTAAACAACCTCCATGCGGTATTAAGCTAAATATAAACTAGCATTTTTGGTCCTTTTATGAAGACCCTATATATCTCATATTGGATCTCTATAGATACTTGGATTTTATTAACATCCTTAGAGGTCAATCAATGACGCCAAAGAATAACACCAGAAAGTAAATAAGTAAAGGAGTGAGCTATCCTAGAGATTGGGCCACTAACCAAAGTGATAATGATGGATCCCACTCCTAACCACCACTAGATGTGGTTACTAGAGAAGAAATGGAGAAAATTATCGCTTAAGTGGCAGAAAAATGGCTACAACCCAATGGACATTTATGGATGAGAACAGGTGGTAGTTTGAGTTATATATAGGGGTGGGTACGGAAAATTTCCGTACCAACCGAGACATTTCCATTTTCTTCCAATTGCCAATGGAATGATACCCGATGTTCCAAGTTCCGTTCCGCTAACTTCGGAATTTCATTATGCGGTAGATGGAAAAGGTGGAACGGAATATGGAATTCCATTTTTTCCGTTGATGTATTTAGGGGTCGTTTGGATGGCAATAAATAAGTTGCTTTTTTGCTTATAAAATGCAAAAGTTAAAAAGTCAATATGGATAAACAAAATCTACCGACTTTTAAAAGTCACTTTTCAACTTATTGCAAAAGCAATTTTTTTTTGCTTTTCGACTTACATAAGTCGATTTTTTATATAAAAAAATGTATTTTCAAAAAATTTCAAATTTCCAAAATTTCAAAATTCAAATTTCATATTTTCAAATTTCAAAATTTTCAAAATTTCAAAATTTCAAAATTTCCAAATTCAAAATTTCAAATTTCAAATTTCAATTTCAAAATTTTAAATTTTCGAATTTCAAAACTCAAATATCAAATTTCAAATTTCAAAACTCAAATTTCAAAATTTCAAATTTAAATTTTCAAAACTTCAAATTTCAAAATTTCAAATTAAAATTTCAAATTTCAAAATTTCACAAATTCTAAATTTCAAAATTCAAATTTCAAAATTTCAAAATTTTAGAATTCAAATTTCAAATTTCAAAATTCAAAATTCAAAATTGAAATTTCAAAATTTCAAAATTCAAAATTTCAAATTTCGAAATTTCAAAATTTTAGAATTCAAATTTCAAAATTCAAAATTGAAATTTCAAATTTCAAAATTTCATATTTCAAAATTTAAAATTTCAAATTTTCGAATTTTAAAATTTGAAATTTCAAATTTTCAAAATTTAAAATTTAAAATTTAAAATTTCATATTTTTTATATGTCTAGTCCAGTTAAACTAATCATACAAGAATATCGGTAGGAATAAAATTTTCATGAAAAACAGTTGAAATTTCCGCTTTTTTCCATCAGAAACCGGAACGAATTCCTTCCGAGCTATTTTAAACGAAAAAACATGGAAATTGAAATTTTCGGAAATACGTGGAAGGAAAATTCTGGAAAGCCGGTAAAGTGGAAAATAATCCAGCCCTAGTTATATAGGCAAGTGCCTCAAGGGTTAACAAATCACGCTAAAGGATATCATGCTCAAGATCATTATGGAAGAATGAATTCACTTGCTAGATGTGAGGAAAATAGCTCTAAAATAGGTAGGAGAATGGAGAGAAATAGAATTGGATAAACGAATATGAGACATAATATGCTGCCAAATCTGAAGCTCTCGAGGTATTGAACGACACTGAATGATCAACTTCGATCGATTCCGTTATAGAGAAAGGTGAAATGTTAGACATGGAAAGAAAGGGCGACAACATCTGAATGTTCCTCCAGCAAGTCGTAAAAGGAATGATGCGGAGGTTGATGGAAGGTACTTGGTCGATTCACAGTGGGTGAAAGGAAGATTTCAAAAAAAAATTTCTCTAATTGTTTCTTCATGGGCTATGAAATCATATATTGAATACCAGATCCAGTCAGTTGTTTTTAATAAAATCATTTTTATTAAGATTTTCTTATTCACAATTAATAAAGTCTATTTTAATTAAGTTTGAAATTTGAGAAGGTATGAATACATTAATTTTTTAATATTTTAAACGATGTGACAATCATGTGAACCGTATAGTTGGTGTAATTGTTTGGTGTTTAAGAATGGGAACAAAAATGATTTATATAACTATATCAAGATTCAAAAGAAAAGAGATAAAGGATGTACCATTGAATAATTAGACCTTTCCTCTTCTATAAACATTTGACTAATACTACACCTAATTAATACACAAGGGATGATACGTTACAACAATAGGTTTAAAATGACAAAAGCAACAAACAATAACATGGTCAGTATATACATGTATAGATATTGGGATTTATATAAACCATATACATACATATATATATATATATATATATATATATATATGCCTCAATTTTAAGTTGTTCATTGAAAAACAAATTTGTAAAACAAAAATACTTCTAAAATACATTCCTTTACAACATGAAAAAAAAATATAAATGTTTATACACACACACACATATAGACATACAAAAAAACACACATACACATATATATAGATATATCTATAAATATAATGATTAAGCAAAAATAATTTTCAGTTGATTCAAAAACAAACATCTATATTACATTAAACCCTTTTGATGTATTTGTAAAATTTATAAACACACACACACAAACACATACATATAGTTTCAGCCCAAAAATAAATGTTTTTTAAATAATTAAAATATCATGAGGGCAAAATTGCATACGTCAAATCGAACAAGATATCAACAATCTTTATACTTTAGGATTGATTAAAAATTTAAATAAGAACATTTAAATTGTTAAACTATATAATATGTTTAGAACATTCTCATAAGTAATTTCAAAAAAGTAGTTTCATAACATAAAACATTGTTTATGCATATATAAATTCTGATTTTAATATCTCAAGTTAAAATGGATCAAATCATTTGATAAATTGTTTAAATTTTATTACATATTCTAAATTAAGATGTGGTGATAATATACACATTCAAAATTGTGATAAGCTTGTTACACCTAAGAATATTGTTAGAACCACATACTTTGATAGTGATAACTAAATAAGAATATATTATCTATACTAACCACTATTGCAGGAAAAGGTATCAATCAACAAAGAACTCCGCGTAATGAGAAGAAGAGCACGATGACACAACAATGTAATATCAGTCATAGTGTCTTAGTATAGAGTTTTATAAATTATTAAAATCTCTTCTAGTGGTATGTAAAAGTATAAACGGTCACAAATCATTTTCAAAAATTAGAGAAACCAAAATCAGCATCAGCCAGTCAACCGAATCACCCCTATCAATCGACTGGCTGAAGCATTTAACACAAAATTACACTGACAGATTCAGACGATTGAAAACTTCAAAATAGTCAACTAAACATGTTTTCAAATGACTTAATTGAAGATTTCAGTAGACTGAAACTACCTATTCTTGCACTATTTCTTTTCTATTTTGAGAATGTATGTCTCTGATGAAATTCAGTCAACTGGTTGATTTTATTCAGTTGACTGAACATCGCAGCATCTATTTTTAATTTCAAATTTCTTAAGAGATGCACTTTTCTACGAAGAGTTACTTCTCTTCAGTAATGGCTACAACCTTTTTTTGGTCACCTCTCTTCATGAAAGATGTAACCATTCATCTTTTATATAAAGCAATTTTCATTTTTGGAATTTATCACTTAATATAATACTTTGTATTTACAATCTCTTTAGAACTCACTGATCATTCAATATATTCAATTTCTTTCTATTTGATCACTTGATCTTTCAAATATGTTTCTATAGTGATTAATCTGCTTCTATTTTCTTCACGAACACACATTTTACCATCAAGAAGAAGATTATAGAAAGGGTGTACATACTAGCTCTTTCATGTTAAGCACATAAAGTCACAAACTTAACTATTTGTAATAGTCGAAGTCCAGTTGGAGATCTTTAGGCCTGGAGTCCTATTCGACCGCTCAAACGGTCTGTAATACCCATTCCTCTAGGTTAAGTGAGGACGTGTTTTAGTTAAATCCAGAAGGAGTCTAGGACTGGATGTAGAACGGGAGTTCGAACCAGTATAAAACGCCTTGGTGCGTTTTACTTATTACAATTATTATACTGCCAGTCCGATATAAGTTTTATTTAGTAGATATAATCATATTACTCGATCCGCATAGACTTTCAAAAACAAATCATATTTAAGGTTCTAGATTTGATATGCTATGATAGAATTTTTCTTGATTCATTCCCATTCAATCAAAAAAAGGAATTTTTTTATTTTTGATAATTTAGATTTTTAATATTTTTATAAATCCTGGTGTTCATAGGCGTATTGGCCCTGGTCTCAATATTAACATTATTTCTAATACATAAATGAGGAATTTTATAATTTAAAAATAGTCTATCCATATTTTTGTCTGTATCAATGAGAAAGCTCTTCTCTAGATAATTATTAATAACCATCCTTATCAATCCATAAAATGGTTCGGGTTTTAGGACGTCCCTAGGATATGTTTTCAGATATGGCTATACAATTACAGCCTGTCTTTGCTTAATGGATATGAAACACCCATGTTTTAGCACCTGGCGTAACAGCTCCTGGTGCAATAACATGTACTAGCTTAACTTGAGGGGGGTGGTGAGTTAGTGGAAGCAGGTGGCAAAGTAGCTTTCTTACCTATTCTGTTAGTAACTGCATATTTTTTGATCCATCACATTCATGCATTTACGATTCATGTAACTGTATTAATACTACTTAAAGGTGTTTTATTTGCTTATATTTTCCATTTGATACCCTATAAAGAAAATCTCAGTTGTCATTTTCCTTTCGATGGGCTTGGAATGGGGGTTTTCATAAGGCTGATCCTGAGCCGCTATCCAAGCATGAATACCAGCATTTAATAAAATATTTTAGTGTAGAAAGTCTCAAATTCAGGATCCTCCCCTGCGTGGATTTCTTGGGAAACAAATTCAGGATCCTCCCCTACGTGGATTTCTTGGGAAACAAATTCATAGGCACATAGGTTCCAATCCAGACCAACTACCCCAAGAGCACTCATCCATAAACTGGTTACTAGCACAAATAAGCTATACCTTTTGCATCTGGCCAATTAATGACACTTTGATTTGAAATCCCTCCTTTGATTCTTGAATCAACATCCAACTTTGCAAAAGAAGGATAAACATCTTTATTAACTTTTATCTGATATAATTTGGGTAAATGGAAGAGAAATTTTTGACAATGAAAAAGATGGAGGTGGTAGCCATGGATGAGGAAAAAATGAGGAAAAGTAAATTGAATAAGGAAATAAATATGAGGAATATATTTTATAGAAGGAATAGAAACATTTCTCATTCTTTCTTTAAAAGCTTTCGCTTTTAAATATTATTTGATTTCAATCAAGCCAATCCTTTCCCCTTTCTTTACATAGCCGGCCAAGCATGTCCCCTAGCATAGACTAATTTTCCAAAAGCTTATTAAGTAATTAGTTGTATTTAAAGCTCACTTAATTACATATTGATATCGTATATCAACACATACATATATAAATTTTTTTTATATACATCCAAAAAATTACTAACAACACCCAAAATATCAGACATATTAATAGTCAATATTTCTTAAATATTAATCAATTCAATTAATTTATAATATTTTATACACTAATTGGTTCGTTTGGTTTTTCGGAGAATTCATAAATGTGGTCATGAGACTCTAAGGTGTCAATTTAGTTAGCGATTAATATTAAACACACTACAAAAACAACCCCATCCACTGATGCCAAAATGGCACCGGTGTAGTGTTAGCAAGTGGAATACTAATGCGGCGTCGATGCCATTATAGGCATCTATAAAAAAGGTGCCAAAAAATTATTATCGATGTCTTGTCAACGTCTTCCATGGGCTGCTTACTGATGCCCTGCATATGCAATATACCGATGCCTTACAGATGCCTTATAGCTGATGCCATTTCGTCTCCTTGCCGATGATGGTATTTCAATGCGAATTCTACAATATGTGGAAACCTATAAATTTTATTTGTCAATGTCATGCCGACGATAGACCGACGGCCTACCAACACTAAATTAAAATTTTAAAATTGGATTTTTCGATGCCATACCGATGGCATACTGACACCTTACCGACGCCAAATTAAAATGCTAAAATTGAATTGTTCGATGCAATTCCGATGCCTTTACTAATTTATTTTTGTAGCACATTTGCTATCTTTCTCACCTTGATCATAAATTCATATATATTTGATATATAATCACACTAGTATAACACAATAATTTCACAAATTCATATATTATAAATATTATGCAACATCATGAACATACATATATCACCAAATAATATCACTAAATAATATACTATCCAACATCCATATATGTCTAACATTAGTCAATACAAACCATATCATGCAACATGAAGAATATCCAACCAACACAAATTTCTACATAAACATACACACAGATATCCAAACCTAAATACGTAAATGTCTACATAAATACTACATACTCTCCGTTTCACTTCCCATCACCATCATCATCAGAAGAAAGTTCTCATCTAAAAACTTCCGTACACATGCATCGGTAGCTTACCTACTTTCTTCTCCAGCTTACCAACGTATGACTTCAACCATTGGTTTTCTTTTTCTACATCAGTAAATAGTGCACCTCTGCCTAATGATAATTTCTACATTTTATCCAAATTAGTTTGTTGGTAATAAGTAAATTTTTATTTTAACTATTGTATTTGTGTGTTTAACAAAATCAATATTTTAACTCAAATAAAATTGATTAATTCATTGAAACAAACTTCATAATTTAAGTTGATTATATATTTGTTTAATTTATTCAGTGATTCAAATTATATATTTATTTAATTTATTGGGTGATTTAAAAAGATTTGTATTTTAACTCAAGAAAACTTGTTTAATTTATTGCAACAACATTTATAATTTAACTTAATTATATATTTGTTTAATTTATTAAGTGATTTAACCTATAATTTGTTTAATTTACGGGTTATTTAATAAGATCTGTAGTTTAAATCAAATAAACATAAATTTATTATAATTTTTTTATAATTTAACTTAATTACATATTTGTTTGATATATTGAATGGTTTAACTTATATATTTGTTTAATTACGGGTTACTTAATAAGATCTGTATTTTAACTCAAATAAACTTAAATTTATTATGATTTTTTTATAATTTAACTTAATTACATATTTGTTTGATTTATTGAGTGATTTAACTTATATATTTGTTTAATTTATTAGACGAACAATGTGACGCCCCACCTCTATGCTCATAATAACAAAGAGTATTAAAAGAAATACTGTCTATTATTACGAAGAATAAGGCTGGATAGGAGCGACCATCCGTAATTTGCCTTACACTAATATTGGTTATCTCGATAGGAGTAGTATATACTTTTTATTTTTCATCTATTGTTTATTTACACCCATCGACATATCCAATTATCAGTATAAAACGAACTACGATAGTTCATAATAGTTTAGGACATTAGATATAACAATAACACAGATAATATAAATGCGGAACACAGATAAAAACAAAAGTCTCATATATATATAACTAATGTCAGTTAATACATAGTTGACACAATACATATGATACAACTACAACTGTCGACTCTAGAAGTTATATATACAAGTACATTATCGACTAATATACATGAATACATATCGTTCTATACAACGACACGACTACTACAAAATGACACTGACAACTTCAGAAGATGTGAAAAGTCTTCAAATCCAGAACAGCAACTCAAAGAAAAATCTACAACCTGAAATAACTCGAGTCTGACCCGAGTATTACATTCAAAAGAAAATAATACCCAGGTCAGTCTAATTCAAACCAGTTTATTAGTGCATATAGGCAGTAATAATTTAAATAGATGACAGTCACAATAATTCCCGTCTATCCGATTCTTTAAACAAAGAAACCGGATAACGGTCAATATAACACTTAACAGTGTTTAACAAAAATCAGCAGATTTAAATCATCTACAGAGATAAATAAACAATTTATCAAATCGACTAAATCAATTTAAAGCCATTGAAATTGTCACTTTAAAAACCATCAAAGTTCGATTGGCTGCCGTACACGCACGCGTGTACGGCCTCGCCAATACAGCATAAAAGATCAATGCATCACGACACAAAAGAAATATCAATTCAAAACTGTCGATTTTGGGTGGCTGCAGTGCACGCACGCGTGCACTGCCTCGCCACTACCGTACGTCGAAACTGCAAAGGTCAAGTCACTGGAATCATGGCTCAACTCAATGCTACAAAAGATCAACAGTATGCATATGAAGTATACAAGTGCAACAGTGTGGAAGTAAAACAGTGATGAAACTGAAAAGTGCAACAGACCAGACTACACAAATACATGGAACAATGCAACCCACCAATGAACACAACAGTGACAGGTCGAAACAATGAATACAGGCAGTGCAACAGAGCTACTCCAGACCAGGGCATAATGAAGCAACACTCAAGTAAACGTTATAGGCCGAGCACTAATAGAAGGAGCAGTGATGTCAAATTACAACAGCAGCCTCAACATATATGACCAAAAGGTTAAACAATATGAAGTGCACAACTATGCTATAACATACTACATAAATGTATGTATACATACCAACAATGAAGATCAAAGGAATGCAGACCTAGGCTACACAAATACATGAACCACAATAACATGCAAACTCAAACTTACAGAGGTGCAGACGACTAAATAGCCAACGTGAATCAAACCATAACAGTGCACAACCAAATGAACAAACGAACTGCCAAATCTCAGTGAAACTCAAGCAAGAGTAATCACAAAATGTACAAATCAGATCAACAACTTGCTACTGCTGTAAATAAATAGAGACAACTGAAAAGTCTGGGCAACAAGCAGATGCCACCATAACTCAAGACCGTCGAAGAGACAACATAGAAGCAACTGAAAACAGTGCAACATACAGTGATGGAGTGGGGATGAAGTATTAGATTTCAAGTGAAGCAATGGACAGGAACAATAATTGCCAAGCAATAACAATACGACAGAAACCAAATCATGAACAAGGCAGTGACTATATGCATGTGAGGCCAAACAACAAGTCCACATTCAAGTGAAGCAAAGGAGCAGCCTCAACATCAAAGAAGTAACCCAATTGCATGAAGCAGTGAACAGAAAGAAAGACACTAAACCAACCAACAAGGTGAACCATCAAAGACCAAGGTTCTAACAAGGACAAATGTACCAAAGGAACATATATGTGAAGGCAGAACTAGTGATATAAGTAACATGTGCAGGCTATACAAAAGTGCAGACACAAAGGTACATGTTCCAGTGAACAGGGTGATACCAAAGTCAACATGTAAACAGCAGTGACAAAAGACTACTGCCAAACAAGTTCAAATGATTCCACAGCCGAGCCATTACAATTATACATGTATGCATATATATATGTACACACATACATGTCAATATCAAATGAAATATCTGTATTTAAAATATGCAAACAAAAGTTGCAGTGAAACTACAAAAATGCTCAGGTGTATCTGCATATTAATTTTGCAATTAACAGCAGTTGTACCAAACAAATGTAACCATGTCTCAAAGCAGTAATTAACAAGTGAAAGCCGGTCAAGGGTACGATGAACAAGTCAACAGCAGTTCGAAACAATAGCGAGCTCAACCATGATCGAGTTAAAATAACCAACGTCATCAACGAAATCAAGGCCGTGAAACAAATCAAAAATCAGATAACGTCACAGCAATTCCAAACCAAAAATCAAAGTTATGCAATTTCATTCACACAACCAAGTGACCGAAGTCAAAAGGGAATCGATACTAAATCAAAGCAATTTATCAATATCACAAGATAAATGAAATGGACAAAGTCGAAAATCGTCACAGGCATTCAAACAAAACAAATGGCTGAAGCCCAATATATACGAAACCACTAAACTTCTAAGCAATGACCACAAAAATCAAACAACGGGACTCGAATACATGAGTTTGAGATGTAGATGTGAGTGAGAGAATCACTCAACTTTGTTTTTTTTTGGAGAGCACGAATTCGACGTCGCTGCCAAAGGCATCTCGCAAGTCGATCGACCACAAAGCAAGAAATCGGGTTGAATCTAGTATCTGTAATCGGCATCTTCAATATTGAAAACCCTTATTTATGAATTTGGGGACGAGGACGAAAATTCTAGGCAGCCATTTTTAATCTCCTTCGTGCTTTGATTTTTAGGTTTAGGGTTTAAAAAAAAAGAACGAACCATCCATAAAGGGGATCAGGTCGAATTGAATAAGAAGGGAACGGCCACACAAAGATAAAATAAAGCAGTGAGGCTTCCGGGGCCAAGATTGAATCGAAAGCCCGCATAACTTCTTTGACGAATTCTCAAAAGAATTTCAGCTTGATTAAATATTTCCCAACTACGATAACTCAACAGATTAATCGTTTAGTGACGATTACAAATTAACAGCAAACCCCGGGTTGTTACAGACTCCCCTCCTTATAAAAATTGCGTCCCTGCAATTTTCATACTTAAAGTCGTTTATAACAATTGTTTTTCTAACCTAAACTGGTTAAGCTTAGAAAATAAAAGTCGGGACTACAAACGCCAAAGAAATCTTTTAATTTCATAAAAGAGATTCTCAAATTTTTCAACAAAATTTAACTATCAATAGATAGTCAGAAAACAACAAAACTGAATAAACGCAATTATCAGCAATATTTAATTATCAATCAGATAAATAGGATACCGAAATCACAAAACATCAATAGCTAATTGTCGATACGATAATTAGAAAACAACCAAAATTCCAACTAAGACGATTAGAAGCACAAGTCACAATTTGCAAAACTGCCAATATCTAGTTATTCAACAATTTACTAGAAAACACAAACTTCATAATCAACAAATTCAAAATATTAACAGAGATAGAGATAGATAGAAAACAGCGATTCGAATAAAATCAACAAACATCAATTATCTTATTATCTCAAACGATAATCAGAAGACAAATCAAATATCTGATTATCTCAAACGATAGTCAGAAAACAAATATTCAATTATCAAAAACGATAATCAAATTTCTCAAATCAACAAATATTCAATTATCACAAGCGAAAATCAAATTTAAAATTCAACAATTATTTAATTATCTAACAGCGATAATTAAATCTCAAATCAACAAATATTTAATTATCTAACAGCGGTAATTAAATCTCTCAAATTAACAATTATTTAATTATCTAAAGCGATAATTAAATTTCTCAAATCAACAAATATTTGATTATCAAAAACGATAATCAAATTTCAAATTCAACAAATATTCGATTATCTCAAACGATAACCAAATTTCAAATTCAACAATTACTTGATTATCTCAAGCGATAATCAAATTCAAATCAACCAATATTTAATTATCTACAGCGATAATTAGAAACAACAAATATCCGATTATCAAAAACGATAATCAGAACTCATATCAACAAATATCTAATTATCACAAGCGATAATTAGAAACAACAAATATCCGATTATCAAAAACGATAATCAGAACTCATATCAACAAATATCTAATTATCACAAGCGATAATTAGAAACAACAATTATCTGATGATCAAAAACGATAATCAAAACTCATATCAACAAATATCTAATTATCACAAGCGATAATTAGAAACAACAAATATCCGATTATCAAAAACGATAATCAGAACTCATATCAACAAATATCTAATTATCACAAGCGATAATTAGAAACAACAAATATCTGATGATCAAAAACGATAATCAGAACTCATATCAACAAATATCCAATTACCTGCAGATAATTGGAAACAACAAATATCTAGAAATCAATTAAGAAGACTAGAAAATCAACATAAAAGCTTGGATCGATCCCATCAGATGGCGAGTTTTTAATTCGCCGCACGTGCGTCAACAAATGGCCGAAGCCTACCAAGTACTCAACATAATTTTTGGCGCCCAACAAATGACCCGAAGGTCCAACAAATGACCCGAAGGTCTAGTACTGGTATTGACCCGGAGGTCCAACAAATGACCCGAAGGTCCAACAAAGTGGCTCGAAAGCACACGAAAGCATCAAAATGTTTCAATTAACGAGTCCGGAATTAACCGAAATAGCAAACGCACATGTCCCATACCACATGTTTTACTAAATCGTTTGATTCTCTTCATCGTTTCCTTGAAAGTGTGAAATCATCAAATTCATCAAAACAACAGATATTCAATTAACGAGTCCGGAATTAACCGAAATAGTAAAAGTGTGGTTCCATACTCCGCACTTTTGCTAAATCGTTTAAATCTCTTCATCGTTTCCTTGAAAGTGCAAAATTGTGTATTTTATAAAAATACACTTTACATTCTCAAACGGACAAGTCCGGAATTAAGCGAAACAGTAAAAGAAAGGGGTCATAGTCCTCGATTTTGCTGAAACGTTTAAATCGCTTCCTCATTCTTTTGAAAGCATAAACTGTTAAATTTCTGAAACAATTTTATTTATTTTGTAAAAATAACAATTCACCTTCTCAACTGGACAAGTCCGGAGTTAAGCGAAACAGTAAAAGAAAGGGGTCATAATGCTCGATTTTGCTGAATCGTTTAAGTCGCTTTCTCATTCTTTTGAAAATGCAAACTGTTAAAAATTTGTAAAACAATTTTCATTTTAAAACGATTTTCCAATCACGTGATTAAAGCAGCAAATCAGTAACAATTTCGATAAGGAAATTGTACTTCTCAAAATACCGTAAAAACGGTTACAAATCATCATTGCGGTATAACCGCTTGAAAATCCACTTTTAAAAATTTGACTGTTACTGAAGTCAAAGCAACAGTAATTTTAAAACATCAAATATCTCATCAAAATAATTCACATCAAAATGTGACATCAGTGAATTTTCATTCATTAAAATTGTCAATAAAACACCGTGCTTCAAAAATCTAGCATTGGTGTAAAAATCCCGTTACAAAAATAACGGCAACAAAATACGTTTCATAACCAAGCATCGGTTCAACGTAAATAAATGCAGTAACGTGCAATTCAAATTTTTGCACATACTACAGAATGAACAAAGAAATCATTCAAATGTATCTTCAATGAAGATAATTCAAAACAGCAAAAATCTAATCAATAGATGATTAATACAAAAGAAAGCCAGCGGAAATTTCAACAAAAATCACATATCTGCAATTTCTTCGAATCCTCAATTCGGATTCGAAATTCTCAAAGAAACAAAATAATTACAGCTATGTAAACAACAATTGAAATTCATATCGATTCCGTACTTTGATTTTTAAATCAAAAAGATTATCAGTTGTACTCAGCGAAGACGGTTTCACTGTTTCCGCTGCGCACTCTGATAAATAGAACACAAATCAATCAAATCATCGGAACACAATTTCACTATTATTTTTAAATAAAGATATTTAAAAATTTCATCCAAATTTCAAAACTTTAGTTTTGACTCAAAGTACAAATAAAACATCGACCAATAGTTGTAACATATGTTCCATCCAAGTTATGTTTTATATTATGTCCATAAACCCCAAGCTCTGATACCAACTGTGACGCCCCACCTCTATGCTCATAATAACAAAGAGTATTAAAAGAAATACTGTCTATTATTACGAAGAATAAGGCTGGATAGGAGCGACCATCCGTAATTTGCCTTACACTAATATTGGTTATCTCGATAGGAGTAGTATATACTTTTTATTTTTCATCTATTGTTTATTTACTCCCATCGACATATCCAATTATCAGTATAAAACGAACTACGATAGTTCATAATAGTTTAGGACATTAGATATAACAATAACACAGATAATATAAATGCGGAACACAGATAAAAACAAAAGTCTCATATATATATAACTGATGTCAGTTAATACATAGTTGACACAATACATATGATACAACTACAACTGTCGACTCTAGAAGTTATATATACAAGTACATTATCGACTAATATACATGAATACATATCGTTCTATACAACGACACGACTACTACAAAATGACACTGACAACTTCAGAAGATGTGAAAAGTCTTCAAATCCAGAACAGCAACTCAAAGAAAAATCTACAACCTGAAATAACTCGAGTCTGACCCGAGTATTACATTCAAAAGAAAATAATACCCAGGTCAGTCTAATTCAAACCAGTTTATTAGTGCATATAGGCAGTAATAATTTAAATAGACGACAGTCACAATAATTCCCGTCTATCCGATTCTTTAAACAAAGAAACCGGATAACGGTCAATATAACACTTAACAGTGTTTAACAAAAATCAGCAGATTTAAATCATCTACAGAGATAAATAAACAATTTATCAAATCGACTAAATCAATTTAAAGCCATTGAAATTGTCACTTTAAAAACCATCAAAGTTCGATTGGCTGCCGTACACGCACGCGTGTACGGCCTCGCCAATACAGCATAAAAGATCAATGCATCACGACACAAAAGAAATATCAATTCAAAACTGTCGATTTTGGGTGGCTGCAGTGCACGCACGCGTGCACTGCCTCGCCACTACCGTACGTCGAAACTGCAAAGGTCAAGTCACTGGAATCATGGCTCAACTCAATGCTACAAAAGATCAACAGTATGCATATGAAGTATACAAGTGCAACAGTGTGGAAGTAAAATAGTGATGAAACTGAAAAGTGCAACAGACCAGACTACACAAATACATGGAACAATGCAACCCACCAATGAACACAACAGTGACAGGTCGAAACAATGAATACAGGCAGTGCAACAGAGCTACTCCAGACCAGGGCATAATGAAGCAACACTCAAGTAAACGTTATAGGCCGAGCACTAATAGAAGGAGCAGTGATGTCAAATTACAACAGCAGCCTCAACATATATGACCAAAAGGTTAAACAATATGAAGTGCACAACTATGCTATAACATACTACATAAATGTATGTATACATACCAGCAATGAAGATCAAAGGAATGCAGACCTAGGCTACACAAATACATGAACCACAATAACATGCAAACTCAAACTTACAGAGGTGCAGACGACTAAATAGCCAACGTGAATCAAACCATAACAGTGCACAACCAAATGAACAAACGAACTGCCAAATCTCAGTGAAACTCAAGCAAGAGTAATCACAAAATGTACAAATCAGATCAACAACTTGCTACTGCTGTAAATAAATAGAGACAACTGAAAAGTCTGGGCAACAAGCAGATGCCACCATAACTCAAGACCGTCGAAGAGACAACATAGAAGCAACTGAAAACAGTGCAACATACAGTGCTGGAGTGGGGATGAAGTATTAGATTTCAAGTGAAGCAATGGACAGGAACAATAATTGCCAAGCAATAACAATACGACAGAAACCAAATCATGAACAAGGCAGTGACTATATGCATGTGAGGCCAAACAACAAGTCCACATTCAAGTGAAGCAAAGGAGCAGCCTCAACATCAAAGAAGTAACCCAATTGCATGAAGCAGTGAACAGAAAGAAAGACACTAAACCAACCAACAAGGTGAACCATCAAAGACCAAGGTTCTAACAAGGACAAATGCACCAAAGGAACATATATGTGAAGGCAGAACTAGTGATATAAGTAACATGTGCAGGCTATACAAAAGTGCAGACACAAAGGTACATGTTCCAGTGAACAGGGTGATACCAAAGTCAACATGTAAACAGCAGTGACAAAAGACTACTGCCAAACAAGTTCAAATGATTCCACAGCCGAGCCATTACAATTATACATGTATGCATATATATATGTACACACATACATGTCAATATCAAATGAAATATCTGTATTTAAAATATGCAAACAAAAGTTGCAGTGAAACTACAAAAATGCTCAGGTGTATCTGCATATTAATTTTGCAATTAACAGCAGTTGTACCAAACAAATGTAACCATGTCTCAAAGCAGTAATTAACAAGTGAAAGCCGGTCAAGGGTAAGATGAACAAGTCAACAGCAGTTCGAAACAATAGCGAGCTCAACCATGATCGAGTTAAAATAACCAACGTCATCAACGAAATCAAGGCCGTGAAACAAATCAAAAATCAGATAACGTCACAGCAATTCCAAACCAAAAATCAAAGTTATGCAATTTCATTCACACAACCAAGTGACCGAAGTCAAAAGGGAATCGATACTAAATCAAAGCAATTTATCAATATCACAAGATAAACGAAATGGACAAAGTCGAAAATCGTCACAGGCATTCAAACAAAACAAATGGCTGAAGCCCAATATATACGAAACCACCAAACTTCTAAGCAATGACCACAAAAATCAAACAACGGGACTCGAATACATGAGTTTGAGATGTAGATGTGAGTGAGAGAATCACTCACCTTTGTTTTTTTTGGAGAGCACGAATTCGACGTCGCTGCCAAAGGCATCTCGCAAGTCGATCGACCACAAAGCAAGAAATCGGGTTGAATCTAGTATCTGTAATCGGCATCTTCAATATTGAAAACCCTTATTTATGAATTTGGGGACGAGGACGAAAATTCTAGGCAGCCATTTTTAATCTCCTTCGTGCTTTGATTTTTAGGTTTAGGGTTTAAAAAAAAGAACGAGCCATCCATAAAGGGGATCGGGTCGAATTGAATAAGAAGGGAACTGCCACACAAAGATAAAATAAAGCAGTGAGGCTTTCGGGGCCAAGATTGAATCGAAAGCCCGCATAACTTCTTTGACGAATTCTCAAAAGAATTCCAGCTTGATTAAATATTTCCCAACTACGATAACTCAACAAATTAATCGTTTAGTGACGATTACAAATTAACAGCAAACCCCGGGTTGTTACAAACAAGATCTATATTTTAACTTAAAATACATGTTTAATTTATTAAAACAAAATTTGTAATTTAGCTTAACTATAATTTATTGAGTGATGTAACTTATATTTGTTTAATTATTGGGTTATTTAATATGATCTATATTTTAACTTAGGTAAACTTGTTTAATTTATTAAAACAAAATTCATAATTTAACCTAATCATATATATATTTTAACTTACCAAATGATTTAACTTATACATTTTAACTCAAAATCAATTTATTTTTAAAATGATGGTTTATAAAATATAGTATAAAATGAGGATTAAGTCAAATAATTATACAAAACATCCATATAAAATACATATATATACATATAATTCTCAGGATTTATAACCAATGTATACATAAATACAGTATATTATACATATGTATGTCTATGGTTTTGTATGCAATGGCATATATACTTATCATATGTATATAATAGATGCTTAAGCTATTACCTTCAAAATATTGCCGTAGGTGAGCTTATAGTCCACCCTTTTGGAAATAGGTTTACTAAGTGCATCGAATACATCTTAAATCCACTTCTCTTGTTATCTCCATATCTTGGCTCTGACACTCCTCACTCCTAGGATGATATTTCACCTATTTTACATTTTACGTATTTATTAGAATTTCATACATGTGTGTGAATGTGTTTCAATGTATTATTTGAATGAAATTTAATGGATAACAGACCGCAAAATCAATGAAAGTATAATTTACCCAACTATTAGCGGTTGGCCCTTTCGATGACTCAATCTTGTGAGTCATGCAACAGACTTGCCAAGATGTATGCTCAATGTGCCGCTCTTCGTACTGAAATTTGAATAAAGTTAATCTAATCCTATTATAATTTATTTAAAATGTTACATAAATTTAATAAATAAATATATACCAGATCATTATGATGATCTGCATATGACTTGGAGCCGCTGGTGTACAACCTAGAATTTCTATTCCTGATTCTGACATTCTACAATGGTTTCGTTTTGAACTCATCTGACTCCCACTACTGTAAGAACTGCTTGTATATCTCTTGGGCAAAGATGGATGCTTTCTACCATACTTTAGCATACCATACGTCCATTCCCGGTTATGTTTACTATGGACACTCAAGCCTTTTTCATAATTTCTTCAAAAATGCCCTCTCTTCAAGTAAATTTCATTTGCAAATGCTAACTAAATATATTATGAACAAAATGACATTATATTCATATTGTGTGTTGTGTAATAAACTTATTTTACCATAAATTCTTCAAACATGTTTTTTTCACGTTGTGAGGAATGTTACCAAATGAAGGTCAAAATGTCGTGGTCCATGCAAGCAAGCCATCTTGGATGGCATCGAATTTGGCACTGTTAGGGAAATCATAACTGCGCGCACACACACAGATATACACACACACACACGCATATTTAATTAGCAAATTATTATATATATATATATGTATATATGTATGTGTGTGTGTGAGTGTATATATGTATTAATGTTAGTCTATGTGTGATTTGAACTGTAATATTTAAACAAGCAATTACTTACCCTGATCCTTATTCTCTTTGGAAGACATAAACTCATTGCATGGAGGAAGAGTCATAAGTGGATGGACCGGTACCATCAATAAGAGCATCGGTAGTCTATATAAACAGAGGCATCATATGTGCATTGACGTAACCTGTAACGACCCGCTATTTTGGACCATTCAAATCGACAATAATCCACATATGTCTGACTTGAATAGTTCAAAATATCAGATTGTTAATTTAAAATTTGGCAAAACTCAGCATATACAGTAAATAAATCAATCATAGAATCACAGACACAGATTAATACAATAATACGCAGCGGAATAGATAAAATAGTAGTTCATGAAGCTACTATATAAACATCAGAGTTAGAAATAAAATACAACAGAATATCTCAAATGCAGTGAAGTCTCCAGTACAACAGATGACTTCTCTGAACAAATCAACTAGAAGAGCTAAAAGCTGAGGCGATAGTTGGATCTCCAAAGGAAGCTCCAAACTCCAGAGGTGAGTCTCAAATGCTGTATCACTCGGTCTGACCCGAGCGTAAAGCAAAACACAAAACACTCGAGTCAGGATTAACATTCTTATATCAATAAATCCAACTCAAGTGAAATATCAACTGAAATACAATTAACTTAGAGGATGTTTGGGATAACCATCCTCTAAAGATCTGTGGAACTATCTACAATGTAGAAATATACACTATAATACCGTGGTCATTTCAATTTAATTTATACTTCAAAATCCAAGTATCATTTCATTTCAAATATATCTATTTCCAAATTATAGCACTTTCAAAACTAAATTGATAATTTCATATCTATATTATTTTAACTTCATTATTATTTAGCTTTAAAATATTCACTTAATAAATCCATTATCATTTAAATAACCTTAAATTTCATCATACTAAATGTTTCTTTCGATTTATTTAAACTTGAAATATCCATTTAATCACTTTAAACAAAAATTAATATTTATTAAACCATATATTTCTTTCCAAATCCATAAAATCATTTTCAAAATATTTATATATATAGACCAACGGTGTCTGCATATGATTTTCTATCCTATAGTGAAGTGATACGGATATTTATCATTTCAATCCGTAGTTTAAATATATACGGGTAGATATCATTTCGACCCGCAATCCCAAATTCAATCAAATGAAAACCGCTTGGGTTTACCATTTCAACCCATAACGAAATTCCCCTATTCTAAAGTCCGTTCGGGTATGTATCATTTCAACCCATGGTGAATTCTATACTAACAGGGGACTTGCAGAGTGATAACAGATAATATAAAGTATAACAACATGCATATATCGTCAATAACAAAATAATATAAACAATGGGATATGGTGTCATATCCCACAGGTGAACAATTATAGATAATAGCATATATAATAATTTAAATAACTACATCATCATATTTCAATTGTCGTTTCAATTGAAGTCAAATCTAATAAATACAAGAACGTTAATCGTGAGTGATTGCTCACCTTTTGAGGCTAGAGGAATTTGATAATGAAATGAGCTACAAATCCAAGCACAAAATTTCAAAGCAAAGCACGATGGACATGGAATCAACGATTAAAGCAAGGCTGGAATCGATGAGGAAAATAAATTAGTTTGATAGAAATAGCAATCAGTCTGATAGAAATAGAAAATATATATATTATTATTCCCTTGAAATCAATATTTTAATTTAAGACAACTATAAAAATAAAATAAACATATATGTTAATGAAACCATTGTTTTAAACTAAACACGTATACTTTTCCTTCCAAAATCAAATATGTGTATATATATATATTATAATTTAAACTTCAAATTCAATAGTTCAAATCGATTCAATTAAGTTAGACATATTATATCAATTAAATCAACTTTATTAGATTTAAAGTTTATTATTAAATCTACTTTATATAAAAACTTAAAATATTTCCAATATTAAATAAAACCATATATATAAATAGTTTAAAATCAATAGTTTAAATGAACAAATATGCTATGCAGACTAATAATGTAACAACACCAAATATATAAACAGATTAAACAAAAATGAACTCATTCAAATAAAAGCATGCACTGGAAAGAATACAGAATGTAAAACTTTATATAAAATTCACATAATATATATATCAGTTTCTAAGGCAAATTGAAATATTAATATAAATTTGTATATATTCAAAACATACTATTGTATGGAAAAACAAGTTAACATATGTGCCGACAATACATACATAATTAAATATATGTAAAGCCCCACGTATATAGACCTTCATTTCAATATACAATAGTAACTACCTATGTATATAAAACTGTTACGAACATCCTTTATAAATAGGACAGATACAAACCATTATTACACACAACATATCATATTTCCTATATATATTATAACTATATATTTACATAGACTAAGATATATATAAAACTGTTCAAACAAGATACCATGCTGTAACCACTGTTAATATAAAACATATAAACTGGTATATCTATACTTATAGCAAAAAAATCAATGCAAATATTATATACTATAAATGTTTATACTATATACAATAGTCGTAAAATTTCACTTCTTATATATATTATTAAACATACAGCATATGCTTAAAATATTAACAGACTGTTATATATATATATATATATATATATCTAAAACATATATATATACAGTTGTACATTTACATACGTCTTTATACTATATATACTGTAATTATGAATATAAACAATAACTTGTTAAGACCGTTTAGAAGCTTTACAACACCATATATATAATACTGTATAACTTATAACTTTTACAACTATATATATATGCAACCACAAATTTTATGCAACTTATAAAACTATACATCATAGCCGACTTTATACCTATATATATATATCAATAAAATATATGCAGACAAAAAGATAATTATACATATACAACTTTTTTTTGAAATCAATACTAAATAACCGGTTATTACTTTTTCAAAATTCCCATATATAATCACACGACCATACACAGTTTAAGAGCAAACCTATATGTATGCCTATAACTAAAATTTATACGTATATGTATATAAAAAAAACTATTAAAAGTATTAACGTACAACATATAATTATGAAGCAAAGGAATCATACAAAGTATGTTTATAAATTAGTTTTCAGACATACCAACGTTGAGATAAAAAAATGTAGATATAATATATAAACTATATTAATGTACAGCCTTTATAACTCTGACATATATACACCAACATATATATATACACACACACAAAACTAACATAACATTTAGTATACCACACGTATAAATATACTTTATATATACAACGGCTGGAGATACCTCGGTAGGGTTTGTGGCTTCGGCTTTGCAATTGTTGAGGATGAACGAGAGGGGAAAAGGAGGCAGGAAGGCTGGCGAGAGGATGTAGGAGGAGGAGGGAAGAGGGGAAGAGGGGTCTCGGTTGGGCTTTGGGATGCGAGGCGGACGTGGCGAGATGGATCTGGGTGGCAGCGGCATCGGTTCAAGCGGAGTAGTGGATCAGGATTTGGGAAGGGGTGACACGGGTTTGGTTTCGAAGCAAGGAAGGGGAAAAATATTGGGGAGGAATTAAAACAGCAGAGGAAAGAAAAGAGAAAAGTGAGAGGAAAGAAAGTGAGAAGAGAAAGAAGATTAAAACTCTGGGAAGAAAAAAATAAATTTGCAGAATGAGAATGAGAAGGATTGAAGTTAGGTAAAATGAAGGACCCAATGAACAGTCACATCCAATATATAATAGAAAATGAATAAATGTAATCTCAACGGTTCACCCATTGATTAAGCTGAACATTTAAGGAAAATTAACTTTGTTTGTAGGGCACGTTCCAATTTGAAACCAAAAGAAAGTTAACGGTCACAATTAAAGGTGCCGTTACAACGAACGGTTTATTGCTTCCGTCACATACCGGACCTCAAAATACGGAAATAAATATACAGCTGAGATCAGCACGACGAGGCGAACAGAACGGTACACAGATACCAGTGATACGATTGAATTATAAAATTCGAATTTCCGCTACCGGAAATGCTGCAAAATTACAGAGAATAAGATAAACGGAGTTAGAGAAGTCCAAATTTGACAAAACGAAATATGACGTCTCACTCAGAAAATGATTTACAAATTTACTATATAAAAATATTCAGGTTTGGAAAATATTTTATTATCATCAAATATTAACTGATTTAAATTGAAATAAAATTACACAATAAAATAAACTTCAATATTATCAGATGAAAATTTACTAGTTGCTATATTAAAATAGACGTATTCCAAAAATAAAATTTTTATTTTCAAATTTCATTGTTTAAAATTTCACAAAATTTCAATTAATTAAATAAATAAAACCACTCAAAGTTTTGGGTCGTTACAGCTTTGACAAGTGAGAGCCACCCTGACCTGTGAGGATCCACCATGACCAGATGAGTAGCCACTATAACCTATGGTGAGCCACTGCGGTTGTGCACTCTATGGTGTCGACTAGATGTATCTGTTATACTTACACATATACAAATGTATATAATATAATAAAGGACATGTAACTTGTGTTTAATAATAAATATAACCAGAGTAGCAATTATAATAAGTTTGAATTACATTACATCATAAATGAGTGAGTATATATGACAATGAGATTAGCAATTTCATCCATAAAAATGGAATATATTTGGCTTCAATATGTATAAACCCAAAATAAAAAATGTTTATTTTTTTGGCCTAAAAACAAAGAAAATGAAAATAATATGCATATATAAAAATAGTCTTTCAATAAATTGTACATAAGCTACCAATTGTCAACCATTATCAATATCATCATTTACAATATCATCATCGTACTCATGTTAAATAATTTCGGCATCATCATCATCAACCTCGACAGCTTCATCTAATTCAACTCGATCAAACACTTCATTGTTAAGTGGTCCTATATCATCGACATCTTTTGTTATATGAAGTATTTTGTTGTCCTTTGGATTAGTTTGGTAAAGTTGATCATCGGTTATGGTCATATTCCCGTTAAATGACCATCTTAGTTTTGTTTTAATGACAACCTATCAGTCATCCGTATTGTTATTAATGGCAGGATACGACGCATAATAAACTTGTGTTGCTTGCATCTCTAACACAAATGGATTGTTTCCTTTATATCACCTTTATGGTTTACCTCAAAAGCGAATAATCTTTATGTATATGGCATACTCTAATATTGGGAGTTGTATGAAACCAATCAGATTGAATAAAATTGTTTTAAGCTCCAATATAGCAGAATAAGTGAGTTCAATTATTACTTGTAACACTCGGTAATCTTGTAAATCATCACCTTATCCATAGCCTTTAATACACCTCATTTTTGTAAGTTGTTTTACTAGCTCCAAACCCCATTGTGTGAAATTTAAAGCCGTTTACATACATGATTTGGCATTTTCTATATGTTATCATTGGACCAAACGCAATAGTTCTTTATCAACAACCTATTGCATCAAATTAATACACATTAATACACATAATAAACTATTTCATACTAATTTTATTCAACAATTATATATGCTTACATATTTTTGAAACCAAGCCTCAAATCCTTTAGTAGGTTGAACACTTGGATTTATTGCTTAAATTATTTGTTGAACAATTGACATCATTAATATAAACATAATTATAATATATAAATACGGTATTGACGGAAAATAAACAAATATTGTTACCTAATAAGAACTTATAAATCTTCACAATTAAGAAGCACCATTGTTCTAGCTATGACAAGCTCTTTATGTATTTGGAAACTTCCATCCTTCCATATACCAGAAAGACGTCCATGTTTCTGAAAAACAAAAGGTAGATGTCAAATGACTCATCTATAGGATCATCATTATGAGGACCACTATTAGAATTTAGCTTAACATGGTCTTGGAAATAATAACTGAAAAATGTGAATTCTTCTTCAACAAAATATGCTTTACATATTAAACCTTCAATGCATGCTTATTGTTTCACCCTTTTTTATGAATACCTTCATACGAAAATTTTAACAATTATATGTGTGCTATGTTGATTTCGTAAAAAAATATATAATTCCAACTTGTATTTTACATGCCTCTCAAAAGGACGCATCCATCCATATCGCATTGGTCCTTGCATTAAATCTTCAGTTGGTAGATGCACAGGTAGATATTCCATGTAGTTGAATACTATAGGAGGAAATATTTTCTCTAATTGACACAATAATTTGGGTATTATCCATTTCCATTTTTTCAATATCACTTCATTAAGTGTAGTAGCAAAAAACTTCATGAAAAATAAATCTCGGTGATAGGCTTCCGCACCTTCGATGACTATAGCTCCTTAAATACTATTAGGAAAAGTGTCTCCAAAAATATATGACAATCGTGACTCTTTATACCCGACATTTAAAGATACTTCATATCAATACCTCTTTTCATGTTAGAAGCAATTCCATCTCGAAACGACAAATTTTGAACCCACTCCAATAGTTATTGTCGACGCTTATCTTCTAATTCGTAACATACAAGACGTTTGAAATTTGATCATTTTCTATTAACTTAAGCTCAGGATGATTACAGTACAATGCAATATCTTTCTTGACTTCAAATCATCTTTTGTTTTTCCTTTCTCTTTCATAATCGTGTTAAATAAATTATCGAACACATTTTTCTCATAATGCATTACATTTATATTGTGTTAAAGTTTAAAGTTTATGATTTTTTCAATATGGTAACTCCTAAAATATACTTTATTTACACCAATTGTGATACTCTCCTTCAATAGGAATTTTTGTTCTTTTCCTATCTCATGTATTTGTGATAATCGTGCATGAGCTCCCACACTTATTTTGCAACTTAGAATGGAAGGTGGCTCCAAAATAATATTTATATTTCTTCTAGTATTTTTATCAAATTTGAAGCCATCATTTAACATGCAAAAAAATGATGATATCGATCTCACCAACACTACTTTCTACCATTGCAAGTCAAAATGACATATTCCAATCATGCAATCAGGACAAGATAATTTGACATTAGTACTCCATCCAGAAAGCATCCCATATGTAGGAAAATTGCTTATCATCCATAACAATGAAGAGAACATTCTAAAATTCAAACGTCGTACGTAACTACACACTCTGTCCACCGCTTTTTCAACTCATTAAGAATAGGCTGCAAGTACACGTCTATCCCGTTTTTTGGATTTTTAGGTCTTTGAATAATTATAGTTAGAAAGTTGTATGGGTTTTTCATACACTTCCAAGGAGGGAGATTTTAAGATGTTAGAATAACTGGTCATGTTGAGTAAGGATTACCGAACAGATTAAATGGGGCAAAACCATACGTATACAAATCGTTTAACATTACATGGTTCTTTAGGAAAGCCAAGAAGTCCCGTTGAAATGTTTCCAAGCTTCACCATTTGAAGGATGAAATAAGATGCATTCATCTCATTGTCATTCACTATTCCATTACATATGTTTCGCAGTAGCAGCATATTCATATAACCTTTGCAATCTTGGTGTAATAGGAAAATAATGCAATCTGGTGAATGATACATCTTTACCACTGTTGGCGTCAAAATTGGCCACCAACACCCAATTATGTAAAAGCATCAATATCTAATCCAACCATAGAAATATGAAGAGAAATAAATGAAGAACAAAATTAAAAAAAATCAGAAAGCAAGTAAAAGAGACAAGATTTATAGTGCTTCGGCTAACTCCGGCCTAGGTCCACTCCCAAACAATCCTTTTTATTATACTGAAGTTTATTTAAAGTTACAATCCGAAATCAAGAATCAAATTGGCAGAGTGTAGTCTAGGTTGAAGATAATAGAAGTAGAAAGAACCCCTTTTTTGGACACCATGCATGTTGTATTTATAAGGGAAGATGTGCACAGATCGGGCTGAAATTTTGACAAAAGGTTCGGAAGACCAAGACGAGGCCACCCAAAAGTTTCTAGGTCCATAAGGGCCCACAATAGGGATCAACACTGATCTCTATTAGTGTGTCCAAATGGGCTGCGATCCTTATGAGGGATGCCCTATGATGTTAGATACCTGCTCCCCAAATTTTGTGCAATTCTGACATACGGTTTATGAGATATCACATTTTCCGTGAAGTAGTGTTGCTTGAATTCTAATTTATGCCGATCCCTTTAGAGGGATAGGTACCAATCCCTCCAATCTCTTCCAAATTCCATGCGATCCCTAAGGGATCTTCTCCATGTTTTATTATTCTTAGCCTCCAAGTTTCACGCCAATTGGATTAGTAGAACTCTAGTTATTGATCAATCTTTGTTGCAATATGTTGTGAAGGCTGATTATAGACGATCCCTATGGAGGGATATGCACCGATCCCTCCAACTTGCTCTAAATGATATGCAATCCCTGTAGAGTGTTCCACATGTTCTAATTAGCTTGTCCTTTAAGTTTCATGTCAATTGGATGTGCATATTTTGAGATATTGATCGATCTTTGCTATAAAGTTGGGTTTAGTCGATCCCTAAGACAAGAGGGACGATCCCTCTTTTCTTCATTTTTTTGATATGCGAGCCCTAGGGTAAGCTCCCTAGGGTCCCCACATTTTGGTCATAAAATTTCATATGCATTGGGCCTATGGATATTGAGATATTAATTGTTTTTCATTGAGTTGTACTTGCTTGGCTGAAATATGCCGATCCCTTTTATACCGATCCCTTTCTTAGGCGAAGTAATTTGCCCATAATTTGCGCATACAAACTCCAAACGACTTGACATTTGAAACGTAGCCCTCATGCGGCCTTCCTTGTCACTTTAAAATGGTCTTACCCAGTTTTGGACAAAAATTGAGGACAAGTACTGATCCTCTGCTTGAGCGAGGTACTAATCCATACTTAGAATATTCTAGAGATTCTATCTTTTGGTATCAGTTGATCTCGCTTCATATCATTGCCTGCACTTGATTTTTGGACCTCCCAATCATCGCTTTTGACTAATGGCCTTGATAATCGTGATGTCAATTGGGTTAAATTCTCCTGTCTACTGCGTTGGCAAAAAGTGGGTTAACACTTTGCCCCCCAAAACATGCCTTGCGATAGGAAGGTGTGTTTTGAATTGCCATAAATCCGAAATCCATAACCCATTGATAGCCTTATTTTCCAATCTAGAATCCAATCCAAATCCACAGTCTCTCCGGATCGTTTTATCAGAATCTGCATCCATCCAAAGCTAAATCCATTGCTGTTCGAAACTGATATCCATATCCACGACCTCTCCGGGTTGTTATCCTAATCCAAATCCTCGATCTCACCGGATCCTTGCTCGACGACCTGAGTAGGCCAATCAATCGCATTCGAGCGAAGCGACCTACCCCTTGCTAGGCATAGTCCGTACCCGATGACCTTGATATCTCTGGTTCCTTGCCGAGCACAATCCATACTCGACGACCTGAGTAGGTCTATCCATCGCGTTCGAGTGAAGTGACCTACCCCTTGCTCGGCATAGTCCATATCTGACGACCTCGATCTCTCCGGATCCTTGTCGAGCACAATCCATACTCAATGACCTAAGCAGGTCGATCCATCGCACTCGAGAGTAGAGACTTACCCCTTTCCATGCATAGTCCATACCTAACGACCTTGTAGCAGAGCACCAAAATGTTGGTAGTTTGAATTCTGGTGGATTCCTAGCATTCCTGATATTAGGAGCGAAAGGACTTCTATTTACATCCGCCAGATCCCTGTTCACTAATCCTCCATGCATAGCTCGCCTGATCATCTCTACAAACCTATTGTTGTCTTCCAGCGGTAATCTCCTATCATCATGTCCAAGCTACCCCTTGAGTCTACGAGGGAATTCTGGAACGTATTCCTCTAACGAGCATCCAAATTCCGATTTGCACCAAGCTCCATGGGAATGATTGCAGATCCTCCAGCATCACGATCGACCAGACTCGGGGGCATGCCCTCATATCTTTGGGGATTTGTTCCAATCCCTCTAACATGGCAGGGGACTTCCCCCAGCTGCTCTGTTCCACTCATTTGTCCAATAGCTCTGTCTCCATGCCCCCGGTTCTGATTTCTAGTGAATCTTGCTGCCTAACTCCTTGATCCATTAGTCCCTATCATTCCTACTTCTTGGTTTTGCATTCTAGTAGCTCCTATGGCTCCAGCCTTTCCAATCTGTCAGAGTAGATTATACATCATCTCCTCCTGTCTTTTAAGCATCTGTTCCTGCATAACGTCCATCATTGTTCCCATTTCATCTCTGGTGATGTAGATAGATGTTTGATTAGCTCCAGCTCCCGAGGAATCCTCATGACTCCCTTCGTGATGGTTCATATCTGCTACTTATCTCCTTGTTGATAGTCTCACCATTGCTCCAAATCAAAGCTCTCTAATTTATTCCAAATCTGAACTCTAAATCCACGGGGGCAAGCTTTCTCAGTGAAAGAACCAAAATGCCGGCGTTGGCCACCAACAACCAATTATGTAAAAGCACCAACTTCCAATCCAATCATAGAAACATAAAGAGAAATAAATGAAGAATAAAATTAAAAAAATCAGAAAGCAAGTAAAAAAAGACAATATTTATAGTGGTTCGGCTAACTTCGGCCTACATCCACTCCCAAATAATCCTTTTTCTAATACTGAAGTTTGTTTACTGCTATAATCCGAAATCAAGAATCAAATTAGCCAGAGTGTAGCCTAGGTTGAAGTAAAGAGAAGTAGAAAGAAGCCCCTTTTTTAACAACATGCTTGTTGTGTTTATATGGGAAGGCATGCACAGATCGGGCTGAAATTTTGATAGAAGGTTCGGGAGACCAAAACGAGGCCACCCAAAAATTTCTAAGCCCAATAGGGCCCACAATAGGGATCGGACCAATCCCTACTGTGTCCAAATGGGCTGCTATCCCTATGAGGGTGCCTCATGATGTTAGTTACCCGCTCCCCAAATTTTGTGCAATTCCGACGTACGGTTTGTGAGATATAGCATTTTCCGTGAAGTAGTGTTGCTTGAATTCTGATTTATTCTGACCCCTCTAGAGGGATAGGTACCAATCCCTCCAATCTCTTCCAAATGCCATGCAATTCCTAGTGGATCTTCTCCATGTTATATTATGCTTAGCCTTCATGCCAATTGGATTAGTAGAACTCGAGTTATTGATCAATCTTTGTTGCAATATGTTGTGAAGGCTTATTATAGCCGATCCCTATGTAGGGATAGGTATTGATCCCTCCAAATTGCTCCAAATGATATACGATCCCTATGGGGTGTTTCACATGTTGTAATTAGCTTGTCCTCCAAGTTTTATGTCGACCGAATGGGTAGATTTTGAGATATTGATTGATCTTTGCTACAAAGTTGGGTTTAGCCGATTCCTAAGAGGGAAGAGGGTCGATCCCTCTTTCTTTATCTTTTTGATGTGCGATCCCTAGGGTAGGCTCCTAAGGTCCCCATATCTTGCTCACAAAATTTCGTATGCATTGGACTTATGGATTTTGAGATATTGATTGTTTTCTATTGAGTTGTACTTGCTTGGCTGAAATATGTCGATCCCTTTTATACCGATCCCTTTTTATACGATCCCTTTCTTAGGTGAAGTAATTTGCCCATAACTTGTGCATACAAACTCCAAATGACTTGAGATTTGAAATATAGCCTTGTGAGGCCTTCCTTCTCACTTTATACCAGTCTCACCTAGTTTGGGACAAAAATTGAGGACATGTACCAATCCCCTGCCTGGGCGAGGTACTAATCCTTACTTACAATATTCTGGAGATTCTATCTTTTGGCATCGGTTGATCGTTCGCATCATATCATTGCCTGCACTTGATTTCTAGACGTCATAATCATCGCTCTTGACTAATGGTTTTGATAATCGTGAAGTGTTGGATTATATCCGCCTGTCTACTGCCTTGGAAAAAGGTGGGTTAACAACCACTGATTTTCGTCGATTTGTATCTGGGTTGTTTATAGAATTTACACAACATCTAATTTTTATCTTCCTTCCCATAAACAAGCATCCACTTGGATACGTGTCAAAATTTTCATTTGGCAATCCAAAGGCAGAGACCTCTCTTTTAAGGCAGTACTGATTGTTAGATGGAATCATTTCAATACACAATCTAAGAAATGCGTTCATTATGTTTTCTAGATGTAGTATTCGAATTTTATAGAGATTAACCTAGATGTCATTAACAAGTGTGTCATTTATAGCCTTTATAGACTGGTCAGTACACATACTCGAACTAGTAGCATCATGAACCTTATTAGTCATTCTATTTTATAGATCTACATTTTCTTCAATAGGGAGTTCATCGCAATTTGCATCCATATTTATGGTATCCTCTTACAGAATGTGATATTTTTCTCCATGGTATATCCATATAAGATAGTTGGGCATAGAACCATATTAGTGTAAATGTAATATCATAGTATAATACTCTGTAAGTTTCATGCAATGTTATTTCATACATGGACATCAGATTTCTTTCGTATTTGTTTTATTTTAAGATGCCACTTTCATGAATGAATGCACACTATTTCTAAATTCCGTTGTTTTGGTTCTGTTATTTTTACCTCCCATATACATCCAAGATCGATCTTTCAAATAATCCATCTTTTATACTCCTTGTACACAAAAATCACACAATATTTCAATAAAGTCAAACATTAATAATAACATTTACGACCTGTATTTTACACATTTGAGGATCGTAAATTATTATAATTTAAATCATATGAGGTCATATGACTATAATTTTGGGAAATGACTATTATAGATATTTTCCACCTTTAGAATTTTTACCAGACGGTTTGGACCCAGAAATTTTTGTAAAGCCTATAATTTTGATAGAGGTTGAATTTGGGTCTGAAACCACTTCCATTATATTAGGTTATGATTTCTCTTTCCGTAGAGTGATCATGGTAGAAAAACAGACTTAGCTTTTGGAAGATACGACCTTTTAAGTTTGGATCGCGATTGGCCATATTATTGGGTAATTAGTTAAGCTCATACTTGAGCCCACTAGCCTATTTCAAGGTTTGTGCCTCATAAGAGATGATGTGACATAATTAATTACTTTTATCATTTTTTAAAGCAACTCTAGACCTCCATTAACTTAGATTTCATCAAAAACTCCTCTTTTCAATAATAATCCTAGCCTACATCATTATTAGAATGGTAATTAAGAAAGGGGATCATAGATCTATCATTTTAGCAACTTTGGAAATCCGATTTCTTGCTGTCCATTTTGGATTTGAAGGAAAGATTGGTAATTTTGAGTATTAGGTGAGTGGTTTGATATCTCTCATTATTCTATACATGTTTATATATAAAAATTGTTATTATGATGTTAAAATATTTTTAAACTCTAGTCTAACCTTAATAACATATCTATAAATGTTGTATGGATGTTACTGATTGATATTTTCCTTTGCTTGTATTGTTATGATGTGTTTGATAGTGCTTTTAGTGTAGTTAGGATATGGTTTTCAATTTGAGTGAAATGAGGCCAAAAGTGCTCAAAATCGAATGCAACTTTGATATGTTGTTAAGGAATTCTAAGGAACTTATGTTTTTGGTCATGGGTGGACTTAAGGAGGTTGGTTTGTCAAATCACATCGGTGGAGTTTTACAGTTTAGATTGGTAAAAGAGCTTGCTTAAGGACTTAGGCTATTAAACTTCAGGATAGGCTTCAGAACAAGGAAAGGAAGGAGTTTGGGGACTTAACTCCAAAATCTACTGAAGTACTACAACTTGGTACCATCCTCTTTTGATCGATACCATCATCTTTTTGGGCAAAAGTGCTTGGCCAAAGGACTTAGGGAGTTAAGATATAGGAAGAAGGAGCTCTAAGCAAGCAAAAAAGGAAGGATCGGTTATTAAACTAAGCCCATACTTAGGCCCACTAATTACTTCAATAATTGTGCCTAATTAGGGGAGATGGAACAGAACCAAATCATTTTCCATTTTACCAAAATAAATCCAAACCTCCATTAGTCCTAATTTCATCAAAAAGCTCCTATATTTCTTACTAACCTTAGATAAATCCATCATTAGAAGGCTAATTAGCAAAAGGGGATCTTAAATTCATAATTTTGGTGCTTTGATTTGGGATTAGCTATTTTTCACATCATATCTAGGGTTTTAAAGTGGTAATTTGGGTATTAGGTGAGCAGTTTCTAACCTTTCACTATCCTATGCTTGTCTAAATAGTTAAATAGATGTTTTAACATGATTTTGAAAATAATTTTTTTTCTAACTCTAATTACATGTTTAAAAGTGATTATGACCAAAACTAAAAAGACTGGATTTTATTTTAAATGGTTTTGCAACCCTTTTTGATCATATTGTCATGTTAGTGTAAAGTTAGATCTAGATTAAAATTCATCTGTTAATCATGTTTGGATTAATCATATATGTTTGGTGAATGCTTATGAATGATATATATGCTTGGGTGAATTATTTTGATATGTTTTGCCAGTGTTTTAGTCAAGTTAGGAAAGAATTCGTCGATTTGGGCAAAACGAAGGCAAAATAATCGAAATTGGATAAAACTTAAAGGAGAGACTAAGGAGGATAAGGGGAGCCTATGATTGAAGTCATTGGAAGTTTGAAGTTCATTTGGATAACTAACTAGAATTCAATGCCGAATTATTTACTGCTCAAGGAATATTCTAGTTTAGGTCGCTGGGGGCCAATGCTTTGGGACATAGGCTATAATATTTTGGGGTAAGCTTCAAGTTGGAGGAAAGAAGGAGTTCCAAAAGCTAAAATGGAAAATTTAGGTAAGTATGGTTACCGGTACCAAACTCTTTTGGTCGGTATCGAATCCTTTTCTTGTTAGCTAATTGTTTTGAAGGCTTGGAGGCTCAAGGCAAGAAGGAAGGGACTACAATTAGTCCAAAGGAGGAGAGATCAGGGGAAAAGTACTTAGCTAAAATTTGGCTAGGTACTAGTTAAGAACTTTATATCGGTACCGAGCCCAAGTAGTTGGTACCAACATGAAATTTGGGGGCTTTTGGGTAACAAAACTTCCAAGAAGGGAAGTGTTGGCTCTACAGGCCACATTGAAGGTGTTTGTTTGTTTGCTTGGGGTTTAATGGTGATGTAGTGGAACGATGAAGAATGAATGATAGTTTCCGAACTTCGATGATGGAAACTCAATGGTGAATGGAATTGAGTTCCGATATGGTGGCTCGATGTTGAAAGTAGTTGTGAGAATGATTATCCACAAAGGGTGGGTTCCAGGAAGGGTGACCAATGGATAGAATGTTGAACGGTTCTATCATGGAAAAGATTGAATGTGGAATGATTCCATAAAGAAAATGGAAACCAGATAAAGCAAGGAAAGGCCTTGGATAGGCGTGCTAAGGGACCGTTGATACTCGAAAGCAGGGTTATTGTGAGGACACTCATGGGTATTTTGAAAGGCTACCTCGAATCGGTTGAATAATCTATGTACCCTTGATCAGTGGAGTGAGCCTAGTATCAGCTTCGGGCTTTGAGCGAGTACACTGAAAACTGGGATTTATCCATTATTACATGGCAGAGAAATGGTCATAGAAGTTATCATATATCCAGGGCGCATTGAGTGATAGTGAGGATTATCTGATAAATGCTATACTTTCTTTGGTTTCTTTCTCCATAGTCTATCACTCTAGGGATGTCACTTGGGATAGGTATTGGGGATAGGGAAACCTGGACACCTGCCATAATACTTAGGTTGCAGTACACCTTTACGATGTTTATATAGTATCATACTATGTTTGCTATGTGCTAACTCTTTGGTTGCTAGGATAGGTCGGGTATGGTTCGTATACCCTTGTTCCTTACTATATCGACTTGCATAGTAATTTGAGATTCATTTATCGCTCACACTAGACTTTTTTTGGACTCGAGATTTTATGCTTTGCTTCTTATTATCTCGAGTATTCTTAAATGGGTAGACTAGATAGTAGGTCTAGTGCACGCAGAGGAAGTGTAGAGGACGAGCGGGATGGAGCTTTCTCGTATTATATATGGATATATTATTGCTTATTCCGCTATCCAACACTGTGGAGCCTAGGCTGTGTTTTCTTTACTATTCAAATAGTTTTATTTGAGTTTATTTCCATTTGTATAAACTCTATTACCGTGTTGTATTACTCCGTGGATCCATGCTTTGATATTAGGTTCACATAGTTTTTACATCTCTTATGTTTCATATCTGTGATGACTATTATATTTTATTCAATGCGCTGTGAGATATATAATATATTGTGTAATGTTTTATTTCTTTTCAACAGTTGATAATCGTCCTACATCGGTTAGGCACCGTATCAACGCACTATTTAGTTATATTGGGTGTCGTTGGTGTAAGGCGGTTGTCACATTTGATATCAGATCTTAGATTACACGATTACCCTGAGTTGATATCGTGGTCCAATAGAGATAGGTAAGGAGTAATTACCCTTGATTAGATCGAGAGTGTGTGTTTATACATACGGCAGATAGCATATTTGTTATATATTTTAGTTTCAAAACGATATAATCATATATAGTATATAAGCCACACACATAAACGGGTATCGTTGATGTAGTTTTCTTTATGAAAGACCGACCATTCTTGTTATAGATCAAGAATGAGTCGACATGCAAGAAACAATGTAAGGAACTCTGTTTTAGGAGTCAAGGAGGGCATAGGTTCAGGGGCTGTTAACCCTACTTGTAGGCGATGTTCAACACGATGATGGCGAACATGCTGCAAAATGTCCAAGCGGCCGCTCTAAATGTTGCTGTAGGTAGTGATTCTTAAGTGTAGGTGCCCAGGGTTGATTTTGATTAATATGGTATTTGGTAGCCTTAGTGACAAACCGTTCCAAGGAACGGAATCAACTATGGAAGTGCAGGATTGGTTGGATACCTACGAGAGGATTTTCGATGACCTTTGGGCGATGAGATGAGGATGAGATAGGCTTCCCGACAGCTTCAAGGGATGCTATTAAAGTTGCCACACTCGAAGACCACTTTACTTTGGACTGATTCAAAACTCGATTCGAGGAGAAGTTTATTCCGGCTGCTCAAAAGTCGATGCTAAGGAAGATTGCAGATTTGAAGCAAAGGGACATGTCTGTCTTCGAGTTTGTTGCCGAGTTCGATGCCTTGTCGAAATATAGGATGTCGATCATCGACACTTCCTTAAAGAAGAACGAGAAGCTGGTTATGGTATTGGATGACTACTTGGCTAAGAAACTCACAAGGCACGTCGATATGCTGTTCGAAAAGATAGTGGAGAAGGCCTTTCGACTTGAATACACTAAATTAAAGTCCACCCTTGTTGTTATGAAATAGTCAAAGCCAAAACAAGGTGATGGAGGCAAGAAGAATGGAACGGTAAGAGGAATCGGTTTCAACGGAAAATTCTCAAAATGGGAGCTTTGTTTGCTATGGATATGGAGACAAGGGCCACTTGATTAGGGACTGCAAATCTGATGGAAAGAAGAAGTGCTATAACCGTGGCAAGTTAAGGCATACGCAGGAGAAATGCCTAGAGACAGTATAAGAGAAGCAAGTAGTGAAGGCATATCTTTTGAATACTGTCCTGACCTCGTCGAGTGCTCCCTCGATGAAGGAGAAGGGGAAGGTGTCACTATTCGAGGCATGCTTTCTATTTATAGCAATTCCATATGTGTTTTTTTCGATATCGGAGCTTCAAATTCCTTTATATCTAGTGACTTGGTAAATAAGTTGGGTTTAAGACCTAAAATAGTTGACCGACCTTTGGCAGTGACGAATGCTATTAGAGGCACCAGTAGTCTTTGTATGGTCGAGGTTTGATCTTATCGAGTCATGGATGCTCTTTAATTTGTGATTGCTTTGTTTTGAGTATTATTGGGTTCAAGATTACCTTGGGATGGACTGGCTGATGAAGTATGCATTGTGATGGATTACGAGAAGCTGTTTGTATCAATTGGTGCCGAGGAGGGGAAAAAGGTAGTGATTGGCTACCTGCTAAAGGATAAGGAGTTTTCAAATGTGCCCATCATTAGAGAGAATCTAGAAGTATTTGGGGAAGTGATCGGATTACCACAACGCCCGGAGACTGAGTTCCGCATAGACTTAGTGAGGATACCAGGCCAATAATTATGCCTTTGAGGCATATGGAACCCAAAGTGTAGAAGGAGTTAGAGGTGCAAGTGAATGACCAATTGAGGCGAGGGTTCATCCGTAGGAGTATATCTGAATGGCGCGCACCTGTAGTATTCGCTACTAAGGAAGTTGACCCTTTGAGGTTGTGTGTAGATTACCGTGAGCTGAATAAGAAGACAAGGAAGAACGAGTATCCACTCCCAGGTATCGATGACTTGTTCGATCAGCTTTATAGTGTGAAGTTGTTCTCTCAGTTGGATTTGGTGATAGGGTCTCACAGTTGAGAGTAGTGAAGGAAAGTGTGCCGATCACCGCGTTTCGTATGCCGTCTGGTTTCTATGAATGGTTGCTTATGTCGTTTGGGCTAATCAATGCTTTAATATACTTTGTTGATCTCATGAACCATGTTTTGAGTGATTGGCTAATAACTTTGTGCTTGTGTTCGTGGATGATATTCTAATCTATTCTAGGATGGAGGAGGAACACAAGACGCACTTGAGGATTGTGCTTGAAGTGTTGAGGAAGCAAGGATTGAAAGTGAAGTTTTCGAAGTGTCACTTCTAAAGGAGAGAAGTGTGATTCTTGGGTCATGTCGTCTCTAAGTAGGGCATTTCAATAGATCCTACAAAGGTGGTAGCGTTTTAAGATTGGAACCAACCCAAGAATCCTACTGATGTAAGAAGCTTCCTAGAATTGGTGGGATACTATATATGTTTTATCAAGAACTTCTCGAAGGTAGCAACGTCGATGACCAATTTGATAAAGAAGAATTAGACTTTTGTTTGGGACACAAGGTATGGATAGTCATTTGTAAGTCTAAAAGAGAGGTTGACGAGTGCATCAGTGTTGACCATTCCGAGTGGAAATTAGGAGATGACGGTATATACCTATGTTTGTGGTACTAGATTGGGTACGATATTTATGCAAGAGGGTAAGGTTGTCACCTACGCTTGTTGTAATAAGCCACATCTTTAACGATAGGATATTTAAATAATTGATTTAAATATTGAATCGTTAAGTAATTAATGGTCCAAAATATGACTTTCCATATACGGTTGAATTAGGATTCGAGACCACTTCTATTGAGTCCGAATCGACTTCGTGAATCAATATGTTTATAAATATCATGATATTTGAAGGCTATTTTTATGATTTATGTATTGTTATACGTATTTTGTGAAAATTGTGCATAGTCGAGTCCACTGGGATCTCGACTGATGACTTGTGTTTTTGGGATGAGGGCTTTATTATAAGATGTATGATTGAAGAATTTTATGAATGGGTGTTTCGATGATCGAGTTTGAAATGCACGAAATTACCATCTTGAAGCGCTGTCTTGGATAAGGACAAAATTTATATCATCGGGACCCAAAAAATAAGGTAATATGCACCGATGTGCGATCCAATGTACTATGGGAGTACTCTTACGTGCTGTGACAGGACCTATAGTCCAACTTCTTTTGAAGTATTGGTTTTTAGAGGAGTCCACAAATATAGTTATGGCTCTCAATAAGTCTCCATTGTAGCTAATGGCAATTCGACATGTGTATTGGTTAGTGATATTCGTATTCAGTATGGGGTATGGAAAAATACATATAAGTGTGGGATGCAAGGCGAAGCTCGGGAATGATATAAGTTTTGTAACAGGAATCCATTGTACCATTGAGGTGCACAACCTATAGACGTGGTCCGAAAGCAAGGATGGAGAGATTGGAACGTCAGTCTAGAGTAGGTCATATACTATTGTGTTGTACTCTTAGGTGCTGCGAAAGGACCTACATGCCAACTTCTTTTGAGGTGTTTTTTTTCAGAGGAGTCCACAATATAGTCGTGGTTCGTGAAAGGTCTCTTTGTTAGCTAATGGCAATGTATCATGGGGATCAGTTATGGGTATTTGTATTTTGGTACGGGGCATGGTGAGATCTACACGAATTTGATCACAGTGGATGCGGCTCAGGTTCAATGATACGATTGGGTACTAATTCTATTTATTTTGGTCCCTAGATAGGGATCATTAGACCATGTTGGATATCCTTAGTGGACTCCACCCATTAGCAACGATGGGTGTCAATCTGTATTCTATGTTTTTTTATTTATTTTTAGGATTATGCATGTTATTAGTTAGTCGGTTATTATTATTGCTTATTATGTGTTAGACTTATATGGTGATATCTATGTTACCCTTTCACTTGCATATTGGTTTGCCTGTATCATAGTATATTGTTACATGCCAGTAATATTATATTAGCCATGCTGACTTGTTAGTTATAGGATAAGAGCGGGTTTAGGTGTGATTTACCATCTTTTGGAATAAGTTTACTTTACTTTTTTATGGACAGTGCGGGTTACTCCTAAGCCATATTTGTGGAGAGGACCGGTTGTGCCCTAATGATTTCCTGTTTCCTATATAAATATATATGTATATATATATAACATTGATGTATTGTATTTTGAGATAGCTTTCCTAACACCAGGCTTATGTCCGACCCATGTTTTTTCTTTGTCTATTTATGTCATGATAACTCTCGAGCACTCGATTGAGTAATTTAGGAGTCAGGTGCCCTAGGAATAGGCTTACAGGATAGCTGGAGCATTCTGGAGGTGTGAAGTCGTTATATTGGATATAAATATACTTGTTGCTGATGTAGTACATGACAGTTCGTGCCATTTTGTATATAAGACTTGGGGTATCAAATATTGTATTCAAAACTCTATATGAATGGAGTTGATGTATTTTGACTCATTGTATTGATATTTGTTTATTAGTTGCTTTTGCTTATACATTCCCTTGTTTAATTTTTTATCTTGTTATGTTTATGTTTATTCAATATATTATATGTTCCATTCCTACTATGAGATTGAACGATGTGCCTTGGTATGATGTTTAGTTTTTTTATTTACTCCAACGGACTATCTTTTGTGGTATTCAGGACACATGTTGTAATTTGACGTTGATTCAGGGTATTACCAAGGGCGGGTCATTACAATTGGTATGAAAGTTTAGGCTTAATGATCAGGACCAAGAAGACCAGTCTGAGTTAAGCAAACTGGTAGATGGAGATACGTTGAGACAGTGTACTTGTATTTTTGTACTATATAATATTGCATTCACTATTTGTCTCCTGAACTTTGATTTATTCATTTACTATTGGCTAAGGTATCTTCGTTTAAGGCTATATGTATAAGCTAATGGGGGTGCACGAGCGACTGAAGATTGGTAGTTTGAGATGCCTGATTGGTTCAAAGATTATTGGAATACCACAAGGGATGTTTTGCCATCTGCGAATTTAACGGCAATGTCGGTAGCTATTAAAGGTGGTGTAGCCCTTAGGGCATGGTACTAGAAGAGATTGAAAAGAAGGCCATGACTTGGATTAATTATATATGATGCCTTAAGTCTCGGTTTATTTTTGAGATTTAAAGGGACGTGTAGCTCAAGCGTTTCATCCATTTGTAGCAGGGTAGCTTGTCAGTGAAGGGGCATGTTAGCCAATTTAACCTTTTGGCTAAATGAGGAGCGGAGATGATTAATACTCCTTTGAAGTAGGCAAGGAAAATTGCCTAGGGTCTTTATGCATAGATTAGGGATTTATTACTTAGTCATATCCCATTCTTGACCCCTCGTATTGTAGGTAAATTGTTTTGTATTAATCAACCTTGTATAAATAACCTTAGTTTCTAAGCTAATTTGAAGTGACAGAGGGTAATGCCATTCAAACTTGATGCATGAGCTTTCAAGTTAAGTGAGATTGCTCGATGAAGTGTGACTTGGATTTGCGTCTAAGTAGGATCCGGTGGTTGTGTTGAAATGAGCAAGGACCGACAAATGACTTCTACGTTTTACATTGAGTCACTTATGTTAGAAGTGTTTAACCTAGTGTTAGTAAGCCTTAAGTAATAGGATCAATCCCTTGAACTGCATTGGTGTTTTATAAGGATCTGTCCAGTCACGTACTAGTTCTTAATCCCTAGTTTGAGCATGGGGTTTTTAGGTGATTTGCACCAGTTGGGCAAGGGTTTTTCACTCGATTCTTAAAAGCGATCACTTGAGTCGGATTCTTGAGGTGATTGAGAGATTTCTAAAGCATGACCCTTGTTTTGCATGGAGATTTCAGTAGTAGGGCAAGGAACTAGATCACAGTTCACATAAGAAGAGTCAGGTGGATGACCTTCATTTAAATTGGAAATCTCGTGAATAAACAAAGGATTAGATCTAGCATCGTATCTTTTTAGATGATCTTTAATCATTGTAAAATTTTAGTATAATATAGTTATGATTGCTTATGATATTTAAGTGTTCTTGACCAGTTTTGTAAAGATTCGAATAATCTTCTAAATGGTGGGTACTAGCTTAGGCGAGCATTAAGATATACTTAGCATATTATCCTTATTAACATTGTACGATTGAGGTGAGTTTGTATCTAAACAAACCCAAGCATTTGTTGACCGTTATTTAACGATGGTTTAATTAGTTATGTTTTTACCTTTAGGGACTGATTTCTGTTCGAAAGGGATGGAAAGATTGAGACTTAGTTCACTGGATTTATTTATGAGTTTTGAGACTCGATGACCTAGCATATCATATAAGTTTACCTTTTAGAACGGAAGGTTTAATAGTCTTTTGTGTATCGTATTCATGACTAGAGTTAAACCACTTAAGCATTTTTTTTATATCTTGGATGTCGAACAGACTTATTGGAGTTTATAGTTTATCATGCACGTTTCAGCTATTGTTGCTCGCTGTGCATGTTGGTATAGACTCTATTGTATGTTTCATTGTTTTGTATACATATTGTTATTTATTATTGCTTGCTATTATTTGATTGTTACTCATTGTTGTTTTCTATTATTTGCTGTTGTTTGTTATTGATTTATTTTGACTTTTGGCTGATTATTTATTGTGGCTTGTTTGGTATGATTGGTAGTTTGTATGCTAGGTATTATTTTTTGTTCATCATTTATTATTGCTCATTGTTAATTGTTTGTTGTTGTGTTGCTTGCTGCTATTGATTATTGATTTTTATTGCTAGTTGTTGCTTGCTTTATATGTTAGGTAGTATGTTTGTAACTTGTTGTTGTCTGTTGCTACTTATTGTGCATTTGGTTGCTTTTATTCTAATTATAATTACCAGTTAAAGTAGGTTTGGAGAGGGATAGCGATAGCTATCTAAAATAGATTACATATCATCCATGCCCGTTATAGGGTCGAGATGGGATATATACGAGTATATTGCATTTTGATGTGACTCAGACTCAATAGTATATTTAGATACTGACTTGTTTATGCTTACTCTCCCATTGATAGTCATGTATGATTATGGTGCTATCAATTACTAAGCTTGATTGTACATGTTTTAATATCGTGTTATTGCATTAGAGGTCCTTGTAGCATAGTTAGATGTAACATATTTGTTTGAGATGCTAGTTGAATGGTTTGATGTAGCATATTTATTTGATATGATTGTTATATATGATTTAGCATGCTCAAATCCATGGTTTAATGTTGCTATTGTATTTAATCCTCTTTGTTGAGTACATGATTAGGTACATGGAAGAAGTTATGCGCTATAAGGATGCTTATTCGCTCGAATTCGCATCTAAATGACATGCTCTTGCTGTGAAAGAGGTATGTATGATCTATAGCGTAGATGGAATGGATATATATGTTTGTATGTCCTCAGAAATGAGATGCCTCAAATATGAGATGCCTCAGATATGAGATGTGTGTGTCTATATGTTGTTTTGAGATTTTTTAGGACCCAACGACGCAAAGAAGGTGTTGTTGAATTTTTTCAAAACAAGAGGAGTTTTGAAATCCTAAGGGTTTGAAGATAGATTCATGCTTTGGAAGTTCCCTAACGCTAACCGTGTAAGGGAAGAACTATTGAGATTGTCCGAAGTAGATGCTTGGAAATTTTGGGTCGGTCGAGTTGCTTTATCATACTATAGATATTTCAAGGATGAAATTCTTTTAAAGATGAATGAATGTAACAAGCCGCGTTTTTAATAAGAGGATATTTATATAATTAATTTAAATATTGAACCACTAATTAGTTGAAGGTCTAAAATCTAACTTTCCACATGCGATCGAATTTGGACTCGAGACTACTTCCATTGAGTTAAAATCGAATTTGTGAATTAATATGTTATAAATATCGTGATATTTGGAGTCATGACATTTTTATGATTTAAGTATCGTTATATGTATTTTATAAAAATTATGCATAGTTGAGTCCAGTAGGATCTCGATTGACAGCATGTGTTTCTGTAATGAGAAAATTATTATGAGACGTACGATTGAAGAATTTTTCAAATCGAACAATTTGATGGCCAAAACGATCTCGAAATGCGTGAAATTATCATCTTGGAACGCTATTTTGGAGGATGAAATTTATACCATCAGGACCAGAAAAATGAAGATGTGCCGACGAGTTTCGTAACCATCCAATGTATATGTGATTAAACGAGCTCAAAACGTGTGGCGATTTATTTGAAAAATTAGATGAGATATATATATATTTAGTATTCATCCATAAGAAGATATTTCTCATTTTTCTTTTCCCTCTTTTCTTTCGTCGTTTCTTTCCTTCTCCTTAAAAAGCTTTGCTACCTCCTTCTTCTAATTTAATTAAGAGCTACGGGTTCGCGTTGGATCATTTGAACTCTGGGAGAGAAGAGCTTCACATCCACGGTAACACAGAGGTATGCGGTGATGCTTGGCTAAGCTTGAGCTATTCTTGTTGTGGCTAAGGTTGAGGTTCTTTGATGATTGAGGAGGAGTTAGGTAAAACGGTGACCACCATTTAGTTTCTCAATGCGTTGTTAATCTCCATACACTAGCCACCAAAGCTTTAGCCTGCTTATGTGTAGTGTGACATCTGGCTTGGATGATTATGGGGGCACGGTCGTGTTTTGATTATGGTACAGTAGTACATAATATATCTATTGTCGTCTCATTTGCTTCGGTTTTGTTAGCAACCAAAGCAATAAACCCTTGAAAACCAATAGGTCATTCATTTGCTTCGGTTGTATTAACAACCGAAGCAATAGACCACTCATTTGCTTCAATTTAGCATAACCAAAGCAATAGACCATTACCCTATACAATTTTTTTTCACCTTTGTTTCAACCTTTCTTCCTTCCCAGTCTTTCCATTTTCAAATAAAGGAAAAAAATACAAATTGAAATAACAAACCCAAATTGAAATCTCAAATCGAAAGCATCTACACATCACCATGATCTCCACATCTTTATATCTTCGTATACAACTGTATCTCCAGAGCCGTGAAACTTTCCACCGCATCACTCGTCATCAGGTGAAATTTGTTTTCCAAATACCTGCATCTCTAGATCCCGACATCAGGTGAGTTTCTCTCTTTTGTTTATCTAATTATCTATTTCTATAGGGGTCATTTGACTTCTGGATGATAAAAAAGATTAGCTAAATTTCTATCTTGGGTGCTTTTGCTATATGTGTTTTATTCGATTTTTTCCCTATCTTGCCTATTTTAACATCTGAAATTTGTTATCCAGTTGACTTAAATAGATTCTTTTATCTTACATTAACTATGGAGTTTACTTTTGTTGTTGATTATATAAAGATTACTGGGTTTATCTAAAGGATTAACAACCATCAAATTTACCATTAATTATTTAGATCAAGAGCATATTATTTGGTGATAGAATATATATTCTAGCATAATTTTCATGTCATGATATATATTGGTAATACATTGAAGAAATCTAGCAAGCAGGATAAGAAAAATCCTCAAAAGAGCATTTGAAGAAAAGAAGAGATGTTGGAGCTCTTTCAAAGTGACAAGAGCGAAACGAAACTAACTAGAAGCAAAAAAAGTGAGAAGGAAAAATGCAAAAAGTTCATGCAGGAGAAAATCAAGGCATGTTATATATTCTTATTATAGTTATAGCATCAATCTGATCTTTATAATATAATGCATCCATGACTTACTAAACAATAAAAATAGCATCCCATATATCATGTTAATGTTTTTTTAATCAATTACATTACAATGTTGGATTCCTGATGCGGTTGTTTAGCTATATCCCATATGAACTTTGGTATAGTCCTTGGATTAGTGTAGGATTGTATTGTTGGGCAATGATCATTAAACTGAAATTGGAACATTATTTAGGCTGCACATACTACGTACTTTCTCGAGGCTCTTTCTGTTACACAAAAACGCACACAAGCACAAATGCGCTCGTGCGCGCGTGCATGCACACACACATTTATTTGAGTATTAATGAAGCAACTTGTAACTTGCTATCTTGTTTCTACAAAAAAGCATGCATACCCACATGATATTGCACAGTGTAATTTATGCCTATTTACCTAGACATGATTGTTTTCATTTAAGCCACAATTACATGTTTGAGTCATTGGATTGTTCCATCTTTCAGGCACAAGATGCTTAATTAAGGAGTCAACTTGATATAGTTGTGGCTACTCCAAAAAGAATAATAGATCATTTACAGAATTTAATATAAGTTGATTTAGAGGATCTTAATATTTTAATCCTTGATGAGGCCGACCGTCTTCTATAGTGGTGAAATTCAAGAACTGGTATTCTCCCATATATATTTTCACTATTTTATTTCCTTACAAAGTAACCTTCATCAATTCTTATGTATGTGAACCCTTTATATTCTATATGGTAGTTTATAATGATGTTTTTAGTAAGAAGTAAAAGCTACTGTTAACTTAAATGCTAGTGTAATACATCTTTTGTATGCATTCTTTCTATGGTAGATGTATCTTGAACTTCAATTGCCTAGTTGCCTTGAATTTGAAGGTTACATTCTAACACCAACTTTTAGTTATTGTAGTACCAGTCAATAATGACATACTGCTTTTCTAGTTAACTTTAAACACATAATTATAAGAAGTATATTCATATTGAATCAAATATGCTTACCTAATACATGAGTTTGGTTCAATAGTATCCCTAGGATGTATACCCTCTTGCACTTTAACCTACACATAAATTTAATCAGTGGTCAGTATAAGAAGGTCCATTCCAAAGATTGGATTGAGTTACAAAGGAGGTATTGTATTTTGAGGTGTAATTGAGCCTAGCTCATACAGTCCCCCCTCTTGACACACACACACACATGAATGTATCTATGTGGGTGCACGCACGCATGTGCGTGTACCGATCCGTAATTTAATCACATTAAATAATAACACTTGATATATTTTTAAATAATTAATTAATGGATTTTATAACTCAAACAGATCTCTTTTTAGTAATAACTGGTGATCGTGGTGTTGTTTTAAAATTTGGTTTATAAAGTTAGTTTAGAGAAAAATCGAAAATATGACCAAAAATCGTTTTTTGGATTTTCGACTTTTCATTGTCTAAAAGTTGTCGGAAAATGTTCTGTACACTAGAGTGTATATATATACACATATATAAATAACATATTCTTTAGTTAAGGAAGTGGTTATAGTAAATAAGTTTAATATTTAAGTAAGTAAATAAAGTAAGTTTTGACTTTTCTTTAAAAAATTTAAAAAAGAAAGTGGTACAAAATGACAACACATCAAAGTACATGCAAACAGTGATAAAGTGAAGGTGATTGGAGGGAGGGGATAGATGGCGTGTGTAAGGGGGAAGGTGTTGAGTTGATGTGGCATCTTGTGTTGGAGGGTAGTGTACAATTTAATTTATCAAGGGCATTTTATAGTATCTCCTATACATTTTATATAAAAAGAATTTATCTTTTTTGATCTCATTTTACTTCACTTTCATTCATTTTCAAAACTCTTACCTCTTCTGTAACGACCCGATATTTTGGACCATTCGCATCCATTATAAGTGTATAGGAAGACACTCATGCCGGAATTGAATTGCTCAAAATACCGCGTTGTTAATTTAAATTTGGCAAAACTGAACATATACAGTAAATAAATAATCATAGATCACAGACACAGAGTAATAAATGCAGCGGAAATAAAAGAGATAGTAGTTCATGAAGCTACTATATAAATGTATAAGTTACATCGGAGTTAAACCACATACAACGGAAGAGTAATACGATACATCAAATACAAATCAGAATACATCACTGGAATCATCGAATACTGAAAGCAGAATAGATGGCTGGATCTTCAAGCAAAGCTCCAACTTCAAAGGTGAGTCTCGAATACTGGTACACTCAGTCTGACCCGAGCGTAAAGCAAAACACAAAACACTCGAGTTAGGATTAACATTCTTATATCAATAAATCCAACTCAAGTGAAATAGCAATTGAAATACAAGTAACTCAAAGGATGTTTGGAATAACCATCCTTTAAGGATCCGTTAAACTATCTACTATGTAGTAGTATACGATAAGTAGATAATGTCTATCAGTAATATAAAGATATCAAAATAGTGTTAAGGCGTTACCATTATCCCCCTTAACACATTTTTTATTCCCAAGAGCATATACAAGACCGTAGTTTCCCCAAAACCGGAAGTCACCAGAGGGCAATCCATATACTAAAGGTACAAAACAAATTCGTAGTGGTCGCGTATATCGGGATACAAGTATGACAAGGCACATGAGGCAATACCCAAGGCAGTGACACTACCGTTTGCCTGATCTGGACTGGTGAGAACGCATCGCCGCAGCGATCGCAACACCGTGAAGCAACACTCCCAAAATCAAGGGTGCACCAATCGACAACAAGTAATGAGTAGTTCGAAGAAGTGTGTTCACTTGAGGTAGCTGACCTCCATTGGCCCGATACGGCTCCTGTTTTAGTCATTTCCAATTTGACACAAGTGTCAAGGCTATCCATTATCGTTCTCTTTCTTCAGTCATCACGTTCATCATTCCAACCACTTCATTCTGGATCACACTCCACGTATAGTTATTAAAGTGGTTTTCGGTTTAGACAGTGAGTATGTCCCTAACCGATTCCGGTCTCTTTAATAACTTCCGTGATTATTACACCGATTGGTCATTTGTATATTTCAAAACCAAATCAATTTCAATTTCAATTAGAATTTATAAACCAACATTTCATTTCTCTTTCGAAATCAATTTCCATAATTTACGTTTCAAAACTTCCAAATTCAAATTTTACAATCTTATAATTCAATTTCAAAATTTCAATTTTAAACAATTCAAATATTGATTCAAGTTCGCATATAAGTTTCATTTCGAAAATCATTTAAATTAATTTAATTCAACATTCAAATCAATTTAAATCCATTTATCTATTTCATTCAATATTAAATAAATTTATCATTCAAAACAATTTATTTTATTTCCAATTCATTAAATCAATTACTTAAGTTCAACTTCATTATATCAAAACTTCAAATTTAATTGAATTAGATTCGTCAAATCAATTCTTTAAATTACAAGTCTTACATTAACTTCAATAAATCACATTTTATTTCTTGTTAAAGAAATTAAATTTCACATATTTACTTACTTAAATAATTTTCCAAAACTTAATTAATAAAGAAACTCAATTTCAATTATTCAAGAAGTTCAATTCCACTTATTAAAGGATTCAATTTATTTAATCATTAAATAATTCAATCTTATTTAATTATTAAATAATTCAAAACTTAATTATTAAATAATTTCAAAGTTAATAATTTCAAACTTAATTATTAAATCATTTCAAAGTTTAATAATTTCAAACTTAATTCAATAATTTCTCAAACTAAACAACATTCTTTCATCAATTACATTGTTAATATTTTGTTTCAGATTATTAAATATTACATTTTCCTTTCATTAAAAATTCAAATTTCAACTTCATTTCAAAACCTTATTGTTTATTCAAATAAAATCTTTATTTTATTTTAAATCAAATTATTTGACCAATCGGTTTTATTTAATTCTCTATCCTAGGTCAAAGTTTAATTTGGGTATTTATCATTTCAACCCGATTCCAATTCAATTCAAAAATCAAAGCATAACAAAGGGAACTTGCAGTGTGATAACTGGGATGGTGTCAAAGTAAATAAACAAGCAATAACAGCAATCAATAACAGCAATCAAATAATTAATTCAAATAATCCCGAAATAATCGTATTAATTCGCATTGTTATTTGTGCGAATTAATATAATTATTTCTAGAATCTACACTATCATTTCATGTAGATTAAAGATTATTACATTACGGTTTTCACTTGTCATCTATTACAATTTCATCCATCATCAATTTAACAACATACATTCAGTGGTTCAAGATGTAATTAAACAAATCCTACGTGTCAATAAATTTTGACGGTTAAATGGGTCATATTACACAAATGTCATTAAATCAAATTTAACATTTAACTATTCTATATCAATTTCAATTACATACTATTTATCATTTTAACATTAACAATTTAACATCCAATATAAACATCAACAATCAATCAATTATCAGCCAAACTGTATTATCATCGCATAAATAATTAACAGATAATGGTGTCAGATGTCACAGGTGAACTGATACAGGTAATAGCATATGTAACAGTGTAATTAACTAACAGCAGCATATTTCAATTGTCGTTTCAATTGAAATCAAATTTAATAAATAAAAGAACATTAATCGTGAGTGATTTCTCACCTTTCGAGGCTAGAGAAGAACGACGAAGGATGAGCTACAAAATCCAGAGCGACGCTAGACGGACATGATTCGACAAAGAAAACAGGCACGACGGACAAAGCTGATAATTGGAAATCGATGAGAACGATTGAATCAGTTGATATAAATTGAACTGAATACATATATTATTATTTTGAAATCTATTTTAAAATATATATTTATTTTCAAATTTATATTGACACATGCTTATAAAATAAAGTATATAGTTATACAACTTATAAAACATACAACTCAGAACACACAGATCAACTTATGCTACATACCCAATATGTATTGACACACAACTTATATTATATATTAAACAAACAACATTTAACTTAATAAACTTGTATACTAAACCGAGAACAAGATATGCAGACTAATAATTGCAACCGACTTACATGCTGTAGGTACATTATACATTGTAAACCCATGACTCAATAAAATCTTCCATATACGTATAACATATGTAACGCAAGAAAACAAAAGTTTTTTTTATATACATTAATCATAATAAATACTAATATATATAACTGTTAAACTGAGAACATATATATATACTTTTTAAACTAAAGCTTAACAGACATGTTTTGAATACCATCCTATACTACAAAAACAACCTTATATATCTCTATATATATGGTTTGAAATCAATAGTCATGTAGACACAACAGAAGACAAAACGTGCATATTACAAATATACTTTGAAAATATAAGAACATAACAAAGAAGGTTTCCAGGCAATATATATGCAGACTACCATGGTGTGAAAGGAACATAAATAAATCAACTAGAGCCCATGCACAACTTACATGCACTCAAACCATGATGTGAAACATATGCAGACCACTGTACTTTATACATATACTTATATACCCATTGCTGAAAGAAGAACATATGCAGACCCAATATTATAAGTTAAAATCCATATATAACTCACGCACCCAACACTTATATATATATATATAATATTTTATAAACTATATTTGCAACACAGATATTACAAACAATAACTTATCTAATAGATACATAGGCTAAACCCACTTCACAAATATATACATACTTATATACAAACTTCTTTACAACCAACAGACAGAACATACCCATAAACTTATATAAACTATTTTCTATATGTGCTAAAGCAATGCGAACTAATATGAAAAATCTTTTAAAACACAGTACTGACATTTTTATGAATATACAATATGTATCACAAAATAAATAGCATTTTATATAAGCTAAAACAACTGATATATATATATATATACGTATACATGCATATATAGTCATAGATAAGTAAGTTATATACATAATAGACTTAGGTAAAAATATAACTTATATATATACAGTAACTTATATATATGTACATCTTATATGTTATAACTTATAAAAAGAAGATTTCACTGTAACATAAAAATCTTTTACACGTAAACATTATATATACCAATAAAGAAATAAGCAACATAGTAGCCTGATATATATTACTAACAAGTATATAAACATGCATAAAGAGCAAATATATAAGTATATATAAATTTACCTCTATTCACTACAGAGAGGAAAGCTGCTCGGAGGTGGCTAAAGCTGTGGAAGGTGGAGAAGGAAGATGGGGCGGTGCTTGGTGGTGATAGCAGGGGAGCATGAAGTTTCGAGCCGCTAGAAGCTGCCCTTCACGCAAGGGAGCGGAAGGGTGTATGCTCGAGCGCTTCAGGCGAGCGGGATGCTGGCCGAGATGGTCACGGCTTGGGATGAGCATGAGTGGCCATGGGAGAAGGTGCGGCAATTGAAATGGAGATGGCGTTAGCATCGTGGGCTGTGGGTTTCTCGGCAATGAAAGAAATCTGGGAATATGGAAGATGCATACGAGAAAAATTATGAACAGTTTTGAAGCAAAATAAAGTAAATTTCTTTTTATACAAAGCTAGAATGAAATGGAAACTGAACCAACGAAAAGTGAAAAGGTGGAAATAGCAAGGGTCGGGTAAGTTAAATTCTTGGAATTGAAAAAGGTTAGAGGTTATTTGTATTCTGATAGACAAACCAAAAGACACAAGAAAATCAAAACTCAAAATACGGAACCAGTACAACCGATTGATGCACTGATTTGATCGTGTTCCGAACTTCGAAATACACGAATGAAGATACCGTGGCGATCAGCACGACAAGACAATCAAAACGGTATACATATATCAGTGGAACGAACATCCAGTAAAAAGTCGATATCGGTACCGAAAATGCTGCTAAAATGTAACGACCCGCCATTTTGGACCATTCGCATCCATTATAAGTGTATAGGTAGACACTCATGCCGGAGTTGAATTGCTCAAAATACCGCGTTGTTAATTTAAATTGGCAAAACTGAACATGTACAGTAAATAAGTAATCACAGAACACAGACACAGAGTAATAATTGCAGCGGAAATAAAAGAGATAGTAGTTCATGAAGCTACTATATGAATATATAAAATACATCAGAGTTTACAACAGAAGAGTAATACGATACTTCAGATACAAATCAGAATACATCACTGGAATCATCGAATACTGAAAGCAGAATAGATGGCTGGATCTTCAAGCAAAGCTCCAACTCCAAAGGTGAGTCTCGAATACTGGTACACTCAGTCTGACCCGAGCGTAAAGAAAAACAAAACACTCGAGTCAGGATTAACATTCTTATATTAATAAATCCAACTCAAGTGAAATAGCAATTGAAATACAAGTAACTCAAAGGATGTTTGGAATAACCATCCTTTAAGGATCCGTCAAACTATCTACTAGGTAGTAATGTACGCTAAGTAGATAATGTCTATCAGTAATATAAAGATATCAAAGTAGGGTTAAGCAGGGCCCATACACCTCTTAACCTGTTTATTCCCAAAAGCATATACAAGACCGTAGTTTCCCCAAAACCGGAAGTCACCAGAGGGCAATCCATATACTAAAGGTACAAATCAAAATCGTAGTGGTCGCGCATAAATGGAATACAAGTATGACAGGGTACATGAGGCGATACCAACTAGGATACTAGTAGTTGCCTGATCCGGACTGATGTTGGGCATAGCAGCTACTACCCCAACACCGCGAAACAACACTCCCAAATCGAGGGGTGCACCCAAATCGAATCACATAAGTAATAGATAAGGTAACGAAGAAGTGTGTCCGCTAGAGATGGCGATCCTCAATGGCCCGGCGCGGCTCCTGTTTTAGTCATGTCAGGGGTCATCCAAAATCGTTCTCTTTCTTCAGTCAACGCGTTCATCAAAACCATCCACTTCGTTCTGGATCAACACTCCGCGTATAGTTATTAAAGTGGTTTCGGTTCAGATAGAGAGTATATCCATTACCGATCCCGGTCTCTTTAATAACTTTCGTAATTATTACACCGATTGGTCGTTTGTATATTTCAAAAAAAACAAATCAATTTCAATTTCAAATAGAATTCGTAAATCAACATTTCATTTGTCTTTCTAAACCAATTTCCAAAATTTACGTTTCAAAACTTCCAAATTACCATTTTTAAATCTTTAATTCAATTTCAATTTCTATTTAAAACAATTCAAATTTTAACTCAAGTTCGAATATAAGTTTCATTTCGAAATCATTTAAATTAATTTAATTTAACATTTAAATCAATTTAAATTCATTTATCAATTTCACTCAATATCGTTAAGTTACTTTATCATTCAAAACAATTTCAATTAAATTTCCAATTCATTAAATCAATTTCTTAAATTCAACTTCATTAAATCAAAACTTACAATTTAATTAAATTAAATTCATCAAATCAAATTCTTTACATTTCAAGTCTTATGTTAATTCCAAATACCACATTTTCATTTCTTGTTAAAGAAATTCCATTTCACTTATTTACTTACTTAAATAATTTTCCAAAACTTAATTAATAATGAAACTCAATTTCAATTCTTTACGAATTAAAATTCACTTATTCAAAAGTTCAATTTTCTTATTAAAGAATTTCAATTCAATTTAATCATTAAATAATTCAATCTTATTAAATTTTTAAATAACTCAAAACTTAATTATTAAATAATTTCAAAGTTTAATAATTTCAAACTTAATTATAATTCCAACTTAATTATAATTTCAATTTAATTATTAAATCATTTCTCAAATTAAACAACATTCTTCATCAATTACATTGGTAATATTTTGTTCAGATTATTAAATATCAACATTTTTATTCATAAAAATTCAAATTTCAACTTCATTTCAAAACCATATTATTTATTCAAATAAAATCTTCATTTTATTTTTTAAATCAAATTATTGACCAATCGGGTTTTATTTAATTTCCTATCCTAGGTACAAATTCAATTTGGGTATTTATCATTTCAACCCGATTCCAATACAATTCAAAATCAAAACATATCAAAGGGAACTTGCAGTGTGATAACTGGGATGGTGTCAAAGTAAATAAACAAGCAATAACAACAATCAATTATCAATCCAATAATCAATTCAAATAATCCCGAAATAACCGTATTAATTCGCATTGTTATTTGTACGAATTAATATAATTATTTCTAGAATCTACACTATCATTTCATGTAGATTAAAGATTATTACATTACAGTTTTTCACTTGTCATCTATTACAATTTCATACATCATCCATTTAACAACATACATTCAGTGGTTCAAAGTGTAATTAAACCAATCCTACGTGTCAATAAATTTAACAGATAAAGGGGTCGTATTATACAAATGTCAGTTAATCAAATTTAACATTTAATTATCCTATATCAAGTTCAATTGCATACTAGTTATCAATTTAACATTTACAATTAACGTCTAATTAAAACATCAAAAATCAATCAATTATCAGCCAAACTGTATTATCATTGCATATATAACAGATAATGGTGTCAGATGTCACAGGTGAACTGATACAGGTAATAACAGTGTAAATATCAAACAGTAGCATATTTCAATTGTCGTTTCAATTGAAATCAGATTTAATAAATAAAAGAACGTTAATCGTGAGTGAGTGCTCACCTTTCGAGGCTAGAGATAAACGAGAATGAGATGGGTTGCGAATCCAAGCACAGATTTCCAATCAAAGCTAAATTGGCACGAATTCGACGGTCAAAGCTGATATATTGAAATAGACGAAATCGAATCAGGACTGGGTCGATAAAGATAATCGACATAGTAGGCTTATATATAACCATATATATCAAAGCATTTTTAATTTTAAATATATATTAAATTAGATATATATGTATTAATGTGACTTTTCATTATACAACATATATACATTTTAAAACAACGTCCATATCATACAATATACCTCGTTTTAATATAAATCATGACCAAACATATACACGAAAACAAAACTCACGTATATATTTTAAAGTACCATATTTATACTACAACATTCAAAATTGAAATAGCTTTGAAAATAAAATTTCTATATTAAAAATACTAACATAAATTTAAATAACAGTTTAAACATAGTATACTTGTCACTATATAAATAAATGAGCAAAGCTATAGACCGTTGTCTTAAATTATACATACACTTTGAAAATATATTACTGTATAAATATATATGTGCTGTACAACATATGTAGTACTTCTCTATAATAAAATATATGCCATAGACATGTTTTACATGTACAGTTATTACTAACATAGATATATAGTAACTAGATTTTTTTTTTTTTATAGGTAACAAGACTTCAAATATATATGTGCTGTACAACATATGTAGTACTTCTCTATAATAAAATATATGCCATAGACATGTTTTACATGTACAATTATTACTAACATAGATATATAGTAACTAGATTTTTTTTTTTTTATAGGTAACAAGACTTCAAATCTTTCAACAAGTATTTCAAAAATCAAGATATCAACATACATACATTATCAGTACATTAAAAATCAACATTAGAAAACCCACATTTCGAAATCTCCTATTTATACTTTATCAACTTACATATTGAGCTAATATTTTATTAAAATCAAACAGGACGTTTGTATGACAAAAGTTGAAATCAAAAATTCTTAACACATCATTAAAACTGTTAACTGTAAGAGAAAAATATAAATTGAGATTTTAACTTCATATACTTATATATAATAACAGATCTTATAGTTTAGTTTATACTATTACAATCTAAACATGATTTCAGGCAAGCAAACACTAACTTGAATTCAACCAACACTATTATAAAAGACTTATGGATTGTTATATATATGCAATATATTATACTGTAAGCAAAATAAAATTGTAGAACATATACAATACTTATGTAAATATATATTCAAACGCCAAATAGCTGTAAACCAATTATGAAACACAGGATATAATGCACATATATATACAATATATATATATAACAAATATATAACATAAATATGTATTCACCAACTTACATCCACACAGCCGAGGGGAAAGGAAATGAAGTGAGGTATGTTGCGAGGTTGTCGTTGGTGATGCAGGAGGGAGGGAGGAGTTGTTTGGTGCTAGGCGGTGGTGAGACATGGTGCTCGGCCTTCCTTAGGTTTGTGCTGCGAGGATGAGGCAGTGGCGGGCTGATGTGGGCTTGCGGATAGTGTGGGGCTCGACGCGGCAGAAGGATAGGAGAAGGACGGAGCAGCTGGGGCGAGGCAATGGGTTTGGGTTCGGCCAGGCATTAGAAGGCGCGGAGGAGGGTTTTGAGTGGGTCGCTGCGGCTACGTGTGGAGGGTTTGTAACGATCTGGAGAGCCGTGGGCTGTCGGAGGCAGGTGAATGTAACTGCGCGCGACAGCGGAGGTGGATGTCGCAAGCGATGCGAGTACGGTGGCGGAATCGCGGGTGGAGGTGGTGCCGCGCGTGGTCTCGGTTCTGGTGGATGCTGGCGGTTCATCGTTAGGCGGAGAAGAGGAGGGGCCGTGCTCGGTTGTGTGCATGGATGGGAAGATGGTGGAGGACGGTTCCTACGGTGAAGAGATGAGCTAGGCTTTGTTGTGTAGGAGTGTGGGTGGGGTTCTGTGCATCTTTTTTTTAGAAAATAGTAGAGGAGAGGAAGAATTGGATCTGGGAGAAAGGAAGAATAGAATTCAAGTCAGTACACTCGTTTTGTATTTTGGGAATTCTGAAAAGGCAACGGCTAAGGATTGGAAATATAAAAGTCTGCTTGAATTCAAGACAACAATTAAAGCTGATGACCGTTCAATTTTCAATATTGGAACGGTGGAATATAAAAGTAAGGCAAATCAAAAGGTTTACAACCGGTACGAAATCATTTTCGTTGATTTCGCTGCATATCATATCTCGAAACACAGAATAGAAAATACCGCAGAGATCAGCACGGCGGGACGATCAAAACGATATACAAATATCCGTGGTTCGATCGAATTATAAAAATTCGAAATTTTTAATAGCGGAAAATGTAAGAAAAACACTGAAAAATAAGATCGACGGAGCCAAAGATGTCCGAATTTGGAAAAACGACAAACTGACATCTTGCTCAGAAGATGGTTTAGAATTTTTCTATGTAAAAATATTTTGGTTTCGGAAACATTTTATTTACAACGCTTTTTAACTGATTAAATTGAAGTGAATTTACGCGCGAAATAAACTTTCGTATTTTCGGACGAAAATTTACCAGTTGCTCTGTTTAACTAGACGTGTTCCAAATATTAAATTTTTATTTCAAAATTTTATCGTTTAAAATCTCACAAAATTTCAACTAATTACGTTATTAAAACAGTTGAAATTTACGGGTCGTTACACTCTCCCCCACTCAAAACTTTTCGTCCCCGAAAAGGAACGAGATAGGAGAATAGAAACAACCAGAAAGAAAATAGATTTGAAATACAAAATAACAATTCACTTAAACCATATAAATTCAAATTTAAATTAATTGATATTCAATAATTGATTTAATCCATTTGATTTCACCAAAATCAATCTCAACTATTTCTAAATTTATTATCTTATTATCAAATTATCTTAAATTTACAATTTCTAAAACCATAAAATTTGAATAGTCTTTTATTACAATCATATTTTTTTTCAACAATTTAAATTCTTCTTTATTTCAATTTATCGTTAAATTTATTCTACTTAATATATCTAATCACATATATTTAATCCATATAAATTAATTTAAACCGTAAAAGTTTCGATTTAAATTAATTTACATCTATTAATTTCTTTTAAATTCAAGGTATTTTCATATGTTGATCGAATTTCAATTTATTAATTCTTTCAAAACAAATTTATTTCATTATTAACTGAGTTTTACTTATTATCCTATCTAACTTTATTATCATCATTATAATTAAAATTTAGTGTATAACATTTATTATAAACACTCAAATTTTATTTATAAATTCAATTTATATTATATATTATCCAATTACATATTCAACTTCTGAATGATTTAGGTAAGTTGTTTTAGAATGCAGTTGAACAATATACAAATAAAATTTTCCCAATTCAATTATTCAAGTTTAAATATTTATTCTAAATTTTGGTTTTATTTATAATTAAAATCATCTTTTAACAAAATTTAAGAATTAGATTTCCGATTACTTTAACAATTTAGAGATAGGTATAATATATTTATATCAAATCAGATTAAATTTAAAATAAGATACTTATACATATATATATATATATAAATCAAATTATACTGAAGAAATTTCAAATCAAAATACTTTTCAAAACAAAACCGTAGCAAAGCTACAGAATAGTATCTCCACTTCGAAACTCGAAAATGAATGTCGATGATGCGGCCGCCATCACCGAATTATTTTCCAACGACAAAGAGAAGAGCACTGATTTTACATTTTAAAAGTTCTTTGAAAACAATTTCTATTCGAAAATACTTTCAATAATATATACTTCAAAAAAAATCTAAAAACCAAAGTTCGAAATCACCGGAAACTAAATTCTCAAATTTCTGAATTAAATTCATTTCAAATTCCAAATTAATTTATAAACCATATTTATAAATTTATTTAGAACAATAAATGATAATCAAATATTATCATTTCAAACCACAATTTAATTAACTTATTAAATTCCAGAAAGTTTTTACTTATATTTTCACAATATAATCAAACAAATTTATTTCATTTTCCAAATTTGAAAATAATATTGTGTCAGTTTGCTCTGTTCAAGTGTTTTGGAAATCCTATCGATAGCGTTGATCAGACGAATCGATCGAAAACCCAAATCAACATCAACAACTCAAACAACACAATATATAAAACATTTTAATATAAATTTACAAATACACTTCCTTGCTCGACCATACAAGAATAGATTTCAAAGCAAAGATAGAAATTCAAATTTGATGGACTTAAATCAAAGAGAAATTTGATTCGAAGATAAGTTCGAAACAAGATATGATGATTAATAGCAAAGTAGGAAGATTGATAAGTTTATATAAATCGCGGGCAACCTTAACCGAGTCGACCGTGACTTCAAGAATAAGATCGTTGTAGAATTCCGAGGTAAATCGACATTCGATCTCAAGAAATAAAATTCAGGTATAGCAGGAGATAGATAGCATCGTAAACCGTGGATACAGAAATCTCCGGTAAATCAATGCCTATTATAAAGGAGTTTAATCCTTTACGAATCATTCGAAGATTGGCGAGACCGCCGATCTATTATAAATAACATTCAGAAAGGAGTTATGGGGTGCTCCAGGATTGAAAGAAGACAAATAGTGAAGGACACGAATGAAATTTGGAACCGTAGGGAACATTCCAAAATTCAAAGAAATCGAATCGAAAGGAAGAGATTGAAACTCGAAATGAAAGTGATTCTGTAAATACATTTACTCTATATGTTAAGTTTGCCTAGAGCTACCAAAGCTCTGATACCAACTGTAACGACCCGCCATTTTGGACCATTCGCATCCATTATAAGTGTATAGGTAGACACTCATGCCGGAGTTGAATTGCTCAAAATACCGCGTTGTTAATTTAAATTGGCAAAACTGAACATGTACAGTAAATAAGTAATCACAGAACACAGACACAGAGTAATAATTGCAGCGGAAATAAAAGAGATAGTAGTTCATGAAGCTACTATATGAATATATAAAATACATCAGAGTTTACAACAGAAGAGTAATACGATACTTCAGATACAAATCAGAATACATCACTGGAATCATCGAATACTGAAAGCAGAATAGATGGCTGGATCTTCAAGCAAAGCTCCAACTCCAAAGGTGAGTCTCGAATACTGGTACACTCAGTCTGACCCGAGCGTAAAGAAAAACAAAACACTCGAGTCAGGATTAACATTCTTATATTAATAAATCCAACTCAAGTGAAATAGCAATTGAAATACAAGTAACTCAAAGGATGTTTGGAATAACCATCCTTTAAGGATCCGTCAAACTATCTACTAGGTAGTAATGTACGCTAAGTAGATAATGTCTATCAGTAATATAAAGATATCAAAGTAGGGTTAAGCAGGGCCCATACACCTCTTAACCTGTTTATTCCCAAAAGCATATACAAGACCGTAGTTTCCCCAAAACCGGAAGTCACCAGAGGGCAATCCATATACTAAAGGTACAAATCAAAATCGTAGTGGTCGCGCATAAATGGAATACAAGTATGACAGGGTACATGAGGCGATACCAACTAGGATACTAGTAGTTGCCTGATCCGGACTGATGTTGGGCATAGCAGCTACTACCCCAACACCGCGAAACAACACTCCCAAATCGAGGGGTGCACCCAAATCGAATCACATAAGTAATAGATAAGGTAACGAAGAAGTGTGTCCGCTAGAGATGGCGATCCTCAATGGCCCGGCGCGGCTCCTGTTTTAGTCATGTCAGGGGTCATCCAAAATCGTTCTCTTTCTTCAGTCAACGCGTTCATCAAAACCATCCACTTCGTTCTGGATCAACACTCCGCGTATAGTTATTAAAGTGGTTTCGGTTCAGATAGAGAGTATATCCATTACCGATCCCGGTCTCTTTAATAACTTTCGTAATTATTACACCGATTGGTCGTTTGTATATTTCAAAAAAAACAAATCAATTTCAATTTCAAATAGAATTCGTAAATCAACATTTCATTTGTCTTTCTAAACCAATTTCCAAAATTTACGTTTCAAAACTTCCAAATTACCATTTTTAAATCTTTAATTCAATTTCAATTTCTATTTAAAACAATTCAAATTTTAACTCAAGTTCGAATATAAGTTTCATTTCGAAATCATTTAAATTAATTTAATTTAACATTTAAATCAATTTAAATTCATTTATCAATTTCACTCAATATCGTTAAGTTACTTTATCATTCAAAACAATTTCAATTAAATTTCCAATTCATTAAATCAATTTCTTAAATTCAACTTCATTAAATCAAAACTTACAATTTAATTAAATTAAATTCATCAAATCAAATTCTTTACATTTCAAGTCTTATGTTAATTCCAAATACCACATTTTCATTTCTTGTTAAAGAAATTCCATTTCACTTATTTACTTACTTAAATAATTTTCCAAAACTTAATTAATAATGAAACTCAATTTCAATTCTTTACGAATTAAAATTCACTTATTCAAAAGTTCAATTTTCTTATTAAAGAATTTCAATTCAATTTAATCATTAAATAATTCAATCTTATTAAATTTTTAAATAACTCAAAACTTAATTATTAAATAATTTCAAAGTTTAATAATTTCAAACTTAATTATAATTCCAACTTAATTATAATTTCAATTTAATTATTAAATCATTTCTCAAATTAAACAACATTCTTCATCAATTACATTGGTAATATTTTGTTCAGATTATTAAATATCAACATTTTTATTCATAAAAATTCAAATTTCAACTTCATTTCAAAACCATATTATTTATTCAAATAAAATCTTCATTTTATTTTTTAAATCAAATTATTGACCAATCGGGTTTTATTTAATTTCCTATCCTAGGTACAAATTCAATTTGGGTATTTATCATTTCAACCCGATTCCAATACAATTCAAAATCAAAACATATCAAAGGGAACTTGCAGTGTGATAACTGGGATGGTGTCAAAGTAAATAAACAAGCAATAACAACAATCAATTATCAATCCAATAATCAATTCAAATAATCCCGAAATAACCGTATTAATTCGCATTGTTATTTGTACGAATTAATATAATTATTTCTAGAATCTACACTATCATTTCATGTAGATTAAAGATTATTACATTACAGTTTTTCACTTGTCATCTATTACAATTTCATACATCATCCATTTAACAACATACATTCAGTGGTTCAAAGTGTAATTAAACCAATCCTACGTGTCAATAAATTTAACAGATAAAGGGGTCGTATTATACAAATGTCAGTTAATCAAATTTAACATTTAATTATCCTATATCAAGTTCAATTGCATACTAGTTATCAATTTAACATTTACAATTAACGTCTAATTAAAACATCAAAAATCAATCAATTATCAGCCAAACTGTATTATCATTGCATATATAACAGATAATGGTGTCAGATGTCACAGGTGAACTGATACAGGTAATAACAGTGTAAATATCAAACAGTAGCATATTTCAATTGTCGTTTCAATTGAAATCAGATTTAATAAATAAAAGAACGTTAATCGTGAGTGAGTGCTCACCTTTCGAGGCTAGAGATAAACGAGAATGAGATGGGTTGCGAATCCAAGCACAGATTTCCAATCAAAGCTAAATTGGCACGAATTCGACGGTCAAAGCTGATATATTGAAATAGACGAAATCGAATCAGGACTGGGTCGATAAAGATAATCGACATAGTAGGCTTATATATAACCATATATATCAAAGCATTTTTAATTTTAAATATATATTAAATTAGATATATATGTATTAATGTGACTTTTCATTATACAACATATATACATTTTAAAACAACGTCCATATCATACAATATACCTCGTTTTAATATAAATCATGACCAAACATATACACGAAAACAAAACTCACGTATATATTTTAAAGTACCATATTTATACTACAACATTCAAAATTGAAATAGCTTTGAAAATAAAATTTCTATATTAAAAATACTAACATAAATTTAAATAACAGTTTAAACATAGTATACTTGTCACTATATAAATAAATGAGCAAAGCTATAGACCGTTGTCTTAAATTATACATACACTTTGAAAATATATTACTGTATAAATATATATGTGCTGTACAACATATGTAGTACTTCTCTATAATAAAATATATGCCATAGACATGTTTTACATGTACAGTTATTACTAACATAGATATATAGTAACTAGATTTTTTTTTTTTTATAGGTAACAAGACTTCAAATCTTTCAACAAGTATTTCAAAAATCAAGATATCAACATACATACATTATCAGTACATTAAAAATCAACATTAGAAAACCCACATTTCGAAATCTCCTATTTATACTTTATCAACTTACATATTGAGCTAATATTTTATTAAAATCAAACAGGACGTTTGTATGACAAAAGTTGAAATCAAAAATTCTTAACACATCATTAAAACTGTTAACTGTAAGAGAAAAATATAAATTGAGATTTTAACTTCATATACTTATATATAATAACAGATCTTATAGTTTAGTTTATACTATTACAATCTAAACATGATTTCAGGCAAGCAAACACTAACTTGAATTCAACCAACACTATTATAAAAGACTTATGGATTGTTATATATATGCAATATATTATACTGTAAGCAAAATAAAATTGTAGAACATATACAATACTTATGTAAATATATATTCAAACGCCAAATAGCTGTAAACCAATTATGAAACACAGGATATAATGCACATATATATACAATATATATATATAACAAATATATAACATAAATATGTATTCACCAACTTACATCCACACAGCCGAGGGGAAAGGAAATGAAGTGAGGTATGTTGCGAGGTTGTCGTTGGTGATGCAGGAGGGAGGGAGGAGTTGTTTGGTGCTAGGCGGTGGTGAGACATGGTGCTCGGCCTTCCTTAGGTTTGTGCTGCGAGGATGAGGCAGTGGCGGGCTGATGTGGGCTTGCGGATAGTGTGGGGCTCGACGCGGCAGAAGGATAGGAGAAGGACGGAGCAGCTGGGGCGAGGCAATGGGTTTGGGTTCGGCCAGGCATTAGAAGGCGCGGAGGAGGGTTTTGAGTGGGTCGCTGCGGCTACGTGTGGAGGGTTTGTAACGATCTGGAGAGCCGTGGGCTGTCGGAGGCAGGTGAATGTAACTGCGCGCGACAGCGGAGGTGGATGTCGCAAGCGATGCGAGTACGGTGGCGGAATCGCGGGTGGAGGTGGTGCCGCGCGTGGTCTCGGTTCTGGTGGATGCTGGCGGTTCATCGTTAGGCGGAGAAGAGGAGGGGCCGTGCTCGGTTGTGTGCATGGATGGGAAGATGGTGGAGGACGGTTCCTACGGTGAAGAGATGAGCTAGGCTTTGTTGTGTAGGAGTGTGGGTGGGGTTCTGTGCATCTTTTTTTTAGAAAATAGTAGAGGAGAGGAAGAATTGGATCTGGGAGAAAGGAAGAATAGAATTCAAGTCAGTACACTCGTTTTGTATTTTGGGAATTCTGAAAAGGCAACGGCTAAGGATTGGAAATATAAAAGTCTGCTTGAATTCAAGACAACAATTAAAGCTGATGACCGTTCAATTTTCAATATTGGAACGGTGGAATATAAAAGTAAGGCAAATCAAAAGGTTTACAACCGGTACGAAATCATTTTCGTTGATTTCGCTGCATATCATATCTCGAAACACAGAATAGAAAATACCGCAGAGATCAGCACGGCGGGACGATCAAAACGATATACAAATATCCGTGGTTCGATCGAATTATAAAAATTCGAAATTTTTAATAGCGGAAAATGTAAGAAAAACACTGAAAAATAAGATCGACGGAGCCAAAGATGTCCGAATTTGGAAAAACGACAAACTGACATCTTGCTCAGAAGATGGTTTAGAATTTTTCTATGTAAAAATATTTTGGTTTCGGAAACATTTTATTTACAACGCTTTTTAACTGATTAAATTGAAGTGAATTTACGCGCGAAATAAACTTTCGTATTTTCGGACGAAAATTTACCAGTTGCTCTGTTTAACTAGACGTGTTCCAAATATTAAATTTTTATTTCAAAATTTTATCGTTTAAAATCTCACAAAATTTCAACTAATTACGTTATTAAAACAGTTGAAATTTACGGGTCGTTACATAAAACGTCAGAAATAAGATAAACGGAGCAATAGAAATCCAAATTTGGAAAAACGAAAAATGACGTCTTGCTCAGAAGATGATTTAGAATTTTTCTATATAAAAATATTTAGGTTTCGAAAACGTTTTATTTTCATTGCTTTTTAACTGATTAAATTGAAGTAAATTTACGCACGAAATAAACTTTCGTATTTTCGGATGAAAATTTACCAGTTACTATGTTTAACTAGACGCATTCCAAATATCAAATTTATATTTCAAAATTTTATCGTTTAAAATTTTACAAAATTTCAACTAATTACGTTATTAAAACAGTTGAAATTTACGGGTCGTTACACTCTCCCCCACTCAAAACTTTTCATCCCCGAAAAGGAACAAGGTAGGAGAATAGAAACAACCAGAAAGAAAAACAGATTTGAAATACAAAATAACAATTAATTTAAACCATATAAATTCAAATTTAAATTAATTTATATTCAATAATTGATTTAATCCATTTGATTTCACTAAAATCAATCTCAACTATTTCTAAATTCATTATCTTATTATCCAATTATCCTCAATTTAAAATTTCTAAAACCATAAATTTGAATAATCTTTTATTATAATCATAATTTATTTCCAACAATTTAAATTCTTCTTTATTCCAAATTATTGTTAAATTTATTCTACTTAATATATCTAATCACATATATTTAACCCATATAGATTAATTTAAAACATAAAAGTTTCGATTTAAATTAATTTACATCTATTAATTTCTTTTAAATTCAAGGTATTTTCATATGTTGATCAAATTTTAATTTATTAATTCTTTCAAAACAAATTTATTAATTCTTTCAAAACAAATTTATTTCATTATTAACTGAGTTTACTTATTATCCTATCTAACTCTATTAACATCTTTATAATCAAAATTTAGTGTATAACATTTATTATAAACACTCAAATTTTATTTATAAATTCAATTTATATTATATATTATCCAATTACATATTCAACTTCTGAATGACTTAGGTAAGTTGTATTAGAATTTAGTTATACAATATACAAATAAAATTTTCCCAATTCAATTATTCAAGTTTAAATATTTATTCCAAATTTTGGTTTTATTTATAAATAAAAATCATCCTTTAACAAAATTTAAGAATTAGATTTCCGATTAACTTTAAACAATTTAGAGATATATATAATATATTTATATCAAATCAAATTAAATTTTAAAATAAGATACCTATATATATGTGAATCAAAATATACTGAAGAAATTCAAATCAAAATATATTTTTTTTCCTCAAAACAAAACCGTAGCAAAGCTACAAAATGGTTTCTCCACTTCGAAACTCGAAAATGAATGTCGATGATGCGGCCGCCATCACCGAAATTATTTTCCAGCGACAAAGAGAAGAGCACTGATTTCAACATTTTAAAATTCTTTGAAAACGATTTCTATTTGAAAATATTTTAAATACTATACACTTTAAAACTTTAAAAACCAAAGTTCGAAATCACCAGAAACTAATAAATTCTCAAATTTCTGAATTAGATTCATTTCAAATTCCAATCAATTTATACCCAAGTTTATAAATTCATTTATTTATATTATGCAATAGTCAATGGTTTACAAAACAATAAATGAAAATCAAATATTATTATTTTTGACAACAAATCATTAACAATTTAATTCCAGAAAATGTGTACTTATAAAAAAATATATAATCATACAAGATTATTTTATTTACCAAATTTTGAAAATACTATTGTGTCAGTTTGCTCTGTTCAAGTGTTTTGGAAATCCTATCGATAGCGTTGATCAGACGAATCGATCGGAAACCCAAATCAACATCAACAACTCAAACAACACAGTAGATATTAAAACATTTATATATTAGTTTACAAATACATTTCTTTGCTCGACGATACGGGAATGAATTTTCAAAATAAGGATAGGGATTCAAATTTTGTTGACTCAAATCAAAGAGAATTTTGATTCGAAAATAAGTTTGAAACAGAAGATAAGATAATTCAATCACCACAATCGGGAGATGGATGAGTTTATTTAATTCACGGGCAACCTTAATCGGGTCGTTCGTGACTTCAAGAATAAGATCGATGCTGAATTCCTAGGTAAATCAACACTCGATCTCAAGAGATGGGATTCGGGTATAGCAGGGAATAGATAGCATCGTAAACCGAGGATATAGAATTCTCCGGTAAATCGATGCCTATTATAAAGGAGTTCACACTTTACAAATAATTCGAAGATTGGGGAGACCGCCGATTCAATATAAGGGTAATTCGAAGTGGAGTTATGGGATGCTCCAGAATTGAAAGAAGACAAATAGTGAGGGACACGATTGAAATTTGGAACCGCAGGGAACGTTCCAAAATTCAAAGGAATCGAGTCAAAAGGAAGAGATTCAACTCGAATGAAAGTGATTTTGTAAATACATTTACCCTATATGTTAAATTTTGCCTAGAGCTACCAAAGCTCTGATACCAACTGTAACGACCCGATATTTTGGACCATTCGCATCCATTATAAGTGTATAGGAAGACACTCATGCCGGAATTGAATTGCTCAAAATACCGCGTTGTTAATTTAAATTTGGCAAAAGAACATATACAGTAAATTAATAATCACAGATCACAGACACAGAGTAATAAATGCAGCGGAAATAAAAGAGATAGTAGTTCATGAAGCTACTATATAAATGTATAAGTTACATCGGAGTTAAACCACATACAACGGAAGAGTAATACGATACATCAAATACAAATCAGAATACATCACTGGAATCATCGAATACTGAAAGCAGAATAGATGGCTGGATCTTCAAGCAAAGCTCCAACTTCAAAGGTGAGTCTCGAATACCGGTACACTCAGTCTGACCCGAGCGTAAAGCAAAACACAAAACACTCGAGTCAGGATTAACATTCTTATATCAATAAATCCAACTCAAGTGAAATAGCAATTGAAATACAAGTAACTCAAAGGATGTTTGGAATAACCATCCTTTAAGGATCCGTTAAACTATCTACTATGTAGTAGTGTACGATAAGTAGATAATGTCTATCAGTAATATAAAGATATCAAAATAGTGTTAAGACGTTACCATTATCCCCCTTAACACATTTTTTATTCCCAAGAGCATATACAAGACCGTAGTTTCCCCAAAACCGGAAGTCACCAGAGGGCAATCCATATACTAAAGGTACAAAACAAATTCGTAGTGGTCGCGTATATCGGGATACAAGTATGATAAGGCACATGAGGGAATACCCAAGGTAGTGACACTACCGTTTGCCTGATCCGGACTGGTGAGAACGCATCGCCGCAGAGATCGCAACACCGTGAAGCAACACTCCCAAAATCAAGGGTGCACCAATCGACAACAAGTAATGAGTAGTTCGACGAAGTGTGTTCACTTGAGGTAGCTGACCTCCATTGGCCCGACACGGCTCCTGTTTTAGTCATTTCCAATTTGACACAAGTGTCAAGGCTATCCATTATCGTTCTCTTTCTTCAGTCATCACGTTCATCATTCCAACCACTTCATTCTGGATCACACTCCGCGTATAGTTATTAAAGTGGTTTTCGGTTTAGACAGTGAGTATGTCCCTAACCGATTTCGGTCTCTTTAATAACTTCCGTGATTATTACACCGATTGGTCATTTGTTTATTTCAAAACCAAATCAATTTCAATTTCAATTAGTATTTATAAACCAACATTTCATTTCTCTTTCGAAATCAATTTCCATAATTTACGTTTCAAAACTTCCAAATTCAAATTTTACAATCTTATAATTCAATTTCAAAATTTCAATTTTAAACAATTCAAATATTGATTCAAGTTCGCGTATAAGTTTCATTTCGAAAATCATTTAAATTAATTTAATTCAACATTCAAATCAATTTAAATCCATTTATCTATTTCATTCAATATTAAATAAATTTATCATTCAAAACAATTTATTTTATTTCCAATTCATTAAATCAATTACTTAAGTTCAACTTCATTATATCAAAACTTCAAATTTAATTGAATTAGATTCGTCAAATCAATTCTTTAAATTACAAGTCTTACATTAACTTCAATAAATCACATTTTATTTCTTGTTAAAGAAATTCAATTTCACATATTTACTTACTTAAATAATTTTCCAAAACTTAATTAATAAAGAAACTCAATTTCAATTATTCAAGAAGTTCAATTCCACTTATTAAAGGATTCAATTTATTTAATCATTAAATAATTCAATCTTATTTAATTATTAAATAATTCAAAACTTAATTATTAAATAATTTCAAAGTTAATAATTTCAAACTTAATTATTAAATCATTTCAAAGTTTAATAATTTCAAACTTAATTCAATAATTTCTCAAATTAAACAACATTCTTTCATCAATTACATTGTTAATATTTTGTTTCAGATTATTAAATATTACATTTTCCTTTCATTAAAAATTCAAATTTCAACTTCATTTCAAAACCTTATTGTTTATTCAAATAAAATCTTTATTTTATTTTAAATCAAATTATTTGACCAATCGGTTTTATTTAATTCTTTATCCTAGGTCAAAGTTTAATTTGGGTATTTATCATTTCAACCCGATTCCAATTCAATTCAAAAATCAAAGCATAACAAAGGGAACTTGCAGTGTGATAACTGGGATGGTGTAAAAGTAAATAAACAAGCAATAACAGCAATCAATAACAGCAATCAAATAATTAATTCAAATAATCCCGAAATAATCGTATTAATTCGCATTGTTATTTGTGCGAATTAATATAATTATTTCTAGAATCTACACTATCATTTCATGTAGATTAAAGATTATTACATTACGGTTTTCACTTGTCATCTATTACAATTTCATCCATCATCAATTTAACAACATACATTCAGTGGTTCAAGATGTAATTAAACAAATCCTACGTGTCAATAAATTTTGACGGTTAAATGGGTCATATTACACAAATGTCATTAAATCAAATTTAACATTTAACTATTCTATATCAATTTCAATTACATACTATTTATCATTTTAACATTACAATTTAACATCCAATATAAACATCAACAATCAATCAATTATCAGCCAAACTGTATTATCATCGCATAAATAATTAACAGATAATGGTGTCAGATGTCACAGGTGAACTGATACAGGTAATAGCATATATAACAGTGTAATTAACTAATAGCAGCATATTTCAATTGTCGTTTCAATTGAAATCAAATTTAATAAATAAAAGAATGTTAATCGTGAGTGATTTCTCACCTTTCGAGGCTAGAGAAGAACGACGAAGGATGAGCTACAAAATCCAAAGCGACGCTAGTTGGACATGATTCGACAAAGAAAACAGGGACGACGGACAAAGCTGATAATTGGAAATCGATGAGAACGATTGAATCAGTTGATATAAATTGAACTGAATACATATATTATTATTTTGAAATCGATTTTAAAATATATATTTATTTTCAAATTTATATTGACACATGCTTATAAAATAAAGTATATAGTTATACAACTTATAAAATATACAACTCAGAACACACAGATCAACTTATGCTACATACCCAATATGTATTGACACACAACTTATATTATATATTAAACAAACAACATTTAACTTAATAAACTTGTATACTAAACCGAGAACAAGATATGCAGACTAATAATTGCAATCGACTTACATGTTGTAGGTACATTATACATTGTAAACCCATGACTCAATAAAATCTTCCATATACGTATAACATATGTAACGCAAGAAAACAAAAGTTTTTTTTATATACATTAATCATAATAAATACTAATATATATAACTGTTAAACTGAGAACATATATATACTTTTTAAACTAAAGCTTAACAGACATGTTTTGAATACCATCCTATACTACAAAAACAACCTTATATTCTCTATATATATGGTTTGAAATCAATAGTCATGTAGACACAACAGAAGACAAAACGTGCATATTACAAATATACTTTGAAAATATAAGAACATAACAAAGAAGGTTTCCAGGCGATATATATGCAGACTACCATGATGTGAAAGGAACATAAATAAATCAACTAGAGCCCATGCACAACTTACATGCAATCAAACCATGATGTGAAACATATGCAGACCACTGTACTTTATACATATACTTATATACCCATTGCTGAAAGAAAAACATATGCAGACCCTATACTATAAGTTAAAATCCATATATAACTCATGCACCCAACACTTATATATATATATATAATATTTTATAAACTATATTTGCAACACAGATATTATAAACAATAACTTATGTAATAGATACATAGGCTAAACCCACTTCACAAATATATACATACTTATATACAAACTTCTTTACAACCAACAGACAGAACATACCCATAAACTTATATAAACTATTTCCTATATGTGTTAAAGCAATGCGAACTAATATGAAAAATCTTTTAAAACACAGTACTGACATTTTTATGAATATACAATATGTATCACAAAATAAATAGCAGTTTATATAAGCTAAAACAACTGACATATATATACATATATTTTTTTTGAAAGAATTTCAAACTTTATTGATTATAAAGTAACATTATAACAAACAAAAGGGTATAGCCCATACAATACAACTAGGCCCAACAACAGCCCGTAAAAGTAAAGAAAACAGCTGACCCAAAACAAACCCCCTCAAACATCGGATTGACCTACTTCTTAGAAAATCATGGCGGCTCAAAGGTGCGGCGAGCAGTAGAAACTTCTCCTCCATCCTGAGTGCTATCTCTATCGGTGCTAGAGGGCTCTCCAGCTCTTGCGTCTACTACTCTTCCTCTGACAGTCATGTACCTTGAAGATGTTACAGCGGTGGGTAAGCCAAGGGTTGTTGAACAGGTATGGTTAAAGATTTGGGGTTGGTTTTCTCGTTTACGAAAAGGTATATCCCACCTTTCCATAATTTCTTCTATGTTGTTCGTTCCAGTGCTATCATATTTAGATCTAAAACAGATCAAGTCTTTGACTTGCTTTTTGATGTTCCGGCAAACTGCAAATTTGTCGTTCAATTCATTATTGAAATTTTTTGCATTTTTGCATTTCCATATATACCATATCGAAGAGGATAACGCATCAGTTATGACATCTTTGATAATTCCATTGGATTTATGAATTAGGGAAATGTAATGCATAGCACCAGTAAGAGTTGGGATGGTATGAATTGGTGTTATAGGGTCTCCAATCATTGTTCTATTCCATTTCCATACATAGTTAGAAAATTCACATTCAAAGAATAAGTGTTTCGTAGTCTCCGAATATTTATTGCATAGCACACATAAATCATCTGAAGTGATGCCTTGAATGCAAAGTTTATCTTTAGTAGGCAAGTAGTTGTGAAAAGCTCTATAAAGACAGACATTCATTTTTGGCAGAGAGATGTTATTCCAAATAATGTGATGAACATTGCAAGGCTGTTGGGGGATTCTGATATTATTCCAGACATCTTGGAAATGAAAAATTCCTTTTTTGTTGACAGTACAACACCAATAGTCTGCTGTCCTATTGATATGAATTTTAATTTGCTTTATTTCTTCACTAATATTACTTAAGTAGGAAATGTTGTCAGGACTCCAGGTTTGATTAATCAAAATCATCTCCACTTTTTGGCTATGGCCTCTAGTATATGATAATGTGTCATGTCCTAGTTTTTCTAATAACGGAGAGCCATTGACCCATGGTGCAAACCATAAGCTAGTAGATTTACCATCCACTATTTTCCTGTCTATAAATCTCTGGGCATTTTTCCTGTGATAAAGCATCTTCTTCCAAGTGCATGAATGATTGTTATTCACATTTGATTCCCATAGAGTCTCATTGTGTGCATACTTGTTGTTTAACCATTTAGCACTGAAAGAAGTATTATTAAGAGTATCCCATATCCTTTTGATGCAGTAAGTAGTGTTGATGTCTGAAAGTTTATTAAGACCCATACCACCCTCAGATTTCAGATTTGTAATAGTGTCCCAAGGTATTTTACTTTTCTTCCCCTTCCAGATGAATTTTTTACAGATTTGATTGATTTTGTGGATGGTCAAACTAGGCAGCATAAAACATTGCTTCCAAAAACTAACCATTGGGTATATTACGGATTTAATTAGCTCTACTCTGCCTGGTAAAGTAAGAAATTTGCTTTCCCAACCCTTCACCTTTTTAAGTATTTTATCCAGTAGCTGCTTGCAATTTCCTTGTTTGATATATGTGACAGATAATGGCAGACCCAAGTATCTAACTGGTAATAAACCCTCATTGATATCAAGTATGTTTAGAATTTGCTCCTTATTATTGCAATGTTTATTAAAAAAGACTTGGGTTTTCATGCTGTTCATTTCTAACCCTGTGACATGTTTCAGTTTCCTAAAACAGTTCCTCACTGATTTGGCTCCTTTTTCAGTAGCTTGAACAAATACTAATAGGTCATCAGCATATAATAAGTGGGTAATACTTGGGTTATTTTTGACAATAGGCTCTATTTTGCCCTTATTTTCTTTCAGATCCATGAGTATAGTGAAATATTCCATACAAATTGTAAATAAATATGGGGAAAGAGGGTCACCTTGTCTTAAACCATTAGAGCTATTGAAGTATCCTTTATGATATCCATTAATAGCAATTGAAAAACTTGGTGTTGAGATAAGCTCTTCTATTATTTTTGTCCATTTGTAAGGGAAATCCATAGCTCTCATCATATGAATGATAAATTCCCTGTTAACTGAATCATATGCCTTCCTGAGATCCACTTTGATGCACATTTTATTGCTGCCAATTTTGTTGAAGTTTCTAATGTGTTCATGAGCAATAATAATACCATTATTTATGTGTCTGCCCGGTAGAAACGCTGTTTGGTTTTCTGAAATCAGTTCCCCAAGTACATATTTCATTCTTTCACACAGAGCTTTAGAGATGATCTTGAATAGCATATTACAACATGCTATGGGTCTGTAGTCTGCCATAGATTCAGGTTTAGGAACCTTAGGGATGAGAGAAATAATTGTATGATTTATTTCTCTAACAATTCTGCCATTATTGAAGGATGATTGTACTGCATTGACAATTGAATATTTTAAATCCTCCCAGTGCATTTTGTAGAATTTAGAATTAAACCCATCAGGACCCGGGGCAGTGTCATTATGAACACTAAACACTGCTTTCTTAACCTCTTCAACAGTAAATTCAGCATTTAGAAAATTCTTCCCCCATTCATTTATCTTCTTCTTTGGGGTAATATTTGGGAAAGAGCTGGATAAACCTTCTTTATTATATAATGTAGTGAAATAGTTGACTGCATCATTTTCCACCTCTTTTTGAGTCTTAACCAAGTTACCCTTTTCATTAAGCACATTTTGAAGGTTGTTCAAAAATTTCCTGGTTGTTTGCTTTGCATAGAAAATTTTTGAGCAGCTGTCATCCCATTTGAGCCATTGACATTTTGTTTTCTGCTTGATGTCCATTGATAATAAATCCATGCATTTGATTAATTTAGCTTATGCATTGTCCAGAATTTGGGCATTAAGAGTAGTATGATTTATCTCCAATTCAAGTAATGCTGCATTAACTTCCTTCTTGCACTTATCTGCTTGCTGTTTTAGATTATTTACCCCAAAGCTCCATTCCTTCAGAGCTTTTTTGGTTCTCTTTTGCATTTGTATAAGATTATACAATTGATTACCTCCAGAGACTTGAAAAGCTTGTTGAACCACTTTTAGATAACCTTCACATTTAGACCAGTGGTTCATAAATTTAAATGGCTTAGGCCCAGAAAATTCCTGCACTTTATTAAAATGAAATAAGATAGGTACATGGTCACTAGTTGATAATTCCAGAAATTGGGCATAGGAATGTGTATAGATTTCCATCCATTCAATATTACAAAACAACCTATCTATTCTGGTTGCTATGTTTCTATCCGGACCTGATCTCCAAGAGTAGTGAACTCCTGTAATATTCACTTCATTAATACCAGAGGATAGAACAAAATTATTTAACTCCTGAACCTGTTTAAGAGTAATACCCCTTCCTCCCTTTTCTCATTTATGTATCGAATGCAATTGAAGTCTCCTATCAAACACCATGGGATATTAAACGTATTAGCTTCTGTGATAAGTTTTCTCCACAATGGTACTCTATCTGCTTCAACATTTAAAGCATAAATGACAGTAATGATGCATTGAGCCCCTGCGACATTATTTAACATACAAGTGATATGCTGTTTGCTAGCTGAAATGACATAACTCTTCCAATACTCTGTATTTATCATAATCAGTATTCTGCATTTATGATGGAATCAAGATTGTTGAAACAGCACCATTGTTTACCCCAAGAATCTATGAAATTTTGTAGTTTATTTGTTCTCAATTTATTCTCCACCAGGCAAAAGATAGAAGGTTTGTGCATGTCTATCATATTTTTCACCTGTAGTACCCGAGAGGCCTTATTAAGGCCTCGCACATTCCAACATAAGACTGACATTACTTGGGGTTGGTTTGACTCCTAGTTCTCACTGTGGGAGTCACACCGTCTAGTGAAGCCTTGTTTTTCTTTCTATCATTCTGTGTTTTGTAACTCACTGCTGCCATAATTATGTCAAATTCAGGATTTGGAGAGGTTAAATCTTTGGGGATAACAGAGGATGGGATATTAGGAGAAGGGTATATGGGATTGGTACATGACTGGGCCTGAGGAAGAGGATCAGCCGGCAAGACTGTCGAGTCCGTAAGCACCTGTTTAGAAATAAACACATCAGTTGTTAGAGAAGAATCATGTAAATTATGAGAATAATGGACTGTATGGGAAGGACTAATATCATTATGATGTAAAGACTCCCTTCGATGATCAATCTCCGATGATGAATGAGAGACTGAGACTTCGGTCAATGACGTCAACAATGAAGGATCAGAGGGCTGAATGCTCGAAGAAGGTCCTTCTTGATAGCTTACAATCTGTGTGGAATAAGGTACTGACTCAGTTTGCTTCCGTATAATTGTGGCAGTCTTACTGTGATGAGAAGCATCTTCAGATATTGCACATCTATCAATCGCAGTTGAAGGCGAGGCTGCAATTATGCCGAACGAACTGATGATGCTGCCTTGGTTCATCTCAGAAGTGTCTATCATATATTCTGATGGAGATGGCAAGTTATCCTTGCACTGGTCATTTATATTTATTTCTTTACCCTTCCCTGTAGAATCAGATGCATTAATATCCTTATTTTCATTTTCTTGCAATGTTGTAAACACAGTACCCTCACTGTTCACAAAAATAGTACTCTGCATGTTAGCTTCTGCTATGCTCTGGTTTGTATTTTTATCATTAGTTTCTATCTGCATATTACTTATCTTTTTAGGTTGCCATTTCTGCACAAAGTTAATAGGACATTCCTCTTTAGTATGACCGAAACACACACAGTTTTTGCACACTGGTGGAATATATTCATACTCCACACTTTGAGTCACAAAGTCACCCCCCTGGAACTTTTATTTGAACTGTCTCATCAAATTCAAAATCTGCTTCAACCTCGATAAGAATTCTGGCATACGCTAATCGACTTCTGTTCTTGGTGTGAGCATCCATATCAATAGGATTCCCAATCGTACTCGCTATTTTACATAGCGAAACATGGTTCCAATACGCAAAGTTCAAATTAGGGAATCTCACCCAAATTGGAATCGTGAGCAATAAATCTCTTTCATATTTTATTGAACTATTCCATTTTCTCATGATAATAAATTTACCATCCATTAGCCATGGTCCTCCATTAAGGACCTTCGTACAGTCCTCCTCCTTTTCAAATTGGACAAGGTAGAAACCATTATCTCTTGCAAAAACATCGAAATTGCCTTTCGGCATCCAGGTCCTTTTAATATAAGCTTTGAAATAAACGTAGTACGGTCTCTTACCTACCAAATAAAGAAGGATCGAATTAGACCAAATCTTCTCAGCCGCTTGTAATTCACTCTCCTCAATAACAGCTGTTCTTTTTTCATTGAGAATTGGAGGATCATAAAACTTCATATTATCAGATCTATTATGACCCTTAACCATATCACACCAAGAAGTAGGCATAGCTTTTGGATCTACTGAGATATTACACAGCTTACCTACCACCGGTTTTCCTTTATTTCGTTGCCAAGCATGAGAATGGGCAGATCTGGGACAGCCCTTGCGTTCAAGATTAGCTGGCCGCCTGTTGATAGATTCACTAGCAAACGTCACCCTTTTCTTCCTACCAGACACCTTAGTCCAACCATCCTCCTCGCTGGCCTCCTCCCCCACCAGATCTGAAGAATTGCCATCGGATTGAGATTTTGAAAAATGACCGTTGACTGCCATGAAAAATGGGATATTTTGACACATATATATATATATACGTATACATGTATATATAGTCATAGATAAGTAACTTATATACATAATAGACTTAGGTAAAAATATAACTTATATATATACAGTAACTTATATATATGTACATCTTATATGTTATAACTTATAAAAAAAGATTTCACTGTAACATAAAAATCTTTTACACGTAAACATTATATATACCAATATAGAAATAAGCAACATAGTAGCCTGATATATATTACTAACAAGTATATAAACATGCATAAAGAGCAAATATATAAGTATATATAAATTTACCTCTATTCACTACAGAGAGGAAGGCTGCTCGGAGGTGGCTAAAGCTGTGGAAGGTGGAGAAGGAAGATGGGGCGGTGCTTGGTGGTGATAGCAGGGGAGCATGGAGTTTCGAGCCGCTAGAAGCTGCCCTTCACGCAAGGGAGCGGAAGGGTGTATACTCGGGCGCTTCGGGCGAGCGGGATGCTGGCCGAGATGGTCACGGCTTGGGATGAGCATGAGTGGCCATGGGAGAAGGTGCGGCAATTGAAATGGAGATGGCGTTAGCATCGTGGGCTGTGGGTTTCTCGGCAATGAAAGAAATCTGGGAATATGGAAGATGCATACGAGAAAAATGATGAACAGTTTTGAAGCAAAATAAAGTAAATTTCTTTTTATACAAAGCTAGAATGAAATGGAAACTGAACCAACGAAAAGTGAAAAGGTGGAAATAGCAAGGGTCGGGTAAGTTAAATTCTTGGAATTGAAAAAGGTTAGAGGTTATTTGTATTCTGATAGACAAACCAAAAGACACAAGAAAATCAAAACTCAAAATACAGAACCAGTACAACCGATTGATGCACTGATTTGATCGTGTTTCGAACTTCGAAATACACGAATGAAGATACCGTGGCGATCAGCACGACAAGACGATCAAAACGGTATACATATATCAGTGGTACGAACATCCAGTAAAAAGTCGATATCGGTACCGAAAATGCTGCTAAAACGTCAGAAATAAGATAAACGGAGCAATAGAAGTCCAAATTTGGAAAAACGAAAAATGACATCTTGCTCAGAAGATGATTTAGAATTTTTCTATATAAAAATATTTAGGTTTCGAAAACGTTTTATTTTCATTGCTTTTTAACTGATTAAATTGAAGTAAATTTACGCACGAAATAAACTTTCGTATTTTCGGATGAAAATTTACCAGTTACTATGTTTAACTAGACGCATTCCAAATATCAAATTTATATTTCAAAATTTTATCGTTTAAAATTTTACAAAATTTCAACTAATTATGTTATTAAAATAGTTGAAATTTACGGGTCGTTACATCTTCTTTTCCAAGCTTCCATTTCCCTTTCCTTGTCTTCTCTAAAAAATTTAAGACAAAAATCTCCTCACTTTTTAATAATTAAAACTTGGTTAATAATACCTCCTTTCTTTTCTATACCTCCTGTCTTCTAAAACAAGACCCAAAACACCCTCATCGAGTCATGGCTGAGCCCTCCTCTACCTAGGTCGTGCCCATCCCCACCTCTTAAGGCCTTAAAAAGCAAGTTTTTGAGAAGAAAAACTAAATTCGTGTGCTGGTGCAAAGTTGTAGTAGTTTGGATTTTAATTCGTGTTGATTTTAGTGAGTAAATCTCACTTTTTAAACCAAAGATTTAAACTTTATTATTGTACAAATAATATTGGTTAGTTGCTTGGGTTTATAAGTGTTTGGAAATTATGTTGTTTGGTTTGGTTCCGGCATGAAGCAGATGACTTATGTGATGACTTTATGATGACTTGAAATGTAGTCGAAGACCTTAAGTAATAGTTTTTAAGTGCTAATCTTTCCTTGCTTTATGGATGATATTCACACTTATATATGTATGTGCTTATGTATATAAATGATGTAATGTTGGATGGAAAGTTAGAACACTTGAATTGGTTATGTTTCTACATCGAGATCCCATGTGCTTTAAAAAATATTTTACTTCCTTTATTTCTTAATGGTTCTAAAAAGTTTCCCGAATTTTACTTTTCATTTCAAGACCTTTATACAAAGTTATTAAGTGATGTGATTATAGAAGGAAAGTATTTAAAACCTATTTGTTTTATAAAATAAGTTTAAAGGTTATGGTCTATATTGCAATAGTCGTTATGGATGTAGTTCGTAAATCGATAATTTTTGTGTGAACTAAAAAAGAGTTTCCACTTTAGATTTGAAAAGTCTTTTAAAATATATTATAAGGTATTAAAAAGGAATTTAAAAATATTTTCAAAAATTATTATTTAATGAAAGGTAAAAATTATTACTTAATTATTATTTAATAAAAAGGTTTAAATTATTATTTAATTATTATTTAAATAAAAGTTTTAAATTATTATTTAATCATTATTTAAATAAAAGGTTTGATTATGATTTAATTATTAGGTTTAATTACTATTTAATTATTATTTAAATAAAAGGTTTAAATTTAATATTAATTAATTAAATAAAAGTTTTTAATTTTAAATCACTTATTTTCCAAAGGTCGGTTTTTTAAAAGCAACTGCCTTTTGAAGAATGTTTTTAAATACAAGGGATTTCTTTATCTGTGCCATCACGTAGCCAAAAAAATAAGATAAGTAGTGCTACAATGTTGACACATTTTATTGAAAGTAAGTCAGCTGTTCTTTATAACTAAAAGCCAATGAGCAGACCTTTCCCCTATCTGTGAGATCTAGAACCAGATTTTCTAGGCGAGGGTTAGAGAAGTCAAAATGTCGAAAACGTGATAAGTATGAGAGGGTTAATTTCGATAAATGGGTCATGATTAATTAAGTATATGGAAGATACTTCATTGTATACTTAACAAAAAAATTTGAGGTATGGAAACTCGTCCCTATTCCGAGATATAAGAATGAATGTTGAGGCAAAGATAGTTTTCTAACTTGTCCAACTTTATTGTTAATCAAAGGATAGTATTATTTGAAATTGTAAAGTGGGGATGAGTATAGGATGTCTTATTTTTCATATGCAAATCCGTTTCTACACTAGATAGTGGATTTGTCCACTATCGTTAGCCTGTCCAGTTTAAAATTATCGGATGTTGGCTCGAAGAGATTGAGATCAAATAAGCATGAGTTATCCTAAAGCCACTTTGAACCAATATACTCGCTCGAATTGGAACATCTAAAAGATTATGGAATCGAAGACGAAGATCTTTGAAGTGCAAGGGCTACTTGCTACTAATCCTCTAGATGATTTTAAAAAGGATGTAGTAGAATGTAACGACCTGGATTTTTTGATGATTAATTTGAAATATTTAAATGATTGGATTTTGAGTTGTAATTAAGTAAGTAAGTTTTTAAAACTGAAATTTCAAGCGATGTCGCAAATTTTTGAAATCGTCAATTTAATTGACACGTTAAAATAGCAATCCGGGGCTTAGTCTCTGAATTCGACGAAACCAGTTCCATTGGATCCATAATAGTGTATTATTATCGAATTTCAAATTTTGTAGTGTTTGGAGTTACCATTTGATCGTACGGGATACAAACGCATTGAATTTTATATCGAAAATTCAATATAATAATTGGATCCAAAAAGCTATCTTCTCCTTACGATTGAATTAGGACTCGAAACCTTTTCCATTGCATTTGGAATAGGGGTATAACATTATAAACACCTAGAGGCACACCTCGATAGGGGTTCGAGATTTTGAGTTCTGTAAATCGAGACGGTTTGAAAATTTATGTAATATATATTATTTGACTTGACCTTTTATTCACATCAGCTATTTTTTTTCTCACCTCGGAACACTGTAGCTTCTCCCCTACATGCCAACATCACATCCCCTTCCCCTTTATATTTCACGCAACCTTATGAAAAAAAAGCAGGTAGAAATCGAACAGATAAAGTCTCGTATCCTTCCCCCTTTCAGTAAAATCGAAAATCAAAAATCAAGAAGAAAGAAAAGAAGATATATATATATATCATGCGATCGAATCGATCGCGACTGTCTGGTGATTGTGCATGCGTATACGTGGAAGCGCAGAAGGGATTTAAGGGTCGCGATGGGTGGCGGTGGTCGAGTTTAGGGTGGGAGTTCGATTCGCGAAGGAAGAAAATGGTTCTTGGCATGGGCGTCGCTCGAGCACAATGGCAAGGGGTTAGAGGCGGAAATTGAGGCTGCGATGATCGAAGAAGGGGGGTCGCGACTTAGTCGCTCGGCAGTAGGCAAATGGTGATGTCGAGATTTAAGGGATGTTTCAGGTTCATTCTGGTGGTGGATTTGTCTCACCGTCGAGGTCGATGATAGGATAGATGATCGGAGGAAAGACGCAGGAATCAGCATGAGGTTGTGTGCAGGTCGTGATTGTCATTCTTGTCGCACTGCAGTCTTTGGTGGCCATGGTGGTGCAACGCTGGGTGGGAGTGCGACTGGAAGGCGACAATAACTTAGTGTTGTGCATGCATGCGAGGATGGAGGGCCGTTGTTACGTGGGAAGCTCGGCAAATGGATGGGCAGCGTTGGTCGATGTTGTAGTCGCGGTTGTATACTTGATTGAAGTGATGATGCGAGACAGTGAGGGGATGTTAAGGTAGTACTTAAGTTTTAAAGGATTATTTATTTTAATTAATTGTCAATTAATTAATTAAAATGTTCATTAATCCATGTCAAACTCACTTGAGGTCTAAATCACAAAATCGATCACGTTGGATTCGCAGCAACAAATAATTTCACAAAGGATTTAATTTGGAATTGGATCGATAAACAGATTCGAAAAATCAAGGTGAGTAAATCTCACTCTTTTTGGATTGCTAGATATTAATTTTAAATAGTTAAAATTAATTATTGGATGCTTGGTTGATTTAATTATTATTATTTTATGAATGATATATTATATATATGGTAGTATATATTATTTGGAGTGATATTCCCACACATTGCAGCGGATGAGACCCCATGTGCCCCGCATAGTAGCGGATAACCCTATTTATTGCGATATCCCCCTCGAAGTGTGATCGGTATTTTATATTGTCTAACATCTGCGGATGTAGGGAAATAGGTTGGAGGGATCCAACTGGATTCCTCAAATATATTTAGTGTTTTTCATATATATAAAGATATATAATGTGATTGAATAATCTGCTGGATTATTGTGTGCTGTAAGTTTTTAAATGTTATAATAGCATGGGAATTAATTTTGGTATATTAAATACCATAAATATTATTTTAAATTTTTAAGGAATTAAAAATAGATTTCTAATATAAAAATATGTATATCGAAATTTGGATTATTTAAAAGAGATTGATTTGAATAAGCAATAATGGATTTTTAATCGTATTAAATAATGCGGGAAAAATATTTTTAATAGAGATTTTAAAATAAATTATATGAAGGAATCCTTAAGACTATATTTTAAAATGATATTCGGGAAATATAAAAGAAGTTGAAATCGATATTAAAAATAGATTTGCAAAGATAAATGGAATTTATAATAAATTGAATTTATAAAATGGAATTTTATAAATGAGGTTATTTTTAGTGAAACTCAAAGGAGTTATAAAAATTTATAAACAATTTTTATAAATAAAGGAATTGATATAAGATGATAAATTGGAAATATAAATTTAGAGGGAGAATTTATATTTAAATATGGAAATAGGGTGAGAGAAAAATAGTGGATACTATTTTTAGGCGAAAATGGTTAAGGAGACCGAAATGGATGTGATGTGAGGGAAATTGAGAGGGATTTATAAATTGAAATTTGGTTACGTAATAATTTTTTTTAATAAATCCTAAATTTTTAAACCTGCTTTGAAAAGTGATGTTATAAAAGTGTTTCAATGTTTTAGATAATTACTTGAATATGACTTAAAATAAATTATTATTATTCTTTTAAATACTTATTATATATATAGAGAGTTTTGTAATGTTTTAAAATTTATTTATAAATCTTATTGAGAGTTGAAAAAGGGTTATTCGGTAGATGGAATTATAAAGGAGTTCTCAAAATAGAACGTGGGGAAAAAAATTAAGAAAATTTCCGAAGTAGTTAAATATAAGTAAGCTTCAAAAAATGAAATAGAATTTATAAAAGAAGTAGAAGAGAAATTGGAGTTAAGTAAGTATATTTAACTTTGGAAATATTAAAAGGGAATTAATTAAAGAATTCCGAAACTATAAAAAAAATCGTTGTAAACGAGTTAAGAAATTTACAAATAAATTGTAAATGATTTTGAGGAAAAGAAATTGGGAATAAATGGAATACTTCCTAAGTGTTGAATATAAAATCGAGTGCAAAAATATTCTAAGTATTGGGAAAGGGTGAAAATATTTCGTTGAAAATATAAGGATTTGAAAACTGTATTTAAATGTTGAAGTACTGGAAGTAATATCTTATAAAGATATTTTGAAATAAATTTTGGGAAAGTTTGAAATAAGGCCTGATGTCTGAATTTGGATGTTTATTGATAGTTAAATAACCAACTATCAATTTTGGCCAATTTTGTTAATAGTTTCGAAGAGGCCGGGATCAGATTTAATTATCCGAAAACCACTTCGATCTAGTTTGAATATTACGAATGGATACCGTGAAGACAGAGAATTAGTCCAGACCCAAGACAACTTGTATGGACGAATGCTATCAAAACATCGTCATTGGAGGACGATGAGCATTCTAAGTGAAATTATCTTTGAAAGGTAATCGTAGTCTCTGGCCTCATCAACTGGAATGGCTAAAAATCAGTGGATATGCAGCAAGGCTAAGTGGGTCATACCAAATTAGGGTATGTTATCACCTTTCTAGATAACCTCAGATATATTATATTATACGCATACGGTGCATGCGAAAGAGCTCTCGTAAGGGTGGGAACACCCGGGGTGATAACATATTCGGTTCTATCCAGGTTAGGGATAAGGCCGGTCTTATGTTGCAGGGAATCCCGATGAGGTCCTCGGTACATTTTTCTAGACGTGTACCATGATAGGTGGTACCCCAGTGCCTAGTCATTATATGTAATCCATTTTCAATAAGCGCCGTACCGTTTTGATTGTGCCCAACCATGCTGAAACGTGAGATGCAAGCATTTCAACTATTTTCTATTTACTTGGTTTAGACTCTGTTATAATATCAGACGATTTTGTTCAAAATGGTTTGGTTATCGTAAGAGAAAAACCCATCGTGTTTATGTGACGTGGTCTTACGAGATACCTTTGTTTTTCAAAGGATTTTGAAAAAGTTAATAATTCAATTGAGTGTGTTTGTCATGCTGGTTTTTCAGACTGACTCAGGTGTTATTTTAATACTTGGGTCAAACCGAGTATTACAGATTCAGGATAGGATATTATGGAGCTCAGGAGACGAGCTGGATGATAGAGGCGTATTTCCGTACTTGATGTATATTTCCGCTCTATGAGGACAAGTTATTATAACTGTCCAGATTTGATGTAGTGATTATGTTCTCTGATGATTGTAATTATTAAACAGTTACAGATTCTTTTGTATAAAAATCTGTTATTATATATTATATTTTGTTCAGCTGCGATTGTGAGATTCTGTGTTGTTGTTTCTATTTTCTTCTATTTTTTCTTCTTCACCCCTAATGAACTGGTAATTTCTGGCACTCGATTACTCGGCATTCTATACGGTGAACGTATTGATGTCGATTTTCGAGGGTCGAAAATCCCATTCGTTACATAGAAGTTGTGCCTTCGTTGTATTCATATCCTGAACAACTTGTATGGACGAATGTTGTCATTGCATTGTTGCCTGGAGGGCAGTGTTAGCGTTCCAATTGGAATTTGCTAAAAAAGTAAAACGTAGCCTTAAGTCTCACAATCGGGAATGACTAAAACAAGGGATATACTTTAGGGCTATGTGGGTCGCACTCACTAGGGTATGGTCATCACTCGATCTAGATCAATACTTTTGGATTATGTATGTTGGTGCCTCGGGTACGGTTGTTGATCACAACCGTGGTAGTGACATATTCAGTACAATCCAGTAAGGGGTAGGATAATCCTGATTTGCAGAGGGTCCATGTGAATTCCTTGGTATATTTTATCTAGTGGTATACTGTGACAGGCGGTACCCTAGTAGTGTTGTCATTGTATGGAATCCATTTTCCTATAAGTGCATACAAACTTAGTTGTGCACAAATAAGTTGGAATGTGAGGTGCAAGCATTTCAACTTCGTTATATATTTACTTTAAACCGTAGACATTATTATAATATCACTAGGTTTTCTATATAAAAGATTTTGGTTATCGTAAGGTAAAAACCTATCCGTGTTTATGTATAGCGTGGTCTTATGAGATATCTTTATTTCTAAAGGAGTTTTATAAGTATAAAAATTCAATTGTTTGGAGTTTACTCACACCGGAGCCATGTTTGACCCGGAGTTTTTCTTTCATTCCTTAAAACTCTTGGGTACTCAAATTTGTATGAGTAGCCAAGTATTCCAAGTACGGATGCATTTTGGAGGAGCATGGATTAGGTAGCTTTGACATTATCTAGTTATCTATTTTGTTTCCGCTCTATGAGCATAGTTATGTATCATCATTGTTGGGGCAGGCATTTATAACTATCCCTGGCTGAAGTTAGTACTTGTTTTAACTTTGATGTTTCATTTTGGAAGTGACCATATGTACTATCTTATATTCTATTATATATGATTTCCTTGCATTGTGAGATTCTGTGTTTTTTTCTTCTTGTCTTTTCTTTTCTTTTTACCCCAATGAATTGTCTTTCGAACACCTATATGATCGACACATGAATACCGCGGACGTATTAAGTGTCATTTTTGGAAGTAAAAAAGGTAGATTGTTACACGTGGTATCAGAGTTAGGTTGAGCGAACGCCTAACACTTGGTTGGGGGTCAACTCATTAGAGGTAAGGTGAATAATACCCTAGGATGAGTTTAGTCTATGAGAGCATGTACATGTAATTTTTATTTATACATATACATATATATATAATTATTTTGATCATCTTGATATGTTTGATTTATTACCCTTTTTCCTTGGAATTATCTCATCTAAGTATTCTAAAGTTATCTTACTATATCCAGGTATTAAGAATGAGTAATAGAGATAGCCGAGGTAGAGGAGCTAGTAGCATCATGACCATCAATGGTCGAGCTTTGAATGTTGGAAGAGTTGGAGTAGTTGAAGAGGTAGCACCAGTGCAGCCCCATGTGAACTTTGCAGCTTTATGCAAAGGCTATACTAATCTAGGAGGAAAGCAGTTTAAGGGCACATAATCCATCATCAAAGTCCAAGCTTAACTTCATTCTTGTGAGAAGATTTTCAAGGGGTTGGATATTTCGGATGAGCAGAAGGGTTTCTTAGCATTTTAGCATTTGCAAGATGAAGCTACAACATGGTGGGACTCTGTTATGACGAATGTTCTAGAGGATGATTTTTCTTAGGCTAGATTTAAGGAGGTGTTTGAAGACTAGTTCATGCCCATTGCAGAAAAGACCCGTATGTATAGGAGTTTCTTGGACCTTAAGAAAGGAGATTTATCAATATCAGAATATAAAACCAAGTTTAATGAGTTATCGCGATTTGGCCCAGAGTTGATTAATACCCCTCTTAAGAAAAATGAGATGTTTATGATGGGGATGAGGGAAAAATTTCAGGAGAAGGTGACTGCCCATCTGAAGGGTTCCTTTGTGAGTTTGGTAGATATGGCTTTGAGGTACGAAGTTCTTGAAAAGGAGAAGCCGGCAGCAACATCTAGCAACACTAGCAGCAACTTGAATAAGAGAAAGTCCAACTCGCAATCGAAGAAGACATTTAAGGGAAAGTTAGGAGGAGATCAAGGGAACAAGTTCAAGGAAGTTGAGTGTTTTCAGTGTAAACAGAAGGGCCATCTAGCAAGATTCTATAAGAATTCTGAAACTTCGAAGCAACAATCGGTACCTATTTCTCCAATGGTTTAGAAGACACTTTGCTACAACTGTCAACAAGCAAGGCATATGATAAAGGATTGCCCGCTACTGAAGGAGGATCAGCAAGTCAAGATTTATGCCATCAAGGATGAACCATCAACCTTAAGGTATGTGAAAGGGAAGGGAGTTCTTGAAGGTACTTTATTTTTTAATAGCATTTTTGTTCGGGTATTGTATGATACCAGGGCTTCCTATAGTTTCATTTCTATAGAATCGGTAGGTAGATTGCAACTTTCCCCAAGAATTATAGAAACCCCTATTTGTGTGTCAAACCCCATAAAAAATTTAACTAATTTGTGCATGGTTTGTGAGAATGTGCAAATTACTTACATTACCCACCATTTTTCATGCGACCTATTTCTTATGGATTTTAAAGGGTTTAATGTTATACTCACTATGGATTGGTTGTTAGAAAATGAAACTATCTTAGATTATGGTAAGAGGACTTTAGTGTTAAGAAGGAGGATAGGAAGGGAAGTTGGGATATCATGTGAAGAACCTAGCAAGAGAATGAGTAGTTTACTTTATGCATTGGATTTTCCCAAAAGGAGTTAAGGTCGATAGCAATTGTTAAGGATTTCCCTAATGTTTTTGAAGAAGTTAACGGTTTACCTCCACATCGGGAGATTGATTTTCGTATGGACTTAAATCATTGTTGGAAACATGTTATTCAACCTATGCATAGAATGGCTTCGAGAAAGAAGGAATAAGGGATCAGACCGATGATTTGATGAGAATAGACTGATTAGATTAAGTCGTTCAAGTTGGGGAGCAACTGTAGTTTTTGTGGCCAAGTCATACGATTCGTTAAGACTTTGTGTGGAATACCATGAATTAAATAAGAAAATGATTCGAAACAGGTATCCCTTACTCCGTATAGATGACATGTTTGACTAACTTCATGGTGTTAAAGTATTCTCTTAAATGGACCTTGCTACAGGATTTCACAAGTTAAGGATAGCGGAGAATAGTATACCCTTGATAGCATTTAAAGGACCAGATTATTTCTTTGAGTAGTTGATTATGCCTTTTGGGCTAACCAATGCACCCACTTATTTTGTAGATCTAATGAATTGAGTTTTTAGATATGTGCTGGACAAATTTGTGTTGGTCTTTATAGATGATATCCGTATTTACTCTAAGACCGAGGAAGAACACAAAACACCAATTGGAAGTGGTGCTAGAAACGTTAAGAAAACACTATAGGGATGGTATTTCGGTTTTTAGGGCATGTTGTGTCTAGGGATGGTATTTCGGTTGATCCAGCAAAGGTAGAAGTTGTTCAAGATTGGAACACACTATAGACTCCGACGGATGTTCGGAGTTTCTTAGGTTTGGTTGGATATTATAGAAGGTTCATCCAAGACTTCTCTAAGATTGCCTCACACCTGACCAAGTTGATGAAGAAGGATGAGAAGTTTATTTTGACTTTGAAGCATGAGGAAGCGTTTATTAAGTTAAAGAAGTGGTTGATGAGTGCTCTAGATCTACCTATCCCAGATGGAGGTGAAGGATTGACTATATATACCAATGCTTATGGTGTAGGCTTGGATGTAGTTTCGATGCAGCACGAGAGAGTTATTGCTGATGCTAGTAGGCAGCTGAAGCCTCACGAGCAAAATTATGCAACAGATGATTTGGATTTATTAGCGGTTGTATTTGCATTTAAGATGTGGAGGCAATACTTGTTAGGTGAAAATTTCGAGCTCTTCACAGATCACAAGTCCTTGAAGTATCTTTTCATGAAGAAAGATTTGAATATGAGACAGCAGCGATGATAGGAATTTCTGGTAGCATATGACTTGGATATTTTATATACATCGGGAAAAGAAAATATGATAGCAGTTGCTCTGAGTAGGAATGTGGTCTTCGCCCTTTTGGAAGTTACTCCGACCCTACTTGAGAGGATTAAAAGCAAGAAAAAAGAAGATAGTCACCTTTTAGAGTTTATGTAAGGAGTTGAAGAAGGTCGATGATCGAGTTTTGAGATAGATAGCCATGGAATTTTGCGAATGAATGGAAGGTTATGCGTTCCAGATGTTGATGGTCTTAGGCAATAAGTTTTGACGGAATGCCATAAATCTACGTTAAGTATCCACCCTGGAGTTAACAAGATATTACAAGATATGAAGCGTGTATTTTGATGGATAAGGATAAAGTGGGATATTTCAATCTATGTAAGCAGATGTGCGAATTGCCAGCAAATCAAAGGCGATCAACAAAGAACTGCTGGATTGCTACGACCATTTGAGATCCTGAATTGGAAATGGGAGCAAATACCAATGGATTTTTATTTGTTTTACCCAGATCAAGGAAAGGTAATGAAGGTCTTTGGGTCATTTTGGATCGGCTAACCAAGAGCACCCATTTTATTCTAGTAAAGCTGATGTGGAATGCATCAACTTGGGCAATTATATAAGGGAGATCGTCCGACTGCATGGAGTTCCAGTTAGCATTGTAAGTGATCAAGATCCAATCATTACTAGCTAGTTTTGGGTAGTGTTACAAGTAGCTTTGGGAACAAAGCTAAGTTTGAGCACAACATACCATCCTCAAATGGATGGTCAAATAGAAAGAGTTAACCGTGTCTTGGAAGATCTTTAGAGAGCATGTATTTTGGACTTTGGTGGATTGTGGGAAGATCAAATGTACTTGGTGGAATTCTTATACAACAACAATTATCAAGAAAGCATTGGCATGGCACCCTATAAAGCTCTTTATGGACGGCTATGCAAATCACCATCGTGTTGGGTAGAAACTAGGGACCGAATAGTGCTTGGACCTGATGTGATTTGGAAATCTATGGAGAAAGTTGCTATGATCAAAAGGAGAATGAAGGAATTTCAAAATGACAGAAAATCTATGACGATCAAAGGCGTAGGGATTTGGAGTTTTTAGTCAAAGACTTTTGGTTTGTGAAGATTTCCCCGATTATAGGAGTTGTTCGATTTAGAAGAGCAGGGAAGTCGGCGCCTAGATATGTTAGACATTTAAGATTCTTGAAAGGATTGGTCCACTTTCCTATCGAGTCGAGTTGTCAAAAAGATTGTCGAGAGTTCATAATGTTTTCTTTGTGTCACAGTTGTGGAAGTTGTGCATGATCTATCACTTATTATTGAGCCATTTTTTAAGGAAGATTTGGAGGTGGAACCGAATTTAGCCATGATAAAGCATCCAATTCACATAGTGGATCAAGATGTGAAACTATTTCGTAATAAGATCGTGAGATTGGTTAATGTTTAAAGGAGTGAAGATTCCAAAGACCGCACTTATGATACTGAAGATAACATGAGAGAGACTTATCCCAAGTTGATGTTAGAATAGTAGTTTGCTTGTTGTGTGGATTGTGTACTCACCGTTTGTGATGTAGTTACTTAGCATGTATCTTTTGTATTTGTTTCATCATTTATAATACATGTCGTTTTAAGTTATTTTGAGTTATCTTTTTATGTGTTAATTTCGGGACGAAATTCTTTTACAGGGGAGAATGTAACGACTCGTAATTTAATCACTTTAAATAGGAACATTTGATATATTTTTAAATAATGAATTATTGATTTTATAACTCAAATAGCCCTCTTCTAAGTAATAACTGGTGATGGTGATGTTTATTTTAAAATTTGGTTTACGAAAAGAGTTAGTTTGGAGAAAAATCGAAAATACAACCGAAAATCGTTTTTCGGATTTTTGACTTTTATCGTCAAAAAGTTATCGGAACATGTTGCGTACACTAGAGTATATATATACACATATATATAAATAACATATTATTTTGTTAAGGAAGTGGTTAGAGTAAATAAGTTTAAATATTTACTTAGGTAAATAAAGAAAGTTTTGACTTTTGTTTTAAAATTTAGAAAAAGAAAATGGTACAAAATGGCAACGTATCAAAGTACGTGAAAAAAGTGATGAAGTGAAGGTGATAGGAAGGAGGAGATGGATGGTGTGTGTAAGTGGGATGGGGGTGAGGTGATGTGGCATCTTGTTGTAGAGGGTAGTGCAATAATTAAATATTAAGGACATTTTTGTAATTTCTCCTATTCATTATATATAAACAATTTCTCGTTTTCAACTCCCATCTTACTTCACTTTCATTCATTTTCAAAACCCTTACCTCTTCATTTTCAAGCTTCCATTCCCTTTCCACGTCTTCCCTAAAAATTGTAAAAATAAAAATATCTTGTTTTCACTTTTTAATCCTTAAAATTTGGTTAAAAATACCTCCTTTCTTATCTACACCTCCTCTCTTCTAAAACAAGACCCAAAACACCCTGATTAAGTCATGGCCAAGCCCTCCTCTACCTAGGCTGAGCTAATCCCCACCTCCTAAGGCTTTAAAAAGCAAGTTTTTTTAGAAGAAAAACTAAATTCGTGTGTTGGTGCAAAGTTGTAGTAGTTTGGGTTTGGATTCATGTTGATTTTGGTGAGTGAACCTCACTTCTAAAACCAAAGATTTAAACTTTATTATTGTACTAATAATATTGGTTAGTTGCTTGGGTTTACAAGTGTTTGGAAATGATTTTATTTGGTTTGGTTCCCCCATGAAGCGGATGATTTATGTGATGACTTGTTGATGACTTGAAATGTAGGCGAAGTGCTTAAGTAATAGTTATTAAGTGCTAATATTTCCTTGCTTTATGGATGATATTCACACTTATATATGTATGTGCCTATGTATATGAATGATGTAATATTGGATGGAAAGTTAAAACACTTGAATTGGTTTATGTTTCAACATCGAGATTCCGTGTGCTTTAAAAACTAGTTTGCTTCCTTGGTTTCTTAATGTTTCTAAAAAGTTTTCCAAAATTTACTTTTGGTTTCAGGACATCTATACAAATTTATTAAGTGATGTAATTATAGAAGGAAAGGATTTAAAACCTATTTTGGTTTATAAAACAAGTTTAAAGGTTTTGGTCTATATAGTGATAGTCACTATGTAAGTATTAAAAAGGAATTTTAAAATTGTTTCAAAAATTATTATTGAACTAAATGATAAAAATTATTATTTAATTAAAAGGTTTAAATTATTATTGATTATTATATAAATAAAAGGTTTAAATTACGATTTAATTATTAATTATATAAAGGTTTAAATTATTTTTTAAATAAATGGTTTAATTATTGTTTAATTATTAGTTAAATAAAAGGTTTAAATTTATTATTAATTAATTAAATAAAAGTTTTAATTTTAAGTCACTTATTATCCAAAGGTCGGTGTTTTTTAAAAGCAAATGTCTTTTGAAGAATGTTTGTAAGTACAAGGGATTTCTTTCTCTATGCCATTAAGTAGCCAAATAAAGATGATAAGTAATGCTAAAACTTTGACATGTTTTAATAAAAGCAAGTCGTCTTTTATTTAGCACTAAAATGCAATGAGTAGACTTTCCTCTATCTCTGAGATCTAGAACCAGATTTTCTAAGTGAAGGATAGAGAAGTCGTAATGTCGGAAATGTGGTAAGTATGAGTGGGTTAATTTCGTTAAATGAGTCATGATTAATTAAGTATATGGAAGATACTTCATTATATACTTAACACCGAATTCCGAGGTACAAAAACTCGTCTCTATCCGAGAAGTAAGAATGAATGTTGAGGCAAGGATAGTTTTCTTACTTGTCTACCTTCATTGTTAATTAAGGGAATCGAAAAGTGGGGATAAGTACAAAATGTCTTATTTTTCATGTGCAAATCTATACTCCCTCGATAGTAGATTTTTCCACTATCGATAGCTTGAGCAGTTTAAAATTATTGAATGTTGGTTCGGAGAGACTTGGATCGGATAAGCATGAGTTATCTGAAAACCACTTCGAACCAACATAAGCATTCAAATTAGAACATCTGGAGGATGATGGAATCGAAGACGAAGATCTTTGAAGTGCAAGGGATACTTGCTACTAATCCTAAGGGTGATTCCAAAAAGAATGTAGCAGAAGTGGTGCCTTCGGTTTGTTTATATCCTGAACAACTTGTATGGACAAATGCTGGCATTGCATTGTTGCCTAAAGGGTAGTGTTAGCATTCCAAGTAGGATTTGCTAAAAAGGTAAAACGTAACCTCAAGTCTCACAACCAGGATGAGTAAAACATGGAATATGCTTCAGGGCTATGTGGGTCATACCCATTAGGGTATAGTCATCACCCGATCTAGATCAATATTTTCAAATTATGTATGCTACTGACCCGGGTACAGTTGTTGATCACAACCGGGGTGGTGACATATTCAGTACTATCCAGTAAGAGGTAGGCCGATCTTGATTTAAAAGGGGTCCAAAGCCCTTGTTATATTTTATCTACAGTGTACTATGACATGTGGTACCATAGTAGCCTTGTAATTGTATGAAATTCATTTTATAATAAGTGTCGTACGGACTTAGTTGCGCCTAAATACGTTGGAATGTGAGATGCAAGCATTTTAGCTATGATATATATTTATTTCAAACCCTAGACATTATTATTATATCATTGGATTATCTATTTGAAAGGTTTTTATTATTGTAAGGTAAACACTCATCCATGTTAATGTGCAGTGTAGTCTTACAAGATACCTTTATTTTTAAAGGAGTTTTATAGGTATAAAAATTCAGTTGTTTTGAGTTTACTTGCACCAGACCCATATCTTATCCGGAGTTTTTCTTTCTATCCCTAAAATTCTTAAATACTTAAATTTATCTGAGTAACCAAGTCGTACAGATGCACTTTGGAGGAGCATTATAACATCCCCCATTCAAAGGCCCAAAATTAACTGCTACAGATGATGTAGTCATCCATAGTTATTAATTCTTGACGACAAAATGCGGTTATGTTAATCATATTAATAATCAAAAGCACATAAATATGAAAAAATTTCAAACACAGTTTAATAACAGATTTTCCATTTCATTTCACAAATGATATTTCATATTCATTACATAATCTCATTCGCAACCCACGCTCAGAGAAATTATAATTATTACAAAATACTTCAAGAGCGACATATGAAGATGCCTCTTGGTTGTTCAGTGCTAGATACTTGAAAATTATAAAACTTTGCCATTACATCCAAATAGACAAAACCAACCTACACAACGAAAATAGATAAAGCTCATAATAGCTAGATTGCCTCCTACACATCTCCGAATGCTTATTCGTCTAACTAGAACCTGAAAGCCCTTACACCCGACCTACCCAAATGAGTACCCGGGAGTTTAAGGGGAAAAACAAAAACTTTAGGTCAGACAACAATCCGGTGTGAATAATATCCTACCATCTCGAACCAAATAGATATCTAGTTACACTATGCCGCTGAGAGGAATGAATTTTCCCTCATTAATATCTTAGCAAACATAACAACCATATATTGTGCTCCTACAACAAAAATGGTTAGAAAATAGAAAACGGCATTTATAGTGATCCAATACATATTGGATTACCTATCCCGATTCATTAGATTGTCCATCTTAATTTCAAATAACCACCCATCACAATTTAAACCGACTATCCGTCTTATTTTAATCTGACTACTTGTCTTATAATTATGTGGACTACACATCTCACATTTAAACATATTCAGGATTATATGGACTATCCATCTCACATGTATTTATTACTTGGATTACCCGTCCCCTACCATATTGACCACCCTTCACATATGGTTTAATCATTTAACTTATGGACCATCCATCACACATATTCCATTTAATTTAAAACTATGTGGACTATCCATCAAACATCCCATAGTTTTCCTAGGATGACTATGAACCCTTCATTATTCTCATAGAGACTATCCATCACCAGCATGATGTAGATCATCCATCTCACATCCCATAGTTTTCCTATGATGACTATGAACCAATCACTTGGCCTTTTAACTAGTGTTACCCACATGTCTTTATTTAATCCATGTCACCCACATGTTTCATTTTAATACATGCTACCCACATGCTTAACCTTTATCTATTGGTGTCCCCAATTAGGTTATCTTCCCTTAACAATTATAACATTTCAAAATGATATACATTGGTATCCCCTCATGATCTATATCGAACCCAATACAAAATTACTTTAGTATCCCCAAGGTTTAAGTCAAAAACATATAGTTTATGGCTTGCCACCATTCAAGGTTTTAGTTTATAACAACGTTAAATTCATAATTTAAAACGGCTATGGTATCCCCAGTGAAGTCATCGAAATAGAAATCATAAGGCTCTCCGCCTTTAATAAAAACATACACACGCAGGTTTAAATAACATCATCCTCTACCCAAGGTCGAAGACATAACTTAAATTTCCTTTAGGTAAAAATCACTTCGAAAGTAATAACATTGATTCTCAAGAAAATAGATGGCTCTTTGCCAAAACATGGGATCTTCGACCCTCTTAAATATAGTTTTCTTCGCCCCTTTTAAAATAGTTTGGATTTGCATGGGACTGGGTCTCTTTGACACTAAAGAACAGTGGCAATATCCTTACCAAATAATATAAGGTCATTGACCTTTTTAAATAGCGGCGACTAGGACCTCGTCCCCCTTATAATAATTTAATAAACTCACTTCGGCTATTATGCCACTTTGTATATAGCTGAAACTAAGGCATGCGACACCATTTCAAAACTTAGGCGAAGAGACGTCTTCGTCCTTGATGAATTACAATGACCCGATACCGCCAATCATGGGCTGCCGCTATGGTCCGCTTCGACAAAGTCTAAAACATTACATAACTACGTAAGTAGCTATCCTATGCTTACAACCTCATCGATGCCGACATTCATGAAGACTTAGGCACGATGCCAATATAGATGCGGAGAGATCAAAGGTGGCATGGCACCACTGTAATTTATTTAAAACCTGATTTCTTACTAGTAAAATATTTTTACCAAATCCAAATTCTTGTCCAATTCTCGTTGGATAAAAACAAATTTTACATTTTCTTTTTAGAGAAAACTTTCGCATAAGATTTTCAAGTTCCAAAACATATTCAAAATAATTAATTAACATCCTTAATTAATTATTACATTTATATGCTTATCTAGCAAAATAAATTTATAGTAAATCGAAATCACTTGGCAAAAATCCAAAAAATCATACAAATTAGAGTATTTCCTTCCCTTCAACATATAAAAGTTTCAGACCAAAAAACCCTATTTAATTTAAATAATTAAAACTTGAAATGAAGCTATTGCCTTCTTAGGAAATTCATAAAATATTCAAATAAATTCAGAAAATTATGAAATTAATAACTGATCTCCAAAATATCATTTTATACATCATATTAAAAATTTGTATCATTTAGAGATTTAAACTTATGTTTTAACCTTAAAACCCTTCCCGATAATTTCACAAAAATTTCTTAAATCTTTATTCTTCCCAAACAAAGATTATTCAACCAAAACTTGGAAAATAAACAATATAAGTTTGGGTACTCTCCATAATTGAACCCTAAAATAAGAAAAAGAGATGGATCTTTTATTATTCACCTTAGAATTAGATATTGGAGTTGAGATTTGATTGAGCTTTGGTATCCCTTAGTTTTTACACCATGAATTCCTAGATTTCGATCTCTATAGCTTGAGTTATGGCCAACCTTAGTATTTTATTTTGATTGTTTGAGTTTGTAGAAATGAGAATGATATGACGGAGAGAGGGTTTAAAGGTTAAAGGATGAATCTACCTATTTTGCGCCCCTCATATTTTTCTTATATGTTAAGTTTAAACAATCATATTTTTTAATTAATTAAGGCACTACCTTATTAAATTTCAAATATTACTACTCTTAAATAGTTACATTATTCTATTTAATCTATCCAATTAAATATCGTAAATAATGTTTAAATAAAAATAGGGGGGTTACAGGCTCCTCTCCTTAAAGAATTTCATCCTCAAAATTCGGAAAGGACTAGAAAACAAGCATATCAAAATGCAAATAATGCAAGTATATCCTACCAGTCATGTTACCCCCCGTAAAATGAACTATAAATAAATAAAGTAAATTATAATAAATGTGATAAGGTAGAAAACGGAAATTTTTATAAAAGTTGGAATTTGACCACGAAAGTTATATCGTTGCATTCGTGGTGAAATTCTGATTAGTTTCCATATATAATATGCTGAAAACGGAGCTTAAACGAAGAAGTTATGAGCGTTTGAAGTTTTCATATTTAAAATAATTTGATTATCTCTAGTATGAAATTTGAAGTTAATTGCGATTAGACTTAGGGGTTAAGTAACGTTAATTTTTTTTAGCAATTAATGTTAAAAGTTATTTAAGGTTTGAAATCAATAAATAATCAAGCAACGGTAAAATAAAATAAATACCTTTCCAATATAAGGGAAGAAGTCGACCCAGCGCCTCAAGGGGTCGACCTAAAGGTCGACAATATGGGTAAACCACTTGAAGCATGAGGGTCGACCACTTCCTTGTTGTGGAGCCTATTTTGATGAGTCGTACGTTCCGGATTTATCCGTTTTTAATCTATTCTCATTCAACGGTTCTCATACATTTCCAACCACTATATATTAGACCACAGACCTTTCACTTTTATCCACAAATATTTTGGGAACAACAACTAAACTCTACCATTGTTATTTCTCCAAACTAGATTCAGAAACTCCATAGAGAATTCAGTAAGAATCCAATCTATTTTCTATTTATTTCTTTTTCCTCCAGTATATTCTTATTCTATTCTCCTTTAACTATTCTGAATCTAATAAATATATATACCTCTTCCCTATTGTGTGTGTGTATATCAAAAGAGAGAGATTATGAGGCATGCAAATCCAAGGAAGGCGAAGCTAAGGCTATTATGTGAGTGGAAAACTTAGTATTTCTTTTTAACCACTGTTTAGTATATTTCTTTATGGATTTGAATATGCCTTAGGGATTTTGGGATTTCGAAAATATGATATATAAAATCCCCTAAAATTTCTTTTTATTTCAAAATGTCAATTCTATGCTGAAACTCCCAATTATTTACATTAATATTATGGAATTTGTTTCGTTTATGCAATTTTTGAAAATTTCAAAGTCTATTCCACTTTTCCTTCTTCTTGGGTCAAATTGTGATTCTTCAATAAAATAAGGGGTTTAGATTATGAAATCTATTTGTTCACACCACTTATTCTTATCTATTTCTTTATAAAAGAGATGTTGAATAGAATATGGGGTTTAGATTGCAATTTCTTATTGTTTAAGATATTTTGTTGAATTAGTGTAATAATTTGAGTTTCTATTTTATTTACACGTTTGTTATTACAGTTTTGGTTTTGAAATTATTTCCCTATGTTTGATATTAGAATCACATGAAATCTTTGGAATTTGAAGAAAAAAGACTTGTAATAATATTCGGTTAAGGGATTGACATTTAACACTAGTTTAGAGCGTAAAATCCATGCGTTTTGAACTGATTAGGTGGGAATATTCATTTATCTCAATTTATGTAATTAACATAAATTATTGCATATATGGCTAGTTAATTAGACATTTATTTACATTTATTTCCTCTGTTAGGAAGGTAATTTATTTTGAGGCGAAAATATGAGGAAACTCTTATATAGCCTAATTATTATTTTAAGGCGTAATAAGGAAGATTCCTTATAAGGCCTTATTTATGAAATGGTGAGATGAGTATGTGTGTGTATGTGTATGTGCGCGTGTGTGTATATATGGAGAGTAATTGATTTGTGGCTAAATCATAGGGATGCGAGGTCAATAGAGTTACATGATGAAAGTCTTCCCTTCACTTTGAGGCAACCTGCAGTTGTGTACACTTTTATTTATATGAAATATCCTTATGATAAATATTTTTAATGACCCGAGGTTGGTCCCAAATTTTGTAGGGGAAATCCGCCCCGCTAATCTAGCTACTAGTTCCTACGAATAACAGACTAATGTGATACGTTATTATGAGTATGGGTCATAAGACGAGGGATTTGCTTTAGGGTTTTGAGGTATTAATTGATTTGGTCCAACTTATTTCCCTATATGAAGTATTAAATGGCCAAGGGAACACAGTAGGTGGTTTCTCAACAGGGGTCCGCCTCTGAAAATAGGTCTTAAATGATGGGGTCTGCCTTAATTAAGGTATTAAATGACCAGAGTCTGCCTATTTTCCACTTGGAAGTATTAAATGGCCTATGAGATTCTATATGATGTTAGCTAGATAGTACCATTGAGGAGCATGCCTTGGAAATAGGTCTTAAGCTATGGGGTCTGCCTTAATTACGATATTAAATGACCAAAGTCTACCTATTTTCAAATAAAAGGTATTATACCGTCTCTCACCTTATTAGCTATTTATGACGTATGATTGAGATATGAGAATTTAGAAAGCTGCTTTTGGAATGGAAGGAATTAAGTGGTTAGAACCGCCTCCTTTCCCTATAAAGAAGTATCAAATGTTTTTAATGGTTTTATGTTTGTAAACAAATTCTTATTTTTGAAATATACTGCCCAAGTACTAAAAAGGTAAGACTCGAGGTTTTTATTCACCAAACACTTCTTGTTCTGACTCCCTCCTCATTACAACACAGGTTAAGGACGGAGTGATGGCGGTGACGATGCTTAGAGATGGAGAAGCTTGGATTGTGGCAGTATTTGTTATTATTACTTGCTTTTATGTGTACCTATGTATTTAAACAATTTTTTAACGAATATTTTGTTACGATTTTTATGGGATTTTGTATTATGTCATTTTTATGGTTTTAAAATAAACGGATGCCCTTTGCTTTTATATTTTGTTCCATCCGCTGTGAGTTCTGAAAGTTTTTTTATGGCTCTATATTGTTATTTTCTTAGTTCTACCAACAACTTAACTTAGAAAGGATCTAAGTTTCGATGGGCCTTTTTGGGTTAAAATTTAGGCCTATTCCGGGGTGGGTTGTTGCATATGGTATTAGAGCCTAGGTTACCCAATCGACGGGGAAAGTATACTATGCGTATGTGTGGCGTACTTGTTATTTTTGAAAAAGTTTTTTCAAAATATTTTTCAAAAACTCCTATTATATACACACACACTTATTTTGAATTTACGCTTACCTCTATAAATTTCGACTATAGAAGTAGGTGCTACCATATTACGAAAGGGTGGACGAAGAAACTATGAGTTGAAAAATAAATAAAGTTAAATTTATACTTATCTGTAGGACCTATACTTCCTTATCATTGTAGGCCCTATAAGTATTAAGGTAAGAGGGATATGAATCGTAGATGGAAAGGTTGATAGGAAATAAATGACCTTAAGGAAACGTCTGTTAGGCTGACAATTAATACAGACAAATTAACATTTGGGAGATAACAAATGAAGGTGGTATGTACCAATAAAATACGGAAGTAAAGAAAGGAGAAAAATTCCGTAAGAAGGAATACATTTATCACCATAAGGAAGAAATTAGATTTTAAAGGGTAGAATACAAAGGTTTAAAAGAAAGAACACATTTTACTTTTACCCTTTGGGACATAATTTGATAAAAAGGTTTCTTTGAAAACCCCTTAAAAATTTTGAATGGGGCTTTCAAAAGATTTTGAAATGAAAATCTTATAAGTTAGAGATTTTTGATAAAAAGTGATTTTAAATGACTTTTAAAATTATACCACTGTTTGTCTTGTAGAAAGTTTGAAAAGAGGTTGTAAATTTAAAAAGGGTGGTGAAACATTTTTGGTAGATGATTTTAATTTAAAAAATCTAGTGACTTGAGAAGTTGAAAAGAAAGTTTCCATTTATTAACTTCTTAATTTAAAATTTGATTGGATTAGAATAGATTTCAAATTCCTTATTTTTGTATTCTTCTATTTTTCTATGTTATATTTCCTATGCAATAAATTTGAAAATTCCTCCCTCTACAACTTCTTAGAGGCTGGATAGGTTGAAATTTTTTGAAAATATAAATATAGTTTTATGCAGCTTTGGAAATTATCACCATTAGTTTTAGAATAGTTTGGAAAGGTAATGCAATTTTCAAAAGCGATGAATTTCTTTAAGACAAAATAGTGGATGGTTTTAATTGTAAATTAATAACTTGAAAAGTTTTCATTTTTTAACCTTTTTAGTTTAATTAAAAAGATTTCAATTTTGGTTCTTTGATTCTTCTATTTTTCCTTGTTTATAAAACTAAAATTTCTTTCTTTAGAACTCTTTTTAGGGGTTTATAGATAGGAATAACACCTATTTTGAGATAGAGAAATAGAAAATAAAAAGAAAGGAATATCCGATAGTATAGAAAGGAGAGCATTCCTATATAAGGTGATGAAGAGGATAATGGCTAGAATTTAGGTAATAATAGAATTATATATTCTGGTATATGAGATATTGAAAGGAGTAATAGAGTAAGATAGAGTTACTTTTTCTACTCCATCTATTTTTCTATCGTATAAAGTTATAAAAGGTATCTTTGACCGTTGATTGGATTTAAATGATGAACGATAAATAAGTTAAATGTTTTTGTTAAGGAGAAGCATTTTAGTAAAGAAGATAATTTTATATGTTTTTCCTAATTTGCATACAAAAGTTATTTGAATAATGATAATACTCGATTTGATAAAGAAAAGTGTTGCAAGAGGTTTTAAGAGTTTTTGAGCAAAGTTACAAGATATATTTCGTCAAATAACAGTATGTTTTGAGTGATAAGGTAATAAATATTACTGTAAGCTTTAGAAGGAAATAACTGTTATTTTGAAATGATAATTGCGGAAAATTTACTATTTTGTAAACAATAATTCTCGTAGCTAGAAAACTCTTTGAAACAAAAATGGTCTAACATATTATTTTGGAAAGATAATTAAGTTTTGAATCATTTGTGGAAAAAAAAAATCCTATTTTCAAAAACGACTAAATCCTTATTTTAGTAAGCTATTGAAAAGGAAAGTTTTTCACAAGTTTCTTTTTGATAAACTGAGAAAATTTTGAATGTCATAAATTAGAAAGTCTAACTTTAATGGAAAAAAGAAGTTTTGATAAGGAAGGTTTTAAAAAGGGAGATTATTTTATTCCTATTGGGAACAAAGGAATTTTGAATCTTTGATAAAGGTTTTTATTAAATTTTAAACTTTCAAAGATGGAGATATTGAATTTGATACTTCATGTTTTAAGTATTGCAAGAAATGAAGTAAATGCTTATTTTTAAATAAGTTTATTTGTAAAAAGATATTTTATTTTATGTGCGAAAGTTATGATTTTATAAAATATTTATGGAGTAGATACGGATCATGACTGAGATAGGATAGACTAAGGTTTTTTAGGATATGAATAAAATAGAAATAGTATGTACAAACTGATCTGAAAATTTGAAGTCAGTTCCAAATCTCAATTTGAAGAAGTTGATAAAGTGTAAAGATATTCCAGATCTGTAATTGGGTTGTAAATTAGGTCGCCCATAGGATATGAATTTCTATATTTTAATTTTGGAGCAATTTTCATGTAATTTCCATAAATTGTCCAATTCCAAAATACATATAAAAGTGCACTGTTTGAAGTAACAAGGAATACACTAAAAAGGAAAGAGATGTCTAAGAGATGGATATTCTTTCCCATGGTTTACACTGTCTATTTCAATAACCAAAAAAGAAATAATTCTTTATAGTTTCAAACAAATAAAAAATCTCAATTGTGGTTAATTTATGATGGTAATCTTTTAGGAAGGATTGCTTCGATAAATTAAAATATGGAAAATGAGTATTGTAGTTGTAAAATTAGTAGTTAGATATAGATATCGTACAGCTACGCTAAACGACTAGAATATATAGGTAGTGTAGATTACGACTACATGCATATTTTTTAGTAATTGATGGATTAGGATTTATGAACGTTAACTACAACTTTAACAGGAACTTTGTAATCAATGAGAGGAAAAAGTAATCTAATAAAGACCGATTAAGGAAACTTGATATTGCATTTGAGAAAGAAAGAAATTTGAGTAATGAATGGATTTTGGAAACTTGAACAAGGTTAAAAGACTGAAGAAGAATTAATTTGGAAATGGTCCAATTCTAACGTAATGATCAGCTGCTATGGATATTAATTGAAGCAATAAATGAACCAAATTTATTACCGAAAAAAGGGAAATTAAGAAAATGGGTAGCAATGAAATGAAATATTAAAGATAGCCCATCTTAATTTAGAAAGGAGTGTTAGGACCTCAACACCATTTATATTAACTGATAATAATGGTAACTTCTAGTAAAATTTCCTTTGGGAGTTCTTGGATCATAGCCACTAGTTGTCTTCCTTAGTTATTGGAAAAGTGGATGATGTGGTATAATATATACTCCTATTTATTCCTGTAGAGACTTTACGAATGAGATTTTATGGGAACACTTAACTAACAATAGGCTATAGGTAAAACTGAAAGTTAATGAGGAAATTAGGTTAGCAGCCTAAGGTGAGTAAATGTTTCAAACCCAAAACTTTATATTTTTGGAAACATAAGGGATTTAGCTCACAAAATGCCAACATGCAAAGAAAAGAGAAAATGTAAAGGAATAAAATTGGAATTTCCTATTGATTAAGGATTAAGAAGAAGGTGGCAGAAATTTTTCGTTAGAAACCACGGAACTGCAACACTCCAACAAAGCTTTATGGAGTTGCGATTTTCATCGTTAGTGATAAGAACCCTTAGTTTACTAGGAAATTTGGAGGGGTTTGCTAGTAGCATTAGGAACTAGCTTTAGGAATTTCGTTGAATCGGAGAATCGCTTACCGATTGAAGATTGAGGGACAAACTGAAGGAATGGATGGGAACTTGGAGGATTTGTTGAGAGCTTGCATTTTGGACTTTGGAGGACCTTAGGAGTAGCGTTTTCCCTTAGTTGAATTCGTGTAGGATTGTAGTCATCAATGGATGATTAGTATGGCACCCTTGAAGCATTTTTCTTCTGAGAAGGCCATTTAAATCGTCAAATTGTGGGTGGGAAACCACCAAAAAATTCTACTCTAACCAGATTTGTATTACGAGACTTTGGAAAGTTAGAATTGATTAGGCAGCATTTGAAGGCCGTACGATTTGGGTAGTTGGAAAGTAGGCACCAGATTTATAGGGTCTTTTTCTCAATATGGGAAAAAACAGGAAAACTTTTATGTTGGTAGAAGTCCATGACATTTTTGCATTTGAGAAAATACCTTCATAGTATAGCAATTGTTGTAGAGCCTAATCAATTAGGGGATTTTAAAATATAGCCAATAGTGTCACGTGCCACTGCATGCATCATAGAGCACGGAACTCAAAGGCTCCACAACAAAGAATTAGATTAGTTTGAGTACAATGGTGAGAAAATCTGACGGGAGGCACGAGGACTCTTCGTCCTAAACCTTTCTCTGAAAAATTTTCTCTCCAAAATTAGAATTTTGGCTACATCATAGTTGCTATATTAGATGGTAGGAGATGGCGGCTACATTTTTTCACAACCACTTTACACATGTAGAAATTTTTATGCATGTTTAGGGTATTTGCATACATACTTTCATGACACGATTACACACACTCACGCTAGAACTGACTATGATTGAGCTCATTTTAGTATGTCTGCAGTGCATAATCACATTGTACTATTGGTTGAGTAGATGGTTATGTATATAACTCAGTTGTATAACATGGATGTTATTGCGTGTTACGCTATTCGCCCTTGAAAGATTTCATGATGAAATCCTTTGTAAGGGGGAAGAATGTAACACTCCGTAAAATAAACCATAAATAAATGGAGTAAATTAAATTAAATGTGATAAGTTAGAAAATAATTTTTTATAAGTTGAAATTCGACCACGAAAATTATACCGTTGCATTCGTGATGAAATTCTGATTAATTTCGATATATAATATGATGAAAACGGAGCTCAAACAAAGAAGTTATGAGCATTTAAAGTTTTCAAATTTAAAATAACTTGAATAAAATTCAAATAAATAAATAATTTCTAATTTAAATTATGATTAGACTTGGGGGTTAAATAACATTACAAAAATTTAGTAATTAATGATAAAAGTTAATTAGGTTATGAGATCAAAAAATAATCAAGCAATGGTAAAATAAAATAAATACCTTCCTAAAATTAGGGAAGAAGTTGACCCAACGCCTCAAGGGGTCGACCTAAAGGTCGACCGTAAGACCCGACTGCTTGGAGCATGAGGGTCGATCACTTCCTTGTTATGGAGCCTATTTTGATGAGTCGTACATTCCAGATTTATCCGTTTTTAATCTATTCTCATTCAACGGTTCTCATACATTTCCAACCACTATAAATTAGACCCTAGAACTTTCACTTTTATCCACAAATATTTTGGGAACAACAGCGAAACTCTACCATTTTTATCTCTCCAAACTAGATTCAGAAACTCCATAGAGAATTATGTTAGAATCCAATCTATTTTCTATTTATTTCTTTTTCCTCCAGCCTATTCTTATTTTATTCTCCTCTAACTATTCTGAATCTAATAAATATATATACCTCTTCCCTATTATGTGTGTGTATATCAAAAGAGAGAGATTCCGGAAGAGATTATGAGGCATGCAAATCCAAGGAAGGCGAAGCTAAGGCTATTATGTGAGTGGAAAACTTAGTATTTCTTTTCAACAATTGTTTAGTATATTTCTTTTTGGATTTGAATATGCCTTAGGGATTTTGGGATTTCGAAAATATGATATATAAAGTCCCTTAAAATTTCTTTTTATTTCGAAATGTCAATTCTATGCTGAAACTCCCAATTATTTACATTAATTTGATGGAATTTGTTTCGTTTATGCAATTTTTGAAAACTTCAAAGTCTAATCCACTTCTCCTTCTTCTTGGGTCAAATTGTGATTCTTCAATAAAATAAGGGGTTTAGATTATGAAATCTATTTGTTCACACCACTTATTCTTATCTATTTCTTTCTAAAAGAGGAGTTGAATAGAATATGGGGTTCAGATTGCAATTTCTTATTGTTTAAGATATTCTGTTGAATTGGTGTAAAAAATTGAGTTTCTATTTTATTTACAAGTTTGTTATTACAGTTTTGGTTTTGAAATTATTTCCCTATGTTGGATATTAGAATCACATGAAATCTTTGGAATTTGAAGAAAAAGGACTTGTAATAATATTCGGTTAAGGGATTGACATTTAACACTAGTTCAGAGCGTAAAATCCATGCGTTTTGAACTGATTAGGTGCGAATATTCATTTATCTCAATTTATGTAATTAACATAAATTATTGCATATATGGATAGTTAATTAGACATTTATTTCCTCTATTAGGAAGGTAATTGATTTTGAGGTGAAAATATGAGGAAACGCTTATATAGCCTAATTATTATTTTAAGGCACAATAAGGAAGATTCCTTATGAGGCCTTATTTATGAAACGGTGAGATGAGTATGTGTGTGTATGTGTATGTGTGCGTGAGTGTATGTATGGAGAGTAATTGATTTGTGGCTAAATCATAGGGATGCGAGGTCAATAGAGTTACATGACAAAAGTCTTCCCTTCACTTTGAGGCAACCAGCAGTTGTGTACACTTTTATTTATATGAAATATCCTTATGATAAATATTTGTAATGACCCGAGGTTGGTCCCAAATTTTGTAGGAGAAATCTGCCCCGCTAATCTGGCTACTAGTTCCTACGAATAACAGACTAATGTCAGACGTTATTATGAGTACGGTTCATAAGACGAGGGATTTGCTTTAGCGTTTTGAGGTATTAATTGGTTGGATCCAACTTATTTCCCTATATGAAGTATTAAATGGCCAAGGGAACACGGTAGGTGGTATCTCAACAGCGGTCCGCCTCTGAAAATAGGTCTTAAATGATGGGGTCTGCCTTAATTAAGGTATTAAATGACCAGAGTCTGCCTATTTTCCACTTGGAAGTATTAAATGGCCTATGAGATTCTATATGATGTTAGCTAGATAGTACCATTGAGGAGTATGCCTTGGAAATAGGTCTTAAGCTATGGGGTCTGCCTTAATTACGATATTAAATGACCAAAGTCTACCTATTTTCTAATAAAGGTATTAAGTGGCTTGGGTACCGTCTCTCACCTTATTAGCTATTTATGACATATGATTGATATATGAGAATTTAGAAACCTGCTTCTGGAATGGAAGGAATTAAATGGTTGGACCCGCCTCCTTTCCCTATAAAGAAGTATCAAATGTTTTTAATGGTTTTATGTTTGTAGACAAATTCTTATTTTTGAAATATACTACCCAAGTACTAAAAAGGTAAGACTCGAGGTTTTTATTCACCAGACACTTCTTGTTCTGACTCCCTCCTCATTACAACACAAGTTAAGGACGACGTGATGGCAGTGATGATGCTTAGAGATGGAGAAGCTTGGATTGTGGCAATATTTGTTATTATTACTTGCTTTTATGTGTACCCATGTATTTAAACAATTGTTGTAACGAATATTATGTTACGGTTTTTATGGGATTTTGTATTATGACATTTTTATGGTTTTAAAATAAACGGATGCAGTTTGCTATTATATTTTGTTCCATCCGCTGTGAGTTTTGAAAGTTTTGCTATGGCTCTATATTGTTATTTTCTTAGTTCTACCAACAACTTAACTTAGAATGGATCTAAGTTTCGATGGGCCTTTTTGGGTCAAAATTTAGGCATGTTCCGGGGTGGGTTGTTGCATTTTGTATTAGAGCCTAGGTTACCCAATCGACGGGGAAAGTATACTATGCGTATGTGTGGCGTACTTTTTATTTTTGAAAAAGTTTTCTCTTCATATCTTGATATATCTTGGTTCCCCTAGGATGACTAGTAAACTTTGATCGATGACATTCCCTAAGAACTTCACTCCTTAGGTTTCCCACATCCGGAATACATAACTGCCCTTTCTTCCACAACCATCTCTTCTGGTCAAGACTAAAATCCTTTAGATCATCGATCTCGGTTCCACCTTCCAACCTTCTAATCTTTTCGACTAGCAAAGGATCATCGTTCTGCTTAGAAGCAATCCTTTCAGTCAACATTGGTTCCAAACAAGATAACATGGCTGTACTTTTACTAGAACTAGCAGTCGATCTTAACTGCACACTACAAGTAGTCAATGCCTCCAGATCCTTCCATTCTGCCAACATAGCTAACACCACATTCTGATGTTTCCTGCTAAGTGCGTCTATAACTTTATTTCCTTTCCATGGTGTATACTCAATACCAAAATCATAAGCTACTAAAACTCCAACCACCTCTGATGTCTCATATTCAACTCTTTCTAAGAGAATAAATACCCTGAAGACTTATGATTCATATAAAACTCAAATCATTCTCCTAAGAGGTAGTGTCTCCACACTTTCAATGCGAAAATCGATGCTGCCAACTCCAAATCATGAGTCGAATGTCTAATTCATGTGGTTTGAGCTACCGGGAAGCGTAGGCAATAGCTTTACCCCTCTACATCAACATAGCTCCTAATCCAGTTCCATACACTTCTGTATACATAATCAAAATCTCGATTTCCATCTAGAACTACTAACACGGGCACGTTGGTCAACAAATGCTTCAACTCAAGGAATGCTTCCTCACACTTGTTGGATCAAATAAACTTCACGTCCTTTCTAGTTAGCTTAGTTAAAAGCGCTGTTATCCGCAAGAAATCCTTAGTAAATCTTTGGTAATAACCAACTAATCCAAGAAAACTTCTTATCTCAGTCACCACCTTGGGACTTTTCCAACTGTGAACAGCTTTGATCTTGGCTGGAGCGACCGACGACCCTTTCTATGAAATTACATGACCAAGAAACTTCACTTCTTTCTGAAATGACACTTTGAAAACTTCGATTTCAGTTGATGCCGCCTCAACGTCTCAAGCACTATTCTAAGATGAATCTCATGATCTCTTTCATCCTTAGAATATATCAAAATATGATCAATGAACACCAACATGGACCTATCCAAGTGCTCTCGGAATATCTGGTTCATCAAGTCCACAAAGAAAGCAGGCGCATTAGTCAATCTGAATGGCATTACTAACCACTCGTACGAACCACACCTCATTCGAAATGCCATCGATGGAATAGCATCCTCCTCCACTTTCAATTAACGGAACTCTGTCGCTAAATCCAACCGGGAAAATAATTTGGCTCCATTCAATTGGTCAAATAAATCATCAATTCTTAGCAAAGGATATCAATTCTTTATCGTATTTTCATTCCACTTACGATAATCGATGCACAATCTTAACGACCCATCCAGTTTCTTCATGAATACCGTGACCGCTCCTCAAGGCGAGCGACTTGGTTTAATAAAACTCTTTCCTACTTGGTCCACTGGCTGCACCTTTAACTCCTTCGTCTTGGTAGGTGTCATCCTGCTCGGTAGTCTACTTATGAGTTCAACTCCTGGTACAAGATCTATTCGAACCTCGATAGCTCATTGCGGTAGTAGTCCTGCAATCGGCTCAAAGACATCCACAAATTCTCTTACAATTAAAACTCGATTCAGTTCATCTTCCACTTCTATGGAACCTAATAAAGCACAAATTCTTGGACTCAAATTCTCAACTAAGTATACTATTCGATCACTACTATCAGGATGTCTCAATGATAATTTCCTATCCTGGCAAAATATCGTGGCATCATATCTGCTCAACCAGTCCATATCCAAAATAATCCCAAAGCCCGCAAAATCAAATACATACAAACTGCATGCAAAACTATAACCGAACTCTATTGGTCACATCTCATCCCCAGAGTTGCGTACCCTCATATTGGATTAGCTATCCCTAAGGAAGTAACAAGGTACGATGGTTCTAAACATAAATTATCTACCAAACACCGAGATATAAATGAATGTGATGCACCGGCATCAAACAGTACCCTAATTGGTATGCTATGAATCAAAAGCGTACCTTCCATCATGGACTTTCCCTTCTCAGCTGCTGTTGGTCTTGATGTAGATGGCTCCAAAGAAAACACCTTTCCTTTTTAGCCTTGGCTGCTTCTGGACATTTGGTCTTATAATGTCCTATCTAGTCATAATCAAAACACTTCACATTCCGCTTCCCCTACAACCGCCATGCCACCACCAGATTGACACTCATTAGCATACCCTTATTGTTACACTATAACAAACTATATCAGCTTTCTCCCTTTTGGCGGCCCCATCTTTCTGAGCTCCCTTCTTCTTAAAGAATTTTCTCTTCTTATTCTGAGAATTCTAGTTTCCACCGACTTCTCTTTCCTAAAGGTCGAAAGCATTTCTTCATTCCTCACAGCCATCTCTACCTCTACATTCAATGGATCACTGAGATGTTGCATAGTTACCTTAGAAATCTCCGGCATCTACCCTCGGACAAACTTCTTGTTCCTCTTGATAATAGTGTCAATAGTGACATATCCAAACCTAGATAGCTCATCAAATTTAGTAGAGTACTCCAACACGGACGTCTCCCCTGCTCCACCTCCATAAATTTCCTGAGCTAGGCTGATTTAGCTACTTCAGGCAAAAATCTTTCTTCGAATCTCCTTCGAAATTCTGCGCAATTCAATTCCTCCTTCGGTACCCCTATGGTCACCCTGTTCCACCAGAACATAGCACCACCTTGCAATTGTCTCAAAGCCAATCTCCTTTACTGCTTATCACTCAGACCTAAATCAGCAAAAATCCTTTCATAGTGTAATAGCCAATTTTCTACTTCTATTGCATCCTTAGTCCCAGGAAAGGCTTTCCACCCAGACTAGTGTAATCTCAACTCAGCTTAGCATAATTATTCCCAACAGGCGCTATGGGATTGACTACTCCTACATTAGCAACATTTCCTCCAACTACCCCTGTAGTTGCTCCTGCTTGCATCAGATTGATGAAGAACTAATACATAGTCCTGATATCCACTGTGGGGTTTCGGCACCTACATTGACAATTGCATTTTGATTAGCATTTGCCTATTGACCCTGGTTTCTTCTGGTGTTGGGCCGAGCATTTCCATTGGTTGTGGTGCTACCTCCACCTAGATTCACACTTCTATTTCCTGCCTCAATATCTTTCTTTCTCGTAAATATGCATACGAGCTTAGTAAGATATAGATTGGTCTAAGAGAGAGGAGAGAATAGACACTTATATATAGCAAATACAAGTACATTACTATTGAGTTATCCCGTACCCCAATCTTATTCTCTGATTCATTGGATTATGTTTTAGAAAATCTTTAGGTTGAAACTTCTCTTAAGTTTACATAAACCTATGCTCTAAAACCAACTTGTAACATCCCCCATTATAAAACTCAAAACTAATTACTATGGATGCTGCAGTCATCCATAGTTATTAATTCTCGACAAGAAAATACGACCATATTAATCATATCAATAATCAAAAGCACATGAATATGAAAATTTTTCAAACATAGTTTATTAACAAGTTTTTCCATTGTATTTCACAAATGATATTTCATATTCATTACATAATCTCATTCACAACCCATGCTCAGAGAAATTATAATTATTACAAAATACTCCAAGAGCGACATATGAAGATGCCTCTTGGTTGATCAGAGTCAGATACTTGGCAATTATACAACTTTGCCATTCCATCCAAATACACAAAACCAAATTACATAGCGGAAATAGATAAAGCTCATAATAGCTAGATTACCTCCTACATGTCTCTAGAAGATATTTGTCTAATTGTAACATGAAAGCCCTTATGTGCAACCTACTCAAATGAGTACTCGAGAGTTTAAGGGGAAAACAAAAACGTCGGGTCAGAAAACAGTCTGGTGTGAATAATAACCTACCATCTCGAGCCAAACAGATACCTAGTGAGACCACACCGCTGTGTGAAACAGGTTTTCTCCTCACTAATATCTTAGCAAAACACAACAACCATATACCGTGCTCCTGCAACCATAATGGTTAGAACATAGAAAATAACATTTATAATCATACAACACATATTGGATTACCCATCCTAATTCATTAGATTGTCTATCTTAATTTCAAATGACCACCATCGTAATTTAAACTGACTATCCATCTTATTTTATTCTGACCACTTTCTTATAATTATATGGACTACCCATCTCACATTTAAACATATTCTGGATTATGTGGACTATCTATCTCATATGTATTTATTACTTGGATTACCCATCCCTCACCATATTGACTACCCATCACATACGGTTTGATCATTTAAAATTCTGTGGACTATCTATCAAACATATTCAATTAAACTTAAAATGATGTTGACTATCTATCACATATCCCATAGTTTTTATAGGATGACTATGAACCCTTCATTATTCTCATAGAGACTATCCATCTCCAACATGATGTAGATTATCCATCTCACATCCCTTAGTTTTCTTAGGATGACAATGAACCATCACATTGCCTTTTAACTCATGTTACCCACATTTCTCTATTTAACCCATGTTACCCACATGGTCACATTAATCTATGCTACCCACATGGTCACATTAATCTATGCTACCCACATGCTTAACCTTTATGTATTAGTGTCCCCAATTAGGTCATCTCCCTTTAACAATTATAACATTTCAAAATGACATATATTGGCATCCCTACATGATCCACATCGAACCCAATACAAAAGTACTTTGGTATCCCCAAGGTTTAAGTCAAAAAAATATAGTACAAAGCTCGCCGCCATTCAAGGTTTTAGTTTAGAACAACATCGAAATTCATAATTTAAAATGGGATTGGTATCCCCAATGACGTCATCGAAACAGAAAGCATAAGGCTCTCCGTCTTTAATAAAACCATACACAAATGGGTTTAAACTACGTCATCCTCTACCCAAGGTCGAAGACATAACTTAAATTTCCTTTAAGTAAAAATCAATTCGAAAGTAATAACACTGATTCTCTAAAAACAGATGGCTCTCTTCCAAAACATGGGGTCTTCGACCCTCTTAAATATAGGCTTCTTCACCCTTTTTAAAATGGTTTGGATTTGCGTTGGAGTGGGTCTCTTCGACGCTAAAGAAAAATGGAAATATCCTTACTGAATAATATAAGGTCATTGACCTTGTTGAATAATGGCGACAAGGACCTCGTCGCCCTCAAAATAATTTAATAAACTTACTTCGGCTATTATGCCACTTCATATATAGTCGAAACTAAGGCATGCGACACCATTTAAAAAGTAAGCTAAGAGACTTTTTCATCCTTGATGAATTACAATGAACTGATACATGCAGCTATGGTCCTCTTTGGCGAAGTTTAAAACATTATGTAACTACGTAAGTTGCTATCTTATGCTTACAACCTCATCGACCCCGACACTCATGAAGACATAGGCACAACGTCATTATAGATGCTGAGAGACCAAAGGCGGCATGGCACTGTAATTTATTTTAAAACTAATTTCTTACCAGTTAAAGTAATAACTTTTTACCAAATCCAAACTCTTGTCCAATTCTCATTGGATAAAAACAACTTTTACATTTTCTTTTCTGAGTAAAACCACCGCATGAAATTTTCAAATTCCAAAAACATATTCAAAATAATTAATCAGTGCCCTTAATTAATTAATCCTTTTATATGTAATCTACTAAAATAAATTTATAATAAATCGAAATCACTTGGAAAAAATTGCAAAACTTCATAGAAATTGGTGAATATCTTTCTTTTCTACATATAAAATTTTTGGATCCAAAATCCCCATTTAATTAATTTAAATAATTAAGACTCGAAATTAAGTAATTTCCTCCTTAGGAAATTCATAAAATATTCAAATAAATTCAAAAAATTATGAAATTATAAACCCATCATCAAAATGTCAATTTTTTTTTAGAGAGACGGGTGTGTAGCGTGAAACTACACAGCCGGTTAAATAGTTATATTATAAAGTAGGTAAGAGGTCGATCGACAAGCCCGATCGATGGCCAAAAGAATAGGTACTAAGCAACAAAATACAATTAACGTGCTAGAGTATCATAGTCCATTGAATGCATACTAGTGCTGCCCACGCTAGATTATCAAAATGTCATTTTAAACATCATATCAAAAATTCATATCATTTGGCGACAAAGAACTTAAGTTTTACCCTTAAAACTCTTCCAAATAATTTCATAAAAATCCTTAAATCATTATTCTTCCCAAACAATGATTATTCAAACAAAACTTGGCAAAAAAATAATATAAGTTTGTGTATTATTCATAACCGAATCTTAAAATAAGTAAAAGGGATGGATCTTGTATTATTCACCTTAGAATCAGATGTGAAGTTGAGATTTGATTGAGCTTTAGTATTCCTAAGCTTCTTACCCTTGAATCCTTAGATTTCGATCTCTATAGCTTGAGTTATGGCCGACCTTGGTATTTTCTTTTGATTGTTTGAGTTTGTAGAAACGAGAATGTTATGAGGGAGAGAGGGTTTAATGGTTAAAAGATGAATCTACATATTTTCCCCCTCTCATATTTCTCTTGTATGTTAAGTTTAAACAATCCCATTACTTAATTAATTGAGGCACGACCTTATTAGGTTTCAAATCTCATTCCCCTTAACCAATCATATTATTATATTTAATCTATCTAATTAAATATCCCGAATAATGTTTAAACAAAAATAGGGGTGTTAAAAGCATGGAGCTGGTGGCTTTGACTTCATCTAGTTATATATATTTTTTTGGTGTATGTGTATAATTATGTATTAGCATTGTGGGGGCAGACAGTTATAACTGTCCCTGGCTGAAGTTAGTATATATTGTAACTCTGATGTTTCATTTTGAAAGTGACCATATGCACTATCTTATGTTCTATTATATATCTTTGCGTTGTGAACTTCCGTATTTCTTTCTTATTGTCTTTTCTTTTCTTTTTACTCTAACGTCTTGTCTTTCGAACAATTAGATGATCGGCTAATAAATACCGTTGACGTATTAAGTATCGCCTTTAAAAATTGGAAAGGCGGATCGTTACAATTTGTATGTGAGAGAGTTTGGTTAATAATTACATGCATTGTTTATCTATTATAATTTTGAAAGAATTTAACGCTTCTTTTAAATCATATACACATGCATACACGAACTGAAGGTTCTTACATAGTCAATGAGGTTTTTTCTTTCTTTTCATTATCATCAAATGAGTTAAGGAGTGTGAAACATATATGTTTGGTCCGTCCCATGTATTATGTAAGCTTTTAGTTTTATTATCATTTTCGTGAAGATATAAGTTCCTTTTCAGCTTCTCAAATCTCATGAGTAGTCCCTTTATAAATTTTAGCTTACATTGTACACTAATAATAGTGCATATATCACTTAATGGTAAATGTTGCATTTATGTTTTAAGATCAAATTCTTCTTTTATCTTCTCAAATTTGTCTGAGTCCAAAACAGAGACAAACCATGTTGTTTTCCGCAACTATAACCAAAGAGGTAAATAAGCTTGTGATACTTTCACTAGGTAAGCATGTTTTCCTTCAAGCTAATCCATCTTCCAAACGGCCTTCCACCCTAACTGAAGAGTAAGCCTTCTTTATTTAGATCATTCTTCTCTTTTAATCTAATTTGTTCGACCGTGTTTGGATTGATATTCTAGGTTGTTTCCATTTCGTGTTCCATTCCAAAAAGATTTATATGAGGTTACATTTGTATTTTCTCAACAGATATCCGCTTGATATTCTTGTAGCTATATTTTCTTTTCTGTTTAAAACTACCTTAAACAAGCTATGTAGTTTGAACTATTATTTGTATAATACATCCAACACTTACTTTTTTGGCAATGCTATTTCATAATTGTTAAAATACGAAGAAAGCTGAAAGCTCATCAGGAAGCTAAGGTAGTGTTTGATTTTAAAAACAAATTTTGTGTTTTCGGTTTTCAATATGTATCTCAAATATGAGAAGAATGGAGGGATGACGAAGGGAATGAAAGGAATACGGAGGAAGGATGAAGGGGATAGAGGGACGATGGTAGAATGGATTGTTTCATGTGCTTGTGTTATTTCCCAAAACATGAAAATAAAAAAAATTGTTTTCTATTTTGTATGTTAACTTCATTTTCTAAATTGGTTATTTTCGACAATATACATGCATCATGTGCATTTTTTATGGATGAAAACTCAAAACTAAAAATATCAAACCAAACACTACCTAATCTTCTTGCACTTTGCTCTAAAACTTTCACCTATGTTTTTATTTTCAGGCTGTGTAGACATTTGCTATTCATGGGCATGAACCTTCATGGATCTTGCACAACTCAAATAAATAATTGAAGGGACTTTACAATGCATAAAATCTTTGTTAGAGATTTTTAATTGGTTTTTAGCTGTCAACACTATTTTTATCAAAATTCTTCGTTAACACTAATTGGTTCATACATCTTGTAGTAACTATAAATAGAAATTTAATTCATCTAACTCATAGTAATTTTCTTAGTGGTTATCTTATTCTTTCTTTTGTTTTTGGCAGTGGACAAAAAAGGCTGCACATAGGTTGAAAATTATTTTTGGCTTAACTAGTAATAAAGCTGCTGAATTTCATGGCGATCTTACCCAATCTCAAAGAATTGATGCATGTATTTCAATGCATAAGCATATTATAAAATCTATATGTTGGATCTTTGATGTATCTAGAATTTTTTTAACTAGTATCTCATAGGTTCCTTCGAAGTCCACTGGGTCAAAGGTTAGTATTGTGTTTCTGTAGATTCCCCCCGACACCTAAATGAATGCTCTGCCTAAATTAAGTATCACTCTTGTTATTAAATAAAAGTATCTCGTAAGTTCCTATCTACCTCAATGGAATCCATTGACATGCCAAAATATTTTATTTTCATAGTTTCCCTATTATAACTTCATGTTCTGTACTTTGGACCTCGTTGTTTTATTTTTGTCAACTTCAAGAATTTATTTATTTGAACTGGCTTATGAAAGTGTGAAGGATTGCTAATATGGCCAACTTATGTAAATGTTTATATAAATATAATCATATTAACTAATAATATAGTAAAGTAAGGTAAAATAAAAATGATCACATCAGTGTTTTTATACTAATTCGGACCTCCCATCTTGCGTCCAGTTCCAAATTCCTTTTGAAATTAACTAAGCAACCCTCATCTTGCCCGAAAGAATAGATTTACAATGACTCTGCGTGAACAACTCTCGAACAGGACTTCAATATCTTTGTCTGACTTTTAACAAGACTTTCACTTTTGATAAAAAAGATTAAATGACTTCTAATGAGTCTATGAAACTTTGATATATTCAATTGACGTACAACCTTCCTAAATCTCCTCTTTGAGTTAAATGAGTGAAAACATGTGAGTTTATGAAAGTAGATCACAAAGAAATATAGAAATGTGGTTCTTGGTGATGTTTAAAGCAAGTTTAGAACTTTGAAAGCACTAGAGTTTAAAGAGCAAGAAGGAAATATATCAAAATAAGAATTGTGTTTCATTAGATTGCTTAAACTCTAGCCTTGAACATGTGTAAATAGATGTGCGAAGTCTCCTTCAGAAGTTGCAACCCATTAAAGAAAACAATTAAAGAAAAAGTCACAACCAATGGAAAAGAGGAGATATGTCTTTTCAAAAGATAACTGTTATAAAGAACAACACAGAAGTCTCAATTTTATAGTCAAACGTCTGGATTTTAAAAATGTTTTCCCAAAAAAAGCAATAGTTCAAAAATTCATGATCTCAAACATTTGAATTTTAAGTCAAACATCTGGATTTTTTAAAATATTTTTAAGAAAAAGAAACTGTTCAAACTATCATGAACTCAGACGTCAAGAATTTATAGTCAAACATCTGACATTTGAAAATAACAGTTGTAACATCCCCTTATTTGTAGGCCCAAAACTAACGGCTACAGATGCTGCAAGTATTCATAGTTATTAATCCCCGGCGACCAAACACGGCGATATTAGATACATTGATACACAGAAATACAAGAATATGGAAAAAAAATTATACAGCAAAACAAATTCCACATTCCATTTTAAAATGTTCCAAATTGATTACATAATTCCAATTCGTAGACCACGTTCAGATAACATATATTATTAGAAAATACGCCAAGAGCGACATATGGAGATGCCCACTTGGTAGATCAGAGTATATAGATAGGCAAGAAAAGAATTTGCCTTTACAAACAAACACACAACAGAAATAAAATAACTCTAATAACAAGCTTGCCACCTGCACGTCCCGGAAGCTTTATTCGTCTAAAAGAACACCTGGAAAGCTTAACTCTCAACCTACTCAAAATCAATTGAGTACCCAAAAGTTTAAGGGAAAAACAAAAACTTCGAGTTAGACATAAAGACTAGTATGAATAATAATTTTACCATCTCAAACGATATAGATATCTAGTGGGACCATGCCGCTTAGCGGAACGGGTTTTCCCTGCACTAGTTTCCTAAAACATTTATAAAACCATATACCGTGCTCCTGCATCCACAATGTTTAAAATGTAGTACTTTAAAACATTATGATGATATGCAAAACAAATAAATCAAATCTAGATTACCCATCCCCATTCATTCTGACTATCTTTCTCAATTATAGTTTTTAAGGTTACTATTAACCTGTTAAATGTTAAGGACAATCTATCCAATTACTTAGTTCTCATGGGATCACTAAGAATCTATTGGTAACTCCAATATCTTATTTCTTATCCTAATTTTCATGGGCTAACTAGGAACCTATTGGCTGACTGCCAATATCTAAATCTGGATATAGTTTTCATGGGCTAACTGCAAACCTACTGGCCTCTGCCAGTATCAAATCATAGTTCTCATGGGCCGACTATGAACCTATTGGCCCCTGCCAATATAATATAGTTTTCATGGGCTTACTGTAAACCTATTGGCCCCTGCCATTATCTTTAATTAAAATTTTAACATCTATTAAGTTATATTCACTATTGGGTCAACCTAACTGGTTATTCTGCCATTTCCCCAAAATACAGTTATGTGTTAATAACAATGTGAATAACATTTGAAAACCATTGTTTATGCCATGGTTATTATTTTAAATTGAGATTTGGTTTATGTTTTGAAACCATAAAACATCTCTTTCGAAACCTCTAGATAGCCTCCTTCAAAAGAAAAAAAACCTCTTTTCAAAACATTGTATTTCGAAGCCCTTAGAAAACATTCTCTTTCGAAATCTAGTATACCTTTCGATGGTATTGTTTGCACAAAAAATGGACAAACACCTCAAAGTCGTATGATTTAGTAGAGCTTATGTTGTTCTTAGCGATTTTGGAGGTTATGCAAATATATGAAAAGCAGGGACTAAACTGTAAAAAGACACGCAAGTTTATAGTGGTTCAGCCAGAATGTGCCTACGTCCACTTTATATGTTATTTCACTTCTCTAGTTTTGATTACAAGTACAAAGCTTTGATACGAGTAAAAGAAAGTTGTTTGAAGAGTTCCTTCCGTGCTTGAGCTCTCAAAACTTGTCCCCATTGTTGTACCCCTGCCCCTCTATTTATAGAGTGAGGTTGGGAGCAGGGGTCTTGGATGTATATAGCTGCTGGTGGGCCTGGGCTGATGCAATCTGGCCTGGCACACCTTGGTTCGGCGTCCCATGGTTCGGTGGTAGGAGTGCGATGGTTTGGACCGGTAATGCTTGGTCCGGGGGTTTGGTTCGGTGAGGTTGGTCCGGTGGTTTGGACCGGTAATGCTTGGTCCGGGGGTTTGGTTCGGTGAGGTTGGTCCGGTGGTTTGGACCGGTAATGCTTGGTCCGGGGGTTTGGTTCGGTGAGGTTGGTCCGGTGGTTGGTTTGGTGAGGCCGGATGTAGCTTGGTTCGGTGGTTGGAATGGTGATGCCGGATGTAGCTTGGTTCGGTGGTTGGTTTGGTGAGGCCGGATGTAGCTTGGTTCGGTGGTTGGAATGCACACAACACTTGCCCCCCAAAGTAGGGCATGTGCGTGCGCATGGCATGCTTTGCTTTAAGTTTGGAGGAGCTTTCCTCCGGTTTTCATTACCGAGCCAACTGGTCCGGTAGTCCGCCTTTGTCTATAAGTAGAGACCTTGTGCCACCGTTATTCCCTACCAAGTGTAACAGCCAAACCAGATCCCTCCCAGCCGAATCAACTTCTTTGCCGAATCACGTTTGGTTGCCGAATCATGTGAGTTAACCTTCTCTCGCCGAATGATTAGCGTTGGGAATACCGAATGAGTTTTCGCTTTGTATTGCCGAATGAACACGAAAGGCCTTTAATGCCGAAGGTTCCCTTGTATTGCCGAATGAGCTTGACATTTTAGTACCGAATGAACTTTATATCATACTACCGAGTGGACTATTGACTTGTTGCATCTGCTCGCCGAATGAACTGTTGTATCGAGTGAACATGTGTTTCATACTTCGAATTTTTAAGCGAAATTCCAGATTACGCTGCTTGTATATTCTAACGATATACTTTTCCCATGTTTGCAGATAAATGTCTCGAAAAGTTGAAACCAGGTCAGATAAGAAGAAGTCTGGGGGCGAAGGAGAGTCCTCGGCCGTGCCCCCAGCTCAACCAGGATCGGAGCGTCATGGGCCCGCCCCAAGGTCATTAGTGGATGGACATGGTCCCCAGGAGCTGCTGGATTCCCCGCCTGACTGCTTTCCTAGCTCTCTCAAAGAGGAGCAGCTCGATGTTATATCTCGTTCCTTTGGGATCGATAGAGCCCTCATGCTGTTGCCGGGCCCAGGAGTCATGCCATACAATCCTCCCGAAGGGTACTTTGCTTTTAGTAGGTACCATTGTATGTGTGGTGCTATCCCGCCTCTCAATGCTTGGGTAGTCAGCTTCCTCACGTATCTAAAGGTGGCCCCATTCCAGCTTCAGCCCAACTCTTATGCCATACTGGCGAGCCTTTTCGTCATCTTTCAGAGGAAGTACGGGCGCCCTCCTTCCAACCGGGAGATCCGGTACTTATATAATTTGAGAGGCTACAAGAAAGGATCCCCATACATTAGCTTGGAGTCAGCCGTGACCTTCAAACCGGTCTTGGATCTGTACTCTAAATTCAGCATGTTCAAGAAAGAGTGGTTCTTTGTTAGGGACGAATCCGTTTCTATCCGGCGCTTTACCTCTGGATGTAAGTTGATGCTTTTACTTATAATTTCTATTCCGATTGCGATGCTTCTTCTCATACTTTCTCATTTTTGCTAGCGACAGGTGGCTTTCCGGTTGTGGAGACCGACCGCCTGGTTCAGACGGCGGCTGAGATAGAAGCCATTCTTGGGAAATATAGATCATCTGCCTTCTTGATTAGAAATGCGATTCTTCTGGAATATAACCTAATCCTTCCGCAGCAGTCTGTAGTTAAGTTGAGGGAAACGGCGGAGGAGAGGGCGGCTGCTCAGACTAAGGAGAGTGTTACGGCAGAGGGTAGCAAGAGGAAACCTTTCACAAAAACCTCCAGCTGTCGGAGGTAAGAAACTCAAGAAATCGGACGGTCCTTCCCCCAGCAATTGTCCACTTACCCGGGAGGAGGAAGACATAGAGGAGGAACGAGGCGAGGGTGGAGATGGTCGGGATGGTGACAAAGGTGGCGATGGCGTCGGGGCCCTACTTCCTGGGCAAGCGGGCGAGATTCAGGAGTGGACGGATGATGCGTTCCACCAGGCTTTTGAGGGGTTGGATGAGGATCCGGCTTTGGCAGAGAAGACCGGGAAGGCGGACAAAGCCGGGACTGGTGCAAGTGAGTCTTCTCCGACCATTCCAGCCAAGGTGGCTCCGACGACTCAAGGTGAACTCTTGACTCCTGCATGCTTCATTAATGATAGGGACTTAGGAATATTTTATGACCCGCTCCCGTCCTGGAATGAAATCCAGGACTTATTGCAGTATCCCACTCCTCCCCAGGGTTTGTACAACCACAGCTGTGTTTCTTTTCCTTTTTTAACTTGTAATTTACCGCGTTTCTCGAATCGTATAGTAATGTAAGATTGTGACACTTGTTCTTTATATCAGGAGCAGGCAAGACGCCCAAAGCTTCGGACCTTCGACACAGGCTTGAGCAATATAAACTTTCCAAAATTTCTGCTAAGCCAAAGCCCTCAACCCAACGCTCCGGGGATGTAGTCGGATACCGTCCTCTTCTTGGGGTCATCGAAGAGGGTATTCAGCAGAGGAAGAGGAGTCATCCTTTATCCGAAACTTCGCCCGGTCCTCAGCCTCCGGCTCAGCCTATTCATGATATTACTGAGGAGGGTAGCGAGTTTGTACCTTCTCCGCACCCGTCCGGAAACCCTTCTGTTATTCATATCGACCTTCCCGACTTGGCCCGTAATCCATTTGCGTGTCATCCTGATCTGGATCCAGGTTCTCATGATATTACTTTTGACGAAGTCACTGGCGAACACCTTCTCCCCCATAACCCCATGGTACGAGTACTTGATGAAGCCAAGTCCTTAGATCTCGATCTACTCACTACTCGTATAGTCACTATGGGAGACGAGGCCAAAGCTAATATTGATCGTGTGGCAGAGGAGACCAAGAAGCTGATGGGGCATCATGCTCGGCTGGTTAAGGCCGGAGAGGAGATTGGGAGCGCCAATATCCGACTTCGATTGGTGGTTTCGGATCAGGCCAAACAGCTTGCGGATCAGGCTATCCAGATTTCTCAGCATGAGGCTGCTACTGGGCGACTAAGGAAAACCATGGAAGAGGCCAGTCGGGCCGAATTGCGGAAAATGGAAGCTGCTTGCAAAGAGCGGATTGACATGGCTATTGCCACGGTGGATGAGGTTCGGAGAGCGGATCTCGAGCAGGTGGAGGAATTGTCCGAGAAACTTGAGGCTGCAGAGCTTGCTCAAGCTAAGTTGAGGGAAGAGATGGAGGTGATGCGAAGGTCCCTTTAGGCTGATTGCTCGAGATACAGATTGGAGAGAGATGCTGCCGTCGAAAGGTTGTCGGCTTTCGATGCCCGGATGAGGGAGTTTGAGGAGAATGAGGGAATGATGGATGACATGCTCCAGGACATGTACTTCCGAACTTGGAAGCAGGGCAATCTCTCTTGGATGGATGATTATCCCAGGGTCATGGCCAAGATCTATCTTCGGGCTTTGGAGGAGGCTAAGGCTGATGCAGATAAAGAGGGTGGAACGGTCTTCAGTATGGATGTGGTCACTGCCCAGTTCACCAAGGAGGAGAAAGTGGCGGTAAAGGAGGGTATGCGGCTGCTTGCTGCTGAAGAGGCAGGTGTGCAGGTAGAGGATGACGACCAGGACGGTCAAGAAGCAGGTGCTGGTAAGTCTTCCTTTCTAGTCTTTCCGTTAACTTGGTTACTCATCACTAATGAATCCTTTTTATGACCGGACAGGCGGGCAAAAGAGCAAGGACAAGACTTCGACGCAACCGGCTCCCTGATTGGACCTGGAAAATTCTTTTTGTAGGCTTGGCATTGTTGTATCTGTTAGTCTTAAGACAGTAGAGTAACTTCTAAGTTGTAATTCTTGCTACTTGTAATAATCAACATTATTCTTGACGTGTAATTTTTTAACTTAAGCTGATTTTGTCGTTTCTTGAATATTTGTTGCTATTTCGACATATCGTATGAGAAATGTGGCTATGTATATTCTTGTAATTAAATTGTGTTTGATGTTAGACTCTGGTTCTACACCATGATTTTATGACTTGCAATATTAGCGTGTGGTGTGAACAAATTATAGTCATGTATTTGTACATAAAAGAAGAAAATACCGCCTTTCATGTTTTAATCGTAGATGGCAGTCTTGAATATCTCGTAGGACCGAGCATAGAACGTAGTCGAATGTCCTGCCACTGTGAGTCCCTATACCCATTGGCGAGTATCTCCTACTCTGTATCATGTACTTTAGGGATTGTTATAGGGGATAGGAAAAAAAAAGCTTTTTAAGTAAAATTGAAATACGTGAAATAGTAAAACTTCCAATCACGGAAGGCCTTCGAGGTGGTTAAGTTCGTGGCAAACGGGTTTTGTAGTCACTTTCCCTAGCTGTGGGTCTTGGAGACATTTGTCACCCATCTTACGCCTCCGCGGGGAGTTAATTCTTTTTTACCACAGCCGCACTTAAGACACATCGGAGCCGAGATCGCGCACAGTAACTACACGGGCCATTATGGCCCGTAATCGTGGGTATTATTCGATTTACTGTGGCCGGCTAGCGTGGGTGCCGATCGTCAACTGTGAACTGCCCCTGGCTGGCCACACCTTATGTTGGGGCTTATAGTCGGTTCACAGTTGCCGGCGAGCCTAACGCCGTAATAAGTTGCCTCGGCTATAGTCGGCCTTCTCGGTGGCTTATAATCGGCTCATTACAGTTGGCTTTAAGGGCCGTCGCGAGCAATGAGTTAACCCGCAGCAGAGGGATGCTGGAGCAAAAGTGTCTCATTGGCGAGGGCATAGATTCGCATAGTACCTGTTAGGTCTTGTCCAGGTGAAGTTGTGTTGTGGAGCGCTTTGAATAGAAGTGCTGTATACTCAGGATTTTGTTCAACAGAAAAGGATAAAGTTAACAAGCAGCCAAGATACAAAGGAACAAAAAAAAGAGACAAGGTTTTTTAAAGTGGTTCGGCACGAAAAGGCCTACGTCCACTGATACTCTTTGTTAATTCACTTCATATGGGCAATACAAGTTAAGAAAAGTATCGACGGAGGTGTTGGATGTTCCATGCCCTCTGGAACACCTCTCTGTCCACTGTTGACAAAATATAGGCTCCGTTGTGGAGATCTTTATGAATTACATATGGTCCATCCCAGATTGGGTCTAGTGCTCCGGGGCGAGGGAAGATTCGCTTGAGGACAAGATCCCCTTCTTGTAAGGTACGATGCTTGACTTTGGAGTTGTATTGTGCTGCCACTTTTTGCTTGTGGGCTGCTGTTTTTAGGATTGCATCGTTTCTTCTCTCCTCGATTAGATCCAAAGACATGTGAAGGAGTTCTTCGTTCTCTTCTGGGTTATAGTGGATCCGACGATGGGAAGGCACAATAGTTTCAACTGGGAGCATAGCCTCCGATCCGTATGCCAAAGAGAAAGGAGTGTGCCCTGTCGATGTTCTGAAAGATGTGCGATAGGCCCATAGTGCCGTAGGAAGTTCATCCACCCAAGCGCCCTTTGACTTTTCGAGCTTCTTTTTGATTAGAGTTTTCAGAATTTTGTTGACCGCTTCGACTTGTCCGTTTGCCTGGGGATATGCTACGGATGAGAAGCTTTTATGAATTCTGTGTTCTTGGCACCAGTTGGCGAATTCCTCGCTGTCAAATTGAAGTCCATTGTCTGATATGATTTTGAGTGGGACTCCGTACCTGCACAGAACATTTTTGATCAAGAAGTTAATAACTTTTGCTGAAGATACTTTATTTAGAGGTTCCGCTTCCACCCATTTGGTGAAATAATCAACTGCCACTACAGCATATTTGGCCCCGCCTCGGCCCATTGGTAGCTCACCGATTAAGTCAATTCCCCATATCGCGAAGGGCCAAGGGCTGGTCATCTGAGTAATCTCGGTTGTTGGTAGCCGAGGGATCTTAGCAAATTTTTGGCATCTATCACACTTCTTGACGAAATCTAAGGCGTCCTTGCTTAAGGTGGGCCAGAAATATCCGTATCGGAGTATCTTTTTTGCTAATGTTTGCCCCCCGGTGTGATCTCCACAGCTCCCCTGATGGATGTTGGATAAGATTTCCTTGGCTTCCCTTCCGGCGACACACCTTAATAATGGGTTGGAGAAACCGCGCCGATAGAGGATGTCTTCTTGTATCGTATAGCGGGACGCTTTCCTCAAGATTTTCTTGACTTCATTGCGCCCGTTGGGTAGTGTGCCACCTTGTAGGTAGTCTCGGATGGGAGTCATCCAAGTTGCTTCTTCGGCTGCGGCTATCAGATTCACTTGTTCAAAACTCGGGACCGTTTGCTTTGAGATGGTTACTGCCCCGAAGATGGCGATGTCTCTCATACTCGCTTGCTTCGCCAATTCGTCGGCCTCTTGGTTCTCTTCCCGAGGGATGTGTTTGACTAAGTACTGATCCAATCGGCTGAGAAGCAACTTGGTCTTCTTTAGATATGCGATGAGTCATTCCTCTCGAGCTTGGAATTCCCCTAGTATTTGATTAACAATAAGTTGAGAATCGCTGTGAAGACACAAAGAATTGGCTCCGATTTCTATGGCAATTTCTAGTCCAGCTATCACTGCTTCATATTCTGCATCGTTGTTGGTGGCAGCGAACTCCAACCTTATAGCATAGTGCAGTTTATTTCCCTTGGGAGTGATTATTACCACACCTGCCCCCGAGCCTTGTTCGTTAGATGCACCGTCCACAAAGAGATTCCACTTGATATCTTCCGTTATTTCCAGTTGCTCCTTATCCTCGTTGGTAGTGAATTCTGCAATGAAATCAGCCATGGCTTGTCCCTTGATGGCGGTGCGAGGGTGATAGGTGATATCATATTGACTCAGCTCAATACACCATTTAAGTAGTCGCCCGGAAGTGTCGGGACGATGGAGTACCTGCCTCAGTGGTTGATCGGTCAGAACTTTGATGGAATGGGATTGGAAGTAGTGACGTAGTTTTCGTGAAGTGATTAGTAAACAATATGCTAACTTTTCAAGCTTAGGATATCTGACTTCTGCCCCAGTAAACCTTTTACTGACGAAGTAAACTGGTCGTTGCGTGTGGTTGTCTTCCCTTACCAAGGCAGCGCTTAGAGCGTGAGATGACACAGCAAGGTATAGGTATAATTCTTCGCCTTTGCTTGGGGTCGAGAGTACCGGTGGTTTCTGGAGGTGTTCGATTAGGTTAAGGAAAGCGGTTAAGCATTCGTCCGTCCATTCGAACTTTCCTTTATCTTTCTTTAGAGCTTCGAAAAAGGGGACTCACTTGTCCGTTGCTTTGGAGATGAATCGGCTTAGGGCAGCCACTTTTCCATTTAGGCTTTGCATTTCCTTTCGGGTGGAAGGTATTTTGATGTCCCTTAATGCTCGGACTTGTTTAGGGTTTGCTTCTATCCCTCGGGCATGGACGATGAATCCTAAGAATTTTCCCGATGACACTCCGAAGGAGCACTTTAGTGGATTCAACTTCATTCCATACTGTCGAAGTACCTGGAACATTTCGCTTAGGTGGCTTACGTGATCTTTGGCTTTCCGTGATTTTACCAGCATGTCGTCTACATATACTTCCATTGTTCGTCCTATTAGCCCTGCGAACATCTTGTTGACGAGGCGCTGGTAGGTGGCTCCTGCATTTTTAAGTCCGAAGGGCATCACTTTGTAGCAGTATAAACCCCGGTCGGTGATGAAACTAGTGTGGTCTTGGTCGGGAGCATGCATAGGAATTTGGTTATATCCTGAGTATGCATCCATAAAAGACAGGAGTTCGTGCCCGACTGTGCTGTCTACAAGTTGGTCGATTCTGAGAAGCGGGAAGCAATCCTTTGGGCAGGCGTCATTTAGGTTGGAGAAGTCAATGCAGGTCCGCCACTTCCCATTAGCCTTCTTTACTAGTACCGGGTTGGCGATCCATTCTGGGTAAATAGCTTCTCTTATGAAGTCATTGGCGAGTAGATTCTTTACTACTTCATCGAGGGCTGCTGATCGCTCTGCCCCCATACTTCTCTTTTTTTGTTTTACAGGCGCCTTGGTAGGATCAATGTTTAATACGTGGCACGCTATGTCGGGGGAGATTCCGGTCATGTCAGCGTGTGACCAAGCGAATACATCCGAGTTGTGGCGGAGAAAATCAATGAGTTGTTCCTTCAATTCAGCTTTCAGCTGGGACCCAATTTTCAGTAGCCTACTTGAGTCGTGCTTGTCTACAGATATAAACTCCATAGCCTCTGCAGGCTCGGCGGTGGCCTCCTCCTCTTTGTCCCTAGGGTCTAATTCGTTGAAAGGGTCGCTGGTGTATCGAAGAGGAGGGGCTTTCTTTAGTTGCTATGCTTCAAGGTTTTTTGTGCAGAGGGCAATCTCTACACCTTTCCCCTTATCTTTCTTGTGGTTGTTACGAAGTTCGGTTACATAGCAGTCTCGTGCAATATCCTGGTCTCCTTCCACTTCCCCTACCCCATTGTCTGTTGGAAATTTCATTTTCAGGCACCATGGGGCTAGGACAATCTGGAAGTCAGACAAGGCTGGTCTTCCTAAGAAGGCGTTGTAGGACGAATGATTTTCTACCAGCACAAACGTTTGTTTCCTTACAACGGAGCGGGGATGGCTTCCAATCTCAACAAAGAGGTCCAACTGCCCGAGGGGCATCTTCGCATCCCCAGTGAAACCGTGTAGTGGTTTATCGCAGGGAGATACATCCTTCATTGATAGCTTCATTTTGTCGAATGCGTGTTTGAACAGGATATTTACAGAGCTTCCAGTGTCTACCAGGATTCGGTAAACTTCGGCGGGACCGAGTCGGGCAGAGATAACCATGGGATCCATGTGAGGGTACTGTCTTCCTTCTAGGTCGCGTTTACTGAATGTGATGTCATCACTTTCTTTCCGCTTTGGGTGGCGCTCTTCTATAACCGTATTGACACAGTCTCTATTGTCTCTAAGCGACTTCCCATATCTTTCCATCTCTCTCCAACTTCTGTCTGCGATGTGCGAACCTCCTGAGATGGTATGGACCACTATCTTCTCTTGACTAGAGCTGCTAGCGTTGCGGTTTCCTCTGTCGGTCCCTGGTGAGGGTAGCCTTGGGTTTTCATTGGCAGGAGCTGGAGTTCTGTCTTGACTTTTTACGTAACGCTCCAGTTTCTTCCTTCTGATGTGTTCCTCAATCAGATCTCGGAGATGATGGCATTCGTTGGTATCATGTCCGTGAGATTCGTGGAAGCGGCAGAATTTTCCAGACTTCTGTGCGTTATCTGATTCCTTCTTGTATGGTGGGCGTTTATATCTAACTTCGCCTTGGGTGGCAAGGAAGATATTTTCGACGGTCTCGTTCAAAGGGGTGTAAGTGTCGAATCTTGGTCCTGGCCGATATAGGTGCTTTTCTACCTTCTTGCCCCCAGCATTGTCTCTGGAATCATTTCTTCGAACGTCCCTCGCCACAGCAGGGGCGTTGCCATGGGTCGTCTTACTTTGCTGTCCTGACTGCCCCTCAATGGCAGCATCCTCAATCCTCATGTATTTCCCGGCTTCATGGAAGAAATCGGGTAAAGTAGCTGGTTTTTCTTTTGTCAACCTTCTAGCAAATTTAGTGTCCGGATGCACCCCACTGCAGAGGGCCATTAGGATAAGCTTCTCATCGGCATCTTGAACTGCGGCTGTTGCGGCGTTGAATCTGGTTAGGTATTGCTGCAGCTTTTCTCCGGGTTTCTGTTTGACGCTGGATAAGGAATAAGCGTCCTTAGGTTGCTCCACATGAATGAGGAACTGACTGATAAATTTTTCTTTCAACATTTCCCATGAGCTGATGGATCCTTGGGGTAGATGACAGAACCAGGAGGTAGCAAGATCTGCTAAGAAGAGCGGAAAGCATTTGCATAGTACTCCCTCTGTTGCTCCACTCATGAGCATATGCTGCGTGTACCTCTGTAAGTGTACAACGGGATCGGAGGTTCCTTTGTAGGGTTCCATTGTTGGCATCTTCCATTCTCGGGGGGTGATAGCAATTTCGATATTGCGGGCAAAAGGGCTGGTTACCCTAGCGCCTATCCCTCGATCTCTTTGCTCCCGCTGGACACACTCTCTGAATAAGCGTGCCATCCTTTCATCAGAACTTGGAGCGGATAGAAATGAGTTTGGTTCTGTTCTGTGGGATTGATTCCGTCCAGACGACCTGTAGGGATGGTATCGTCTATCATTCCTCATAATTTCCCGTGGCTGCCTTTGGTCTTCTGGGAGCATGCTTGGGTCAGCTACAGTTGGCCCTTGCCTTGATCTCCCCCTGTTGGGTTCTGATCTAAGCACTTCCTCGGGTCCAACTTCGGGCTGAACTCTAGCTCGGCCCCGTTCACCGGTGTTTCTGTTGTTAGGCAGCATGACAGGCTCAGCTACAGTTGACCTTCGCCCAGTACCTTCCCCGTTGGGTTCGGTACCAAACGTTTCATCAGGCCTAACTTCGGGCTGTGCTCGGTCTCGGCTCCTACCACGGCTACTTCTGCCGTTAGCTCCTTCGACGAAGGAAGATCTTTGCTGTCTCTGAGATCCTCCAGACTGGGACTCGCCCCATGATTCAGTGTTGCGGTTGGATTCTTCAGCGTCCCTCAAGCGTGACATGAGATGGTCCACCAAGGCTTCCTGTTGGGACGTGAAGCGGTTAGTTACTTCAACCACAACTCTGTCCAGATCTACTCTAGTAATTGCCGCAGGCTGTTCTGCGGCGGGAGCAGTTGGGTTAGCCTGTTCTCCATTTGTTACCGTTGCTGGAGGAGGACGATTTACTTGATTCGTGACAGCTGGATCTGGAAGACTGCTGGATCCGATGTTTTTTCCTTTGTTAACATCTTTTCTCTGTTTGGGAGGCATGTTTTCCAAGTGGCGGACGATGCTGTTAGGAAAACTTGTTAAGTAGATGAAGCTGAAGCTTCGAGCTTCTAGCTCTCAGTGAAAGCACCAAAAAATGTTTGCAAAAAAAATGGACAAACACCTCAAAGTCGTATGATTTAGTAGAGCTTATGTTGTTCTTAGCGATTTTGGAGGTTTATGCAAATATATGAAAAGCAGGGACTAAACTGTAAAAAGACACGCAAGTTTATAGTGGTTCAGCCAGAATGTGCCTACGTCCACTTTATATGTTATTTCACTTCTCTAGTTTTGATTACAAGTACAAAGCTTTGATACGAGTAAAAGAAAGTTGTTTGAAGAGTTCCTTCCGTGCTTGAGCTCTCAAAACTTGTCCCCATTGTTGTACCCCTGCCCCTCTATTTATAGAGTGAGGTTGGGAGCAGGGGTCTTGGATGTATATAGCTGCTGGTGGGCCTGGACTGATGCAATCTGGCCTGGCACACCTTGGTTCGGCGTCCCATGGTTCGGTGGTAGGAGTGCGATGGTTTGGACCGGTAATGCTTGGTCCGGGGGTTTGGTTCGGTGAGGTTGGTCCGGTGGTTTGGACCGGTAATGCTTGGTCCGGGGGTTTGGTTCGGTGAGGTTGGTACGGTGGTTTGGACCGGTAATGCTTGGTCCGGGGGTTTGGTTCGGTGAGGTTGGTCCGGTGGTTGGTTTGGTGAGGCCGGATGTAGCTTGGTTCGGTGGTTGGAATGGTGAGGCCGGATGTAGCTTGGTTCGGTGGTTGGTTTGGTGAGGCCGGATGTAGCTTGGTTCGGTGGTTGGAATGCACACAACATGTATCAAATCATCTTTTTTTTAAATGTAGAGCTTCGAAACAAATGAAAGTATCCCTTTCGAAATATTGGGTTTACTCCTTAAAAACATCATTTGGGTCAAAATGGTTATATATGAAAATATTTCTTCCAAAACAAACAAAAATTAGCTTGGGGAAACATTGATGGTGTCGGAACCATCTTAGGCGAAAGCAAAAGACTTTAAAACAAAAACTTTGAAGGACAGAGTCGAAACCCCTTTCGACTCCATCACCTTCGAAACCTTCAATCCTTTCAAAAGCAATTAGGAAAAGGCTTAGTTTAAGGTAAAAATAAGGGTAACCTTTTGAAAGCATTATTGGTCAATATAGTCGAAAGGTAGAGTAGCGGCTAGGTTTCGACTAGGTTGGAACCTACCCTTTCGAAAGCAATTATTTAAAGGAAAAAGGTACTCCTTCAAAAAAAATACTTTAACACAACATGACAACCTTCTTCGAAAGCTAATTATAAAACATTTTCGAAAGTGTAGTTTCGACTGTGTCGAAAGCTTTAGGTAAAACTAGGCAAGTATGTTAAATTATGAAAACAAAGCAGGGTTTCGACTCCATCAAAAGCTAACCTTTCGACACCAAGGCTTCTGCCTACCTTCCAATCCACTGCATACCATCTAAGTGATATCTTGTGTATTGTTTCGACTATGGTGGTTGCTACTGTGTTGGTTTCGAATGAGACGAGGCGGAATCAAAGGAGTCAAAAGGTTATTACTAATAGAGGCGGAATGCCTTTTTCTAAGTTAAAGGCTGAATTATAGCACTTTTAGTAATTACTTTCTAACAACTTGACTATTTGTAAACTATTGATTGGTTTGTCATAAAAACTTTTCAAATACTTTATCTTTTAAAACTGCCACATTTATTCAGATCCAAAGTTAAAGGATTTAAACGTTAAAACCCTTTCATATCACCAGAAACCGACATTTGTTGAAAAGCCCTTCTTTTAAAATAATTTATTTCCCCTTGTAAATCAATTGGAAAAATCCCCAAAAATCACAGAAATTCAATTTCATCATGTAATCAAACTTATTAAAATTTTAGACCCAATTTCTTCATGAAATTCTCGAAATAAATTTTAAACCCAATTATATCATATTTTTCAGTAAAAATTCATAATAAAATTTCCATAGCTTAGAAAGTTTTGAAAATTAAAACCCATCTCCAAAATCATGTTTTACTTAACATAAAAAATTTCCATAGCAATTTGAAATCGTATATTCTCATTTCATGTCAAAACCGTGCAAATTCATATGCTTATGAATTAAAACAAATCATCATCATATAACTCAAGCATATCATCATCCATTTTATTACAAAAATGAATTTAAATCATAAATCTGAAACCATATAATCATAGAACCAAAATAGAGATGGTGGGAGATTATTATTCACCTTAGAGTTGATAAGGATATTGAGATTTGTTGTAGCTTAATCCTTCCTAGCGTTGATCTTATCTTTTGATTCAAATTTCCCCTTTCCCTTCCTTGTTAATGGCCAGCTTTAGTTTAGGTTTTAGAATTGTATTTGTGATCGTGAGAAAATGAGACGTGAATGGACAAAAATGAGATGTTATAGCCGTGTGTAATAAATTGGCTAATTTACTAATATGCCCATGTGTAGTTTAATTAACCAATAAACCAATTAAAAGCCCATTTATCTGGTTAATAAGCGCGGCCCTATATATAATTTATTCAAATCTCAATCTCCTTATTATCATTATTCTATTTAATTTATATAATTAAATCTTCTGAATAATGTTACCAAAAATTAGGGATGTTACATGCTCCCCACTTAAAGAATTTCGTCCTCGAAATTCAGTAAGGACTAAATACTAAACATAGCAATCATCTGTAACAACAACTAACATCCATACAAGTCTAACTGACTAGCAAATTTCTATATAAATCTAATGTAGACATACCCCCAAAGCAAATCAGGATAAGTATCTTTAATCCTGTCCTCTGTCTCCCATGTACAGTCCTTCTCGTTGTCACTCCACTGAACTTTCACCAACCTAACTGTCTTGTTCCTCAATATTTTATCATCTCTAGCTACAACCCGAACTGGTTGTCTAACAAAAGTTAAATTAGGTTCTACCACTAAGTCATCCAACCCTGTCGGAGGAGTAGTAGTCTCTGGATTGTGCACTTACTTGCTAAGGTGAAACACATAAACTACATTATGGACACCTTCCAAACTACTCGGTAACTCTATTCTGTATGCGAGCTTTCCAATCCTCTCTTTAATCTAGAATGGACCTACTAATCTGAGGGCTAACTTCCCCGACTTTCCAAATCGTATCATACCCTTCATAGGTGATACCTTAGGGAAAACCTTTTCTCCAACTGAGAATTCTAGGTCCTTACGCCTCTTATCTGCGTAACTCTTCTATCTAGACTGAGCTTTCTTTATCCTTCCTCGGATTAACTCAATCTTCTCTGACGCCCCTCTAACCAAATATGGACCTACGACTATTCTGTCTCCAGTCTACAACCAACATGCTGGTGATTTGCATGGTCGTCCATACAAAGCTTCAAAAGGTTCCATTCCTATACTAGTTTGATAACTATTATTATAGGAAAACTCAACAGAGTGTAGGTGATCTTCCCAAGATCCACGAAAGTCTAATACACAAGCTCTCAATAAATTTTTGAGTACCTTATTGACTCTCTCTGTCTACCCATCTGTCTGAGGGTGATACGCAGTAACTATATTTAGCTTGGTACCCATCACTCCTGTAGACTATTCAAGAATTCATTAGTGAACAAAGCATCTCTGTCACTGACTATACTACTAGAAACTCCATGCAGTCTAACTATGTTTTTCATGAACAACTTAGCTAAAATAGGTGACGTTCTGGTTGACTTAACTGGAATGAAATGGGCACTCTTAGTCAATCTGTCCACTATAACCCATATACTTTCATTACCTCTTTTTAACCTTGGCAACCCATTTATAAAATCCATGGATATCGAATCCCATTTCCAAACTGGAATCTCCAAAAGGTGTAGTAACCCACTTGGTTTCAGATGTTTATCTTTCACTTGTTGATAGTTGGCACACTGCCTAACCCACAAGCCAACATTTATCTTCATGCCTTCCCAATAGAGGTTTCTCTTCATATCCTGATACATCTTTATTCCTCCAGGATGAATCGTTAACTTGTATCGAGGGCATTCTTTAGGAACTTCTTTCCTCAAGTCCTCCACATTCAGAACACACAACCATCCCTTCTTTCTTAGCCATCCTTTCTGGTCAAGGCTAAAATCCTTTAGGTCATCGATCTCAGTTCCAACTCAAGTCTTCTGATCCTCTCGGGTAATACTGGATCCTCCTTCTGCTTAGAAGCAATTTTCTCGATCAATACTGGTCGAACTTCTAAACAAGACAACATGGCGGTACTCTGGCTAAAACCAGCAGTCGACCTTAACTGCACATCACAACTGACTAAAGCTTCCAGATCCTTACACTCCGCCATCATAACTAACACCACATTATGATGTTTCCTGCTAAGAGCATCAGCCACATTATTACCTTTTCTGGCATATATTCTATACCAAAATCATATGCAGCCAAAAACTCTAGCCACCTCTGCTTTCTCATATTCAACTCCTGAGAGAATAATTAACGCAATGAGTTATGATCTGTATATAACTCAAATCTCTCCCCAAAGAGATAATGTCTCCAAATCTTCAATGCGAAGATCACAGCTGCCAACTCCAAATCATGAGTAGGATATCTAACTTCATGAGGTCTAAGCTGCCTAGATGTGTAGGCATTGACTTTACCACTCTGCATCAACACCGCTCCTAATCCAGTTCCACATTCATCAGTATACACCACCAATCCTTGATTTCCGTCTGGGACTAATAATACTAGTGCATTGGTCAACAAATGCTTTAACTTAAGGAATGCCTCCTCACATTTGTCGGACCGAACAAATCTCACTTCCTTCCTGGTAAGCTTAGTTAAGGGTGATGCTATCCACGAGAAATCCTTAATGAATCTCCGGTAGTAGCCAGCAAGTCCAAGAAAACTTCTGATCTCAGTCACTGTCTCTGATCTTTTCCAATTATTCATTGCTTCGATTTTATCTGGATCAACTGACAATCCTTTCTCTGAAACCATGTGAGCTAGAAACTTTACCTCTTTCTTCCAGAAATGACACTTGGTAAACTTCGCCTTTAGCTAATTCTGCCTCAGCATCTCAAGCACCACTCTAAGATGAACTTCATACTCTCTCTCATCCTTAGAGTATACTAGAATTTTATCTATAAACACTAGTACAAACCTATCCAAGTACTCTCGGAAAAATGGATTCATCAAATCTATGAAGAAAGCAGGTGCATTAGTCAATCCAAATGGCATTACCAACCACGCATATAAGCCATATCTAGTCCAAAATGCTGTCAAAGGAATACTATCCTCCGCCACTCTCAACTGATGGAAACTTGTCGCCAAATCCAGCTGGGAAAACACTCTGGCTCCACTCAACTGATCAAACAGATCATCTATTCTTAGCAAAGGATACTTATTCTTAATCGTCCTTTAGTTTGACTTACGATAGTCAATGCACATCCTCAATGACCCATCTGATTTCTTCACAAACACCGCGGCCGCTCCCCAAGGCGAACTGCATGGTCTAATAAAATTCCTTCCTTCTAGATCTACTAGCTGCACCTTCAATTCCTTCACCTTAGTTGGTGTCATCCTTCTAGGTAGTCTACTTACAGGTTCAGCTCTGACACAAGATCTATTCTAAACTCAACAGCTCTTTTCGGGGGTAGTCCAATGACTGGCTCAAAGAAATTTGCAAATTCTCATGCTACCTGAACCTGACTTAACTCATTTCCTACCTCCATAGCATTAGGCTTAGCATTAACACTCCAGTCAGTATTCCCTACTGAGAATATCACTCAGTTATGACTATCAGGGTGTCTCAGTGATATTTCTCGATCCTGGCAAAATATTCTAGCCTCATACCTAGTCAACCAGTCTACACCCAAAATGTTCCTGAAATCTACGAAATCAATAACATACAAATTGCACACAAATTTATGACCTAACAAGTCAATTTCTAACTGGTCACATCTTATCCCTAGAGTTGCATACCCTCCTATTGGATTCGCAACCCTTAAGAAAGTAACAAGGTAGGTAGTTTCTAGACATAATCTATCAACCAAACACTGAGATATAAATGAATGTGATGCACCGGTATCAAAAAGTACTCTAACTGAAACACTCTAAATCAAAAGCGTACCTTCCCTCATAGTCTTTCCCTTATTTGCTGCAATAGGCCTAGCTGGTCCTATAACAATAACTTTTCCTTTGTCCTCCCTAACTAGCTCTGGACATTATTTCTTATAATGCCCAACTTGGTCACATTTGAAGCATTTCACATTCTTTTTAACTACATCTTTCTTCTCATTTCTTGACCGGCATTCATTAGCAAAGTGACCCTTCTTATCACACTTATAGCAAACTACCTCAGCCTTTGACTTCTTAGCAGTATCTCCTTTTTGGGCTCCCTTCTTTTTAAAGAACTTCCTCATCTTCCCCTAAGAACCTTGGGTTTTCACTGAATTCTGTTTAACTAAATCAGCAAATAACTCCTCATGGCGAATGGCCATCTCCACCACTATATTACAAGGACCACGGTCATGTGCCATGATCATTCTAGCGAGCTCGGGCCTCATTCCCCGAATGAAATTCTCGTTTCTTTTGATATCAGTATCTATAAGATCATATCCATATCGAGACAACTCTTCAAACTTGGTAGCATACTCGACTACTAATATCTCTACTTGCACAAAATCCATAAACTTCCTCATTAGCTCCTAGCAAACTCAGATACAAACTTCTACTCAAATCTCATTTTAAAATCATTCCAAGTAAACTGCTCTTCCGACACTCTGGTAGTAACACTATTCCATTAATGCAGTGCTGACCCCTACAACTTTCTAGAGGCCAACCTCCTCTTCTGTCCATCATTTAGACCCAAATCGATAAATATACGCTCACAATGCAACAACCAGCTCTAAACTTCTACGACCCTTTCTGTTCCTAAGAATGGATTCCACCGAAACTAGTGCAATCTCTACTCCGCAAAGCAATATTCCCAACCGGAGCCACATGATTAGCTTCTCCTACATTCAAAAAAACTCGAACAGCATCTCCTGCTTGCATCAAACCGATAAAGAACTGATACATCATCCCCATATCTACTGATGGATTTCCAGCACCCACATTGGCTTCAGCATTGTTGTTACTAGAATTAGCCGGTCGACCCGGGTTTCTTCTAGTAGTGGGTCGAGCATTTCCATTAGTTGTGGTGCTTCCTCCACCGAGATTTCCTCTTCCGTTTCCTGCTTCTATATCTCCCTTCTCGTAAATCTCAATACGAGCCTTAGTAAGATAGAGAATAACGGTCTAGAGAGCAGGGGATACGTACTTACATATATATAACTATATATAGAAAATACAAGTACGTTACTATAGCGTTATCCCAAACCCAATCTTATTATCTGATTCATTGGATTATGTTTGGAAAATCTTTTAGGTTTAAATTTCTTTTAAAGTTTCATAAACCAATGCTCTAATACCAGCTTGTAACATCCCCCTATTTGGTGGCCCAAAACTAACGGCTACGGATGCTGCAGTCATCCATGTTATTAATCCTTGGCGACCAAACATGACGATATTAGATACATTGATACAGAAAAACATAAGAATATGGAAAAAAAATAGCAAAACAAATTTCATATTCCATTTCAAATGTTCCAAATTGATTATATAATCCTAATTCGCATACCATGTTCAGATAACATATAATTATTACAAAATACGCCAAGAGCAACATTTGAAGATGACCCCTTGGTAGATCAGAGTTCATAGATAGGCAATAAATCAATTTTCCTTTACAAACAAACACACAACTAAAATAAAAGAACTCTAATAACAAGCTTGCTTCCTGCATGTCCTCGAAAGCTTTATTTGTCTAAAAGAACACTTGGAAACCTTAACTCTCAACCTACTCAAAATCAATTTAGTACCCGAGAGTTCAAAGGGAAAACAAAAACTTTGATTCAGACATAAAGCGTGGTACATATCAAACCATTTGGATATCAAGTGGGACCATGCCGCTTAGCAGAACGGGTTTTCCCCTCACTAGTATCCTAAAACATTTGTAAAACCATATACTGTGCTCCTGCATCCATAATGGTTGAAATATAGTATTTCAAAACATTATGATGAAATGCAAAACAAATAAATCATATCTGGATTACTCATCCCCATTCATTCTGACTATCTGTCTCAATTATAGTTTTTAGGGTTACTATTAACCTGTTAAATGTTAAGGACCATCTGTCCAATTACTTAGTTTTTATGGGATCACTAAGAACCTTTTGGTAACTCCAATATCTTATTTCTTATCCTAGTTTTCATGGGCTAATTAGGAACCTATTGGTTGACTGCCAATACCTTAATCCGGATATAGTTTTCATAGACTAACTACAAACCTACTGGCCCCTGCCAGTATCAAATCATAGTTCCCATGGGCTGACTATGAACCTATTGGCCTCTGCCAATATCATACAGTTTTCATGGGCTTACTATAGACCTATTGGCCCCTACCAATATCTTTAATTAAAATTTTAACATTTGTTAAGTTATATTCACTACTGGGTCAACCTAATTGGTTATTCTGCCCTTTCGCCAAAATACAGTTATGGGTTAATAACAAGGTGAATAAAATTTGAAAACCTTTATTTATGCCATGGTTATTATTTTAAATTGAGATTGGGTTTATGTTTTGAAACCATAAAACATCTCTTTCGAAACCTCTGGATAGCCTCCTTCGAAAGCAAAACCCTCTTTTCAAAACATTGTATACATACCTTTCGAAGCCCTTAGTACACATTCTCTTTCAAAACCTATTATACCTTTCGATGGTATCAAATCATCTTTTTTTAAATATAGAGCTTCGAAACAAATGAAAGTATCCCTTTCGAAAGTATTGGGTTTACTCTTTAAAAATATCATTTGGGTCAAAATGGTTATATATGAAAGTATCTCTTTCAAACAAAAGTTAGCTTGGGAAAAAATTGATGGTGTTGGAACCATCTTACTTGAAAGCAAAAGGCTTTAAAACAAAAACTTTGAAGGACAGAGTCGAAACCCCTTTCGACTCCATCACCTTCGAAACCCTCAACCCTTTCGAAAGAAATTAGGAAAAAGGCTTAGTTTAAGGTAAAATAAGGGTAACCTTTCGAAAGCATTACCGGTCAATATAGTCAAAAGGTAGAGTAGCAGCTAGGTTTCGACTAGGTTGGAACCTACCCTTTCGAAATCAATTATTTAAAGGAAAAAGGTACTCCTTCAAAAGAAAATACTTTAACACAACATGACAACCTTCTTCGAAAGCTAATTGTAAAACATTTTTGAAAGTATAGTTTCGACTGTGTCGAAAGCTTTAGGTAAAACTAGGCAAGAATGTTAACTTATGAAAACAAAGCAGGGTTTCGACTCCATCGAAAGCTAACCTTTCAACACCAAGGCTTCCACCCGCCTTCAAATCCACTGCAAACCATCTAAGTGATATCTTGTGTATTGGTTCGACTATGGTGGTTTTGACTATGGTTGTTTCGACTAAGACGAGGTGGAATCAAAGGATTCGAAAGGTTCTTACTAATAGAGGTGGAACGCCTTTTTCTAATTTATAGGCTAAATTATAGCACTTTCAGTAATTACTTTCTAATAACTTGCCTATTTGTAAACTATTGATTTGTCACAATTATTCAGATCCAAAGTTAAAGGATTTAAACATTAAAACCCTTCCATATAACCAAAAACCGACATTTGCTGAAAACCCTTCTTTTAAAATAATTTATTTCCCCTAGTAAATCAATTGGGAAAAATGCCCAAAAATCATAGAAATTCAATTTCATCATGTAAACAAACATGTTAAAATTTTAGACCCAATTTCTTCCTGAAATTCTCAAAATAAATTTTAAACCCAATTATATCATATTTTTCAATAAAAATTCATAATAAAATTTTCATAGCTTGGAAAATTTTGAAAATTAAAACCCTTCTCCAAAATCATGTTTTACTTAACATAAAAAAATTTCCATGGCAATGTGAAATCATATATTCTCGGTTTCATGTCAAAATCATGCAAATTCATGTGCTTATGAATTAAAACAAATTATCATAATATAACTTAGGCATATCATCATCCATTTTATTATAAAACCGAATTTAAATCACAAATCCGAAACCATTTGATCATAGAACAAAAATAGAGATGGTATGAGATTATTATTAGGGATATTGAGATTTGTTGTAGCTTAATCCTTTCTAGCTTTAATCTTATCTTTTGACTAAAATTTCCTCTTTCCCTTCCCTGTTAATGGCCGGCTTAAGTTTAGGTTTTAGAATTATATTTATGATCGTGAGAAAATGAGACGTGAATGGACAAAAATTAGAAGTTTTAGCCGTGTGTAATAAATTCGCTAATTTACTCATATGCACATGTGTATTTTAATTAACTAATAAACCAATTAAAAGCCCATTTATCTAGTTAATAAACTTGACCCTATATATAATTTATTCAAATCTCAATCTCCTTATTATCATTATTCTATTTAATTTATCTAATTAAATCTTCTGAATAATGTTATCAAAAAGATGTTACAACAGTCCCGAAAGGTTGTAGTTCAAAAGTGCATGTTCTTAGACGTCTGGATTTTGTTGGCAGACATTTGGAAAAACCAAGACAGTTAAAACTTACTGAAAATTGATTTTTGAGTGTTTAAAATTATTTTGATGCAAACATGTCATCTCATATATCTCATGGGAGATTGTAAATGCATATCTAAGACGTTAACATAAGATATACGACTCTTACAAATATTTATTTTTGTGTGAGCTCTTTGATATGTTGTTGTAGCTTATTAAGTCTCCGATGTCTTTGTGTCTCAAAATGTGTGTATTCAAAGCTTTTGTTTGATCATGTACCTGCATATTAGCTTAAAGATTCTCTGATTTGATTGTATAGTTGTGTTAAAATCTATTAAGAGAGATTCTAACAGCTTGTCACCTGTAATAGAACAGTTCAAGAGGCAAGAAGTGTATTTTTTCATTACAACTGATGTTGCTACACGTGTAAGTATGCAAACTTTCATAAATTTCAATTTGATTGCATTTCTACAATCTACTTTCACTTGCCTATCCTATTTGTAGACCTACTTTTGACTCGAATTTGAAATATTTCTATTTATAAGTCTTGTCACTCAACCATTCATTATTGGGACTTGATATTTATGGTGTCCAGACAGTCGTAAATCATGTTTGCCCTAGTGATATTGCAATGTAAGTATTTCATTTTGTCTCTAGTGCAACAACTATCTCACATAGTGTGAATTTGCATCTTATTTACATTACTACCGAAACTATGTTACATACTCTTGTAACTTGCCATACTCTGTGTTGTATTCTAATTTAATCATTTGAGGAAAATGAAAGGATTGTAATATATCTTTTTACCAATTCCTATAAATACTAACGTGCCTCTCTATCAATTCTTTTACAAATAATTGGATGGTGTTCAGTTGAAACCCTTGACTCAATCTACCACTTCATGTGATTGTTAAATAATATTTTTTTAAAAGATGTTGTACTTGAGTTTCTCAGTCAACATATACTGGAGAGCTGGCTTTTAAACTTTTGGTAATATTAGACTATAATAATCTGCCTTTTCGATCTTCAAAAGTTGACAGTAATACATCCAAGGTACTCATGAGCCGAACATCTAAGTGTCAGAAAGACAAATTATTGGGGTGAAAGAAAAGAAAAGACAGAACATAATCTCACAACATGACGAGTAATCTATAATATTACAATGATCTTTACAAAAGAAAAACTAAATTCTATTATACATACCAACATCAGGGCAACACTAACCTATAATCAGTCAGGACACTTATAACAACATGCCCTTACATTTGCTGATAAATGCAACAAGAACAAAACAAAAGAAGATAAAAGAAATTACGGAAGTACATTGTGGAGGCATCCAAGTCGTCTCCTGAAGCTCCAAAAGTGTCAAGCTAAATCTGAAAAATATGTTCGGACTGATCCGAAAATTATAAGTGAAATAACACCCGGGTCAGTATGGTAAAACCAGAATAAGAAACACCATCAAATGGATTTACTTAATGTTATAAGAACTTTTCAGAAATAAAGGTATCTCATAAGACCACGCCACACATAAACATGGACGAGTTTTACCTTGCGATATCCAAACCATTTTTATTATAAAATCTAGTAACATTATAATAATGTCTAGGGTTTAAAGTAAATATCGAATCATAACCGAAATTGTTACAATAATCGAATTCCAGCATAATTGATATACAACTAAGTCCATAAAGACACATATTGGAGAATGGATTCCGTACAATGATAAGGCTACTGGAGTGCCGCCTGCCATAGTACACCTCTAGAAAAAATTTCTGGTGGTCTAACATGGACTCCATGCAAGTCAAGACCGGCCTACCCCTTACTTGATGGTACCGAATATTTCATCACCCTGGTTGCTTGGTAACCTTTCTCGAGTTCCCTCATTCACAACCATATCCATAAATGTATTATCTAGAAGGGTGATGATAATACCCTAATGGGTGCAACCCACATAGTCCTGAAGCATATCCCTTATTTTAGTCATTCTCGGTTGTGAGTCTTTAGGCTATACTTTACCTTTTATATAGCAATCTCACTTGAAATGCTGACACTGCCCTCCAAGCAACAATGCAATGTCAGCATTCATCCATACAAGTTGTTTAGGATAAAAACAAACCGACGTCACTACTTCTACTACATCCATTTTGGAATCACTTCCAGGATTAGTAGCAAGTAGCCCTTGCACTTCAAAGGGCTCTATCTTCGATTCCATCATCTTCATGATGCTTCCAATCTGTAACAACCAGTAATTTTCGACAATTAAAAATATTCAATTATTTAAGATTTTGCAATTTAATATTGAGAGAAATTAAAAATTTATGATTTATTAATGAGAAAAATAATTAGAATATGATTTAATAATGTTGTTTGAATGTTTTGACAACTATTTTTATTGTAATTTCAATCGATTGAAATAATTGTAAATTTAATTTGGTTAGAAATTGCAAACAAGGAATAGATTCAATGTTGTATTAATAATGAAATTATATGTTATTTTATTTAGTTGGTTTTAGTGTATAATGTGAAATCAATTATTTGTACGTAGAATTATAATCTTGTTGTAAACAATAAACTTATAAATGTGATTAAATTATGTAAAATTAACAATTGCTTATTTATCGTCTAATTATTTAATCCGTAGAAATTAATTTGGAAATTTATAAAATTAAATGAAATTAAATATTGCATTAATATGAGTTAAGATGATAACTATAGAATAAGAATATAATAAAAAGTGAAATAGTGTCAAATGAATTCATATTGGTATTAGATGATTGAATAATAAGATGTAAATCAAAATAAATGAATTTATTTGGAATTTAAATTATAATTAATGAATTTATTGGAATTGCAATTGAACATTGTAATTAGAGCAATATTTAATATTGAATTTGACATGGGAAATTTGTTTTTAAAGATTATAAATTTCTATGTAATAAAAAATGATGAAATTTGTTTACTATTAAATTTGAATGTGAAAAGTGATTAAATTAATTTAATAATAATTTATTTAATTAACGTGTATAATAGCCATTTTGGCCACTGTCTCGGATTTTGATGAAACCGGTTTCATCGAATCCATAATAGTGAATTACTGTAGGATTTCAAGTTTCGTAGCGATCAGACTTGTCGTTTGATCGTGCGGGCTCGAAACGCGTAGGAATCAATTTAATGAATTCAATTTAAAATAAGCCGATTTTAAAAGCTAAATTCTATATACAATGGAATTTGGACTTGAAACTAGTTCCATTGAGTTTAAAAATATCGAAAACATCTATTTTGATATATGGGATGACCTATTTTCGTTTCGGGAACGAAACGGGCTTTTCTGGTCGTTGTTATTATTTTGACCCAACTCGATATGTTATTCATTCTTATCTAGCTTGTCCATATAAGTAGATTTTTTTTCAAACCTTAGTAGCCTTTTAGTTTATTCTATACGTACATTAACTTCTTATCTGTTCCTTCCTTCCAATGGTCGAAACGCTAAATCCCAATCCAATTTCAAATCAAAATCAATTTAAAAAATTTAAACTCTCCGAATTATATATCGTTGGAAAGCTCTCAACGAGCGCAACCTTCTGCTACAATTAGTTTTCACAATCGAATCACCATTTAGCCAGGAATTGGCGATCTTTCTCAGCCGTCCGTTTCTATGGTTTTGTGGTTTGACGGCGAATCTTCGACTAATCGTCGATCAGGTAGTGCTGCAACGTAGAGGCCAATTTGGGGAGTGCATCTACCTGAGTTATTGGTGCCAGAAGGTCACGTGATCGCCGAAGTTTGATGATGACTGACCGAACTTCGACCATGGCCTTTCTGCGTTTGGCGGCGAAGCGGCGGACGAGGTTTGGGGCGTTGGGTGCAGCTTGGGATGGTGGTCACGACAGAGTTCTCAGATGGGGTCAGAGGAGAGCAGGGTAGCGGTGGAATTGGGTGGAAGGTCGGTGGCTGCTTCGTGTCGAGCATGATCTATAGTTGGGCTAGGGTTTCAGAGGTTATGAATTTACTATTTTGCCCTAAGCTATATTTTATTTTAAATTTAAATTCAAACATTCTAACCTCTGTAACTTTTGCATACGAACTCGGATTTGGACGCGGTTTTCTCCGTTGCGATCATATCGAGATTTCGGACATTATGAAACTAGTTTGGCTATATTCTAACACTATTATATTTTTGGGCTATTTTGGATTTTAAATCGTCGAAAAATCAAAGGTGAGTATTTTAACCCACTCACGGCTACTAAACTATCTTACGTTAGTTAAATTAAATTTATGGTGTGATTAGAAATTGATTGATTATCGTTTGGTATATTTAAATTGTTATTCCAGTTAAATCGGAATTTTATGGAATTGAATTGCCATTTAAATTAATATTGAAATTTAATTGCCAGTTAAATACCTAATATTGATAACCAGTTTATTTGTTTGTGATTTATTGGTTGATTTGAATGATGATTGTGATGGATGTTTAATTGTTGACATTTGGATGATTTGATATTATATTTATTTCGTATGTTGTTATCACACTGCAAGTTCCCTTAGTATTGTTAGGAAATCACTATGAGTTGAAATGATACATACCTGAATGGACCTATAGATTAGGGAAAAATCATTATGGGTTGAAATGATATACTCGAGATTTTATGGATTTTGAATTTTTCTCGGGATTACGGGTTGAAATGATATATACCCATAAATTTAAAATTTATCGCGGGTTGAAATGATATATATCTGTATCACTTGACCATAGGGTAGAAAATTATATATGGACATCGGATAGCTTGAATTAAATGATTTTAAATCTTTAATTTTTGAATCCAGTTAAATGATATTTTGAAATAAAATTTGATTTATACGAATTGAATTATTTTAAAATTCCAAGCTTTAAAAATGTTGAAATTGAAATTGGTTTAAATGAATTGTTGAATTTAAATTGAAATCTTAAAGTTGGATTTTGAAATATAAATGAAATTTATCAAAAATTGAGTTATTGTAAACGTTTGAATATTTAAAATTTGAAATCTATTGGATTTGAACTAGTTTAAATTTGTAGTTCAAACATGGATTTTAAATCGATATAGATTGAAATGGTTTTAACGAGAATTTGAATTGAAAGACAAGAATTGAGTTTTGTTGATTTGAAATCTGGATATGGTTTTGATTTGTTGGAAATGAAAAAAATAGTTTAATTTGATATTATTTTCAAATTAATTATTTTAATATAAACTGTTTAAAAATCTATTATTTTAAAATTTAGATTATATAGATTTTCAACTATTTACTATATAAACCATTTCCAATAATCTAACCATTTTATATTAAACTATTCTAACTGTTTAAAATCCTTAAACTATTTAAACTATTAAACTGTTTTAAACTATTAAAACTATTATAAACTATTTCTAATATATTAACTCTTTTAATATATAACCTATTTTAATATACAAACTATTCTAATATATAAACTATTTTAATCTATAACCTATTTTTAAAATATAAACTATTTTTAATGTATAACTATCTCAGACTACTTTCAATATTCAAATTGTTTAAAGTTGGAACTGTTACGATTTAGATTTAATTGATTCAAATGCGAATATTTCGATCTAATGGTTTAACCTATTCTTGTGGTTATGATTTTTAAACGAACATGATTTAAGTTGAATATGATTTCGAAAGTGAATATGATTTTGAAATGATTATGATTTGGAAGTGAATAGGATTTTGAAGTAAATAATGGTTTCGAAAGTGATATGATTTTTGAAATGAATATGATATTTTGATATGAAGTATGAACTGTTTGAAATGTAAAAGAACCAACCGGCGTGAAATAAGCATTTGGTTGTTAAATAGACCGGGATTGGATATTGTCATACTCTCTTCCAATACTGAAAAACCACTTAAACAACCATGCACGTGGTGGAGAATCCAGAATGAAGTAGGATGGTTTGGCGAACGCTACTGTATGAGGTATGAACACAGCCCTGACCCCCTCGGGTCAGCTTGATATGACTAAAACAGGAGCTATCCCTGGGCCAAGTGAGGTCGCACCTCCGATCAAACATGCTTCTTCAATACCATATCTATTGCTTTGTGATTGATTTGGTGTCCACCCCTCGATTTGTTTTGGGAGTGTGTTCCGAGGTAGGCGGTAGCAACTGCTATGCGTTACCACCAGCCCGGTTCCGCAAACGGTAGTATCCTACCCTGGCATTACCTCGTGTGCCTTGTCATATGCCTTATCGAGCCCACTACGAGTTTGGTTTGTGTCGTACACTATAGAGTGCCCTCTGATAGCCCTCTAGTTTATGGAGGAATTATGGTACTGTATAGACTACGACATTTATAAAAATGTGTTAAGGGGGATATGGGTAACGCCATAATGCTATTTTAATACTTTACTGATAGACATACTATAATAGCGTATTGTACTAAATAGTTTAACGGATCCTTAAGAGATGGAATCCCGAACATCTCTTAAGTTATTGCACTCACGTTAAACACTGGATAGGAGATGTAAAATCCCGTAAACATCTCTGAAGCCGTTACACTCATATTTATTTACTGTTGATTTAACTTATATAAGATCTTTTAGTTCTGACTCGAGTGTTTTGTCTTTTCATTACGCTCGGATCAACCTGAGTATTTCAGCATCAAAGACTTTAATTCTGGAGGACGAAGACGGAGATTGTATACTATCTATTTTATATATATTCCACTGCATTATTTATTTATTCCTGCTGTATTGTATAACTCTGATTTGCATTGTAAAAGTGTAATCAAATGTTATTTGTAAAACAACTTCATGAACTGTTTATTTGAATATTATATTTTGCCGTTCCGCTATGAGATTCTATGTGGTGTTTTCTTCTTTTCTATTATTTTCTTATTTACCCCAGTAACGATCCTTCCTTTTGAATGGTTTGAGTTGACATGTGCATCGATTTAAACCGTACAAAAAGGCAAGTCGTTACACAATCCGAACGCTTGAGTTGGTTCGAAGTGGTTTTCAGATAATTCATACTTATCCGATCCTGGTCTCTTCGAACCAACATTCGACAATTTCCTGTAAACTCAATTCCAGTTCTTTTGGAAGTATACAGACAATACATAAGAGCGAGATCACCTTCTAACCATTTAAGTGGACGAATTTCTTTATCATTTGTTCTAGGAGAACAAAACGAAATTTATACGCATAGTACAACATCATCGAAGATGATTGTGTCATATAACTCACGTATTTTCTCCAAGATATTTATAGAGTTAAATTTTTGTCAAGATTTGATAGTCGGCTATTTAACTATCAAATAAACAAAAAAAAATCAAGCACAGATTTAATTCCATATGAAATCCACTAAGCCTCCATTAATACTCTTTCATTAATCAAATCACTTATTAAATTTTTGATTCAAAATACCTTCACAAAACATATTTTCACAAACCTTTTATGTTTCTTTCGATACTTGGAAAAATATTCATATATTTATCTCATCGGTGTAAGTATATTCACAACCCATTTTATTTTAAATACTTAGAATATATATATATACACATAAACACACACTTATCTAAACGTTATAAGTATACTAACAAACTCAAGGAAGATTTCCTCTTTTCCAAATTCATATTTAAATAGGCCAAACAAATATCATTTAAAACATTTCTTACTACAAAACCAAACCACTTATGCTTCGGTGTTAAGTATGGAAAAATGTTTCCATACCACCATAATTAAGAAGGATTGGTTTCCAAAAACAAATTCATTCCTATAAAATTTCCCTTTCTATAAGCCTATTTCATATGTACAAATACTTTTATAAATCTCCAAATTAATTTACAAAACTTCTTTTGTAAATCTCAAAAAAGATTTATGAAATCCATTTTTATTTATAAAATTCTATAATAAATCTTCCTTTATAACTCCTTTATAAAAATCCTTTATAAAATATCATTTATCGAATATCATTTGAAAATATCCTTTAAATAAAACCTTTATTAGGTGAAATCCCTTTTATAAACAGATTATCATTTATAAATATCTTTATTTAATTAATTAATTTCCTTTAAACATCATAATCAAATATTAATTAACTTTAAAACCTCATTGATAAATAATTAACTAACTTACTTTAAAACATCATTTATAAACACTTAACCACAAATTGTTATAAAGTTTAAGTTATTTAAATCCATAACTTTACAAATTCGAAAAGAGGCTTAGCGACCACAATGATACAAATCAAGTTACTATTTAATTTAATATGACTTTTCAAGTCACGTAACTAGTATTTACATGAATAAGTATATATGAAAATAAAATCAATTAGCAATCACTAGCTAATCCATCACTTATCCAATATTAATTAATCCATATATTAATTAACTAACATGTGAGTAGATGTCCAAACTAATATAATTTCAGAATGAGGATTTATTATGCTAGACAAATGTCATCAAAAATCTATTCAATTTGTTTATAGTAGAACGGTGTTTTATTCTACTAAACAAATGTTCAATGAAGTATAAATAAATTCGACCACATTACTATGTAAATCAATGTTTTAATATAAGTTATCACATTTACTTGGCTATTTAATGGCAGAGATAAAGAAATCCCTTGTATTAAAAACCTATCTTTGAAAAAGAAAGTTGCTTTTAAACAAACCGATCCATGGAAATAAAGAAATTTGAATATTTAAATCCATTATTTAATAATAATTATTAATAATAATAAAATCTTAACTTAATTAATAATTAATTAATAATTAAATTCTACCCGATTAGTAGTTAATTAATTAAACCTCACTTAATTAATAATTAATTAATGATTAAACCTTACTTAAATAATATTTATTAAATAATTAACCTTTACTTAGTTAATAATTAATTAACACATCCTTAATTAACTAATTATAATTATCTTACTTAATTTATAATTAAGATCTAATTACCCTTACTTGATTAATTAATTAAATACTAATTATCTTTACTTAAATTAATTAATTAAATAATCATTAACACTTAATTAATAAGTAATAATTTTCTTTTAATACTTATGGAATGTTTGAAAATACTTATCCAGAAGTATTTAAGATGAAAGCACTTTTAGTTTAGAAAAGTGTTCGATTCCACGAACTGCATCTATAGCGACTATCACTGTGGATACCATAACTTTAAAACTAGTTTTATATACGAAATAGCCTTCAAAAATTTACCTTTTATGTTTTTAACTTACTTTATAAACTTTTTATAACAGTTTTTGGAAACTAAAAAGTAAAGTTTAAAACTTTATAAAACTCTTTCTAGGGAATCAAATAAGATAACAAATTTAAACATGAAGGATCTCAATGTCTCAACATGAACAAATTTAAGTGTTAACACTCTCCTTAGCATCCAACATCCATGTACATAAGCACAAAACATATATGCAAATGTAAACACATCCATACAAAAGTAAGGTTGTCACTTTCAGACCATCACTTATCATTTTGACTTTATTTAAATCCATAACAAACACCACATAAGAACACATATATGTACAAGCAACGTAACTTTCAAACTAAACAACTAACACAACTATTTACGACATATAAAAGTTAAGAGCACTGGTTTCAAAGGTGAGATTTTTACTCACCAAACTAATACAAAAATAAACCGAACTATCACCAAACTTTGAACCGACCTAGATCTTGGTTTTACTTTGCGAAAGACAGATTTTTGGAAGCCTAAAAAGGCTTATATGGTTCAACCATAGGTGGTGTCGGCTAGGCCTTGGGCTTGTGGGGGTGATTTGGGCTTGTTTTTTTAAAAGAGAGGATGTAGAAGGAAAAGAAGTGACATTTAGCTAGGTTTAAGGTTTTGAAATGGGTAAAAGAATTTTTAAATTTTAAACTTTAAGGAAGCCAATAAAATGAAAATGGAGATTTTGAAAGTGGAGACAAAAGTTTGAACTTGATAAGAGAGAGTAAAATGAAAATTAGAAAAAAATAAAAAGCTTTTATATAAAATGAAGTAAAGTAATTACCCTTTTACCCTTTAGACTCTTACCCTCCACAAATCAAGTGAGACATCATCACCCTTCACTTCCGCATACCTTGTTGCTTATGCAACTATCATGCTCCCCCCTCATTATGTCACCACCATTTCACATCATCACACTTGAGAAAATATGGAGGATAATAGCATGGATCATGTACTTAGGTTGATTTTTACCCTTAAGATTTCAAATCCATCATTTCCTAATTTAAATTTAAATGTAATTAATTCTTATTATTATATTTTACTTATTTATACATTTCAAACTAAAATGTTTGAAACACTTTAAAATGTTGTTTTTAAAGTATAAATAAAGGTATTACAACCTTTTACAACTTGTTCGATAAAAGGTCGAAAATCCAAAAAAGTGGATTCGATCACATTTTCTGTTTTTCATCCAACTACCTGTTAGTAAACCAAATTCAAAAATGAATTTTTCATTATTATTATAAATTAAAAGAGAATTATTTATCATTAAAACCATTAATTGAAAATTATTAATTAATAAAATATTCACAAATCAAAGTGGTAAAATTCCAAGTCGTTGCATAGATGAATTTTTATTTATTAATAATCAAAAAAGAATTCTATTTGCACAATTTTTTATTCTTATGTTGGTGGAGTCAATATGAGAACATAAGCGTATTACTCTTATTGGCTATGCCTTTTCTGGAGCGGGCCTTATCATAAACTATAACTACACTCTTCTTTATTAGAACTATACCAAATTTTATTTGAAAAGAAAAAATAGAAAAAATATAATATAATATAAACATGAAATTGTCGATTACAAATTCATACATCTCTTTTTGTCTGTCAATTGCGTATCAATATTTTGTTTGCATTATATTTTTATTTTCATTGTATAAATACTTTTTCTTATATTAGCAATCCTTTCTTACAGACGGGCAAAAAAGTTGGGTCATATATGAAAATCAGACATATTGCTGAACAACCCATAGCTGAATAGAGCAATCATATTGAACAATTGAAAGATCAAATTTTGTAAGTGCTTAAGGAAGAAAGGTTTTGCTACTCCCTTTTTGCTTCTTGGTTTCCGCTTAAATTTTCAGTTTTGAATTTTATATCAAAACCCTAAGATGAACATTTGATTAAACTCGTTTAACTTCAATAATCTAAAATGGTCTAAATAAATTTGATTACGCCTAGAGTAAAATATTTGATTTCGACTAGAAAGAGTGCTCCTCCTAAAGAGTATCACTCATTTTACCCAAAAAAGATTCTTCGATTTTGACTTAGATATATTTGTTTCCATCCCAAGTTGACATGCGATTAAGTTGCCCAAAAATTATGGTAGAAGTGCTTTATATAGAATTAATTGTTGTTAAACATTTTATCTTTTCAGCGAAGAAAAAAATATCGAGGAAAGTCGAAATGGAAGCAAAAAAGGCTATTTATTTCAGAATACCATCATTAACAACCTTGGCATTTCCTCATCTAAATATCAATTAATTCTACTTTTTTTCCAACAAATTTTAGGCCGAGAACTTGATCGAGCATAAAGATGAGATATATTCTCGACCTTAAAGATACTACTCTATAAGCAAGAGGGAGAAAAGGCTTATAGCAAAGGATGCAAAAGTAGGTATTGGACTATTGGTAGCCCTGTCCTTGAAGATGAAAAAATGACTGATAATTTTAATTCTACTTTAATCAACGATAGAAAACAAAAATTGATATAAAGTAGTATCATTAAAACATTCCATTGATATCACCATACTATATAATAAAACTCTATCTTAAGAACAATTTATTTAACCATTTAAAGTCACCAATTTTGTTATACGGGCTTCTTTGGATGAAAATAAAAGTGGCACCAAGCAAGTGATGAGTGTTCAATAATCTAAAGAGAAAAGGCTGAAGGAAAAGAGAGAAAAAGAGCATGAGGTATTCGTTTTTATATGATAAAACTCCATCTTTATAAGTGAAAATTTCAAGCTATTGTGATAGTCTTATTCCATCATTTTCTATCATAGAAAAATTTGCCACGTAAAAAGCATAGTAGACTTGAAGCAGCTTGCTAGATGCTAGAGGATGATAATGAACATACAAAAGAGGTTTATGCATGTCTTTGCATCATCATCTTTACTATTTACATATGTATGTGTGCTTACACATAAACCCCTTATTACACAATCATGCACCTTTACCATTTCTGAATTTGATGAGGAAGTGGTATATTAATTTCACTTTAATTTATTTATACTTCCTTATAATGTCTGTTTCTAACTAATCAGGTGAGAAAGCAACTAAACAAGTATAACTACCTTCGAGAAAAATATATGATACAATTGTGCTCTCTTCATATAATCACTATGTTAGTTAAATAATTTGAAATAAGAAATTTTTCCATCATTCAACGAAAGTGAACCGAGCTGACCAGTAGGAGGTGCACCAGAATGCTGCATATTCCTGGCTCTACAGACCATGACGAATATAGAAGAGGGAGTGGAGTCTGAGGAGATGAAGTAGTACAGGCTCTACTGAGAATGTTTTCTTCGTAAGGGTGGGGGATTGTTTTTTCCCATTGTAGGTGGTTTACAAGATGAGGTGCTATGAGAGTGCCATAACTCTAGATTGACTATTCATCCCGGCGGTAGTAAGATGTACCGTGATATGAAGTAGACGTATTATTGGGAAGGGATGAAAAAGGATGCTGAAACATTCATCTCGAAGTGTATGAACTATCAGTTGGTGAAGGCAAAGCAGTAGAATCCAAATGGATTGTTGCAACCACTTGAAGTTCCCAAGTGGAAATGGGAGCAAGTTTCAATGGATTTCATAGATAGAATGCTTAGGACCAAAGTTGGATACGATAGCATTTGGGTTATAGTTGATAGATTGACGAAGAGTGCTCAACTCATACCCATTAAATCTAGTAGAACGACATCCAAATTTGCTGAGTTGTATGTGAAATGGATGGTGCGATTCCATGGTGTGTCAAAGAGCATTGTGATTGACTGAGACCATTTATTCGCTATTGGGTTTTGGAGGAGCTTACAGGGGGCATTGGAGACCGAGATGCATCATAGTACAACTTATCACCCGCAAATCGATGGCCAAACCAAGAGAGTGAATCACATATTGGAGGATCTCTTGTAAGCTTGCATACTCAATTTCAGTGCTTATGGGATGATCACTTGCATTTGGTGGAGTTTGCATACAATAATAGTTATTGGTATATTATTGGTATTGCACAATACGAAGCATTGTATGGCGACCTTGTAAGACCTCTTTATGTTAGTGGCAACCGGGTGAGAAACTAATACTTGGACTAGATATGATTAGGAAGACTTGAAGAAGGTAGAGATCTTTGACAATGAATGAAAGCTGCTTAGGATAGGCAGAAGAGATACACTAATGAGATATGTTGAGATTTAGAGTTCTTTATCGACAATGTGGTGTTCGTGAAAATTTCCCCATTGAAGAATGTTATTCGATTTGGTGGTAAGGGAATGTTGGCGTCGAGATTCGTAGGTCCTTTTCGATAGAAAAGAGAATTGGGAACCTTGCATATATGGTCAACTTACCTCATACGATGGCAGACATGCACAGCATACTCCACGTCTCTCATTTGTGAAAGTTTCTACATGACTCAGGTATGAAGATTGCATCAAATTAATTTGATGATATCAAAATTGAACTAGAGCTTCAACACCTCGTAAGACAATTTGTATCATCGGACATGATACGAAGCAGCTAAGGAAGAAGACACTGGATTTGGTGAAGTTTCAATGGGATGAAAGTAAAGGTGATTTCATGTGGGAAACCGAGAAGAGCATAAGGGCTACAAATCCGGAGCTCTTGCATAGTAAAGCCTACTTTATCGTATTTACTTCACTTTTGAGATCATATAGGATAGCTTAGTATGTCGCATGTTAGGATAGGTTTATTTGTACTATTGACTACATGTCTGCTTGTTTATATGTTCGATGGTTGCATATGATTGTCAGGCATGCGAGGTAATCTTGGTTGAATATTCCTTGAATTGTTTGGGGATTTTAGGAAAAATTCCTAAGGAGGGGGAGAATGACCCATGTTTTACATTTCAGATTATCATAAAATATTATTGCTTTTTCATATGATAACCATGGTGAAAACATTCATAAATCATCTAAATTCTTGAAATCAACGTAAAGAAATCTAGAAAAGCAACAATGTAAAGAATAGGATCCAACAATCCAAAAATCAGCCTAACGACTATATATGTAGAAAGGTCCCAACAGTCCAATAAGTGGCCCAACAACCCGCCAAGTACTATTTAGGCGACTTAATTCTTGTTGATCCGAACTCTTGAACGGGTTCTACATGTTGTTGTTGTGATAATTTCCATCTTGTTTCCATGTGTTATATAATTACATACCATTAGCTTAGCCTTTGTGCTTAGCAATTTATGATCGATGGAAAACCCTTATATCTTGTGTTGATTAGTTGAATCTTGCCCATGTAATCTACGACATTAAGAATTCGTCACGTCACTTCTCTTTCGAGATGTTGGGCACTTGTAGGTTTCGGGGGTGGGGTGTCACAGCTTTGTGGATCGACATACTCAATAAATGTTTAACACAAACTACGGTGGCTAACAGATCCATGAGAACAAAATATAACAAAAACAAATATAACAGATCATAGAATAGTAGTTACACATATATAAATACATATATACAAATACATCATAGTACACTACATAGTGATGCACAAGTGGTGGTACATAGGCCACAATATATACATCAAGTCAAAAAAAGAATAAGTAAAAGAAAAAAATTAGAGCACCCAATCGACATATTCAATACTTGTTTAAGACAAAGCTATGGATGGTCGCTCCTAATCAGCTCTATTTTCTGCATTAACAGACGGTATTACTCCGTAATGCTCTTTGTTAATGTGGGTCTCGGGATGGGGTATCACAGCTTGGTATCAGAGCTTACAAAATAGCTAAAAGGCTACATAAAAGACGACTAGCATCCAAAAGAAAGCAAAAAAATGACTACTGGTGACATTATTCCACCTTTTGAATTTTTATCGGACATTTTAGACCCTAAAAGTCTTGTAATGCCTATAACTTTTAATAGAGATTGATTTAGGGTCTGAAACTACTTCTATTAGATAGGGATGATGGTTTATCTTTTCATGGAGTGGTTATAATAGCAAAACAGACTTACCATTTAAGAGATATTGCCACTACAACGAAACTATCCTTTTACAACGCATGTTTTACAACGGGCCAAAAAAACCGTTGTAATAGAAACCTTTTACAGCGGTTTTCTTAAGCCGGTTTGGGATACGCTCAGCGAATTTTATGGTTTAAATAGAATTCGAATTCTTTTTAAAAAAATGTTAGGAAACCTTACCTACACCAATTGATTTGCAGTAACAACCAAATACCAACCTTGTGTCACATTCACATATGTCCTAATTATGTCTAGCCCACTACAAATATTTTGTGGCACAAAGTAATGAATTTAGCTGAATACAAAAAATTAAAGAAAATAGAAATAATATAAGGAATCAGTTTGCAAATACTGACCAAAGTTTGCAAAAGAAATCCGTGATAAGCTCTAAATAGATAATTCGGGGAAATTCTTTGCCAAATCGAAACCTCCTTACATGCCCTGTTAAACTGAACATTGAATTTTGATTGGGTTGCAAGGATATTAAAGGATCTGAATTAATATCATCATAACCAAAATTGAGAACGAAACAATATCAAAATCTAATTTATCGAATATAACTGACATGGACCAAGAAACTAGAGGCTTTCGAGGTATAGCAAGTTGCAATGCTCCTACACTGGCACCGATACTAATACAATAACACTCAATTTCATAAGAACGTGAAAATCGGTTAATAACTGACAAATGCCTTATTGTTACCTTGGTGGTAATAATAGTTCACTAAGAGTACCATTCATAAATACATATGCTTGAAGGAATGCCTAAAGAGATATTTCATCATAAGAAAAACTCATATTTTTGTTGGGCATAACGTCTTTTCATTAGGTTGTAACATTAGAGGATTATCAAGATGGACAAAGCATGGATCCACCTAACAAGGTTTCATCAATTTTGATTATTAGTTTCATATTTTTTATTATTTAGGATGGATTATTGATCTCTTCATGTTTCATAGAATGACAGAAGAACACATGCAAGTTGTTCGGAATTTTGTATATTGGCATGCAAAAAGGAAGGGAAATCCAAAAAAAATTATTTGCCCTTGCTCAGAATGTAGGAATCTTATCTACCATTCGCTAATGGATTTTGTATGACACTTGGTTTGTTTTGCAATTGACCCAACATATGATGTTTTGATTTTCACGAGGAAGCATGCCCTTTAGAAAATGAAGGCGGAGAAGTGATGGATACATATAGAGTGTACTTAGAGACAAAAATATGGAATGAGGGGATGTAAGATCATGGTAATGTAAGACATGGGATATGGATTAAGGAGATAATGGAGAATGCTGAAATTTCTTTGTTCCCTGGTTGTGCAACCCACACAAAGTTATCCACTGCAATACTTCTTTACAAGCACAAGGCTCAAAATGGTGTATCTGACGCAGCATTTACGGAACTTCTTCAACTTTTCAAGGATATGATGCCTATGGAAAACACGCTTCCTGATTCGATATATGAAACAAAGAAGCTACTTAAATCATTTGGTTTAAGCTATAAACAAATACACGCATGTGTTAATGATTGTTGTCTATTTAGAAAAGAGCTTGCGCATAGTGATTTTTGTCCAAAATGTGGCAAATCTCGTTGGAAAAAGAACAAGACAAAGAAAGATAGAAAGCAAGTCAAAATACCTACAAAGGCCTTGAGATACTTTCCAACAATACCAAGACTGAAAAGATCCTTAGAAACATCAGAGCAATTAAGATTCATAGCATCATAAGAGTAAAGACGGTAAATTACGTCATCTAGTAGATTCTTCTCAATGGGCTACAATTGATAGAATGTATCCTTCCTTTGCATCTATCATGAAATTTAAGGCTTAGCCTTGCAAGTGATGGCTTTAATCCCTTCGGTGATTGGAACTGTGCGTATTGGTTTTGGCCAGTGTTTCTTGTTGCTTGCAACTTCCCTCTGTGGCTTTGTATGCACAAAGATAATATGATGTTATCTTTGTTAATTCCTGGGCCACAACAACCAGGGAATGATATCGATGTGTATCTATATCCAGTTTTTAAAGATTTGAAAAACTTTTGGGATAAAGAGGTGAAGGTGTATGATGCATACACTCGCAGCGAATTTAGATTAAATGCTATTATGATATGGACGATAAATGATTTTCCAGCTTATGGAAATCTAGATGGTTGCACTATAAAGGGTAAGAGGGCATGTCCTGTCTATGGCGTTAATACATGCTCAATATGGCTAACATTTAGTAAGAAGTGTGCATACTTAGGCCATAGGCGATTCCTTGAACCTAACCATGAATATCATCAACAAAAAAACTTGTTCGGTGGAACCATAGAGAATAGACAAAGGCCTCCAGTACAAATCGGTTGTAAATATTAACGCTTTTAAATACTTCCAATCAGAACAAGACCGATTACTAAGGTTGGGGCCAAAAAAAGTGCTCATGTCCATTAACATTAGTGAGAAATAGAGATATTAGAGTCTTTGAATTTTCAAATTTTACTTATTCACGTTTCTCTCTTGTTATAGTCACTTGAGCAATAGTGGACAATAAACCCTTACTGTTATATCCTTACTTTAGAAAATTTCTATGTGTACGTTGCAAGCCTTAATTTAAATTGTCTCTATGTAGCCTTAATGCATTAAATGCATTTCCTTATCTCTGATCTACCAGATAGACCATTAGCAAAAGGTAAAGTTGTGGTACAGTAATTTTTTTACCTTATACTGCCATTTTTTTAAAGAATATACATATATGTGAAATGAAATACAATATGAGTTGCTATATATGGCATGTTTGTGAGCTTATATAGCCTTATAGGTATACATGTATAACTGCTTATAAATGCTATATAACTACTTGCTTGTATCTTAGTAGTATTTTGGTGTTATTCAATCCTATCCAATATAGTTATGTGCTCAAACTTGGTTGATCTTAGTAGTATTCACTTTAAAAATACTACTAAGATTATAGTTGAGCCCTCAAGGGAAACTTTTTCTTTGTAATTCACTTGAAAAATGTAATCTAATTTACTTTAAACTACCATTATAGCTGTCCTCTACACTGTGTACAACTGCCACTTTGTACACTTTGTGCAGTCAAGATTCATGGTGGATGAAGCATACAAGAATTTATTGTTTAAGATGGTGGGAGTACGATGGAGAGAATCGAAGTCAAAATTGGTTTCTGCTGTAGCATCTACTTGTCTCGACTATTCCTTTAGGATAGCCATGCTCAGACCGGAAAATGTAGAAAATGTTCGAGAGTGGAATGACTTTGTGAAAGAAAAACTATCGGAAAATTTGTGGCAATAAATTGTATTTTATTTATTAAATATTAGAAGATAAATTATAATTTATTAATGAATTTACCCTAAGTAGAAAAATAGCAAACAATTCAAGGAATTGTGAGAGAAGAATAAAATTCCACACACAATGAGTAGAAAGGGTTACGCAAGATTAGCTGAAGATATGGTAAGAAATGCATGTCTGTTTACATCGATTATGTATTTTTTCTTTGATTCTTCTTCTTTTTATTATTATTTGTAGAAAAATAAAAGTGGAATATCGGATATTAGCAGAGACGAGCTGTGGGTCAGAGCGCACACATACAAAATGGAGACCCGTCGAATTCTGTCGTTGCCGATTGCATTGTAAGGATTTTTTTGTTTCTTAATTAGCCGATTAATACTTGTATTGTCGACGCATTGTAAAAGGTTTAAATTCATGTTGCTGATCCACATGCTACTAAACATAAATAATCGTCAAAAAATGCTCTTTATGTGTCATCACTGTTATGAATTCCTGAAACATTTTGAATAAGTATTAATATACTATACTAGCAGCGCAGCTTTAACATGGATGGTGTACCAAAATTAATTGTTTTCATGGCTGAACCAAATCAAAATAAAGGGTGCGTTACCGAATTTGTAACAACCCTGGTTTGGAGATTACCTGTATATATATTAAATTATAACGAAAGTTATACTTTAATATTGTAAATTAATATAAATTAGAGAGGATAAATTTTGTGAAAATTGTTTATTTCAAATAAATAATGTGTTTGAGGTTAAATATTGGGTTTTTATTAGTTTGGGGCTAATAAATAAAATAAATGATGTATTTCAACAATAAATTGTTGAAATAAATCTAAATTGATGAAAATAAAGTTTTAAAAACTTTATTTTGAGAATTTGGAGAGAAATGGATCGTTTATTGATTTTATTTGAGTATATGCAACAATATTGGAAAGTATAGTTAATATTAATCTTTTATCGAATTTAAAAGAGGAATTTGAAGTAATTATGTATTTATTGATATAAAAGAGCGAAATATGGTTTAAAAATAATGTTTTGATGATTAAATAAAGTTAAAATGATTTGTTGAAATTTATTTGACAAGAAAATAATTTTTGAACAAATTGTTGTGTTAAAAGTAGTGTTTTTATATTAAATTAGTGTAAATTGTGTAATTTGATAAAAATAGGGTTTTATTCATTAAAATAACTTTTTATTTTTAAAATAAAATTTTATTTTATGGAGATAATAATTTTAGTCACATACATTTGTTGTATAGATTTTTATTTGGTTTTAAAATGTGAAAATTGGTGTGTATATATTGTTAAGATAGGATAAAAGTGTGCACTCCTTTGTATTTTCACTAACTATGTTTGATTTGGGCTTATTGGGTATAAAATTTGCACCCATTAGCTTGATCTGGAAACTGCAAGAAAGAGAGAAATTAACAATACGTTAGTTTCTCATCTCCTTCCTCTCAGAAACTCAGTACAGTAAAAAGAAAGAAAAACAATGTCTTCCATTTGCTAAACAAAATCATTTTCTCCTCAAATAGCTGCAAATAAAAGAGAAAATTCATCAAAACAAGATTATAGAAGGTAGTCTCCACCAATACTAAATAAATTTCATCAAATTTTTTGAATTAGATATGAATTTGTCTGTAACAATTTCTTTTGCTATTGCATGTCTCTCTTCTAGCTTTTACAAGTCCTAGAAGCTCCTCTTCATCATAAAAGCTTACAACTTGATTCCGAAATCCCACAAAACCCTTGGTAAATTGCTAAGGTGAGTTTAGTACTCACAAATGCTAACTAGAATAAGTGCTGCTATAAAGGAAATTGCTCTGTAAAAGCTTCTGTTTACGTTTCTTTCTTTGTTGTTCTTTTAAAGAGTTTCTTGTTTCTGGTTGCCACTTTAAGTGGCCATAACTTCTTGATTTTAACTCGAATTACAGCAGGATCTTTTCCAAATTGTATTTTAAGTTGTTAATCTATATGCCTGTCAATTTTCACTGCAAAACTTGATCGTTTGCTATGCTAAATTGCTGTGCAAAGTTGAATACGAGCAAGAAAATGCACCCAGAATCAAATCCGTAGCCTGGGTCGATAGGGAGGTCGACCTGGCGGTCAACCAGGCGGTCAATAGGCCCAAAGGCTGGGTCAACCCCTGTTGGCCCAAGTACGTGAGTTGATGGCCTTTTATCCTGAGCCTTTTTGCAGCTTTTGTTTGCATTTTTCTATAGGTTTTGGTGCTATTTCATATTGCAATTTGAGATGAATTTTTGGTGCCCCAATAGATGAACTTCTAGTGCTCGAATATACATGTGAATGAGCAAAAATTATGGTCAATTCGAACGTCGGATTGTCGGGTTTTCGTGATGTTTTCGAATATTGAAATTTCAGTGTTTTCTGCGATTTCTATCGTTTCAAGCAAATGTTTTTCTAGAATGATTTTTGAAATAATTTTATAAATCAAATGACTTTGAAATAAATATTTTCCAATATTTATAAATTATTTTTAAATTATTTTAAAGTATTTAAAATATATTTATTTCCTATAATAAGGAGAATTTTCAAATAATTGCCTTCAAAATGTTTTCAGAAAATTGTTTTAAAATCTCATTTTCTCAAGTAAATTATTTTATAAATAATATACACTATTTTATACTCTTCGGACGTACGAGAAAGTGAATTAAACGATTTAGTAAAACACGTGGTATGGGACACGTGGGTTTACTTTTTCGATTAATTTCGGACTTGTACGATCGAAGCAATTCTGGGCTATTGATTTGAGATAATTTCTGGGATTTGCCATTTTATGGCATGTTTTGAGATTTATAATTCCTATTTTGAGTAATTATCTGAGATGGCCAATATTTGGCAAGATTAGTCATTTGAGATCTCCAAATTTTGGAGTTATAATCTATGAGAACCCGATATATAGTTTTACTTGTCAATGAGATGAGGTAAGTCAAGAGATTTCTGATTTTTGAGATTCTTGGTGATTTTGTTTTCAAATGTGGCATTAACTTACAGTTAGGAAACCGTTAAGTGAGAACGTGTGGTATGGGATGCGCTGTTGCTACTCTTCGGGTTCCTCTCTAGGAGTTTGTGACACATTCTGGGTTTACCAGTACTATAGACCTTCGGGTCATTTGAGTTTACGACTTCGATCGTTTGGGATTTACGGCTTCGGTCGTCTGAGTTCTATGACTTTGTTCATCTAGGATAGGTACCTAAAATATATATATAGTACTAGTTTGAGTTTGGCATGTGCAGCAATGCTTCGACATGCAATCGGGGATCTGGCCAATCTGGCTTTTTTGAGTTTTCTGAGTTTTATTATGATTTCACCATTTGAGATATCTTTAGTACATCGATAGCCTAGAGCTATATGAGATGTTATACATATATGGTGATTTCATTTTTATGAGGTTTTGAACTCTTATTGAGTTCCTTGAGTTAAGAGTTTGCATGATTCCTTGATTCTGAGTTATATATTTATATGCCGATGAAATGAGGCATAATTGAGTTGGAGATTTCGATGTTTCCTCTTATGGCTATCATTTTGCTTATTTACATTTACATTTACATTGATAAACTTGAGTAGGAATCACTTATGGTATGTTAAACCTATTCATGAGTTATTGTTGAGCCATTATACCATTGCCACCCTTGGAATTGTGAATAAATCTTCATTTTTATCATTCCTTTTTATTTAAAGGAATGTTTCCTGTAACGACCCGGCTTTTCAGACCCGGAAAATCGAACCCTTTAAGTTAAGAAGAAGAGGTAGAAGAAGAAAAATAGAAAACAGAATCAGAATCTAACCATCGCAGCGGAATAAAATATAATATATATTAACAGATCTTTACACAAATCAAAACTATATCAGTTTTATATAATATAGCATCAGAGTATACACCAGAGAACACATAACATACAACTGGACAATAGCCATATCATGTTCTCAATACAACAGAGTACAACAATCAACACAGCGGAATATATATATATAAACAAGTACGGGAAATACGTCTCGCCATCCAGCTCATCTCCTGAGCTCCACATGATCATATCCTGTAACCTATAATACTCGGTCTGACCCGAGCATCATATAAAACAATACCCGAGTCAGTCTGGAATACCAGCGTGAGAAAATCACACTCAATTGATTTTTAAAGTTTCAAAAATCCTTTTGAAAACAAAAGCATCTCGTAAGACCACGCCACAAATAAACATGTCGGGTTTTTACCTTACGATAGCTAAAACACTTTTTATCTAAATCCTCTGATATTATAATAGTGTCTATTCACAAATACTTATTAAAATAGCTGAAATTGTTACATGATTAAATTCCAGCATACTAGCCACAACGTGGGTAATACAAACAAATATCGTACAAGGCACGTAGGGAGAATGGATTTCCAACGAATGACTAGGCACTGGGGTACCACCTGTCACAGTACGTGGCCTAGATCACAGTACCGAGGAGTACGCCCGCTCCCCTGCAACACAAAGCCGGAATCATCCCTTACTGGATAATTCCAAATAAAATCACCCCACGGTTGGGATCAGCAACCGCACCACTAAGCCGAAATAAAAGGGACATCTAGACAGGGATGACTTTACTCTCAAGTGGGGGCTACCCACGAAGCCTTGCTGCATAACCCCTGATTTTCAGTCATTCCCGGTTGATGAGGCTCGAGGCTAAACGATACCTTTATAGCACATATCCCTTAGAATGCCCATCGTCCACCTGACGATGTCACGAAAGCATTCGTCCATACAAGTCCGTCCCGGGTCCGAACGGAACCGAAGGCACTATTCCTACTACATCCATTTTGGAAATATCCTCAGGATTAGTAGCTACTAGCCCTTGCACTTCACTGCTCCATCTTCGACTCTGAACACGTTACACGAAACGTACAAACCGGATCGAAGTGGTATTCGAGTCTCCAGACCTAGAATCCCGGTATACGGAAACTCGATCCCGGTCTCTTCGAAACGATCAGCGCATTTGGCCAATATTGATAGTCGGTTATTTAACTATCAATTAACATCCACAAGCAACCATCACACAATAAATAATTTCCCACATTATTATTTTATTTGCCCAAATATCTTCACCACATATTATTTCCCTTTCCAATCCCCATTGGAAACAATTTCAAACTATATTCCCTTCAAGGAATCATTTTCCAAATATTTATTTTCATTGGAACACCAAGTACAAACCATTTTAGATTTTAAAATAATTGTAAAACACTTTATTATAAATATACTTTATAAAACACCTTTGAACACTACTTTAAAACTTAAGTCCAAATATATATTTAAAAACATTTAAAATAAAGCCACTTTTAAAAATATAAACAAATTTCCTTGTAAAACGTATTATCAAATCACTTTTATATCTATTACAATAATAGTTTTGAAAAATACTTACTTTTGAAAATTTACATTTGAAATAATAGATTTTCTAAACCTGATTTTTAAAATAACAATAAATCTTTAGCAAATATTTAAAATTGCTTTTAAAACCAAATGTACTTGGCTATCCAGAAAATACTTCTCTTCCACTTCTTTTAAAAATAAATCATTATTTATTCTTAAACCAATTCTCCTTCCTTTATAAATTCCCATCCTGAATTTATATTTAAAATGCCCCCCCCCCCCGACATTTATTTCACTTTATAAACCCAGTTTATAAATTTCCAAAATCTCATTTCTCTTTAAATTTCAAATTCCAAACATTTACATCAATTCTACAATTGATTTCAAATTTGCTTTACTTTGGAATAAAATTCCTTGTTTACTTTATTCATTCAAATACAACACCCTTTTAAATTTTATTTCTCATTTGTGAATTTAAAACCCCCTTTTTCTGAAAATACCTATTTTAAATTCCCAACATTCCTTATTTACGCTTTTAATTTAAATTATATTAAATCATTAAATTTAAAAGAAATTTCTCTATTTCTTTAAAAACAATATCACTTGAGTTTTAAATTTTATTACTCCTCAGTAAACTTTAAATTTCTTTTTCCCATATTTACTAAAATTCCAATTCACTTCATTTTATCTTATTTCCAATTCACCTTTAAATTTATTCCAATTTACTTAAATTTTTATTCTTTATTTTCTTCAAAAATTCAATCCCATAGATTTTCAAAATTTATTATACTGGGAATTCAATCAACCACAACATCCAATATCAAATCATCACAGGATATCAATATTCAGATCACAGGATAATGAAATAAATTTTTTGAGGAATCCAGTTGGATCCCTCCAACCTGTTTCCCTGCATCCACAGACGTTAGCACAATACCAATTCCACTTCGAGGTGAAATATCGCGGTATATGGGTTTAAATAAATATCATCCGCTATTATGCGGCGCATAGGGTCTCATCCACTATAAAATGCAGGAATATCAACAACTCCAATATATACATATGCCAATATGTATATATTGCTATATACTACTATATATATAGCATCACATCAAACTAAATCAATCATTCAACCAATTATTTAAATTTAACCAATTAAATTTAAATTATAATTTAACTGAGTGAGATTAACTCACCTTTGATTTTTGCAATTCCAAATCCAAATCTTGACTTGATTCTTCATAGTTTAAACCTTGTATAAGTAGTAGATTATTTCATTAATATCGAACTAATTCAACAATTACTTTCTATTAAATATATTTGATTAACCAATTATTTAATCTCAATCAAATTTCCTTTTTATAATTAAATCAACTAAATAAGTTTATTAAATAAATTAATCTATATAAACCAAAGGTCCCATTTCTAATATAAACTATTCAAGTCAAAATGTTATAAAATTCCTGTTTCAACCCTATATCTTTTTCAGTAAATAAAAATTAATTTTCTGTTTACTGTATATAGGCATATATATATTTTCACTGTAAATCATATACGTTTTTTTTTCTTTTTTTATAAACTTAAACTTGCTGTTTATAATTTTAATTTTTTTTTTCCACTAAAATTCGATTTGGTGAAAAAATAAGCTTAGTCAAAAAGATTACCAGAAACCCAAATCCACCTGAACAACCCAATACGCAGCCTCCTCCGTGCACCAACTGTTGCTCGAGCACCACGCAACCTCACGACCACGAACGACTAGCGTCACTTACGCGAGCAATCCCTTTTTTTCCCCGCGCCTTCTCCCTTCAGGTCGAACAAGTTCCAGAGCCACCAGCCCTATGCCACGCGCCCTCCAATTATGTGACCACTCGCATAGGTCGCCTCCTCCATCAAATCGAGATTCGATGCATCCCTGCTTTCATGCGAAATCAAGCTCGTGTCGCCCCCTTCGTGATGCCTCACGAGATTCGAAGTCGACCTTCTCCACTCGAGAACGAGATCCACGAACCCACGTCACCGTACAAAGCCACCTCGTCGCGGGAGCTTCCTCCTTCGCGACTTCGAGTCGAGCTCGAGATAAACAGGGAGGCGCGATTTTTCTTTTGTTGAGGGAATTCGAACTGCTATTTTTTTTTCGTTCGATTACAATTTAAAATGAAGAGGAGGAGCTAGGGTAATTCCTGGAACGAAAAGGGAAAGGGAATATAAGGCTCGTGAATTAAAAATTTGGGGAGGAAGTAATTTACGAAGTTGAATGTTAAAGACTTTTATCGTATTTTTTTTTCTATCCAGTTGATTTGAGCTTAAGGAAGAAGGAAGAAAAGATCATGATTTTAAACGAGAAGGGAAAGGGTAGGTCTGCGTAATTCAGAAAGTAGGGTGGCTTCGAATGGAAGAAATGACCAGAGGTATTAAATGGATATGACTAAAATGTGATTAAATTTTCGATCTAACTTCAGTGCGTTTACCTACCGTACGATCACACAATAACTCCGATCACTGCTAAATTTGAAATCCGATAATAATACAATATTACGGACCCAATGGAACTGGTTTCGTCGAATTCCGAGATTGTGCCTCGGAAGGCTATTTTTCAAATTTAAATTTAAACAATATAATTTCAAAACAGAACAAAACAGTTTGAAATTACATTCTGAAACTTCTATTATCTTTAGTATTATCATTACGAATTTTACGAGCTTACAAAATATTTTTAATTAGCTTAGAATGCCAGATTTACTATTTTATCCAACTTTAATATAAATTTAATTTAATAATTAAATTACTCAATACAGCGATATTTGAAATTTAAGTTTATAATTAACCTCTGAATATTTAAAATTAATTAAATATTCCAATTTCAAATGCTCAAAAATTCCGGGTCGTCACATTCCTCCCCCCTTAAAAGAATTTCGTCCCCGAAATTACCAGTTAAGAGGAATGATTCAATCCCCGTTAATTATTTTCCCAATTCAAACCGTTTTAACAATACCCAAACAATCTTTTATTAATGATACACTAATCATCTTTTAACTTCCCAAACTTATTCATAAGCCCCAAACCATATCACCTACTTATCAATTCAAATTTGAATTCAAATTTTAACTTATCAAAATTTCTCAAAATTTTTCTAACTCCCTAAATTTCCGAAAAATTTCGCCAGCGTCTCCTTTACGCGGCTAGCTCGGTACTACTACAAAATGGCTCTACGGCCTCCCAATCTCAAAAAGAAAACAAAAAGCCAAGTGGCTGGATCAAAAACCCAATCAAATTTCATATAGAAATTCAAATACATACCTTTTGTCGGGCCATTAAATTTTATCTTCTTAAAATCAAAAATCCCAATTATCCATTGCTTTTATACACCTGTATATCCTACTAAGCAATAATATCCAATTTCAGCTTCAAACCATTTTATACATTCAAAGCCATTTTAGACATTTCTTTACAAATTTCAATATTTGTTTTACTTAAGCCCGTACAATGCACATATATCATCTGTACGCAATATCACATTCGATCGCTCAATCGATCACACAATTTCACTTCCGAACTAGTATCGCCCACCCGACTTCCTAGTGCAGACTCAGATCTGGTTTCTTGATCAGAAACCGTCATTCTCCTTGCATAGCCACCAACTATGATAGAGAATATCCAGAATCAATCAACAATCCATATCCAGGTTCGCCGTTGAAAATCGAGTGAAAAAAATCCTGATTCGGATCGATAAAACTATCTCGAAATTCTGTGTTCGACATCTGGATCAAATAGCTATGCGAATAAAATAATATACGTACATCTTACGTATAAATTCCAATTGATTATCAGTTATATCAATTCTCCTTTATTCACATCCCTTTTTGATTGTTATCCCCTTATTCACAACTATCGCATTTCACAACTTCAGTTTTAGTCCTCATTCAACTATTCACTTAGTATATTTTTTTTTCCATTCCAAAATTACTAAGTATATTTCCAATACCAATTTTCTTAAGAATTTCATTCTTCAATTCTTAAGTTCATATAAATTTTCTTATATTTATTTACTACTTCACCACTGAAGTGTATATATTCAAATTGAACTCTCATTTCATATGAATTCCAACTTACTTCAATTTAATACTTCATTTCAAATATAAATACTTATTCCACATTTCATTCAGATTTTCATTTCTAATAATTTTCTTAAATTCAATTCATCTCCAACTTCCTAAAAATTGAATTTTATTTAGCTCGAAAACAATCCAAGTTAATTCATTCAATAACTATTTCTCAACTTATTTAAACCACTCCTCTGTTTGAGTTCAGTTTCCATTCAACATTTACTTAAGTCAATAACTTAAGTTTATTTTCCATTTAACCAACCCTTTAAAGTTTTATTTCCATCTTTCATTTGATTCTTATTTAATCAAATTCCATCCATTTATTTATTTAATATAAGTGGTTCATTCACTCAATCATTATGAATTTTATTTCCCATACTCAATTCATATGGAATTATTTTATTAATAACCAGGCCATTTCCAATTTATTTTCACTTATTTGGATTCCATTCGCAATTCAAACCATCACTATTTTAATCCAATTTCATTTACTCACAATTCAATTTCATTAACTAATTTATTATCTAATTGGTTCCTTCGCTGGTTAAAATTAAATACTTGCTTTTTAATTCCAAATATCACTTCACTTAATTTTCTTAAGTTCAATTTATCCTATTTATCCTATAATTCAAGTTTGGATTTATTTAAAAATTAAGATTTCTCATCTTAGTCGTTTCCATTTAATAATTACAATTTCAAATTATAACTCTTAATGGTTCAAAGAAATGAATTCCCATTTATGACTTACAATTTCATTTCTATTCATAAGTTTTAACTTACTTACTTAAGATCTGGGACTATTCATTTAAGTCCATTTCCATCTTTATAATCAAATTTCAAGTTATTACACTTAAGAACTTAAGAATATGAATTTCTTTACACAATTATAAGCATTTTATATTACCTTTATATCCAATTCAATTCAACTTCAACTTACTTACATTTAATTCAATTCCAATTCTCAATTCTTATTTAACTTATCTTAAGTTAAATTCAAATATATTTTCTTCACTTTCATCCACTTAAGTTAAATATTAATTCCCGGATTAGAGTTCTCCAATTTTCTTCTTATTAATATCAACTTCACTTTATAAGTACAATAGTTGATTCATTTATTCATTCACCAATTCATTATTTAACCAATAAATTTTATTTCCAAACATTCATTATTTTTAGTCCATCCTGACTAATTTTCCCATTCCACATAACTTCACACAATTCAATTTTAAATTCCAGTACTCGGTTTCCCTTTACTTACTTACGAAGTTGAATTTTATTTCAACAAATTCCAAATTTACAAGTTATCAAACTTTTTATATGCTATAAACATTCTTAGTTAAAATTCTAGAGTTTAAACAGCCTTTTACATTTCAAACTTCCCTTTGGAATCACATATATCCAAACTTCCTTGCATTCCTAAAGCCAAATCTATCATTTGCAAACAATTTTGATTCAAAACAATTTGGTAGCAATTTCTCTTCTAGAGACTCGAAAATTAACATCGATGATGCTGCAGTCATCACCGAAATTATTTTCCAGCGACCGAAAGAGAATTTAATGCTTTTATCACTTTGAAACATTTCAAACATTTTTAATTCCCAAATCCCACCAGATTTCAATTCAATTTCAAAAATATTCATGAAATAATATCACCATTATTTCCCCAAAACCTTTAAAAATTATTTTTAAATCCAAAGGAATTTAAACCTTCCCCAAAACTTCAAATTCAAAATCCATTCAATTTTATATCCAAACATTACTCTGGAATTCTATCACATTTTATTTCAAGTTATAAGTCACATTTACAGTTTACATTTACAAATTTCATTTGTTTATGAATTTATCTCGTTTGATTATAAATCACATTTGTAATTCACATTTGTATATAAAGTTTATCTCAATTTATAAATTGCATTTATAGTCTATATTCTCAAATTCCATTTTGTTATATAAATTTATTTTTCATCTTTGGTTATACTTTTCCAATTTCTGATTCAATTTTTACACAATGATGATAATAATTTAATATCATTGCTTCCTAACAACCAAGCAACCATATATATATAATTTACAAAAGTTATCCTTTTATATATAAAAATAATTTGGGCAAAATTATTTCATTCACCCTATTTAAAACAATACTGTGTCGAACTGTTCTATTCAAGTGTTTAGAAACCCCTTCGATACAGGTGTACAGACTGTGCCGACGAAGGTTCATATACCACTCAATAAACCAACCAACACAATATAAAACCATTTTATATTCACTAACAAATACGCGCTCATATCTATTAATACTCTCAAAATTCCCACCAGAGCCAAGGTTATCGCTAGCCTAAGCTCTGATACCAACTGTAACGACCCGGCTTTTCAGACCCGGAAAATCGAACCCTTTAAGTTAAGAAGAAGAGGTAGAAGAAGAAAAATAGAAAACAGAATCAGAATCTAACCATCGCAGCGGAATAAAATATAATATATATTAACAGATCTTTACACAAATCAAAACTATATCAGTTTTATATAATATAGCATCAGAGTATACACCAGAGAACACATAACATACAACTAGACAATAACCATATCATGTTCTCAATACAACAGAGTACAACAATCAACACAGCGGAATATATATATATAAACAAGTACGGGAAATACGTCTCGCCATCCAGCTCATCTCCTGAGCTCCACAGCATCATATCCTGTAACCTATAATACTCGGTCTGACCCGAGCATCATATAAAACAATACCCGAGTCAGTCTGGAATACCAGCGTGAGAAAATCACACTCAATTGATTTTTAAAGTTTCAAAAATCCTTTTGAAAACAAAAGCATCTCGTAAGACCACGCCACAAATAAACATGTCGGGTTTTTACCTTACGATAGCTAAAACACTTTTTATCTAAATCCTCTGATATTATAATAGTGTCTATTCACAAATACTTATTAAAATAGCTGAAATTGTTACATGATTAAATTCCAGCATACTAGCCACAACGTGGGTAATACAAACAAATACCGTACAAGGCACGTAGGGAGAATGGATTTCCAACGAATGACTAGGCACTGGGGTACCACCTGTCACAGTACGTGGCCTAGATCACAGTACCGAGGAGTACGCCCGCTCCCCTGCAACACAAAGCCGGAATCATCCCTTACTGGATAATTCCAAATAAAATCACCCCACGGTTGGGATCAGCAACCGCACCACTAAGCCGAAATAAAAGGGACATCTAGACCGGGATGACTTTACTCTCAAGTGGGGGCTACCCACGAAGCCTTGCTGCATAACCCCTGATTTTCAGTCATTCCCGGTTGATGAGGCTCGAGGCTAAACGATACCTTTATAGCACATATCCCTTAGAATGCCCATCGTCCACCTGACGATGTCACGAAAGCATTCGTCCATACAAGTCCGTCCCGGGTCCGAACGGAACCGAAGGCACTATTCCTACTACATCCATTTTGGAAATATCCTCAGGATTAGTAGCGACTAGCCCTTGCACTTCACTGCTCCATCTTCGACTCTGAACACGTTACACGAAACGTACAAACCGGATCGAAGTGGTATTCGAGTCTCCAGACCTAGAATCCCGGTATACGGAAACTCGATCCCGGTCTCTTCGAAACGATCAGCGCATTTGGCCAATATTGATAGTCGGTTATTTAACTATCAATTAACATCCACAAGCAACCATCACACAATAAATAATTTCCCACATTATTATTTTATTTGCCCAAATATCTTCACCACATATTATTTCCCTTTCCAATCCCCATTGGAAACAATTTCAAACTATATTCCCTTCAAGGAATCATTTTCCAAATATTTATTTTCACTGGAACACCAAGTACAAACCATTTTAGATTTTAAAATAATTGTAAAACACTTTATTATAAATATACTTTATAAAACACCTTTGAACACTACTTTAAAACTTAAGTCCAAATATATATTTAAAAACATTTAAAATAAAGCCACTTTTAAAAATATAAACAAATTTCCTTGTAAAACGTATTATCAAATCACTTTTATATCTATTACAATAATAGTTTTGAAAAATAATTACTTTTGAAAATTTACATTTGAAATAATAGATTTTCTAAACCTGATTTTTAAAATAACAATAAATCTTTAGCAAATATTTAAAATTGCTTTTAAAACCAAATGTACTTGGCTATCCAGAAAATACTTCTCTTCCACTTCTTTTAAAAATAAATCATTATTTATTCTTAAACCAATTCTCCTTCCTTTATAAATTCCCATCCTGAATTTATATTTAAAATGCCCCCCCGACATTTATTTCACTTTATAAACCCAGTTTATAAATTTCCAAAATCTCATTTCTCTTTAAATTTCAAATTCCAAACATTTACATCAATTCTACAATTGATTTCAAATTTGCTTTACTTTGGAATAAAATTCCTTGTTTACTTTATTCATTCAAATACAACACCCTTTTAAATTTTATTTCTCATTTGTGAATTTAAAACCCCCTTTTTCTGAAAATACCTATTTTAAATTCCCAACATTCCTTATTTACGCTTTTAATTTAAATTATATTAAATCATTAAATTTAAAAGAAATTTCTCTATTTCTTTAAAAACAATATCACTTGAGTTTTAAATTTTATTACTCCTCAGTAAACTTTAAATTTCTTTTTCCCATATTTACTAAAATTCCAATTCACTTCATTTTATCTTATTTCCAATTCACCTTTAAATTTATTCCAATTTACTTAAATTTTTATTCTTTATTTTCTTCAAAAATTCAATCCCATAGATTTTCAAAATTTATTATACTGGGAATTCAATCAACCACAACATCCAATATCAAATCATCACAGGATATCAATATTCAGATCACAGGATAATGAAATAAATTTTTTGAGGAATCCAGTTGGATCCCTCCAACCTGTTTCCCTGCATCCACAGACATTAGCACAATACCAATTCCACTTCGAGGTGAAATATCGCGGTATATGGGTTTAAATAAATATCATCCGCTATTATGCGGCGCATAGGGTCTCATCCACTATAAAATGCGGGAATATCAACAACTCCAATATATACATATGCCAATATGTATATATTGCTATATACTACTATATATATAGCATCACATCAAACCAAATCAATCATTCAACCAATTATTTAAATTTAACCAATTAAATTTAAATTATAATTTAACTGAGTGAGATTAACTCACCTTTGATTTTTGCAATTCCAAATCCAAATCTTGACTTGTTTCTTCATAGTTTAAACCTTGTATAAGTAGTAGATTATTTCATTAATATCGAACTAATTCAACAATTACTTTCTATTAAATATATTTGATTAACCAATTATTTAATCTCAATCAAATTTCCTTTTTATAATTAAATCAACTAAATAAGTTTATTAAATAAATTAATCTATATAAACCAAAGGTCCCATTTCTAATATAAACTATTCAAGTCAAAATGTTATAAAATTCCTGTTTCAACCCTATATCTTTTTCAGTAAATAAAAATTAATTTTCTGTTTACTGTATATAGGCATATATATATTTTCACTGTAAATCATATACGTTTTTTTTTCTTTTTTTATAAACTTAAACTTGTTGTTTATAATTTTAATTTTTTTTTCCACTAAAATTCGATTTGGTGAAAAAATAAGCTTAGTCAAAAAGATTACCAGAAACCCAAATCCACCTGAACAACCCAATACGCAGCCTCCTCCGTGCACCAACTGTTGCTCGAGCACCTCGCAACCTCACGACCACGAACGACTAGCGTCACTTACGCGAGCAATCCCTTTTTTTTCCCCGCGCCTTCTCCCTTCAGGTCGAACAAGTTCCAGAGCCACCAGCCCTATGCCACGCGCCCTCCAATTATGTGACCACTCGCATAGGTTGTAACGACCCGATATTTTGGACCATTCGCGTCCATTATAAGTGTATAGGTAGACACTCATGCCGGAGTTGAATTGCTCAAAATACCGCGTTGTTAATTAAAATTGGCAAAACTGAACATATACAGTAAATAAATAATCACAGATCACAGACACAGAGTAATAAGTGCAGCGGAAATAAAAGAGATAGTAGTTCATGAAGCTACTATATGAATATATAAAATTACATCAGAGTTTACAACAGAAGAGTAATACGATACATCAGAGTTAAACTAGATACAACGGAAGAGTAACGGATACAAATCAGAATACATCACTGGAATCATCGAATATCTGGAAGCTGGATAGATAGCTGGATCTTCAAGCAAAGCTCCAACTCCAAAGGTGAGTCTCGAAAGCTGAACTACTCAGTCTGACCCGAGCGTAAAGCAAAATACAAAACACTCGAGTCAGGATTAACATTCTTATATTAATAAATCCAACTCAAGTGAAATAGCAATTGAAATACAAGTAACTCAAAGGATGTTTGGAATAACCATCCTTTAAGGATCCGTTAAACTATCTACTAGGTAGTAATGTACGCTAAGTAGATAATGTCTATCAGTAATATAAAGATATCAAAGTAGGGTTAAGCAGGGCCCATACACCTCTTAACCTGTTTATTCCCAAAAGCATATACAAGACCGTAGTTTCCCCAAAACCGGAAGTCACCAGAGGGAAATCCATATACTAAAGGTACAAATCAAAATCGTAGTGGTTGCGAATAGGATAATCAGTATGACAAGGTACATGAGGCGATACCAACTAGGATACTAGTAGTTTCCTGATCCGGACTGATGTTGGGCATAGCAGCTACTACCCCAACACCGCGAACAACACTCCCAAATCGAGGGGTGCACCCAAATCGAATCACAAAAGTAATAGATATGGTATCGAAGAAGTGTGTCCGCTAGAGATGGCGATCCTCAATGGCCCGGCGCGGCTCCTGTTTTAGTCATGTCAGGGGTCATCCAAAATCGTTCTCTTTCTTCAGTCAACACGTTCATCAAAACCATCCACTTCGTTCTGGATCAACACTCCGCGTTTAGTTATTAAAGTGGTTTCGGTTCAGATAGAGAGTATATCCATTACCGATCCCGGTCTCTTTAATAACTTTCGTAATTATTACCCCGATTGGTCGTTTATATATTTCAAAAACCAAATCAATTTCAATTTCAAATAGAATTCGTAAATCAACATTTCATTTGTCTTTCTAAAACAATTTCCAAATTTTCGTTTCAAAACTTCCAATTTTCCGTTTCAAAATCTTATAATTCAATTTCAATTTCTATTTAAAACAATTCAAATATTGATTCGAGTTCGTATATAAGATTCATTTCGAAATCATTTAAATTAATTTAATTTAACATTTAAATCAATTTAAATTCATTTATCAATTTCACTCAATATCGTTCAATTAATTTATCATTCAAAACAATTTCTATTAAATTTCCAAATCATTAAATCAATTTCTTAAATTCAACTTCATTAAATCAAAACTTACAATTTAATTAAATTAAATTCATCAAATCAAATTCTTTACATTTCAAGTCTTACGTTAATTCCAAAATATCACATTTTCATTTCTTGTTAAAGAAATTCCATTTCACTTATTTACTTACTTAAATAATTTTCCAAAACTTAATTAATAATGAAACTCAATTTCAATTCTTTACGAATTAAAATTCACTTATTCAAAAGTTCAATTTTCTTATTAAAGAATTTCAATTCAATTTAATCCTTAAATAATTCAATCTTATTAAATTTTTAAATAACTCAAAACTTAATTATTAAATAATTTCAAACTTAATTATAATTCCAACTTAATTATAATTTCAAATTTAATTATTAAATCATTTCTCAAATTAAACAACATTCTTTCATCAATTACCCTTTTAATATTAAATATTCACATTTAAATTTCATTTAAAATTCAATTTCCAACTTCGTTTCAAACAATATTATTTATTCAAAATAAAACCTTCATTTTATTTTTAAATCAAATTTATTGACCAATCGGGTTTTATTTAATTTCCTATCCTAGGTCAAAGTTCAATTTGGGTATTTATCATTTCAATCCGATTCCAATTCAATTCAAAATCAAAATATAACAAAGGGAACTTGCAGTGTGATAACTGGGATGGTGTCAAAGTAAATAAACAATAATCAACAATCAATATCAATCCAATAATCAATTCAAATAATCCCGAAATAATCGTATTAATTCGCATTGTTATTTGTACGAATTAATATAATTATTTCTAGAATCTACACTATCATTTCATGTAGATTAAAGATTATTACATTACGGTTTTCACTTGACATTCAATTTCAATTTTCATACATCATCCATTCAACAACATACATTCAGTGGTTCAAGATGAAATTAAGCAAATCCTACGTGTCGATAATTTCAACAGTTAAAGGGGTCATATTATACAATGTCAGTTAATCAAATTTAACATTTTAATTATACTATATCAAGTTCAATTTCATACTATTTATCAATTTAATTTAACGTCCAATATAAACATCAACAATCAATCAATTATCAGCCAAACTGTATTATCATCGCAAAAATAATTAACAGATAATGGTGTCAGGTGTCACAGGTAAATTTTATGCAGGTAATAGCATATATAACAGTGTAATTAACTAATAGCAGCATATTTCAATTGTCGTTTCAATTGAAATCAAATTTAATAAATAAAAGAACGTTAATCGTGAGTGAGTGCTCACCTTTCGAGGCTAGAGAAGTTGACGAAGAAATGAGTTACGAATCCAAACACGAATTTCAAAGCAAAGCAAGACTGGCACGAAATCGGACGAACAAAGCTGATAAACAGTAATACACGAATCAATCAGAACTGTATCGATGATGATAAATGGTATAAGTGAATTCATATATACCACCATATATATAACTATATATATATAACCCATATTCTAAATTCAAACACATTTTAAATTAAATAAATACTTATATATTACAAAAAAAAAATGCAAAATACTTGCATATATCATTCATTCATTTTGAAAATATATATATATATATATATATGTATATACAATTTCCAACAAACCCAAACAGATCATAAAACCATTACAGAAAAAAATCTATGTACTATATTTCATATAGCTTTCATAGTCGCAGCCTACATATAACTAACAGTATATAAAGAAGTATGTAGCTTGTGTATATAATTGATCTATTCTACTAACATACATTACTAAATATATATGACAAGCTTTCAAACAAACCTATATTTTTAAACACATATGTAATTTAATATAAGTTACTGTATAACTCATACATGAATTCGTGTGCTATATATATAGGTATAAGCAAATGTATTCATGTGAACCAATATCAAAAACAAATCATTTCAAAATTTTTTTTTTTTTTTAGAAATAGATGATAAACACTTAACATATAGTCTGTTACAACTATTCAAACACCTACGTTTTTTTTCAATCAAAACCAGTATTTATAAAATAAACTAAAATCTAAGCTCACTGCCGTACTTATGTATAAACCATGTAAACAAATACACATGCATAATGAAGCCGTGAGTTATAAACAAAGGAAGCCAGTCAGTACGCAACCCATATATATATATAATACTTATAAAATTCAACTTTCCTACATTATCTAAAGTCTAAACTGTAACAATATAATATATAGCAACATGCCTCCACAGCTACTAAAATGATGTATATAAAGGCAGTATCTTTAAACCAATATTTAAATCCAATATTCCCACCACATATATTATGAAATCCATACTTCTAAGTTCAGTAACCTACTTATGTAACCCAATATACACGCTAAAATATTTAGTAAACAAACGAGTTTTATAACTTATATACATATATCATAACTAAAATAAAAATCAAGACTGTTAAATAAATATTTATATACTTGAACTTATAACAAATTGTTACGTAACTATCAATATAGCAACTAACCTATATATATGAATATATATATAAACGTATATGGATATTGCCTTTAAAATATAGTATATACTTATTTATACACACAGATATTACATAACACACACCATAATATAGCATCTAACTCACCTATCTATCCAGTCAAAGCATGAACCAGACAGGGGAAACCGGAAGCCAACCGAACAGCTTAGAGGTTGGTAGGAAGGCACGACCGGAGAGTGATGACATGTCGTCAGTTCAGGTGGTAGGAAGGCGGGTTGATGAGGCTGTGCACGAGGTGGTTGCCTCGAGTTGATGTGATGGGAGGCTGAGGCTATGGGGTTGGAGCACGGAAGGGCGGAGCTACGGGCCGAGGCTGCGTACGGTGGTGAGGTGTAAGGCTGGGCGAAGTGGCACTGCCGGCTAATGGGTTTTAGTGTCTGGTCGGTACTCACGGAGGTAGGTCAGAGGCCGGTAGTTGGGCCGAGTGGTGTACGTGAGGGGAGAGGAACGGGCAGTGGGTGGGGTGGTCAGCGTTTGGATGTGGAGGCCGAAGTCGGAAAAACTGCGGGTCAGGGAGCTATTTCGGTGGGACGGTGATGGAAGTGGGGTCTCGGTCAAGCATGCGTAATGAGATGGTAAGGCGGTTGTTCGAATTGAGGGAGAACTCGAGGCTTAGATGAGGGAGAGGAACAGCAAGCAGTTTGATGAAATAACACTTCTCTTTTATTTTTTTGTGGACGCATGAAACAAAGGCAGAAGGCCAAGCCAAGTTGCAAATGGTGGAGGAAGGCTATAAGCTTGATTCAGCAAATGAAGAGAGTAGCTTCCAACGTGAGATACACAATTTGCAAGTGATGTGCTGTCACTTCCTTAGATCTAGTTTATGTTTTGCATTTTTTCTTTATTTGCAGAGAACAGAACCCAAATTGAATGTGACAGCTAATGTACAGGGGAGAGTGAAAGTCAGGCACGAGAATTCAGGGAGAAATAAATGCAATTGTCTACTGACTTTCAACCGTTGGAAATTTGAATGGACGCGGAAGCCAAAAGGCATGAAACGGTTCCCGATACGGTAGGCGTTACGCAAAGTGCAACGTACACCGGAACTCCGAATTTGACAATCGAATATACCGTAGAGATCGGCACGACGAGACGATCAAAACGGTATATAGAAATCAGTGGTACGATCAACCGATCAAAATCGATATCGGTACCAGCATACTGCTATTTTTCAGAAAATAAGAACGACGGAGCAATAGATGTCCAAATTTGGAAAAATGACAAACTGACATCTTGCTCAGAAGATGATTTAGAATTTTTCTATGTAAAAATATTTAGGTTTCGGAAACATTTTATTTTCATTTCTTTTTAACTGATTAAATTGAAGTGAATTTTCGTGCGAAATAAACTTTCGTATTTTCGGACGAAAATTTACCAGTTGCTATGTTTAATTAGACGTATTCCAAATATTAAATTTTTATTTCAAAATTTTATCGTTTAAAATTTCGCAAAATTTTAACTAATAACGTTATTAAAACAGTTGAAATTTACGGGTCGTTACACTCTCCCCCACTCAAAACTTTTCGTCCCCGAAAAGGAACGAGGTAGGAGAATAGAAACAACCAGAAGGAAAAACAGATTTGAAATACAAAATAACAATTAATTTAAACCATATAAATTCAAATTGAACTTAATTGATATTCAATAGTTGATTTAATCCATTTGATTTCACCAAAATCAATCTCACTATTTCTAAATTTATTATCTTACTATCCAATTATACTCAATTTACAATTTCTAAAACCATAAATTGGAATAATCTTTTATTATAATCATATTTCTTCAATAAATTTTTTTTTTATTCCAAATTACTGTTAAATTTATTCTACCTAATATATCTAAGCACCTATATTTAACTCATATAAATTAATTTAAACCATAAAAGTTTCGATTTAAATTAATTTATATTCATTAATTGATTTTAAATTCAAGGTATTTCCATAAGTTGATCAAATCTTCAATTTATTAATTTTTTTCAAAACAAATTTATTTTTCAATTATCTGAGTTTTACTTTATTATCCTATCTAACTCTATTAACATCTTTATAATCAAATTTTAGTGTATAACATTTATTATAAACACACAATTTTATTTATAAGTTCAATTTATATTATATATTATCCAATTACATATTCAACTTCTGAATGATTTAGGTAAGTTGTATTAGAATGCAGTTGAACAATATACAAATAAAATTTTCCCAATTCAATTATTCAAGTTTAAATATTTATTACAAATTTTGGTTTTATTTATAATTAAAATCATTCTTTAACAAAATTTAAGAATTAGATTTCCGATTAACTTTAACAATTTAGAGATATATACAATATATTTATATCAAATCAAATTAATTTTTTTTTTAAAATAAGATACCTATATATATGTAAATCAAAATATACTGAAGAAATTCAATCAAAATATTTTTCAAAACAAAACCGTAGCAAAGCTACAAAATGGTTTCTCCACTTCGAAACTCGAAAATGAAAGTCGATGATGCGGCCGCCATCACCGAAATTATTTTCCAGCGACAAAGAGAAGAGCACTGATTTCAACATTTTAAAAATTCTTTGAAAACGATTTCTATTCGAAAGTACGTTCAATAATATACCTTAAAATTTTAAAAACCAAAGTTCGAAATCACCGGAAACTAAGTTCTCAAATTTCTGAATTAAATTCATTTCAAATTCCAAATCAATTTATAAACCGTATTTATAAATTTATTTCGAACAATAAATGATAATCAAATATTATCATTTCAAACAAACAATTTTATTAACCTATTAAATTCCAGAAAATTTTTACTTATTTTTGCACAATAAAATCAAACAAATTTTATTTCATTTTCCAAATTTGAAAATAATATTGTGTCAGTTTGCTCTGTTCAAGTGTTTTGGAAATCCTATCGATAGTGTTGATCAGACGAATCGATCGGAAACCCAAATCAACATCAACAACTCAAACAACACAATATATTTTAAAACATTTTAAATATTTAGTTTACAAATACATTTCCTCACTCGACGATACAAGAATAGATTTCAAAACATGTATAGCGATTTAAATTTGATGGAAATCAAATCAAAGAGAATTTTGATTCGAAAATAAGTTTGAAACAGAAGATAAGATAATTCAATTACCACAATCGGGAGATGGATGAGTTTATTTAATTTACGGGCAATCTTAACCGGATCGTCCGTAACTTCAAGAATAAGATCGATGTAGAAATTTGAGGCAAATCGACATTCGATCTCAAGAAATAAAATTCAGGTATGGCAAGAGATAGATAGCATCGTAAACCGAGGATACAGAAATCTCCGGTAAATCGATGCCTATTATAAAGGAGTTTACTCCTTTACGAATTATTCGAATTTTGGCGTGACCGCCGATCTATTATAGATATCATTCAAAATGGAGTTATGAGGTGCTCCAAAATTGAAAGAAGACGAATAGTGAGGGACACGAATGAATTTCGGAACCGAGGAGAACGTTCCAAAAATTCGAAGGAGTTGAGTCAAAGGAAGAGATTGAAACTCGAATGAGAGTGATTCTGTAAATACATTTACCCTATATGTTGAGTTTTGCCTAGAGCTACCAAAGCTCTGATACCAACTGTAACGACCCGATATTTTGGACCATTCGCGTCCATTATAAGTGTATAGGTAGACACTCATGCCGGAGTTGAATTGCTCAAAATACCGCGTTGTTAATTAAAATTGGCAAAACTGAACATATACAGTAAATAAATAATCACAGATCACAGACACAGAGTAATAAGTGCAGCGGAAATAAAAGAGATAGTAGTTCATGAAGCTACTATATGAATATATAAAATTACATCAGAGTTTACAACAGAAGAGTAATACGATACATCAGAGTTAAACTAGATACAACGGAAGAGTAACGGATACAAATCAGAATACATCACTAGAATCATCGAATATCTGGAAGCTGGATAGATAGCTGGATCTTCAAGCAAAGCTCCAACTCCAAAGGTGAGTCTCGAAAGCTGAACTACTCAGTCTGACCCGAGCGTAAAGCAAAATACAAAACACTCGAGTCAGGATTAACATTCTTATATTAATAAATCCAACTCAAGTGAAATAGCAATTGAAATACAAGTAACTCAAAGGATGTTTGGAATAACCATCCTTTAAGGATCCGTTAAACTATCTACTAGGTAGTAATGTACGCTAAGTAGATAATGTCTATCAGTAATATAAAGATATCAAAGTAGGGTTAAGCAGGGCCCATACACCTCTTAGCAACTGTAACGACCCGATATTTTGGACCATTCGCGTCCATTATAAGTGTATAGGTAGACACTCATGCCGGAGTTGAATTGCTCAAAATACCGCGTTGTTAATTAAAATTGGCAAAACTGAACATATACAGTAAATAAATAATCACAGATCACAGACACAGAGTAATAAGTGCAGCGGAAATAAAAGAGATAGTAGTTCATGAAGCTACTATATGAATATATAAAATTACATCAGAGTTTACAACAGAAGAGTAATACGATACATCAGAGTTAAACTAGATACAACGGAAGAGTAACGGATACAAATCAGAATACATCACTGGAATCATCGAATATCTGGAAGCTGGATAGATAGCTGGATCTTCAAGCAAAGCTCCAACTCCAAAGGTGAGTCTCGAAAGCTGAACTACTCAGTCTGACCCGAGCGTAAAGCAAAATACAAAACACTCGAGTCAGGATTAACATTCTTATATTAATAAATCCAACTCAAGTGAAATAGCAATTGAAATACAAGTAACTCAAAGGATGTTTGGAATAACCATCCTTTAAGGATCCGTTAAACTATCTACTAGGTAGTAATGTACGCTAAGTAGATAATGTCTATCAGTAATATAAAGATATCAAAGTAGGGTTAAGCAGGGCCCATACACCTCTTAACCTGTTTATTCCCAAAAGCATATACAAGACCGTAGTTTCCCCAAAACCGGAAGTCACCAGAGGGAAATCCATATACTAAAGGTACAAATCAAAATCGTAGTGGTCGCGAATAGGATAATCAGTATGACAAGGTACATGAGGCGATACCAACTAGGATACTAGTAGTTGCCTGATCCGGACTGATGTTGGGCATAGCAGCTACTACCCCAACACCGCGAACAACACTCCCAAATCGAGGGGTGCACCCAAATCGAATCACAAAAGTAATAGATATGGTATCGAAGAAGTGTGTCCGCTAGAGATGGCGATCCTCAATGGCCCGGCGCGGCTCCTGTTTTAGTCATGTCAGGGGTCATCCAAAATCGTTCTCTTTCTTCAGTCAACACGTTCATCAAAACCATCCACTTCGTTCTGGATCAACACTCCGCGTTTAGTTATTAAAGTGGTTTCGGTTCAGATAGAGAGTATATCCATTACCGATCCCGGTCTCTTTAATAACTTTCGTAATTATTACCCCGATTGGTCGTTTATATATTTCAAAAACCAAATCAATTTCAATTTCAAATAGAATTCGTAAATCAACATTTCATTTGTCTTTCTAAAACAATTTCCAAATTTTCGTTTCAAAACTTCCAATTTTCCGTTTCAAAATCTTATAATTCAATTTCAATTTCTATTTAAAACAATTCAAATATTGATTCGAGTTCGTATATAAGATTCATTTCGAAATCATTTAAATTAATTTAATTTAACATTTAAATCAATTTAAATTCATTTATCAATTTCACTCAATATCGTTCAATTAATTTATCATTCAAAACAATTTCTATTAAATTTCCAAATCATTAAATCAATTTCTTAAATTCAACTTCATTAAATCAAAACTTACAATTTAATTAAATTAAATTCATCAAATCAAATTCTTTACATTTCAAGTCTTACGTTAATTCCAAAATATCACATTTTCATTTCTTGTTAAAGAAATTCCATTTCACTTATTTACTTACTTAAATAATTTTCCAAAACTTAATTAATAATGAAACTCAATTTCAATTCTTTACGAATTAAAATTCACTTATTCAAAAGTTCAATTTTCTTATTAAAGAATTTCAATTCAATTTAATCCTTAAATAATTCAATCTTATTAAATTTTTAAATAACTCAAAACTTAATTATTAAATAATTTCAAACTTAATTATAATTCCAACTTAATTATAATTTCAAATTTAATTATTAAATCATTTCTCAAATTAAACAACATTCTTTCATCAATTACCCTTTTAATATTAAATATTCACATTTAAATTTCATTTAAAATTCAATTTCCAACTTCGTTTCAAACAATATTATTTATTCAAAATAAAACCTTCATTTTATTTTTAAATCAAATTTATTGACCAATCGGGTTTTATTTAATTTCCTATCCTAGGTCAAAGTTCAATTTGGGTATTTATCATTTCAATCCGATTCCAATTCAATTCAAAATCAAAATATAACAAAGGGAACTTGCAGTGTGATAACTGGGATGGTGTCAAAGTAAATAAACAATAATCAACAATCAATATCAATCCAATAATCAATTCAAATAATCCCGAAATAATCGTATTAATTCGCATTGTTATTTGTACGAATTAATATAATTATTTCTAGAATCTACACTATCATTTCATGTAGATTAAAGATTATTACATTACGGTTTTCACTTGACATTCAATTTCAATTTTCATACATCATCCATTCAACAACATACATTCAGTGGTTCAAGATGAAATTAAGCAAATCCTACGTGTCGATAATTTCAACAGTTAAAGGGGTCATATTATACAATGTCAGTTAATCAAATTTAACATTTTAATTATACTATATCAAGTTCAATTTCATACTATTTATCAATTTAATTTAACGTCCAATATAAACATCAACAATCAATCAATTATCAGCCAAACTGTATTATCATCGCAAAAATAATTAACAGATAATGGTGTCAGGTGTCACAGGTAAATTTTATGCAGGTAATAGCATATATAACAGTGTAATTAACTAATAGCAGCATATTTCAATTGTCGTTTCAATTGAAATCAAATTTAATAAATAAAAGAACGTTAATCGTGAGTGAGTGCTCACCTTTCGAGGCTAGAGAAGTTGACGAAGAAATGAGTTACGAATCCAAACACGAATTTCAAAGCAAAGCAAGACTGGCACGAAATCGGACGAACAAAGCTGATAAACAGTAATACACGAATCAATCAGAACTGTATCGATGATGATAAATGGTATAAGTGAATTCATATATACCACCATATATATAACTATATATATATAACCCATATTCTAAATTCAAACACATTTTAAATTAAATAAATACTTATATATTACAAAAAAAAATGCAAAATACTTGCATATATCATTCATTCATTTTGAAAATATATATATATATATGTATATACAATTTCCAACAAACCCAAACAGATCATAAAACCATTACAGAAAAAAATCTATGTACTATATTTCATATAGCTTTCATAGTCGCAGCCTACATATAACTAACAGTATATAAAGAAGTATGTAGCTTGTGTATATAATTGATCTATTCTACTAACATACATTACTAAATATATATGACAAGCTTTCAAACAAACCTATATTTTTAAACACATATGTAATTTAATATAAGTTACTGTATAACTCATACATGAATTCGTGTGCTATATATATAGGTATAAGCAAATGTATTCATGTGAACCAATATCAAAAACAAATCATTTCAAAAAAAATTTTTTTTTTTTAGAAATAGATGATAAACACTTAACATATAGTCTGTTACAACTATTCAAACACCTACGTTTTTTTTCAATCAAAACCAGTATTTATAAAATAAACTAAAATCTAAGCTCACTGCCGTACTTATGTATAAACCATGTAAACAAATACACATGCATAATGAAGCCGTGAGTTATAAACAAAGGAAGCCAGTCAGTACGCAACCCATATATATATATAATACTTATAAAATTCAACTTTCCTACATTATCTAAAGTCTAAACTGTAACAATATAATATATAGCAACATGCCTCCACAGCTACTAAAATGATGTATATAAAGGCAGTATCTTTAAACCAATATTTAAATCCAATATTCCCACCACATATATTATGAAATCCATACTTCTAAGTTCAGTAACCTACTTATGTAACCCAATATACACGCTAAAATATTTAGTAAACAAACGAGTTTTATAACTTATATACATATATCATAACTAAAATAAAAATCAAGACTGTTAAATAAATATTTATATACTTGAACTTATAACAAATTGTTACGTAACTATCAATATAGCAACTAACCTATATATATGAATATATATATAAACGTATATGGATATTGCCTTTAAAATATAGTATATACTTATTTATACACACAGATATTACATAACACACACCATAATATAGCATCTAACTCACCTATCTATCCAGTCAAAGCATGAACCAGACAGGGGAAACCGGAAGCCAACCGAACAGCTTAGAGGTTGGTAGGAAGGCACGACCGGAGAGTGATGACATGTCGTCAGTTCAGGTGGTAGGAAGGCGGGTTGATGAGGCTGTGCACGAGGTGGTTGCCTCGAGTTGATGTGATGGGAGGCTGAGGCTATGGGGTTGGAGCACGGAAGGGCGGAGCTACGGGCCGAGGCTGCGTACGGTGGTGAGGTGTAAGGCTGGGCGAAGTGGCACTGCCGGCTAATGGGTTTTAGTGTCTGGTCGGTACTCACGGAGGTAGGTCAGAGGCCGGTAGTTGGGCCGAGTGGTGTACGTGAGGGGAGAGGAACGGGCAGTGGGTGGGGTGGTCAGCGTTTGGATGTGGAGGCCGAAGTCGGAAAAACTGCGGGTCAGGGAGCTATTTCGGTGGGACGGTGATGGAAGTGGGGTCTCGGTCAAGCATGCGTAATGAGATGGTAAGGCGGTTGTTCGAATTGAGGGAGAACTCGAGGCTTAGATGAGGGAGAGGAACAGCAAGCAGTTTGATGAAATAACACTTCTCTTTTATTTTTTTGTGGACGCATGAAACAAAGGCAGAAGGCCAAGCCAAGTTGCAAATGGTGGAGGAAGGCTATAAGCTTGATTCAGCAAATGAAGAGAGTAGCTTCCAACGTGAGATACACAATTTGCAAGTGATGTGCTGTCACTTCCTTAGATCTAGTTTATGTTTTGCATTTTTTCTTTATTTGCAGAGAACAGAACCCAAATTGAATGTGACAGCTAATGTACAGGGGAGAGTGAAAGTCAGGCACGAGAATTCAGGGAGAAATAAATGCAATTGTCTACTGACTTTCAACCGTTGGAAATTTGAATGGACGCGGAAGCCAAAAGGCATGAAACGGTTCCCGATACGGTAGGCGTTACGCAAAGTGCAACGTACACCGGAACTCCGAATTTGACAATCGAATATACCGTAGAGATCGGCACGACGAGACGATCAAAACGGTATATAGAAATCAGTGGTACGATCAACCGATCAAAATCGATATCGGTACCAGCATACTGCTATTTTTCAGAAAATAAGAACGACGGAGCAATAGATGTCCAAATTTGGAAAAATGACAAACTGACATCTTGCTCAGAAGATGATTTAGAATTTTTCTATGTAAAAATATTTAGGTTTCGGAAACATTTTATTTTCATTTCTTTTTAACTGATTAAATTGAAGTGAATTTTCGTGCGAAATAAACTTTCGTATTTTCGGACGAAAATTTACCAGTTGCTATGTTTAATTAGACGTATTCCAAATATTAAATTTTTATTTCAAAATTTTATCGTTTAAAATTTCGCAAAATTTTAACTAATAACGTTATTAAAACAGTTGAAATTTACGGGTCGTTACATAGGTCGCCTCCTCCATCAAATCGAGATTCGATGCATCCCTGCTTTCATGCGAAATCAAGCTCGTGTCGCCCCCTTCGTGATGCCTCGCGAGATTCGAAGTCGACCTTCTCCACTCGAGAACGAGATCCACGAACCCACGTCACCGTACAAAGCCACCTCGTCGCGGGAGCTTCCTCCTTCGCGACTTCGAGTCGAGCTCGAGATAAACAGGGAGGCGCGATTTTTCTTTTGTTGAGGGAATTCGAACTGCTATTTTTTTTTTTCGTTCGATTACAATTTAAAATGAAGAGGAGGAGCTAGGGTAATTCCTGGAACGAAAAGGGAAAGGGAATATAAGGCTCGTGAATTAAAAATTTAGGGAGGAAGTAATTTACGAAGTTGAATGTTAAAGACTTTTATCGTATTTTTTTTCTATCCAGTTGATTTGAGCTTAAGGAAGAAGGAAGAAAAGATCATGATTTTAAACGAGAAGGGAAAGGGTAGGTCTGCGTAATTCAGAAAGTAGGGTGGCTTCGAATGGAAGAAATGACCAGAGGTATTAAATGGATATGACTAAAATGTGATTAAATTTTCGATCTAACTTCAGTGCGTTTACCTACCGTACGATCACACAATAACTCCGATCACTGCTAAATTTGAAATCCGATAATAATACAATATTATGGACCCAATGGAACTGGTTTCGTCGAATTCCGAGACTGTGCCTCGGAAGGCTATTTTTCAAATTTAAATTTAAACAATATAATTTCAAAACAGAACAAAACAGTTTGAAATTACATTCTGAAACTTCTATTATCTTTAGTATTATCATTACGAATTTTACGAGCTTACAAAATATTTTTAATTAGCTTAGAATGCCAGATTTACTATTTTATCCAACTTCAATATAAATTTAATTTAATAATTAAATTACTCAATACAGCGATATTTGAAATTTAAGTTTATAATTAACCTCTGAATATTTAAAATTAATTAAATATTCCAATTTCAAATGCTCAAAAATTCCAGGTCGTCACATTTTATGCATGTATATTCATTTATCTCTTGCTAATCATCATGTTCTTGTTAGCCTGACCCGTGTATTTATTACTCGGGTCAGACCGAGTTGCAGGTTAAGATCTTTCGGACTTTTGGCTTAGCAGTATCTTTTAGACGTCTCTATCAACCCTTTTGGATAGGAAGCATTGTTCTTGTGTAGTTTTTATAGTAGTTGTCTTGTTGGGAACTTAGATATGTATATTCTTTTGTGGGGATGTATGTATATATATTGTGGTTTAATACCACTTACGACATGTCGTATTACATTTGATGTATGTGTATATGTATATCTGTTTGTGTTTGTTGTTTTGTGACTTGAGATTGGTGATGCTGTTATGTTTTGTCTCTGAATCGATCCTGTAGCCACCATAGTAGTGTATTAGATAAGAATTAAGTATGTCAATCACTTAAAAAAATGAAAAAAATTAGAGTACCAAATCGACATACTTAGCTCTTATCTAATGCAAGACTATGACGATCGCCCTTAACCAGCCCTATTCTCCGCATTAGCCGACAAAATTACTCAGTAATTCTCTTTGTTAATGTGGGTCTCGGAGTGGGGCATCATAGAATTGGTGCCCTTTACTATATGTATACCGTCATAATTTTTTCTTTTTTGAAGTTGTTGTCATCGGAAATTGTATACAGAGATTGCAATCTGGCAGTATACTATCTGTATACCGTCATAGTCTGAGAACAAATATTTGAAAAAATATCAGAAATTATAACCTGGCAAAGTTTTCATGTATACTGTCTATATCCCTTTTTTATTTCTTAATATTAGATCTATTTTAATTTGTAGACCAAAATCAAAGAGCACAATAGTAATGCTTAGAACTCCCAGGGAACAACATCGATAAGTGGAGATGGAGTGTCAATGCTTTTTGGAAATGAACATAAGGGAAGAGTGAGAGGACTAGGCTTTGGTATTGCACCATCTCAAATTGCTATTTATTCAAGTAATTCAAAAAAGGCAAATGCATTGGTAAACCAAGTAACTTGCCTAGAGGCTAGACTCGATGAGGTGACTAAACTGCCGATGACGATAAGTTTATATTTAATTAGCTATTGTCTAATTGCTTGATTTTGCACAAATACATGTGCCAGTAGTTGCTTGATTTTAAGTGCTAGTAGCGCAATATAAGTGCAAATATAGAGATATATGCTTATGAATTACTAAGTGCATGTATTGTACTTTTTACAGAGATTGAATGGAATGGAAAATGATAATGTGGTGGATATGGAGACTCCTTGTGCTCATATGCCTCAAGTTAGAAAAAAATTTCTAGACTCATAAATGACATGCATATGGAACAGTAGTTGTACATTTGATATGTTACTAAGACCATTTTGGAACCATCACATTGAAAAAAGACGGTAAATACAAGAGTGGTAGTTCGGTAAATTTAAAAAAATTGGATTGGTGGAATCATCTGACACCAAATACCTTTTTAATTCATCCTCAAAGTAAGTGAGCATATAGTAGACCATTAAGCATAATTTAAAATTTTCTTACAATAACTATTATTCGCTGACACTAAATATCCATCAACATGAATAGCTCTAAATAGTGGTTTAGTGACTATGACTTTGCTCTTTAATGGTAGTTCAAATCTAAGTAGCTTCATCTTTTTGTTCCCTTCTTATATTAAACCCAATATAAGTATTAATTATTAAATTTAGAAACTAGTGTTGCTCTCAGGAAAAAAAATGCAACACAGTATATATATTGACTTTTTGATCTCATTCAGTTCACATAGGGCACTAAAATCAATAGAAATATAAATATTGATATTCATGTATCATTATTTATATTAGTATTTGTATTTTAATAAATTTACCCTTTATAAACAACCTACTTGTTATTGGTTTTGGGAAACACAAATGATAAAGTGGACACTAGTTGAAAGCAAGAACGGTTGTGGTGTACCTACATTTACACAAAAATTGTTGTTAAGCTGCTGCTAGGTCTTGGTGTTTATGTGCTCTCGAAAATTCGATTCGCATCACATTAACAGTTAATATATATATATATATATATATGTTTATGTTTGTGCTTCTGTATTTTAAGTTGGATTGCTTTTTTGGATTGGATTAGATATGATATTTGTAATAATTTTCATCTAGATTTAACTAATTGAAACCCATCAGATTTTGATATTCTTGGTTTTGGTTTGGATGGGTTCAGATCATTATAGTCTCTTCCATTTTTTCAAAATTGAAACTCGATACTGGAACTGGAGTAATAATTGTTGAAAAAATAATATAGATAATGAATAAATAAATCTTCGTTGCTTTTGGTCATATAATTCTTTATAGAACACATGCTTTATTCATAAAACTTATTTACTAACTAATAGCCTAAAAACATTATTAAACTAAAACTACATCATAGCAGAGATGCTCTTAGACCATAATATCACATAGCGAACGTCAGCTTAAACTAAGAAAGAAAGGCTCAACGGTAGGAACGGTAGTGGTATATCCCTATATGTTTATATTTACTGGGCAGCAGTGTTTGTGTGCTTGAGTTGGTGCATTTGATGCTACCATGTTTTCTTGTACGTGTGTATATATATATATATATATATCCATGTGTATGTGTGTGTTGCGTGCATGTACTGGTGTTGTGTGTGTTTGTGGACGGTTTTTTTTATGTGGTGTGTGTCCATATAACAATGTGCATTCATAGGTATGTAAAGTGTGTATCCTTTACTGTGTGCGTTTGTGATGTTTTATTTTTTGTGATGCTTTATTTTTTGTGGGTGTGTGTACCTATGTACCTAAATAAATGTGTAATTGTAGATGCTGTGTGGTTATTAGTGTGTATGTATCTCTATCAATATATGTGCGTGAATATATATGTGTTTAAGTGAGTGTGTATTCTGAGTCTTGCGATATTATTGTGAGTGAAGGTGTTAAGGCATGTATTGTTTTACTTTGTTGTTGTTTGGTCTCTATATTACCTTTTGTTTCTATGCACTTTATAATTATAGTTATATTTGCAGTGTGTGTATTTACATTGGTGTGTATTCTAGGGTGTGTATAGTCTATTGGAAACTTCGCCTGGCTACAAACACCTCTTTTGCTATGTAGTTTGAGATTTATAATACTAAGCACTATTGCCTATGACATACCACAAACGTTAACTGTTTTTTGTTTCCTTGCACTCATAACATGATAGTAACAATTTGCAGATTCATGATCACGATACTCCCGAAAATTTGGTCAAAAGAAAGTGCAAGTTATGGAGTTGGCAGAATAACGTAGTTGTAGAAGGAACCATAGCAAGCTTCGATCCTAATTCTTCGGTACACTTCATAAAGCTTGGATCTGATGCGTGGAAGGTATGGCTGAATGTGGCGGTGGAACCAGAAGCTTTTTTATTCAGACCAAATTCAGAGATGTCCACCATTAAAGAGGCTTTGGATCAACCATCGTGTGGCCCAAAGATTTCATCCCCTTGGCCTAGTATGTGAATTTTGGTTTTATGGGTAATGTACGTTAGTACTTAGTACTTGATATGTATTTTGTAACTAGTTATTATGTATTTTGTAACTAGTTATGTGTTAGACCATTATATACTCCTTTTGAAATGTGTTGAAACTTTGTGAATGTAGCTTTATAGTCTTATATCATGTGTGATTTTGGATGTTTTATGATAATATTATTAATTATTGAATATTATTATATGCATACTGTATGGACCTCGCAGTTAATTATTTTTTATTTTTTATTTATTTTGCAACGGACAAAAATAGTTGCAAAAGTTATGAATGACAATGGGCTCTAGATGTTGTAGATGAGACCAATTACAACGGGCTATGTAAGTTGTAAATGGGGCCTATAACAACGGACTGTTTATGTTGTAGTTAAGATCTATTACAATAGGCTGAGTCCGTTGTATTATACTCTACTACAACGGTCCATGCTGTTTCAATATCATGTTTCTCAAACAAATTGAGTCATATGACAATGGGCAGTGGATGTTGTAGTTGAGATCTATTGCAATGGGCTAGGTCCGTTGTATTACACTCTGGTACAATGGTCCACAACAACTGTTTATGCCCGTTGTAAAATCTTATATATTTATTACAACGTCACATAATAAAACGGGCGCTAGACCGTTGCGAAACACCTAGTAAAACAAGTTTTGCCTGTTGTAAAAATGTTATTTTGTTGTAGTGTGCCATTTTAAATTATGTTTGCTACTGGATAGATTAGCAGGCAACTAAACTAAGCCCACACTTAGGCACATTAATTATTTTTGGAATTGTTCGTAAAAGAGGGAGACGAGACAGAACTAAATCATTTCAAATAATTCCAAACCTCCATTAGCTCTAATTTCATCAAAAACTCCTCTTTTCTTTACTAATCTTAGCCAAGTCAATCATTAAGAAGGGTAACTAGCAAAAAAAGGGTTTTAAATTCATCTTTGGTGCTTTGATTTTGGATTAGCTGCTATTCACATCAGATCTAGGGTTTAAAGTGGTAATTTTGGGTATCAGGTGGGTGATTCTTGACCTCTCACTAACCTATACCTGTCCATATAGTTGAAATAGACGTTTTAACATGATTTTGATAGTAAAATGTTTTCTAACTCTAGTTACATCTTTAAAAGTCATTTTGGCCGAAATTAAAAAGATTGGATTTGATTTTAATTGGTTTTGCAACCCCTTTGGATCATGTTGTCATGTTAGTGTAAAGTAAGATCTAAACAAGAATTCGTATGTTGATCATGTTTGGATTGTCTATGTATGTTTAGTGAATGTTTATGAATGATATGTATGGTTGGATGAATTGTTTTGATATGGTTTGCTAGTGTTTTAGCGAAGTTAGAAAAAAGGTCATCGATTTAAGAAAAACGAAGGCAAAAGTGATCATAATTGGATGAAACTTGGAGGAGGGGCTTAGTAGGATAAGGGGAGCTTTTGATTCAAGTCACTAGAAGATTGAGTTCATTTTAGTGAGCTAACTGGAATTCAGTACTGATATGTTTGCTGCTTGGGGAAGATTCCAGCTTGGGTTGGCAAAGAGCAATGCTTTGGGACTTAGGTTATAAGACTTTAGCGTAAGCTTCGAAGTTGGAGTAAGGAATGAGTTCTAGGAGCCAAAATGGAACGTTTGGCTAAGTATGGTGATTGGTGCCAACCTCTTTTGGTTGGTACCGAATTCTTTTCTTGTCATCTAATTGGTATTGAAGGCTTGGAGCCACAAGGCATGAAGGAAGGGGACTCTAAGTAGGCCGAAGGAGGAGAGATTGGGGGAAAGTAATTAGCCAAAATTTTGCTAAGTAATGGTCAAGAATTTCATATTGGTGCCGAACCCAAGTGGTCCATACCGACATGAAATTTTGGGGCCTCTGGTGATGAAACTTCCAGGAAGGGAAGTGTTAGCTCCGTAAGTCACGCTGAAGGTGTATATTTGTTTGCTTGTGTTTTGATGGCAATATATTAGCATAATGAAGGATAATAGCTTTAGGACTTCGATGATGGTAACTCGATGGTGAATGGAGTTAGGTTCCGATGATGGCGGCTCAATATTAAAAGGAGTTCTGGGAATGATTATCCACAAAGGGCGTGTTCTAGAAAGTGTGACCCATGGATAGAATGTTGAATGGTTCTATCATGAAAATGAAGGAATTTGTAATGATTCCTTGAAGATAATGGAAACTGGATAAAGAAAGGAGAGGGTTCAGATATAGTGCTGTAGGACCATTCATACTCAAAGCATTTTCTTATCTACTCGAAAGTAGGTTATTATCAGAACGCTTATAGGAATTTTAAAAGGCTACCCTGGAAATGGATCCATGTACCCTGGACCGATGGAATGTGTCTAGAATCAGCTTTAGGCTGTAAACGAGTACACTGAAATTCAGGATTTATCTATTAATCCCTGATAAAGGAATGTTCGCATGAGTTATCATATATTTGAGGCACATTGAGTGATAGTGAGGATGGTTTAATGGAATATATGCTTGCATTTTTTGCTTTCTCCTATAGTCTATCATTCTAGGGACGTTACTTGAGATATGTATTATGGATAGGGATACATGGACACCCGTTACAGCACTTAGATTGCAGTGCACCTTTATGATGTTTGTAGTGTATCATACTATGTTTGTTATGTGCTAACTCTTTGGTTGTAGAGACAAGTCAGGTATGGTTGTAACAACCCGCATATCTATCGATTTTATATTTAAATATTTTATCGTTAGTCGGATGTTAGTCCGAAAAGCTACTTTTTGCATACGGTCAAATTAGGACTCGAGACCACCCCCATTGAGTTCAAAATGACGTTTGCGATCTTTTTGAGTGTAAACTTCGATATGTTTGGAGATAGTGAAATTTTCGTCACTTTTCCCACTTGTGACTTTGGTTGGGACTGCACCTTCTTAACTCAGCCCAACTCCCTCTTCTCTTCATCACTTCATCAAATACTTCAAGCTTCTTCAAAAATGGTGGAGGGAAAGAGAAATTAAAATTCCAAGCTCGAGATCTTTAGTGAATTCAGCATCAAACTCCGACTTCAAGGTGAAGAACATAGATTCAAGCTAGGGGTTGATTCTTGCTTTGCTCTTAAGCTCTCCAACATCAATTTCGTGGAAAAGGTGAGATTTTTAATCTCACATCTCGCCTATAACTGTCATTGGGTTGTTGGAAATGACTTCCTATCACTTTAGCATTAATGTTTGCAACTGGTTTGGATTGAATTGGTGAGAAACTCAAGTTTCAGTGTTGTTTGCAAAATTCTGGCCCTAGGTCGTTCTGCCCTCCTTAGGTCGTCCAGGCTGCTAGCTCGCGTGTTGAAAAGTCTCCACTTTCTTAGGTCGTTGCCGACCTAAAATTCCAAGGCAAACGACTAAGTCACTCGAATTTTGTTAAGTCTTAGGTCGTTGCCGACCTATAATCTCCAGGCAAAACGTTAGGTCGTTGCCGACCTATAATCCCCCAGGCAAAACGTTAGGTCGTTGCCGACCTATAATCCCCCAAGCAAACTTTAGGTCGCTCGCACTGGCTTATCTCGTAGGTCGTCTCCGACCTAAGCTTCTTTTCCATAAGTCGTTCGCGAGTCAAGTGTTAGGTCATCTCCGACCTAACGCCCTCGTCACCTTAGGTCGTAGCTCGTAAGTCGCTCGACCCTGCTAAGTCTTTAAGTCGCTCGAGTTAGGTCGGCCAGTATATCTCGTAGGTCGTCTCCGACCTAAGCTTCTTTTCCATAAGTCGTTCGCGAGTCAAGTGTTAGGTCGTCTCCGACCTAACGCCCTCGTCACCTTAGGTCGTAGCTCGTAAGTCGCTCGACCCTGCTAAGTCTTTAAGTCGCTCGAGTTAGGTCGGCCAATATATCTCGTAGGTCGTCTCCGACTTATCCTCCAGTTAAGTCGTTCGACCCTCTAGGTCGTTCGAGTTAGGTCGTTGGACCATTTACCTTAGGTCACTTGACCTTAAGTCGTAGGTCGTCTCCGACCTATGCCCCACTAAGTCGCATCCCACTTAGGTCGCAGGACTCTGTAAGTCGTAGGTCGTCGCCGACCTTACACTTGGTCTTTTTAGTTCGCGATTTCCTTAGGTCGTATGACCTATTTTTCCTTAGGTCGCTGGACCGCTTGCCTTCACTAGGTCGAACCCCGTATTACTCTGCGTAGGCAATCTCGTCTGAAAAACATTTATCAGAATTTCTACTTTGATGGTTTTGGGATTGACTTCTTTGGACTTTACTCACGTCTTCGAACGTGAATTGATTTGTTCTACAATCGTTTTATGACTTGTCACTTTAAAGATATATGAAGGTTTCAATACTAATAGTAAATATCAAAACTCTTTCATCAAAGCGATTTCAACACTATTTTAAATATCAAAAGTTCGTTTTCTCAAACCGATTTTCAATCTACTAGTATATACAAGCCTTTACTTCACTCGAATGAGAAATCGACTTAAACGACTTAGTAAAACGGGTGGTATGAAACGCTTGCGTTCACTTCGTCGGTTAGCTCTTGGACTTGTTCGATTGAACTCTTTTTGTGACAATTTCCTAGTGAAGATTTACAGCTTGTTCGTAAATATTTAAGTTAAGCAAGTGGTTATGGGACATGAAGCTAAACTCATATATGTACTAGCTTGGTGTGATTGACACTTCCTTATGATCATGACGATCATTTTTGTGATTTAGACTAGCGATTGAGCGATGTCTCTTTGTCTACGTGGGAGACTATACCCCGATCATGTGATGTTTTGCCATCACCTTTCTAGGGTAGCACCCTACGGTCTTCGGGCCATTCCTGTGTGAAAATTTAATGGATAGCTTCCATGAGATAGCTTCTCGTCATGTGTTTACGCGTAGGTGAGTTTTCATGCTCCCATTCATGTGTTAGGCCTCCCCCCTTTTATGTGTTTTCTGGATTTCTGATGATGATTTCTGGAATTTTGTGCTTCACCAATTTTCATGATTTTCATTGATATGATATCAGTCTTTGTGCATTGGTGAATTCATGTGTTATTGACTTGTTATGAATACAAGTTTAGGGTATGATACCCTACCTTATCTTTGAGAAGATTCTTGTGATATTGATTAATCTTTTGTTGATTATCATTTACATACTTATGGTAGTATGTCGTAATAGTTATTTCATGTTCATGTCATGCCATTTACTTTATACCATATTATCTGATATTTATAGTTAGACTGATCCGTTTATTATTTTCTTATAAATAATACTCGGGTCAGACCGAGATGTTACAGGTGCTTCTGCTTGACTTCTCTTCAGGATATTTCTGACTTTTGGCTAACTACATAGATTAGTAGTTTTTGGATGTACACCTTTGAGATATAGACTCTATGTTGTGTACTTATTCTTTTGTATAGCACGTGATGCTATTCTTTTGTATTATCGTGGATCTTTCTGACCACTACTCTGATGTACACTTTCATGTGTTATATATTTATTCATATCTTCTTCCGCCTTTGTGATATGGATGTCTGTGACTGATTTATGTTATGATTATTTCTATGTTTGTTTTCCGAAGATTATATATAGCCACCGTGTGATAGCTTTGTATTTGTATCGGTATGTCGGATTTCCTCCTTAAAAGATATGCATTCTATTCTATCTGACGTATCGGTGCTCGCACAAAGAAGTTACATGGATGGTCGCTCCTCCACAGCCTTATTCTCCGCGCTAATTGACAGCACTACATCGTAATGTTCTTGGTTAGCGTGGGTATAGAGGTGGGGCGTCACAATGGTCGTATACCCTTGTTTCTTACTGTTACCGCCAAAATTGGTCACTAACACTCAAATCCAGTTGAAAGCACCAAACACCAGTCACAGCTCACAGACATAATATATGTAGAGTGTAATTATGTGAAGAACAGTAAAAATTAAAATGAAAGCAGTAAAGGACAATAGATTTTATAGTGGTTCGACTAAGTCTGGCCTACGTCCACTTAGAAGTTTCCTTTTTATTGCTGTAATAATCGATTACGGTTACAAAAATGGCAGAGTAGCCTTAGAAAAGAGAAAGCCAAAGAGCAGAAAGAAAATCCCTTTTCAGAAGCCCTACGTGTTGTATTTATAAGCAAAACCAGGTAGTTGGGCTTCCCAAGTGATACAGGCCCATTAAGACTTCGGCCGAGTTCACACCCTCACCTCAACCGACCCCAAGTCCTCCATAGACCAACCCGAAGTAACCATGGTATTGACCCGAAGTGATATGCTCAGCGACTCGAAGTAACATGACCCACCTTCAAGTGCCGAACCACCCAAATGCCGAGCCACCATCAATGCCGAACTACCCAAATGCCGAGCCACCATCGATGCCGAATCACCCAGATGCCGAGCCACCATCGATGCCGAACCACCCAAATGCCGAGCCATCATCGAGTGCCGAACCACCCAGATGCCAAGCGACATCCTGTGCCAAGCGACTTCCTGTGCCGAGCGACTTAATGTGCCGAGCGACATTCTGTGCCGAGCGACTCCTTGTGCCGAGCGACTCCCTGTGCCGAGCAACTTTTTGTGCCGAGCGACTTCCTATGGAGAGCAACTTCCTATGGAGAGCAACTTCCTGTGCCGAGCGACTTTTGACAAGTGAAGTATGCCGAGCGGCATATGATGAGTGAAGTATGCCGAGCGGCATATGCTGAGTGAAGTATGCCGAGCGACACTTATGACGAGTGACAATGCCGATCGCCCTTACTTCCAGACCAAGCCGTCCATGCCGAACGACCCACAACTTCCAGACCGAACGACATATCCAAGTGGACTTCATCCTTTTAAACTGAATCCATCATATTCCAGCCTCGATAATCATGAAGTTGGTTAGTTTGAATCCGCTTGTTTATGGCCTTGTAAAAAGGCGGGTTAACACTTACTATATTGACTTATATAGTATTTTGAGATTCATTTATCGCTCACACCAGACTGTTGTCTGACTCAAGATTTTATGTTTTGCTTCTTATTATCTCGGGTATCATTAAATGAGTAGACTAGAGAGTAGGTCTAGGTGCACGTGGTGGTAGTATAGAGGACAAGGGGGATGGAGCTTTCTCGTATTATATATGGATATACTATTGCTTATTCTGTTGTGCAACACTGTGGAGCCTAGGTAGTGTTTGCTTTACTATTGAGATAGTTTTATTTGAGTTTAATTCCATTTGTATAAACTCTATTACTATGTTGTATGACTCAGTGGATTCGTGCTTTGATATTTGATTTACTTAGTTATTAATGTTTCTCCTTTTTTATATTTGTGATGATTGTTATAATTTATTCGATACATTGTGAGATATACAACATGTTATGTGATGTTTTATTTCTTTTCAACCCATGGCAATCTTCCTACATCGACCGAGCACTACAACAACGCTTTATTTAGCTATATTATATAGCCATGGTGTTGGACGTTCATCACAGAGGTGCTTCTATGTGATGGTTTTAGGATTTTGATGTGCTGACCATATGACTGATGCATGATGTCAAGGGAGGTTTTGATAAGGATGAGTCAAAGGATATGGTTTATGACGATCCAAAATGGTGAGTTAAATGAGGAGAGCTCTTGAGTGGAACAGTGGATGAGTTTTATTATATACAAATAGAAAATGATAGAACGATGATGGGTTCAGAGAAGTACGCAAAGGGATGGCGGCACTCGAAGGTTTCTGAGAGGTACTCGTACATGTAACATCCCGTATATTTGGACCATTTAAATTGACAATAATCCACACTTGTCAACTTAAATAATACAAAACACAGAACATTATGGGATTATAAGTACATAAATGTAAATGAGAATCAATACAACATCACAGACTCAGAACAGTCACAGAATAATGCAGCGGAAAATACATCGTCATAATAGTAGTTCATGAAGCTACTACAGAAAATACAACAATGTCTCAACATAAAGCGACTGAAAAGAGATACAAGATGTCCAATACATAAGTACATCAAATACTGAAAATAAAATGATATAGATAAAAGCTAAGCCTTCAGCATCTTCAACCAACCTTGACCAGCAACGGAATATCTTCAGACTGACCCGAGCATATGCAAAAGAACACTCGAGTCAGGACTCAAAATCTTATACAGGATAATCAATGCATATAATAAAGTCCATAACTCAAAGGTGAATATAAACATCAGTAAGGGATCGATAAACTACCTACAGAATATGCTAAATAGATAATGTCTAATCCATAAAGTAAGATATCAAAATAGAGTTAAGCAGGGCCCATACACCTCTTAACCTGTTTATTCCCAAAAGCATATACAAGACCGTAGTTTCCCCAAAACCGGAAGTCACCAGAGGGCAATCCATATACTAAAGGTACAAATCAAAATCGTAGTTGTCGCGATAGGATAATTAGTATGACAAGGTACATGAGGCGATACCAACTAGGATACTAGTAGTTGCCTGATCCGGACTGATGTTGGGCATAGCAGCTACCACCCCAACACCGCGAAACAACACTTCCAAATCAAGGGGTGCACCCAAATCGAATCACATAAGTAATAGATAAGGTATCGAAGAAGTGTGTCCGCTAGAGATGGCGATCCTCAATGGCCCGGCGCGGCTCCTGTTTTAGTCATGTCAGGGGTCATCCAAAATCGTTCTCTTTCTTCAGTCAACGCGTTCACCAAAACATCCACTTCATTCTGGATCAACACTTCGCGTATATTAGTTATTAAAGTGGTTTTCGGTATCGACAGAGAGTATGTCCATAATCCGATCCCGGTCTCTTTAATAACTACGTATTAATTACCCAACAGTCAACTTTTTATTAAAGTTAAAACAAATCAAATCCAAAGGTCAAGTTGCAAATTTGACTTCCAAATTTGATATTTCACAATTCGGTTCGTTTCAATTACTAAAATCATATTTCGAAAAGAAATTCTAGTTCAAGCCCTTTAGTTATCAAAATTTTAAGTATTCACGTTAAATCAGCATTTCGCTTATTATATCAATTCAAATTCATGGATTACATGAAATAGTCAATCTTAGTTCAACTTATTAAATCAAGTTTTATTCTTTAAATCCGTATTTACATTCCTAGGTTCATTACTATATCAATTTCATTTACTACGTTCACTTTGTCAAAACTTTGTTTATTCATTTATCAAAACTCGAAATTTAATCTCTTTATCCTCCATCCTATTTACTTCTTAAATCTCATTTCGATTAACTTTGTCAAACACTTTGTTTAATCACATAAATTTACAAATCCGTTTCAATTCATTACATTAATTAGTTCTCATTTATTTCAATTGAATTCATTTCTTTATTCCCACAAATCTAATTTATTTAATTCGATAAAATCCATTTTATCTATTTCAAAACAATTTCATTTATTTAATTCAATAAAATCATTTTATTTATTTCAACCAATTTATTTATTCAATTCAATAAAACCATTTTATTTATTTCAACAAATTTATTTATACAATTCAATAAAATCATTTTATTTATTTCAACAATTTTACTTATATTTACGTTACCAAATTTCAATACAGTTTCCTAAGTTTATTCCATAATTCCAAATAAGTCTCAATTTCAAAACGTTATTTGTTGACCGTTCGGTTTCTTATTTTAATTATCTATCCTAGGCCAATTCACTCAATTGGGTATTTATCATTTCAACCCAATTCTATTTAAATTCAAAATCAAAACATACAAAGGGAACTTGCAGTGTGATAGCAGGGATGGTGTCAAAGTAAATAAACAAGCAATAGCATCCATTTGCAACAATTCAACCATCCAAATAATCCCGAAATAATCGTATTAATTCGCGTTTGTTATTTACGCCAATTAATACAATTATTTCTAGAATCTACTCTATCATTTCAAGTAGATTAAAGATTATAACATTTCAGTTTCACTTGTCGTTCAACTTCAATTACAACAGTTAATTCAATATACGTTCAACAGTCCAAAGTGAAATTTGTCAATTCTACGCGTCAATTAACTTAACAATTTAAGGGTCAATTTAATTAATCAATATTCATCATATAAAGGGGTCAAGTTAACAATCAAAATTCGACATATATAATTCACTTTAAATCGTTAACCAACCTATATCCAATTTTAACTTGCAATCAATTTATCACTTATCGATAATAATTTTACATCCAATTCAACATCACATCGCAATCATTTATCAATTCAAACCTGCATAAGAATATAGTCGTGAAAATTAATTCACCTTTCGTGGATAAGAAATTTGACGACGAAGCACGAAGAAATAAGAACAGAGTCGGTACAGCACGAACAACGAACACTGTAATATCGACAAAAAGAAACGATATTAATACAATGAACATTGTATATAATTTATAAATTTATAAACGCGCTTACCGAAGATGGAGAAAAGAACAAAAGCTGAGAAATCGATGCTACTGCCAAGAAACTCAGTTGGTTGCTTCTGCTCACAACAAACAGAGAAAAGTTGGTTACTATATATATATTTTTTTTTTTTTTATATAATAAGACACACAAGAATCTTGCACCCTGGAACGTGCACTTCTCAACGACTACACACCCACGCCTACACACACGCACACACATTCACGATTAAACACACACGCACACACACTCACGTTCAAACACACACGCACACACACTCACGTTCAAACACACACGCACACACACTCACGTTCAAACACACACGCACACACACTCACGTTCAAACACACACGCACACACACTCACGTTTAAACACACACGCTCACAGGGCTGGAAGACGAGGAGGTGGGACTGGGTGTGCTGGGTGGTTGCTGGTGGGCGGTGCGAAGGCAGTTGGGCTGGGTGGGATCTGGCGGCTGGCAGGGGACTGGTACGGCGGCAGGCGGAGGGCCAAGGGGGTCTGGGTACGGTAGGCGGAGGATCTGGGGTGGCGGTTTTGTGATGTGGGCTGGGAAGAGCAGTGGTAGGCGGTGGCTAATGGGCGGACTGGATCTGGGCGTGGTTGGTGGATGGCTGGTAGGCGGTAGCAGGGAGGGTCGAAGGAGGCAGGCGGTTGGCTGGGAGTTGTAGTCGGTTGTAGGCACGGACTTGCATTTGTCAAGGTGAAGAAAAAAAAAATAGATGGTGGAGGTATGGCATGCGGAGTGGGAAGTGGGATGGTCTGGGAAGCAACTTGATGGGTTTGGTTTCATTTTACTCATTATTGAAATTCACAGTGGAACAAGAAGAAGGAGAAAGAAGATTTTTACCTGAAGAGTTTGTAAATGAATGAAGCAGTGGAATGAACGAAATGGTTTCTTTTATGTTTACCAACCGACTACAGTAATAATTTTGTGTTGAGTTTCCAAAGGTCACACTTATTTCCAACTGTCCATTCCTATTCCCAAGCGTAACTCACACCCTTCGTCTCCCTATTAAATGCCAATTCAGCTGAAATAAATTTTTCTTTTGTAATGGACTGAAAATATTTGGGCTGCGATTTTATTCAACCGGTTCATTTAGAACGGTTAAGAACAACGCGACGATTTTCCAATCTCCGATTTGTCCGAATAAATGTACCGTTTTTATCAGTGCGACGACGCGCTTCCAACGGTACACAGATTATTGCGATACGATGGTTTTATAAAAATTGCATTACGCCGCTTAAATTGTACGTTTTGCAAAATAATATAAACGGAGCAGGCGACGACAGTTTTAGACGAAACGAATTACATAATCTTGATCAGAATAATTTTTACAAGCGGACTGTGTAAAAATATTTGGATTAGGAAGATAAATTTTACGCAGCTTTATATGGACTGATATACAGTAAAACGCGAACGGACTTTACTGTAATATTTTCCAACGAAACTTTTTCTATGTCCATATCTAACTAGACGTATGTCACAAATAAAGTTTGGGCGTAAATTGAGATCGTTTAAAATTTCAATATTTTTATTGAAATGATGAAATAAAAATTTTAAATCGGGTCGGAAATTTAGGGTCGTTACAATCTCCCCCACTCAAGACTTTTCGTCCTCGAAAAGGAACGAGAAGAGTGAAGTAGAAATGAATAAGTAGGAAAGTCAAGATAGATTTCGAGAAATTTGAATAATACCTGAAATTAATAGTTCGGGGTTTGAATCCCGAATACTATCTTCAGTTTCCCACGTGCAATCTCGCTCATCTGTGCTCCACTGTACTTTGACGAGATTTACCGACTTCCTTCTGAGTTGCTTTGTCTCACGATCGACTATCCGAAGTGGCTTTCTCTCAATAGTCAAGTCAGGCTCAATAACTATCTCTTCCAACTGGGCAGTAGGGATGGTCATCGATGGATCGTGTACAACCTTGCGAAGATGTGAGACGTGGAACACGTTGTGCACACCAGCGAACTTTTCTGGTAATGCAACTTTATATGCCAATGTTCCAACTCTTTCTGTAATCTCAAACGGACCAACGAATCTGGGAGCTAGTTTCCCTTTCCTTCCAAATCGAACAATATTCCTCAAAGGCGACACCTTCAGAAATACTTTGTCTCCTACACTGAATTCGAGGTCTCTTCTCCTTTTGTCGGCATAGCTTTTCTGTCTATCCTGTGCCGTCTTTATCTTCTTCCTGATTTCTTCGACCTTTTCAGAAGCTTCCATAATCATTTCTGGTCCAAGCACTAATCGATCTCCCGACTCAATCCAACAAGCTGGCGATTTGCATGGCCGTCCATATAAGGCTTCGAACGGTGCCATACCAATGCTTGCCTGGTTGATAAAGGATAATTAATCCAAATTCAAATATACTTATTCAATTTGAAATTCACATTCTTTACCTGGTAACTATTATTATAAGTGAATTCAACCAAGTGAAGATGGTCTTCCCAAGATCCACCAAAGTCAATAATACAAGCTCGGAGAAGATCTTCCAAAATCTGATTTACCCTCTCAGTTTGACCATCTGTTTGAGGATGATATGCTGTGCTCAGTTTCAGTTTGGTGCCCAAGGTATCTTGAAATGCCTTCCAGAATTTACTGGTGAAAATAGGATCTCGATCGCATACAATACTAGATGGTACACCGTGAAGTTTAACAATTTCCCTCATGTATATCTCGGCCAAACTAGAGGCTGTACGAGTGGTCTTGACTGGAGTAAAGTGAGCGGACTTTGTCAGTCTGTCAAAAATTACCCATATGCTTTCATTACCCTTTCTAGTCTTTGGTAGCCCATCAATAAAATCCATAGAAATTTGCTCCCATTTCCAACCTGGAATCTCTAGCGGTTGGAGCAATCCTGCTGTCTTTCTGTGATCTGCTTTAACTTGTTGGCAAGTGGTGCACCTGCTAACATAGATAGAAATATCGCGCTTCATTCCACTCCACCAATATAGTTTCTTCATATTCTGGTACATTTTGGTAGCACCGGGATGAAATGAAAGCGAAGACTTATGATTTTCTCGCAGCACTTCCTGTCTAAGACCATCGACATTAGGGACACAAATACGATTGTCGATCCTCAAAACTCCATCACTATCGACTTGTGCACCCACTTTGTTGTCGGCATTACTTACTCTACCCATAACTAGTTCCTTCATACGATAGAGCAAAGTGTCTTCATATTGCTTAGCTTTGATGCGATCCAAAAGAGATGGAGAGATACTAAGCTGGAATAACATGCCTTCGATAAGATTGCAACAAGACAATGCTTTGCTGCGGCTCAAAGCATCTGCTACAACATTTGCTTTCCCCGGTGTATAGGTGATGTCGAGGTCGTATGCAGCTAAGAATTCAAGCCATCGGACTTGCCTCTGATTCAAATCCTTCTGAGAAAAGATATACCTCAAAGACTTGTGATCAGTGAATAGTTCGAACTTTGTTCCCAAAAGATGATGCCTCCAAAGTTTCAAAGCAAATACAACAGCAAGAAGCTCAAGATCATGAGTGGCATAGTTCAATTCATGGGTCTTCAACTGACGACCGGCATAAGCAATAACCTTCCCATTTTGCATAAGAACAGCGCCTAAACCTTCTCGGCAAGCATCTGTATAAACAGTCAATCCTTCACTTCCATCGATGACTGCAAGAACTGGGGCTGAAGTTAATTTACTCTTCAACTCATTGAAAGCTGACTCGCACTTCTCACTCCAAATAAACTTAACATCCTTCCGAGTTAAAGCAGTAAGTGGGGCAGAGATCCGGGCAAAGTGCTCAATAAATCTGCGATAATATCCAGCTAGGCCCAAGAAACTACGGATATCTGTAGGAGTTTTAGGGGTCTCCCAATCCTGTAGATTAATTGATATAAATTAGCGAGAGATAAGATTATTTGAATAGAATTTCGAATATGATAAAACTTACATTGATTATGGCAATCTTAGCTGGATCGACTGAAATGCCATTCTCAGAAACAATATGGCCAAGGAATCTCACTTCATCTCGCCAGAAATGGCATTTAGAAAACTTGGCTTTAAGCTGATGGTTTCTGAGAGTTTCAAGAACATAGCGAAGATGTGCCTTATGCTCTTCCTTGTCCTTAGAGAAGACAAGAATATCATCAATAAATACAAGAACGAACTTGTTAAGAACATCACGGAAGACTCGATTCATCAAGTCGACGAAGTAAGCAGGTGCGTTGGTCAAACCGAATGGCATAACCAACCATTCATAGAATCCATTCTCGGTCCGGAAAGCTGTCTTATGGATACTATCTTCCGCTATTCTGAGTTGGTGGAACCCAGTGGCTAGATCGAGTTGTGAGAAAACTTTAGCACCATGAAGCTGGTCGAATAAATCGTTGATGCGAGGCATCGGATATCGATTTTTGAGAGTGCGCTTGCTGAGCTCTCTATAGTCAACACACATGCGAAGAGATCCATCTGATTTGGTGACAAATACAACTGCAGCGCCCCATTCGGAACAACTTCTTCTAATCAAGCCCTTAGCAAATAGGTCCTCAATTTGAGTTTTAAGTTCAGCCTTTTCTTTAGGGGCCATCCTTCGGTGCGGGAGAACTACGGGCGTAGCTCCAGGAATTAGATCAATACGGAAATCTATTTCCCGTTTAGGCGGGAGAGAGCTGACTTCGCCAAATACATCGGGAAATGACTGAACTATAGGTGTGGTGACAAGATCATCGGGAGGAGCATCAAGAGAGAAGATGAAGCTTCCGGCATATTTCTGAGGTGATTTGCATTTAATGACGAGTGGTAAGCCTTGGTCGCTTACTAAAGAAACTGATCGGGATTTGCAAGAGATGACAGCATCGAATTTGCTTAACCAATCAGCTCCAAGAAGAAGGTCGAATGCTTGAAATCCAAGCACATAGAAATCCCAAGTAAATCGAGAAAAATCATACATCAAAGTAACATCTTTGCAAATACTTCGGAGGTTAGCAGGTCCTCCGATGGGATTTGAGACACATAAAAAAAGTAGTGGCAAGAGTGGACTCTATCTTGAGCTTGTTACAAATGTCAACAGATATAAAGCTATGAGAGGCACCAGTATCGAATAATACTCTAACAGGTGTAGCATGTAAATGAAATATACTACGCAAAGTACCTTGGTCATCCTGAGCGGGTGGTGCAGGTGTGGTGACAGCAAATACTCCAGAGGGTGTACCACGCTTGTATAGTGGGCAGTCTTTCTTGAAATGACCTGGCTGTAGGCATACATGGCATAAGTCTTTCCTAGTCGTAGAAGGTGGTGGAATAGCAGCTCCGGTAGATGGACAGCTATTAGCATAATGGCCCTTCTTATCGCACTTGAAGCATGTGATATTAGCAAGATCGATAGGGCTTTTCTGAGCATATCCCAATCCTGTAGTCTTCTGCCAAGCTTTCTTTTGTTGATCAAAGTTCATCTTCCTCTTCCCGGGCTGGCTAGAAGAGGGCTGAGTAGGAGCAGCCTTGGCAGTGGATCCCTTAGGCTTCGCCTCATATCTAAGAGCAAAATCAATAAGCTCTGTGAAAGTGGAGCGAATGTGTCCGGTAAGCAGGTCATAAAATTCTGGTCTAGCTCCCAAAATGAATTTCTCATTCTTCAAAAGTGGTGTATCTATCAAACCCGGTCCAAACTTGGAGAGTTCATTAAATTTCCTCTCATACTCAGAAATAGTCATACTGCCTTGCTTAAGATCCATGAAAGCTCTATAAAGTTGGGTTTTCCCAGCAGCTGGCATCCATTGTGCCGAGAAGGTATCCCTAATCAAAGATAGACAAGATGAATAACATTTCAAAGATAGAAGGAAGAATTTTAAACCACTAGAATCCAACTACTCATACCTAAACTGGGCCCAAGTGATGGTGTCCTCCTCGATACGAGAAGTAACGGATTCCCACCAATCTTGTGCGGCATCTTGGAGTTGCCAAGCAGCAAGCTGACGCTTCTGAGCATCAGTAATTTCCAGTCCAGAAAATATCTTCTCCAAACTCTTAAGCCATTGCTGAGCCTCTATGATGTTCTCGGATCCAGAAAATTTAGTACCTCCCAGTTGTGAATACTCCTTGCTAAGAGTAGTGAATTTGACAGGAGCTGGAGCGGCAGGTGCAGCCTGGGCAGGACCATTGCCTCTTCCACCTCTAACATTTCTTCTGGTACTCATCCTGAAATACCAAAAGAGATTTAGAACCAAAGATAAGATAATAGAATGCTAAGAAAACTAATCAACGAATCAAAGGGGTTTGAATTTTTCCGAAAGGATTTGGATATTGAATTGATTCTCCTCATCCTAGAGTATTGCTACTCTATCTCTAATGAGTTTCTTTATAATCACGAACTAAGGTCTTTAGGAAAACCTGGCTCTGATACCAACTGTAACATCCCGTATATTTGGACCATTTAAATTGACAATAATCCACACTTGTCAACTTAAATAATACAAAACACAGAACATTATGGGATTATAAGTACATAAATGTAAATGAGAATCAATACAACATCACAGACTCAGAACAGTCACAGAATAATGCAGCGGAAAATACATCGTCATAATAGTAGTTCATGAAGCTACTACAGAAAATACAACAATGTCTCAACATAAAGCGACTGAAAAGAGATACAAGATGTCCAATACATAAGTACATCAAATACTGAAAATAAAATGATATAGATAAAAGCTAAGCCTTCAGCATCTTCAACCAACCTTGACCAGCAACGGAATATCTTCAGACTGACCCGAGCATATGCAAAAGAACACTCGAGTCAGGACTCAAAATCTTATACAGGATAATCAATGCATATAATAAAGTCCATAACTCAAAGGTGAATATAAACATCAGTAAGGGATCGATAAACTACCTACAGAATATGCTAAATAGATAATGTCTAATCCATAAAGTAAGATATCAAAATAGAGTTAAGCAGGGCCCATACACCTCTTAACCTGTTTATTCCCAAAAGCATATACAAGACCGTAGTTTCCCCAAAACCGGAAGTCACCAGAGGGCAATCCATATACTAAAGGTACAAATCAAAATCGTAGTTGTCGCGATAGGATAATTAGTATGACAAGGTACATGAGGCGATACCAACTAGGATACTAGTAGTTGCCTGATCCGGACTGATGTTGGGCATAGCAGCTACCACCCCAACACCGCGAAACAACACTTCCAAATCAAGGGGTGCACCCAAATCGAATCACATAAGTAATAGATAAGGTATCGAAGAAGTGTGTCCGCTAGAGATGGCGATCCTCAATGGCCCGGCGCGGCTCCTGTTTTAGTCATGTCAGGGGTCATCCAAAATCGTTCTCTTTCTTCAGTCAACGCGTTCACCAAAACATCCACTTCATTCTGGATCAACACTTCGCGTATATTAGTTATTAAAGTGGTTTTCGGTATCGACAGAGAGTATGTCCATAATCCGATCCCGGTCTCTTTAATAACTACGTATTAATTACCCAACAGTCAACTTTTTATTAAAGTTAAAACAAAACAAATCCAAAGGTCAAGTTGCAAATTTGACTTCCAAATTTGATATTTCACAATTCGGTTCGTTTCAATTACTAAAATCATATTTCGAAAAGAAATTCTAGTTCAAGCCCTTTAGTTATCAAAATTTTAAGTATTCACGTTAAATCAGCATTTCGCTTATTATATCAATTCAAATTCATGGATTACATGAAATAGTCAATCTTAGTTCAACTTATTAAATCAAGTTTTATTCTTTAAATCCGTATTTACATTCCTAGGTTCATTACTATATCAATTTCATTTACTACGTTCACTTTGTCAAAACTTTGTTTATTCATTTATCAAAACTCGAAATTTAATCTCTTTATCCTCCATCCTATTTACTTCTTAAATCTCATTTCGATTAACTTTGTCAAACACTTTGTTTAATCACATAAATTTACAAATCCGTTTCAATTCATTACATTAATTAGTTCTCATTTATTTCAATTGAATTCATTTCTTTATTCCCACAAATCTAATTTATTTAATTCGATAAAATCCATTTTATCTATTTCAAAACAATTTCATTTATTTAATTCAATAAAATCATTTTATTTATTTCAACCAATTTATTTATTCAATTCAATAAAACCATTTTATTTATTTCAAAAAATTTATTTATACAATTCAATAAAATCATTTTATTTATTTCAACAATTTTACTTATATTTACGTTACCAAATTTCAATACAGTTTCCTAAGTTTATTCCATAATTCCAAATAAGTCTCAATTTCAAAACGTTATTTGTTGACCGTTCGGTTTCTTATTTTAATTATCTATCCTAGGCCAATTCACTCAATTGGGTATTTATCATTTCAACCCAATTCTATTTAAATTCAAAATCAAAACATACAAAGGGAACTTGCAGTGTGATAGCAGGGATGGTGTCAAAGTAAATAAACAAGCAATAGCATCCATTTGCAACAATTCAACCATCCAAATAATCCCGAAATAATCGTATTAATTCGCGTTTGTTATTTACGCCAATTAATACAATTATTTCTAGAATCTACTCTATCATTTCAAGTAGATTAAAGATTATAACATTTCAGTTTCACTTGTCGTTCAACTTCAATTACAACAGTTAATTCAATATACGTTCAACAGTCCAAAGTGAAATTTGTCAATTCTACGCGTCAATTAACTTAACAATTTAAGGGTCAATTTAATTAATCAATATTCATCATATAAAGGGGTCAAGTTAACAATCAAAATTCGACATATATAATTCACTTTAAATCGTTAACCAACCTATATCCAATTTTAACTTGCAATCAATTTATCACTTATCGATAATAATTTTACATCCAATTCAACATCACATCGCAATCATTTATCAATTCAAACCTGCATAAGAATATAGTCGTGAAAATTAATTCACCTTTCGTGGATAAGAAATTTGACGACGAAGCACGAAGAAATAAGAACAGAGTCGGTACAGCACGAACAACGAACACTGTAATATCGACAAAAAGAAACGATATTAATACAATGAACATTGTATATAATTTATAAATTTATAAACGCGCTTACCGAAGATGGAGAAAAGAACAAAAGCTGAGAAATCGATGCTACTGCCAAGAAACTCAGTTGGTTGCTTCTGCTCACAACAAACAGAGAAAAGTTGGTTACTATATATATTTTTTTTTTTTTTTTTATATAATAAGACACACAAGAATCTTGCACCCTGGAACGTGCACTTCTCAACGACTACACACCCACGCCTACACACACGCACACACATTCACGATTAAACACACACGCACACACACTCACGTTCAAACACACACGCACACACACTCACGTTCAAACACACACGCACACACACTCACGTTCAAACACACACGCACACACACTCACGTTCAAACACACATGCACACACACTCACGTTTAAACACACACGCTCACAGGGCTGGAAGACGAGGAGGTGGGACTGGGTGTGCTGGGTGGTTGCTGGTGGGCGGTGCGAAGGCAGTTGGGCTGGGTGGGATCTGGCGGCTGGCAGGGGACTGGTACGGCGGCAGGCGGAGGGCCAAGGGGGTCTGGGTACGGTAGGCGGAGGATCTGGGGTGGCGGTTTTGTGACGTGGGCTGGGAAGAGCAGTGGTAGGCGGTGGCTAATGGGCGGACTGGATCTGGGCGTGGTTGGTGGATGGCTGGTAGGCGGTAGCAGGGAGGGTCGAAGGAGGCAGGCGGTTGGCTGGGAGTTGTAGTCGGTTGTAGGCACGGACTTGCATTTGTCAAGGTGAAGAAAAAAAAAATAGATGGTGGAGGTATGGCATGCGGAGTGGGAAGTGGGATGGTCTGGGAAGCAACTTGATGGGTTTGGTTTCATTTTACTCATTATTGAAATTCACAGTGGAACAAGAAGAAGGAGAAAGAAGATTTTTACCTGAAGAGTTTGTAAATGAATGAAGCAGTGGAATGAACGAAATGGTTTCTTTTATGTTTACCAACCGACTACAGTAATAATTTTGTGTTGAGTTTCCAAAGGTCACACTTATTTCCAACTGTCCATTCCTATTCCCAAGCGTAACTCACACCCTTCGTCTCCCTATTAAATGTCAATTCAGCTGAAATAAATTTTTCTTTTGTAATGGACTGAAAATATTTGGGCTGCGATTTTATTCAACCGGTTCATTTAGAACGGTTAAGAACAACGCGACGATTTTCCAATCTCCGATTTGTCCGAATAAATGTACCGTTTTTATCAGTGCGACGACGCGCTTCCAACGGTACACAGATTATTGCGATACGATGGTTTTATAAAAATTGCATTACGCCGCTTAAATTGTACGTTTTGCAAAATAATATAAACGGAGCAGGCGACGACAGTTTTAGACGAAACGAATTACATAATCTTGATCAGAATAATTTTTACAAGCGGACTGTGTAAAAATATTTGGATTAGGAAGATAAATTTTACGCAGCTTTATATGGACTGATATACAGTAAAACGCGAACGGACTTTACTGTAATATTTTCCAACGAAACTTTTTCTATGTCCATATCTAACTAGACGTATGTCACAAATAAAGTTTGGGCGTAAATTGAGATCGTTTAAAATTTCAATATTTTTATTGAAATGATGAAATAAAATTTTTAAATCGGGTCGGAAATTTAGGGTCGTTACAGTACAACAGGGGTACGTGGGGACGCCCACCTAGATTTTTGTGGGATCTGGATCCTTTTGCGGATGGATTACCCATGACCTTATATGGATGGTCTAATCCTTGACCGTATAGAGTGGTGGGAGATGAGTACCAAGAAACCAAGACATTTCCATTGGTCTTTGGCTTATGTGGATGCCAGTCGAGCCGTCTTATATTTGAAGCACATTGAGGTACAGTGAGGATTACTTTATGGATGCTCTGTTTTATATGGTTTCTTTTCTTGTTGTCTATCACTTTAGGGATGTCACATGATGTAGGTACTATGGATGTTGTTACATGGACATTCGACATTGTACTTAGGATGCAGTACACATTTATGATGATAATAGAGTAGCATAATATAAATATTATATGCTAACTCTTTGGATGCAGGCACAAGTCAGGTATGCTTCTTATACCATTTGTTCCTTACTATATTGTCTTATATAGTACCTTGAGATTTCTTATCACTCACACCACACTATTGTCTAACTCAAGGGTTTATGCTTCGTTTTTTATTATCTCGGGTACTCTTAAGTGAGTAGACTAGATAGTAGGGTGTTACGTGGTGGCTATGCAAAGGACGAGCAAAAGTGTAGTTTTCTATTATTGTATATGGACTTACTATAGCTTATTCCGCTGTGTGACACTATGGATCCTAGAGAGTGCCTGCTTTATTATGAGAAAATTATATTTGAGTTTATTTCCACATATATAAACTCTATTACTATCTCGTATAACCTTGTGGATCTATTCTTTGATATCTGGACCACTTACTTATTACCGTCTCTCTTGTATTATATCTATTATGCTTATTATATTGTATTCAATGCGCTATGAGATATACGACATGTTCTGTGATTGTTTTATTTACTTAATAATCCTTGGCTATTGTCCTGCATCAGTTGGGTACAGTTACAGCGCACTATACAAGTATATTAGGTACAGGAAGTGTAGGGAGGTCATCACATTTAGAATCGAATCTTAGGCTGCATAGTAAACATAATTTGATGTTGTGATCCAATCGAGATAAAGAAGGAGTTACCGTCCTAGACAGGATCGATAGTGTATATATATACAGGAGAGAGAATGTACTAGTTATATATTTTGGTTTTCAAAACTATATAATAGTGTATATAGTATATAAGTCGCATGCATACACAAGCACCATTGATGTAGTTTTCTTTATGATAGACCAATCATTCTTGTTACAAATCATTCTTTTTTCTAGAGTTGAGGAGGAAGGAGCAGGCTCGAGGGCTGCTAACCCTAACTTGCAAGTTATGTTCAATGCAAAAATGGTAAACATGTTGCAAGATGCCCAAATAACTGCTTATAATGTTGCTGTAGGAGGTGGTGCTTGAGTACATTCGACAAGAGCTCTTTTTATGGTAAGGCCTACTATTTATCCTATTTATTTTCACTTTGGATATCATATAGGACAGTCTATTATCACATGCTATGATAGGTTCGCTGATATCATTTGTTGCATGGCTAGCTATTTGATCTGTTTGATGGTTGACCATTCTTTGATTTATTTAGGGATTTCAATGGTAAAATTCCTCAATAGGGAAGAGTGTAACGACCTTTATCATATGTATCAGAAGGTTATATAATAATATAATTTAAATCATATGAGGTTGTATGACTCTAATTTCGAAAAATGATTATTATGGACATTTTCCACTTTTAGAATTTTTTTCGGATAGTTTAAACTCAAAAATTCTTGTAAAGCCAATAAGCTTTTATAAGTATTAAACTAGCGTCTGAAATCACTTCCATTTTTTCTCTTTCCGTACAATGGTCATAATAGGAAAATAGACTAGCCATTTAAGAGATATGTCCATTTTAATTTTAGACCGCTACTGACCGGATTAAAGGGTAATTAGTTAAGCCCAAATTTCAGCCCACTGGCCTATTTTCGGATTAATGCCTAATAGGAGATGATGGGACAAAATTAATCAGTTTTCCCATTTCCTAAAGCAAGTCTCCATTAACCTAGATTTCATCAAAAAGCCCCTCTTTTCTATAATAATTCTAGTCTAAACCATCATTACAAGAGTAATTAGCAAAGGGGATTGTGGATCTATATTTTGACTGCTTTTGAATTCATTTTCTTGGTGTCCATTTGGGATTTGAATGAATGATCTGTAATTTTAGGTATTAGGCGAGTTATTTGATATCTGTCACTATTCTATGCATGTTTATATAGTTAAAAATGATGATAATGTTAAAACATTTTTAAATTCTAGTCTAGAATTGATAACGGGTCTACAAATGTTGTATGGATTTTAGTGATTGATGTTTTCCATTACTTGTAATGTTTTGATATATTTGTTAATGATTTTAGTGTAGTTAGGATATAGTTGTCAATTTAAACAAAATGAGGCCAAAAGTGCTCAAAATTGAATGCAACTTGGATATGTTGTTAAGGGAAATGTTTACACCAAAAGTTAGCACAAACACCTAATTAATTTAAAGAGAATAGACGAAGAAATTAAAAGGAAAACAAGTAAACACAGCATGCAACAATTTACTGTGGTTTGACTAAATGTTGGCCTACATCTACTTAAGCTTTGTTAATGATTTCTTCCAAGTTTTACAAGTGAGATTTTATGGATCGGTTGTCATGGATCGATGATGATCCAAGGAATTGTTATAACAGTATAGAAATTTAAAATATAGAAAAAATGAATCCCGAAATGGTTTCTTTCATCTCCTATTTATGAATGATGATCAACCGATTTATCTCCACCATGTTCTCCCTATGTTCTCTACGTCCTGAAGAAGGCTTCCTAAAGAGAGCGTGGTCAAAATAGCAAGTAGTTTCATAAGTTGATACTGATCTGAGTCTTGGTTCACTGTTCCTTAGTTTGTTGAAGTCATAGGTAGGGATCAATGATGAACCATGGCTCTTAGTTTGTACCGCTTGCAATTGTCCTCAACCCTTTTATGGTTTAAAACGCTTTGCGATTTTCTATAAGAAGCATTGTTTGGTACCGACCTGAGGTCTTGGTTCGATACCGATCCAAGACTTGATTTAGGATTTTGGTATCTTGGCTTTGGCTATCTAAAGCACTTTGGCATATATGTTAACTTCATATGTTCTTTGCATTTTTATAGGTATATCTTTGAACTTCACTTGAGATTTGAATTCTGGAGTTATTGTTCGGGATCTTTGGTTTGCTATCTGACCACTCGACCATTTTGACTCATCCAGGTATGGCTTGGTCACAAAGCTGGATAACAAGATGTTCTTTGGATTAAGACAAATCATTGACCAAAACTTTGTTCTTGAAATGTTGCCTTCTATTTTCCAAATTACTTTTACAAAGCAGCGTATCTTTTCTGAATTATTACATCACTTCGAGTAGTCTTGAATTCATGCCTATTAGGTAGTACAAGAGTGGAAGCACTTCGCTCGAGTTCGTCATTCTAAATTTGGAAGGTCTTTGACAATCTTTTATCTTAATTGACCAGTTAGGATTTCTTCACTTAGAACTTCATCTGAGTTTGCATTGCATTTTACATTATCTTTCATCATCATTTTAATTTTCATTATTTTCTTACATCTTGGACTGGTATCGATCTGAGATGTTAGCGTTTGTACCTGAACCTTAGGCTATTTTGGTTGATCGTTTGATACTTAAGCTAGTTAACTTCCTTATTACCTCTTGACTTAATCATTTTTCTTACTCACTTGCTTTCGAACTCAAGTCCTCCATTGCCAAAGCTCATTCCAGACTTCGCCCTTAACTTCGAACCGCCGTATTGCATCATTACCATCGATCATCCCTGCCGTCACTACAGCTTGCTGCCCTCGGATTTACATCTCCCTTTTCCAATTTGATTTTACTTTAGATTTCAATAAATCTTTGGACTTGACTTGTTTTAAACTGATTTAGGTGGGTAGCGGTTTCACTTGAGATGGTTCGTCAACGACAAGAGATGGTTCATTATCGATCGTCGCCTAAATTGCATCTCCTACCTCTTTGGATTGACACCAATCCAACACTTGGGAGATTTTTTGAAAAGAAAATTGTAAAATGAACATTGCCTTGAAATTTTTGGGTTTATCCCATAGCGAACATGTGAACTTCCTAGGCACGACCTGAGTTGGTGTTTTCTATAGCTTGCATGGGGTTGACTTCGAATCATGCCTGATACAAACCTAGGAATTTTAATTGACCACACAATTTTTCACACATTTGGTATAATTTTTTTACCAACGATAAAGAGAGGGCGGAATGGAACTTTAATGCGACTTTATTCGATTAGTGGTCAACAGTTCTGATTCATTGGAATGGTTTTAAATAACGATCACATTGAGCGCACTCCAATAGTAGAACAGGCTATTTATTAATCTTTGTTTTTATAATCAAATACTACACTCCGGTGTCCCTACAAAGAGAAATCTTATGTCGTTCTATACAATGTTTTTATAGTTGTAGAGCATATGATAGCAAACTAAATTTGAAGCACGGTTCCATCATGTGACGGTTCTCGTTTGCTAGCACATGCATGCTATCTATACAGAGCATTCGCATTCATAGTGCCCAAGACACTGGACACATAGTGTACGGATTGAATTACATATCTTTTCCCCAGTTAATGTATAGCATCTGATCATCCAATACACTATAAAACAATGTAAAATCAACCATAGGTACATAAATTTAATAAATTGAAATAAATAAGACAAGGGTAAAAATGTAAATTTTGCAGAAGTTGTAATATGACCATGAAACTATTACATTGGTTCGTACCTAAATTATGATCAATTTCAATATATAATATGATGAAAATAGAGATTGAACGAAGAAGTTATGGGCGTTTGAAGTTTTCAAGTTTAAAATAATTCAATTCGAATTCGAATTCAAATAAATAAATTTGAATTTTAAATTTCAAAAATTAACTGAGATTAGACTTAAGGGTTAAGTAGCATTAAAGTTAACAATAATGTTAAAATTAATTAAGGAATGAAATTAGTTAAGGAATGAAATTAATTAAGAAACAATAAAAAAAATAAACGCTCCAAAATAAAGGGGTGTAGTCGACCATGCGACCCAACCAGTCGACCGCTTATGGTCTATCGGTGCATGTGGGGTAGTCGACCGTTACTTAGGGGTGGTGGTTAAGGTTTTGAGGTGATGAATGTACCAGATTTTTCTACTTTTAACCTACTTTCATCCTACGGTTTTGGAGCATATCAACCTCTATAAATAGATCCTAGACCCCTCACTTTTATTCACAAATATTTTAGGAGCATCAGCGAAGCTCAATTAGTTCAACTTTTCTTAGATTTAGAAAACTCCATTAGGGATTCAAATAAGAAATCCTATATTCTCATCTTTGTTTATTATTTAATTTTTAAACATCTTCTCCTCCAACCTTTCTGAAACTAATATATATATACAAATCCCGTTTTGTATATATAAAAAAGAAGAGAGTTGAAGGAGATTATATGAGCATGTCAAATCCAAAAGAGAAGCAAAGCTAAGGACCAACTATGAGTGGAAATCTTAGCATTTTTATTTTAGTAATTGATTAGTATATTATGTATTTGAATATGCCTTAGGGGTTTTGGGTTTACGAAAATAAAACAAAATAAAACCCCCAAAACTCCTATAATTCAAAATGTCAATTCTTGTTGGAATTCTCAATTGTTTACATTAAATTATGAGAATATGTAGTTTTTGCATTTTTTGGTGATTTCAATTTCTATTCCACTTCTCTTTCATTCCAATTTGATTATGAAGTTTCAATTGAGGAATAAAGTGTAAAGTATGAACTTATTTGTAATTTACACCGTTTATTTCGTATGAAATAAAAGAGAAATTACATCTTTTAATTCATTGTAAGAGAGGGGTTGAATAGGAGCTGAAACCAATTGCAATTTCTATTTTGAGATTATTCCATTGATTTGATGTGTTAAGTGGAGTACAAATATTTATTATGTACAAGTCTATTTATTACAATTTTTGGATATGAATATTAAATTCTTTGTTAAGGATATTGAAATTCCTTGTTATAAATATTGGAAATTTGGCGGTGTTGGTAATTTGGAAAAAGAACTTGTATTATTGTTGTTAAAAAGGAATTGAAATTTTACGTTAGTTAGGGCATAATCTCCGCAAACATAGAAAATAGTAAGTGTGAACTTATTTATATATTAATTATCGTAAATTGTTTATAATTATAACGTATTAATCGCGTAGTTAATTAGGTAATTATTGTCATTAATTCCTCCTTAGGAAAGTAATTGATTGTTAAGGCAAAATAAGAAGGAATTCTTATACATCCTAATTAATGGATACGGTGAGGTGTGTATTATATATTAATGTTGTTGAAAATATGACTAAGTCATAAGGATATAACCTATGCTTAGTAACTATGGAAGATGCGAGGTTAGTCTCAGTTCTTTGGGGTAAATCTGTCCAGCTAATCTGGCTACCAGTTCCTATGAATGGTCGGACTAATGTGAAACGTCTCCATGGGTATGGGTCATAATACAAAACTTTCTCTAGTATTTTGAGGTATTGAGTAGTTGTTTGAGGCCGCCTCTATCCCTAAGTGGAGTATTAAATGGTTGGGATTGGGTTTAGGCATTCTTAAGGATATTTCGAAAATGTCCGCTTCAATAGGAAGTATTAAGTGTCTGAAGAGATTTCTGTACAATGTCAGCTAGGTAGATACCTATCTGGAGTTCGCCTTGGGAATATGTGGATGCCCACCTCAATTAAGGTCTTAAATGGTCAGAGCCTACCCATTTTCCATTAAAAGGTATTAAGTGGCTTGGTATCTATCTCTCGCATTTTTAGACATTTATGACGTTGATCACTACACCAAAACAGTTATTTGGCAACACTTTTTTTTTCATTTGGCGACACTTATATGGGTTGCATTTTAGTCTTGCTAATAAGTGTCGCTATCCAATATAAGTGTTACTGAAAATAAAAATTTACACTTTTAAATACAGCGACACTTATTTTCGTTGTAAGCCTTGGTTTAATTGGAGTTAATTGGAATATACTAGGGCAAAATTGTAATTGAATAACATATCACGCTTAACCCTACCTGCGCTTATCCCTGGCCGCATTTTCCCCAAATCGTTTCCCTACTCTCCGTCTACAACATAACTCTAAATCTAACTATTTTGCCACTTTTTCCCCGTAAATGACTAATTCCTTTTTACCCCAAACCAAGCAACTCCTTTTCTCAAATCCTTCCCCAATTTGAGATCGATGACCCAAATTTATGCCTCATTCATTGTTCACTCCTGGCAAGTAATGCCCTTCCCCATTCACTGATCGTTTTGCTGATTTCAATCCTTTAACAATTTCATCTCCCAGATCGTGCCATTTAAGCTCCTCTCTCAATTCTATGTTACTATGTCGTTTATGACGTGTTCCAAGTAACTGATAAGGTAAGGTATCACACCTTGAATATTCAGAATTTAAGTTGTAAAAGTGGCAACGATTTAACAATTTTTGTGTCATTTTCCATAAGAAGCTTTTCAACCTTTGTTTCTCAACTATTTTTGGCACCTATATCTATCTAAAATGTGTATAGGAATGATGAGATTGCTTATTCAAGTAAGACTGATATTTATCTTTCCTTTTCATAGATCAAATGAGAAACTGTTTAGCCATAAATTACTGTGCATGCTTTGCGTTATCTGGATTTTAGAAATTAATAGTGATTTTGTGGATTTGCATTTTTATTATACATTCATGTTTTCCTATATAATTATATGCTAGCAAAGTAGTATGTTACCACCAATTTTTGTAAGGCAGATTACTATAATGCTTAAGTTACCTCATGAATAACTTTTGCAAAGAAAATCATAGTTTGTTTTCATGCTTGACTAGACGATGTTTATTGTATTTCATCTTGGTTTTAATATGCCTGCTAATTTTATGTCCATTTTCGCCGTTTATTCTTTTAAATATAAAGTATACAATAAGTTCTATAATTTTTAATTTTATATATAAGAAGAAATTGGATTTTCATTTTGGTGATATAAGAAAAATTCATAAATATTATAAGATATGCGGGATGGACGAATTTTGAATAATGCATTAGATTACTAGCACATTTTTGTTGATTTCCAATTTTGAGTATTTAGCAGTTTTACCAAAACCTATATGTCAGTTTATGTTATTCCTACTAAACACGTGTTTATAGACCCTCCAAATATATTGTATTTTACCTAATTTATATTGTTTACTACCTTCATTTGTTTCCATATTGTGGCTTGATTTGTAGAATTTACTTATAAGACATGGAATGCATTTTCTTTCCTTTTATGCCATAAGAAGTAGAATTCATGGCCTAATAATAACTAGCTGAATTACCTAAATCTTTCCGTTTTGTTGTAATCAAACCTCTACTTCTCGCAACTCCGTATGTTTCAGGTACTCGACTATTTCACTGATTTTACAGTTGTAAGGATCATACAATAGTATAGTTGTGCATAATGATATCTCAGTTCATCTAGATCGAATTAATCAATTGAATAATCGGTTCTCTATTGGGACAATGATTTATGTGTACATCTTGATTTCTCTAGAACTAATCATCAGTTCAGCCACTGTTAGTTACGTCGGGGTTTTTTCTAAAAATTTTAAAACATTCAAATTAGTTTTAATGTCACATGTTATTAAATAAATAGAGAAAATTTTAATACTTTTGAATTTGGGAATTTATTATCCACATAGTTATAGGGGATTAATATTTTTTTATATTTGTCTTTTGGATCCAAACTTAGACTTTGTTCTTAATATGTTTTTATTCATTTTCCCTAATTAAAATTGATAACTTAGTGGATAGCATGGTTTGCTTTGAAAAATGTGTACTGTTTTTTTAGAATCATTATGAGTCAAAGCCATTATTCAGATCTTTCACTTTCTTTAAAAGCAAACATGGAAATCTAAAGGTGCATGTACAAATTATTTTCTCTTTCTATATGCTTAAAATAAAGTGAGTAATGGAAGTAAAATAGGGAAAAACATTATGTTTTTTGATTTTTAAATGGGCCTGTTCTACTAAATTTTGTTGTTATTTTAGCTTTAGTTTTTGGATTTTTCCCGTACATATCCATGGTTGTTAGTCATGAATTTATTTTATTGTTTTTCTTAGAACTACTATATTTTTAGATAAGTGGATTGATGGAAATCTACAACACCAAAAACCTCCTTTTTCTATATTAAGCTTGATAGGGTTTGCGTGGAGTTGCTTATTCTATTTGATTTTTGATTCTTATTATAGGTATTTTACTCCATTTAGTAGATTAACAAGATAATGAGGATGACCTCTTTCTTCTTAGTACAAGTGAGTTACGTATATGTCTAAAAATAGTCGCATTAAATTTAGATTTTGTAGTATACAAAGTCATGTCCTTTTCTCATATTTGTTCCCTATGTTATGTTAGCTGAATTTCTATTTGAAATAATATATCTAATACAAATGTTTTGGCTATTAGATACATTAAGCAAAGCCTTGGTATCATGGTACCAAACAGGGATGAGGAGTGTGGTGATTGGGCACTTCTTATACATGTTCATTTTCTTTATGTTTAGTAATTTAATATTAAAATTCATATTTGTAAATAATTCAAGGTTTCATGTATTGTAAAAATAAACTATTATCGATATGATTATAGAAGACTAGACAGCACTGTCAATTTTTTTATCACGTGCAACAGATTAAAATAAAAAAGATGACGCTAATAAGTTGTTAGTGACTATTCAACTTGCAGATTATATTTAAGTAAGATCAGTGGAAAAAGTTCTCAAATTGAATTCATGGGTTCACAACATGTAAAATAACATATATCTTATGACATCTAGCCTTCACTTATAATAGAGATTTTGAAATGGGCGGTTGTTAGGTTGTTGTTTAACAAACTTTTAAAGAACGCAAGAAATGTACACATCCATTAATGCAAGTGAGGACAAAGGCGTATATTGATTAGATGGTTCGTGTGCAATGGTTGAGCGTTAACAGTGTACCAAGTTTCAAAACTAAATGGAAGAAACATTGTATTTTATGTGGAGGCGACAACTTGTGAACAAATTCATTCATTTGCGAAGGAGGAACGTTTTTTTAGTAAGAAATAAAAAGTGGTATGATTAAATTTGGTTTTTTTAGTAAGAAATAAAAAGTTAATTTTAACTTTGTTTTAATTTATTGTTTAGTTAATGTTGATTAAATTTGGTTTTAACAGTGATGAAATGGAGCTGTATTGCAGTATGATGTTCTGGGGAAATTGTGGTAGGCAGTAGTGGGAAATGGTGGAGGCAATTGGTGAATGGATGGTTGTTCAATTTCGGGTGATGGTTTTGGAAATTTCAAGTAGATGAACTGTTTGTTGTTTCAGAGGTGGTAGGGGCTCAAACAGGTGGTTTAAGGGCTCGAACAGGTGATGGTGATTGTCAAAGGGAGGATGCAGTGCCTGTGGTGGTGATTGTCAGAGGGAAGATGTATTGAAATGGTTGATATGAAGATGTATTGAAATGGTTGATATGAAGATGTATTGAAATGGTTCGAACAGGTCAGATGAATAGATGGTTGATATGAAGATGTATTGAACAGGTGAACAGGTGTTCAATTTATTTATGTACTGTTGTGATGGATTCAGTTTGGAGATGAGCAAACAGTGGTGATGGACAAACAGTTATGATGTTATTGCAAACAATGGTGATGGACAAACAGTGGTGCACTGTTGTATCAGTGGTGCACTGTTGTAAGATTGAAATTGCAGTGTATGATGAATATGAAGTGGTTGATATGAAGTGTATGTAAGATTAAAGTGGGAATGATGAATGATGAGTTGTGAATGATGAAGTTGAAGTCAGTAAGGAGTAGTCAGTGGCAATTGAAGTTGTGAATGATGAAGGTGGTCAGTTAAGTGAGTGGGAAGTAGGGGATGATGTTGTAGTTGAAGGTGGAGAGGTAATGAAGTGTGGACAAGTTGTGGATGATCGGGTTTGGTTTGGAGATGGTGAAGACTGGCTGAACTAGTGCAGAGTGGTAGTAGGAGGAGCACTGTTGAGTGGTAGCAAGATGTTGAGTGGTAGCAAGAGTGGTAGCAACGTTGATTTGTAGCAAGATGAAATAAAAGGCAGTGTATTGAAGGGAAGAAGGAGGTGGAAATGATATGGTGATATGTGATGATAGTGGTCAAGTTTGACAGTGGCACTGATGTTTGACAGATGAAGGGTGTGTGGTCTGTGCAGGCTTTGGTTTGCAGCAGTTCAAAATTCTTTTTTTGTAACAAAAGAAGAAAATGTAGATGTAAAAGATGTAAAAGACGTAAAAGCAAATGTATATGAAGTAGTTGACATTGTTATGAAGTAGTTGACTATGAAATTTATGTTGTTATTTGATCATGAATATTGTAAATTTTGGATTCCTATTGAATGTAGTATAATAATGCATATCATGTTAGTTATTAATTGTTTATTAATGTTAAAATAATTGACTATATTGAGAATGAAAATATTTCAGCGTTATAAGCGTTGGCAATTAAAATTTACCAACGCTTATAAGCGTCAGCATAGAAAATTAAACAATGTTGGATGGTTAATTTGCCAACGTTTATAAGCGTTTCTAAATAATATACACCAACGTTTATAAGCGTTGGCGAATACAACCTTCCAACGCTTATTAGCGTTGGGAAACTAAACTCCCCAACGCTTATAAGCGTTGGCAATAAATTGCGACGCCCCTACAGCGACGCTAATAAGCGTTGCTGAAACTGTTTGCGACAGTTATACTCGTTGGGAATCACCTGTTTTGGTGTAGTGGAATATGGATTATAGGTTATGGGATTGAGAAACCCGCTTCAGGAATGGAAGGTATCAAGTGGGTTTTTGATGGCCCGCTACCTTTCCTTATATTAAGCATTAAGGGTTTCAAAATACGTAAGTCATATTCTCATTTTGGAATATATTGCCCAATTACTGAAATAGTAAGACTCGAGGTTTTTAATCAACAGAAACTTGTCGTTCTGACTCCCTCCTCGTTACAACACGGGTTAGAGAAGGAGTTGATGATGCTTGAAGATGGTGAGAGTGAAGCATATGACAGTCAATATCTATCTTTTCATGTTATTTTCTATTGTACCCATAAAATGTATTTTTGGAACAAAATGATGTAACATTTGTTATTGACATTATCTTATGTTTTGTGACATTTGAAATGGTTTGAAATAAATGGGTACTATTATTGCTATTATGTTTTGTTCCTTCTGCTGTGAGATCTAAAAGAATAGATAGATAACTCCGCATTGTTTTTCTTTTTACCAACCATCAATCGGATTTGGAATGTGTCTATGTTTTAATGGGCCTTTTCGGGGTTCAAATTTAGGCATGTTCCGGGGCAGGTTGTTACATGTGACGCCCCACCTCTATGCTCATAATAACAAAGAGTATTAAAAGAAATACTGTCTATTATTACGAAGAATAAGGCTGGATAGGAGCGACCATCCATAATTGGCCTTACACTAATATTGGTTATCTCGACAGGAGTGGTATATACTTTTTATTTTTCATCTATTATTTATTTACTCCCATCGACACTCCCAATACTAGTATAAAACAAACTACAATGGTTCATAATAGTTTAGGACATTAGATATAACAATAACACAGATAATATAAATGCGGAACACAGATAAAAACAAAAGTCTCATATATATATAACTGATGTCAGTTAATACATAGTTGACACAATACATATGATACAACTACAACTGTCGACTCTAGAAGTTATATATACAAGTACATTATCGACTAATATATTTGAATACATATCGTTCTATACAATGACACGACTACTACAAAGTGACACTGACAACTTCAGAAGATATGAAAAGTCTTCAAATCCCGAACAGCAACTCAAAGAAGGAAATCTACTACCTGAAATAACTCGGGTCTGACCCGAGTATTACATTCAAAAGAAAATAATACCCAGGTCAGTCTAATTCAAACTCAGCTATTAGTGCATAGTAGCAATTAATAATCAGATAGTCAAATAGACGACAGTCATAGAAATCTCGTATATCCAACTCTCGATACGAGAATTGGATAACGGCATATATAACACTAAATAGTGTTAAACAATAAATCAGCAGATTTAAATCATCAACAGAGATAATTAAACAATTTATCAAATCGACTAAATCAATTTAAAACAATTGAAATTGTCACTTTAAAACCATCAAAAACTCGATTGGCTGTCGTACACGCACGCGTGTACGGCCTCGCCACGTTAAAAGGTGTGGCTGCAGTACACGCGCGCGTGTACCGCCTCGCCAACACATACAAACAGGTGCAGCTACAATGACAACAAGTATGACAGGGAGGCATACATGCACCAGAGATGAAACCCAAACAACAACCTCAAGTGGTAGTTCTAATCAAAGAACAGCATGAACAAAGTACATAAAACAGTGAGACAGTGACTCAATATAAATGTACGAGTAGTCAAGCATCAGCACAGACCAGACCCAAAGGATATGGTTCAATGCCAAAGAAATATAGAACCTGTGCATATATATATATATATACACAAGAAGCCTACAGGTAAAACTAGTGAAGCAGCTACCACAAAATGGAACAAGGGATAGTACAGCCTCGACATCAAAGAAGTAGGCCCAAAATGCATGAAGACATCAGAATGAAGTTAAATGGTTATGTGGTCTGCCACCATGCCAAGTAACATGTACAGAGCATCCAATCAATGTGACACCAGAACTACAAAAGCATAGGGGCATGTATTCAGGTACATGAAGACACAGTGAAACCAATATGGCAACACAACTACTGAAATGAAGGCTCCAAAACGACTGTCTACAAGAATTATTTCAAATGGAATACAACTGCAACCATGATCAAGTGAACACAGATATCTAACGGTGTCAAGTAAAGATCAAAGTCAGATTCAAGTGACGAACAATAACAAGAGCATGTCAAAGTTAGGTTAGAATGTAACTTAAATGAACAAGTGACAGTGCAACATAGTAGCCAAGGCCGAAGTGGGAAGGAACCCAATGCAATTATAGTAGATGCACCCTAGTAATGCAGAACTGCACTTAATCAAATGTAAAACTGCGACTACAAGGGTATAGTAATCAGATGAACAATGAAGTGCAACTGACAATGCAAGCTACAGGTTGAACTTGAGTGCAATGGAAACAACTACACCAATCCTAATAGGAGCATATGCAAGGAATCAGTTTCAACATAAGCTCAAATGCAAATGCAATATGAAGACTGTTTGGGATAAAGACTGCCATACCAAAAGGTAAGCGTACAACAAAAGGGAACAAGTATCAGACTATCAAATGTGCAAGAATATCTAGAGTGAATACAACAAGCACTCAAATTGTCAAGTGCAGATGTGAACCAGGAATAACAATGGTACAACCTATACATGTATTGTGAAAACAACTACACCAATCAAGTTGAGCCAAAACCAACTATCAACTAAATTTTCAACTAAAACAGATAGCCGAACCCAGGCAGTGTTCACACCCACGATCCATGAAATCAGGTGAACCAGTCAATGATATCGCAACAACATAAGCAAGCAATTCATGGAACCGCAGTATCAATGTCAATATATAAGAAAACTGTAATTGTAGACTCGCTGATACATGCATACACACATACAATTGTATATATGCACATATATATAAAGTCATATCTAATTAGTCAAGCAAACAATCAAACACAATTTCAGATGCCGTGATGACCAAGACAGCAACCACGATAATCGAACAACTCGAAATTGACATCGTGATGACCAAGGAATCATCGTCACAGCAGGGTCAAAATGAGTTCAAAATTATGAAACAACCGTCTCAACTCAAACTGCAGTAAAAAGGGCAATTCAATGCCGAAGCAAAAGTGATGGCCAAAGCCAACAAAGCACAGTGAAGTGAAGTCGAGAGTATCACTTAAATCAAACAGCCCAAAAATCACAATTTTAAACAAGACAGAAATCATCATTAACAACTAAAGTCGAACGAAATAAGCACAGTCGAAATTCTCATAACAACAGCGCTTATCAACATCGAACGAAAACCAAATGCCAAGATAGATAATATCGAATCAAAGATCGAATTGCAGAAGCATCATAACGAGAAGGAATTAGATGTGAGCAATTTAAAATTACTCACCTGAGATTCGACGAGCGCAACCACACGATCGCAAGCAGATAAGCAACAGCGACGTCGAAGTCACAGATCGACAATATCAAGGACCATACGTTTCCAGTGAACTGAACGAACGAGACCAAGCCCTAATTTTCAAGTCAAAGATCGAATCAATCGTCACCGGCGCCTTTGAATTTAACGAGCCTTAATTTGGAGACGACGAGGAAGAACGAAACTCGTGGCCGCCATTTTTTTCTCGTTCGATTGATTACTTTAGGGTTCGAATGAATGAGGAGAGGGGCGGGTACGTGTTTTATCAGAGAAAAACGTGGTATAGGTATGGGCTGGTATGGAGAAGGTATGGGTTAAGTATGTTGTTATTTTATTTATAAAGCCCGCAAAATTCTTTTAACGAATTACAAAAGAATTTTCAACTCGATCAAAACTTCAGCTGAATTAAGCAAACAATTTAAGCGTCACATTGACGATAGTTAATTGTTATAAAATCTCGGGTTGTTACAGACTCCCCTCCTTATAAAAATTGCGTCCACGCAATCATAGGGAATAAATGGATAAAAGGTAACAACCAAAAGAGCATGGCAATGTCGAATGTATAAGCAAAGCAAGTGTCAGCGGGGAAGTATCAGATAAGAAATCAAAAGGTTCGACTGCTTCAAATCAAAAGAATCAACATCGAGGGAATCACGGATCAAAATCAGACGACTATTCCAGCAACTAAAAGAGAAGGAAAAACAGAGCAGAAATCCCATACAGAGCCCGAATTGAATGTGAGTAAATCAAATTACTCACCTGAATCGCCAGAGAAAAAGACGAAGCTCAAATATCAAAAATCGCAAATATTCAATCATCAAAAACGATAATTGAATTTTCAAATCGCAAATATTTACTTATCTCAAACGATAATTAGAAGACAAATCAAATATCTAATTATCTCAAACGATAGTCAGAAAACAAATATTCAATTATCAAAACGATAATCAAATTTCTCAAATCAACAAATATTCGATTATCACAAGCGATAATCAAATTTCAAATTCAACAAATATTCGATTATCACAAAACGATAATCAAATTTCAAATCAACCAATATTTAATTATCTAAAGCGATAATTAAATTTCAAATTCAACAAATATTCGATTATCAAAAGCGATAATCAAATTTCTCAAATCAATAAATATTCGATTATCACAAGCGATAATCAAATTTCAAATTCAACAAATATTCGATTATCACAAAACGATAATCAAATTTCAAATCAACCAATATTTAATTATCTAAAGCGATAATTAAATTTCAAATTCAACAAATATTCGATTATCAAAAGCGATAATCAAATTTCTCAAATCAATAAATATTCGATTATCACAAGCGATAATCAAATTTCAAATTCAACAAATATTCGATTATCACAAAACGATAATCAAATTTCAAATCAACCAATATTTAATTATCTAAAGCGATAATTAAATTTCAAATTCAACAAATATTCGATTATCAAAAGCGATAATCAGAACTCATATCAACAAATATCTAATTATCACAAGCGATAATTAGAAACAACAAATATCTGATTATCAAAAACGATAATCAGAACTCATATCAACAAGTATCTAATTATCACAAGCGATAATTAGAAACAACAAATATCTGATTATCAAAAACGATAATCAGAACTCATATCAACAAATATCTAATTATCACAAGCGATAATTAGAAACAACAAATATCTGATTATCAAAAACGATAATCAGAACTCATATCAACAAATATCTAATTATCACAAGCGATAATTAGAAACAACAAATATCTGATTATCAAAAACAATAATCAGAACTCATATCAACAAATATCTAATTATCACAAGCGATAATTAGAAACAACAAATATCTGATTATCAAAAACGATAATCAGAACTCATATCAACAAATATCTAATTATCACAAGCGATAATTAGAAACAACAAATATCTGATTATCAAAAACGATAATCAGAACTCATATCAACAAATATCTAATTATCACAAGCGATAATTAGAAACAACAAATATCTGATTATCAAAAACGATAATCAGAACTCATATCAACAAATATCCAATTACCTGCAGATAATTGGAAGCAACAAATATCTAGAAATCAATTAAGAAGACTAGAAAATCAACATAAAAGCTTGGATCGATCCCATCAGATGGCGAGTTTTTAATTCGCCGCACGTGCAACAACATATGGCCGAAGCCTACCAAGTACTCAACATAATTTTGGCGCCCAACAAATGACCCGAAGGTCCAACATATGACCCGAAGGTCTAGTACTGGTATTTGACCCGAAGGTCCAACATATGACCCGAAGGTCCAACATAGTGGCTCGAAAGCACACGAAAACATCAAAGATTTCAATTAACGAGTCCGGAATTAACCAAAATAGTAAACGCACATGTCCCATAACCACGAGTTTTACTAAATTGTTTAATTCTCTTCATCGTTTCCTTGAAAGTGTAGAATCATCAAAACAACAGATATTCAATTAACGAGTCCGGAATTAACCGAAATAGTAAAAGTGTGGTTCCATACTCCGCACTTTTGCTAAATCGTTTAAATCACTTCATCGTTTCCTTGAAAGTGCAAAATTGTGTATTTTGCAAAATTACATTTCACATTCTCAAACGGACAAGTCCGGAATTAAGCGAATCAGTAAAAGAAAGGGGTCATAGTCCTCGATTTTGCTGAAACGTTTAAATCGCTTTCTCATTCTTTTGAAAACGCAAACTGCTAAAATTTTATAAAACAATTTTCATTTCAAAACGATTTTCCAATCACGTGATTAAAGCAGCAATATTAGTAACAATTTCGATAAGGAAATTGTACTTCTCAAAATACCGTAAAAACGGTCACAAATCAGTATTGCGGAATAACCGCTTGAAAATCCACTTTTAAAACATGACGGTTACTGAAGCCAAAGCGACAGTATTTTTAAAACGTCAAAATCACATCAAAACAATTTACATCAAAATGTAATATCAGTGAATTTTCATTCATCAAAACGCCACAAAACACCGTGCTTCAAAATATAGCATTGGTGTAAAAATCCCGTTATAAGAATAACGGCAACAAAATACGTTTCATAACCAAGCATCGGTTCAACGTAAAATAAATGCAATAACGTGCAATTCAAATTTTTATTTATTTATTTATTTTGCACGTACTACAGAATGAACAAAGAAATCATTCGAAGGTATCGTTAATGAAGATAATTCAAAACAGCAAAATCTAATCAATAAATGATTAGTACAAAAGAAAGCCAGCGGAAATTTCAACAAAAATCATATATCTGCAATTTCTTCGAATCCTCAATTCGGATTCGAAGTTCTCAAAGAAATAAAATAATTACAGCTATGTAAACAACAAATGAAATTCATATCAATTTCGTATTTTGATTTTTAAATCAAAAAGATTATCAGTTGTACTCAGCGAAGACAGTTTCACTGTTTCCGCTGCGCACTCTGATAAACAGAACACAATTCAATCAAATCAACAAAACACAGTTTCACTTTTATTTTTAAATAAAGGTATTTAAAAATTTCATCAAAATTTCAAAACTTTAGTTTTGACTCAAATTACAGATAAAACATCGACCAATAGTTGTAACATATGTTCCACCCAAGTTATGTTTTATATTATGTCCATAAACCCCAAGCTCTGATACCAACTGTGACGCCCCACCTCTATGCTCATAATAACAAAGAGTATTAAAAGAAATACTGTCTATTATTACGAAGAATAAGGCTGGATAGGAGCGACCATCCATAATTGGCCTTACACTAATATTGGTTATCTCGACAGGAGTGGTATATACTTTTTATTTTTCATCTATTATTTATTTACTCCCATCGACACTTCCAATACTAGTATAAAACGAACTACAATGGTTCATAATAGTTTAGGACATTAGATATAACAATAACACAGATAATATAAATGCGGAACATAGATAAAAACAAAAGTCTCATATATATATAATTGATGTCAGTTAATACATAGTTGACACAATACATATGATACAACTACAACTGTCGACTCTAGAAGTTATATATACAAGTACATTATCGACTAATATATTTGAATACATATCGTTCTATACAATGACACGACTACTACAAAGTGACACTGACAACTTCAGAAGATATGAAAAGTCTTCAAATCCCGAACAGCAACTCAAAGAAGGAAATCTACTACCTGAAATAACTCGGGTCTGACCCGAGTATTACATTCAAAAGAAAATAATACCCAGGTCAGTCTAATTCAAACTCAGTTATTAGTGCATAGTAGCAATTAATAATCAGATAGTCAAATAGACGACAGTCACAGAAATCTCGTATATCCAACTCTCGATACGAGAATTGGATAACGGCATATATAACACTAAATAGTGTTAAACAATAAATCAGCAGATTTAAATCATCAACAGAGATAATTAAACAATTTATCAAATCGACTAAATCAATTTAAAACAATTGAAATTGTCACTTTAAAACCATCAAAAACTCGATTGGCTGTCGTACACGCACGCGTGTACGGCCTCGCCACGTTAAAAGGTGTGGTTGCAGTACACGCGCGCGTGTACCGCCTCGCCAACACATACAAACAGGTGCAGCTACAATGACAACAAGTATGACAGGGAGGCATACATGCACCAGAGATGAAACCCAAACAACAACCTCAAGTGGTAGTTCTAATCAAAGAACAGCATGAACAAAGTACATAAAACAGTGAGACAGTGACTCAATATAAATGTACGAGTAGTCAAGCATCAGCACAGACCAGACCCAAAGGATCTGGTTCAATGCCAAAGAAATATAGAACCTGTGCATATATATATATACACAAGAAGCCTACAGGTAAAACTAGTGAAGCAGCTACCACAAAATGGAACAAGGGATAGTACAGCCTCGACATCAAAGAAGTAGGCCCAAAATGCATGAAGACATCAGAATGAAGTTAAATGGTTATGTGGTCTGCCACCATGCCAAGTAACATGTACAGAGCACCCAATCAATGTGACACCAGAACTACAAAAGCATAGGGGCATGTATTCAGGTACATGAAGACACAGTGAAACCAATATGGCAACACAACTACTGAAATGAAGGCTCCAAAACGACTGTCTACAAGAATTAGTTCAAATGGAATACAACTGCAACCATGATCAAGTGAACACAGATATCTAACGGTGTCAAGTAAAGATCAAAGTCAGATTCAAGTGACGAACAATAACAAGAGCATGTCAAAGTTAGGTTAGAATGTAACTCAAATGAACAAGTGACAGTGCAACATAGTAGCCAAGGCCGAAGTGGGAAGGAACCCAATGCAATTATAGTAGATGCACCCTAGTAATGCAGAACTGCACTTAATCAAATGTAAAACTGCGACTACAAGGGTATAGTAATCAGATGAACAATGAAGTGCAACTGACAATGCAAGCTACAGGTTGAACTTGAGTGCAATGGAAACAACTACACCAATCCTAACAGGAGCATATGCAAGGAATCAGTTTCAACATAAGCTCAAATGCAAATGCAATATGAAGACTGTTTGGGATAAAGACTGCCATACCAAAAGGTAAGCGTACAACAAAAGGGAACAAGTATCAGACTATCAAATGTGCAAGAATATCTAGAGTGAATACAACAAGCACTCAAATTGTCAAGTGCAGATGTGAACCAGGAATAACAATGGTACAACCTATACATGTATTGTGAAAACAACTACACCAATCAAGTTGAGCCAAAACCAACTATCAACTAAATTTTCAACTAAAACAGATAGCCGAAGCCAGGCAGTGTTCACACCCGCGAGCCATGAAATCAGGTGAACCAGTCAATGATATCGCAACAACATAAGCAAGCAATTCATGGAACCGCAGTATCAATGTCAATATATAAGAAAACTGTAATTGTAGACTCGCTGATACATGCATACACACATACAATTGTATATATGCACATATATATAAAGTCATATCTAATTAGTCAAGCAAACAATCAAACACAATTTCAGATGCCGTGATGACCAAGACAGCAACCACGATAATCGAACAACTCGAAATTGACATCGTGATGACCAAGGAATCATCGTCACAGCAGGGTCAAAATGAGTTCAAAATTATGAAACAACCGTCTCAACTCAAACTGCAGTAAAAAGGGCAATTCAATGCCGAAGCAAAAGTGATGGCCAAAGCCAACAAAGCACACTGAAGTGAAGTCGAGAGTATCACTTAAATCAAACAGCCCAAAAATCACAATTTTAAACAAGACAGAAATCATCATTAACAACTAAAGTCGAACGAAATAAGCACAGTCGAAATTCTCATAACAACAGCGCTTATCAACATCGAACGAAAACCAAATGCCAAGATAGATAATATCGAATCAAAGATCGAATTGCAGAAGCATCATAACGAGAAGGAATTAGATGTGAGCAATTTAAAATTACTCACCTGAGATTCGACGAGCGCAACCACACGATCGCAAGCAGATAAGCAACAGCGACGTCGAAGTCACAGATCGACAATATCAAGGACCATACGTTTCCAATGAACTGAACGAACGAGACCAAGCCCTAATTTTCAAGTCAAAGATCGAATCAATCGTCACCGGCGCCTTTGAATTTAACGAGCCTTAATTTGGAGACGACGAGGAAGAACGAAACTCGTGGCCGCCATTTTTTTCTCGTTCGATTGATTACTTTAGGGTTCGAATGAATGAGGAGAGGGGCGGGTACGTGTTTTATCAGAGAAAAACGTGGTATAGGTATGGGCTGGTATGGAGAAGGTATGGGTTAAGTATGTTGTTATTTTATTTATAAAGCCCGCAAAATTCTTTTAACGAATTACAAAAGAATTTTCAACTCGATCAAAACTTCAGCTGAATTAAGCAAACAATTTAAGCGTCACATTGACGATAGTTAATTGTTATAAAATCTCGGGTTGTTACATTACATTTGGTTTAAGAGCTTAGGTTATCTGATCAAGTGGGAAAAGTATATGTATGAGTGGTATACTTGTTATTTTGAATAGGTTTTTAAAAAGGTTTTACTATGAATATATATATATATATATAATTATTTTGGTTATATGCCTAACTATACAAATTCCAACTATCGAAGTAGTTGTGACCATATTCTAAAAGGATGGACAAAGTAGTTATGCGTTGGACAAATAAATAGATTTAAATCTATCCTCTTACTCCGTTTACTTATGGTGTGGAGATTATATCATAAGAAGTGGAATAAGAAGAACATGACCGAAATGTAGAAGGAAAGGCTGTAACTTTAAAAATTGGTAAATAGAAAACATAGAAGGAAAGGTTGTAACTTTAAAATTTTAATAGACAATGAATGTGGAATACGTGAGGAGTTACAAGAAATTGAATAGATTAATAAAACCATTAAGGTAATTATGAAAAGATAAGGAAGAAGTTAAATTGGTAAAGTTTGAATAAGTAAATAAATATCTTTTGGAAACGACCATTGGCATAATAACCATTTAATACAAACCAAGTGACATTTATGCAAATATTAAATGAAAATGTTAGGTATTAATTAAATATTATAAGGTAGAATATTGGTAAAAATTCAGAAGTGAGGTATAAAGAAGGAATGAAACAATCTTCCATAAGAAGGTGTACATTAATTACCAGAAGAAAATAACCATATTTTTATGAGGACTGAGTAGAAAGTTCATAGGAAAGAACAATTAAAACCAATTTTTAAATCCTACCCAATGAGGAAGAATTTTAATAAAGAGGTTTTTGAAAACTCCTTGTATGTTTTGAAAGAGCTTTTCAAAAGATTATCAGGTGAAGATCTTATGTATTTGAAATTTTTGGATAGAAGGTGATTTTAGACAACTTTGGAAATATACTACCATTTGTAAAAAGTTTGGAAAGAGGATGGTGGTGAAACATTTTAAAAACAAAGTGGTGGATGATTTTTAATTTTTAATTTAATGACTTGACAAGTTGAAAATAAGAGGGAGAAGGTTTTCATTTGTTGACTTATCAATTTAAAATTTATTGAATTAAAAGTATTCAACTTTTGGATTCTTTATTTTTGGATTCTTCTATTTTTATACGATTTCTTCTAATTTATAAATTTGGTTGTTCTTTTCCTTTAAATTCTTTTTAAAAAAGGGTATATAAATGGAAATGACGCATGATTGGAATAGGAAAGTAGAAAGTAAAGGGATAAGAATGTCTGATAAGATAGGTAGGAGAGACCTTCCTGTATAAATGAATATGGAGAATAGTAGCTAAAATTTAGGTAGTAATAGAATTGGAAATTTTAGTCCAATGATAAATAATATTGGAGAGGAGTAATAGGAATAAGATAGAAAGTTATCTTTGTCTACTCCATTTTTCAATCGTTAATTTTTTTTTAAAAAGGTATCTTTGACAATTTAATTTGGATGGTACTTAATAAATGAGTTGGATATTTTTGTCGTTAAGGAAAAGCATCTATGTAAAGATGAGAATTTTATATATACGTTTTTCCTATTTGAATTTAGAACTTTTTGAATAAGAAAATTATTAGAATTGCAAAAGGTTTTAAGAGTTCTAAATAAAATTATAAGAAGTGTTTGATTAAATGTTAGTATATTTTGAGTAATAAAGCAATAGGCGTTGATGTATAAGTTAAAATAATATAATTGTCTTATAACCAGAAAATCTTTGAAATGATAAATCTAGTGTAACACCCTTTATTTTAATTAACATTATCTAGGAGATTTAACTAGATAAAGTAAATAGAATAATGTGATGATTAGAATGATAAGAGAATTGAGATTTGAAAATAATAAAGGTCGTACCTTAACCAAATAAATCTATAAGCTTGTTTTATAAATTAAACACATATTTGAATAAGGAAAGGGTAATATAGAAATAAATAAGACTTCATAACCTTTAAGCCATTATTCCATTCTATTGATGTTTTCATAAATCAAAACAATCAAAGAGTTCAAGCAAGGCTGGCCATTAACTACCACCTAAATCATGAAAATCTAGTAGGGATTCAAGGAGGAAAGCTAGGAAGATTTAAAAGCAAGATTGAAATCTCTATCCATTATCAAACCAAGGTGAATAATGATATATACCATCTCATATTGTTTTATTTTGATCGATTTAAATTCGGGTTTAAGATTTAAAACCAAATGCATGAATGATGATGATGTGCCATGATTAATGTTTACCATGTTTTTATTTAAATGATGAGTTATGAAAACTTTACATAGCAAATTAACACGGTTTTAACAGTAAAGTCATAGTAAATGACTTCCAAATGATATGATTTTCAACTATGTTGTTTAAAACATTATTTTGGAGATGGGTTATATATTTAGGAACCAAAGTGATAGGAATTTATTATAAATTCCCTAAGGTTAAATAGGAATAAATTTGGATTTAATTTATTAATGATGATTAAATGTGGGTTTTGGACAAAAATATTTTATATGTCAAAAGAAATATAATTTTGTAATTAATGTGAATTTTTGGGATTTTTCCTATGTAATTTTGAATGAAGGAGAAGTATTTATGCTAAAGTATGCATATAAAAGTTTAATTAACTATGGTTAGTAATTAATTATTTGAAATAATGTTCTGGACCTTGGAATTAAAGTGCGGTAGTTTCTCGGTAAAGAAAATTGATAAAGTTTTGCTAGCCATTAAGCTTTTGACAAATTATTGAGGTTTGGTGAAAAGAAACAATTTTTTATAGTAATATTGCAGTTTTTAAGTTATTTACAACTCTTGTAACGACCCGGAATTTTGGACCATTCGCATCCATTATAAGTGTATAGGTAGACACTCATGCCGGAGTTGAATTGCTCAAAATACCGCGTTGTTAATTTAAATTTGGCAAAACTGAACATATACAGTAAATAAATAATCACAGATCACAGACACAGAGTAATAAATGCAGCGGAAATAAAAGAGATAGTAGTTCATGAAGCTACTATATGAATATATAAAATACATCAGAGTTTACAACAGAAGAGTAATTCGATACATCAGATACAAATCAGAATACATCACTGGAATCATCGAATACTGAAAGCAGAATAGATGGCTGGATCTTCAAGCAAAGCTCCAACTCCAAAGGTGAGTCTCGAATACTGGTACACTCAGTCTGACCCGAGCGTAAAGCAAAACACAAGACACTCGAGTCAGGATTAACATTCTTATATTAATAAATCCAACTCAAGTGAAATAGCAATTTGAAATACAAGTAACTTAAAGGATGTTTGGAATAACCATCCTTCAAGGATCCGTTAAACTATCTACTAGGTAGTAATATACGCTAAGTAGATAATGTCTATCAGTAATGTAAAGATATCAAAATAGCGTTAAGTCATGGCCCATTCCACCCTTAACACATTTTTATTCCCAAAAGCATATACAAGACCGTAGTTTCCCCAAAACCGGAAGTCACCAGAGGGCAATCCATATACTAAAGGTACAAATCAAAATCGTAGTGGTCGCGCATAAATGGAATACAAGTATGACAAGGCACATGAGGCAATACCCAAGGTAGTGATACTACCGTTCGCCTGATCCGGACTGGTGAGAACGCAACGCCGCAGCGCCCGCAACACCGTGAAACAACACTCCCAAAATCAAGGGTGCACCAATCGACAACAAGTATAAGTAGTTCGAAGAAGTGTGTCCACTTGAGGTAGCTAATCCTCCATTGGCCCGGCACAGCTCCTGTTTTAGTCATTTCCAATTTGACACAAGTGTCAAGGCTATCCATCATCGTTCTCTTTCTTCAGTCAACACGTACATCATTCCAACCACTTCGTTCTGGATCATCACTCCGCGTATAGTTATTAAAGTGGTTTCGGTTTAGATAGAGAGTATATCCATTACCGATCCCGGTCTCTTTAATAACTTTCGTAATTATTACACCGATTGGTCGTTTATATATTTCAAAACCAAATCAAATTCAATTCAATTAGAATTCGTAAATCAACATTTCATTTGTCTTTCAAAACCAATTTCCAATAATTTACGTTTCAAAACTTCCAAATTATCATTTCAAAATCTTATAATTCAATTTCAATCTTTATATTGAAAACAATTCAAATATTGATTCAAGTTCGCACAAAAGTTTCATTCCGAAATCATTTAAATTAATTTAATTTAACATTCAAATCTGTGACGACCCGCTCTTCACGACCCTCGAAAATCGACACAAAATACTCAATAGTATAATATGCCGACGATCGAATGCCGGAAAAGACAGATTGTAGAAGAATAAGAAAGTAGATAGAAGAAGAAAGAACTAAACAAAATCAGAACCTCACAGTCGCAGCGGATAAAATATAATATATAGAACAGATCTTTACACAAATGAAAACTATATCTGTTTATATACAATACATCATCATCAGAGTATGTCATAATACAATCATCAATATCCAGTCAATCAGTCAATACAACAATCACAGCAGCGGAATAATACAAGTACGAGAAATACGTCTCGGACTCCAGCTCCTCTCCTGAGCTCCATAGCAACCTATCCTGTAATATACTCGGTCTGACCCGAGCATTATAATAAAATAACACCCGAGTCAGTCTGGAATACCAGCGCATCATAAATACACCCAATTGATTATTAAAGTTTCAAAAATCCTTTGAAAACAAAAGCATCTCGTAAGACCACGCCACAAATAAACATGTCGGGTTTTTACCTTACGATAGCTAAAACACTTTTATATTAAAATTCTCTGATATTATAATAGTGTCTATAGAAAGTAAAATAGAATCTAGCTGAAATGCTTGCATCTCACATTTCAACAATAGTTGGGCACAATCAAAACCGTACAGGCACGTAGGGAGAATGGATTTCCAACGAATGACTAGGCACTGGGGTACCACCTGTCACAGTACGTGGCCTAGATCACAGTACCGAGGAGTACGCCCGCTCCCCTGCAACACAAAGCCGGAATCATCCCTTACTGGATAATTCCAAGTAAAATCACCCCATGGTTGGGATCAGCAACCGCACCACTAAGCCGAAATAAAAAGGGACATATAGACAGGGATGACCTTACTCTCAAGTGGGGGCTACCCACGAAGCCTTGCTGCATAACCCCTGATTTTCAGTCATTCCCGGTTGATGAGGCTCGAGGCTAAACGATACCTTTATAGCACAAATCCCTTAGAATGCCCATCGTCCACCTGACGATGTCACGAAAGCATTCGTCCATACAAGTCCGTCCCGGGTCCGAACGGAACCGAAGGCACTACCCCTACTACATCCATTTTGGAAATATCCTCAGGATTAGTAGCGACTAGCCCTTGCACTTCACTGCTCCATCTTCGACTCCGAAATCGTTTTCGCGAAACGTACAAACCGGATCGAAGTGGTTTTCGAGTCTCCAGACCTAGAATCCCGATATACGGAAACTCGATCCCGGTCTCTTCGAAACGATCGCGCATTTGGCCAATATTGATAGTCGGTGATTTAACTATCAATTAATGTTCACTAACATCCATACACATCCATCACACAATAAATAATCTCCATATTATTTATTTTCTTATAATATCTTTCAAAGAGATATTTTCACATTTTCACAACTCATTTGAAAACAATTTCCACTCTTCCTTTACAAGGTAAATCTTTTACCCTTTATTCCCATCGGGAATAACCAAGTATAAAACAATTTGCATTTAAAACAGTTAAAAATACTTTATACTGAAATATACTTTAAAATATGAAAATTTCTTCTATTTATTTACTCAAAATATAAATTTAAAATATGTGAAGAAAACTAGTTATTAACACATAAACTTTGATTTAAAAATAAGGGTTTTAGTTTAACTAAATTCAAAATAGCGTTATAAGAAGAAAAATGCTAATTTTAACAACTTAAGCTAAAACCAACTTTTAAATAAATCTATTTGTAAAAATAATTGCTAATATACTCCCAAATTATTATGGTATTAAAAATTATTAATTTATTTCTTAAAAAAATACGATTTCTTAAAAATACTTTTAAAACGATTTAAAACTTAACCTTAGTTAAATAAAATCTTTTTATAAACATTTACTTGGTTTTCCCAGGGAAACACTTTCCCGTTTCTAAACATTCCAAAGTACTCTTTCATATAAATCCACTGATTTATTTCAAGTCAATTTATGATTTCAACATAAATTTCCAATTCCATACTTAACTATAACTTCCTCCGAAGTTAAATCACAATTTTTCATTTCCGGAAATTCATTTTTAAATATAGTTTAAACATTTTGGTGAATTTTCAATGGAAGCCAAATTTCCAATTCACTTAATTAAATTCCCATGAAATACGGCATTTCAAAACGTTCTATATTTTTTTTTATTTGAACTTGTTAATTTGTAGTTGGAAACCCCATTTAACATATTTTTAATTTTCGGATAACATTAGCCATTATTAAAATAAACACCGTTACTTTAAACAATTTATAGTTTCATAAATTTAATCTCCAGAAAATTATACTTTCCATTTACTCATTTCATAAACTTCCCATTATATTCAAAATCCAAATTTGACCCAATTTACATTTTTCTTTTCAAATCCGATTTCAAATTTTATTCTTTGAAATTCTAAATTTAACAATTCTTTTTATTTCGTAAAAACACAATTTATCCATTTATAATTAAATTCTGTGATTACAATTTATACCACAATGTCACAGAACAACTAAATTTCCAGATTTATCAATCACATCATATAAACAGGTATCACTATCAATTATAAAATAATTGCTACATTGTGAGGAATCCAGTTGGATCCCTCCAACCTGTTTCTCCCTGCATCCACAAATATTAGCTCATCACAATATAAATATCAATCCAGACTGATAATAACAATTATATTCAGCCATCCACACAGATATTTAAATATTAACTATCTATAATGTCTAGCATCCAGATGTGAGTGAGAATAACTCACCTTGAGTTTCGGCGAGCGTTTGAAATTTAAATTAAACCAAACCGCATTCGATTTAACCTAAAATTTCCACTTGCCCCGATCGACTCCAGATCTGCGCTGCAGCGTAGATTACGTCGCTGCGATTTCAACGTTTCCTGTTTCGTCGAAATCCGACCATATATGAGTTAGATATGAATTTATAAAGTTTGGATATAAATTTTAAACAAATTTCCCTTTTTTTTATTTTATTTTTTTATTTACCAATTCACGAAGTCGGGCCCGCACTCATCTTCCTCACGCGAAACCTCCAGCTTTGTTCGAACCCAACCCGCCTACTAGGGTTTCGATGCCGCTCCCATATGCACGTCGAGAGAACGATCAAGTGCCGCCGTTTCAATCGCCTCCACCACCTCGACTTCCACCCCAAAACTCGCGAAGCTCGGCACACCACCAAGCGAAAGAAATCGCATACGAACGGCTGCGTTCGAGCTCCTGTAACCATCGATTCACTTCGTTAAAACCCATCACATCCGTTCAGTTCGTATATCTCGAAGCGTTCTACGATTCCCTAGTTGGTGGATTTTGAAATAAATGAGTAGATCTCAAGAAAAAGGAGGAAGAAGACAAGTGTTTTTCGGCCATTGACATAAGAGAGCGGCGGCCACGAAGAGAATTAGGGTTTTAGCCTCTAAACGTGAATATATACGTATAATGATAATATTTTAATATTAAATCCAATTTTAACGAACAATTCAAACGAACTCCAAATCCGACGTGACGCCTGGCGTTTATAAGGTTTTACCCGCCTTCCGAACACAATGGAACATGTTTCATAAGCTAATTTGATCGTATGCGTGAGATACGGAATAAAACGATCAATTTAAAATTAAATCGGTTAAATCAATTTCGATGCGTTTCGAACTGCCACGGTCAAACGACAACTCCGATAGCTACAAAAATTGAAATCCGATAATAACTAACTATTACGGATCCAATGGAACTGGTTTCGTCGAATTCTGAGACTGTGCCTCGGAAGGCTATTTTAACTCGTCTATTAAATCAGGCGATTTTCTGAAATTATCAGAAACGCTTCAAATTTCACCTTTAAAATTTTATTAACTTAACAATAAATCATATAAAATGTATAACCACATTTAAAATCATTCCGGCTCAACCCGGACTCAAAATCTGATTATTTGCATTTTAATAATATTAAATTCATTTTTAAATTAATATAAACCCCAAATATTAATTTATCAACTTAAAAATTCCTCTAAAAGTCCAACAACATTATTTATGTCCAAATAGACTTTAAAATAAATTTTAAAACCATTTTATAGCTATTTACACCCAGATTCACCTTTTTATCCTAATCCCGAATATTTAATTATTATTTTTCCATTAATCAAATTCAACCCGAAATTACTATAATTAAAAATTACAACTTATTTCATTGATTGAATCTGAATCTATTCATTTTAAAATCAATTAAGAATCCACATTAACATTTAAAATGAATTAAATGTTCAAATTCAATAGCTTAAAAATACGGGATGTTACATTCTTCCCCCCTTACAAAAATTTCGTCCCCGAAATTTGCTAAGGTAGAAACATACTTCCCAACCCATTTACTTACCCAATTGGCTTAGTTAAAAACTTATATTCATTTTCCAAACCTTTAGCCCAATCCCAAACTCAATTGCTATAATTTACTCTAAAGCCTTTATTTTAACTTTATTTCAAAATAACTTTACTAGTTATTAAAAATTTTCCCAAAACCCCAAAAATTTTCTAACTCCCAAAATTTCTGAAAATTTTTGGCAGAGTCTCCTTTGTACGGAGGAGCTTCTGCGATATCGTAGGATACACAAATATATATACATCGGCTCACACGGCCGGAAACCAAAATATATCACAATATATATATCATTTTCCCAATTATATTTGCGTAGGCGTACCTTTTTAGCAAATTTTAAAAGCGAGCGGCTAATATAACGCATATACGCGCTCCAACTCTCTCGAACGCCTCCCGTACCTATACTATACTCAACAAACTCATCAGTTTCAATGATATGAACATTTCATAAGCATTTCCAATATAAATGCAAGCTAACCATCTTTATAAACCAATTTCACAATGCTGACATCATTTTACTCGCTTTACAAACTCAAATTTCATAGTTTAACAATGTCACTATATTTTCAACAATCCAAAGATTTCAATCACTTTCGAATCACTTATTCAAGTCTACTTCATTTTATTTCATTTGAATGCTTTAAATTCAAGTTCACTATATACAATCTATATTAATTATAAACAATCCATTTCTATTTCAATATGATTAACATATGCCTCTCTTACATTTTAATTTTACTTATATTCCAAATTTGATTTACAATCAAATTTCATTTTAAACTTGAAACATTTGCATTTCAATTATGATCCATTTCCATTCATATGCAAACATTACTCATTAAGAGGTCAATTCATTCCTATTGATTCAAAATCAATTTCATTTGCTATTCTTAACCAATTCACTTGCATTCATTTACAAAACTCTTTGAATTGGGTTCCCATTCATATCAATTTATTCACAATTCAAATTTCAATTGCTTTTTAAACAACTCAATTTCAAATACATGCAATTTCATGTCATTCAAGCAAAATAATTATCACTCAAGCTTATAACTATTTAAATCTAATTTCAACTTGGATTCATATAAATTTTATTCCATTACAAGGTTCACAAACCAAATATTTTCTCTTTCCAATGTAATTGTTAAATTACATTTTCCTTACATCTTTATTTCCATTAACCACATTCAAGTTTATATTAATATCATTCGATCCTGGGTTATATTCAACTCATACATTCTTAATTTACCATAATAATTAATGAATATCATTTCACTTTCAATTCAATTTTATTATCCAACAAATTCCATTCAAATTTCTTAATAAAGCTCATCCACAATCATTTGTTTCTTTCAATTTGCTTAAGTAGTTTCACAATATTACCATTATCTATTTAATTTTATTTCCATCTGATTCTCATTCAACCAGTTTCAATTCATTTACAAAGTTTAATGCTCTTCGTTTATTTATCCAATTCATTTTAGATTTATTTTATCAACAAAGAGACCATTTAAATTATTTCTCTCATTTGAATTTTATTTACAATTCAAACCATCACTTACTATAATCTAATTTCATTATACATTCACACTTCCCAATATTTATTACCAAAATTAAATCCCATTACACAACTGGATTTTTGTTTACCTTCAAATTTTGGCCAAAATCAAACTTCTATTCATTACCATACACATTCCATTTAATTTAGTTTACACAAGATTTATTTCCAAACAATCATTTTGGATTTAGTTGAGTAAACATTTACTTCATTCATCATCACCTCAACTAAATTAAATTTCCATTAAACTAAATTCTTATCCCATTTTAATTCAAGGTTAACTAAATTATATATGCATTTTCAATTTAATTCCTTTCCAGAATTAATTCAAGTTCATCTAAATTTTATTTAGCCCACCTGAATTTAAACCATTTCCTTTACTACCTTAAATAAGAATTTAATTACATTCATTCTTATTCATAACACAACAGAAATTTTAATATTCAGCTTAATTCCATCTTAGTCGAAGTTAAACCAAATTCAATTTAATCTTAATTCTCCATATCCAAGTTCAACTTATTTACTAACTTCAGTTCACTTACCTCTTTTATATTTTATAATTGTTTCACCTTACTTTGCATTCCATTTAAAATTAAGTTCGAATTCACCATTCCACTTATTATTTCCATTTGTGATTATAATTCCATTTTACTTGAGTTAAAATAAAATCTTCCATTTCTCCAACTTATTTACTTGTAAGTTTATATTGCTCATTTCAAACCAATCCACATTTTATAATTACAATGTCAAATTTTAACACTTAATAGCTTAAGAATATGAATTCATTTGCACAATCACAGGCATTTACATTTCACCGTTATCTCACTTCCATTTAATTCCAATTCATTTAGATTTAATTCAAATTCAAATTCTTAATTTTATTTAACTTATCATAAGTTAAATCCAGATATATTCCATTCACCTTCATTTATTCAAAGTAAATTTACATTCCATATATACTCAATTCTTCTTTAAGTCAACTTTCCTTTATAAGTTATATAGTTGAATCATTTCAACTTTCACATTTTTATTTTAAAATAGAATTCCCAGAATTCAATTTACCTGGATTTATTTCAAAACCAATTTGAAATCAAAATCAACATATTCCCATTGATATATCAAATCCCAAATTCCAAACAACCTGCTTTTACCAAAACAATTTTCCCCTTTAAAATTGTTAAAACAACTTGTATATAAACAAGTATAAACAAATATCTTAACCAATCACCTCGGAAGCAATCCATCACTTTAGAAACTCGAAAATGAATTCTAATGATGTGGCCAGCATCATCAGGATTATTTTCCAGCGACTGAAGTGAGTTCAATGCTTTCCACTTCCAAAATCCACCTCAAAACAATTTCTATTCAAAAATATTTCCCCAAAATATACTCCATTCTTACAAATGCTTTTGAAAACATTTCTAACATTTCCACAAAGTCAAACTCCCAAAACTTTGTTTAATTCCATTTGGAATCCCTTTCAAAATTTCCGGGGTCAAAATTCTAGTTTAAATCAAATTTTAATTTTTTTACTTTTCTTATTTAAAACATATCCAGTCAATTCCATTTGGTTATAAACCATTTAAATATTTTAACTTCTTATTTTCTTATATATATCATTTCAAATTTTAGATCATGTTTTAATTTCTTATTTGATTATGGAAGAAACAACCAAACAAGCATCCAATACATATAATTTAGAAAACTTATTTCTTTATATCAAAATATAATTTTTTTGGGTAAAATTATTTCATTTACCCACTTTAAAACAATACTATGTCGGTTTACCTTGTTTAAGAGTTTAGAAACCCCTATCGATACGGTTGTACTTCCCGCACCGACCAGAATTCATAAACACTCAACCGATAAGTCAACACAGTATAAAAACAATTTTATATCCACTAACAAATACGCTCTCATAGCTATTATTACACTCAACTCATTATAGAGTACTTCCGACTCTATTTAAAAATGAGTAATTTTCCCACCAAAGCCTAGGTTGTCGCCAACCTAAGCTCTGATACCAAGTGTGATGACCCGCTCTTCACGACCCTCGAAAATCGACACAAAATACTCAACATTATAATATGCCGACGATCGAATGCCGGAAAAGACAGATTGTAGAAGAATAAGAAAGTAGATAGAAGAAGAAAGAACTAAACAAAATCAGAACCTCACAGTCGCAGCGGATAAAATATAATATATAGAACAGATCTTTACACAAATGAAAACTATATCTGTTTATATACAATACATCATCATCAGAGTATGTCATAATACAATCATCAATATCCCGTCAATCAGTCAATACAACAATCACAGCGGCAGAATAATACAAGTACGAGAAATACGTCTCGGACTCCAGCTCCTCTCCTGAGCTCCATAGCAACCTATCCTGTAATATACTCGGTCTGACCCGAGCATTATAATAAAATAACACCCGAGTCAGTCTGGAATACCAGCGCATCATAAATACACCCAATTGATTATTAAAGTTTCAAAAATCCTTTGAAAACAAAAGCATCTCGTAAGACCACGCCACAAATAAACATGTAGGGTTTTTACCTTACGATAGCTAAAACACTTTTATATTAAAATTCTCTGATATTATAATAGTGTCTATAGAAAGTAAAATTGAATCTAGCTGAAATGCTTGCATCTCACATTTCAACAATAGTTGGGCACAATCAAAACCGTACAGGCACGTAGGGAGAATGGATTTCCAACGAATGACTAGGCACTGGGGTACCACCTGTCACAGTACGTGGCCTAGATCACAGTACCGAGGAGTACGCCCGCTCCCCTGCAACACAAAGCCGGAATCATCCCTTACTGGATAATTCCAAGTAAAATCACCCCATGGTTGGGATCAGCAACCGCACCACTAAGCTGAAATAAAAAGGGACATCTAGACAGGGATGACCTTACTCTCAAGTGGGGGCTACCCACGAAGCCTTGCTGCATAACCCCTGATTTTCAGTCATTCCCGGTTGATGAGGCTCGAGGCTAAACGATACCTTTATAGCACAAATCCCTTAGAATGCCCATCGTCCACCTGACGATGTCACGAAAGCATTCGTCCATACAAGTCCGTCCCGGGTCCGAACGGAACCGAAGGCACTACCCCTACTACATCCATTTTGGAAATATCCTCAGGATTAGTAGCGACTAGCCCTTGCACTTCACTGCTCCATCTTCGACTCCGAAATCGTTTTCGCGAAACGTACAAACCGGATCGAAGTGGTTTTCGAGTCTCCAGACCTAGAATCCCGGTATACGGAAACTCGATCCCGGTCTCTTCGAAACGATCGCGCATTTGGCCAATATTGATAGTCGGTGATTTAACTATCAATTAATGTTCACAAACATCCATACACATCCATCACACAATAAATAATCTCCATATTATTTATTTTCTTCTAATATCTTTCAAAGAGATATTTTCACATTTTCAAAACTCATTTGAAAACAATTTCCACTCTTCCTTTACAAGGTAAATCTTTTACCCTTTATTCCCATCGGGAATAACCAAGTATAAAACAATTTGCATTTAAAACAGTTAAAAATACTTTATACTGAAATATACTTTAAAATATGAAAATTTCTTCTATTTATTTACTCAAAATATAAATTTAAAATATGTGAAGAAAACTAGTTATTAACACATAAACTTTGATTTAAAAATAAGGGTTTTAGTTTAACTAAATTCAAAATAGCGTTATAAGAAGAAAAATGCTAATTTTAACAACTTAAGCTAAAACCAACTTTTAAATAAATCTATTTGTAAAAATAATTGCTAATATACTCCCAAATTATTACGGTATTAAAAATTATTAATTTATTTCTTAAAAAAAATACGATTTCTTAAAAATACTTTTAAAACGATTTAAAACTTAACCTTAGTTAAATAAAATCTTTTTATAAACATTTACTTGGTTTTCCCAGGGAAACACTTTCCCGTTTCTAAACATTCCAAAGTACTCTTTCATATAAATCCACTGATTTATTTCAAGTCAATTTATGATTTCAACATAAATTTCCAATTCCATACTTAACTATAACTTCCTCCGAAGTTAAATCACAATTTTTCATTTCCGGAAATTCATTTTTAAATATAGTTTAAACATTTTGGTGAATTTTCAATGGAAGCCAAATTTCCAATTCACTTAATTAAATTCCCATGAAATACGGCATTTCAAAACGTTCTATATTTTTTTTATTTGAACTTGTTAATTTGTAGTTGGAAACCCCATTTAACATATTTTTAATTTTCGGATAACATTAGCCATTATTAAAATAAACACCGTTATTTTAAACAATTTATAATTTCATAAATTTAATCTCCAGAAAATTATACTTTCCATTTACTCATTTCATAAACTTCCCATTATATTCAAAATCCAAATTTGACCCAATTTACATTTTTCTTTTCAAATCCGATTTCAAATTTTATTCTTTGAAATTCTAAATTTAACAATTCTTTTTATTTCGTAAAAACACAATTTATCCATTTATAATTAAATTCTGTGATTACAATTTATACCACAATGTCACAGAACAACTAAATTTCCAGATTTATCAATCACATCATATAAACAGGTATCACTATCAATTATAAAATAATTGCTACATTGTGAGGAATCCAGTTGGATCCCTCCAACCTGTTTCTCCCTGCATCCACAAATATTAGCTCATCACAATATAAATATCAATCCAGACTGATAATAACAATTATATTCAGCCATCCACACAGATATTTAAATATTAACTATCTATAATGTCTAGCATCCAGATGTGAGTGAGAATAACTCACCTTGAGTTTCGGCGAGCGTTTGAAATTTAAATTAAACCAAACCGCATTCGATTTAACCTAAAATTTCCACTTGCCCCGATAGACTCCAGATCTGCGCTGCAGCGTAGATTACGTCGCTGCGATTTCAACGTTTCCTGTTTCATCGAAATCCGACCATATATGAGTTAGATATGAATTTATAAAGTTTGGATATAAATTTTAAACAAATTTCCCTTTTTTTTTATTTTATTTTTTTATTTACCAATTCACGAAGTCGGGCCCACACTCATCTTCCTCACGCGAAACCTCCAGCTTTGTTCGAACCCAACCCGCCTACTAGGGTTTCGATGCCGCTCCCATATGCACGTCGAGAGAACGATCAAGTGCCGCCGTTTCAATCGCCTCCACCACCTCGACTTCCACCCCAAAACTCGCGAAGCTCGGCAGACCACCAAGCGAAAGAAATCGCATACGAACGGCTGCGTTCGAGCTCCTGTAACCATCGATTCACTTCGTTAAAACCCATCACATCCGTTCAGTTCGTATATCTCGAAGCGTTCTACGATTCCCTAGTTGGTGGATTTTGAAATAAATGAGTAGATCTCAAGAAAAAGGAGGAAGAAGACAAGTGTTTTTCGGCCATTGACATAAGAGAGCGGCGGCCACGAAGAGAATTAGGGTTTTAGCCTCTAAACGTGAATATATACGTATAATGATAATATTTTAATATTAAATCCAATTTTAACGAACAATTCAAACGAACTCCAAATCCGATGTGATGCCTGGCGTTTATAAGGTTTTACCCGCCTTCCGAACACAATGGAACATGTTTCATAAGCTAATTTGATCGTATGCGTGAGATACGGAATAAAACGATCAATTTAAAATTAAATCGGTTAAATCAATTTCGATGCGTTTCGAACTGCCACGGTCAAAAGACAACTCCGATAGCTATAAAAATTGAAATCCGATAATAACTAACTATTACGGATCCAATGGAACTGGTTTCGTCGAATTCTGAGACTGTGCCTCGGAAGGCTATTTTAACTCGTCTATTAAATCAGGCGATTTTCTGAAATTATCAGAAACGCTTCAAATTTCACCTTTAAAATTTTATTAACTTAACAATAAATCATATAAAATGTATAACCACATTTAAAATCATTCCGGCTCAACCCGGACTCAAAATCTGATTATTTGCATTTTAATAATATTAAATTCATTTTTAAATTAATATAAACCCCAAATATTAATTTATCAACTTAAAAATTCCTCTAAAAGTCCAACAACATTATTTATGTCCAAATAGACTTTAAAATAAATTTTAAAACCATTTTATAGCTATTTACACCCAGATTCACCTTTTTATCCTAATCCCGAATATTTAATTATTATTTTTCCATTAATCAAATTCAACCCGAAATTACTATAATTAAAAATTACAGCTTATTTCATTAATTGAATCTGAATCTATTCATTTTAAAATCAATTAAGAATCCACATTAACATTTAAAATGAATTAAATGTTCAAATTCAATAGCTTAAAAATACGGGATGTTACAAAATCAGTTTAACTTCATTTATCGGTTTCATTCAATATTCATTAAGTAAATTTGCCATTCAAAATAATTTCTAGTAAATTTCCAATTCATTAAATCCATTATAAAAATTCAACTTCATTATATCAAAACTTACAAATTTGATTAAATTAAATTCATCAAACCAAATTCTTTAAATTTCAAGTCTTACATTAATTTCAATAAATCACATTTTATTTCTTGTTAAAGAAATTCAATTTCACTTATTTACTTACTTAAATAAATTTCCAAAAACTTAATTAATAAAGAAACTCAATTTCAATTATTAACGAAGTTCAAATTCACTTATCCAAAAGTTCAATTTTACTTATTAAAGTATTCAATTCAATTTGATCATTAAATCATTCAATCTTATTTAATTATTAAATAATTCAAAACTTAATTATTAAATAATTTCAAAGTTTAATAATTTCAACTTAATTATAATTTCAAACTTAATTATTAAATCATTTCAAAGTTTAATAATTTCAAACTTAATTATAATTTCAAACTTAATTCAATCATTTCTCAAATTAAACAACATTCTTTCATCAATTACATTGTTAAGATTTTGTTTCAGATTATTAAATATTAACATTTTCCTTCCATTAAAATTCAAATTTCAACTTCATTTCAAAACCATATTATTTATTCAAATAAAATCTTCGTTTTATTTTTAAATCAAATTTATTGACCAATCGGGTTTTATTTAATTTTTCTATCCTAGGTCAAAGTTCAATTTGGGTATTTATCATTTCAACCCGATTCCAATTCAATTCAAAATCAAGACATAGCAAAGGGAACTTGCAGTGTGATAATAGGGATGGTGTCAAAGTAAATAAACAAGCAATAACAATAATCAATATCAATTCAATAATCAATTTAGATAATCCCAAAATAACCGTATTAATTCGCATTGTTATTTGTACGAATTAATATAATTATTTCTAGAATCCACACTATCATTTCATGTAGATTAAAGATTATCACATCACGGTTCTTCACTTGTCAACTATTTACAATTTCATACATCATCAATTTAACAACATACATTCAGTGGTTCAAAATGTAATTAAACAAATCCTACGTTTCAATAAATTCAACAGTTAAGTGGTCATATTATACAAATGTCAGTTAATCCAATTTAACATTTAACTATCCTATATCAAATTCAATTGCATACTATTTATCATTTTAACCTTAACAATTTAACGTCCAATATAAACATCAACAATCAATCAATCATCAGCCAAAACTGTATTATCATCGCATACATAATTAACAGATAATGGTGTCAGATGTCACAGGTGAACTGATACAGGTAATAGCATATATAACAGTGAAATTAACTAATAGCAGCATATTTCAATTGTCGTTTCAATTGAAATCAAATTTAATAAATAAAAGAATGTTAATCGTGAGTGAGTGCTCACCTTCCGAGGCTAGAGAGATTTGACGATGAAGTTGAGTTACGAAATCCAAGCACGAATCCAAACAAACAAGACTGGCACGAATTCGACGGATAGAGATGATAACAGAAATCAATGAGAACAAATCAAATTTTGTTTGATAAAATTTAAACGAGATGTCTATTATAATAAAATTTTCCTTAAACCAAAAATTTCATTTTATAACACATATACATTTTTAAATCAATCTTAAAATTTAAACGTATATACACATTATATCTTGAATCGATGTTATATATATATATACTTGTTAAAATCCAAATATTAATATATACCATATTCAAACCTATACAGACAGCACACATATATCTACTAATAGATATACAGATATCTATAACTTATAAATGTTACAAATATAAACCAAAATAGTATGTATAAATCAATATATATGTATATATAAATCTCGTATCATATAACATATTAAAATTACACGGTGCCATAAACTTTCATATAACATCATATACATACGTGCTATAGTACTCAGTACTTCCTAGTACAAACTCACGCATGTGAAATGACCCTCCTATTTCTACTCTAATTCCATAAGGAATTTTTTTTTTTAGGTAAAGAGGATATATAAATATATAGATATATCATCCATTGCAATTATAATTCTCAGGGTCAATATCTTTCTCCAATAAACCAAAATATATCCAGGATCACAATAATCAACCAATATAAATATATCAGTACATTCACAAAGATAAGCACATACATGTGAGGATGTATATGCCTCTCTTGTTTGAATCAGAGTTCTGGAAAACAAGAGGATATTGGATTGCTGATTTTTTTTTTTTGACCAAACAATCCACTGGAAATATATACATTAGTCTGTTTATCCTAACTAAGAAGTGATCAAGTAATAATCAGTGGAAAGCAAGCTTTTAATATAGATGTTGGTGTTAAGTTCTGAATAGTGACAAAATCAAGCTAAAAAGAAGTGGATCCTAAGTGAACACAAGCAACATCTAGGCGTAATGGAAACGCGCCTAACTTATACACGAGAGGTCACGAGTTCAAGTACTATGCTGGTTGGTTCAAACACAATTTTTGTTTTTTTTTTCCTTTTTCTCCTGTACAGTTTGGGACCTGTTATCTACCTATATCTACACATATATATTTTATTTTTTATTTTGCCTATAATCTAACATACAAAAACAATATTTCTTGCTTTATTATTTTTTGAAACCCATTCCTATAACCTGGAAGGCTTCAGGATTGATATGAATTAAGAGTCTGGTTCTTGGGTTTTGAGGATGATAGAAGTGTTTATCATTATTCAGGTTTGTATTTCTTCTTATAAGATCTGTCTGGCATTTAAAATGCATTTGGTTAAAATCTGAGTGAAATTCAGATTCCTATTACAAGTGCAAAGGAAAAGGTGTGTTGACATTTGCACAAAACATGTTTATGTGCATATATATATAACTGCAGCTATTTGAATCTGGCTTCCATCTACCTTACTACAGATCCTTTCTTTATTTAAAAATAGGACATGAAACATTTGTATGGAACAAGTTAAATTATGGAAACCTTGCAGCCATATAAAAACATTCAACCTATGTCTATTTTCTTTTGTATACATATGCCATAGTAGAAAATAAAACCATTTAATTTTCTGAGAATCAACTATCCTGATTTTCCAAAACTTAAATCCTTTTCAAAGACTCAAGATTGACTAATACATTTATAAAATGTAATCATTCAATTTTTAACATGGTGTTCTTGCTAAATCCACTTACAAGATTTGATCAAAATCCTTTTTAAACATAACAGATATTTAACTTAGTTCATAGTTTCCAGATACAAGTCAATCTCTTAACAAAATACCTAACAAAATATCCATCCAATATTCAACACTTAATACAAGTAGCAATTTAAATTGTCAATACATGCAGATTTCAACATTTAGGCTCTTATCTAACTAAGTTTTAGCATGCTATATCTTCTTCTCAAGGCCTTGCTCCTACTCCTACTTAGTTGCTGCAATCCCTGAAAAAGCATTTGAAACTGCCTCATTTTAAATGAGACACCCCAGATGCCATTAGCACACTAGGGTCAGACACATGTCTGGTATGAGAAAATTCACAAAAGCAATTTGTTAATGAGGTTAAAATCAAGTTAAGTACATATACATAAGGTTCTGTCCTTTGGAATCAGGTAAATACTTGTGTGCATGCTCTGTGTCATTGTGCATGTGCACATTTTAACTTTCTTTCCAGAGACTACACATATGAATATGGCACATACATTCAAGCATACAACTCAATCATAGACAAACAATCATTCATACCAAACAGGAAAATAACTAATATGAGTTAAATCATTTATTCAATTCTCATATTTCAAATCTGGGAAAAACTCTAGTTTTCTCATCTGCTCAAGTATTATTCCCTTGGTATATTTATCTATCCTTGGTCTCATCTGCAATATTTATGAATCAATGGACACACTGTAATGAACTAATTCACTCCATTACACAAAGATCTCAGGACTTAATCAAGCCATGTGTCAACTTGTGTTACTCAAGCACACAAGTCATTCCTGCAGTGTTCTTGACCCCAATTTCCTAATCAGGTTTAAGTTAATAATAACTCTTTTGATTTTTTCATGACAAAACCATTCAGTGATTCATTTCATTAGCTAAAAACATCCATAACATGGCATCTCATATTATTCATGACCATACAGAGGCAAACAAGCAAACAACCATTGGTGATTACAAAATAAGGTTCTGTATATACATATATTCATCCTGGTATTAAAAAGAGTTTAGGCAACTAACATTGGCTTATGGTTTCTGAGAGAGTTTTTCTTTTGCAAACATTTGTGCTTGAGTTAAACTCAGGATGACCTGGTTTCACTGAATCACAAAATTTTGTTTGCTATGCATTTTATTGAATCAGGAGCATCAGCACATAGGCAACCCTATTGCACCCCTAATTCCTTTCTATTTCAAGCCTCAGCACTTATACATGAGTATATTGCAGCTCAAGTTTATTTACATTTTTTCTGGGTTGAGCCAAAACCAATACTACTTGCCTATTCTCAACATTTCATTTTCTGGGTATTTGTTTATATCCCTAAACATTAACATAACAGAGATCTGAGTGTATAAAACAGATATGTATACTAACAACACATAAAACTTTGTTATAATAAAACAAGTGATCAACCAAAGAGAATCCAAACATTTTCAGATTTAGATTCACAGATAAGCATTCATATATGAAAATACTCTTTTAAGAAAAATACTTATAACTGGCTGCCTGCATTAGGACTTATTGCCTTAGATTTTTGAGTGAGTTTTCTCACCTAGCTCTCTTCTTTGTTTCCTTAATTAATTGATGAACTTCTGCCCTTATCCTCAAGCTCTCTTTCTTCCCTTGTCTTATGATTTCTGTGGTATTGTTTTTCTTCTTTTTTTTTCAAAATTCTTTTCTGAGGAGGAGAGGAGGCTGCTGCATATACATGTATATATATATACAGGGTCTCTCTCTTAGGGTTTTGGGTATTGGCTAAGTCCATTTTTGCCCATCAGAAAAATCATGTTATCTGCATTTTAAACCTAAAGTTTTACCCTTCCCGGCTTAATTTGGGTGAAGAGAAAAGTGGTTACACATTTTTTTCATAAATTTGCTTTTCAGAAAATACTTTTCCCCTTGTCTACAATCATGCTAAAAATGTGACTTGATTTTGTTATTTATTAAATACTCTTTTCTAATTCTGCCTATATCAAGCACTTCCCTGTTTTATCTTATTTTTTTTCCTATTTTTAGCTTTCATGCAAATGGTATGTACTTCCTTCATTTATTTATAAGAGGATTATTCCTTTTTATATCTTCATTCTTTTTATTTTTGCTTATATTAAAATATGTCTGTATATTTTATTTCACTAGTTTAAACTCTAGTATTTTATTAACACATATATATTTATATAAGTCTTACTGAAATAATTAGTACACCCACCTATATATATTCATACATCCTTCTATACTGACACACACATGCACATGTACACTCAAAAATATTCAGTAGCATTCATATATACATTTACTCATGCATACTACTTTTAAGAATTTAATCTACATATATATATATATATATATATATATATATATTTCCATACACATCAATATGTATGTATTCTTGGAGTTCAGGGTTTTAGCTTATATTCATGTGCATTTCCTGTGCACACATGTACACACACTGATACACTATCAAGCTATATCAATTCCTCCTTCAAAATTTATTTAAAAATTATTTTAAATTTATTTATATTTTCCAGAATAAATTCCTAAAATCTTGGGTCATTACATACACCCCTCCTTTTAGAAATTGTGTCCCACAATTTTCCTAAGCTTAAAATAAATTTTAAACTTAATTCAGAGAACAAGTTTATTCTCTACCAAATAGATTCTTAGTTCTATACTAACTAAAAATATTCATCCAAAATAAAGAAAACAATCAAAAATCAGGATTACCTTAATCTGGAAATAGCTTAGGATAATTCATCCTAACTTTGTCTTCTAATTCCCATGTGCAATCACTAGGATCTAGACTCCACTGTACCTTCACAAGTTTCAGAGATTTATTCCTCAACTTCTTCACATCTTTTGCCAAAATTCCCACTGGATCCTTTTCATAAATCAAATTAGGATTTATCTGCACTTGGGTTGGGGTTTCAAGAATTTCTGCCTTGTCATGGACCCATCTTCTCAATTGTGATACATGAAAAACATCATGTATACCTTGCATGTTTTCTGGTAATTCCAACTTATATGCCAAGGGACCAATTCTCTCCAGAATTTTGTATGGTCCAATATATCTTGGGGTTAATTTGCCTTGTTTTCCAAACCTCAGCACATTTTTCATGGGTGAGATTTTGATGAAGACAAAATTTCCCACTTCATATTCTACCTGCCTCCTTCTCATGTCTGCAAATTTCTTTTGTCTATCTTGAGCTGCTGTCATTCTTCTTCTTATCAACTCAATTTTCTCCTTGGTTTCTTGTATGTACTCAGGTCCTAAAATAGACCTTTCTCCTGCTTCTACCCAGCAAACAGGTGACAAACAGGGTTTACCATATAAGGCTTCAAATGGAGCCATTCCTATGGTGCTTTGGTAGCTGTTGTTGTATGTAAATTCAACTAGATGAAGATAATCTTCCCAGTTGCCCCCAAAATCCAGTATACATGCCCTCAACATGTCATCCAAAACTTTGTTTACCACCTCAGTCTGCCCATCTGATTGAGGATGGTAGGCAGTACTTAAACATAGTTCACTTCCCATTGCTTCTTGAAAGCTTCTCCAGAATTTTGAAGTGAAGATGGTATCCCTATCACTCACAATGGTTTTGGGAATGCCATGTAACTTTACCACTTCTTTTATAAAAATTTGAGCTAGTTTTGGTGCTGTTCTTTCTGACTTGACTGGGATGAAGTGTGCTACCTTGGTTAGCCTATCAACTATCACCCATATACTGGTATTACCTCTCTTAGATCTAGGCAGTCCATCTATGAAGTCCATAGATATGTCTTCCCACTTCCACTGTGGTACACTAAGAGGTTGCATCAACCCTGATGGTCTTTGAGTTTCAGCCTTGACTTGTTGGCAAGTCATACATTTGGCAATGTACTTAGCTATATCAGATTTCATCCCCTTCCACCAGAAGTCTCTTTTCAAATTTTGATACATTTTTGTGTTACCTGGGTGTATGGAGTATTTACTTCTGTGATATTCATTCAATATCTCCTTCTTCAATTCTATGTCCTCTGGTACACACATCCTATTCTGGTATCTCACATAACCATCTTTATCAATGTGGTGATTCATTACTTCCTCCCCTCTTGAGAGGAGCATTTTCTTCTCTAATAAGTGAGCATCCTGTTCTTGCATTTTCCCTACCTTCAGAATTAAATCTGGTTGAAGTGTCATTAAGCTTAACTTCCCTTTATCTTCTTGTGCACTATGCATCTGCACACAACCATTCTCCTCAATCTCTAACTCAGTTAGCAAAGACAAGTCTTTAAATTCTGCTATCATCATCATAGCCAATTTAGCATGCTGTCTACTTAGAGCATCTGCAACTTTGTTTGCTTTGCCTGGTGTATAGAGTATGTCAAAATCATAGGCAGCTAAGAACTCCACCCATCTATGTTGCCTCATGTTCAAATCTTTTTGTGAAAATAAATATTTGAGAGACTTGTGGTCAGTGTAGAGTTCAAACTTTGTGCCTAATAAATAATGTCTCCAAAGTTTTAAAGCATATATCACAGCTGCTAATTCGAGATCATGTGTGGCATACCTTACTTCATGGGGTTTAAGTTGTCTGGATGCATATGCAATGACTTGGCCTTGTTGCATCAACACTGCACCCAAGCCAAATCCACTAGCATCAGTGTATACCACTAATTCTTCATTTCCATGTGGTACCTTTAGAATTGGAGCATTCACCAATGCCTCCTTCAACTGTTCAAAAGACTTTTCACATTTTTCTGTCCAAACAAAAGCTTGGTTCTTCCTGGTTAGGTTAGTGAGTGGTGTAGAAATTTTTGAAAAATCTTTTATAAACCTCCTATAATACCCTGCCATCCCCATAAATGACCTCACTTCACTCATAGTGCTTGGCCTCTTCCATGCTTGAATAGCCACTACTTTATTGGGGTTCACAGAAATTCCTTTGGCAGATATAACATGGCCAAGAAAATGTACTTCCTCCTTCCAAAACACACATTTTGAAAATTTTTCCTTTAAATCTTTTTCCCTTAGTCTAGACAAAACCAGGTGCAAATGATGCTTATGTTCTTCCACTGTCTTGGAATAAATCAAAATGTCATCTATAAAAATAAGCACAAACTTGTCTAAACAATCTCTAAAGGTTCTGTTCATTAAATCTACAAAATAAGATGGTGCATTGGTCAAGCCAAATGGCATAACCAAAAATTCATACAACCCATACCTAGTGTTAAAGGCAGTGTACTTGATGCTTGATTCTTCCACCTTCATTTGATGAAAACCAGATGCTAAGTCTAGTCTAGAAAATACTTTTGCCCCTGCTAATTGATCAAAAAGATCATCTATTCTTGGCAATGGGTATTTATTTTTAATAGTTACTTTGTTTAATTCTCTATAATCTATGCAGAGTCTTAAGGAGCCATCTTGCTTCTTAACAAATACCACTGGTGCTCCCCAGCAAGAATTACTTGGTCTTATAAAACCCTTTTCTTCCAATTCTTCTAACTGTTTCTTTAATTCTTTTAGTTCATTTGGTCCCATTCTAGTTGGCTTTTTAATCACTGGGCTTGCTCCTGGAACTAGATTGATCTGGAATTCTACTGGTCTATGGTGTGGAATACCCTTGACCTCACCAAACACATCCAAATATTCATTGACTATGGGAATTTCTTCAATGGTTAGTTCACTAAAATCTTTTTCTGAGTCAACTAAATGATATAGTTTTCCTTCCTTAGCTACCTCACATAAAACTGTGATTCTCTGGCCTCTAGAATTTTGCAATGATATGGTGGATGAGTCTAAATTAATTATGGCTTTAAATTGCCTTAACCAGTCTACCCCCAATATAACACCTATATTTGGGTAATTCAGAACATATAAATTGGAAATAAAAATATTTCCTCCTATGTTTAACTCCACATCCACACAAATCATATTTAAAACACTAGAACTCCCCAATGGACTGTGTATATGCAATGGGGTTTCAACTAATATGCAATTCAGTTTTAGCATTCTAACCAGTTCATAAGAAATTAAAGAGTGAGTTGCCCCAGTATCATATACTACTGTTATGGGTATGGTACAAATAAGTAATGTACCTTCCACTTGGCTATGGTTTTCAGTGTTACTCTCCACTGTGGCTTTGCCTTTTCCTTCCAAATTTGCCAATTTGCCTTGCTGTTTGTACTCAGGACAATTCCTCTTCATATGCCCCTCTTTCCCACATAGATAACACTTGAAAGCTCCTCCTTTCAATTCTGGACATCTTGGTTTGATGTGTCCTTCTTTTCCACACTGATGGCACACAATTTTCTTCTTGTTTTCCTTAGCTTTGACATCTCCAGTGCTTTTGTTACTAGCCTCTTCCTTCTTCTTATCATAAGGGTGATACCTCCCCTTACCTTTCTTGGTATTATTGCTCTTAAAATTTCTGAACTTCTCCCTTTCCTTGTCATGCTGTTCCAACCTCAAAGCTAAGTCTATCACATGGTCAAAAGTCTTGTCTGCATAGGGTAACATGGCTCTGCTAAGTCCTGGATTCAAACCTTTTATGTACCTATCATTTTTAGATGCCTCATCTGCCACAAGCATTGCTCCATATGTGGAAAGCCCCTCAAACTTTTGAGTGTATTCGGTGACAGTCATGGTTCCTTGTCTAAGTCTAATGAATTCTTCTAGTAAGGTAGTCTTTGCTGATGCTGGTACAAACCTTGCTTCCAACATCTCTTTGAATTGATTCCAAGTGATTTCATTCTCATTCCTTCCTGCTATGATTACTTCCCACCAGCCTAAAGCTACTCCTTTTAGCTGTCTTGAAGCCACTTGCCTCTTTCTTTGATCATCAAGTTGCATGTCATTGAAAATTCTTTCCAATGTTCTCAACCATGTTTGAATTTCCATGACACTCTCTGTCCCTTCAAAGCTTTTGCCTCCTAAATGAGTATATGTCTTAAATAATTTTGAGAGTTCTTCATAGGGATTTTCTTGCCTTTGTCCTGCCCCATCCCTAAATGCTCTCACCAAGTCTTGCAGATTGACCATTGGTGGTGCATGGGAAGATCCTGCTCCCTGATTTGGTGGTCTCACTACCATAGTTTGCTAATAATAATTTACATAGCTGGTTAGTTTGATTGGTAATTTGGTTGTTTCAGTGGTTTTTTTTTTCACACTGAACACATTGTTACATATATATATTTAGTTCCTTTAAATTTTATTTCTATCTAAGAACTTGATCCTTACTTCTACTATGTTAAATAACATAGCTCTGATACCAACTGAAATGACCCTCCTATTTCTACTCTAATTCCATAAGGAATTTTTTTTTTAGGTAAAGAGGATATATAAATATATAGATATATCATCCATTGCAATTATAATTCTCAGGGTCAATATCTTTCTCCAATAAACCAAAATATATCCAGGATCACAATAATCAACCAATATAAATATATCAGTACATTCACAAAGATAAGCACATACATGTGAGGATGTATATGCCTCTCTTGTTTGAATCAGAGTTCTGGAAAACAAGAGGATATTGGATTGCTGATTTTTTTTTTGACCAAACAATCCACTGGAAATATATACATTAGTCTGTTTATCCTAACTAAGAAGTGATCAAGTAATAATCAGTGGAAAGCAAGCTTTTAATATAGATGTTGGTGTTAAGTTCTGAATAGTGACAAAATCAAGCTAAAAAGAAGTGGATCCTAAGTGAACACAAGCAACATCTAGGCGTAATGGAAACGCGCCTAACTTATACACGAGAGGTCACGAGTTCAAGTACTATGCTGGTTGGTTCAAACACAATTTTTGTTTTTTTTTTCCTTTTTCTCCTGTACAGTTTGGGACCTGTTATCTACCTATATCTACTATTTGAATCTGGCTTCCATCTACCTTACTACAGATCCTTTCTTTATTTAAAAATAGGACATGAAACATTTGTATGGAACAAGTTAAATTATGGAAACCTTGCAGCCATATAAAAACATTCAACCTATGTCTATTTTCTTTTGTATACATATGCCATAGTAGAAAATAAAACCATTTAATTTTCTGAGAATCAACTATCCTGATTTTCCAAAACTTAAATCCTTTTCAAAGACTCAAGATTGACTAATACATTTATAAAATGTAATCATTCAATTTTTAACATGGTGTTCTTGCTAAATCCACTTACAAGATTTGATCAAAATCCTTTTTAAACATAACAGATATTTAACTTAGTTCATAGTTTCCAGATACAAGTCAATCTCTTAACAAAATACCTAACAAAATATCCATCCAATATTCAACACTTAATACAAGTAGCAATTTAAATTGTCAATACATGCAGATTTCAACATTTAGGCTCTTATCTAACTAAGTTTTAGCATGCTATATCTTCTTCTCAAGGCCTTGCTCCTACTCCTACTTAGTTGGTGCAATCCCTGAAAAAGCATTTGAAACTGCCTCATTTTAAATGAGACACCCCAGATGCCATTAGCACACTAGGGTCAGACACATGTCTGGTATGAGAAAATTCACAAAAGCAATTTGTTAATTAGGTTAAAATCAAGTTAAGTACATATACATAAGGTTCTGTCCTTTGGAATCAGGTAAATACTTGTGTGCATGCTCTGTGTCATTGTGCATGTGCACATTTTAACTTTCTTTCCAGAGACTACACATATGAATATGGCACATACATTCAAGCATACAACTCAATCATAGACAAACAATCATTCATACCAAACAGGAAAATAACTAATATGAGTTAAATCATTTATTCAATTCTCATATTTCAAATCTGGGAAAAACTCTAGTTTTCTCATCTGCTCAAGTATTATTCCCTTGGTATATTTGTCTATCCTTGGTCTCATCTGCAATATTTATGAATCAATGGACACACTGTAATGAACTAATTCACTCCATTACACAAAGATCTCAGGACTTAATCAAGCCATGTGTCAACTTGTGTTACTCAAGCACACAAGTCATTCCTGCAGTGTTCTTGACCCCAATTTCCTAATCAGGTTTAAGTTAATAATAACTCTTTTGATTTTTTCATGACAAAACCATTCAGTGATTCATTTCATTAGCTAAAAACATCCATAACATGGCATCTCATATTATTCATGACCATACAGAGGCAAACAAGCAAACAACCATTGGTGATTACAAAATAATGTTCTGTATATACATATATTCATCCTGGTATTAAAAAGAGTTTAGGCAACTAACATTGGCTTATGGTTTCTGAGAGAGTTTTTCTTTTGCAAACATTTGTGCTTGAGTTAAACTCAGGATGACCTGGTTTCACTGAATCACAAAATTTTGTTTGCTATGCATTTTATTGAATCAGGAGCATCAGCACATAGGCAACCCTATTGCACCCCTAATTCCTTTCTATTTCAAGCCTCAGCACTTATACATGAGTATATTGCAGCTCAAGTTTATTTACATTTTTTCTGGGTTGAGCCAAAACCAATACTACTTGCCTATTCTCAACATTTCATTTTCTGGGTATTTGTTTATATCCCTAAACATTAACATAACAGAGATCTGAGTGTATAAAACAGATATGTATACTAACAACACATAAAACTTTGTTATAATAAAACAAGTGATCAACCAAAGAGAATCCAAACATTTTCAGATTTAGATTCACAGATAAGCATTCATATATGAAAATACTCTTTTAAGAAAAATACTTATAACTGGCTGCCTGCATTAGGACTTATTGCCTTAGATTTTTGAGTGAGTTTTCTCACCTAGCTCTCTTCTTTGTTTCCTTAATTAATTGATGAACTTCTGCCCTTATCCTCAAGCTCTCTTTCTTCCCTTGTCTTATGATTTCTGTGGTATTGTTTTTCTTTTTTTTTTCAAAATTCTTTTCTGAGGAGGAGAGGAGGCTGCTGCATATACATGTATATATATATACAGGGTCTCTCTCTTATGGTTTTGGGTATTGGCTAAGTCCATTTTTGCCCATCAGAAAAATCATGTTATCTGCATTTTAAACCCAAAGTTTTACCCTTCCCGGCTTAATTTGGGTGAAGAGAAAAGTGGTTACACATTTTTTTCATAAATTTGCTTTTCAGAAAATACTTTTCCCCTTGTCTACAATCATGCTAAAAATGTGACTTGATTTTGTTATTTATTAAATACTCTTTTCTAATTCTGCCTATATCAAGCACTTCCCTGTTTTATCTTTTTTTTTTCCTATTTTTAGCTTTCATGCAAATGGTATGTACTTCCTTCATTTATTTATAAGAGGATTATTCCTTTTTATATCTTCATTCTTTTTATTTCTGCTTATATTAAAATATGTCTGTATATTTTATTTCACTAGTTTAAACTCTAGTATTTTATTAACACATATATATTTATATAAGTCTTACTGAAATAATTAGTACACCCACCTATATATATTCATACATCCTTCTATACTGACACACACATGCACATGTACACTCAAAAATATTCAGTAGCATTCATATATACATTTACTCATGCATACTACTTTTAAGAATTTAATCTACATATATATATATATATATATATATTTCCATACACATCAATATGTATGTATTCTTGGAGTTCAGGGTTTTAGCTTATATTCATGTGCATTTCCTGTGCACACATGTACACACACTGATACACTATCAAGCTATATCAATTCCTCCTTCAAAATTTATTTAAAAATTATTTTAAATTTATTTATATTTTCCAGAATAAATTCCTAAAATCTTGGGTCATTACAGCATGAAATATATATAACAACCAAACGTTACCTAACATAAAATGCAAAGACTAACGAGCCGCATTACATACATATACACTAACTTATTAACTTATATATGACCAGACAGACCATTAGTTATATAAACTAATATAATAACTATCATACTTTTTAAAAAAAAAAACAATACTCAAAATAACATTAAAACCATACTCTTATAAAATAGTGAGAAGATGCTCAGGTCCACCTATGTATATATACGAACTAACACTTGATATATATATACATAAATACACGTTGATTGAGGAACCTAGATATCCTTCTGCAAATCATTTGTTGTGGTATAATTGTTGTATATTTGATTATTTGGATACTGTTATAATACATTTCTTAACGCAGAGAGAAAAAATGAAAACAGCAAAGTTCCTACCATATATCTAAATTCATACGTGTATATCCATATTATAATATACATATGTGACTAACTTTATAACTTATAACATATATAATACCCTTAAATCATAAAATATCTTTGTTTATATAACACACGAAACATATATGTTCTATAGCATGACTGTAATGTATATATTAGCAGAACAACCCATGTATTATTAACATACAATATAAATATATGAGTATACTACCAGATAAGGAAATATAGACATACGTATACCTTAATAAGCAAAGGAAGGCAGGCTGAGTTAGAGGGGGAGAAAGCTGCTGCATGGAATTGGCTCGGCTACACGTGGCAGGGGTTGACACAGTGGGGTTGGAGGGGTGGTCGGAGCCTAGACGCTGGTGGAGGAGCAATCGGCCATGGCATAGGGAGGACGAGTGGAAGAAGTGGAAGAGGCAGTGGAGGTCGGGCTTTGAACGGAAGTGGAGGAAGACAAGGCAGGCAAGACTGTTCGGCGATGGGCGGTTGTCAAGGCGGGTGCGTGGGTTTGTTGGCGGGCCGGTGATGGAGAAAAATGGGCGGAGTTCAGTGAGCGATGCATGCATGCTGGCGTGACTTCGGCCAAGCTACGCGAGGGGAGGTGAAGTGAAGATAGGGTGTTTCGGCAAATAGACTGCTGCAGGGTTTTCATTTTGTTATTTTTATTTTATTCTTAAAGAAGATGAACGCATAGAATTGGAAAAACCAGAGGAAATAATGTATTGGATAGCCAAACGTCAGTAATTAAGTTCTGCGATTTCCAAAGAGCTAGTACCCATTGGTTATCTCAAGAAGCCAACAAACGGACAAGAAAACCAAAAGGTTTTAAAACGGGTACCGGTACGATTAATCGTTTTCATCGGTTTCGTCAGGTACCGAAATTCGAAATGCACAAACGAATATACTGTGAAGATCAGTACGACGGGACGATCAAAACGGTATGCAGATATCAGTGGTACGATTGAATTATAAAAATTCGAATTTTTCTACTGGCGGAAAATGCAAGAAAAACGCTGAAAAATAAGATCGACGAAGCCAAAGATGTCCGAATTTGGAAAAACGACAAACTGACGTCTTGCTCAGAAGATGATTTAGAATTTTTCTATGTAAAAATATTTAGGTTTCGGAAACATTTTATTTTCATCGCTTTTTAACTGATTAAATTGAAGTGAATTTAGGCGCGAAATAAACTTTCGTATTTTCGGACGAAAATTTACCAGTTGCTATGTTTAACTGGACACATTCCAAATATCAAATTTTTATTTCAAAATTTTATCGTTTAAATTTCAACTAATTACGTTATTAAAACAGTTGAAATTTACGGGTCGTTGCACTCTCCCCCACTCAAAACTTTTCGTCCCCGAAAAGGAACGAGGTAGGAGAATAGAAACAACCAGAAAGAAAAACAGATTTGAAATACAAAATAACAATTAATTTAAACCATATAAATTAAAATTTAAATTAATTGATATTCAATAATTGATTTGAATGACGTCTTCCTTAAGGGTTCTATATTAAAAGAGTGGAATCACACTTTTTTACACTTGATTCCTAAAAAAGATCACGCCTCCAGAATCCAAGATTATAGACCGATTGCCTGTTGCAACACACTATATAAAGTTTTTACAAAGATTCTGTGTAACAGACTGGCTCCTTTTTTGGATAAGTTGGTATCCCCTAATCAGTCGGCATTTATAAGAGGGAGATCTATAGGGGATGGAATTTTGTTCGCTCACGAAATTATTAGAGGTCTTGGAAGGAAGGATAATAAATACATTTGTATCAAGGTAGATCTGAAAAAGGCTTACGATTCGATTAACCGAGATTTTGTTATTCACATGTTATTAAGTTTGGGCTTCCCAGACAAATGGGTGAAAATTATTGGAGATATCATTACCACTCCAGTGTTTTCTATTATTACTAATGGGGAATCTCATGGTTATTTCAAGAGCTCAAATGGCCTCAGACAAGGGGACCCTCTTTCCCCAATTCTTTTTTGTCTGGTTATGGAATATTTCACGTTACTGATGGATGGCAAAGTCAGAGAAGGTCACATTTCTCCTATCTCAGATTTTAATAACAAGTTAACTCACATCATTTACGCCGACGATATTATAATTTTCACTAAAGCAAGTACTCTTAATGCTTCAGCCATTAGTGATGTTTTTCATAGTATGAAAAGAGTTACCGGATTGGAATTAAGTTGTGAGAAGTCTAATGTTTTCTTTGGTAAAGGGGTTACCAACAGTACTGATATTTGTTCTATTCTTAATATTCAACAATCAGTACTCCCAATAAGGTACTTGGGCATCCCTCTATCTAGTTCTAATTTGAAGGATAGGGATTGTGATCTACTGTTAGAGAAAATAAAGACAAGATTGGCAGGATGGGAAACTAGAATGCTTAGTCTAGCTGGGAGACTAGAACTTATCAATTCTACCATTTACCCTATCATTCAATTTTGGATGCAATGTTTTTGTCTCCCAAAAACTACGGTTCATAAAATAAAACATTTGATTCTTAATTTTCTTTGGAAAAGCCGTAGTAGTAAGATTCCCTGGGAAATTTTGTGCAAACAAAAAGAAGAAGGAGGCTTGGGTCTGAGGAATCTAGAAGAGCTGAATCAAGCGTTATTCATTAAATTAATTTGGAAAATTCTCAATGCTGAAGGAATTTGGGCAGATTTCTTAAAACGAAAATACATTGGAAATAAAAGTTTTTGGGATATTAATCCGAGAGTGGACGACTCGGGAGTGTGGAAATATATTTTGAAGAACAGACAAGTAGCTCTGAAGTGCCTCTCCCTTAATATAAGTGATGGTAAAACTACGTCCCTTTGGTATGACCCATGGTTGAATGGTAGCTCCATTATGGAGCGAATTGGTTTAGATACGGCTTTTAGAACGGGTACAGAACATTTGACTCTTGATAGAATTGTAAAACAAGGAGAATGGAAGTGGGATGAGTTCAGTTTTCTTCGGCAGATTCATTCGGAGATTGAAGGTGTTAAGATTTTTAAAGACAGAGAGCGGGATTTTTGGGCTTGGAAATGTTCCAAACACGGTCAATATCAGTTCAAACTAGTGTGGAACTCTATTAGGTCAAGTTTTGAATTAAAATCCTGGTCGTCATTAGTTTGGAATAAAATTCACGTTCCTAAAATGGCGGTTTGCCTCTTTAAAGCCATTAATGACTATTTGCTAACGAAAGAGCGATTAACTTTCAAACAGATTGTCGTTGACCCCTTATGTGTTTTCTGTAATAATTACATTGAAAATGTAGATCACCTTTTTTTTCAATGTAATTATACAGGACAAGTCTGGCTATGGAGCTGCAAGAAATTTTTTAGCTCGCCGAAAAGAATGTTCTCATTTACTCTAAGGGAAGACTTGCATAAAATTGTCTCTATCTCAAAATTAAGAAATCTTAACTCAGATCTGTTCCAATTATCTATCTCAGTTTGTATTTGGCATATATGGAAAGAAAGAAATGATAGGATATTTCTTAATAGATTTAATGACACTTCGCAGTTATGCTCTAAGATTTATCAGACAGTGAGTATTAGAATGGTTAAGTCAAAGCATTTTAAGCACATGAAAGATACGTCGAACACAATTGCTAACAAATGGGGATTTACCTCGATAAGCTAGTCAGGGTTTCTTCGGGTTGATCATATGTATTGCTCCTCCTCGCTGCATCCTTCTTGTGCCTTGATTCAGGTTTTTCTGCATCCTGTATTATCTTTACATTCATCTTACATCTATTTAATTTACATCTTACTTAATTACTTTCTAGCCTATTTGTCCTAGTCTATAAGCCTAAGAATGCAGGAACTATTGCTGATCCGCCATCTCTCTATTTGGCTCTCCACCTATTTTAACATATCTCGAGTTAGTTTTTTCAGAAATCATGATTAACTTTAACATAGGAGAGTCAAAGACTTAGCTTGTTTGTTCTGAGAGGACTGTTTCTCAGAGATGAGTTCGAAGGCACCATATAGCGCCCAAAGATTCCATCTTTTGGAAGTCGGTGACTCCTTGAGCTTAGTCCTTCTGATCTAAAGGCAGTGACTTCTAGAAATCGAAGCCTTCAGTGTCGATTGATGATTTCTTGTCTTCAGTTCCTGTTTTGCGTTCTATACCCTACAGATCTGTTGTTAGAATCCATTCTAAGATAAAAGGTTCAACCTTTACGGGTCTAGAACACTTACTTGTTTGCTGCTCACACTCGTGTAGGATCTGATTAGCGGAATAGAGCTCCCTGGCGTGCTTCTTGCTTAGTCGTGGTCTAGCTGAAGGTTTTTGAAGCTGATTAGAGTTCGAGTTTGTTCTCATTTCCTCGCCGCCATTATTGTTTCCTCACCTTTGTGTTCGAGAGGAGTAAATGAAGTGGCTTCTCAAGTGAAGGCTCGCAGTTTCTACTATTTCGAGTAGTCTGGAAGCTTCTAGCGGGTTTGGGTGTCTGTTTTGTTTTGCTTATTTTGGTTTTGGGTCTTGTTTTTAGCTAATATAAGATATTAGGCCTGGTTTTGTTGGATGTTTGGGTTATGTCGGTTTTTGTATATTCTTTTGTTTTCTTGGTTATTAATAGAAAGTTTGAACCCTTCTTCTAAAAAAAAATAATTGATTTAATCCATTTGCTTTCACTAAAATCAATCTCAACTATTTCTAAATTCATTATCTTATTATCCCATTTCTTCAATTTACAATTTTTAAAACCATAAATTTGAATAGTCTTTTATTATAATCATATTTTTCAGCAATTTAAATTCTTCTTTATTCCAAATTATTGTTAAATTTATTCTACTTAATATATTTTATCACATATATTAAACCATATAAATTAATTTAAAACATAAAAGTTTCGATTTAAATTAATTTACATCTATTAATTTCTTTTAAATTCAAGGTATTTTCATATGTTGATCAAATTTTAATTTATTAATTCTTTCAAAACAAATTTATTAATTCTTTCAAAACAAATTTATTAATTCTTTCAAAACAAATTTATTTCATTATTAACCGAGTTTACTTATTATCCTATCTAACTCTATTAACATCTTTATAATCAAAATTTAGTGTATAACATTTATTATTATAAACACTCAAATTTTATTTATAAATTCAATATATCTTATATATTATACAATTACATATTCAACTTCTGAATGATTTAGGTAAGTTGTATTAGAATGTAGTTGAACAATATACAAATAAAATTTTCCAAATTCAATTATTCAAGTTTAAATATTTATTCCAAATTTTTTTTTTATTTATAATTAAAATCATCCTTTAGCAAAATTTACGAATTAGATTTTCGATTAACTTTAAACAATTTAGAGATATATATAATATATTTGTATCAAATCAAATTAATTTTTTTTTAAAATAAAATACCTATATATATGTAAATCAAAATATACTGAAGAAACTCAAATCAAAATATATTTTTTTTCTTCAAAACAAAACCGTAGCAAAGCTACACAATGGTTTCTCCACTTCGAAACTCGAAAATGAATGTCGATGATGCGGCCGCCATCACCGAAATTATTTTCCAGCGACAAAGAGAAGAGCACTAATTTCAACATTTTAAAATTCTTTGAAAATCATTTATATTCGAAAATACTTTAAATAATATACATTTAAAACCTTAAAACCATAGTTCGAAATTATCGGAAATTAAATTTTCAAATTCTAATTTTAAATTCATTTCAAATTCCAATCAATTTATAACCAAGTGTATAAATTCATTTATTTATATTATGCAATAGTCAATGGTTTACAAAACAATAAATGAAAATCAAATATTATTATTTCAGACAACAAATTCATTAACAATATAATTTCAGAAAACTTATATTTATATATAATATAATCATTCAAAACAATTTTGTTTATCAAATTTGAAAACAACATTTTAATATAAATTTAGAAATACATTTCTTTGCTTGACGATACAGGAATGAATTTTCAAAATAAGGATAGGGATTCAAATTTTTGTTGACTCAAATCAAAGAAAATTTTGATTCGAAAATAAGTTTGAAACAGAAGATAAGATAATTCGATCACCACAATCGGGAGATGGACGAGTTTATTTAATTCACGGGCAACCTTAACCGGGTCGACCGTAACTTAAAAAAATAAGATCGGTGTAGAATTCCGAGGTAAATCGACATTCGATCTCAAGAAATAGAATTCAGGTATAGCAGGAGATAGATAGCATCGTAAACCAAGGATACAGAAATCTCCGGTAAATCAATGCCTATTGTAAAGGAGTTTTGCTCCTTTACGAATCATTCGAAGATTGGTGTGACCGCCGATTCACTATAAGGGTCATTCGAAGTGGAGTTATGTGATGCTTCAGAATTGAAAGAAGACGAATAGTGAGGGACACGAATGAAACTTGGAACCATAGGGACGTTCCAAAATTCCAAAAGAATTGAGTCAAAAGGAAAAGATTGAAACTCGAATGAGAGTGATTCTGTAAATACATTTACCCTATATGTTTAGTTTTGCCTAGAGCTACCAAAGCTCTGATACCAACTGTAACGACCCGGAATTTTGGACCATTCGCATCCATTATAAGTGTATGGGTAGACACTCATGCCGGAGTTGAATTGCTCAAAATACCGCGTTGTTAATTTAAATTTGGCAAAACTGAACATATACAGTAAATAAATAATCACAGATCACAGACACAGAGTAATAAATGCAGCGGAAGTAAAAGAGATAGTAGTTCATGAAGCTACTATATGAATATATAAAATACATCATAGTTTACAACAGAAGAGTAATTCGATACATCAGATACAAATCAGAATACATCACTGGAATCATCGAATACTGAAAGCAGAATAGATGGCTGGATCATCAAGCAAAGCTCCAACTCCAAAGGTGAGTCTCGAATACTGGTACACTCAGTCTGACCCGAGCGTAAAGCAAAACACAAGACACTCGAGTCAGGATTAACATTCTTATATTAATAAATCCAACTCAAGTGAAATAGCAATTTGAAATACAAGTAACTTAAAGGATGTTTGGAATAACCATCCTTCAAGGATCCGTTAAACTATCTACTAGGTAGTAATATACGCTAAGTAGATAATGTCTATCAGTAATGTAAAGATATCAAAATAGCGTTAAGTCATGGCCCATTCCACCCTTAACACATTTTTATTCCCAAAAGCATATACAAGACCGTAGTTTCCCCAAAACCGGAAGTCACCAGAGGGAAATCCATATACTAAAGGTACAAATCAAAATCGTAGTGGTCGCGCATAAATGGAATACAAGTATGACAAGGCACATGAGGCAATACCCAAGGTAGTGATACTACCGTTCGCCTGATCCGGACTGGTGAGAACGCAACGTCGCAGCGCCCGCAACACCGTGAAACAACACTCCCAAAATCAAGGATGCACCAATCGACAACAAGTATAAGTAGTTCGAAGAAGTGTGTCCACTGGAGGTAGCTAATCCTCCATTGGCCCGGCACAGCTCCTGTTTTAGTCATTTCCAATTTGACACAAGTGTCAAGGCTATCCATCATCGTTCTCTTTCTTCAGTCAACACGTACATCATTCCAACCACTTCGTTCTGGATCATCACTCCGCGTATAGTTATTAAAGTGGTTTCGGTTTAGATAGAGAGTATATCCATTACCGATCCCGATCTCTTTAATAACTTTCGTAATTATTACACCGATTGGTCGTTTATATATTTCAAAACCAAATCAAATTCAATTCAATTAGAATTCGTAAATCAACATTTCATTTGTCTTTCAAAACCAATTTCCAATAATTTACGTTTCAAAACTTCCAAATTATCATTTCAAAATCTTATAATTCAATTTCAATCTTTATATTGAAAACAATTCAAATATTGATTCAAGTTCGCACAAAAGTTTCATTTCGAAATCATTTAAATTAATTTAATTTAACATTCAAATCAGTTTAACTTCATTTATCGGTTTCATTCAATATTCATTAAGTAAATTTGCCATTCAAAATAATTTCTAGTAAATTTCCAATTCATTAAATCCATTATAAAAATTCAACTTCATTATATCAAAACTTACAAATTTGATTAAATTAAATTCATCAAACCAAATTCTTTAAATTTCAAGTCTTACATTAATTTCAATAAATCACATTTTATTTCTTGTTAAAGAAATTCAATTTCACTTATTTACTTACTTAAATAAATTTCCAAAAACTTAATTAATAAAGAAACTCAATTTCAATTATTAACGAAGTTCAAATTCACTTATCCAAAAGTTCAATTTTACTTATTAAAGTATTCAATTCAATTTGATCATTAAATCATTCAATCTTATTTAATTATTAAATAATTCAAAACTTAATTATTAAATAATTTCAAAGTTTAATAATTTCAACTTAATTATAATTTCAAACTTAATTATTAAATCATTTCAAAGTTTAATAATTTCAAACTTAATTATAATTTCAAACTTAATTCAATCATTTCTCAAATTAAACAACATTCTTTCATCAATTACATTGTTAAGATTTTGTTTCAGATTATTAAATATTAACATTTTCCTTCCATTAAAATTCAAATTTCAACTTCATTTCAAAACCATATTATTTATTCAAATAAAATCTTCGTTTTATTTTTAAATCAAATTTATTGACCAATCGGGTTTTATTTAATTTTTCTATCCTAGGTCAAAGTTCAATTTGGGTATTTATCATTTCAACCCGATTCCAATTCAATTCAAAATCAAGACATAGCAAAGGGAACTTGCAGTGTGATAATAGGGATGGTGTCAAAGTAAATAAACAAGCAATAACAATAATCAATATCAATTCAATAATCAATTTAGATAATCCCAAAATAACCGTATTAATTCGCATTGTTATTTGTACGAATTAATATAATTATTTCTAGAATCCACACTATCATTTCATGTAGATTAAAGATTATCACATCACGGTTCTTCACTTGTCAACTATTTACAATTTCATACATCATCAATTTAACAACATACATTCAGTGGTTCAAAATGTAATTAAACAAATCCTACGTTTCAATAAATTCAACAGTTAAGTGGTCATATTATACAAATGTCAGTTAATCCAATTTAACATTTAACTATCCTATATCAAATTCAATTGCATACTATTTATCATTTTAACCTTAACAATTTAACGTCCAATATAAACATCAACAATCAATCAATCATCAGCCAAAACTGTATTATCATCGCATAAATAATTAACAGATAATGGTGTCAGATGTCACAGGTGAACTGATACAGGTAATAGCATATATAACAGTGAAATTAACTAATAGCAGCATATTTCAATTGTCATTTCAATTGAAATCAAATTTAATAAATAAAAGAATGTTAATCGTGAGTGAGTGCTCACCTTCCGAGGCTAGAGAGATTTGACGATGAAGTTGAGTTACGAAATCCAAGCACGAATCCAAACAAACAAGACTGGCACGAATTCGACGGATAGAGATGATAACAGAAATCAATGAGAACAAATCAAATTTTGTTTGATAAAATTTAAACGAGATGTCTATTATAATAAAATTTTCCTTAAACCAAAAATTTCATTTTATAACACATATACATTTTTAAATCAATCTTAAAATTTAAACGTATATACACATTATATCTTGAATCGATGTTATATATATATATACTTGTTAAAATCCAAATATTAATATATACCATATTCAAACCTATACAGACAGCACACATATATCTACTAATAGATATACAGATATCTATAACTTATAAATGTTACAAATATAAACCAAAATAGTATGTATAAATCAATATATATGTATATATAAATCTCGTATCATATAACATATTAAAATTACACGGTGCCATAAACTTTCATATAACATCATATACATACGTGCTATAGTACTCAGTACTTCCTAGTACAAACTCACGCATGAAATATATATAACAACCAAACGTTACCTAACATAAAATGCAAAGACTAACGAGCCGCATTACATACATATACACTAACTTATTAACTTATATATGACCAGACAGACCATTAGTTATGTGACGACCCGCCCTTCACGACCCTCGAAAATCGACACAAAATACTCAACAGTATAATATGCCGACGATCGAATGCCGGAAAGACAGATTGTAGAAGAATAAGAAAGTAGATAGAAGAAGAAAGAACTAAACAAAATCAGAACCTCACAGTCGCAGCGGATAAAATATAATATATAGAACAGATCTTTACACAAAATGAAACTATATCTGTTTATATACAATACATCATCATCAGAGTCTATCAATACAATCATCAATATCCAGTCAATCAGTCAATACAACAATCACAGCAGCGGAATAATACAAGTACGAGAAATACGTCTCGGACTCCAGCTCCTCTCCTGAGCTCCAAAGCAACCTATCCTGAAATATACTCGGTCTGACCCGAGCATTATAATAAAATAACACCCGAGTCAGTCTGGAATACCAGCGCATCATAAATACACCCAATTGATTATTAAAGTTTCAAAAATCCTTTGAAAATCAAAAGCATCTCGTAAGACCACGCCACAAATAAACATGTCGGGTTTTTACCTTACGATAGCTAAAACACTTTTTATAGAAATCCTCTGATATTATAATAGTGTCTATTTACAAATACTTATAAAATAGCCGAAATTGTTACATCTATTAAATTCCGGCATACTAGCCACAAAGTGGGTAATACAAACAAAACTCGTACAAGGCACGTAGGGAGAATGGATTTCCAACGAATGACTAGGCACTGGGGTACCACCTGTCACAGTACGTGGCCTAGATCACAGTACTGAGGAGTACGCCCGCTCCCCTGCAACACAAGACCGGAATCATCCCTTACTGGATAATTCCAAGTAAAATCACCCCACGGTTGTGATCAGCAACCGCACCACTAAGCCGAAAAAAAGGGACATCTAGACAGGGATGACCTTACTCTCAAGTGGGGGCTACCCACGAAGCCTTGCTGCATAACCCCTGATTTTCAGTCATTCCCGGTTGATGAGGCTTGAGGCTAAACGATACCTTTATAGCACATTTCACTTTGAATGCCCATCGTCCACCTGACGATGTCCCGAAAGCATTCGTCCATACAAGTCCGTCCCGGGTCCGAACGGAACCGAAGGCACTATTCCTACTACATCCATTTTGGAAATATCCTCAGGATTAGTACCGACTAGCCCTTGCACTTCACAGCTCCATCTTCGACTCCGAAATCGTTTTCGCGAAACGTACAAACCGGATCGAAGTGGTTTTCGAGTCTCCAGACCTAGAATCCCGGTATACGGAAACTCGATCCCGGTCTCTTCGAAACGATCAGCGCATTTGGCCAATATTGATAGTCGGTGATTTAACTATCAATTAATGTTCACAAACATCCATACACATCCATCACACAATAAATAATCTCCATATTATTTATTTATTTCTAATATCTTTCAGAGATATATTTTCACATTTTCAAAACTCGTTTGAAAACAATTTTCCAAAACTCTTCCTTTACAAGGTAAATCCTTTACCCTTTATTCCCATCGGGAATAACCAAGTATAAAACAATTTGCATTTAAAACAGTTAAAAATACTTTATACTGAAATATACTTTAAAATATGAAAATTACTTCTATTTATTTACTCAAAATATAAATTTAAAATATGTGAAGAAAACTAGTTATTAACACATAAACTTTGATTTTAAAAATAAGGGTTTTAGTTTAACTAAATTCAAAATAGCGTTATAAGAAGAAAAATACTAATTTTAACAGCTTAAACTAAAACCAACTTTTAAATAAATCCATTTATAAAAATAATTGCTAATATACTCCCAAATTATTACGGTATTAAAATTATTAATTTATTTCTTTAAAAATAACGAGTTCTTAAAAATACTTTTAAAACGATTTAAAACTTAACCTTAGTTAAATAAAATCTTTTTATAAACATTCACTTGGTTTTCCCAGGGAAACACTTTCCCGTTTCTAAACATTCCAAAGTACTCTTTCATATAAATCCACTGATTTATTTCAAGTCAATTTATGATTTCAACATAAATCCCAAATCCCATATTTAACTATAACTTCATCCGAAGTTCACACCCAATTTCCCATATTCGGAAATTCATTTTTAAATCATAGTTTAAAATATTTTAAATTAAACATTTTTGGTGAATTTCCAATGGAAGCCAAATTTCCAATTCACTTAATTAAATTCCAATGAAATAGGGCATTTCAAAACATTCTATTTTTCATTTGAACTTGTTAATTTATATTCGGAAACTCCATTTTAACATATTTTTAATTTCCGGATAACATTAGCCATTATTAAAATAAACATCGTTATTTTAAACAATTTATAATTTCATAAATTAAATTTCCAGAAAACTATACTTTCCATTTACTCATTTCATAAACTTCCCATTATATTCAAATCCCAATTTGACCCAATTTACATTTCCTTCCCAAATCCGATTTCAAATTTTATTCTTTGAAATTCTAAATTTAACAATTCATTTTATTTCGTAAAAACACAATTTATCCATTTATAATTAAATTCTGTGATTAGAATTTATACAACAATTTCACAGTACAATTTAATTTCAGATTTATCAATCATAACATATAAACAGGCATCATTATCGATTATAATTGTGAGGAATCCAGTTGGATCCCTCCAACCTGTTTCTCCCTGCATCCACAGATATTAGCACATCACAATATAAATATCAATCCAGACAGATAAACACAAATATAGACAATCAACCACACAGATATTTAAATATCAATTATTTATAATGTCTAGCATCCAGATGTGAGTGAGAATAACTCACATTGAGTTCGGCGAGCGTTCGAAATTTAAATTAAACCGGACGACGTCCGATTTAACCCAAATTTCTACTTGCCCGGAATGACTCCGGATCTGCACCATCGCGTAGTGCTCCTCCCTGCGATTCCAACGGTTCCAGTTTCGTCTGAATCTGAGTACGTATGAGTTCGTTAAGATTTTACAAAGTTTGAATTGAAATTTGAAAACAATCTTTTTTTTTTCTTCATAAAAAAAATACCCAAAAGAAAACACGGCCGAAGCCTTCTTCCTTCACGCGAGATTACCCAGGACGAGAACGAAACCCATCCACGCGACCATCATCTTCATGTCGCTCCCTCCCCGATGGCCTTCACCTCGATCTACACCCATCACGACGCAGCCCTACGCCGTCACGACCCACGCCCCTTATCCCACGAAGCTCGGTGGTCCCTACGGTTGTGGAATCGCGTTCGAACGGCGAACCTTCCAGGCGCGATTTCTCATCCCTCACTCCACGAAACATGATCGCCCCCATATAGATTTGCCAAGCTCGAGACGCTCTTCGATTCTCGTGTTGAGCTCGAAGCGTAATAGGACTTGGATCGAGAGATTTTTGAGGAGGATTGAAATTGATTTTCGGCCATTGAATGCAAAAGTGGCGGCCGACAATGTAGCTAGGGTTTAGATTAGAAAATGAATATACATAAGGGTTTTAATATTATTTAATTAATAAAATATCTTAATTTAACTGTTAATGCAAACGACCTCCAATTCTCACGTTCCGACCGGCTATCCTAGGGTTTTTCCGCGTTCCGGACACAATGGAACAGGTTTCGTAAGCTAATTTGATCGTATGAGCGAGATACGAAATTAAACGATCAATTTAATATTAAATCGGTTAAATCGATTTCGATGCGTTTCGAACTGCCACGATCAAACGACAATTCCAATTGCTACGAAAATTGAAATCTGATAATAACTAACTATTACGGATCAAATGGAACTGGTTTCGTCGAATTCCGAGACTGTGCCTCGGAAAGCTATTTTCACTCGTCTATTAAATCAGGCGATTTTCTGAAATCGTCGAAAACGCTTCAAATTTCACTTTTAAAATTTTAATAACTTAACAATAAATCATATAAAATTTATAAACACATTAAAAATCATTCCGGCTCAATCCGAGCTCAAAATCTGATTATTTGCATTTTAATAATATTAAATTCATTTTTAAATTAATATAAAATCCCAAATAATAATTTTATTCACTTTAAAATTCATCTAAAATTCCAACAATATTATTTATGCCCAAATAGACTAATAAATGAATTTTAAAACCATTTTTATAACTATTTACACTCAGATCCCCCATTTGTTCCAAATTTCAAATATTTAATTATTATTCTATTTCAATTGAATTTCTTATTTGAAATTATAACTTATTTTATTGATTGAACCCGAATCCAACCATTTCAAAATCAATTAAGAATCCACATTAACATTTAAAACGAATTAAATGTTCAAATCCAATAGCTTAAAAATACGGGATGTTACATTCTTCCCCCCTTATAAAAATTTCGTCCCCGAAATTTGCTAAGGTAGGAACATACTTCCCAACCCATTTACTTACTCAATTTGCTTAGCTAAAGTTTATATTCACTTTCCAAAATCCTTTAGCCCAATCCCAAACTCAATTTCTACAATTTACTCTAAAGCCTTTATTTTAACTTTATTTTCAAAATAACTGTACTAGTTATTAAAAATTTTCCCAAAACCCCAAAAATTTCTAACTCCCAAAATTTCTGGAAAATTTTGGCGGAGTCTCCTTTGTACGGAGGAGCTTCTGCGATATCGCAGGATACACAAATATATATACATCGGCTCACATGGCCGGAAACCAAAATATATCACAATATATATATCATTTCCCAATTATATTTGCGCAGGCGTACCTTTTAAGCAAATTTAAATAGCAAGCGGCTAATATAACGCATATACGCGCTCCAACTCTCTCGAACGCCTCCCGTACCTGTACTAAGCTCAAGCAAACTCATCAGTTTCAAGATATGAGCATTTTAACAACATTTCCAAAATAAATGCAAACCAAACATATTCATTGCATAACCAATCCAAGCAATTTCATCATTTAACAATGTTAACCATCTTTTAATTTCCTATTCAAGTCAACTTCATTTTATTCCATTTGAATGCTTTAAATTCAAGTTCCTAAATACAATTCATATTTATCTCAACCAATTCATTTCCACTTCAATATGATTACATATGCCTTTCTTACCTTTTAATCTTACTTACATTCCAAATTTGATTTACAATCAAACTTCATTTTAACTTGTAACATTTGCATTTCAGTTATGATCCATTTCCATTCATATGCAAACATTACTCATTAAGAGGTCAATTCATTCCTATTGATTCAAAACTAATTTCATTCTCTCTTTAAATCCATTCACTTGCATTTATATACAAACTTTTGAATTAGATTCCAATCCATATCAATTTATTCAAAGGTCAACTTCAATTGCTTTTTAAACAACTCAATTCTGAATACATGCAAATTTCCATGTCATTCAAGCAAAACAATTGCCACTTAAGCTTATAACCATTTAAAATTATTTCCAACTTGGATTCATATAAATTTTATTCCATTACAAGGTTCACAAACCAAATATTTTCTCTTTCCAATGTAATTGTTAAATTACATTTTACTTACATCTTTATTTCCATTAACCAAATTCAAGTTTATATTAATATCATTCGATCCTGGGTTATATTCAACTCATACATTCTTAATTTACCACAATAATTAATGAATATCATTTCACTTTCAATTCAATTTTATTATCCAACAAATTCCATTCAAATTTCTTAATAAAGCTCATCCACAATCATTTGTTTCTCTTCCAGTTTGCTTAAGTTCTTTCACAACATTTTCATCATCTTCTTATATCAATTTTATTTTATTTTCATCTGATTCTCATTCAACCAGTTTCAATTCATTTACAACTTTAATGCTCTTTGTTTATTTATCCAATCCAGGTTAGATTTATTAATTAACAAAGAGATCACTTTAAATTATTTCTCTCATTTGAATTTTATTTACAATTCAAACCATCACTATTATAAGCTAATTCCATTATACATTCTCACTTCCAACATTTATTACCAAACTTAAATTTCATTTAACAACTGGATTTTTATTAACCTTTCAAATTTTGACCAAACTATCAAAATTATATTCATTGCAATACAAATTCCATTTAATTTAGCTTACACAAGATTTATTTCCAAACAATCATTTTGGATTTAGTTGAGTAAACATTTACTTCATTCATCATCACCTCAACTAAATTAAATTTCCATTAAACTAAATTCTTATCCCATTTTAATTCAAGGTTAACTAAATTATATATGCATTTTCAATTTAATTCCTTTCCAGAATTAATTCAAGTTCATCTAAATTTTATTTAGCCCACCTGAATTTAAACCATTTCCTTTACTACTTTAAATAAGAATTTAATTACATTCATTCTTATTCATAACACAACAGAAATTTTAATATTCAGCTTAATTCCATCTTAGTTGAAGTTAAACCAAATTCAATTTAATCTTAATTCTCCATATCCAAGTTCAACTTATTTACTAACTTCAGTTCACTTACCTCTTTTATATTTTATAATTGTTTCACCTTGCTTTGCATTCCATTTAAAATTAAGTTCGAATTCACCATTCCACTTAACCATTTTTATTTGTGATTATAATTCCATTTTACTTGAGTTAAAATCAAATCTTCCATTCTCAAGTTCTCCAACTTATTTACTTGTAAGTTTATATTGCTCATTTTAATCTATTTACATCTTATAATCACAATTCCAAACTTCATATATATATGTATCACTACATTCTTACAGATACAAATTTTCTTTCATTTGACTTCTTGCACAAATTAAAAACCCAAATTTCAGATTATAAGTATAACACTTAATAACTTATGGGTACAATTTGTTACACACCGACCCATAATTACAAAGTTATTTAATCTCTCAACTTAACTCAAATTAATTCCAATTTCCAATTTTATTTAACTTATCCCAAGTTAAATTTAGATATATTCCATTCACCTTCATTTATTCAAAGTAAATTTACATTCCATATATACTCAATTCTTCTTTAAATCAACTTTCCTTTATAAGTTATGTAGTTGAATCATTTCAACTTTCACATTTTTATTTTAAATAGAATTTCCAGAATTCAATTTACCCGGATTTATTTCAAAACCAATTTGAAATAAAAATCAACATATTCCCATTTGATATCCAATCAAATACCAAATCCCAAAGCAATTTGTTTTTGCCAAAATTTTTTCCTTTTTGAAAATTCCCAAAATCACTTGTTTCCCCAAACAAGTCCAAACAATGTCATAACCAACTATTTGGGTAGCAATCCATCACTTTAGAAACTCGAAAATGAATTCTAATGATGTGGCCAGCATCATCAGGATTATTTTCCAGCGACTGAAGTGAGTTCAATGCTTTCCACTTCCAAAATTCACCTCAAATCAATTTCCATTCGAAAATATTTTCCAAAATATGCTCCATTCTTACAAATGCTTTTGAAAACATTTCTAACATTTCCACAAAGTCAAACTCCCAAAACTTTGTTTAATTCCATTTGAAATCCCTTTCAAAATTTCCGGGGTCAAAATTCTAGTTTAAATCAAATTTTAATTTTTACTTTTCTTATTTAAAACATATCCAGTCAATTTCATTTGGTCATAAACCATTTTAATATTTTAACTTCTTATTTTCTTATATATATCATTTCAAATTTTAGATCATGTTTTAATTTCTTATTTGATTATAGAAGAAACAACCAAACAAACATCCAATACATATAATAATTTAGAAAATTATTTCCTTTTATATCAAAATACAATTTTGGGAAAAATTATTTCATTTACCCACTTAAAAACAATACTATGTCGGTTTACCTTGTTTAAGAGTTTAGAAACCCCTATCGATACGGTTGTACTTCCCGCACCGACCAGAATTCATAAACACTCAACCGATAAGTCAACACAGTACAAAAACAAATTTTATATCCACTAACAAGTACGCTCTCATAGCCATTATTACACTCAACTCATTATAGAGTACTTCCGACTCTATTTAAAAATGAGTAATTTTCCCACCAAAGCCTAGGTTGTCGCCAACCTATGCTCTGATACCAAGTGTGACGACCCGCCCTTCACGACCCTCGAAAATCGACACAAAATACTCAACAGTATAATATGCCGACGATCGAATGCCGGAAAGACAGATTGTAGAAGAATAAGAAAGTAGATAGAAGAAGAAAGAACTAAACAAAATCAGAACCTCACAGTCGCAGCGGATAAAATATAATATATAGAACAGATCTTTACACAAAATGAAACTATATCTGTTTATATACAATACATCATCATCAGAGTCTATCAATACAATCATCAATATCCAGTCAATCAGTCAATACAACAATCACAGCAGCGGAATAATACAAGTACGAGAAATACGTCTCGGACTCCAGCTCCTCTCCTGAGCTCCAAAGCAACCTATCCTGAAATATACTCGGTCTGACCCGAGCATTATAATAAAATAACACCCGAGTCAGTCTGGAATACCAGCGCATCATAAATACACCCAATTGATTATTAAAGTTTCAAAAATCCTTTGAAAATCAAAAGCATCTCGTAAGACCACGCCACAAATAAACATGTCGGGTTTTTACCTTACGATAGCTAAAACACTTTTTATAGAAATCCTCTGATATTATAATAGTGTCTATTTACAAATACTTATAAAATAGCCGAAATTGTTACATCTATTAAATTCCGGCATACTAGCCACAAAGTGGGTAATACAAACAAAACTCGTACAAGGCACGTAGGGAGAATGGATTTCCAACGAATGACTAGGCACTGGGGTACCACCTGTCACAGTACGTGGCCTAGATCACAGTACTGAGGAGTACGCCCGCTCCCCTGCAACACAAGACCGGAATCATCCCTTACTGGATAATTCCAAGTAAAATCACCCCACGGTTGTGATCAGCAACCGCACCACTAAGCCGAAAAAAAGGGACATCTAGACAGGGATGACCTTACTCTCAAGTGGGGGCTACCCACGAAGCCTTGCTGCATAACCCCTGATTTTCAGTCATTCCCGGTTGATGAGGCTTGAGGCTAAACGATACCTTTATAGCACATTTCACTTTGAATGCCCATCGTCCACCTGACGATGTCCCGAAAGCATTCGTCCATACAAGTCCGTCCCGGGTCCGAACGGAACCGAAGGCACTATTCCTACTACATCCATTTTGGAAATATCCTCAGGATTAGTACCGACTAGCCCTTGCACTTCACAGCTCCATCTTCGACTCCGAAATCGTTTTCGCGAAACGTACAAACCGGATCGAAGTGGTTTTCGAGTCTCCAGACCTAGAATCCCGGTATACGGAAACTCGATCCCGGTCTCTTCGAAACGATCAGCGCATTTGGCCAATATTGATAGTCGGTGATTTAACTATCAATTAATGTTCACAAACATCCATACACATCCATCACACAATAAATAATCTCCATATTATTTATTTATTTCTAATATCTTTCAGAGATATATTTTCACATTTTCAAAACTCGTTTGAAAACAATTTTCCAAAACTCTTCCTTTACAAGGTAAATCCTTTACCCTTTATTCCCATCGGGAATAACCAAGTATAAAACAATTTGCATTTAAAACAGTTAAAAATACTTTATACTGAAATATACTTTAAAATATGAAAATTACTTCTATTTATTTACTCAAAATATAAATTTAAAATATGTGAAGAAAACTAGTTATTAACACATAAACTTTGATTTTAAAAATAAGGGTTTTAGTTTAACTAAATTCAAAATAGCGTTATAAGAAGAAAAATACTAATTTTAACAGCTTAAACTAAAACCAACTTTTAAATAAATCCATTTATAAAAATAATTGCTAATATACTCCCAAATTATTACGGTATTAAAATTATTAATTTATTTCTTTAAAAATAACGAGTTCTTAAAAATACTTTTAAAACGATTTAAAACTTAACCTTAGTTAAATAAAATCTTTTTATAAACATTCACTTGGTTTTCCCAGGGAAACACTTTCCCGTTTCTAAACATTCCAAAGTACTCTTTCATATAAATCCACTGATTTATTTCAAGTCAATTTATGATTTCAACATAAATCCCAAATCCCATATTTAACTATAACTTCATCCGAAGTTCACACCCAATTTCCCATATTCGGAAATTCATTTTTAAATCATAGTTTAAAATATTTTAAATTAAACATTTTTGGTGAATTTCCAATGGAAGCCAAATTTCCAATTCACTTAATTAAATTCCAATGAAATAGGGCATTTCAAAACATTCTATTTTTCATTTGAACTTGTTAATTTATATTCGGAAACTCCATTTTAACATATTTTTAATTTCCGGATAACATTAGCCATTATTAAAATAAACATCGTTATTTTAAACAATTTATAATTTCATAAATTAAATTTCCAGAAAACTATACTTTCCATTTACTCATTTCATAAACTTCCCATTATATTCAAATCCCAATTTGACCCAATTTACATTTCCTTCCCAAATCCGATTTCAAATTTTATTCTTTGAAATTCTAAATTTAACAATTCATTTTATTTCGTAAAAACACAATTTATCCATTTATAATTAAATTCTGTGATTAGAATTTATACAACAATTTCACAGTACAATTTAATTTCAGATTTATCAATCATAACATATAAACAGGCATCATTATCGATTATAATTGTGAGGAATCCAGTTGGATCCCTCCAACCTGTTTCTCCCTGCATCCACAGATATTAGCACATCACAATATAAATATCAATCCAGACAGATAAACACAAATATAGACAATCAACCACACAGATATTTAAATATCAATTATTTATAATGTCTAGCATCCAGATGTGAGTGAGAATAACTCACATTGAGTTCGGCGAGCGTTCGAAATTTAAATTAAACCGGACGACGTCCGATTTAACCCAAATTTCTACTTGCCCGGAATGACTCCGGATCTGCACCATCGCGTAGTGCTCCTCCCTGCGATTCCAACGGTTCCAGTTTCGTCTGAATCTGAGTACGTATGAGTTCGTTAAGATTTTACAAAGTTTGAATTGAAATTTGAAAACAATCTTTTTTTTTTTCTTCATAAAAAAAATACCCAAAAGAAAACACGGCCGAAGCCTTCTTCCTTCACGCGATATTACCCAGGACGAGAACGAAACCCATCCACGCGACCATCATCTTCATGTCGCTCCCTCCCCGATGGCCTTCACCTCGATCTACACCCACCACGACGCAGCCCTACGCCGTCACGACCCACGCCCCTTATCCCACGAAGCTCGGTGGTCCCTACGGTTGTGGAATCGCGTTCGAACGGCGAACCTTCCAGGCGCGATTTCTCATCCCTCACTCCACGAAACATGATCGCCCCCATATAGATTTGCCAAGCTCGAGACGCTCTTCGATTCTCGTGTTGAGCTCGAAGCGTAATAGGACTTGGATCGAGAGATTTTTGAGGAGGATTGAAATTGATTTTCGGCCATTGAATGCAAAAGTGGCGGCCGACAATGTAGCTAGGGTTTAGATTAGAAAATGAATATACATAAGGGTTTTAATATTATTTAATTAATAAAATATCTTAATTTAACTGTTAATGCAAACGACCTCCAATTCTCACGTTCCGACCGGCTATCCTAGGGTTTTTCCGCGTTCCGGACACAATGGAACAGGTTTCGTAAGCTAATTTGATCATATGAGCGAGATACGAAATTAAACGATCAATTTAATATTAAATCGGTTAAATCGATTTCGATGCGTTTCGAACTGCCACGATCAAACGACAATTCCAATTGCTACGAAAATTGAAATCTGATAATAACTAACTATTACGGATCAAATGGAACTGGTTTCGTCGAATTCCGAGACTGTGCCTCGGAAAGCTATTTTCACTCGTCTATTAAATCAGGCGATTTTCTGAAATCGTCGAAAACGCTTCAAATTTCACTTTTAAAATTTTAATAACTTAACAATAAATCATATAAAATTTATAAACACATTAAAAATCATTCCGGCTCAATCCGAGCTCAAAATCTGATTATTTGCATTTTAATAATATTAAATTCATTTTTAAATTAATATAAAATCCCAAATAATAATTTTATTCACTTTAAAATTCATCTAAAATTCCAACAATATTATTTATGCCCAAATAGACTAATAAATGAATTTTAAAACCATTTTTATAACTATTTACACTCAGATCCCCCATTTGTTCCAAATTTCAAATATTTAATTATTATTCTATTTCAATTGAATTTCTTATTTGAAATTATAACTTATTTTATTGATTGAACCCGAATCCAACCATTTCAAAATCAATTAAGAATCCACATTAACATTTAAAACGAATTAAATGTTCAAATCCAATAGCTTAAAAATACGGGATGTTACAAGTTATATAAACTAATATAATAACTATCATACTTTTTTTTTAAAAAAACAATACTCAAAATAACATTAAAACCATACTCTTATAAAATAGTGAGAAGATGCTCAGGTCCACCTATGTATATATACGAACTAACACTTGATATATATACACATAAATACACGTTGATTGAGGAACCTAGATATCCTTCTGCAAATCATTTGTTGTGGTATAATTGTTGTATATTTGATTATTTGGATACTGTTATAATACATTTCTTAACGCAGAGAGAAAAAATGAAAACAGCAAAGTTCCTACCATATATCTAAATTCATACGTGTATATCCATATTATAATATACATATGTGACTAACTTTATAACTTATAACATATATAATACCCTTAAATCATAAAATATCTTTGTTTATATAACACACGAAACATATATGTTCTATAGCATGACTGTAATGTATATATTAGCAGAACAACCCATGTATTATTAACATACAATATAAATATATGAGTATACTACCAGATAAGGAAATATAGACATACGTATACCTTAATAAGCAAAGGAAGGCATGCTGAGTTAGAGGGGGAGAAAGCTGCTGCATGGAATTGGCTCGGCTACACGTGGCAGAGGTTGACACAGTGGGGTTGGAGGGGTGGTCGGAGCCTGTGACGACCCGGAATTTTTGAGCATTTGAAATAGAATATTTAATTAATTTTAAATATTCAAAAGATAATTATTAACTTTAATTTCAAATATCATGATTGATTAGACAAGTAATTGTTGAATTTAAATTATTGAAATTGGTAAATTATTGAATCTGGAGTTTTAAGCCTGTTAAAAATAATTTGAAGACTTATAAAATTTATATAGTTAATACTGAAATGGATAAAAGTGTTGGAATCAGCTTTAAAAATGGTTTGTTATGTTTTGAAATTTTATATCATTTAAATTGAATTTAAAAAATAGCCTTCCGAGGCACAGTCTCGGAATTCGACGAAACCAGTTTCATTGGGTCCGTAATATTGTATTATTATCGGATTTCAAGTTTCGTATTTTTCGGAGTTGTTATGTGAGCACACGATGAGTAAACGCGTTGAAAATTAAATCGAATTCAATTTAAAATTTAATTTTTAAATTTGTCAACATCAGCACACCACCTCCTTAAAATACGCCTATAATCACGAAAGGAAATCGTGCTGAGCATGCCTCATTCAGTTTTAAATATCTCGTCCCCCTTTTTCTTCCTCTAAAAGACTTCAGTTCAAACTGAAACGAAAATCATTCGTTCACATAAAAAAATAAAAACGCCTCCTTTTCATTTCTTTGTTTAAGAATCTGTAACATCCCGTATTTTTAAGCTATTGAATTTGAACATTTAATTCATTTTAAATGTTTAATGTGAATTCTTAATTGATGTTGGAATGAATGGATTCGGGTTCATTCAATAAAATAAGCTATAATTTTTAGTTATAGCAATCCTGGTTGAATTTGAATAATGGGGAAGTAATAAATTAAATATTCGGAATTGAGATAAGGGTAAATCTGAATGTAAATAGTGATAAAAATGGTGTTTAAATGTATTTTAAGTTCAATTGGTTATAAATAATATTATTGGAATTTTAGATGAATTTTAAAGTTGATAAATTAATATTTGGGATTTTATATTAATATAAAGATGGATTTAATATTATTAAAATGCTATTAAATCAAATTTTTGTCAGAATGAGCCGGAATGATTTTAAATGTGGTTATACATTTTTTATGATTTATTGTTAAGTTATTAAAATTTTAAAAGTGAAATTTTAAGCGTTTTCGTCAAATTTGAAAATCGCACGATTTAATAGACGAGTAAAATAGCCTTCCGGGGCACAGTCTCGGAATTCGACGAAACTAGTTCCATTGGATCCGTAATAGATAGTTATTATCGGATTTCAATTTTCGTAGCTATCGGAGTTGGCGTGTGACCGTGGCAGTTCGAAACGCCTAGAAATAGATTTAACCGATTAAATTTTCAATTGATCGTTTAGTTCCGTATCTTGTGCATACGATCAAATTAGCTTACGAAATCTATTCCATTGTGTCCGGAACGCGGAAAAACCTCAGGATAGCCTGTCGGAACGTGAGAATTGGATGTCGTTTGCATAAACTGTTAATTTGAGAAATTATATTAATTAAATAATATTAAATTGTATATATATTAACATTTTTATCTCAAACCCTAGCCTATGTGAGCCGCCGCCGTTCATTTGTTTTCAAGGGCCGATACACTCTGGATTTCTTCCTCATTTTTCTTCAAATTCGTAGATCATTAGCTAAAGGTTTCAACTGGAGAATCGAAGAGGACCTTGAGATCTACGAAGTGAACGGTCGAGATGTGATTTAACGAAGTGGACAGGGTGAAAATCGCTGCCGTTCTCGTTCGTTTCGAGCGTGATTTCGTGATGGTCGTGGCGTTTGGGTGCGCCGCACCTGGACCGAGTATCGAGGTGGGGGAGGAGCGGAGTTCGGTGGGTTCTGATCGCATTCACGTTGAGCGAGGCGGTGGTGATGGCGTGCCCTAGCTTCACGTTGATGGGTTGTTTCAGCTGTAACGTGCTCGCGTGCGTTGAGGAAGAAGGGGCGGGCCGTTTATTTTGGGTAATAAATAATAAAAACATTTTTGTTTAAAATCGTTGTTCAAGCTTTGAAAAATCATAACGAGCTCATACGACTTCAGATTAAGACGAATCTGGAAGCGTTGAAATCGCAAGAAAGAGCACTACGAGATGGTGCAGATCCGGAGTCATTCCGGGCAGGTAGGAATTTGGGTTAAATCGGACATCGTCCGGTTTAATTTAAATTTCGAACGCTCGCCGAACTCAAGGTGAGTTGTTCTCACTCACATCTGGATGCTAGACATTATAAATAATTGATATTTGAATATCTGAATGATTGGTTGACTATAACTGCTGTTATCTGTCTGGATTGATATTCATATATGTGATGTGCTAATATTTGTGATGCAGGAAGAAACAGGTTGGAGGGATCCAACTGGATTCCTCAAAATGTAGCAATTATTTTATAATTGATAGTGATACCTGTTTATATGTTGTGATTGTTAAATCTGGAATTTTAAATTGTTCTGTGAAATTGTTGTATAAATTATAATTCCAGAATTAAATTATAAATGAATAGATTGGGGATTTAAAAGAAATCAAAGAAATTAATAAATAAAGAATTTAAGGGATAATAAAAATTGGAATCTGTTTTGGAATGAAAAATGTAAATTGGTAAAATTGGGATTTTAAATATTGTGGAAAATTTATCAATCGTTGAATGTGAAATATAAATTTTCTGGAAATGAATTCTATGAAATTATAAATTGAGTAAAATAACAGCGGTTTATTTTAATGATGAATAGTGATATCCGGAAAAGTAAAATATGTTAAATGAAGCTTCCGAATATGAATGTCAATTTTAAGTGTTAATAAAATATTTTAAAATACCATTTTCTTCATTGGGATTTTATTTAAGTAAATTGGAAATTTGGCTTCCATTGAAAAGTCACCAAAATGTTTATTTAAAAATGTTTAAACTATATTTAAAAATGAATTTCCGGAAATGAAAAATTGTGATTTAACTTCGGAGGAAGTTATAGTTAAGTATGGAATTGGAAATTTATGTTGAAATCATAAATTGACTTGAAATAAATCAGTGGATTTATATGAAAGAGTACTTTGGAATGTTTTGAAATGGGAAAGTGTTTCCCTGGGAAAACCAAGTAAATGTTTATAAAAAGATTTTATTTAACTAAAGGTTAAGTTTTAAATCGTTTTAAAAAGTATTTTTAAGAAATCGTTATTTTTAAAAGAATAAATTAATAATTTTTAATACCGTAATAATTTAGGAGTATATTAGCAATTATTTTTACAAATGGATTTATTTAAAAGTTGGTTCTAGCTTAGGTTGTTAAAATTAGCATTTTTCTTCTTATAACGCTATTTTGAATTTAGTTAAACTAAAACCCTTATTTTTTAAAAAATCAAAGTTTATGTGTTAATGACTAGTTTTCTTCACATATTTTAAATTTATATTTTGAGTAAATAAATAGAAGTAATTTTCATATTTTAAAGTATATTTCAGTATAAAGTATTTTTAACTGTTTTAAATGCAAATTGTGTTATACTTGGTTATTCCCAATGGGAATAAAGGGTAAAGGATTTACCTTGTAAAGGAAGAGTTTTGGAAAATTGTTTTCAAACGAGTTTTGAAAATGTGAAAAAATATCTTTGAAAGATATTAGAAGAAAATAAATAATATGGAGATTATTTATTGTGTGATGGATGTGTATGGATGTTTGTGAACATTAATTGATAGTTAAATCACCGACTATCAATATTGGCCAAATGCGCTGATCGTTTCGAAGAGACCGGGATCGAGTTTTCGTATACCAGGATTCTAGGTCTGGAGACTCGAAAACCACTTCGATTCGGTTTGAACGTTTCGCGAAAACGATTTCGGAGTCGAAGATGGAGCAGTGAAGTGCAAGGGCTAGTCGCTACTAATCCTGAGGATATTTCCAAAATGGATGTAGTAGGAATAGTGCCTTCGGTTCCGTTCGGACCCGGGACGGACTTGTATGGACGAATGCTTTCCTGACATCGTCAGGTGGGCGATGGGCATTCTAAGGGATATGTGCTATAAAGGTATCGTTTAGCCTCGAGCCTCATCAACCGGGAATGACTGAAAATCAGGGGTTATGCAGCAAGGCTTCGTGGGTAGCCCCCACTTAAGAGTAAGGTCATCCCTGTCTAGATGTCCCTTTCATATTCGGCTTAGTGGTGCGGTTGCTGATCCCAACCGTGGGGTGATTTTACTTGGAATTATCTAGTAAGGGATGATTCCGGCCTTGTGTTGCAGGGGACTTAGGGTGGGTCCTCGGTACTGTGATCTAGGCCACGTACTGTGACAGGTGGTACCCCAGTGCCTAGTTATTCGTTGGAAATCCATTCTCTCTACGTGCCTTGTACGAGTTTTGTTTGTATACCTAGTATGCCGGAATTTAATGAATGTAACAATTTCGGCTATTTTATAAGTATTTGTAAATAGACACTATTATAATATCAGAGGATTTTATAAAAAGTGTTTTAGCTATCGTAAGGTAAAAACCCGACATGTTTATTTGTGGCGTGGTCTTACGAGATGCTTTTGTTTTCAAAGGATTTTTGAAACTTTAATAATCAGTTTGGATGTATTTATGATGCGCTGGTATTCCAGACTGACTCGGGTGTTATTTTATTATAATGCTCGGGTCAGACCGAGTATATTTCAGGATAGGTTGCTATGGAGCTCAGGAGAGGAGCTGGAGTCCGAGACGTATTTCTCGTACTTGTATTATTCTGCTGCTGTGATTGTTGAGATTGTTTGACTGGCTATGGTTGGTTGTATTGATATACTCTGATGATGATGTATTGTATATAAACAGATATAGTTTTGATTTGTGTAAAGTTCTGTTCTATATATTATATTTTATTCCGCTGCGACTGTGAGGTTCTGATTTTGTTTAGTTCTTTCTTCTTCTATCTACTTTCTTATTCTTCTACAATCTGTCTTTCCGGCATTCGATCGTCGGCATATTATACTGTTGAGTATTTTGTGTCGATTTTCGAGGGTCTTGAAGGGCGGGTCGTCACATTTGGTATCAGAGCTTAGATTGGTGACAACCTAGGCTTTGGTGGGAAAATTACTCATTTTAAATAGAGTCAGAAGTACTCTATAATGAGTTGAGTGTAATAATAGCTATGAGAGCGTACTTGTTAGTGGATATAAAATTGTTTTTGTACTGTGTTGACTTATCGGTTGAGTGTTTATGAATTCTGGTCGGTGCGGGAAGTACAACCGTATCGATAGGGGTTTCTAAACTCTTAAACAAGATAAACCGACATAGTATTATTTTTAAAGTGGGTAAATGAAATAATTTTACCCAAAATTGTATTTTGATATAAAAAGAAATAATTTTCTAGATTATTATATGTATTGGATGCTTGTTTGGTTGTTTCTTCTATAATCAAATAAGAAATTAAAACATGATCTAAAATTTGAAATGATATATATAAGAAAATAAGAAGTTAAAATATTAAAATGGTTTATAACCAAATGAAATTGACTGGATATGTTTTAAATAAGAAAAGTAAAAATTAAAATTTGATTTAAACTAGAATTTTGACCCCGGAAATTTTGAAAGGGATTTCAAATGGAATTAAACAAAGTTTTGGGAGTTTGACTTTGTGGAAATGTTAGAAATGTTTTCAAAAGCATTTGTAAGAATGGAGTATATTATGGGGAAATATTTTTGAATAGAAATTGTTTTGAGGTGGATTTTGGAAGTGGAAAGCATTGAACTCACTTCAGTCGCTGGAAAATAATCCTGATGATGCTGGCCACATCATCAGAATTCATTTTCGAGTTTCTAAAGTGATGGATTGCTACCAAAATAGTTGGTTATGACATTGTTTGGACTTGTTTGGGAAACAAGTGATTTTGGAATTTTCAAAAGGAAAATTGTTTGGTAAAAGCAGTTTGTTTTGGATTTTGGTATTTGATTTGAATATCAAAAGAGAAATGTGTTGATTTTTATTTCGAATTGGTTTTGAAATAAATCCGGGTAAATTGAATTCTGGGAATTCTATTTTAAAATAAAAATGTGAAAGTTGAAATGATTCAACTACATAACTTATAAGGGAAAGTTGATTTAAAGAAGAATTGAGTATATATGGAATGTAAATTTACTTTGAATAAATGAAGGTGAATGGAATATATCTGGATTTAACTTATGATAAGTTAAATAAAATTAAGAATTTGAAATTGAATTAAATCTAAATGAATTGGAATTAAATGGAAGTTGAGATAACGGTGAAATGTAAATGCTTATGATTGTGCAAATGAATTCATATTCTTAAGTTATTAAGTGTTAAAATTTGACATTGTGATTATAAAAATGTGGATTGGTTTGAAATGAGCAATATAAACTTATAAGTAAATAAGTTGGAGAACTTGAGAATGGAAGATTTGATTTTAACTCAAGTAAAATGGAATTATAATCACAAATAAAAAAATGGTTAAGTGGAATGGTGAATTCGAACTTAATTTTAAATGGAATGCAAAGTAAGGTGAAACAATTATAAAATATAAAAGAGGTAAGTGAACTGAAGTTAGTAAATAAGTTGAACTTGGATATGGAGAATTAAGATTAAATTGAATTTGGTTTAACTTCGACTAAGATGGAATTAAGCTGAATATTAAAATTTCTATTGTATTATGAATAAGAATGAATGTAATTAAATTCTTATTTAAAGTAGTAAAGGAAATGGTATAAATTCAGGTGGGCTAAACAAAGTTTAGATGAACTTGAATTAATTCTGGAAAGGAATTAAATTGAAAATGCATATATAATTTAGTTAACCTTGAATTAAAATAGGGATGGTTTGAATTGTAAAGAAAATTCAAATGAGTGGAATAATTTAAGTGGTCTCTTTGTTAATAGAATAAATTTGTACATGGATTGGATAAATAAACAAAGAGCATTAAAAATTGTAAATGAATTGAAATTTGATTGGATGAGAATCAAATGGAAGTCAAATAAAATTGATATAAGAGGATAAGGAAACTATTGAGAAAGAACTTAAGCAACTTGAAAGAAGAACAAAATGATTTTGAAATGAGTTTAATTTAATTATTGTGATAAAGCAAGTATGTTTGGGCTGTAAATAATATAAATCAGATGTTATTAATTTAAACTTAAACGATGGTCTTGAAGTGTGCATAAGAAATTGAATTAAAAATAGCAATGGAGATAAAATACTTGGATTGTGAACCATGCAAATGGAATAAATTTATATAAATCTAAGTTGAAATTAATTTTAAATGGTTATAAGCTTAAGTGGCAATTGTTTTGCTTGAATGACATGGAAATTTGCATGTATTTGAAATTGAGTGTTTAAAAGCAATTGGAATTGAATTGTGAATAAATTGATATGAATGGGAACCCAATTCAAAGAGTTTTGTATATGAATGCAAGTGAATTGGTTAAGAATAGCAAATGAAATTGATTTTGAATCAATAGGAATGAATTGACCTCTTAATGAGTAATGTTTGCATATGAATGGAAATGGATCATAATTGAAATGCAAATATTACAAGTTCAAAATAAAATTTGATTGCAAATCAAATTTGGAATGTAAGTTAAAATAAAGAAATGTAAGTAAGACATATGTTAATCATATGGAATCAAAAATGAATTGGTTGTAATAAATATGAATGGTATATGGTAAACTTGAATGTAAATCATTCAAGTAAAATAAAATGAAGTTGGACTTGAATAAGACATTAAAAGATAATTGAAATCTTTGAAGTGTAAATAAAATATGGTAACATTGTTAAACTATGAAGTTTGGGTTTGTAAAGAGGCTTTAAAATGATGTCGGAATTGTGAAATTGATAATTAAGGTGGTTAACATTGTTAAATTATGAAGTTGCTTGGTTTGGTTATGCAATTGATATGTTTGGCTTGCATTGTATTGGAAATGCTAATGAAATGTTCTTATCTTTGAAAACTGATGAGTTTGTTGAGTATAGTTCAGGTACGGGAGGCGTTCGAGAGAGTTGGAGCGCGTATATGCGTTATATTAGCCGCTCGCTATTAAAATTTTGCTAAAAAGGTACGCCTACGCAAATATAATTGGGAAATGATACATATATTGTGTTATATTTTGGTTTCCGGCCATGTGAGCCGATGTATATATATTTGTATATTCTGCGATATCGCAGAAGCTCCTCCGTACAAAGGAGACTCCGCCAAAATTTTTCAAAAATTTTGGGAGTTAGAAAATTTTTGGGTTTTTGATTTGCTAAGAAATTGAATTTTTGAAAACGAATGTTAAAATGAAGGCTTTAGAGTAAATTGTAGCAATTGAGTGTGGGATTAGGCTGAAGGGTTTTGGGAAAGTGAATATAAGCTTTTAACTAAGCAAATGGGATAAGTAAATGAGTTTGAGAGTATATTTTCTATCCTAGCAAATTTCGGGGACGAAATTTTTATAAGGGGGAAGGAATGTAACATCCCGTATTTTTAAGCTATTGAATTTGAACATTTAATTCATTTTAAATGTTTAATGTGAATTCTTAATTGATGTTGGAATGAATGGATTCGGGTTCATTCAATAAAATAAGCTATAATTTTTAGTTATAGCAATCCTGGTTGAATTTGAATAATGGGGAAGTAATAAATTAAATATTTGGAATTGAGATAAGGGTAAATCTGAATGTAAATAGTGATAAAAATGGTGTGTAAATGTATTTTAAGTTCAATTGGTTATAAATAATATTATTGGAATTTTAGATGAATTTTAAAGTTGATAAATTAATATTTGGGATTTTATATTAATATAAAGATGGATTTAATATTATTAAAATGCTATTAAATCAAATTTTTGTCAGAATGAGCCGGAATGATTTTAAATGTGGTTATACATTTTATATGATTTATTGTTAAGTTATTAAAATTTTAAAAGTGAAATTTTAAGCGTTTTCGTCAAATTTGAAAATCGCACGATTTAATAGACGAGTAAAATAGCCTTCCGGGGCACAGTCTCGGAATTCGACGAAACCAGTTCCATTGGATCCGTAATAGATAGTTATTATCGGATTTCAATTTTCGTAGCTATCGGAGTTGGCGTGTGACCGTGGCAGTTCGAAACGCCTAGAAATAGATTTAACCGATTAAATTTTCAATTGATCGTTTAGTTCCGTATCTTGTGCATACGATCAAATTAGCTTACGAAATCTATTCCATTGTGTCCGGAACGCGGAAAAACCTCAGGATAGCCTGTCGGAACGTGAGAATTGGATGTCGTTTGCATAAACTGTTAATTTGAGAAATTATATTAATTAAATAATATTAAATTGTATATATATTAACATTTTTATCTCAAACCCTAGCCTATGTGAGCCGCCGCCGTTCATTTGTTTTCAAGGGCCGATACACTCTGGATTTCTTCCTCATTTTTCTTCAAATTCGTAGATCATTAGCTAAAGGTTTCAACTGGAGAATCGAAGAGGACCTTGAGATCTACGAAGTGAACGGTCGAGATGTGATTTAACGAAGTGGACAGGGTGAAAATCGCTGCCGTTCTCGTTCGTTTCGAGCGTGATTTTCGTGATGGTCGTGGCGTTTGGGTGCGCCGCACCTGGGCCGAGTATCGAGGTGGGGGAGGAGCGGAGTTCGGTGGGTTCTGATCGCATTCACGTTGAGCGAGGCGGTGGTGATGGCGTGCCCTAGCTTCACGTTGATGGGTTGTTTCAGCTGTAACGTGCTCGCGTGCGTTGAGGAAGAAGGGGCGGGCCGTTTATTTTGGGTAATAAATAATAAAAACATTTTTGTTTAAAATCGTTGTTCAAGCTTTGAAAAATCATAACGAGCTCATACGACTTCAGATTAAGACGAATCTGGAAGCGTTGAAATCGCAGGAAAGAGCACTACGAGATGGTGCAGATCCGGAGTCATTCCGGGCAGGTAGGAATTTGGGTTAAATCGGACATCGTCCGGTTTAATTTAAATTTCGAACGCTCGCCGAACTCAAGGTGAGTTGTTCTCACTCACATCTGGATGCTAGACATTATAAATAATTGATATTTGAATATCTGAATGATTGGTTGACTATAACTGCTGTTATCTGTCTGGATTGATATTCATATATGTGATGTGCTAATATTTGTGATGCAGGAAGAAACAGGTTGGAGGGATCCAACTGGATTCCTCAAAATGTAGCAATTATTTTATAATTGATAGTGATACCTGTTTATATGTTGTGATTGTTAAATCTGGAATTTTAAATTGTTCTGTGAAATTGTTGTATAAATTATAATTCCAGAATTAAATTATAAATGAATAGATTGGGGATTTAAAAGAAATCAAAGAAATTAATAAATAAAGAATTTAAGGGATAATAAAAATTGGAATCTGTTTTGGAATGAAAAATGTAAATTGGTAAAATTGGGATTTTAAATATTGTGGAAAATTTATCAATCGTTGAATGTGAAATATAAATTTTCTGGAAATGAATTCTATGAAATTATAAATTGAGTAAAATAACAGCGGTTTATTTTAATGATGAATAGTGATATCCGGAAAAGTAAAATATGTTAAATGAAGCTTCCGAATATGAATGTCAATTTTAAGTGTTAATAAAATATTTTAAAATACCATTTTCTTCATTGGGATTTTATTTAAGTAAATTGGAAATTTGGCTTCCATTGAAAAGTCACCAAAATGTTTATTTAAAAATGTTTAAACTATATTTAAAAATGAATTTCCGGAAATGAAAAATTGTGATTTAACTTCGGAGGAAGTTATAGTTAAGTATGGAATTGGAAATTTATGTTGAAATCATAAATTGACTTGAAATAAATCAGTGGATTTATATGAAAGAGTACTTTGGAATGTTTTGAAATGGGAAAGTGTTTCCCTGGGAAAACCAAGTAAATGTTTATAAAAAGATTTTATTTAACTAAAGGTTAAGTTTTAAATCGTTTTAAAAAGTATTTTTAAGAAATCGTTATTTTTAAAAGAATAAATTAATAATTTTTAATACCGTAATAATTTAGGAGTATATTAGCAATTATTTTTACAAATGGATTTATTTAAAAGTTGGTTCTAGCTTAGGTTGTTAAAATTAGCATTTTTCTTCTTATAACGCTATTTTGAATTTAGTTAAACTAAAACCCTTATTTTTTAAAAAATCAAAGTTTATGTGTTAATGACTAGTTTTCTTCACATATTTTAAATTTATATTTTGAGTAAATAAATAGAAGTAATTTTCATATTTTAAAGTATATTTCAGTATAAAGTATTTTTAACTGTTTTAAATGCAAATTGTGTTATACTTGGTTATTCCCAATGGGAATAAAGGGTAAAGGATTTACCTTGTAAAGGAAGAGTTTTGGAAAATTGTTTTCAAACGAGTTTTGAAAATGTGAAAAAATATCTTTGAAAGATATTAGAAGAAAATAAATAATATGGAGATTATTTATTGTGTGATGGATGTGTATGGATGTTTGTGAACATTAATTGATAGTTAAATCACCGACTATCAATATTGGCCAAATGCGCTGATCGTTTCGAAGAGACCGGGATCGAGTTTTCGTATACCAGGATTCTAGGTCTGGAGACTCGAAAACCACTTCGATTCGGTTTGAACGTTTCGCGAAAACGATTTCGGAGTCGAAGATGGAGCAGTGAAGTGCAAGGGCTAGTCGCTACTAATCCTGAGGATATTTCCAAAATGGATGTAGTAGGAATAGTGCTTTCGGTTCCGTTCGGACCCGGGACGGACTTGTATGGACGAATGCTTTCGTGACATCGTCAGGTGGGCGATGGGCATTCTAAGGGATATGTGCTATAAAGGTATCGTTTAGCCTCGAGCCTCATCAACCGGGAATGACTGAAAATCAGGGGTTATGCAGCAAGGCTTCGTGGGTAGCCCCCACTTGAGAGTAAGGTCATCCCTGTCTAGATGTCCCTTTCATATTCGGCTTAGTGGTGCGGTTGCTGATCCCAACCGTGGGGTGATTTTACTTGGAATTATCCAGTAAGGGATGATTCCGGCCTTGTGTTGCAGGGGACTTAGGGTGGGTCCTCGGTACTGTGATCTAGGCCACGTACTGTGACAGGTGGTACCCCAGTGCCTAGTCATTCGTTGGAAATCCATTCTCTCTACGTGCCTTGTACGAGTTTTGTTTGTATACCTAGTATGCCGGAATTTAATGAATGTAACAATTTCGGCTATTTTATAAGTATTTGTAAATAGACACTATTATAATATCAGAGGATTTTATAAAAAGTGTTTTAGCTATCGTAAGGTAAAAACCCGACATGTTTATTTGTGGCGTGGTCTTACGAGATGCTTTTGTTTTCAAAGGATTTTTGAAACTTTAATAATCAGTTTGGATGTATTTATGATGCGCTGGTATTCCAGACTGACTCGGGTGTTATTTTATTATAATGCTCGGGTCAGACCGAGTATATTTCAGGATAGGTTGCTATGGAGCTCAGGAGAGGAGCTGGAGTCCGAGACGTATTTCTCGTACTTGTATTATTCTGCTGCTGTGATTGTTGAGATTGTTTGACTGGCTATGGTTGGTTGTATTGATATACTCTGATGATGATGTATTGTATATAAACAGATATAGTTTTGATTTGTGTAAAGTTCTGTTCTATATATTATATTTTATTCCGCTGCGACTGTGAGGTTCTGATTTTGTTTAGTTCTTTCTTCTTCTATCTACTTTCTTATTCTTCTACAATCTGTCTTTCCGGCATTCGATCGTCGGCATATTATACTGTTGAGTATTTTGTGTCGATTTTCGAGGGTCTTGAAGGGCGGGTCGTCACAGAATCAAAACCCAGGTTCCACGAAATCAAGTTCAATAATGGCCGAAGCCTCTTCATCTAAAAACAAAAATTTATGCAGCGGAATCGAACTCGATTTCGACTCAAATCGCGAGCGCCTGGCGCCTGTAGGTGATCGAACTCCGTCACGATGATTAGGTCAAGCTCGAGCTAGAATTCGAATCGAGATTGTGATTGAGGCTCTGCTCCAATCGAGCAGATAGCTCGTGTGAGCTCGCGAGTGCGTGGTAGGCAAGGTTGTCAGCGACAATGCAATTTAGGGTGTGCGAAGCTTGGGGATCTAGTCGCGTCATTGAGGCCGTGGAAGCTCGTCGATCGAGATGGAGACGCGATCCAATCTGGGTGTTCGTTTGTCGTAGGGGCAGTAAGGTATGGTCGAGGTGAGGTATTCGTTTTAACTGTTAATTTAATTAGCTTTTCAGAAGAAAAACAGTAAGGTATAATCACGTTAGTTTTAAATCTTGAAATATATATATAACCTGTATTTGATTTTTCCAGTAAGGCATGTATATTGGTTATTTTCAACTTAAAGATTTATATGTATATATACAAATACAGTAAAAGATAATAATATAAATCTATATATATATATATCTATATATACCAATACATATGCATATTTTGATTTAGATATGGAAGTAGAATAGTAAGACAGTATATATATTTATGTACATAAGACCTTGGAATAAATACAGGGGTTTATAAATAAATATATATATACCTTCTTAACTTACTAGTTTAATTTTTAATATAAGGTGTTGAGGAGACTAATTTGTTTAACAAACTTACTGAATTATTTTAGTTATCAAAAATAATTTGTGAAAAGAAAATTAGTTTAAAATTTAATTATTTAATTAAATTTAATCATTTCGTTTAAAGTGAATCATTAGTCAAAATTAAACAATAACGATAATTGATTATTCGATTTATTCGAGTATTAATGGATTTCGTAATGATATTCAAGGTTAAAATCTGATAGAAGCAAACCGGATTGGATGTGGGTTGCAAACCAAAAATAAAGCTAAGGTGAGTTAATCTCACTCAGCCGAATTTTTATTTTAAATTTAAATGGTTAAATTTAAATAATTGATTGGATGATTGCATTGATTGATGTGCTATACTATACATAGTAGTATATAGCAATATATACATATTGGCATATGTATATATTGGACTTGTTGATATTCCCGCATTATATAGCGGATGAGACCCTATGCGCCGCATAATAGCGGATGATATTTTATAAAACCCATATACCGCGATATTCCACCTCGAAGTGGAATTGGTATTGTGCTAACATCTGTGGATGCAGGGAAACAGGTTGGAGGGATCCAACTGGATTCCTCAAAATTATTTAGATTATTTGATATTCTGTGTTATGAATATTGATATCCTGTGATGATTTTATTGATGATTGAAATATTGGAAGATATTGTTAGATTGAATATCCTAAGTAAAATGAGTTGTTAAATTCTTTAGAATTGGATTTTTAAAGAAATAAAAAGAGTAAATTTTAAGTAAAATAATTCAAGTGAATTGGAATAAGGGAATTTTGAATTAACAGGGAAATATAAACTTTAAAACCAAAGTGGTATTAAATTTAAAGGATAAAGAATTTATTTTTGAATGTAAGGATTAAATTTAATAAAGGGATAAAGAAGGAATTTTGGAAGTTTGAAATTGGTATTTCCAGTTAAAAGGGTTTTAACTCAAATAAAGAAATAAATCTAAAAGTTAATGTATTTGGAAATAAATGCAGTAGTAAAGGAAATTTATTTCAAAGTAAAGTAAAGTAAATTGGAAAATCAATTGGAAATTGATTTAGATGTTTAAAATTGGAATTTTAAAAGAGAAGTGAGATTTTGGAATTTATAAACTGGGTTTATAAAGTAAAATAAAATATCAGTGGATATTTGTAAATATAAATTCAAGGTGGAAATTTATAAAGGGATATGAATTGGTTTAAAAATAAATGTTGATTTATTTTTAAAAGATGTGGAGAGAAGTGTATTTCCCTGAATAGCCAAGTACGTTTTTCAAAGCAATTTTAAATATAAGTTAAAGATCTTAAGTATGTTTTTAAAGAAGCATGTTTTAGAAAAATTGTTTTTCTAAATGTTAATTTCCAAAGTATTTTCAAAAATCTATTATTGTAGTAATTATATAAAAGTGATTTGGTATTATGTTTTAAAAGAGAAATTTAGTTTATATTTATAAAGTGGTTTTATTTTAAATATTCCTAAAGTATATATTTTAGTAAAGTATTAAAGTAGTTTTAAAATTTCAATGTTATAAAGTATATTTAAATAAAGTGTTTTTAAATTATATTAAAATTAAAAGTATTTTGTACTTGGTGATTCAGTGAAAATAATTATTTGGGAAATGTATTCCGTAAGCGGAAACTGTTTTGAAATTGTTTTCAAATGAGCTTTGAAAATTTGGAAATATATCTTGGAAAGATATTTGGGCAAATAAATAATGTGGGAAATTATTTATTGTGTGATGGTTGATTGTGGATGTTAATTGATAGTTAAATAACCGACTATCAATATTGGCCAAATGCGCTGATCGTTTCGAAGAGACCGGGATCGAGTTTCCGTATACCGGGATTCTAGGTCTGGAGACTCGAATACCACTTCGATCCAGTTTGTACATTTCGTGTAACGTGTTCGGAGTCGAAGATGGAGCAGTGAAGTGCAAGGGCTAGTCGCTACTAATCCTGAGGATATTTCCAAAATGGATGTAGTAGGAATAGTGCCTTCGGTTCCGTTCGAACCCGGGACGGACTTGTATGGACGAATGCTTTCGTGACATCGTCAGGTGGACGATGGGCATTCTAAGGGATATGTTCTGAAAAGGTATCGTTTAGCCTCGAGCCTCATCAACCGGGAATGACTGAAAATCAGGGGTTATGCAGCAAGGCTTCGTGGGTAGCCCCCACTTGAGAGTAAAGTCATCCCTGTCTAGATGTCCCTTTTATTTTGGCTTAGTGTTGCGGTTGCTGATCCCAACCGTGGGGTGATTTTATTTGGAATTATCCAGTAAGGGATGATTCCGGTCTTGTGTTGCAGGGGAGCGGGCGTACTCCTCGGTACTGTGATCTAGGCCACGTACTGTGACAGGTGGTACCCCAGTGCCTAGTCATTCGTTGGAAATCCATTCTCCCTACGTGCCTTGTACGGTATTTGTTTGTATACCTAGTATGCTGGAATTTAATCATGTAACAATTTCAGCTATTTTAATAAGTATTTGTGAATAGACACTATTATAATATCAGAGGATTTTTATAAAAAGTGTTTTAGCTATCGTAAGGTAAAAACCCGACATGTTTATTTGTGGCGTGGTCTTACGAGATGCTTTTATTTTCAAAAGGATTTTTGAAACTATAATAATCAATTGAGTGTGATCTTCTCACGCTGGTATTCCAGACTGACTCGGGTATTGTTTTATATGATGCTCGGGTCAGACCGAGTATTATAGGTTACAGGATATGATGCTGTGGAGCTCAGGAGATGAGCTGGATGGCGAGACGTATCTCCCGTACTTGTTTATATATATATATTCCGCTGTGTTGATTGTTGTACTCTGTTGTATTGAGGACATGATATGGTTATTGTTCAGTTGTATGTTATGTGTTCTCTGGTGTATACTCTGATGCTATATTATATAAAACTGATATAGTTTTGATTTGTGTAAAGATCTGTTAATATATATTATATTTTATTCCGCTGCGATGGTTAGATTCTGATGTTGTTTTCTATTTTTCTTCTTCTACCTCTTCTTCTTAACTAAATGGTTCGATTTTTCGGGTCTGGAAACTCGGGTCGTTACAGTGGTATCAGAGCTTAGGCTAGCGATAACCTTGGCTCTGGTGGGAATTTTGAGAGTACTAATAGATATGAGCGCGTATTTGTTAGTGAATATAAAATGGTTTTATATTGTGTTGGCTGGTTTATTGAGTAGTTTATGGATTCTGGTCGATGTGTGGGACGCCACAACATTGATAGGAATCTCTAAACACTTGAATAGAACAATTCAACACAGTATTGTTTTAAAGTAGGGTGAATGAAATAATTTTACCCAAATTATTTTTGTATAAAAAGAAAGGTTTGTAAACTATTTCTAGTTAATATATATATGGTTGTTTGGATGTTAGAAGTGATAATAGGGAATTATTATCATTATTATATGGAAACTTAACTAGGAATTGAAATTTATAACCAAAGTAAAGAATAAAATTTTATAATAAAATAAAATTTGAGAATATAAATTATAAATGTAATTTATAAGTTGAAATAAACTTCATATACAAACGAGATATGTAAATGTAAACTAAATGTCATATATAATGGAAATTTAGATGGAGTCCTAGAGGAATATTTAAAATTAGAATGAGATAAATTCATAAACAAATGTAATTTGTAAATGTAAATTGTAAATGTGACTTATAACTTGAAATAAAATGTGATAGAATTCCAGAGTAATGTTTGGATATTAAGTTGAATGGATTTTGAATTTGAAGTTTTGGGAAAGGTTTAAATTCCTTTGGATTTTAAAGATAGTTTTTAAAGGTTTTGGGGAAATAATGGTGATATTATTTCATGAATATTTTGAAATTGAATTGAAATCTGTTGGGATTTAAAAATGTTTGAAAAGTTTTAAAGTGATAAAAGCATTAAAATTCTCTTTCGGTCGCTGGAAAATAATTTCGGTGATGACTGCAGCATCATCGATGTCTATTTTCGAGTTTCCAAAGAGAAATTGCTACCAAACTGTTTTAAATTGGAAATGATTGTGAACTGGGTTGGTTTTGAAATTCAAAGGGAAAATTGTTTGGTAAAAGCAGATTGTTTTGGAAATTGGGATTTGATGTGATATACCAGATATGTATGAGTTATTTATGGATTCAAAATGGTTTTGAAATAAAACCGGGCAATTGAATTCTGGGAATTCTATTTAAAATATAAATGTGGAAATTTAAATGAATCAACAATATAAAGTATAGAATGAAGTTGATTGAAATAAGAAGGGAATGAAAGTTTAATTCTGGGATTATAATTATGAGATGAAAATAACTCAATGAGTAATATAAGTTGGTAGATAAAAGAGTTAGAGAACTTGAAGGTGAATGAATTGTAAAACTCGTATAAATTTGTATCCTGGAATTAAAATTTAATTCGAGTATATGAAGGTGAATAAAATATATTTGAATTTAACTTAGGATAAGTTAAATAAAATTGAGAATTGGAATTGAATTAAATGTAAATGAGTTGAAGTCGAATTGAATTGGATATAAAGGTAATGTAAAATGCTTATAATTGTGTAAAGGAATTTATATTCTTAAGTTCTTAAGTGTAATAATTTGAAATTTGATTGTAAAGATGAAAATGGACTTAAATGAATAGTCCCAGGTCTTCAGCAAGTAAGTTAAACTTATGAATAGAAATGAAATTCTAAGTCATAAATGGGAATTCATTTCTTTGAACCATTAAGAGTTATAATTTGAAATTGTAATTACCAAATGGAAACGACTAAGATGAGTAATCTTAATTTTTAAATAAATCCAAACTTGAATTATAAAATAAATTGAACTTAAGAAAATTAAGTGAAGTGATATTTGGAATTAAAAAGCAAGTATTTAATTTTAACCAGCGGAGGAACTAATTAGAAAATAAATTAGTTAATGAAATTGAATTGTGAGTTAATGGAATTGGATTAACATAGTGATGGTTTGAATTGCGAATGGAATCCAAATAAGTGAAAATAAATTGGGAATGGCCTGGTTATTACTAAATTAATTCCAGATGAATTGAGTATGGAAATTAAAATTCATAATGATTGAGTGAATGAACCAATTATATTAAATAAATAAATGGATGGAATTTGATTAAATAAGAATCAAATGAAAGATGGAAATAAAACTTCAAAGGGTTGGTTAAATGGAAAATAAACTTAAGTTATTGACTTAAGTAAATGTTGAATGGAAACTGAACTCAAACAGAAGAGTGGTTTAAATAAGTTGAGAAATAGTTATTGAATGAATTAACTTGGATTGTTTTCGAGCTAAATAAAATTCAATATTCAGAAGTTGGAGATGAATTGAATTTAAGAAAGAAAAATTGGAAATGAAAATCTGAATTGAAAATGTGGAATAAGTATTTATATTTGAAATGAAGTGTAAATTGAAGTAAGTTGGAATTCATATGAAATGGGAGTTCAATTTGAATATATACACTTCGGTGGTGAAGTAGTAAATAAATATAAGAAAAATTTATATTGAACTTAAGAATTGAAAAATGAAATTCTTAAGGAAATTGGTATTGGGAATATACTTAGTGATTTTGGGAAAAAAAAATATACTAAGTGAATAGTTGAATGAAGACTAAAACTGAAGTTGTGAAATGGGATAGTTGTGAATAAAGGAATAACAATAAAAAAGGAATGTGAATAAAAGAGAATTGATATAACTGATAATCAATTGGAATTTATACGTAAGATGTACGTATATTATTTTATTCGCATAGCTATTTGGTCCAGATGTCGAACACAGAATTTCGAGATAGTTTTATCGATCCGAATCAGGATTTTTCACTCGATTTTCAACGGCGAGCCTGGATATGGATTGTTGATTGATTCTGGATATTCTCTATCATAGTTTGTGACTATGCAAGGAGAATGACGGTTTCTGATCAAGAAACCAGATCTGGGTCCGCACTAGGAAGTCGGGTGGACGATACTAGTTCGGAAGTGTGATTGTGTGATCGATTGAGCGATCAAATGTGATATTGCGTACGGATGATATATATACATCGTACGGGCTTAAGTAAAACAAATATTGGAAATTTGTAAAGGAAAGTATAAAATGACTTTGGAATTGTGATTGAATATTATTGCTTAGTAGGATATACAGGTGTATAAAAGCAATGGATAAAGGGATTTTGATTTTAGAAGATAAAATTTAATGGCCCGATAAAAAGGTATGTATTTGAATTTCTATATGAAATTTGATTGGGTTTTGGATCCAGCCACTTGGCTTTTTGTTTTCTTTTGAGATTGGGAGGCCGTAGAGCCATTTTGTAGTTGTACCGAGCTAGCCGCGCAAAGGAGACGCTGGCGAAATTTTTCGGAGATTTAGGGAGTTAGAAAAATTTTGAGAAATTTTTGATAATTCAAATTTGGTTTTAAATTTAAATTTGAATGGATAAGTAGGTGGTATGGGTTGAACTTATGAATAAGTTTGGAAAGTTAAAAGATGATTAGTGTATCATTAATAAAAGATTGTTTGGGTATTGTTAAAACTGTTTGAATTTGCGAAATAGTTAACGGGGATTGAATCATTCTTCCTAACTAGTAATTTCGGGGACGAAATTCTTTTAAGGGGGGAGGAATGTGACGACCCGGAATTTTTGAGCATTTGAAATAGGAATATTTAATTAATTTTAAATATTCAAAAGATAATTATTAACTTTAATTTCAAATATCATGATTGATTAGACAAGTAATTGTTGAATTTAAATTATTGAAATTGGTAAATTATTGAATCTGGAGTTTTAAGCCTGTTAAAAATAATTTGAAGACTTATAAAATTTATATAGATAATACTGAAATGGATAAAAGTGTTGGAATCAGCTTTAAAAATGGTTTGTTATGTTTTGAAATTTTATATCATTTAAATTGAATTTAAAAAATAGCCTTCCGAGGCACAGTCTCGGAATTCGACGAAACCAGTTTCATTGGGTCCGTAATATTGTATTATTATCGGATTTCAAGTTTCGTATTTTTCGGAGTTGTTATGTGAGCACACGATGAGTAAACGCGTTGAAAATTAAATCGAATTCAATTTAAAATTTAATTTTTAAATTTGTCAACATCAGCACACCACCTCCTTAAAATACGCCTATAATCACGAAAGGAAATCGTGCTGAGCATGCCTCATTCAGTTTTAAATATCTCGTCCCCCTTTTTCTTCCTCTAAAAGACTTCAGTTCAAACTGAAACGAAAATCATTCGTTCACATAAAAAAATAAAAACGCCTCCTTTTCATTTCTTTGTTTAAGAATCAAAACCCAGGTTCCACGAAATCAAGTTCAATAATGGCCGAAGCCTCTTCATCTAAAAACAAAAATTTATGCAGCGGAATCGAACTCGATTTCGACTCAAATCGCGAGCGCCTGGCGCCTGTAGGCGATCGAACTCCGTCACGATGATTAGGTCAAGCTCGAGCTAGAATTCGAATCGAGATTGTGATTGAGGCTCTGCTCCAATCAAGCAGATAGCTCGTGTGAGCTCGCGAGTGCGTGGTAGGCAAGGTTGTCAGCGACAATGCAATTTAGGGCGTGCGAAGCTTGGGGATCTAGTCGCGTCATTGAGGCCGTGGAAGCTCGTCGATCGAGATGGAGACGCGATCCAATCTGGGTGTTCGTTTGTCGTAGGGGCAGTAAGGTATGGTCGAGGTGAGGTATTCGTTTTAACTGTTAATTTAATTAGCTTTTCAGAAGAAAAACAGTAAGGTATAATCACGTTAGTTTTAAATCTTGAAATATATATATAACCTGTATTTGATTTTTCCAGTAAGGCATGTATATTGGTTATTTTCAACTTAAAGATTTATATGTATATATACAAATACAGTAAAAGATAATAATATAAATCTATATATATATATATCTATATATACCAATACATATGCATATTTTGATTTAGATATGGAAGTAGAATAGTAAGACAGTATATATATTTATGTACATAAGACCTTGGAATAAATACAGGGGTTTATAAATAAATATATATATACCTTCTTAACTTACTAGTTTAATTTTTAATATAAGGTGTTGAGGAGACTAATTTGTTTAACAAACTTACTGAATTATTTTAGTTATCAAAAATAATTTGTGAAAAGAAAATTAGTTTAAAATTTAATTATTTAATTAAATTTAATCATTTCCTTTAAAGTGAATCATTAGTCAAAATTAAACGATAACGATAATTGATTATTCGATTTATTCGAGTATTAATGGATTTCGTAATGATATTCAAGGTTAAAATCTGATAGAAGCAAACCGGATTGGATGTGGGTTGCAAACCAAAAATAAAGCTAAGGTGAGTTAATCTCACTCAGCCGAATTTTTATTTTAAATTTAAATGGTTAAATTTAAATAATTGATTGGATGATTGCATTGATTGATGTGCTATACTATACATAGTAGTATATAGCAATATATACATATTGGCATATGTATATATTGGACTTGTTGATATTCCCGCATTATATAGCGGATGAGACCCTATGCGCCGCATAATAGCGGATGATATTTTATAAAACCCATATACCGCGATATTCCACCTCGAAGTGGAATTGGTATTGTGCTAACATCTGTGGATGCAGGGAAACAGGTTGGAGGGATCCAACTGGATTCCTCAAAATTATTTAGATTATTTGATATTCTGTGTTATGAATATTGATATCCTGTGATGATTTTATTGATGATTGAAATATTGGAAGATATTGTTAGATTGAATATCCTAAGTAAAATGAGTTGTTAAATTCTTTAGAATTGGATTTTTAAAGAAATAAAAAGAGTAAATTTTAAGTAAAATAATTCAAGTGAATTGGAATAAGGGAATTTTGAATTAACAGGGAAATATAAACTTTAAAACCAAAGTGGTATTAAATTTAAAGGATAAAGAATTTATTTTTGAATGTAAGGATTAAATTTAATAAAGGGATAAAGAAGGAATTTTGGAAGTTTGAAATTGGTATTTCCAGTTAAAAGGGTTTTAACTCAAATAAAGAAACAAATCTAAAAGTTAATGTATTTGGAAATAAATGCAGTAGTAAAGGAAATTTATTTCAAAGTAAAGTAAAGTAAAGTAAATTGGAAAATCAATTGGAAATTGATTTAGATGTTTAAAATTGGAATTTTAAAAGAGAAGTGAGATTTTGGAATTTATAAACTGGGTTTATAAAGTAAAATAAAATATCAGTGGATATTTGAAAATATAAATTCAAGGTGGAAATTTATAAAGGGATATGAATTGGTTTAAAAATAAATGTTGATTTATTTTTAAAAGATGTGGAGAGAAGTGTATTTCCCTGAATAGCCAAGTACGTTTTTCAAAGCAATTTTAAATATAAGTTAAAGATCTTAAGTATGTTTTTAAAGAAGCATGTTTTAGAAAAATTGTTTTTCTAAATGTTAATTTCCAAAGTATTTTCAAAAATCTATTATTGTAGTAATTATATAAAAGTGATTTGGTATTATGTTTTAAAAGAGAAATTTAGTTTATATTTATAAAGTGGTTTTATTTTAAATATTCCTAAAGTATATATTTTAGTAAAGTATTAAAGTAGTTTTAAAATTTCAATGTTATAAAGTATATTTAAATAAAGTGTTTTTAAATTATATTAAAATTAAAAGTATTTTGTACTTGGTGATTCAGTGGAAATAATTATTTGGGAAATGTATTCCGTAAGCGGAAACTGTTTTGAAATTGTTTTCAAATGAGCTTTGAAAATTTGGAAATATATCTTGGAAAGATATTTGGGCAAATAAATAATGTGGGAAATTATTTATTGTGTGATGGTTGATTGTGGATGTTAATTGATAGTTAAATAACCGACTATCAATATTGGCCAAATGCGCTGATCGTTTCGAAGAGACCGGGATCGAGTTTCCGTATACCGGGATTCTAGGTCTGGAGACTCGAATACCACTTCGATCCGGTTTGTACGTTTCGTGTAACGTGTTCGGAGTCGAAGATGGAGCAGTGAAGTGCAAGGGCTAGTCGCTACTAATCCTGAGGATATTTCCAAAATGGATGTAGTAGGAATAGTGCCTTCGGTTCCGTTCGAACCCGGGACGGACTTGTATGGACGAATGCTTTCGTGACATCGTCAGGTGGACGATGGGCATTCTAAGGGATATGTTCTGAAAAGGTATCGTTTAGCCTCGAGCCTCATCAACCGGGAATGACTGAAAATCAGGGGTTATGCAGCAAGGCTTCGTGGGTAGCCCCCACTTGAGAGTAAAGTCATCCCTGTCTAGATGTCCCTTTTTTTTCGGCTTAGTGTTGCGGTTGCTGATCCCAACCGTGGGGTGATTTTATTTGGAATTATCCAGTAAGGGATGATTCCGGTCTTGTGTTGCAGGGGAGCGGGCGTACTCCTCGGTACTGTGATCTAGGCCACGTACTGTGACAGGTGGTACCCCAGTGCCTAGTCATTCGTTGGAAATCCATTCTCCCTACGTGCCTTGTACGGTATTTGTTTGTATACCTAGTATGCTGGAATTTAATCATGTAACAATTTCAGCTATTTTAATAAGTATTTGTGAATAGACACTATTATAATATCAGAGGATTTTTATAAAAAGTGTTTTAGCTATCGTAAGGTAAAAACCCGACATGTTTATTTGTGGCGTGGTCTTACGAGATGCTTTTATTTTCAAAAGGATTTTTGAAACTTTAATAATCAATTGAGTGTGATCTTCTCACGCTGGTATTCCAGACTGACTCGAGTATTGTTTTATATGATGCTCGGGTCAGACCGAGTATTATAGGTTACAGGATATGATGCTGTGGAGCTCAGGAGATGAGCTGGATGGCGAGACGTATCTCCCGTACTTGTTTATATATATATATATTCCGCTGTGTTGATTGTTGTACTCTGTTGTATTGAGGACATGATATGGTTATTGTTCAGTTGTATGTTATGTGTTCTCTGGTGTATACTCTGATGCTATATTATATAAAACTGATATAGTTTTGATTTGTGTAAAGATCTGTTAATATATATTATATTTTATTCCGCTGCGATGGTTAGATTCTGATGTTGTTTTCTATTTTTCTTCTTCTACCTCTTCTTCTTAACTAAATGGTTCGATTTTCCGGGTCTGGAAACTCGGGTCGTTACAGAGCCTAGACGCTGGTGGAGGAGCAATCGGCCATGGCATAGGGAGGACGAGTGGAAGAAGTGGAAGAGGCAGTGGAGGTCGGGCTTTGAATGGAAGTGGAGGAAGACAAGGCAGGCGAGACTGTTCGGCGATGGGCGGTTGTCAAGGCGGGTGCGTGGGTTTGTTGGCGGGCCGGTGATGGAGAAAAATGGGTGGAGGTCAGTGAGCGATGCATGCATGCTGGCGTGACTTCGGCCAAGCTACGCGAGGGGAGGTGAAGTGAAGATAGGGTGTTTCGGCAAATAGACTGCTGCAGGGTTTTCATTTTGTTATTTTTATTTTATTCTTAAAGAAGATGAACGCATAGAATTGGAAAAACCAGAGGAAATAATGTATTGGATAGCCAAACGTCAGTAATTAAGTTCTGCGATTTCCAAAGAGCTAGTACCCATTGGTTATCTCAAGAAGCCAACAAACGGACAAGAAAACCAAAAGGTTTTAAAACGGGTACCGGTACGATTAATCGTTTTCATCGGTTTCGTCAGGTACCGAAATTCGAAACGCACAAACGAATATACTGTGAAGATCAGTACGACGGGACGATCAAAACGGTATGCAGATATCAGTGGTACGATTGAATTATAAAAATTTGAATTTTTCTACTGGCGGAAAATGCAAGAAAAACGCTGAAAAATAAGATCGACGGAGCCAAAGATGTCCGAATTTGGAAAAACGACGAACTGATGTCTTGCTCAGAAGATGGTTTAGAATTTTTCTATGTAAAAATATTTAGGTTTCGGAAATATTTTATTTTCATCGCTTTTTAACTGATTAAATTGAAGTGAATTTACGCGCGAAATAAACTTTCGTATTTTCGGACGAAAATTTACCAGTTGCTATGTTTAACTGGACACATTCCAAATATCAAATTTTTATTTCAAAATTTTATCGTTTAAATTTCAACTAATTACGTTATTAAAACAGTTGAAATTTACGGGTCGTTACAACTCTGCCATGTCGACACACATCTCAACACACTTCATCGTCATCGATGTGGCACAAAACAATGCCGCATGATGTCAACGAGCTTGACATGAAATGGATTGGGTTTGAGTCTCGTCAAGGCAGAGGTAATAAAGGTAAAGAGAAAGGACTCTATATGGGCATGCCAATGCTTATACATGCCGCATTTTATACAAAGAGGCATACAGCCGCGTTTTATTCTAAGAAGCATGCATGCCGCATAAAGTACTTTGAGCCTTTTGCCTCGTCGACCCGATGGTCATCGAGCCTAACCCATGCTTTTTATTGCCATCGAGCCCAGACAAGCCACTTTTAAACTTCTCCTCGAGTTACTCCATGCCACTTTTAATATTGTTATTTAGCCTTATAAATGGCTTTAACTAGTCTTTGAGTTTTTAAATAGGCGGATAACCTATGTGTCATGAGAGTCAATGACATTATTGTCAACAAGGTTTCTAGATGTCGCATGTTATTATTTTTAATGAGTTTGCAATAAAAACAGCGAGCCTAACGCTTCTTAGTCGACACAATAGTGTTGTTGACAATGATCTAAATCTCTTCTTTTAAAGCGGCAACCTTATATCATTTTCAAACATATATCTGGCAATACATCAAGTGATTTATAAAATGGAATTGAAATTTGAGAATATGGAAAGATGATTTTCTTGTTAATTTTGGAGTTAAGGGTATCAACCATATTTCCTTAAGAAAACTATTACAAGGAATTAAACTATGGATATTTATATTATTATATGCATTTGATTAGTCGGTATAAATGCTATTGTTATCATATTCACTTCATTCTTGACCTATATCTGTATTTTGGGGTAATAAAGGCAAGATAACCAGCCAATATGACCTAATAGTTAATATAAATTTAGTTAACTCCCATGGGAGTAGAATTACATCCAGGAGTTAGGTAGACTAGAATATTAAATGCCAAGAACTGATCAAAAGATTATTGAGTAAGACAGGTTCTTAGTTAGCCCATGAAAACTATGTTGTGAGATATTTTATTGGGAAGGGCTAATAGGTTCTTAGTGATCCCATGAAAACTATGTCTGGAATATGTTATTGATAGAGATAAATAGGTTCATAATTAGCCCATGAAAACTATGATTTGGGAGATGTTATTGGAGAATCCAATAGGTTCGTAGTGATCCCATGAAAACTATAATTGTATAAAGTTATTGGAGAAACCAATAGGTTCATAATGATCCCATGAAAACTATAATTGGATAAAGTTATTAGAGAAACCAATAGGTTCATAGTGATCCAAACTATGATTGGATAAAGTTATTTGTAGAAACCAATTGGTTCATAGTGATTCCATGAAAACTATGAAATCAGATAGATAGTCTGTAAGATTGGAACAGGTTATTAGTCGCCCAAAAAAACTAACAGGTAAATAATAACCCTAGATATCATAAACTGAAATAGATAGTCGGATAAATTGGGATGGGAAGTCTAGGGCATATTGCAGTTTTGAATATCATCAAATTGAGTTGTGTTTAAACCATTGTGGATGCGGGTGCATAGTATATGGTTATTATAATTATCATTAGTATACCAGTGAGGGGAACACCAGTTCCGCTTAGCAGCATGGTCCCACTATATATCTAGTTGGTCCGAGATGGTATGTTATTATTTACACCAGACTTTTTGCCTGACCCGAAGTTTTTGTCTTTCCCTTTGAACTCTCAGGTGCTCATTTGAGTAGATCGAGAGTAAGGGTTTTTCAAGTTCTCTTTAGACGAATAAGCTTCCAGAGACGTGTAGGAGACAATCTAGCTAGTATGAGCTATATACATATTTCCGCTATGTTTTGATTTTGCTTTTGTGTGGTAATGGCAAGTTGTACTAAATGCCAGATATTTGACCCTGTTCATCCAAGGAGGCATCTTAATATGTCGCTCTTAGGATATGATGTAATAATTATACTTTCTCTAAGCGTGGTTTGCGAAGGGGATAATGTAATGAAATTGAAATCTTATTGTGAAATGAAATGAGAAAATATATTTTAAAACTATGTTGAATTTTTCCACATTCATGTGTTTCTGTTATTATCAAAATGATAAACATAGCCACATTTTATCACTGGAAATTAATAACTATGGATGACTGCAGCATCCACAACACTTAGTTTTGGGCCTCAAAATGGATGATATTACAGTTTGGTATCAGAGCATAGATTATGTAAACATAAAAGGAATTTAAACCTAAAAGATTTTGCAATGAATCGGAGAATAAGATTGGGGCTGGGATTATGCTATAATAACGTACTTATATTTTTCTTTATATGAGTATGTATTCCCCACTCTCTTAGACCGTTCTTATGTATTTTACTAAGGCTCGTATGTAGATTTACGAGAAAGAAAGTTAAGGATGCAGAAAACAGAATATTTAACCTAGGTGGAAGAAGCGTCACAACTAACGGAGATGCTCGACCCAATACCAGGAGAAACCAGGGTCGATAGGCAAATGCTAATCAAAATGCAAATGCCAACGTAGGCGCTGGAACCCTACCAGTAGATATGGGATGATGTATCAATTCTTTATCAATCTAATGCAAGCTGGAGCAGCTGCATGAGTAGCTGGAGGAACTGCTATGAATGCAGGAGGAGCAAATCCCGTGGCGCCAGTTGGAAATACTATACCAAGCCGAGTCAATATTATACCAGTCTTGGAGGAAAGCCTTTACCGAGGATTGAAGATGCTGTAGAAGTGGAAAATTGGCTTTTACATTGTGAGAGAATTTTTACCGATCTTGGTTTGGACGATGAGTAGAAGAGAAGATCGGCTTCGAGGCAGTTGCAGGGAGCACAATTGTTTTGGTGGAATTGAGTTGTCGTGGGTATGCCAGAGGAAGAGTTAAATTAAGCAGATTTCTGGAGTAGATTCAAGGAGAGATTTTTGTCCGAGTACCTAAGTCAGCATGGCTCAGGAAAATTATGGATTTGGAGCAGGGAAGATGTCCATGTTGGATTATTCTGCGAAGTTTGATGAGCTATCCAGATAAGGATATTCTACCATTAACACTGTCATTAAAAGGAATGAAAAGTTTATTCAGGAATTGAAGTAAGAGATTGCTAGGGCCACCATGCCACATCTACGAGACCCGAGCAATGTTATAGTGGAGATGGAAATCCGGAATAAAAAGATGCTTTCTACTTTTGGAAAAGAGAAGCATAGTGAAACTCAAGATTCTCAAGGTAAGAAGAGAAAGTTATTTAAGAAGAAAGGAGCTCAGAAAGGAGGAGCTGGCAAGAAAGAGAAGGCTGACCTGGTTTGCTACAAGTGTGAAAATAAGGGACATTTTGCTCATGAGTGTCGGTCTGGTAAAGCGAAAAAAGTTGTTGATAAGAGAGGAGTGAAATGCTTCAACTGTGACCAGATGGGCCACTTTAAGAATTAGTGTCCAGAACCAGTCGGGACGAACATGGGAATTTTTTTTGCTTTGGAACCATCATCCTTTAGACCAACAGAAGTTGAGAAGGGAAAATCTATGATGGAAGGTATACTTTTGATCTAGAGTATACCAGTTAGGATACTATTTGATACTGATGCATCACATTCATTTATATCTGAGTCTTTGGTAGATATGTTTTGCTTAGAACCATCATACCTTGTTACTTACTTAAAGGTTGCGAATCTGACAGGAGGGTATGCAATTCTGGGCATGAGATGTGACCAGTTAAAACTAGATTCTTAGGTCATAAGTTTGCATGCAATTTGTATGTTTTTGATTTCATAGACTTTAGGATTATATTGGGTATGGATTGGCTAGATAAGTAGGATGCTAGGATATTTTGATGGGATAGGGAAATATCATTGAAACGTCCTAGTAGTGGTGGCCAAATCGTATATTTAGTGGTGAATTTAGATTTGAATGTTTGTGCCTTGTTGGGTGCCATGGAAGCAGAAGAAGAATTGAACAGGGTTTTGGTAGTAAGAGAATTCGTAGATTTTTCTGAGCCGGTTACATGACTACCACCAAAACGAGCAATCGTGTTTCGAATAGATCTTGTGCAGGAGCAGGACCCATGAGTAAACAACCTAGCAGGATGACACCTACATAGATGAAGGAGTTAAAGGTGCAACTAGTGGACTTAGAAGGAAAGAGTTTTATTAGACCATGCAGTTCTCCTTAGGGAGCGGCCACAGTGTTCATGAAGAAACCGGACGGGTTGTTAAGGTTGTGTATCAACTATTGTAAGTTGAATGAGAATACAATCAAGAATAGGTATCCGTTGCTGCGAATCAATGATTTATTCGATCAGTTGAGTGGAGCCAAAGTGTTTTCCCAATTTGATTTAGCTACAGGTTCCATTAGCTATGGGTGGCGGAGGATAGTATTCTTTGATGGTGTTTCGAATAAGATATGGTTCGTATAAATGGTTAGTAATGCCATTCCGGTTAACTAATGCACTAGCTTTCTTCGTAGATTTGATGAACCTGATTTTTTGAGAGCACTTAGATAGGTTTTTATTGGTGTTCATGGATGACATTTTGATATAATCTAAGGATGAAAGAGAGCATGAGGTTCATCATAGAATAGTGTTAGTAATGCTGAGACAACATCAGCTGAAAGTGAAGTTTTCGAAGTGTCATTTCTGGAAGAAAGAAGTGAAGTTTCTTGATCATGTAGTCTCAGGAGAAGGGTTATCAATTAATCCAGCTAAGATTGAAGAGGTTAATAGTTGGAAGAAACCCAAGGCAGTGATTGAGATAAGCAGTTTTCTTGGATTGGCTGGATATTACCAGAGATTTATTTGGGATTTTTCGTGGATAGCAGCACCCCTAACTAAGCTAACTAGAAAGGAGGTTAAGTTTGCTTGGTCCAAAAAATGTGAGGAAGCATTCCTCAAGTTAAAGCATTTGTTAACCAATGCACCACTGTAAGTAGTTCCGGATGGAAATCAAGAATTAGTGGTGTATAGAGATGCATGTGGGATAGGATTAGGAGCTGTTTTGATGCAAAAAGGTAAAGTGATTACTTACACTTCTCAATAACTCAGATCGCATGAAGTAAGATATCTGACCTATGATTTAGAGTTGGCAGCGGTGATCTTTGCATTGAATATGTCGAGACATTATCTTTTGGGAAAAAGATTTGAGTTGTATGTGGACCATAACTCTTTAAGGTATTTATTCTCTTAGAAGGAATTAAATAATACAACAGAGGTGGCTGGAGTTTTTAGCAGCCTATGATTTTGGTATAGACTATACACCGAGGAAAGGTATTAAATTAGGGGATGCTCTTAGTAGAAAACATCAGAATGTGGTGTTAACTATGTTGGAAGAATGGAAGGATCTTAAGGCATTGGTTACGTGTAGTGTGCAGTTAAGACGACCGCTTGTTCTAGTAAGGGTATCGATTTTATCCTGTTTGGAAGTTCGACTAGTTTTGATCGAAAGATTGCTCCTAAACGGAGAGATGACCTAGTATTGGCCGGGAAGATTAGAAGACTTGAGATTGGAACTGAGATTGATGATTTAAGAGGTGTTAGCCTTGATCAGAAGGGATGGTTAAGAAGCAAGGGACGATTGTGTGTTCTGAATGTTGGAGACCTAAGGAAAGAAGTTCTTAGGGAATGTCATCGATCGATGTTTACGATTCATTCTGGAAGAAACAAGATGTATCAGGATATTAAGAAAAGTATCTTCTAGGAAGGTATGAAGAGAGTTGTCGGCTTTTGGGTAAAGCAATGTTCGAATTGCCCGCAAGTAAAAGTCGAACATCAGAAGTCGAGTGGGTTGCTTAAACCTTTGGATATACTAGTTTGGAAATGGGGTTCGATACCCATGGACTTTATCGATGGATTTCCAAGGTCGAATCAAGGAAATGAAAGTATATGGGTCATAGTGGATAGATTAACCCAAGAGTGCCCATTTCTTTCCCGTTAAGTCAACCAGGACGACACCTGTTTCGGCTATGTTATTTATGAAGAATATAGTTAGACAAGACGGGATTCCTAGTAGTATAGTCAGTGATAGAGACACATTGTTTACTAGTGAGTTTTGAAAGAGTTTATAGGAAGTGTTAGAAATCAAGCTTAAGATGAGTACCACTTATCACCCTCACACAGATGGGCAGATCGAGTGAGTCAATAAGGTACTCGAGGATTTGTTGAGAGCTTGCGTACTAGATTTTTGTGGATCATGGGAGGACTATCTACACTTGGTTGAATTTTCCAATAATAATAGTTATTAGACCAGTATAGGAATGGTGCCTTTCGAAGCTTTGTATGGAAGGCCGTGAAAGTCACCTACATGTTGATCGGAAACTAGAGACAGGTTAGTCTTAGGTCCCGATCTGGTGAGAGAAGCAACAGAGAAAATTGAGTTAATCTGAGGTAGAATGAGAGAAGCTCAGTTTAGACAGAAAAGTTATGTGGACAGATGGCGTAAGGATCTATAATTCTCGGTTGGAGATAAGGTTTTCATTAAAGTATCACCAATGAAAGGTGTAAGACAGGAATGTTAGCATCGAGATATATTGGACCATTTCCAGTTAAAGAGAGGATCGAGAAGCTCGCATATCGAGTAGAGTTACCGAGCAGTTTGGTAGGTGTCCATAACTTTTTTCGTGTTTCTTATCTTTGGAAGTATGTGCACGATCCAGAGACTAATATTGTAACGACCCAGAATTTTCGATCCCGAAAATTCCAGATAGTTATGGAAAAGAAGAAAGAGATAGAAGAAAAAGATCAGAAACATCAGCACCTCACATTCGCAGTGGATAAAATATAATAACAAATATAACAGTTTACAAAAGCATACCATGTATGTCAATTACTTTTAAATACATCAGAGTCACATATATACAGACACTGAAATATACAATTATCATATCTCAGATGTACAACAATATGATATAGTGGAACACTCCATACGTCCTGCCATCCAACTCGCCTCCAGAGCTCCAGGACATCCTTACCTGAAAATCTGTAATACTCGGTCTGACCCGAGCATTACATCAAAGTAACACCCGGGTCAGGCTGGAAACCAGCGTGAGTAAATCCATTTAACATGGAATATAATAGCATAAACTTACAAAAACCCGGGTAACTCGTACTTCCTGACGAGTTCATTTCTCAATATATCCAATACTTATTTCAAAATCAGATACTAAATATTTGAAGGTTCATAATATTCCAATTCAGCCTAGTAATTTCACACATCCATTCTTTATAGTATCAAGTAGATTTTCTTATCCATCAATAAATCTCTAATTTCAAATTGATGACCCTTTAATTATCAATTAATAAACTTTAGCTAAGGATTTAATTCCTTAAATGAAATCAATTCTTAAATATCTTATAATCAATTTATTATCCTCAAATCTACTGATTTATTTACCCTCGTTTATTCATATAGCATTTATCACAATTAAATTTATACATAATCAGAACAGAAATATCACAACGTATAACACCATATAGTCTATACAATCCAGATATACAATGGTCAATGAACAAAAATCCTCAAGGTATAATATGGTTAGTCTAATTGACTTATCTCAAACTAGATTGTTGCTTATGAATTTACCACTTCCTCGATTAATATATCCTTGATTAATTTGTCAATTAATTTCAACATTTGGATTTATCATTCCTACATTATCTTTAAGATCAATTTAAATTAATCTTAATTCATTATCAATTAATAACCTTCATTATTAATTAAATCTAAATTACCCATTATCACTCACCAATTTCTTAATTTATTACCTAATCACTTAAATATTTTCCCTTAATTTTATTTCAAATTAGTTAACTCTTAATTACTTCAATTAAGAAATGTTAAAATCTCTTAATTACAAACTTATTAACATTTGATAAATAAAATTTCCTAATTACGATTTATTTGATCTAAAGTTTCAAATTTAAATCTCTTAACATCTTTTATCACCTTACTGTTAATTATAATCAACAGTTCTTAATCTTGCATTTGCAAATTTAGCTTTACCCTTGTCAACATAAATAACTTTATTAATATTAACTTGTTTACTATTTTAACTAAAAGTTTATACAGGCTAATCCTTAGAAATTTGAAACCCCCGAAGTAAACGTGCTGCTACTCGAGTAGAACTCGTCCCACTGCTCCTTATTCCCGCGTCCCTCCTTCCTTCTTCCTTTCCTACTGATTCTTTTCTTCATCTCTTTTTTTTAGTTAATTACCGAAGTGTTTAAAACATACTCGCATTCACACCAGGAACCCTAAGAAACTTCCCTCCTTTCTCAAGTCGAAGCGACAAACAGCCTCATTGACACGCTCATGCCACCGTGCACGTGCACGGTGGTTCGCTGCCCCTCCGGCAACCTCCATCGCCTCCAACAAACCCCAATTTGACTTCACATACAAGATCGAAACTCAAATCACCATGGAATCAACGAAATAGAAAAGTGCCCGGAGTTCGAACCATCCTACTCGAACTACCACATGAAACCCGCTTCGCCCCACCAACACTGACCACCGGAGACGAAACCATGTCCTCCATGCCACGGCCATACCCTCCTCAGCCTTCACCCAAATCCACGTACGGCTCGGTCATGTAATGGCGTTGAAAACTTCGATTAACAGAACGTAGAAAATTACTAACCCAAAACCCTACTATCGATTCATCACAACCATCCTCGCATTGGAAAAAATTTCTAACATTTTTCTGGTGATCTCACACCAACCCTCTAGCTTCATGTCAAATTTCATCAACAATAATTGATTGAATCATCTGTTATTCATATAAAAGTGTTTTCGGTTCACTAACAAACTGCTCTTTGAATAGTTAATTAAAATTTATGATTTTTGTCTTAAAAATCATAGCTTTGTATGTTGTTTCAACATATAAATTCAAATCTACAAATCAAGTTATTCGAAGTTTGATCCTTACTTTACTTTTACTGGTAACTTGAATAAACAGTATTAAAAAAAATACTTTCAACCTCCAATCAAGGTTGAAGGCCTTTGATTTAAGATAAACAACTTGAATTAGCAACAATACCTAAGTTTAAAACATTTATACGAAGAAGTATTTACAAATTTCTTTGCTTTTCTTTGTTCAGATACTCATATTTCTGAAGAACAGCTACATATGCTACCAGAGGAATAAAAAGTACTAAGGCTACTTATTTAAGCAGAAATCAAAGCACATACCATTTGTGTGACGACCCGACTTCCTACGCCCAGGAAATCGCATCGTTTTGAAGAAAAGAAAGAGGTGAGAAAATAGAAAAGATAGAAAGAAGAAGAAACAACATCAGAATCTCAACAGCGGAATGAATAAAATATAATATATCACATAAATATCATATACATCAGAGTACACAGATAATACATCACATACTAGACAGTTATAAACACCTGTCTAGTTAATACAACTCAACATCACAGAGATACAACACAGCGGAATATACAGAATAACACTGACACAGCGGAACCAATATATATATCTACACGCTGAAGCCTCCTGCTCCAATGCTCCTCCAGAATTCGTCAAAGCTAACCTGAATCCCTTGACTACCCGTAAAAATTTGGGTACCCGAGAGTTTATGAAAAACAGAAATAAACTTCGGGTCAGACATGGGTCTGGTATGAGTAACAGGTTAAAGTTGTTTAACTTTTAAAAATCATTTGAAACAAAAGGTATCACGTAAGACTTCCCACAAATAAACATGGAAAAGTTTTTACCTTACGCTAACCAAAACATTTGATAGGAAATCTAGTGATATTATAATAGTGTCTAGGGTTTTCAAGTAAATAGAAAATAGCTGAAATTGTTACATCTATTAAATTCCAGCATACTAGCCACAATGTGGGTAATACAATCAAAACCGTAAGGTCTCGTAGGGAAAATGGTTTTCCATCAATGGCTGGGCTACTGGGGTACCGCCCGTCACAGTACGTGGCCTAGATCACCGTACCGAGGAGTACGCCCGCTCCCCTGCAACACAAAGCCGGACCCGTTCCTTACTGAACAGTTCCAAACGAGACAACCCCGGCAGTTGGACGTCTCCACTGCCCACACAACCGAAATAAAAAGGGACATCTAGACAGGAGAAAATCTCGCTCTCAAGTGGGTGCTACCCACGAAGCTTTGCTGCACCTCCCCTGTTTTAGCCATTCCCGGTTGATGAGGCTTGAGGTCACGATTACCTGAATAGGACTCATCACTTAGAATGCTCATCGTCCACCTGACGATGTGCTGAAAGCATTCAATCCATATAAGTTCGTTCCGGGTTCGAACGAAACCGAAGGCATTATCCCGTTACACTCGTATTGGAATCACCCTCAGAGTTAACGACGATAACCCTTGCACTCTGAATCTTCATCTCGAATCTATAAGTACTATTTCCGTCAAACTCATTACGGAATCACCCACAGAGTTATACTGACGAATAGTTCTTATACCTCGAGTCTTCACTTGCTCCACTTGGATTTCACGACCTATCGTTATTTTGGATCGATGTGGTATTCGGGTCTCCAGACCTGGAATCCCGGTATACGGAAACCCGATCCCGGTCTCATCGAAATCCAAACCGTGTCTTTTAAGGCCAAGTTGTTTTAAAGGTTTAAAACAATTCAATTCAATTATCCATATCAACACAGATAGATAAATCATAATATCACAGATAAATAATCACATATCAGCATAAATGGATAATCTATGATATCACACTTAAATCAAAGCATCCAAATCAAACAGAGATTACTCATCACATAACTGAGTTTTCAATCAATCAATGGGAATTCATATCATCCATTCATAAGCAAAGATAATAATTTCATCGTTGGTAATTAATTTAAAACGAATTAAATCAATTACCCTACCTTTAATTAATTTAAAGTTAATTAAATTAATTACTCCATCATTATTAACTCGCCTATATTAATTAATTATCAATCAATTAATAAATCATCATCCCATTATTCCTTTTTATTAATCATCCCTGATTAATTTTCTTTAATTACATTTAAGTAAATTCCTTGAGTTACTTCTCAGATTAATTACTTAACCAATTATAGAAATTAACCTTTACATAACTTCATTTATTAATTAACTAAAGTTAATTACATTACATAATTAATTATATTAATAAATTTCTTCATTTATTAATTTATCCAAATACATTTATTCCAAATTCCAACATTAATTATAATAATTAATGATCTCGAATTACATTTACAATTTAATTAAATCAAAGTAATTAATCCTTAATTTAACCGACCATATAAATCACCCTTAATTTATTTAACCAGTAATTAACTCCTTTAATTACTTCCCATTCCATTAACTATACTTAAACAGTTAAAATGTTGATTTTCATTAATTAATCCAAATAACTATAAATAAACAGTTATATTGATTACTTATAAAACAATTCTGTTAATGACCTCCATTAGCATTTATTTAATTACAAATCTAAAGTGATTAACTCACATTAATTTATTATTAATTATAAATTCAGTTTACCATTGGTTAATAACATATAAATTACTTATTCTATTATTTAAACTATAATTTAAACTTGTAATTACAAATGAATTACTTAATTCATTTAAATTTCAATTAATTTATTTACAATTCAATTACAAATTTATCTATATAAATTTATCAACCATTATTCTAATTATCTTAATAGTTAATGAGTCTTATCTCTAAATCTTTATTTACTAAAAAAAAACTCATTTTTATAATTAAATTTCACCTTCAAAATATTAAAAAAATCATTTATTTCACCTTCATTAAATCTCCATTTTAAATTCCAGTTTCAAACTAATCACTAATTAAATTTTTAATCATTTTATAAACTGATCTTTAAAAATCTCAAATTACAAAATTTTAAATAATACTTTACTAAGAAGAGGACTTTAACTCAAAACCCTTTTAAATCAAAATATTTAAATTATTCAAAAGTATTTAAAATTTTACTTTTCCTTTATTTCAAAAAAACTGGATTTTAACTTTTAATTAAACTCAGTTTAACCTTGATTTAAAAAAAAAACCCACACTTTAAATACTATTTAAAATCTGGTCAGTTGGAACTTAAACTAAGTGACTCGAGACCTCTGCAAATCACTTCGAGAAAAACAGGGTATTTACCCGAGCCAAGACGCGATTTACCCGAGTGGAAACTCGAGACAACTGGGTATTGCCAAACTAAAAAAAACAGACCTACCCGTGATTTCCATATTTTACTTCGAGAAATTCCTCGATTTACCCGAGCCAAAATCAGAATTACCCGAGTACTTCTCGAGTTCACCCAGACCCAAACCTAACAGCCAGTCGAGAAAAAATGGTGCACGTGCACACCACCAATGATCGACTTCGATCAACTACGCGATGCCGAGCCGATCGACCACGTCCACCACTCACGATCTCGATCGCCCAAAACCTCAAACAAGCTCCACGATCGAATTCGAGTGTTAATCCAACCCGGAACCAAACTGAACCCATACCTCTCATGCCTGAAACCACTTCGTCCTCACATCTCCGGCCATCAGAGGCTCTGAAACTCCGTCTAACCCTTCTTCCACGTCCAAGCTATGGCCTCCGTGAATACTATAGGACTCGATCACTCAGAGGTTCCATGTCGATCAAAATTTAGAGCACACCCCAAAACTAGGTTTCGAAACTCAATCGACCAACACCCAATGCCACGGTCATCTATACGGCCATCTACTATTTTTCGCTTAGTCACTGATAGCTCCTCTTCCCCCAGGATGAACCGCGACGTCTCCAGGCGACGAGATTGTCTACGGCAGCTCGAAAAAGCGAAACTGGTCGAGCTAAAACTGCTCATCACCCAACCTCTCAAAATTATAAAACTCGTATTTAAAAATCATGATTTCGTATGTTATTTCACTCTATTCACCTGGTTTCCTCAAACATGAAGTTTGATATTTTCACTTATCTGAAATTTGTACCTGCTTCTTGATTTCCAGAGATAATTGCAGGTCGATTCACTCTTATATAAATTTTTACACTTAAATTATAGTTAACAAACAACTATCGTTCATGACTCACATTCAAATGATTGCTAGCTCGAGTAATAGGGGTTGATTTTCCTGTTTACCAAACATGAACACAAAGAAACGAGTATCACAGATAACAGAGGCATTTAAATTTTTGTACAGGCATATATATATCAGATGCATATCATTACAAAGAAAGACAAAGAAGAAAACATGCCATGATGACTAAGTTATAAGTTTTAAACAAAGTGTTACTCACCAGCTTGTAAAAAAAACAGAGCATCAGTTTGAACTTCTGAAAAACTGGAAAGGTTCAACTTTTTTTCTACTTTGATCTTCTTGCTATTTTGCATCTCTACTTCTCTGTTGAATTAAGTTGTAGAATCTGGTTTTGATTTTAAATGGAGTCTTGTTTTAAGTTTTTAAATGAAGTAGTTTTGCAGTTTGTATCTAGCTCGACTGGAATGCAAGTGATAAAGGAAGAAGTTGTTTACAGGTTTGTATATTTTTTTCATGTCAGAGATACTTGCAAATTTTTGGTGGCTGAAAGGAATTCATACAGCTCGAATGGTATGGTTTGGGCTGCTATAAGGATTGAAGCATTGAATGCTATTGTACTATGATGTTTTATTTTATACATATCTATATTTTATATACTTTTGCCTTACTTCACTTATAAGCTACAAGCAGGTTCATTTTTTTTACTTTCTGTTTAGCTTTTGATTTCCTTTAAGTTTGCATGACATTTACATATTCGAACCTTGTTTTTATGTAATCTTTTACACTTTCCTATACCAGCTAATTGACTAGGCAGATTTGGTTAAGGCTGGCACATCATTTCCATGATTTATATCTTCTTGTTTTCTACTTTGAAATGTGACTAAAATGTTGTTGTAATGTTTTGTTTAATTATAAATGTGATGGATGTTATTAGATTGTGTTGTTAGATTAAGTAGTGATTGTTTTTTTTTTATCATTTACAAAACGACAAAGTTTACTCACGTATATTCGTTTTCACTTGTTATTTCAATCGATGTTTTTGTTACTCGTATCATCGTATTGTATTTTATTTGAATATTTTATTTATATTATAAAAGTTCACTTATCAAATTTAAAAATAATTTAAACAAAGAAATTATTCTTTTTATTCATATTACTTATTTTATAATACATACTAGAATATCATTTGACAAAAATTGAATTTATAACATATATACATTTTAAACTATATTTTTAACAAGCAATACTTTTATTTAAAAAGAAAATAGAACAAAACCCTTTTGTTAATAAATATAAATTTAAACCAAAGTCAGAAATAGTCCTAGACAATTTAAACATTTATCTAAAATATTTAAAACACTATATTTATGAATTTAATAGCTTTGAAAAACTCATTTTGAAATAAATAATAATTTCCAAACCACTAGAATATACATATTAGAAATTTAAAACAAAATTTATCGATTGAATTTAAAACAGAACTTCCCTATCTGAAATATATACCAATATATATAAAATAGATAGAAAATAATTCACAATACGATATTAATTAAGTGAAAAGTACCAATTCAAATGTTATAATCCAAAGATATTTCAAATCAATTAAATATTTATCAGAAGAAAAATATTAATTCAGATCTTATAATCCAATAATATATCAAATCAATTTAATATTTATTACAGATTATTAAATTGATATTGCTCGAAATTCCGGGATGTCACAATTTGCAAGCTAAAGATACAAGTTTAACTTGAAAATAGTAAGTTTACTCACAGATAAAAAGAAACGGAGGCTCTTCCATTTAGCAACAGGCTTGAAAAATTTCAACTGAAGCTTTTCCCTTTGATTTTCTGCTCTATTGCTTGGTGATGTTGCAGGTGACATTTTGTTTAGTTTGAAATGATAATTTCTTTAAGGTTTTTCTCAGCTTCAAGACGAAACTGAAATGGAGTTGATGAATTGAACAAGTTGATATATGTGAAATTGTTGTACAGGTGCTATATCATTTTGTACAAGGCTTAGCAGAGATTTTTCCTTGCTTTATTCGACTGAGTAGATTTTTTCTTGGCAAAATGGAGGCTGGCATTAAATGTTGTTGTACTTGTGTTTCTTATTTTACACATATCCAATTTTATTTTATTCTTGCCTGGCTTATTTGACAAGCTATAAGCATATTGTATTTACTTTGCATGTTCTCTTGCAGTCTATATTTCTTTTGACTTGGTTGATCTTAAGATTTTGCCTGCATACATATTTGAATTTGTTCACTATATACATTGGTTTGTACTAACCTGCATATATCTATTTGTTATGTTGCTTTTGTTTTGTTTGTACTAATCTATATCCTTGTTTCACTTATAAATGTACATCCCTGTACATTGTTATTTCCTTTTTATTGTTTGCTTTAGATCTTAAGTATACGCTACTGTTTCACTTTCTAGTTTACAAGCTTAAAGGTTATTTATTTTCAGTTTATTCGTCGTCTAATTATTGTGGTTGTTTCTACTTGCCTATGTATATGTTTGTGGGTATTACTTATTTTATATACTATTTTATTAATGTAAGAAATGTTATTTTCTTTGTTCCAATATATATTTCTGAATTGTAAACAACCGATATTTTTAACGAGTTATTTGTTTCATATTTTTGAAGTGTAGAGAAAATGTTATTTACATATTGTTTAATTATAGCCACTACGTTATTCGTTTTATTGTTTTTCTAATATATTGTTTGTTGTATTAAATTTTGTTAATCGCTTGATTGTTATACTAATATTATCGAAATGTTGTTTTAAATATTTATAGTGTATTTACTTATAATTTACACAACAATAATTTAACTCAAGTATATTTTTAACTCGTCAATATGTTTAACTTATACACTTAGATCTTGCATTTCCATATATATTTATTTCATTAATGTTACTTGAAAAACATCACATTTATTAAATTGAAATAATAAATAAAAGAATTTATCTTTTATTATAAACTACTTATTTTATAAAGATGTAAATGTATCGTTAGACCAAGTGTATAAAACTCATATATATATTTATTTTTAAAATAATAAGTTATTCTTTAATTGATTAAATTAAATATTTATTAGAATATTAGTGCCAAAAATCCAGGATGTCACAAATATCACTTCGACTGCATTGGAAGATTTAGTAGTAGAACCGGGTCTAACTTTTGTTAGGCAACCAATTCGAGTTATAGCGAGAGATGAGAAGAAGTTAAGAAACAAGATAGTCTAGTTGGTGAAAGTTCACTGAAGAGACAACGAGAAAGACTGTACTTGAGAGACAAAGGACGGGATTAGAGATACTTATCCTGCTCTGTTATGAGGGCATGTTCTGTATTTGATATATATATATATATATAGTTGTTTGCTGGTCAAATAGACTATTATTGTTATTAGGTAATGTTACAGATGTTTGCATGGTTGATATGCTTAGTAATTCGTCCTTATTGAATTTTGAGGACGAAATTCTTTAAGGAGGGGTGCCCCTAATTTTAGTTTACATTATTCAGGAGATTTAATTAGATAAATTAAATAGAATAATCTGATGATTAGAGTGATAAGGGAATTGAGATTTGAAAATAATTAAGGCTATGCCTTAACCAAATAAATTGATAAGCTTGTTTTATAACTAAAAAACATATTTAAGCTGGGAAAGGGTAATATAGGAATAAATTAGACTTCATAACCACTAAGCCCTTATTCCATTCTATTGATGTTTTCATAAATCAAAACTGTTAGTCCATGAGATGATGGTTTTGATGACAACAACCTTAGAATAGATTATAAAATATAAATACTAACATTACAAGTTTAGATATATATATGTATATGCAGGATCTAACCATGCAGGTATCAAGAATGAAGACTGTATAGTATAGAGATTCAAGATATAGAGATAGAAGACTCATGAGTATCATGATTTCAAGGTTAAGTTTGTTTTATTAGGAATATTGTTAAAACTCATAGAAAGGCACTGACATATTAATATCTATTTTATTCGTGGAATGGAATCCACTTCGAGCCCGTTAAAGGGATGGAACCCTAAGTAGGATGGAACCTACGAAAATCTAGTGGGACATTGTTTTGTATCCACAAATTTTAATTCAAATGATTTTACAAAATTATCTTGTTTTCAAAATGATTTCAAAACTTTCCTTTTAAAAGATTCAAAACTCTCTATCCTGATTTTAAATAATTTTAGCCTCAAAAACATCTTTATTTTCAGAGTCAAAATTACTCCTGATTTTAAACTATCTTTTCAAATAATATATTTAACTTTTAAATTATTTATACTTTGATTTAAATTATAGTTAAATTATGTATATATTGTTCTTTATATTTACTTATGTATTTTAACTATAGTTAAGTATATTTATAAAGTTTAAAATAATTTTAATATAAGATAGAGGTTATTTTCAAAGAAAATCAAAACACCAAAAATCCCTTGGGGATGTCGACGTGCCCAAGTACCCCATGTCGACATAGTGTCAGTTGGTTTCAAAATTCAAATTTCAAAAGAAGTGTCTATTCGCCATAACTCTTCATGAATGGTCATGGCTGTTGCTCTTCTATAAATAGGGGTCAGTTTCAACGAATTTTTATTCACTTTTTTCTGGTTTTCACTCCTCTTCTTCTTCCACATTTCTTAATACAAAATCATACCATTACTCTGCCGAAATCAACATCGAATCATACTCGATTACTTCTAGTGTGATTCTCCATCACTATCTCTACAAGGTTCTCAGTGCTATTCAGAGTTAAAGACTTCTTTGTAATATATTAGCGAGAAAAGGTGTGATTGTAGCCTTGGAAATCAATTAAAAGGAAAAGGTGTGATTGTAGCCCTGGAAATCAATTGGGTGAACTTGTTGCCCCGGAAATCAAGTATCTCTACCCAGAGGATTGTGATTCTGGAGGGTGTACCTCGTAGCCTTGAAACCGAGGGTTGTAATTGTTGAATTGAGTTTGAAAGGAAATCCGTACTTAGTTGTGCAGGACTGGATGTAGGGTAACTTCGAACTAGTATAAAATCCGGTGTGTTCTTTCCTTTACTGCTTTTACTTTATATTTGCATCTGTGTTTGATTCTATGTTCATATTTGTGTCTGATTAGTGTGTACATTGTTAACAAATTAAGATAAACTCAAAAAGATTAACAAATTTCTTAAAACACTATTCACCCCCCCCCCCCTCTAGTGTTAATTCTAGCCTAAAGATCCTTAATCCGCATTTCTCACAAAAACAATCAAAGAGCTCAAGCAAGGCTGGCCATTAACTACCACCTAAATCATGAAAATCAAGTAGGGATTCAAGGAGTAAAGCTAGGAAGATTTAAAAGCATTATTCAGATCTCCATCCATTATTAAACCAAGCTGAATAATGATCTATACCATCTTATATTGTTGTATTCCGATTGATTTAAATTCGGGTTTAAGATTTAAAACTGAATGTATGAATGATGATGTGCCACGATTAATTTTTGCCATGTTTTTATTTAAATAATGAGTTATAAAAACTTTACATAGCAAATTGACAAGGTTTTAAGAGTAAAATCATAGTAAATTATTTCCAAATGCTATGATTTTTGACTATGTTGTTTAAAATATTATTTTGGAAATGTGTTTTAGATTTGGGAATTTTCCAAAGTAATAGGAATTTATTATGAATTTCCTATGGTTAAATAGGCATAATTTTGGGTTTAATTTATTAATGATGATTAAATGTGGGTTTTGGACCAGAATATTTTATTTGTCAAAGAAATATAATTTTGGAATTAATGTGAATTTTTTGGATTTTTCCCTTGTAATTTTGAACTAAGCAGAAGTATTTATGCTAAAGTATGCATATTGTGATATCCCTGAATTTTAGGCAATATCAACTTAATAATCTGTATTAAAAAATTTAATTGATTTGATAATTTTGTAATTTAATTTGAATTAATTTAATAATCTTCTTTAATAAATATTTAAATTAGTGAATTTATCTTTTAAAAGCTAAATAAAATGTTTTCTATTTATAATGAATATATATATTTGTATATATATTGTAATTAGAAATCTTTGGTTTGAATTTTATAAATAAATAAATAATGTTTTTAAATTCTAATATCTTTGGTAAACTGGGAAATTATGATTTATTTAAAGTTAAAACTTTTCAAAAATATTTTATAAGTAACTATATGGTTTTAAAATACTTAAGGTAAATATTACTAGTTTAAATATCTTTAATTTAGATTTTAAATAAGATTAGCAAAATGATTTGTTTAACATTTTTTTTATGATTTGTAAATTAGCTATGAAAGTTTAAAATTAAAATATGAAACATTAATCCATTTAAATAATAAGTAATTTATAATCTCTTGTATAAATTATATAAAATTGTCAAGTGAGTTATTTTCAAATAATAAATATATGTATTGTTTTTATATATAAATATAATTGGTTTTACTCTTTAAAGTTATCTATATATATATATCTAAGTATTAAAAACTAATTAATTAAGTTAAAAGCTTTTTATTAACACTTAAATTATAAATACAAATTACTTACAAGACAAGTGTAAACATTTGAGAGCTAAATTAACATGTGTTAAGTAATAAACCATTTAATGTGACAAATGTAAATTATCTTAACAAGTGGCATTTTAAGTTTGGTTTTCTTTTTATTTTTATTTAATAAAATTTCAGCCCATGCAAATATGTCTTTCTTCCTTTCATTTCTTTTGCCATTCTCTTTCAAAAAGCTAAGAAGAAACTCAAAATCAAAACAATCTTCCTAAAACAAATCTGAAACCTTCCTCAAAACTAAAAGAAAAATCAAATCAATTTCCAAATTCTTAAATCATTTTCAAGTTAAAACCTGTAATCTCTTCATGTCCAAACCTCTTTCCTCAAGCATGAACAGACTTTCATATTTGCAACCTGGAAAAGCATTTCAAGCTTGTAAACAAACCAGTGAACATACTCCTCAAAAATCAAATTCGAGCCTGCATTTTTCCAAAATCATTAACCTGAGATCTGTATTTTTCCAAAAACCTGAGAGCAACAAAATATGCAAGCATTTTCTCTTCAACCTAAGTTTTTAATCAAAAATCAAAAAGGGTGCATACATTTCTTTGGTCTGGAGTCAAAATCTGGAGTTTGTCTTCAGCAATATAGGATCTTGGACCTGCATGCAAGCCTAAAACAACAGCATGCAAGTTTTAAAATCAAACAAAGACTCAAGTTTTAAAAGATTCAAAAAAAATTTCAAAGTGGAGACTCTGCTCTTCATTTCAAAATAAGGTGAGTAAACACTAAATCTTAAAAACAGTTTTCTTTAAAATCTGTTATGATGCATGTGTTGGATGTTGTAGTAGATTGTGTTGTATAATTATATGGATGTTAATGCATGTATATTATGTATATAAAATGCCTGTGATATGCCTGTTATTAACTGTGAACATATATATATATCTAGACTCTGTTTAAATTCCCAGACTCAAATCCTAGTAAAAATTCTCTAACTTTTGATTCAAGCTTTGTTAGGATTTAATTACTGAACGAATTATGTTTGTAGTATAATAGGTTTTAGTTTAAAAACTTGTTTAGATTAAGATAACATAGTATTGTTTCTGGAAATCTAAAACATCAATGCATGTTTAATAAAAGTGAAAGCTCAAACATTATAATATACATATTCAGGATAGTAAATCAAATACCCAAACTAAAATATGATTTTTAAAACTCAAATCATAGTTTGTAATGATGGGGTGTATGGGCAGTTCTGGTTTGACCAGAAAAGGGGAAATGGGTGATTTCTGAGGAGCTCGATGGTTTGGGAGTTCGTGTATCCTTCTGGAGGAAGATGAGTGGTCGGAGACTTGGAGAAAAATAGTAGAAGTGTCGGTAGATCACCGTGGAGGTGGCGATAGGAAAATTTTGTCTGTAGCCCTAGTTTGTCTGGATAAAACATTTTGTATGGGTTCGACGTATATAGTGAATCGAGTGTAATGATATTTTGGGTGATGGTAGATGATGAGTTGACGAGAACGTGGCCAGAATTTCAGGAGCTACGGCAGTCGGAGCTTCGAGAAGGAGGTGTTGACAGGCTTAGATGGTGATGTCTGTTATTGTTTCCAGGATTTAGTTTGAAGTCTCGATTTAGTTTCGAGCTTTTGCATGACCAACTGATGATCGTGGGGAGTCGTGTAGTTGTTTTCTGGTGTGGGATGATCGGAGAAGATGGCCAGAGGCGATCGGAGCTCCGGTGCATGTGCACAGTGCACCACTTTTTGTTTTCTGTTGATTATTGGATTGAGTGGATTGGTCTCGAGTAAACTCTCGAGTTGATAGGTGTTTTGCTCGGGGTTTTTGGTATTTGACTCGAAGTAAAGTATGCAAGGCTCGGGGGATTTCTGGGTTAGAAGGGGAAACCTGCTCTGTTTCTAAAATTTGAAAACTGGGTTTTAAATTTAAGGAGATTTAAATTTAAGTTTAAATCTAAATTTAAAAATAGATTCAAGTTTAATTTGAATCTTAGTTAGAAAATAAATTAAGTTTTTAAATTCAAATTGTTTTAAATAATTTAAAAGGTGTTAAGATATAAGTGTATTTAAAAGAAAATGAATTTAAAATGGAGTTTGAAAATGTAAAGAAAAGATTTAAATAAAGTTTTTAAAGTTAAATGTTTTAATAAATTTAAATGTTATGTTATATTTCAAATGATTGAATTTAAAATGGAAATTTGGAATTAGATTTGGAAATGAATATTTCAAATAAACTTGTGAAAAATAATTTAACTATAGGTAAGAAAAAGTTTTATCTTAAAGTTAAATTAGAATTTAATATTTTGTTATTCATTTAAGTATTAGGATAATTAAATGGATAATTAACTTATTTTATAAATTAATGAAATGGATAATTACTTAAAGTAATTAAGGATTTAAACTTAAGGTTTAAGATTAATTATTCCTAGAATAATTAATTTATAATTTAAGAATCATTAATTAAATAAGGTTAAATTTTTATTAATGATTAGAAGACAATTAATCTAGTAATTAAGATTGTTTAAGTTATAGTTAAGCACTTAATTAATAAATAATTAGTGATTAATTAAATGATTAATAAAGATAAATTAAATAGTAATTAATAATGATTAATCTAAGTTAATTACTTAAGAGAAGTAATTAAAGAATTGATGAAGATCATTAAGTTGAGATAAGTAATTAATTAATGTGATTAATTTTTATAATTAATTAGATTAATTAAGGATAATCAATTATAGAAATGGTTAAGTATATTTATGGAAGTAATTTGGATTTAATTACTTTTAGGAATTAATCAAGGGATTAATTAAAATTAACTAAGGAGTAATTAATTTATTTAATGAAGTAATTTAAGATAGTTAATTACTGAATGTGGTTAATCAAGAGTGATTAATAAATATGGTTTGATTAAAGATTAATTACTTAATGTAATTAATTTAAATATAATTAATAATTAAAGTAATAATTAAGGATCATTAATTAATATAATTAATGATGTAATTAAGGTTTGATTAATTAAGATTAATTAATCAATAATAAGTAATTATAAAGTAATTAATTAATGTAATTAATTTAAAGATTAATGTAATTAATTATAGTTAATTAATTAATGAAGTAATTAAAGTTTAATCACTGTATTTGATTAAGGATAATTAATTTGTAAAATTAATTAAGGATAATTACTTGAATGTAATTAAGGGGTATTAATCAAGGGTGATTAATTAAGATGATTAATGTGAGGATAATGAACTAATTGATTTGTAATCAATTGATGGTTAAGTAAGCAAGGTTTAAAATGATGAAGTAATTAATTTAATTCATTTTAAATTAATTAAAGATAAGTAATTTAATTCACTTTAAATTAATTAGAGATGGAAGTAATTAATTTAATTCATTTTAAATTAATTATAAATGGTGTTATTATAGATCATTGCTTATAAATGGATGATATTGATTACCTTGAATGGTTTGAATCTCAGATATGAGATTTGTATTGTGTGATATGGATGTATTGGTTGCATAGTGATAATGATATGAATTATCTGTTTGTGATAATAATGTTGATATCTATTGTGATATTGTAAATTATCTATCTGTGTGTAGTATAGATAAGAATTGAACTGTTTTAACCTTAAACAACTTGGCCTTAAAAGATACGTTTTGGATTTCGATGAGATCGGGATCGGGTTTCCGTATACCGGTATTCCAGGTCTGGAGACCCGAATACCACATCGATCCAAATTAAACGTTAGGTCGTTAATCCAAGAGGAGCAAGTGAAGACTCGAGGTGTAAGAACTATTCTTTGTCAGTATAACTCTGTGGGTGATTCCGTAATGAGTTGGACGGAGATGGTACTTATAGGTTCGAGATGAAGATTCAGAGTGCAAGGGCTATGGTCGTTAACTCTGAGGGTGGTTCCAAAACGAGTGTAACGAGATAGTGCCTTCGGTTTCGTTCGAACCCGGAACGAACTTGTATGGATTGAATGCTTTCAGAACATCGTCAGGAGGGCGATGAGCATTCTAAGATAGATGTGTTCTTTTTAAAGGTAATCGTAACCTCAAGCCTCATCAACCGTGAATGGCTAAAACAGGGGAGGTGCAGCAAGGCTTCATGGGTAGCGCCCACTGAGAGCAAGATATATCCCTGTCTAGAGGCCCCTTCTTTTATTTCGGCTTAGTGGGTAGTTGATTCGCGACAACTACTGGGGTTGTCTTGTTCGGAATTATCCAGTAAGGGATGGTTCCGGCTTTGTGTTGCAGGGGAGCGGGCGTACTCCTCGGTACGGTGATCTAGGCCACGTACTGTGACGGGCGGTACCCCAGTAGCCCTGCCATTGATGGAAACCCATTCTTCCTACGAGACCCTACGGTTTTGATTGTATAACCCACTTTGTGGCTAGTATGCTGGAATTTAATAATGTAACAATTTCAGCTATTTCTTATTTATATTGAAAACCCTAGACCTATTATAATATAATCAGATTTCCTATCAAATGTTTTGGTTATCGTAAGGTAAAAACTTTTCCGTGTTTATGTGCGGGAAGTCTTACGAGATACCTTTTCTTTCAAAGGTTTTTCAAAGTTAAACAACTTTAACCCGTTTACTCACACCAGACCCATGTCTGACCCAAGTGTTTATTTTCTGTTTTATTAAACTCTTGGGTACTCAATATTATATTGAGTAGTCGAGGGATTCAGGTTAGTCTTGACGAATACTGGAGGAGCTGTGGAGCAGGAGGCTTCAGCGTGTAGATATATAGAGTTTCCGCTGTGTATGATGTATTGTATTGATATAGTTGTGTTGTATGATAGACAGATGTTTATAACTGTCTAATTTGAGATGTTTAAGTTGTGTAACTCTGGTATGTAAAGACTATGTAATAGTTATGTGATATATTGTATTTTGTTCCGTTTCCGCTGTTGAGATTCTGTTGTGGTTCTTTCTTGTTCTCTTCTTTTCTCTTTTCTATCCCTTTCTTTCTTCATGATGATACGACTTTTGTGGAGAAAAAGCCGGGTCGTCACAGTTGGTATCAGAGCAGTAGGTTGAGTGAATACCTAGGCTCTGGAGTGGTGTCTATCTTGAGAGAGCGTATTTGTAATTTTTATATAACTATATATGTATATGTTTCTACCTATTTGGGTTACCTGTTCGGGTTTTCCAAATTAAGTTATAGAGGTAGATGAGGTAGTGTTGTGTGTAACACAACTACAAATAGGTTGGAGTCCGAGTGTTGAGGTTGGAAGTATATCTATCGAGACTGTAGACCCAAATACTGTCTCGAGCAAGCTTTGCAGTGGTGTGAGGATTTCATCGATCTCTGAAGAAAACCTGTTAAGGTTCGGAGTTTATCTTTGAAGTTGGATGAGTAGAGTTGGATCTGTCGGTTAGGCAGAAGTGTGTGATGGTATCTCAGGAGATTGTAGCTGTGTGATGAGATGCAGTGACTATGGATGTTTTCAAAGATAATTCTTTGAAACAAGTTTGAGGAATAGTATATGTTTCGATGTTGTGGCTGAGTTCAGCATAGCGTTTCTGTTTGGTTTGAGGTTCGAGTTTCTCGAAGAGCTTTGGGAATCTTTGGCATCTGTGGCAGCAGTGCAGCTCGGAGTGTTCTGTGTGTTGGCAGGAAGTTTTCTGGCTGAGCAATTTTTCTGAAGGTGAAGTTCAGAAGCAACTGAGTGGATCCATTTCTTCGATGGATTGAATAGTTAAGTATGAGCTGTTCTGATTTGTTAAGAGAGAACAGTTATCTTTGGAATTAGGCTGGGTTGATCGCAAAAGTGACTTGCGATTGCTGAGTGTTCTCTTAGATTATCAGAGTTTTTCTGGATGTCTTCAGGGAAGTCAGAGGTTTGTCGGCATTGGAGATTGAGTTTTCTTATCGACTGGATTCCAGGAGTGATACTGGTGGTTCAGCTCAGTAGAAGGATGGTTCCTTGAGATAGAGTTTGGTGAAGCAGCTCAAATTATGATGGAGTATCTGAGATTTCTTTTATGGATTTGATGAACCATTTTTCTGGGATATGTTTTCCAGTTTGTGCTCGTATTCTCTTCTGCTCCATATCAGAGTTGTGCAGCGAAAGCAGTTTGGCAAGTACTTCTGTTTGTCTTCTCTGGATTGAAGGAGTAAGTTTTCTGTTGTTTGAGGAGTAGGATTGGTGTCTTTGGTTTTGGTTGATCTTGAGAAGATCATTGTGATGGGTTGTTTTTGATCTAGTTTGTTTCTATAGGCATCAGCAAAGAGTGAGGTGATCAGTAAGGATGTAGACAGCCCAGGATCATCCGAAGGAATTTGAATTTCGAAGACGGAGATTTGATTTTGGATAAGTTTTCTCCGATCGAAGGAGCTATAAGATTGGGTAAGTCTGGGAAGACAGCTCCGTGGTATTTTGGATCTCTTCTGTATTCTGATTTGGATAAGTGTTTGATCTATCTCTGGTTTTGGAACCAGCAGTTTAGAGAGACTTGGTTGTTGAGTCAGACTCGTCTGTAGTCTGATATCTTGTTTAGTTCTGTAAATACTAGATGAGTAGGAACTCTGTAGCTTAGTAGTATTGATTTTTTTGGATTTTGTAGAACGAGTATCCCGGTATATATATATACTTGGGGAAACTCGAGGAAATTCTATCCAGAATTTTGTCCGGATAGTTAAATTTGTTTGATTAGATAAATTGGTTGCTATGATTGTTAGCATATGATTGATATAGGATTGTGCTTTGAAAATTAAATTTTTAAATGAGATTATTAAATTACCTTTGCTTTTAATTTCGGGGACGAAATTATTTTAAGGGGGGAGGAATGTGATATCCCTGAATTTTAGGCAATATCAACTTAATAATCTGTATTAAAAAATTTAATTGATTTGATAATTTTGTAATTTAATTTGAATTAATTTAATAATCTTCTTTAATAAATATTTAAATTAGTGAATTTATCTTTTAAAAGCTAAATAAAATGTTTTCTATTTATAATGAATATATATATTTGTATATATATTGTAATTAGAAATCTTTGGTTTGAATTTTATAAATAAATAAATAATGTTTTTAAATTCTAATATCTTTGGTAAACTGGGAAATTATGATTTATTTAAAGTTAAAACTTTTCAAAAATATTTTATAAGTAACTATATGGTTTTAAAATACTTAAGGTAAATATTACTAGTTTAAATATCTTTAATTTAGATTTTAAATAAGATTAGCAAAATGATTTGTTTAACATTTTTTTTTATGATTTGTAAATTAGCTATGAAAGTTTAAAATTAAAATATGAAACATTAATCCATTTAAATAATAAGTAATTTATAATCTCTTGTATAAATTATATAAAATTGTCAAGTGAGTTATTTTCAAATAATAAATATATGTATTGTTTTTATATATAAATATAATTGGTTTTACTCTTTAAAGTTATCTATATATATATCTAAGTATTAAAAACTAATTAATTAAGTTAAAAGCTTTTTATTAACACTTAAATTATAAATACAAATTACTTACAAGACAAGTGTAAACATTTGAGAGCTAAATTAACATGTGTTAAGTAATAAACCATTTAATGTGACAAATGTAAATTATCTTAACAAGTGGCATTTTAAGTTTGGTTTTCTTTTTATTTTTATTTAATAAAATTTCAGCCCATGCAAATATGTCTTTCTTCCTTTCATTTCTTTTGCCATTCTCTTTCAAAAAGCTAAGAAGAAACTCAAAATCAAAACAATCTTCCTAAAACAAATCTGAAACCTTCCTCAAAACTAAAAGAAAAATCAAATCAATTTCCAAATTCTTAAATCATTTTCAAGTTAAAACCTGTAATCTCTTCATGTCCAAACCTCTTTCCTCAAGCATGAACAGACTTTCATATTTGCAACCTGGAAAAGCATTTCAAGCTTGTAAACAAACCAGTGAACATACTCCTCAAAAATCAAATTCGAGCCTGCATTTTTCCAAAATCATTAACCTGAGATCTGTATTTTTCCAAAAACCTGAGAGCAACAAAATATGCAAGCATTTTCTCTTCAACCTAAGTTTTTAATCAAAAATCAAAAAGGGTGCATACATTTCTTTGGTCTGGAGTCAAAATCTGGAGTTTGTCTTCAGCAATATAGGATCTTGGACCTGCATGCAAGCCTAAAACAACAGCATGCAAGTTTTAAAATCAAACAAAGACTCAAGTTTTAAAAGATTCAAAAGAAATTTCAAAGTGGAGACTCTGCTCTTCATTTCAAAATAAGGTGAGTAAACACTAAATCTTAAAAACAGTTTTCTTTAAAATCTGTTATGATGCATGTGTTGGATGTTGTAGTAGATTGTGTTGTATAATTATATGGATGTTAATGCATGTATATTATGTATATAAAATGCCTGTGATATGCCTGTTATTAACTGTGAACATATATATATATATCTAGACTCTGTTTAAATTCCCAGACTCAAATCCTAGTAAAAATTCTCTAACTTTTGATTCAAGCTTTGTTAGGATTTAATTACTGAACGAATTATGTTTGTAGTATAATAGGTTTTAGTTTAAAAACTTGTTTAGATTAAGATAACATAGTATTGTTTCTGGAAATCTAAAACATCAATGCATGTTTAATAAAAGTGAAAGCTCAAACATTATAATATACATATTCAGGATAGTAAATCAAATACCCAAACTAAAATATGATTTTTAAAACTCAAATCATAGTTTGTAATGATGGGGTGTATGGGCAGTTCTGGTTTGACCAGAAAAGGGGAAATGGGTGATTTCTGAGGAGCTCGATGGTTTGGGAGTTCGTGTATCCTTCTGGAGGAAGATGAGTGGTCGGAGACTTGGAGAAAAATAGTAGAAGTGTCGGTAGATCACCGTGGAGGTGGCGATAGGAAAATTTTGTCTGTAGCCCTAGTTTGTCTGGATAAAACATTTTGTATGGGTTCGACGTATATAGTGAATCGAGTGTAATGATATTTTGGGTGATGGTAGATGATGAGTTGACGAGAACGTGGCCAGAATTTCAGGAGCTACGGCGGTCGGAGCTTCGAGAAGGAGGTGTTGACAGGCTTAGATGGTGATGTCTGTTATTGTTTCCAGGATTTAGTTTGAAGTCTCGATTTAGTTTCGAGCTTTTGCATGACCAACTGATGATCGTGGGGAGTCGTGTAGTTGTTTTCTGGTGTGGGATGATCGGAGAAGATGGCCAGAGGCGATCGGAGCTCCGGTGCATGTGCACAGTGCACCACTTTTTGTTTTCTGTTGATTATTGGATTGAGTGGATTGGTCTCGAGTAAACTCTCGAGTTGATAGGTGTTTTGCTCGGGGTTTTTGGTATTTGACTCGAAGTAAAGTATGCAAGGCTCGGGGGATTTCTGGGTTAGAAGGGGAAACCTGCTCTGTTTCTAAAATTTGAAAACTGGGTTTTAAATTTAAGGAGATTTAAATTTAAGTTTAAATCTAAATTTAAAAATAGATTCAAGTTTAATTTGAATCTTAGTTAGAAAATAAATTAAGTTTTTAAATTCAAATTGTTTTAAATAATTTAAAAGGTGTTAAGATATAAGTGTATTTAAAAGAAAATGAATTTAAAATGGAGTTTGAAAATGTAAAGAAAAGATTTAAATAAAGTTTTTAAAGTTAAATGTTTTAATAAATTTAAATGTTATGTTATATTTCAAATGATTGAATTTAAAATGGAAATTTGGAATTAGATTTGGAAATGAATATTTCAAATAAACTTGTGAAAAATAATTTAACTATAGGTAAGAAAAAGTTTTATCTGAAAGTTAAATTAGAATTTAATATTTTGTTATTCATTTAAGTATTAGGATAATTAAATGGATAATTAACTTATTTTATAAATTAATGAAATGGATAATTACTTAAAGTAATTAAGGATTTAAACTTAAGGTTTAAGATTAATTATTCCTAGAATAATTAATTTATAATTTAAGAATCATTAATTAAATAAGGTTAAATTTTTATTAATGATTAGAAGATAATTAATCTAGTAATTAAGATTGTTTAAGTTATAGTTAAGCACTTAATTAATAAATAATTAGTGATTAATTAAATGATTAATAAAGATAAATTAAATAGTAATTAATAATGATTAATCTAAGTTAATTACTTAAGAGAAGTAATTAAAGAATTGATGAAGATCATTAAGTTGAGATAAGTAATTAATTAATGTGATTAATTTTTATAATTAATTAGATTAATTAAGGATAATCAATTATAGAAATGGTTAAGTATATTTATGGAAGTAATTTGGATTTAATTACTTTTAGGAATTAATCAAGGGATTAATTAAAATTAACTAAGGAGTAATTAATTTATTTAATGAAGTAATTTAAGATAGTTAATTACTGAATGTGGTTAATCAAGAGTGATTAATAAATATGGTTTGATTAAAGATTAATTACTTAATGTAATTAATTTAAATATAATTAATAATTAAAGTAATAATTAAGGATCATTAATTAATATAATTAATGATGTAATTAAGGTTTGATTAATTAAGATTAATTAATCAATAATAAGTAATTATAAAGTAATTAATTAATGTAATTAATTTAAAGATTAATGTAATTAATTATAGTTAATTAATTAATGAAGTAATTAAAGTTTAATCACTGTATTTGATTAAGGATAATTAATTTGTAAAATTAATTAAGGATAATTACTTGAATGTAATTAAGGGGTATTAATCAAGGGTGATTAATTAAGATGATTAATGTGAGGATAATGAACTAATTGATTTGTAATCAATTGATGGTTAAGTAAGCAAGGTTTAAAATGATGAAGTAATTAATTTAATTCATTTTAAATTAATTAAAGATAAGTAATTTAATTCACTTTAAATTAATTAGAGATGGAAGTAATTAATTTAATTCATTTTAAATTAATTATAAATGGTGTTATTATAGATCATTGCTTATAAATGGATGATATTGATTACCTTGAATGGTTTGAATCTCAGATATGAGATTTGTATTGTGTGATATGGATGTATTGGTTGCATAGTGATAATGATATGAATTATCTGTTTGTGATAATAATGTTGATATCTATTGTGATATTGTAAATTATCTATCTGTGTGTAGTATAGATAAGAATTGAACTGTTTTAACCTTAAACAACTTGGCCTTAAAAGATACGTTTTGGATTTCGATGAGACCGGGATCGGGTTTCCGTATACCGGTATTCCAGGTCTGGAGACCCGAATACCACATCGATCCAAATTAAACGTTAGGTCGTTAATCCAAGAGGAGCAAGTGAAGACTCGAGGTGTAAGAACTATTCTTTGTCAGTATAACTCTGTGGGTGATTCCGTAATGAGTTGGACGGAGATGGTACTTATAGGTTCGAGATGAAGATTCAGAGTGCAAGGGCTATGGTCGTTAACTCTGAGGGTGGTTCCAAAACGAGTGTAACGAGATAGTGCCTTCGGTTTCGTTCGAACCCGGAACGAACTTGTATGGATTGAATGCTTTCAGAACATCGTCAGGAGGGCGATGAGCATTCTAAGATAGATGTGTTCTTTTTAAAGGTAATCGTAACCTCAAGCCTCATCAACCGTGAATGGCTAAAACAGGGGAGGTGCAGCAAGGCTTCGTGGGTAGCGCCCACTGAGAGCAAGATATATCCCTGTCTAGAGGCCCCTTCTTTTATTTCGGCTTAGTGGGTAGTTGATTCGCGACAACTACTGGGGTTGTCTTGTTCGGAATTATCCAGTAAGGGATGGTTCCGGCTTTGTGTTGCAGGGGAGCGGGCGTACTCCTCGGTACGGTGATCTAGGCCACGTACTGTGACGGGCGGTACCCCAGTAGCCCTGCCATTGATGGAAACCCATTCTTCCTACGAGACCCTACGGTTTTGATTGTATAACCCACTTTGTGGCTAGTATGCTGGAATTTAATAATGTAACAATTTCAGCTATTTCTTATTTATATTGAAAACCCTAGACCTATTATAATATAATCAGATTTCCTATCAAATGTTTTGGTTATCGTAAGGTAAAAACTTTTCCGTGTTTATGTGCGGGAAGTCTTACGAGATATCTTTTCTTTCAAAGGTTTTTCAAAGTTAAACAACTTTAACCCGTTTACTCACACCAGACCCATGTCTGACCCAAGTGTTTATTTTCTGTTTTATTAAACTCTTGGGTACTCAATATTATATTGAGTAGTCGAGGGATTCAGGTTAGTCTTGACGAATACTGGAGGAGCTGTGGAGCAGGAGGCTTCAGCGTGTAGATATATAGAGTTTCCGCTGTGTATGATGTATTGTATTGATATAGTTGTGTTGTATGATAGACAGATGTTTATAACTGTCTAATTTGAGATGTTTAAGTTGTGTAACTCTGGTATGTAAAGACTATGTAATAGTTATGTGATATATTATATTTTGTTCCGTTTCCGCTGTTGAGATTCTGTTGTGGTTCTTTCTTGTTCTCTTCTTTTCTCTTTTCTATCCCTTTCTTTCTTCATGATGATACGACTTTTGTGGAGAAAAAGCCGGGTCGTCACACATATTAAAGTTTAATTAGTTATGGTTAGTAATTAATTATCTGTAATAATGTTTTGGATCTTGGAAACAGGGTGCGTTAGTTTTTTTAGTAAAGAAAATTGTTAAAGTTTTGCTAGGCAATAAGCTTTTGATAAATTATAGAGGTTTAGTGAAAAACCAACTTTTTATAATAATATTGCAGTTTTTAAGTTATTTACAACTCTGCCATGTCGACATCGGCCATGTCGAGCCACATATCACCATACTTCATCGTCGTCGATGCGGCACAAAACAATGCCGCATCATGTAAATGAGCTTGGCGTGAAGTGGATTTGGTTTCAGCCTCGTCGAGGCCAAGGTAATAATGATAAAGAGAAAGGACTCGACATGGGCATGTCAACGCTTATATATGCCACATTTTATATAAAGTGTCATATAGTCGTGTTATATGCTAAGAAGCATGCATGCCAAATATACTACTTCGAGCCTTTTGCCTCGTCGACTCAATGGTCATCGAGCCTAATACTTTAACTTGTCATCGAGCCTAACCAATGCTTTTTATTGCCATCGAGCCTAGTAAAGCCGCTTTTAAACTTTTCGTCGAGTTACTCTATGTTAGGAACTGAGATGTTGGTTTTGATGACAATAACCTTTTTAACTTATCTTATTATAAAATATATACTAACACTATTGTCTAGATAGATATGTATATTCAGGATATATATATATATATATATGCAGGTATTGATTACTGAAGACTGGTCAGTATAAAGACTCAAGACTCAAGATTCAAGATTGAAGACTCTAGAGTATCAAGATCAAGATTTCAAGATATGTGTCTAGTTTATTGTTAAAACTTCATAATAGCACGGAAATCTTCATTCCAAATTTCATTTGGGATGGAACCCATTTCTATCTTCTTAGTGGCTTACAAACCCACAACAAGTAGCTTACAAACCTACGACAAGTGGCTTACAAACCCACGAACATCCTGGTTTTGTACAAGTTCTCGAGTCCTGATGTGATGAGATATTCTGCAGGAAGAAGCTTGCAAAACTACTTCAAAATGGTTTTTCAAAATGATTTTCAAAACTGCTTTTCAAAATGTTTTAGCCTTAAAAATTATCTTTTCAAATGATTTTCAAAAAGATGTTTTAGCCTTAATATATTCTTTGTTTTTGTTTTTAAATAAACTCTTTTTTTAAACTTCGCTTGTTTTTTAAACTATCTTCTGACTTTTAAATATTTTCTTATAATATATATATACTTGAGATTTAAAATCAAATTTATATATGCATTCTAAAAATATATTTTTTCTACTCTTCTTTATTTTAAAACATATGGAAATTAGTTTATTTTACTCCAGAATCATTTCATCTTGTTTTCCTTTCAATGCCATTTTCAAAACAAATTTTACATTATTTTTAACTAGGGTATGTCGACATCATGGGATACCCCATGTCGACATGGTGGCCGTTAAATTCAAAAGTTTCAATTTTCAAAAGAAGTGTCTATTCGTTTAAATCTCTTCACGAATGGTTATGACCGTTACTAGTCTATAAATAGCCTTCACAAACCAATTTTTTAACTAACTATTTTCTTATTTTCTTCACTACTTCTTCTCCACAAAACCATTTTCTAAAATTTTCATATTTTTAAGATCGTGCCGAAATTCTATCGAATTCTCAACTGAATCAAATTAGAATCTCATTCTTGTTTGGTTCTCTACCCTCTCTCGAAGATCAAAGTGCTATTCAGAGTTATAGGATCAGTTTGTAATCAAAAGTTTATCGAGTCTCTCTATAAGGTGTGGTTGTGCCTGGAAATCAATTGGGTAATCTTGTGGCCCGTAAATCAAGAGGTTTGCCCCGGACTCGTAAGACAGGAGGGTACCTCAAGGCCTTTAGAAACTGAGAATTGTAATCTCGACATTGGTATAATAAAAATCTGTATGAGGTGTTTTTCCTTGGTACAGGACTGGATGTAGGGTAACTCCGAACAAGTATTAAATCCGATGTTTTTTCCTTTTACTACTTTTTATTTACTTTCTGCATCTGTGTTTGATTCTGTTATTGTTCTGTGATTAAGTTCTGTATTTATTTGTGTCATAATTTTAATTTAGTCCATATAATTCTTAGAATCCATTAAACACTATTCACCCCCCTCTAGTGTTAAATTAGCCTTAAGATCCTTAATCCGCACTCTCTTTCACTCTATGCCGCTTTTAATATTGTTATCGAGCCTTGTAGATGCTTTTAACTAGCCTTTGAGTTATAGAGAGATGGATAACACATGTATCATGAGAGTCGACGACATTATTGTCATCGAGGTTTCTAGATACCGTATGTTTTTTTAAATGAATTTTCACAAAGGCAGTGATCTAATGCTACTTTGTCAACATCATAGTGTTGTCGGCAATGATCTAAATCTATCTTTTTAAAACAGCAACCTTATATCATTGTTAAACATGTACCATGCAATACATCGGTGATTTATAAAATGGCATTAAACTTTGAGAATATGAAATGATGATTTCCTTGTTAATTTTGGGGCTAAGGGTATTAACCATATTTCCGTAAGAAAATGAGTACAAAGAATTAAACTACAGACGTTTATATTATTACGTGCATTTGATAGGTCATTATAAATGCTATTGTTATCATATTTACTCCATTGTTGACCCATAATTGAATTTTTGGATATCAAGGGCAGGATAACCATCCAGGTTGACCCAATAGTAAATTTAAGTTTACTTAACTCCTATGTGAGTAGAATTTCATCCAGGAGGTCAGGTAGACCAGAATATAGGATGCCAGAACTGATCAAAAGATTATTGAGTTAGATTGGTTCTTTGTTAGACCTTGAAAACTTTGTTATAAGATATATTATTGGCAGGGGCCAATAGGTTCTAATTGATCCCATGAAAACTATATCCGGAATATGTTATTGATAAATATCAATAGGGTTGTAGTTAGGCCATGAAACTATAATTTGAGAGATGTTATTGAAAAATCCAATAGGTTCATAGTGATCCTATGAAAACTATGATTGGATAAAGTTATTGGAGAAACCAATAGGTTTATAGTGATCCCATGAAAACTATGATTGCATAAAGTTATTAGTAGAAACCAATAGGTTCTTAACGATCCTAAAAAACTATGAAATCAGACAGATGGTCAGTAAAATTGGAAGAGGTTATTAGCCAGCCCCTAAAAACTAATAGGTAAATAGTAACCCTAGAAACTATAAACCGAGACAAATAGTCAGATAATTTAGGATGGTAAATCCTGGGCATATAGCAGTTTTTAATATCATCATATTATATTTTAACCATTATGGATGCTAGTGCACTATACATAGTCATTATAATTATGGTTAGGATACTAGTGAGGGGAACACCTGCATCGCTTAGAAGCATGGTCTCACTAGATATCTAGTTGGTCCGAGATGGTAGGTTATTATGCACACCAGACTTTTTGTCTGACCCGAAGTTTTTGTCTTAACCCTTAAACTCCCAGTGCTCATTGAATAGACTGAGAGTAAGGGTGTTTCAGGTTTTCTTTAGACGAATAAGCTTTCGGAGACATATAAAAGGCAATCTAGCTAGTAGGAGCTATATATCTATTTCCACTGTGTTTTGATTCTGCTTTTGTGTTGTAATGGAAAATTATATTAAATGCCAGATATATACTCTAATCATCCAAGGGAGCATCATTGTATGTCGCCCTTGGGATATGTTGTAATAACTATATTTTCTCTAAACTTGGTTTTTCGAATTGGGATTGTGTAATGAAATTGAAATCTTATTATGAAATGAAATGAGAAAAATTATTCTAAAACCGTGTCGAATTTTTCCATATTCATGTGTTTTTGGTATTCAAAATGAGTAACATAGCCATATTTTGTCATCGAAAATTAATAACTATGGATGACTACAACATCCATAGCACTTAGTTTCAGGCCTCAAAATAGATAATGTTATAGTTGGTATCAGAGCATAGGTTTATGTAAACTTAAATGGATTTTAAACCTAAAAGATTTTGAAAATATAATCCAATGAATCAGAGAATAGGATTGGGGTTGGGATAATGCTATAATAACATACTTGTATTTTGCTATATATGAGTATGTATTCCCTTCTCTCTTAGACCATTCTCCTATATCTTACTAAAGCTCATATACAGATTTACGAGAAAGAAAGTTATAGAAGCATAAAATGGAAGAGTGAATCTAGGTGGCGGTACACCATAACTAATGGAAAAGCTTGACCCAATACCAGGAGAAACCAGGGTCGATAAGCAAATGCTAATCAAAACGCAAATGCCAACATAGGTTCTGGAACCCCACTAGTTGATATGGGGATGATGTATCGGTTCTTTTTCAATCTGATGCAAGCTAGAGCAGTTGCTGGAGTAGTTGGAGGAAATGCTATGAATGCAGAAGGGGCAAATCCCATTGCATCAGTTGGCAATAACTTTGCCAAGCTGAGTCGAGATTATACCAGTCTTAGAGGGAAGCCTTTTCTGGGGATTGAAGATGCTGTAGAAGTGAAAATTTGGCTTTTGCATTGTGAGAGAATTTTTAATGATCTTGGTTTGGACGATGAGTAAAAGAGAAGATTGGCTTTGAGGTAGTTGCTGGGAGCAGCATTGTTCTGGTGGAATGGAGTTGCCGCAGGTATGCCAAAGGATGAGTTAATTTGGTTAGATTTTCGAAGGAGATTCGAGGAGAGATTTTTATCCGAGGTAGCTAAGTCCGCTTTGCTTAGGAAATTTATGAATTTGGAGCAGGGGGAGATGTCCGTGCTGGAGTATTCTACGAAATTTGATGAGCTATCGAGATATGGATATGCTACCATTGACACCACCACTAAGAGGAATGAAAAGTTTATTCGAGGATTGAAGCCAGAGTTTGTTAGGGCGACCATGCCACATCTCTGAGACCCAAGCAATGTTGTAGTGGAGTGGAAATACAGATGAAGAGATGCTTTCTACTTTTGGTAAAGAGAAGCATAGTGAAACTCAGGATTCTCAAGGTAAGAAGAGAAAGTTTTTTAAGAAGAAAGGAGCTTAGAAAGGAGGAGTTGCTAAGCAAGGGAAGGCTGAATTGGTTTGCTACAAGTGTGATAAGAGGAGACATTTTGCTCATGACTGTCGGTCTAGTAAAGTGAAGAAAGTTGCTAATAAGAATGGAGTGAAATGCTTCAACTCTTACCAGATGGGTCACTACAAGAATCAGTGTCCAGAACCAGTCAGGGCAGAAAAGGGAAAAGATTTTGCTTTGGAACCATCATCCTCTAGAGCAACAATAGTTGAGAATAGAAAATCTATGATGGAAGGTACGCGTTTGATCCATATTATACCATTTAGGATACTATTTGATATCGGTGCATCACATTCATTTATATCACGGTGTTTGGTCGATAAGTTATGCTTAGAACCATCATACCTTGTTATTTCCTTAAGGGTTTTGAATTTGATAGGAGGGTATGCAACTCTGGGGATGAGATGTGACCAATTATAACTTGATTTGTTAGGTCATAAATTTTCATGCAATCTGTATGTCTTTGATTTCGTAGGCTTTGGTATCATATTGGATATGGATTGGATAGATAGATATGATGCTAGGATATTTTGCTAGGTTAAGGAAATATCATTGAGACATTCTAGTAGTAGTGACCGAAAAGTGGAGAATTCAGATTTGAATGTTTATGCCTTATTGGGTGCCATGGAAGTAGAAGAAGAGTTGAATCGGGTTTTGGTAGTAAAAGAATTTGCCGATGTTTTTGAGTCGGTCATAGGGTTACCATCAAATCATGCTAACCAGTTTTGAATAGATCTTGTGCAGGAGCAGAACCTGTGAGTGGACCACCTAGCAGGATGACACCTACCGAGATGAAGGAGTTAAAGGTGCAGCTGGTAGACTTAGAAAGAATGATTTTTATTAGACCATGCATTCAGCCTTGAGGAGCAACCGCGGTGTTCCTGAATAAACTGGATGAGTCATTAAGGTTGTGTATCGACTAATATAAGTTGAATGAGAAGATGATCAAGAAAAGGCATCCTTTGTCAAAAATCGATGATTTATTCGATCAGCCGCGTAGAGCCAAACTATTTTCCCAATTTGATTTGGCTGTAGGGTTTCATCAGTTAAGGGTGGCAGAGGATGGTATTCCTTTGATGGCGTTTTGAATGAGATATAGTTCGTATGAGTGGTTGGTAATGCCATTTGGGTTAGCTAATTCGCTAGCTTTCTTCGTATATTTGATGAACCGGATTTTCCGAGAGCACTTGGATAGGTTCTTATTGGTGTTCATAAATGATATTTTCATATATTCTAAGGATGAAAGAGAGCATGAGGTTCATCATAGAATATTGTTAGTGACGTTAAGACAACATCAGCTGAAAGCGAAGTTTTTGAAGTGTCATTTCTGGATGAAAGAGGTAAAGTTTCATGGACATGTAGTCTCAAGAGAAGGATTATCAATTGATCCAGCTAAGATTGAAGCGATTAATAGTTGGAAGAGACCCAAGATAGTGATTGAGATAAGAATTTTTCTTGGATTGGTTGGATATTCCCAGAGATTTAACAAGGATTTTTTGCGGATAGCAGCACCCCTGACTAAGCTAAACAAAAAGGACGTTAAGTTTGTTTGGTCCGACAAATGTAAGGAAGCATTCCTCAAGTTAAAGCATTTGTTGACCAATGACTCAATGTTAGTAGTTCCATATGGGAATCAAGAAGTAGTGGTGTATACAGATGCATTTGGGGCTGGATTAGGAGTCATGATATTGCAAAAAGGTAAAGGGATTACCTATGCTTCTCGACAGCTCAAACCACATAAAGTAAGATACCCGACTTATGATTTGGAGTTGGCAGCGGTGATCTTTGCATTAAAAGTGTGGAGACATTATTTTTTGGGAGAAAGATTTGAGTCATTTATGGATTGTAAGCCTTTAAGGTATTTATTCTCTCAGAAGGAGTTGAATATGAGATAGCAGAAGTGGTTGGAGTTTTTAACAGCTTATGATCTCGGTATAGAGTATACACCAGGGAAAGTTAATAAAGTAGCGGATGCTCTTAGCAGAAAACATCAGAATGTAGTGTTAGCTATGTTAGCAGAATGGAAGAATCTTGCGGCATTGACTACGTGTAGTGTGCAATTAAGATCGACTGCTAGTTCTAGTTAGAGTACCGCCATGTTATCATGTTTGGATGTTCGACCAGTTTTGTTCGAAAGGAATGCTCCTAAATGGAGAGATGATCCAGTGTTGGTCAATAAGATTAGAAGACTTAAGACTGGAACTGAGATTGATGATTTGAGAGATTTTAGACTTGACCAGAAGGATTGGCTAAGAAAGAAGGGACGATTGTGTATTCCGGATGCTGGAGACCTAAGGAAAGAATTTCCTAGGGAATGTCATCGATCGAAGTTTAAAATTCATCCTGAAGGAACTAAGATATATTAGGATATGAAGAGAAATTTCTTCTGGGAAGGTACGAAGAGGGATGATTGCTTATGGGTAAAGCAATGTTCGAATTACCAGCAAGTAAAAGCCAAACATCAGAAGCCGAGTGGGTTGCTTTAGCCTTTAGATATACCCGTTTGAAAATGGGATTCGATATCCTTGGACTTTATTGACGGCTTGCCAAGGTTGAATCAGGGAAATGAAAGTATATGGGTCATAATGGACAGATTGACCAAAAGTGCCCATTTCATTCCCGCTAAGTCAACCAGCATGACACCTGTTTTAGCTAAGTTATTTATGAAGAACATAGTTAGACTACACGGGATTCCTAGTAGAATTGTCAGTGATAGAGATACATTGTTTACTAGTGAGTTCTATAAGACTCTATAGGAAGTGTTAGGTACCAAGCTTAAGATGAGTACCGCTTATTACCCTCAGACAGATTGGCAGGTCGAGAGATCCATTAAGGTACTAAAGGATTTGTTGAGAACTCACATACTAGATTTTGGTGGATCATGCGAGGACCAGCTACACTTATTTTATTTTTCCTATAATAATAGCTATTAGACAAGTATATGAATGATGCCTTTGAAGCTTTGTATGGAAGGCCGTACAAGTCACCAACATGTTGGTTGGAAACCGAAGACAGGTTATTTTTAGGTCCAAATCTTGTGGGAGAAGCAACAAGGAAAATTGAGTTAATCCGGGGTAGGATGAGAGAGTCTCAGTCTAGACAGAAAAGTTACATGGACAGAAGGTATAGGGCTCTAGAGTTCTCAGTTGGAGATAAGGTTTTCATTAAAGTATCACCAATGAAAGGTGTAAGATAGGAAAGTTAGCACCAAGATATGTTGAACCTTTCCCAGTTATAGAGAGGATCAAAAAGCTTGCATATTGAGTCGAGTCACCGAGCAGTTTGGCAGGTGTCCATAACATTTTTCGTGTTTCTCATCTTCGGAAGTATGTGCATGATCCAGAGACTACTATCACTCCAACTGCATTGGACGATTTAGTAAAACAACCAGATCAAACTTTTGTTAGGCAACCAATTTGGGTTGTAGCGAGAGATGAAAAGAAGTTAAGAAATAAGACAGTCGAGTTGGTGAAAGTTCAATGTAGTGACAATGAGAAAAACGGCACTTGGGAGACAGAGGATATGATTAAAAATACTTATCCTGATCTGTTATGAGGGTATGTTCTATATTTGATATATATATATATATATCATTTACAAATATATATATATATATATTGTTTGTTGGTCAGATAGGCTAGTATTGTTATTAGGTAACGTTACAGATATTTGTATGGTTGATATGCTTAGTATTTAGTCCTTACTGAAATTCGAGATGAAATTATTTAAGGAGGGGAGCCTGTAACACCCCAAACTTTTATTAACATTATTCAGGAGATTTAATTAGATAAATTAATAGAATAATGTGATGATTCGAGTGATAAAAGAATTGAGATTAGAAAATAATTAAGGTCGTGCCTTTAGAAAATAAATCTATAAGCTTGTTTTATAACTTAAACACATATTTAAATAGGAAAAGGGTAATATAGGAATAATTAAGATTTCATAACTCCTAAACCCTTATTCCATTCTATTCATGTTTTCATAAATCAAAACAATCAAAATGCTCAAGCAAGGTCGGCCCTTAACTACCACCTAAATCACGAAAATCAAGTAAGGATTCAAGAAGGAAAGCTAGGAAGATTTAAAAGCAAGATTCTCCATTATCAAACCATGGCGAACAATGATCTATACCATCCCATATTGTTGTATTTCGATTGATTCAAATTCGTGTTTAAGATTTAAAGTCGAATGTATTGTAACGCCCCACCTCTATACTCACAATAACAAAGAGTATTAAAAGAAATACTGTCTGTTATTACGAAGAATAGGCTGGATAGGAGCGGCCATCCGTAGTTGGCTTTACACTAGTATTGATTACCTCGATAGGAGTGGTATATATTTTTCATTTTTCATCTCTTATTTATTTACTCCCATCAACATACCCAATTCCAGTATAAAACGAACTACGATGGTTCATAATAGTTTAGGACATTATATATAATACTAACACAGATACAAAAAGATGCGGAACACAGATAAACAAAGTCTCATATATATATAACTGATGTCAGTTACAATACATTTGACACAATACATATGATACAACTACAACTGTCGACTCTGGAAGTTATATATACAAGTACATTATCAACTAATATACATGAATACATATCGACCTTTACTATGACACGACTACTCCAAAAGACAAGAAAAGTCTTCAAAGCTCAAACAGCAACCCAAAGCATGATATCTACAACCTGAAATAACTCGGATCTGACCCGAGTATTACATTCAAAAGAAAATAATACACGGGTCAGTCTAATTCAAACTCAGTTATTAATGCACAGAAGCAATAATAATCAAATATCAAATAGACGACAGTCACATAAATCTCGCATATCCAACTCTTCGATAGAGAATCGGATAACGGCAGATATAACACTAAACAGTGTTAAACAACAAATCAGCAAATCCAAATCATCAACAAAGATAACTAAAAAGGATTATCGATGAATATAATTTAGAAAACAACAGAATTGTCTAAACGACAATTAACACAAAATACAATTATTAAATAATAATTAGAAACTCAGAATCTAATTATCAAATAGATAATTAGACAAATCTCAAAATGATCAAATCAAATCAAAACTCTGTGTGGCTGCAGTACACGCACGCGTGCACTGCCTCGCCACTACAGTACGTCGAAACTGCAAAGGTCAATATAAATGAACCAAAAACAACTGGTACTAACTCGAATCAAAATGACGAATTACACACGAATGCACACTGAAAGTTTACATCCGAGTACAAGGTCAAACCCGAGCGTTTCAGCTGGATTCAACTCAATGTACAGAAACAAATACAAAGTAAATGTCACAATGAAACTACAGTTGCAAACAGGTACAAAGACAAGGACAATGCACAGGTCAACTGCAAAGGTCAATATAAATGAACCAAAAATACAACAAAAATGGAATTGCCGCCACCACAAGGATACAAGGGTAAACTGCAACAATTACTGCAGCCACCACAAGATCGCAAGGGCAAAGAGATTACAAAGAAATCAAACAATATACGCATACACAAAACATATGGAGGTATGCACATATATGGTAAGACTCAAGCATCAGATCAGAAGTGGTCAAAGAATAGTCATACACAAAGATAAAGCACCAGTACACAAGTGTACAACTACTACAAAACTACATGCACATAACCAAACCATAAGTGCATCAAGACAGTCCACGTTTTCTCAACTGAATAGACAGTGCAAAAAAATTCAATTCAAACTACAATGAAGACAACATCTGAATGAATCATACTTAGTTTAGGTCAGACCAACCAAATGCAGAACCAAGCTATGAAGGCAATTCACACGTCAATGAACCAGACCCTAAATGTAACCTAAATGATCGAAGCAACAGTAAATGGCATGTAGCCTGATTTGCAAATTGACACAGCAACACTACAGGTACCACCAGAGTTCAACTCAAAGAGATAGTCGACCAACAGCTACATAAATCAGAACAGCATAACAACATGTAGTGATATACATGCAAGAACCAAGTAAAGAAACTACAACATCAAGTATACATGAAACTGGACCAGTGGGCAAAACCAAAATACAACCATTTGTGCGAAGATGCATAACAGTCATGGAACAGATCAGAAGTGAACCCAACAATTACAAACTGCAATTATCACAAAGGAACAAAGGCCATACTCAAACCAAGATGAAACAGCAACAAAACTACAACAATTTTGAAAACAATGCAAAGATACATCATGAAACAACCAGTGATGTATACAAGGAACTGTAATTGCAAGTATAGACTCAACGATACATGCATACACACATACCATCGTATATATGCACATATATGAAGAAACAGTGGACAAAAGCTTAACAAAACAACTTAATATTCAAACAAATGCACTGCCTCACGTATACAAGATACGGGCACCAGTGGAACAAAATATTGCAGACTATACAGGAATCAAATAACAAAATCGAGTGCAATCTCAAGTGAACTCAACAAGACAGTCAAATTCGAAGGCAAACTGTCTTGAAGGAACGAGAACTAGACCAGCAAGCACTCGAATTGACACTTATAACAAAATCATGTTTAAAATGCCAGAAAGTCAAAACCATGTATAAATATGATATAAGTCAAATACGCCACAGACATAAATAATTATGACCGAAGTCAGTAGTTCGAGTCTAATGCCGAAGACATTTTTATTTCTCACAGTTTATAATATAAGGACACAGCTAATATCAAGTTTAAGGCCGAGGATCAACAGAAATCGAAGTCATGAGAAATATCACATTAGTAAAGTCGAGCAAAACCAAAACTTATTCCTTCCATCTCAAAATCAAGTTGAAGTCGAAGTCAACATAAATTCACGAAACCAAGACTATAAAACTACAAATCACAAAATATACCAATTCGAATGAATTCCAGAAATCGTTTCACATGGACGAAATCACAGAGACCAAATCAGAAAAATCAAATGCAGAGAATATTCAAGTAACGAATACAATTAAATGGATATCACCAAAATTCGAAAGCATTGAATCAAGTCCCAAGAGTAACTAGTTGACACATTCAAATAAACTCAGACGAACAAAAACAAAGGGTCTCAAACCCTAATTTCACTTCAGTAGGAATTAGATGTGAGTAGAACTCACCTTCTTTGACGAGGCAGTGAAGCCAAAGCCTACGAAAATCAAAAAGCCCCCAAGTCTTCGTCGAAGGAAACGAACGAGCAAGTCCTATTTTGGAGAAGCGAACGAATGAAGGAAATCGTAGCCGCCATTCTTTTTCCTCGTTTTGATTTAGGGTTTAGCTTTTGTTTTGTTTTTGAACGAAAAATGAATTAAGGGTAAGGGGACGGGTTTTCGAGTGTGTAAAAAAAGGAAATGGCAAATGATAATTATCATGGCAACTAAAATCAAACATGGCTTCAAAGCTCACACTCTCAATCAATTATTTAAAAGAATTTACACCCGACCAAAAATTCCTAACAGCAATTTGTTAGCAATTTCAATCGTCTAATGACGATAACTAACATTTACAAAAGGTTTCCAAATCGATTCAAAACTGCAATAGCAATTAACAAACGATTTAATCGTCATTTTGACAATAAATAATTGTTGTAAAACCCCGGGTTGTTACATGTATGAACGATGATGATATTCCATGATTAATGTTTACCATGTTTGTATTTAAATGACGAGTTATGAAAATTTTACATAGCAAATTAACACGGTTTTAAGAATAAAATTGTAGTAAATGATTTCCAAATGCTATGATTTTCGACTATGTTGTTTAAAACATTATTTTGGAGGTGGGATTTAGATTTGGAAAATTTCCAAAGTAGTAGGAATTTATTATGAATTTCCTATGGTTAAATAGGCATAAATTTTGGTTTAATTTATTAATAATGATTATATATGGGTTTTGGACCCGAATATTTTATATGTCAAAAGAAATGTAATTTTGGAATAATGTGGATTTTTGGGATTTTTCCCATGTATTTTGAATTAAGGAGAAGTATTTACGCTAGGGTATACATGTAAAAGTCTAATTAATTATGGTTAGTAATTAATTATTTGAAATAATGTTTTGGATCTTGGAGATAGGTTGCGGTGGTTTTTCAGTAAAGAAAATTGGTAAAGTTTTGCTAGCCAATAAGCTTTTGACAAATTATAGAGGTTTTGTGAAAAGAAACAACTTTTTATATTAATATTATAGTTTTTAAGTTATTTACAACTATGCCATATCGACATCGGCCATGTCAAGCCACATCTCAGTACACTTCATCGTCATCGGCGTGGCACAAAACAATGTCGCATGATGTCAACGAACTTTTAAATGAAGTGGATTGGGTTTGAGCCTCGTCGAGGCTGAGGTAATAAAGGTAAAGAGAAAGGACTCTATTGGGCATGTCAATGCGTATACATGCCGCATTTTATAAAGGTGGCATATAGCCGCATTTTATGCTAATAAGTATGCATGCTGCATATACTATTTCGAGCCTTTTTCCTCATCCACCCGATGGTTGTCGAGCCTAATAGATTAACTTATCATTGGGCCTAACCGGTGCTTTTTATTGTCATCGAACCTTGACATGTCGCTTTTAAACTTATCATCGAGTTACTCTATGCCACTTTTAATATTGTTATTGAGCCTTGTAACTTCCTTTAACTAGTCTTCGAATTTTTAAATAGGTGGATAATCTTTGTATCATGAGAGTCGACGATATTATTGTCATCGAGGTTTCTAGGTGCCACATGTTTTTGTTTTAAATGAGTTTGCAATAAAGGCAGTGAGCCTAATGCTTCTTAGTCAACACCATAGTGTTGTCGACAATGATATAAATCTCTTTTTTTAAAGTGAAAATCCTATATCATTTTCAAACATATGCCTGGTAAAACATTAAGTGATTTATAAAATGGCATTAAACTTTGAGAATATGAAAAGATGATTTCCTTGTTAATTTTGGGGTTAAGGGTATTAACCATATTTCCTTAAGAAAATGATTAAAAGGAATTAAAATGTGAATGTTTATATTATTGTATGCATTTGATCAGTCATTATAAATGCTATTGTTATCATATTCACTTCATTGTTGACCCATAACTGTATTTTGGGGTATTAAGGGCAAGATAACCAGCTAGGTTGACTCAATAGTGAAAATAAATTTACTTAACCCTTGTGCGAGTAAAATTACATCTAGGAGGTCAGGTAGACCATAATATAGAATGCCTAGAACTGATCAAAAGATTATTGAGTTAGGTAGGTTCTTAGTTGGCCCATGAAAACTATGTTATGAGATATGTTATTGGTAGGGGCCAATAGGTCCTTAGTGATCCTATGAAAACTATGTTCAGAATATGTTATTAATAGAGATCAGTAGGTTCATAGTTAGTCCTTGAAAACTATGTTTTGAGATATGATATTGGAGAATCCAATAGGTTCATAGTGATCCCATGAAAACTATGATTGGATAAAGTAATTGGTAGGGACCAATAGGTTCTTAGTGATTCCATGAAAATTATGAAATTGGGCGGATAGTTTGTAAGTTTGGAACATTTTATTAGTCAATCCATAAATAATAATAGGTAATTAGTAACCCTAGAAACTATAAACTGAGATAGATAGTCAGATAAATTGGGATGGGAAATCCAGGGCATATTGCAGTTTTGAATATCATCATATTATGTTATGACCTAAACATTTTTTATGCAGGTGCACAATATATGGTTATTATAATTATAGTTAGGATACTAGTGAGGGAAAATCCGTTTCGCTTAACGACGTGGTCTCACTAGATATATAGTATGTCCGAGATGGTAGGTTATTATTCACACCAGACTTTTTGTCTGATCCAAAGTTTTTTACTTTCCCTTTAAACTCTCGAGTGTTCATTTGAGTAGATCGAGAGTAGGGGTTTTCAGGTTCTATTTAGGTGAATGCACTTTCGGAGACATGGAGGAGGCAATCTAGCCAGTAGTAGCTATATATCTATTTCTGCTGTATTTTGATTCTGCTTTTGTGTTGTAATGGCAAGTTGTATTAAATGCCAAATATTTGACTCTAATCATCCAAGGAGGCATCTTCATTTGTCGCTCTTGGGATATGTTGTAACAATTATATTTTCTCTGACTTGTGAATTGGGATTATGTAATGAAATTGAAATCTTATTGTTAAATGAAATGAGAAGATTTATTTTAAAACGCTGTTGAATTTTTCCATATTCATGTGTTTCTAGTATTATCAAAATGATTAACATAGCCGCATTTTATCATCGAAAATTAATAACCATGGATGACTGCAACATCCTTAGCACCTAGTTTTGGACCTCAAAATCGAGGATGTTACATCTAGTCTATTATTTTGGAATGATAATTGAGTTTTAAATGTTTTATGTTAAAAATCCTATTTTCGAAAGGTGTAAATCCTTATTACTGTGATTCATCGAAAAGGGAAGTTTTTCAGAGTTCCTTTTTGAAAATCAAGCAACATTTGAATACTACGAATTAAAAAAGTCTAACTTTTAAAGAAATATGTCTTTGATGAAGGACGTTTTATAAAGAGAAACTATTTTGCTCCTTCTTGGAAAAAAGCAATTCTGAATTCTTGATTAAGATTCTAAGTTTATATTTTCAAAGAGGGAGATTTTGGATTTGGAACTTCATGTCTGTGAAACTTTAAGTTTTATAAAAAATGGGGTATTAAATGCTGATTTTGAATTTAATGAAAATTTTTATTTATACGAAAATTATTTATTTAAAATTATTTTTTATGCAGCTAACATTCTGATTTTATAAAGAATAGTGAAAAAAAATTATGGAGTACATATGGATCACTACCTATGTAGGACAAACTATGGTTTTTTGGATATGAATAAAATGGGAATCAAGTGTATAATCTGATCTGAAAATTCAAGATCAGTCACAAACCTCTATTTGAAGAAGTTGGTGAAGTGTAAAGATATTTCAGATCTATAATTAGGTTGTAAATTAGGTGTCCCTAGATAAATTAGGATTAGGATGTAAATTTCTATTTGAATTTACATATACCAGTTTTCGTGTTATTTCCATAAATTACCATATTCCAGAATATTTATAAAAGCGCGTTGTTTGTATTAACAAATGATGCACCAAAAAGGGAAAGAGATGTGTAGATTTGGATATCCTTTCCATTTATTTACACTATCTCTTTCATTAGAAGAACAAAATAATTCTTTGTAAATTCAAATAAAGCAAAAATATCATTTGTGGTTAATTTATGAGAGATTGTAACGGTTGTCCTTTTAAGGAAAGTTATAATAAATTAAGAATGTAGAGTTAAGTGCTCTAGTTTATAAATTAGTATACACGTATAACCACTCTTAACGATTGGAAATAAGAACATATATAAATAGCATAAATTACGACTATATGCGTATTAATTGGTACTTAATTAATTAGGATTTATGGACATTAATTTTGAATTTTAATAGGTAATAAATTTGCAATTAATAAGATGAAAAGGAAATCTAATAGGGACTAATTAGGAAAACATAATGTGGCATTTATGGAAGAATTGAATCTAAGTAATGGATAGATTTTGAAATCTGAAGATGGTTAAAGGGATTAAATAAGGGTTAATTAGGGATGGTCCAATTTTGATAGTAATAATCAATTGTTATGGATATATTAATTAAAGCAAGGGATGGACCACATTTATTAAAAACTAAAAAGGAAAATTAAGGAAAATGGGCCATAACGGAATGACATATTAAGAAATACCCACCTTTATTTAATAAGGAACATTAGGACCTTAACACCATTTATACCACTTGATAATAAATTGCAGCTTCCAGCAAAATTTTCTTTTAAATTTTTTGTGTTGTAATCACTAGTTGTCTCCCTTAGTTATTGGAAAAGTATACGATGTGATATAAAACATATCCCTACTTGATTACTATGTTGATTTTACGGGATTAAACAACTTAATAAATATATACATATTAAGAAGTAATGCAAGTAAGGAAATTTTATAGGGACACTTAACTAGCGATAAACCATAGGTAAGACTGGAAATTAATGAGGAAATTAGGTTAGCAATCTAAAGTAAATGAATGCTTTAACCCCAAAACTTTAGGGTTTTGGAAAAAATAAAATTTAGTTCATAGAATGTTACCATTCAACAAAGAGATAAAATATATAGACATGAGAGGAGAATTTACTATTGAACTAGGATAAAAATGGGAGGGAGAAAGACCCTTTTATTCCTATTTAGGCAATAGGACCGCAACCTCCAGCGCATTTTCATATCAAGGAGGCGGTTCGGGTTCACGGAATTTCAATTAGCATCATTAGTAATAAGGACCCCTTATTTGTTAGTAAACTTTGGAGGAGTTTGCTGGCAGCCTTGGGAACTTCATTAGCTTTAGGAACTCCATTAAATCTTAGTAATGCTTACCAATCGAAGACCGATGGAAAAACTGATGGAGCGAATGGGAACTTAAAGGATTTGTTAAAAGCTTATATCATGGACTTTGGAGGACATATGAGCAGCACTTACCTTTAGTAGAATTCATGTACAATAGTAGTCACCAATAGACATTTGGTATGGCACCCTTGAAGCACTTTATGGGAGGCCACACGAATCTCTAAAATTATTGGTGGGAAACAAACAACAAAATTCTACTCGGACCTGATTTGAATTTAGAGACTTCTGAAAGTTAGAGTTGGTAAGGCAGCGTGTGAAGGTCATAAGGTTTGGAAAGTTGGAAAAGTTGGCACCAAGGTCTATTTGGCCTTTCCCAATATTTAAAAAATAATAAGAAAACTAGTAAGTTGGGTGGAGTCCATTATATTTTTCACGTTTTGCATTTGAGAAAATACCTTCGTAGCATAGCCATTGTGGTAGAGCCTAATCAATTGGAGGATATCGAGTCAGAGCCAATGCGTCCCATGCCATTCATGCATTGTAAAACATGGAACTAGGAGGCTCCGCAACAAAGAAATTTGGTTGGTCCGAGTAAATTGGGGAGAAAATCCAATAGAAGGCATGAGGACTTCTCATTCTAAGCCATTCTCTGGTACACTTTCCTTTCCATAATTAGGATTCTGGCTGCATCGTGGTTGCTAGATTGGATGGTAGAAGATGGTTGTTACACTTTTTCACATTCATTTTATACACACATAGAAGTTTTATGCATGTTTAGGGTATACATATTTGGAAGACACAATCACACACTCATAGTAGGATTGAGCTCATTTATAGCATGTCTGCAGTACATAATCACATTGCACTTTGGTTGAGTAGATGGTTGTGTAGATAACATGGATGTTATTGCATGTTACACTGTTTGCCCCTTGGAAAGATTTCAGCTTTTTAAAGAGGGGAGAATGCAACACATCGTAAAATCAATCATGGGTTAATAAATTAAATAAATTGAAATGAATAAGACAAGAGTAAAAATCAAGATATCATAAAAGTTGAAATTTGGCTAATAAAGTTTTACCGATGCATCCGTGGTGAAATTTTAATCAATTTTCATATATAATATGCTGAAAACGGAGCTCGAACGAAGAAGTTATGAGCATTTGAAGTTTTTAGGTAAAATAATTCAACTCAAATTCAAAATCAAATAAATAAATAAAATTGAATTTTAAATTTTAAAAAGTTAATTGAGATTATACTTGGGGGTTATGTAACATTAAAGTTAACATTTAACATTAAAATTAATTAAGGAATGAAATTAATTAAGAAATGGTAAATAAAATAAACGCTCCAAAATTGTAACGACCTGCCCTTTTGGACGCTTTAAGCAGACACACACATCGAACTCAAACCATTCAAAAGGGCAGATTGTTATGGAGTAAATAAGAAAAGGGGAAAGAAATAAAAAAAAATACAGAATCTCGCAGTGGAATGAAAAAATATAATAACCAAATAACAGTTCATGAAGCTGTTTACAAAGCATTTGATTATACTTATACAACACAGAATCAGAGTTACACATATCAGAGATAAATAAATAGTGCAGCGGAACAATATGAGTTCAGTGGAATAAACATAGTAAATAATAGTAATATAATCTACATCTTCGTCCTCCAGAGATAAGGTCTTCAAATCCTGAAATGCTCAGGCTGACCCGAGCGAATTGAAAAGACAAAACACTCGAGTCAGAACTAAAAGATCTTATGTAAGTTAAATCAACGGTAAATATGCGTGTGACGGCGTCAGAGATGTTTACGGGGTTTGACATCTCCTATTCAGTGTCTAACGTGAGTGCAGTAACTCAAGATATGTTCGGGATTCACATCTCCTAATGATCCGTTAAACTATCTACTATGTAGTACAATACGCTATTATAATAGTGTCTACAATAAAGTAAAGTATTAAAATAGCATTAAGGCGTTACTCATATCCCCCTTAACACATTTTATATATTCCCATAGTCTATACAGTACCGTAATCTTCCCCGTACTGGGCATCGTCAGAGGGCACTCCATAGGTATGGTACAAAACAAACTCGTAGAAGGCGCGCTAAGGCATGTGAACACGGCACAACTGGGCAATGCCAGGGTAGATATACCAATTACACTTCCGGGCTGGTGGTAACGGATAGCAGTCACTACCGCCCACCTCGGAACACACTCCCAAATCAAAATCAAGGGTGGCCACCAAATAAATCACAAAGTCAGAATATAATATCGAAGGAATGTGCCCGATCGGAGGAATGACCTCACTTGGCCCGTTGATTGCTCATGTTTTAGTCACATCTAAGCTGACTCACGGGAGTCAAGGTCACGTCATACCTCATACAGAAATCGTCGCTACCATCCTACTTCATTCTGGAATCTCCACCGCGTGCACAATTGTTAAAGTGGTTTTCGGTATTAGCAGAGAGTATGACAATATCCGATCCCGGTCTCTTTAACAACCAATAGCTTATTACACACCGGATGGTTCTTTTACATTTCAAAACTTAATTTACAATTGATATCAAAATATCATATTCTCAAAACCATATCACTTCCAAAATCATATTCAATTTGAAATCATATTCACCTTTTAAATCATATCATTTCCCCAAAATCATAATTTCTTTCAAAAAAATCATATTTCCAAAATAGGTTAAATCCTTGCTTCAAAACCTTTGTATTCAATTTAAGTACAACATTTTAATCCCAACTTAGGTTATAACATCATTTGACCGTATTCTCTTTTAAACCAATGAATTGGATATAACCATTTCCACTTTACTTAGTCTGAAATTTCAAAAAATAGCTTAAATAGTTATAAATAATTAAAATAGTTATAAATGGTTAAAATATTTTAAAATAGTTTAATTATAGATTAAAATACTGTTTAATTGATTTAAGATAGTTAAATAGATTTAAATTAGATTAAATATATTTAAAACAGATTAAATAGCATTAAATATAGGTTAATTAGATTTAAAATATAAAAGGGGTTAATTGGTTTTAAAATAAATTGGATGGTTTAAAATAGGTTAAATGATTTAATATAGTTATATTGGTTAAATAGTTTAATAGTTTGAAAATCTTAAAATTTAGAATCTTTAAAATAATATATTTTTATAAAGTTTATATTAAAATATAAGTTTGAAATTAATATCAATTTAACTACTTATTTCCTTTCAACACCTTTGGGCTAATTTCAATTTCCAAAACTAAAATTCCAACTTCTAATTCAACTCTCAATACAATTATTAAATTTTATATTGATTTCAATCCATGTTTGAAATATTAATTTAAATTATTGTAATTTCAATACATTACAAAGTTATATTTCAAACAATTCACATAATTCAATTCTAATAGATTTCACTTATATTCCAAATTCAACTTTGAAATTTTCAATTAAATTCTTTTAACAATTTCAATAAACCAATTCCAATTTTTACATAAAACCTGAATTTCAATAATAATTCAATTTATATAAATCAATTTTTATTTCAAAATCTCATTTAACAGGATTCAAAAATCTTAGGCTTTAAAATCAATTAATTTAACCAAGCCGGTGTCCGTATATAATTCTCTACCCTAGGGTCAAGTGATACAGACATTTATCATTTCAATCTGTAATTTATAATTTACGGTTATATATCATTTCAAACCGCAATCCCGAATTAATATAAAGTCCATAAAATCGTTCGAGTCTATCATTTCAACCCATAACGATTTTTCCCTATTCTATAGATCGTTCGGGTATGTACCATGTAACGCCCCACCTCTATGCTCACAATAACAAAGAGTATTAAAAGTAATACTGTCTGTTATTACGAAGAATAAGGCTGGATAGGAGCGGCCATCTATAGTTGGCCTTACGCTAATATTGGTTACCTCGATAGGAGTGGTATATACTTTTCGTTTTTCATCTTATTTATTTACTCCCATCGACATACCCAATTATCAGTATAAAACAAACTACGATGGTTCATAATAGTTTAGGACATTAGGTATAATAATAACACAGATAGTATAAATGCGGAACACAGATAAAACAAAAGTCTCATATATATATATATATATATAACTGATGTCAGTTACAATATAGTTGACACAATACATATGATACAACCACAACTGTCGACTCTGGAAATTATATATACAAGTACATTATCAACTAATATACATGAATAAATATCATCCTATATAATGACACGACTTCTACAAAATGACGAAAACTATTTCAGAAGATATAAAAAGTCTTCATAGTCTAAACAGCAACTCAAAGCAGGAAATCTACAACCTGAAATAACTCGGGTCTGACCCGAGTATTACATTCAAAAGAAAATAATACACGGGTCAATCTAATTCAAACTCAGTTATTAATGCACAGAAGCAATAATAATCAAATAGACGACAGTCATAATAATTTCCCGTCTATCCGACCCTTTTAACAAAGAGATCAGATAACGAAGATTTTAACACTTAACAGTGTTAAAAAAATAATCAGCAGATTTAAAACATCAACAGAGATAGATAAAAAATTTATCGAATCGCCTAAATCAATTTAAAACAATCGAAATTGTCCCTTTAAAACATCAAAGTTTGATTGGCTGCCGTGCACGCACGCGTGTACGGCCTCGCCACTAGTATAAAATTGCATAAAAGATCAATGCATCAAAAGCAAAACAAATACCAATAAAATCAAGGCGGTGTGGCTGCAGTACACACGTACATACATATGCACTGCCTCGCCAACCCGAGTGCACAAGGTCAAATCAAAAATCAGATTCAACACAATGTACAAAACAATGTACAAATCTCAATACCCCAATGTCCAGACCAAATACTATCAATATGGTCGAACAAAGACGAAGGAGGTTCCAAATGAAGACCCATGTATCAATTGCCATGAAACAACACATTAACTCAATTACAACTACTGTAAGTATAAATGCAGTGACACTCCACATATAGGCATATGTTACAGTGCAACATAGTAGCCAAGGCCGAAGTGAAGATGAAACCAAATTCAAGAGAGTGACAATAAGGTACTGAAAATAAAAGGCAGTGACAAAAACTCGAGAAACCAATTCATAGCAGTGTCAATGGATAATGCAGCAATTACCAACTACATATGTTATAGTGCAGCGTATAACAAATGAAGGCTAGCACATCGAAGAGCACCAAAATGATGAAATTCCAAGTCACAAAGGTTCAATGACTCAGAGGTCGAAATAATACCCAAGGCATGTTCGAATTATTACAAATAAAAGCCATGATTGCCCAAGAATTCGAATAGGTCAACAATGCATGCATACACACATACAAATGCAAGTATGCATATACATATATACATATGTGTGTGTGCATAAAAATGATGCTCAACAAATTACAGACTGCTAATAAAATAGCAGTTCGAATTACAATACAAGCTCCAGAAGGTACAACATAATAAGGTACCAATGAAACTCACATTCAAGTACAAAGATGAATGCATATATGGATGCAGACATGCTAAAAACTCCATGAAGTCGAAAATGAACAAGTGCCAAAACCAACACAGTGCCACGAGGCCACCAAACCACAAACCAGCAATATACATAATTAGTGCACCACAACAATGCAGACAGTATTCAAGTTCGAATAACCAGACTCAACAAAATACATGAAGATCAATTGAAACTGCAATCTACAGACTCATGTACAAAATGATGAAAAATAATACACAGTGCAAAAGCTAACAAATGAAATGCTCAAGTGAAGGATGAAATACAACATGAAGACTGCATATACATCAGGGTGGACAAATGGTCAAGTGAACAATGTGTATGCAACCAGACAGTGTCAAGATCAAGGTTACAGAAAGCATGCAATACTAGACCAGTGACATGATGAAGCAGTGCAAACACAAATGAGCGAGAAACATACAATGTATGTATACAAATGGTCAAGTGAATGGAAGACAGAGAACAGCCCTAAATGAAGTAGTGCAATGCAGACAATTCAACAACAGTGCAACAAGTAAGGCATCACAAATGTAACAACCCTAGATTTTTGTATATTATTTAAATTTGAACTTTATTTTTTTATTTTAAATTAGTTTAAACATGTTTTATTAAAAACATTTCATTTTTAAATATAAATGTTGATTATTAAGTGATTTATAGTTCAAACTAGTATAATTTAAATATTTTACTTAAAAGGGAAATTCTGGTCAAACTGTTCAATCTTTGACTTTTAAATTTCAAATTTAAATATATAAAATCTTAAATTTTATCTTTTATTATGAAAATAGATTTAAAAATATGAATACTGCTTTTCGTTTCGTTAAAAACGGAGTTAAAATGTAGAAGTTATGCACATTTCAAATTTTAGTATAATTTGTTTTATTGTGCAATTTTGCCTATTTTAAATTTTATAAATCATATTTTCTTTCTTATATTTTTTTATATGTATCAATATGTTAATTTATGTATATTTTAATCTCTAAATATTTTTAAAAATAATAATCGAATTTTCCAAAATGTACTATGATGATTTCCTATTTTTAAAAGCTGTTTCTATTTTTCTGCTATTTTCTTCATCTAAACTATATTTAAATTAAAATTTATTTATTTATTTTATACATTCACTTTTATTTGCTGTGTTTTACTTTATTTTATTCATTTTACATGTATTTAAATCAAAATATAATTTTTCCAAAGTTATAGAAGTTATTTCTAATTTTTAAAGCCTAGTTTGCATTTTTAAGCCATTTTCTTAATTTAAATTCTATTTAATCAAAATTTAATTATTTATTTTATATTTATTTTTTTCATTTCTGAGTTGTTATATTTATTTATCAGTTTTACATGTAATTATAAATTACAAAATATATAAGAAGGAAATTTGAAGAGACATAAAGGCTTTAAACCGATGACTTTTCATTTGCTAGACCTTTCACATTTTGACCGTTCCTTCTTTATTGATAGCCATATGTTTTATTTTGTTTTTCAACTGAATACACTTCTCATTTCATCAAATTTTCGGCCAAAACACCTCTGAAAACATTTGGTAATGGCCTCTTCTTTTTCTTCTCTTCCTTCTTCATTTTTACTTTGTTTGCCTTGATTTCATCCACAATTGCTTGGCCAAACTTTCCACCATCTCCACCATAGCCTCCACCACCTTCCTCCTCATCATTCTTGTCTTCAACCACCTCACATCCCCTCTGACCAGATCAGGCCATGGCCTTTAGATGATGAAAACACCACAAACAAATGTTGAAACCCCTTAAAAACAACACTAGCTGACCTATATCGCTTCACCACCACCATACATCACCTTGGCCGCGTCCTATTGATCCACCACCACCTTGATACCACCTCTGGCCATCCACCTACCCACTGTCCAGACCTGAACCATGCAAGGGCCAAGCCCCACTTGCCTTTGGTTGAGCCAAAAATGCACCAAAACTCCACTTATTTTGCCTTGACCCTTTGTCTTATTCATATTTAACTCCTACCATCATCATCTCTTTGTTGCCATGCTATTTTGATGTCATAACCTGAGATTATGTCCAGCTATGGCTGAGAAAAAGATCCCCTTGGTCATGCTCTTGAATGGTTAAAGAAAGGTCGAATCACTTTGCCCTTTGTTGCTTTTTATTTCAAGTCATTTCTATATTGTTTTGTGTTACATATTTACGTATACATTGTCTTGTTTTGTTTATATGTATACAAGGCAATTATATTTGGCTCTCCACTCTCATGTTGTCGTGCCTTCAAAGATTCTGTGTTGTGTGTTTGGTCGTCATCTCCAGCTTAAACAAGTGAGTTATTCTCACCAGACAATATGTACCTATATAACTAGTAAATTGACACCCTGCGAATCTGTAGAAATATATTATCATGTTATATATGCTTATATTATTATCATATGATGTTCACACCTGTTATTACACCTGTTATATCATATGTTATTGTTATTTAATGTTATTCTGTTATTTATATCAGTTATCACCATTGCAAGTTCCCTGTAGACTAGAATCACTATGGGTTGAAATGATACATACCCGAACGGACTTTAGAATAAGGAAAAATCGTTATGGGCTGAAATGATAGGCCTGAATGGTTTTTATTTAATTTATTTTAACTTGGGATTGCGGGTTTGAAATGATAGAACCCGGATTTTTCTTTTTAAACTACGGATTGAAATGATACATATCCGTATCACTTGACCTAGGTTAGAAAACTATATACAGGCCCGTGGTTATTTTATAAAGTGTTTTGGATATTTTTAAGTATTTCAAAAATTATAAATTTGTGAAATTTGATTTAAACATATTTTGAAATATTTTGAATTAAAAAATTTATGATTTTTCTATGTGTTAAAAATGTAATAAATGAATGTTTAAAAGTGATCTTTTAAAAATATAACTTGACTTGGAAATGTGAAATTTAGTTTTAATTAAAGGTTTAAGTTAATTAAATAAAATTGGAAATTTAGTTAAATTTATGAAATGGTAATTAAACTCTGAATTTGATTTGATAGCATTTTAGAAATGTATGTAAAAGATATTACAGCATTTTGCAAATGCTGTAGTTGTTTAAATGAACTAAAAGTTAATTTGAAATAAAGGATATTATAGCACTTTGTAAGTGCTGTAGTGGTTAAACTTAACATTTAAGTTTATTTTAAATTTAATGGAAATATATTACAGCATTTATGTGCTGTCGTTTTGTTAAATGAACTATTTTAAAACTATAACTTTACGTAGCATTTTGTAAGTGCTACGGAAACTATATTTTGTTATTTTAATAAATTTTATGAAAAATAACCTTTGGAAAATGATATAATTTTTGGAAATTAAATGTTAAATTTCTAAAGAAAATGAAGTGATATTTAAATGGTTTTAAGTGGAAGAATTTGAGTTTTAATGTGAGTTTAAAATGGTATTTAAATTTAATAAAATGAATGGATTTAAATGGTATTTAAATGAATTAAAATGAATGATGTTTTGGATAATATTTTGATATTTTGAAATGGATTTGAACTCAAATGATATCTTGATAATAAAATGACTTGTAACGAAGTTTTGAAAAGAAACGTGTAAAGTTCTATTAATGAAAGAAATATGTAAAGTTTTAATTTATGAAAGAAACGTGTAAAGTTCTATTAATGAAAGAATATGTAGAGTTTTAATTTATGAAAGAGACATGTAAAGTTTTAATTTATGGAAGAATATGTAAAGTTTTTAATTTATGAAAGAAACATGTAAAGTCTTAATTAATGAAAGAAACATGTAAGTCTTAATCAGTGTAATATTGAATAAAATAATAAATGCCCTTTTTGTAATAAAACGTAAATTAAAACGTACATTTGATAATGTAAGTTTAATTAGTGTAATATTGATTAAATGATAAATGCTCTTTACTGTAATAGAAATGTAAGTTAAAAGTACATTTAATATGTAAGTTTTAATTTATGTAAATGACACATTTTAATGACTAAAATAAAAAAGTTTCTTTATTGTAATGATAATGTAAGTTAATAAGGTACTCTTAACTTATGTAACGACCCGTAAATTTCAACTGTTTTAATAACGTAATTAGTTGAAATTTTGTGAAATTTTAAAAGATAAAATTTTGAAATATAAATTTGATATTTGGAATACGTCTAGTTAAACATAGCGACTGGTAAATTTTCGTCCGAAAATATGGAAGTTTATTTCGCACGTAAATTCACTTCAATTTAATCAGTTAAAAAGCAGTGAGAATAAAACGTTTTCAAAACCAAAATATTTTTACATGGAAAAATTCTAAACCATCTTCTGAGCAAGATTTCAGTTTGTCGTTTTTCCAAATTCGGACATCTTTGGCTCCGTCGTTCTTATTTTCTGCAAAATAGCAGTATTCTGATACCGATATCGATTTTTATCGGATGATCGTACCACTGATATCTGTATACCGTTTTGATCGTCTCATCGTGCTGATCTCTGCAGTATATTCGTTTGTTTTTTCCGACGTCCGGGGAACGATGAAATCTGCGGAACAATTTCCGTATCGGTTCCGAAATACGGGCTTTTGGTTACATGGCCGTTCATTACCCACCGTATATTACTAATAGCCACTAGCTATTAATATCTTCCTTGAATTCAACTTCTGACTTTTCATTTTCCCAACGGCTTTAGTAAATTCTAACTTTTCCAATTCTCACCGTTTCAACATAAGTGTTGTTCCATCTTTGTCAGTTCATAAAACAAAGAAAAATAATAAGTATATTATTATATTTACATATGTGGAAGCCAACTCGTCACATCGTTTCTGTAGTTTATCATCCTCCTTATTTGCAAACTATGGCCACCTTCCTATTATTTCCACCTGACAGCCGTTCACACTCTCCTCCGAACTCGTGCTCCACATCGGCAACCACCCAGTTAGCTGCTAGCCTCCTCCACCGCCGGCTTATCCCCTCTTCCCCTCGTTCTGCCAGCCCACCCCACAGACGACCACATCCCCATGCAACCAGCGACCTCCGCCTCTCCAACCCGCTTCCACGCCATCCACTTCTCCACCTAGTACATGCCGCAGCACCCTGGCCAGACCAGTAGCCACCTTCTTCCCCACGTGCTCATCCCATGCATACCGTGCCACTCCTCCACCCGCCGAACACCCAAGGCAGCCAAACCCTCCTCCACCCAAGTTTTCTTCCACCTTCCTCGACTCGCTGACCTGCCTTGTCGCAGTGAGTTTTTTTCTTTCTCTTCTCTGGTTTTTCTTGTTATATACTGATGTCAGACTATATATAACGGTTATAATAATATAAATAAGTATTAATTCTCAAATATATTATATATTATATATTGGATTCATACATATAAAGTTTTGGCATGTCAAGCTATTATAGGCGTGCCTTCATCATGAGTTCTGTTTTTATGAAGTATATATGGAGTACTTAAGTTTTGATTTGTTATATATACATAATTATAAAGGTTATGTAGTTATACATATTTTATGTTAAAGGTTTCATCATATATGTCACTCAATAAGCTTTGCTGGATGGGATCTATTCTTATATTCATAGGTGTTATATTTTATCTCTACAAGCCTATTATATACATACAGTTACAGTAGATAAAGGTGTATATATGTTTATAATAGCTTATATACTATTTGATGTATTTTATAATGTTATATTTTATTATGTAAAGGTTGTCTGTAAATATATAAACGTATATATATATATATACTTTAAAGATCTGTTATATTTATATGTACGTTGTTGAGATTATGGGGTATAAAATGAATTTGGATGTATATATATTGGTTACAAGGTATACAGATCTTTATAAAGTAAGTTATAGTGGTTTTCTGAAGGTATTGTTTTAAATATAATATATATGTTAGTCTGTTGTTTATATGAAAAGTGTTTACATTATGTGTTTAAAATAAATTTTTAAGGTTATATATATGTATTTGGTTTTCAAATATAAAAGTTATATCAGACGTTGGATATTTGTCGCGAAAGGCATACAGGATTACACATTTGGATATTTGGCTTTTCATGTATACATTTGTTATATTTAGGAAATTTCAATCTGAATGTTGCCGTATATACTTTATAATTTATAGGGTTTTATGACTTCTGATTTGAAAAGATATGCATACATATTATATATATGAACGTATATGAGTTCTATATCATTTTGTTGTTTATATATAGTCTGTAGTGAAAAGTGACAAAAATATATGTATTTTGTATTTTAATAAGCATATGTATATAAGTAACTATTTCAACATGTATTATGTATATATGTTTGAATTTTCTATATGTGTTTAGTTTAAAGCAATGATTTTGAAATACATATAGATAATTAATTTAATATATGCTTGAATCTAGAATCTGATTTATATATATATATATATAGTTATATATATAAGTTCATTATACCAATTTTCTTCATCGATTCAGTTCTGATTTGATTCCGTTAATTCCTTTTATCAGCTTTATTCGTCGATTCGTGTCCATCTAGCTTTGCTCTGAAATTCGTGCTTGGATCCGTAACTCATTCCATTGTCTGTCCTCTTTAGCCTCGAAAGGTGAGCACTCACTCACGATTAACGTTCTTTTATTTATTAAATTTGATTTCAATTGAAACGACAATTGAAATATGCTGCTGTTAGTTAATTACACTGTTATATATGCTATTGCCTGTATCAGTTCACCTGTGACATCTGACACCATTATCTGTTAATTATTTATGTGATGATAATACAGTTTGGCTGATAATTGATTGATTGTTGATGTTCCTATTGGACGTTAAATTGTTAATGTTAAAATGATAAACAGTATGAAATTGAACTTGATATAGGATAATTAAATGTTAAAATTGATTAACCGACACTTGTATAATATGACCCCTTTAACTGTTGAATTTATTGACATGTAGGATTTGTTTAATTACATTTTGAACCACTGAATGTATGTTGTTAAATTGATGATGTATGAAATTTGAAATTTAATGACAAGTGAAAAACCGTAATGTAATAATCTTTAATCTACATGAAATGATAGTGTAGATTCTAGAAATAATTATATTAATTCGTACAAATAACAATGCGAATTAATACGATTATTTTGGGATTATTTGAATTGATTATTGAATTGTTATTGATTGTTGTTATTGCTTGTTTATTTACTTTGACACCATCCCAGTTATCACACTGCAAGTTCCCTTTGTTATGTTTTGATTTTGAATTGAATTGGAATCGGGTTGAAATGATAAATACCCAAATTGAACTTTGACCTAGGATAGGAAATTAAATAAAACCCGATTGGCCAATAATTTGATTTTGAAATAAAATAAGGATTTTATTTGAATAAATAATATGGTTTTGAAATGAAGTTGAAATTTGAATTTAAGTGAAAGGAAAGGTTAATGTTTAATAATCTGAAACAAATTATTAAAAATGTAATTGATGAAAGAAGGTTGTTTAATTTGAGAAATGATTGAATTAAGTTTGAAATGATTTAATAATTAAGTTTGAAATTATAATTAAATTTGAAACAATTAAACTTTGAAATGATTTAATAATTAAGTTTGAAATTATAATTAAGTTTGAAATTATTAAACTTTGAAATTATTTAATAATTAAGTTTTGAATTATTTAATAATTAAATAAGATTGAATTATTTAATGATTAAATTAAATTGAATTTTTGAATAAGTGAATTTTACTTCGTAATAATTGAAATTGAGATTTCTTTATTAATTAAGTTGTGGAAATTATTTAAAGTAAGTAAATAAATAATTGAAATTGAATTTTCTTTAACAAGAAATGAAAATGTGATATTTTGGAATTAATGTAAGACTTGAAATGTAAAGAATTTGATTTGTTGAATTTAATTTAATTAAATTTGTAAGTTTTGATATAATGAAGTTGAATTTAAATAATGGATTTGATGAATTGGAAATTTAATGGAAATTGTTTTGAATGGCATAGTAACTTAACGAATATTGAATGAAATCGATAAACGATTTTAAATTGATTTGAAGGTTAAATAAGATTTAATTTAAATGTTTTCGAAATGAAACTTGTATTCGAACTTTAATCAATATTTGGATTGTTTTAAATAAAGATTGAAATTGAATTATAAGGTTTTGAAATGATAATTTGGAAGTTTGAAACGTAAATTATTGGAAATTGGTTTTGAAAGACAAATGAAATGTTGATTTACGAATTGAAATTGAATTGAAATTGATTTGATTTTTTTGAAATAAACAAACGACCAATCGGTGTAATAATTACGGAAGTTATTAAAGAGACCGGAATTCGGTTATGGATATACTCTCTATCTAAACCGAAAACCACTTTAATAACTATACGCGGAGTGATGATCCAGAATGAAGTGGTTGGATTGGCGAACGTTGATGATTGAAGAAAGTGCACGATAATGGATAGCCTTGACACTTGTGTCAAATTGGAAATGACTAAAACAGGAGCTGTGCCGGGCCAATGGAGGATTGATACCTCAAGTGGACACACTTCTTCGAACTACTTATACTTGTTGTCGATTGGTGCACCCTTGATTTTGGGAGTGTTGTCTCACGGTGTTGCGGGCGCTGCGGCGTTGCGTTCTCACCAGTCCGGATCAGGCGAACGGTAGTATCACTACCTTGGGTATAGCCTCATGTGCCTTGTCATACTTGTATTCCATTTATGCGCGACCACTACGAATTTGTTTTGTACCTTGAGTATATGGATTGCCCTCTGGTGACTTCCGGTTTTGGGGAAACTACGGTCTTGTATATGCTTGTGGGAATAAAAATGTGTTAAGGGTGGAATGGGCCATGACTTAACGCTATTTTGATATTTTTTATATTACTGATAGACATTATCTACTTATCGTACACTACTACATAGTAGATAGTTTAACGGATCCTTAAAGGATAGTTTTCCAAACATCCTTGAGTTACTTGTATCTCAATTGCTATTTCACTTGAGTTGGATTTATTAATATAAGAATGTTAATCCTGACTCGAGTGTCTTGTGTTTTTGCTTTACGCTCGGGTCAGACTGAGTGGTTCAGCTTTCGAGACTCACCTTTGGAGTTGGAGCTTTGCTTGAAGATCCAGCCATCTATTCTGCTTCCAGCATTCGATGATTCCAGTGATGTATTTTGATTTGTATCTGATGTATCGTATTACTCTTCTGTTGTAAACTCCGATGTATTTTTTATATTCATATAGTAGCTTCATGAACTACTATCTCTTTTATTTCCGCTGCACTTATTACTCTGTGTCTGTGATCTGTGATTATTTATTTACTGTATATATTCAGTTTTGCCAAATTTAAATTAACAACGCGGTATTTTGAGCAATTCAACTCCGGCATGAGTGTCTACCTATACACTTATAATGGATGCGAATGGTCCAAAATGGCGGGTCGTTACAGTTGGTATCAGAGCTTTGGTAGCTCTAGGCAAAACTTAACATATAGGGTAAATGTATTTACAGAATCACTCTCATTCGAGTTTCAATCTCTTCCTTTGACTTAATTCCTTTGAATTTTGGAACGTTGCCCTCGGTTCCGAAATTCATTCGTGCTCTCATTATTCGTCTTCTTTCAATTCTGGAGCACCCCATAACTCCATTTTGAATGATAACTTTAATAGATCGGCGGTCTCGCCAATCTTCGAATGATTCGTAAAGGATTAAACTCCTTTATAATAGGCATTGATTTACCGGAGATTTCTGTATCCTCGGTTTACGATGCTATCTATCTCCTGCTATATCTGAATTCTATTTCTTGAGATCAAATGTCGATTTACCTCGGAATTCTACACCGATCTCATTCTTGAAGTCGCGGTCGATCCGGTTAAGTTTGCCCGCGATTTACATAAACTTATCAATCTTCCTACTTTGCTATTAATCATCATATCTTGTTTCGAACTTATCTTCGAATCAAATTTCTCTTTGATTTAAGTCCATCAAATTTGAAACCCTATCCTTATTTTGAAAATTCATCCCTGTATCGTCGAGCAAAGAAGTGTATTTGTAAAATTATATTTAAAATGTTTATATATTGTGTTGTTTGAGTTGTTGATGTTGATTTGGGTTTCCGATCGATTCGTCTGATCAACGCTATCGATAGGATTTCCAAAACACTTGAGCAGAACAAACTGACACAATATTGTTTTCAAATTTGGTAAATGAAATAATTTTGTTTGAGTATATTGTGAAAATATAAGTAAAATTTTCTGGAATTTAATAGGTTAATTAAATTGTTTGCTTGAAATGATAATATTTGATTATCATCTATTGTTCTAAATAAATTTAAAAATACGGTTGTAAATTGATTTGGAATTTGAAATGAATTTAATTCAGAAATTTGAGAATTTAGTTTCCGGTGATTTCGAACTTTGGTTTTAAAAATTTTAAAGTATATATTATTGGAAGTATTTTCGAATAGAAATCGTTTCCAAAGAATTTTAAAAGGTTGAAATCAGTGCTCTTCTCTTTGTCGCTGGAAAATAATTTCGGTGATGGCGGCCGCATCATCGACATTCATTTTCGAGTTTCAAAGTAAAGATACTATTCTGTAGCTTTGCTATGGTTTTGTTTTGGAAATATTTTGATTTGAATTTCTTCAGTATATTTTGATTTACATATATATGGGTATCTATTTTAAAATTTAATTTGATTTGATATAAATATATTATATATATCTCTAAATTGTTTAAAGTTAATCGGAAATCAAATTCTTAAATTTTGTTAAAGGATGATTTTAATCATAAATAAAATCAAAATTTGGAATAAATATTTAAACTTGAATAATTGAATTTGGAAAATTTTATCTGTATATTGTTCAACTGCATTCTAATACAACTTACCTAAATCGTTCAGAAGTTGAATATGTAATTGGATAATATATAAGATAAATTGAATTTATAAATAAAATTTGAGTGTTATAATAAATGTTATACACTAAATTTTGATTATAAAGATGTTAATAGAGTAGATAGGATAATAAGTAAACTCAGTTAATAATGAAATAAATTTGTTTTGAAGAATAAATAAATTTGTTTTGAAAAATTTAATAAATTGAAATTTGATCAACATATGAAAATACCTTGAATTTAAAAGAAATTAATAGATGTAAATTAATTTAAATCGAAACTTTTATGTTTTAAATTAATTTATATGTGTTAAATATATGTGATAAGATATGTTAAGTAGAATAAATTTAACAGTAATGTGGAATAAAGAAGAATTTAAAATTGTTGAAGAAAATATAATTATAATAAAAGACTATTCAAATTTATGGTTTTAGTAATTGTAAATTGAGGATAATTGGATAATAAGATAATGAATTTAATTGAGATTGATTTTAGTGAAATCAAATGGATTAAATCAATTATTGAATATCATTTAATTTAAATTTGAATTTATATGGTTTAAATAAATTGTTGTTTTGTATTTCAAATCTGTTTTTCTTTCTGGTTGTTTCTATTCTCCTACCTCGTTCCTTTTCGAGGACGAAAAGTTTTGAGTGGGGGAGAGTGTAACGACCCGTAAATTTCAACTGTTTTAATAACGTAATTAGTTGAAATTTTGTGAAATTTTAAAAGATAAAATTTTGAAATATAAATTTGATATTTGGAATACGTCTAGTTAAACATAGCGACTGGTAAATTTTCGTCCGAAAATATGGAAGTTTATTTCGCACGTAAATTCACTTCAATTTAATCAGTTAAAAAGCAGTGAGAATAAAACGTTTTCAAAACCAAAATATTTTTACATGGAAAAATTCTAAACCATCTTCTGAGCAAGATTTCAGTTTGTCGTTTTTCCAAATTCGGACATCTTTGGCTCCGTCGTTCTTATTTTCTGCAAAATAGCAGTATTCTGATACCGATATCGATTTTTATCGGATGATCGTACCACTGATATCTGTATACCGTTTTGATCGTCTCATCGTGCTGATCTCTGCAGTATATTCGTTTGTTTTTTCCGACGTCCGGGGAACGATGAAATCTGCGGAACAATTTCCGTATCGGTTCCGAAATACGGGCTTTTGGTTACATGGCCGTTCATTACCCACCGTATATTACTAATAGCCACTAGCTATTAATATCTTCCTTGAATTCAACTTCTGACTTTTCATTTTCCCAACGGCTTTAGTAAATTCTAACTTTTCCAATTCTCACCGTTTCAACATAAGTGTTGTTCCATCTTTGTCAGTTCATAAAACAAAGAAAAATAATAAGTATATTATTATATTTACATATGTGGAAGCCAACTCGTCACATCGTTTCTGTAGTTTATCATCCTCCTTATTTGCAAACTATGGCCACCTTCCTATTATTTCCACCTGACAGCCGTTCACACTCTCCTCCGAACTCGTGCTCCACATCGGCAACCACCCAGTTAGCTACTAGCCTCCTCCACCGCCGGCTTATCCCCTCTTCCCCTCGTTCTGCCAGCCCACCCCACAGACGACCACATCCCCATGCAACCAGCGACCTCCGCCTCTCCAACCCGCTTCCACGCCATCCACTTCTCCACCTAGTACATGCCGCAGCACCCTGGCCAGACCAGTAGCCACCTTCTTCCCCACGTGCTCATCCCATGCATACCGTGCCACTCCTCCACCCGCCGAACACCCAAGGCAGCCAAACCCTCCTCCACCCAAGTTTTCTTCCACCTTCCTCGACTCGCTGACCTGCCTTGTCGCAGTGAGTTTTTTTTTCTTCTCTTCTCTGGTTTTTCTTGTTATATACTGATGTCAGACTATATATAACGGTTATAATAATATAAATAAGTATTAATTCTCAAATATATTATATATTATATATTGGATTCATACATATAAAGTTTTGGCATGTCAAGCTATTATAGGCGTGCCTTCATCATGAGTTCTGTTTTTATGAAGTATATATGGAGTACTTAAGTTTTGATTTGTTATATATACATAATTATAAAGGTTATGTAGTTATACATATTTTATGTTAAAGGTTTCATCATATATGTCACTCAATAAGCTTTGCTGGATGGGATCTATTCTTATATTCATAGGTGTTATATTTTATCTCTACAAGCCTATTATATACATACAGTTACAGTAGATAAAGGTGTATATATGTTTATAATAGCTTATATACTATTTGATGTATTTTATAATGTTATATTTTATTATGTAAAGGTTGTCTGTAAATATATAAACGTATATATATATATATACTTTAAAGATCTGTTATATTTATATGTACGTTCTTGAGATTATGGGGTATAAAATGAATTTGGATGTATATATATTGGTTACAAGGTATACAGATCTTTATAAAGTAAGTTATAGTGGTTTTCTGAAGGTATTGTTTTAAATATAATATATATGTTAGTCTGTTGTTTATATGAAAAGTGTTTACATTATGTGTTTAAAATAAATTTTTAAGGTTATATATATGTATTTGGTTTTCAAATATAAAAGTTATATCAGACGTTGGATATTTGTCGCGAAAGGCATACAGGATTACACATTTGGATATTTGGCTTTTCATGTATACATTTGTTATATTTAGGAAATTTCAATCTGAATGTTGCCGTATATACTTTATAATTTATAGGGTTTTATGACTTCTGATTTGAAAAGATATGCATACATATTATATATATGAACGTATATGAGTTCTATATCATTTTGTTGTTTATATATAGTCTGTAGTGAAAAGTGACAAAAATATATGTATTTTGTATTTTAATAAGCATATGTATATAAGTAACTATTTCAACATGTATTATGTATATATGTTTGAATTTTCTATATGTGTTTAGTTTAAAGCAATGATTTTGAAATACATATAGATAATTAATTTAATATATGCTTGAATCTAGAATCTGATTTATATATATATATAGTTATATATATAAGTTCATTATACCAATTTTCTTCATCGATTAAGTTCTGATTTGATTCCGTTAATTCCTTTTATCAGCTTTATTCGTCGATTCGTGTCCATCTAGCTTTGCTCTGAAATTCGTGCTTGGATCCGTAACTCATTCCATTGTCTGTCCTCTTTAGCCTCGAAAGGTGAGCACTCACTCACGATTAACGTTCTTTTATTTATTAAATTTGATTTCAATTGAAACGACAATTGAAATATGCTGTTGTTAGTTAATTACACTGTTATATATGCTATTGCCTGTATCAGTTCACCTGTGACATCTGACACCATTATCTGTTAATTATTTATGTGATGATAATACAGTTTGGCTGATAATTGATTGATTGTTGATGTTCCTATTGGACGTTAAATTGTTAATGTTAAAATGATAAACAGTATGAAATTGAACTTGATATAGGATAATTAAATGTTAAAATTGATTAACCGACACTTGTATAATATGACCCCTTTAACTGTTGAATTTATTGACATGTAGGATTTGTTTAATTACATTTTGAACCACTGAATGTATGTTGTTAAATTGATGATGTATGAAATTTGAAATTTAATGACAAGTGAAAAACCGTAATGTAATAATCTTTAATCTACATGAAATGATAGTGTAGATTCTAGAAATAATTATATTAATTCGTACAAATAACAATGCGAATTAATACGATTATTTTGGGATTATTTGAATTGATTATTGAATTGTTATTGATTGTTGTTATTGCTTGTTTATTTACTTTGACACCATCCCAGTTATCACACTGCAAGTTCCCTTTGTTATGTTTTGATTTTGAATTGAATTGGAATCGGGTTGAAATGATAAATACCCAAATTGAACTTTGACCTAGGATAGGAAATTAAATAAAACCCGATTGGCCAATAATTTGATTTTGAAATAAAATAAGGATTTTATTTGAATAAATAATATGGTTTTGAAATGAAGTTGAAATTTGAATTTAAGTGAAAGGAAAGGTTAATGTTTAATAATCTGAAACAAATTATTAAAAATGTAATTGATGAAAGAAGGTTGTTTAATTTGAGAAATGATTGAATTAAGTTTGAAATGATTTAATAATTAAGTTTGAAATTATAATTAAATTTGAAACAATTAAACTTTGAAATGATTTAATAATTAAGTTTGAAATTATAATTAAGTTTGAAATTATTAAACTTTGAAATTATTTAATAATTAAGTTTTGAATTATTTAATAATTAAATAAGATTGAATTATTTAATGATTAAATTAAATTGAATTTTTGAATAAGTGAATTTTACTTCGTAATAATTGAAATTGAGATTTCTTTATTAATTAAGTTGTGGAAATTATTTAAAGTAAGTAAATAAATAATTGAAATTGAATTTTCTTTAACAAGAAATGAAAATGTGATATTTTGGAATTAATGTAAGACTTGAAATGTAAAGAATTTGATTTGTTGAATTTAATTTAATTAAATTTGTAAGTTTTGATATAATGAAGTTGAATTTAAATAATGGATTTGATGAATTGGAAATTTAATGGAAATTGTTTTGAATGGCATAGTAACTTAACGAATATTGAATGAAATCGATAAACGATTTTAAATTGATTTGAAGGTTAAATAAGATTTAATTTAAATGTTTTCGAAATGAAACTTGTATTCGAACTTTAATCAATATTTGGATTGTTTTAAATAAAGATTGAAATTGAATTATAAGGTTTTGAAATGATAATTTGGAAGTTTGAAACGTAAATTATTGGAAATTGGTTTTGAAAGACAAATGAAATGTTGATTTACGAATTGAAATTGAATTGAAATTGATTTGATTTTTTTGAAATAAACAAACGACCAATCGGTGTAATAATTACGGAAGTTATTAAAGAGACCGGAATTCGGTTATGGATATACTCTCTATCTAAACCGAAAACCACTTTAATAACTATACGCGGAGTGATGATCCAGAATGAAGTGGTTGGATTGGCGAACGTTGATGATTGAAGAAAGTGAACGATAATGGATAGCCTTGACACTTGTGTCAAATTGGAAATGACTAAAACAGGAGCTGTGCCGGGCCAATGGAGGATTGATACCTCAAGTGGACACACTTCTTCGAACTACTTATACTTGTTGTCGATTGGTGCACCCTTGATTTTGGGAGTGTTGTCTCACGGTGTTGCGGGCGCTGCGGCGTTGCGTTCTCACCAGTCCGGATCAGGCGAACGGTAGTATCACTACCTTGGGTATAGCCTCATGTGCCTTGTCATACTTGTATTCCATTTATGCGCGACCACTACGAATTTGTTTTGTACCTTGAGTATATGGATTGCCCTCTGGTGACTTCCGGTTTTGGGGAAACTACGGTCTTGTATATGCTTGTGGGAATAAAAATGTGTTAAGGGTGGAATGGGCCATGACTTAACGCTATTTTGATATCTTTTATATTACTGATAGACATTATCTACTTATCGTACACTACTACATAGTAGATAGTTTAACGGATCCTTAAAGGATGGTTTTCCAAACATCCTTGAGTTACTTGTATCTCAATTGCTATTTCACTTGAGTTGGATTTATTAATATAAGAATGTTAATCCTGACTCGAGTGTCTTGTGTTTTTGCTTTACGCTCGGGTCAGACTGAGTGGTTCAGCTTTCGAGACTCACCTTTGGAGTTGGAGCTTTGCTTGAAGATCCAGCCATCTATTCTGCTTCCAGTATTCGATGATTCCAGTGATGTATTTTGATTTGTATCTGATGTATCGTATTACTCTTCTGTTGTAAACTCCGATGTATTTTTTATATTCATATAGTAGCTTCATGAACTACTATCTCTTTTATTTCTGCTGCACTTATTACTCTGTGTCTGTGATCTGTGATTATTTATTTACTGTATATATTCAGTTTTGCCAAATTTAAATTAACAACGCGGTATTTTGAGCAATTCAACTCCGGCATGAGTGTCTACCTATACACTTATAATGGATGCGAATGGTCCAAAATGGCGGGTCGTTACAACTTAACATAAGAATTTCAGCATTAAATTGGATATTACAGTAACAAAGTTTATTTAACTATAAGGCTATGATAAAATGACCATGTTAAAAATTTGTAAGTATATAAATACTTTGATTATATAAAATGTTAAATTGGAAAGTATTACATTCCAAAAATGCTATGATTACTTAAGGTTACATTACCAAAATGCTATGATAATTTAAAGGAAGATTTCAAGTTTAATAAATTAAAGGAAATATTCAGTGATTTTGAAATTTGGGTTTTATTGAAATGATGTATTATTGAATTGGTTTTGAAATGGAAATGATATATTTTTGAATTGGTTTTGAATAGATATGTTTTGGGTTTGAAAGTATGTATTAGTTTGAAATAAATGATATGATTTTGAAATGGTTTAAAGGATGTATTTTGATTTGAAACATAAACTATTTTTAAAAGTTATAACCACGGGTTATAATAACGATTGGTTGGCAAAGAGACCGGGATCGGATATGGACATACTCTCTGTCGATACCGAAAACCACTTTGACAACCGTGTACGCGGTGGAGATTCCAGAATGAAGTAGGATGGTGGCGACGTTCTTAAGGTATGTTACGTGGACCCAACTCCCGTGAGTTGGCATAAGGTGGCTAAAATAGGAGCGATCTCGGACCAGTGAGGTAGCACCTCTTCTCGGACACATTTCTTCGATATTATACTCTTACTTGTGATTTGACTAGATGGCCATCCTCCGATTTGGGAATGTTGTTCGAGGTGGAACGGTAGTGGCTGTAACATCCCGTAAATTTTCGACTTTCGAAAATTCAACATCGATACTCACTTTATCGACTGCTGAGCCATCGAATGCCGAAAACCCGAAAAGTTATGGTTTTAAGAAAGAAGAAAAAGGTAGAAGAAGAAGATAGAAGAAAAAGAAAGAAGAAGGAAAAGAAAACAGAAGAAGGAGAAAGAAGAACAACAGAACACATCAGAACAGAAAACAATATCAGAATCTTACACATCGCAGTGGAACAATATATAATAGATAATTGAATAATCTTTAAATCAAAGAACTATATCATTTTATACATACATCAATCATCAGAGTCCTTATACAACTCAGTACAACAATGGACAGTTATATAAACTTGTCCTCATACAGAATACACAGCGGAATAAATACTATCAGATACAAATACTACGTCTCGTCCTCCAGCTTATCTCCAAAGCTCCAAAATATCCAGAATATCCTGATAATATAACTCTAGGCTGCCCGTGTGGAAATTGGTGGGCACCCAGAGTTTAGAAGGGAACAATAAACTCCGAGTCAGTCATGGTGACTGGTGTGAGATCGTAAAACAGTTATTTTTCTTTAAAATAAACAACAGAAGAATTTTAAAGTCAATTCGCAATGCCTTTGGAAAATGAAACTACCATAAGACCTCCCACCACACACACAATGCAAACGCAGACTTGGAGGAGATTTCTTCTTATGATAGTCAAAGATGCTTACTACGCAAAATCAAATTCTTTTTGATATTATTATTAGTGCATAGTGGAAAATATTTCGAAAGTAGAATATAAATCTTAGCCAGCATAGGTACCATTATATTATGCCTGCTATAGCTGCCTCCTGAGGAGACAGGTTATACAATTGAAATCGTAAAGGCTTGTATTGTTTCTTTGGGTTTCCAACAAATGGTCAGGCTAAGGAACTTCCTATCCACGATGGGTACGTCCCTGGAATAGACGACCCGAGAACCTAACCGGATCTCTGCCAACACAAGGCCGGGTTACCTCTGCAAAAATAGGTAACTACTGACACGCGTATGCCATCCCCCGATCGTCACCGATCTTCCCGAGGATCCCCGATTCGCAACAAACCACATAGATAATAATAATGCAGTAACCACAGAGGTTAAGTATCTGGGCTCCATACCATGATACCACCTTTATCCAGAAGGAATGACATACACTAAGGGGCGCTACTCCCTAGAACCTTGCTGCATCCTTCCTGTTTCGACCATTTCCGGGGTGTGAGGCTCGATGAAGTCTCGTCCACAAAGCTACGCTTTCTCAAAAAGCCCTGCTTCGGGTCAAACAAAATGATCAACCTATGATCACAAAGATATAAGATCAAACAAATGATCATATCACAAATGATCAAACACCGATCATTTCATAGCAACACTCAGTATGCCACGTTACCAAATTGGGATATATCGTTGATAAATTTCAACTACATAACCTCTGAGCTTGTACGTCTCAGAGAAGGGTGTTAAGCTAAGAGAATAAATTCTCCGCCACCAACAGAAATGTATTTGAAAGAAATCAGCTTTATATCTCAAATTGTAACGTCAGACACACAATCCATACAAGTCTGTTCCGGGATCGAACAGAACCGAAGGCACTTCTCACGAAGCCCTTGCAATTCCGGATAATTTTCAATCACGTCAGGATTTCCCGTCACTAAGGGTGATAAAACCTCTAAATCGGAGATCAGCCGATGTAGAGTAACTCGACGGTAATCCTTCCGTTTTCAAAAATATCCGGTCTTCAACACCGGTCTTCAAATGCGATTCATAACGACGTATCACATATTCGGAATGGGTTATACGACCCCATGGTCCTTTCCCGGCTAACCCGAATAGTGAGCGTTTATTTAAAATAAGTGTGGCATTCAATTTCATCCAAATTCACAACAAATACCTACTCAAGGTAATTATTGATAGTCGGTTATTTAACTATCAATAAAGATGCGCAACATCATCAGATTCCAAATAATTTTCCAAAATTATTTTATCTTCCAAAATATCTTTACTAGATATAAAATTTCCACACTTAACCATTTGAAAACAATTTCAAATCAATTTCCACATTTCAATTTTATCTTTAAAAGATAAAATCTCCAAAACAGTTCATTTCATATTGGAAAAGCATTTCCATACTTATTTAAAAATAAGTAATTCACAAATCATTTATTTTCAACACTTAGAAAATATTCGATATACTTAAATCAAATTAAGTATATATTTCATTCTTTTAAGGAAATCATTCTTAAAACACATTTATTTGAGTCAAAACGAATGTTACGTAAAACATCGTTACGACGACTCAAAATCAATAGTATAGGGATTTGGAATTAAGGTAGATATATAAATCCCAATACTATATAAAACATTTCCTTTCGGAAATCATTTACTATAACAACAGTGTTATAGTCCACCATTTCCTTATTTCTCGAAAACATCTATTTCAACAATAAATGTTGAAATCTATGTATTCGATACTTATCACGTTTTAAAACATCTTTTAAAACAATTACTTCATTTCTGTAATATCGCTTTCCCAAAACATATCCATTTTATTTGATAACATATTCAGTGTCCAAAATCGTGAATATACTTCAATAATTACATTTCAATCTTTTCTACACGTTTTATTCCAAGATTTATCCACTATCCAAAATCGTGGATAAATTCCCTTAATAACTTCTATATTACATTCATCAAATTTGATTGATTTCGAATTCATAAAACAACGTTTATAAATTCACCTTTATATTTTCTAACAACTTCGATTTATAAAATTCTCCTTTTATTAACTTCTAAAATTACTTATCAAAATAAGTGATTCCAGATTTATAAACAACGTTTATAAATCACATTTATACTTCATAACAATTTCAACTTATGAAATCATTTCATTTAGCAATTTCTATTTATATCCCAATTAAGTGCAAAAATCTAATTTATGAGTAAATTACTTATAAATCGTTTATTCTACAACATCTATTCACTTTATAACTTCACGTTATAAATCTATTAATTTCATTCACTTATGAAATCCTTTTATACTTCTTTTTAACACTTATAAAAATTCGTTTTATAAGTCCAATATTTTGATTTATAAAATATCAATTTTACCAATCTTTTTATACAAATCGTTTATAGTTGTTCAAAAATCCCAACTTAAACCATTTTATAAATAAATCGACTTTTATTTCAAAAACGACACTTCGGTTACATTTCACTAAAAATTATAACTTTTATAACTTTAAAATTTTTAACGTTTTTAAATCAATTCAAAAATTCCATAAAACGTATATTTTCAAAAATCACTTTAAAAACCCTTTTAAAGTAAAAGTCGTTATTTTTACATTTCAAAACTGAATCCGATGATGCAACAACACCAATCAGTCCATCACAACAGTCAATATCATATATCAATATGATAACAGAATATATCAAAATATCTGTAAATAATCAATACGGTGAGGAATCCAGTTGGATCCCTCCAACCTGTTTCCCTGCATCCAAAGATATTAGCACAATACCAATTCCGCTCCAGTACGGAATTATCGCGGTATATAGGTTTTATAAAAATCCGCTTACTAACGGCGCAATAGGGTCTCATCCGCTATACGAGGCGGGAAATCAATCAATCCAATATATACATATGCCAATATGTATATATTGCTATATATATAGATATATCCTAAAATATCTAATATCAACAATCCAAACAGACAATCGAACAATAACTGAATATTCCACTTTCAATTTGAGTGAGAAGATCTCACCTTGATTTTAATTCTGATTCCAGCGTTTATTTCGAATAAAATTAAACGGCCGTTTAATTTTACCCGAAATTTTCACTGACTCCAATCGCTTCCAATCCAGTTTCATAGCGTAGTGCTCGACAAAACGATTGCAACGCAATTTGTTTCGTGCGTTTTTGACCTCGTAGCAAAAAGTTATAGCAGTTTAAACATCGTACAATTTTAATATAAGGTTTATTTACATTTTCTTTTTATATTTCCCAACCTATTTTCCTGGCCGTTCGATCTCAATACCAAGCAATCCAGGCCGCGTGCCATTCTTCTTCCCCAGGCTGTAAATCACGTTCGAGACCCATGAAGCCATCGCTAGGGTTGGGAATCGCGGCTACCCCACTGGCTTTCACTTCGATCAGAGAGTTCCACCACGAAGGTCGACGTCGTCTCCACCTCTAGCATGAATACGACGGAACTCGGTCATCAAATAGCACCTGAAATCGTGCACGAACGTGGGTACTTCACACCCAATTTGCCGTCAATCCATCGAGTTATCTTCGATCTCCACCGTTGAATGCCTTCGTCTTGCCAAGGTCTACGTTCTTCATGTTGAAGGTTTATCGAATCGATGAACGGATTTGAAGATTTTGAGGGAGAAAGAAAATTGCTTTCTGGCCGTTCAGCAATGTTGGTGGCGGCTACTGATTAGGGTTAGGGTTTTAAGCAATTTGTGAAGAGGGAGGTCCTTTTATAGAAAATAACGAAAAAACACTATTCACTCCAAAATTTCCGAACTCCAAATCGAGCGTGCCGGCTGACGTTTCTAAGGTTTACCCCGCGTTCCGAACGCAATGGAATGTGTTTCGGAAGCTAATTCGGACATCTGTGCGAGTTACGGAATTAAACGATCGATTTTAAATTAAACCGATTTAAATCGATTTCGAGGCGTTATGATTCGTATCGGACAAATGGTAAATCCAAAAATTACGAAATTTGAAATCTTACAATAATATCACATTACAGATCCGATGAAACTGGTTTCGTCGAAATCCGAGACTTTTTGAAAAATGACTATTTTAACTCGACGATTCAAAATTAAAATGATATCGATGCGTTTCGAGCTGCCACGGTCAAACGATAACTTCGATTGCTACGAAAATTGAAATCCGATAATAACTAACTATTACGGATCCAATGGAACTGGTTTCGTTCAATTCTGAGACTGTCCGAAAATTGGCTATTTTTACAGTCGATAATTAAATATTAAAATATTCAATTTTCACAGATTAACTTCAAATTCAATTTTAAAAGTTCTATAACCTTTCTATAACTCCAGTATGATTTAATATAACTTTATAAATCGTTTCCAGCACATTAAACCCATACTTCAATTATTTCTGGAATTTCAATCATTAAATTATCGATTTAATTGACCAAATTAAATCCAATATTCGAATAATAAATTATTCGACTTCTTAAATTCATTTATTAATATTTAAAATTAATTAAATATTCAAATTTTAATTATCAAAAATTCTGGGTCGTTACAGACTTCCCCCCTTAAAAGAATTTCGTCCTCGAAATTATAAGTTAGGAAAAAAAAGTCCTTAACTCGTCTACTATTTTTCACAATCCAAATAGTTTTATCAAATTTTCCAAACCAAATCTTTCTACTAAAGATTCGTTATCATTCAATCTCGTTTTCCAACTTCAATTATAAGTTTCAAACAACATTGTTTAACTTCTCAATTCAAATTCGAGTTTAAATTCAATTTTAAACTTTCAAAATTTCTCAATTTTTTTTTCTAACACTCGAAATTTCCGAAAAATTTCGCCAGCGTCTCCTTTGCGCGGCTAATACGGCACGACTACAAAACGTCCCTACGGACTCTCAGATTTCAAAAAGAAAAAGAAAAAGCCAAGCGGCTAGAGAAATAAGTCATCAAATCTCATATTCGAATTCAAATACTTACCTTTTGTCGAGCCATTCAAATTTATCTTCGAAATTAAATTCCAATTCCTTTATACCTGTATATCCTACTAGCCATAATATCTAGTTGCATATATTCAAACCATTTGCCAAATTTTATTACAAAATTTCTAATATCAACTTCTTATACCATTTCTAGTTTACTATTGAAGTTATATCCATTATCATTCAATTTCACATTTCACATTCATTTGAATTTAATTTACACTTTCAATCTAATTTAGATTCAGTTTACTTCTGGATATTGAATTTTTATCGATTATCTTTCATTTACAACTGCTTATTTTAAATTAGTTTCAATTACTAATTCATTTCAAATTATAATTCACTTTATTCAAATTTGTTTTCAATATTCAGTTTCAATTCCAGTTTTATTCTTTCGTTCATTCCCAAAATTTATTTTCAATTTGCCATTTTGGTTTATAACCACTCATATTAAACTGGATTTCAAATTCCATATGAATTTAATTCATTTCAAACCATATTAATTTGTCATTTCTTCAATTAGTTTCAGTTACTAATTTTATTTCAATACTTTACTCTACAAATTCGAAATGAATTTTTTTCAACATTCAATTTACTTTCATTAAGTTGATTCACTTGTACTTATTTTAACTTAACTTCATCCTTTAAGTTAAATTTATTCTATCAAAATTTAATCTGTATTAGTTATCAACTTATTAATATTTCACAAATATGGTATCCCAGAGTCTTACCAACATTTCAAAAACCATTTTTGAAAACAGTTCAAACTATTTTTTGAATTTTCTAAAACAAAACCCAAATTTTCCAAACAACTTCCATTTAAAACAATTTGGCAGCAATTCCTCTTTTGGAAACCCGAAAATGAACACCAACGATGCCGCGGTCATCATCGAAGTTATTTTCCAGCGACCGAAAAGAGTTTAGAGCTCTCATCTCTCCCAAAATACTTTTCAAATCCTTTGAAATCCATTTTCAAATCAAAAAGATTTAAACTTTCCAAATCTCCAAAATTTTCAAATTCTTTTCAAAACATTTCCAAATACTTCTCTGGAATTCCGTTTAAATTACAATTCACATTTACAGTTTATATCCTCACATTTCATTTATATGTGAATTCATTTCTTAACTTTGGAGTTACGATTTCAATTTCTTATTCAATTTCAATGATGATAATTCACCATTATTACTTCCTAACATCCATGCAACCATATACTATAGTACTTTATAGAAAACATTTCTTTTCTATACAAAAATAGTTTTGGGCAAAATTATCTCATTTACCCTATTTAAAACAATACTGTGCCGAATTGTTCTATTCAAGTGTTTAGAGATCCCTATCGATAGAGTTGTACGGACAATACCGACCAGAATCCATATACCACTCAACAAACCAATCATCACAATATAAAACAATTTTATATTCACTAACAAATACGCGCTCATATCTATTATTACACTCAACTCATTCTAGAGTACTACTGACTCTATCTCTAATGAGTAACACCCAACAGAGCAGGGTTGTCGCTTAACCATATGCTCTGATACCAAATGTAACATCCCGTAAATTTTCGACTTTCGAAAATTCAACATCGATACTCACTTTATCGACTGCTGAGCCATCGAATGCCGAAAACCCGAAAAGTTATGGTTTTAAGAAAGAAGAAAAAGGTAGAAGAAGAAGATAGAAGAAAAAGAAAGAAGAAGGAAAAGAAAACAGAAGAAGGAGAAAGAAGAACAACAGAACACATCAGAACAGAAAACAATATCAGAATCTTACACATCGCAGCGGAACAATATATAATAGATAATTGAATAATCTTTAAATCAAAGAACTATATCATTTTATACATACATCAATCATCAGAGTCCTTATACAACTCAGTACAACAATGGACAGTTATATAAACTTGTCCTCATACAGAATACACAGCGGAATAAATACTATCAGATACAAATACTACGTCTCGTCCTCCAGCTTATCTCCAAAGCTCCAGAATATCCAGAATATCCTGATAATATAACTCTAGGCTGCCCGTGTGGAAATTGGTGGGCACCCAGAGTTTAGAAGGGAACAATAAACTCCGAGTCAGTCATGGTGACTGGTGTGAGATCGTAAAACAGTTATTTTTCTTTAAAATAAACAACAGAAGAATTTTAAAGTCAATTCGCAATGCCTTTGGAAAATGAAACTACCATAAGACCTCCCACCACACACACAATGCAAACGCAGACTTGGAGGAGATTTCTTCTTATGATAGTCAAAGATGCTTACTACGCAAAATCAAATTCTTTTTGATATTATTATTAGTGCATAGTGGAAAACATTTCGAAAGTAGAATATAAATCTTAGCCAGCATAGGTACCATTATATTATGCCTGCTATAGCTGCCTCCTGAGGAGACAGGTTATACAATTGAAATCGTAAAGGCTCGTATTGTTTCTTTGGATTTCCAACAAATGGTCAGGCTAAGGAACTTCCTATCCACGATGGGTACGTCCCTGGAATAGACGACCCGAGAACCTAACTGGATCTCTGCCAACACAAGGCCGGGTTACCTCTGCAAAAATAGGTAACTACTGACACGCGTATGCCATCCCCCGATCGTCACCGATCTTCCCGAGGATCCCCGATTCGCAACAAACCACATAGATAATAATAATGCAGTAACCACAGAGGTTAAGTATCTGGGCTCCATACCATGATACCACCTTTATCCAGAAGGAATGACATACACTAAGGGGCGCTACTCCCTAGAACCTTGCTGCATCCTTCCTGTTTCGACCATTTCCGGGGTGTGAGGCTCGATGAAGTCTCGTCCACAAAGCTACGCTTTCTCAAAAAGCCCTGCTTCGGGTCAAACAAAATGATCAACCTATGATCACAAAGATATAAGATCAAACAAATGATCATATCACAAATGATCAAACACCGATCATTTCACAGCAACACTCAGTATGCCACGTTACCAAATTGGGATATATCGCTGATAAATTTCAACTACATAACCTCTGAGCTCGTACGTCTCAGAGAAGGGTGTTAAGCTAAGAGAATAAATTCTCCGCCACCAACAGAAATGTATTTGAAAGAAATCAGCTTTATATCTCAAATTGTAACGTCAGACACACAATCCATACAAGTCTGTTCCGGGATCGAACAGAACCGAAGGCACTTCTCACGAAGCCCTTGCAATTCCGGATAATTTTCAATCACGTCAGGATTTCCCGTCACTAAGGGTGATAAAACCTCTAAATCGGAGATCAGCCGATGTAGAGTAACTCGACGGTAATCCTTCCGTTTTCAAAAATATCCGGTCTTCAACACCGGTCTTCAAATGCGATTCATAACGACGTATCACATATTCGGAATGGGTTATACGACCCCATGGTCCTTTCCCGGCTAACCCGAATAGTGAGCGTTTATTTAAAATAAGTGTGGCATTCAATTTCATCCAAATTCACAACAAATACCTACTCAAGGTAATTATTGATAGTCGGTTATTTAACTATCAATAAAGATGCGCAACATCATCAGATTCCAAATAATTTTCCAAAATTATTTTATCTTCCAAAATATCTTTACTAGATATAAAATTTCCACACTTAACCATTTGAAAACAATTTCAAATCAATTTCCACATTTCAATTTTATCTTTAAAAGATAAAATCTCCAAAACAGTTCATTTCATATTGGAAAAGCATTTCCATACTTATTTAAAAATAAGTAATTCACAAATCATTTATTTTCAACACTTAGAAAATATTCGATATACTTAAATCAAATTAAGTATATATTTCATTCTTTTAAGGAAATCATTCTTAAAACACATTTATTTGAGTCAAAACGAATGTTACGTAAAACATCGTTACGACGACTCAAAATCAATAGTATAGGGATTTGGAATTAAGGTAGATATATAAATCCCAATACTATATAAAACATTTCCTTTCGGAAATCATTTACTATAACAACAGTGTTATAGTCCACCATTTCCTTATTTCTCGAAAACGTCTATTTCAACAATAAATGTTGAAATCTATGTATTCGATACTTATCAAGTTTTAAAACATCTTTTAAAACAATTACTTCATTTCTGTAATATCGCTTTCCCAAAACATATCCATTTTATTTGATAACATATTCACTGTCCAAAATCGTGAATATACTTCAATAATTACATTTCAATCTTTTCTACACGTTTTATTCCAAGAATTATCCACTATCCAAAATCGTGGATAAATTCCCTTAATAACTTCTATATTACATTCATCAAATTTGATTGATTTCGAATTCATAAAACAACGTTTATAAATTCACCTTTATATTTTCTAACAACTTCGATTTATAAAATTCTCCTTTTATTAACTTCTAAAATTACTTATCAAAATAAGTGATTCCAGATTTATAAACAACGTTTATAAATCACATTTATACTTCATAACAATTTCAACTTATGAAATCATTTCATTTAGCAATTTCTATTTATATCCCAATTAAGTGCAAAAATCTAATTTATGAGTAAATTACTTATAAATCGTTTATTCTACAACATCTATTCACTTTATAACTTCACGTTATAAATCTATTAATTTCATTCACTTATGAAATCCTTTTATACTTCTTTTTAACACTTATAAAAATTCGTTTTATAAGTCCAATATTTTGATTTATAAAATATCAATTTTACCAATCTTTTTATACAAATCGTTTATAGTTGTTCAAAAATCCCAACTTAAACCATTTTATAAATAAATCGACTTTTATTTCAAAAACGACACTTCGGTTACATTTCACTAAAAATTATAACTTTTATAACTTTAAAATTTTTAACGTTTTTAAATCAATTCAAAAATTCCATAAAACGTATATTTTCAAAAATCACTTTAAAAACCCTTTTAAAGTAAAAGTCGTTATTTTTACATTTCAAAACTGAATCCGATGATGCAACAACACCAATCAGTCCATCACAACAGTCAATATCATATATCAATATGATAACAGAATATATCAAAATATCTGTAAATAATCAATACGGTGAGGAATCCAGTTGGATCCCTCCAACCTGTTTCCCTGCATCCAAAGATATTAGCACAATACCAATTCCGCTCCAGTACGGAATTATCGCGGTATATAGGTTTTATAAAAATCCGCTTACTAACGGCGCAATAGGGTCTCATCCGCTATACGAGGCGGGAAATCAATCAATCCAATATATACATATGCCAATATGTATATATTGCTATATATATAGATATATCCTAAAATATCTAATATCAACAATCCAAACAGACAATCGAACAATAACTGAATATTCCACTTTCAATTTGAGTGAGAAGATCTCACCTTGATTTTAATTCTGATTCCAGCGTTTATTTCGAATAAAATTAAACGGCCGTTTAATTTTACCCGAAATTTTCACTGACTCCAATCGCTTCCAATCCAGTTTCATAGCGTAGTGCTCGACAAAACGATTGCAACGCAATTTGTTTCGTGCGTTTTTGACCTCGTAGCAAAAAGTTATAGCAGTTTAAACATCGTACAATTTTAATATAAGGTTTATTTACATTTTCTTTTTATATTTCCCAACCTATTTTCCTGGCCGTTCGATCTCAATACCAAGCAATCCAGGCCGCGTGCCATTCTTCTTCCCCAGGCTGTAAATCACGTTCGAGACCCATGAAGCCATCGCTAGGGTTGGGAATCACGGCTACCCCACTGGCTTTCACTTCGATCAGAGAGTTCCACCACGAAGGTCGACGTCGTCTCCACCTCTAGCATGAATACGGCGGAACTCCGTCATCAAATAGCACCTGAAATCGTGCACGAACGTGGGTACTTCACACCCAATTTGCCGTCAATCCATCGAGTTATCTTCGATCTCCACCGTTGAATGCCTTCGTCTTGCCAAGGTCTACGTTCTTCATGTTGAAGGTTTATCGAATCGATGAACGGATTTGAAGATTTTGAGGGAGAAAGAAAATTGCTTTCTGGCCGTTCAGCAATGTTGGTGGCGGCTACTGATTAAGGGTTAGGGTTTTAAGCAATTTGTGAAGAGGGAGGTCCTTTTATAGAAAATAACGAAAAAACACTATTCACTCCAAAATTTCCGAACTCCAAATCGAGCGTGCCGGCTGACGTTTCTAAGGTTTACCCCGCGTTCCGAACGCAATGGAATGTGTTTCGGAAGCTAATTCGGACATCTGTGCGAGTTACGGAATTAAACGATCGATTTTAAATTAAACCGATTTAAATCGATTTCGAGGCGTTTTGATTCGTATCGGACAAATGGTAAATCCAAAAATTACGAAATTTGAAATCTTACAATAATATCACATTACAGATCCGATGAAACTAGTTTCGTCGAAATCCGAGACTTTTTGAAAAATGACTATTTTAACTCGACGATTCAAAATTAAAATGATATCGATGCGTTTCGAGCTGCCACGGTCAAACAATAACTTCGATTGCTACGAAAATTGAAATCCGATAATAACTAACTATTACGGATCCAATGGAACTGGTTTCGTTCAATTCTGAGACTGTCCGAAAATTGGCTATTTTTACAGTCGATAATTAAATATTAAAATATTCAATTTTCACAGATTAACTTCAAATTCAATTTTAAAAGTTCTATAACCTTTCTATAACTCCAGTATGATTTAATATAACTTTATAAATCGTTTCCAGCACATTAAACCCATACTTCAATTATTTCTGGAATTTCAATCATTAAATTATCGATTTAATTGACCAAATTAAATCCAATATTCGAATAATAAATTATTCGACTTCTTAAATTCATTTATTAATATTTAAAATTAATTAAATATTCAAATTTTAATTATAAAAAATTCTGGGTCGTTACAGTGGCTGCTATGCGTATCCATCAGTCCGTGTGCGTAATTGGTATATCTACCCTGGCATTGCCTAGTTGTGCCGTGTCACCTACCATATCGAGCTTTACTACGATTATGATTTTAAGATCCGACCGCGTTAAAGTTCTCCATCCCCTTAACGCTATTTTCCGATATGATTATACTTTACTTATTTAGACACTATTATAATAGCGAATATTACTATATAGTAGATATTTTAACGGATCCTTAGAGGATGGGCGGTCCCAAGCATCTTCTAAGTTACTTGTACCTTTATTACAGTTCACTTGAGTTAGTTTACATTATATAAGTATATATTGTCCTGACTCGAGTGTTTTGTGTTTTGCTTTACGCTCGGGTCAGCCTGAGTTATTCACATATTTGGATTTCCACCTTTTGGAGATTTGAATCGCTGGAGATTATCTGCTAGTCTTCTTCTATCTACTTCAGTTATGTTGCTCTGTTCAGCTTGTACTTGGTTATCTTATTGATACTTCTGTTGTACTCTATTTCTTCTGTTGTATCTTATGTAACTCTGATATATTTACATAGTAGCTTCATGAACTACTATTTCTTTTACTTCCGCTGCATTATTTTACTCTGTGTCTGTGATCTGTGATTATATTTATTTACTGTATATTCTGAGATTTGCCAAATTTTAATTACAACGCGGTATTTTGAGCAATTCAACTCCGGCATGAGTGTCTACCTATACACTTATAATGGATGCGAATGGTTGAAAATATCGGGTCGTTACAGTAAAATCAAGGCAGAGGTGCAGACTACAAATATGAGTCAACCAAATGTAACAGTAACAACATAAAGCAGTGCAACTACATGCGCAATGCATCTACAAGTGCAGATGGCCAGAGTCGAAGCTCACAGGGGTCAGAGAAGAATATCACAAAGAAACTAATTCACAGTGAAGAGGATAACAATGTCGAAGAGTATGCTACAGAAAAATGTCAAAGCCGTGATCAAAGTGAACATGTCAAGGCCGATGATTAGAGGTCAAACAAGCAAGAGTTTACAAGTTAAAAGAAATAGAAACAGTCAAAGTTTTATAAATTAGGAAAGTATCATCGACTGTATTAATTCAAAAATCCAACGATCAAGAATCAAAGCCGTGGGTTAAAAGTATTTTCCAAAAATATAAAAACATATTAAGGGAAAGTTTCAACAACGTGAATATCACGTAAATCAAATCAGACGCCTATATAACAACCCAATCATCATCAACTAAAAAGCATCGAGTTCAAGCATTAAAACCAGAGAACAAAAGGCACAATTCACATACCAAATCAAAGCCGAACTCGATCAAGTGGTGATTAAAAAGCAACAGAATAGAGACCCAACAAATCATCACTGACATAAAAGTGAAATTGAACGGCCGATCAACCAAAATTGACAAATTCAAATATATTTGTACGAACGAAAATCAAGGGTTACTGAATTAGATGTGAGTGAGAAGATCATTCACCTTAGCTTGAATCAGTCGCGAGCTAGGCGAAGGAAGCATCAATCGCCTGAGCTACTAAGGTCGGCTGCCTTCGATTAAACGAACCCTAATTTGGAGACGAGCGAAAAAAGATAACGAGTCGCCATTTTTATTCTTTTCGAACGTTTAGGGTTTGAAATGAAAATAAAATAAAGAGGGACGGTTTACAAGGTTATCACGGCAATCAAAAGAACAAAGGCTAACTTTTCTTTAAAGCCCAACAACATCTTAAAGAATTTTACAGCCTAAAAAGTATTTCAATACGATTAAAACTGCAATTAACAACGATTCAATCATTATTTTGACGATAAATAAAATTTTTAAAATCCCGGGTTGTTACAGACTCCCCTCCTTATAAAAATTGCGTCCCCGCAATTTTCATAATTAAGGTCGTGAATAACAATTATTTTTCTAACATAAACTAGTTAATGCTAGAAAATAACGGTCAGAACACAAATGCCAAAAAATCTTTTAATTTCCTAAAAGATAATCAAAAACAGCAAAACTGGATAAATACAATTATCAGCAACCTTCAATTATCAACTAGATAATTAAAATACAGAAATTCACAAAACAACAATATCTAATTATCGACAAAGATGATTAGAAAGCACAAATCACAATTCGCAAAACTGCCAATATCTAGTTATTCACAATTAACTGGAAAACACAAACTTCATATCAGCAAACTCTAACTATCAACAACAAACTCTAACTATCAATAGAGATAGAAAGAAAACAGCAATTCAATAAAAATCAGCATAATCTAGATTCAATTAGAAACTAGAAAATCTCGTATCAAGAAAATCAGCAAACATCCAATTATCTAAACGATAGTTAGAAAACAAATCAACAATCATCAAATTATCAATTATCTACTTATCAAAAACGACAACAAATATTCAATTATAAAAAACGATAATCAAATTTCAAATCACAAATATTCGATTATCAAAAACGATAATCAAATTTCAAATCACAAATATTCGATTATCAAAAACGATAATCAAATTTCAAATCAACAAATATTCGATTATCAAAAACGATAATCAAATTCAAATCACAAATATTCGATTATCAAAAACGATAATCAAATTTCAAATCACAAATATTCAATTATCAAAAACGATAATCAAATTTCAAATCAACAAATATTAGATTATCTAAAACGATAATCAAATTTCAAATCAACAAATATTCGATTATCAAAAACGATAATCAAATTTCAAATCACAAATATTCGATTATCAAAAACGATAATCAAATTTCAAATCACAAATATTCGATTATCAAAAACGATAATCAAATTTCAAATCACAAATATTCGATTATCAAAAACGATAATCAAATTTCAAATCAACAAATATTAGATTATCTAAAACGATAATCAAATTTCAAATCAACAAATATTCGATTATCAAAAACGATAATCAAATTTCAAATCAACAAATATTCGATTATCAAAAACGATAATCAAATTTCAAATCACAAATATTCGATTATCAAAAACGATAATCAAATTCAAATCACAAATATTAGATTATCTAAAACGATAATCAAATTTCAAATCAACAAATATTCGATTATCAAAAACGATAATCAAATCTCAAATCAACAAATATTTAATTATCAAAAGTGATAATTAAATGCAACAAATATCTGATTATCAAAGACGATAATCAGAATCAACAAATATCTAATTATCACAAGCGATAATTAGAAACAACAAATATTTAATTACCGATACGATAATTAAATCTCATAACATCAGATATCTAATTACCTGCAGATAATTAGAAACAATAAATATCTAGAAATCCATTAAGAAGACTAGAAAATCAACATAAAAGGTTGGAACGATCCCATCAGATGGCGAGTTTTTAATTCGCCGCACGTGCATCAACAAATGGCCGAAGCCTACCAAGTACTCAACATAATTTTGGCGCCCAACAAATGACCCGAAGGTCCAACAAATGACCCGAAGGTCTAGTACTGGTATTTGACCCGAAGGTCCAACAAATGACCCGAAGGTCCAACAAAGTGGCTCGAAAGCACACGAAATCATCAAATATTTCAATTAACGATTCCGGAATTAACCGAAATAGCAAACGCACATGTCCCATACCACGTGTTTTACTAAATCGTTTGATTCACTTCATCGTTTCCTTGAAAGTGTAAATTCATCAAAATCACCAAAACAACAAATATTTCAATTAACGAGTCCGGAATTAACCGAAATAGCAAACGCACATGTCCCATTAAAACATCAAAGTTTGATTGGCTAAATCAATTTATCGAATCGCCTAAATCAATTTAAAACAATCGAAATTGTCCCTTTAAAACATCAAAGTTTGATTGGCTGCCGTACACGCACGCGTGTACGGCCTCGCCACTTGTATAAAATTGCATAAACGATCAATGCATCAAAAGCAAAAGAAATACCAATAAAATCAAGGCGGTGTGGCTGTAGTACACACGTACATACATGTGCACTGCCTCGCCAACCCGAGTGCACAAGGTCAAATCAAAAATCAGATTCAACACAATGTACAAAACAATGTACAAATCCCAATACCCCAATGTCCAGACCAAATACTATCAATATGGTCGAACAAAGACGAAGGAGGTTCCAAATGAAGACCCATGTATCAATGGCCATGAAACAGCACATTAACTCAATTACAACTACTGTAAGTATAAATGCAGTGACACTCTACATATAGGCATATGTTACAGTGCAACATAGTAGCCAAGGCCGAAGTGAAGAAGAAACCAAATTCAAGAGAGTGACAATAAGGTACTGCAAATACAAGGCAGTGACAAAAACTCGAGAAACCAATACATAGCAGTGTCAATGGATAATGCAGCAATTAACAACTACATATGTTATAGTGCAGCGTATAACAAATGAAGGCTAGCACATCGAAGAGCACCAAAATGATGAAATTCCAAGCCACAAAGGTTCAATGACTCAGAGGTCGAAATAATACCTAAGGCATGTTCGAATTATTACAAATAAAAGCCATGATTGCCCAAGAATTCGAATAGGTCAACAATGCATGCATACACACATACAAATGCAAGTATGCATATACATATATACATATGTGTGTGCATAAAAATGATGCTCAACAAATTACAGACTGCTAATAAAACAACAGTTCGAATTACAATATAAGCTCCAGAAGGTACAACATAATAAGGTACCAATGAAACTCACATTCAAGTACAAAGATGAATGCATATATGGATGCAGACATGCTAAAAACTCCATGAAGTCAAAAATGAACAAGTGCCAAAACCAAAACAGTGCCACGAGGCCACCAAACCACAAACCAGCAAAATACATAATTAGTGCACCACAACAATGCAGACATTATTCAAGTTCGAAGAACCAGACTCAACAAAATACATGAAGATCAATTGAAACTGCAATCTACAGACTCATGTACAAAATGATGAAAAATAATACACAGTGCAAAAGCTAACAAATGAAATGCTCAAGTGAAGGATGAAATACAACATGAAGACTGCATATACATCAGGGTGGACAAATGGTCAAGTGAACAATGTGTATGCAACCAGACAGTGTCAAGATCAAGGTTACAGAAAGCATGCAATACCAGACCAGTGACATGATGAAGCAGTGCAAACACAAATGAGCGAGAAACATACAATGTATGTATACAAATGGTCAAGTGAATGGAAGACAGAGAACAGCCCTAAATGAAGTAGTGCAATGCAGACAATTCAACAACAGTGCAACAAGTAAGGCATCACAAAATCAAGGCAGAGGTGCAGACTACAAATATGAGTCAACGAAATGTAACAGTAACAACATAAAGCAGTGCAACTACATGCGCAATGCATCTACAAGTGCAGATGGCCAGAGTCGAAGCTCACAGTGGTCAGAGAAGAATATCACAAAGAAACTAATTCACAGTGAAGAGGATAACAATGTCGAAGAGTATGCTACAGAAAAATGTCAAAGCCGTGATCAAAGTGAACATGTCAAGGCCGATGATCAAAGGTCAAACAAGCAAGAGTTTACAAGTTAAAAGAAATAGAAACAGTCAAAGTTTTATAAATTAGGAAAGTATCATCGACTGTATTAATTCAAAAATCCAACGATCAAGAATCAAAGCCGTGGGTTAAAAGTATTTTCCAAAAATATAAAAACATATTAAGGGAAAGTTTCAACAACGTGAATATCACGTAAATCAAATCAGACGCCTATATAACAACCCAATCATCATCAACTAAAAAGCATCGAGTTCAAGCATTAAAACCAGAGAACAAAAGGCACAATTCACATACAAAATCAAAGCCGAACTCGATCAAGTGGTGATTAAAAAGCAACAGAATAGAGACCCAACAAATCATCACTGACATAAAAGTGAAATTGAACGGCCGATCAACCAAAATTGACAAATTCAAATATATTTGTACGAACGAAAATCAAGGGTTACTGAATTAGATGTGAGTGAGAAGATCATTCACCTTAGCTTGAATCGGTCGCGAGCTAGGCGAAGGAAGCGTCAATCGCCTGAGCTACTGAGGTCGGCTGCCTTCGATTAAACGAACCCTAATTTGGAGACGAGCGAAAAAAGATAACGAGTCGCCATTTTTATTCTTTTCGAACGTTTAGGGTTTGAAATGAGAATAAAATAAAGAGGGACGGTTTACAAGGTTATCACGGCAATCAAAAGAACAAAGGCTAACTTTTCTTTAAAGCCCAACAACATTTAACTCAACATCTTAAAGAATTTTACAGCCTAAAAAGTATTTCAATACGATTAAAACTGCAATTAACAACGATTCAATCGTTATTTTGACGATAAATAAAATTTTTAAAATCCCGGGTTGTTACATACCATTTCAACCCATAGTGAACTTGCAATATTATAACAATATAAATGCAACATCTAATCATCCAATATCAACAAATCAGGCATACATAAGAATTATCATCCAAATTAATCAATGAACATAAATGGATAACTGAAAATCAATGCAGGTATTAAATTGACAATTAAAATTCAGTATTAAATTAAACTGTAATTAAATGCGATAAAAGTCAAATTTAACCAAAAATGACAATTTAACAAGCCAAACTACAATCAATAAATTTCTAATCACATCATAATTTTAATTTAACAAACATAAGAAATTTTAGAAGTTGTGAGTGGGTTAAAACACTCACCTTTGAATTTAAATCGAATTTAAAATCCAATTTAAACCCAAAATTCAAACAGTCTCAGAATTCGTCTAAACTAGTGTCAAAATGTCTGGAATCCCAATACGACCCCAACACAAGAAACCGCACGTGAAACGGACCTCGTATGCAAAAGTTATGCAATTTAGAACAATTGAAATGCAAATTATAAATTAATTAAGAAATTTATATTATTATGCCACGTCACCTTGCACAATCACGACCGAAACCCTAACACATACAGAACATGACCTCCTCAAGTCTAGCCGCCATCATCTCGTCCACGAATGCCACCAGCATGTCGATCTCCGGTCAGATCTGAAGCCGTCATCCACCTCCCCACCTTCGGCCGCCTACACGAAGGCCACGCGTGACCTTCTCGGATTGATCGAGCACGATGGCTGCCGCCACTATGGTTTGAGTTTGCAGCCAAACTATGACGCTCTGATATAGACGAGCGCCACTGATCAACTGCTCTGGTCCTCCTTTACGAAACGCGACTCCCCGATCGCTCCCAGGACGAAGATCCACCGTCCGATGCAACAATCACAAACGAACGGCCGAGACTAAATCATCAATTTCTGGCCACCCAAAAACCCAAATCAAAAAACGGACAGCAGATTTGACTTGCGCTCGTCGAGAGCTTCAAATCGATATATAATTCAATAGGGTTTGAGGAGTTTTAAATTTTGGAATTGGATTTGAATCTGAATTTGCAATAGGGAATTTAGGATTTTGTTTGTCTGCTATTGGAAAGAGGAGATGAGGAAGAGATGTACATACAAACATTAGAAAATAAAAAGGTGCTAGGGTTTATAACGAGATATTTATAGGAAAAGCTGAAAATAGATTGAATGCACAAGATTGGTTTGAAAGTTGAACGATAAACAACCCGAAAAGCCCGTTCTGTCTCCGAAACGAAAATGGATCATCCCATATATCAAAACAGATGTTTTAAATATTTTTAAATTCGATGGAATAGGGCTCAAGTCCAAATTCCATCATATGAAGAAGTTAACTTAAAATCAGCTTATTTCAAATTGATTTCTAGGCGTTTCGAGTCCGTACGATCAAGCGACAAGTCCGATCGTTACGAAACTTGAAATCCTATAATAATTCACTGTTACGGATCCGATGGAACTGGTTTCATCAAAATCCAAGACAGCTGCCAAAATGGCTATTTTCACATTAAATAAAAATTAATTAAATCACCTTTCAATTCAAATTTAATAATTTACAATTTCTATTATATTAGATTACCTGGACATTTACCATAATTTAAAACAAATTTAGATATCAATTCAAAATTAATTAATTTACCAATTACAATGTTTACTTTCAATTGTAATTAAATCCAATTATTAAAAATTTAATTCCAATAAATTTGTTTTTATTTGATTTCAATCTTTATATTCCATCCACTATTACTCAAATAACATAGTTGATATTTGTTTTACATTCCATTATATTAATATACTCAAATTTCCATCTTTATTTTGTATTAACTACTATATTTCCACTTATATTGAAATTTTGTCAAATTTATACATTAATTATAATTAAAATCTCAATTAATTTATTCAACTTGGTTTCATTCTTTATTATTACATCAACTATTGTCATGTAAATAAAATTTACATTTCTATATCTTTTATTACATTCACAATTACAATTATTGCCTTGATTCACATAAATGTAACATTTATCACCTTTAATTGAAATGGATTAATTATATTGGTAACAGACAACAATTTGTCACTATTACTATATTTAATAACATTTGTATGTTCATTATTTGCCACCAATTGTTATAACAACTCATATTACTCTAATTCTATTCAATTTTTATTTACTACACATATTTTTATTAATTAATCAACATTTACATTTGTTTTCATATATTCAACTTATATTCAAGTATAACATTTATATTATTTCAAATAATTAGAATTTCATACAAGTTGTTAATGATTGGCTTTAATTGACATTGTTACATTTCATTTTATTATTGATTTCGTTATAAAATTACAATTTTTTTTATTTCTTTCAATATTAAATTACCAAAACTTATTAAATTAACAATTTTTAATTTATTGAAAATTATCGATCATTACAAAAATAAGTGGGAGTGGTCGACCATGCGACCCAATCGGTCAACCGCTAGCGGTCGATCGGTGCACATAAGGCGGTTGACCACTGCCTAAGGGTGGCAGCTAGGGTTTTGAGGTGATGAACTTACCAGATTTTTCTAATTTTAACCTACTTTAATCCAATCGTTCTGGTGCATTTCAACCATTATAAATAAGACCCTAAACCCCTCATTTTTATTGGTAAATATTTTGGGAGCATCAACGATGCTCTGTTAGTTCTTCTCTTCTTAGATTTAGAAAACTCCATTTGGGTTTCACGTAAGAAATCTTATATACTTATCTTTCTTTATTATTTAATTTTTAAAGCTCTTCTCCTCCAACCTTTCTGAATCTAATATATGCACAAATCCCTTGTTGTATATATAAAAGAAAAAGAAATTTGAAAGAGATTATATATGCATTTCAAATCCAAAAGAGAAGTAAAGCTAAGGAGTAACAATGATAATCTTAGCATTTTTATTTCAATAATTGATTAGTATATTATGGATGTGAATATGCCTTAGGGGTTTTGGATTTACGAAAATAAAACAAAATAAAACCCCCCGAAACTCCTATAACTCAAAATGTCAATTCTTGTTGTAATTCTCAATTGTTTACATTAAATTATGGAAATATGTAGTTTTTGTAGTTTTTGGCGATTTTAATTTCTATTCCACTCCTCTTTAATTCTAAAATGATTATGAAGTTTTAATTAAGGAATATGGTGTAAAGTATAAACTTATTTGTAGTTTACACCGTCTATTCCATATGAAAATAAAAGAGAAATTTCATCGTTTAATTCATTGTAAAAGAGGGGTTGAATAAGAGCTGAACTGGAATTGCAATTTCTATTTTTGAGATTATTCCATTGATTTGATGTGGTAGATTGAGCTGAAATTTTTAATTATTATGTACAAGACTATTTATTGCAATATTTGGATATGAATATTAAATCCATTGTTAAGGATATTGAAATCCCTTGTTATGGATATTGAAAATTTGGCAGCATTGATAATATGGAAAAAGGACTTTGTATTATTGTTGTTAAAATGGAACTAACATTTAACATTAGTTAGGGCGTAATCTCCGCACACATAGAAAATAATAAGTGCGTATTTATTTATATATTAATTTCCATAAATAGCGTACAATTATAACGTATTAATTGCATAGCTAATTTGGTAATGATTGTCATTAATTCCCCTTTAGGAAAGTAATTGATTGTTAAGGCAAATAAGAACGAATTCTTATACAGCCTAATTAATGGACTGAGTGAGGTGTGTATTTTATATAAAGAGTGTTGTAAATATGACTAAGTCATAAGGATATCGTCTCTGATAAGTAACTACGGAAGGCACGGGGTTAGTCTCAATTCTATAGGCTAAATTTGCCCAGCTAATTTGGCTACCACTTCCTACAAATGATCGAACTAATGTGAGACGGCTCTGTGGGTATGGGTCATAATACGAAAACCTGCTCTAGTATTTTTAGGTATTAAGCGGTTGTTCTATTTCTAACATCCAACATTTTTAAAATCCAGTTTTTCTAAGTCTCTTCTCTTACGTCAGAGAAGGTATTCAAATGGACAATTTTATATTTCTCCCTTCTTTTGTGTACACTCATTGTGCCTTGGAACCTTCTCTTTTGCCCCCAAATCCTTTCCAACTTTTCCAAGTACAATTCGCATAAGAAAAATTAATTTTAAAATTTTAAAATAGAGTTATTTCAAAACAAGTTTTGTTCCACTATCAACAAGGTATGGAAAAAGGAATTCCCAAGCTAAAATAGTTTCTTCCCTCGTCATTAACTATATTTTATATACCATCTTTTCTGCTAAACAGTAAAGTTCATATTTACTACTCATCGACTTTCCCTACTCTAAGCATGTGACATTTCAAAATCAGAAATTTTCTCCTTTTCCCTTCAAAATCCTTTTCAAGTAAATCTCTAAAATAGTGGAATTTATTTTTAAAAAAACTAACTTTTCAAAAATATTTTATATTTTAAAAAATAGAGATTTTGGACAAATATTTTCTCAAAGTATTAGTTTCTAACTTTCCAAAACAAATCAAGCCACATCCCAACATAATCGAGATTCAGTCGATGGGTTAATACCTAGGATTAACCTTAGCCTACTACACGGTAAATTTTCAAATTTCTAAAAAAATTTCTTTTATTTTAGGACAATGATCAGCACACAAGTACATTTATAAATTTTATCTTTTAAGGCATAAGGATATTGACCCTCGGTTCCACAACATTTCCCTGTCTTTTTGCTCGCTAAAATTTTAGTGGTTTTGGGACTTAACATTATGTACTTTTAGTAGATGATTCAATAAATTTTCTAATTTATTTTACATACTTCCCGTCTTAATTTGCATTAATTAAGCGTCTTTATGAGATTTTCCTATTTATACTATTTTCCTATCAAAAAAGTGGTTGATGCAGAATATCAACACATTAATAAAAAGGAATATTTCTCATAAAATTCCGTATGCATTTTCATATAAGCAAAGACAACTAATGCTTACAACCCAAAGTCCTAAAGAAACAATTGCTAGAACCTGTTGTTCAACATCAACATATTAATGATACTGTGGCTCTATCACTTCTTACTCAAACAAAATGAACGCATTTAGTAAGCCATTTTAGCATAACCCACATGTCTTCATTCACCTTTCTAGCCTTTAGGAAATAAGGTCCATCCATTATTTTAACCACTACAACCAATTATAGGCTAAACTTTGCATTTACATTGTAGTGGGAAAGGAGTACAAACTATGCACATTTAGAATAACTCATCGGAAAATTAGTTTGGTGCAATAACTTTTCTACCATCTATCTTGCCTTCTTTAATGCTGCACTAACCAACGTCCTCTATGTTTGTTTTCCATCTCATTACCCTCTTCTCCAATTATACTACTTTTTTCTTTTAAAACAAAATCTCTTGATAGTATTATCAAATTTTAGTATTTATTTTCTTCATCTTTGAAATTTCATGCGGGTACACTCTAGAACTCGCAAAAGTGCACCTTAATATCATTCCCTATGCCTTTGTAGGTTCTTCTTATGGCTTTCACGTATGTATAATAAAACATCCTAGGTTCGTACCAATATTCCTTATATTCAATGGGGATTTCTTGTTGCTACTCTAAGAGCATTTATAACTACTTTATTCATAACTTTAACCTTTATTCCATCTTACCTAGGCAATCATCTATATCTACTCCATATTAAAGTTGATTTGGTTTTCATCACTCTTTATAAAATTTGTAAACTTTACAGTCATGAAGTACCTAACCCAAAACTATTATCTTTAAAAAATATAAACTAAGAAACTCTTATTAAATCCAATAATTTATAACTAAGAGTCAAGTATTTATGGCATGAACAATAGTCTAATCATTTTTTCCCTTTAAATTCTTTTTACTACAAACCTTTTTAATTTTTTTTAGAAGTATGATTTTTAACTCAAAAATTTTGTTAAGTTTCGCATTAAAAACTCAATTGTTATACAAAACTACATTTCAAAAAAGGAACAGTTATAGTGTTTTTAAAACATCTTTTATAACTTTTAACAGTAAAAACTAGAGTAGAAAATGACAACTTTCATTCTATTATTTTCCTATCACTCTTGCTATTTCCACTTTCAACCATAGCGGAGACACTAATAGCATATGAAGGGGACTTTTAAAAGGTTTAGGGTAATTCTATTCATACATCAATAATTACTTATCATACACCATAAAACATAAAGAACTTGTATACACCAAAAATTACTTTATATACATCATTCTATTTACAAGATTACCCTTGTTCTTTTCGTCATCATCTTCCTTTATTCAAACTTAAAACTCATTTATGCAAACTAGAAATTTTTGGCATTAAACTAAGACAAAATTATATAACAGACTTTGATTTATATCATAAATATTTTAACTTCTTTATTATTACTTGTGATTTACCAATTTCAGTAAAACCAACTCTAATTTTATAAAAAAACTTACGCCTTTAGATTAGAGCAACTAGTGGTAAAAGTATTCTTAATCGATATTTTTTGTTTCATGATAAAAAATTGTCAACTTCTTCATCAAAATTCATTGATTTGATCAAGTCTCGTTAAATTTGAAATTTTAATTTAATGGACTATAAAAAGATACATTAAGATGCAATCAGGAAGAAGGGTGATTCGGTAATATACTTTTTTAGAAAAATAATGGTGTATGTAAAGTAATTTTTGGTATACAAATAGAATTTGCCAAAGATATAAGCAATCAATGTACAGAATTATGGAAAATATCATTTTTCCTTTGTTTTGCCTTAATTTCCTATATTGTTTCTAACTAAATTACTAACACTATGAATTCCTAACGTTGTTTCTATTTATATTTTCTCATGTTACCGCTATATAAATTTATTCTACGTAAATTGCCCTTGTTTTAATGCTTCTCCCTTTACATTTAATTTATATTCTAAATCATTTTCCAGTCAAGTGTGTCCATTTCTTCTCTATACCAAAGTATTACTATACCCATTAGATGCTTTCACCCTCCCACTACTTTTACCCTATTTAAATACAGTACCACTTCCTATTGTCCACCCTTATGGACAAATTTAAAATTTTGAATTTTCAAAATCAAAAAAATCGCCGAGCAATACATACGCTATGTTTTATATTTATTCCTAAGGAAATGTCCTTTTATTAAAATCCTTTTAGCTAAAAATTTTGGTCTAAATTATTTTAATTTTAACTACAAATAAATAAAATATAAAAAGATTTTTTTTATGGAAAATTTTAATATTTACTTGCTTTACAAAGATAGAGTTTTCTACATTTAAGTAAATCCTTTGAAAACTACTTCAAATATTTTAACCCAATTTAAAAACTTTTTATTGCATTCTTCCATATGGGATCAAACTCAGAGTGGGTTTTATTTGTCCTTTCTTTTAGACTTTTCTTCTTTTCCACTTACTTTATAACTTATCTTCATTCACAACATATTAAAAACCGGCTATCATCTTAGAGTGATTATTACATACCTCACTTTAGGAACTTGCTCTATTCTTGCTTTAGGATATCTACAACATATAGATTCTTTACATTCCATTTATCTTGATCTAATGTACATCACCAATCGGCAATCCAGTTGGAACCCACAATGTAACATCCCGAAAATTTTCGACTTTCGAAAATTCAACATCGATACTCACTTTATCGACTGCTGAGCCATCGAATGCCGGAAACCCGAAAAGTTATGGTTTTAAGAAAGAAGAAAAAGGTAGAAGAAGAAGATAGAAGAAAAGGAAAGGAGAACAACAACACAACATCAGATACAGAAGCAGAAAAACAATACCAGAATCTCACATATCGCAGCGGAACAATATATAATAGATAAATCAGTAATCTTTTAAACAAAGAATTTTATCAGTTTATACATACATCAATCAGAGTCAATATACAACTCAATACAACAATGGACAGTTATATAAACTTGTCCTCATACAGAATACACAGCGGAATAAATACTATCAAATACAAATACTACGTCTCGTCATCCAGCTTGCTTCCAAAGCTCCAGAATATCCAGAATATCCTGATAATATAACTCTAGGCTGCCCGTGTGGAAATTGGTGGGCACCCAGAGTTTAGAAGGGAAACAATAAACTCCGAGTCAGTCATGGTGACTAGTGTGAGATCGTAAAACAGTTATTTTTCTTTAAAATAAACAACAGAAGAATTTTTAAAGTCAATTCGCAATGCTTTTGGAAAATGAAACTACCATAAGACCTCCCACCACACACACAATGCAAACGCAGACTTGGAGGAGATTTCTTCTTATGATAGTCAAAGATGCTTACTACGCAAAATCAAATCATTTTGGATATTATTATTAGTGCATAGTGGAAAACATTTCGAAAGTAGAATATAAATCTTAGCCAGCATAGGTACCATTATATTATGCCTGCTATAGCTGCCTCCTGAGGAGACAGGTTATACAATTGAAATCGTAAAGGCTCGTATTGTTTCTTTGGATTTCCAACAAATGGTCAGGCTAAGGAACTTCCTATCCACGATGGGTACGTCCCTGGAATAGACGACCCGAGAACCTAACCGGATCTCTGCCAACACAAGGCCGGGTTACCTCTGCAAAAATAGGTAACTACTGACACGCGTATGTCATCCCCCGATCGTCACCGATCTTCCCGAGGATCCCCGATTTCCAACAAACCACAAAGTAATAATAACTGTGCAGCAACCACAGAGGTTAAGTATCTGGGCTCCATACCATGATACCACCTTTATCTAGAAGGAATGACATACACTAAGGGGCACTACTCCCTAGAACCTTGCTGCATCCTTCCTGCTTCGACCATTTCCGGGGTGTGAGGCTCGACGAAGTCTCGTCCACAAAGCTACGCTTTCTCAAAAAGCCCTGCTTTGGGTCAAACAAAATGATCAACCTATGATCACAAAGATATAAGATCAAACAAATGATCATATCGCAAATGATCAAACACTGATCATTTCACAGCAACACTCAGTATGCCACGTTACCAAATTGGGATATATCGCTGATAAATTTCAACTACATAACCTCTGAGCTCGTACGTCTCAGAGAAGGGTGTTAAGCTAAGAGAATAAATTCTCCGCCACCAACAGAAATGTATTTGAAAGAAATCAGCTTTATATCTCAAATTGTAACGTCAGACACACACAATCCATACAAGTCTGTTCCGGGATCGAACAGAACCGAAGGCACTTCTCACGAAGCCCTTGCATTTCCGGATAATTTTCTAATCACGTCCGGACTTCCCGTCACTAAGGGTGATAAAACCTCTAAATCGGAGATCAGCCGATGTAGAGTAACTCGACGGTAATCCTTCCGTTTTCAAAAATATCCGGTCTTCAACACCGGTCTTCGAATGCAATTCATAACGACGTATCACATATTCGGAATGGGTTATACGACCCCATGGTCCTTTCCCGGTTAACCCGAATAGTGAGCGCTTATTTAAAAATAAGTGTGGCATTCAAATTCATCCAATTCACAACAAATACCTATCTAAAGGTAATTATTGATAGTCGGTTATTTAACTATCAATAAAGATGCGCAACATCATCAGATTCCAAATAATTTTCCAAATTATTTTATCTTCAAAAATATCTTTACTAGATATAATAATTTCCACACTTCAAAAATAAATCAACGTTTATTTTTCTTTAAAACGAATTTCCATTTCTTTTATAAATTCCATAGTGAATTTATATTTCAAAAATATCTACTGATATACGATTTTCAAATCGATTTCAATATTCAACTTCAATTTATCTTTTCAAAGATAATTTCTCAAAACAGTTCATTTCATATTGGAAAAGTATTTCCATACTTATTAAATAATAAGTAATTCACAAATCTATTTATTTTCAACATTTGAAAATATTCAATATACTTAAATCAAATTAAGTATATATTTCATTCTTTTAAGGAAATCATAAATTTTAACATCTATTTGAGTCAAAACGAATGTTGCGTAAAACATCGTTACGACGACTCGAAATCAATAGTATAGGGATTCGGAATTTAGATAGGTATATAAATCCCAATACTACATAAAAACATTTCCTTTCGGGAATCATTTACTATAACAACAGTGTTATAGTCCACCATTTCCTTATATTTCTCGAAAACGTCTTTTTCAACAACAAGTGTTGAAACCTATGTTTCGATACTTAACACGTTTTAAAACATCTTTTAAAACACTTCATTTAACAATATTCCTTTTCCCAAAATATATTGATTTTATTCAATCATATATATTTACTGTCCAAATTCGTGAATCTAATCACTATCCCAATTTTAACAATTTCTACACATTTAACTTAAAGGATAATTCGCTGTCCAAACCCACGAATATATCTCCTTTAATAACTTCAATGTTAAATTTATCAAATTCTATTGATTTTGAATTTATAAAACAATGTTTATAAATCCCATTTCTATTTATAAAACTTCGATTTCTAAATTTTCCAATTCAACTTATATAACTCAATTATATACCGGAAGTTTATATTATAAGTTAAGAACTTATAATCCATTTATTTACAACATCTATTCATTTCTCATCTAAATGTCAAAATCCCATTTATAAGATAATTGCTTATAAATCTTTTTGTTTTACAAAATCTATCCATTTAATAACTTCACAATTTATGAATCAATAAATTTCAATTCACTTATGGAATCCATTTTTATTTGACTTTAACACTTAATAAAACTCATTTCAAAATTCCAATATTTTTAATTTATAAAAATATCAATTTTTTATAAATCTTTTTATATGAATTGTTTAAAATACTTCAACAATTCCAATTTAAACTATTTCATAATCTTCATCAATTGTTTATTTCAAAAATAACATTTTTGTCGTATTTCACAAAAATCACAATTTTACTAACATTAAAATTTTAACATTTATTTATTTAAAATAAACCAATTCAAAAATTTCAATAAAACGTATATTTCTACAAATCACTTTACAAATCCTTTTAAAATCCAAAATCGTTATTTTTAGACTTTAAAAATGGATCCGATGATGCAACGCATCAAATAGTCAATCATGGCATTCAAAAACATCATATATCAATATGATAATCAACAAATATCACAATATCTGTAAACAATAAATACAGTTGAGGAATCCTGTTGGATCCCTCCAACCTGTTTCCCTGCATCCACAGACGTTAGCACAATACCAATTCCGCTCCAGTACGGAATTATCGCGGTATATAGGTTTTTATAAATCCGCTTACTAACGGCGCAATAGGGTCTCATCCGCTATACGAGGCGGGAAATCATCAATCCAATATATACATATGCCAATATGTATATATTGCTATATATAATAGATATATCCTACTATATCTAATATCACATCGAATAGCAATCATCAAATCAATAACTGTAAAAATTCCACATTCAATTTGAGTGAGAAGATCTCACCTTAGCTTTTACTTTGCAATCCAATCTAATTCGTCTTGTTCCCTTTACGATTTCAAACTGTATAAACATTTATACGATTTATTAATATTCGAACAGCTCGAATAATAAATTTTTCATTTGATAATTTTGATTCATCGATGATTTCATTTTAATAGTTAAATTAACTGATAGTTCTATTTAAACCAATTTTCCATCTAATAAATTTCTATATTATCTAGTTAATTTAATTTAACTAAAAATTTGATATCAACAAATTCCTTTCCTGAATATACTTTCTTCTAAAAGAACAGTAGGCTAGATATAGATTTATATTTAACTTAGATCCTTATATCTTCCAAAGATAAAATAATTTCTATTTTTCTTTTTACTATAAAAATAAACAGTAATAAATTTCACTATTAAATTCTTAAAACAGATTTCGTTTTTAAAACCTTACTGTAACATATGTAATTTTTTCCTTTAAACTGCATATACCAGAAACTGCATAAATCCAACTTTTATAAATTTAAATAAATTCATACCTCCACTGCCCAGGTCGAGCCCGAGATGAACACACGACTGAGAACCTCGTATGTTGCTCACGCCATCGCGACTGCGTCGCCTCATCGAACTCGCGCCTACTGCCTTCACCAACCTCGACGAAACCATCGCAACCCCAAACTCGCGAAATCTCTACCTGCACTCGCGACCAATCGCGACACCACTTCGAAATTGCATTCACTCCCCAGCGCCTCCATCCAAACTGCAAGCGCGACATCCTTCGCTAAAGAACCCACGCGCTCGCATCTGCGCCCCATCCTCAGTCTCACGCACGCCACCGCGAGATCGCGACTCCCCAAATCGAGCTCGAGTCTATCTCGCGAATGAACGCGCCGCTGCCACGCAGTGGCCCAACGAAGCCCTAGACATCACGACTGACTTCTCCCCCAACTCGAACAACCGCCACCCATGCTCGAACGCGAGCCTACCAGAATCGCGAAACCCCCCAAACGAACGCCTCACCTCACTCAAACGCGACCCCTCCACGCGAGCGTATGCGCGTGCGAACTGACTTCGAGGTGCAGATCGAAACCCCAGCCTGCCACGCGAACGCGAATCCAATTGCGAGACTTGATTTCTAGATGCTCGTTCATTTTATTTTCTTCTGAGAGGAAGGTCTCAGTTCTGTTTTATCGTTTGGAATCAAAAGAAAGGGGTAATTTGATATTTGTTTTCGAACGAAAGATTTCTATTCGGCCATTATTTTCTTTTCAACGAAATGATGAAGTGTTCTGCTGTGAACGAAAAAAAAGGGACAAGATGCGTACGTGCTTGGAAAAGGTAGGAGACAAAGTAGCAGTAGGGTGGCTGAGTTGACCAATAATTTAAATAAAAAATGAATTTGAATTTGATTTTATCTTGATGCGTTTGCCTATCGTACAGTCACGTAACGACTCCGAAAAATACGAAATTTGAAATCCGATAATAACTAACTATTACGGATCCAATGGAACTGGTCTCGTTCAATTCTGAGACTGTTCGAAAATTGGCTATTTTTCAGTCGATAATTAAATATTAAAATATTCAATTTTCACAGATTAACTCCAAATTCAATTTTAAAAGTTCTATAACCTTTTTATAATTCCAGTATGATTAAATAAAACTTTCCAAATCAATTTCAATCATATTAAACTCGATTTTCAATTATCTCTGGAATTTCACTATTTAATTTATCGATTTAATTATCCAATTAAATCCAATATTTGAGAAATAAATCCTTCGACTTCTAAATTCCATTTATTAATATTAAAAATCAATTAAATATTCGAATTTTAATTATCAAAAATTCTGGGTCGTTACAGACTTCCTCCCTTAAAAGAATTTCGTCCTCGAAATTACAAGTTAGGAAAAAAGGTCCTTAGCTCGTCTACTATTTTCTCAAATTCAAATAGTTTTATCAATTTATCAAAACAAGTCTTTCTACTAAAGATTCGTTATCATTCACACTAGCTTTCTAACTTCAGTTATAAGTTCCAAACAACATTGTTTACTTCAAAATTCAAATTCGAGTTTAAATTCAAATTTTAAACTTCCAAAATTTTCTCAAAATCTTCTAACACTCGAAATTTTCGAAAAATTTCGCCAGCGTCTCCTTTGCGCGGCTAATACGGTACGACTACAAAACGTCCCTACGGACTCTCAGATTTCAAAAAGAAAAGAAAAAGCCAAGCGGCTAGGCAAGAAATCATCAAATCTCATATTGAAATTTAAAATACATACCTTTTGTCGAGCAATTCAAATTTAGCTTCAAATTTAAAATCCCAATTCCATTTACACCTGTATATCCTACTAGCCATAATATCTAGTTGCATATATTCAAACCATTTTGCACATTTTATTACAAAATTTCAATACTTACTTCTTATATCATTTTTACTTCACTATTGAAGTTACACATATTCATTTATTCAATTTTACATTTCAAATTCATTTGAATTCAATTCACCATTCCAATCTAATTTGGATTCGGTTTATCTCCTGAATATTGAATTTTATCAGCTTTCATTCATAACTGATTATTTTTAGATTAGTTTCAGTTACTAATTCATTTCAATTCTAATTCATTTATTCACATTCGTTTTCAACATTCAGTTCTAATTCCAGTTTTATTCACTTTTGTTCGTTCCCAAAATTTATTTACAATTCACTATTTTGGTTTACAATCACTTATATTAAACTGGATTTCAATTCGAATTCAATTTACATTCATGTACTTGCAATTGCAAATTGATTCATTCATTCACAATTTATTTTCATAATTCAATACTCAATTCCAGAGTCTTTTCAACATTTTCAAAATCATTTTTGGAAACAATTCAAATTATCCTTTGAATTTCTAAAACAAAAACCCAATTTTCCAAACAACTTTCATTTAAAACAATTTGGTAGCAATTCCTCTTTTGGAAACCCGAAAATGAACATCGATGATGCTGCAGTCATTACCGAAGTTATTTTCCAGCGACCGAAAAGAGTTTAGAGCTTTCATTTCTCCAAAATACTTTTCAAACCTTCTAAATTCATTTTCAAATCAAAAAGGAATTTAAACTTTCCAAATCTCCAAAATTTCCAAATTCTTTTCAAACATTTCCAAAAACTTCTCTGGAATTCCGTTTTAAATTACAAATCACATTTATAATTTACATTCTCAAATTTCATTAGTATATGGATTTATCTCTTAACTTTGGAGTTATGATTCCAATTTCTTATTCAATTTCATTGATAATAATTCACTATTATTACTTCCTAACATCCATGCAACCATATACTATAGTACTTCATAGAAAAACATTTCTTTTCTATACAAAAATAGTTTTGGGCAAAATTATCTCATTTACCCTATTTAAAACAATACTGTGCCGAATTGTTCTATTCCAGTGTTTAGAGATCCCTATCGATAGAGTTGTACGGACAATACCGACCAGAATCCATATACCACTCAATAAACCAATCATCACAATATAAAACAATTTTATATTCAAATAACAAATACGCACTCGTATCTATTATTACACTCAACTCATTCTAGAGTACTGCTGACTCTATCTCTAATGAGTAACCACCCAACAGAGCAGGGTTGTCGCTTAACCATATGCTCTGATACCAAATGTAACATCCCGAAAATTTTCGACTTTCGAAAATTCAACATCGATACTCACTTTATCGACTGCTGAGCCATCGAATGCCGGAAACCCGAAAAGTTATGGTTTTAAGAAAGAAGAAAAAGGTAGAAGAAGAAGATAGAAGAAAAGGAAAGGAGAACAACAACACAACATCAGATACAGAAGCAGAAAAACAATATCAGAATCTCACATATCGCAGCGGAACAATATATAATAGATAAATCAGTAATCTTTTAAACAAAGAATTTTATCAGTTTATACATACATCAATCAGAGTCAATATACAACTCAATACAACAATGGACAGTTATATAAACTTGTCCTCATACAGAATACACAGCGGAATAAATACTATCAAATACAAATACTACGTCTCGTCATCCAGCTTGCTTCCAAAGCTCCAGAATATCCAGAATATCCTGATAATATAACTCTAGGCTGCCCGTGTGGAAATTGGTGGGCACCCAGAGTTTAGAAGGGAAACAATAAACTCCGAGTCAGTCATGGTGACTGGTGTGAGATCGTAAAACAGTTATTTTTCTTTAAAATAAACAACAGAAGAATTTTTAAAGTCAATTCGCAATGCTTTTGGAAAATGAAACTACCATAAGACCTCCCACCACACACACAATGCAAACGCAGACTTGGAGGAGATTTGTGATATCCCGGGTTTTTGGGCAATTTAAATTTAATAATATGTATTGATAATTTAATCTTTTAAAAGTTAATCAATATTTAATCTGGCAATATTGATAAGATTTATTTTCAAAGCTAATAAAGTTTTAATCTATTTATAATATATATATTGTTATATATTGTGAATAGGATATCTTTTGTTTTAAATTAAAGATGAATTTTCAAATTTGTAATATATATGTATATATATGTTATAATTGGGATTGTTTGAAATTTAATTAAATCTATTGATAAATATATATGTATAAATTGTGATTTTAAAAGCTTTGTTTTATAATTTAACAATTTTCAAAAGGTTAATTTAGATTTAATTCAATTGTTTTCAAAATATAAGACAATTGTTTATTTTAAATGTGATAGTTTAAAAAGGGGTTTAATCAAAGTTTTATTTTAGTTTTCTTTAAAGTGTTAAATTTTAAATGGTTATATAATGTTCTAGACTTTAAAATACATGAATAAGGAATTTATTTATATTTATAATTAGTTTTAGCATATTTTCTTTTAAAGGTAAACTAATATTTATGAATTAAGTAACTTAAAAAGTAAGTTTATGTTTACATTTAAATTAAATAAAATTTATTTAAAAACACTTAAGAAAATATGTGTAAACATGTTAATTATCTTAATAACACATGTAAGAAAATTAAGTGATATAATTGACAAGTGTTTGGCAAAATAACAAGTGGCCTAATTCTCTTATATTACAAATAAAATGTTTTAAAGAAGAAAACTGGTTATTTCTTTCCAGTTCAAAGAAAAAAAAAAATTTCGTTCAAACTTTCTCAAATCTCTTTTTCTTCTTCTTCCTAAAAACTGAAATCAAATTTAAAAAGAAAATTCAACATCAGTTTTCAACTACAACCTGAAATCATGCAAACAAGTAGAAGATCAAGCAAAACATTCAACTATTTTCAAATTCTTCAACTAATTCAACCTGAACAAGAATCAAACAGCAGGCATTCAAATCAACAGCAAGTTCAACAATTTGTAAGCATGCAGTAGGATCAACTCAATATTACAACAAAGAGAAATTCAAAAGCAAATTTAAAAGTTTTCACAAATCAAATTTCAAAGCCTGGAACATGCTCTGCCCTGTTCTCTGCTCTGTTTATAGGTGAGTAAACCTTTCTTAAAAACAGTTTTTAATCTATGTTCATATTTATGCATGTGATGAATATGGATAGAAATATTGAAATATGGTTTGCATGATTGTTTCATTTGGAATATATATTTTTAAACTGCTCTGTTGATATGAGTGTATGCCTGAGTTTATGAATATTGGTCTCTGCTATGATCACAGACTTAAAGACAAAGCAAAAGAATTCAAATTCTTCTTATATATCCAAATTTAGGTTATGATTTCAAAAGAAGATATGATGGTATGAATATAATAGAAATTTTTAAATAAACCCAAGTGTTTATATTGCATATTTATTTAGAAACTGGTAATTACAGTAAAAATCAAAAAAAGAAGTCGAAAATCAATGAATTCGATTTCATGTTTGGATTGCATAAATGGAATTGTAATAGGAAATCATGATTTTTAATATATGTTTCATGATTTTTAATTTGATGGATCGTGGGAATTTGGGGTTTATTCGAGTTGGGGTTTTTGACGATTTTCCGTTGATCGACGTGTTGATCGGAGCTGTAGCTTTGGTCGAAGCTTGTTAGTAGATAGGGGGAGATAGGAAAAATACAATCGAATTTTTCCAATGTCTAAATTGATCGAATTCGATCAAGATAGGGTTTAGGCAGTAGTTTTGCTTGTCATGGTCGTCGAAGCAATTTCGACATGGACAGGGGACTGGAATCGATCGCGATGGTGGGGATGGTTGTTGGAAGTCGTGACGAAGCTTCGGTGAGGTGGGCAGGCGATCTCGAGGTGGGAGGCGTCGTAACGGTGATGTTTTTCTGGCCATGAATGTTTCCAGTTTAATCGAGAATGGTCGAATTTCATTTCGATAATCGAGATGGGTTTCTGGGTTCGTATTCTTGTTCGCGAGTGGTAGTGGGATCGGCGTCGATGGTCGCGACAACCTTGGTTGGCCGGAGGCGGTTGGGCAGGTGCACGTGTGCACGTTCGTGTACGTCTGGTCTGGTACGTTGGGGAAAGACGAGTTGAACTCGGGGCTGTCTCGTGTAAATTGCAATATTTCTCGAAGTAGATGAAGTCGCGAGTGACTCGAAGCTGGCTCGGGTTTGTTTGGGTATGACTCGGGTTGTTCTGGCTTTTAACTAAAGCTTGAGTTCAAAATGTTTTCAAGTTCAATAACAAAGTAATTAATCAATTTTTAAGATAATTAGAGTTCAAAAGAAAAAGTATTAATCAAGTTTTAAATATAATTAAAGTAGGTAAGTTATTAAGATTTTGTTAAATTTTAAATAATTTGTTTGTGAAAATAAATAAGGTTAATTAATTTTTATTATTAACTTAAGAATAGTTAATTAATGTAAATGATTTGTTATTAAGTAAAGAGATTTATTAAGATAAATGGTTTTCTTATTTAATTAAGGATTTTGAAATATAATTAGTTAATTATTTATTTAATTTTAAGTAATCACTTAATTATGGATTAATTAAGTGTAATTACTTAATAAAGTAATTATTGGTTAATTTTTGAATGAAATTACTTATGGAAGTAATTAATAGGAAAATTACTCATGGGGTAATTAGTTAAAGTGATAAAAGGGTAATCACTTGATGTTATTAATCTTAGGAATTGATTAATATAATTGTTGAGATTAATTAATTTTAGAGTAGTTAATTAATTAATGAATTAAGGATTATTTAGTAATGGAATTACTTATTTGTTAAGTAATTAATTAAGGAAGTAATCAAGATTATTAATGGAAGTAATTAGAAGATAATTACTTATGTAAGTAATTAAGTGTTAATTCTTAATTATTTTAATTAATTAATTAATGTGATTAATTAATGTGTTTAATTTAAGATTAATTACGAAGTGTAATTAATTTAAAAGTAATTAATTGATAAAGTAATTAATTAAGGATTATTTGTTAATAAAATTGATTAATAATTACTAAATAAAGTAATTAAAGAATAATTAATTAGATCAATTAATCAAGGTTAATATAAATAATTAAGAAGTAATTAATTAAGAAAAGTAATTACAAATTGTTAATTACTTATTATGATTAATTAAGACTAATTAATGAATGAAGTGGTTTGATTAAAATTAATTATTTAATTAATTAAAAGATTAATTAATTAATAAGAATTATTTAATGAATTAATCAAGGGTGATTAATAAAAGTAATTAATTGAAGTATGATTAATTAATTGTAATTAATTGAGGATTAATAAAATTAATTATAGTTAATTGATTAATGAAGGTTCATTAATCATTGTAATTAATGACAGTAATTAAATGTTAATTACTGAATATGGTTAAGGATAATTACTTGAATGTAATTAAAGTATAATTAATCAAGGAAGATTAATTAAGGAAGATCACTAAGATGTTTAATTAATTAATTTGTAATTAATTAATGATAATAAGCAGGATTAAGATAATCCAAGTAATTAAAGGATAGTAATTAATTTAATTAAAGGTTAATTAAATTGATTTGGAATTAATCAATTCTGCTTATGGATGATTGATTGATATTGGGTGCTTGATTGATACTGGATGATTTGGATATGATATCTATGACATGTGATATGCTGCTTTGTGAGATAAATGTTGATATGAATTATCTATTGTGATAATGTGATTTATCTATATATTTATATCATCCTGAATAAGTTTAAATGTTTAAACCTTTAAACAACTTGGCCTTAAAAGATACGTTTTGGATTTCGATGAGACCGGGATCGGGTTTCCGTATACCGGAATTCCAGGTCTGGAGACCCGAATACCACATCGATCCAAATTTACGATAGGTCGTGAATCTCATGTGAAGATGAAGATTTAGAGTGCAAGGGTTATTGTCGTTAACTCTGAGGGTGATTCCAAAACGAGTGTAACGAGATAATGCCTTCGGTTTCGTTCGAACCCGGAACGAACTTATATGGATTGAATGCTTTCAGCACATCGTCAGGCGGACGATGAGCATTCTAAGTGAGATGTTCTGATTAAAGGTAATCGTAACCTCAAGCCTCATCAACCGGGAATGGCTAAAACAGGGGAGGTGCAGCAAGGCTTCGTGGGTAGCACCCACTGAGAGCAAGATAGATCCCTGTCTAGAGGTCCCTTTTCTTTTATTCGGCTTAGTGTGTAGTTGGTCGCGCCAACTACGGGATTGTCTTGTTCGGAATTATCCAGTAAGGGATGGTTCCGGCTTTGTGTTGCAGGGGAGCGGGCGTACTCCTCGGTACGGTGATCTAGGCCACGTACTGTGACGGGCGGTACCCCAGTAGCCCTGCCATTGTATGGAATCCAAACTCCAATAAGTGATCTCGGACTTGATTGTATACTTATGTGTGCTGGAATTTAATGAATGTAACAATTTCGGCTATGTGAATATTTATCTGAAAACCCTAGACCCTATTATAATATAACTGGATTTCCTATCAAATGTTTTGGTTAGCGTAAGGTAAAAACTTTTCCATGTTTATGTGTGGAAAGTCTTACGTGATACCTTTGTTTTCAAAAGGTTTTGAAGTTAAACAATTTTAACCCGTTTACTCACACCAGACCCATGTCTGACCCAAGTGTTTATTTTCTGTTTTATTAAACTCTTGGGTACTCAATATTGTATTGAGTAGCCGAGGGATTCAGGATAGTCTTGACGAATTCTGGAGGAGCTGTGGAGCAGGAGGCTTCAGCGAGTAGATATATAGAGTTTCCGCTGTGTTTGTATTAGTCTGTATTGTACTGATGTACTTGTGTTGTATAATAGACAGAAGTTTATAACTGTCTATTCTGTGATGTATAAGTTGTGTACTCTGATGTATATGATACTATGTAATATCTTATGTGATAATATATTTCTCGTTCCGCTGTGAGATTTCTGACGTGTTGTTGTTCTTTCTTCTTTTCTTTTCTTCTTCTATCCCTTTCTTTCTTCATAATGATGCGTCTTTCTGGGCATAGAAAGTCGGGTCGTTACATTTGGTATCAGAGCATAGGTTGAGCGAATACCTAAGCTATTGGTTAAGTGAATATCAGAACACTAGGTTGAGTGAATACCTAGGTTCGGAAGGATTGTTCATTAGAGACAGGATCTGTAGCAACCTGTTTGAGTCTGAGTGTGTATATATATATTCGAGAGCGCGTATTTGTTAGTTATATAAAATGATTTTATATTGTGTTAATTGATCGGTTGAGTGGTATATGGATTCTGGTCAATACGAGTAGCTAACGTTATTGATAGGGATCTCTAAACACTTGAACCAGGCCAACGGACACAATATTGTTTTAAAAGAGGTAAATGAAATAATTTTACCCAAATTTATTTTCTATATATAAAAAGTATCATTTTAAACGTATATGGTTTTTGTAATGATTGGTTGAGATGATAATAATTTATCATCTAGGATTAGGAGTCTGAGTGTTGAAGTTGAAGTATCTGTCGAGACTGTAGACCTAATACCGTCTCAAGTAAACTTTACTGTGGTAAAGGATTTCATCGATCTCCGAAGGAAACTGTTATGGTTCGGAGTTTATCTTTGTAGTTTGGATGAGTAAAGTTGGATCTGTCGGTTGTGCAGAAGTAAGTGATGGTAGCTTGGCGACTTCAGGAAGGAGCAGCTGTGTGATGAAACGCAGTATCTATGGATGTTTCAGAAGAAGATGTTCTTTTTGGAGCAAGATTAAGAAGGTATTGGAGGAACAGTTGATGTCTACCGTAGGAAAGACTCGGCTGTATAGGAATTCTCTGATATCGAGTAAGAGAGTTTTATCTATTTTGAAGTATGGGACTAAGGTCGATTAGTTGTTCTTCGGACATGGTCCCATATTCTCTTAAGAAGAGTAAGATATTGGCGTTTGGTTCGGAGCCGAGTTCTTGAGAGATGTCTGTCGTCTCGGAGGTTCGTTGTAAGGTTAGGTGATGGTTTTAGCTTTGAGAAGCCTATGGATTAGAAGTTTTTGGTTAGCTGTGGTAGTAGTGCAACTCGAAATGTTTGGTGTGTTGACGAGGAGGTCTTTGTCTTAGTAGTATCATCGAGATAGAGTTTGGAAGCAGTAGTGTGGCCGTTTCTTAGATGGTTCAGGAATCTTTGTGGTTCTTCTATCAACAGTCCGGGCAGATGGTGAAGGCTTTCTTGAAGGGTTAACCTTGTTTGGAAAAGCTTAAGGCTGTTTTAATTGGTAAAGAGAGAACAATTTCTTTGGAATCCGAACTAGGTAGTAACGCAAAAGTGACTTGCGATTAGTTTGGGAATTTATCTTGGGTAATCTTTTGTTTGAGATTGAGGTTTCTCATATAGAAGTAGGAACTACTGAAGTAGTCAGAATTTTTCCGGATGTCTTCGAAGAAGTAAAAGTTTGTCTTCATCTGGAGTTGAGTTCCGTATCGACTTGATTCCAGAAGCGATACCGATGGTTAGTCTGGTAGTAGGATGGTTCTTAGAGAAAGAAGAATTGGTGTAGCAGCTCAGGAATTTTTGGAAATGGATTGGTCAGATCTAGTTTTCAAGTTTGGATTTCAACAGATTCTGGAAAGTTCATATTGTTGAATAGGATCTAGAGGTCATTTTGTTCTTGGTTCGAATTTATTTCAAGAAGCATCAGGGAAGGTTAAGCTGATCAGGAAGAGATGGGGTAGTCCAAGATTGTTTGATGAGTTATGTAGATATGAGGCAGAGTTTGGAATTCGGAGTTGTAGATTGGAAACTTGCTAAGTTTTCTCCGATTATAAAGCTATAAGATTGGTAAGTCTGGAAGCTAGCACTGAAGTATTTTGGATTTTCCTGTGTTCTCGAGAGAAGTAGTTCTTTGTCTACAGGAATGAATAGCCAATTTGGATATCTGGAATTCATTGTATTTCACGTATATCTGAGGGAGTACGTGTATGATTCATCATTGGTTGTTGAATCTGCAGTTCAGATGAATTTGGAAGTTGAGCTGGATTTGTGTGTAGTCTGATATTTTGTTCAGATTAGTGGATCTAGAGAAGAGAGGAGCTCTGGATCATAGTGGTGTTGCTTGTTTAGTTTCTGTAGAGCGAGTCTCCCAGTGATTTATACTCGGGGAAACTCGAGATAGTATTATGAAGTCTATTCTGATTTATATCAGAATAGTTAGTTAGATTAGATTGTTTGATTGGTTGCTTTGGTTATTAGAAATTGGATGATAGGTTTGTGTTTGAAATTAAAATATTTGTTGGATTATTAAATTAACTTTGCTTTTAATTTCGGGGACGAAATTATTTTAAGGGGGGAGGAATGTGATATCCCGGGTTTTTGGGCAATTTAAATTTAATAATATGTATTGATAATTTAATCTTTTAAAAGTTAATCAATATTTAATCTGGCAATATTGATAAGATTTATTTTCAAAGCTAATAAAGTTTTAATCTATTTATAATATATATATTGTTATATATTGTGAATAGGATATCTTTTGTTTTAAATTAAAGATGAATTTTCAAATTTGTAATATATATGTATATATATGTTATAATTGGGATTGTTTGAAATTTAATTAAATCTATTGATAAATATATATGTATAAATTGTGATTTTAAAAGCTTTGTTTTATAATTTAACAATTTTCAAAAGGTTAATTTAGATTTAATTCAATTGTTTTCAAAATATAAGACAATTGTTTATTTTAAATGTGATAGTTTAAAAAGGGGTTTAATCAAAGTTTTATTTTAGTTTTCTTTAAAGTGTTAAATTTTAAATGGTTATATAATGTTCTAGACTTTAAAATACATGAATAAGGAATTTATTTATATTTATAATTAGTTTTAGCATATTTTCTTTTAAAGGTAAACTAATATTTATGAATTAAGTAACTTAAAAAGTAAGTTTATGTTTACATTTAAATTAAATAAAATTTATTTAAAAACACTTAAGAAAATATGTGTAAACATGTTAATTATCTTAATAACACATGTAAGAAAATTAAGTGATATAATTGACAAGTGTTTGGCAAAATAACAAGTGGCCTAATTCTCTTATATTACAAATAAAATGTTTTAAAGAAGAAAACTGGTTATTTCTTTCCAGTTCAAAGAAAAAAAAAAATTTCGTTCAAACTTTCTCAAATCTCTTTTTCTTCTTCTTCCTAAAAACTGAAATCAAATTTAAAAAGAAAATTCAACATCAGTTTTCAACTACAACCTGAAATCATGCAAACAAGTAGAAGATCAAGCAAAACATTCAACTATTTTCAAATTCTTCAACTAATTCAACCTGAACAAGAATCAAACAGCAGGCATTCAAATCAACAGCAAGTTCAACAATTTGTAAGCATGCAGTAGGATCAACTCAATATTACAACAAAGAGAAATTCAAAAGCAAATTTAAAAGTTTTCACAAATCAAATTTCAAAGCCTGGAACATGCTCTGCCCTGTTCTCTGCTCTGTTTATAGGTGAGTAAACCTTTCTTAAAAACAGTTTTTAATCTATGTTCATATTTATGCATGTGATGAATATGGATAGAAATATTGAAATATGGTTTGCATGATTGTTTCATTTGGAATATATATTTTTAAACTGCTCTGTTGATATGAGTGTATGCCTGAGTTTATGAATATTGGTCTCTGCTATGATCACAGACTTAAAGACAAAGCAAAAGAATTCAAATTCTTCTTATATATCCAAATTTAGGTTATGATTTCAAAAGAAGATATGATGGTATGAATATAATAGAAATTTTTAAATAAACCCAAGTGTTTATATTGCATATTTATTTAGAAACTGGTAATTACAGTAAAAATCAAAAAAAGAAGTCGAAAATCAATGAATTCGATTTCATGTTTGGATTGCATAAATGGAATTGTAATAGGAAATCATGATTTTTAATATATGTTTCATGATTTTTAATTTGATGGATCGTGGGAATTTGGGGTTTATTCGAGTTGGGGTTTTTGACGATTTTCCGTTGATCGACGTGTTGATCGGAGCTGTAGCTTTGGTCGAAGCTTGTTAGTAGATAGGGGGAGATAGGAAAAATACAATCGAATTTTTCCAATGTCTAAATTGATCGAATTCGATCAAGATAGGGTTTAGGCAGTAGTTTTGCTTGTCATGGTCGTCGAAGCAATTTCGACATGGACAGGGGACTGGAATCGATCGCGATGGTGGGGATGGTTGTTGGAAGTCGTGACGAAGCTTCGGTGAGGTGGGCAGGCGATCTCGAGGTGGGAGGCGTCGTAACGGTGATGTTTTTCTGGCCATGAATGTTTCCAGTTTAATCGAGAATGGTCGAATTTCATTTCGATAATCGAGATGGGTTTCTGGGTTCGTATTCTTGTTCGCGAGTGGTAGTGGGATCAGCGTCGATGGTCGCGACAACCTTGGTTGGCCGGAGGCGGTTGGGCAGGTGCACGTGTGCACGTTCGTGTACGTCTGGTCTGGTACGTTGGGGAAAGACGAGTTGAACTCGGGGCTGTCTCGTGTAAATTGCAATATTTCTCGAAGTAGATGAAGTCGCGAGTGACTCGAAGCTGGCTCGGGTTTGTTTGGGTATGACTCGGGTTGTTCTGGCTTTTAACTAAAGCTTGAGTTCAAAATGTTTTCAAGTTCAATAACAAAGTAATTAATCAATTTTTAAGATAATTAGAGTTCAAAAGAAAAAGTATTAATCAAGTTTTAAATATAATTAAAGTAGGTAAGTTATTAAGATTTTGTTAAATTTTAAATAATTTGTTTGTGAAAATAAATAAGGTTAATTAATTTTTATTATTAACTTAAGAATAGTTAATTAATGTAAATGATTTGTTATTAAGTAAAGAGATTTATTAAGATAAATGGTTTTCTTATTTAATTAAGGATTTTGAAATATAATTAGTTAATTATTTATTTAATTTTAAGTAATCACTTAATTATGGATTAATTAAGTGTAATTACTTAATAAAGTAATTATTGGTTAATTTTTGAATGAAATTACTTATGGAAGTAATTAATAGGAAAATTACTCATGGGGTAATTAGTTAAAGTGATAAAAGGGTAATCACTTGATGTTATTAATCTTAGGAATTGATTAATATAATTGTTGAGATTAATTAATTTTAGAGTAGTTAATTAATTAATGAATTAAGGATTATTTAGTAATGGAATTACTTATTTGTTAAGTAATTAATTAAGGAAGTAATCAAGATTATTAATGGAAGTAATTAGAAGATAATTACTTATGTAAGTAATTAAGTGTTAATTCTTAATTATTTTAATTAATTAATTAATGTGATTAATTAATGTGTTTAATTTAAGATTAATTACGAAGTGTAATTAATTTAAAAGTAATTAATTGATAAAGTAATTAATTAAGGATTATTTGTTAATAAAATTGATTAATAATTACTAAATAAAGTAATTAAAGAATAATTAATTAGATCAATTAATCAAGGTTAATATAAATAATTAAGAAGTAATTAATTAAGAAAAGTAATTACAAATTGTTAATTACTTATTATGATTAATTAAGACTAATTAATGAATGAAGTGGTTTGATTAAAATTAATTATTTAATTAATTAAAAGATTAATTAATTAATAAGAATTATTTAATGAATTAATCAAGGGTGATTAATAAAAGTAATTAATTGAAGTATGATTAATTAATTGTAATTAATTGAGGATTAATAAAATTAATTATAGTTAATTGATTAATGAAGGTTCATTAATCATTGTAATTAATGACAGTAATTAAATGTTAATTACTGAATATGGTTAAGGATAATTACTTGAATGTAATTAAAGTATAATTAATCAAGGAAGATTAATTAAGGAAGATCACTAAGATGTTTAATTAATTAATTTGTAATTAATTAATGATAATAAGCAGGATTAAGATAATCCAAGTAATTAAAGGATAGTAATTAATTTAATTAAAGGTTAATTAAATTGATTTGGAATTAATCAATTCTGCTTATGGATGATTGATTGATATTGGGTGCTTGATTGATACTGGATGATTTGGATATGATATCTATGACATGTGATATGCTGCTTTGTGAGATAAATGTTGATATGAATTATCTATTGTGATAATGTGATTTATCTATATATTTATATCATCCTGAATAAGTTTAAATGTTTAAACCTTTAAACAACTTGGCCTTAAAAGATACGTTTTGGATTTCGATGAGACCGGGATCGGGTTTCCGTATACCGGAATTCCAGGTCTGGAGACCCGAATACCACATCGATCCAAATTTACGATAGGTCGTGAATCTCATGTGAAGATGAAGATTTAGAGTGCAAGGGTTATTGTCGTTAACTCTGAGGGTGATTCCAAAACGAGTGTAACGAGATAATGCCTTCGGTTTCGTTCGAACCCGGAACGAACTTATATGGATTGAATGCTTTCAGCACATCGTCAGGCGGACGATGAGCATTCTAAGTGAGATGTTCTGATTAAAGGTAATCGTAACCTCAAGCCTCATCAACCGGGAATGGCTAAAACAGGGGAGGTGCAGCAAGGCTTCGTGGGTAGCACCCACTGAGAGCAAGATAGATCCCTGTCTAGAGGTCCCTTTTCTTTTATTCGGCTTAGTGTGTAGTTGGTCGCGCCAACTACGGGATTGTCTTGTTCGGAATTATCCAGTAAGGGATGGTTCCGGCTTTGTGTTGCAGGGGAGCGGGCATACTCCTCGGTACGGTGATCTAGGCCACGTACTGTGACGGGCGGTACCCCAGTAGCCCTGCCATTGTATGGAATCCAAACTCCAATAAGTGATCTCGGACTTGATTGTATACTTATGTGTGCTGGAATTTAATGAATGTAACAATTTCGGCTATGTGAATATTTATCTGAAAACCCTAGACCCTATTATAATATAACTGGATTTCCTATCAAATGTTTTGGTTAGCGTAAGGTAAAAACTTTTCCATGTTTATGTGTGGAAAGTCTTACGTGATACCTTTGTTTTCAAAAGGTTTTGAAGTTAAACAATTTTAACCCGTTTACTCACACCAGACCCATGTCTGACCCAAGTGTTTATTTTCTGTTTTATTAAACTCTTGGGTACTCAATATTGTATTGAGTAGCCGAGGGATTCAGGATAGTCTTGACGAATTCTGGAGGAGCTGTGGAGCAGGAGGCTTCAGCGAGTAGATATATAGAGTTTCCGCTGTGTTTGTATTAGTCTGTATTGTACTGATGTACTTGTGTTGTATAATAGACAGAAGTTTATAACTGTCTATTCTGTGATGTATAAGTTGTGTACTCTGATGTATATGATACTATGTAATATCTTATGTGATAATATATTTCTCGTTCCGCTGTGAGATTTCTGACGTGTTGTTGTTCTTTCTTCTTTTCTTTTCTTCTTCTATCCCTTTCTTTCTTCATAATGATGCGTCTTTCTGGGCATAGAAAGTCGGGTCGTTACAAGATTTCTTCTTATGATAGTCAAAGATGCTTACTACGCAAAATCAAATCATTTTGGATATTATTATTAGTGCATAGTGGAAAACATTTCGAAAGTAGAATATAAATCTTAGCCAGCATAGGTACCATTATATTATGCCTGCTATAGCTGCCTCCTGAGGAGACAGGTTATACAATTGAAATCGTAAAGGCTCGTATTGTTTCTTTGGATTTCCAACAAATGGTCAGGCTAAGGAACTTCCTATCCACGATGGGTACGTCCCTGGAATAGACGACCCGAGAACCTAACCGGATCTCTACCAACACAAGGCCGGGTTACCTCTGCAAAAATAGGTAACTACTGACACGCGTATGTCATCCCCCGATCGTCACCGATCTTCCCGAGGATCCCCGATTTCCAACAAACCACAAAGTAATAATAACTGTGCAGCAACCACAGAGGTTAAGTATCTGGGCTCCATACCATGATACCACCTTTATCCAGAAGGAATGACATACACTAAGGGGCGCTACTCCCTAGAACCTTGCTGCATCCTTCCTGTTTCGACCATTTCCGGGGTGTGAGGCTCGACGAAGTCTCGTCCACAAAGCTACGCTTTCTCAAAAAGCCCTGCTTTGGGTCAAACAAAATGATCAACCTATGATCACAAAGATATAAGATCAAACAAATGATCATATCGCAAATGATCAAACACTGATCATTTCACAGCAACACTCAGTATGCCACGTTACCAAATTGGGATATATCGCTGATAAATTTCAACTACATAACCTCTGAGCTCGTACGTCTCAGAGAAGGGTGTTAAGCTAAGAGAATAAATTCTCCGCCACCAACAGAAATGTATTTGAAAGAAATCAGCTTTATATCTCAAATTGTAACGTCAGACACACACAATCCATACAAGTCTGTTCCGGGATCGAACAGAACCGAAGGCACTTCTCACGAAGCCCTTGCATTTCCGGATAATTTTCTAATCACGTCCGGACTTCCCGTCACTAAGGGTGATAAAACCTCTAAATCGGAGATCAGCCGATGTAGAGTAACTCGACGGTAATCCTTCCGTTTTCAAAAATATCCGGTCTTCAACACCGGTCTTCGAATGCAATTCATAACGACGTATCACATATTCGGAATGGGTTATACGACCCCATGGTCCTTTCCCGGTTAACCCGAATAGTGAGCGCTTATTTAAAAATAAGTGTGGCATTCAAATTCATCCAATTCACAACAAATACCTATCTAAAGGTAATTATTGATAGTCGGTTATTTAACTATCAATAAAGATGCGCAACATCATCAGATTCCAAATAATTTTCCAAATTATTTTATCTTCAAAAATATCTTTACTAGATATAATAATTTCCACACTTCAAAAATAAATCAACGTTTATTTTTCTTTAAAACGAATTTCCATTTCTTTTATAAATTCCATAGTGAATTTATATTTCAAAAATATCTACTGATATACGATTTTCAAATCGATTTCAATATTCAACTTCAATTTATCTTTTCAAAGATAATTTCTCAAAACAGTTCATTTCATATTGGAAAAGTATTTCCATACTTATTAAATAATAAGTAATTCACAAATCTATTTATTTTCAACATTTGAAAATATTCAATATACTTAAATCAAATTAAGTATATATTTCATTCTTTTAAGGAAATCATAAATTTTAACATCTATTTGAGTCAAAACGAATGTTGCGTAAAACATCGTTACGACGACTCGAAATCAATAGTATAGGGATTCGGAATTTAGATAGGTATATAAATCCCAATACTACATAAAAACATTTCCTTTCGGGAATCATTTACTATAACAACAGTGTTATAGTCCACCATTTCCTTATATTTCTCGAAAACGTCTTTTTCAACAACAAGTGTTGAAACCTATGTTTCGATACTTAACACGTTTTAAAACATCTTTTAAAACACTTCATTTAACAATATTCCTTTTCCCAAAATATATTGATTTTATTCAATCATATATATTTACTGTCCAAATTCGTGAATCTAATCACTATCCCAATTTTAACAATTTCTACACATTTAACTTAAAGGATAATTCGCTGTCCAAACCCACGAATATATCTCCTTTAATAACTTCAATGTTAAATTTATCAAATTCTATTGATTTTGAATTTATAAAACAATGTTTATAAATCCCATTTCTATTTATAAAACTTCGATTTCTAAATTTTCCAATTCAACTTATATAACTCAATTATATACCGGAAGTTTATATTATAAGTTAAGAACTTATAATCCATTTATTTACAACATCTATTCATTTCTCATCTAAATGTCAAAATCCCATTTATAAGATAATTGCTTATAAATCTTTTTGTTTTACAAAATCTATCCATTTAATAAATTCACAATTTATGAATCAATAAATTTCAATTCACTTATGGAATCCATTTTTATTTGACTTTAACACTTAATAAAACTCATTTCAAAATTCCAATATTTTTAATTTATAAAAATATCAATTTTTTATAAATCTTTTTATATGAATTGTTTAAAATACTTCAACAATTCCAATTTAAACTATTTCATAATCTTCATCAATTGTTTATTTCAAAAATAACATTTTTGTCGTATTTCACAAAAATCACAATTTTACTAACATTAAAATTTTAACATTTATTTATTTAAAATAAACCAATTCAAAAATTTCAATAAAACGTATATTTCTACAAATCACTTTACAAATCCTTTTAAAATCCAAAATCGTTATTTTTAGACTTTAAAAATGGATCCGATGATGCAACGCATCAAATAGTCAATCATGGCATTCAAAAACATCATATATCAATATGATAATCAACAAATATCACAATATCTGTAAACAATAAATACAGTTGAGGAATCCTGTTGGATCCCTCCAACCTGTTTCCTTGCATCCACAGACGTTAGCACAATACCAATTCCGCTCCAGTACGGAATTATCGCGGTATATAGGTTTTTATAAATCCGCTTACTAACGGCGCAATAGGGTCTCATCCGCTATACGAGGCGGGAAATCATCAATCCAATATATACATATGCCAATATGTATATATTGCTATATATAATAGATATATCCTACTATATCTAATATCACATCGAATAGCAATCATCAAATCAATAACTGTAAAAATTCCACATTCAATTTGAGTGAGAAGATCTCACCTTAGCTTTTACTTTGCAATCCAATCCAATTCGTCTTGTTCCCTTTACGATTTCAAACTGTATAAACATTTATACGATTTATTAATATTCGAACAGCTCGAATAATAAATTTTTCATTTGATAATTTTGATTCATCGATGATTTCATTTTAATAGTTAAATTAACTGATAGTTCTATTTAAACCAATTTTCCATCTAATAAATTTCTATATTATCTAGTTAATTTAATTTAACTAAAAATTTGATATCAATAAATTCCTTTCCTGAATATACTTTCTTCTAAAAGAACAGTAGGCTAGATATAGATTTATATTTAACTTAGATCCTTATATCTTCCAAAGATAAAATAATTTCTATTTTTCTTTTTACTATAAAAATAAACAGTAATAAATTTCACTATTAAATTCTTAAAACAGATTTCGTTTTTAAAACCTTACTGTAACATATGTAATTTTTTCCTTTAAACTGCATATACCAGAAACTGCATAAATCCAACTTTTATAAATTTAAATAAATTCATACCTCCACTGCCCAGGTCGAGCCCGAGATGAACACACGACTGAGAACCTCGTATGTTGCTCACGCCATCGCGACTGCGTCGCCTCATCGAACTCGCGCCTACTGCCTTCACCAACCTCGACGAAACCATCGCAACCCCAAACTCGCGAAATCTCTACCTGCACTCGCGACCAATCGCGACACCACTTCGAAATTGCATTCACTCCCCAGCGCCTCCATCCAAACTGCAAGCGCGACATCCTTCGCTTGAGAACCCACGCGCTCGCATCTGCGCCCCATCCTCAGTCTCACGCACGCCACCGCGAGATCGCGACTCCCCAAATCGAGCTCGAGTCTATCTCGCGAATGAACGCGCCGCTGCCACGCAGTGGCCCAACGAAGCCCTAGACATCACGACTGACTTCTCCCCCAACTCGAACAACCGCCACCCATGCTCGAACGCGAGCCTACCAGAATCGCGAAACCCCCCAAACGAACGCCTCGCCTCACTCAAACGCGACCCCTCCACGCGAGCGTATGCGCGTGCGAACTGACTTCGAGGTGCAGATCGAAACCCCAGCCTGCCACGCGAACGCGAATCCAATCGCGAGACTTGATTTCGAGATGCTCGTTCATTTTATTTTCTTCTGAGAGGAAGGTCTCAGTTCTGTTTTATCGTTTGGAATTAAAAGAAAGGGGTAATTTGATATTTGTTTTCGAACGAAAGATTTCTATTCGGCCATTATTTTCTTTTCAACGAAATGATGAAGTGTTCTGCTGTGAACGAAAAAAAAGGGACAAGATGCGTACGTGCTTGGAAAAGGCAGGAGACAAAGTAGCAGTAGGGTGGCTGAGTTGACCAATAATTTAAATAAAAAATGAATTTGAATTTGATTTTATCTTGATGCGTTTGCCTATCGTACAGTCACGTAACGACTCCGAAAAATACGAAATTTGAAATCCGATAATAACTAACTATTACGGATCCAATGGAACTGGTCTCGTTCAATTCTGAGACTGTTCGAAAATTGGCTATTTTTCAGTCGATAATTAAATATTAAAATATTCAATTTTCACAGATTAACTCCAAATTCAATTTTAAAAGTTCTATAACCTTTTTATAATTCCAGTATGATTAAATAAAACTTTCCAAATCAATTTCAATCATATTAAACTCGATTTTCAATTATCTCTGGAATTTCACTATTTAATTTATCGATTTAATTATCCAATTAAATCCAATATTTGAGAAATAAATCCTTCGACTTCTAAATTCCATTTATTAATATTAAAAATCAATTAAATATTCGAATTTTAATTATCAAAAATTCTGGGTCGTTACACACAACCATAGGGCGATCTAGGCCCAACAAGGGAGTCAAGTACTTTCCAACTTCTGGGACCCTTCTATATGTCATGCTCATGCTCTTCTTAAGTCAACGCCTTGTAGTACGACCGATCACTTGTTGGGTGATCGCGATAGGCATATATTTTTAACTCTATTTATTGTCCTAACTCATAGTTGCCTTATCCATATTTCCAAAATATTTTTGCAACTGCTTCTATAGTCCGAATTTGTAAGTTTCGTCATGTAATACACATACACACAAAATACATTTACTCGACATATCCTAATTCCTATAGTCGACTAACCAAAGCACTTATACCAAATGTAACAACCTACATCTTAATGGGCCTGGATTTTTGGTAAATCGAAAACCCAAGTCCACTAGGGTATGGATCGTTGGGGTTGGTGTCTTGTAATAAACCGAAGTATCTCAGATAACTACCTAAATGAACTCAGAGTGGAATAATAAATTATAATAAAACACACACATACATAGGTACACACACACACAGATACTAACTACAGCCAATACCTTGGGTACATAATGCTCTTGTCAGTGCAAAGCATGCATGAGGAAATCTGTCCTTCAACCGGTCCCTCCTTGTACCAGTACCTATCCCTCTAAATTTATCATGTGGGTTGTAATGAGGAGAGGGTTAGAACAGTATTCTGGTGATAAGTAAATTACATACTTTATTCATAACACTAGTTTATGCCGATTGTTTTTCATTTTGTGGTATGTCTATTATTTAAAGCTTAGTCATTTTGACTTCACACACGTACTACATGTCCAGCCTACTCGATGTATAAAATAGCTATATATATATGTATGTATATAGGTATCACGGTCACCCATGGACCAAGACACATTCCTTGCTAATATTCGTAAATACGCAACGAACCGGGCATCCACTAACAATGTCTAGGCCAAGTTTCCCGCATACGCCAATGAATCTCCCATTAGTGTTTAATAAGGGCAATACAAATATTTAGCCATATTTTAAGTTATCTCGTAGATTTATCTAAAGGTTACCTAGCTCGCCTCCTAATGACAAACGAACAAACAAAATTTGAGGCAATTGTATATCCCACATGGAACTTACAATAGTAAGAGGTGTAGTCCATCTCTAGGCATAACCCAAGTATTTCTAATGATACTACAGGATTGATGGTGCTTTCGATCTAATGTATATAGCCTTACTCCTCAAATGTATGGTACCAACAAGGCTGAATAGCGCTGGCTTTTCATCCACCATCCAATTTAGATTGCCTAATGCGATTCAAGGAAATGCCCACCTAGTTACTTGGTTACCTATGTTGGGATTGAAGCAGACCTTAATTGGCCATTTATGACTTCAAAACCGACGCAAACCGCCTTTGGTAATGTAACAACCCGGCATTTCGTACCCATTTAATTATCATCTCTTGATGATTTAATCTGGTTGCTAATAGCTACTGGCATTTTAATCCAATTGAAATTCTTTTGAAAAAAATCATTCGAGCTGTTCCCTTTCTTATTTTGTTCGACCTGATTTCCCCCTTCTCGATTCATTCTTCATTTTGATTGCTGACCCTTTCCCCTTTAAGCCGGCCCATTTTCATTCTCTAACCCGTTCATTTTTATTTTTCTCTGAGAATAGAAAAAATGGCGGCGACGATTCTTTGCAATTAAATTAGGTCTTGCAATTTTTCTTGCTGTCTGGAGCTTCGTGCTTCTCGATTGCCTTGAGATGATCTCGTTTCCGCTTGCTTGTGGAGGCTTACGAGATTTAGGGTTTCTCTGATTTGGGGCTTTGTTCTCCTTTATGCTCTGCTATGCGAATTCGGGTTGAGAATATTATCAGCTTGGCTTGGCTTCGGCTTTAGCTTGTTCTATTCGTCGATGACGACTCGGCTGCTCAAATTCGTGGTCTTCGAAAATGGTGAGTAAATTCTCACATCTATTCGAATTCGTTTGCTTGTTTGTTTTCGTGGTCTTTGGCTTCGATTTGATTTCCTTAACTAAAATATATGGCTTTGACTTTGTGATTTTATCTGGTCTTCTACCTTCCTGTTCCTTCACAATTTTAACTTGATCTTTTTTTACTTTGTCCACTGCCTTGACATTTTGTTTACTGGTGCCTTTGTTTCTCTGTTGCATTCGACTTGATAGTGTTCTTCACTGTTTGCATCACAGCTTTGACATTTGTTTACTGTATATATCACCTGACTTTGATCATCTCTGCAGTTTTGTACACTGATTAGTTGAGCATGATAGTTTCTGGTGCCTTCACTGTTTCATGTTATCACTTGAGTACATTATAGTCTTCATTGCACCTGATAATGATGTTGAACTTGGATGATCATTTCTGTAGTCACTGCACTGTGTTTTGGTGACATTTTTGTGAGTCACTTGAACCTGTAGCCTTCACTGTTGTGCTTCACTGCTTCCCTCTGTTTGTCACTTGAACTTGTTCAGTTGTGTCTGCACTTGTATCTCTTGTGCACTTTGACTCTCTTGTGCCTTTTTGAACTAGTGCACTTGACCATGTGCCTGTAGTCTTGGTTTTACAGCTTGACCATTTTGTACTTCTTTAAATTTTGCTGCCTGCACTATGATATGGTGTAGCCTTTGAATTATCACTTACCTGTTACATTTGCATACTACTGTAATTTCTGTGCTACTCTATTACCCTTGGCTTGAACCTGAGCCATGAATCTTGATACACCTGAACCATGATCGTTGCCTAGTACCAGTAGCCACGCTTGAGCCATCCACCTGTTGTGCTTGTTAATGCTTTGCACTCCTATGCACTGCTGTTGTAAATATGGACTTCCTGGCACATGTATATTTCTTGCTGCGGCTCTTTTATATATGTTCAATTCGAACATATGTACTCTGCATACTCCTTTATTTCTTAGCTGCCTGTAGCCATTTGCCTGTAGCACTTGTGCTACTCTCTTTGTACTTGTACTTATGCATTTTTTCATCTGAAACTGGCATCTTTGCACAGGTGCACACCTGTGCCTGTGCACGCTTCTCAGGATCCGTCGGTGTTGATTTTCTCTATTTTATTCTGTAGTGGCGAGGCAGTGCACATTCGTGCGTTCTGCAGCTACTCAGAATCGTTGTTTTTAAATTGATGATTTCAATTATTTGAATCGTCTTGTGTCTCTAATTATTTATTAAATAATTAGAGAATTGTTTTCTGATGTTTTATAATTCTTCCATTTTTCTCTGTTGATTACCGGGCTTTGCCGAGCCCGTTGTTTACTATTTTCTGCTGTCTTATGATTATCTTCAGTGATATCTTTTCTTACTATCTTTGTTGATAGTTCGACTTTTCTGATTTGCTGTTTATCACTGTTATACGATATCTCTCTTACTATATTCCTATGCATTATTTACTGTGTTCGATTTAGACTGATCCGTGTATTATTTCTATGATTTAATACACGGGTCAGACCGTGTATTTTCAAGTTAGTAGATATCTCATTTGGGATTACTGCTTGAGCTATGAAGCCGTTTCATATCTTCTGGAGTAGTCCGTGTGTAGTTGTAGGATATTATATAGTCATGTATATTATTTTGACATTGTACATGTATTTATATAATTTCCAGAGTTGACAGTTGTAGTTGTATCATATGTATTGTGTCAAATGTATTGTAACTGATATCAGTTATTATATATATGAGACTTTTCGTTCCATCTGTATTCCGCATTTATGTTATCCGTGTTATTTTTATATCTATTGTCCTAAACTATTATAGCCACTGTGTAGTAGCTTTGAGTTTGTATCGGTATGTCGGATTTCCTCCTGTAATAAAAATGCATGTTATTCTATCTGACATATCGGTGCTCGCACAAAGCAATTACATAGATGGTCGCTCCTCAACAGCCTTATTCTCCGTGCTAGTTGACATCACTACACTGTAGTGTTCTTGGCTTGCGTGGGTATAGAGGTGGGGCGTCACAGCTTGGTATCAGAGCTTGGGGTTTAGGACAATTATAAAACATAACTTAGATGGAGCATATGTTACAACTATTTGTCGATGTTTTATCTCTCATCTTTAAATATGATTATTTTTGACTGTTAGGTATGAATTCCTAATGCTTATTCATGTGCATTTGATTTTGATTTCGTGAAAGTATTTTGGCTTCTGCTTCCGTTTGCTTTGCGAATTCAAGTTGGATTTTTGATGATGAGAAATTTTGTTCTTGTGTTTTCGGCTTTGAATTGATTTAGCCGATGTTGATTTTGTTTTAATTTGGCAAATTAAAGCCATTTTGACTTTTGGACTTTGTTCCACTTTTGTGCTATGCTATGAGTGTCATTGTGTACCTGTTACACTGTGATGAAAAATAGCTTGACCAGTTGCAAATTAAGTGATTTTGATTTTTCATTTATATCTAGTTTGAGTCTCAGCAATTTTGAACTTGATATTTTGTGTTTTTCCTCGTCTGGAATTCCGTTCGACTTCGGTCACTTTGTTTTTGAGAAACTGCTGATTTCTTGATTTCCAAGACTCTGATTTCGTTTCCCGTTGGAATCTTTGATGATGATATTGATTCATTTTGTACTCGACAGTGACCATTAATTGTTGACTTCGACATTGACTTGACTCTTATTTTTGTTGAAGTCATTTATGCATTTATGCTCGTTTTGCTTTGTTTTTCCAATTGATAATCGATTCTTCTTTTCCAATTAGTTGTTATCACCTTTATTGATTTTGATAACTTCTATTTCAGGAATTTTTGGGTATTCCTACTTTGATGGATTTGGTATCGATTTCTTTGGATTCTATTCACATCTTTGTATGTGAATTCTTGTGATTGATTGTTTCTACAATCATTTTTGTGATTTGTCACTTTGAAAATATAAAGGTTTTCTATACTAGTAGTAAATATTAAAATCCTTTTTCTCCAAACAATTTCAAAACTATTTTACTACAAAGCTCCTTTTCTTAAACCGTTTTCCAATCTATTAGTATATACAAGCCTTTATTTCACTCGTATGAGAAATTGAATTAAACGGCTTAGTAAAACAAGTGGTATGAAACGCTTGCGTTTACTTCGTCGGTTAACTCCTAGACTTGTTCGATTGAACCTTTTGTGACAATTTTTTTAGTGTAGATTTATAGTTTGTTCGTAAATATTTAAGTTAAGCAAGTGGTTATGGGACATGAAGCTAAACTTTTATATTTAATAGCTTAGTGTAATTGACACTTCTCGTTGATCATGACGATCATTTTATGATTTAGACTAGCAATTGCGCGATGTCTTTTTGTTTGCAAGGTTAGACTAGACACCACTTGTGTGATTCCATTCACACATACCTTTTTGCTTTTTGGTTAGTCTAAACCTCAATTTGTGTGATTCCACTCACACATATCTTTTTGTTTGCAAGGTTAGACTAGACACCACTTGTGTGATTCCATTCACACATACCTTTTTGCTTTTTGGTTAGTCTAGACCTTAATTTGTGTGATTCCACTCACACATATCTTTTTGTTTGCAAGGTTAGACTAGACACCACTTGTGTGATTCCATTCACACATACCTTTTTGCTTTTTGGTTAGTCTAGACCTCAATTTGTGTGATTCCACTCACACATATCTTTTTGTTTGCAAGGTTAGACTAGACACCACTTGTGTGATTCCATTCACACATACCTTTTTGCTTTTTGGTTAGTCTAGACCTCAATTTGTGTGATTCCACTCACACATATCTTTTTGTTTGCAAGGTTAGACTAGACACCACTTGTGTGATTCCATTCACACATACCTTTTTGCTTTTTGGTTAGTCTAGACCTCAATTTGTGTGATTCCACTCACACATATCTTTTTGTTTGCAAGGTTAGACTAGACACCACTTGTGTGATTCCATTCACACATACCTTTTTTCTTTTTGGTTAGTCTAGACCTCAATTTGTGTGATTCCACTCACACATATCTTTTTGTTTGCAAGGTTAGACTAGACACCACTTGTGTGATTCCATTCACACATACCTTTTTGCTTTTTGGTTAGTCTAGACCTCAATTTGTGTGATTCCACTCACACATATCTTTTTGTTTGCAAGGTTAGACTAGACACCACTTGTGTGATTCCATTCACACATACCTTTTTGCTTTTTGGTTAGTCTAGACCTCAATTTGTGTGATTCCACTCACACATACCTTTTTGTTTGCAAGGTTAGACTAGACACCACTTGTGTGATTCCATTCACACATACCTTTTTGCTTTTTGGTTAGTCTAGACCTCAATCTGTGTGATTCCGACTCACACATATGGGGTAGCTCCCCATGGTCTTCGGACCTTCTTGTGATAGGCCTCCCCCTCTTTGTGATTTCTGGTTTTCGTATGTCGATTTCTAGAATTTGTGTTTTCTGGATTTCTTGTGATGATTTCTGGAATTTTGTGCTTCACCAATTTTCATGATTTTCAGTGATATGATATCCGTTTTTGTGCATTGGTGAATTCATGTGTTATTGACTTGTTATGAATACAAGTTTAGGGTATGATATCCCTTTCTATCTTTGAGAAGATTCTTGTGACATTTTTGAGGAATGAAAATTCATTGGTATTATATTTTAATGCCAGTTATTTTGATGAGATTTTGACGTGTTAACTTCAGTAACCGTCGATTTTGAAATGGATTTACAAGCGGTTCTCCCGCAACACTAATATTGCTAATTTAATCACGTATTTTCAAAATTCGTTATTTTTTAAAGTTGTTTCAAAATATAAATTAAAATTGTTTTCAAAAATTCTTACAGTTTGCATTTTCAAAAGAATGAGGAAGCGATTTAAACGTTTCAGCAAAATCGAGGACTATGACCCCTTTCTTTTACTGGTTCGCTTAATTCCGGACTTGTCCGTTTGAGGATGTGAAATGTTATTTTTTTTAAAAAAAACACCATCCTGCACTTTCAAGGAAACGATAAAGAGATTTAAACGATTTAGCAAAAGTACGGAGTATGGAACCATACTTTTAGTACTTCGGTTAATTCCGGACTCGTTAATTGAATATTTATGACTTCTGATTATCGTTTTTGATAATCAGATGTTTGTGTTTCTGATTATCGTTTTTTGATAATCGGATATTTCTGATTTCTGATTATCGTTTTTGATAATCAAATATTTGTGAGATTTGATTATCATTTGTGATAATTAAATATTTGTGTTTCTGATTATCGTTTGAGATAATTAGATATTTGATTTGTTTTCTGATTATCGTTTGAGATAATTAGATATTTGATTTGTTTTCTGATTATCGTTTGAGATAATTAGACATTTGATTTGTCTTCTGATTATCGTTTTTGATAATCAGCTATTTGTGAAATTTGATTATCGTTTGAGATAATTAAATATTTTTCGATTTGATTAATCGAATGTTTGTGTTTCTGATTATCGTTTTTGATAATCAGATATTTTTGAAATATGATTATCATTTGTGATAATTAAATACTTTTCGATTTAATTATCGTTTGAGATAATTAAATATATTTTGATTTGATAATCAAATATTTGTGAAATTCGATTATCGTTTTTGATGATTAAATATTTGCGATTGTGAGATTTGAGCTTCGTCTTTTTCTTTGGCGATTCAGGTGAGTAATTTGATTTACTCACATTCAATTCGTGCAGTACATGAATTCTGCTCTGTTTTCCTTTTCTTCTAAATGCTGGAACTCGATTGATTCTTGCTTTTGATAGTCGTCTGATTTTGATTCCTTGATCCCCACGATTGTTGATTCTTTTGACTTGAAGCAGTCGAACCTTTTTGATTTTATATCTGATACTTCCATGATTTCAATACTTCCCCGTTGACATTTTTCTTCTCTGACCTTCTGCCTGTTTATCTGTGATATTTGTTCTATGCTGCATCACTCCTTGTTGATCTGTTGTGATAATGTTTGTATTGTTGTTTTGAGTTCGGTTTTGTATGTATATATGTGTTGTACATTCGACATTTCCATGCTATCTTGCTTATACTTGGATACATCACTGTAGTTACTTTTATTGTATCAAACTTGACTATGGTATTGTCTGGTTCATCTTGTAGACACTTGAGCTTGGTTTTGGATGTATTGTTTCACTGAAGTCTGATATGCATACATTTGCAACTGAACACTTGAACTATATGTTCATTTGATTCTGGACACTGTGATTTGTATTTACTTGACCTTGAGCTACTCTGGTCTTGAGTTTATTCATTTGAACATCACTGAGTTGATTTTTAGCTTGAGTCTGATACATTGCATTGATGCATTGTATTATTTGCATTTGGTTCACAGTAATTTCGACTTGTCTTTCCTATTGCACACTGGTTACTGTCACTTTGAATTTACTTGCTGACAGCCTTGTACCTGCATCCCAGTCATACTTGTTGTCATATTAGTTTGCACTGCGATGGATCATTTCGGCTGTGACTTGTTCTCTGATGATTTCATTAGGTTCATGTGTACTTGATTTCATTTTCCTTCACTTGAAATTGTTTTGTGCACATGGTCATTGGGCCTTTGTACCTGCTCCACTTGCTTGATTAGTTCCATTCATCCTTGTTTATTTTTGTTGTTAATCGCCGTTTTCGGCAATTCCATTCTTTTCTAAATCATCTTCATTTAGAAATCTTTTCATCTATCTCTGTTGATGTATTAAATTTGCTGATTTATTGTTTAACACTGTTTAGTGTTAAAATTTTCGTTATCCGATTTCTTTGTTAAAAGAGTCGGATAGACGGAGAATTTCTGTGACTTTCGTCTATTTGATATTTGATTATTATTGCTTCTGTGCATTAATAACTGAGTTTGAATTAGACTGACCCATGTATTATTTTCTTTTGAATTAAATACTCGGGTCAGACTGAGTATTTACAGGTTGTAGATTTTTAGCTTTGGGTTGCTGCTAGAGCTATGAAGACTTTTTATATCATTTGAAGTGGTCTTCGTCTTGTTGTAGTAGTCAATGTGTCTGTTTTAAGATGATAATGTATTCATGTATATTAGTCGATAATGTACTTGTATATATAACTTTTTGAGTCGACAGTTGTAGTTGTATCATTTGTATTGTGTCAAATGTATTGTAACTGATATCAGTTATTATATATATGAGACTTTTCGTTCCATCTGTATTCCGCATTTATGTTATCTGTGTTATTTTTATATCTATTGTCCTAAACTATTATAGCCACTGTGTAGTAGCTTTGAGTTTGTATCGGTATGTCGGATTTCCTCCTGTAATAAAAATGCATGTTATTCTATCTGACATATCGGTGCTCGCACAAAGCAATTACATAGATGGTCGCTCCTCAACAGCCTTATTCTCCGTGCTAGTTGACAGCACTACACCGTAGTGTTCTTGGCTAGCGTGTCCATGTTGATGTTGTCATTTTGTTCTAGTGTGGTTTGCACATGTCATTCTGAACTTGTATACTTGCAAAGGTCTCTCCATTGTAGTTGGTCCATGAGTTTGTTGTCTGCATTATGACATTTTTGGTTGCTGTGTCATGTTTGCAGTTTCATGTTGACCTTTGCTTTGCTTATGCATTCGACATTGTTATGTTCTTATGGTTGTTACCTCTTTTCCACCTATCCCTTAGGATTGCGAGGACGCAATTTCTTTAAGGAGGGGAGTCTGTAACAACCCGGCATTTCGTACCCATTTAATTATCGTCTCTTGACGATTTAATCTGGTTGCTAATAGCTACTGGCATTTTAATCCAATTGAAATTCTTTTGAAAAAAATCGTTCGACCCGTTCCCTTTCTTATTTTGTTCGACCTGATTTCCCCCTTCTCGATTCATTCTTCATTTTGATTGCTGACCCTTTCCCCTTTTAAGCCGGCCCATTTTCATTCTCTAACCCGTTCATTTTTATTTTTCTCTGAGAATAGAAAAAATGGTGGCGACGATTCTTTGCAATTAAATTAGGTCTTGCAATTTTTCTTGCTGTCTGGAGCTTCGTGCTTCTCGATTGCCTTGAGATGATCTCGTTTCCGCTTGCTTGTGGAGGCTTACGAGATTTAGGGTTTCTCTTATTTGGGGCTTTGTTCTCCTTTATGCTCTGCTATGCGAATTCGGGTTGAGAATATTATCAGCTTGGCTTGGCTTCGGCTTTAGCTTGTTCTATTCGTTGATGACGACTCGGCTGCTCAAATTCGTGGTCTTCGAAAATGGTGAGTAAATTCTCACATCTATTCGAATTCGTTTGCTTGTTTGTTTTCGTGGTCTTTGGCTTCGATTTGATTTCCTTAACTAAAATATATGGCTTTGACTTTGTGATTTTATCTGGTCTTCTACCTTCCTGTTCCTTCACAATTTTAACTTGATCTTTTTTTACTTTGTCCACTGCCTTGACATTTTGTTTACTGGTGCCTTTGTTTCTCTTTTGCATTCGACTTGATAGTGTTCTTCACTGTTTGCATCACAGCTTTGACATTTGTTTACTGTATATATCACCTGACTTTGATCATCTCTGCAGTTTTGTACACTGATTAGTTGAGCATGATAGTTTCTGGTGCCTTCACTGTTTCATGTTATCACTTGAGTACATTATAGTCTTCATTGCACCTGATAATGATGTTGAACTTGGATGATCATTTCTGTAGTCACTGCACTGTGTTTTGGTGACATTTTTGTGAGTCACTTGAACTTGTAGCCTTCACTGTTGTGCTTCACTGCTTCCCTCTGTTTGTCACTTGAACTTGTTCAGATGTGTCTGCACTTGTATCTCTTGTGCACTTTGACTCTCTTGTGCCTTTTTGAACTAGTGCACTTGACCATGTGCCTGTAGTCTTGGTTTTACAGCTTGACCATTTTGTACTTCTTTAAATTTTGCTGCCTGCACTATGATATGGTGTAGCCTTTGAATTATCACTTACCTGTTACATTTGCATACTACTGTAATTTCTGTGCTACTCTATTACCCTTGGCTTGAACCTGAGCCATGAATCTTGATACACCTGAACCATGATCGTTGCCTAGTACCAGTAGCCACGCTTGAGCCATCCACCTGTTGTGCTTGTTAATGCTTTGCACTCCTATGCACTGCTGTTGTAAATATGGACTTCCTGGCACATGTATATTTCTTGCTGCGGCTCTTTTATATATGTTCAATTCGAACATATGTACTCTGCATACTCCTTTATTTCTTAGCTGCCTGTAGCCATTTGCCTGTAGCACTTGTGCTACTCTCTTTGTACTTGTACTTATGCATTTTTTCATCTGAAACTGGCATCTTTGCACAGGTGCACACCTATGCCTGTGCACGCTTCTCAGGATCCGTCGGTGTTGATTTTCTCTATTTTATTCTGTAGTGGCGAGGCAGTGCACATTCGTGCGTTCTGCAGCTACTCAGAATCGTTGTTTTTAAATTGATGATTTCAATTATTTGAATCGTCTTGTGTCTCTAATTATTTATTAAATAATTAGAGAATTGTTTTCTGATGTTTTATAATTCTTCCATTTTTCTCTGTTGATTACCGGGCTTTGCCGAGCCCGTTGTTTACTATTTTCTGCTGTCTTATGATTATCTTCAGTGATATCTTTTCTTACTATCTTTGTTGATAGTTCGACTTTTCTGATTTGCTGTTTATCACTGTTATACGATATCTCTCTTACTATATTCCTATGCATTATTTACTGTGTTCGATTTAGACTGATCCGTGTATTATTTCTATGATTTAATACACGGGTCAGACCGTGTATTTTCAGGTTAGTAGATATCTCATTTGGGATTGCTGCTTGAGCTATGAAGCCGTTTCATATCTTCTGGAGTAGTCCGTGTGTAGTTGTAGGATATTATATAGTCATGTATATTATTTTGACATTTTACATGTATTTATATAATTTCCAGAGTTGACAGTTGTAGTTGTATCATATGTATTGTGTCAAATGTATTGTAACTGATATCAGTTATTATATATATGAGACTTTTCGTTCCATCTGTATTCCGCATTTATGTTATCCGTGTTATTTTTATATCTATTGTCCTAAACTATTATAGCCACTGTGTAGTAGCTTTGAGTTTGTATCGGTATGTCGGATTTCCTCCTGTAATAAAAATGCATGTTATTCTATCTGACATATCGGTGCTCGCACAAAACAATTACATAGATGTTCGCTCCTCAACAGCCTTATTCTCCGTGCTAGTTGACAGCACTACACCATAGTGTTCTTGGCTTGCGTGGGTATAGAGGTGGGGCGTCACAGGTAAATTCCCTACACATATATACGAATGTATAACCCCACGGGCCTACATTTGGAGATGTCCTACATCAGTACTATGTATACAAAACTGATGCTAGCCCCTTTCGAAAGGCAGACTTTCATTATATAACATTACTGACCTTGCATCCCATCCTATAATAATGACTGCATCATTCATAGTGAATCTAAAGATTGGCTACCAATAATTCATACCCATCATAACATATTCTTGAGGCCATATAATTTTAGCTGGAAAATCATTATGCATCCTAAGTTTAATTATTGCTATTTATTTACTTTTACATAAACTTACTTCTTATTTCATTAATGCCATTATATGTCATTTTCTGCTTCTTTCTAGTTTAGTAAATTATATACCTTTTACTGCTTAATTTTTCAATTAATAAACTTAGGTATAATTTACTACTTCTTTTTAACTATTACATTTAATTATAAGTCATCGATTCCATTCAATTAATACCTTTTTCTTGACTAATATAGCTTTCATAATTACTTATTCCATTCTATTATTCATACTTTCATCGCCCCCAACTTATCTTAAATCATGTATATTAAATCGACAATGGGATTATTGTTATTATTTCTACTAACAATATTTTAGTTTTACATTTAGGGGTTTCTACATTATAATGCATTGGCACTATATCTTCCTAAAAGGAAATGTTAACGATGTAATTTCCCATAAATTGTCTAAAAGAGTGATTGTGTTGTGTTCGAAATTACAAGGAATTATCTTTTCTATTTTTGTTGAGCATATTTTTCCTATCACTTTCCTTTAGGCATATTCCTTATTCTTTCCAACGACACACTTTCATATATAATTGTAAATTTGTATAGTTATAGAAATTCACATAAAAACATTCTTCATTCTAATGAATTAATATATAAGCTTAAGTCCTAATTAAATTAGAACCAATCGTCAATTCAAGTTTAATAACTATTAACATTCAAATAACAAAAATCTAGAATTAACATATAATCTTATTAATGACTTATTACATTACATTTAGGGACTACTTTTATAAAACCCCATAATTTAAACAATAATTGGTTAATAAATAATAACGTCAAAAAATAGAATTTTAACAGACATTAGAATTTGGCTATGAAATTGCATCATTGGGTTTGTGGCGATTTTCTGATCAATTTTTATATATAAAGATTTTATGTATGAAGTTCAAAAGGAAAAGTTATTAATATTTGAATATTTTGAATAGTAAATAATTATATGTCTAATTAAAGAAATAAATTGTAGTTAACAGAATAAAATAATGTGAGTTAAAGCTAGCGGTTAATTAGCGTATAAGTAAACTAACATTAATGAAAAGTGGAAAGAAATTATATAAATTACATCGATTAAGGAATGAAATTAACAAATAATTAAAGTAGATATTAATTAACAAAAATCAATGACCGGTCAACCCATAACTTGGGCCAGTCAACTATTAGCGGTCATCCGGTAAGGGCGGCGGTTCACCGATTGTGATGTCGCTTGTGGAATTTTGAAATGGTCGAACGACCCAAATTTAAAATAGTTTAATATAATGGTTGACTTTGATTCGAACCCTATGAATATGAGCCTATCCCCTCACTTTTCTTCTTATATTTTCTGAAGCAACGACAAAGCTCTGTCGTTTTCTCTTTCTCCACAAATTCTTAATTATAAATAAAGCTATAGTTTATATACATATATACAAGTGGAGGATAGCAAAGAATAATTGAGAAGAAGAATAGGATTGAATCAAATCGTCAAAGCTAAGGTTAAATTTTAAATCCAGATCTAAATTTAAATTAAATCCAAATATCTCCTTCGATCTAGATTTCTTATAGGCATATGTATGTTTGCGCTAGTAGGTTTCAAATAGGGAGAATATGGGGAGTCAAACAGGAATAACATGGATTAGATCTAGAGATTTGAAAAGCTAAAAAGGTGAATGAAAAATTATATATTTTTATATAATATTGAATTTATATCATTATAAATCTATTCATGTATGCCTAAATGTAAACTTGGAGTTATAGGCTAAAACTGTATATGCGTAATGAATTTATGAATCCTGTCTACTTATTCTATGATTGATAACTTAACTTTAACATTTCACATATGTGAATTTGGAAAGTATTGGGTAGTATTAGTCCTTAAAATTTATAAATTATGTGGTAATTCTATATTTGTAGATTTAAATGACTTATGCGAGTAAAATGTAAATTAAAGTTATCACAACAAATTATGCGGGTTTAAGTAGTGTTTAATTTCATTAGAACGTAGAGTGTTACAATGCAAATTTCTATACATTACCAAGTTCAGATTCATAGATAAAAATGTATCATTTGAAATAACAAAGAATACGCCCAAAAGAAGATGTATAAAATATGGATATTTTTGTCGTATTTTGTGTTGTCTATTTCAACGACTAAGAAAACGATAATTCCTTATAATTCCAAACGTAACACAAATTCTCCTTTTGGATAAGATATAGAATTTATAATGTCAACCTTTTCCTTTGATAGAGACGTAATTCCAATGCATTAAAATGCAGAAATCTCTAAGGATTAATTAAAGAATTGTAAATGTGATAATAATAATGATTTTAGTGAAAAATCAATATATATGCAAAAGAGGCAAGAAGGAAATGAAATAATAAACAATAAAAAGGTAGGTAAATAATAATTTAATAAAAAAGGGATGGAAAGTCCACTAAACAAGGGAGGGTACTAAACGGTATAAAGGAATAGAAATAGGAATTCAATAAGGTAAGAAAAAGTAAATAGGTAAAATATATTTGGATCTTTTAATGAAAGAAGTAATTGGCATTTAATTTATATTAATGGAATAAGAAGTAAACACATGAAAAATTAAAGGAATTTTATTAGCAGTTGAACATAGGAGGCGTAATAGTTAAACAAGTATGAATATATATATATATATATATATAGACAAACACACAAACACAGAGATATATACAAAGCCTCAAGTATGCGCTTATGATGGATATGAATTATTAAAGTTAGCTAATAACTTAGATCAGATGAAAATGATAGTCATTAAAATGGATTGAAATGAAAGGTCGGTAGTGTTACAAAACCGAAGTTTTCCTTCCGCAAGGGGCTACCAGTAGTGGTGTATACATTATAGTGACGTGGGACATATCCAACTATAGTGCCCGTGGAATTATATATGTTCGTGTATAGGTGAGGGATACCCAAGTAGGAAGGTTTGCCTAGGTCGAAATGTCAAAAGACAAGTAGAGTCTGCTTTAACCTTTTAGGGGGTATTAAGTAACAAGTGGTATTTCCGTGATTACATTGGGCAATCTAAATGGGATAGTGAGCAAGGCTTGGTGTTGTTTAGTGTGTGATTGGTACCATATTAGGGAGTAGGACTGTACATAGGTCGAGAAAATCATCTATCCAAAGTGGTAAGCAGAAAGACAAGGGTTATGCCTAAATGACTACACCTCCTACTAGTATAGATCATGTTTAGGTCTTGCACCGCCATAGTTGTTTGCTAGAATGTTTGTTAGTGGCAAGGCTAGATAACCCTTTATGGTGGTCTTTTAAAATAGATAGAATACAGCTAACTATTGCGACGTCGTTATTAGAGACTATGAGAGTTCCTTAGTATGCACGACAATGAGGGTGTGATACTGCATTGATGATGGATCCTGATGAGGTACTGGATTACGGATACTAGCGGGGATAATATCTTAGTCCAAAGGGGGAATGTGGTACTTATAATATATACATATACATACATATATACATACATATATACATATATATACACGTATGTAGTTATGATCTAATTAGAGTAGACGGGGTGATCGTATGTGTATGTGGTGTCGAGATTACTAAGTAAAAATAAAATAAGAGAAATAACATGTAATGGAAGGCAATCGGCATAAACTGGTGTTGTGTATGTGTAATTTACTAATCACTGGAACATTGTTTTGAACCCCTCCTCATTACAACCCATAGGATAGCTTAGAGGGACATGTACTCATGCAAGATGAGAATAGTGGAAGGATAGATTTCCTTATGCATGCTCGACACTGACAAGGATACTTAACCTCAGAGGTGTCAACCTTGGTCGGTCACTATATGTTTTATCATACTTTACTATTCTATTGTTAGCTTATATCGTTAGTGTTGTGATATGCATTTTATTTATTTGCAGGATACCAAACCAACGATCCGTAGTTTAGTGGACTTGGGTTTTTTGATTTTGCGAAATACGGGCCCATTTGGATGTGGGTTGTCACATTTGGTATTAGAGCCATGTTTGTCAAATCTGGAAACGTTGAGTGAACTTATTTGTATTTTACCTAAAATTATATACATATTATATGCCAAATCCTATAATTCTGACTATAGAGTAGTTGTAAACATACTTTAAAAGGATGGACTAGTCGACTATGAGTCGGAACAACGAAAGAAGTTAACGATGTACACCTACTTGATTATCCCATGGGAAATTGGTCATATAGAAAGACGTTGACTTATGAAGAGCTTAAGTGTAGCATATGGAAGGTTCCTGAAGTTGGATGGTATGTGATTCCCTTGTTGGACCCCCGATAGCCAATGGTTGTAGATAGCCGCAAGATTGACGATCGGTGATTTACATTAGGTCTTGACAAGGGGAAAATAAGAGTCTGTATGTTGCAAATATCTAGAAGCAAGAATTGAGTAAGTTCCTAAAAGAAGGTGTGCAGTAATCTGTAACAACCCGTGATTGCGGTTACCAAATAATAAATTAAAAATGGGATTTTAATTTAATTGGAGCTATTAATGATTTTTTTATGTGACTAATTTGTTCAAAAGTTAGTTATTTTGAATAAATTAATATTTTGGGCCTACGTGTAAAATGGAGAATTTAATGGAAATTAATTAGGGTAAATGGAAATTTATAATATTGCAAAATTTTATATGTGTAAAATAGTGCAATATTTGAATTGGGAATTTAATTTACAATTAAATTGCAAAACGGTGATTTTGGGCAATTTTGACTAAAATGTGTTTTGGAATAAATAGGGATTAAATTGTAAGTTGGAAAATAGTGTGATGTAAAATTTTACAACTATAGCTAAATTATTTTGGTAACATATTTTAAAATTTTATGGGTAAATAATGTGTAGTTTGTACTTAGAGAAATTAGCTAACTTGAGATATGGAACATATTCCAAGTCCTAATGGGTATTAGGCCCACTAACCCACTTCCATTAGCCTATAAACCATCTTTTACCCATTTGTTTCAGCCAACATCTCAAACTCCTAACCCTCATTCATTCCAACCCTAATCAAACTCCTAAAACCCTAACCCTAAAAATGGCCTCCATGCTTAGGAAAGCTCCATCCTCTCTTATATTGGCTTAAGCTAGTTAAAGTAAGGGAAGGTAATGCAAAAACCCTCTAGTAATCCATTTCTAACTCTCTTTAATTTCTGGAAATCATGTTGTAACTCTTGGTTTTATGTGTTTTGGTATTTTTCTAGCTCCTTGATCACCATCTCTTAGCTTTGGTTAGTGCCATATAGGTGTTTGTTCTTTTGCTTGAGAGGAATACTAGGTAAACCATCTCCTAATCTATGTATAAGCATCTCTTAATTTCTGAAATTATTTTATAATCCTCTTTTTTTTGTGCATTTAGATTGTAAAACTCTTTGATCTTCTTTTCATTGCTTGGGAAAGAGGTAATATATGCTAGCTGAAATTATAATTAGTTTATTGTTGTTAGTAAATCGGAATTAAGATTTTCTTGATGTTCTGGAAAGCTTATTCTGTAGGCTATAACTTTTATGTTTTGAGCTTTACCTAATTTTGTGGTTTGAATGGTCGAAATCACGTTTGTTTGTCTCTGAACTGACAACAAACTACAGGGTTGATAAAATAAAAACCTGAAATTGATTTGGCCATAAGTTACTAGTTTCTTATCCAAATCTAATAATTTTGGATGTTATGGAAAGCATAGATTTAGCGCTAAAACTTTCATGTTTTGAGTTTCATGAAATTTCGAAGTTAATTGAGTCAAAACCGTGCATTCTTACTACTGTCCCGAGAGCACATTGACAGTGATATAGAATTTAAATGTGAGAATTGTTTTAGTCATAAAATTTTCATCCCCGATCGGAATTTGACGATCTTGGTCATTCCAGAAAGCTTAGAAACTAAGCTACAACTTTTATTTTATTCATTTTGTCAGAATTGGAAGTTTACTATGCCAAAATTGTGGTTTTTCATCTCTGGTCTGTTAGTGCACAACTATAGGCCTTAAGTCTCTTTTCTTCTGTTGTTTTAAGTACAGAACCCCGACTTTGCGACGCCATCCCGGGCTCGTCCTTTGTCGGATTTTATCGATTTCGGTCTCAATGGAAAGCTGGAGTTCCGAACTCTATCTCTATAAAGTTTTATTAGTATCCGAGTTCATTTGACTCTTCGAAATTGCTGTCGAAGAGGGACCCGGATCTCAGCCTAAAACAGTGTATTCACTGTTTCCGTGTCCGACTTTGGAGCGTCGCTGCGACTTCGTTTCAAGTCGGAATCGAGTAATTCTTTTTGCGTTCTGAAGTAGGAATGTCAGACTACGTTCCTACCTATTTTCATGCCATTTGGATTCAGTTTGCTGGTCCGAATAATTTTCCGAACTTGGGTTCGCGTCAGTTTTGGACTATTTTCCAACACTTGGAATATTTTCAGTGATTTTCTGGTTTTATCGATTTCTTTGAGATTTGTCTCTGGATTTCGTACACGGGTTTTATAAATTATTTTCCAAGGATTTTTCACTCCTAAATGGCTTTCGAAATTATTATATAATATTATTTTTAATTAGTAAACTATTTACTCCATAATAGGAGAGTTTTCAAAAGCCGTTTTAAAGTGTTCTCAAAATCAATTATAAATCCGTTTTGAACCATTATTTTCTATAATAAAAATCTCACACTCACTTTTTTAGCACGTCGAGCGAAGTGGAAAGGTGCTTAAACGGTTAGGAAATCTCCGGCCTATGGAACCGTGTGTATTTTCTTTTCGGTTAATCCCCGACCTATTCGATTGATCGTTTTGACCTTAGGGTCTAGTTTACCGATGATACGAGGTGGACTTTTTATGGTTTGGAGTGTGAGCTTGCTATTGGTTAGTAAACCGTTTAGTGCGAACGTGGGGTATGGGACTCATTGTTAACACTTTATGGGTTCCTCTCTAAGAAGTTTGTGACACATTAGCCTCTGGGCAGCCAGTACTGGACCTCTGGGTCACCACGCCTCTGGGCAACCGTCTCTCGACACCTGTTCTATGGAGCAGTTTCTTTTTCGGCATGTGCCTCTGGGCCTTTATCCTTCTGGGAAGGATCTTGCCGTCTCGCGCGTTCCGCATCTGTGCGAGTGATCGATCACAACTCTACAGTACTTGGCAATAACGACTCTGGTCGGTGCACGTGTTATACTTGTATTATTTGATGATTTTTATATCCATTCGAGTACTGCCATTTGGTGTTGGTTCTATGGAACCATACGATGTAAGTGCGATTACCTTGTGGATCCACAGTGTCTCTGGACACTGCTTTTCAATGTTTGATTTCATTGACTTTTCAGTATATCCCCATTGCTCTTTGGAGCATCGATCTTTGCTTGGGCATTGATTATAGACTCTGGTCACTCTTGGGATTATTGCCTATGGGCAACTTTATATAGCTTTGGCTACGCCGATGATATGAGGCGATTTTATTTATTTAATACTTTGGTGCTGATATTCTCTTTGGAGATTTTTACTGTTGATTGATGATTAGGGACCGTCATTATATTCATGTGGTCCTAAATACTCTTCTCTTAGGAAAAGTACTGTTTTATTTATGTACCGCATTATTATATATCTCAGTTATTACTGATTGTTTAGCTAGTCTGACCCGAGTGTTTTCGCTCGGGTCAGACCGAGTTGTTTCAGGTTAGGTCTCTGGACTTAGCTTCTGTGCTTCCGCTTGGACATTATCTGCTATGCTGATAGATAGCACTTTTATTTGTCCACTATTCCGCTACTCTGTTATTATTAAAACTTTGATATGTACATATTTTTGACTCACATGTGTGGGCAGTGGCTTTGTACCCACTTATAGTATTTGGATCTGTATTGACGATGTATTGTTCTAAGACTCTGTGCTGTTATGTGATATTGTTCTGTGATGCTATTTCATTATGTTATTATGCTTTGTTCTGATAGATCTTTAGCCATTTGTAATTTCGTTATAAGTATTTATCGAATATGTCGAACCACCTGATTGAGAAAATTTTAAATAGATTCCACCTTTCGACGTATTCGGTAGATAGTTATAGCATAATTACATTTGGTCGCTTCCATTATACTCTATTCTCCGCATTAGCAGACGGAATCACCTCCGTGATTCTCCCTGCTAATGAGGGTCTTGGGGTGGGGCGTTATAGCTTGGTATCAGAGCCAAGGTTCAGAATTAAGCATAACAAACACAGAACAGACACGTAGTACAATATGTTATAATACGATCCAAATTGAACATATCCACCTTTAGATAAATAAGTTAGGAATATGTGTAGGAATCTATTATATTCCATAATATTCCTTAATGAATTATCTATCTTTGAATCGTGCTTAACTAAATCTATCGATCATATGTTTAAAGAGTGTCCCAAGCCTCTTTTCTGCCGCTATTGTAAGAAGGAGGGTCGTCGTTATTCCACTTGTCTTACTAAACCTCCTAGATCTGGCAAGCTTAATGCTACCAAGGCTCCTAAATCTTCAGCTCAGCCTCGAGGTACGCATCCTTCCGTTCTCGAAGGTTCTATTTTATTTCATGGTAGATCTTATAGAGTTCTCTTTGATACGGGTGCCTCTCACTCATTCGTATCAAAGGAACTAGCTGATACTTTATCTTTGGATGTTACTTGTTTGGTTTCTTCACTAAGGATTGTGAATCCCATCGGCGGATCCACGACCCTTAGCTTGCTTTGTGAGGATATAGATATTGATCTTTGTGGCTTTACTTTCCATGCAAATCTCCACGTTATGGAGTATTTGGGCTTTGACATGATTCTTGGCATGGATTGGCTCGTTCAGCACGACGCCAAAATTATTTGTTCGGAGCGGATATTATTCATTCATCACCCTGACTCGTCCTCTCTGTTGGCTATTGTTCTTCAAGATGTTGGGCTTTCTGATGTAACTTTATTTTCTCTAGATTCACGAGATGATGAGGTAGACATATCTCGTATTCCTGTTGTTCGGGATTTCCCCGATATATTCGAGCCAGTATCAGGCCTGCCGCCAAAGCGGGCCATTGAGTTCCGCTTCGATCTCATTCCAGGCTCCCACCCAGGTGGGCGTCCTCCCACGAGGATGTCTACTAAAGAGAATGAGGAACTCAGGAAGCAGTTAGTAGAGCTTGAGGCGAAGCAGTTCATTCGGTCCAGTTCTTCGCCATGGGGTGCTGCTGTGGTCTTCGTTAAGAAGCCCGATGGCTCTCTTAGGCTTTGCATTGACTATCGCAAGCTTAATGTGTTGACCATCAGAAATCGTTATCCATTGCCATGGATAGACGATATGTTTGATCAGTTGAGCGGTGCGAAGGTCTTTTCCAAGCTCGACCTTGCCACCGGATTTCATCAGCTCCGAGTTGCGGAAGATAGCATTCCTCTTACTGCTTTCCGCACTCGTTATGGTTCTTTTGAGTGGTTGGTCATGCCATTCGGCTTGACGAACGCACCGGCTTTCTTCGTCGATCTCATGAATCGAGTATTCCGGGAATACATCGATAGATTCGTTCTGGTTTTCATCGACGATATTCTTATTTATTCTAGATCCGAGGCAGAGCATGCTCATCATTTGCGGATCGTCTTGGATACTCTTCGTCAGCATCAGCTTAAGGCTACGCTCTCCAAGTGCCATTTTTGGGAGAGCAAGGTCAAGTTCTTGGGCCATATTGTATCATCTGAGGGTATTTCTGTCGATCCTGCCAAGATCAAGCTATTCAGAATTGGAAGCAGCCCGAGAACGTTCATGATATTCGCAGCTTCCTTGGGCTGGCAGGTTATTACCGTCGGTTTATCAAGGATTTTTCTCGAGTTGCACTTTCCCTTACGACGCTGACTCGTAAGGGTGTTCGCTTTATTTGGTCTGATAAGTGTGAAGCTTCCTTTCAGCGACTGAAGGAACTTCTCACTCATGCTCCTATTCTAGTGGTTCCAGAGAGTAACCATGATCTTGTTGTTTACACCGATGCTTGTGGTAGCGGGCTCGGTGTTGTGCTTATGCAGAAGGATCGGGTAGTTGCTTATGCTTCCAAGCAACTGCGTCCGAATGAGGTTCGCTATCCTACTCATGATCTTGAGTTAGCAGCTATCGTCTTTGCCTTGAAGACGTGGCGTCACTTTCTATTAGGTGAACGCTTCATTCTTTGCACCGATCACAAGTCGCTGAAGTATCTATTCAGTCAGAGGGATCTCAATATGAGGCAGCAGCGATGGCTTGAGTTTCTCACCTCATATGATTTAGATATTCAGTATACCCCTGGCAAGGGTAATCGTGTTGCAGATGCGCTCAGTCGCAAACACTCGACAGTTGTTTCTATGATGATTGCCGAGTGGGATATTCTTGAGACTCTTTCTATGTGTGATATTCGAAATCGAGCTCCGTCTTCTGATCCTCAGATCTTGCTATTCAGCTTGGAAGCTCGACCTATTCTATTGGATTGCATTGCCCATGCTCAACGGCAGGATCCAGACTTGTTGCGATATATTCATCTCCTTGAGTCGGGATCCAGTGATGAGACATTGCTGGATTATTCTATTGATTCTCATCGGTGTCTTCGTAGGAAGAACCGTATTTTGGTACCATCTGATTTATCACTTAGGCATGACATTTTGGACGAGTGTCATCGCACTAAGTACACCATCCATCCCGGCTCGAGTAAGATGTATGCCGACATGTGTCGCCTATTTTATTGGGAGGGCATGAAGAGTGATGTTGCAAGTTATGTAAGCCGTTGCATGACTTGTCAACAGATCAAAGCTGAGCATCAGCGTCCATCTGGTCTTCTTCAGCCACTAGAGATTCCAGTGTGGAAGTGGGATCAGATATCCATGGATTTTATTGACGGTCTGCCTCGATCGAGGTCAGGCCATACTTCTATTTGGGTCATAGTCGATTGCTTGACCAAATCAGCTCATTTCATTCCTATTAAGTCCACTCGGACTGCACCTCAGTTGGCCAAGCTCTATGTGAAGGAAGTCGTACGACTTCATGGCATTCCTAGCTCTATCGTGTGTGATCGAGACACCATTTTCACTAGTCACTTCTGGAAGTGCCTACAGTCAGCTTTGGGCACAAAGCTGAATCTCTCTACTGCTTATCACCCTCAGACTGACGGTCAGACTGAGAGGGTGAATCATGTTTTGGAGGATCTTTTGCGCTGTTGTATTCTGGATTTCGGGGATAGTTGGGAGGATCATTTACCTCTTGTAGATTTCTCCTACAACAACAGCTATCAGTCTAGTATTGGCATGACACCTTTCGAGGCTCTATACGGAAGGACATGTCGCTCTCCTGCTTGTTGGTTAGAATCTGGCGAGAAGCTCATTCTTGGTCCAGATTCAGTTCGGGAATCTTCTGAAAAGATTGTTCTTATCCGTCAGAGAATGAAAGAGGCACATGACCGCCAGAAATCCTACGCGGACAACCGTAGGAAGCCTCTTGAGTTCTCCATTGGTGATTTTGTCTTCAGTCGGATTTCTCCCATAAAGGGGTTGTGCGTTTCAGCTCTACAGGGAAATTGGCTCCTCGCTATGTTGGACCATTTCCTATCACGGAACGCATCGGCCCCGTTGCTTATCGTGTGGCTCTACCTGCTCATTTTTCCGGAATGCATGACGTGTTCCATGTTTCTAAGCTTCGCAAGTGTGTTCGCGATCCTGATTCTGTTATTGATCCACTTATTATACCGGATTTAGAGATTTCTCCTGATTTATCTATTGAGCAGCAACCTCTTCGTGTGCTTGATTCGGAGGTTAGACGCATTCGAAACAAAGAGGTCCCGCTCGTGAAGATTCAATGGTCGTCTAATCCTAAGGACTGCACTTGGAAGACTAGAGAGTTTATCGAGCGTACTTATCCCGGTTTTCTATCTTCATCTGTTGTTGGTGAGTATTTTTACTTCACCTTCGTTTGATTTATTTTGAGGATTAGAAGTTATAGATAACTTCCATGATAGGGAATTGCGGGGATGCAATTTTCTTAAGGGGGGGAGTCTGTAACAACCCGTGATTACGGTCCAAATAATAAATTAAAATTGGGATTTTAATTTAATTGGAGCTATTAATGATTTTTTTATGTGACTAATTTGTTCAAAAGTTAGTTATTTTGAATAAATTAATATTTTGGGCCTACGTGTAAAATGGAGAATTTAATGGAAATTAATTAGGATAAATGGAAATTTATAATATTGCAAAATTTTATATGTGTAAAATAGTGCAATATTTGAATTGGGAATTTAATTTACAATTAAATTGCAAAACGGTGATTTTGGGCAATTTTGACTAAAATGTGTTTTGGAATAAATAGGGGTTAAATTGTAAGTTGGAAAATAGTGTGATGTTAAATTTTATAACTATAGCTAAATTATTTTGGTAACATATTTTAAAATTTTATGGGTAAATAATGTGTAGTTTGTACTTAGAGAAATTAGCTAACTTGAGATATGGAACATATTCCAAGTCCTAATGGGTATTAGGCCCACTAACCCACTTCCATTAGCCTATAAACCATCTTTTACCCATTTGTTTCAGCCAACAACTCAAACTCCTAACCCTCATTCATTCCAACCCTAATCAAATTCCTAAAACCCTAAACCTAAAAATGGCCTCCATGCTTAGGAAAGCTTCATCCTCTCTTATATTGGCTTAAGCTAGTTAAAGTAAGGGAAGGTAATGCAAAAACCCTCTTGTAATCCATTTCTAACTCTCTTTAATTTCTGGAAATCATGTTGTAACTCTTGGTTTTATGTGTTTTGGTATTTTTCTAGCTCCTTGATCATCATCTCTTAGCTTTGGTTAGTGCCATATAGGTGTTTGTTCTTTTGCTTGAGAGGAACACTAGGTAAACCCTCTCCTAATCTATGTATAAGCATCTCTTAATTTCTGAAATTATTTTATAATCCTCTTTTTTTTGTGCATTTAGATTGTAAAACTCTTTGATCTTCTTTTCATTGCTTTGGAAAGAGGTAATATATGCTAGCTGAAATTATAATTAGTTTATTGCTGTTAGTAAATTAGGCATATCTCATTCATCTTAAATCGGAATTAAGATTTTCTTGATATTCTGGAAATCTTATTCTGTAGGCTACAACTTTTATTTTTTGAGCTTTACCTAATTTTGTGGTTTGAATGGTCGAAATCACGTTTTTTTGTCGCTGACCTGACAACAAACTACAGGGTTGATAAAATAAAACCCTGAAATTGATTTGGCCATAAGTTACTCATTTTTTATCCAAATCTAATAATTTTGGATGTTATGGAAAGCTTAGATTTAGGGCTAAAACTTTCATGTTTTGAGTTTCATGAAATTTCGAAGGTAATTGAGCAAAACCGTGCATTCTTACTACTGTCTTGAGAGCACATTGACAGTGATATAGAATTTAAATGTGAGAATTGTTTTAGTCATAAAATTTTCATCCCCGATCGGAATTTGACGATCTTGGTCATTCCGGAAAGCTTAAAAACTAAGCTACAATTTTATTTTATTCATTTTAACAGAATTGGAAGTTTACTATGCCAAAATTGTGGTTTTTCATCTCTGGTCTGTTAGTGCACAACTATAGGCCTTAGTCTCTTTTCTTCCGTTGTTTTCAGTACAGAACCCCGACTTTGCGACGCCATCCCGGGCTCGTCCTTTGTCGGATTTTATCGATTTCGGTCTTGATGGAAAGCTGGAGTTCCAAACTCCATCTCTAGAAGTTTTATTAGTATCCGAGTTCATTTGACTCTTCGAAATTGCTGTCGAAGAGGGACCCGGATCTCAGCCTGAAAAAGTGTATTCACTGTTTCCGGGTCCGACTTTGGAGCGTCGCTGCGACTTCGTTTCAAGTCGTAATCGAGTAATTCTTTTTACGTTCTGAAGTAGGAATGTCGGACTACGTTCCTACCTATTTTCATGCCATTCGAATTCAGTTTGCTAGTCCGAATTATTTTCTGAAGTTGGGTTTGCGTCAGTTTTGGACTATTTTCCAACACTTAGAATATTTTCAATGATTTTCTGGTTTTATCGATTTCTTTGAGATTTGTCTCTGGATTTCGTACACGGGTTTTATAAATTATTTTCCAAGGATTTTCACTCCTAAATGGCTTTCGAAATTATTATATAATATTATTTTTAATTAGTAAACTATTTACTCCATAATAGGAGAGTTTTCAAAAGCCGTTTTAAAGTGTTCTCAAAATCAATTATAAATTCGTTTTGAACCATTATTTTCTATAATAAAAATCTCACACTCACTTTTTTAGCACGTCGAGCGAAGTGGAAAGGTGCTTAAACGGTTAGGAAATCTCCGGCCTATGGAATCGTGTGTATTTTCTTTCCGGTTAATCCCCGACCTATTCGATTGATCGTTTTGAATTTTGGGTCTAGTTTACCGATGATACGAGGTGGACTTTTTATGGTTTGGAGTGTGAGCTTGCTATTGGTTAGTAAACCGTTTAGTGCGAACGTGGGGTATGGGACACATTGTTAACACTTTACGGGTTCCTCTCCAAGAAGTTTGTGACACATTAGCCTCTGGGCAGCCAGTACTGGACCTCTGGGTCACCACGCCTCTGGGCAACCGTCTCTCGACACCTGTTCTATGGAGCAGTTTCTTTTTCGGCATGTGCCTCTGGGCCTTTATCCTTCTGGGAAGGATCTCGCCGTCTTCCACGTTCCGCATCTGTGCGGGTGATCGATTACAACTCTACAGTACTTGGCAATAACGACTCCGGTCGGTGCACGTGCTATACTTGTATTATCTGATGATTTTTATATCCATTCGAGTACCGCCATTTGGTGTTGGTTCTATGGAACCATACGATGTAAGTGCGATTACCTTGTGGATCCACAGTGTCTCTGGACACTGCTTTTCAGTGTTTGATTTCATTGACTTTTCAGTATATCCCCATTGCTCTTGGAGCATCGATCTTTGCTTGGGCATTGATTACAGACTCTGGTCACTCTTGGGATTATTGCCTATGGGCAACTTTATATAGCTTTGGCTACGCCGATGATATGAGGCGATTTTATTTATTCAACACTTTGGTGCTGATATTCTCTTTGGAGATTTTACTGTTGATTGATGATTAGGGACCGTCATTATATTCATGTGGTCCTAAATACTCTTCTCTTAGGAAAAGTACTATTTTATTTATGTACCGCATTATTATATATCTCAGTTATTACTGATTGTTTAGCTAGCCTGACTCGAGTGTTTTCGCTCGGGTCAGACCGAGTTGTTTCAGGTTAGGTCTCTGGACTTAGCTTATGTGCTTCCGCTTGGACATTATCTGCTATGCTGATAGATAGCACTTTTATTTGTCCACTATTCCGCTACTCTATTATTATTCAGACTTTGATATGTACATATTTTTGACTCACATGTGTGGGCAGTGGCTTTGTACCCACTTATAGTATTTGGATCTGTATTGACGATGTATTGTTCTGAGACTCTGTGCTGTTATGTGATACTGTTCTGTGATGCTATTTCATTATGTTATTATGCTTTGTTCTGATAGATCTTTAGCCATTTGTAATTTCGTTATAAGTATTTATCGAATATGTCGAACCACTTGATTGAGAAAAATTTAAATAGATTCCACCTTTCGACGTATTCGGTAGATAGTTATAGCATAATTACATTTGGTCACTTCCATTATACTCTATTCTCCGCATTTGCAGACGGAATCACCTCCGTGATTCTCTTTGCTAATGAGGGTCTTGGAGTGGGGCGTTACATAATCACTCCAAGATGAGATCCAGATTTTTAACATTTTGGAAGAAGATAAGTCAGCAAGTAAGTTGTAAATGAGAAAAGTCCAATAGAAGAGACAAGTAAAACCACTTTGAGTCCGACCCCACGTAAAATAATTTAATGTAAAAAGATTTGGGAAAAAAATATAAATAATATATTGGAAATGATTTCAAGGGACTATTTAAAAGTTTGAAAAAGAAATGGTATTTGAAATGATTTTCAAAGGATCAATCTAAAAGTGGAGATACACTATTTTAAAAAGTAAGTAAACATTAAATTTTCAAAGAAAATAATAAAATACCAATAAAAAGTTCTATTAAAAATAAAAAGTTACGGTAGAATTTAAAATGATTCAAATTGAAAATTTCAACAAATGAGTTTTAATAAAAAGTTAATTCCTTTAAAAAACTAGTATATCGTATATTGCCCGTTGACTTTTCCAAGATGGAAAATTTTTAAGTTGTGAAGTTCGGTTTAGGATGGACAATAGAAAGTGGTACAAGTTTGAAATGAGGTAAATAATACAGAAAGAAGATTAGAATCCAAAATTAAAGCGGTAGACGAATGCACTACAATGGTTAACACAAGAAGACAGTAAATTGGGAGGAAAGCTATATAAATAGAAGAAATTTAAATAAGGGCAGTTTATGTAAAGGAAAGTTGAATAGTGGTAACGATATGAAATATAAACAGGAATAATATTAGGAATTGGTATAAAATAATGTTAGTAATTAGAAAAAAGGGTTAAGAGATCATATTAAAATAATGTTACCGATCTAATTAAAAGTGACATAAAAAATTAAGGCAAAACAAAAAAATGGATATTTTCCATAGTTCTGTGCATTGATTGCACGTATCTAAAAAACGAAGTCCTCCTCACATGTTATTAGAGAATCCACCAAGGATTGGAAGTGGAGATAGAATGAGTAATAGGAAAATAAAAGGATTGAAATGTCCTTGTCTACTTCATTTTTTATTGTTTAAAATTTTAAAAGATGTTTTAAGAACATTGTAAAGCATATTTTTGGAGAAATGGTTTGGTGTAACAATTGAATTTTTAAAAGAAAAACTTATAACAATTGAGTTTTTAAAAGCAAAACTTAATAAATGATTTATGTTAAAAATCATAATTTTAAGAAGTAAAAATTCTTGTTGTTGAAAACGGATTTAAAAGAAAAAACTATTTGAATGACCATTCATGTGATAAAACTTGACTCTTATTTGAAAAACGGAAAGAATCTTTTAAAATTTTAATTGCTAATATTTACTTTCAAACTTAATAAATAAACTTAATCGATAAATTTTAAAAGTTAGGAGACCAAGTTGTTTTTGAATTTAATAGAAAGTTTTAAAGTTTGTACTTTTAAAGATGAAAGTTTTAGAATTAAGTACTTCACAATTGTGAAGTTTTTACTTTTTTTGAAAAAATATTTGTGAAAACCAAACCAAAATTTTATAATGGAGTAGATAGGATGACTACTTAGGTAACAAGGGGTAAAAGATAATGCTATGAAGAATATAGCGATGATTGCTCATAGAATAGCAATAAGGAATCCCTTAAGAGTGTAAGGGATAATGGTATAAACCTAGGGATATTTTGTAACACATGTATGAAAGACAAAAGAAGAAATCACGAATTTATGACAAATGGTATCAAAGTACACTTCTGCGAGTTCTAGAGTATATTCATATGAAACATCAAGACAGAGGAAGTAAATACCAAAAATTTGAGAATACTATTGAGCTGGTTTAAAGGAAGATAGTAATAAAAGGTCATCCATTAAATATGAAGTCGAAAGCCAGCCAACGAAGATGTAATATGGATAAAAACTGCATTTTTGCTTATTAAAGAAAATACTTTTCACCTACCATCAATATTTGTCTCAATCTTATTGGTTTAGAAAACTTTATCAATTTCCTTTTTTAGAATTTGCTATCGAAATCAAATTTGGATTTGAAATGACTCAACACTTAAGCCCTTCTCCTTAATAAAATATTTATGTCCTCTAACTTAAATAATTTATTATCCATAGTAATATACTTAGGAAAAATCCCCAAAATCACCATAATTCACATTAAATATGTTTTCTAACATACATAAATTTCAGACCCGAAATGTTATTTAATTCCCTTAAATAATTTAAACCCAAAATTCATTACTTTCTCTCTTAGAAATTCATGATAAATCCATAATTACATGGGAAATTATAAAACTTGAAACCCACTTCTATAATAACATTTTTGACCATATATAAAAAACGCAACACTTTTGGATGTCATGTGATAAGTTTTCCAATCTATAACCTATCATAAAATTCTATTAAATTACATAACTCATCAAGAAGCGCATATATCCATTTAATCTATAAAAACATATCGCCATTCATCAAATCATATGGTTTTAAACCTCAAACAAGAATTAAAACATTTAATATGACTTATATGAGATGGTTTAGATCATAATTCACCTTTTTTGGATAAGGAACTTGAGATTTGTTCTTGATTTAATCTTCCTAGCTTGAATCTTTAGACTCTAAATGATTTTTGAGCTCCTCTTCACCTAGGGTTATTGCCGGCCTTATTTTTCCTTTGGCTTATGTATTTTGTTTATGAAAATATGAATGAGAACGAGGTTAGGGGTTTAGGGGTTATGGTATACGGCTATTCTCATTTTGCCTTTGCCTTATTCTCTTAAGTTTCTAATTTAGAAATCACATTTATAATTTCATTAGTTAAGGCATGACCCTAATTATTTTCCAAATATCAATCACCATATCACTCTAACCGCTATATTATTCTATTTAATTTACCTAACTAAATCTCTGAATATGATTATTTAAAATAAGGGGTGTTACAGGCTCCCCTTCTTAAAGAATTTCATCCTCGAAATTCAGCAAGGACTAAATACTAAGCATAGCAATCATCTGTAACATACCATACTGGCCTACCTGACTAGCAAACTTGTGAGAAATGCGGATTAAGGATCTTAAGGCTAGAATTAACACTAGAAGGGGGGTGAATAGTGTTTTAAGAAATTTGTTAATCTTTTTGAGTTTATCTTAATTTGTTAACAATGTATGCACTAATCAGACACAGATATGAACACAGAATCAAACACAGATGCAAATATAAAGTAAAAGCAGTAAAGGAAAGAACACACCGGATTTTATACTGGTTCGGAGTTACCCTACATCCAGTCCCGCAACACAAGTACGGATTTCTTTTCAAAAGCAATTCTTACAAATACAACCCTCGGTTTCAAGGCTACGAGGTACACCCTCCAGAATCACAATCCTCTGGGTAGATGTAACAAACCGGGATTTTGTAAATTTTGTTTATCGATAAAATAACGATTGAATCGTCGTTAAGTGCAGTTTTAAATCGTATTGAAATATTTTTGGTTGTAAATTCTTTAAAATGTTAAGTAAAATGGGTAAAATGTTATTGGGCTTTAATTATCCACTTGTTGTTGCCGTGATAACCTTACATACCCATTCCTCTTCTTATGGAAGAGAAAAAGAAACCCGACCCATTCATTTTCGACTTCAACCCAAACCAAATGGAAAGAGAAATGATGGCGGGTTTGAAAATTCTCGTGTTCGTTCCTCCCTCTGTTCGAAGCTAGGGCTTCTAGCAAACAAGAAGTGATGGCGGCCTCGTCCTCAACTTCGTTCCTCTTCAAATGAGGGCATCGAAGAAGTCGAAGATAGGGGCGACTTACTTCGTTCGTTTCCTTTTGTCTCCGCTCGATCCCTCGAAGACCACGGCTTCGCCTCTGAAGTATGCGATCGTTGGGTGTGTTCTTCGACAAAGCTAGTTTCAGCTGCTTCGGTTCCATTTGCAAAGGTGAGTGATATTTATCGCTCACATCTAATTCAAGTAATTGATGATTTCTGATATGATTTTGATTTGGTTCGACTCCGTTTCGACATTGACTTTGAACTGTTCGCTTTCCTTGGAAATTGTTGTTTTGAATTCCCTGGCCTTCGAATTGATTCATTTGATCTTCGGCCATCTATCTCTGTGAAACCCACTGCTGAGTATTTTAAAACCCCTTACCTGAATACGGCCTGGTTTGCAATTGAATTCGTTGGTGTTAACTGACTTTTGATTTAGACCGTGTTCAATTTTGTTGTTATGTCGATTTGGATCGTTCGTAGTCTTGAGTATCATTGTTTCGATTTTGGTTAGATGATATTAGTGATGTTCGTAACCCCTATAACCTTGATTGTAGTTGACCTTGTCCACTTGAACTGATTAGATTGGTATTCTTGAGTCTGCATTGCAGTCTAATTCCTTGATATTGCGAGTAGCATTGGGTTGGTCATGCAGTTGAGTTGAGTCCTGATAACAGAGACTTGACCTCTGTATTTGGTTAATGATTTTGGTCATTGATACTTTATCCCCTGTATTGGTTTGCGACCATGATTACTTCATCACTGGGACTGTTACACATGGAATCCTTGCTGTGAATAGCATAGAATAATTGTTGCATTTACCTTGAGAAGTGCATTAGGACCACATTCCAGTTTTCACTATGGTTCATGATCAGTTATCCTTTCTGGGTTTGAAATTATTATGTATCATGATGATAGTTTTGTCTCAGCTATTCTGTTGCTAAACCGTATGTGTTGTATTCATTTTCGTGCCAAGATATGCTGTTATTCCGATTTTGTTTAGATGCAGACTTCGATCTCTGTATCCATTAATTTCCATGTGGTGATGATTTCAATTTGAATTCAGTTATGCCTTGTTCACATGATTTGGTCGATGTTGATTTCCTTTGTATGACCACGGCTTGACTTGGTAAAATTTCTTGATGTACTACGACTTTGCTTCGTCATGCCTGACGTATTGCATTTCTGTTGAATTTCATTCTGGTTGCATGGCATATTGTCACTGCCCATTTGTGTTGATCTCGGCTTGTACCTTAATTTGCTTAGGGCCATTAACTGTTGGTCTCGGCCTTGATTTTAAAATGTGAAACTGCTTCTGACTTTCGTAGTTTCATAATTCATGACTTTGTGTCGGCATATATTTTATATTACTCTGGTGGCTTCATTTATATCACTTGAGAATGTTATGTAGTTGGCTTCACTGTAATATGCCTTCAACTTGATGGCACTGTGCCTTAGCCTTGCTTGTGCAGCACCATACATCAGTTGCACCCATTGGGTTGTTGACATCACTTGCTTGACCCTTTCATTCTGCTATTGGTTGGTCAACACTTGCTGTTGTAGTTTTAGCTGCAATCTTAGTTTGAATATCGAGTTGTACTCATATATGTTGCTTGGTTGTTCTGCAACTCCTTGCAGCCACCCCTGTTTTCATGTTAGTCCCCATGCTTGAACTTTGATTGGTTGAAGCTCTGTTGCCTGGTTCACCTCAGTTGATTACATTGGAGACTGACACTGCTCAGTTGCTTATATCGACCCTATTTCTTTGTTGCACTGTTTTCTGTCATTTTTGTTGATGCCTTTGTAGTCTGTTCCAGTCATCACTTCACTGCCTTTATGTCATTCGAGTTGCATACTTCATGTTCATATGCATTTTTAGTTGAAACGTATATTATCCTTTCAATGTTGCCGATGTTTCATTGTTACTGGCCTGTGTTCGGTTGTTTGCTGGGCCTTGCTATGCCGCCTTGTCTTTGGTATACTGCCCAGTTCATAATGTTGGCATCGATTTGTGTTATCCCTATCGTGTTTACACTTCTTGTCGCACACCCGTGCATTCCAAAGTATATACAGTGTTGTTCTTTGTATAGGTGCGTTTGATATATCTCGCAGTTGTATTCACTTAAGTTCGTTATAACTTGGTCATCATTTTATGTTGTCTGCACTTGAACAGAGCCTTGTGCGTGTTCACTTTAGCTGCACTTGGGTCACTTGTGTCCAGGTCCTTGACTTGAATAAGTTGCATTCACTATAGCATGGCCATCCAGCCTTTTCATAGGTTCTCTGTCTAGTCTCTGACCATCTCTGTGTTACCTGATTTCGACTTTTGGTTATTACTGCGGTATGATTATGATGTTAATACTGTCCAGTACAGTACTATATTTATGTTTGCAATTTGTTCATTCGGGTTTTGAGGCTGTCTGCACGTAGTGCAATGTAGTCATTTGTGTTATCACACTTGAGTTGAATCCGATTTCGGGGTTTGACCTTGTGATCATTTGTGATTTCTCTGAGCTTTTGTGTACCTCCTGCGATAGTGGCGAGGCAGTACACGCGTGCGTGTACTGCAGCCCTATCAGATTTGACAGTTTTAAATTGATTTAGTCGATTTGATAAATTGTTTATTTATCTCTGTTGATGATTTAAATCTGCTGATTTTGTTAAACACTGTTAAGTGTTATATTGACCGTTATCCGGTTTCTTTGTTTAAAGAATCGGATAGACGGGAATTTTTGTGATTGTCGTCTATTTAAATTATTACTGCCTATATGCACTAATAAACTGGTTTGAATTAGACTGACCTGGGTATTATTTTCTTTTGAATGTAATACTCGGGTCAGACCCGAGTTATTTCAGGTTGTAGATTTTCTTCTTTGAGTTGCTGTTCAGGATATGAAGACTCTTCACATCTTCTGAAGTTGTCAGTGTCATTTTGTAGTAGTCGTGTCATTGTATAGAACGATATGTATTCATGTATATTAGTCGATAATGTACTTGTATATATAACTTCTAGAGTCAGTAGTTGTAGTTGTATCATATGTATCGTGTCAACTATATTGTAACTGACATCGGTTATATATATATGAGATTTTTGTTAATCTGTGTTCCGCATTTATATTATCTGTGTTATTGTTATATCTAATGTCCTAAACTATTATGAACTATCGTAGTTTGTTTTATACTGATAATTGGATATGTCGATGGGAGTAAATAAATAATAGATGAAAAATAAAAAGTATATACCACTCCTACCGAGATAACCAATATTAGTGTAAGGCCAATTACGGATGGTCGCTCCTATCCAGCCTTATTCTTCGTAATAATAGACAGTATTTCTCTTAATACTCTTTGTTATTATGAGCATAGAGGTGGGGCGTCACAGTTGGTATCAGAGCTTGGGGTTTATGGACATAATATAAAACATAACTTGGATGGAACATATGTTACAACTATTGGTCGATGTTTTATCTGTGATTTGAGTCAAAACTAAAGTTTTGAAATCTAGATGTAAATTTTTAAATATCTTTATTTAAAAATAAAAGTGAAATTGTGTTCTGATGATTTGATTGATTTGTGTTCTGTTTATCAGAGTGCGCAGCGGAAACAGTGGAACTGTCTTCGCTAAGTACAACTGATAATCTTTTTGATTTAAAAATCAAAATACGAAATTGATATGAATTTCATTTGTTGTTTACATAGCTGTAATTATTTTATTTCTTTGAGAACTTCGAATCCGAATTGAGAATTCGAAGAAATTGCAGATATGTGATTTTTGTTGAAATTTCCGCTGGCTTTCTTTTGTACTAATCATCTATTGATTAGATTTTTGCTGTTTTAAATTATCTTCATTGAAGATACATTTGAATGATTCTTTGCTCATTTTATAATACGTGCAAAATTTGAATTGCACGTTACTGCATTTATTTTACGTGGAACCGATGCTAGGTTATGAAACGTATTTTGTTGCCGTTATTTTTATAACGGGATTTTTACACAAAAGCTAAAATTTTGAAGCACGGTGTTTTGTGGCATTTTGATGAATGAAAATTCTCTGATATTACATTTTGATGTAAATTGTTTTGATGTGATTTTGACGTTTTAAAATTACTGTCGCTTTGGCTTCAGTAACTGTCAAATTTTAAAAGTGGATTTTCAAGCGGTTATTCCGCAATGCTGTTGTGTGACCGTTTTTACGGTATTTTGAGAAGTACGATTTCCTTGCCGAAATTGTTACTGATTTGCTGCTTTAATCACGTGATTGGAAAATCGTTTTAAAAATGAAAATTGTTTTATAAATTTTTAACAGTTTGCGTTTTCAAAAGAATGAGAAAGCGACTTAAACGATTCAGCAAAATCGAGGATTATGACCCCTTTCTTTTACTGTTTCGCTTAACTCAGGACTTGTTCAGTTGAGAATGCGAATTGTTATTTTTACAAAATAAATAAAATTGTTTTCAAAAATTTTACAGTTTGCGATTTCAAAAGAATGAGGAAGCGATTTAAACGTTTCAGCAAAATCGAGGACTATGACCCCTTTCTTTTACTGATTCGCTTAATTCCGGACTTGTCCGTTTGAGAATGTAAAGTGTATTTTTACAAAATACACAATTTTGCACTTTCAAGGAAACGATGAAGTGATTTAAACGATTTAGCAAAAGTGCAAAGTATGGAACCACACTTTTACTATTTCGGTTAATTCCGGACTCGTTAATTGAAATATCTGTCGTTTTGATGATTTTGATGATTTTACACTTTCAAGGAAACGATGAAGAGAATTAAACAATTTAGTAAAACTCGTGGTTATGGGACATGTGCGTTTGCTATTTTGGTTAATTCCGGACTCGTTAATTGAAACATTTTGATGTTTTCGTGTGCTTTCGAGCCACTATGAGGACCTTCAGGTCATTTGTTGGACCTTCGGGTCATTTGTTGGGCTTTCGGGCCACTCTGCGGACCTTCGGGTCAAATACCAGTACTAGACCTTCGGGTCACTCTGCGGACCTTCGGGTCAATCTGATGGGCGCCAAAAATTATGTTGAGTACTTGGTAGGCTTCGGCCACTCTGAGATGCACGTGCGGCGAATTAAAAACTCGCCATCTGATGGGATCGATCCAAGCTTTTATGTTGATTTTCTAGTCTTCTTAATTGATTTCTAGATATTTGTTACTTCCAATTATCTGCAGGTAATTGGATATTTGTTGATATGAGTTCTGATTATCGTTTTTGATAATCAGATATTTGTTGTTTCTAATTATCGCTTGTGATAATTAGATATTTGTTGATATGAGTTCTGATTATCGTTTTTGATAATCAGATATTTGTTATTTCTAATTATCGCTTGTGATAATTAGATATTTGTTGATATGAGTTCTGATTATCGTTTTTGATAATCAGATATTTGTTGTTTCTAATTATCGCTTGTGATAATTAGATATTTGTTGATATGAGTTCTGATTATCGTTTTTGATAATCAGATATTTGTTGTTTCTAATTATCGCTTGTGATAATTAGATATTTGTTGATATGAGTTCTGATTATCGTTTTTGATAATCAGATAATTGTTGTTTCTAATTATCGCTTGTGATAATTAGATATTTGTTGATATGAGTTCTGATTATCGTTTTTGATAATCAGATATTTGTTGTTTCTAATTATCGCTTGTGATAATTAGATATTTGTTGATATGAGTTCTGATTATCGTTTTTGATAATCAGATATTTGTTGTTTCTAATTATCGCTTTTGATAATTAAATATTTGTTGATTTGAGAAATTTGATTATCGTTTTTGATAATCGAATATTTGTTGGTTTGAGAAATTTGATTATCGTTTGTGATAATCGAATATTTGTTGAATTTGAAATTTGATTATCGCTTGTGATAATCGAATATTTGTTGATTTGAGAAATTTGATTATCGTTTTTGATAATTGAATATTTGTTTTCTGACTATCGTTTGAGATAATCAGATATTTGATTTGTCTTCTGATTATCGTTTGAGATAAGTAAATATTTGAGATTTTTGAGATTTGAGCTTCGTCTTTTTCTCTGGCGATTCAGGTGAGTAATTTGATTTACTCACATTCAATTCGTGCTCTGTATGGGATTTCTGCTCTGTTTTTCCTTCTCTTTTAGTTGCTGGAACTCGATTGTTCTTGCTTTTGTTAGTCGTCTGATTTTGATCCCTGATTCCCACGATGTTGATTCTTTTGATATGAAGCAGTCGAACCTTTTGATTTCTTATCTAATACTTCCCCGCTGACACTTGCTTTTCTTATACATTCGACATTGCCATGCTCTTTTGGTTGTTACCTTTTATCCATTTATTCCCTATGATTGCGTGGACGCAATTTTTATAAGGAGGGGAGTCTGTAACAACCCGGGATTTTGTAAATTTTATTTATCGATAAAATAACGATTGAATCGTCGTTAAGTGCAGTTTTAAATTGTATTGAAATATTTTTGGTTGTAAATTCTTTAAAATGTTAAGTAAAATGGGTAAAATGTTATTGGGCTTTAATTATCCACTTGTTGTTGCCGTGATAACCTTACATACCCATTCCTCTTCTTATGGATGAGAAAAAGAAACCCGACCCATTCATTTTTCACTTCAACCCTAAACAAATGGAAAGAGAAATGATGGCGGCTTTGAAAATTCTCGTGTTCGTTCCTCCCTCTGTTCGAAGCTAGGGCTTCTAGCAAACAAGAAGTGATGGCGGCCTCGTCCTCAACTTCGTTCCTCTTCAAATGAGGGCATCGAAGAAGTCGAAGATAGGGGCGACTTACTTCGTTCGTTTCCTTTTGTCTCCGCTCGATCCCTCGAAGACCACGGCTTCGCCTCTGAAGTATGCGATCGTTGGGTGTGTTCTTCGACAAAGCTAGTTTCAGCTGCTTCGGTTCCATTTGCAAAGGTGAGTGATATTTATCGCTCACATCTAATTCAAGTAATTGATGATTTCTGATATGATTTTGATTTGGTTCGACTCCGTTTCGACATTGACTTTGAACTGTTCGCTTTCCTTGGAAATTGTTGTTTTGAATTCCCTGGCCTTCGAATTGATTCATTTGATCTTCGGCCATCTATCTCTGTGAAACCCACTGCTGAGTATTTTAAAACCCCTTACCTGAATACGGCCTGGTTTGCAATTGAATTCGTTGGTGTTAACTGACTTTTGATTTAGACCGTGTTCAATTTTGTTGTTATGTCGATTTGGATCGTTCGTAGTCTTGAGTATCATTGTTTCGATTTTGGTTAGATGATATTAGTGATGTTCGTAACCCCTATAACCTTGATTGTAGTTGACCTTGTCCACTTGAACTAATTAGATTGGTATTCTTGAGTCTGCATTGCAGTCTAATTCCTTGATATTGCGAGTAGCATTGGGTTGGTCATGCAGTTGAGTTGAGTCCTGATAACAGAGACTTGACCTCTGTATTTGGTTAATGATTTTGGTCATTGATACTTTATCCCCTGTATTGGTTTGCGACCATGATTACTTCATCACTGGGACTGTTACAAATGGAATCCTTGCTGTGAATAGCATAGAATAATTGTTGCATTTACCTTGAGAAGTGCATTAGGACCACATTCCAGTTTTCACTATGGTTCATGATCAGTTATCCTTTCTGGGTTTGAAATTATTATGTATCATGATGATAGTTTTGTCTCAGCTATTCTGTTGCTAAACCGTATGTGTTGTATTCATTTTCGTGCCAAGATATGTTGTTATTCCGATTTTGTTTAGATGCAGACTTCGATCTCTGTATCCATTAATTTCCCTGTGGTGATGATTTCAATTTGAATTCAGTTATGCCTTGTTCACATGATTTGGTCGATGTTGATTTCCTTTGTATGACCACGGCTTGACTTGGTAAAATTTCTTGATGTACTACGACTTTGCTTCGTCATGCCTGACGTATTGCATTTCTGTTGAATTTCATTCTGGTTGCATGGCATATTGTCACTGCCCATTTGTGTTGATCTCGGCTTGTACCTTAATTTGCTTAGGGCCATTAACTGTTGGTCTCGGCCTTGATTTTAAAATGTGAAACTGCTTCTGACTTTCGTAGTTTCATAATTTATGACTTTGTGTTGGCATATATTTTATATTACTCTGGTGGCTTCATTTATATCACTTGAGAATGTTATGTAGTTGGCTTCACTGTAATATGCCTTCAACTTGATGGCACTGTGCCTTAGCCTTGCTTGTGCAGCACCATACATCAGTTGCACCCATTGGGTTGTTGACATCACTTGCTTGACCCTTTCATTCTGCTATTGGTTGGTCAACACTTGCGGTTGTAGTTTTAGCTGCAATCTTAGTTTGAATATCGAGTTGTACTCATATATGTTGCTTGGTTGTTCTGCAACTCCTTGCAGCCACCCCTGTTTTCATGTTAGTCCCCATGCTTGAACTTTGATTGGTTGAAGCTCTGTTGCCTGGTTCACCTCAGTTGATTACATTGGAGACTGACACTGCTCAGTTGCTTATATCGACCCTATTTCTTTGTTGCACTGTTTTCTGTCATTTTTGTTGATGCCTTTGTAGTCTGTTCCAGTCATCACTTCACTGCCTTTATGTCATTCGAGTTGCATACTTCATGTTCATATGCATTTTTAGTTGAAACGTATATTATCCTTTCAATGTTGCCGATGTTTCATTGTTACTGGCCTGTGTTCGGTTGTTTGCTGGGCCTTGCTATGCCGCCTTGTCTTTGGTATACTGCCCAGTTCATAATGTTGGCATCGATTTGTGTTATCCCTATCGTGTTTACACTTCTTGTCGCACACCCGTGCATTCCAAAGTATATACAGTGTTGTTCTTTGTATAGGTGCGTTTGATATATCTCGCAGTTGTATTCACTTAAGTTCGTTATAACTTGGTCATCATTTTATGTTGTCTGCACTTGAACAGAGCCTTGTGCGTGTTCACTTTAGCTGCACTTGGGTCACTTGTGTCCTGGTCCTTGACTTGAATAAGTTGCATTCACTATAGCATGGCCATCCAGCCTTTTCATAGGTTCTCTGTCTAGTCTCTGACCATCTCTGTGTTACCTGATTTCGACTTTTGGTTATTACTGCGGTATGATTATGATGTTAATACTGTCCAGTACAGTACTATATTTATGTTTGCAATTTGTTCATTCGGGTTTTGAGGCTGTCTGCACGCAGTGCAATGTAGTCATTTGTGTTATCACACTTGAGTTGAATCCGATTTCGGGGTTTGACCTTGTGATCATTTGTGATTTCTCTGAGCTTTTGTGTACCTCCTGCGATAATGGCGAGGCAGTACACGCGTGCGTGTACTGCAGCCCTATCAGATTTGGCAGTTTTAAATTGATTTAGTCGATTTGATAAATTGTTTATTTATCTCTGTTGATGATTTAAATCTGCTGATTTTGTTAAACACTGTTAAGTGTTATATTGACCGTTATCCGGTTTCTTTGTTTAAAGAATCGGATAGACGGGAATTTTTGTGATTGTCGTCTATTTAAATTATTACTGCCTATATGCACTAATAAACTGGTTTGAATTAGACTGACTTGGGTATTATTTTCTTTTGAATGTAATACTCGGGTCAGACCCGAGTTATTTCAGGTTGTAGATTTTCTTGTTTGAGTTGCTGTTCAGGATATGAAGACTCTTCACATCTTCTGAAGTTGTCAGTGTCATTTTGTAGTAGTCGTGTCATTGTATAGAACGATATGTATTCATGTATATTAGTCGATAATGTACTTGTATATATAACTTCTAGAGTCAGCAGTTGTAGTTGTATCATATGTATCGTGTCAACTATATTGTAACTGACATCGGTTATATATATATATATATATATATATGAGATTTTTGTTAATCTGTGTTCCGCATTTATATTATCTGTGTTATTGTTATATCTAATGTCCTAAACTATTATGAACTATCGTAGTTTGTTTTATACTGATAATTGGATATGTCGATGGGAGTAAATAAATAATAGATGAAAAATAAAAAGTATATACCACTCCTACCGAGATAACCAATATTAGTGTAAGGCCAATTACGGATGGTCGCTCCTATCCAGCCTTATTCTTCGTAATAATAGACAGTATTTCTCTTAATACTCTTTGTTATTATGAGCATAGAGGTGGGGCGTCACAGTAGAGATACTTGATTTCTGGGGCAAAAAGTTCACCCAATTGATTTCCAGGGCTACAATCACACCTTCTCTCGCTCAATTGATTACAAAAAGTCTATAACTCAGATTAGCACTTGGATCTTGTAGAGATAGTGGAGAGAATCAAAACCAGAAATTATCTAGTTAGATTCGATATTTATTTCGGCAGAGTAATGGTGTAATTTGAAAATAAGAAAGTGGAGAAGAAGAAGAGAAGTTAAATCAGAGAAAAGTATTATAAAATTCGTTGAAACTGGCCTCTATTTATAGAAGAACAACAGCTATGACCATTCATGAAAAGTTATGGCGAATAGACACTTCTTTTGAAATTTGAATTTTGAATTAAACTGTCACCATGTCGACATGGTGCCTATGGGCATGTCGACATCCCTCAGCCAAATTTGATGTTTTGAATTTCTATAAAAATAATATTTATCTTATATTAAAACTTTATAAATATACTTATATATAGTTATAATACATAAATAACTATAGAGAACAATATTAAAATATATATAATAATTTTCTATACTTTTATATTCAAATCTTAAGTATAAATATATAAAACAGCTAAATATATTATAGTTTAAAAAAAACTTAGGATAATAATTTAAAATCAAAGATATTTAAAATTAAGGATATTTAAAACTAAGGATATTTTTTAGGCTAAAATATATTGAAAAACCAGGATAGATGATTTTGGTTTTTAAATAGGAATATTTAAAATCATTTTGAAAAACAAGCTATATATATTTTGAAAATCATTTTGAAATAAAAGTAACTGGATACAAAAAGATGTTCCACTATATTTTTCGTAGGTTCCATCCTACTTAGGGTTCCATCCCTTTAACGAGCACGAAGTGGATTCCATTCCACGAATAAAATAGATTTTAAGATGTCAGTGCCTTTCTATGAGTTTTAACAAATATTCCTAATAAAACAAACTTAACCTTGAAATCTTGAACTCTTGATAATCTTGATACTCATGAGTCTTCTATCTCTATATCTTGAATCTCTATACTGTACAGTCTTCATTCTTGATACCTGCATGGTTAGATCCTGCATATACATATATATCTAAACTTGTAATGTTAGTATTTATATTTTATAATATATTCTAAGGTTGTTGTCATCCAAACCATCATCTCATGGACTAACAATCTCCCCCTTTTTGATGATGACAACCTTTGTTTATAAAATATTCCTTCTATCCTAATAACTCCCCCTAAAACTAACAACTCCCCCTTAATATATGCCTAACTACCCTATTTTATATTTCTCCCCCTTTGTCATCAACAAAAAACTTACTTCCCCTTATTCTTGGACTTCAGTACCTGCATTGATAAACTATACAACGTAATATATAATATATAGATTAAGAAATAATTATACTTATGAGCACAATAACTTAATTAAAGACTATATTCATTTCAGTGTGTATATATATGTTTCACACACCAAACTTCAAACCAAATAAAATCAATCCACACAAAGTATCAATTCAAACCAAATTAAATCAAATAAATTAATTCAAACAAATCAAATAGAAAGAAAATTAAACGTTACGAAGAACATCTACCCATCCATCTTCTCCAAATATAGGGTCTTCTTTAATTGCATCCCAATTCTCATTGTCATTGGTGAGAGAGACATGAGGATGTGCTTCATTATCATCCTTGTGTAGAGAGGAGATCATCCATCGTACTGCATCGAAGTGTCTCTCTTGTTCCTTGATCATCTGTATTTGACTCAATTCTAAGTGACGCTGGTTTCGTAGAATAAAAGAGAGAATATTCTTGAATGAATTGAGTGTTTCTTCAAGATTTTCAGATAGATTGTGAATAGGATTGGCCATAATTGAATTAGAGAAAGAAATGAAGGATATAGATAATGAGAAATAAATTTCAGTGAAGATTTCTGGAAGAAAAAGGTATATATAGGTGTAGAAATTTGTTTGAAATGAATAGACATTTGGTAGTTATTTAAATTTCAAATTCAAAATCAATAATCACTTCTGACCAGTACATGTCGACATGGATTAGTGAAAATTTATGACAACTTTGAATTTGTGAATAATTGTGTGTGTATATATATATATATATATATTTATATAATATACTAACATTTATTCAGGAGATAAGATAAGCTAGATAACAGAAACGAAATTCAATTTCATTGCATAATAGGATAATACAATGATTAAACATAAAGAACTACAAAAATACTCAAATTAAAACAAACTTAAACTAATTCGATATGATATAAAGATATAGAACTAGTTAGAGGATGATGAAGATGAAGATAATCCAAGTTTCTTGCTGACTTTAGAGAAAAACTTGTTCATCTTGGATGACATTTTGTCAAATTTCTTACTAACGGTTCTTTTAAGAACTCGTTGATTCTCAACAATAACGTTTTGGTTTTTGAGAAGGGTTTTGTTGGAAGGATTGGAGGGATATTCAATACTTTCTAGGGATGTTTCACCTTCTTCTTCTTCTTCTATTTCCATTTCATCCCTTTCTTCTTCTTCTTCTTCCTCTTCCATATCTTCATGAGCCAAACGCTCTTCCTTTTCGGCAAGAGTCTCATAAGGTTGAAAAACATATGGGATTTTCATGAGAGAAATGTTTGAGATATTAAAAACTTTTCTTGAAATAAATTCTTCTCCTTTGAAATTTACTCTAAAATAGTTGAAAATCTGAGTAAGGTAAATTCCATGGCATAAAGTGTTTTCTCCCATTTAAAAATTTTTAGGACGAAGTTCATCCAAAATAACTTGCGCCCAATTGATATCATAATTTCTGAAAATAGCAAAAAGTTCTTTGCACACCTTTGAAGTAGGATTGTTAAAATTTCCCGATCTTGGGGTCAAAGTATGTTGTAAGAGAAGATTGACAATTCTTGCTTTAGGACGAAAGTTTCGGTTTTTAAATTCAAAGTTTTCATCTCCTTCAAAAATATGATGAAATGTCTCACGATCATGTTCATTGATTTGAAAACTAGAAAGATCCATTCCCATGCTTTTGCAATTGAGAATGGTACCCAAAAGATCACAATTCAAAACAATTTGAGTGCCTTTGACACTACTCCAAATTTCATTCTCATTTCCAATATAAAAACCATGGTTTAAATTAGCATAGAAGATATTGACAAGATTAGGATAACAAACAAAATCATTTTGAGAAGAGTCAATAAGACTTAAAACACCATTGTTTGCAAAAAGAGAATCAATTTCATAAGAAGAAAAATCTTGAAAAATAGCAAATTTTCCGGAATGGACTTTGGCATAATTAGCATAATTGATGTATGCTTTAATTGCCTCCGGATCATTGAATAATTGCTCTTTGATTTTTCTGGAAATTCTCATGGTTGAGGGGTTGCTTGAAGAAGCTATTAGAGTTGAGAGTAGAGAGCTTGAAGATATAGAGAGTTTGAATTTGAAAATGAAAGTGAAAAAATATGATAAAAGATAGTGAATAAATAGACTTTCAAAGAACATATTTTTTGGTCAAAAGATATCTTTTCAAAGAAATAAATGAAGTGAAAAGGTTGAGGGAAATTCAAACATTTGAATTCAAAATTTGAAATTCAAATTCAGGTAGGCATGTCGACATCATGGTAGGGGCCATGTCGACATGTGGCTTTGAATTTTCATGACATGATTTTTCCTAAGTTGTCTAATATACATATATATAAATATTATTATTAATGTCTATATTTCTGAAATATTATTGTACTTATAATATATTTCAAAATGTGTCAAAAATAATAAAAAAATAATAAAATAATAAAATAATAGTAAAAAATAGAAAATAAATTTTAAAATTCAAACAACATATCAATTCAAAATCAATCAATTCAAAAACAACCAATCAATCAATCAACTCAAGCATGCAATTTTAGCCAATGTATTGTAAACTTGTACCTTTTTCAGAGACGTGTCTTTGGTATCGACTAAATCGAGAATTATTGTGAAACACAGATTTGAATTATCTTTCTTCTGTTCATCGTCGCTGGAGGATGAGTCAGAGTCATCTAGAGTAGCAGTGAATGCACGTTTCCGTTTCTTTGCAGAATCATTGTTTGTAGGAGGGCTTTGCTTATCTGGATGTGGACAGTCTCTTTTGATATGACCTGGTTTGTCACAATTGAAGCATTTGATAAAGTTTGGTACTGTAGTATGATTACCGGAATTCTTAAAGTTGTTTCTCTTGGAACTATTCAATTTTATGTACTTCAGGAATTTCCGAAAATTCCTAGTCATAAATGTTATCTCTTCATCATTATCACTGTTTGAGTTTGATCCGTCGATTAATGCATTGAATGCCATTGATTTCTTTTCAGATGCTCTGCTTTCTCTTCTTCCGATCATTTGAACTTCAAACGACATTATATTTCCAATCAATTCTTCTATCTTTAAAGTACTGATGTCATTTGCCTCTTCAATTGCAAGTGTCTTTTGATCCCATTCTGGAGTGAGAGAATTTAAAATTTGTCTGACTTGATCTTTCGAAAATTCCTTTCCCAAAGATATTAAAGAATGCAAAATATCTTGAAATCGACTATACATATCTGAAATAGACTCATTAGTATTCATTTTAAATAACTGAAACTGATTTGTAAGCATGGAAATTTTGGTCTGTTTACTTTGCTTGTTCCTTCGTGAGTTACTTGCAAAGTTTTCCAGATTTCATATGCAGACTTACAAACTGACACTCTATTAAATTCATTTCTTTCAAGTGAACAAAACGGAATATTCATTGCTTTAGAATTATTTTGTGCAACAGTCTTTTGCTCAGTGGTCCATTGTGCAAAATTAGTTGTGGGTTCAGAATATTCAGTTTGTGTGATATTCCAAGTATCTAATCCTACAGATTGTAAATATAATTTCATCCTACATGCCCAATATGCATAGTTACTGCCATTAAAAAGTGATGGTCTGGCAGTAGACTGACCTTCTACAAATGAACTAGTGTTGGTGGTAATAGCAGTACTAGTGTTAGTAGCCATTTTGAAATTTTCAAAATTCAGATAATGAAACTTTTGAAAACAAGGCTATGATACCAAATGTGAGAAATGCGGATTAAGGATCTTAAGGCTAGAATTAACACTAGATTGGGGGGTGAATAGTGTTTTAAGAAATTTGTTAATCTTTTTGAGTTTATCTTAATTTGTTAACAATGTATGCACTAATCAGACACAGATATGAACACAGAATCAAACACAGATGCAAATATAAAGTAAAAGCAGTAAAGGAAAGAACACACCAGATTTTATACTGATTCGGAGTTACCCTACATCCAGTCCCGCAACACAAGTACGGATTTCTTTTCAAAAGCAATTCTTACAAATACAACCCTCAGTTTCAAGGCTACGAGGTACACCCTCCAGAATCACAATCCTCTGGGTAGAGATACTTGATTTCCAGGGCAACAAGTTCACCCAATTGATTTCCAGGGCTACAATCACACCTTCTCTCGCTCAATTGATTACAAAAAGTCTATAACTCAGATTAGCACTTGGATCTTGTAGAGATAGTGGAGAGAATCAAAACCAGAAATTATCTAGTTAGATTCGATATTGATTTCGGCAGAGTAATGGTGTAATTTGTAAATAAGAAAGTGGAGAAGAAGAAGAGAAGTTAAATCATAGAAAAGTATTATAAAATTCGTTGAAACTAACCTCTATTTATAGAAGAACAACAACCATGACCATTCATGAAAAGTTATGGCGAATAGACACTTCTTTTGAAATTTGAATTTTGAATTAAACTGTCACCATGTCGACATGGTGCCTATGGGCATGTCGACATCCCTCAGCCAAATTTGATGTTTTGAATTTCTATAAAAATAATATTTATCTTATATTAAAACTTTATAAATATACTTATATATAGTTATAATACATAAATAACTATGGAGAACAATATTAAAATATATATAATAATTTTCTATACTTTTATATTTAAATCTTAAGTATAAATATATAAAACAGCTAAATATATTATAGTTTAAAAAAACTTAGGATAAAAATTTAAAATCAAAGATATTTTAAATTAAGGATATTTAAAACTAAGGATATTTTTGAGGCTAAAATATATTGAAAAACCAGGACAGATGATTTTGGTTTTTAAACAGGAATATTTAAAATCATTTTGAAAAACAAGCTATATATATTTTGAAAATCATTTTGAAATAAAAGTAACTGGATACAAAAAGATGTTCCACTAGATTTTTCGTAGGTTCCATCCTACTTAGGGTTCCATCCCTTTAACGAGCACGAAGTGGATTCCATTCCACGAATAAAATAGATTTTAAGATGTCAGTGCCTTTCTATGAGTTTTAACAAATATTCCTAATAAAACAAACTTAACCTTGAAATCTTGAACTCTTGATAATCTTGATACTCATGAGTCTTCTATCTCTATATCTTGAATCTCTATACTGTACAGTCTTCATTCTTGATACCTGCATGGTTAGATCCTGCATATACATATATATATATCTAAACTTGTAATGTTAGTATTTATATTTTATAATCTATTCTAAGGTTGTTGTCATCAAAACCATCATCTCATGGACTAACAAAACTGTCTATATATATAGCTGTAACATCCTCTTACTTGGAGGCACAAAACTAACGGCTATGAATGCTGCAGTCATCCATAGTTATTAATCCTCGGTGACCAAATACGGTAAGGTTAGATACGATGATATACTGAGACACAAGAATATGGAAAGAAAAAATTTTCAACAGCAAACAAATTCCACATTCCATTTCAAAGTATTTCAAATTCATTACATAATCCCAGTACGGAGACCACGTTCAGACAACATATAATTAATACAAAATATGTCAAGAGTGATATATGAAGATGCTCCCTTGGTTGATCAGAGTATATAATAAGGCAATAAAAAAAATTTGCCTTTACAACCAAAACAAGGCGGAACAAAAAGAACTCTAAATAGCTAGCATGCCTCCTTCACGTCTCCAAAAGCTTTTTTCGTCTAAATGAAAACCTGGAAACCTTAAACCTCAAATTACTCAAATTAAATTGAGCACCCGAGAGTTTAAGGGGAAAACAAAAGCTTCGAGTCAGACATAAAGCCTGGTATGAATAATGATCTGTCATCTCAAACCATTTAGATATCTACTGAGTCCACGCCGCTTAACGGAACGGGTTTTCCCCTCACTATTATCCTAAAATCATTATAAAACCATATATTGTGCTCCTGCATCCACAATAGTTAAAAAATTCAAAACAATATGATGATATCACTACAACAAAAACACCCTTTAATAGCATTTAAAAAACGCTATTAGGAGCTATTATAGCGTTTTTTCTTACGCTGTATATTAACATGTTGTAATAGGTCAGTGACCTATAACAGTAACATACAAAACGCTATAAGAGACGCTATGGACAAGGACATTTCATAGCGTTTTACGAGTGCTGTAAACATGAATTTTAATAGCCTTGGAAAGTCGCTATGAAGTGAAACTATAGCGTTTTAATATCTGCTATGTAAAAACAGGCTGGTACACATATGAAATATACAACAGCGTCTATAGACGCTATAGAACACAATATTTTACAGCATTATCTGCTGCAATAGTACATTGTATGTATAAGTATAGCTACTTTCTATAGCGGTTTGCTGTCTTTTATTGCGTTGTTTTTTTGTTATGAAAATTGTTTATAGCACTGTCATAATGCTGTAGTATATAAAACTAGAAAAAACAACCTTTCCATAGCATATTTAAAACGCTATAAATTTTTATCCCTGCGGTTTTTTTACTAGGTACATCCAAGCTTACAATTCTACTAATATATTATAAAATTTCAAAAAACACAATTATCACATAATGATGTACGTAATCAAATGAAGACATAAGCCAAACCTCAATATATATTTAAATATATATCCATAATATTTCGTACACGAAGTTTCAAATATTTGTGATCTTAAAAAAAACAATACATACAACCATAGCTGACCAAAATGATACATACTAAAAGCAAAGATATTTGAACGTCAATACAAAATACGTTAACCCAAGTATGACCGATTTGAAAGAGAATGAATGCAGCAAAATAATTTTTCCTTCCTTCGAGCTTGTAGTAACCCCGGTATCATCATACAGCACCTGTCAAAACGAAGCACATAAGTTATTTTTCAAATCCAAACATCATCCGCAAGTTATATAATTTTTCATAACAAAAAAGATAAAGACTGTTAGTACATCATTTTAACTAAATAGACTGCCAGTACATCAGTTCCCCCCTCTGTAACAACTCACCAAGCCTACATATCACATTCTACAGCCACCATCCAAACAGACTGCTCATATCGCTACAGCCACCATTCAAACGGCCCTGCACAACCGTCAAACTGCTCCCTATTGCAAACATCTGATTCTACTACAAACTCTCCACTACATATCCTCCTCGGCCATTCAAACCCCCACTCCCCCTTAACCAACATCATCAAGAAATACATACTCAGTTGCATCTATACCATTCAACCCGGCAACTTACCACTGCTTTGATATCACTGCCCCTTTCCTCCACTGTACCCACACACCCACATTGACCAACATCATTCAAAAAATTGCCTGCTATTACAACATCGACCTTGCATACAACTGAACTACCAATACATTCATCAACTCCTACAACACACTGCTACATCCTACAACAAGTATTTCACCGAGCCTGCCTCTTTCCAAAACCCAGACATCCCATATACTTCATCAACCTACATAGTGCAACAATCCATCTGCCTCACAACAACATCTTCCACCACCCTCTGACTAACATCCCATATTACAACTACATAAACAAACAAACTATCCCAAATATCCCCTGCATCATCCTGCCAGCACTGCCCCTTTCATCTTCATTCACTACAAACTGCTGCCATAACTTCCCCGCTGCAGTGCACACGCCAAACTACTCCCGTCTACACACTACTGGCCACAGAACATCAAAAAACACTTCAATCACAACAAAGCAAATACCCTCCGCCACGACTTCCTCAATCTCTCACTGCCTTCACCAAAACAGAAAAAAATATACTACAGAGAAACTCACAACTGCATCGCCAATCGACAGCACCCTATATCCACTTAACCAACTCCGCAACCACCTCCTTGCAAACAACTTCCCTTTTAATCTCGCACTCGAACATCACCACTCCAATTCGCATATACCGCCAGAGAATACCGCACTTAACCAACATCTTCACCACTCTCTGCTGCTTACACCCTTCTCTGTCCACATTTCAATTTGCATAACACAGTCAACTCTTTCTTCTGCCTTGCCATCACTGGCCATACTCAACCATTATACCATCACCTGAGAACTGTCAACTGCATTTCTCCAGTTTCACCATTCACTCCATCCATTGCTATCAAAACCACCGTTATCGGACCAACCAACAACAACCACCCTGTCACCAAAACTGCTCGCTCTCCTGTCTTTGATCACCCACCAAACCAAACTAACATACTTCCTTCTGTATTAAAAACTCCCCTCAACATCATCAAATATATACCAGCACTCAGATCGACATCGAACATTGCAACTGCACCTCCCCTTCCTTCAGCAGTTCAACCAGCCTTCATATACTCCATCAACCTCACCTCTCCGACCACTTCACTTCGCCAACCTTCCACTTTTGCTTCAACCACCTCTGTCATTATCAACTCCTATCATAAATCCACACCACAACTTCACTAACGACAGTCTCAGCTGATAAAGTTCCACTATGCAACTGCACATCACCACATAAAAATCACCTGCACCAAACACTTCATCACGTAAGTGAACAAACACCACAATCAGGCCTGAACCTTTTCTTGCAACTTAATACACTCCATCATCCATAATCACTTCATACAAACTGCCATAGTAACCTCCACTTACCACTGCAGCACTCTCCCATCATAGCAAAACCACCAATCAATTGCTTACAAATACTACATCACATCACCTCCTTTCAACCCACATCAACAACCACCAAAACGCTATAAAACTGTTGCTGCCCTGTACACAACAACCATCCCCTATATACAACCACCACAATGCAAACCATTGTCACGCCACTACAATACCAGGCATTATACAATGCAGAAGAACAAAAACTGCATTTTCAGTTATAAATATGATTTAAACAGCAAAACCAAATCACCCACTTTCTCTCACTATCGCAAATGCCATATGCCAAACTCGAACTTAACCCTCTTAAGGTATCATTAAACTGACATTGATTCCTTTTTATGTATCAAATTTTGACACATGAACTGAAAAATAAAATAAAAATAAATTAAAGAAGTTATACTTACTAGAATTTGATTCCATTATAACGTTCGCAATAGGCCAAGTTATCGTAGTGCCAAGAGCATCTTTAATGACTTCTAATTCGGATGTTGTTCTCCAAAGACGTGCTTTTGGAATTTTTACAATTTCTACCCAAACTTTAATTGCATTTTTCCCCAAAGGAACACAATGAACCGTTGAAGTTGGATCGGTTGAAGACACGCGTCCTAATGCAACTATTTCTCTCTTTCCCGACCAATCGATCAGCTTGCATTTACCATTTACCATAAAATTTGTACTCTATCAATAAATAAAAAGGCTATTTTATTATGTGCTTCAACAATTCATAAGATGAAAAAAAAGTGAATTGATTATAAATAAGTTTACCTTCTCGACAACTCCGGCATTACTCCTATGATCATCCGATGATGCACCGTTAACGGTCTCGATAACTACTTTTGACTCAGGCCATGCGACTTTGATACCAACGGCTTCCCCAACTCGTGTCAAACCTTTAGTGGGCCTCCATAGAAAAGCATCTTCCACTTTTGCATTATCTATCCAAACTGCAACGGCATCCGGTCCAAGAGGAAGATCATTCACAAGTTGTTTTGGATCACTCGAAAGTATTTGTCCTTCTGCAACTAATTTTTCGCTCTCACTCCAATCGATTAATTTGCATTTACGATGTGTGCTTCTACTTTTACTCTATTAAAAAAACATATTGGTTATTATTTTTATACATTCAAACTAAAACTTAAATAATATAAAGATGAAAGATTACCGTATGATCTTCTTTGTCAAAGTTATCTAAGTTATGCAAAACAACTCTAGTAGCTGGCCACGCTACTATATCACCTTCAACTTCTCCAATACTTGTCAAATAAAGTAAAGGTCTCCACAAGAAAGCATTCGGTTTTCTCATAGTGTGTAACGACCCGCTATTTTGGACCATTCAAATCGACAATAATCCACACATGTCTGACTTGAATAATTCAAAATATCAGATTGTAAATTTAAATTTGGCAAAACTCCGCATATACAGTAAATAAATCAATCACAGAATCACAGACACAGAGTAATACAATAATATGCAGCGGAATAGATAAAATAGTAGTTCATGAAGCTACTATATAAACATCAGAGTTAGAAATAAAATACAACAGAATATCTCAAATGTAGTGAAGTCTCCAGTACAATAGATGACTTCTCTGGACAAATCAACTAGAAGAGCTGAAAGCTGAGGCGATAGTTGGATCTCCAAAGGAAGCTCCAAACTCCAAGGATGAGTCTCAAATGCTGTATCACTCGGTCTGACCCGAGCGTAAAGCAAAACACAAAACACTCGAGTCAGGATTAACATTCTTATATCAATAAATCCAACTCAAGTGAAATATCAACTGAAATACAATTAACTTAAAGGATGTTTGGGATAACCATCCTCTAAGGATCTGTAGAACTATCTACAAGGTAGAAATATACACTATAACACCGTGGTCATTTCAATTAAATTTATACTTCAAAACCCACATATCATTTCATTTCAAATATATCTATTTTCCAAAATAGTATATATATATTAAATGATTTAAAAAGTAAAGTATTTAAAATTTCCTCAAGTCTCGCAAATCGATTCAAATCAACCTAAAATTCCAGATTCAAATTTTATTCAAAGCTCAATTCATCAATTTAATTCAGTTCTAAATATACCATTTATTTTTCAATATATTTCAAAGCTTTAATATTCAACATTTTCAAAGATAGATTTAACAGTTTCATATAGCTCTTGATTTAACTTCATTCTTATTTAATCAGGGAATATTCGTTTAATAAATTCAATATCATTTAACTAGCCTTAAATTACATTTTTCTAAATATTTCCTTAAACTTTGTTTAAACAAGAAATATTCATCAGATTACTTATAATTCAACTCAAGTTATAAATCATATCTTACACCTCAATTTCAATAACTTTCAAATCGGTTTAATTAAATAAAATTCTTTATTGAATACAATTTCAACTAAATTCAAATTATGTTCTCAACCTTAACTTATTCAAATTATTACCAAAATCTATTTTGAAATATATTTAAATACTCAACATATTATATGTATTTAAATCAATCATTCTCATTTATATATAATAATTTAAGGCTCAACATTTATTAAAACCATATATTTCTTTCCAAAACCATAGAATTCATTTTCAAAATATTTATATATATATATGGACTAACGGTGTTTGTATATATATTCATCATATGGTTAAGTGATACGGATATTTATCATTTCAATCCGAAATTTAAATATATATGGGTAGATATCATTTCGACCCGTAATCCCAATTTCAATTCAAATGAAAATCGCTTGGGTTTATCATTTCAACCCATAACGATTTTCTCCTATTCTAAAGTCCGTTCGGGTATGTTTCATTTCAACCCATAGTGAATTCTATACTAACAGGGAACTTGCAGAGTGATAACAGATAATATAAAATATAACAACAGGCATATATCATCAATATAAATAACAGATACTGGTGTCAGATGTCATAGGTGAACATATACAGATAATAGTAATAACAGGCATATAAATACTAGATACTGGTGTCAGATGTCACAGGTGAACGTATACAGATAATAGCATATATAACAGGCATATAAATACTAGATACTGGTGTCAGATGTCACAGGTGAACATATATAGATAATAGCATATATAACAATTTAAATAACTACAGCATCATATTTCAATTGTCGTTTCAATTGAAATCAAATTTAATAAATACAAAAACGTTAATCGTGAGTGATTGCTCACCTTTCGAGGCTAGATAGATTTGACAAAGAATTGAGCTACGAATTCCAAAGCAACGCTAGATGGACACGATTTTGATGAAGAAAACAGGCACGACGGACAAAGCTGATAACAAAGAATTGACGAAGTCAAATCAGGATTGTATCGATGACGATAGATGGGCATAAGTGAACTCATATATAAATATATATACTATATACAAATCATATACAACTTATAATTTAAAATAAATGCATAACTTCCAAAATTCTATATTTACACACACATAACTATATAGATTCAATATTTTATTTAAACTTCTATAAAAATAAAGACCTATACGTATCAATTTTATTCAATAATATTATATATATATATATATATAGAATGACCTATATATATATCACATGTACACCTATACTTATATCATTTTAAAAATCAATATTTGCAATTATTATATATTAAACAAACAACATTTATAATTTTATAAACTTATAACAGTATAAATACAATACATAACATAATCATAAAGTAACGTATACATAACAACGTTACATTTGAGTTGCGAAAACAATGTTAATATAAACAAACAATTTATACAACTTTATATATCTACCATATACATATCCCAGATTATATATTATATACTAATCTAACTTATACAGGCAACAATAAATAGTATCAATATAAACCTATACATACTAGATAAACACATATATATTAATATGCCAATACTCTAAAGTCAGACTATATATATATAGGCTTATCCAATACTTTTCAGAATGTTATTATATATGTATATCTGGATATATACACTTATACTACTTAACAGACTATGAACAAATATATATACAACAGATAAAATATTAGATACTATTATAACTTATATGCACAAACTTGACAGGACCATTTACCTATATAACTAACATGTAACTCAATATATAGCTAACAAAAGTATATACTGACAAGGAAGAGTGAAAATTTCTAAACTCGATATACATGTATACTATGGAACCAACAGTGTAAATATATACTAATATGTGAACTTATATGCTTATATGCATATTATATTTAAAACAATATTTAAATAGGTAAATATGTTACCAGACACACGAAATATGAAAGTAACGAATACATAAGAGAAGAGGGAAGGGCTTACGGCGAAGGGAAGAAAAGAGTCAGGCAGCACTTCGTGAGGAGGAGAGGCTCAGGCGGAGGATAGGTGAACGTGGGTGGAATGGGTATACGGCCATGAAGTAAGGAATGGTTCAAGCAAGAGGCTGGGCAGGAAGGTTATGCTCTAGGTAAAGTGGTGGTCTCGTGTGATGGGTTCTCGGTTGTCGGGTGGCAAAGCGTTGGGGCGCAGACTGGCCCAGGCGAAGGCTGGAGGGACGGGATGGAGATGGTGCACCAACGAGTGAAGAGGAGCGGCGGGGTTAGACGTGATCAAGTGAGAGGGAGGATGGAGGCTAGGTGGTGAATTGGTGGGTCTGGGCGAACGTTGGTGGCGGGGTCGAGTGTGTGGTTGGGGTTCGTGGTGTTATCGGGGTGTGGATGGGAAGGCGAGGTGGAAGTGGTGGCACGGTTTGGCTAGAGGAGGTCGCAGTTGTATTTTTGGCCGAGGGGGGCAAGTCGGAGGAGGTGATGGTGGCTAGGTGTGGCTGCTGAGGCGGAGCCGAGAGCGGTGGCAAGGTGGAGGTGCGGGCAGTGGCAGGCGCGTGTGGAGACGTGACGATTTGAGGTGGCGATTCGAGGAAGTCACGTGAATTATATCTCAACTGTCATATTTTGGGAAAAATGAAAGGGCAGAGAAAGTAACAGAGAGAGGAGAAGAACCAGCTTAAATAAAGGGGCAAGCAACAGGTAAAGATGAACAGGCACCAGGAAAAGGGGACGTACCATATGTAATAAAGTGAAATAATGGGAATGGTAACATCTGTCCATTGATTCCGCAACATTTATTAAAGCAAATTATTCGTTGAAGGTGTACGATTCAAATTTGAAAAGTAAAGCAAAGTTAAAGTCAAAATTTACGGTACCGCTATAACGAACAGTTTATTCTTTTCGGTGTGTACCGGATCTCAAAATACAGAAATGAATATACCGTAGAGATCGGTACGACGAGACGATCAAACGGTGAACAGATATCAATGGTACGATTATCCGATCAAAAGTCGATAATCGGTACCGAAAATGCTAATATTTTGCAGACAAAAAGATAAACGGAGCAGTAGAAGTCCAAATTTCGTGAAACGAATTTTGCAGTCTGATTCAGAATGCTCTAAATAAATTTTCTCCTGTTGACATATTTTGGTTTCGGAAAACTTTTAAATTCAACTTTTATTAACCGGTTTAAATTGAAATAAAATTTCACAGGAAAATAAACTTCAATATTATCAGATGAAAATTTACCAGTTGCTATATTAAAATAGATGTATTCCAAATAATAAATTTTATATTTTCAAATTTTATTGTTTAAAATTTCACAAAATTCAATTAATTACGCTATAAAAATTATTAAAATTTACGGGTCGTTACACTCTCCCTCACTCAAAACTTTTCATCCCCGAAAAGGAAGGAGGTAGGAGAATAGAACAACCAGAAATAAAAGTAGATTGAAAGTCAAGATTAAACAATTAATTTGAACTATATATAAATTTTACTTAAATTTGAAAACTTCATTTGCAATTCAATTGTCTGATATACTTTAAAACTTTTCAAGACCCATTTGCAAAATTTCATGCTTCCTTACAATTACCATTTATATGCTTAAATAACAACTTTATAAATATATGAAAACTTATTTGAAGCAATTATTTACATTATTACTTATATTCATAAAGAAGCTATTATGAAAACATTAAATCCATAATTCATAATTTAGTAAAAATTTTCATTCTCAAGATACTTTTCGAATATTATTAATAATCAATAATCATTTATTTTAAATATGTTTTATTAAATTAATAACTTCTAAAATATTTATAACACTTAAAAATTTCTATTAAACCATGTAGTATATAAATACAATATTAAAAAAAAAATAGTCAACAAGGAAAACAAGGAGGATTTGGAAAAACAGAATATAGGTGAATAAATAAAGCTGAGCAGATAAAGCAGATTCAAAAGAATAGCATCGGGCACGAATAATTAATTTTGAACCATAAGAATTTCAATTTCAAATATTAATACAAAATTTCTTTGTTGGGATACTTTTAAAATACAATACCTTTATAATAAAATACTTTTATAACTCGATGTTTCAACAAGTTTATCCTTGTTCCTGTAGACTCTGGTAGTGCGTTGATCAGGCGCAAAACTAGAATTCTCCAGGTACTTAGTAGACCTGTTTCAACACCCAGTGAAAATACTGGAAAAACTTTTAAAAACAGATATGGAAAGTACAATCCAATCAAAAACACAAACAAAACCTTTGTCTAACCATGGTTCGCAGATACACAATGGTTACGCCTGGGTCCCCCAGGAAACAATCCATATCCGTAAGCTTTCTCAGCCCTGCGAGTTACGCCATGATGACTAGTAGAATGCAGGATACACAATGGTTACGCCTGGATCCCCCAGGAAACAATCTGTACCCCCAGGCAAGACTCAGCCAAGCATTTGCGCTACTATTCGCGACCTACACAGATTGCAGGATACACAATGGTTACGCCTGGATCCCCCAGGAAATAATCTGTACCCCTAGGCAAGACTCAGCCAGGCAGTTGCGCTATGCAGTCACGAGAGAAAAATAAGACCATGGGTAACGCCATGGAATTCGAAGGACACTCGAGTATCATATCCGGAAAACCAAAAATCAGAGAAATATCGATAGAATGAATCCAAGATGTGGCCACAAATCGGATATCAAGCAGAAGGCACTTTCCATATCTTTACTTCGAAAATATGTATCATATAGTACCTTTTCAAATCACTTTCAAATATCGTACTTATATAAAATCCATTATATATAAGATTTAATTTTCAAATCAAATACTTTTCCACAATCAAAAGTATATCAAATCACACTTATATAGACTTTAATTATATAAGATTTCACTTTTCAAATTGAGTACCCTTTTCAAATCCATAGTTTTCGAATCAATTTCATACTCATACAAATCAATTTTATATAAGTTCGACAACTCCCAAATCAAGTATTTAGTAACACAAGGTTCTCAAATTTCAATTTTGTTTCAATATCAGTTCAATTTCAAAATCATATACAATTTCACCAAATTATTTCTTCTCAATTTAAATATCTTTAGTTCCAAAGTTTCCAAAATAATAAATTTAGGAAATAAATCCAAATTTCCAAATCAATATAATTAAGTCAAACAATTCATTTCCAAAATCAAATGTTTTCAAAATCATCTTATACTTACGTAAGGTCTATCTTATATAAGGATCAAAATTTTCAAAATAAATATCGCTGTAATGGGATTGAATATCTTTTCTTTTATGGGTTATATATCTTTGTGATTTAAATTGGAAATTTTATTTTAGTAAATAAAGATATTCTAACCCGACAGCTTTCAATTTCAGCGTCAAAATGTATCCATGTTATTAGAATATAAGATGTACATACGTCGTCATTTCGCAGAATCACATTTGATCGCTCGCTCGATCACACAAGTTCGTTTTCGAACTAGTATTGTCCATTCGACTTCCCTAATGCGGATTTCGATATGGTTTCTCGACTAGAAGCTATCAGTCTCCTTGCATAGCCATATACTATGATAGAGAATTCTAGAATCGAGCCCAAAATCCATATCAAATATTCGCCATCAAGAATCGAATGAAAAATCCTAACATGAAATGGTGTAATCCACCTCAAACTTGTGTACTCAAACTTGGATCAAACTAATTATGCGAATAAAACAGCATACGTACAACTTATATATTTATTCCAACTTGTTAAATATATAGTTTCATACAGATGTTACTAAGTTAGAACATTTAAACTAAACTTTATTCAAAATATTTTAAAGACCAAATTCTTTCAAAACATTTCAAATCTAAATTTCATATTAGAAAATTTTAAAATTGCCTTATTCATTTACTTAACAAAACAGTTTCAACTTATTTAAATCATATTACTTCATACTTAAACATTCAAAACAAACTTATATACTTTATCAAAATACTTTTCAAAATTTCTTAGCTTTTAAAAGTTAACCTTGATTTGGAAGTGCTCGAACCTTCAAAATAGTTGAAGAAATCATTTTCAAATTCAAGAGTTGGAAATCAGCAACAAATCAGTAAATCAATTTTAATAGATAGCGTTATATCAAATCCAAAACTCGAGGACTGAACACCGGCTTACTTCAAGTCATTTCAAATACATATACATATATCTTTCGAATATCAAATCATACTTCAAAATTTGAAATCAAAATTGGTTTCGCAAAATCACTCGCGTAGCGATGCTACTAAAGTGGCCTATCCCTCACTCTGAAACTCGAAAATCAATGTCGATGATGCGTGCACTCATCACCGAAATTATTTTCCAGCGACATAAGTGAGTTCTGGACTTCTATTTTCTCAAAAATTCTTTTGAAATTTCTTCGAAACTCATTAAAATCATTTGAAACGTTTCTTATTCGGAAAAATACTTTTAAATCATATCATTTATTATATATTTCAAAATCTTAAAACCAATTTCAAAACACCGGGGTTCAATTCTTGAATTTCAAATTTAAAATCCTTCAGTTATAAATCATTTTTAGATAAATCAAATTTCTTATATAATTTTTTTCAAAATTACAAATTCTTTCGAAACCTCAAATTCTTATTTTAAAGGGTTTATAATCTTTATCGAAAACATTTCACTTTTATATATAAAACAATTTCTAAAATATAAACAAGCCTGATTTTTCAAAGGATGGTTCAAGAATGGATTTCAAAACAAAGATAGAAATTCAAATTAGAGGGACTCTAATCAAATAGGATTCTGATTCGAAAATAAGTTCGAACGAAAATGAGATAATTAATTACAAAATAGTAGATGGATATACTTATATAAAACGCGGGCGACCTTAACCGGGTCAACCGTGACTTCAAGAATATAATCGATGCGGAAATCTAAGGCAAATCGACATTCGATCGCCAGAGATAGAATTTGGCATAACAAGAGATGGCAACATCAAAACCGAGGGATATATAAATCTCCGGTGAATCAATGCCTATTGTAAAGGAGTTCCACCCCTTTACAATCATTCAAAGATTGACGGGATCGCTTATCCTTATAGAGATCATTCGAAGTGGAGTTATGAGATACTCCAGAATCAAAAGAATACCAATAGAGAGGGACAAGAATGAATTTTGAAACCGTAGGGAACGTTCCAAAGTTCAAAGGAAATCGAGTCAAAAGGAAGAGATTAAACTCGAACGAAAGTGATTCTGTAAATAAATTTACAATATATGCTAAGTTTTGCCTAGAGCCAAAGCTCTGATACCAACTGTAACGACCCGCTATTTTGGACCATTCAAATCGACAATAATCCACACATGTCTGACTTGAATAATTCAAAATATCAGATTGTAAATTTAAATTTGGCAAAACTCAGCATATACAGTAAATAAATCAATCACAGAATCACAGACACAGAGTAATACAATAATACGCAGCAGAATAGATAAAATAGTAGTTCATGAAGCTACTATATAAACATCAGAGTTAGAAATAAAATACAACAGAATATCTCAAATGTAGTGAAGTCTCCAGTACAACAGATGACTTCTTTGGAAAAATCAACTAGAAGAGCTGAAAGCTGAGGCGATAGTTGGATCTCCAAAGGAAGCTCCAAACTCCAAGGATGAGTCTCAAATGATGTATCACTCGGTCTGACCCGAGCGTAAAGCAAAACACAAAACACTCGAGTCAGGATTAACATTCTTATATCAATAAATCCAACTCAAGTGAAATATCAACTGAAATACAATTAACTTAAAGGATGTTTGGGATAACCATCCTCTAAGGATCTGTAGAACTATCTACAAGGTAGAAATATACACTATAACACCGTGGTCATTTCAATTAAATTTATACTTCAAAACCCACATATCATTTCATTTCAAATATATCTATTTTCCAAAATAGTATATATATATATTAAATGATTTAAAAAGTAAAGTATTTAAAATTTCCTCAAGTCTCGCAAATCGATTCAAATCAACCTAAAATTCCAGATTCAAATTTTATTCAAAGCTCAATTCATCAATTTAATTCAGTTCTAAATATACCATTTATTTTTCAATATATTTCAAAGCTTTAATATTCAACATTTTCAAAGATAGATTTAACAGTTTCATATAGCTCTTGATTTAACTTAATTCTTATTTAATCAGGGAATATTCGTTTAATAAATTCAATATCATTTAACTAGCCTTAAATTACATTTTTCTAAATATTTCCTTAAACTTTTTTTAAACAAGAAATATTCATCAGATTACTTATAATTCAACTCAAGTTATAAATCATATCTTACATCTCAATTTCAATAAGTTTCAAATCGGTTTAATTAAATAAAATTCTTTATTGAATACAATTTCAACTAAATTCAAATTATCTTCCCAACCTTAACTTATTCAAATTATTACCAAAATCTATTTTGAAATATATTTAAATACTCAACATATTATATGTATTTAAATCAATCATTCTCATTTATATATAATAATTTAAGGCTCAACATTTATTAAAACCATATATTTCTTTCCAAAACCATAGAATTCATTTTCAAAATATTTATATATATATGGACCAACGGTGTTTGTATATATATTCATCATATGGTTAAGTGATACGGATATTTATCATTTCAATCCGAAATTTAAATATATACGGGTAGATATCATTTCGACCCGTAATCCCAATTTCAATTCAAATGAAAATCGCTTGGGTTTATCATTTCAACCCATAACGATTTTCTCCTATTCTAAAGTCCGTTCGGGTATGTATCATTTCAACCCATAGTGAATTCTATACTAACAGGGAACTTGCAGAGTGATAACAGATAATATAAAATATAACAACAGGCATATATCATCAATATAAATAACAGATACTGGTGTCAGATGTCATAGGTGAACATATACAGATAATAGTAATAACAGGCATATAATACTAGATACTGGTGTCAGATGTCACAGGTGAACATATACAGATAATAGCATATATAACAGGCATATAAATACTAGATACTGGTGTCAGATGTCACATGTGAACATATACAGATAATAGCATATATAACAATTTAAATAACTACAGCATCATATTTCAATTGTCGTTTCAATTGAAATCAAATTTAATAAATACAAAAACGTTAATCGTGAGTGATTGCTCACCTTTCGAGGCTAGATAGATTTGACAAAGAATTGAGCTACGAATTCCAAAGCAACGCTAGATGGACACGATTTTGATGAAGAAAACAGGCACGACGGACAAAGCTGATAACAAAGAATTAACGAAGTCAAATCAGGATTGTATCGATGACGATAGATGGGCATAAGTGAACTCATATATAAATATATATACTATATACAAATCATATACAACTTATAATTTAAAATAAATGCATAACTTCCAAAATTCTATATTTACACACACATAACTATATAGATTCAATATTTTATTTAAACTTCTATAAAAATAAAGACCTATACGTATCAATTTTATTCAATAATTATATATATATATAGAATGACCTATATATATATCACATGTACACCTATACTTATATCATTTTAAAAATCAATATTTGCAATTATTATATATTAAACAAACAACATTTATAATTTTATAAACTTATAACAGTATAAATACAATACATAACATAATCATAAAGTAACGTATACATAACAACGTTACATTTGAGTTGCGAAAACAATGTTAATATAAACAAACAATTTATACAACTTTATATATCTACCATATACATATCCCAGATTATATATTATATACTAATCTAACTTATACAGGCAACAATAAATAGTATCAATATAAACCTATACATACTAGATAAACACATATATGTTAATATGCCAATACTCTAAAGTCAGACTATATATATATAGGCTTATCCATATACTTTTCAGAATGTTATTATATATGTATATCTGGATATATACACTTATACTACTTAACAGACTATGAACAAATATATATACAACAGATAAAATATTAGATACTATTATAACTTATATGCACAAACTTGACAGGACCATTTACCTATATAACTAACATGTAACTCAATATATAGCTAACAAAAGTATATACTGACAAGGAAGAGTGAAAATTTCTAAACTCGATATACATGTATACTATGGAACCAACAGTGTAAATATATACTAATATGTGAACTTATATGCTTATATGCATATTATATTTAAAACAATATTTAAATAGGTAAATATGTTACCAGACACACGAAATATGAAAGTAACGAATACATAAGAGAAGAGGGAAGGGCTTACGGCGAAGGGAAGAAAAGAGGCGGGCAGCACTTCGTGAGGAGGAGAGGCTCAGGCGGAGGATAGGTGAACGTGGGTGGAATGGGTATACGGCCATGAAGTAAGGAATGGTTCAAGCAAGAGGCTGGGCAGGAAGGCTATGCTCTAGGTAAAGTGGTGGTCTCGTGTGATGGGTTCTCGGTTGTCGGGTGGCAAAGCGTTGGAGCGCAGATTGGCGCAGGCGAAGGCTGGAGGGACGGGATGGAGATGGTGCACCGGCGAGTGAAGAGGAGCGGCGGGTTAGACGTGATCAAGTGAGAGGGAGGATGGAGGCTAGGTGGTGAATTGGTGGGTCTGGGCGAACATTGGTGGCGGGGTCGAGTGTGTGGTTGGGGTTCGTGGTGTTATCGGGGTGTGGATGGGAAGGCGAGGTGGAAGTGGTGGCACGGTTTGGCTAGAGGAGGTCGCAGTTGTATTTTTGGCCGAGGGGGGCAAGTCGGAGGAGGTGATGGTGGCTAGGTGTGGCTGCTGAGGCGGAGCCGAGAGCGGTGGCAAGGTGGAGGTGCGGGCAGTGGCAGGCGCGTGTGGAGACGTGACGATTTGAGGTGGCGATTCGAGGAAGTCACGTGAATTATATCTCTACTGTCATATTTTGGGAAAAATGAAAGGGCAGAGAAAGTAACAGAGAGAGGAAGAACCAGCTTAAATAAAGGGGCAAGCAACAGGTAAAGATGAACAGGCACCAGGAAAAGGGGACGTACCATATGTAATAAAGTGAAATAATGGGAATGGTAACGTCTGTCCATTGATTCCGCAACATTTATTAAAGCAAATTATTCGTTGAAGGTGTACGATTCAAATTTGAAAAGTAAAGCAAAGTTAAAGTCAAAATTTACGGTACCGCTATAACGAACAGTTTATTCTTTTCGGCGTGTACCGGATCTCAAAATACAGAAATGAATATACCGTAGAGATCGGTACGACGAGATGATCAAACGGTGAACAGATATCAGTGGTACGATTATCCGATCAAAAGTCGATAATCGGTACCGAAAATGCTAATATTTTGCAGACAAAAAGATAAACGGAGCAGTAGAAGTCCAAATTTCGTGAAACGAATTTTGCAGTCTGATTCAGAATGCTCTAAATAAATTTTCTCATGTTGACATATTTTGGTTTCGGAAAACTTTTAAATTCAACTTTTATTAACCGGTTTAAATTGAAATAAAATTTCACAGGAAAATAAACTTCAATATTATCAGATGAAAATTTACCAGTTGCTATATTAAAATAGATGTATTCCAAATAATAAATTTTATATTTTCAAATTTTATTGTTTAAAATTTCACAAAATTCAATTAATTACGCTATAAAAATTATTAAAATTTACGGGTCGTTACATAGTGTCTATTATAATTTTCTTGGCATCAGACCCTAAAGGAATTTGTTGGACAAGCTCCTTTGGATCACTTGACACAACTCTTCCTTCCGCAACAATTTCGTCTGTCTCACTCCAATCCAATAAATCACATGTGCCATATTTTTTATCATAATTATTCTATAATTAATCAAATGAAAATTATATTAATAATAAATTAAATGTCAAATGTAATGATATCGATAGTAATATAAATAACTTTTACCGCTTGAGGTACATTTGCTTCATCCCGGCTTTCTTTTCTCTGTCAAACAAATATAAAAACAACATTAGCCCAGCACTGCCTCTCCAAGGTACACTATATACAAAAGGGAAATGGATATCCACAAGTGCACATTTCATGTGGATGTAGTGATAGGATTTCAGGTGAAACAGCAAAGAAAATTTTGCAGTTTTGTGTAAAATTTTCAGGTGAAACAGCAAACAAGGACAGTACACAAATTTTTGTACAATTTCAGGTGAAACAAAAACAACATTACCATGCACACTTTTCATATCTTTGTACGAGGACAGGTGAAACTTTTCACTTGATATATATGTATGATTCCAGTTAAGGTATGTATGGTTCCAGTTAATTTGTTTTGTTTTTGTATGGTATGATGATGATGGTCAGGTGGCTCGCTGTAGAGGGAATTTGTGAAGTATGCACTTGATGGTTTTGTGCGATTATTTGCAGGGAAATGAGTGAAGAAACTTGCAACAATTTTAATGTTGGTGGTAGTTCAGTTGCAGTGGGGTGAAGTGAAGTAGTTAAGAGGGGACTGTTTGGAGTGGATGTGGTTTTGAAGGCAGTGAGATAGCAGGTTGGAGGAGGTGGTTGAATGACAGATATGCAAGGCACTGTTGAATGATGCAAGGGAATGGTAGACTGTGAACTGTGAATGCAATGGTAGTGGTAATGTTTAAATTACAGTGAGAATGTAAGCATTTGGAGATATGGCAATGATGGAGGCAGTATTGGTGGTGATGTTGCTGCTATATGCAGATATGCATAGTGATGCAGTTAGGCATGAAAAAGGTGGATGATGATGGCTTGACAGCAGCAATTGATGCTATGGTATGGTGATGCCAGCTGGTTGTTGAGGTTGGTGGTTGATTAGTATGAAGATGATAGTGGGGATGAAGTAGTTTTTGTACAATGATTGTTGAGAAGTGCATTGAATGTTGAGTGCAGTTGTTGTTGAATGCAAGTGGAAGTAGAGTTTGTAATAGTGGCAGTAAAGTAGAAAAAGAATGGTTTGTGGTTGTTTGATGAAGATGTTGCTTGTTGTCAGTTATGGTAGAGGAGGTGGATTGGTTACAGTAAGGAGGATGGGTTGGCATTCAATGTTATGAAACAGCAAAGGGTGGTTGACAGTGCATAGCAGTTAGATGGATATGAAGAAGTGAGGCAGTTGTAATGGTCGCAGCAAGGAGTGGTGGAACGTTATGTATGTTTGTTTGTTGTGGTTGGTGAGTGCACTGTGTAGTTGAGCTATATGAGTCAATATGCCTTTGATTTTATTTTAAATTCAAACAGAGTTAATATGCCTTAATATCACAGTGCATACCTGATTTTTCACAAGCATTTGAACCATCGCGGTTAATTCTGAAATTTGATTTTGCATGACGATGGTTTGTTTATCCCTTATGTGTGACCATATTGCCTTGCTGTAGTTCATACCTCTTCACATTCCTCTCAATCGTCCTGGTCTGTCTTGTCCCAACACTTTTGCAAGCGCATCTTCTTTGTAATTAGTTGTTGAGCTAGAATTTGATGCAGTGTTGATTTGTTTAATTTTTTCCTACACAAGTTGTCGTAATGCATATTATACACAATCGAACTACCACAATAGCAAACAAATTGTTACCTAATAAAATTTCAAAGTACTTACGATAGCCTCTGCAGCAGTCACATTTACTGGTTCACCATTTTTTCGAGTGTGGATTTGATCCAAACGTGAGATCGAGTGACAGAAGATGGATGAGGACTCGTCTTTCTCTATGTTTAAAGAATATTTATTACAACATATCACATTGATAAACTAGGTAATAAATATTATGGTAAATAAATTAGCAATTCTTACCAAATCATCAGCCACTCGAGGCATTCCTTTACGACTACATGTGTGTGGTATCTGATTGTTTCTAATAGCTTTATATTTCTGACTCAGTTCCTAAGAAAAAACACATTATTTATGTTGTCTAAAGCATACAATCTCATGTCTAAAGCATACAATTTCATCAACAGAACCCGAAACTGACTTTACCTTAAACTCTGGAGTTGTTTTGGACTTGACAAACTTCTTCCACTCATTCATGCTTAGGTTGTCGGATTTCAACTGATTTCTTTCTTCTTCATTCCTTGCAATTGCTATTTTGCGAACTAATCTAGCTTTTGATGCTCTAAAAATGCACCCCATTTGCTGAAATATGCACTTTTTTTGCCATTGCTCATCCAATTTAAATCTAACCTGCAACACAACACATTAGCAAAGTTGACGTTGAATAAGTGTACATTTGAAACTAATGCCAAAAAATTTTGAGCACCAACATAAAAATGAGAAGCCGTGAGATCTACGAATTTGCAAACAAAAGAATGGAAGATCAATAGAGGATGCATGAATGGCACAGCGTTGTTAACAATTTTGTATTTTACTATTGGCAAGTATCTTAATTTCATTTCAGAAGTGCAGTTTTCTTCTCTTCTATAACTTATCTCATTTGTTAACAATTTTGTTTTGGTTCTCTAAAATAAAAATAGGGAGAAAACCAAAAAAAAGTTGAATGAAAAGTGTAATAGAAAAAATACAGAAACACGGATGGTGGAGAGATATGTCAATAAAACTTTATGGCTAACAAAACTATAGCACGTTAGGACAGGGAAGAGGGGTTGAGAGAATTTAATCTGGTTGCAAGTACACTACCCACTACAACCATGAAGTGATAAATGCAATGCTATTATTAAAAGCTTGAATAAAGATTGTTAATGCAATGCTATAATTTTCTGTTTATAATATTCGCATCAATGATGCAGATAACCCAATCATCCAATCTGAAGCAGCATACAAACTATTATATATACTACAATTTTGAAATCTGAAAAATTATTGCTGCTTCAAAACAAACTAGCCAATTCAGTAATTTCAACTGTTTCGTTATATAAAAGCTTGCAGAAAGGAAAATATATCAAGATTGACTTATGATTTTATACCATATTGAGCAAAGATGGATAAATATATGAGACCATTTGACGGCGTATAACATTTACAGTGCAAAAAATTGAAGGCAAGAGGTTAGTTATGACGATCTTGTTAACATATGCATAGAAATGAAACTATGGTACATATTATATAAGAGATAAGGCACATGGAGCTAAGGGGACCCAAATGGCATGGTAACATGCGTTTCTTTGTCCATTGACTTGCAATTTGTAGCTTTGGATTCTCCCACTGTCGCACACATGGATTCATTTACATGTTACCTGTTTCACGTATACATATTCAATTATTTCCTATTGTCTGATGCGCAAAATCAATCATTTAGTCTTTGATTCATTTCTTTGGTCTGGTATGAGATCTGTGAGAGCTATTTGAAGTATCATTAATAGTGATATATGATCATATCTCATTTGCAAAATTTATGCAAAGATATCTGAATATGGATCAAAGTTGATGAGGCTTACAACGAATTATGCCTCAGATTTGTGTAGAAACTGAGCAACGTATTAAAACAGTTTATCATTTAATCTTTTATCGAGTTATGGGAACAACCGTAGTGCCAAATGGAATGCAAAGTCACATCATTGCTTGATCCTATGTATTCTTCTCTACATGTTATTCAAGCTTACATTGATTGTAAGACAGAATAACTAACTAGTTATTGCACTTACCATCTTTAGAGCAACCGACCATCAACACTTGTTTCTTATAACTTGTTCAAAAATAAAAGTACGCTCTTATCAACTATGCTACCTCCCCTCCTATTGATGTTATTCATCTCTTATATCTCCTGTAACCTAATTTAGCACCAGTCCTGTATCCTAATTTTGCAACTCTTATACCCTACTTTAGCAGCTCTTATATCTCCTATAACCTAATATAGACTGATATCAGAACATGCAACTGTATAGCTAATTAGTAAATATAAAAACAGTTTATACCTGAATGCATCCCAACAAAGCAACTTGTAATTCGTTACTTAGTTCCTTGCACTTATCAAGTGTAACGGGAACATGTTCCCTTACTAGCGGACCTAAATATGAAGACAGTTTAACAGATCCATATCCTATTGGGTTGCCATCCGCATCAAATTCGACTTCAATACGATTCTCAAGATTCGCTGGAAGTCTTTTCACTTTGGCTGGACCCCTATATTTGCGCTTCACAGTCGAAATTGCAGCAGCATCTCTAGTAGAAATTGCAGCAGCATCTCTAGTAGTTCCCTCATTAACATCAACTTCAAAATTTTCTTGCATTGTATCTTCGTCACCTGCTTCAGCGTTGTCTTTGATTTGAGCATCGTTGTTCTCTTCCGTTTGTATGACTCAGTTTTCACTTTCTTGCGAGTTGTCTTCGGTATGAATTTCACTGACTGCTTTTAGCCATTTTAGAGCAGCCCTCTTCCTTTTAGTCATTGGAAATTATCAACCTGCTCCTAAATTGATTAAGTAGAGGCATGTGATTTATTGGATTAAGTACTTACAAAATTGATTATGTACTTACAAAATTATATACGAAACTATGCCCCAAAAGCATGTATATCAAATTTAAAATGTGTTCTATTATCATGCAGTGTGTTTTCAGCCTGAACTATACAAAAAACCATACTTTATTTGCTTAGACAAAACATTTCTGGCCTGAACTATTTTTTTGCAGTGTGTTTTCTCATGCAAACAAATTCCTAACTTGAATTTAGCCAACTTAATGACACATGTAGATACAAAACCTGGTCTTTTAAGTACTAGATTGCTAGTCTTTTAATTACTAGATTGCTAACAATAACATAGCTCATGGAAATATGACTAGTATCACTTGTATTATCCAGCGATGAACAAGTAGTGAGTGTCAGAATTATACGCATGCATAGTGAGTGTCAAAATACATCGTTCATGTCTCGATTTTGTCAGTTCTATGTTTCTATATCCTGTTTCTGAAAATAACCAAAGATAATAAATACAAAATTGAGCCACTACTTAAAAGAGCAAGATTCTTGATTCAACTCTTAAGAATTATACTGTTAAATACTTAAATTTAGAAAGAATATTATAATACATTATTGCTTAATCCAATGCATTCCTACCCACCTTAAAAATAAGAATGCCAGTTTTAACTATATTTGCAGCACTGTACTATGTACAAATGGTTGCATCTATCAGGTTAAAGGAGATAATATAATTAAATGTGAACATAAACATACTCATCAAGTCATGATATCAAAGGATTTGTTGATAATATAAAAAATGTCGCTTGTGCTTATATTTTCTACGAATGCATACTTACATACAACAGCAAACTAATCCAAGCATAATCAATGATGATTTGGAAAACTTTTTTCAAGTATGCCTTCACAATCCTCCCTAACATAGCTAGCATCTTCCACATAATCAACAACCATCTCATTTTCTACACAATCTTGTACAACATAGCTTGTTCCCTCAATATAATCGATTGTTTCTAATTCATGGAAACCTCTTGGTGGTGCCTTCATTACAACATACCAATTAGAAGAGTCATTCTCCCTTGAATAAAAAAAAAATTCGCCCGAGATGCAAGGATATACGGATCCCTCGAAAATGAAGCTTGATTTTGATGTAAATTAACAAGAGTAAATCCATCTTCAACTTTCTCTCTGTTTCCAATGTTTGCCCAATGACACTTAAAAATTGGAATATAAAATTTATGATAGTCTAACAGGATTATGTCAGTCAAAATCCCATAATAAGTGACCACATCAACTATTTGAGAAACATCTTTCGCACTTGCTCTACACATGGTAGTAGCATCATAAGTCACTCTAGAATTATGAGTTTCTCTCTCAACATCTTTTGTGTGAAAACGTAACCCATTAATTATATATCCTTTGCAGGACAAAGCGGTGCTACTTGGACCATAAGCAATCCATTTTAGAAAATCATCATGTTCATTTGAGTTTAAAGATATCTGAAAAAATTAAATCCATTCAATATAGAGTCAAAAAAAAATATTTTCAAATCTAAAAAAAAATTAAAAGATTTGATCAACCTTCTTTTTAATCCATTCAGCAAAGTTTTTTGTGTGAATTTTCCATAGCAATGTAGCATTTCTTTCCAAGCGCTTATCCGAACTTTGTAGCTCTTCCAAATGCATACTATCATAATATAAAAGGTGCTAAGTCACATTTATAAATACACATATATTAAGACAATAAAAAGAAACAATATGTGCTTACTCTAAAAATGGCTCGGTTATAGCCATATTCATTAGCACAGCCAAATGAGCTACTTCCTTCTCATTAGCCGTCAATGTAAATGTTTTGCATGTTGATATCGGACGTCCTTCGAGTATTGCATCGTCCTTCGAGTATTGCATCATCATTCTCATAATCTTTGTTTCTACCTTCTTTCTCCCATAATTGTGATGATTTCTTTAGAAAATCACCAAAGAATCTCATAGATTCTTCGACGAGATAATTCTCTGCAATGCATCCTTCAGGTCTTGAATAGTTCCTTACATAATCTTTAAGTGTTTTCATATACCTTTCGAAAGGATACATCCAACGAAAATGAACCGGTCCACATAATCGAGCTTCTTTTCCAAGATGAATTGTTAAATGTATCATTATGTCGAAAAATGAAGGTGGAAAATATCTTTCAAGATCACATATAATTCTGACAATCTCATCATCCATTTGTTGTAGCTTTTTTCTAACAAGAACACGCTGACATAGATTATTAAAAAATGCACATAAACGAGTTATTACTTTCCTTGGCCTCTTTGGAAGCAATCCTCTAATTGCAACCGATAGCATCTGTTGCATCAACACATGATAATCATGCGATTTCAATCCACTAACTTTTCAATCCTCCAATGACACACATCTTTTGAAATTTGAGCAATAACCATCAGGCCCCTTAAAATCATATAATCTTCTACAAAATATTTTTTTGTCAGAACTAGACAAAGTATACAGAGCCGGTGGAGGTTGCGCATATAAAGCATGTCGAATTCCCCAATCCTCTAAGTCTTTTCTAGAATTAATGCCATCTTTTGATTTGCTATCATGCAACATTGTGCTGAGTAAACTTTCACCAACATTTTTCTCAACATGCATCACATCTAAATTGTGGCGGAGTGGAAGTTCCTATAAACATCAATAATATGACAATTAAACGTTATAAAATTTATAGTTATATTTTTATGAATAAGATAAATTTTGAATACTAACCTCCCAGTATGGTAATTCAAAGAAAATAGATTTTTTTTCCACCGTGATAGCTCTCTTTTTGTAGGATCGTTTTCGCCTTCTTTATTGTCAGTACATTTTCTTTTCTTACTCGTAATCGTTATAATTTGCTTCTTATTTAGCTTCTTCTTATTCTTTCTCTTCTTGTCTTTTTCTATTTCTTCATTTTTAAATTTTCCAAAATCATTTGGAAAATCTTTCAAAATAACAGAAATATCTCTACCTGTAAGAATTCTAGGCTTGTTACCTTTCTCCACAGTATTATCAAACCAAGCCTTTTGTTTTCTTAATGGATCGGATGAAGGTAGAAATCTTCTGTGTCCCATATAGACATTTTTTCGACTATGATTTAGCCATCGATGGTGAGTATTAATACCACATAATGGACAACCTTGTTTGCCTTTTACACAACATCCAACGAGATTTCCATAAGCTGGAAAATCGTTTATGGTCCATAACAAGATTGCTTTTAAGTTAAACAATGTCTTGCTAAATGCATCATAAATCCCCACTCCGTTACTCCATAAGTACTGCAAATCTTCTACCAAAGGAGCTAAATATACATCAATATCATTTCCAGGTTGCTTAGGGCCAGGAATTAATAATGTTAACATAATATTCTCATTTTCATACATAGTACAGGCGAGAGATTATATGTCACAAGCATCACTGGCCAGCAACTATACTTGGAACTCTTAATGTCAAATGGGTTGAAACCATCAGTAGCAAGACCAAGTCGAAGGTTGCGTGGATCACTTGAAAATGATTTCCATTTATCATCCACCATGCTCCATGTCAAAGAATCCACAAGATGACGCATTTTATCATCATTACTTTTATTACTAAAATGCCACCTTAGATCTTCTGCCATCTGCTCAGATCTAAACATTCTTTTAAATCTTGGAATAATTGGAAAATATCTCAACACTTTGACTGGAATACCTTTCATTACCTCTTTCGTCTGCTCATTTATCTTCCATCTCGAAGAACCGCATTTGGGACAACTAGTCAAATCTTTGTATTCTTTTCTGAAAAGACAACAATCATTTTTGCAAGCATGAATCTTCTCAAATCCCATATCAAATACTTTGAGGAACTTCTTTAGTTCATATAAAGTCTTCGGAAGGACATTATTTTTGGGTAATAACAATTGCTGCACGCTTAGAAGCTTATCAAAACCAGTATTAGATAATCCGGTTTCACATTTCAAATTATACAACGCAGTGATAGCAGATAATTTTGTTTGATCTACGCAATCAAGATACAGTGGAGTTTCTGCATCTTCCAAATTTTTAAGGAAATCATCTGTTCGTTTTTGTGCATCATCATCGTTTTTATTCTCGGAGAAAAAAGTATGGTTGACAAACTCTTCATCTTCAAAGTGAATGGCTTGAAGTAACTCATATGTGTCATCCAATTTCACTTTTTTAGCTACATTTACTTGCTCGCCGTGACTATACCACTTACTGCACTTGTATAAAGGATCCATTCCTCTAATAATCAAATGCTCAACAACAATGTTATCATATTGATGAGTAAGATTTCGACAATCTAAGCAAGGACACAATTTTTTTTTCATATTTCCTAAATTTCTCTTAGCGGCATGCACAAAAGTCCATGCTCCTTGCTCGTACTCCCTACTAGTTCTAAATTAAAATTAAAAAACAAAGTTATTGACATAAAAAATCAAATTTTAATATTAATTTCCAAGTTAAATATTAATCCAAATATTGTATTCTTACCTATGCAAATGCATCCAATCTTTTTCCATCGCCATATATAATATTGCAACAAGTAAATTTCTAAAAAAACAGAAGCACAATATGTGAGGAAGACTTTATTACCGATGCACAATCTGTCAAATTAGAGGGAAAATTTTCTAAAAAAACAAAAGTTAAATATTATTTCTTATGTCAACTGAGTTTAGCATACTATGTCAACTGAGTTTACTTCAAATTCATAATAAAATAGCATTCTGCGGCAGGGTTTAGTTGTCAACTAAGTTGCTATTTTGGCAATGATTCGACTGAATTGTAAACTGAGTTGTTTTCATGTTAAATAAAGTGCATATTCACGCTTTTTGACGCCTGAGGCTTTTTTGGAATATTGAGAATAAATTAACATACGATCATCATAAACTCAATTAAGAAGGCAACAAGGCGTTCAATTCACGTCTACAAACAAAAAAACATACTTAAAATAAAGAAACTGCAACATCAGTACTTAGTCTTAAATAAATTTTCGAAATTCCATAAACTTTTGATCACTTTAAAAAACTGCATTTAAAAAAACAGAAACTGCACTAAAAAAACTGCATTTAAAAAAAACAGAAACTGTATTTAAAAGAAAAACTGCATTTTAATTTTGTTTTAAATTACATTTAAAAAAACAAAAACTGCATTTTTAAATTTTATTTGATCAGAAGTTCAACAAAACAGTACTTGCTTAATCTTTCATTCGCAGCTAGCATCTATGATGGAAACACCAATACATAGTACGTAGTTAATTAATCATTCAAGACAAAAATTACATTCAGTAGTTTGACATTCAGAAATTTGACAACCATTCTTCGTATAGTCTGAAATCAAAGGGTTACTAGGCTGTAAGATCAAACTGCAAAATACATTGATTTCCCACTCAATATATTAATAATGCATATTGCTCTAGCAATAATCGATATATTAATAATGCATATATACAATATATCATTTTGACTACCTTTTTTATACATAATTTTCCTTATATGACCATCCAGAATATGCATTTGTTCTTAAATATTGAGGTTTGATAAAGTAAATGATAATAAAATGTACAAAAACTAAGAGGATTTTTAATTGACTGTTCAAAATAGAGATTCATGTAATAACCTGAAAGTCTTCCAAGTGCACTTTGCCAATCTTTGAAATCCACCACTGAATTTTCTTGTGGTGCCTGCTATAATAGAAAACAAGCTGAAGCAAATTTACAAAGGGACATCAACTAAAACAATACCAATGACTCTGAACTCATGCAGCGAAATAATGCAAATATATAAAATTGGCATCAAAACAATTGTGATAGTAATAAGCTTTTTTTCTTAGGCTTATACATAAAATTTGTTATTTAATTTATAGTTGATATTCAACTCGCTTATAATTCAACAAGATAGTTATTTTGACTCGGGTTAGTGACCATACACCCAAATTGTTAAGGATTCTATTACAAATAATGCTGGTTTACTTTTGGTTTTACTATAATTGCACACAGCCCCATCATTCAAAATAGCAAAACGATGAAAGCTTTAGAATGCAAGCATGTGAAAACATAATCATCGTTATATAACAAAAAGCATAGCACTATACATTAATAATCTCTATCAATAATACGTGTATATATGCTATACATATACCAAAAAATACATATATATGAATGGATGGTTTCAACAACATAGTCACTATACAAAAAGAATCGTACATGAAGAAAACACAACCTTTATGCTTACAATGGTTTCAAGGCTCAACTAAATAGTGCGTAGAAAAATACTCAGTTAAAAAGTGTTTTTGCTTGATGAACTTGCAGAACTAAGAAGATTTTTGATACTGAGAGGACACAATCTTAACTTCTGTTTACATGAATTTATCTTATAACTATACACAATATGAGATTATACTCTACCCTCTCTTTTTCTCCAATACAAATCCTCTCTTCATTCGATCAAAATAAAATCCAAAATACAATATAAAATCAATATAAATCCCCTCTAACAGTAAATCGATCATTATATTTACATATTTACATCTAACTAAAGAAAGTTATTGATCTACACTACTACAAAGTTGAAACATTGCATTGCTCTTACGGGACTACAATTTTAATTGTCGGGTTAAAACTTTTTGATTCATACTTACCAACTATTCTGTAAAATATTGTGTAAGCATCAAATTGTTGATGGGTAAGTTCTTGTCATGCCCATAATCCTGTCCTACAAATTATTTGTGATATTCCAAGCACATACAGTTGGTATTCAAACTTCTACTGATAGTGAATATCAACTACCAATACTCAGAACTCTTAAACAATCAATTGTGTACTCACGCAACACTGATAAATAAACTTTTCTTAATTTGTTTTAGATTTATTTGAAATTTTAAGGATGGAAATTTATACGGTTGCTTGTATATTTGTTTCAGGCTTTTGTATACATGAAGCATTATATAAGTAAAGCTTGATAAAAACATCCACAAAGAATTTGATTTTTTAAATATATAATACATATAATATAATTAGGTATACATACAATAATAATTCATCCCCGACGATTTTCTTCATGGGTAGCAAGTCAATCCTCTCTCTATCTACCAAACCATAAATAACTCACCTATTTGCTGACTATCTTATGTTCTTCACAAAACTAGCTGCTTCCAATATAGACTACATTCTCTAGACCTAAACCATATTCTACATTATGGCTGAACTAAGAATCAATATGCACAAATTCAATATTCTTATCGTAAGTCTTGACTATCAAAGGAAGCAGTAGATTACACAACACTCTACCTTGCAAGTAATGTACACAACACTCTACCTTGCAAGAAATCCCTGCGGCTCCTATTATCTTGGAATACGGCTCATTACAGCTTGGGTTACTACTACCAAATGCATGCCACTTTTTAGAAAAATAACTAAGAATCTTACTGCATGACCCAATACAAAATTAACACAAGCTGAGAGACTTTCAATAGTTTAATCAATTGCCACAGCCATGATTACATATTGGGCAATACACAAGCTAGTAACTATGATAAATAGGGCCCTCAATAAGTTTCGATGGCATAGGTATCCTTACTCTAAAAAAACAAGTCCCAATGGCTTTCCATAAAACTTAAGTACATAAAAGCAAATGGGGGCTAGGGATAATAAATATTAAAAAATGGAATCAAGCTGATATATCATCATACTACAACAATACAACTTGTTTTTCTCTAATAACTTCAATCTTTAGGCCAATTGGGTTAAAAATCACTTAATTAAAAATGGCCACCTGGAGTTGGAGGAACTTACTCAAACTCCGTGAGACCTTCCTACCCCTAATTTAGTACAACCCTCTCTCTAATCTGTGGGTGACATCGCCTTGTGCTAAACCTGGCGTAATACTAGATAGACTCGCAGATCATATTCTCAAGCCGTTAACTATAATACTTTTTAATTCTAAAGCTTGTGACTACATTATAGACGATAATATATCTCTTCCCTGCTCCAGCTCGAACCTCATCTGATAACTCTGGTTGAGCATTTCATCAAACTACTTGCCAAATGCGGCTTATTTAATTCATCAAACTCCACAGTGCTTGTGCAGCTACTGGAAGAATTGATCAGGTGTTTCACATAATTTATTAACTTAACATACTATTGCCTTAGGAATTAGGATGAGAAGAGATAAGTACCTAAATAAATATGAGTAATATCTCACCGAACTGGAGCAGTTAATCACATGTCAAATCGCAGCCAAACTAACCCATTCACCAAATTCAACGATTGCATTTTTGGAGAAATTTCGGTGTGCAAATAGATAACGAAGTTCGTGTAGATCGGACTAAGAGGAGTGTGGAGGAAAATTTAGGGTTTTATTTGGAGATTACAGGATTTGAGGAAGAAGAAATAGATTTTAAGAAAGAAAATGGCTGTCGTGTTATGGGATAGAGTAAAGGGGGAAGAAAATGAAATTAAGAAACGAAGAAAGCGGGAGCATGAAAATTAAGACCGCCAAATATTTGACTATAGTACGCTATAGCAATGCACGGCTTAATAAAATGACAGCAACTATCTTCACGCAGCTGTCTTTTGCTGCAATTAATAATAAATTTTGTTGTAGTGTATGCAAACAAGTAAATTAATTCTGGGTTACCCATCCCCATTCATTCCGACTATATATCTCATTTATAGTTTGTAGGGTCACTATTAGCCTATTAGTTTTCATAGGCTTACTAATAACCTGAGAAATGTTTACGGACTCTCTGTTTGATTTCATAGTTTTCATGGGATCACTAAGAACCTATTGGTAACTCCAATAGCTTTTCACTTATCCTAGTTTTCATGGGCTAACCAGGAACCTATTGACTTCTGCCAATATCTTAATCCGGATATAGTTTTCATGGGCTAACTACAAACCTGTTGGCCCCAGTAAATATCAAATCATAATTTTCATTGGCTGACTATGAACCTATTGGCCTCTGCTAATATCTTTTCCTTTACATAGTTTTCATGGGCTTACTATGTACCTATTGGCTTCTGCCAATATCTTTAATTTATATTTTAGCATCCTCAACTTATATTCACTACTGGGTCAACCTAGCTGGTTATTCTTCCCTTCCCCAAAGTACCGTTATGGATTCATAACAATGTGAATAAATATACGAAGAAGTAATCTTAACAACATAATAATACCAAAACCTGTGGTTAAATATCCTTGAAATTATTTTATATAAAACTCGGTTAATCCCTTTAACCTGTTAATCAAGGTAAACTTCTTCAAAAACTTCATTTCAGAACTCTTTATTTGTGCCATAGTTTTTCCTTTAAAATGAGATTGGGTTATTTGTTTTCAAACCTTAAAACATTACTTTCGAAACCCCTAGATAACCTCCTTCGAAAACATAGAAAACTTCTTTTCAAAACACTAAGTATATACCTTTCGAAGCTCTTTAACTTATTCCTTTCGAAACCAAAATATACCTTTCGAATGTATCAAAACATTACCTTAAAGCATAGCTTCAAAACCAATGAAAGTACCCCTTTCGAAAATATTGGGTTTTACTTTTAAAAACATCTTTTGGGTCAAAGTGGTTACATACGAAAGTGACTCTTTCGAAACCTTTAATAAAATTATTTGGGGAAAATTTGATGGTGTCGGAACCATCTATTCGAAAGCTCAAAACATTTGAGTAAAACTTTGAAGGATAACATCGAATCCCCTTTTCGACAACGTTACCTTCGAAAACCCTGAACCTTTTTGAAAGCATTTAAGAAGTGATTTAGTATAAGTTTAAAACAAAGGCACCCTTCGAAAGCATTGATGACTTCAATATACTAGAAAGGCACATGAACAGCAGCGAGGTTTCGACTAGGTCGGAACGATCATCTTCGAAAGTCTAATTTAAGAATAAAGGAACTCATTCGAAAGCTCCTATTCTAAAACATAGTATGGTAACCTCCTTCAAAAGCTATTTAGAAAACCCCTTTCGAAAACATATACTTCAACTACGTCGAAAACTTTAAGTAAAACAAAGCAAACACTTAACATATGAAAACAAAACTAAGGTTTCGACCCCATCGGAAGTATTGTTCCACCTTTCCTCCAATACACTACGTACCGTCTAAATGATATCATGTGTATTGATTCTGACTAGGTGGGTTTCGGCTGGGTTGGTTTCGACGGAGTCGAAGCGGAAGCATTGGAGTCTACTACTAAAGGAGGCGGAACCTGCTCTTTTAAATAAATGCTGAAATCATGCTAATTTTAGTAATTACTTTAGAACTAACCTGTATATTTGTAATCTTTAATTGGTTGACTTAAAACTTTTTAAATCCTTTACAAAAATAACTACTGCATTTATCAGATCTAAATTAAGGAAAAATTAACGTTTAAGCCCTTCCATTAAGAAAAACCAATATTGCAAATGAGTCCTTCTTTTAACATACTTTATTTTCCATAGCAAATCCATTAGAAAAAATCCCCAAAAATCACAGAAATTTACTTTCACCATTCTATCTAATATATTAATGAGGTAATTAGTTTAAAGGAAAAAATTTAAACTAATTTTTAAATCTAGGACCAAACTTTTCAAATTTAGCCAGAAGGACAGTAACCCCTTTTTGTAATTTTCTCACTTCGACTTTTTCCTCCTCTGCCATCATCTGCCTTCAGCCACTGCTTGCCCTAGCAATCGCCGCCCAAACAATTGTCGTTCCAGACCGCCATCGTCCAAGCCACTGCTGTCGTCCAAGCTCCTCCCTTGCCATTGCCACCATGGATCTCACCAAAACCTAGATCTCACCTCCTTACCGTTCACTCCGCCGCCCAAGCAATCGTTGTCTGAAGTCACCATCCAACGTTTCCCGTAATTGTTATCATCCTAAATCTCACCAAAATGATAGTAAAAATAGCATTTGTATTTATAAAGTCCATTAGAATGAATGAAATGTGCCGAATGATAGTTAAAAATAGCATTTGTATTTTAAACTGTACCGGATTGAATGGAATGTGCTGAATGATAGTTAAAAATAGAATTTGCATTTATAAAATGCATCGGAATGAATGGAATGTGTCGAACAATAGTTAAAAATATCATTTGTATTTTTAAAATGTACTAAAATGAATGGAATGTGCTGAATGATAGTTAAAAATATCATTTGTATTTTTAAAATGCATTAAAATGAATGGAATGTGCCAAATAACTGAATGATAGTTAAAAATAGCATTTTTTTTGTAGAATACATTAGAATGAAACAAACATGTCAAATGATAGTTAAAAATAGCATTTTTACTTTTAGAATACATTAGAATGAAACAAACATGTCAAATGATAGTTAAAAATAGCATTTTTATTTTTAAAATATAAATTGTATTGTTAAATTACTTTATAATATATAGAATGTGCTGAATGATAGTTAAAACAACATTTGTAATTTCAAAGTGCACTACAATAAATCAAATATGCCGAATGATTGTTGAAAATAATATTTGTAATTTATTATGCATTAGAATGAATCAAATGTGTTGAATGATAGTTGAAAATAGCATTTGTCTTTTTAAAGTGCATTATATTGAATCAAATATGTTGAATGACAATTAAAAATAGCATTTGTATTTTTAAAGTGCATCAAATTGAATGGAATGTGCTGAATGATAGCTAAAAGTAACATTTGTATTTCTAAAATGCATTAGAATGAATGAAATATGTCGAATGCTAGTTAAAAATATCATTTGCATTTTTAAGATGCATTAGAACGAATGGAATATGCCAAATAAATTGAATGATAGTTAAAAATGGCATTACAATGTATCGGATTAAATGTAAAGTGCCAAATGATAGTTAAAATTATCATTTGTATTTTTAAAGTGCATTACAATGTATCAAATGTGTCGAATGATGGTTAAAAATAGTATATGTATTTTTAAAGTGCATTAGAACGTATAGAATGTGGCGAATGATGGATAGAGTAGTTTAATGTAGCATTTTAATTATGAAGTTCACTATCATGTTTGAAATATTCAAAATGATATTTTAATATAGCATTTTAATTACAAAGTCCACTAGCATGTTTATAATATGCAAAATTGTAGTTCAATGTAGCATTTTAATTATGAAGTGTGCTACCATGTTTATGATATGCAAAAAAATAGTTTAATATAGCATTTTAATTACAAAGTCCACTAATATGTTTAGGATATGCAAAATGATAGTTTAATATAGCATTTTATTTATGAAGTACACACTAGCATTTTAGCAAAGAAGTAACATTTTCTTTATGATATCTGAAATGTTCAAAATAAAGTAAGTCAGCAACTCAATAAACAAGTAAACAAGAAACTGATGCATCATGTTTTATGCATATTTTATCATCTTGTGAAACACATAAGTAATATTATCTATTCAAAATCATATCTTGTGCAGATTCTAAAATGAAAACTTTCTCCAGTTCTTTGAAATTTAGGAACATTCAATTATGCTATTACAAATGAATAAACTAAAACAATAGAATATTACATTCAATTGTGCATTACACGTAGAGAATTATAATGATAATTTCATATAGCATTCTTTTACTTAGTTCATTTCAACAAGTAATCATCATCGTTACCTTTAGCACCATCAGCAACCTTCACCTCCACTACACCGCCGCTCATCTGAAGTTGGCCATCGATGTTGTCGTCAAAATTACAGTCGCTGTTGAAGTCGTCGACCAAGTCACCGGACGCCTCCAAAGTTGCCGTCACAACCTCATTCCATCGCCTACGCCTGAACGAGCTCGACCTTCACTTGCGCTGTTGTAACCTGTGCTTGTGTCGCCGCCACATGTTCTTATGATGCCGCCGTCCGTTCTTGTGGTTTGAGAACGAGATTGAAGAAGACGGCACAATTTAATTTTTTTTGTAATGATTTTCTTTTAGCCCAAATAATAAACTCCGCATCTTTCAGACGTAAAAACAATAGCCGCTTCCTTCATTCTAAAAACGCTGTTATGCTTTTCCTTGAGCCTATTTTCCTATATATAAAAATTTCAGACCCAAATTCTTCCTAAAATAATCGATATTAATTTTGAACCCAATTTTATCATATTTTCCTTTGAAAATTCATAATAAATTTTCCATAGCTTGGAAAATTACAAAAATTGAAACCCTTCTCCAAAATCGTGTTTTACATAACATATAATTTTTCCATGGCATTTCTAAAATCATAACAATCGATTTTGCCTTAAAACCGTGTAAATTCGTATGTAAACGAATTGATTTAAATCAAACATATAATAGTTCAAGCGTATCATCATTCAAAACTTCATAAAAATGACATTAATCTTAAATCCGAAAACATATAATCATAGAATAAAATAGAGATGGTATTAAATTATTATTCACCTTATATATAGTAAGGACTTTTAGATTTGTTGTTGAATAAATCCCCTAGCTTTAATCCTTAGCCTTGAATAAATTTTCCCACTTTTTCTTCTTTGTAATGGCCGGCTTCTATTTTAGGTTTTTGATTTGCGTTTTGGAAAGTGAAGAATGGATGTGAGAATTGAAAAGGTATGTGAATAATAGGTGCGGCAATTCACTAACAAGGCCTTATGTAAATTAATTAGCTTATAAACTCTTTTAAACCCATTTAATTAACTCTAAGTACGGCTTTCTTATGGTTTATTCAAATCTCAATCTCCTTATCCCACTAATTCTTTCATTATTCTATTTAATTTATCTAATTTAAATTTCCTGAATAATGTTATCAAAAATTAGGGATGTTACAGGTTTCCCCCTTAAAGAATTTCATCCTCGAAATTTAGTAAGGATTAAATACTAAATGTAGCAATCATCTGTAACAACTCCTAACAACCATACTAGCATATCTGACTAGCAACTATCTATATAAATCTTATATAGACATACCCTTAAAGTAGATCAGGATAAGTATCTCGAATCCTGTCTTCTGTCTTCCAAGTACAGTCCTTCTCGTTGTCGATCCACAGAACTTTCACCAACTTGACTATCTTGTTCCTCAATCTTTTCTCATCTCTCGCTACAACCCAAACTGGTTGTCTAACAAAACTCAAATTAGGCTCTACTACCAAGTCTTCCAACCCTATCAGAGGAATAGTAGTCTCTGGATCATGCAAATACTTGCGAAGATGAGACACATGAAATACATTATGGACACCTACCATACTACTTGGCAACTCTACTCTGTATGCGAGCTTTCCAATCCTCTATATAATCTGGAATGTACCAACATATCTCGGGGTTAACTTCACTAACTTTCCAAATCACACCATACCCTTCATCGGTGATACCTTGATGAAAATTGTATCTCCAACTGAGAATTTTAGGTCTTTACGCCTCTTGTCTGCGTAACTCTTTTGTCTGGACCGAGCTTCCTTCATCCTTTCTCGGATCAATTCAACCTTCTCTGACGCCTCCTTAACCAAATATGGACCTAAGACTAATCTGTCTTCAGTCTTCAACCAACATGGTGGTGATTTGCATGACCTTCCATACAAAGCTCCAAAAAGCGCCATTCCTATAATAGTCTGATATCTATTATTATAGGAAAACTCAACCAAATGTAGGTAAACTTCCTAAGATCCACCAAAGTCTAATACACAAGCTCTTAACAAATCATCGAGTACCTTGTTGACTCTCTCTGTCTTACCATCTATCTGAGAGTGATATGCAGTACTCATATTAAGCTTGGTACCCAACATTTCCTGTAGACTCTTCCATAATTCACTAGTGAACAAGGCATCTCTATCAATGACTATATTACTAGGAACTCCATGTAGTCTAACTATATTCTTCATGAACAACTTAGCTAATACAGGTGCCATCCTGGTTGACTTAACTGGAATGAAATGGGCACTCTTGGTCAATTTGTCCACTATGACCCATATACTTTCATTTTCTCTATTTGAACTTGGCAGCCCGTCTATAAAATCCATGGATATCGAATCCTATTTCCAAACTGGAATCTTTAAAGGCTGAAGCAACCCACTCAGCTTCTGATGTTCGGCTTTCACTTGTTTCCAGTTTGCGCACTACCTAATCCACAAGCCAACATCCCTCTTTATACCTTCCCAATAGAAGCTCCTCTTCATATCTTGATACATCTTGGTCCCTCCAGGATGAATCGTTAATTTGGATCAATGACATTCCCCAAGAACTTCTTTCCTCAAGTTCTCAATATTTTGAACACACAACCGTCCCTTCTTTCTTAACCATCCTTTTTGGTCAAAACTAATATCCTTTATATCATTGATCTTTGTTCCAACCTCAAGCCTTCTAATCCTCTCAGCCAATACTGGATCCTCCTTCTGCTTAGAAGTAATCCTTTTAATCAACATTGGTCGAACTTCTTAATAAGACAACATGGTGATACTCTGACTAGAACTAGCAGTCGACCTTAACTGCACACCACAATTGGCCAAAGCTTCTAAATCCTTCCACTCTGCCAACATAGCTAACACCACATTATGATGTCTTCTACTAAGATCATATGCTACCTTATTTCCTTTCCCTGGTGTATACTCTATTCCAAAATCATAAGCAGCCAAAAACTCCAGCCACCTCTATTGCCTCATATTCAACTCCTTCTGAGAGAATAAATATTTTAAAGACATGATCCGTGCAAAGCTCATATCTCTCCCATAAGAGATAATGTCTCCAAATCTTCAATGCTAAGATCACCGCAGCCAACTCCAAATCATGAGTAGGATATCTCACTTCATGCGGTCTAAGCTGTCGTGAAGCTTAGGCAATAACTTTACCTTCTACCTCAACACCGCTCCTAATCCAGTTCCGCATGCATTCGTATACACCACCAACCTTTGGTTTCCTTCTGGAACTACTAGCACTAGTGCATTTGTCAACAAATGCTTTAACTTAAGGAATGCTTCCTCAGATTTGTCGGACCAGACAAACTTCACCTCCTTCTTGGTTTACTTAGTCAAATGTGCTGCTATCAGTGAAAAATCCTTAATGAATTTCCGATAGTAGCCAGCAAGTCCAAGAAAACTCCTAATCTCAGTCATCGTCTCTGGTCTCTTCCAATTATTCATAAATTCGATCTTATCTGGATCAACTGACAAGCCCTTCTCTGAAACCACATGACCAAGAAACTTAACCTCTTTCTTCCAAAAATGACACTTGATAAACTTCGCCTTCAGCTGATTCCGCCTCAGCGTCTCAAACACCACTCTAAGGTGATCCTGATGCTCTCTTTCATCCTTAGAATATAATAAAATGTCATCTACAAACACCAGCACAAACCTATCCAAGAACTCTCGGAAGACTCGGTTCATCAAATCCACGAAGAAAGCAAGTGCGTTGGTTAATCCAAATGGCATCACTAACCACTCATACGAACCATACCTAGTCTGAAAAGCTGTTAAAGGAATACTTTCCTCTGCCACTCTTAACTGATGGAAACCTATCGCCAAATCCAACTGGCAAAACACTCTGGCTCCACTCAACTGATCGAACAGATCATTTGTTCTTGGCAAAGGATACTTATTCTTGATCGTCCTCTCGTTCAACTTACGATAGTCGATACACATCCTTAATGACCCATCAGGTTTCTTCACGAACACCGCGGTTGCTCCCCAAGGTGAACTACTTGGCCTAATAAAATTCCTTCCTTCAAGATCCACTAGCTACACCTTCAATTCCTTCATCTAAGTTGGTGTCATCTTGCTAGGTGGTCTACTCACAGGTTTAACGCCAGGCAAAAGATCTATTTGAAACTCAATTGCTCGTTTCGGTGGTAATGCGATAACCGGCTCAAAGAAATCTGCAAATTCTCTTGCGACTCGAACCTGAATTATCTCATTTCCTACCTCTATTGCACTAAGCAAAGCACTAACACTCCGGCCAGAATTCTCTACTGAGAATATTACTCAGTTATGACTATCAGGGTGTCTCAGTGGTATCTCCCTATCCTGGCAAAATATTCTATCCTCATACCTACCCAACCAATCCATACCCAAAATGATTCTGAAATCTAGGAAATTAATAACATATAAGTTGCATGCAAATTTATGACCTAACGGATCAAGTTCTTACTGGTCACATCTCAACTCTAGAGTTACATACCCTCCTATTAGATTCGCAACCCTTAAGGAAGTAACAAGGTAGATGGGTTCTAAGCATAATATATCAACCAAGCACTGAGATATAAATAAATGTGATGCACCAGTATCAAAAAGCACCCTAATTGGTATACTCTGAATCAAAAGCGTACCTTTCATCACAGTCTTCCCTTTATCAGCTCCAATAGGCCTAGCTGATGCTAGTCCAATAGCAAAAACTTTCCCATTGTCCGCCCTGATTGGCTCTAGACATTGATTCTTGTAATGCCCAATTTGATCATAGTTGAAGCAACTTTACATTCTTCTTATTTGCAGCCTTCTTCCCATTACCTAACCAACACTCATTCACATAATGACCCTTCTTGTCACACTTAAAGCAAACTAACTCAGCCTTTGCCCACTTGGAAGCATCTCCCTTCTGAGCTCCTTCTTCTTAAAGAACTTTCCTTTCTTCCCCTGAGAACCCTGGATTTCCACTGGCTTCTCTCTAACACAATCAGCAAGCATCTCCACATGGCGAATATCCTTCTCCACAACTAAATTACTAGGATCGTGAAGATGTGGTAGGGTCGCCCTAGCAATCTCGGGCCTTAGTCCCTTAATGAACTTCTCGTTCCTTCTATGACGGTTTATACAGTATTATGTCAATAATGGGACAACTCATCAAACTTAGTTGCATACTCAACAACCGACATCTCTCCCTGCTCCAGAACCATGAACTTCCTCATCAGCTCTGACTTAGCAAACTCAGACACAAACTTCTGCTCAAATCTCCTTCGAAATCAGCCCAAGTCAACTGCTCCTCCAAACTCCAACGGTAATACTATTCCACCAGTGAAGCGCTGACCCTTGCAACTGTCTAGAGGCCAACCTTCTCTTTTGTTCATCATCTAAACCCAAATCAGCAAATATTCTCTCACAGTGCAACAACCAATTCTCAACTTCCATAGCATTCTCCGTCCCCATGAATGGCTTCTCACCAAGACTAGGGTAGTCTCTACTCAGCTTAGCATAGTTATTCCCAACTGAAGCTATAGGATTAGCTCCTCCAAGATTTCCAGCAACTCCAGCAGCAACTCCTTCTTGCATCATATTGACGAAGAACGGATACGTCGCCCTCATGTCTACTAGTGGGTTTCCAACACCCATATTGGCATCAGCATTTTGGTTACTCCTATTGGTGGGTCAAGCATTTCCATTAGTTGTGGTGTTGCCTCCACTGAGATGTTCTCTTCCTTTTCCTGCTTCCATGTCTCCTTTCTCGTAAATCTGCATGCGAGCCTTAATAAGATACAGAAGAACGGTTTAAGAGACCGAGGAATACGTACTTATATATATATATATATATAACTTTATATATCAATTACAAGTACGTTACAATAACGTTAACCCAAACCCTAATCTTATTATCTGATTTATTGGAGTATGTTTGAAAAATCCCTTTTAGGTTTAAATTCTTTTAAGTTTCATAAACCTATACTCTGATACCAAATTGTAACATCCCCCTACTTGGAGGCCCAAAACTAATGGCTATGGGTGCTACAGTCATCCATACTTATTAATCATTGGCGACCAATTATGGCAAGGTTAGATATATTGATATACATAGACACATGAATATGGAAAAAAAATTAAACAACAAACAAATTCCACATTCCATTTCAAAATCTTTCAAATTTATTACATAATCCTAGTACGCAGACCACGTTCAGATAACATATAATTAATAGAAAATATGCCAAGAGTGACATATGAAGATGCCCCCTTAGTTGATCAGAGTATATAATAAGGCAATAAAACAAATTTGCCTTTACAACCAAAACATAGCGGAATAAAAAGAACTCTAAGTAGCTAGCATGCCTCCTTCATGTCTTCGGAAGCTTTTTTCGTATAAAAGAAAACCTAGAAACCTTAACCCTCAAACTACTCAAATTAAATTGAGCACCCGAGAGTTTAAGGGGAAGACAAACTTTGACTCAGACGTAAAGCCTGATATGAATAATGATCTGCCATCTCAAACCATTTAGATATCTAGTGAGACCAAGCGGAATGGATTTTTCCCTTACTGGTATCCTAAAATCATTATAAAACCATATACTGTGCTCCAGCATCCACAATGGTTAAAACAATTCAAAACAATATGATGATATGCAAACAAGTAAATTAATTCTGGATTACCCATCCCAATTCATTCTGACTATCTATCTCATTTATAGTTTCTAGAGTCACTATTAACCTTTTAGTTTTCATGGGGTTACTAATAACCTGAGAAATGTTTTTGGACTCCCTGTTTGATTTCAAAGTTTTCATGGGATCACTAAGAACTTGTTGGTAATTCCAATATCTTTTCTCCTATCCTAGTTTTCATGGGCTGACTAGAAACCTATTGACTTCTGTCAATATCTTAATCCAAATATAGTTTTCATGGGCTAACTACAAACCTGTTGGCCCTAGTAAATATCAAATCATAGTTTTCATGGCTCACTATAAACCTATTGGCCCCTGCCAATATCGTTTCCTTTACAAAGTTTTCATGGGCTTACTATGAACCTATTGGCTTCTGCAAATATCTTTAATTTATATTTTAGTATCCTAAACTTATATTCACTACTGTTAACCTACTTGGTTATTCTGCCCTTCCCCAAAGTACCATTATGGGTTCATAACATTGTGAATAAATATATGAAGAAGCAATCTTAACAATATAATAATACCAGCACCTATGGTTAAATATCCTTGAAATTATTTTATATAAAACTTGGTTAATCCCTTTAACCTGTTGATCAAGGAAAACTTCTTCAAAAACTTCATTTCAAAACTCTTTTTTTATGCCATGGTTTTTCCTTTAAAATGAGATTAGGTTATTTTTTTTCAAACCTTAAATCATCACTTTCGAAACCCCTGGATAACCTCCTTTGAAAGCATAGAAAACTTCTTTTCAAAACACTAAGTAATACATTTCGAAGCTCTTTAACTTATTCCTTTCGAAACCAAAATATACCTTTTGAATGTATCAAGACATTACCTTAAAACATAGCTTCGAAACCAATGAAAGTACCCCTTTTGAAAGTATTGGATTTTACTTTTAAAAATATCTTTTGGGTCAAATTGGTTACATATGAAAGTATCACTTTCAAAACCTTTAATAAAATTATTTGGGGAAAATTTGATGGTGTCGGAACCATATATTCAAAAGCTCAAAACCTTTGAGTAAAACTTTGAAGGATAACATCGAGACCCCCTTTCGATGCCATTACCTTCGAAACCCCTTAACTCTTTCGAAAGCATTTAAGAAGTGGCTTAGTATAAGTTTAAAACAAAGGCACCCTTGAAAAGCATTGATGACTTTAATACACTCGAAAGGCATATGAACGGCAATGAGGTTTCGACTAGGTCGGAACCATCAAATCTTCGAAAGTTTTATTTAATAATAAAGGAACTCATCTGAAAGCTCCTACTTTAAAACATAGTATGGTAACCTCCTTCAAAAGCTATTTAGAAAACCCCTTTCAAAAACATATGTTTCGACTACGTCGAAAGCTTTAAGTAAAACAAAGCAGGCACTTAACATATGAAAACAAAACTAAGGTTTCGACCTCATCGGAAGCATTACCTTCGACAGCATGGCTCTCGCCTTTCCTCCGATCTACTATGTACCATCTAAGTGATACCTTGTGTATTAGTTTCAAATATGTGGGTTTCGGCTAGGTTGGTTTCGACGGAGTCAAAGCGGAAGCATTGGAGTCGAAAGGTACTACCAAAGGAGGCAAAACTTGCTTTTTTGAATAAATGCTAAAATCATGCTAATTTTAGTAATTACTTTATAACTAACATGTCTATTTTTAATCTTTTAATTGGTTGTCTTAAAACTTTTCAACTCCTTTATAAAAACAACTATCGCATTTATCAAATCTAAATAAAGGAAGAATTAACGTTTAAGTTTGATTTGATACTATTTTCAAAATAAAATTATTTTAATATTAACTGTCTAAAAATCTATTATTTTAAAATTCTGATTATTTAGATTTTCAAAACTATTTACTATATAAACCATTTCCAATAATCAAACCATTTTATATTAAACTATTTTAACTGTTTTAGAATCCTTAAAATTATTTTAAGTTATTAAAACTATTTTAAACTATTAAACTATTTTAAACTATATAAACTATTTCTAATATCCAAACTGTTTTAATCTATAACCTATTTTAAATTATAAACTATTTTAATATATATTATTTTAATTATAAAAAACTTTTAATATATATATATATATTAATATATAACCTATTTTAATATATAAACTATTTCTAATACATTAACTATTTTAATATATAACCTATTTTATTCTATAAACTATTTCTTATATATAAATTATTTCAATTTATAACTTATTGTTAAAATATAAACTATTTTTAATGTATAACTATTCCAATATATAAACTACTTTCAATATTCAAACGGATAAAGTTGGAACTGTTATGGTTTATATTTGATTGGTTTAAATGTGAATATTTTGATATGATGGTTTAACCTATTTTGTGGTGATGATTTCGAAAGTGATAATGATTTCGAAAGTGAATATGATTTCGAAAGTGATATGATTTTGAAGTGAATATGATATTTTGATATCAATTATGAATCGGGTTTGGAAATGTAAAAGAACCAACCAGTGTGATATAAGCGTTTGGTTGTTAAAGAGACCGGGATCGGATATTATCGCACTCTCTGCCAATACCGAAAACCACTTTAACAACTGTGCACATGGTGGAGAATCCAGAACGAAGTAGGATGGTTTCGCGAACGCTACTGTATGAGTTATGAACGCAGCCTTGACCCCCCTCGGGTCTGCTTAATATGACTAAAACATGAGCTATACTTGGGCCAAGTGAGGTAGCTCCTCCGATCGGACATGCTTCTTCGATACCATATCTATTACTTTGTGATTGATCTGGTGGCCACCTTCGATTTGATTATGGGAGTGTGTTCCGAGGTGGGCGGTAGTAGCTGCTATGCATTACCACCAGCCCGGTTTTGCAAATGGTAGAATCCTACCCTGACATTGCCTCGTGTGCCCTATCATATGCCTTATCGAGCCCATTATGAGTTTGGTTTGTGTCGTACACTATGGAGTGCCCTTAGAGAGCCCTCTAGTTTACGGAGGAATTACGGTACTGTATAGACTACGACATTTATAAAAATGTGTTAAGGGGGATATAGGTCATGCCTTAACATTATTTTAATACTTTACTGTAGACATATTATAATAGCGTATATTACTACATAGTAAATAGTTTAACGGATCCTTAGGAGATGGTAATCTCGAACATCTCTTAAGTTATTGTACGCACATTATACACTGGATATGAGATGTAAAATCCCGTAAACATCTCTGAAGCTGTTACACTCATATTTATTTTATTTTGATTTAACTTACATAAGATCTTTTAGTTCTCACTCGAGTGTTTTGTCTTTTCATTACGCATGGGTCAGCCTGAGTTTGAAGACTTTATTTCTGGAGGACGAAGACGGGATTTGTATGCTATTTATTTTATGTATATATTCCATTGCATCATGTTGTTCCGCTGCATTATTTATTCCTACTGTATGTATAACTCTGATCTGTATTGTAAAAGTGTAATCAAATGTTATTTGTAAAACAGCTTCATGAACTGTTTATTTGATTATTATATTTTGTCATTCCGCTGTGAGATTCTGAGTTTTGTTTTTCATTCTCTTCTCTTCTTTTTCTTATTTACCCCATAACAATCCTCCCTTTTGAATTGTGTGAGTTGGCATGTGTGGTTTATTGTCAATTTAAACCATCCAAAAGGTTGGGTCGTTACAATTCAAGTTAAGTGTTTCTTCCAAATGTGATCCATGTTGATTAAATAGTTTCTCATCTTTAACATATGATCCATTTTATAGTATGGAGACAGCCACAAGGCAACAAGCTTATATCAGTAATAGTTCCTATATATTATGATTATTAAACACACTATGCATTTTACAGTAGGTAATTTTGCAAAAACAAAAGTGTAACGATCTGTATTTTTAACTATTTTTTAATTATTAAATTTAATGTAACTATGGAACAAATATGGTTAGAAAAAAAAATTATATAATTTATTGAATATGAACTTGAATAAAATGTTGAAATAACGATTTCGATAAGATTTAAGGAAATTGTTTATGTTAGAACGAAATTCAATGTATATAATGTGCTTATAACCAATAGCAACATTGGATGATAAATATTGGATTACCATTAAATGGAAGTAGTTGTTCATTATTTGAATTCATTTTAAAAGTAAATTTTATAAGTTAAATAACTTATATTTGAAATAATGTCATTTATTGAACAATTAAATTGTTTAAATTTATTATTGGAAATTATTTGAAGAGTTGAATCCTGGATTTAATATGATTGAAAATGATATTGGAAGTTGATTTAAATTTTATTTAAATACGAATGAAGATGGTTAACATTTAAAAGTGAATAATTAGAAATTGGAAATTTTATATTTTAATTGACGAGTAAAAATAGCCATTTTGGCCACTGTCTTGGATTTTGACAAAAACAATTCCATCTCCATAATAGTGAATTATTGTAGGCTTTCAAGTTTCATATCGATCAGACTTATCGTTTGGCCGTGTGAGCTTGAAACGCGTAGAATTTATTTTCAGAATTTAATTAAATTAATTGATTTTGAAAAGCTATCTTCTACATACGATCGAATTAGGCCTCGAAACTAGTTCCATTATGTTTGGAATGTAGGTAAAACATAATGAACGCCAGGCGGCACGTTTCCTTTGGAGTTTGAGAAATTCGGACATATGAAGCTAGATAATTTCTAAATTTTAATTAAATATATTTTTACCTCAACAAACTATTCGTACGTGGCCACATGCATCTGTGTACCTCTACCCCTTCTCCTTTTCTTCAGCCGATCGAACTAAGAGAATATAAAAGAAAAACAACTACCGGAAAAAAAGCAACAAACAGGATCTGGAGGCGCGAGTACGAGAGCGAGGGCGGCGCGAGCATGAGGGATAGGGCGGCGTGGTGAGGCTCGACAAGCAACGCGATGTCAAGCACAATTTCAAATCTAGAACGCGAGCACTGATTCTCACGTGTGGCTTGAGTGGCGTGGAGGCTAGGGGGTTGTGGCGGCGCTGGAGGGGATGGTCGCGATGGCGGCGATTCAATCGAAAATATAGCGAAGGAGGAAGGGAGTCGCATCCGAGGTCTGACGATGGTGAACGAATGTGAGAGGAAGATGATTAGGGTTGTTTAGGTAATTAATTTAATTAATTATTATTTATGCTAATGATAGTTTAACTATTTCAAATATTAATTATAACGTATCGTTTTCATACGGGGCCCATTTTTAACAAAACTAATTGCATTGGATTCGTATCGACGAAGGCTACGACATAAAGTTGGTTTTAAATTCATTTGAAGCAGGAAATATTTTCAGTTTTAAATGAAAGGTGAGTGTTTATAACGCTCACGACGTGCGAGAAATAAATTTTTATGTTAGTTAAATTTATATCGTGAAGTGATTTAAATTTACTGACTGTTAGTTGATAAATTACTGACATTTAAACTGATATGAATTAAAATGCAGGAATGTGGATTGACTATTCAAATTTGAAAAAGAAATTAAATTGCTAGTTAAATTCCTGATTTTTGATAACCAGGAATAGTTATGATATTTCGACTGATTTGGATATTGATTGTGATGGATGTTATTGATTGATATTTTGGATGATTTGATGTTTACTTATTTTGATATATCCTGCTATCATCCTATATATTATTTACAGTATATAAATCTATAAATTGAATTATTTCGAATAAATTAAGAAATAAGTTGAAATGATATATACCTATGACATTTGTTTTGGATTGAAATGATATATATTCATCCTTGAATTACATTGAAATAATTGATTCACTTGGCCATAGGATAGAGAATTATATACGGACACCGGATTGGTTAAATTAAATGATTTTAAAATTTTGATTTGAAATTATTTAAATGATTTGATTTAAGAAGTAAAAGTCGAATTTATGGAAATCGAACTATTTCGAACTTGAGCTCGGAATGTTAAAATTTAAAGTTGATAATAGGAATGTTTTAAATAATTGAAGTTGAGATTTTGAAGTTATAATCGAAATATGATTTGAATTTCAGAAATTGAATTGTTTTAAAAGATTTGTCTTTTATTCGAATTTTGAATATTTCTAAGTAAAAGTAATATAAAACGATATTTCAAAATTGAGCTCGAAATTGAATTATAATTGAAGATTTGGATTTTAAATTGAATATTGAAGGTTAATTTGATTTAAGTGTTCTGAATCGATATTTTAAAAATCGAAATTGACATAAATCGAAATGGTTTATATTTGAGAATTGAGTTGAAATTAAATCATTGAATCAGATAGTTGAAATTAAAATTGAAATTAAATTTGGAATTGAAATTGAAATTAATTTGAAATGGAAATTGAAATTAATTTGGAATAGAAATTAATTTGGAATTGAAATTGAAAATAATTAGGATTGGATTGATATTAATTCATGTTGGAGTTGAAATTGAAATCTATTGGAATTAAGAGCGAAATTGAATTAATTTGAAATCGAAATCGAATTTATTTTAATTGAAATTAGAATTGAAATTTGAATCGAAGTAAAATTCGACTTGAAATCGATTAAAGCGAAATGGAAATTGAAAGTGATTTGAATTGGGAAAGTTGGAATTGGATCAGTTTGACTTTGAAACTATTTTCAAATAAATTATTTTACTATAAACGGTTTAAAATCTATCTTCTTAAATATTCAAATTATTTTTATTTTCCAAACTATTTTACTATATAAACCATTTTCAATACTCAAACTATTTTAACTATTTAAGCTATTTTAAAACTATCCAAACTATTTTCTAAAAATTCAAACTGGTCAAGTGTGGAATGTTTATATTTAAATCTTGGATTTAAATATGAAATGGGTTAATATGAAGTTATAACCTAAATTTAAGTTCGAAACAATTTTGGAAGCGAAATCGAGATATTGGAGTGAAATGATATTTTCAAGTGACAATGATGTATCGAACTGAATATGATTTTTGAAGTAAATATTATATTTTGAAATGAAATTGATTTTGAAGCGAATATGATATTTTGATATAAAGTAGGAATTTTTTACAAAATATAAAAGTACCAACCGGTGTGTAAAACAACGCTTGGTTGTTAAAGAGACTGTGTTCTCTTATTGGCACACTCTCTGTCAATATTGGAATCACTTTGATAACCGTGTACGCGGTGGATGATAACCAGAATGTAGTGGTTGAATTGGCGAATGTTTAGTGGAATGAAGTAAGAGAACGATGCTGGATAGCCTTGACACTTTTGTCATAATTAAAATGACTAAAATAGGAGCCTATGTCTGGCCAATGAGGTTAGCAACCTCCAGCGACGTTGATCCCTCGTATTACTATTATGATTTCGTACTTGATGGGTGCACCCTTTTGTTTGGATTGATAGTTGCGGTAGGCCACGTATGTGTTAGGACCAGCGAGAAAGGGTAAACTGGTAGAATCCTACCTTGGGCATTGCCTCACATGCCTTGTCATACTTATCCTTATACGAGCTCATTACGACTTTGGTTTAGTATTGTACCTATAGGGGACTCACTAGCTAGCGACGTTGCTGGTTGTGTTACAGGACCTATATATACTACATGCTATAAAATTGTGTTAAGGTGGATCAATGTAAAGCCGTAACGCTATTTTGATATTTATTTTACTGATTAGACATTACATATATAGCGTATTCTACTATATATATATATATATATATTTAATGGATCCTTAGGAGAGGCAAAATCCCGTAACATCTCTTAAATTATTGCACGCACGTTATACACTGGATAGGAGATGTAAAATCCCATAAACATCTCCGACGCTGTTACACTCATATTTCGTGAAATTGATTTGACTTACATATGAGTATTTTAGTCCTGACTCTAGTGTTTTATTTTTTATTATGCTCGAGTCAGCCCTGAGTTTTTCAACGCATTGAAGAACGTTTTTTTCGAAGGACGAAGATGAAGATTTGGTATATTATTACTATTATTATTCTCTACATCATGTTGTTCTGCTGCATTATTTATTTATCCCTGATGTATATATAACTTTAATAAATGTTGTATACAATATAATCAAATGTATAGTGTAAATAGCTTCATGAACTATTTATTTGATTTTTATATTTTGTCATTTCGCTGCGAGATTATGTGTTTGTTTTCTTCTTCTTTCCTTATTTTTCTTAATTATCCCCATTGATTATCAACATTCCAGATTGTTTAAGTTGGACATGTGTGGATTATTGTCGATTTAAACCTTTCGAAATGTGGGTCGTCATAGTTGGTATCAGAGCCAGGTTTAGTGATAACCTTAGCTTTGTGGGGTTTGACTCATTAGAGATAGGATAATAATATCCTAAAATGAGCCTGTTTGAGTGTATAAATATGAGAGAGCATACTTGTTAGTGTTATACAACATTTTGTTTACTTATCTGTTGAGTTGTTTGTGAATTCTAGTCGATGCGTGGGACGCCGTGTTATCGATAGGGGTTTCTAAGCACTTAAACGAGGCAAGTCGACATAATATTGTTTTAAAATAAGGTAAATGAAATTATTTTACCTAAATTATATTTTATATATATAAAATGATAATTTTTAATGAAATTGTTACGAGATGAAAATATTAAGTTGTCATCGATTATTGGTGGAATTAAAATAAAATGAATACTTTGTGAATTTTATTTCACGAAATGTTCGATAATTAAATTGCATTGAAATCCAATTATAGTAAGAATTGTTTAAAATAACCAAGTTGTAAATTAATGAAATATTTTGGTAATAAGGTAAGGAAATTTGTATAAGTATATTTATAATATAGCTTATATGTAGAAATGATTTTAAAAAAATTGAGAGTTTTAGAATTTAAAATCCTTTTGTTTCCAAAATTGTTTTCAAAGCCTTCAAAGTTAATAATAATATTATTTGAAAGTGTTTTGACGAGAAATATATTTTGAAAATATTTTTGAAATAAATAAAGCTTTGAACTCGCTTAAGTCGCTGGGAAATAATTCTAGGGATGACCGCAGCATCGCCAATATTCATTTTCGAGTTCCTGAGTGAGAATTACTACCAAAGGAAATTTATTTTCGATTAAAACAAGTTTTGATGGTGAAAATATTACAAGGTGATTTGATAAATATATGAAAATAGTTTTGGAACTTATAAATTGAAATTATTATAGAAAAAAAATAAGTTTATAATTTATAGATTTGAACAGGAAAGAAAAATTAAAATTTAAAACTGTTGAATATGTTTGGTTAAACAAACAAAATGAAATTTGAAATGGACATATGAAATAAAATATTTAACCTAAGAAGTGTTAATAAACCGAGTTAATGAAATGAAGTAAATAAAATGAAATTTAACTCAAGGAAGCTTAAATGAAAATTAAATGTATTTGAAATGAATTAGATAAAATATTAAAATGAAATTTTAAATGAATAAATTGTATAACTTATAGATTTGAGAATTATTAAGCTAAAAACAAATTTAAATTTGTTGAATGTGAATGATAAGAGAAGAAAAGGTTTAACTTAAATAAAATTTAAATTAAGTTGTTATAAGAAAATGTATAAACTTAGTTAATGTTCTAAGAAAGTAAATAAATGATAAATAAATTCATATCTTTGTAAATTGATTGAAAAAAAAAGTAAATTTGCCAAAAGGTGTTTGAAATATAATTGTAACTTTCTAAAATGATTATTAATTGAAATAAAACAAACTTAAGGAAATAAGTTAATAAGATGAGTATATGAATGAAAGTTAACTTAAGAAAAATAAAATTGATTTTGAAATAAAATGAACTTGGGTTATGAAACGAAAATTTTAACTTAAGTAAAGTTAAATGAAATGAATACATGAAATGGGTTAATGAAAGGAATGGATGAAATGAGTTAAATAAAGTCAAAATTAATTTGGAATAAAGATGAACTTAAGTTGTAAGATGAATTGAATGTAAGTACGAATAAATGGAAGTAACTAAACTAAAGTAAAAAAAATGATATTAATTGTGATTTAAACTAACAATGAACTTGAGTTAAAAAAAATTATTATTAATGATTAAAAAAAAGAATTAATTAAATGAACCGATGAAGAAATTCAGTAAATTGAATATGGTTTGAAATGTTGTTGATGAATTAAAAATAAACTTAAGTTATGAAGTAATAACAAAGATGAAATGTATAGCATAAATTGCTTATATTAAACTTAAGTAAAATTTTGGAATGGTTGCTCGAGTAAATTGTATTGAATGAGATATGCTAAGCAAATGAATATGAATACATGAATACAAGTGAATGGAATGAAAATTCATTGGATGATAAATAAAATGAATGACTTTGAAATTAATATTAATCAATTGAAAGTAAATCGATTTAATGTAAATGCATTGAATTGTAATCAATCAAATGTGAATGCAATGAATATTTGTTGATTGAATCAAAATGGATTGAAACCAAATTAGTTGAATGTAAATCAATTAAAAGCGAATGAATTGAATATAAATCCATTGTATTATTAACAAAATGAATATAAATAGGTGAATGTTAATCAATTAAGAAGTAAATAAAGCGAATGCAAATAAATTGGATATGAATGTAAATTAATTGAAACTGAGTCAATTAAAATGTTAATGAAATGAATGTTAATAGAAATGAAAGTGTATGAATTGAAATGTTGACATTGAATAATAGTGTGGTTATGAATAAAACTTGCATGAATATGGTTGTTTGGATGTTTCTTTTATTGCATGGCTATGTTCGCTCATATAGTTGTTGTATAGTTATGTTATATATTGATTTCTCTTTCCATATACATGTTCTCACATGTTATTGAGTGTTTAGTAGGTATGGAAGGGTGTATGCTAGCTTTTGGAGTGTGATTGCGCGTATGTTGCTTTTGCTCACTTAAATATAAGCTAACTTGCTTATAACGCTAATAAAAGGTACACATCTCGGATCACATACCGTATTTTGATATTATATATTGTTTCCTCATGATTGGGAAGCCTCATCGTTGAGATGAGATGTATATTATATGATTATATTGATATTGTAAATTTTTCTGATCGAGTGGCACAAAGGAGAGACTCTGCCGAAATTTTCCATAAATCCGGGAGTTAGAAAAATTTTGAAGTTTTTTTTAAAAAATTATAACTTGTTTTATATATATAAGTTATATTTTCCGTAAAACCGATATCGAAGGGAAGTAGCGAGAGCGTAGTAAAGGTTTTGCAAGTAAAATGTTTATGTTTATAAATTGATTGTTTTGAATAAAATATGTTAAGTGTTAAATTCCGTACTTAGTCCCTTTTCGAGGACGAAAAGTTTTGAGCGGGGGAGAATGTAACGATGGGTATTTTGAACTATTTTTAAATTATTAAATATAATATGACTATGGAACAAATATGGTTAGAAATTTTTTTTATATAATTTATTAAATATGAACTTGAATAAAATGTTGAAATAATGATTTCGATGAGATTTAAGGAAATTGTTTATGTTAGAACGAAGTTCAATGTATATAATGTGTTTATAACCAATAGCAAACATTGGATGATAAATATTGGATTACCGTTAAATGGAAGTAGTTGTTTATTATTTGAATTCGTTTTAAAAGTAAATTTTATAAGTTAAATAACTTATATTTGAAATAATATCATTTATTGAACAATTAAATTGTTTAAATTTATTATTGGAAATTATTTGAACAGTTGAATCCTTGATTTAATATGATTGAAAATGATATCAGAAGTTGATTTAAATTTTATTTAAATACAAATGAAGATGATTAACATTTAAAATTGAATTTAAAAGTGAATAATTAGAAATTGGAAATTTTATATTTTAATTCACGAGTAAAAATAGCCATTTTGGTCACTGTCTCAGATTTCGATGAAACCAGTTTCATCGGATCCGTAATAGTGAATCATTGTAGGATTTCAAGTTTCCTTTCGATCAGACTTATCGTTTGGCCGTGCGAGCTTGAATTGCATAGAATTTATTTCCAGAATTTAATTAAATTAATTGATTTTGAAAAGCTATCTTCTGCATACAATCAAATTAGGCCTCGAAACTAGTTCCATTGTGTTCGGAATAGGGGTAAAATATTATGAACGCCAGGTGGCACGCTTCGTTTGGAGTTCGAAAAATTCGGACGTATGAAGCTAGATATTTTCTAAATTTTAATAATATATATTTTCCCTCAACAAACTGTTCGTACATGGACTCATACATCTGTGTCCCTCTACCCCTCCCTTCTCCTTTTCTTCAGCCGATCGAACTAAGAGAATATTAAAAAAATGTCGATAAAAAAAGAAAAAAGAAGCAACAAACGTGATTTGGAGGCGCGAGCACGAGAGCGAGGGCGGCGCGAACACAAGTGCTAGGGCGGCGTGGCGAGGCTCAACTGGAAAAGCAATGTCGAGCACGATTTCAAATCTGGAACACGAGCGCTGATTCTCACGTGCGGCCTAAGTGGCGTGGAGGCTAGGGGGTTGCGGTGAAGTGACCCACTTCTCTTATCACTTGTTTGCAGTGAATTTTTTTTTACAATAGATCACTTCTCTTAATTCATTCTCCCAAGATCCAGAATCTTACCAATATAAACATATCAGTGTATAACTAAATCATGTCATTTATATATATGAAGATATATAAATGGTTCTTTGCTTATCAGAGTATTTAAAATAGCAAAGAAACTCATTCACACATTGTTTCTCATATTTGAGAGACTTTGTGTCACATAGCAATTTTTTTCTCTATTTCTTTTCTTTTGAACTTGACACTCAAAATTAATTGATATTTTTGTTTAGTTAATATCCTGCTTGTTTTATTTCTCAAGTTAACCAGCTCCTGGATTTTTAAGCCATACATCAGACCATTGTAATTCTGTATTTGACACTTATTGTTTTGGATTAGTAAAGGATGCTTTTAAAACAACTTTAGTATATTTGTTTAGCCTGGGGTTCTGCTTTTAAACTCAAACAATTTTCTTTTTAAGACAAATGCTCAGAATATGATATGATCAGATAGATATCAGGGTAGAAATTTGTTCAAAGACCAAGCAGTGGAGATAATACATTTAAACAAAAATGCAGACTCAATCTATCATATCAAATGGAGACTTAGCATATATATGAGGACAAGATAATCAAAGCTATGTTATGAATCAAATTGATACAGAATTCTCAAGTGAACTTATTAGGTAAACAGCTGATGTTCTCTTTAACCAATAAGTGGTAGTGTCTAAGGTGTTGTGAAGTGATGGTCATGCCAATTTCAAACAGGACTACATGTTACTTTAAACTGCCTCAGGTTGGTCAAGACCAATGCATCCAGACTTGAGTCATGTATCTAGATAGTAAGATGTGTTAAGTATAGTTGCTATGAGACCTACAAGTATTAAAAATGCATATGGACCTACTACCCAAAGCAATACAAATTTCTACTGTAAATCAAATGTCCAGATTAAGAATTACAGGCTTCATTTTAAGCTTGACATATACTTATATCAATTACAAGTCATGATCATGCTTTTCTGATTAGCCCGGTCTAGGTTCAACTCAATCTTTAAAAGATTTATTGCATGATCTATATATTAATTTTTCTCTTTCTAAAACTATTTCTACTTTACCATTAAAAATTCATCAGACATAGCCAAGGAAGATATGACCACATATTAATTTATATGGCATGATCTCCTATATCATACTTCACCAGAGATTATCCAGATCAGTTTGCTGAAAACAGAAACTCACCAACACACATATAGTACTAAAGTTTTTACATATTCTTTACACAGAAAATAAGCAAATATCAATCTTGGAAATACTTAGAACATAATAAAGTTTTGCCTAGCTTATTTATTACAATGAAACCACTGCATTTTCTAAGAACATTTCTAAAAGCAACCAGATCTTCAAACATCCATGCAAGCAAGCTATTCATACATCTTTTCCTGCAACAACATTTTGAGCTGCCTCAATAAAATGAGACACCCCAAATATTGCAAAAGGCAACAAATAGGGTCAAAAATAAATTTCTAGTATGAGTGAATTCACATATTAAATATTTTGTAAATTCTTAAAGCTGCATAGAGAACATATCAGTTTAATGATATACTAATTCATACTAAAATCTGAGCATTGGCAAGCTTATCTATCAATCATATACCCAAACAACCATGCATTCACTTCATTTAGGCTTTCATGTACATGCTCCTATGGATTAATTTCCAATTTCCATAGCTTGATTGATCAATCTCATTTCATTTCTTTTTACATTTTTAGTTTGGTCTAACTCCTTGCCATTGAACACCATGTGTGCATTGTAAAGGGGCTCAGTTCTGTTATCCCTGTACACAGAGGCCTACAGGACTTGAGCAAGTCATGCACATACCCATCATCCTCCTGACGATGAGCAGATCAAGGCATTACTCCTAAATTATTCTTATAATTTAGAGATCATGCTTATTTATCTTCTGAGGATTTTATTATCACTTGAAATGCTTTGCATTCTTTTCTTCCTTCCACGAGTCAAAAGTTATGAAACTCTCTTAAGGGTTTTAGTCAGGCATATCAAGCTTTCATGCAAAATACTAAATCCTATTCCAAGGTTATTTTATTTTAATCATATTTTCTGAAACTTGCATACATATTTATCTACATAAGTATTCCTATATCTCACATAAATCTAATGAAGTCATATACCCTATTTATTTATTTTTACTAAGAACACAGGACATGATTTTTCTTTAAGAAAAACCTATAAAAGCATATTAACTTATAATAGGAACAACTCAGTACTTATACATGATACTGCATTGTTCATATCATTTTAATATAAACTAGGCATAAGCATAAATCTCATTATTCACACTGCCTACTTATTTTCCTTTGATACCCTATTTCTCAGTAAAACATTCAGTTCATTTCTCACATAAAACTGGATCATGAAATCCACTTCTATGATCTGAATACATATTTGATTACTTGTATTTTAAAGCAAAAACTGAAATGATCTTATCAAATCAAGACAGATCAAAACTTCAACCAAAAATCCAATCAAAATAATCCATGATCAACATGCATTTATTCAGAGAATAAAATCAAACAGAAATTGTAATAGAATATATATATATATATATATATATATGAAAATAACTTGGCTGCCCTTAACATGGGTCTTAATGCCAAACCCCATAAGTGATTATCACTCACCTTTCTTTGCTCCTCCCCGAGAATACTCGGGTCTGAAGACAATGTGAGTTTATTTTATTTTTACTTTTTATTTCCTCTGTTTTCTCTCCAGAAACAACTGTTGCCCCTCCCTTGATTTAAATCATTTTACTAGGGTTTTAATGGTGGAAAAACCCATTCTATCCTTACTTTACTCAGAGAATCATATGTGTATAATTATGGCTAAAAGTGCCATTTTCTCTTGGTTTCTATTTCTGGTAAAACAGTTTGCTTTTTCTCTTTTCTGAATACATGCTATTTGCATGATTTTTTTTATCTACACATTGTTTTCATATGACTCAACTTCACAACGTATTTTATTATACCTGGGTTATTTCTCATGTTTCTTTCTATAAACTTGATTTTTAACTTACATAATTTACCATTTGCTTCTTTCTTTATTTATTCCAAAAATGCATCTATACTCATAAATATTACTTAACTGGTTTTTATGCATTTTAATTATCAAAAGGAGTTATTCCATCACTTTTTATATTTTTCTGACTACATATGTATGTGATATTCATGAGACATGTGAACTTAAAAATGCATTCATACTTTAGCTATTTTGCTTCTCATCATTATCTATTGAAATAATTATTCCTTGCTTGTTTCTCTCATTCCCTTTTGATATTCATTTTCAAATTATTTTATTCTTCAATTATTTTCTATTAACTAATTTAATTTAATTTTCATTTCAGAATTTATTTTCTTTTTTTATCTCAAAAATTTTGGGTCTTCACATGCGGCGGCGTTGGAGGGGATGGTCACAATGGCGGCGATTCAATCGAAAAATTATCAAAGAAGGAAGGGAGTCGCGCGCGTGGTTCGACGATGGTGAACGAACGTGAGCGAAGATGATTAGGGTTGTGTAGGTAATTAATTTAATTAATTATTAATTATGCTAATGATAGTTTAACTATTTCGAATATTAATTATAGTGTATTGTTTTCATACGAGCCCGTTTCTGACAAAACCAATTGCATTGGATTCGTATCGACGAGGCTACGGCATGGAGTTGGTTTGAAATTCATTTGAAGCTGGAAATATTTTCAGTTTCAAATGAAAGGTGAGTGTTTTATAACGCTCACGATGTGCTATAAATAAATTTTTATGTTAGTTAAATTTATATAGTAAAATGATTTAAGTTTATTGACTGTTATTTGATAAATTACTGACATTTAAATTGATATGAATTAAAATGATAGGAATGTGGATTGACTGTTCAAATTTGAAATAGGAATTATATTGCTAATTAAATTCCTGATTTTTGATAACTAGTAAATAATTATGATATTTCGAATGATTTGGATATTGATTGTGATGGATGCTATTGATTGATATTTTAGATGATTTGGATGTTTATTTATTTTGATATATCCTGCTATCATCCTATATACTATTTACAGTATATAAATCTGTAAATTGAATTATTTCGAATAAATTAAGAAATAGGTTGAAATGATATATACCTATGACATTTGTTTTGGATTGAAATGATATATATCCATCCCTGAATTAAATTGAAATAATCGATTCACTTGGCCATAGGATAGAGAATTATATACGGACACTGAATTGGTTAAATTAAATGATTTTAAAATTTTGATTTGAAATTATTTAAATGATTTGATTTAAGAAGTAAAAATCGAATTTATGGAAATCGAACTATTTTCGAACTTGAGCTCGGAATGTTGAAATTTAAAGTTGATAACAGGAATGTTTTAAATAATTGAAGTTGAGATTTTGATGTTATAATCGAAATATGATTTGAATTTCAAAAATTGATTTGTTTTAAAAGATTTTACTTTTATTCGAACTTTGAATATTGCTAAGTAAAAGTAATATAAAATGATATTTCAAAATTGAGCTCGGAATTGAATTATATTTGAAGATTTGAATTTTAAATTAAATATTGAAGGTAAATTTGATTTAAGTGTTTTGAATCGATATTTTAAAAAATCAAACTCGAAATTGATATAAATTGAAATGGTTTAAATTTGAGAACCGAGTTGAAATTAAATCATTGAATCAGATAGTTAAAATTGAAATTGAAATTAATTTGAAACTGAAATTGAAATTAATTTGGAATTGAAATTGAAATTAATTTGGAATTGAAATTAAATTGGGATTGGATTGAGATTTATTCATGTTGGAATTGAAATTGAAATCTATTGGAATTGAAAGCGAAACTGAATTAATTCGAAATCGAATTTATTTGAATTGAAATTTGAATCGAAGTAAAATTCGACTTGAAATCGGAATTGAATCGATTAAAGCGAAATGGAAATTGAAAGTGATTTGAATTGGGAAATTTGGAATTGGATCGGTTTGACTTTGAAAATATTTTCAAATAAATTATTTTACTATAAACGGTTTAAAATCTATCTTCTTAAATATTCAAATTATTTTTATTTTCCAAACTATTTTACTATATAAACTATTTTCAATACTCAAACTATTTTCTATTAAATTGTTTTAACTATTTAAGCTATTTTAAAACTATCCAAACTATTTTCTAAAAATTCAAACTAGTCAAGGGTGGAATGTTTATATTTAAATCTTGGATTTAAATACGAAATGTGTTAATATGAAGTTATAACCTAAATTTAAGTTCGAAACAATTTTGGAAGCGAAATCGAGATATTGGAGTGAAATGATATTTTCAAGTGAAAATGACGCATTGAACTGAATATGATTTTTGAAGTAAATATTAAATTTTGAAATGAAATTGACTTTGAAGCGAATATGATATTTTGATATCAAGTACGAATTTTTTATGAAATATAAAATTACCAACCGGTGTGTAAAACGACGTTTGGTTGTTAAAGAGACCGGGGCCTCTAATTGACATACTCTTTGTCAATATTGGAATCACTTTGACAACCTTGTACACGGTGGATGATATCCAGAATGTAGTGGTTGAATTGGCGAATGTTTACTCGAATGAAGTAAGAAAACGATGATGGATAGCCTTGACACTTGTGTCATAATTAAAATGACTAAAATAGGAGCCTATGTCTGGTCAATGAGGTTAGCTACCTCTAGCGACGCTGATCCCTCGTATTACTATTGTGATTTCGTACTCGATGGGTGCACCCTTTTGTTTGGATTGATAGTCGCGGTCGGTAACATATGGGTTATGACCAGCCAGAAAGGGTAAACTGGTAGAATCCTACCTTGGGCATTGCCTTACATGCCTTGTCATACTTATCCTTATGCGAGCCTATTACGACTTTGGTTTAGTATTGTACCTATAGGGGACTCACTGGCTACCGACGTTACTGGTTGTGTTACAGGACCTGCATAGACTACATGCTATAAAATTGTGTTAAGGTGGATCAATGTAAAGCCTTAGTGCTATTTTGATATTTATTTTACTGATTAGACATTACATATATAGCGTATTCTACTATGTATAAATTTTTTTTAATGGTTCCTTAGGAGATGGAAAATCCTGTAACATTTCTTAAGTTATTGCACGCACGTTATACACTAGATAGAAGATGTAAAATCTTGTAAACATCTCTGACGATGTTACACTCATATTTCGTGATATTGATTTGACTTATATAAGAGTATTTTAGTTCTAACGCCAGTGTTTTGTCTTTTCATTGCACTCGGGTCAGCCCTGAGTTTTTCAGCGCATTGAAGATCGTTTTTTTCGAAGGACGAAGACGAATATTTGGTATCTTATTACTATTATTATTCATTGCATCTTACTGTTCTGCTGCATTATTTATTTACCCATGATGTATATATAACTCTGGTAAATGTTTTATATAATATAATCAAATGTATAATATAAACAGCTTCATGAACTGTTTATTTGATTTTTATATTTTGTCGTTCCGCTGCGAGATTCTGTGTTTGTTTTCTTCTTCTTTCCTTATTTTTATTAATTATCCCCATTGATTATCTACGTTTTGGATTGTTTAAGTTGGACATATGTGGTTTATTGTCGATTTGAACCTTCCGAAATATGGGTCGTCACAAAAAGAAAGGGTCGATAGGAGTGTATGAAAAAATAAAGCCATGATCCTTGTAGCATAGCTAGTTTGGATACACCAGATCCTGCATACAAGCGAGTGATACCATCATTTGTTAAAAGGATGAACATATGAAGCAACAAGAAAAGGAAGATTTGATATCAAACAGTACGTAACTAAAAAAATAAATTAAAAAAGAAATAGACATGAAAATAGCACGGTATCAAGATATTACAACCCTATATTGCATAGATAAAAAATAAGAGAAATAATAAAAATGTGGTCCTTGTTATTCAAAGATTGTTTACTCTCCTCTCTGAGATCAACTTAACAAAGGGCCTAGTATCCTCATGGTAGTCGAATTAAAAGATCCCATTCTCATATACATTTGATATAAATGACAAACTGGAGAAGTGCGCTAATAGTGTACGATAACTAAAATTAATTCAATTCAGATTGAAAAGCCAATATCAAGTAACATATTTTTTCCAATTAATATCAAGTATATTGCATAGAAGTAAACAGAAGCAAGTGTAACTTTGTAATATAACTTCAGAATGTTGTAACGTCAACATACATACATTATTAAATCGACAAACAATTATTAGATGTTAAAAATAAAAGAAAAATGACACTAAAACATAACAAAAAGGATGAATCTCATGGTGTCTTGTAAATGTATAGAAGTTGCATGCATTCTTAGAAAGATCAGTTTATACAACAACAGTACATGAAACCCATAATACTGTCAAAAGCATGACAGTAGAATCAACAAGTAAACCAGTTCCAATCAAGACCCAACTTTGAGCAGTTACTTCACTTCCAAAAGTCTGAACACTACAATATACAATGCACGACATTTTATTCACAACTACAAATAGATAAGTCATGCGCAGTAATAGTAAAATTTCATCATATATAAAAAACAGTGGGAGCAACATAAAATCAACATTTCATACATCACCGCCACTTCAATTCAAATTCGTGAGTTCAGATAAAATGTAAACAATGCATTCATCTGTGCCAGATCTACGATTAGTTGAAGTAAAATTCAATTTGTATACTTAACATTACACAATATAAAACAATATACGACAAGTGAGATATAAAACAAAATAGTTCAATACATACCACTACATGGGTATACAAGTGTTCCACAACCTGGAATTCAACCGATTATGCACCTTCCCTACCTCTTTATACGATAGTTCCACCTCCTTATGCAGCGGTCCCATTTCTAAATCCAAAGTGTCGATGTCACATCTCCAAAATGTTCCAACTACGCCACTCTGATAGTGTATCCCAAAAAGCACCACTCATAAACTACTCAATCAAGTACTCGACAATGGTCATGACATTAAACAGAAAAAGATAAAAGCGGGTCAGACATAAAGCCTGGTGTGAAGAAAACTATCTCAAAATTACTTTATACATAAACTATATACAAATAAAACATGAAACTACTACGACATAGCCGGTCCCCTCTACGAACATGGCTCAGGGGTAATTCAAACTGCCCACAAACAGGTAAAGTAAACCTATTCCAAAGGATAGGGAACCATATCTCAGTCTGCTTTTCTCATATAATCAACTAGTCAGCATAGCTAATATAATGTGAGTGTTATGTAACACTATACTATGATAATGATAACCTAATATTCAAAGGTAGGGTTAGTATGGATATCATAATATAAATCTATTGCGAAATACACAATAGTGATATCAACAAACTAATATATCACATGCACAACATAACAATATACAATAAATGGAGAATATAAATTGATACTCATCATCGTTGATAAAAGAAGTCTGTGGATGAAGTTGTGTCCAAAATAAATAGAGTCAGCATCGAATTACACCATAGACCCCTAGCCGCATCAAGTGTGATGGAACTCGTGCAGATTTCACCATACCCCATATCGAGCATAAGTGATATATGACCTACTCTAGATATTTAAAACCTTAGTCCGCGGTGGACATTTGAGATCCAATCATTCCTGTCGAGGTTCCAAAATAAATAGAATCGATACCGAATTGAACCATAGACCCCAAGCCGCATCCAAATGTGATCGAATTCGTGTAGATCTCACCGTACCTCACATCAGGTATAAGTGATATATGACCTACTCAAGATTGAAACCTACATAGATCTCACTGTACCTCATATCAAGCATAAGTGATATATGGCCCACTCATAGATGATCGTCATCATCTCCCTATTCCTAGTCATCATAGATTTCATAACTAATTCAGGTTAAGCCTCTACAAAAAGGAATGACAGGCATGTCTCGTATAATACGTTATCGAGGCCACAAAGGAAGTTTGATACCATATGTGTGTGTAATATAATATAACATTACATAATCCTATACGCATATCATGAACGAAAATCGATATCTTATCATCGTTTATCTATACATATGGTCACTAATATAAGACCAATACGATGTATGGTCACTAATATAAGACCATTACTAGGTATGGACACTAATATAAAACCAATACCATTCATCAAAGCATATTTACCTCAAGGTGGAAAATAAGTGGCACAGACTCGCTCCATGCTTCGCATTGCATTCCACTTTCCCAAGTAGCCCAAAGTCTCCCAAAGTCATGTTAAAGCCTCATGCCAAAACGTGCCCGAAATGAGGGGAAAATCCATCATTATAGCTTTTGGAAAATTCTTGCTCAAGCCATATTTTCCAAGAGCAAGTCCCATCGGTGGACCGCTTGGGCTTCATTGGTGGACCGGTGGTAGCCTGCTCCTATGCAATGGGCCTAGGCAGCGAGCTTTCATGCTCCACCGATCGACGTTTCACGTCCTGTTTCCTTTGTTGCTTCACCCGATGAGTTGCGTAGCTCCTCTAGCCTGCCTTCACCACTTCGGACCTCTTCCAAAGCCCAACGAATGATATTTTGAAAGTGATTTCTTTTGTAGTTGTAAACTGATTTTTATAAGAATCTCATCTTTTCGCATAGAGTTCCTCGAGGCAACTCTTTCGACCTGACCTCCCTAACACTCCAAAACGCACTAACCGGCCTTTTTGCCTCATGTAATGCCTATTCGTATGTCAATACACCCATTTGTGCACATTTATACACACATGCATACATAAACACACTTTCACTACACAATTACCGTTTTGGGCTTTAACGGAGTGATTATTCAACCTGGTATCTTCTCATGCAACTTAGTGCATACGATAGTTGCTATGGCTACATGAGATGCCCACAAAGCTACTTATACACAAATATAGATATTCACACACACAGAGACATATATATATATACTATTCACAAAAATACACTTACATATACACACATAACCACATAAAACAATTCTAATTTCAATGCATGAATTGTCTTGATTATTATATAACTTCAAATACATGTGTACGTATATCTATCCATATACATATACATACACGTATATGTAAATAAGTATTTCAACTATTACTTAATCAAATCTTACTTTTACTTATTAAATCGTATCTAAAAGTCTAATATTTTTTTCTACTTTTTTACAAAATCTTGCAACTATTCTATAAAATACACTCAAGCTTATTAATCATTTTAAGTCTTTATAACACCTAATCACTTCACTCAAAATTAGGTATTCATCTTATAATCATTTTATGTAAAACCTTATAACCATTTTATAAAATATTTCATTCACTTGTAAAATTATTTCTTTACTTAAATAATATTTATAAACACTAATTAAGCAGCATCAATGAGCCTTTAATCACTTTAGTAGTAATAATCACTTTAATAGTAAGTGTAGAGTTCAGAAGTCACTTAATTAGCTTACTAAATTCTATAAAATTTATCTTTAAGATTTTTAATAATTAATGTATTAATATAACCTTGATTGCTGCATAATTATAAGTTTAAGTTATTGCACATTTCATTAAGCAACCACTAGTAATTATAATTACTTACTAACTTTTCTAAAATCAGTTCAAATGGCTTAATTAATACAAATATATGTACATAACCATATCACTTAATTAGCCTCTAATCAATAATAACATCACACGCCATTATTTAATTAACCCCATGTAACAACACTTCTGTTAATTGCCTAATTGATTAAAATTAATCAAGGATAATTAATTTGTAATTGTAATTTGTGAAATTTAATTATGGAATTAAATTTAGTGTTGAGAATAATTGATAAGATTGAATTAAGAAATGAGGTACATTTTTTAAATAGATTTCAATATAAAAATTTGAAATATTATTAAATCAATTATTTGAATTTGGTGTTTAGAGTAAAATGATAATATTGAGAATTTTTGTTGAAATGTAATTTTTAAAATTGTTAATTGTTTTGTCAAATTTGAGAAATTAATGATTAATTTTGTTAAAGATTGTTAGAGAAAATTTTGGTTTAATAATGATAGAACTAAACAAATATTATTAACACTTAGGAGAATTGGCAACACCTTATTAGTGGATCATCATCTCAACTCTCTTGACCCAATAGTGCAAATAAGAGAAAATTTCTCTCCTTATGATACATTCACATTCATTCTAAAGTTAGAAAGTAGAAAACCAAAAACTAAACTCAAAAACCCTAGTTCCTAATTTCCAAATTCAAAGCTCAAAACAAAGGGATTTTATCCAGTAATGAAGAGTAAGTGCTTTAAACTCTATCTCTATCCTTTAGACCTCTAAAAGAATGATTTGATCCCTTTTTTGATCAAATTGCTTGCTGTTCAAATTTTTTCTTGAATTTTAAGATGATTTTGGAGAAGCTAGGAGGTTAGCAAGGCTAAAAAGATGATTTAGCAAGCTATAGGAAAATAACAGGTGAGATAATCACTTACACTACTACCTCTAATCTATGAAAATAATTGTTAGTTGCTATTTGAATTGAATTGGATGGTTTGCTGATTGAATTGCTTTCAAATTAATTGTGAATTGTTTGCTTGAGTTCAAGTGATTATTAGATTATTTGCTGAAAATAAAGTGTTAATCGCTGCTTTAAAAACAGCGATATCATGGTGTAAAATAATCCAAAATGACTCAATTTTGGTGTGGTAGAAATCTCTTTTGATTAGTTACAAGTTGCCTTTTATTCACATTTCGAAATTCTGATGTTTATTAGGTCGAAATCGAGTTTGAATCTGACAGTGTTGCTCTGCCCTGTGTATTTGCTAAGTTAAAAATTGCAATAAAATGGCCATTACTTTTTCATTACTTATCGGAATTTGATTCTTCTTGATATTCTGGAAAGCCTAGACTATCTGCTACAACTTTCTTTCTACGAGTTTTGTGATATTTTGTAGTTTACATGGTCGAAAATACGTTTTATTTTCGTTGTCCAGAGAGTAAACGACACGAAAATGAAGTTAAAAATCTAAGAACTGTTTTAGTCATAACTATTTCTTTACTTATCGGAATTCAATAATTATTGATGTTATGGAAAGCACAGACTTTTATTTACAACTTTCATGTTTTAAGTTTTGTAAAATTATGAAATTTAAGTGATCGTAACTGCAGATCTTTAGACCCTAAATTTGAGTTAAATGAAATAAGTTGATAAACTTTGTGTACAAGTAATTTTACAAAAGAGAATTATTTATATTTATAAATCTTAGAATTATTTCTAAATTAAATTAATAAATATTAAAAAAGATTTTTTTAAGAATTTTTTTTATATATTAAGCATGGTTAGTAAAATATTTGTGGATTTGGAAATATGACTTTGGAAATACAAATCTAATATATTTCTACATAAAAGTGATCATGGATTTGGAATATAAGTATTACGGTTTTATTTAAATAAATAATATATGATTCATCAAATTTGGAAATGTAGTTTTGAAAAGTATAAATTTGTTTTATTTTTAAATAAAATGGTTATATTTTAATATGGATTTAGAAGAGTGCTTAAATATGGTTTTAAATATAGTTTTGTGAATAATACAACTATAGGGAAATTTGAGACAACTTTGTGTATATAAGTGGAATCTTGGAACATTTGGGGTTATAGAATAATTTATTAAACAAGTGAACACTTATTTAAAGTTATATAATAAGTGGATTTGTGGAAAATTATAACAAGTGTTTTTTTAAATAATATAAATCAGAGAGAAACATTGTTTTAAGAACCATAATTCTATAATTTGGGAAGTCTATTATTCGACTTAATGTTATCGATTGTTTTAAATGCTTTCAAATAACGCTTCGTTGAATATGGTATAACTCATTGAATAGAGTGTTTGAGTGAGATTTACTAACCCATTAGCAGATACTCGAATTCCATCAGGTAGTATGGGATGCCTTGGTTAAATTCAGTGATCGTATTTGGAAAAGTATTTAAGACTTTAGAGTTGTATTCTCTTCTGGTGTGCGAAAAGTGGTTGCTATATCCTTAAGAGAATGTAGTACAGGTTTTCCAGTGGTATTCATAATAAGTGACATTTACTAGCTTTTAGTATATACTTGGATTTCACCATACGGTATGTGACGTATTGGTTAAATCGTAATAATTATTGAAGGTGGTAGTATTTGGCACTTTAGGGTTTACTCTCTTTTGTGTGCAGCAAGTGGCTGCTGGATCCTTAAGAAGTTACTCCTGGATTTGTTTTCAAGTGTAATAATATAAAATAAATCTGAAAGATTCGATCATGGCTGCTATTCTTAAGATCGTCTTATGATCTGTGATTCCCATCCTATGTACGATCCCCAGTATCGGATCGGTTCGTATGATACCAAATTGTTTCTTTGTTTGCTATGGTTCTGTGTACGATCATTATGATCATTTTGAGTAAGATCTCTTAGATTTTGGATATTTGGATTCTGTGACTATTCTGTGTTCGTGAAATAAATATATATTCTTGTGTCTTGTGTTCGTGAAATAAATATATATTCTTATGTCTTGTGTTAGTGAAATATATATATATATATATATATTTATATATATATATATTCTTGTGCCTTGTGTTCGTGAAATAAATATGTATTCTTGTATCTTGTGATGGATGCTAAGTATTCTACATTTAGTAACTAGTTCGTGTTTGTGACTTAAATTTATAATCCTGTTCTGAGTTAAATTAATTTTCTGACTCGTTATATTCTGGACATTTGTACTACCTATATATTATTTGTTCTTGAGAAATATCTTGTTCTCACCCTATTGGATATTTAGAGATAGTCAGACCCGGGTGTTATTTTGCTCGGGTTAGGCCGAGACTTTTCAGGTTACAAGACATGTTGACATTTGAATAATAATGCTAGCAAGGAGATAAACATTTGGAATTTTAGTTTATCCCATTTAGGAATTTGGACCTTGTATATAAAATGTATAATTGAGATTAGAGAATTGTAAAACTTGTATATTATGTGAGTTTAGTGTTTTATTTTGTAGACTCACAATTTGTATATGTATATGAGATTATTATTCCGCTGTGATCTGTGACTGATGCTTATATGATATATTGTTCTGATTTTGAGAAATCGATGCGTCTATTACTCTGTATTAATGTTGTACACGTCAAATTTCAATTTAGGTATTAAGTAAAAAGGTATAAATGATGTGCCAGTGCTAGTATAAAGATATATTCACATTCGATCGTCCTTAACAAGCCGTATTCTCTGGATTAGCAGACGACATTACTTGTAATGTTCTTCGTTGATATGGCTATCGCAGAGGGGTCATTATAGTTTGGTATCAGAACAGTATCAGAACATTATAGCATACAATATTATGGATCCGAGACCTAGATGACTTAAAGTCATGTCCCATGAGGTGTGTGGTAGATAGTTATATTCCAATTAGAGATAGGAATATAAAATGATTATCGGGATAATTATTTGGGGCGTAAATTAATTTAATAATTTTAAATTGATAAGATGGAATTTGTGACATTAAAACCTTTGGGAAATAACAAGTAAAATCTTTTAGAGTTGAGCAAATTTTGGGATTAAATTGGAATGAATTAAATTAAAGTGAACTATTTTCTTCTAATAGAAAAATTGCGAAATTTGGGTAAATAAGTCTAATATTTAAATGATCTAGGAATAATCACAGTTCACAGCAGAATTTTACATATTGAATTGTTCTGTTGTAAGTGATTATGTATGTTTTGGTTGATTGGTTGCTAGGAATTTATTGTTTGCTTGCATTTATTTGAAATTAGATCCATGGATATTAGTGATAATAAAATAAATGCATCTAAAATTGAGATTATCTATTGTATTGACTTATCCAGACGTTGTTTAAGGATTCTAATCGATTTGTGGGACGTCATTTTATTGATAGAGGTTCCTAAATGTCGAACGTGACATTTTGACATAAGTAATAATTAAAACCTAGAAATTTAAGTACGAATTTATTTCGTTATGGAAAATTATGATGTCAATCTAACTAAAGTGTAATCATGAATTATTAATATCTCCTATATGATATGAATTTGATATTAAATACTAATATGAATTTTTAAGATAGGTGCAGGTATCTAAAGTTAAATAGATATCGTTTAAAAGATTATAAATTGTTTGCTTAAGGAATATTAGCGGACTCGCTAATATTTCAAATACAAGGTATGTATCTTGAATGAAATATTGCATTTTTGTGATTTTCCCTGCGGGATGCCTCATCCTTGAGATGGAATGTATATTATGTAATTATATTTATATTATAAATTTTCAATACGCTGGCCGCGCAAAGAGACGCTGGCGAAATTTTACATAAATTTAAGACGTTAGAATATATTTTTTGAAAATTTTGATAACTAAAAATTTGTTTTTTTTAGAATTACAATTTGGAGGGAGATTAATTGAATGTTTTGGAAATGAAATTAGAAACCAGTTTAACAAAATAATTGTTTCAAGAGAAAATTTATATTATGGATTTCTTTAATTAAGAAAATTGAGGAGACACAATTTCTTTAAGGGAAGAAGTCTGTAACAACCTTGTTGTTAATTACCTAATTAATTAGAATTAATTAAGGATAATTAATTTATAATTGTAGTTTGTGAAATTTAATTGTGGAATTAAATTTAGTGTTGAGGATAATGGATTAAATTTAATTAAGAAATGAGTTTCATTTCTTAAATAGGATTTTAATTTAAAATTTTGAAATATTATTAAATCAATTATTTGAATTTGGTGTTTAGAGTAAAATGTTAATATTGAGAATTTTGGGTTGAAATGCAATTTTTAAAATTGTTAATTGGTTTTGTAAAATTTGAGAAATTAGTGATTAATTTGGTTAAAACATTGTTACAGAAAATTTTGGTTTATTAATGATAGAACTAAACAAATATTAGTAACACTCACGAGAATCAGCAACACCTTGTTAGTGGATCCTCATCTCAACTCTCTTGACACAACAGTGCAAATAAGAGAAAGTATCTCTCCTTACTATACATTCACGTTCATTCTAAAGTCATAAAATAGAAAACCAAAAACTAAACTCCTCCTTCTCAAAGCTTTAAAATCATAATTCCTAATTTCCAAATTCAAAAGCTCAAATAAAAGGGATTTTGTCCAATAATGAAGAGTAAGTATTTTAAACCCTATCTCTATCATTTAGAACTCTAAAAGAATGATTTTGAACCCGTTTTTGATCAAATTTCTTGCTATTTAAATTTTGTTCTTGAGTTTTAAGATGATTTTGGAGAAGCTAGGAGGTTAGTAAGGCTTAAAAGTGGTTTTAACAAGCTATAGGAAAATAATATGTGAGTTAACCACTCACACTACTACCTATAATCCATAAGAATAATTGTTAGTTGCTATTTGAATTGAATTGGATGTTTTGCTAGTTGAATTGCTTTCAAATTGATTGTGAATTTTTTGCTTGAGTGTAAGGGATTATTAGATTGTTTGCTGAAAATTAAGTGTGAAAATTGCTGCTGTAAAACGACGGTATCATGGTGTAAAACAACCCAAAAAGACTCAATTTTTGTATGGTAGAAAGCTCTTTCAATTAGCTACAAGTTGTACTTTATTCACATTTCAAAACTTTGATGTTTATTAGGTCGAAATCGAGTTTAAATCTGATAGTGTTGCTCTGCCATGTGCATTTGCTAAGTTAAAAACTGAAATTAAAATGGCCATAACTTTTTTGTTACTTATCGGAATTCGATAATTCATGATGTTCTGGAAAGCTTAGACTATCTGCTACAACTTTCTTGTTCTCAATTTTGTAATATTTTATAGTTTACATAGTCAAAAATACGTTTTAGTATCATTTTCCCAAGAATAAATGACCGCGATAATGAAGTTAAAATCTAAGAATTGTTTTAGTCATAACTTTTTCTTTACTTATCGGAATTCAATATTTCTTGATGTTCCGGAAAGAATGGACTTTTATTTAGAACTTTCATGTTTTAAGTTTTGTAAAATTATGAGATTTAAGTAGTCGTAACTGCAGATCTTTAGACCCTAAATTTGAGTTAAATAAAATAAGTTGATAAGCTTCATATACAAGTAATTTTACGAAAGAGGATTATTTATATTTATACATCTTAGAATTATTTCTAAATTAAGTTAATAAATATTAAAAATGATTTTTTCAGCAAATTATTTTATATATTAAGCATGGTTAGTAAAATATTTATGGATTTGGAAATATGACTTTGGGAATACAAATCTAATCTATTTTTACATAAAAGTGATTATAGATTTGGAATATAAGTATTACGGTTTTATTTAAATAAATAATATAAGATTCATGGAATTTGGAAATGTAGTTTTGAGTAGTATAAACTTAGTTTATTTTTAAATAAAATGGTTATATTTTAATATGGATTTAGAAGAGTAATTAAATATGGTCTTAAAATATAGTTTTGTGAATAATACAACTATATGGATATTTTAGACAACTTTGTGTATATAAGTGGAATCTTGGAACAATTCGAGGTTATAGAATATTTTATTAAAAAAGTGAACACTTATTTAAAGTTAAATAATAAATGGATTTGTGGAAAATTATTTGTAGAATGATTGAATTGACTGGATGTGATATTATATATGATAGAATATATATATATATATATAGGAGTGATTGATTTCCCGCATTATATAGCGGATGAGACCTTTGCGCCGCATAATAGCGGATGAGATGATATGACCCCATATACCGCGATATTCCACCTCGAAGTGGAATTGGTATTTTAAATTGTTGTGCTAACATCTGTGGATGCAGGGAAACAGGTTGGAGGGATCCAACTGGATTCCTCAAAATTATTTAGATTGTTCTAATATTCTATGATATGCTTATTTGACAATCTATGATAAATTGTATTGGTAATTAAAAATATTAGATCTGGTTTGAACGTTTCGTGAGGAAGACAAGAGCTTGGAGTCGAAGATGGAGCAGTGAAGTGCAAGGGCTAATTGCTACTAATCCTGAGGGTGATTCCAAAATGGATGTAGTAGGAGTAGTACCTTCGGTTCTGTTCAGACCGGGAACGGACTTGTATGGACGAATGCTATCAGAACATCGTCAAGAGGACGATGAGCATTCTAAGTGAATGTGTGCTAAAAAGGTAACGCATAGCCTCAAGCCTCATCAACCGGGAATGGCTAAAACAGGGGAGGTGCATGTAAGGCTAAGTGGCTAGCAACCAATTAGGGTAAGGTCATCCCTGTCTATAGGTTCCTTTATTCGGACTATCCAGTAAGGGGTAGCTCCGGTCTTGTGTAGCAGAGGATAAGGGTGGATCCTCGGTACGGTGATCTAGACCACGTACTTTGACGGACGGTACCCCAATAGCCCTGCCATTGTATGGAAATCCATTCTCCCTACGTGCTTTTACGGTTTTGATTGTAGAACCTAGTATTGCTGGAATTTAATAATGTAACAATTTCACCTATTTGAATAAGTATTTGTATCTAGACACTATTATAATATCAGAGGATTTGATAAGAAATGTTTAGGTTATCGTAAGGTAAAAACCTGACATGTTTATTTGTGGCGTGGTCTTACGAGATACCTTTGATTTCAAAGGATTTTGAAAACTTTAATAATCCAATTGATTGTGTTTTCTCACATTGGTTTTCCAGACTGACTCGGGTGTTATTTCACTGTAATGCTCGGGTCAGACCGAGTATTATAGAGTACAGGTTTTGGGATGGACTGCTGTGGAGCTCAGGAGACGAGCTGGATGACGAGGCATATTTCCATAAATTTATATTTCCGCTGTATAGTGAAAGCTGTATATTCAGCTTTGGGAGGACAAGATATTATAACTGTCCAGAATTGTGTTGTTGATTTGTATTTCACTCTGATGATGTAATGTATAAACAGATATAGTTCTTTTTGTTTAAAGATCGGTCATTTATCTATTATATATTGTTCCGCTGCGATTGTGAGATTCTGATATTGTTTTCTATTCTTCTTCTACCTCCTTCTTCTTTAACCCTAATGATTCAGTTTTCCGGCATCCGATTGTTCGGCATTTGATACAGTGAACGTATTGATGTCGATTTTCGGGCGTCGAAAAATCGGATCGTTACAGTTGGTATTAGGAAGGCCTATCTTGAATTGTGTCAGGATAGTTAGGTTTGTTTGTTTGTTTGAATGAATTGGTTGCTATGGTTGTTAGATATGAATGATGTATGCTTTGTTGTTTGAATAAAAACCTTTGTTGGATTATTAAATTATCTTTGCTTTTAAATTTCGGAGACGAAATTCTTTTAAGGGGGGAGGAATGTGATGACCCGGAATTTTTGGCAATAATTATTTGATAATGTTCATTAATAATTATTTTAAAATTGGTAAAATTTATCTTTTCAAAGTTAATAAAAATGTTTTCTATTTATAATGTAAATATATGTATATACATTGTGAATAGAAAGCTTTGGTTTAAATTCAATATAATAGTTTTTCAAGAGCTATTTAAAGTAAATTCTATATTTTCAAAATCAAATATTTATTTATTTAAAAAGTATAATAACTTAAGTTTAATTTTAAATAAGATTTGATAAAAAGGTTTATTTTGCTTTCCTTTCAATTATACATGAAATAAATATGGTTTAAATGATTAATAAAATAAGATTTAAGAAAAAGATCTAATATTCTTTCTTTTATAATTTAACATGAGGTAAATGAAAATTGTATATATATATATATATAATATTTAAGAACATAATACATAAATCTATATAAACATAAGTAATTAATAAAATAAAGGTAAGTGTTTTATTTTTAAATAATAAAAATCAGAAAGAAACGTTGTTTTGAGAACCTTAATTCTATAATTTGGAAAGTATTATTGTTTGACTTAATGTTATCGATTGTTTTAGATGCTTTCGAATAACGCTTCGTTGACGGTATAACTCGTTGAATAGAATGTTTGAGTGGAATTTACTAACCCATTAGCGAATGCTCGAATTCCACTAGGTAGTATGGGATGCATTGGTTAAATTCTTGTGATCGTATTTGGGAAAGTACTTAAGACTTTGGAGTTGTATACTCTTTTGGTGTGTGAAAGTGGTTGCTAGATCCTTAAGAGAATGTAGTTTATGTTTTCCAGTGGTATCCGTAATAAGTGATATTTACTAGTTTTTAGTAAATACTTGGATTTTACCATACGGTATGAGATGTACTGGTTAAATCGTAATAATTACTAAAGGCGGTAGTATTTGGCACTTTAAAGTTTACTCTCTTTTAGTGTGTGGCAAGTGGCTGCAAGATCCTTAAGAAGTTATATACTTCTGGATTTGTTTTCAAGTGTAATAGTATAAAATAAATCTGAAAGATTCGATCATGGCTGCTATCCTTGAGATCATATTGTGATCGTGTGATTCCCGTCCTATGTACGATCCTCGGTATCGGATCGGTTCATGTGATACTAAATTGTTTGTTTGTTTGCTACGGATCTTTGTACAATCATTACGATCGTTTTGAGTAAGATCTCTTGGATTCTAGATATCTGGATTCTGTGACTATTATATGTTCGTGAAATAAATATATATTCTTGGGTCTTGTGTTCTTGAAATAAATATATATTCTTGTTTCTTGTGTTACTGAAATAAATATATATTCTTGTCTTGTGTTCGTGAAATAAATATATATTCTTGTGTCTTGTGATGGATGCTAAGTGTTTTATGTTTTAATAACTAGTTCGTGTTTGTAACTTAAATTTATAATCTTGTTCTGAGTTAAATTAATTTCCTGACTCGTTATATTTTGGACATTTGTATTGCTTATATATTATTTGTTCTTTTGTTATATATTTGTCTCATCCTATTGAATATTTAAAGATAATCTGATTCGGGTGTTATTTTGCTCGGATCAGGCCGAGACTTTTAAGGTTACAGGACAAGTTAACTTTTGAATGGTTATGCTAACAAGGAGATAAACATTTGGACTTTTAGTTTATCCCATTTAGGAATTTGGACCTTGTATATAAAATGTATAATTGAGATTAGAGAATTGTAAAACTTGTATATTATGTGAGTTTAGTGTTTTATTTTGTAGACTCACAATTTGTATGTGTATATGAGATTATTATTCCACTGTGATCTATGATTAATGCTCATATGATATATTGTTCTGATTTTGAGAAATCGGTGTGTCTATTACTCTGTATTAATATTGTACACGTCAAACTTCAGTTCAAATATTAAGTAAAAAGGTATAAATGACATGTTAGTGTTAATATAAAGATATATTCACATTCGATCGCCCTTAATAAGCCGTGTTCTCCGGATTAGCAGACAATATTACTTGTAATGTTCTTTGCTGATATGGGTATCGCGGATGGGTCATTACACCCCAAATCCATTTCTAAGCTAACTTTTCCAAAAGTAGTAATTAAGTTCTCTAAGAAATAGTGTGTTAATATAATCATGTTTACAATGTAAACATAAACCCAAGTTAAAAATATCGTTTTCATAAATCTATGATATATAGTAAGCAATTATAGATAGGGAATCATCCCACTCACCTTCCTCTTTCCAAAATCTAGCTCTTAAGCAATTATAGATAAAGAATCATCTCACTCATCTTCTTCTTCCCCAAATCTAGCTCTAAATCATCAAACCCAAACTCTTGCTCCCTTTAAATTTGAGATGAAGCTCCAAACATAGCTTAAAGCTAATCCAAAGATGAGTTTTGGGAGGAATAAGAAGAGAAGAATTATGGTGATTTTAAAGGGATTTATAGGAATTTATTCAAACATGAATTAGTAGATCTAGGGATAGGATTAAGGAGATAATTAGGAAAGTAATTAAAGAGGATGAAGAAAAGAAAGGTAAAATGAAAATGAATGAAGGGGTTAGCCTACTCATAGGTAAGCTAATGAGCTTTAGCCCAAAATTAATTATATCCATACGAAATCACTGTTAACTCTAAAAATTTATGAGGTAATTAGTTTAAAGGAAAAACTTTAAACTAATTTTTAAATCTAGGACCAAAATTTTCAAATTTAGCCAGAAGGACAGTAACCCCTTTTTGTAATTTTCTCACTTCGACTTTTTCCTCCTCAGCCATCATCTGCCTTCAGCCACTGCTTGCCCTAGCAATCGCCGCCCAAACAATTGTCGTTCCTGACCGCCATCGTCCAAGCCACTGCTATCGTCCAAGCTCCTCCCTTGCCGTTGCCACCATAGATCTCACCAAAACCTAGATCTCACCTCCTTGCCGTTCACTCCACCGCCCAAGCAATCGTTGTCTGAAGTCACCATCCAACGTTTCCCCTAATTGTTATCATCCTAAATCTCACCAAAATGATAGTAAAAATAGCATTGTATTTTTAAAGTCCATTAGAATGAATGAAATGTGCCGAATGATAGTTAAAAATAGCATTTGTATTTTAAACTGTACCGGATTGAATGGAATGTGCTGAATGATAGTTAAAAATAGAATTTGCATTTATAAAATGCATCGGAATGAATGGAATGTGTCGAACGATAGTTAAAAATATCATTTTTATTTTTAAAATGCACTAAAATGAATGGAATGTGCTGAATGATAGTTAAAAATATCATTTGTATTTTTAAAATGCATTAAAATGAATGGAATGTGCCAAATAACTGAATGATAGTTAAAAGTAGCATTTTTTTGTAGAATACATTAGAATGAAACAAACATGTCAAATGATAGTTAAAAATAGCATTTTTACTTTTAGAATACATTAGAATGAAACAAACATGTCAAATGATAATTAAAAATAGCATTTTTATTTTTAAAATATAAATTGTATTGTTAAATTACTTTTGAATGTATCGAATGTGCTGAATGATAGTTAAAACAACATTTGTAATTTCAAAGTGCACTACAATAAATCAAATATGCCGAATGATTGTTGAAAATAATATTTGTAATTTATTATGCATTAGAATGAATCAAATGTGTTGAATGATAGTTGAAAATAGCATTTGTCTTTTTAAAGTGCATTAGATTGAATCAAATATGTTGAATGATAATTAAAAATAGCATTTGTATTTTTAAAGTGCATCAGATTGAATGGAATGTGCTGAATGATAGCTAAAAGTAACATTTGTATTTCTAAAATGCATTAGAATGAATGAAATATGTCGAATGCTAGTTAAAAATATGATTTGTATTTTTAAGATGCATTAGAACGAATGGAATATGCCAAATAAATTGAATGATAGTTAAAAATGGCATTACAATGTATCAGATTTTATGTAAAGTGCCAAATGATAGTTAAAATTATTGTATTTTTAAAGTGCATTACAATGTATCAAATGTGTCGAATGATGGTTAAAAATAGTATATGTATTTTTAAAGTGCATTAGAACGTATAGCGAATGATGGATAGAGTAGTTTAATGTAGCATTTTAGTTAGAAGTTCACTATCATGTTTGAAATATTCAAAATGATATTTTAATATAGCATTTTAATTACAAAGTCCACTAGCATGTTTATAATATGCAAAATTGTAGTTCAATGTAGCATTTTAATTATGAAGTGTGCTACCATGTTTATGATATGCAAAAAAATAGTTTAATATAGCATTTTAATTACAAAGTCCACTAATAGTCTAATATGTTTAGGATATGCAAAATGATAGTTTAATATAACATTTTATTTATGAAGTACACACTAGCATTTTAGCAAAGAAGTAACATTTTCTTTATGATATCTGAAATGTTCAAAATAAAGTAAGTCAGCAACTCAATAAACAAGTAAACAAGAAACTGATGCATCATGTTTTATGCATATTTTATCATCTTGTGAAACACATGAGTAATATTATCTAATCAAAATCATATCTTGTGCAGATTCTAAAATGAAAACTTGCTCCAGTTCTTTGAAATTTAGGAACATTCAATTATGCTATTACAAATGAATAAACTAAAACAACAGAATATTACATTCAATTGTGCATTACACGTAGAGAATTATAATGATAAGTTCATATAGCATTCTTTTACTTAGTTCATTTCAACAGGTAATCATCATCGTTACCTTTAGCACCATTAGCAACCTTCACCTCCACTCCACCGCCGCTCATCTGAAGTTGGCCATCGATGTTGTCGTCAAAATTACAGTCGTTGTTGAAGTCGTCGACCAAGTCACCGGACGCCTCCAAAGTTGCCGTCACCACCTCATTCCATCGCCTACGCCTGAACGAGCTCGACCTTCACTTGCGCTGTCGTAACCTGTGCTTGTGTCGCCGCCACATGTTCTTATGATGTCGCCGTCCGTTCTTGTGGTTTGAGAACGAGATTGAAGAAGATGGCACAATTTAAATTTTTTTGTAATGATTTTTTTTCAGCCCAAATAATAAACTCCGCGTCCTTCAGACGTAAAAACAATAGCTGCTTCCTTCATTCTAAAAACGCTGCTATGTTTTTCCTTGAGCCTATTTTCCTGAAAAATTTATTGACTCAAACATAACCAAATTTATACTCATTCTTCTTGCTACGAGATTGCGGTCTCAATGGTAATGCCTCAAGCTCCAATTCACTTGCCTCTAAAACTCGAGTATAGTAGGCATTCCGTTGATTAACGATTTAATATTTAAATTAATTATTTAAATATTCTGTCGTTGAAAATGCTGGTTGTTACAATCTTATGCTAATCAAGGAAGTTTATACCACATAAAAAGTAAACCTGATATTGTACCCGGACAACAAAGATAAGTAATAATTCCATAACAACTGCACTACATTTTCGATAACGATCCACCCAACATTATAATGGATGTTTCTAAATGAAACTTAACAGTTTCGCACATGTATGTACGACCATTCATCATGACTAAGTCGCAAGAGCTTGAACCTAGTACATAAATTAAATCTTTATTAATAGTTGGAATATTAACGCAACCTTTTGGTCCGACCGTGAGCTTTCGAAATTGTCTTTTATATATGATTTTAAAAAAAAAATTGCACTTTACATACGCAATTTCAAAAAAAAAATCAAAAAAACCCTTCACGGTTCAAAAAAATAGCATTTAATTTTTAATAATATCTGTAACACTTTTTGTTAGAATAATGAATGATGTAGAGAGAGGAAGAGGGATATTGGGTATTGAGTGAAAATCAAAGTCCCACATTATAGGATTCTTATGCCAATACCAATATATATACTAATACCCACTATACCTTATCAAAACAAAGAGAGAAGGAAGCTTGGGCTTGTGTGCATGAAGGCTTGGCATATGTATTGATAATTAATATTAAAATGTCAAAGATTGGGCCTTGGGCCTTGGGGCTCTTGGGGTCTCGTGATTAGATGAGCCGCCGTCTGCTACATGGGCCTGCTGTGCTAATTTTGGTTCGAATATGTCTGTTCACACAGACGCGTCCGTTTCCCTCCAGCGCAACCAGTTCCAGACGCACGCGTTCGTGCAGATGCGGGTTAAAGGGTCGCAACCTTTCCAGCAGTCACGACCGCTCCGAATAGGCACCTCCTCCAACCTATAAATAAGCAGCCAGAATATGAGAACGTCTAGTTCTCTCTCCCGAACTCTGTTCCTTCTTCCTCTAAAGACCTCTGTTCTAGTGCTATAATCTCTTTAGTTCGTCGGCGCTCCGTCTGCAACCGCGGGGCTGGTCTGTTTCATCCTGGGAAGCAAATTGCTAACAACCATAAAACTACTACGGCGGCATTATTGTTTCAAGGAAACAGATACTCTTTGGACTCGGACATCTCAATAGGTATAATACTATTACAACAATTTTTGTAACGGTTCTGCACCGTAGCATTCTATACCAGAATTGTAAACTGGTTTAGTAACATTTCTATTGTTACTATCGGTTTCGCGACACTTTTACGTGATTGCGAATAACAATCTTGAAACAATATTGTATTGTTGCAGACGACGATGTCTCAAAATAGCAACAATAACGCTGCACCAACACAGACGGTGACAACCGCTCAGCCTCCGGCTCTGGTTTCAAGTATGGAAATGTCTCATGGAGAAAGGCCAGAAAAATTCAATGGGACAGATTTCAAGCGTTGGCAACAGAAGATGTTGTTCTATCTGACGACATTAGGGCTCGCCAAATATCTAACCGAAGATGCTCCTGAAGTTGGCGAACTCGAACCCGATGCAGTCAAAGTTGAGGCTGCAACTGTCTGGAAAAATTCAGATTTTATATGTAAAAACTATATTCTGAATGGTCTGGATAATAGCCTCTATAATGTTTACTGTACTGTTGCAACATCCAAGGAACTCTGGACAGTCTTGGACAGAAAGTACAAAACTGAAGATGCAGGCATGAAGAAATTCATCGCTGGCAAATTTCTCGACTTCAAAATGGTAGATTCAAAGACTGTGATCAACCAGACTCAAGAATTACAAGTGATCATCCGTCAACTACATGATGAAGGGATGACACTGAGCGAATCTTTTCAAGTCGCCGCAACCATTGAGAAACTTCCTCCATCTTGGAAGGACTTCAAAAACTATCTTAAGCATAAGCGTAAGGAAATGACAATGGAAGAACTCATAGTTCGTTTGCGGATTGAGGAAGATAATAGGAATTCCGAGAAAAAGATTTCTCCGAATATGGCTGCCAAAGCAAATGTTGTTGAGTCAGATAACCCTAACAAGAGAAAACGTGAAAATGCGCCTAAGAAGTCAAAGAAGAAATTTCAGGGTTCTTGTCATAACTGTGGAAAGAAGGGGCACAAAGCAGCCGAATGTCGCGCTCCCAAGAAGAAGAAATCAGAAGCAAATATGGCTGAAGTTGCGGATGGTATTTCTGATATGGATTTATGTGCAGTAATATCAGAATGCAACCTTGTTGGTAACTCAAAGGAATGGTTCGTAGACACAGGAGCCACTCGACACATATGTGCTAATAAGTGGATGTTTACGACCTATAAAACTACAACTGATGATGAACAACTTTTCATGGGCAATTCATCTGCATCAAAGGTAGAAGGCAAAGGAAAAGTTGTGCTGAAACTAACTTCTGGAAAGGAACTTACCTTAAGTGACGTTCTCCATGTTCCAGACATTCGAAAGAACCTGATTTCAGGGTCCTTGCTTAGCAAGCATGGTTTTAAATTAACCTTTGTGGCTGATAAATTTGTATTATCAAAGAATGGAGTGTATGTAGGAAGAGGATATGTGTGTGATGGTTTATTCAAAGCAAATGTAACCCACTATTGTACCAAACAATGATATGAATAAAAGTGAATCTTCTGCTTATATTGTTGACTCCTCTAATATATGGCATTCTAGATTAGGGCATGTGAATTTTGATACACTGCGAAAAATGATTAATCTAGAATTTATACCAAAATGTGATATAGACTCCAATTATAAATGTCAAATTTGTGCAGAAGCAAAATTGACAAGAACCTCGTTTCATCATGTTGAACGAGAAACTGAACCTCTAGACCTTATACACACTGATGTATGTGACTTGAAAATGTGTCAAACTAGAGGTGGAAAAAGGTATTTCATTACATTCATTGATGATTGTACTAGATATTGTTATGTATATCTCCTTAGAAGCAAGGATGAAGCATTCGACATGTTTAAACAGTATAAAGCCGAAGTTGAGAATCAACTCAATAGGAAAATTAAAGTTTTAAGAAGTGATAGAGGAGGAGAATATGAATTTCCATTTGAGGAATTCTGCGCTGAGCATGGTATTATACACCAAACTACAGCACCATATTCACCTCAATCCAATGGTATAGCCGAACGGAAAAATAGAACTCTTAAAGAAATGATGAATGCTTTACTAATCAGTTCTGGTTTACCAGATAATTTTTGGGGAGAAGCTATTCTTTCGGCAAATCATATTTTAAATAAAATACCAAGAAAGAAAACATCAAAGTCTCCTCATGAACTTTGGAAAAATAGACCGGCATCCTACAAATACTTAAAAGTGTGGGGGTGTCTTGCCAAAGTAGAAATACCTAAACCAAAGAAGGTCAAAATTGGACCAAAAACAATTGATTGTGTATTCATTGGATATGCACAAAACAGTGCTGCTTATCGATTTTTAGTACACAAATCAGAAATTGATGATATTCATGAAAATACCATCATAGAGTCGAGAAATGCTAGATTTTTCGAACATATATTCCCTTTGAAGCAGGGTACTGACAATTATGCTCAAAAGAGACCAAGGGAAGATGAATTTACCGATTCTCTTGAAAATGATGAGCAAAATAACCTTTGGCAAAATAGTGCTGATCAACAAGTGGAGGAACCTAGAAGAAGCAAAAGGTCAAGGACCTCAAGAACCTTTGGACCAGACTTCTACACATTTATGTTAGAAGATGATCCATTAACATACAAACAAGTTATGTCCTCCAGCGATGCCCCTTACTGGAAAGAGGCCATTAATAGTGAAATCGAATCCTTTATGGCTAACCACACATGGGAGTTGGTTGATTTACCTCAAGGATGCAAAACCTTAGGGAATAAATGGATATTTAAAAAGAAATTGAAACCTGATGGTTCAATAGACAAGTACAAAGCTCGTCTTGTGGTCCAAGGATTCAGACAAAAGGATGAACTGGACTATTTTGATACTTATTCACCAGTGACGAGGATAACATCAATTAGGATGCTTATTGCAATCGCATCCATACTTGATTTAGAAATACATCAAATGGATGTTAAAACTGCATTTTTGAATGGTGAACTAGAGGAAGAAATATATATGAAGCAACCCGAAGGGTTTATGAGCTTTGGAAATGAGAATAAAGTGTGCAAATTAGTAAAATCGCTTTATGGCCTTAAACAAGCTCCAAAACAATGGCATAAGAAGTTTGATGAAACTATGTTATCAAACGGATTCACGATAAATGAATCAGATAAATGTGTCTATATAAAACAAGCACATATTGGGTATGTCATTGTTTGTCTTTATGTTGATGACTTGTTGATCCTAGGTAATAACAAGGCCATAATAACATCTACAAAGAATATGTTATCCTCTAGATTCGATATGAAAGACCTAGGACTGGCTGATGTGATATTGGGTGTCAAAATTTTGAGAACACCACAAGGATATGCATTATCCCAATCACATTACATCGCCAAGATACTTGAAAAATTCAAGCAATATAATATTACTATTGCAAAAACACCAGTAGATATGACCCAGAATTGGGTAAAGAACACTGGTGATGGTATCTACTAGCTTGAATACTCTCGTATACTAGGAAGTATCATGTATGTTATGAACTGCACTAGGCCAGATATCGCATACGCTGTAAGTAAGCTGAGTAGATTTACCAGCAATCCTGGTAAACATCATTGGAAAGCGATAATCAGAGTTCTAGGATACCTAAAGTATACGCAGAACTATGGTCTACAGTATACAAACTATCCTTCAACAGTGGAAGGATACAGTGATGCCAATTGGATAACTGGATCACATGATACAAAGTCTACAAGCGGATATGTGTTCACATTAGGAAATGGAGCAATATCATGGAAAGCATCCAAACAGACTTGTATAGCTAGATCTACGATGGAATCAGAGTTTATTGCACTAGATAAGACTGCAGAAGAAGCAGACTGGCTTCAAAGTTTCTTGGAAGATATTCCAAATTGGAGCAAACCTGTGCCTCCAATATGTATACATTGTGATAGTCAATCAGCTATTGGAAGAGCCAATAGTACATTATACAATGGTAAATCTAGGCATATTCGTCGTAGACATAAGACAATAAGACAACTTCTCTCTAATGGAGTTATCATTATAGACTACATAAGGTCTAAAGATAACATAGCGGATCCACTAACAAAAGGCTTTCCAAGAGAGAAAGTTCAAACCTTATCGATGGGAATGGGGTTAAGGCCCATAGAATAAAAAGTTTTTCTAAAATGAAAACCCTACCTAGTTGACTGGAGATCCCAAGATCTAGGTTCAAAGGGACAACTGAGTTTAAGAGAAACTTGGTAGCACTGTTACTCACAAACCAATCCTACGATAAGTCAGTGCATTACTTGTTTGAAAATAGGATAAGTATTGATACTTTTAATGATGTCTGTACTTGGGGTATTGGAAATAACCATTACAGAATCACCTACGTAAGTGTGAAGGCGCCGCTTCAAGGAGAATTGTAAGGCCGATTCTCTAAAACACTTATGAGACCAGGCAGGTGTTCATGGCTAAAACGAACACAAATAGAGAACGAAGGATTATAAGAAACATTTATCGTGTGTTATCTATTTTAGAATTACACAAAAGGCTTACAGTTCAAGGACCTTCTAAGTCTACTGATTCGCCTGTAATTCAAATAGGTAATCACTAGGAAAAGTTCAAGGCCAAAGTGCTACTTTAAACCGATACGATAAATGTCTCGTGAAACTAAGAACAACTACTCATTCATGTGGGGGATTGTTAGAATAATGAATGATGTAGAGAGAGGAAGAGGGATATTGGGTATTGAGTGAAAATCAAAGTCCCACATTGTAGGATTCTTATGCCAATACCAATATATATACTAATACCCATTATACCTTATCAAAACAAAGAGAGAAGGAAGCTTGGGCTTGTGTGCATGAAGGCTTGGCATATGTATTGATAATTAATATTGAAATGTCAAAGATTGGGCCTTGGGCCTTGGGGCTCTTGGGGTCTCGTGATTAGATGAGCCGCCGTCTACTACATGGGCCTGCTGCGCTAATTTTGGTTCGAATGTGTCTGTTCACACAGACGCGTCTGTTTCCCTCCAGCGCAACTAGTTCCAGGCGCACGCGTTCATGCAGATGCGGGTTAAAGGGTCGCAACCTTTCCAGCAGTCACGACCGCTCCGAATAGGCACCTCCTCCAGCCTATAAATAGGCGGCCAGAATATGAGAAAGTCTAGTTCTCTCTCCCGAACTCTGTTCCTTCTTCCTCTAAAGACCTCTGTTCTAGTGCTATAATCTCTTCAGTTCGTCGGCGCTCCGTCTACAACCGCGGGGCTGGTCCGTTTCATCCTGGGAAGCAAATTGCTAACAACCGTAAAACTACTACGGCGGCAATATTTTTTCAAGGAAACAGATACTCTCTGGACTCGGACATCTCAATAGGTATAATACTATTACAACAATTTTTGTAACGGTTCTGCACCGTAGCATTCTGTACCAGAATTGTAAACTGGTTTAGTAACATTTCTTTTGTTACTATCGGTTTCGCGACACTTTTACGTGATTGCGAATAACACTTTTCGTATCACACTATTTTGACATTAGCATAAACTATCAAAAACGTCCCTCTACAAATATTATAAAATATTAATACCACTTAAAGTTAGAATTCAACCAATACATTTTCTTTACAAATTCAAAACGTTTCTCCACAAATCTTATAAAAATTTAATAACACTTAAAAATAGGATCTAACAAATAAAAATTAGTGTTGTAATTAGAAAATAAAAAATTTAATTAATTACACATAATTTCAGTGTAAAAATATAGCTAACTATTTGTGTAAAAAATTTCCTCTTGAATGTGTTAAATATATGCAATTTATAAAAAATATTCAAGCGCGAAGCGCATGTGGGGCCGTTTGTTGTAAATAAAGTTTGTTGCAGGGACTTACAATAAAGGTTTATATTCTTTTGCATACAGTTAGAGACAAAACCAAATGAAATAAAATTTACCTTGTTACTTATGTACGGTAGCAGCTATGTAGAATAGGACAATGTATTTTCACCTTGTTAAATCAAATTATGTAAACATCAAAGTTAGCTGATGAATATCCGTATATAAAATAAAATAACGAAATAAAGTTTCTTCACATAAGTTTAACATGCAAACTCATATAATAAAACATGAAAATTCAAATGGATTTCATAAACATCCTCCAAAAAAAAAACTACCGAACATACATTAGAAGTTAATGTAACTCCCAAAAAAAATGGCAAAAAAATGCAATTCTATGTACATTTGGCAAATAATATGAACATAGTTATATGAAATGGCTAGGAAAGAACATTTTAATCGATCATTCTTTAAACATATTTGTTTACAAGATAGTTACATAAAAATGAACTACCGGACATATATCATAACACTATTTTATAAACTGAAAGAACTGTTAAAAACGTAATCTTAAGAACATCCGACAGTGCATATGAGCAGAATATATAGTGGAAAACCCATGAAAACATATTGCATGCATAAAGTGTTATGACAAAAGTTATTCTCTGTCAAACGGGTCGGGTCGGGTCATAAATGGGTTGGGTAGAATTTGACCCGTTTCATTCTAGCCATAAAAAAACCTAACTTATTCGACCCATTTAATAAATGGGTTGACCCGACCCGACCCGATTATTAGAAGGGTCAACCCGACCCGACCCATTGAACAAAAAATTTCAGTAAAAACTTTGCCGAAAAAGAAAAGAACTGCATACTACATAAAAAATGAAAAACAACACTGTAAAATTAAGAAACTGAACTAGATAATACAAAACCCAGAAAATATTTGAATGTCCTACATAACATAATTGCAAACTATAACATTAAAAACTAGAGTAAACTTTACTATTTCAATCATTTGACGCATACATAGGATGAACAACACTTAAGATTGCGGAATCGCTTTGTTCTTATCTAACAAAGCAGCAAAATCACTGTATACAGCTAGTGCATTGGTAACTACTGCCACAAATATCATGAAGACTGATATCACTCTATCCGTTTTGAAAGCAATGCCATGTGAATCCCTGCACAACAGTTGATTCATATCAGAACAAACAACATATGATATAAAATGACATTTGCACTCATGTATCATGTTATATATACATATGTCAGGGTAATGCGTAAGTTACCTAAGTGTAATGGCAGCAGGAAATATGAATCCAATACAAACTGCAGTGGTAGCACCCATAATCTGAAATGCATCCCAAATGCTTGGAATAAAATTAGCTGCCAGAAATATTACAGACAGCAATGCCATTGTAATCGATGCAAATCTCACGTTATCCGAAGATAAAATAAGAAAGTAATTATATCGAAATAATATACTATAAAATTGTACCTTTTACTATGACAAACAATGGTCACCTAAGGATGGTGTTGAAACTAGAGTAAACTGCTCCGTATCAATATGAAATTTGGAAATATCTTCATTTTCTTGTTCTACTTCCGTTGCAATAGCATTCCCATATAACCAATCACGTGTGCAAAGTAACGCCTCCACAATATCATCTTTAAGGGAGCTGCGATACTCGTCTAAAACCCTTCCGCCAATGCCAAATGCGCTTTCGGATGCAACGGTAGTGATAGGCACGGCTAAAACATCTTTTGCCATGAGAGAGAGAATATGGTATTTAAGTTGTTGAGACTGCCAAAATGAAAGAATGTCGAGTGGTAACTTGCGATCTAACAGTCCATCTTCTAGATATAACTTAAGTTCTGAATTATGAGAACTTTCAGCAAACTCAGAATTTCTATATACATCAAATTCTTCCATTACATCAACACACTCCTGAGAATAAGGCCCTATAAATGAATCACCGCAATCTAATTCTTTGGATCCACTGGCTTCATTATTGCATTCTTTCTCTATTTTTTTCTTGTACTCCTCATAAAGATCTTTTAATTTTGTCTCTACCACCTCAAACCTTTCGCCATAATCATTGCCATAAAGTCTTTTGTAACAAAACTTGACAAAATCCATCTTATACCGGGGATCAAGAATACAAGCAATGCAAAGCAATATACTAAATTCACTCCAATATTTATTGAACTTTAAAAACATGCTACTTGCCGTGCTAGACATAAAATCATTGGACCCCATGCACTTTTGCAATGTAAATAAAACCATAAAAACTTTCGGAAAAAATAAATTAGAAGTTGGGTATTTGGTTCCAGAAAATAAGCAAGTGGCATCGTAAAATACTTCTAAAAAATCGGCAATTTTTTTTGCTTTCATCCATTCCTCTTGTGTAGGACAATAAATATAATTCTTATCAACGAGCTCTAAACGACAAAGTGCTTGTTTATAATATATAGCACTTTTCAACATAACAAAGGTTGAGTTCCATCTAGTTGGTACATCTTGACGCAAACCTTTGTTACTATTATCCAATGAAAGATCTGCTATACATTCTACAAAATGTTTCTTTCTCGATTGTGAACCTTTAATATACTTGATGCTTTCCCTTATATTGCTTAAACACGAAGCGATACATTTTAAACCATCCTGTACCATCAAGTTTAAAATATGTGTTGTACATCGCACATGCAAATATTCTCCGTTTGCAATCAACGCTTTACGATATGTAAGATGAGACTCTAATAGCTCTACAAATTTATCATTAGAAGAAGCGTTATCTAATGTATAAGCAAATATCCTATCTTCAATGTCCCAATTAAGCAAAAGATTGGATATTTTGCCAAAAATAGCAGCTCCAGAATGGGGTGGTGGCATAAGACAAAAACTTAACAGTTTTTTCTGTAGGTTCCATTCATTATCTATAAAATGTGCTGTTAGAGTGATATAGCCGTCTGTATTAATCGATGTCCATAAATCGGTTGTCAAACTTACCCTCCCCGTACATGTTTTCAAAAAACATTTAAGCTTGGATTTTTCCTTTTCATATAACTTGAGAACATCGGTACAGGATGTATTTCTCGAAAATGATACAACTTTGTCGTTAAGATATGAATGTATATCACGAATACCTTCATAATGAACAAACATAAACGGCAAATTATGTCTAACAATTGCCTTGGCCATTAATTCTCTATATTTATTTTGATTAAAAATAGTTTGACCCTGTTTCAATGCTTTTGCACTTATCATCGAACATCTCGGTATGTGTTTTCTAAGATTGGAAGTACCATACTTACCCCCTCAAATATATGACTTCTTACATTCCTTACAATAACATGTCTTCTTTTCCCCTTCAACGACCTCGTTCTTTTGAAAATATTCCCAAACTTCAGAATGAGTACTCCTAACTCGCTTTTTTCCGACAGAACTATTTACTGAATCAGGTTCATTCTGTAAATCCTCCATAGCAACGTTATCGTATTCAACCGAATCCATAATCTACAAAATTACAAGAAAATTACCAACTAATTGCAGTAATTTAGAAACGCAAAATGTCTAAAATAGAGGATGACAAAATTCATATGAAGGTGGCAGTACATCAATATCAATTTTATATTGTTTCGGAAGCATTCTATATAGTCTTTGATATTTTACAGAAACTAACCTGATTTTTTTTAAAATATACTATAAAACAGTTGTAGGAAAATGGTGAAAATGTTAGAAAACCTCCATGATCCAGGTACCCCAGAATGTGGCACCAATATTTCTTTTGTTTTTAACCAACGATTATGTATTCATCAACAGTTCTTGATTTCTACACCTGATTGTAGCAGTGTTCTATAGTGTCAAAAGCGTGAATTATACATTGATTCAAAAGAAGAGTGCATTAATCATCTACATATACCATAGAAACCTATATAGCCTTCTCTAATAAATTGAAGTAGTTATGTGCCCTTGTCACACTTCCCAACAAAATATATCATCATATATTGCATTCACCATTTCATTTATTGAGTTTTACTATGTTTATTTGTATATGCACTGGCTGCTTTAACATTACTTTCATAACTCCATTTAACTGTATTTAGAGAGTTTTTACTTTTTACTATTTTTTACCTTACTATAAGCACTGGAAGTTGACCTCAAATTTTACAGCTCCTAAGTCTAGTTTCTGTTTAACCTCCCAATAAATTTTAGGCTCTGCAAAAGGTCAAAAAACAAGTTAACATACTTCAAATCATGATGCTTAACAGAAACTATTTCACAGATATACTTCAAAGCAATACTGAAGATGGGTCTATTAGTAATACATATAGGATGAAGATTACTTACCGTAAATTCCTAGTTGCCCGTTTTACATTGTCCAAAGAGATTGAAAGGCCTTCTTCCACTCAATATAGCTTATGGTTAATTAGCCTGAAGACATACACCTTTTCTATGCTCTGTCAAAGAACAACATAATATGTAAGTACAACGCACAGACATACACACAAATATATACAGGACAACGGTACATGACAGGTAAGTAATATTTGTCTCTATGGCTGGAGTTCAATTCATGACTCCTACGTTTCTCCAATTAAAAGAAAACTGTCAATAATTTTGTTTTCCATGCACATTGCTATTATACACTATGCAAAGCGGTAATGCTAAGGTTTAAAAGCAACGACATCAACTTCAATATTTTTCCAAAAAAAAATATACAGTTGCCGATAGTGTGGTAGTATAGCCAGTTCAAAACAGTTGCTCCATATTCAAAGAAACATGAATTGACAGTAATACAAACAATTTATACTTCATTCGGTAAATTTCTTGAGAAACTTCTGCTATTTCTACTTCATTCGGTTATGATAAACCAAATAAAAATCAGTATAATTTACATAATCATATGGTTTGTTTACAGTACAAAAAATTCATCAAATCCCAATCTTCATCACTCAATTCGATTTACAAACTTTGAAAATTGTGAATAAAAAGGTGAATTCGATTTACATAATCATATGCCAGATTTTATTTCACAACCAGAAAATCCATAATGGATGGTGAAGAAAGCAGTTTCGCTCAAGTATCCAAGATATATTGACATAACAAATCAAAAATTGCAAAAAGTTAATTACCTAGGGTTTGCAGATTTGAAAGACGATGAAGCACGCATTGAAGAGGAGCCACTCGAGTTCGAATTTAGGGTTGTCGAACGTATCAATGATGATCTCGCTCTTCAAATCTGGGTTAAATTACGTAACTCAAGTATCTCAGTGAAAAAAGGGTAGAAATCGCCGGTTTCTCCTATCGTGATTTGGGGAAAGACTAGGGTTGGAAGCAGCAAACGGGTTGGGTTAGAATTGAGATATTTTCACAGGATACGTAAACGGGTTGGGTAAACAAAAGAAAAAAAAATTGAAGGCCTTATATCCAACCCTTTTAATACTAGGGTTAGTAGGTTGGGTAAATGGGTACGGGATGGTTTTGACAGGTCTACATGGACATCAAAATTAGTGTGAATTAGTCAGTTAAGAAATCTATCAATGAGAATAAAATGTTAATGACAATATAATTTTTATTCTCCATATTCACTTCATATTCAATACATTATACATGAAAGAATAAAAAAAGTGTTTGTCTAAGCATTTATATTAGCTACAACATAGAAAATAAAGTTAAATTTTGAAAAACGGGGTTGCAAGAGTTGAACTTTCAACGAGGGTGGAATAGTAGGAGAAAATTAAAACACGTATTATTTGAATTTTTGATGATTCCCAAAGGAAAATTGGGAATTTATAATGTTAACTCTACCACTATATTTAATTTGTAAAAATATACTAAATAATAAAAGTAGAAAAGAACTAATAAGATATCATAACTCCATAATGATTTGTTTAAACTTAAAACTTCTCAAGCAACATATGTACTGGTTAATAAAGATTATTTACGATGAGGCAATAAAACATCAATCCAAACCAAATGTGCGCATCCCATGTTATCGTCATCATTTCAAACGTTTTATCCGGAATATGCCTATTTAGTAATATGAATCTTTTGAATCTACAATTTACGATTTAAATCTCATTGCGATTTAAAGTTGAACTTTACGATTTACGGTTTAAATCCCGTTTTGACAACCTTATGCACAACTACTACTGGCAGCAAAACATATAAATTTAAACCAACTAAGCATACACTAAGCAGCGATATGCATTAAGAAAAAAAATTACAATAAAATATATACTAAAAATTGAGAGGCAATAATCATGGACAGTGGTACTACAATCGGTTTGCCCAGCTTGAAAAACAGCATGAACAGTAAAGTGAATGGTTGATTTAGCATAACATATTTATGGATGTATGCAAAGTAAACCATAGATGTATCTGCTACTCATATTTTTTACTTGATCTCCTTCACCATCCAAAAAGGATCGGCTATAACCAAGTATGGGTAAAACAAAATTTCAATGCTCAGCACTGGTTGTACCATGGATCAAAGCTCGTAATAGGGAATGGCTTTACAAAACAACAAACTATCAAATCTGACTCAGAAGTAAAATGAATACTCAGTCAGGAATAAAAAAGGCTTTCAAACAGTTGGAATTTTGACTTCCTATGGAAACTACAAACATGAGATGCACTACTGCTGTTGAGAACCAGAAATAAAAATTTATACAGAATAAAATAACAATACGAATCCATATTCGGTAAAAAAAAAAAAAAGAGTTCAAAAAATACAGCGAGAACGGTAGGAAAAGGAAAAAAACAACAACATCTGAATTATAATAATGTAGCTCATGGATATGAAATATGGTTTTGTCCGAAAAAAGAAATTCTGATTAAAACACATCTATTTAAAAATTAGCAAAACAAAAATGTTTGAATACTAGATAATATACTCCACCGCTTGGTCTACTCAAATCAAACCCTTGATGGTATACACATCAATCCTAATTCATACACAATGCATATCCATCAAATATTTATCATGTTGTCCATATTTGTACCCCGTACCAATGGTATTTTTTCCTTCGACGAAATCTTTATTTGCAGTTTGTATGTACCCCTTTTATATAACAATCTTAATACATTAGCTTCCACCGAAGGTAAATAGGTATAAATAAGTTAACTGGGATTAAAAAATGAAAAAAATAACCAGAGCATGAACATAGTACTGCATTATACTATAAACAAATATCATTGCTTATATTTTTTCCAATATTTAGCAGTAGACACCATCCATAATTACCAAACTTAAAAAGACAATCTACCGTCCTCCATATTCATTAGTTCGACGCTCTAAATTTCCTGCACTAGCGTTTCCACAGTCATCAACCAAAGGAGAATGGCAAGATGTTTGATCGAGTTTGATACCGTCAATGAAGCAAACAACCGGAAAATGTACAACAACGCAAAACCCTAGCAGCAATGAAGAAATAGGTTGAGATTCGAATCGTTAGTTAGGCGAATTCTAGGAGGACAATATCTAGATTTTTAATTTTGGAGGTTGGTTGTGAATAATGTTGAGGAACAAAAGTTTTTTTCCTGTGGTTCAAACCGGTTCGTGCCAATGCGTAGGGCGAGATAACTCTACCACTAACATACCAACTAACATTACACATAAAATTGAGAGTATGTGTGCATAATGACATAAAATCTGTTAGCAACAAGTGTGAAAACCAAAATATGCCTAGGCATCAATGGTTTACAACAGTTAAATATAGCAATTAGCATAAATTTTATTTGGAGATGTTTTACAAGGGAAGTAGCTATGGGCAATTTGAATGAAGAATAAGTACTTAAGGAAAAATAATTTCTAGACTGCTATGATGGACATAACTCCTCATATACATGGAAAACAATGCTCAATAGTAGAAAAGTTTGCAAAGTGGTCACACGCACAAAAATGCAAAAGGTAGAATATTGATGGAGCAACAACAGGGTTGGCTCAGTGGTTAGTGGTTTAGATTGCAAGATCAAAGATCATGAGTTCGATCCTCGATATCGACACTTGTTGGCATTACCATGTTGTTAAAAAATAATATTGATGGAGCCTTGGTTAAATGGAGCATCTTTAATTTACAGATTTGGATTGGACAATCTGCCTTTATGCAGGCCTCAACTGGAATGTGTCTGCACTTACCGATAACTTTGAATGGTGCCTCAACAGCATACATTTGCCACACCATATTAAGCAGGAAATTAATTCTATTCGGATTCAAAATAAATCCAATAAAGACAACTGGTGATGGAACCCATATAGAAATAAATTTAGCCTCGGATCAACATGGGAAACAATTAGACTAAAAGAAATACAATGGGAGTGGACTGATCATATTTGATAAATGTTCCCAAAAAATGTCATTATGTGCATATTTTGCAATGCTAAATAGATTACCTATAAAAGTAAGATATCAAAAATGGAACAATATTGTGTTAGATGAATGTTTACTATACTTCTGACTTCAAAGGGTCTATGCAGTAGATGCTTTTAGACAATAATTCAACTCATTAGGTATAAACGGGTTATCAAATTATTGACTTTCAAGAATTAATGAAGCCTTTTAACAGTGTAACCGAATTCAAGCTTTGTACGTCCTTGATCCAGCCAAGAACACTCTATATTTTTAGAGGCAGATGATGCATTGCAGATTAGACATGAAGAAGAGAAGAGGAAACATTTATCCAAAAATGATTTCAGTCTTGCCTGCTTATATGTAATGAAGAGACATCAACAATTGTGTCTGTCCGGGTTGTAACGGTCTTTATGCATTCAATAATGCGTCTTCCACTTCCAGTTTCCCGCCTTATTTAATTGCTCGAATTTTCGATCTTTTGAGCTGGTAATGGACCAAAAAATGGTTCGTCAAAATTATATTTTGGATCAGATCGTGCCCCATCTGGTTGGTCGGATGATCGCAGCAGTGCGCACGTGTGTTAAGTTGATGGTCTTCCTCTTCAACTCAAGAGAAAACATTTGGGTGTCCGAAAGACCCAACTCTTTCCGGAGAAACCACTATATAAACAAAATTTATCACAAGATGTGAGACTAAAGTCCCTACATCTTTTGTTCCTTCTTTCAAAATAAAAACTCAAACCAAATATATTTTGAAAATTCCCAACAATGCAAGTCTCCGGTTGGTTTGACACTTTTAGGTTCTTTTTTGGTCCAATAAACGTGCACAACATGTGTTTTTGAAAAACAACCAATTTAGAAACTTAATCTAACATATAAAATAGAAAACATATTTATTTTGTTTTGTGTTTTGAGAAATATCAAAAAGATGTAAACAATTCATCTCCACAGTTGTCCCTTTATCATCTCCTTCGTCTCTCCATCGTTGGAGTAATGACTTAAAATTTTAAATTTCTTCTCCGTTGTCTCATATTTTATTATAAATGTTAAAAACGCAAAATACAAATGAAACCAAACATGCTCTAATTGTTAAAAGGAGATATGGAATTGGATTAAACAAGCTACCGACTAACCATCGGATCTAGAAGTGTTGTAAAATTTCAAAATATTTTGGGGTTTGGGTTTTGATTGGAAGAGAAGAAGTAGAGAAAGAAGAAGAAAAGAAAGAGATAAGTCCCACATTGTAGGAAAATGAAAACTATATTTGTATAAATATAGTTTTCTAATGTGGATGTTGGGGCCTTGGGGCTCCCACATGTTTGCTTTGTTGTGAGGAGAGAAGTCATGCAACACCACGCGCGCCGCCGCCGTCCGACCGAACCGGGTTCGGATCCAAAAATATGTTTGGATCATATGAAAACAGTAACGGGTCGGATTTCAGCCCTTCCCAAAATCGAAATTTGAATTAATGGCGGGAAATTTGTAACGTTACAAAATGAATAGACGCAAACGTTTGGCGAATAGGCACCTCTCCAACACTATAAATAGCGACGCCCAGGAACGTTGCAAGACAGAATATTCTTCTTCTTCACGGTGATTTTGCGACGCCTCCGCGGTGTTGCAAACTCAGAAAACGTCGCAGAATTGCTCTCTTCTTTCTCTTCTTTCTATTCTATACAAATTACATCATCAGAAACCGTTCTAAAGTGTTTCTTGATCGGATCAAAGTCGTACAAACTTTGAATCTGATTACGCTGTTAAAGGGCTTCATTGAATCCTAAAAGTCGATAGTTCGATAACCCGTTTGTACCTGGTGGGTTGAACTATTGTCTGAAAGAATCTATTCCATAGATCCTTGAAGTCGGAAGTACAGCGTTGTCTTCATCACTATCGCCATCAAATTCGTCTCGAACCTCAAAATTTCCCCAACAAATTTTCAGACAATATTCTTCAACCATGGAAGGTTCGAGCGCTCTACAAGTTATGAATCAGCATCTATCTCGATTAGAGCGTTTTGATGGAGACAATTTCACTCGTTGGCAAGAGACAATGAAATTTTTCTTGGTCACCGTCAAGTTGTTCTACATTTTAGAAGATGACTTGGAAGAAATCCCGAAGGAAACTGATAAGGATGATGCTGCTCTAAAGGCTAGACGTGAAAAGCGCAAAGAGGATGATTTTCTATGCAGAGGCCATATTCTGAATGCGCTATCTACCCCAGTCTACAATGCTCATAGGACCTTGGAAACAACGACGGCACTCTGGACTGCACTGGAGAATAAGTACCGCATATCCGAGGCAAGTAATAAAAAGTTTCTTATTTCTAATTTTATGAATTTCAAAATGGTCACCAATAAGTCCATAATTGGACAAGTAAGCTAAATCTTACTGTTGGTGAATCAACTTAAAGATGCTGGAATTGATCTCCCTGAATCTTTTGTTGTTGGAGTTATAATTTCGAGACTTCCTCATAGTTGGAATGTATAAGAAAAAGATGAAGCATGCGGAAACGGATTATAATTTAGATAGTTTACAACGTCATCTTCGTATTGAAGAAGACTATCGCAAACGCGATCTAGATGATAATCCGCAAACTGAGTCTCATTCTAAGGCAAATAATGTTGAAATTACTGATAAGTTAAAGCCAAAGAATGAGACACAGTTTAAGAAGAATAATCATTCCAAAACCAACAACAAAAAGAAAGGTGCTTGTTATTTTTGTAACAAGCCCGGCCACTATGCCCGAGACTGCCGTCTTCGGAAGAAACAACAAAAAGTGAATGTGGTCGAAGACTCGCTTGTGGCTGTAGTGTAAGACGCGAACTCCGTTAGCGGCAATGATAATGATTGGTGGTTCGATACTGGAGCAACCATTCACATTTGCAAAGACCGTAATTTGTTCAAGAGTTACGAAGAAAATAAAGGAGTAGCCGACGAAGTTACTGGAGCAAATAAGGTTCCAAGCAAAGTTCTGGGAAAAGGCATTATAGAACTTACTTTCACCTCTGGAAAAGTTCTTACACTAGTAAATGTATTTTATATACCTGATATGTGTAAGAATTTGGTATCTGGATACCTTCTTAACAAAGGAGGATTCAAGATAGTGTATGAGTCTGATAAGCTAGTGTTGTCTAAGAATGGTAGATTCATTGGACAGAGATACTCTTGTAACGGCATGATTAAGTTGAATCTAATAAAGAAATCTTTAGTTTATATTGTTGATTCTATTAATTTATGGCATGGTAGATTAGGACATGTTAATTATAATTCCATTAGAAATATACATAAATTAGGATTAATTTCTGATTGTGATTTTGATACCATCTCTAAATGTGAAATATATGTTCAAGCAAAAATACACCGAAAATCCTTTAAATCCGTAGAAAGGAAAACTGGTTTGCTTGATTTGGTATATAGTGATGTGGGTGACTTAAAAAGTCATATCACCTATGGTGGTAACCAATACTATATAACATTCATTGATGATTATACTAGATATGCATATGTATATCTAATGAAAACTAAAGATGAGGCTTTTGATAAATTCAAAATTTACAAAGCAGAGGTCGAAACACAATTAGGAGTTAAAATTAAAATATTACATTCAGATCGTGGTGGTGAATATTTCTCAAATGAATTCACCTTGTTTTGTAAACAACAAGGTATAGTTCACCAATGTACTGCTCCATATACACCACAAAAAAAGGTGTTGCTGAAAGGAAGAATAGAACTTTAGTAGAAATGGTTAATGTCATGCTCATAAGTTCTAATTTACCTTATAACCTATAGGGTGATGCTATATTATCTGCATGTTATATTTTAAATAGAGTACCACTTAAAAAGAATAATATTTCCCCTTATGAATTATGCTTTAATAGGAAACCTAATCGAACTAGACTTAAAGTTTGGGGTTGCTTAGCATATGTTAGAAAACCAGACCCTAAACGACCAAAGTTTGGAAATAGAGCATTTAAATGTGTTTTCATAGGATATTCACTAATAGTATAACTTATAGATTCCTTATTCTTGACACCTTATAAGTTATAGAATCTGTAGATGTAGAATTTTTTGAAAATCAAACTGTTGAGATCCCATTCAGATCATCTAGTCCAGAACCTAGTATGGCTAATGATATCAATGACGATGATTATGCTCCTGCTCAAAACAGCAAGGAAGTATCAGTACCAGATAATAGTACTGAACAACGGAGAAGTAAAAGAGCGAGAATAAAGAAGGACTATGATCCTGACTTCATTACATATCTTGTAGAAGGCAGTAAGGACGAAGTCCTTAATGTGACTAAATATGTAATAAACGTCGATGACGATCCCAAAACTTATTCTGAGGCTATGAGTTCCAGAGATTCCAATTTCTGAAAAGAAGCTATCAATGATGAAATGAATTCCATACTGTTAAACCAAACTTGGGTTTTAACTGATTTACCTCCTGGTGCTAAACCTATAGGATGTAAATGGATATTCAAGAAAAAGTTGAATACAAATGGATCCATTGATAAGTATAAAGCCAGATTAGTTGCTAAGGGATATAAGCAAAGACATGGAGTAGATTACTTTGATACATATGCTCCAGTTGCTCGCATATCTTCTATACGTTGTTTAATTGCACTTGCATCAATTCATAAATTAGTCATACATCAAATGGATGTAAAGACTGCTTTTCTAAATGGAGATTTAGAAGAATAGATATATATGGAACAACCTGAAGGTTTCAAAACCACAGGCCAAGAAAAGAAAGTTTGCAAATTAGTGAAATCGCTTTATGGCCTGAAGCAAGCTCTCATGCAATGTCATAAGAAATTTGATAAAGTTGCACTGTCATATGGATTCATTGTTAATGATGCTGATAAATGTATTTATAGCAAATCGGATAACAACGGTAGTGTTATAATATGTTTATACGTTGATGACATGCTAATATTTGGTTCCAATATATCATGTGTGAATGAAACTAAAAAGTTTCTGTCTTCTAAATTCGATATGAAAGATCTAAGAGAGGCTGATGTAATTTTGGGAATTAAAATTATTAGGAAAGAGGGGGAGTTATTACTAACTCAATCTCATTACATAGAGAAATTCCTACAAAAGTATGGTCATTACGATGACAAACCAGCACCAACTCCTTTAGATCCTAGTATTAAATTAGAAAAGAACACTGGACGTACTATCTCTCAACTAGAGTATTCCAGTGTTATTGGGAGTCTTATGTATGCTATGCATTGCACTAGATCAGACATCGCACATGCTATAAGTGTATTGTGTCGATTTACGAGTAATCCAGGTTTCGAACATTGGAAAGCTATTTCCAGAGTTTTAGCTTATTTGAAAGGAACCATTGAATATGGTTTATCTTATAAAGGATATCCTGCTGTAACAGAAGGATATAGTGATGCAACCTGGAACAATGTAGAATCCAAATCCAAGTCTATTACTGGATGGATCTTTACATTAGGAGGCGCTGTTGTGTCTTGGACTTCCAAGAAGCATACCTGTATTTCTGACTCAACAATGTTGTCAGAATTGATTGCATTAGCAGATGTATGTAAAGAAGCGGAATGGCTAAGGAATTTATTAATGGAAATCCCTTTATGGAAGAAGCCATCTCTAGCAGTCTTGATTAATTGTGACAATCAAGCAACGATATACAATGTGTTTAATAAGACATATAATGGAAAGTCTAGACATGTGAGTCTAAGCCATCAAATGGTGAGACAGTTACTCAAACGAGGAGTTATAACTGTTGACTACATAGAAACAAAGAAAAACTTGGCTGATCCACTTACAAAGAGTCTTCCAAAGGCAATGGTTTCTATAAAGTCACAAGAAATGGGACTAAGGTCTGTGAATGAAGGTTGATCATCCTTAACAGAAACCCAACTTATGTCTTGAAAAGGATAGACAAAGTTCAATGGGTACCAACAAGTTAAGAGAATGATTATGGAACACTAAATCGATAATCCCATAATATTTAGTGTTGGATTCTGCAAGAACAAAGGATGGATATATATCCTTAATAAGTCTAGAAATCTTAAAAGGTGAATCGCAGAAACACCTTAAGAGACTTACCTATATGAGTATGGAAATCAGGCCGTTTCCTAGGAAAGTAAGACCGTTTTCTAAGTAGACTCATGAACCAGGATTTAAGCACATGGTCATTAACGTGTTGAGCAATACAGAACACTTTACCTAAGGAAATCAACATGTGTGATTGTTCCAGTTTTATCATTATGGATACTTGGTTCAAGATTCGTTCACCATAGAATCTAGATAAGGCTTTGAATGGTTTACACTAAGTAAAGGTTCAAATCCAAAAGATACCTTTTATTTATGTGTTGGTTTTCACGATGATGCAAAACTTGATCTTAAAACTACATAGGCTTGATCCCACTTGGGTATGTAGGAAGTCACTCTAGTGATGCAGCCATCCTATTTATTAATTTTCTTATTTTTGAAATTGGGGGAGATTGTTGTAAAATTTCAAAATATTTTGGTGTTTGGGTTTTGATTGGAAGAGAAGAAGTAGAGAAAGAAGAACAAAAGAAAGAGATAAGTCCCACATTGTAGGAAAATGAAAACTATATTTGTATAAATATAGTTTTCTCATGTGGATGTTGGGGCCTTGGGGCTCCCACATGTTTGCTTTGTTGTGAGGAGAGAAGTCATGCAACACCACGCGCGCCGCCGCCGTCCGACCGAACCGAACCGGGTCGGGTTTCGGGTTCAGATCCGAAAATATTTTTGGATCATATGAAAACAGTAACGGGTCGGATTTCAGCCCGTTAAGGACCCAAAACCGAAATTTGAATTAATGGCGGGAAATTTGTAACGTTACAAAATGAATAGACGCGACCGTTTGAACCGTTACAAAATGAATAGACGCGACCGTTGCAAACGGTTGTGACGTTTGGCGAATAGGCACCTCTCCAACACTATAAATAGCGACGCCCAGGAACGTTGCAAGACAGAATATTCTTCTTCTTCACGGTGATTTTGTGACGCCATTGCTCTGTTTTGCGATGCCTCCGCGGTGTTGCAAACTCAGAAAACGTCGCAGAATTGCTCTCTTCTTTCTATTCTATACAAATTGCATCATCAGAAACCGTTCTAAAGTGTTCCTTGGTCAGATCAAAGTCGTACAAACTTTGAATCTGATTACGCTGTTAAAGGGCTTCATTGAATCCTGAAAGTCGATAGTTCGATAACCCGTTTGTACCTGGTGGGTTGAACTATTGTCTGAAAGAATCTATTCCATAGATCCTTGAAGTCGGAAGTACAACATTGTCTTCATCACTATCGCCATCAAATTCGTCTCGAACCTCAAAATTTCCCCAACAAGAAGATAAACTTCATGTGATACTGGACCATAAAAGTAAAGCCTACGAACTAAATAATTTTATGATAGAATGCAGTGAATATTGCTATTACAACTACAATCTGGCATACATGGAAGGAGCATAATGACAGACTTCATGCTGATAAATTTTCCTCCTGAAGTCGAACAACTAACGATGAAGCTAGATTGTTCGTACTTACTGAGACAAGCAAGTAAGAAAGGAAGCTAGTTCAGGTAAAGAGAAGGATATTAAACTTAGCTTTGGGATTCAGAAGGTGGAGAATGAAAGCTGCACTGGTGTTGGAGAAGAGAATTAATAACTTATTTTCCGCCACCGAAGAAGAAATGGAATCCTAATTTCGTCGGATCTGGAAGGAGGAAGTGTAAGAGAGGGAAAGATAGTTGGGAGACAGGTATAGCTGACCATGTTGAATTCCCTGCGTGTGCGCATCTAACCCATCACCCTTTGCTTTCACCTTAAGATTAGGCTTCCCAAATTCTTTCTTTGATTTATATATACGCATATAATGCCAATCAACTTTCTTATTCTAGTCACCTTACGTCTATTTAACTGACCTAAAAGCATGCCTTTTTTGACTATTTGTTGCGTATATCTGCTAATCTCTCACGTTCAAATTATGTTTTTCATTCAAATTATGTTTTCTTTGGAATTGCAATTCTTTCTCCCATTGAATGAAAGTTGCGAAACTTAGGCCCCGTTTGGTTTCGTTTTGAGTTTTGCGTTTTGTGTTTTCAACATACACTACAAAATACAAGAAAATGTGGGAAATTTTTTACAATTCTTAACCATCGCCATAATGAACGGGAAATGGAGGAGATGAATTGTTTTTCATCCTTTTGTTATGTCTCAAGACACGAAAAATCATATAAACTTGTTTTCTATTTTCTATGTTAGTTTCATTTTTCAAAATTGTCTGTTTTTCAACAATACATAATAAATGCAAATTTTTGTTTAGACAAAAACACAAAACTAAAAATAGCAAACCAAACGGGGCCTTATGTTCTAATGTGAACAAAACAGCATAATAAAAAGAAACGGATGAAAAATAAATAAAGAAAGAAAGAAAAAGGAGCAATATATATAACGTTTTTATGATAGCTATTAGCATAGAAAACTTTTTGTTATTATTGTGGTGTCACTACAACAAAAATACACTTTCACAACTGCCAAAAATAGTTGTGATAGGTCTATTACCACTAGCATCCGTCAGTCTTTATATCCGCAGTTGTAATATAATGGGAATATTTTACGAGGGTTACTTACAGTTGCATAAGCAGTTGTAAAAAGGCTTTATACAACTGCGAATAGCAGTTGTAAAAGAGTTATTTACAACTGCTTTCGGCAGTTGTAAAAGACTTTTTACAACTGCTATTTGCACTTGCATTAAAGTTTATCGCAACAGCCAAAACCAGTTGTTATAAGAATCTTTCGCAACTATCAACAGCTCTTGTAATAGAATCTTTTACGACAGCTCTTGTAATAGAATTTTTTTCACAATTGCTATTAACCATAAATTTCATGATATTATAAATAAAACCAATATTTCGTTAATAAAAACCACAGTCATTCAAATACTTGAAACAACACGAATCATTCACATTAAAAAACAATTCAAGTTTACACCATTTATGAATTCATAACTCCATTCCAAAACATAACTAAATCCATAATATAAATCTGTAAAAGTACATATACATACTAATCAAAAGAGATAAATTCTTTATGGCAAGCAATAGACGTCCCAACCGCTTGTTTAATCGTATAGATATCTGAAGTAGGCCTAAATAGAAGAGCTTCGGGATCCACCACCGCATCAACCCAAACTTTCCAAGTATCTGCTCCTAGTGGTACATGATGCACTAAAACAGTAGGGTCGGTATATGCGATTGTTGCTTCTGCGACAACATTCCTTGCCAACTCAATAATTTACACATTCTAGGCTGCTGCTGAAATTGTATTAACACCAGTTGTGACGTTGTTGCTACTCCGATGAGACTGCAAAAATAAAGCATTATGGTGAAACTGAAGGCAACATATCGTTAGAGTAAACTTACATACTCATCTCAACTGACCCATTATTATCAAAATGAAGGCGACATGTAAAGGACAGTGTGATTTGTCGTTCATCAGCACATGTAAATGCAAATCAGAACAAAGGTTTATAAATATAAAATGACATATCTAGGATATACGGTAAGCAAATGCATCTACCAAACTATACTGGACTGGAGGCCTATACTCATCCCTTACGTAAGTACTGCACTCCTACCAGCATTCATTCTAACTCACAACAAAACTTACCCATAAATTTAATAATGCACGTACCATTTATTTTGTATTCATTCATTGTTATATTTGCAGAAGCTAGGAAGTCGTATTTGTTTATTTTATTACAAACATACATTTCGTTTTGATTATAAATCAAATAAGCTTGCTTGCATATGAAGTTATACCACAAAAAAATAAAAACACTTTAAAAACTTTACAGTAAGTTAAAAAGTGCAACTTCATAAATGCGCAAATGCATAAAAATTCGCACTCACAAGAATGACCATAACAGGTTGTATAATCACATATGAAAATGTAGTGCATACATCAATTCCAAACAACAATTCAAGACAAAAGCCTGAGGAAATGAAGACTTTCACTTACGCATATACACCTAGACCTTCCGCACATAATTATATACTGATATTCACACATAAATAAAGGGCCATATTTGAGAAAATGTTTAAGCTATAGTAAGACCTATACAGCCTTCTGTTTTGGTAAATATAATCTGACAAGTATAGAATAGACAAGGTAATTAGTTTTAGATTGAAAATATAACACAAAAGAAAAAATATCTCTGCAACTAAATTAACTAATTATCATATTGAATGTTTCCTCATATTAGCACGTTAGCATATTAAATGTAATGTTTCGGTAAAGGTCAGAGCACCAATGATCCTCATATCTTGCAAAATACGTCATTATTACAAAAGTGATCTTTGTTTTTAACTTGTAAAATAAATTAACTACCCTTTCAAAACCGGGGCTTTGCACCGAAGGTCCCTATTTTTGATGTTGTTGTAAGAAAAGTCCCTGTGGTAATGAATACGTAAATTAGGTTCCGGTTTTTTCTAAATCAGAAAACGCAAACTAGGTTGCGCTTTTCTGATAGAAAGTGCAAGTTAATTTGCGCTTTTCAAAAATTCAAAATTTGTTGAAAATTTCGAAATTTTGGAAAAAAAATTTAAAATCAAAAAGCGTAAACTAGCTTGCACTTTTCTGATAAAAAATGCAAGTTAACTTGCGTTTTTCAAAAATTTGAAAATCAGAAAGCCTGATAGAAAGCACAAGTTTACTTGCATTTTTCAAAAATTTCATTAATTTTAAACATTTAAAAAAAATTCAAAATTAGAAAGCGCAAACTAGCGTGCGCTTTCCTGATAGAAAGTGCAAGTTAACTTGCGCTTTTCAAAAATTGCAAAATTTTCAAAAAAAATAAATTCAAAGTAAAACAATTACAAGCTAGCTTGTATTTTCTATCAAAAAAGTGCAAGGGGCCTTGCGTTATCTGTTTTTCAAAAATAGGGACCAAATTTACATATTCATATGTACAATGATTTTTCTTATAACAACATCAAAAACAGGGACCTATGACTCTTTTCTTGTTCAAAACCATTATGTATCACTTATGAATTAATATTGCTAGAATAAGAAAACATCATCACATGCACACATTGATTATCCAAGCATGCCAAAATAAACAGCAGCTACACATGAACAATTTTATATTCATTCTTTATTTTATGTTTATTATTATTACACACACATATATATAATACCACATAAGTAAATATCATAGTTTAGATGTATTGGTTTCACCTATATAAATATAAATATATTATATATTTTCAATTATAAATTAGTGAAGCATACATGCATATGTGGATTTACACAAATACAAAAAAAGTTGATAACACCAAAATCCTAGTAAGATATATTAATACATTACCAAGATTTGGAATAGTGAAATAATAGAACTACACACTAAAATCAAAGGTAATGCACAAATATACTTTGAAACCGAACATAAGCAGAGATAAAAAAGATGAGCAAGTACAGATATAAGGACTCGGCTAACCAAAGACAAGACCAGGGTGGTCAAGTGCACAACCAGGTAAGACGCAAGGTGCAACAGCAAAGAGTTGAACATGTACAAGACCACAAAACCAGTTTAGAGGGTATGAATTTTTCTAGAGATATGTAAAAGGGAAGAACATTACCACAAGGTTTGATAGTGTTATAGCGAATGTCAATTGGTTTCAAAATTTCACAACTAATCGTGCCTAATTTCAATCGACAACCAAATGTGTCGTTAAATTTTAGTTGAATTTATAAAGCAAAATTAAATTTTTAACTACCGTGTGACAGTTAAATGCAACTACTACATATTTAAAAACACATGAAGTTGTAGGAACACATTTTTAGTTTACAACATTGAAATTTTTTGCTGCTACAAGAGTTCAATTCCATTCTGCCTTGATTAACGCAGACATCTATAGACTAATAATCACTAACTATGAAATGTGGAACTGAAATATATTACCTCAAAGGCACAAATATACTAAAGGAATATATAATTTCTAGATACCAACTGAATTCATATCATGACAATTTTATAAGATCTGCATATTTTGTATTACCAAAGAGATCAGTAACTCATCTAGAGACTAAAATGCTACAACAGTAGCAACTTTGCTACAAGTTACTACAACAACTAAGTTGCTCGAGCAACATGTTGTTGCTGCTCCGAGCAGCAACTTTGTTGCTATTGGGGATATTAATTTGTATCGTATTGGTAGGCAATTTGTCAAAGAATGGACCTTTATTACATATAAAAGCGAGGGAGTTTTATTTTTGATGTGATATTAATTTTGGAATCATGATCGCCATGAAATCAAGGTAACTGTACGTACATTATTCCCTTTGGACGTTTCTTCCATTTTGTATAGTGCCAAGACAAACTAGTCTTTTTATTATATTAGACTTTAAAATTTAAAGCCATCAAAGATCAAAAGCGTTGACTAGTTGGCTTTAGGAAATTTAGAAACTATAAATTTAAGTATGATTTATGTAAAGGAAAGATGGACAATAAAACATGCCATACCATGTAAGCTCATGGCAAAGCACCTAAATGCTAGTATAATTTGTACATTAAACCAAAACAAAAGATCATCACTGCTGCATATGATATTCAATTCTAGTACTCCCAAGTTACAGAGAAAACTTAAACTAATTCCAAAATCCAAGAGCTTCTTTTCTAGCCTCTATATCGGTTGGATCACTAAGTGAACGAAACAATGGCGCTTTTGCACCAAAATAATAACATCAAACGAATCAGATATAGAATTTGAAGTTTCTTCTTGATGTCTACGACCTTTTCAATTTGAAATCATGAGCATGAAAGACAAATTACAAATAAATTTCTTTTAATCCCCAAGTAAAATGACACAAAAATCTATGTTTTGTGTAGATGCCTTGTATTTGTTGAAAATTTGAAAATAAGCAACTTACCAAACTTTTAAAAAGTTGAAGAAAAAAGCGCTGAATATGAGTTATACATCAACCTTTCGTTATTGTCAAATAACTTGGTTTAGAAAGATAGCTTTCAACAACAATTTAGACACCTTGAAAGTTATTTAAAACTAGTAAAAAATGGAATAATTAATCTAACATACAGACCAACCCACGCAAATTAAAGAACGCAGGCAAGTACCAAAAGAAATGCACATATGATCCAAGGTAAACACCCCTACATTGCAGCACACGCACACACAAGAGGCACATGGTCTGTCTCCCTCATGCTCGCGCCTACCCTAACCGAACAACGACGATAACACAAAAAATCTCAATGAACAGACGCCGACTGGTCTATCGATGACAATCACACAAAAACATGCAAATCACACAAAAACAAACTACAACCAAATACAATCGACAAAAATAACCCAGAAAAACGAAATTAAAATCAACAGATAAAAAAAGAATGAAAAAGATCAAACCTTTTGAGCAATAGCATGAGCGAGTACAAGCGACGAGCACGAGCGATCTAGGAGCGATAGTTGTGGCCTGCGATCGGCGACGACGACGATTTAGGGTTTTTTTGAATTTGCGACTAAATTCCTACAAGGAGGGAAAACGAATTTTTTTTTGCCGTTTGGACGATGAGTTAGGGTTTTAGATAAGGAGCGATTTAATTTTTTTTGACGTTTGGGCGGGCAAAGAAATGAAAGGGGGGGAGATTGAAAGTCCTATCTGGTGAAATATAATATTTGTTACAGCTATTGAAAACAGTTGTTATAAATAAATATTACAACTGCTATACAAATATAGTTGTTAAAAATGTCTTTATTACAACTGCTGAAATAGAACAGTTATTACAAAATACCTATTACAACTGCTGAAATAAAATAGTTGTTAAAAATTACCTATTACAATTGTCAATTTTTGCTAGTTGTAAATGAAAGGTTGTAATATGGTTGTTTTGTTGTAGTGTGTGATTTAGCACTTTTGAATGTTGGTGTTGTTCAAATCCTACTTATTGACAGTTGACACTTAAGTTTTTTTTATATTCTAAAAGTAAGTATAGCGAGCATACGGTGTTTGAGCCCGGTAGGAATTACAAGTACTTGGGACATTGCCTACTTAATAAGATAGAATACGATTATGTAGGAAAACGAAATGTCAAAATAATAAAATCATTTTAGTTTGATCGTTTAAATTGTCTATGACATAGGATTTAAAAAGACATCTTTTATAATCAAATATAAAATGATATTAGGATTGCCCCAAAACGATTTACACAAAACATCATATTAAAAATGTTTAATATGGTGCATGTAAGATGGCTTTTCGTATACATTGGCCATAAGAATTCTTGTACATGTTATATTGCCTACATTATTACATTTTACTTATGCAGGGTCGATCCAAGCTTGTTGGAGGTCTAAGGGCCAAAGATCCAAAGTCAAGTATAAAAAGCAATTAGAGACAATAAAATAAAATTTATAATTAGGAAAAATATATATACAACACCAAATTTAAACTCCTATGGCTTAGGAATAAAGCAAATCATTATATCACCAAGTTAAACACATTTTTGCTACTGTATAGGATGGCATATTGTATATATATATATATATATATATGTATATATACACACACACAGAGATATATATATGTATATATACACACACACAATTATATACATATAAAAAATTTGAACCTTAGGCCCTCGAAAATCGAAGGCCCTAGGCGACAACTTTGGTGGCTTTGGGTTAGGGTCGGCCTTATGCTTATGTATTTAATTCATAAGACAAGTATCAAATCCGAACTTAAATTAATAAATGACAGTTTAGAATGTTCTCAAGTATTTGTGAAATACTAGAGAATTGTTTATAGAAACAACGAACTTTTTACGAAGGAGTGCACAAACTCAAACTTCATAAGTGATATTGAGCATAGTATGTCAATTCTAAATTCATATTCAATCTTAAGTTAAAACTTTAAGTTGGAAATATTCCAAACAATAAGTAATGGTTGTTTCAACCAAAGGATAAGTACATCGTCTTGAATAGCATGACAATAAAAGAAATATAAATAAATATACAAGTTTATAACCAAGCTAGAGGTGATTCCAAATGTTGAGTATCTCATGACATTGTTATTTGATAACAATATTGTGACACAGTTCGCAAAAGAACTTAAAGCTCACTAGAAGTCAAATAACATACTTTTAGGGGTTCCACATGAAAAAAGCAGCTTATCATCATTAGAAAAAGTTGATTGACAGGGATAATTAAGACAAAATAACACACTCATTTGCTAAGGGACTGACCCAATTAGTTTCGAGAATATCGATCGAAGGAGTTGGAATAAGATTTCATAATTAACCCCAAACGCGAGTGGGAGATTGATAGAACTAGGGGTATGTCCTAGGGGGCAATTATATAATTCGTTACATGTATCTAACTCAATAACCAATCTTGTTTAAAATAAGAAGTGTTTTCTTTTTATTATGTGCTTATTACATTATGATATGATTAATTAAGTAATTAATTTAAAGTATATTAAATAGAAAATCCTTACATGACATATTGTGTGATAGTGATTACAATGTATTCTAATCATGAGAAATTTATCACTTTTAAAATAACATATTATTTTAAACATTCCTAGTTCAGATATTTCGAGAAAGGATATCGATTCATCTGTTGAGACTAGAGTATGTAATGTTCTCCAAATGTTGGACAGTGTATTACTCATGGTTGATGGGGGCACCAAGGAGTTACGTACTAATGGTTATTGGATAACAATGGAATGACTTACTCAAGAGTTTTCTGTTGGTTATTATAACTAAGTCAAACATAGAATCTCGAAGTGATGATGTTACATGATTCCCTCGACATGAGATACTATGAAACTTTAATCAAGGCACTCTACTTTGGTCATAGTTAAATCGTGGCATAATGTCCATCGAACGACTGTAGTTGGCTCTGAGTTGAAGTATTGGAAGTGGAACACTATTCAATAGGGAATTTATCTCCCATATTATGTGACATTAGTATCACGATCAACTGTAGTCAACCTAAATCAAAGTCTTTATCCAAACCAGTATGGTTAATAATAATTGTTTTTCGAGGATTTTGTGTTTGAACTAATCAAGTTGAGTGTGAATTTTGTTGAAATTATGACCAAAATCAAATTCCACAAGTCTTAATTTGATAGTGTTAAAAAAGAGAATTGGTATAAATAATCATTACTACCGGATATCGATTATAATAGTAAAATTGGATTTTACCAAAAAGATATGTAAGCGATAAATTTACACTACAGGAATACAGTAAATAGCGATGGAAGCTTCCGACAGCCACTGACGGCTATTTCCGACGGTTGATGATCTCCATGGCGTTTTCGTAAATAAAATATAATGGCCGTCTAAAGCCGTCGAAAACCGACGTAAACTAGTAGTCAACGGCCGTTGAAAGCCGTCGGAAAATATCGTGTATACAGGCTCTAGGCCAAGCGCCATCTTCATTACCTACTCTCCCGCAAAATCAACCAAATCCCTAACTCCACACCTCCTCCCCGTCGTCAGCCAGCCCCCGCGCCTTCTCGATCATCTCCAACTTCGTCATTCTCCACTCTCGACAAGCCTAGGCCCTTCATCAATCTCCAACCAGGTTTTATTCATAAATCCTAATTAATTTTGATTTGTTAAATTAGGGTTAAGTTGTTGTTATAGTTGTATAATACTCTATTGATTGTTTGTTACATCCTATTGAATACTAATTAGGTTGTAATTATAATTGTTTATCTTTTAAATATTGAGAAAAAAATTGTTTAGTCTATATGTGCGTTAATTGGTATATATGTATTGATTAATTAGTGCATAGGCGCATTAGGGCTAGTTTGGATTAATTAGAGTCGATGCACGAGATTTAGTGTATTCGTTTTTAAGATGACGAAAACGACGATTTAATGTATGCATTTCTTAGAATGTAAATAAATTATTATAAAAATTGTTGTATAATATGCTTTACTTTTTATAAATCCCTTAGAGAGTTTTGTGCCCCGTCTGACAAGTATTGTATATAATCGTTGTATGGATGTTCGTTTTTATCATAGAACGGACTTTTATATTCATCCGATATAATATTTTCCGGATTTGTCCCTGTATTGGACAAGTTACAAACACAATAGAGTAATTATATTTTGCAAATCATTTCATTTTAAACGGTTCATATAATTTCGACAACACTTTCTTTTTGTTCCTTATGTATACGCATATGTGTACGGTACAAGGAACAAAGGGGAAATATTGCCGAAATTTTGTTGAATTGTTTAAAGTGAAATGATTTACAAAATACAATTACTACTGTGTTTGTAATGGGAAGTAGGATGACCAGTCACCAAAGTGTAAAACAATAACCTAAAAATTATAGATTATATTCATATAATATTTTTTGTAAATCCGTTTGAATATAAAATTAAATAGAATAATATTATATATTTACGAAAATTTAAATGTATGATTTAATTGAAAAATAAAATGTCAACACGTAAATGATTAATATGTTTTTATGTTTTAAAGTAAGAAAAATGGTCAATTATTTTATCGATCGGAGCTGGATGTACCAACAAAGATGAGAAATTGGTGGCTCAATAAGTGAACATTTTTAAAATGGTGTACACATCTTTATTGAATTCCCTTTAAGTAATAATGGGAATGACCAAGAAATTCGTTGTCCATGTAGTAGGTGCAAATTATTGAAGCATTTGATACTTGATATGGTAATAGTTCATTTGCGTCAATATGGTTTCGTGCCGAATTATTTGGTGTGGGATCGTCGTGGAGAACTTATAGCACATAATCCCGTACACTCGGAGGAGGAGATGGATACTGAAATTGTTCCGATGAATCTCATAGAAGATATAGTTGTAGTAGATGGTAACGATGTTAATGTCGAAGAAGAACCAAGTATTAGAGCAAAAAAAATTATGATTTATTGGATGCTGTTAAGAAAACCCTTTTGTGACGACCCACATTTCGGAAGGTTTAATTCGACAATAATCCACACATGTCCAACTTAAATAATCCGGAACGTAGATAATCAATGGGGTTAAATAAGAAAAATAAGAAAAGAAGAAGAAAACAAACACAGAATCTCACATCGAAAACGATAAAATATAATAATCAAATGACAGTTCATGAAGCTGTTTACTATACATTTGATTATAATCTATACACATTTATCAGAGTTATATACACACACATCAAGGATAAGTGATCAATATACATAATAGCATGAATAAGGAAATAATAATAGTAACAATATACCAACTTTGTCTTCGTCCTCCAGCGCTTCTGATCTTCGATTCACTAGAAAAACTCAGGACTGACCCGAGCGTAATGAAAAGACAAAACACTCAAGTCAGGACTAAAATACTCTTATGTAAGTCAAATCAATATCACAAATATGAGTGCAATAACTTAAGAGATGTTACGGGATTTTCCATCTCCTAAGGATCCGTTAAACTATTTATATATAATGGTATACGCTATAATAGATAATGTCTATTAGTAAAATAAATATCAAAATAGCATTAAGGCTTTACATGGATCTACCTTAACACATTTTTACAGTTTTAAACGTAAGTCGTAATGGGTTCGTATAGGGATAAATATGATAAGGCACGTGAGGCAATGCCTAAGGTAGGATTCTACTAGTTTACCCTTTCTGGCTGGTCGTAACCCATCCGTGGTCGACCGCGACTATCAATCCAAACAAAAGGTGCACCCATCGAGTCAAAAATCACAATAGTAATACGAGCGATCAACGTTGCTAGAGGTAGCTAACCTCATTGGCCAGACATAAGCTCATGTTTTAGTCATTTTAATTATGACACAGGTATCAAAGCTATCCATCATCGTTCTCTTACTTCATTCCAGTAAACGTCGCCAATTCAACCACTACATTCTGAATATCATCCACTGCATACATAGTTGTCAAAGTGGTTCCAATATTCACAGAGAGTATGTCAATAAGAGGTCCCGGTCTCTTTAACAATCAAACGTCATTATACACACCGGTTGTTCTTTTATATTTCAAAACAATTCGTATTTGATATCAAAATATCATATTTATTTCAAACTCAAATCCATTTCGAAATCGTCATATTCGCTTCAAAAATCATATTTTGCTTCAAAATGTAAATTCAGTTTGATATATCGATTTCACTTCAAAATTTTGATTCGAATTAAAATTTTGGTTATAACTTCACTTTAACCCAATTCACATCTAAATCTAAGATTTAAATATAAACATTCCGCCCTTTGACCAGTTTGAATTTTTAGAAAATAGTTTAAAAATAGCTAAGTAGTTGAAATAGTTTAATAGAAAATAATTTGAGTATTAAAAATGGTTTATATAGTAAAATAATTTGGAAATCAAAATAATTTGAATATTTAAAGAATATAGATTTTAAATCATCTATACTAAAAATATTCATTTAAAATAGTTTCAAAGTCAAACCAGTTCACTTTCCAAAATTTCCAACTCAAATCAGTTCCAATTTCCATTTCGATTTAACCGATTCAATTTCGATTTCAAGTCGAGTTTTACTTCGATTCCAAATTAATTTCAATGCCAATTCCAAATTAATTTCAACCCAATTCCAAATTAATTTAAATTTTAATCTCAAATTAATTTCAACTCCGATTCCAAATTTAAACCATTTCAATTTATATTAACCACGAGTTTGATTTCCAGAATATCGATTCAAAACACTTAAATCAAAATTTCCATAAATATTCAATTTCAAATCCAAATATTTAAATATAATTGAATTCCGAGCTCAAATTTCAAAATATCATCCTAAATCACCTTTTCTTAGAAATATTCAAAGTTCGAATAAAAGTTCAATCTTTTAAAACAAATCAATTTTCTGAATTCACATCATACTTCGATTTTAACTTAAAAATCTCAACTTCGATTATTAAAAAAATTTTGTTTACCAAATTTAAATCTCAACATTTCGAGCTCTAGTTCGAAAATAATTCGATTTCCATAAATTTGATTTTTATTTCTTTAAATCAAATCATTTAAATAATTTCAAAACAAATTTTTTTAAATCATTTAATTTAACCAATCCGGTGTCCGTATATAATTCTCTATCCTATGGCCAAGTGAATCAATTATTTCAATTTAATTCCAGGGATGGATATATATCATTTCAATCCAAAATAAATGCCATAGGTATATATCATTTTAACCTATTTCTTAATTTATTCGAAATAATTCAATTTGCAATTTTTATATACTGGAAATAATATACAGGATGATAACATGATATATCAAACATAAATAAACATCCAAATATCAATCAAATTTCATCCATCACAATCCATCATCAAAACAGTCAATAATCACAACAATCAACCAATTATCGATAAAATTGGGGATTTTACTAGCAGTTTAATTCTAATTAAATTTAACTGTCAATTCAAATTTTATCAATTAGTTCAGATGTCAATTTAAATGTCAATTCAATTTATCAAACAATTAATAAATTTAAATCACATCATAACTTCAAATTTAACTAACATAAAAATATTCTAGTCAAACATGAGTGTATAAACACTCACCTTTTTATTTGAACTGAAAATATTTCTCGGTTTCAAATAAATTCCAACTCGATCCCATATCGAAGAGGATATCGATACGAATCCTCGGCAACTCGTTTTACTCAAATTGAACTTCGCATGAAAAAGTTACACAATTTTAAACACAAGGATTTTTTTAACAATAACGTTTAATTAACTAAACTAATTAACAAAATGAAAGTAAAATAAACCTAACCCAAATGTTACCTTCACAGTCGCCTCCTACATCACAAATTCAAGCTACAGGACCTCAACCAACATCACGACCGGACCTCCCCATGCCGGCGTCGCTCCAATCGCCCCGGCCGGCCCTCGGCACTTACGCTTGATCGATGACGAACCAACCTCATCGCCGTGCTCCATATCTCCCCACGAATGATGACTCGCCGCCTCGCCTAAAACCCCTAGTACGCCTTGTCTTCGCTTCGGCCATTGAAATTTTTCTCGATCGCGATTTATATTTTTTTAACGATCATATGTATTTTATTTTTTTATAGATCTGGGAAAATTTTAAACGGTAGAGAAGATAGGGATACGGGTGGAGCCAAATTAGTGGTTGGTTGAACGTATCATTGGGATAAGGAAAAACAAATATAAATTAAATTATATTAGAAAATATTGGTTAAAATTTAAATGGCAGAGAAGATCGGGGACGGATTGGGGGACGGGGGCTGCTTGGGGCGGCTGGGCGAGGCTGGGGGGAAGCTGGAGCAGGCTGGGGACGGACTGGGGGACGGGGCTGCCTGGGGCGGGCTGGGCGAGGCTGGGGCGGACTGGGGCGGAGGAAGCGGGGCTGGCAGGGGCGGAGCAGGGGAGTGGAGGCGGAGCGGCAGGCTGGGGTAGGGGGGAGCGGGCTGGCAGGGCTGTGGGCAGGCAGGGTCTGTCATTGCATGGAGGGGTTGGGTTTCATATTCTCTGGAGGGAAGAAGATAAAGAATTATGAAGAGGGAGAAGAGAGAGCATAGCTAATACGTACCAATAGATCTTAGTTTGCAAACGAAAGAAACAACTGTGTGGCATAGTTTTCTTATAGGGTGGACTGGGAACTAGTGGACAGTAGAAATGGACAGAAGTACTCAATTATTTTGGGGTTTCAAAAAAAACGTTTGGATTTCCCAGAAATATGGTGGCAGCAAATCTGGTTACGTGGGGACCCAGATATTTGCTGTGGTGGCCAACGGATGTGCACTGGTTTAAATTAACGGACGTATATGGCGTTAGTTAAATAGTGCAACGAACGACTGCGAACTCCGATTAACGCAAATAAATATACCGTTTTGATCAGCGCGACGAGGCGGACACAACGGTATGAAGATATTGATGGTTTGACATTGTTTGCGAAGTGGTAAATCTTATTGAACCATTTGCACGAGCGAACATTTTAACTAGCAATTAAAAGCGAAATTTGACGAAACGAAGTGCGCCGTCATGATTAGAATATTTTTCTTATGCAACATTGAGAAAAATATTTGAGTTCGGACGATAGAAAATTTACACATAAAATTTAAACTAATATGCAAATGCGACGAGCGAAATTTACTTCCATATTATTCGACGAAATTTGGCGTACGCCTATGTCTATCTAGATGCATTCCAAATATGAAGTTTGAATAGCAACGGAAGTTGTTTGTGAAAATTCGCAAATTTCCATTACGGAGAATGCAGCAAAACACCAAAGAATAAGATCGACGTAGCTAAAATGTTCGAATTTTGAAAAACGAAAAATGACGTCATTGTCAGAAGATGATTTAGAATTTTTCTTTGTAAAAATATTTAGGTTCGGAAGATAAAATTTTCACGTTTTAAAATGAACTGATGTGCAATAAAATGCGAACGAAATTTACTGCGGTATTTTCCGACGAAACTTTACCCATATCTATAACCATCTAGGCGCAATTTAGAAACAAAGTTTGGACGTTAATTGAAATCGTATGTAAGTTTCACATTTTATATTAAAATAACGGTTCTAAAATTTTTAAAATTGGGTCAGAATTTCAGGGTCGTTACATTACACATTTGGGATGATTGTACAAGCGGTACTCAACTATCAGTAACTTCAAAATACATTATGATGAAATCAAAATACAACTTCACAAAAGCCGGGTTTACAACTATAGTACAAGCTGCAAAACGGCATATGCCATCCGATCATTTATTGTGCGAAAATCATTATGAAGTGAATAAACTTATGTCTGCTTTTGGTTTGCCGTATCAAAAAAGAGATACATGTTTAAATGGTTGCATGTTGTTTTAGAAAGAAGACATCAATCTTAGGAATTGTAAAATGTGTAATCAGGAAAGATACAAACCAAGAAAAATGAAGGGAAAGGAAGTTCCATACAATCGTATGCATTACTTTCCCATCACTTCTAGGCTTCAAAGGTTATATGCATCTTCTGTGACTGCACATCATGTGAGATGGCACTATGTGAGAACACAGGAAGAAGGTACGTTAACACACCCAACTAGTGGAGAAGCATGGAAGCATTTTGATAGGACATACCTCACTTTCGCAACGGAGAGCCATAATGTTAGACTTGGTTTATGTACGGATGAATTCTCACCATTATCTCAATTTGGTTCAAAATATTCATCTTAGCATATAATCGTTACACCTAACAATTTACCTCTGTGGATGTGTATAAAAACTCTGCATATTTTTCTCGCTATTGTCATCCTTGGCCCTGATGATCGAACACAACGAATCGACGTAAATTTACAACCGTTGATTGAAGAGTTGAAAATATTGTGATATGAAGGTGTTGAAACATACGACATTTAAAAAAAATTCGTATGTTCGCTTCTCTATTGTGGACTATAAGCGATTTTCCCACGTATGCAATTCTTTCGGGTTGGAGTACGGCTGGTCATCTGGCTTATCTTGCTTATGCGTATGAAATGCTTTCGAGTTGAAGAAACTTAAGTTTTGCAATTAACATATTTCACCGGACCTACGGAAGAAGTTATTTGTTTAGATGCAACTGATTCAGTAATGTTCCAGGTTCTGGAATCAACGTGCACCAAGAATATAATATTATTGAAATAAAGCATACATCACGTTATCATAAGTACGATCTGTTTATACAAGCAAAACAATCCTACAAGTTTATTATGCTCCTTATCCATCTCTATAAAGAGAGAAAGAAGATTGGTTGACAGTTTTTAAAATGAAGGCAAGGTTTACGTTTGATGGCAAGAATATTCCAAATGAACAAGCGTACCAAGCGGATATCGAGGAAATGACGAAAATATAATAACAGATGTTTGTACCAAAATTGGGCACAACACTCTTCGGAAGTCTTTGAAGAGATAAAGTGAAGAAATTAAATGGAAAACGAGGGATTATCTAACAAAAACTCCAAATTTCAGAAATGAGAATAATTAAAGTGCAAGGAGACACAAGAATTTAGAGTGGTTCGGCATATCATCTACGTCCACTATGAAGTAGTTTGCTTTATTGATCTTTCTTTTGTGTTTACAAGTGAATTCAATGATTTACAGCAGGCAATTATGATTTGTAGCAATGAATTTCGTTGGTAGCAGCAGCAATTGAGTTCAGATCTGGATCTGGCGGAGTCCGGACGTTGGAGATCTCAAAGAGGAAGAAGAACCCCTTTTCTATTGGCTTTGGGGGTCTATTTATAGGTGTAGGAGGCTGATATTTCGCTCAGATCTTGGGAGACCCTCTCTGGCACATGACCAGGCCCGCACGCCCAAGCCCGTGAACTTTTGGTCCGATCCGTGATCGATACAAACAGATTTCGTATCGATCAAGATTTCATCCAATGGAGTCGAAATTTGGCGTGGACATTCTTTAGCATGCACGTAGTCTTATGTGAAGATTTCATAACATTTGGACTTGTAGATTAGGAGATATGATCGATACGAAATGAGGTTTTCGGTAGGCTGTTTCCTTCGACTCGCTTCTGTTTCGACTCACTTCCATTCGACTCGGTGACGTGGCGCTTGAATCTCACTCTGTCCTTGATGTTGTTTCGAGCGAGTCGAAATGTGCACCGATTGAGCGAGTCGAAGTGTGCCCAGATGGAGTGAGACGAAGTATGCACTGGTCGAGCAAGTCGAAATGGAGCGTCCTGAGAGGTTTGAGCAGTGGCTTCGCCAATGGAGTCGAAGTTGATGGATTCGATCAGTGGTTCGAATGGAGCGAGTCGAGGAAGGCATCTGAGCGAAGCGAGTCAAAGTAGGTACTTATGATGGCTGTGAAGCGAGTCGAACCTGAACGACTCGAAGTTGGCCTCTGAGCGAAGCGAGTCGAAGTTGTCACTTCTGAGTGTTGCGAAACGAGTCGAAGTTGGCATCTGGGGGATGTGGAGCGAGTCGACCGGTGATCGGTTTTCATCCAATTTTGTATCGTTCATAACTTGAGCATACGAACTCGGATTGACTTGAGATTTTGGAACGTTGACTCTCATGGCTTAGCTTGTCATGTCCTACCAATTTTGGCTCGATCCGGACTCGGACAAAATTCGTTGATATCCATAGTGAGCCTGTGTATAACTAATCTCTAGGACGGGCCATCGTCGGTTACTAGTCAATTCCTTGGTGTCACGGCCTTGCCAAAAGGCGGGATAAAATTTGCCCCCCAAAGTACGTCTTGTGAAAACATGATGTGCTTTGAAGTGCTGCAATCTTTATTCTGAATAGTCATCGTCTTTTCGATGAAAGCTGTAATCTTCGACTGTTTTTTCTTAATAATGTAAACTGTTGACCGTCAACTGGTGTACCCTGTATTGTTGCGACTGATTGCTGTATGCCAGTGGTTACCCGTTTGTTGTTGTAATCGTTATTGGATGAGTTTCTGATTCCTAAAAATCTGGAATATTGAATATTAGTCCGACATTCATGCATATATGTTAACCTGACTCTCGTTGACGTTTGTACGCCCACGAGTCGTTGTCAGTTTATTTTACTTTTGAATTACGTATTGATCCTCTCCTGAACCGATGTGAAATTCGCTGCAACAATGCTCGATGGTTGCTTTTGAATGTTCCTTCGCAACGATCCTCTCCTGAATCGATGTGAAGGGTTGACACAACGAAGATGATTTTCATTGGATTTATGGATGCGAAGTAAGTATGTCGACTTGATGGAGTTGGCTTTTGGAAGCCATGATTTGATGGATTCGAACTGGCTGTTCGTATCGATGCTCTAGGGAAGGAGTTGGAAACTATGGACACGAACATGAATTTTGCATCGATAGACGCAGGGTTCGATGGATACGAAGTGCTTGTTCGACTCGATGATGGACGCGAACTGAACGAGTCGAAGTAGAGCGAGTCGAAGTAAATTTCTCCGATGGCTGTGAACTGAGCGAGTCGAAGGGAGCTAGTCGAAGTACGCTTCCCTGATGGATTCAAACTGCTTGTTTTGCTGCACCGGAGACGGAGTCGAAGTCAAGTGATACGAAGGGGAGCTTCGCATCGATGTACTGGAAACGGAGTCGAAACGTGTGTTCGAATCCACCGGGATACGAAACGTTTATTCCCTTTGCTTTCGAGTCCATATAAATACTTCGGACTTAGCCGTTTTTTCACTTTTTACTTTTCGTTTTCCTGCCTTGCCTTCGTATCGCTCTGAGACTCAAGAAAACAAAGAAGAAAAACACTCTTGCCTTCGAACTGCTTCATACCTTCGATTATTTGAACCAATTGACAAATTTTAGGTAATCCATTGAATGAAACCGTCATGTAAACGAGGAGACTCGATTCTTAACACCAAATCGATCAGAGTCGTGATCGATCGAAAAGTCCTTGGCCTCAGCTTCGTGTCGATCTGGAGTAGGGGTTTCGAGATGATGAGGCGGAGGCCTTCATATCGATCGATGGTGGAGCTTCGCATCGAGTCGAATGCTTTGAATCTGTGGATCGATACGAAGGGGCTATGTCTAATGGACTCAAAACAATGGCCCTGGATCGAGTCAAAAAGTACGTCTTTTGATCGAGTCGAAACAGAGGCTTTGGATCGAGTCAAAGCGCGTGGTTTGGGATCGAGTCGAAGTAGAGGCTTCGAAGCGAGTCGAAGCGCGTGGCTTTGGACCGAGTCGAAGCACGTGATCTTGGATCGAGTCGAACTGCATAACCCCGAACAATCGATTCGAACTCGAGCCTTAGCGAACGATTCGAACTTGAACCGGAGTGATTGTCTTGAACTTGAACTTTTGATGATTGACCATTGATTTAATTTCGACGATACCGAAAATTCTAGTGCCTTTGACCACTTAACTCCGACGAGCTTCAGATTTGCTTAACTGGACTTAATTGTTTCACCGCACACCTGATTGCCTATTGAAGTTCGTCGATGAAACTGGAACTTACTAAAATAATAACACATTTTAACTCGGACTGATAGCTAATAACTGGATGGCACGGTTGTGACGGTCAGCGATGACGGTCCTTCCGACTGAATTCCGAAGTCTCGTCGTTTACATGCTTTCCTTAATCCGGTTGATCTTCTCAAATAATATACAGTACCGCACTGCACAACACACTCACACACTTTACACTGGGGGATGCACGAGTGTTATTTGTCAGTTTAACAATGATTTTTTATAAGCTAGCTAGTCATGGACCCTTCAAGTTCTCAGCAGCCGGAACTCCTAAGTTCTATTCCTCCAACCATAAAGATACCGGTTATTGAAGCCAAAGTTATAGAGCCAGCTCCGGACGAGCGTCCGGGTGCTCGGTTTATTCTCAATCCAACAGATTCCGTGTCGTCGGGTATCTCCGAAGATATGCTAGGACGGATTTGCTTAAGGCATGGTTTGTCGCTTGACGACATGCTACTTCCTGGGCCAACTGACAGGCCACACAATCCCCCGGAGGGGTTTACTACTTTCAACCGTCACGCTTGCACAGCGGGGACACTTCCTCCCTTCAATGAATATATAAAGGAGATGTTATCATTTCTTGGCATAGCTCCATCTCAGCTACATCCCAACGGGTATGCCTTGTTGAACAGCACGTTTGTCCTGTTTATGGAGATCCTCTTTCGACCGCCGAAGCCGATCGAAATCCGATATTTATTTAACGTCAAGAGCTGTGGAGACAGCCCTTCTTTCACCTTCCTGGAGGCGGTCAGAAGCTGCCACATTGTACTGGGCTCCTGGGGAAGGCTAAGTTACTATAAAACTGAATGGTTCTACGTTCGGTGCCCCCCTGGATTTGCTGGGCAGTGGTTGGATAGACGTAAGTGTTGCCATTTCTCTCTCGAATCATTGACATACTAGTAACTGACTTCAAAACTGACATATTTTTCCTTTCTTATAGCTGCAATCTCTCGTCCCGATGGCGCATACTTCAGAGAGCTTGTTTGGATTCTTCAAGCGTTTCCAGGCGAAGAGAGGCACATAGACTTAGTCCTGACCGACAGGAATTTAAGGACTGTCGGGCTGATATAACGGAGACAGAGCATACATCTGGAAGGGATACATAGAGTGGTCCCGAAGAAATGGGTGAAGCGCAAAGCGCCCGCAGTCGTGATCGCCGAAGAAGTTGATCCGGAAAGAACGCCTACCGATACCGAGCTCCTAGCTGGGCCTTCTGCCGATGTCCTGGATTCGGGAGGAAGAAGAAAAGGCAAGGCCGCTGCTCACAAACGCCCTAAATCTAAGAGATTTAAATCCGTGGTCGTGTCTTTACCTTTCCAGGGGATTAGAATTTCGGAGGCTCCTCCCTCGCAAGTGGAGAGTCCTTTTGCAGGGCTTGCTGATATTCCGATCCCGGATTTTGTGTCGTCTCCACACGATGCCGAGATGGAGGGGCTTGATAGTGCTTTTGAACTGAGCGGGTCGCTTGCTACGAGTGCGGCCGACATTTCCGGTTGGTCGGGGGATTGCACATGCATACACTTCACTACATTACATGATTCACAACTATACTTCATCCAACTTAGGAAGTTACTAATTCTTTCTTTGTTTATCATTTTCAGGTACAATGTCTGGAAGGGGATCGATGCTCGGGAATCTCCATTCAGCCCGAAAAGCTTCTGGTTACTACGATTCCCGCAGGAGGGATTCAGATAGAGATCGCGATCGTGAATACTCTAACCAGGATAGGTACGGGCGTCACAGGGAGTATAGACATCGATCCAGATCACGCTCTCCTCCTCCTAGACTTCCGTCTCCTCCTCCTATTCAAACTTCATATCCACCAGAGCCTTCTCGTCATAGGCTGTCCTCTCATGCTTCTAGGTCCGAAACTCATCTTCAGAGAATTGAGACTACGGCCACCATGATTACAGAGCAGGCTCCCGCTGAGCCCACAGGAGAAGGGGCCCTTAAATTAGCTCAGATGAGGAAGGATTTTCCGAATATCTGCTTTGACGGCTATGTCTTCCCCGCTCACCTAAAGAGAATTCCTTCAGGGGTAGAAGGCACGATGCACGATTATGTCCACGACATCTACACCCAATACCGAGAGTGGGTTAAGGCCGCAGAGAAGGCTTCTAAGGTGGCCTTTGAGCGAGCAAAAGCGCTTGAGAAGATGGAGACCGAGCTCGCTCAAAGGGACCGAATTATTCAAGTTCTTACTGCTGAGGCTGAGTCTTCTCGGAAGTCGGAAATCGAGGCCACCAAGAAAGCCGATGAAGCGAAGGAGGAAATGGAGAGGTTGGGGCAGACACATGTTGCCCTAGTGGAGGAGATGGGCCACCCGAACACCAAAGTCACCGCCGAGCGGGATGCGGCGGTCAAGGAGCTTAATGAACTCAAGGCCAAATTTGCTGACATGGCCAAGGAGAAAGATGACGCGAACAACGCAGCCCAGGAGGCATGCGAACAAGCTGTTCTGCTCAGGGGTGAACGGGATGCGGCTGTGGCTAAGGTCCAGAAGGTGGAGACTAAGGTCGAGGAGAGGGTGAAGTTGGCCGAGTCCAGGCTAGAGGCTGACATCGAAGACCTTCTCGTTGTTTACAACGCTAATGTGCTGAGGCACAGGGGTCTAGCCAGGCTCGATGATTTTTCGACGCATCTCTACAATGCCTGGAGCCGACTGGTTGAGGAAGAGAAAGAGGCGCATCAGGGCGAGTCCGTGGATGAATTCGAACTCGAGAATCGCATTCTGACTGGTGATGAAAAGAGGATTCTCCATGAGTCGATAATTCTGCGCAAGAAGAAAAAACTTGGCGCCCAGCACTTTGAAGTGGGAGAGGGTTCTGGAGTTGACCATCATGAAGCAAGTCTTGAAGTTCCAACGTCAACCCAACCCGAATCCTCATCTGCGGTCGATTCCCAGGCTGTTCCTGCTTATAATCCAGATCAGCCGCAGATGCCACCGGCTGCAACGCAAGTTATCGACGCCGCTCTGCCGCCTACGAGCCAAACTGAGGAAGGTATTCTGAACATTCCACATACCTTTCTTAAATCAAAATCTTCGATTGAGTTAAGTCCTAACAGTTCTCTTATTCTTTGTCCAGTGATCGATGCTGCACCGGCCATGCCTCCTGCTACTCAAGAACCATATCAAACGCATGAGGCTATTGTGACCGAAGCAATCACCATGGGTACAGCTGCCCCGCTTGACGATCTGCAGGGAGGTACGATTATTTTTGACGAGCAGCTGATGGATGAACTCTTTCATCGTCACGGCTATCCTCTTGCTGACTTGTCATCTGTCATGAGTGGAACTGATCCTGCTGCAAGTTCTTCGATGTCGATTGCTGATGCTTCCAACGGGGCTCGAGTAGTAACTGAAGAGGAGATGTTTGCTCAAATCGACACTGAAATGGCAGCAACGACTCATGGTGGCAGTTTTGGAGGTGGGATGGCAGCACCAGGACCTGCTCTGCTTAGCATGATATCTCCCAGTGGCGCTGTTTTCATTACCAGCGTGCCCATTCCGCTTCCTGTGCTCGATCCTGTTCCTCCGACTCCGTCCGCAGAGAGCATTCCTATCCATTCGAGCTCGGAGGAGGACGTTGATATAATGCTCCCGCCTGAAGACCAACCGTAGAAAAGAAAAGGCTCGAAGAGGAAGATTAGCGGTGGCTCCAGTGGGTCTACACCGAGAAGGAAGTCAAGGAAGAAGAAAGATTAAACATGCTTCCCCGGTTTGTTTTGATTTGCATTTTGTTGGCCGTGTATAGATGCGGGTTCGGCCCCTGCTAGTAGGAATTTTTCTTTTGGAAACTTGTACACGAACTTCTTCTATAATCAATAGAAATGAAACTTTTCTTTTTTGACTTCTTTTTTGTCATTGTGTATTTGTCTAAGTGTTTCAGTGTCTGAAATGCACTTGTGAAGTTTCAGTTTCCGAATGAAGTTTGTTTCTGTACGCCAAGTTCGGGTATTGTGGACATGGTTTGCGACCGGGAGACGAGTCGAATTTTGACGTCGCATAGCTTCATTCGATGGTTGATGCTTAAGTCTTGCCTCCCAGTCTTGGTGGTATGTTGTAAAACATCAGTCATCGATTTCCCTTTTCTTATAGCATGCCGAGTCTAGTGCCGCTGGATGGGTGTTTGAGATAAACGGGGATTGAGCGGTTTATTCACGCTTGTCCGATAGTCGATGATCATATCCGCACTCCGGGGATCCTCATTTGTTTACTGGTGGTTGGACACGCCGACTTGAGTTTCAATCATATGTCCACTATCTGGGGACTTGGAATTGGCATTTGTACTCTGACTCGCGCTCCGGGAGTTTGGAGTTGATAATTATACTTCGATCCATGCTTCGGGAACTTGAAGTTGGTGTTTACGCTCCGTTTCGCATTCTGGGAATCCAAAGTCGATGTCTATGCTCCGACTTGCACTCTGGAAGTTCGGAGTTATCGTTTATACTCCAATTCGCGCTCTGGGAATTTGGAGTCGATGCTTATACTCCACTTCGCATTTTGGGGATACGGAGTTGATGTTTATACTCCGACTCGCGCTCTGGGAGGTCAGAGTTGATGTTTATACTCCGGTTCGCACTCTGGGAACTCGGAGTTGATGTTTATACTCCGCTTCGCACTCTGGGAATACGGTGTTGATGTTTATACTCCGACTCGCGCTCTGGGAGTTCGGAGTAGATGTTTATACTCCGGTTCGTACTCTGGGAACTCGGAGTTGATGTTTATACTCCACTTTGCACTTTGGGAATACGGAGTTGATGTTTATACTCCGACTCGCGCTCTGGGAGTTCGGAGTTGATGTTTATACTTTGGTTCGCCCTTTGGGAATATGGAGTTGATGTTTATACTCCGCTTCGCACTCTGGGAATACAGAGTTGATGTTTATACTCCGCTTTGCACTCTGGGAATACGGAGTTGATGTTTATACTCCGCTTCGCACTCTAGGAATACGGAGTTGATGTTTATACTCCGGTTCGCACTCTGGGGACTCGGAGTTGATGTTTATACTCCGACTCGCGCTTTGGGAGTTCGGAGTTGATGTTTATACTCCGGTTCGCACTCTGGGAACTCGGAGTTGACGAAGGATTGTCGTGTATCAATCCTTTTTTGACTTTGATGTGATGGCTTGCCCCCGAGCTCGGGTTTCACTTAGCGAGTGATTGGTTGCATCGCAGTCACTCTCTATTCGAATAAATCCCACCATATGATGAGACTTAGCTCTCCGTGCATAGTGATGGTCATATGAAGTATTTCAAGTACATCACAGCTCTGGCTCGAAGAGGTTGCATTTTATTGCTGAAATAAGAAAGTATGGCAAAGTCAGTTGCCTCATTACAAGTTCTCATTTCGAAATGCATAAACAAATTGCATAAAAGGAAAGTAAACTAAATGGATAAAGATAACCTGTCAGGTGTAATAGCGGCGAAGGCTCTCGCTATTCCAAGCTCTTGGCAGGGTAAGACCGTCGACGGTCGATAACTTGAATGTGCCATCTTCGAGCCTTCGTTCAATAACATATGGTCCTTCCCATGTCGGCTTCATATGTGAAGGAACCCGATAGATTCTTTTTAAGCCGAGATCGCCTAGTTCGAAGGTTCGCGGATGGACCTTGGCGTTGTACAATCGGGCAACTTGACTTCGATGCGCAACTGCCCTCAAATCAGCCTCTTCACGCTTCTCGTCTAGTAGATCGAGAGATTCAGCAAGTAATATAGCATTTGTCTTTGGATCATAGTATGTCACACGATGAGAAGGTACTTCTAGCTCGACCGGAATAACGGCCTCTGAACCATAAGAAAGAGAGAACGGATGTGGCCGGTCGCGGTCTTGTGGGTTGTTCGGTAAGCCCATAGAGCCATAGGAAGTTCATCGACCCACTTGCCCCCGACCTTTTCCAGTCGTTCCTTCAGGATGGACTTTATAACTTTATTAACTGCTTCGACCTGTCCGTTTGCCTGAGGGTGTGCAACTGCGGAGAATTTCTTTTGGATGTGAAATTGTTTGCAGAAATCTTTGAATTCAGCACTATCGAATTTGGTTCCGTTGTCCGTAATAATGGTGTGTGGGAGACCGAATCGACAGATGATGTTACAAACCACAAAGTTGATTACTTTCTTCGTTGTAATGGTAGCGAGAGCTTCGGCTTCAACCCACTTTGTAAAGTAATCAACTGCGACGATGGCGTACTTCGCACCACCTTTTGCCAGAGGTAGAGCACCGATGATGTCGATGCCCCACATTGCGAACGGCCATGGGCTGACCATTTGCGTTATCTCAGTAGGAGGAGCTCTAGGAATTCGGGCATATTTCTGGCACCTATCACATTTCTTCGCATAGTCCAACGCATCACGATTCACAGTAGGCCAGTAATATCCATAACGAAGTATTTTCTTGGCAAGTGCTTGCCCCCCGGTGTGATCGCCACATTCTCCCTTATGCACATCGCTCAACACTTGTTTAATTTCATCGTGAGCGATACACCGGAGTAGGGGAACTGAGTACCCCCTTCTGTACATGAGTCCATTCTGGATGGTAAATCTTGAGGCCTTTCGAAGGACTTGTCTCTTTTCACTCCTGCGTTCCGGCAGGGTTCCGTGCTCAATGCAATTTCTGAGTGGAGTCATCGATGAATCCTTTTCGGGAATGATTTCGCATACCCGGTTTATTTCTGCCCGGTCGATACTTAGGGAAGATAGCGTTTCTACGGGAACGAGTCCCATTTGTTGAGCTTCACCTGTGCTGGCTAGCTTTGCCAATGAATCGGCCTTTTGGTTGCGCTCCCGAGGTATACATTAGATGGCGTAGTAATCGAATTGATTCAGTACTTCTTGAACTCGAGCTAAGTAAGCAGCCAACCTTCGATCTCTTGCTTGATACTCTCCTCGTACTTGACACATGACCAATTGTGAATCACAATAAACTTCCTCAGCGATGATTTTTAGATCTATGGCGAGTTTCAAGCCAGCTAAGAGGGCTTCGTATTCAGCTTCATTATTGGTTGCATGAAAGTCAAACTTCAAAGTGTAGCATATAGATCGACCTTTCCTTTCTCCTTTCGCTGCGCCTCCCTCAGCTCAGCCACATAACAGGCTCTGGTAGTAGACTGATCTCCCTGAACAATTCCTATTCCATGATCAGTGGGGAACTTTAAGGTCAAACACCATGGGGCAATGGCTATCCTGAATTCAGCGAGGGCCGGTCGGCCCAAAAAAGCATTGTAAGGGGAGTATATGTCCAAAACAATGAACTGCAACATCCGTACTCTCCGACGTTCTCCAACTCCCAACTCTACTGGCAGTTCCACCATTCCCGTGGGTATTGTGGCATTTCCGTTGAAACCATGGACTCGAGATTGATAAGGCTTCAAGTTTGCGGCTTCCATCTTCATTTGATCATAAGCTCGCTTGAACAAAATATTCACAGAGCTTCCACTATCAACTAAGATCCTTTTCATCCAAGCAGGACCTACTTGTGCTGAGATGACCAGTGGATCGATAGTGGGAGCTTCGACTTTATCAGCGTCTCTGTTCCAGAACACGATGTCATCCGTCATCGTTTTCTGTTGCTTCGCCGGAGCCCCCTCATTAAAACTACTGCAACACTCGAAGTCTGCATGCCTGATAGAACTGGCATACGACTCCCTTTCCTTCTAGCTTCGATCTGCTGGGTAAGGACCACCACTTATTGTATTGATGACCAACCTCCCGTCTGGATGAGCGGGTTCCTCCTGTCTTTCCTGATTCGGCGCACGATTCTGATTTGATGGGCCCGCACCACCGGATTGCGGCGCCCGTACATATTGATCCAACTTTCACTCACGTATCAGTTTTTCAATGAGGTCTTGTAAGTGACTACACTCATTGGTGTTGTGGCCATAACTCTCATGGAATCTATAGAACTTTCCTGTTTGGATTGGTCTTTCAGTTGGTGGTTTCGGGGCAGGTTTCTTATACTGCATGGTATTGCAGGTCTGCAAATACACATTTTCTAACGACGTGTTCAATGGAGTGTAATTATCGTACATGGAAGCTCTACGCCATGGTCCACGATCCTGATCGCGTTTTTTGTTCTGATTTCTATTGTCCCTCTGTTGATTCTGTTTATTTTGGACGTTCAACTGAATTTTTCCAGAACTATCTCCGGACTGTTTAACAGCGACGCTACTTTGGATACCTTCGATGTTGGGCCCTGTGTCATCCTGCTACCTAGACTGTTTCGCATCCTCCCTTCTCAGGAATTGGGCTGCCTTGGAATAGAAACGGTCCAATGACGCAGGTGGTTTCCCAGCTAACCAATTTCCGAACTCGGAATCAGCATCAATCCCTTTAGTCAGTGCCATCAGGATAGAGTTATCGTTGGGATTGCTTATTTCTGCACACGCAGCATGGAATCGCTCCAAATAGCGTCTAAGTGTTTCTCCGGGAGCTTGCGTAACACTAGACAAAGTGTTAACGTCCTTAGGCCTCGCCATGTGCATACGGAATTGTTCAACAAACTTGGTGGCCATTTGGTCAAAGTTAGAGATGGATCGCGATGGCAAATGAGTGAACCACATGGTAGCGATGCCCCTAGAGAAATGGGGAAACTACGGCATTTTACTGCATCATCAACTCTAACAGCATTCATCAGCCATTTGTATTTTAGGACGTGTTGATTGGGATCAGAACTTCCTTCATAAACTGGCAAAGCTGGCATCCTGAAGTGCCGAGGTGGTTCAGCATATACAACGTCATCGGTGAAAGGGGTATGACTTCGATAGATTCCCCAGTCGTCACTAGAGAGACCCTGACTTTCACGGATCATTTGGCGGATCATCGCTGGTATATCCGGCATTCGGATACTTGGAGCATGTTGTGCCAAGGTGTGGTCGGGTTCCACAGTGCGAGTCTGGACCGTACGCGGTCGACGGTCTGTGCCACGCCTCCATGGTTCAACATCCTCAGGGACATAAGGCTCATGAGTCTACTCTCGTTAGCTACGTTGAGGATCAGCTTGGTTTCTAGCATCACTTCCCCGTCCGGTAGTGGTGGTAGTAGCAATGTTGCCGGTAACATGATAAGGAGCAGCTCCTCCTCGAGTTGAAGGTTCTGTGCGGAGGCTAGCAGATGGTCCAGCTCTAGGTTGCCCAAGGTTCGAAGCAGGTTGGTGTCCCGTGGCTTGGGTGTAGCTTATGCCTAGCAGTGGACGTGTGGATCTGGTTTGGCCATCGGAGGAGGCTGAACTTTCTATGGAAGAGTGAGAACCTTGGTCTCTTCTGGATCTTCTTCGCCTTTGGCGATTTAGCTGGTTAGTCAACTCTGTGTTGGCGCGTAGTTGTTCAGTTAGCTGCTATCGACTATGGGTCAACTCTTGAAGCAATGTCTGGAATTCTTATCGAGTGATTGGACCTGATGGATCTGAAGGTCCTGCAACATTTTGGTTGGATGGAGGTGATTGTACGGGATTTTGTCGGTCCCGTGCTCCTTGCTCAGCAGCTGCAGAAGTGGTACGTATGCTCACCATAATGAATTAATGAAGTCCTTTCCTAGATCTGATTGCAAATCAGAATAGAATGGAAGGGGTTCAAAGTTCTAGATCTGGATCTTCTTCTTAGATTTATGCAATCCAATATAGATAGGAGATCCCAAGAGCAGGAGAAAAATTGGTTTTCTCAATGAAAGCACCAAAGTGTTTGTACCAAAATTGGGCACAACACTCTTTGGAAGTCTTTGAAGAGATAAAGTGAAGAAATTAAATGGAAAAAGAGGGATTATCTAACAAAAACTCAAAATTTCAGAAATGAGAATAATTAAAGTGCAAGGAGACACAAGAATTTAGAGTGGTTCGGCGTATCGCCTATGTCCACTATGAAGCAGTTTGCTTTATTGATCTTTCTTTTGTGTTTATAAGTGAATTCAATGATTTACAGCATGCAATTATGATTTGCAGCAATGAATTTCGTTGGTAGCAGCAGCAATTGAGTTCAGATCTGGATCTGGCGGAGTCCGGGCATTGGAGATCTCAAAGAGGAAGAAGAACCCCTTTTCTGTTGGCTTTGGGGGTCTATTTATAGGTGTAGGAGGCTGATATTTCGCTCAGATCTCGAGAGACCCTCTCTGGCACGTGACCAGGCCCGCACGCCCAAGCCCGTGAAGTTTTGGTCCGATCCGTGATCGATACGAACAGATTTTGTATCGATCAAGATTTCATCCAATGGAGTCAAAATTTGGCTTGGACATTCTTTAGCATGCACGTAGTCTTCTGTGAAAATTTCATAGCATTTGGACTTGTAGATTAGGAGATATGATCGATACGAAATGAGGTTTTCGGTAGGCTATTTTCTTTGACTCGCTTCTGTTTCGACTCGCTTCCATTCGACTCGGTGACGTGGCACTTGAATCTCACTCTGCCCTTGATGTTGTTTCGAGCGAGTCGAAATGTGCACCGATTGAGCGAGTCGAAGTGTGCCCAGATGGAGCGAGTCGAAGCATGCACTGGTCGAGCGAGTCGAAATGAAGCGTCCTGAGAGGTTTGAGCAGTGGCTTCGCCAATGGAGTCGAAATTGATGGAGTCGATCAGTGGTTTGAATGGAGCGACTCGAGGAAGGCATCTGAGCGAAGCGAGTCGAAGTAGGTACTTCTGATGGCTGTGAAGCGAGTCGAACCTGAACGACTCGAAGTTGGCCTCTGAGCGAAGCGAGTCGAAGTTGTCACTTCTGAGTGTTGCGAAGCGAGTCGAAGTTGGCATCTGGGGGATGCGGAGCGAGTCGAAGGGAGCGAGTCGACCGGTGATTAGTTTTCATCCAATTTTGTATCGTTCATAACTTGAGCATACGAACTCGGATTGACTTGAGATTTGGGAACGTTGAGTCTCACGGCTTAGCTTTTCATGTCCTTCCAATTTTGGCTCGATCCAAACTCGAACAAAATTCGTTGATATCCATAGTGAGCCTGTGTATAACTGATCTCTAGGACGGGCCGTCGTCGGTTAATAGTCAATTCCTTGGTGTCATGGCCTTGCCAAAAGGCGGGATAACAACAGATGATCAAACCGATTTTGGACCTCTAATTGATGAATCAAATGTATTTGTAGAAGCATTTGAGACCACAGAGGAAAATAATATAGAATACAGGACTAAGTCTGAATCAGAAAACGACGAGAACTAATTTAATAGTATACATGTTGAAAAAAGGTAATTTATGGGAGTATTGAAGTTACACTTTTTTGTATGTTATATGTAATTATTAATGTTAAATCTTGATATGTTTACTCATAACTGAATGATATGTTCTGCCATAATAAAATAATATGTATATGACAGGTATTACAGATGTCTTTCTTTAGACTACGGAGTTCTTTGCAGTTCGGTTCCCCCTCTTCGTCTCAGGGAGGGGCCGTTCACAGCAGAGGTGATGGCAGTGGCTCGTCACAAGAGGCGCCGCATACGGTGGTTAGATTGCTACCGAAAGTAGATGGCTCGTAAGTATTAAATTTACTTCAGCATTATAAATATTTTGTATTATATATTAGTCATGGTCTGTCTGTATCATATTTAATGCAAGGGTTTTGAGCTTGAGCCTTCAAATATAGTGCTCATCATATCTAGGCAGGCATACATGAGCCGTATGACTATGTGCTGGCTGAAATGGAGTCGGATCCCAGAGCATGTTCGAGAGAGCATCTGGCAGGACTTCTTGGTAAGTGTAAAATTATATATCATTATATATAATCACTTTACAATTTGCTGACTAAGTATAAATATATAACTTTTTTTAACATATATACAGGGTGCGGTAGACCTACAAGATGAAGATGTTGCTCTTTGACAGTGCCACTGGAACTCCAAATTTGCAAAGAATTACCGGGATATTGTTTCTACCATCGGAAAATCCAGGAAGAAGCCAAACTGGATAGGCGCTAGTGTATGGGATGCTTGGGTCGCATGGTGGTGTAGCGATGAATTCAGGGTAAGTCTATCAGTTGTCATCTTAATTTGTTCAGTAGAGAATACATAATTTACACCTGTAAAATATATTCTAAATTATTAATTTGCAGGCGGAGTCAGACAAGAACACGGCGAACAGGCAAAAAAATCCAGTCACACACCATGGTGGCATGAAATCATTTCAGCATCATCGCGAGGACCTGGTAAATTGATTGATTGCTTACGAACAGTTATTACATTTTTTGTATAAATTTGTATGAACAACAATAATATACACTAATTACTGCAAGAAAGAGCGCGTGGGGCTCCTGCCTTATATATGGACGTATTTGTGTATACTCATGCCATCAGGCAGACCGACGACGAAGGATCGGTGACGTATGCCCGACATGAGAATGATAAAGCATACACCACACATGTAAGTATATTTTAAATTATAAGTTATTAATAATGATTATTTTAATTAATTAGTTATAAAATATTATGATAATGTCATATAATATTTACTTGTATTTAATTTTGCATTGCAGGAAAGATTTTTGCAAGCACATGCGCAGATGCTTCAGCATTCAGGATGAAAGCAGTTGACCACTGATGAGGAGGATGCTATCTTTGACTCCGTTATGAAAATGGGCGTTATGGCTATGACAATCAATCGGTAATTTATAAAAATTAACTAAGTTGTAGAAATTTCTTAATTTTATAAAAGTTACGCGATAACTTAAACATATTTCGACTTGTTTTGTAGGCTTGGGCCCCACAAAAGGCCTCTCAAAAGGCTCAGGACAATGCTGAGATTAATGAGCTTCGACAGCAGATTGCAGAGCTGTAGGAACAGGAACGCCTCTAAGCAGCGAAATGGAGCAACTGAACTAGTGTTTGGCCGAGTATATGGAGCGTCATAGAGCATCCCCTTCGTTTGGTGGTTCTAGAGCCGGTGACGAGTCATGAGGTACATTTTTCAGTTTTTGAAACTTGTGTATATATACAATGAGAGATGGTGAGGTTGATTTGTGGACATTTGGTGCTTGATATTGATTTGTGGGGTTTGATGTTGGATGTATATATTGTACATTGATGTTGGATTAAGATATTGCATTTGGGTGATGATGGAAGGTTTGGTTTGTATTGATTGGAATGTTTGAGTTTGAGATGGTAGTGTTTGAGTTTTATATTATTATTGATATTGATATAAATTTTAGATTATATATTTGATATATATATACTGATTTTGATGTATTGTGATATATATTGATATTGATGTGCTGTTGGGCTGCTGAAAAAAAAATTACCTAGATTTTCGACGGCTACCGATGGTTTCCGATGGCTTAGAGGTCAAAATATTCCAATGGCTTCCGACGGCTAACCGGTCAAAAACTCCGATAGCTTCCAATGGTTTTCTAGCGTGTTTTTAAGCCATGTGGATGTCGGCATCGTCGGAAAAAACGTCGGAACTGCCGTCGCAAAGCTGTCGTCGTTTCCGTTGGAAATGGACGAAAGGCGTGTTCTATATACCAGTGGCATTTCCGACGGCTTTCAACGGCCGCCGACGGCTTGTCGTCAAAAATGACCGTATTCCTTGCAGTGTTAGTAAAAATATCACGTCACTAGCTTGATAGAGTTAGGGATATGCCCTAAAGGCAATTCTGTAATTTATTATAAATTGTTAACTTTGTAATAAAATCTTATTCGAAATAAAAGGTGTTTTTCTTTCTGTTATGTACTTGTTATAACGTGTTATAATTAATTAATTATTTAAATTAAGTATATTTAATAGAAAATCCATAAATGGTTTGTTTTGTGATAGTAATTACAATTGTTGTAAACATGAGTATTTTATGGTTAATATAATCAAGGTCAAATACAAAATATCGATGTGCTTACATAGTTCTCTTGACTATAGAATACCATTGATCTTCATTGTGAAAACTCTACTTTGATTGTAGTTAAATCGTGGAACGGCATCCGTTGAACGACTATAGTTGGGCCTAGTGGAAGCATTAGAAGTGGAACACTATTAAATATAGGATTTGACTTCTCGGTTATATGAGATTAGTATCACGGTCAACTGAAGTCAACTCAAAATTAAAATCTTTAGCTAGAGTAATTCGTTTAATCATAACTGTTATTGTTGAAAAAAGGACTTTGTGTTTGGACTATAAAGTTGAATATGGATGATATTGGAATTTTGACCATTACCAAATACCATAAGTCTTAATATGATACAGTTTTTACCAAAACAATTGGTGTAAATAATTTTCACTGCTGGACAATGCTTAAAAATACGTAAAATTAGAATTTCTCAAAGCTATGTAAGTAATAAATTTGAATATAATGTCAAACCAGTAGCTAGGGTGACGTGCCAACACTAATATTTGAATTGTTCGATATTAATCACTGACCGAATATATACCTAAGAGTCACACAACAGAAATGTTGAATACTCATACTACCACCTTATTTAATTAATTATAATTGTTATAAATTAGATAAATTAATTAATAATTATGAAATATTAGTTATAAAATTTTATTTAATTTGTGCTGATAAATATTAAAATAATGCGTATGTAAAAGTTATATACACACAACATATGATATCGATGTGCGTTTGAATTAGATTTAAATGCATACTTATTGATAGGTTTTGAAGAAATTTAGAGACCTAGATATGGACATATATCGCTGATCATGAGGGTTGAAGTGGGGGTTGAATACTAATTCAAAAGGCTAGAAAAAGTAAGAGGAGAATGTGGATGCAGATCCTCTTTTTGCTCATTTGAATCTCTACTATTTAAACACCTTAAACCCCACTTTAGGATCTCTTAGTTTTAGCGTCCTTCCTTCTTCCTCATATCAGGCCGCATATATCCATTACTTCCCTCATCATTTTCACAATTCTAAAACACAAATTAAATACAAATAGTAGATCGATGGTTGCCGCTTTCAGTGTGGTGGCTCGTTTTGGAAGTTTAGATACTAATCCAAGGTATTCGTCGATTCAATGCTTCAACATGTTGCAGTTAGGCTTTAGTCAAGGTAAAATTTTCATTTATATTTATATATAATTGTTCGCTGTGTCATATATGTGCTTTAGATATATATGAAATACCATGAATCCATATATGTCTGTGTTGTCTACATTGGATGAATATATATATATATATATATATATATATATAAACACAAGTCATATATATAAGCCATAGCTCATGGCTGCAATATTAAAAAAAAATTGAATTTAATAATATTTTAAATAATTTTAAACAAAAATCGATTTTGAAATACAAACATAATTATATAAAATAGGCATATATATATATTTTTTATTTTATATAAATTATTGTTTTCGAAAGTAAAAAAATTATGTCTGAATATATCTATATATATATATATATATATGTAAATTTATTTCAAACATTATACCTAATTTTATATCAAATAAATATACATATATATTATAAAATATACTTATAAATATTTGATAAAATTATGCTTATGTTTTAGAATAATTTCCATAAAAAAATTAAATTTTTTATTAAGATTTCTATATGTAAATCTTTAATTAAAAAGATGTTTTTAAACCGTAAGCTTTAAATGATAACAAAAAATATTTTGATTAATATTATTAAGGTCGAATATATGTTAATATATATAGTCATTTAATCACATTAAAACATATATATATAGTTATTATATATATGTATATATATTTTCGAAATATTAATTTAATATATATAAGAATATATGTATATGCAATTTAAAAAAATATTATTTTTGAAACATACGTAATACATACATACATACATACATTTATATGTGTATGTGTATTTATTTGAAAATTAATATTTTGTTTTGAATTTGAAATCTCTAGATATTCTATTACATGGATCCAAATCTAAAATATGAATTTTAATTTTTAATTTAAATTAAAAGTTATTTATATTAATATTTACAATTACTTTATTTTATAATGTCAATTATACACACACACATACATACATATGTATGTATATATGTATGTATGTATATGTATATGTCTGTAAACATTTGTATAGTACAAATATTATTTTATATTGTATGACATACACACACACACATATACATATATATATATATATATATATATTAGACAAAACCAACTGCAGATGGAGGGGTTAATATGTCCATTGCGGTGTAAATCCCATCACTTATATATAGGCATGTTAAACCATGTACATTTTTTATGTTGTACGTGCTAGTACACACATATGTATATGATACACATGTTATATTATATAATATAAACATAACATTAAAATAAAACTTTATTTAAAACTTAAATAAAATATTGATTTTATTTAAAATAAATTTAGATCAGATATAAAAAAAATTCAAACTCCATAAGCACAATAAGGTCCAAAATGGAATAATTCTTTTTTGAAATTTACCCATTTACCTTGCTTCATATTGGCTTACATGCAACAATGGTATCAAAGCCCAATAGCCTATGTGGACTAAATTAGTTGTGTTAGTGCTAACTAACTAAGCTTACCCATCTTGTAGGATGTTTAGAAAAGTAACATCTAGACTTGTTTGGGTAATCAAGTACCTTACCCTATCTCACTACCGGCCTGGCCCGAAAGGTGAAGTGAGCCAAAAGGTTGCATTTAATAGAAAATGTCCAATTTGAGGCCTTAGGCTAATTTTGAAAATTATTTTGATATTAAAACAAAACTTTAATATTTTTAAATTTAAGTCTAAAATAAGAAATATGTTATAATAATATAATTTTCAAAAGTGTTCTAAAATTATAATAAATGTATATTTCAAAATTTTTAAAGTATTAACTAGATTAATAAATTAAAAAAATTAATTGAATAGTTAATTAATATATGTATGTATGTATATATGCATATATAATATATAATAATATATGTTGCATCGTCTTATATTATTTAAATTGATGTAAGTATATATGTATATATAAGAAAATTTTGAAACTAATAAATAATTAAATTTTTTTAATTAAATATATTAATTAAAGGTTAATTAATAAAATACATACACACATACATACATACATATATATATATAAAGATATATATGTATAACTATAAATGTTATAGTATAAATATTCAATATAAAATGTTTAATTAAATAGTACAAAATTAACTAAAATGTTAATTAAATTACTTAAATAAAATTTTATTAATATAACATTACACGCTAGACTATTATATAAGTAAATTAAATCATAAAGGTTATATAATAATTAAGACTTATATAATACGAATGTATAATTAAATGTGAAACAATACAAAACCCTAAATAGATTAAGGGATAGATACATATGTATAGTACATATACCATTATTTTTTATATGTGCGATACTTGAATCACGAGGGTATTTTGTAAAAAATACATTATTCTATAAGTCAATATCACTCTATTTAATACATTAAAGATGACAAATCTTTAATATAAAATTATTCTCTACCATTTATATGTTAATAAATTACTTGCATACTCCCTGGTTATTGACTAGACTCAAGCTAGAGATGTTATGTGTAATATTATTAATATATAGAATAAATGAGGTAAGATAACTATATGTATTTAGTGACCAAACTCAAGGTACGTATACTATACTTAAGCCGTCGTGAAATGGTAGGTACGAGTGCATAATCTCTTTTAACTTTCTGAGCAAACTTATTATTGAAATAAGATTAGAACAAGGAACCCGGTTAGTAGTTGTATATGGTACAACCAATAAAGAGTTATCCATTATTTGTGGGGCTATGACTTTTTGAGCAAACTTAAGGTCAAAATCCTAAGACAAACGGGTCTTAATGCCCATTCGTGAAGTCGAAAGACTTCTACACTTCATTTTAGGGTTTGGAGAAACATAAAAGACTAATGGGAGCTTATTAGTAAATGAAATGTAATGTTTAACCTTACTAATATTCCAATGATATCTACTATGAAAATGTTCTAACATACTAAGTTAACACTTGTAGAAAATATCTACACCTAAGTTGTTTTCTGAAAATGATAAACTCACCAGACCTAACTACGCTGACTTGCTAAGAGCGATAAAGATAACATTATCTTATGAACATCTTTGGTCGTCGGTAATCGCAACTTCAAAAGAACAACCTGTTGATGATGTAGATCACAAACTTACTTGCTTATGATAAATGAGTTTTGGACCTAGAAATTGCCTAGGTTTTCATGCTGTCTACATTAGACAAGCCATTGCCGAAGCACTACAAAAAAGTCCATCCATAAGATTTTCGATACTCTCAAAGCTCTATTTGGTGAACAATCCCGTTACACAAAGTACGAACTTACGAAGAAACAGTTCAATACCAAAATATCCAAGGAACAGAAAGTGGACGATTATATTCTAGTGATGAAAGGCTATATTGATATACTTGCATAGTAAGACATAGTGATAAGCAACAAGATGCAAGCAGACTTGATCCTCGAGTTTCTTACTCCCCAATATGAGCAGTTCACATATTAAATTATAACATGAACTAGTTGAACGTATGTCTCATGGAGCTTCTAACTATGTTAAGACTAATCGAGTCTTTGTCCAAGGATCAAGGGGCTATATTGTTGTTAAGGGGAACGCGTCATCTTCAAAAGGTTTGAGGAAACGGAAAAAGGTTAACAAGAAAAATAAGAAGACCGTTGCTACCAATAAGGGTGAATGTCATCATTGTCACAAGAAGATTCATTGGAAACAGAATTGTTTGGAGTACTTGATGAATTTTAAAGAGAAGAAATAAAATGGTTTTGTTGCTCCATCGGGTATATTTATGATTCAAAATTGTTTTGCGATTAATAAATTATTTTTAGTTTTAGATACTGAATATGAAATTCACATTTGTAATTCATTACAGAGGCAAAGAAACTAACATTACATGGACAAAGGATAAATGAGACTTCAAGTTGTTGATGGATCTATTGTAGATGCAATGGTAGTTGGAGATTTCCACGAGTTTATCGAATGGATTTGTTTTGATATTGAATAATTACTATTATGTAAAATATTTTATTTATAGGATTATTTCTATTTCTAGATTGTCCGAGACTGATTATATTTTTCACTTTACTGATAATGTTATGAACATTATTTTAGATGGGAATAAAGTATGTGATGATACTTTAGATAATGATATTTACTTAATCAATACAAATTATGTATGTTTTGTAAGTAGTTCTTCGAATAACGGTATAAATAAAAATTATCTTTGGCATTGTAGGCTAGGTCATATAAGTCAAAAACGACTACACAAATTAAAAACCATAGGTTTTCTACCATCACTTGATTCTGAATCATTTGATACGTGTGAGTCGTATCTTAAAGGTAAGATGACCAAGCATCCTTTTACTGGGAGCAATGAAAGAGCCGATGAACTCTTTAGTCTTATACATAGTATATATATGGCCCGAAGACTATAGTTACTAATGATAATAGTTCTTATTTCATAACTTTTACCAACGATTTCTCAAGACTAGGATATATGTATTTTATAAAGAACAAATTCGATGTCTACGACAAATTCATTGGATATAAAAATGAGGACGTTGTAATTCATACAAGCCGAAAGATTAAAATACTTTAATCTGGTTGAGTAGGCTAATATGTTGGATAGGAATTCAAATAGTATTTAAAAGATAATGGGATTATCTCTTAGTTTACTCCATTGTATACTCTGCAACACATGGTTTTCAAAGTGAAGGAACCGAACCTTATTAAATGTGGTTCGTTCCGTAATGAGTAAGGTTGAGTTACCTCCGTCCTATTGGGAAATGCACCCAAAAAAGCATTGTTTAATGCCCATTAAATTTGTGCCAAAGACACCATACACCATATGAGATGTGGTATGGAAAGAAATTCAAACTCAAGTATTTGAAGATGTGGGGTTGTCCGACCTATGTTAAGAATGTTGGTCTAAATAAACTCGAGGCAAGTTCGCTGTTGTGTAAATTTATAAGATATCCCAAAGACTCAGTGGGAAATATTTCCTACAATTCCATGGAACCAAAGGTTATTGTTTCTTGGCATGTTTTCTTTTTAGAAAAGGAACTTTTGTCAAAATAAATCAACATCAATGTTGTAGACTTAGATGAGATCTGAGAAATTAACACTGAGGCCAAGCTAGTGGGAGAACCAAATTCACCCATATATAGAAACATGCAACCTATTAGAAGGTCCAATAGGGAATCTCTTGCACCAAAGAGATACTACGGTTTTCTTGTGGATGGCGAAAAGAAGAACCTTGTCTTAGATGACAACACTCCTTTATCATTCTAGCAAGCACTATAGAGTAAAAATTCTACACTTCAACTTGGAGCAAGTAAATCTGAAATGGATTCCATGTATGAAAACAAAGTTTTGACTTTGTCTGATATACCCAAAGGATAAAACCTATTGTCTGCAAAAGGATTTTTGAGAAAAATCTAAGTGCAAATGGACAAGTGGAGACTTATAAAGTAAGGCTAGTTGCAAAAGAATTTCGTCAAATTCAAGGTATTAATTATGACGAAACATTTTTGTCAGAAGCGATGCTTAAACCCATTCGGATAATGCTAGTTATTGTTGCATTCTATGACTATGAAATATGACAAAACATATGTAAAGATGGCTTTTCTAAATGGTGATTTAGAAGAGACCATCTATTTATCACAGCCTGAGGATTTCGAGGTCAGTGGAAGTGAGGACAAAGCTTGCAAGTTGTTAAAGTCCATTTACAGACTTAAACAAGGTTCAAGGAGTTGGAATAAGTGTTTTGACAATTATTTTTATCAGAAAATGCAGGAAGGCTGTGTATACCAAAAGGAACAAGGAAATGCTGTCGTATTCTTAGTGTCATATGTTTATGATTTTCTATTGATTGGCAATAACATTTCATTATTGCAATCAGTGAAAGCTTGGCTTTGCAAGAACTTCTCCATGAAGGATTTGGGAGAAGCAGCCTATATACTAGGTATAAAGATCTATAGAGATAGATCTAAGAGACTATTGGGATTGTCCCAATCCCTGTACAATGATAACACACAGAAAAGGTTCGGTATGGAGAATTCCAATCATGGAAATGCTCCGATGCAATCCGGAGTCGTCCTTTCTAAGGATGCTCCTCATACTGATGATGTGAAAGAGCATATGAAGAGGATACATATGCTTCAACAATTGGTTCCATAATGTATGTTATGCTATGTGCTATGCTAGATGTGGCATACATATTAGGATGCATAAGCGGATACTAGCCTAATCCTAAAGAAATGCATTGGACGATTGTAAAGCGTATACTAAAGTATTTGAGAAATACTGGGGACTTATTCCTAATATATAGGAATGGAGTCCTCCTTATGAAGGAGTATACTGACTCTAGCTTTTAGAGTGCTATCGACGATAGTAAGTCGGTATCAAGTTACGTCTTTACTATTGACGGTGGGGGCAGTCAGTTGGAAAAGTTCCAAATAAGAAATGGTAGTTGATTTCACGATGGAGGCTGAGTACATCACCCTCAATGACGCTACTAAAGAAGTGTCAAAATGCACAAGTTTTTAAGTGAGCTCAGAGTGATTCCCAATATGGAGAATCCAATGACATTGTTTTATGATAACAATGCATAATGCAAAGGAGTCTAAAGCACAAAGGAAATCATGAGACATTCTTCGAAAGTTCTACCTAATTAGAGAATCCATTGAGAAGAAAGAGATCGTGATATGAATGGTAGATACCAGTGGCAACATAGCAAATCTATTCACGAAGGGAGTAGCTAAGTCGATTCTCATCAAGCTGATCAAAGGGATAAAATTGAGATTCCATAATTATCCCAAGTTAAAGTGGGAGACTGATAAAGTTAGGGGTATGCATAAGGGCAATTCTATAATTTATTTTAAATTATTAACTCTGTAATAAAAACTCATTCAAAATAAAAGCTGTTTTTCTTTTTGTTATATACTTGTTATAATATGTTATAATTAATTATTTGATTTAATTATATATTTAGCAAAAAATCCATAAATGATTGTTAAAGTGGTAATAATTACAATTTTGTAACCATGAGTATTTTATTATAATATAATAAACACATCAATTTTAATTTTCCTAATCAATATGTATCGAGAATAGAAATTGATGCATCGGTCGTGACTAGAGTACATAACACACTTCATATGTTGAGCAATGTATTATTCATGACTTTGGGGGACACCAAAGGGTTACATACTGATGGTTATTAGATGACTATGAAATGACTCACTCGATAGCTTTCTGTTGGTATATACAAAAATATATATGTGATAATATTATATAGTTTTCTTGATTTGATAATACTATTATTCTTCAATATGGAAACTTCTCTTTGATTATAGTTAAATTATAGCACAGCGTCCATCGAACAATATAGTTGGATCGAATGAAAGCAATGGAAGAGGAGCGTTATTCAATAAAGGATTCATCTCCTTAGTTATATGAGGTTAGTGTTACAGTCAACTGAAGTCAACTCAAGGCCAAAATCTATGGCTAGAATAGTTTGGTTAATAATAGTTTTTATTATTGAACCAAAGACTATGTGTTTGGACTATAAAGTTGAATATGGACGATATTAAAATTTTGACCGTTACCAAATTCCATAAGTCTTACTGTGATATAGTTTCGACAAAGAGAATTGGTGTAAATAATTGTCACTGCTTAGTAATGCTTAAGTTATGTAAAATTGGATTTTATCGAAGCTATTTAAGCGATAAATTTGACCATAATGTCACACCGCTAGCCAAAGTGATATGTGAACATTAATATTTGAATTGTTCGATATTAATCACTGATCGAATCTATAGTTAAGAGTCACATAACCAAAACGTTGAATACTTCTTCCACCACCTGGTTTAATTAATTATACTTGTTATAAATTGATTAATATTTATGAAATATTAATTGTAAAATTTTATTTTATTTTTGTTGTTCAATATTAAAATAGTGCGTTACAAAATTTATATACACACGTATCGATATACGATATCAATGTGTGTTTGAATTATATTTAAATCCATATATTAATCGAGTTTTGAAGCAATTTGGAGACCCAGACATGGAACCTATGGCTAGCCATGAGGGTTGAAGTGAGGATGGGGGTTTAGTATGGTTCAAAACCCGAGAAATAGTAAGAGGAGAATGTGGATCTGGATCCTCTTTACTCCTTTGAATCTGTACTATTTAAACACCTCAAACCCCATTTTAGGAGTTCTTAGTGTTAGCATCTGTTATCCCGCCTTTTGGCAAGGCCGTAACACCAAGGAATTGACTAATAACCAATGACGGCCCATCCTAGAAATCGGTTATACACGGGCTCACTACGGATATCGGCGAATTTTGTCCGAGTCTGGATCGGGCCAAAATTGATAGGACATGACAAGCTAAGCGATGGGAGCCAACATTCAAAATCTCAAGTCAATCTGAGTTCGTATACTCAAGTTATGAAGGATGCAAAATTGGATGAAAATCAGATACCGTTCGACTCGCTCCGGTTCCCTCAGATACCAACTTCGACTCGTTCATGTTCAACTCGCTTCACTGCCATTTGAAGTACCTATTTCGACTCGCTTCGCTTAGCTACCTTCTTCGACTTGCTCACTTCAAACCACTGGTCAACTCCATCAACTTCGACTCGCTCCTCTCAAACAGCTATTCGACTCCATCAAATTCAGCTCCGGTTTGCAAAGTCACTACACACTTCGACTCGATCAACCATTGTACGCTTCGACTCGCTCAAATCAGTGTGCGTTTCGACTCGATCAAAGCAGCGTCAGAGGCAGAGCGATCCAAGAAATGCCACATCATCGAGTCGAAGGGAAACGATTCGAAACAGGAGCGAGTCGAAGGAAACAGCCTACCGAAAACTCCATTTCGTATCGATCATATCTCCTAATCTACAAGTCCAAATGCTATGAAATTTTCATAGAAGACTACACGCATGCTAAAGAATGTCCACGCCAAATTTCGACTCCATTGGACGAAATCTTGAGCGAGTCGAAATCTGTTCGTGTCGATCATGGATCGGACCGAAACTTCACGGGCTTGGGCGTGCGGGCCTGGTCACGTGCCAGTGAGGGTCTCCCGAGATCTGAGCGAAATATTAGCCTCCTACACCTATAAATAGACCCCCAAAGGCAACAAAAAGGGGGTTCTTCTTCCTCTTTGAGATCTCCAATGCCCGGACTCCGCCAGATCCAGATCTGAACTCAATTGCTGCTGCCACAAACGAAATTCATTATTGCAAATCATAATTGACTGCTGTAATTCATTGAATTCACTTGTAAACGCAAAAGAAAGATAAATAAAGTAAACTACTTCATAGTGGACGTAGGCTATATGCCGAACCACTCTAAATTCTTGTGTCTCCTTGCACTTTAATTATTCTCATTTCTGAAATTTGGAGTTTTTGTTAGATAATCCCTCTTTTTTCATTTAATTTCTTAACTTTATCTCTTCAAAGACTTCCGAAGAGTGTTGTGCCCAATTTTGGTACAAATGCTTTGGTGCTTTCACTGAGAACAACCCAATTTTTCTCCCACTCTTTGGATCTCCTATCTATATTGGATTGCATAAATCTAAGAAGAAGATCCAGATCTAGAACTTTGAAGCCTTTCCATTCTATTCAGATTTGCAATCAGATCTAGGAAAGGATGTCGTCAATTCATTATGGTGAGCACACGTACCACCTCTACAGCTGCTGATCAAGGAGCACGTGACCGACAAAATCCCGTGCAGTCACCTCCATCCAACCAAAATGCTGCAGGACCTTCAGATCCATCAGGTCTAATCACTAGACAAGAATTCCAGACATTGCTTCAGGAGTTGACCCAAAGTCGACAGCAGCTAGCGGAACAACTACACGCCAACATGGAGTTGACTAACCAGCTAAATCGCCAAAGGCGAAGAAGATCTTGAAGAGACCAAGGTTCTCACTCTTCCACGGAAAGTTCAGCCTCCTCCGATGGCCAAACTAGATCTACACGTCCACGGTTAGGCGGAAGCTACACCCAGGCCACGGGACACCAACCTGCTTCGAACCTTGGGCAACCTAGAGCTGGACCATCCGTTAGCCTCCGCACAGAACCTTCAACTCGGGGAGGAGCTGCTCCTTATCATGTTACCGGCAACATTGCTACTACCACCACTGCCGGACGGGGAGGTGATGCTAGGAACCAAGCTGATCCTCAACATAGCCAACGAGAGCAGACTCCTGAGCCTTATGTCCCTGAGGATGTTGAACCAAGGAGGCGAGGCACGGACCGTCGACCACGTCCGGTCCAGACTCGCGCTGTGGAACCTGACCACCCCTTGGCACAACATGATCCAAGTGTCCGAACGCAAAATATACCAACGATGATCCGCCAAATGATCCGTGAAAGTCAGGGTCTCTCTAATGACGACTGGGGAATCTCCCGAAGTCATACCCCTTTCACCGATGATGTTTTATATGATGAACCACCTCGGCACTTCAAGAGGCCAGCTTTACCCATTTATGAAGGAAGTTCTGATCCCAGTAAACATGTCCTGAAATACGAATGGCTGATGAATGCTGCTAGAGCTGATGACGCAGTAAAGTGCCGTAGTTTCCCCATCTCCCTAGGGGGCATCGCAACCATGTGGTTCACTCGTTTGCCACCGCAATCCATCTCTAACTTTGACCATATGGCCACCAAGTTTGTCGAACAATTCCGTATGCATGTGGCGAGGCCAAAGGACGTTAACACTCTGTCTAGTGTTACACAAGCTCCCAGAGAAACGCTTAGACGTTACTTGGAGCGATTCCATGCTGCGTGTGCAGAAATAAGCGATCCCAACGATAACTCTATCCTGATGGATCTAACTAAGGGGATTGATGATAATTCCGAGTTCGAAAGTTGGTTAGCTGGGAAACCACCTGCGTCATTGGACCATTTCTATTCCAAGGCAGCCCAATTCCTGAGAAGGGAGGATGCGAAACAGTCTAGGAAGCAGGATGACGCAGGCCCAACATCGAAGGTATCCAGAGTAACGTCGCTGTTAAACAGTCCGGGGATAGTTCCAGAAAAATTCAGTTGAACATCCAAAATAAACAGAATTAGCAGAGGGACAATAGAAATCAGAACAAAAAAACGCGATCTGGATCGTGGGCCATGGCGTAGAGCTTTAATGTACGAAAACTACACTCCATTGAACACGTCGTTGGAGAATGTGTATTTGCAGACCAGCAATACCATGCAGTATAAGAAGCCTGCCCCGAAACCACCAACTGAAAGACAAATCCAAACAGGAAAGTTCTGTAGATTCCATGAGAGCTATGGCCACAACACCTACAAGTGTCGTCACTTACAAGACCTCATTGAAAAACTGATATGTGAGCGGAAGTTGGATCAGTATGTATGGGCGCCGCAATCCGGTGGTGCGGGCCCATCAAATCAGAATCGTGCACCGAACCAGGAAAGACAGGAACAACCCGCTCGTGTGGACGGGAGGTTGGTCATCAATACAATAAGCGGTGGTTCTCATCCAGCAGATCGAAGCTGGAAGGAAATGGAGTCGTATGCCAGTTCTATCAGGCATGCGGACTTCGAGTGTTGCAGTAGTTTTGATGAGGGGGCTCCGGCCAAGCAACAGAAAACGATGACGGATGGCATCGTGTTCAGGAGCAGAGACGCAGATAAAATCAAAGCTCCCACTATCGATCTGCTGGTCATCTCAGCACAAGTAGGTCCCGCTTGGATAAAAAGGATTTTAGTTGACAGTGGAAGCTCTGTGAATATTTTGTTCAAGCGAGCTTATGATCAAATGAAGATGGAAGCCGCAGACTTGAAACCTTGTCAATCTCGAGTCCATGGTTTCAACGGAAGTGCCACAATCCCCACTGGGACGGTGGAACTGCCAGTGGAGTTGGGAGTTGGAGAACGCCGGAGAGTACGGATGTTGCAGTTCATCGTTTTGGACATAATTCAGGGAGATCAGGCCACTGCCAGAGCCTGTTATATTGCTGAGCTGCGGGAGGCGCAGCGAAAGGAGAAGGGAAAGGGCATAGAGGAATCTCTATGCGTCCGTTTCGTCGATAATTGACAATTAACGCCCGGGCCCAGGCCCGGGTACCCCAGCCAATTCCTCAAGGATCTTGACCCGAGAGAAACTGAAGACGAAGGAGAATCTAAAGAAAGTCAAGCATCCCCGGCCGAACTGACGATTGATGTCCCAATTGACAATAACGATGATTCAAAAATAATAAAGATTGGATCTCAGATAAGCCAACAAACTCAAGAGGAATTGGTTGAATTTCTACGGGTAAATCTTGACGTATTTGCCTGGACACATTCTGATATGTGTGGGATCTCGCCAGACATCGCGAGCCATACTCTGAACATTGACCCGCGGCATGTCCCGGTCAAACAAAAAAGGCACGGTATGGATCCAAAGAGATCTGCCGCCCTTAAAGAGGAAATAGTAAAGCTTGAAGCGAACGGATTCATTCGAGATGCACTGTATCCTGAATGGGTGTCGAATCCCGTGCTCGTCCGAAAGTCAAACGGAAAGTGGAGAACATGTGTCGACTATTCCGATCTGAATAAAGTGTGCCCCAAAGGCAGTTTCCCGCTTCCTAGAATTGATCAGCTAGTGGATTCGACGGCTGGACATGAACTCTTATCCTTCATGGACGCGTATTCAGGCTACAATCAGATTCCGATGCATTTACCCGATCAAAAACATACCAGCTTGTGAAGTCAAATGGTTGGTCAATCAGAATGTTCGCTAATCAAATCGGGAAGACAATGGAAGTATATGTAGACGACATGCTTATGAAGTCACGACTTTCCACCGACCATGTAAAAGACCTGGAAACTATTTTCAACATACTTCGGGAGTACAAGATGAAGCTCAACCCACTGAAATGTCACTTTGGAGTTGCATCCGGAAAGTTCCTTGGGTTCATCGTTAACGCCCAGGGAATCGAAGCCAATCCCGAAAAGATTTGGGCAATCAGAAATCTTGAAACTCCCAGAACTATAAAGCAAGTCCAGAGTCTCAATGGAAAGGTAGCAGCTTTGAGCAGGTTCATTTCAAAGTCCACTGACAAATGCATTCCCTTCTTCGATCTGATTCGAAAAGGGAAACAAAACTTTGAATGGACCATAGAGTGCGAGGGCGGTTTCCAAGCACTAGTCCAACATCTATCCGCACCGCCGATACTGTCAAAGCCTATTGATCATGAGAAGTTGTATGCATACTTGGCGATATCAGAAAACGCAATCAGCACTGCCTTGGTTCGAGAAGAAGACGGGATACAGAAGCCAGTGTACTACGTCAGCAAATGATTGACTGGGGCTGAAAGAAATTATCCGAAGCTGGAAAAGTTGGCTTATTGCCTTGTCATTGCATTAAGAAAACTCCGACCATACTTCCAGGCACATTCCATTATTGTTTACACCGACCAGCCGTTACGACAGGTCCTTTCGCGGCCTGAGACGTTTGGTAGGTTACTCAAGTGGAACATCGAACTGAGCCAGTTTGACCTTACTTACGCTCCGAGATGGGCCATACAAGGACAAGTTCTAGACGATTTCATAGCTGAATTTACCATCCCAGAGGACTTGCCCGAAGCCAGTGAATCCCCCGAATACGTCTGGAAACTTTATACCGATGGAGCATCAAACGATCGGTGTTCAGGCGCTGGTATTGTGCTCGAAACTCCCGAGGGTCGATCCATATGTTATGCCTTAAAGTTCGATTTCCATGCGACTAATAATGAAGCTGAAAATGAAGCCCTCCTAGTTGGCTTGAAACTTGCTAGAGATTTGAGAATTATCGCAGTGAAAATTTATTGTGATTCACAATTAGTTGTGTGTCAGGTACGAGGAGAGTATCAAGCAAGAGATCGAAGGTTGGCTGCTTACTTAGCTCGAGTTAAGGAAGTACTAGACCATTTCGATTACTACACCATCTACAGTATACCTCGAGAACGCAACCAAAAGGCCAATTCGTTGGCGAAGCTAGCCAGCATAGGCAAAGCTCAACAAATGGGACTCGTTCCCGTAGAAACGCTATCTTCCCCAAGTATCGACCGGTCGAAAATAAACTGGGTATGCAAAACCATCCCCGAACAGGATTCATGGATAACTCCACTCAGAAATTACATTGAGCACGGAACCCTGCCGGAGCGCAGGAGTGAAAAAAGACAGGTCCTTCGAAAGGCCTCAAGATTTACCATCTAGAATGGACTCATGTACAGAAGGTGTACTCAGTTCCCCTACTCTGATGTATCGCTCACGATGAAATTAAACAAGTGTTACGCGATATGCATGAGGGAGAATGTGGCGATCACACCGGGGGGCAAGCACTCGCCAAGAAAATACTTCGCTATGGATATTACCGGCCTACCGTGAATCGCGATGCGTTGGACTATGCAAAGAAATGTGACAGATGCCAGAAATATGCCCGAATCCCTATGGCTCCTCCTACTGAGATAACGCAAATGGTCAGCCCATGGCCGTTCGTAATGTGGGGCATCGACATCATCGGTGCTCTACCTCTGGCAAAAGGTGGTGCGAAGTACGCCATCGTTGCAGTTGATTACTTTACAAAGTGGGCTAAAGCCGAAGCTCTCGCTACCATTACAACGAAGAAAGTAATCAACTTTGTGTTTCGTAACATCATCTGTCGATTCGGTCTCCCACACACCATTATTACGGACAACGGAACCCAATTCAACAGTGCTGAATTCAAAGATTTCTGCAAACGATTTCACATCCAAAAGAAATTCTCCACAGTTGCACACCCTCAAGCAAACGGACAGGTCGAAGCAGTTAATAAGGTCATAAAGTCCATCCTGAAGAAACGACTAGAAAGGGTCGGGGGCAAGTGGGTCGATGAACTTCCTATGGCTCTATAGGCTTACCGAATAACCCACAAGACCGCAACTGGCCACACTCCGTTCTCTCTTTCTTTTGGTTCAGAGGCCGTTATTCCAGTCGAGCTAGAAGTACCTTCTCATCGTGTGACATACTATGATCCGAAGACAAATGCTATATTACTTACTGAATCTCTTGATCTACTTGATGAGAAGCGTGAAGAGGCTGATTTGAGGGCAACTGCGCATCGAAGTCGAGTCGCCCGATTGTACAATGCCAAGGTCCGTCCGCGAACCTTCAAACTAGGCGATCTCGTCTTAAAAAGAATCTATCCGGTTCCTTCACATATGAAGCCGACATGGGAAGGACCGTATGTTATTGAACGAAGGCTCGGAGATGGCACATTCAAGTTATCGACCGTCGACCATCTTACCCTGCCAAGAGCTTGGAATAGTGAGAGCCTTCGCCGCTATTACACCTGACAGGCTATCTTTATCCATTTAGTTTACTTTCCTTTTCTGCAATTTGTTTATGCATTTCGAAATTAGAACTTATAATAAGGCAACTGACTTTGCCATACTTTCTTATTTCAGCAATAAAATGCAACCTCTTCGAGCCAGAGCTGTGATTTACTTGAAATACTTCATATGACCATCACTATGCACGGAGAGCTAAGTCTCATCATACGGTGGGATTTATTCAAATAGAGAGTGGCTGCGATGCAACCAATCACTCCCTAGGTGAAACCCGAGCTCGGGGGCAAGCCATCACATCAAAGTCAAAAAAGGAATTGGTACACGACAATCCTTCATCAACTCCGAACTCCCAGAGCGCGAGTCAGAGTATAAAAATTCAACTCCGTACTCCTAGAGTGCGAAGCGGAGTATAAACATTCAACTTCGAACTCCCAAAGCGCGAGTCGGAGTATAAACATTCAACTTCGAACTCCCAAAGCGCGAGTCGGAGTATAAACATTCAACTCCGGACTCCCAAAGTGCGAGTCAGAGTATAAACATCCAACTCCGTATTCCCAGAGTGTGAAGCGGAGTATAAGCATTCAACTCCGGACTCCCAAAGCGTGAGTCGGAGTATAAACATCCAACTCCGTATTCCCAGAGTGCGAAGCGGAGTATAAGCATTCAACTCCAAACTCCCAAAGTGCGAGTCGGAGTATAAACATTCAACTCCGAACTCCCAAAGCACGAGTCGGAGTATAAACATTCAACTCCGTATTCCCAAAGTGCGAAGCGGAGTATAAACATTCAACTCCGAACTCCCAAAGCGCGAGTCGGAGTATAAACATTCAACTCCGAACTCCCAAAGCGCGAGTCAGAGTATAAACATTCAACTCCAAACTCCCGGAGCGCGAGTCGGAGTATAAACATCAACTCCGTATTCCCAGAGTGTGAAGCGGAGTATAAACATTCAACTCCGAACTCCCAGAGCGCGAGTTGGAGTATAAACATTCAACTTTGTATTCCCAGAGTGCGAAGCAGAGTATAAACATTCAACTCTGTATACCCAGAGTGCGAGCTGGAGTATAAACATCGGTTCCGAATTTCCAGAGTACAAGTCGGAGCATAGAGGTCAACTCCGGATTCCCAGAATGCAGAACGGAGCCTAAGCACCAACTTCAAGTTCCCGAAGCATGGATCGAAATATAATTATCAACTCCAAACTCCCGGAGCGCGAGTCGGAGTACAAAAACCAATTCCAAGTCCCTAGACAGCGGGCATATGATTGAAACTCAAGCCAGCGTGACCAACTGCCAGTAAACAAATGAGGATCCCCGGAGTGCGGATATGATCATCAACGATCGGACAAACGTGGATAAACGCTCAACCCCCGTTTGCCTTAAACACCCGTCCAATGGCACTAGACTCGGCATGCTAGGAGAAAAGGGTAATCGCTGACTGATGTTTTACAACATGCTACCAAGACTGGGGGGCAAGACTTGAGGATCAACCATTGACTGAAGCAATACGACGTCAAAATTCAACTCGTTTCCCGGTCGCAAACCATGTCCACAATGCCCGAACTTGGCAAACAGAAACAAACTTCATTCGGAAACTGAAACTTCACAAGTGCGGCTCAGACACTGAAACACTTAGACAAATACACAATGACAAAAGAGAAGTCAAAAAAGAAAAGTTTCATTTCTATCGATTATAGAAGAAGTTCGTATACAAGTTTCCAAAAAATTCCTATTAGCAGGGGCCGAACCCGCATCTGTACACGGCTAACAAAATGCAAATCAAAATACACTGGGAGAGCATGCCTAATCTTTCTTTATCCTTAGCTTCCTCCTCGATGTGGACCCACTGGAGCCATCGCCAGTCTTCCTCTTCGAGCCTTTGCTTCTCGGCGGTTGGTCTTCAGACGAGGGCATTATGTCGACGTCCTCCTCCGAACTCATGTGGATAAGAATGCTCCCTACGGGCGGAGTCGGAGGAATGAGATCAATTACAGAAGGTGGAATGGGCAGGCTAGTGAGAAAGAAAGAACCACCAGGAGACATCATTCCGAGCGGGGCAGGTCCCGATGCTGCCATCCCACCTCCAAAGCCGCCGCCATAACCCGCTGCTGCCAGTTCAACATCAATCAGAGCAAACATCTCCTCTTTGGTTACTGCTTGAGCCCTGCTAGGGGCATCAGCAGTCGGCATTAAAGAGCTTGCAGCAGGATCAGTTCCGCTCAAAACAGGTGGCAAGTCAGCAGGGGGATCACCGTGACAGCGAAAGAGTTCATCCATCAGTTGCTCGTCAAACGCCATTGTACTCCCCTGCATATCATCAATCGGGGCAGCAGTGCTCACAGTGGTTGCTTCGGTCACGATAGCCTCCTGCGTCTGATATAATTCTTGAGTAGCAGGAGGCATGTGCGGTGCAACGTCAATCACTAGACAAAGAATAAAAGAATTGTTAGAACTTAAACTCGATCAAAGACTTCGACTCATGATAGACATGTGGAATGTTAGGAGTACCTTCCTCAGTTTGGCTTATAAGCGACGGGGCGGCTTCAGTCGCTTGCGCTGTAGTCGGAGGCATCTGCGGCTGATCCGGATTATAGGCATGAACAGCTTAAGGATCAACCGCAGGCAAAGATTCAGGCTTGGTTGACACCAGAAGATCAAGACTTGCATCATGATGTCCAACCCCGGAGCCTTCTCCTACCTCCAGGTGCTGGGTGCCGAGCCTCACCTTCTCATAAGAGATCATTGAATCATGGAGAACTTTCTTTTCGTCATCAGTTAACAGATTATTCTCGAGCTCGAATTCATCCACAGACTCACCCGGGTGCGCCTCTTTCTCTTCTTCAACCAGTCGGCCCCAAGCACTGTGGAGATGCGTCGAATAATCATCGAGCCAGGCCAGACCCCTGTGCCTTAGCACGTTAGCATTATAAACAATGAGGAGTTCTTCAATGTCGGCCTCTAGCCTGGACTCAGCCAACTTCACCCTTTCCTCGACCTCAGTGTCCACCTTTTGGACTTTAGCCACCGCCGCATCCCGTTCACCCCTAAGTAAAACAGCTTGTTCGCACGCCTCCTGGGCTGCGTTGTGCGCATCGTCCTTTTCCTTGGCCATATCGGTGAATTTGGCCTTAAGTTCGTTCAGTTCCTTGACTGCCGCATCCCGCTCGGCGGTAATCGTAGTATTCTGGTGGCCCATCTCCTCCACCAAGGCGACATGCGTCTGCCTCAACCTCTCTATGGCCACCTTTGCTTCGTTAGCTTTCTTAATGGCCTCGATCTTAGATTTCCGAGAAGACTCGGACTCGGCAGAGAGTACCTGAATAATCTGATCCCTTTTTGCGAGCTCGGTCTCTATCTTCTTGATCTCTTTGGCCTCGCTCGAAGGCCACTTTGGAAGCTTTTTTAGCAGCTTTTGCCCACTCCCGGTATTGGGTGTAGATATCGTGGACATAATCATGCATCGTGCCTTCTACCCCTGATGGAATTCTCTTCAAGTGGGGAGGGAAGACATAACTGTCGAAGCAAATATTTGGAAAATCCTTCTTCATTTGAGCCAACTTAAGGGCCCCTTCTCTAGTGGGGTCAACGGGGACCTACTCTGTAACCATGGAAGATGTAGTCTCGACTCTCTGAAGATGAGTCTCAGATCTGGAAGTGTGAGAAGAAGGCCTGAGACGAGAAGGCTCTGACGGCTGTGGAACATGAGCAGGAGGTGGAGATGGAAGCCTAGGAGGAGGAGAGCGTGATCTAGACCGGTGCCTATATTCTCTATCCCTATCACGCCCATACCTATCCTGACTAGAGTACTCGCGATCACGATCTCTATCAGAGTGCCTCCTGCGGGAATCGTAATAAGAAGAAGTCTTTTGGGCCGAGCGAAGACTCCCTAGCATTGATCCTCTTCCAGACATAGTACCTGAAAATGAGAAGCGAAGAAAGAGTTAGCAACTTCCTAAGTCGGATGAAGTACAGTTGTGAATCATGTATTGTGTATGAATGTGCAATCCCCCGACCAACCGGAAATGTCGACCGCACTCGTAACAAGCGACCCGCTCAGTTCATGAACACTATCGAGCTCCTCCATCCCAGCGTCGTGTTGAGACAACACAAAGTCCGGAATCGGAACATCGGCAAGTCCCTCAAAAAGATTCCCAACCGGTGGGGGAGAAGCCTCCGCAATTCTAATCCCCGGGACGGGCAAAGACATGACCATGGATTTAAACCTCCCGGATTTAGAGAGCTTGTGAGCAGCAGCCTTGCCTTGTCTTTTTCCTCTGGAATCCTGAACATCGGAAGGAGGCCCGACCGAGAGCTCAGTATCGGTGGGCGTTCTTTCTGGATCAACTTCTTCGGTGATCACGACTGCGGGCGCTTGGCGCTTCACGCGTTTCTTCGGGGCCACTCTATGTATCACTTCCAGATGTATGCTCTGTCTTCGTTCTATCAGCCCGACAGCCCTCAAATTCCTGTCGGTCAAGACTAAGTCTATGTGCCTCTCGTCGCCCGGAAACGCTTGAAGAATCCGAACAAGCTCTTTGAAGTACGCGCCATCAGGATGAGAGATTGCGACTATAGAAAAGGAAAAGTGTGTCAGTTTCGAAGTCAGTTACTAATCTCAATGATTCAAGAGAGAAATGGCAACACTTACGTCTATCCATCCACCGCCCAGCAAATCCAAGGGGGCACCGAACGTAGAACCATTCGGTTTTATAATAACTTAGCCTTCCCCAAGAGCCCAGTACAATGTGGCAGCTTCTGATCGCCTCCAGGAAGGTAAAAGAAGGGTTGTCTCCACGGCTTTTGACGTTGAATAAATATCTGATTTCGATCGGCTTTGGCGGTCGAAAGAGAATCTCCATAAACAGAACAAAGGTACTATTTAACAAGGCATATCCGTTGGGATGTAGCTGAGATGGAGCTATGCCGAGAAACGACAGCATCTCCCTTATATATTCATTGAAGGGAGGAAGTGTCCCCGCCGTACAAGCGTGACGGTTGAAAGTGTTAAACCCCTCCGGGGGAGTGTGCGGCCTATCAGCTTGCCCAGGAAGTAGCACATCGTCAAGCGACAAACCATGCCTTAAGCAAATCCGTCCTAGCATGTCTTCGGAGATACTCGACGGCACATAATCTATTGGATTGAGAATAAACCGAGCACCCGGACGCTCGTCCAGAGCTGGCTCTATAACTTCGGCTTCAATAACCGGTATCTCTATGGTTGGAGGAATGGAACTTAGAATTTCCGGCTGCTGAGAACTTGAAGGGTCCATGACTGGCTAGCTTATAAAAAATCATTGTTAAACTGACAAATAACACTCGTGCATCCCCCAGTGTAAAGTGTGTGAGCGTGTTGTGCAGTGTAGTACTGTATATTATTTGGGAAGATTAACCGGATTAAGGAAAACATGTAAACGACGAGACTTCGAAATTCAATCGAAAGGACCGTCATTGCTGACCGTCACAACCACGCCATCCAGTTATTAGCTATCAGACCAAGTTAAAATGAGTTATTATTTTAAGCTCCAGTTTCATCGACGAACTTCAATAGGCAATCAGGTGGGCGGTGAAACAATTAAGTCCAGTTAAGCAAATCTGAAGCTCGTCGGAGTTAAGTGGTCAAAGGCACTAGAATTTTCGGTATCGTTGGAATTAAACCAATGGTCAAGCGTCAAAAGTTCGAGTTCAAGGCAATTAAACAAGTTCAACTTCGAGTCATTCACTAAGGCTCGAGTTTGAATCGATCGTTCGGGAGTGTGCTGTTCGACTCGATCCAAGACCACGCGCTTCGACTCGATCCAAGACCATGTCCTTGAATTCGGTCAGAAGCCACGTGCTTCGACTCGCTTCAAGTCCCTACTTCGACTCGATCCAAGACCACATGCTTCGACTCGATCCAAGACCATGTCCTTCGACTCGGTCCGAAGCCACGTGCTTCGACTCGCTTCGAAGTCCCTACTTCGACTCGATCCCAAACCACATGCTTCGACTTGATCCAAAGCCTCCGCTTCGACTCGATCAAGAACTACGCAGTTCGACTCGATCTCCAGGCACTCCGCTTCGAACCATTCCAAGGCCTCTATTTCGACTCGATCAAAAGATATATTTTTCGACTCAATTCGAGGCCATCACTTCGAGTCCATCAGGCGTAACCCCTTCGTATCGATCCCTGAATTCAGAGCGCTCGATTGAAAGCGAAGCTCCATCATCGATCGATACGAAGACCTTCGCCTCATCATCTCAAAACCCGAGCTTTGATTGATTTGATAAGAAAACTCGAGCTTCGTCATTTACGTGATGGTTTCGTTCAATGGATTACCTAAGGTTTGTCAGTTAGTTCAAATGGTTGAAGATAGGAATCGATTCGTAGGCAAAGTTTCTTCTTTTGAGAAGCTCTGGAGTGACACGAAAGCAAGACAGATAAAAATGAAAGGTAAAAAGTGAAAAAATGCCTAAGTACGATGTATTTATATGGACTCGAAAGCAAGGGAAATAGACGATTCGAATCCCAGTGGAGTCCAACACGTGCTTCGACTCCCTCTTCAGTGCGTTGACGCGGAGCTCCACTTCGTATCGCTTGTTCTCGACTCCCTCTCCGTTGCAGCAAAACGAGCAGTTCGAATCCATCAAGGAAGAGCATTTCGACTCGCTCAGTTTACAGCCATCAGGGAAGGCCATTTCGACTCGCTCGACCAATGCTTTCTTCGACTCGCTCGACCAGTGCTTTGCCTCGACTCGCTCGACCAAGTGCTTACTTCGACTCGCTCGATATGCGCACACTTCGACTTGCCCAGTTCACGGCCATCAGGGAAATTCATTTCGACTCGCCCCGTTTCGACTCGCTCAGTTCACATTCATCATCGAGTCGAACGAGCACTTCGTATCCATCGAACCATGGCTTCCAGAGGCCAACTCCATCAACTCGACATGTCTGCTTCGCGTCCATAAATCCAATGAAAATTATCTTTGATGTTTCAATCCTTCACATCGATTCAGGAGAGGATCGATATGGAATTCAAAAAACAATAAACTGACAACGACTTGAGAACGTACAAACGTCAGCGGGAGTCAGATTAACATATATGCATGAATGTCGGACTAATATTCAATATTCCAGATTTTCAGAAATCAGAAATTCATCTAATAACGATTACAACGGCAAATGGTTAACCACTAGCATACAGCAATCAGTTGCAACAATACATGGTACAGCAGTCAACAGTTTGCATTATCAAGAAGAACGATTAAAGATAACAGCTTTCATCGACGAGACAATAACTATTCAGAGTAGAGATGGCAGTATTTCAAAGCACGTCATGTTCCCACAAGACGTACTTTGGGGGGCAAATGTTATCCCTCCTTTTGGCAAGGCCGTAACACCAAGGAATTGACTAATAACCAATGACGGCCCATCCTAGAAATCAGTTATACAAGGGCTCACTACGGATATCGGCGAATTTTGTCCGAGTCCGGATCGGGCCAAAATTTATAGGACATGACAAGCTAAGCCATGGGAGCCAACTTTCAAAATCTCAAGTCAATCCGAGTTCGTATACTCAAGTTATGAAGGATGCAAAATTGGATGAAAATCAGATACCGTTCGACTCGCTCCTTCGACTCGCTCCGGTTCCCTCAGATACCAACTTCGACTCATTCCTGTTCAACTCGCTTCACTGCCATCTGAAGTACCTATTTCGACTCGCTTCGCTCAGCTACCTTCTTCGACTCGCTCACTTCAAACCACTGGTCAACTACATAAACTTCGACTCACTCCTCTCAAACAGCTATTCGACTCCATCGAATTCAGCTACGGTTGGCAAAGTCACTACACACTTCGACTCGATCAACCATTGTACGCTTCGACTCGCTCAAATCAGTGTGCGCTTCGACTCGATCAAAGCAGCGTCAGAGGTGGAGCGATCCAGGAAATGCCACGTCATCGAGTCGAAGGGAAGCAATTCGAAACAGGAGCGAGTCGAAGGAAACAGCCTACCGAAAACTCCATTTCGTATCGATCATATCTCCCAATCTACAAGTCCAAATGTTATGAAATTATCACAGAAGACTACGTGCATGATAAAGAATGTCCACGCAAAATTTCGACTCCATTAGACGAAAACTTGAGCGAGTTGAAATCTATTCGTGTCGATCATGGATCGGACCGAAACTTCACGGGCTTGGGCGTGCGGGCCTGGTCACGTGCCAGAGAGGGTCTCCTGAGATCTGAGCGAAATATCAGCCTCCTACACCTATAAATAGACCCCCAAATCTAACAAAAAGGGGGTTCTTCTTCCTCTTTGAGATCTCCAACGCCCGGACTCCGCCAGATCCGGATTTGAACTCAATTGCTGCTGCCACAAACGAAATTCATTACTGCAAATCACAATTGACTGTTGTAATTCATTGAATTCACTTGTAAACAAAAAAGAAAATCAATAAAGTAAACTACTTCATAGTGGACGTAGGCTATACGCCGAACCACTCTAAATTCTTGTGTCTCCTTGCACTTTAATTATTCTCATTTCTGAAATTTGGAGTTTTTGTTAGATAATTCCTCTTTTTTCATTTAATTTCTTCACTTTATCTCTTCAAAGACTTCCGAAGAGTGTTATGCCCAATTTTTGTACAAATAGCATCCTTCTTCCTCATATCATGCAGCATATATCTATTACCTTCCTCGTCATTTTCAAGCTACTAAAACACAAATTAAATACAAATGGTAGATTGGTGGTTGCTGCTTTAAGTCTGGTAGCTCGTCTTGGAAGTTCGAATACCGATTCAAGAAGATCGTTGATTCAACGCTTCAACGTGTTACAACTAAGCTTTAGTCAAGGTAAATATTTCATTTGCATTTACATTTGCATTTATATATGATTGTTCACCGTGTCATATATGTGATTTAGATAGTATATAAATTATCACGAATCCATAATGTTTATACTGTCTACATCGGATGAATATACATATATATATATATGTATATATTTAAAAAAATATATATTATATATAAGCAAATATCTCACGGCTACAATATTAAAAAAAATTGAATTTAATAATACTTTAAAACAAAATTTGATTTTAAAATACATGTAACATTCCCCTATTTGGAGGCCCAAAACTAATGGCTACGGATGCTGCAGTCATCTATAATAATTTATCCTCGGCGACCAAACACGACGATATTAGATACATTGATACACAGAAACACAAGAATATGGAAAAAAATTAAACAATAAAACAAATTCCACATTCCATTTCAAAATATTCCAAATTGATTACATAATCCCAATTCGCAGACCATGTTCAGATAATATATAATTATTACAAAATACGCCAAGAGCGACATATGAAGATGTGCCCTTGGTAGATCAGAGTATATAGATAGGCAAGAAAATAATTTGCCTTTACAAACAAACACACAGCGGAAATAAAAGAACTCTAATAACAATATTGCCTCCTGCACGTCCTCGGAAGCATTCATTTAAAGGAACACCTGGAAACCTTAACTCTCAACCTACTCAAAATCAATTGAGTACCCGAGAGTTCAAGAGGAAAACAAAAACTTCGAGTCAGACATAAAGCCTGGTATGAATAATAATTCACCATCTCAAACCATTTAGATATCTAGTGAGACCACGTCGTTTAACGGAACCGGATTTTCCCTCACCAGTATCCTAAAACATTTATAAAACCATATATTGTGCTCCTGCATCCACAATCGTTAAAAACATAGTATTTCAAAATATTATGATGATATGCAAAATAAGTAAATCAAATCTAGATTACCCATCCCCATTCATTCTGACTATCTGTCTCAATTATAGTTTCTAGGATTACTAATAACCTGTTAAAATGTTAAGGACTATCTGTCCAATCACTTAGTTTTCATGGGATCACTAAGAACCTATTGGTAACTCCAGTATCTTATTTCTTATCCTATTTTTCATGGGCTAACTAGGAACTTATTGGCTGATTACCAATATATTAATCCGGATATAGTTTTCATGGGCTAACTACAAACCTACTGGCCCCTGCTAGTATCAAATCATACTTTTCATGGGCTGACTATGAACCTATTGGCCCCTGCCAATATCATACAATTTTTATTGGCTTACTGCAAACCTATTGGCCCTGCCAATATATTTACTTAAAATTTTAACATCTGTTAAGTTATATTCACTACTGGGTCAACCTAACTGGTTATTTTTCCCTTTTCCCAAAATACAGTTATGGGCTAATAACAAAATGAATAACATTTCAAAATCTTTATTTATACCTTGGTTATTACTTTAAATTAAGATGGGGTTTATGTTTTGAAACCAAAAACTTCTCTTTTGAAACCTCTAGATAGCCTCCTTTCGAAAGCTAAGATCTCTTTTCAAAACATTGAATACATACCTTTCAAAGCCTGTAATAAACATTCTCTTTCGAAACCTATTATGCCTTTCGATGGTACCAAATCATCTTTTAAAAATATAGAGCTTCGAAACAAATGAAAGTACCCCTTTCGAAAGCATTGGGTTTACTCTTTGAAAATCATTTGGGTCAAAAATGGTTATATACGAAAGTATCTCTTTCGAAACCAACAAGAATTAGTTTTGGGCAAAAGTTGATGGTGTCAGAACCATCTTAGTCGAAAGCAAAACCTTTCAAACAAAAACTTTGAAGGACAGAGTCGAAACCCCTTTCGACTCCATCTCCTTCGAAACCCTTAACTCCTTCGAAAGCATTCAGGCAAAAGATTTTGTTTCAGGTAAAATAAGGGTAACCTTCCGAAAGCATTACTGGTCAATATAGTCGAAAGGTAGAGTAGTGGCTAGGTTTTGACTAGGCCGGAACCTACTCTTTCGAAAGCAATTATTTAAAGAAAAAGGTACCCCTTTGAAATCAAATGCTTTAACAAAACATGACAACCTCCTTTGAAAGCTAAGTAAAAATCTTTTCAAAAGCTTATGTCTCAACTATGTTGAAAGCTTTAGGTAAAACTAGGCAAGAATTTTAACTTATGAAAACAAGGCAGGGTTACGACTCCATCGGAAGCTACCCTTTCGAAACCTTAGCTTCTGCCTTCCTACCAAACCACTGCATACCATCTAAGTGATATCTTGTGTATTAGTTCCGGCTATGATGGTTTCGACTATGTTGGTTTCGGTTAAGATGAGATAGAATCAAAGGAGTCGAAAGGCCCTTACTAATAAAGGCGGAACACCTTTTTTTGGTTTAAAGGCTGAATTATAGCAACTTTAAGTAATTTCTTTTTAACAACTTGCCTATTTGTAAAACACCGATTGGCTGCCATAAAACTTTTCAAAAACTTTACTTTTATAACTGCCACATTAATACCAGATTAAAACCATTAAATAATGCAACGTTTTAGCCCTTCCATATACTAAAACCGATTATTTCAGAAAAGTCCTTTTCAAATAATTTATTTTCCTTAGCAAATCAATTAGGAAAAATCCTCAAAAATCACAGAAAATTGATTTCAGCATGTAATCAAGCATATAAAAATTTTAGATCCAATTTCTTCTTGAAATTCTCGAAATAAATTTTAAACCCAATTATATCATATCTTTCATCAATAATTCATAATAAAATTTCCATAGCTTGGAAAATTCTAAAAATTAAAACTCATCTCCAAATTCATGTTTTACTTAACATAAAAAATTTCTATGGAGTTTCAAGATCAATATCTCACGGTTTTACTCTTAAAACCATACGAATTTGTGCATTTAAATAATTGTTTAAATCAAATAATCCATAACTTTTAGCTTATCATCATCGAATATATCATGGAAACAAAAATATATATTCAAATCTAAAATCACATGATTATAAAACCAAAAAGAGATGGTAAGAATTATTATTCACCTTAAACTTGATAAGGAATTTGAGATTTGTTGTTGACTAATCCCCTCTAGCTTTTCCTTAGCTTTAGATTAAAATTCCTCTTTTCCTTCCTTGCTAATGGCCCGCTTTTGCTTAGGGTTTAGAATTTGCATTTGTGAAAGTGGAAATAAAACGTGAAACGTGAATTGACAATCACTAAAGGATATAGCCATGTAAAATAAATGGCTATTTACTAATATGCCCATGTGTAGTTTAATTAACCAATAAATCAATTTTTATCCCATTTATCTTATTAATAAGCACGACCCTATTATGTAATTTAATCAAATATCAATCTCCTTATCATCATTATTCTATTTAATTTATTTAATTAAATCTTCTGAATAATATTATCAAAAATTTGGGATGTTACAATACAAACATAATTATATAATATATGTAAATATATATTCCGTTATTTTATATACGTTGTCATTTTTACAAAAAAAATTATGTATAAATACACACACACATATACACATTTAAATCCATACATAATATATGTATGTATCTATGTATGTAAATTTATTTTAACATCATACCTAATTCTATATAAAATAAATTAACATATAAATTATAAAATATAGTTATAAATATTTAATAAAATTATGCAAGTGCTTAGAATAGTTTTCGTAAAAGAAAATTAAATTTTTTATTCAGATTTCTATACAGAAATCTTTAATTAAAAAAACCATTTTAAACCCGTAAGCTTTAAATAATAATAAAAATTTATTTTGATTAATATTATTAAAGCTGAATATATATTGATATATTTTATTATTTACTCACTTAATCACATTAAAATATATATGTATATAGTTAGTGTGTGTGCGCGCGCGTTTACGCCAAAAGTTGGCACAAACATTCAAAGATTAATAACAAAAAATAAAATGAAGAAAATGAATTGAAAACGAGATAAACAAGAACACGAAGTAATTACAGTAGTTCGGCTTATGAAAGCACTACGTCCACTTAAACTTTGTTGAAGTTTCTACTGATTTTTTATAAGGTTTGATTCTTATGGATCGATGATGGTCCATGAAATTACAGAGAAAATGCAGAAACTCGTTAATAAGCCAAAACACTCCCACAAAAAATGCCCTTCCTCTATTTATAAATGCAGGTCAATGGAATTCTCTCATCCATGTTATTGCCCACATTTCCCACGTCCTGAAAGAGCTGTTATTCGAGGATCGTGGCTAGCTCACCAATAATCAGGGAAGGGTACTGATCCATGAGTATGTTCTGTGGATCTTGGTTTCCATTTTGTGGATGTTTGGTCGATTTGCATCTTCATCCTCGACGTTTTAGTTGCATTGCCACGATCATGAACTTGGGTGAATCCCTTTATTCAAAGGTTAGGTAGAAGTACTTGATATATTCATCAATCATTTGGATCGAGAATATTAGGCGAACCATTCCACACGGCATATATACTTTGACAATCACTTCAACACTATGTAACATGAGCTATGTGATGATCCTGGGAAAAATTTAGGGATCGGTACTGATCCAGCACATTTACTTGATTCCTACGCTTTGAACCTTGACTTATAATTGGGTCTTGCGCGAACTATACCTAAAATTTCATGCTATCTTTGGACTTCATGTAACATCCCCTATCTAGAGGCCCAAAGCTAAGCGCTACAGATGCTACAGTCATCTATAGTATTAACTTTCGGCGACTAAATACAGTTATGTTAATGGTATCCATAATATCAGAAACACTTGAATATGAAACCAAATCACAGATTTCAAAAAAACATTTTTCATTACATTTCAAAGCACATGATTCATATTCAGGTTACACAATCTCATAACGTTTCCCAGGTAAAGATCAAATATAATTATTACAAAAATACACCAAGAGCGACATATGATGGCACCCAAGAGTATATATTGTCATAACTGACTTAATACACATAGTGGAAATAAAACAACAAAAAGAACTGCAACTCCTAAATAGTTATCCGTCAGCCTCCTGCCCGTCTTTGGTAGCTTTATTCGTCATCCTACTAAAACCTGTAAACCTTAACCCACAGCCTACTCAAATCAAATTTTAAGCACCCAAGAGTTTAAGGGGGAAAACATAAACTTCAAGTCAGACATAAAGCCTGGTGTGAATAATACTATACATCTCGGTTATTTAATGTTAAATGAGACCACACCGCTTAGTGGAACGGGTTTCTCCTCACTAACATACTTTTAAAACATATCTTTTGCAAATCTTTTCCTACAACCAAAACTGGTTAAAAACTGTAAAGCATCATTATCTAAACATACATATCGGGTAATAAATGAACTATTTGTTCGAACACTATAGTTTTGTTTGGCTAACTACTAGCCTTTGGCTGACTCGGGCCTACTAGGTAATATAATCAAAATAATCTAACTCCTGTTAGACACTCCTCTTCTGGATGGTCTGTCTTTAACTATTTGTTAAATTCTTCTCTTCTAGACGGTCTATCCCTAACTTAACTTCTCACCAGATCCTAATGGTTTTGCGGGCTCCCAATAACCTATATGTATACAAATATATATTCCCTTCTGTGTGTAATCGTAATTTTAGTCTTACCTGTGACAAAGCCCTACACACTGGAATTTTGGACTAAATTAGCTGGGGCTAGTAGCTAATGTAAAGGGCGCGACCCTATACCTGTCCCATCTGGTATTCTAATATCTGAGTCATTTTACTTAGGGCAACCTTCCCTTAAATTTTCCTTGAAACTTTTTCAAATTGATTTAAAAACTTTAAATCAAACTTAAACATATATATACTCTATGCTTTACTCAAAACATCTAGCCATGTTATATATACTCAAATCTTTGTTGATGAAAACAATTAAACCTTCGAAAGTACCCATTTCGAATCCATTTAAAGTATCCCTTTCGAAACCAAGTAAACCCTTCTTTATAACCTAGGCCAAAAGGCCAAAACACTCCTTTCGAAAGCATTCAAACAAATCTTTCAAAACCTTGAAAACCTTCCCTTCGAAAGCCTAAAAACCTTAGACATCTTTCTCTTAAACACTTTAAAACTGCCTTTCGAAAATATTCGAAAACCTTTCCTTTTAGACCTTTCGAAACCATTGGAAGCCTTCCTTCAAAACCTTTCGAAACCCTTGGGGAACCACCCCTTCGAAACCATTCTTTAATACCTTTCGAAAGTGTCAAAACCTTTATAAACAATAACCTTTCGAAAGCCTTTGGGTTCAATATAAATCATGTGGAAAACACCTTTTGAAACCATTTAAATCATCTCTTTCGAAACCATTTAAATCATCTCTTTCGAAACCATTTGGGTTATACTTCAACAGAGCAAAAGGGTCATTAAAACCGTTTAAGTCGAAAGCATTCTTTCAAAAGCTATTTCTAAGTAAAGAAGTGATGGTGTCGAAAACAACCTTTCGAAAGCATTAGAGAAGTGGCCAAGTTTTAAAAGCAAAGTTTGCCTTCCGAAACCATTGACTTCGAAAGGTAAGAAAAGCGGCAGCTAGGGGTTTCGACTCCTTCGAAAGTATTACTTAAAACAAAAGTGTTCAACCCATTCGAAACCATTTCCTTTTAAAGTAATTTGACCCGGTCGAAAGCCAGCCAAGTTGAAAGCTCTTCCTTCAAAAGCAAAGCAGGCGCGTTTTTCATTTAAAATCAAAGGCATGCTTCAACCCTATCGAAACTCAATGTTTCGACCCAGTTACTTCCGCCTTTGTCCAATTTGCTACATACCAAGTGTATTGATACCATGCGCATTGGTTTTGATAATAATGGTGGCGGAACATCTAGGTCGGAACCTCTGTGCCGAAGGAGGTGAAACATGCTAAAAGCACGTGAATTCTGTTTTTAACTTAAAAGAGAAATACTTTTGAACTAACCTGCTATGTTTGTCAAATTCTTATTGGTTGCTAATTTTCTTTCCTAAAAGTGCTTCCAAGATTTCAGAAATAAACAATTAATTTTATTTACAAAATACCCCTTCTCTTTTTATAAATATATAAAACATTTAAGTCCCATACCTTAAATAATTTTATATATCTATTAAAACACTTAGGAAAATTCTATAAAAATTCCAGAAAATCAAATATAATATGTTTTCTAACATATATTAATTTCAGACCCAAAACTTAAATTATTTAACCGTAAATAATTTTAAACCCAAATAAACAATTTACTCACTAGAAAATCAATATAAAATCCACATTAATTCATAAAATTATGAAAATTATAAATCGTCTCTAAAATATCATTTCTGATCTAAATCCAAAATCGCAAGGCATTTGGATGTCATTTAATATGGTTTTCATATCAAAACATATCATAAAATCTATATGAACAAACATAAATCATCAACAAACATATACAAACATTTAACCCTTCAAAATCATGACATAACATTGCAAAACACTTCGGATTCAACTTAAAACCGAAAACATTAAGAAAATGAGATGTAGTTATTATTCACCTTAGCTTTGAGATTAAAGAGTTTGATATTTGAATGGATTTGAATTAATTCTCTTCTTCCTTTAGTCTTTTCTTTCTCTTACTCTTGCTAATGGTGGCCGGCCTCAATTTTAGGTTTTTAGATTATGAAATGAATGTGAGAATACACGGCCAAGGATTTAGGGTATTAAAATGACCTCTTTCCTATTTTTACCCCTCCTATATTTCATTTTAATCCTTCTTTAGTTCATTGGTTACATGGCACGACTACCCCTTATTAATTACAAATCTCAATCCCCTAACCAACACATTATTTTATTTAATTTTGCTAATTAAATTTCCTAAATAATGTTACTAAAAATATGAGGTGTTACAGACTCCCTTCCTGTAACAACCCGGCATTCCGTACCCATTTTCTTATCGTCTCTTGACGATTTAACCTAGGAACGAATAGCTTTTGGCATTTTAATTAAATTGAAATTCAGGGATAAAATTTTGTTATTCGCTATTTGGAATTTTTAAAGCCGTTCTAAATGTCAAACGAGCTTTAGAAAGATTCGTTAAGTGTCGTTTGGGTTTAAACAATAATCTCGGCCCATGATCTTTTGTTTTGAAACCGTGATTTCACTCAACACCCAAACAACCCATCCCCATTCCCCTCTTCGTTCAATCGCGTTTCAAACCCTAACCGAAAACAAAGCACACGAGAGAAATAAAAATGGCGGTCGTGATTGCTCTTCCTTCGATCTCGAAAACTAGGGCATTCACGAAGGAAAATTGAAGACGCCAACTCTTCTTTGATCGATCGCTTCCTCGTCGCTCCCTTCGGCTGCTCAATCTCGTGGACTTCGAAAAATGGTGAGTGGTTAATCCCCTCACATCTAATTCGATATTCATTTATTACGGTAGTTTGATTTTTTTGTCTTGTGCTGGGAATGTTTGATTTCAATTCAAGTCGCCTCTTTTACTTTCCCTGATTTCGTGATGATTTTGGTCACTGTCTTGCTCCATTTGTAATTCCTGCATCGATTGTTTTAAAAGTAGGATGGCCATCGTTCGAGTTATGGGTTGTTTTCTTTGAGCTTGGGCTCGGCATTGTTTTGATTTGAAACTGCATTTCCCTGAGTTTATACGATTTCGTTTCGACTGTGACTTCTCTGTAGTTTTGTTTCTGGGGTAGCTCTGTAGTGTCACGGCTATTCATTTGCTGTCTGTACAATTGCATCATTTCAGTGCTTCATCACTCGAGTCTTTAAGTTGCAGTTGCCTTTGTTATTGTCCGACTTGTGCTACTTCTGTTTATTTTGGCTACTCGTTCATAGCACTGAGCTTTTTACCAGTGCTTGGCCATTGGTTGTTATGTGCATTCTGGTCTGGAATTCTTGGCTACATATTTGTTTCTTTGAAGTGTTTACTGACTTGAGAAAGGCCTTTAACATGTCCTGTTTCATTATGCTACTGGTTTGAAGTCTTTTGTTAATCCATGTCTGAACATTATACATATATATTTGCATTTAGAGTTGATCCTGGTTTGAGCACTTCATTGAGTTGTAGCCTTGAGTTCTGTAGCATTCAGGTGGTATTTGCCTTTGTACTTGGATGATTTGCATTTACTCTTCTTTTGACCTGAACCTGTTAGTCGAGTCTGCATATGCTTTCATGATGCAGTATCTTCATATTACACTATACAGTCTTGACTATGAACTACCTGTGTAGTTGCTGTCCACATTTATGCCTTGGGTTCATTGCACTGTGCATTTATATCATTTTGGAATTTCTGATGCACTTTTTGATAAGATACTTGTGTACATGTTTACTTATCAACCTGATTTATTCATGGTGTAGTGCGACCTTTGGTATTTGTTCGATATGCAAGTTTGAGTTGCATCCTTCGACTCGTTGACATCACAGGTGAACATTTGTTCTGCTGTGCCTTTGATGTTGGCTTGCATCCTTGATATCTGATGCATTGTGGTATTGCTTCATCTGATTTGATTAAGTTGGTTTTTTGGCATTTTCCTTTGTATTATATCCGGCCATCACTATTGCTTTGGGATTAAAGTGCAGTCTCAGTTTGAAAAAAAAAAACATTATATTTTATTTGTTGCAATGCTTCGAATTGTGCCTTGTTCGAACATGTATACGGCTGCTTTCATTTGCATGCGTGTATACTTGTTGTTGCTGGGCATTTGTAGTTGAATTGAGTTATTACTGCCTTTGTTCTTGTGCACTAGTGTTCTTTGAATCTGGGTAGTTTGTCACCGTTGCACTTGCTTGACCCAGTTTGGTAGTTGCATGCTCGCTGTGCTTCTTTATCTCGTCTTCGCTTCACCGTGCACTGTTGCAGTTGTAATGGCTTCACTGTTATAAGTGCATTGATGGTCTTGTTTTCTGATGTATTTGTACTTGATACCATTCCGGTTGACTTCACTTGAGTCTGGTCACACTTCTGTAGCATCCAGTTTGGTTTCTGGTTTGGCTTCCTTGTCCGGTAGCCTTGGTGGTTTTCACTGCACATTTACCTATGCTTGACCACCTCTCTATCGTGCACTGATTTGAGTATTTGTGCATTAGTCACTGATGTATTTGATTTGCAGTGCTTTGTGCATTCGCTTAGTCTGGTACAATTGCATTTATGGTAGCTGAACTTACTCGAGTTGTAATCATGAGTTTGTTGTGTTGCCATATCTTGATGTCTTGTTTCTGGCCATTCTCGGGTCTGGACTGCATTTGCATTATTTTGGTTCATTCTGTTAGTCGAGTTGCAGTGTCTCATCACTTGAGCCATGTATGTCTGCACTAATATTTATAGTGAGTTGTATTGTCTTAGGTTCGAACTTGCAAGCTTCATGTTGCCTTGACTTTGGCTGTTGCATTGTGTTGAGTCATGACTGCAGTGACTTGACCTTCGCAGTTTCGACGTACGGTAGTGGCGAGGCAGTGCACGCGTGCGTGTACTGCAGCCACACCGAGATTTAATTTAATTTGACGCCATCTGTTTCCGTTTTATTAAGCGTAGTTTGAAATGGTTCATTTTGATTGAATTGGATTTGTTGGCTTTTGGATTCATTGATCTTCTGAGTATTTGATAGACTGTATTGGCGAGGCAGTACACGTTAGCGTGTACTGCAGCCAATTAGCATTGTTATTTTTAAATTGACATTTCAATTGCTTAAACTGCGCTGGATTTCTGTTTTGCGGATTAACGCTGTTTAGTGTTATATCTGCCGTTATCCAATTCTCGTATCGAGAGTTGGATATGCGAAATTATTGTGGCTATCGTCTATTTAAATCACTATTGCCTATATGCACTAATAAACTGGTTTGAATTAGACTGATCCGGGTATTATTTTCTTTTGAATGTAATACTCGGGTCAGACCGAGTATTTACAGGTTGTAGATTTTTAGCTTTGGGTTGCTGCTAGAGCTATGAAGACTTTTTATATCATTTGAGGTGGTCTTCGTCCTTTTGAAGTAGTCAGTGTGTCTGTTTTAAGATGATAATGTATTCATGTATATTAGTCGATAATGTACTTGTATATATAACTTCTTGAGTCGACAATTGTAGTTGTATCATTTGTATTGTGTCAAATGTATTGTAACTGATATCAGTTATCGTATATATGAGACTTTTCGTTCCATCTTTATTCCGCATTTATGTTATCCGTGTTATTTTTATATCTATTGTCCTAAACTATTATAGCCACTGTGTAGTAGCTTTGAGTTTGTATCGGTATGTCGGTATTCCTCTAAAAATGAAATGCAATGTTTTATGATCTGACATATCGGTGCTCGCACAAGGCAATTACATAGATGGTCGCTCCTCAACAGCCTTATTCTCCGTGCTAGTTGACAGCACTACACCGTAGTGTTCTTGGCTAGTGTGGGTATAGAGGTGGGGCGTCACAGCTTGGTATCAGAGCCTGGGGTTTAGGACAATTATAAAACATAACTTAGATGGAGCATGTGTTACAACTATTTGTCGATGTTTTATCTCTCATCTTTACATATGATTATTTTTGACTGTTAGGTATGAATTCCTAACGCTTATTTTTGTGTTTTCCTAATCTGGATTTCCCTTCGACTTCGGTCACTCTGTTTTTGGGAAATTGCTAATTTCTTGATTTTCAAGACTCTGATTTTGTTTGCCGTTGGTTTCTTTGATAATGATGATTGATTCATTTTGTACTCGACTGCGGCTATTAATTGTTGACTTCGACATTGACTTGATTCTTACTTTTGTTGAAGTCATTTATGCATTTCTGCTCGATTTGCTTTGTTTTTCCAGTTGATAATCGATTCTTCTTTTCTAATTAGTTGTTATCACCTTTGTCGATTTTGATAACTTCTATTTCTGGAATTTTTGGGTATTCCTACTTTGATGAATTTGGAATCGAATTCTTTGGATTTTATTCACGTCTTCGAATGTGAAATTTTAGTGAACTGACTTGGTTTCCTAATTTAATCGATTCTTGATCATTTCCCCGATTTGTTGCTATCATTTATTAGCAACTTTGATGACATTTTCTTCGGGATTTTTGTGAACATACTTTCTGATGGATTCAGTATCGATTTCTCTGGATTCCATTCACATCTTCGTATGTGAATTCTTGTGATTGATTGTTTCTACAATCATTTTTGTGATTTGTCACTTTAAAAATATAAAGGTTTTCTATACTAGTAGTAAATATTAAAATCCCTTTTTCCAAACGATTTCAAAACTATTTTACTACAAAGTTCTTTTTCTTGAACCGTTTTCCAATCTATTAGTATATACAAGCCTTTATTTCACTCGTATGAGAAATTGAATTAAACTGCCTAGTAAAACAAGTGGTATGAAACGCTTGCGTTTACTTCGTCGGTTAGCTCTTGGACTTGTTCGATTAAACCCTTTTTGTGACAATTTCCTAGTGAAAATTTACAGCTTGTTCGTAAATATTTAAGTTAAGCAAGTGGTTATGGGACATGAAGCTAAACTCATATATTTACTAGCTTGGTGTGATTGACACTTCCTTATGATCATGACGATCATTTTTGTGATTTAGACTAGCGATTGTGCGATGTCTCTTCGTCCGTGTGTCGGACTTGCCTTCGGGCCATCCGTGTGTTCGGAAAATTAAATGGATAGCTTTCCATCCGTGTGTTCGGAAAATTAAATGGATAGCTTTCCATCCGTGTGTTCGGAAAATTAAATGGATAGCTTTCCATCCGTGTGTTCGGAAAATTAAATGGATAGCTTTCCATCCGTGTGTTCGGAAAATTAAATGGATAGCTTTCCATCCGTGTGTTCGGAAAATTAAATAAATAGCTTCCCATCCGTGTGTTCGGAAAATTAAATAAATAGCTTTCCATCCGTGTGTTCGGAAAATTAAATAAATAGCTTCCCATCCGTGTGTTCGGAAAATTAAATAAATAGCTTTCCATCCGTGTGTTCGGAAAATTAAATAAATAGCTTCCCATCCGTGTGTTCGGAAAATTAAATAAATAGCTTCCCATCCGTGTGTTCGTAAAATTAAATGGATAGCTTCCATGAGATAGTTTCTCGTCCGTGTGTTCGGACTTCCCCCTTCTTTGTGTTTTCTGGATTTCGTGTGTAGATTTCTAGAATTTGTGTTTTCTGGATTTCGTGTGTAGATTTCTAGAATTTGTATTTTCTGGATTTCGTGTGTAGATTTCTAGAATTTGTGTTCTCTGGATTTCTTGTGATAAAATCTGGAATTTATGCTTCACCAATTTTAATGATTTCTATTGATATGTTTATCAATTTTTGTGCATTGGTGAATTCATGTGTTATTGACTTGTTATGAATACAAGTTTAGGGTATGATATCCCTTGCTATCTTTGAGAAGATTCTTGTGACATTTTTGATGAACGAAAATTCATTTGGCATTATATTTTGATGCCAGTTATTTTGATGAGATTTTGACGTGTTAACTTCAGTACTCGTCAATTTTGAAATGGATTTACAAGCGGTTCTCCCGCAACACTGATATTGCTAATTTAATCACGCGTTTTCAAAATTCTTTATTTTTAAAAGTTGTTTCAAAAATATAAATTAAAGTTGTTTTCAAATTTTTACAGCTTACATTTTCAAAAGAACGAGGAAGCGATTTAAACATTTCAGAAAAATCAAGGACTATGACCCCTTTCTTTTACTGATTCGCTTAATTCCGGACTTGTCCGTTTGAGAATGTGAAATGTTAAATTTTTTTAAAACACACAATTCTGCACTTTCAAGAAAACGATAAAGAGATTTAAACGATTTAGCAAAAGTAAGGAGTATGGAACCATACTTTTACTACTTCGGTTAATTCCGGACTCGTTAATTGAATATTTATGTTTCTGATTATCGTTTTTGATAATTAAATATTTTTCGATTTGATAATCGAATATTTGTGATTTCTGATTATCGTTTTTGATAATCAGATATTTGTGAAATTTGATTATCGTTTGAGATAATTAAATATTTTTCGATTTGATAATCGAATATTTGTGATTTCTGATTATCGTTTTTGATAATCAGATATTTGTGAAATTTGATTATCGTTTGAGATAATTAAATATTTTTTCGATTTGATAATCGAATATTTGTGATCTCTGATTATCGTTTTTGATAATCAGATATTTGTGAAATTTGATTATCGTTTGAGATAATTAAATATTTTTCGATTTGATAATCGAATATTTGTGATTTCTGATTATCGTTTTTGATAATCACATATTTGTGAAATTTGATTATCGTTTGAGATAATTAAATATTTTTCGATTTGATTAATCGAATGTTTATGTTTCTGATTATCGTTTTTGATGATTGAATATTCGTGAAATTCGATTATCATTTTTTGATGATTGAATATTTGCGATTTTGAGACTTGAGCTTCGTCTTTTTCTTTGACGATTCAGGTGAGTAATTTGATTTACTCACATTCAATTCATGCAGTACGTGATTTCTGCTCTGATTCCTTTTCTTTCAATTGCCGGAACTCGATTGATTCTTGCTTTTGATAGTCGTCTGATCTTGATTCTTTGATCCCCACGATGTTGATCCTTTTGACTTGAAGCAGTCGAACCTTTTTGATTCTATATCTGATACTTCCATAATTCTAATGCTTCCCTGTTGGCATTTTCTTTGCTTATGCATTCGACATTGTTTTGTTCTTATGGTTGTTACCTCTTTCCCACTTATCCCTTAGGATTGCGAGGACGCAATTTCTTTAAGAAGGGGAGTCTGTAACAACCCGGCATTCCGTACCCATTTTCTTATCGTCTCTTGACGATTTAACCTAGGAACGAATAGCTTTTGGCATTTTAATTAAATTGAAATTCAGGGATAAAATTTTGTTATTCGCTATTTGGAATTTTTAAAGCCGTTCTAAATGTCAAACGAGCTTTAGAAAGATTCGTTAAGTGTCGTTTGGGTTTAAACAATAATCTCGGCCCATGATCTTTTGTTTTGAAACCGTGATTTCACTCAACACCCAAACAACCCATCCCCATTCCCCTCTTCGTTCAATCGCGTTTCAAACCCTAACCGAAAACAAAGCACACGAGAGAAATAAAAATGGCGGTCGTGATTGCTCTTCCTTCGATCTCGAAAACTAGGGCATTCACGAAGGAAAATTGAAGACGCCAACTCTTCTTTGATCGATCGCTTCCTCGTCGCTCCCTTCGGCTGCTCAATCTCATGGACTTCGAAAAATGGTGAGTGGTTAATCCCCTCACATCTAATTCGATATTCATTTATTACGGTAGTTTGATTTTTTTGTCTTGTGCTGGGAATGTTTGATTTCAATTCAAGTCGCCTCTTTTACTTTCCCTGATTTCGTGATGATTTTGGTCACTGTCTTGCTCCATTTGTAATTCCTGCATCGATTGTTTTAAAAGTAGGATGGCCATCGTTCGAGTTATGGGTTGTTTTCTTTGAGCTTGGGCTCGGCATTGTTTTGATTTGAAACTGCATTTCCCTGAGTTTATACGATTTCGTTTCGACTGTGACTTCTCTGTAGTTTTGTTTCTGGGGTAGCTCTGTAGTGTCACGGCTATTCATTTGTTGTCTGTACAATTGCATCATTTCAGTGCTTCATCACTCGAGTCTTTAAGTTGCAGTTGCCTTTGTTATTGTCCGACTTGTGCTACTTCTGTTTATTTTGGCTACTCGTTCATAGCACTGAGCTTTTTACCAGTGCTTGGCCATTGGTTGTTATGTGCATTCTGGTCTGGAATTCTTGGCTACATATTTGTTTCTTTGAAGTGTTTACTGACTTGAGAAAGGCCTTTAACATGTCCTGTTTCATTATGCTACTGGTTTGAAGTCTTTTGTTAATCCATGTCTGAACATTATACATATATATTTGCATTTAGAGTTGATCCTGGTTTGAGCACTTCATTGAGTTGTAGCCTTGAGTTCTGTAGCATTCAGGTGGTATTTGCCTTTGTACTTGGATGATTTGCATTTACTCTTCTTTTGACATGAACCTGTTAGTCGAGTCTGCATATGCTTTCATGATGCAGTATCTTCATATTACACTATACAGTCTTGACTATGAACTACATGTGTAGTTGCTGTCCACATTTATGCCTTGGGTTCATTGCACTGTGCATTTATATCATTTTGGAATTTCTGATGCACTTTTTGATAAGATACTTGTGTACATGTTTACTTATCAACCTGATTTATTCATGGTGTAGTGCGACCTTTGGTATTTGTTCGATATGCAAGTTTGAGTTGCATCCTTCGACTCGTTGACATCACAGGTGCACATTTGTTCTGCTGTGCCTTTGATGTTGGCTTGCATCCTTGATATCTGATGCATTGTGGTATTGCTTCATCTGATTTGATTAAGTTGGTTTTTTGGCATTTTCCTTTGTATTATATCCGGCCATCACTATTGCTTTGGGATTAAAGTGCAGTCTCAGTTTGAAAAAAAAAAAACATTATATTTTATTTGTTGCAATGCTTCGAATTGTGCCTTGTTCGAACATGTATACGGCTGCTTTCATTTGCATGCGTGTATACTTGTTGTTGCTGGGCATTTGTAGTTGAATTGAGTTATTACTGCCTTTGTTCTTGTGCACTAGTGTTCTTTGAATCTGGGTAGTTTGTCACCGTTGCACTTGCTTGACCCAGTTTGGTAGTTGCATGCTCGCTGTGCTTCTTTATCTCGTCTTCGCTTCACCGTGCACTGTTGCAGTTGTAATGGCTTCACTGTTATAAGTGCATTGATGGTCTTGTTTTCTGATGTATTTGTACTTGATACCATTCCGGTTGACTTCACTTGAGTCTGGTCACACTTCTGTAGCATCCAGTTTGGTTTCTGGTTTGGCTTCCTTGTCCGGTAGCCTTGGTGGTTTTCACTGCACATTTACCTATGCTTGACCACCTCTCTATCGTGCACTGATTTGAGTATTTGTGCATTAGTCACTGATGTATTTGATTTGCAGTGCTTTGTGCATTCGCTTAGTCTGGTACAATTGCATTTATGGTAGCTGAACTTACTCGAGTTGTAATCATGAGTTTGTTGTGTTGCCATATCTTGATGTCTTGTTTCTGGCCATTCTCGGGTCTGGACTGCATTTGCATTATTTTGGTTCATTCTGTTAGTCGAGTTGCAGTGTCTCATCACTTGAGCCATGTATGTCTGCACTAATATTTATAGTGAGTTGTATTGTCTTAGGTTCGAACTTGCAAGCTTCATGTTGCCTTGACTTTGGCTGTTGCATTGTGTTGAGTCATGACTGCAGTGACTTGACCTTCGCAGTTTCGACGTACGGTAGTGGCGAGGCAGTGCACGCGTGCGTGTACTGCAGCCACACCGAGATTTAATTTAATTTGACGCCATCTGTTTCCGTTTTATTAAGCGTAGTTTGAAATGGTTCATTTTGATTGAATTGGATTTGTTGGCTTTTGGATTCATTGATCTTCTGAGTATTTGATAGACTGTATTGGCAAGGCAGTACACGTTAGCGTGTACTGCAGCCAATTAGCATTGTTATTTTTAAATTGACATTTCAATTGCTTAAACTGCGCTGGATTTCTGTTTTGCGGATTAACGCTGTTTAGTGTTATATCTGCCGTTATCCAATTCTCGTATCGAGAGTTGGATATGCGAAATTATTGTGGCTATCGTCTATTTAAATCACTATTGCCTATATGCACTAATAAACTGGTTTGAATTAGACTGATCCGGGTATTATTTTCTTTTGAATGTAATACTCGGGTCAGACCGAGTATTTACAGGTTGTAGATTTTTAGCTTTGGGTTGCTGCTAGAGCTATGAAGACTTTTTATATCATTTGAGGTGGTCTTCGTCCTTTTGAAGTAGTCAGTGTGTCTGTTTTAAGATGATAATGTATTCATGTATATTAGTCGATAATGTACTTGTATATATAACTTCTTGAGTCGACAATTGTAGTTGTATCATTTGTATTGTGTCAAATGTATTGTAACTGATATCAGTTATCGTATATATGAGACTTTTCGTTCCATCTTTATTCCGCATTTATGTTATCCGTGTTATTTTTATATCTATTGTCCTAAACTATTATAGCCACTGTGTAGTAGCTTTGAGTTTGTATCGGTATGTCGGTATTCCTCTAAAAATGAAATGCAATGTTTTATGATCTGACATATCGGTGCTCGCACAAGGCAATTACATAGATGGTCGCTCCTCAACAGCCTTATTCTCCGTGCTAGTTGACAGCACTACACCGTAGTGTTCTTGGCTAGTGTGGGTATAGAGGTGGGGCGTCACACTTCCTTAAAGAATTTCGTCCTCGAAATTACGATAAGGTACACAACAAATTAGTCAAAAAGGTAATATACCATCAAGAAAATCAGGACAAGCGTCTCTAATCCTACTCTCAGTCACCTAAGTACAGTCTCTCTCATCATCGCTCCACTGGACTTTCACTAATCCGACTGTCCTGTTCCTAAGCCTCTTCTCATCTCTCGCAACTATTCGAATCGGCTTTCTAACTATAGTCAATTCTGGTTCTACCACCAAATCATCTAACAGAGTCGGTGTAATAGTAGTCTCCGGATCTCTAACACACTTCCTAAGATGAGAAACATGGAAAACATCGTGGACTCTTGCCAAACTGTTCGGTAACTCTACTCTATATGCGAGTTTTTCGATCCTCTCTATAATACGAAAAAGTCCAACGAATCTCGGTGCCAACTTTTCTGATTTCTCGAATCTAATCACACCCTTTATCGGTGGCACCTTAACAAACACATGATCTCCAATAGAGAACTCTAAGTCCTTCCTTCTTCTGTCTGCAGAACTTTTCTGCCTAGACTGAGCTTCCTTCGTCCTAGCTCGAATCAACTCAATCTTCTCTGCAGTTTCTCTCACTAAATCTGGACCAAGAACCAACCTATCGCCGGTCTTTAACCAACAAACAAGAGATTTGCATGGCCTTCCATACAAAGCTTCAAACGGTTCCATCCCAATACTAATCTGATAACTATAGTTATACGAAAACTCGACTAACTGTAGATGGTCTTCCCATGATCCCTTAAAATCTAATTAACACACAAGCTCGTAATAAATCCTCCAAGACTTTGTTAACTCGTTCCGTTTGTTCATCAGTTTGTGGATGGTAAGCGGTACTAATCTTGAGCTTGGTTCCTAAAATCTCATGTAGACTCTTCCAGAACTCACTAGTGAACAAGGAATCTCTATCACTTACGATACTACTAGGAATCCCATGCAGTCTAACCACATTATTCATAAACAACTTCGCCAAAACATGTGCCATTCTAGTTGACTTAACTGGAATAAAGTGGGCACTCTTGGTCAATCTATCCACTATGACCCATATACTTTCATTTTCTCTTCTATATCTTGTTAACCCGTCTATAAAGTTCATAGAAATAGAATACCTCTTCTATACCGGAATATCCAATGGCTGAAGCAACCCACTTGGCTTCTGATGTTCAGCCTTTACCTGTTGGCACTTCAAACACTGCTTCACCCATAAGCCAACATTCTTCTTCATTCCTTCATAGAAAAAACTTCTCTTCATATCCTGATACATCTTAGTCCCTCCTGGATGAATAGTGAACTTTGAACGATGGCATTCTTCCAAAACTTCTTTCCTAATGTCTCCTACATTCGGAACACATAACCTCCCTTTCTTTCTCAACCATCCATTCTGGTCAAGACTGAAATCCTTCAAGTCATCGCTCTTCGTTCATCCCTTAACTTCCCGATCCTTTCCACCAATACCGGATCTTCCTCTTGTTTAGAAGCAATCCTTTCGATCATCACCGATCAAACTTCAAAACAAGACAACACAACGCTTTCTCCACTAGATCCACCCTCAGATCTCCACTGAACTCTACAAGTCGTCAACACTTCCAAATTCTTCCACTCAGCGATTATTGCCAAAACTGCATTCTAATGCTTCCTGCTAAGTGCATCTGCCACCTTTTTACCTTTCCTTGGGGTACACTCCCAAAATCATAAGAAGAATAAACTCTAACCACCTCTACTGTCTCATGTTCGGCTCCTTCTGAGAGAACAAATACTTCAATGACTTATGATCTGTATATAACTCAAACCTCTCTCCCAAAAGGTAATGTCTTCACACCTTCAGTGCAAAAATCATCATGGCTAATTCCAAGTCATGCGTCGTATATCTAACCTCATGCGGTCTAAGCTGTCTAGATGCATAGGCAATCATTTTACCCCGCTGCATCAACACTGCTCCTAATCTAGTTCCACCCTTCCGGAACAACTAACACAGGTGCATGGGTCAATAAGTGTTTTAAGCTTTGGAATGTTTTCTCACACCTATCGGTCCACACAAACTTCACATCCTTCCATGTTAGCTTGGTCATTGGTGCTGCTATCCGCAAAAAATCTTTTATGAACCTCCGATAATATCCAGCCAATCCTAGAAAACTCTTTATCTCAGTCACTGTCTCGGGTCTCTTCCAATTATTCACCGCTTCAATCTTAGTCAGATCTATATACAACCCTTTCTCTGAGACAAGATGACCAAGAAACTTCACTTCCTTCTTCCAGAAATGGCACTTCGAAAACTTCGTCTTCAGCTAATGCCGCCTCAGCGTCTCGAGCACAACTCTAAGATGAACTTCATGATCCTTCTCATCCTTATAGTATATCAAAATATCATCTATGAAAACCAATATGAACCTACCCAAGTGCTCTCGGAAAACTCAGTTCACCGGGTCCACAAAGAATGCCGGCGCATTAGTTAGTCTGAACGGTATAACTAACCATTCGTATGATCCATATCGAGTCCTAAACGCCGTCAAAGGAATACTATCCTCTGCTACTCTAAGCTAATGAAAACTATCGCCAAATCCAACTGAGAAAATACCTTGGCTCCACTTAACTGGTCGAACAAATCGTCAATTCTCAACAATTGATATCGATTCTTTATCGTCTTCTCATTCAACTTACGATAATCGATACATAGCCTCAACGATCCGTCCAGCTTCTTAGCAAATACTACGGCTGCTCCCCAAGGTGAACTACTCGGTCTGATAAAACTTTTTCCTTTCAAATCCACCAACTGCACCTTTAGCTCCCTCATCTCTATAGGGTCATCTTGTTTAGTGGCCTACTCACCGGTTCTGCTCCAGGCACTAAATCTATCCAAAACTCAATGGCTCGTTTCGGTGGCAATCCTACATCAGGCTTGAAGACATCCCCGAATTCTCTAACCATGAAAACTCGATTCAACTCATCTTCCAGCTCCATAACACCAATAAAGCATTCACCACACAACTAGGATTTTCTATGGTATAAACTATCAGACCACTGTAGTCAGGGTGTCTAAGCGATATTTTCCTATCATGGAAAAATATTCTAGCATCATACTCACTTAACCACTCCATACCCAATATAATTCTGAACCCTACAAAGTCAAACACATGCAAACAGCAAACAAAGGTACAACCTAACAAATCAAACTCTAAGTGGTCACACTTCATCCCAAGTGTCACATACCCTCCTATCGGATTTGCAACCCTTAAGGAAGTAACTAAATATGAGGGTTTTAAGTTAAGCTTACCTACCAAACATCGAGATATAAAAGAATGTGATGCACCAGTATCAAACAGAACGGTAACAGACATACCATGTGTTGACGCCAAAAATGGGCATCAACACCCAATAGAATCTAGTAGAGATTAAATGAAGAATGAAATTAAAACAAAGCAAAAATCATAAATGAACACACATATTTTTATAGTGGTTCAGCAATCTTAGCCTACATCCACTTTATATTTTTATTGGTCTTATACTTGATTATGATTACAAGAGTGCTTGAATTAGCTGGAATCCATTAGTACAAAAGTGAAGAATAAAAATGGTAGAGCCTCCGTAGAGGAAGCAGGATCCCTTTTTTGACGCCTTGCCTACTGTATTCATAGGGGAAGACATGCTCGGACCGGACTGAAATTTTGGAAGAAACTTCGGGAGACCAAGACGAGGCTACCAAAAAATTTGCAGGCCCATCAGGACCCACAATAGGGATCAGTAATGATCCCTATATATGCATCCAAATGAGCTGCAATCCCTATGAGAGATGCCCCATGATGTTAGCTACTCGTTCTCCAAATTTCGTGCAATTCCGACGTACGGTTTGTGAGATATCACATTTTCCGTGAAGTAGTGTTGCTTAAATTCTGATTTCTGCCTATCCCTCTATAGGGATAGGTACCGATCCCTCCAACTTGCTCCAAATGCTATGCGATCCCAATGGGGTGTTCCACTCATCCCAACTAGCTTATACTCCATGTTTAGTATTGATAACATCTGTAGATTTTGAGGTATTGATCGATCATTGCTGTAATATGTAGTGAAAGATGAATATGAACGATCTGTTTGATACCGATCTCTTTTATACCGATCCTTTTTATACCGATCCCTTTTGATGGGTGAAGTAATTTTCTCATAATTTAAGCATATGAACTCTAAATGACTTGAAACTTGGAATGTAGCCTCATGGGGGCCTTCCTTGTCACTCTGTATTGGTCTTACCAAGTTTGGGACATTAATTAAGGATATGTACCGATCCTCTAAGGAAAGGGATATGCACTGAACCCCCGCTTAAGGGAGGCATTATTCTATACTTAGAATATTCTAAAGAGTCTATCCATTGGCCTCGGTTGATCGTCGCTTCATATCATTACCTACGCTTGATCTCTGAGCCTAATAATCATCTCTCTGGGTTGTCTTCCTCGATGATCACCCAGTCTAGCATGTCCAGTCCGTCTGAATATAGCCGGACCAAAAGGCCGGATAACACCATGAATCTAAAGCGTTCCTCCCAACACTGCCTTTCCATTCTCCTGCACTGTTGTCTTCAAAGTAGTAGGCTCCAATGCATACACCTTTCCATTTCCATCCTTAGCGGGCTCCTTGCATTGATTCTTATAGTGTCCAATCTGATTGCAGTTGAAGCATCTGATGTTCTTCTTTCTGATCACTTCCTTCGCCTTTCTAGTACGACACTCATTAGCAAAATGTCCCTTCTTGTCGCACTTGAAACAAACAACCTCAGACTTTCCTTTCTTCACTGCTTCTCCCTTCTAGGCACCCTTCTTGTGAAAGAATTTCCTCTTTTGGCTCTACCCCACTTGGACCTCCTAAGACTTATTCTTTTCTAGACAAGCAAGCATCTCCTCATGTCTTAAAGCCATCTCTACTACCACATCATGGGGGTCTCTACTATGATGTAAGGTAGCCCTTGCCAACTCAGGCTTCAACCTCCTAATAAACTTCTCATTTCTCTTCATCACTGTGTCCACCGTAGCATACCCATGCCTTGCTAACTCCTCAAACATACTAGCATACTCCAAAACATAAATTTCTCCTTGCTCTAACTCAACAAACTTTCTGATTAAAATAGACTGCGTCATCATCGACATGAACCTCTCATGGAACCTCCTTTTAAACTCTGCCCATGTCATCATTTCCTCATCCACACCAGCCGTTACACTATTCTACCAAAATAAAGCTGCTCCCCGAATTTGTCTTGAAGCAAGCCTCCTCTTTTGCTCAACATTGAGCCCCAAGTCTGAGAAAATCCTCTCATAGTGCAGCAACCAGTTCTCCACTTCTGTAGCATCTTCAGTTCCAATAAATGGCTTCCCTCCAAGCCTAGCATAATCTCTGCTCAAGTTAGCATAATGGTTGGCCACCAGATCTTCCTGAACACCTACTCCTACATTTCCTCCAACCACTCCAATAGCAATTCCTGCTTGCATCATATTCACGAAAAACTAATACATAGCTCCCATATCCACCAAAATTCTCAGCTTGAGCCTGACCTTGGTTCCTTCTCATATTTGGTTGGGCATTTCCATTTATGGTGGTGCTGTCCCCTCCTAGGTTAATTCTTCCTCTTATATCATCAATATATGTATTCAAGCCTCATGAGATACAGAAGAATAGCCTAAGAGAGATAGGAGAATAGAGATATAACGTATACTTATATATAGCAAATACAAGTACGTTACTATAGCGTTATCCCATACCCCGATCTTATCTCTAATTCCTTAGGATTATGTTTTCAAATCATTTTTAGTTTACAGTTTTTCATTAACCTATGCTTTAATACCAAGTTGTAACATCCCCTATCTAGAGGCCCAAAGCTAAGCGCTACCGATGCTGCAGTCATCTATAGTATTAACTTCCGATGACTAAATACAGCTATGTTAATGGTATCCATAATATCAGAAGCACGTGAATATGAAACAAAATCATAGATTTTAAAACAACATTTTTCATTACATTTCAAAGCACATGTTTCATATCCAGATGGAGAGTGACTGTGCTAAAGGATCTTATAATATGGATAAACTACTTGTGTGGAATAATAATTAAGTAAGTGAATAATTAAAGCAGTAAAGAAAATGACACCAGAGGTTTTTATACTGGTTCGAACTCCCATTCTACGTCCAGTCCAGACTCCTTCTGGAATTAAACTAGCTACCCTCACTTAACTCGGAGGAATAGGTTTACACCGCCTGAGCAACCGAACAAGACTTCTACCGCCTAAGCAACCGAATATGACTCCTACCGCCTGAGCAACCGAACATGACTTCTTTACAAATAACAAAAGTATCTGACTGTAGTATGCATTTTAAATAGCACTGATAAGTCAATTAAGTACAATCTTCCTATAATCTTCTCCTTTATGATATATAGTGTAATGTGCTTGAAGAATGTGGAAGATAGAGTGATCAACGATCAGAGATTGTATGTAGTTAGAGTGAAAATTGAAAATAGAGAATAAAAGATAAGAATTCAAGAATATTAAAATCAGTTATTGTAATTGTTTGTGGAATTCTGAAATCTATTTATAGAGATTAAACCGTTGCAATTATTCATGAAGGATAATATTGAAAAGAACTAGGTGCAACTGTTGATTTAAATTCATCGTTTTGATTCTAACACAGATTACACAATCCCATATTGTTTCCCTGTTAAAGATCAAATATATTTATTACAAAAATACGCCAAGAGTGACATATGATGATGCCCCTTAGTTTATCAGAGTATTATATAGTCATAACTGACTTAATACACACAGCAGAAATAAAACAACAAAAAGAACTACAACTCCTAAATAGCTATCCTTCAGCCTCATGCTTGTCTTCGGTAGCTTTATTCGTCATCCTACTAAAACCTGTAAACCTCAACTCTCAGCCTACACAAATCAAATTTTGAGCACCCGAGAGTATAAGGGGAAAAACATAAACTTTGAGTCAGACATAAAGCCTGGTGTGAATAATACTATACATCTCGGTTATTTAATGTTAAGTGAGACCACGTCGCTTAGCGGAACGGGGTTCCCCTCACTAACATCCTTTTAAAACATATCGTTTGCAAATCTTTTCCTGCAACCAAAACTGGTTAAAAACTGTAAAGCATCATTATCTAAACATACATAGCAGGTAATAAATGAACTATTTTTTAACACTATAGTTTTGTTTGGCTAACTACTAACCTTTGGCTGACTCGAGCCTACCAGACAATATAATCAAAATAATCTAACTCCTGTTAGATACTCCTCTACTGGACGGTCTGTCCTTAACTATCTGTTAAATTATTCTCTTTTGGACGGTATGTCCCTAACTTAACTTCTCCTAGGTTCACCTGATCCTAATGGTTTTGCGGGCTCAACAATAACCTATCTGTACACAAATATATATTCCATTCTGTGTGTAATCATAATTTTAGTCTTACCTGTGACAAAGCCCTACACACCGGAATTTTGGACTAAAATAGCTGGGGATAATAGCTAATGTATAGGGCGCAACCCTATACCGGTCCCATCTAGTATTCTACTATCTGAGTCATTTTACTTAGGGAAACCTTCCCTTAATTTTCCTTGAAAACTTTTTCAAACCGATTTACAAACTTTAAATCAAACTTAAACAAGGAAAATATATATACTATATGCTTTACTCAAAACATCTAGCCATGTTATGTATACTCAAAACTTTATTGATGAAAACATTAAAACTTTTGAAAGTACCCCTTTCGAATCCATTGAAAGTATACCTTTCGAAATCAAGTTAACCCTTCTTTATAACCTAGGCCGAAAGGCAAAAACACTCCTTTCGAAACCATTCAAACAAATCTTTTGAAACCTTGAAAAACCTTCCCTTCGAAAGCCTCAAAACCTTAGACATCTTTCTCTTAAACACTTTAAAACCGCCTTCTGAAAACACTGAAAAACCTTTCCTTTTAGACCTTTCGAAACCATTGGAAGCCTTCCTTCAAAACCTTTCGAAACCCTTGGGGAACCACCCCTTCGAAACCATTCTTTAATACCTTTCGAAAGTATCAAAACCTTTATAAACAACAACCTTTCGAAAGCCTTTGGGTTCAATATAAATCATGTGGAAAACACCTTTTGAAACCATTTAAATCATATCTTTCGAAACCATTTGGGTTATACTTCAATAGAGCAAAAGGGTCATTAAAAACTTTTAAGTCAAAAGCATTTCTTTCGAAAGGCATTCCTAAGTAGGTGTCGAAACCAATCTTTCGAAAGCATTATAGAAGTGGCCAAGTTTTAAAAGCAAAGTTTGCCTTCCGAAACCATTGACTTTGAAAGGTTAGAAAAGCGGCAGCTAGGGATTTCGACCCCTTCGAAAGCATTACTTAAAACAAAAGGGCGTAACCCATTCGAAACCATTTCCTTTTAAAGTAATTTGACTTTGTCGAAAGCCAACCAAGTCGAAAGCTCTTCCTTCGAAAGCAAAGCAGGCACGTTTTTCATTTAAAATCAATGGCATGCTTCGACCTTATTAGAACCCAACGTTTCGACCCAGTTACTTCAGCCTTTGTCCAATTCGCTACGTACCAAGTGTATTGATACCATGCACATTGGTTTCGATACTAATGGTGGCGGAATATCTTGGTTGGAACCCCTGTGCCGAAAGACGTTAAACATGCTAAAAGCATGTGAATTCTGTTTTTAACTTAAAAGATAAATACTTTTGAACTAACCTGCCATGTTTTTCAAATTCTTATTGGTTGCTAATTTTCTTTTCTAAAAGTGCTGCCAAGATTTGAAAAATAAACAATTAATTTTATTTACAAAATATCCCTTTACCTTTTATAAATATATAAAACATTTAAGTCTCATACCTTAAATAATTTTATATATCTATTAAAACACTTGGGAAAATTATACAAAAATTCCAGAAAATCAAATATAATATGTTGCTAGAAATATTAATTTCAGACCCAAAACTTAAATTATTTAACCGTAAATAATTTTAAACCCAAATAAACAATTTCCTCACCAGAAAAATAATATAAAATCCACATTAATTCAGAAAATTATAAAAATTGAAACCCATATCTAAAATATCATTTCTGATCTAAATCCAAAATCGCAAGGTATTTGGATGTCATTTAATATGGTTTTCATATCAAAACATATCATAAAATCAATATGAACAAACATAAATCATCAGCAAGCATATATAAACATTTAATCCTTCAAAATCATGGCATAACATTTCAAAACACTTCGGATTCAACTTAAAACCGAAAAAATTTAGAAAATGAGATGTAGTCATTATTCATCTTAGCTTTGAGATAAAAGAGTTTGAGATTTGAATGGATTTGAATTAATTTTCTTCTTCCTTTAGTCTTTTCTTTCTCTTGCTCTTGCTAATGGTGGCCGGCCTCAATTTTAGGTTTTTAGATTATGAAATGAATGTGAGAATACACGGCCAAGGGTTTAGGGTATTAAAATGACCTCTTTCCTATTTTTGCCCATCCTATATTTCATTTTAACCCTTCATTAGTTCATTGGTTACATGGCATGGCTACCACTTATTAATTACAAATCTCAATCCCCTAATCAACACATTATTTTATTTAATTTTGCTAATTAAATTTCCTAAATAATGTTACTAAAAATATTGGGTGTTACACTTCATCTATCAGATTTGATCAACATCTGAGCTTGGCATTAATTGTTCTAAATTATTGCTTGATAACCTTTAAGTTTAACCGATCTGAATCGTCAGAATTTGGCCTAGTCACAAGACTGGATAACATTTGCCTCCAAAAGTATATCTTGTTTTTAACAACGTATGCTTTGGAACAAAAAACCCTGAAGATTCTTTTCCATCAGTTTCAAGCTTTTTCTCTAAATAGACCCTACCTTTCCTCTGAACTTCTTTTTTGAATTATAGCATCTTTCATCAATCGTTGTATCGCCTTGAGTGGTTTTGAACTTGTAGCTTCCGTGTAGTATAAAAACTGAAGCATCAGGTTTGTCATTCCAAGTTCAGAAAGCTTTCAACGATTTGCTTCGAATTAATCATGTAGGACTTTAATCTCTTGGAATTATGGTTCTCTATTGTCATGCATGCATACGTATATGAACACAGGCATATATCCATTATCGTATATACATGTTTACATGTATAAATATTTTTTCTTTAAATCCCATGGATCAGTACTGATCCATGAACCATGGATTAGTAACGATTCATGGTTCCTTAAACAAAATCAATTCGTATGCCTAAGTTTTTGGGTTGGCCATTATTTATATGTCGAACCCACACTTGCTTTTTCTTATTCTGTTTTTTGTTACTAGCCGCCATTTCCTAAACTTCGAGTTTTCAATCCAACACCCACCATAAAACCATCGTGCCTTACTCCAACCTTGACGCAACAACTCACTTTACCTCCAGTGCCACTAGGATCATCAACTTTCATCCCTAATTCACAATCATCGTACGACCTTAGCCAAGGTTTTATATCTCCTTCATCTCACGCGAGATACAAATCCGAGATTTTCTCCAAAATCCGAAATTTGACGGCTTGTTTAGTTATCATAGTTTTAAATCTCCTTCATTTTAGCTAGGATATCAACCCAAGATTTTCTCTAAAATTCAGGATTTGAAACCTTGAATCTAGCTCATGAGCATTGCTTGATTGGAACAACCTTGGTCTTTGAACGTTAATCTACCCAAACCTATTAGCAACTTCTAGCTAAGGTAGGCGGCACCATCATTCAACAAAGTTCGCCATCGATTCACTCCTCGACCATCTCGACCCAAAAAAAGAGAACATTTTCCTCCACTTATGGGTCGGTGCTGATCCTGGACTTGGGGAATTTTCACTTGAAAATTTGATCATGTGAAGTGTGTGAGAGCCTTTCTTGCAAAGACATGGAGGAACTCGAGTTTTGGCTAATTTTCCTGAAGCATGACTCCAGTTCAGGCCGTTGGGGCTTTGGCTTGGGTCAGCATCGAGCTTTACTTGGGACAAGCTCAAGTTTCTACAAGTGGTTTGAATTTTGGTGACAATTTCCAAAATACTTCCATAAAAATATACATGGAAATATATAATTGAATTTGGTCAGGCCATGGTCGATGGTGTATGATTCGTTGGGACGGTTTGTGATGATGGTCACTTCGGATATTAAATCGACGCTTGAATGAGCTGTCTACCAAACTTTTTATCGAATGATGAATTTAAACTGCATGACATTCAACCATAGATGCATGCATTGCACAATTTTAGATGCGTACACCGCATAATTTTAACTGCATGCTTTTGCACCCCATCGATGTGCAAGATTCGATTGGTTGGCACACATCGGTATACGTCGGGTTTTGCACATCACTATACAGGGCTCTTTTTCCAGCATAAATAATACAACTTTTAATATGTCTGACATCACTTATGTGTGAAGCTTTGAGAGTTATGGATCGTAGATGCAGGTCCTTCGACCTCTACATATGCTTAATCCAACATAGAACCCAGTTCTACTACATTACCTATAGTGAGGCATACTCCTCGGTCATCCAATCACTAAGCAGTACAACCTCTAGAAATAATCCCTTTTGTGTCGATCAAGGGGCCTGTAGTTGGGGCTAGCACTAATGTTGATATGGGCAATGCTATTATTTTAAATGATCCCCAAAATTCCCTGGCTTCAAAAGTTGATGAACCATCCCTTAGGAGGATATGTGAAAAGCATGGTATTCCATTCGAAGATGTATTAGTTCCAGTCCATTATCAATGAGCACGTCTTCCCTCAATGTGATATATAGCTTGCAATCGGTACATGCGTATGGCTGGCTGCATTCCACCATTCAATGACCTTATACACACGATTCTATAATATATGAAGTTAGCTCTGGCCCAACAACATCTAAACATTTATGCTTTTCTGAGTAGTATGTATTTAATTTTCATCCGCCATCTAAATTGTGAGTCCAGTGTCTGGGAGATCCGCTATTTGTATCGGTTTAAATGCAGAAAAGGATCTCCCTCGCTTACCAACTTGGAACCCTCCAGGAGCTGCCGGATAGTGATTGCCCTTTGGAACAAGTTAAGCTACTTTAAGCACTAATTCTTTTTTGTATGTTGCCCGCCTGGCTTTTCACAGAGATGGTTGTCTGGACGTAAGTCCTATTCTCACCTTCTTTCTTCGATGCTGATGTTGCAGTTTTAAATATTCACATCTTTGTTCCCTATGATTGTAGATAATTTAAGAAGGCCTAGCAGTGCGGCCTTAGCAAATACCCTTGCAAATCTCCATCGAGTCCCGCTTGAAGAGAGGGAGATGAGAATGCTTCTAACAAATGAGAATATACGTGCATATAATCAGATAGAAAAAGTTCATAGAGTCGGTCATATGCTGGAAGTTAGAGCGAATGATGATGGCGATAATTCTTTAAAAGAACACGATGTCGCCACAGATGCTGATGAATGTTATGAGGTGCCCCAAGTTCCAAACCCTGCTGTCGACCTAAAAAAGGTCAAAGGGCCAAAGATAGCGGAGGAGTAAGAAGTGAACATGCCAAGGAATGAGGGAGTGATTGTGGGGACAATAATGATGTCGATATCGGTCGTGAGTCTTCTAGTTATTGAAGTGGCGATGTTTTTTTTTGAGTGCATGGGAAACCTTAAGATCATGGTATTCATTGATACTCACTTAAGTAAACCACACCGTGTGTCTACCCCGCTTTTATTTAGTCGCCGTACACGGATGCTTAACGTTGAAACTCCCACTGATGGTTTGGCGCTGGGGTTCGAACCTGCCCGGACGCAGTCCTTTGGTTCCCATCTCCCAGCTCCCAAACCAACCGGGCTACGAACGGCGGGTTGAAGTGGCGATGTTAGTGCATTTCTTATAGCTAGGCGACCGAAAATAAAGATTATTTCATCTTGGATGCTCGTGCAACCTCCACCAGCTACCACAATAGAAGAAACCCCCATCCCACCTTCTAGGGGTATCTTTAGATCCTTAGGAAGTATTTCAGACGAATTCAGCTCCTTTGGACTTGGCAATATCAGTATTGGGTATATTGAATCTCCCATCCGTCTGCCTGATGAAATGCTAACTACTCGTGTAGGAGAACTAACCCCTGTTAGCAAACTTCAAGTCCACGGTCCATAGGGGACCTTAGGACACTTTCTCACTTACACGAAACTACACCCTTACTCTATTTGCACTATGTTTCCGCTCTATTGGTTAACTCATCTGTTTTTCATTTATAGATTTGATGGAGCGTAGGAATATGTATGACACCATTCGGAGCCAAGGGTACATGTACAAAAAGCCTGGATCAACCGACCGTTCTCACGGTTCGTCTTATTATTCTGATCTAGGAAGGCTCTCGGGCTAAGACAATAGGAGTCAGGATAGGGGCTACAGGTCTTATGATTTGTCCCCTTGTGTAGGTCTCGCTCATCCCTCCGCATAGCATGGACCCATATTTGATAAGACTTGATTATGTCATATCCATCAAGATGCCAATATCCCTTGTTTCAGCTCCTCCTTCATCACAACCAGCAATGTCTTCTCATGTGCCACGATGCTCCGAGTAGTCTTCCAGGCTAGTTGCTTTTGAAACTTCTCGTTTGAGAGCTGACAAGATGGAAATTCTACCCTAGTCACTACTGTAGAAGTGGAAATCATTTCCAACCCTCATATGGATGATATGCGGTGTGCGTTTCTGAAAATCTTCTTCAACAACGTGATCTTTGTATCTCAGTTAAAAGATATTCCTCCGAAGTATAGGACCGATGTTGTGGCTTATGTTGATGATATGTACGATCAATACTTCAAATGGATAAGATTAGTCGAAGCTATCTCCAAAGGTGCTTATAAGAGAAAAGTGGAGCTTGATTGAGTGAAACAAGAACAAGAGCAAGACAAGAGCATCATCTCCACCCTCAATAAGGAGGTTGAGAAACTAAATGTATCGCTGGTTGACGCTAAGAAGTTGATAGAGGATCTGACCAAGTCTACCGAGGAGGAGCACCAAAAATAGCAAAGGTAACTTAAGATAACTCACCATAAGAGCCACACTCTATCGTTGGAGAACACGCAGCTCAAGAAGGCTACAAACGGGAAAGACATTGAAATAAATCGGTTATAAAAGTTGCTATAGGATGAAAAGAAGGAAAAGGATGATGCCCTAACCCAAGCGCAAGGCTATTGTGAGGAGTTGTTTGATGCTTAATGGGCAAAAGATGATATAGAAGCCCGAGTGAAGGACATTGAAGAGCTGGTCAAAGCTGCAAAAAGTCAAGTAAAGCCGAACTTGAGCCTATTCTTGTGCGGTATAATGCAAATGTTGTCAAATTTGGTAATTTGAAGTGGTTGGATGAATTATATCCCTAGGCTTTAACTATGGCATGGGAAGAGATCATTGGGCAAGAGAGAGCACTCCGAAGGAGTTGAGGTCAACGAGGAGGCACTAAACCTTGACCTTTTGGATGCTAAAGATCTAGAAGCGCTCAAGCTCAATGAGCACCTCCTACATCCTGAATTGTTTGCTGATGTTCAATAGAACTGAGAGAAGGTTTCGGTTATGCTCTTCACGATTCAAAAACAGGTGTTACTGCTCCTTTGACTGTAGAGCCAATAGTTCTCGAAACCACAATACCTCTCTTCGGTTCCACTATCATTCCCGCTGTTGTGGTGGTCTTCGGAGTTTCAACTGCTTCGACACCTTCAACTGATGCTCAGTATAATCTTGATGATCCTTCGCTCCTAAAGCTACCCATTTTGTCTACCATTTTGAAGGGAGGCTCAGGCAGTACTCTAGTTCATAACTAGGTCCATATTTCCTAAAGGTATATCGTTAACCTCGTCTGTATTTGAGATGGCTCATATGATGCCAGTCGATGTCACTAATTTATGTTTCTATGTTTCTTAATTTTTAGGTCAACCTCTCATCATTCCACTGATCAGGGGAAGCTTACCACTGGGCACACAAGCTATGATAACTGAATCAATCATCGTGTCTGCATTTATAACGATCTCAGCCTCTCTAACAGGCACCGTCCCTGGTCCCGACGATGAAATGATTCATGCTTTGGACGAAGAAACCGAAGATGATCTTCATGGGGTTCAAGAAGAGTAGGACATGTCTATAACCATGGCCTTTGTGCCTTCCTTGAGGCCAACCATGCAAGAGATGCTCCAATCCTAAGTCTTGCTGGCTAAGGAAATCAAGGAGGAAAAAGATGTTGACATACCTCCCCCTCTGTCTATCTCATTGCTCAGTCATTCTATTTTTGCTCTCGTCACCATCCCCACTTCTGAATGTTCTCAAAACGTGCCTCCTGAGTCCTCGGGGAGTGACCTTCCGAAGGGAAATAAAGCAAGGAGAAAAACAGAAGGAAGTCCGGTGAGCCTGGGGCATATTCATATAGGGAAGAGAAGTAAGAGACAAAAAGAGGAAGAAGACTTAGTCGCACCCTCCTTGTTTTTATCGTCTTTAGTTTTTTTTTGGAATTTGTATAAATAGGCTGAAGTTGTGCAAATTCAGCCCTTGCTTTTGTCCAAGCGGTATGTTAGTCAAAAGTAGACTTGTTTTCTTTCAAGCCTTGTGTCATTCTGCTTATGTATTTAGCCATTCTTATCAAATGAGCGGACGACTTTCCTTTTATCACTTGCACAACACAATGGTTGTGTCGCTTATTTCTAGCTGTTTTTTTGCTCAATTAAAGAAAAGTCGGATTTAGGACCATTTTTCTCGTTTATAAAGAATAGTATCTAGGGTGTCTATCTCCAAACACCCATGCTCGATCGTCTATCTCCAAACAATTTTTTTATCTCGCCTAACTTTGGGCATTGATCATATTTACCTTGTTCGTAGGGCTAAGTAAGCACGATGTCTATCTTTGGGCACCACAATATCTATCTCTGGACATTTAGATAAGATCTCGCCTTATTCTAGACGTAGATCATTGGATTTGCTAAACTTCGGGCAATATTTTAATGTTTGACTTGTCTTTGAGCAATGGTTCTTAGGGTGATCAGTCTTGTTCGATGTCCATCTGTTCATACTCCAATGTCTAAGTTGCAGGTCAAAGGAGTTATTTGGCATCTACTTAGGATGCTTTGAACAGTCACGTTTCTCAGGTCCAATAGTGGATCGAAGAATTTAATTAATACTGTCTTCGGGCACCTACATGCATGTATTATATGAGTATAAATCATTTAATTATGTTGTTTTTCACAGTGCAAGATTTAGCTAATAAGAATGTAAATTCATCGATTCCCAAAGCCAATTTATTTTAAATCCACAATAACGGCAGATCATTCCTCGTTACAATGAAATCAACAAAGTACGTACAAAGATAGTTTTAAGCAAAGTAGCATCATAAATGTTCATTATTCCATGCCCTCGAATTGAAATTCTGTCAATAGTCGCTAGCTTGAATATTCCATCTCCAAGCTTATATTTGATAGCATACAATCTTTATCAAGTTGAGCCCATGTTCACTGGACAATGGAAGATCCATTTAACAATGAGATTGCTGATCTTGAAGGTCTAATTCCTGACCTATGTGTTGTAATGCCGGGCTACTCACTTCTAGTGAGCAGCGGCTCTAAAATCAGCTTTGTCATCCTTCTCATCGATCATATCGAGGGATTCGAGCAAGAGGTCCTTGTTCTCTTTGGGATCATAATGGTTCTTTTATGAGATTGCACTTCCAATTCAATTGAAATCATGGCCTCTGATCTGTAGGCCAGAGTGAATGTAGTGCGACCAGTTGCGGATTTGTAGGTCATCTGATAGGCCTAAAGTGCCAACTGCAACTCATCGACCCGCATTTGTCAATCACTTTTTTAGAATGGACTTGATAATTTTTTTCACTGTTTCCACCTATCCATTCGTCTGTGGATGTGCTACTACAGAAAATCTTTTATCGATTCGATACTTGATATAGAAGTTCTTGAATTGCATGCTGTCGAATTGGGTCTCGTTGTCAGAAATGATCATTGATGGGATCCCAAATCGATAGATAATGTCTTCGATTACGACGTTGATCACCTCCTTTGTGGTGATCAGGGTGAGAGGTTCCGCCTTAGTCCACTTCATGAAATAATCAACTGGAATGATGTCGTATTTCGCCTCGTCCTTCGACAACGACAACGCACTAATAATGTCGATTCCCCAACTGCAAGTGGTCATGGGTTGACCATTTGCGTAATATGTGTAGCCCAAGCTCTAGGAATTTTGGTGAATCTTTGCTATTGATCACACATTCTGGTGTAATCGATTGCATCTCTGTTGACAATTAGCCAAAAATATCCATAGCGAAGAGCCTTCTTCGCTAATGTTTGCCCCTAGTGGGATCGCCACATGCTCCTTCGTGAACATCCGTAATGATCCTTTTGACTTCTTCGTTGGTGACAAACCGCAAGAGGGGAATATAGAGACCTCTTCTATATAATAACCCATTCTGAACAACAAACTGTGGAGCCTAGCGCAGGAGCTTTCTTCGTTTGCTCCTTCCATCTGGAAGGGTTCCCTTCAGTAGATACTTTTTAATCAGAGTCATTAATGATTCTTTCTTAGGTTCAACTTCCAAGCTCCAATCGATACCCATCTGGTCGATGCTCGATGCTAACAATGCCTACACTAGAACTAAACCCATGAGTTGCGCATCCCCGGAGCTAGCCATCTTGAGTAGAGAATCAACATTAGTATTTTCTTCCCTAGGGATATGTGTTATCGTGTAATACTCAAAATTGTTAAGCAGTTCCAAAACCTTTGTAAATAAGGATCTAACCTAGCTCCCTTTGCCGGGAATTCCTTCCTCACCTAGCACACCATCAATTGAGAGTCACTATATACGTGTAAAGCTTGAATCCTAATTCTTTCGCTATCCTGAGTCCTACGATCAGCGTTTCATACTCGACTTCATTGTTCTTTGCGAGGAACTCAAGATTTAAGGCATAGTAAATCGATCGTTTCTTAGGGGTTACCAAAACCACTCCTTCTCCTAAGCAATGTTCATTGAGCGCTCTATCCGTGTACAACTTCCATTGAGCACTCCACTTTGCAGTTTCTTCTCTCTCATCATTTCGAGTGGTGAACTCGATAATGAAATCGGCCAACGCCTGGCTTTGGATTGCTTTCCTGGGATGATATGACATATCGTGCTGACTTAGTTTGATATTCCATTTTAATAATCTCCTAGAAGTCTCAAGTCGTTGCATGATCTGTCTTAAGGACTGATCAGTTTGCACCTTGATTGGATGAGCTTTGAAGTAGGGACGCAGTTTCCTCGACGCGACCAACAAACAATAGGCCTACTTTTCCAACTTTGGATAATTTCTCTCTGCTCCTGCCAATTTCTTGTTGATATAATATATCGGCCTTTGGATTCTAGTTTCTTCTCTTATGAGGGCAGCACTCAAAGCGTGAACATATACTGCCAGATAAATAAATAAATTCTCTCCTTCCAAAGGCTTTGACAAGATAGGCGGTCTTTCCAAATGATCAACCATGGCTGGGAAAGCATCCTTGCATTCTTGCGTCTAGGCAAAGTTTCTTTTCCCTACTTTGAGGAAATCAAAGAACGATATGCATTTGTTAGTAGCTCTTAAGATGAATTGGGTTAGCACATCTATTTCCCTTTAGACTCGGTACCTTCTTTATCGTCTTTAGGGCTTAAACATTCCTCAAGGCTTCAAACTTTTCTGGATTGGCCTCAATTCTCCTTGAGTTCACAATAAAACCCAAGAACTTCCCTAAGGCGACTCCGAACGAGCACTTTAGCAGGTTGAGCTTCATCCCGTATTTTTGGAGCACGCTAAACATTTTTGACAAGTCCTCTAAATGGTTCGTCGACCGCTGTAACTTTACCAGCATATCGCCTAGGTAGACATTCATTGAACATTCAATCTAATCTCTAAACATTGAGTTCACAAGTCTCTAGTAGGTGGCTTTGACATTCTTCAGACCGAATGGCATGACAAGGTAACAATACAGTCCGAAGTAGGTTATGAAGTTGGTATGTTTTTGGTCTAGAATGTGCATTGGAATTTTATTGTAGTCGGAGTAAGCATCCATGGATGATAGCAATTCGTGGCTGGCGGTTAAATCTACTTTTGGTTGACCTTCGGTGGTGGGAAACTATCCTTTGAGCATGCTTTATTCAGATCCGAATAGTCGATGCATGTCCCCTATTTTCCATTGGACTTCTTTACTAGGATTGGATTGGAGAGCGTCGCAGATGAAGCCGTTGTCTTTTAGCTTATCCACCTCTCCTTTTAGCACAATGGATCGCTTCCGACCTAGATTGCGCTGCTTCTATTTCGTCGAGAGACATCTAGGATTCACATTCAATGCATGACACGCTATCTCCAACGATATTCCACACATGTGAGAATGCGTCCAGGAAAACACATATAGGTTTGCTCGAAGAAACCCTATCAATTCTTCTTCATGTTCATGCTGAGTTAAGACCCGATTTTCAAGACCCGAGTAGGATTATCCTAACTGACAGGGATGTAGAATGTCAGTTCAGTCGAGGCCGCCCTCGCATCCTTTGGCTCTTTCCTTAGGTCCATAGCTTTGTGGAATATGCTTTGTCGACCAAGCCAGGGCTTAGGCGGTGGTTGCTATGCGTCCATTGACTTTATATAGAGAGTCTTCTCTATGTCCTTTCCTTTCACACGTCACTTTGCTTCCCTTAGCTCGATGACGTAGCATTCTCATCCTAGATCTGGTCACCTTGAATAACCCCGATTCTATTTTCCATTAGAAATTTCATCGTTAGGCACCACGGAGATAAGGCCATCTAGAAATTAACAGGGTCGGTAAACCCAAAAAGGCATTATAGGCTGAAATAATATCCATCACAATGAAGGTCACAACTTATACTCTCTTGTGGTTACCTTCTCCTAAAACCATCGGTAAATCAACACACCCTACACGCTCTGTGGCCTCTCTAGTAAATCCTTGAATTCGATATTTATCTAGTTTTAGATCCTGATCGTCCATTATCATCTGATTATACGCTCTCTTAAATAGAATATTCACTGAACTTCCACAACGAACAAGCAATTTCTTCACAGTTGCCATCCCATTCACGACCGTTATTACCAAGAGATCAAGCATAGGTGCTTCAACCCCATCTGCATCATGACTTCTAAATACAATATCATCTTTTATGGTTCTCAATTGCTTCATTGGAGCTCAGTCTTCGATGGCAAAGCAATTCTCATGTACTACATATTTTAGAAAACTCCCTTATTTTGTCATCTCGTTCCAACTGATCTTAGTTGAATGAGGTCCATCAGTTATCATGTTAATCACAAGTCTTTTTCCAAGCTGCCTGGGCTCATTACCACTAGGCCTAGCTTGGCCTCATTTGAGCCGTTGCTCCTGGGGTTGAACATTCTCTTGCCCACCATGCTATGGAGCTTTCACATACTATTGAAGCTTCTTCTTTTGGATTGAATCCCCATCATGTCTCGTAGGTGTCTACATTCATTCGTATTATGACCATGGGTCTTGTGGAAGCAACAAAACTTCTCATACATTTTCTCCATCTCAGTCGACTCCCTCGGAGCCGGCTTCTTATAACGCTCACTACCCTGTGTCGTAAGGTGTATATTTGTAATCATATTGTTTAGTGGTGTATAATTTTCATATTTTGGATATTTGTTAAAATTAGGTTCTTTTCCTTCGTCACCCTGATTATTTCTCTTCTGGTTGTTACCTTTATACCCCACATTCACAACTACATTCCCGAAACCTTTTCCGGTTAGCTTAATAGCTGCATTACTTCAACCTACTGTCCACCGTTTGCTTTCTTGGCAGTCGTACTATCCTCTTCCAAGCATAAGAACAGATTCACCTTTCTTTAAAAACATCCATAGTCGGTGGGGGTTTCATTTTCAACCATCTTCCAAAATTAGTATTTGGATGTATCCTCTTGATCAAAGCCATTAATACTATGTTTTCCTTAGTGTTGCTCACTTCTACCACTGCCATGTTAAACCTGCTTAGAAATTTCTTCAATGACTCCCTAGTAATTTGGTAAAGATTCGATAATGACATCACATCCTTCGGACGAGTAGTGTGCAAGCGAAACTATTCGAAAAACCTTCATGCCAATTGATCGAACGACAATATGGATCTCGGTGGGTGAACCACATTGTAGCTACACCTTCAAGAAAGATCGAGAAACACTGGCACCTGATAGTGTCTGTTGCCCTTGTTGTGTCCATATGTCATTCGTATTTCAACACGTGTTGCCTTTGATTCGTCGTTTATAGTACGACATCATCGGCATTATGAACCTTTGGGAATACCCCTCAAGTAATACCTCATTGGTAAATGGGTTTCTACTAAGGGAAGATCCCTACTCATCATTACTTCTATGCTGGATTTCGCTCACCAATTTTTTCTCCATATTTTCCAGTGACTCTAGCTTTATTTGATCTATTGGACAGTGATAATTATGGAATTCCCCAAGTGTTTGACCATGCAAATGATCTCGGTTGGTTCCATGGTACATGGGTTCCTCTATCTCTAGAGGAACCATTTGTCTAATTTATTTGCTTCTATGATTTCTACATGACTGGTGAGCAGCATCTATCTGAACTTCCACATCCTGACCATCAGCAACACGACCATTTCCACCACTGACATTATCATCCAAACCGAGACCACAACCAGCATCAACATCATGCTGATGGGGTTCGATACCGATCATTGGGGATGGATCGATACCGATCCATACTCCTAGATTCTGAGAGTTGTTCAATTTCCTTTTCGAAGTCCGCATCTCTTTGCACTTCATTTTCTATTTCCCTTCTCTATGTTTTCACCAAATAATGAAGAACTATCCTCTTCTAAATCAGAAGGCAATAAATCTCTCATGTTCCTTCTGCGCCTACAGGCTAACTAGTTCAACAAGTCAAGACTTTCCCTCATCTACATCCTCAACTCGTTCTGACTTTCACGCACCTTATCATTTATCTCTTTCATCATCCCGTCCATCTCAACCCATGTTATCATATCCAAGGGATTCCGAACTTCAACAGTATTGGATTGAGCGACTTCTTTAACATATTGAGAACCGGCATTCTCAGCATCGTTAGTAGGCATGGAGGTGGCGGATTTCTCCTTTCTTAGGGACATAACTTCAATTAATCCTATGATAGATTCTTTGGAAATATGAGTAGTCGCGGATTATAAGAACAATATTGACGGAGGTACCTCATGGATTAAAGTAACCCAAAAGTAGAAAATAGATCCAAATAGCCTAAGATCGGTCTCTCAGTGAAATCACCACAATGTTTATGCCAAAAGTTGGCACTAACACCCAAATATTAATAACAAAGAATAAAATAAAGAAAATAAACTAAAAATGAGGAAAACAAGAATATACAACAATTATAGTGGTTCAGCTAATTAGAGGCCTATGTCCACTTAAACTCTACTAAAGTTTCTGCTGAATTTTTACAAGGTTGTACTTATGAATTGGTAATGATCCATGAAGTTACAAAGAAATTGAAAAAAGTCATTAACAAGCCAAATAGTTCCTTTAAACATGCACCTCCTCCTCTATTTATAGTCGCAGGTCGATGGAATTCTCTCATCCACGTTCTTCTCCACTTTTCCTATGTCCTGAAGGAGCCGTTCTCCAGAGATTGTGGCCAGCTCACTAGTAATCAGGGATCGGTACCGATCCATGTCCAAGGATCACTATCAATCCATGTCCAGGGATTAGTACCGATCCATGAGTCTATTCTGTTGACCTTGGTTTCCTATTTATGGATGTTTGGTCGACTTGCATCTTCATCCATGATGTTTTAGTTGTATTGCCACGGTCATGAACTTGAGTGAATTTCTTGATTCGGAGGTTGGACATAAGCACTTGATATATTCATCAATCTTTGGGTCGAGAATAGTAGACGAACCATTCCACATGGCACATGAGCTTTGACAATCACTCTAACACTAAGTAACATGAGTCGTGTGATGATTTTAGGCAAAATTTAGGGAGCGGTACTGATCCATCTTCGTGAATCAGCACAGATCCATCACTTATACTCGATTCCTAGGCTTTGTACCTTGAACTTATAATTGGGTGTTGTGTGAACTATTCCTGAAAATTCTTGTTATCTTTGGAGTTCATCCTTCAGATTCACTCAACATCGGAGCTTGGCATTAATGGTTCTGGATTCCTACTTGATAATCTTTCAGTTTAACTGATTTAGCTCCTCCAAATTTGGCATGGTCACAATGGTTGGAGAGCGCTGTCAACGGATACTTTTGGATACAGATAGTGTCATATCCATATCCGTATCCAAAATCATTTTTGGATATCGAATATCCGTATCCGCATAATTTTCGGATACGGATGGATATCGATATTTATCCGCTCCGTCCATTATCAATAAATTTAAAATTATAAATGAAAAGGTTTGGATCAACATAAAACAGTTTTTGTACTAATGTTCATAAAAACCCATGGAATAAAAAATGTGATGATAAAACATTGTATTATACTAATATTCGTATGCATATCCAAAAATATTCAAAAATTAAACACTAAACTGTCTGTTTTCACTAAAAATGAGCAAAAAACCATATCGTAGTAACATCCAATGGTTAGGAAATAGTTGGAAAATTATATGTTAATTAAATATAATTTTAATTAAATATATATATATATATATGCATCAGTTAATCGGACGAATATTTTTTGGATACGGATAGCACAGTAACCATATCCGTATCCGAAAAGCTTTTCGGATATCGATATCCGCTTTTCGGATAACGGATATTTTTCATATTTTCAGATACGGATTCGGACGGATATCAGATTTTTTGAGTACCCATTGACAGCCCAAGTTTGAAATCTCCGATTATTTTGTTACATAGATCTAGATTTGAAATTTAAAATTTGAACTTTTAATTTGAATTTAAATTCAAAGTTATTTATATTAATATTTACAATTACTTTATATTATAATGTCAATTATATATATATATATATGTATGTATAGACATTCGTATGCTACAAATACTATTTATATTACATAAACCCTCCCCCCAACACCCACACCCACACACACACACACACACACATATATATATATATATATATATATATATATAGACATCACATATGTATGTGGAGGGGCTTGTATGCTCGTTGCGGTATCAATTGGAAGCTATAAAATTGTTGAAGATATTTTAAACATGTAAAATGGCCGGCTACACCTCATTTTTACTACTTCTCAAATCCCCCCGATTTCAACAACATGTCATGTATTAAATAATAGAATAAAGTGGTAAGAGAGAGAAAATATAATTATTTAAACTGAAACATGTGATTGAAATCAGGGGAATTTGAGGTGTAGAAAAGAAGAGCGGTATCTGATCACTTTTCATGTTTAAAATATCTTTAACAATTTTATAGTTTCCAATTGATACCTAAAATTATTACTTAGCATAACAAGATATTTTGGGTTTTGAATTTGATTCTATTCTATTCACTTAATAAAATCTATTGAAATACTTTGAATTGTTTATTTCATTTAATTCATAAATTAATTTTGATGCACAGACACACAAAGATACACATGCACATACACATAAGTTAAAATGTTTTGAATGCAAGCTAAAGAAAGATTTAATAATAACAAAAAAAAATTCACCTTTTCCCCTTATTAATTGCCACATAAATGCATTTTACACCTTTTTTTAATGACCACTTACATGCACCATTACCTAGTCAAATTTGATTTCTTTTATTGATATGAGCATTACGACACGCGCTTCGCACGTGATGATGACATGTGCTTCGCGCGTGAATTGTTCTTCTACAATTTATATATGATTAACACATTAAAGAGAAAATGATCTGCAAAAATATTTAGCCATGTTTGGTTAATTTATATTTTTATTTCTAAGTTGCAACATTTAATTTTTTGTTAGTTGAATTTTATTTATATTATTAATTAATAAACAATGAATTTGTAAATGATGTTTATTTGTTTAAATGATATTTACTTGTTAGATCCTATTTTTAAGTGTGGAGGGATAGCTTGAATTTGTACAGAAATTTAACTCTTTTAATTTAGTTTGAATAGTTCCAGTCTAGCCTAGAAATAATAGGCTAAACATAATAGGAATAACATATGTATTTGATTAGAATTTTACCGATTCTTTTTAGGTGTTTGTATGTGGAATAATAGATAGCAATTAAATTATATATGAGTAAAGGGTATTTTGGGAAGTCCACGGTCGGACCAAAAGATTGCGTTTCTATTCTAATTATTAATAACGAGCATTTTGCCACGCGCTTCGCCCGTGAGTTGTTTTTCTACAAATTGTATATGTTTCAACACACTAAAAAAAGCACAAATATTTAATCATATTTTGTGTTGAAATCACGTGTAGTTTTTTTTATTTCTAAGTTCAATATCTAATTTTTTTTAGTTTGAATTTTTATTTATGTTATTAGTTAATAACGAACAAATTTGTAAAGAAAGTTTATTTGTTAGACCATGTTTTAAAGCGCGTAAGGTTTGATAATATATGTAGAGGGCGTTTCGAATTTGTAAAAAAAAATTAATTATTAGATCCTATTTTTATGTGATATTAAGATTTGTTAATATTTGTAGTGAGACATTTTGAGGTTGTAAAGTGAGTTTACTTGTTAGATCCTAATTTTAAGGGATTTGATAATATCCACAGAAGAACATTTTTTGGTAGTTCATGCTGACATCAAAAAAGTGTGACACCAAATGTATTACAGCTATTATATATATATATAATAGCTGTAATACATTTGGTGTCACACTTTTTTGATGTCAGTATATATATATGTATATATATATGTATATATATATGTATATGTATATGTATATGTATATGTATATATATATATATGTATATATATATATGTATATGTATATGTATATATGTATATGTATATGTGTGTATATATATATGGTATGGCACGCGCTTCGCGCGTGCTGATAGCATGCACTTTGCGTGTGGATTGTTTTTTTACAAATTGTATATGTTTAACTCGTTTGAAAAAATATGATGTAACGACCCGTAAATTTCAACTGTTTTAATAACGTAATTAGTTGAAATTTTGTGAAATTTTTAACAATAAAAATTTTGCAATATAAATTTGATATTTGGAATGCGTTTAGTTAAACATAGCAACTGGTAAATTTTCGTCCGAAAATATGAAAGTTTATTTCGCGCGTAAATTTACTTTAATTTAATCAGTTAAAAAGCGATGAAGATAAAAAGTTTTCGGAACCTAAATATTTTTACATAGGAAAATTCTAAACCATCTTCTGAGCAAGATGTCAGTTTGTTGTTTTTCCAAATTCGGACATCTTTGGCTCCGTCGATCTTAGTTTTCTATGTTTTTCTTGCATTTTCCGTCAGTAGAAAAATTCGAATTTTTATAATTCAATCATACCACTGATATTTTCATACCGTTCTGATCGTCTCGCTGTGCTGATCTTCGCAATATATTCATTTCTGTGTTTCGATGTCTGGTACGCAGCGATACCGGCGAAACAGATAACCACATTGTTATCCACTTTAGCTTTTCACTATGTCCATTCAAATTTCCCCACCGTTGAAAAACGAACAGCTATTTGCTTTTATAAATTCATATATTCGTGCGCCTGTCACTCTTCCCCAACATTCAATAATATAGGTTTGCACTCATTATTTTTTTTTTTTGAAAATGAGCACTCATCATTCTAAAACCAGCCCGGTTTCTTCCTCTCCCATCTTTCTTTTTTCTTCCTTTCCTCCTATTCTTGCTTACAGAATAAAATTTATTTCCAGCCTGCTGCCTCTCTCCCTCTCTTCCGCCTCGTCCCTTGAACCCAAGCCTCCGCCCATCTCCAACACCGGCTTTCCACCATCCTAGCTTGCTCCGCCTTTGCATGCTGACCACCGTCCATCCCTTCTCCATGCGTGAGCCCACCGACCTGCTCCCTCCCCTCTCTATTCATGACACACAAACCACCTCCTTCCCCATGCCGCTGCCGCCACTTCCCGTACCATCCTCCACAGCTCGGCCTGACTTCCTCATGTCGAACACCTCCAACAAAGCACCATTCACGCCCAAGCGTACCTCCACTTGCCGCATCTTCCCCTCAGCGAGCCTTCCGCCCTCGACTCAGCCGAGACCACAGCCACCGTCCTCCACGCAACTCCACCGCCGTACTCAGCCCCGCCCCACCTGAAACCAGCCCGAGCCGATCCTGCTACCCCTCTCACTATCCTTCCTCGAACCCAAGCCAACATGTTCTTCCTCCATTTCTTCAAGCCTTCCACTGCTCTGACCCATCGCATATACTCATCAACCGCGCAACCACATAACCGAACCCGATAACCCACTTGTAGAAAAACAAGACCCATTGGCATCGTCACCTCGCTTCTCTCATGCTCAACCACACTCGGCCCCTCTCCATTTCACAGCTGCAGCCGAAGTCACCTCTTCATTTCTATAGGTATATACATATTCAGTTGTTATATAAGTTATAATAGTACTTCATAATATAAAGCTATTGTTAGTTATATATATATATATGATAATTGTTAATTTATATATATTGTTTGTAAAGGTTTTTTTTAGGAGCTTGTTAGTATAATGATTTATGTATGAAGTATTTTTATATATATAGTCAGTTTGCAGCTTCTGTAATTTATATATTGGTGACAAGTCATCTACTATATTAAGTTGTATTCGTTTTTTTAAGTTCTGGTTATATATGAGATATATTGTATTTTGTCATTTATATGGATTTATGTTGTTACAATAGTTTACATACATACCCTGTTGTACGCATGCATGTGATATATATATATTTTAGTTCAGCCTACATTAATTTTCGTATATATAGTATACTAAGTAAGTAATATTTATAGTCTGCTTTTTGCTTTACTGGAAAGTGTATTGATTTTTAAGAATTATATGTACGTTGTGTATATATTGTATTGTATATATATTTGAAGTTATGGGTCAGTATAGGTAGTGTACATATATAGTGTGTATATATATATATATTACTGTGTATTTTACTTACAGTCTTATATGAGCTCGACCATATTCTACTTGGCTTGTATGTACTTTGCATTTTTCATAAGTATATATATATATATTTATTTCAAATTTTATATATGTATAGCCTAGACAATATTATATAGATGTTATATATGTCTTGTATGTGTTAGTTGCTGCTAATGACTTAGCAGAATATGTTGGAAATCTATATATTAGTTGTATAAGTAGTTTATAATCTCTTGTTATATATATATAATCATAGTTTGCATAGATATAAAAATAGCTTGGGGTTTATGTGTAAGCTTATACGTATATTGTTATCTAATAATAATATTATTATTATTATTTTGATAAAAATCAAGATCTGATCTGTTGTTGTAAAGCATATATTATTTGTCTGCCGTGATATAGTACGATTAGTATAGAGGAACTATATTTATGTTTTAAGTTTTGCTATAGATTCCTTTTTCCGTTAACAGGTATAAATATATATATATATTATATTAAAATAGTTAAAGTATGTGTGATAATTGAGTTAAGTTACTGTATATGCATTTTACTTCATTTTTGTAAAGTCTACTATGCTTATAAGGTTAAGGTACCATATTTTTATGTTTTTACAATGAATCTTCCTAGTTTGGTTACAAGTATTTTATACGGTGATATATTCTATTTTATACGGTGATATTTGCAAATTTGGTCTTGTACATATATATCAGTTTTACTTTTGGTGTGTCGGGTCCGATTATACATATGGTTGTACTTGTTGTAATTTGGGTTTTAAATTTGATTTTAATATAAAAATAGTGTATATGGATTGATATTAACATATGTGTTTAAAAAAAACTAAATTCAATATTGATTTCATGAAATAATAATAATAAAATACATATGATTGCTGGTTCTATCAAACTGATTCTAATTTCTTCTTCGATTCCTCATTTACCAGCTTTGGTCGTCGAATCCGTGCCAATTTAGCTTTGCTTTGAGATTCGTACCTGAATTCGTTGCTTGTTCTGCTATCAAAATTCTCTCTAGCCTTGAAAGGTGAGCAACCACTCACGATTAACGTTCTTTTATTTATTAAATTTGATTTCAATTGAACGATAATTGAAATATGATGTTGATAGTTATTTACACTGTTTAATATGTTATTTCCTGTATAGGTTCACCTGTGACATCTGACACCATTATCTGTTAATTATACGATGATAATTCCGTTTGGTTGATAATTGATTAATTGTTTGTTGTTTATATTGGATGTAAATTGTAATGTATTAAGTGATAAATATTATGCAATTGAAATTGACGTAGGATAGTTAAAATTTTGAATTGACATATGTGTTGAATTTGATTAGTTAAATTTGTACAATATGACCCCTTAAATGTTAAAATTAATTGACATGTAGAAAAAAAATTAATTACCCTTGAACCATTTGAATTTATGATTGTATTAATTGATGAAGTATGAAATTGGATAATTGATGTCAAGTGTAGAATTGCATAGAATAATTTGTATAATAATCTTTAATCTACATGAAATGATAGTGTAGATTCTAGAAATAATAATATTAATTCGCACAAATAACAAGGTGAATTAATACGGTTATTTCGGGATTATTTGAATTGATTATTGGATTGATATTGATTGTTGTTCTTGCTTGTTTATTTACTTTGACACCATCCCAGTTATCACACTGCAAGTTCCCTTTGCTATGTTTTGATTTTGAATTGAATTGGAAACGGGTTGAAATGATAAATACCCAAATGAACTTGACCTAGGATAGAGAATTAAATAAAACCCGATTGGTCAATAATTTGATTTAAAAATAAAATGAAGATTTTATTTGAGTAAATAATATGTTTTGAAACGAAGTTGAAATTTGAATTTTTAATGAAAGGAAAATGTTAATGTTTAATAATCTGAAACAAAATATTAATAAATGTAATTGATGAAAGAACGTTGTTAAATTTGAGAAATGATTGAATTAAGTTTGAAATGATTTAATAAGTAAGTTTGAAATTATTAAACTTTGAAATTATTTAATAATTATGTTTTGAATTATTTAATAATTAAATAAGGTTGAATTATTTAATGATTAAATTGAATTGAATTCTTTAATAAGAGAAATTGAACTTTTAATAAGTGAATTTTTACTTCGTAAATAATTGAAATTGAGTTACTTTATTTATTAAGTTTTGGAAAATTATTTAAGTAAGTAAATAAGTGAAATTGAATTTCTTTAACAAGAAATAAAATGTGATTCATTGAAATTAATGTAAGACTTGAAAGTTGAAGAATTTGATTTGATGAATTTAATTTAACTAAATTTGTAAGTTTTGATATAATGAAGTTGAATTTAAATAATGGATTTAATGAATTGGAAATTTAATAGAAATTGTTTGAATGGCAAATTTACTTAATAAATATTGAATGAAATCGATAAATGAATTTAAATTGATTTAAATGTTAAATTAAATTAATTTAAATGATTTCAAAATGAATCTTATATGCGAACTTGAATCAATATTTGAATTGTTTTAAATAAAAATTGAAATTGAATTATAAGATTTTGAAATTATGAAATTGGAAGTTTGAAATGTAAATTGTGGAAATCGATGTAGAAAGACAAATGAAATGTTGATTTACAAATTCTAATTGAAACTGTAATTGATTTGGTTTTTGAAATTTATTAAACGACCAATCGGTGTAATAATTACGAAGGTTATTAAAGAGACCGGAATCGGTTAGGGACATACTCACTGTCTAAACCGAAAACCACTTTAATAACTATACGCGGAGTGTGATCCAGAATGAAGTGGTTGGAATGATGTACGTGATGACTGAAGAAAGAGAACGATAATGGATAGCCTTGACACTTGTGTCAAATTGGAAATGACTAAAAACAGGAGCCGTGCCGGGCCAATGGAGGTCAGCTACCTCAAGCGAACACACTTCTTCGAAAACTACTCATTACTTGTTGTCGATTGGTGCACCCTTGATTTTGGGAGTGTTGTTTCGCGGTGTTGCGGTCGCTGCGGCGATGCGTTCTCACCAGTCCGGATCAGGCGAACGGTAGTTTCACTACCTTGGGTATTGCCTCATGTGCCTTGTCATACTTGGATCCCGATATACGCGACCACTACGAATTTGTTTTGTGTTATACCTATGGAGTACTCCCTGATAGCCCACTAGTTTACGGTGGAGTTTACAGTGCTGTATAGACTATAACGCTTATATAAAATGTGTTAAGGGGGATAATGGTAACGCCTTAACACTATTTTGATATCTTTATATTACTGATAGACATTATCTACTTATCGTACACTACTACCTAGTAGATAGTTTAACGGATCCTTAAAGGATGGTTATTCCAAACATCCTTTGAGTTACTTGTATTTCAATTGCTATTTCACTTGAGTTGGATTTATAAATATAAGAATGTTAATCCTGACTCAAGTGTTTTGTGTTTTGCTTTATGCTCAGGTCAGACTGAGCGTACCAGTATTCGAGACTCACCTTTGAAGTTGGAGCTTTGCTTGAAGATCCAGCCATCTATTCTGCTTTCAGTATTCGATGATTCCAGTGATGTATTCTGATTTGTATCTGATGTATCGTATTACTCTTCCGTTGTATCTGGTTTAACTCTGATGTAATTTATATATTTATATAGTAGCTTCATGAACTACTATCTCTTTTATTTCCGCTGCAATTATTACTCCGTGTCTGTGATCTGTGATTATTTATTTACTGTATATGCTCAGTTTTTCCAAATTTAAATTAACAATTCGGTATTTTGAATTATTCAAGTCCGACATGTGCGGATGCGAATGGTAGAAAATAGCGGGTCGTTACAAGTGGTATCAGAGCTTTGGTAGCTCTAGGCAAAACTTAGCATATAGGGTAAATGTATTTACAGAATCACTCTCATTCGAGTTTCAATCTCTTCCTTTGACTCAATTCCTTTGAATTTTGGAACGTTCCCCTCGGTTCCGAAATTCATTCGTGTCCTTCACTATTCGTCTTCTTTCAATTCTGGAGCACCCCATAACTCCATTTTGAATGATATCTATAATAGATCGGCGGTCTCGCCAATCTTTGAATGATTCGTAAAGGAGAAAAACTCATTTATAATAGGCATCAATTTACCGAAGATTTCTGTATCCTCGGTTTACGATGCTATCTATTCCCTGCTATACCTGAATTCCATCTCTTGAGATCGAGTGTTGATTTACCTCAGAATTCAGCATCGATCTTATTCTTGAAGTTACGGACGACTCGGTTAAGGTTGCCCGTGAATTAAATAAACTCATCCATCTCTCGATTGTGGTAATCGAATTATCTTATCTTCTGTTTCAAACTTATTTTCGAAACAAAATTCTCTTTGATTTGAGCCCATCAAATTTGAAACCCTATCCTTATTTTGAAAATTCATTCCTGTATCGTCGAGCAAAGAAATGTATTCATAAACTAATATATATAAATGTTTTAATATATGCTGTGTTGTTTGAGTTGTTGATGTTGATTTGGGTTTCCGATCAATTCGTCTGATCAACGCTATCGATAGGATTTCCAAAACACTTAAACAGAGCAAACTGACACAATATTATTTTCAAATTTGGAAAATGGAATAAATTTGTATGAATATATTATAGATATATATAAGTAAAATTTTCTGAAATTTAATAAGTTAATTAAATTGGTTGTTGAAATGATAATAATTGATTATCACTTATTGTTCTATAAATGAATTTTAAACATGGGTTATAAACTGATTTGAAATTTAAATGAATTTAACATATAGAATTTGAGAATTTAATTTCCAGTAATTTCAAGCTTTGTTTTTTTAAAATTTCAAAGAAAAGACACATCTCGCACATCTCACCCTTTTTCTTTTTTTAAAATATACCACCTCGTCTCAAAAAGGGCTGATGAGCAGTCATCATCTAATGATTCAATACCAATCATTCAATCATCCCCGAAACCAATCATAGACCAGAGTTTTTTAGAGAAGGAGCTTCCTCTATTCTGGGATAGTGTTTACTCAAAAATGAGTACGGTTGGTCAAGTACCAGAATCCCCTATTTCTGGATATAAATTTTTAGATTCTAATTCTAATACCGGGAAGTCCAAAATTAGACCATTAAAATGTATATTATTGAAGGTATTTTCAAATAGAATCCGTTTTCATAGAATTTTAAAATGTCGAAATCAGTGCTCTTCTCTTTTGTCGCTGGAAAATAATTTCGGTGATGGCGGCCGCACCATCGATATTCATTTTCGAGTTTCGAAGTGGAGAAACCATTCTGTAGCTTTGCTACGGTTTTGTTTCGAAAAAAAAATATTTTGATTTGAATTTTTCAGTATATTTTGATTTACATATATATAGGTATCTTATTTTAAAATTTAATTTGATTTGATATAAATATATTATATAAATCTCTAAGTTGTTTAAAGTTAATCGGAAATCTAATTCTTAAATTTTATTAAAGGATGATTTTAATTATAAATAAAACCAAAATTTGGAATAAATATTTAAACTTGAATAATTGAATTGGGAAATTTTTTATTGTAGATTGTTCAACTGCATTCTAATACAACTTACCTAAATCATTCAGAAGTTGAATATGTAATTGGATAATATATAAGATAAATTGAATTTATAAATAAAATTTGAGTGTTTATAATAAATGTTATACACTAAATTTTGATTATAAAGATGTTAATAGAGTTAGATAGGATAATAAGTAAACTCAGTTAATAATGAAATAAATTTTTTTTGAAAGAATTAATAAATTTGTTTTGAAAGAATTAATAAATTGAAATTTGATCAACATATGAAAATACCTTGAATTTAAAAAGAAATTAATAGATGTAAATTAATTTAAATCGAAGCTTTTATGTTTTAAATTAATTTATATGGGTTAAATATATGTGAGTAGATATATTAAGTAGAATAAATTTAACAGTAATTTGGAATAAAGAAGAATTTAAAATGGTTGAAGAAAATATGATTATAATAAAATACTATTCAAATTTATGGTTTTAAAAATTGTAAATTGAAGAAATGGGATAATAAGATAATGAATTTAGAAATAGTTGAGATTGATTTTAGTGAAATCAAATGAATTAAATCAATTATCGAATATCAATTAATTTAAATTTGAATTTATATGGTTTAAATTAATTGTTATTTTGTATTTCAAATCTGTTTTTCTTTCTGGTTGTTTCTATTCTCCTACCTCGTTCCTTTTTCGGAGATGAAAAGTTTTGAGTGGGGGAGAGTGTAACGACCCGTAAATTTCAACTGTTTTAATAACGTAATTAGTTGAAATTTTGTGAAATTTTTAACGATAAAATTTTGAAATATAAATTTGATATTTGGAATGCGTTTAGTTAAACATAGCAACTGGTAAATTTTCGTCCAAAAATATGAAAGTTTATTTCGCGCGTAAATTTACTTTAATTTAATCAGTTAAAAAGCGATGAAGATAAAATGTTTTCGGAACCTAAATATTTTTACATAGGAAAATTCTAAAACATCTTCTGAGCAAGATGTCAGTTTGTCGTTTTTCCAAATTCGGACATCTTTGGCTCCGTCGATCTTATTTTTCTACGTTTTTCTTGCATTTTCCGTAGTAGAAAAAAATTCGAATTTTTATAATTCAATCATACCACTGATATTTTCATACCGTTCCGATCGTCTCGATGTGCTGATCTTCGTAATATATTCATTTCTGTGTTTCGATGTCTAGTACGCAGCGATACCGGCGAAATAGATAACCACATTGTTATCCACTTTAGCTTTTCACTATGTCCATTCAAATTTCCCCACCGTTGAAAAACGAACAGCTATTTGCTTTTATAAATTCATATATTCGTGCGCCTGTCACTCTTCCCCAACATTCAATAATATAGGTTTGCACTCATTTTTTTTTTTGAAAATGAGCACTCATCATTCTAAAACCAGTCTGGTTTCTTCCTCTCCCATATTTCTTTTTTCTTCCTTTCCTCCTATTCTTGCTTACAGAAGAAAATTTATTTCGAGCCTGCTGCCTCTCTCCCTCTCTTCCGCCTCGTCCCTTGAACCCAAGCCTCCGCCCACCTCCAACACCGGCTTTCCACCATCCTTGCTTGCTCCGCCTTCGCATGCTGACCACCGTTCATCCCTTCTCCATGCGTGAGCCCACCGACCTGCTCCCTCCCCTCTCTCTTCATGACACACAAACCACCTCCTTCCCCATGCCGCTGCTGCCACTTCCCGCACCATCCTCCACAGCTCGGCCTGACTTCCTCATGTCGAACACCTCCAACAAAGCACCATTCACGCCCAAGCCTACCTCCACTTGCCGCATCTTCCCCTCGGCCAGCCTTCCGCCCTCAACTCAGCCGAGACCACAGCCACCGTCCTCCACGCAACTCCACCGCCATACTCAGCCCCGCCCCACTTGAAACCAGCCCGAGCCGATCCCGCTACCCCTCTCACTATCCTTCCTCGAACCCAAGCCAACATGTTCTTCCTCCATTTCTGCAAGCCTTCCATGCTCTGACCCATCGCCTATACTCATCAACCGCGCAACCACATAACCGAACCCGATAACCCACTTGTAGAAAAACAAGACCCATTGGCATCGTCACCTCGCTTCTCTCATGCTCAACCACACTCGGCCCCTCTCCATTTCACAGCTGCAGCCGAAGTCACCTCTTCATTTCTATAGGTATATACATATTCGGTTTTTATATAAGTTATAATAGTACTTCATAATATAAAGCTGCTGTTAGTTATATATATATATATATATGATAATTTTTAATTTATATATATTGTTTGTAAAGGTTTTTTTTAGGAGCTTGTTAGTATAATGATTTATGTATTAAGTATTTATATATATATGGTCAGTTTGCAGCTTCTGTAATTTATATATTGGTGACAAGTCATCTACTATATTAAGTTGTATTCGTTTTTTTAAGTTCTGGTTATATATGAGATATATTGTATTTTGTCATTTATATGGATTTATGTTGTTACAATAGTTTACATACATACCCTGTTGTACGCATGCATGTGATATATATATATTTTAGTTCAGCCTACATTAATTTTCGTATATATAGTATACTAAGTAAGTAATATTTATAGTCTGCTTTTTGCTTTACTGGAAAGTGTATTGATTTTTGAGAATTATATGTACGTTGTGTATATATTGTATTGTATATATATTTGACGTTATGGGTCAGTATAGGTAGTGTACATATATAGTGTGTATATATATATTACTGTATATTTTACTTACAGTCTTATATGAGCTCGACCATATTCTACTTGGCTTGTATGTACTTTGCATTTTTCATAAGTATATATATATATATTTATTTCAAATTTTATATATGTATAGCCTAGACAATATTATATAGATGTTATATATGTCTTGTATGTGTTAGTTGCTGCTAATGACTTAGCAGAATATGTTGGAAATCTATATATTAGTTGTATAAGTAGTTTATAATCTCTTGTTATATATATATATAATCATAGTTTGCATAGATATAAAAATAGCTTGGGGTTTATGTGTAAGCTTATACGTATATTGTTATCTAATAATAATATTATTATTACTATTTTGATAAAAATCAAGATCTGATCTGTTGTTGTAAAGCATATATTATTTGTCTGCCGTGATATAGTACGAATAGTATAGAGGAACTATATTTATGTTTTAAGTTTTGCTATAGATTCCTTTTTCCGTTAACAGGTATAAATATATATATATATATATTATATTAAAATAGTTAAAGTATGTGTGATAATTGAGTTAAGTTACTGTATATGCATTTTACTTCATTTTTGTAAAGTCTACTATGCTTATAAGGTTAAGGTACCATATTTTTATGTTTTTACAATGAATCTTCCTAGTTTGGTTACAATTATTTTATACGGTGATATATTCTATTTTATACGGTGATATTTGCAAATTTGGTCTTGTATATATCAGTTTTACTTTTGGTGTGTCGGGTCCGATTATACATATGGTTGTACTTGTTGTAATTTGGGTTTTAAATTTGATTTTAATATAAAAATAGTGTATATGGATTGATATTAACATATGTGTTTAAAAAAAAAAATTCAATATTGATTTCATGAAATAATAATAATAAAATACATATGATTGCTGGTTCTATAAAACTGATTCTAATTTCTTCTTCGATTCCTCATTTACCAGCTTTGCTTTGAGATTCGTACCTGAATTCGTTGCTTGTTCTGTTGTCAAAATTCTCTCTAGCCTCGAAAGGTGAGCAACCACTCACGATTAACGTTCTTTTATTTATTAAATTTGATTTCAATTGAAACGATAATTGAAATATGCTGTTGATAGTTATTTACACTGTTTAATATGTTATTTCCTGTATCAGTTCACCTGTGACATCTGACACCACTATCTGTTAATTATACGATGATAATTCCGTTTGGTTGATAATTGATTAATTGTTTGCTGTTTATATTGGATGTAAATTGTAATGTATTAAGTGATAAATATTATGCAATTGAAATTGACGTAGGATAGTTAAAATTTTGAATTGACATATGTGTTGAATTTGATTAGTTAAATTTGTACAATATGACCCCTTAAATGTTAAAATTAATTGACACATAGAAAAAAAATTAATTTCCCTTGAACCATTGGAATTTATGATTGTATTAATTGATGAAGTATGAAATTGGATAATTGATGTCAAGTGTAGAATTGCATAGAATAATTTGTATAATAATCTTTAATCTACATGAAATGATAGTGTAGATTCTAGAAATAATTATATTAATTCGCACAAATAACAAGGTGAATTAATACGGTTATTTCGGGATTATTTGAATTGATTATTGGATTGATATTGATTGTTGTTCTTGCTTGTTTATTTACTTTGACACCATCCCAGTTATCACACTGCAAGTTCCCTTTGCTATGTTTTGATTTTGAATTGAATTGGAAACGGGTTGAAATGATAAATACCCAAATGAACTTGACCTAGGATAGAGAATTAAATAAAACCCGATTGGTCAATAATTTGATTTAAAAATAAAATGAAGATTTTATTTGAGTAAATAATATGTTTTGAAACGAAGTTGAAATTTGAATTTTTAATGAAAGGAAAATGTTAATGTTTAATAATCTGAAACAAAATATTAATAAATGTAATTGATGAAAGAACGTTGTTAAATTTGAGAAATGATTGAATTAAGTTTGAAATGATTTAATAAGTAAGTTTGAAATTATTAAACTTTGAAATTATTTAATAATTATGTTTTGAATTATTTAATAATTAAATAAGGTTGAATTATTTAATGATTAAATTGAATTGAATTCTTTAATAAGAGAAATTGAACTTTTAATAAGTGAATTTTTACTTCGTAAATAATTGAAATTGAGTTACTTTATTTATTAAGTTTTGGAAAATTATTTACTTAAGTAAATAAGTGAAATTGAATTTCTTTAACAAGAAATAAAATGTGATTCATTGAAATTAATGTAAGACTTGAAAGTTGAAGAATTTGATTTGATGAATTTAATTTAACTAAATTTGTAAGTTTTGATATAATGAAGTTAAATTTAAATAATGGATTTAATGAATTGGAAATTTAATAGAAATTGTTTGAATGGCAAATTTACTTAATAAATATTGAATGAAATCGATAAATGAATTTAAATTGATTTAAATGTTAAATTAAATTAATTTAAATGATTTCGAAATGAATCTTATATACGAACTTGAATCAATATTTGAATTGTTTTAAATAAAAATTGAAATTGAATTATAAGATTTTGAAATTATGAAATTGGAAGTTTGAAACGTAAATTGTGGAAATCGATGTAGAAAGACAAATGAAATGTTGATCTACAAATTCTAATTGAAACTGTAATTGATTTGGTTTTTGAAATTTATTAAACGACCAATCGGTGTAATAATTACGAAGGTTATTAAAGAGACCGGAATCGGTTAGGGACATACTCACTGTCTAAACCGAAAACCACTTTAATAACTATACGCGGAATGAAGTGGTTGGAATGATGTATGTGATGACTGAAGAAAGAGAACGATAATGGATAGCCTTGACACTTGTGTCAAATTGGAAATGACTAAAAACAGGAGCCGTGCCGGGCCAATGGAGGTCAGCTACCTCAAGCGAACACACTTCTTCGAAAACTACTCATTACTTGTTGTCGATTGGTGCACCCTTGATTTTGGGAGTGTTGTTTCACGGTGTTGCGGTCGCTGCGGCGATGCGTTCTCACCAGTCCGGATCAGGCGAACGGTAGTTTCACTACCTTGGGTATTGCCTCATGTGCCTTGTCATACTTGGATCCCGATATACGCGACCACTACGAATTTGTTTTGTGTTATACCTATGGAGTACTCCCTGATAGCCCACTAGTTTACGGTGGAGTTTACAGTGCTGTATAGACTATAACGCTTATATAAAATGTGTTAAGGGGGATAATGGTAACGCCTTAACACTATTTTGATATCTTTATATTACTGATAGACATTATCTACTTATCGTACACTACTACCTAGTAGATAGTTTAACGGATCCTTAAAGGATGGTTATTCCAAACATCCTTTGAGTTACTTGTATTTCAATTGCTATTTCACTTGAGTTGGATTTATAAATATAAGAATGTTAATCCTGACTCGAGTGTTTTGTGTTTTGCTTTACGCTCGGGTCAGACTGAGTGTACCAGTATTCGAGACTCACCTTTGAAGTTGGAGCTTTGCTTGAAGATCCAGCCATCTATTCTGCTTTCAGTATTCGATGATTCCAGTGATGTATTCTGATTTGTATCTGATGTATCGTATTACTCTTCCGTTGTATATGGTTTAACTCTGATGTAATTTATATATTTATATAGTAGCTTCATGAACTACTATCTCTTTTATTTCCGCTGCAATTATTACTCTGCGTCTGTGATCTGTGATTATTTATTTACTGTATATGCTCAGTTTTGCCAAATTTAAATTAACAATTCGGTATTTTGAATTATTCAAGTCCGACATGTGCCGATGCGAATGATACAAAATAGTGGGTCGTTACAAGTGATATCAGAGCTTTGGTAGCTCTAGGCAAAACTTAGCATATAGGGTAAATGTATTTACAGAATCACTCCCATTCGAGTTTCAATCTCTTCCTTTGACTCAATTCCTTTGAATTTTGGAACGTTCCCCTCGGTTCCGAAATTCATTTGTGTCCTTCACTATTCGTCTTCTTTCAATTCTGGAGCACCCCATAACTCCATTTTGAATGATATATATAATAGATCGGCGATCTCGCCAATCTTCGAATGATTCGTAAAGGAGAAAAACTCATTTATAATAGGCATCGATTTACCGAAGATTTCTGTATCCTCGGTTTACGATGCTATCTATTCCCTGCTATACCTGAATTCCATCTCTTGAGATCGAGTGTTGATTTACCTCAGAATTCAGCATCGATCTTATTCTTGAAGTTACGGACGACTCGGTTAAGGTTGCCCGTGAATTAAATAAACTCATCCATCTCCCGATTGTGGTAATCGAATTATCTTATCTTCTGTTTCAAACTTATTTTCGAATCAAAATTCTCTTTGATTTGAGCCCATCAAATTTGAAACCCTATCCTTATTTTGAAAATTCATTCCTGTGTCGTCGAGCAAAGAAATGTATTCATAAACTAATATATATAAATGTTTTAATATATGATGTGTTGTTTGAGTTGTTGATGTTGATTTGGGTTTCCGATCGATTCGTCTGATCAACGCTATCGATAGGATTTCCAAAACACTTAAACAGAGCAAACTGACACAATATTATTTTCAAATTTGGAAAATAGAATAAATTTGTATGAATATATTATAGATATATATAAGTAAAATTTTCTGAAATTTAATAAGTTAATTAAATTGGTTGTTGAAATGATAATAATTGATTATCACTTATTGTTCTATAAATGAATTTTAAACATGGGTTATAAACTGATTTGAAATTTAAATGAATTTAACATTTAGAATTTGAGAATTTAATTTCCAGTAATTTCAAGCTTTGTTTTTTTAAAATTTTAAAATGTATATTATTGAAGGTATTTTCAAATAGAAACCGTTTTCATAGAATTTTAAAATGTCGAAATCAGTGCTCTTCTCTTTTGTCGCTGGAAAATAATTTCGGTGATGGCGGCCGCACCATCGATATTCATTTTCGAGTTTCGAAGTGGAGAAACCATTCTGTAGCTTTGCTACGGTTTTGTTTTGAAAAAAAAAATATATATTTTGATTTGAATCAGTATATTTTGATTTACATATATATAGGTATCTTATTTTAAAATTTAATTTGATTTGATATAAATATATTATATAAATCTCTAAGTTGTTTAAAGTTAATCGGAAATCTAATTCTTAAATTTTGTTAAAGGATGATTTTAATTATAAATAAAACCAAAATTTGGAATAAATATTTAAACTTGAATAATTGAATTGGGAAATTTTTTATTGTAGATTGTTCAACTGCATTCTAATACAACTTACCTAAATCATTCAGAAGTTGAATATGTAATTGGATAATATATAAGATAAATTGAATTTATAAATAAAATTTGAGTGTTTATAATAAATGTTATACACTAAATTTTGATTATAAAGATGTTAATAGAGTTAGATAGGATAATAAGTAAACTCAGTTAATAATGAAATAAATTTGTTTTGAAAGAATTAATAAATTTGTTTTGAAAGAATTAATAAATTGAAATTTGATCAACATATGAAAATACCTTGAATTTAAAAAGAAATTAATAGATGTAAATTAATTTAAATCGAAGCTTTTATGTTTTAAATTAATTTATATGGGTTAAATATATGTGAGTAGATATATTAAGTAGAATAAATTTAACAGTAATTTGGAATAAAGAAGAATTTAAAATGGTTGAAGAAAATATGATTATAATAAAAGACTATTCAAATTTATGGTTTTAAAAATTGTAAATTGAAGAAATGGGATAATAAGATAATGAATTTAGAAATAGTTGAGATTGATTTTAGTGAAATCAAATGGATTAAATCAATTATCGAATATCAATTAATTTAAATTTGAATTTATATGGTTTAAATTAATTGTTATTTTGTATTTCAAATCTGTTTTTCTTTCTGGTTGTTTCTATTCTCCTACCTCGTTCCTTTTTCGGAGACGAAAAGTTTTGAGTGGGGGAGAGTGTAACGACCAGTAAATTTCAACTGTTTTAATAACGTAATTAGTTGAAATTTTGTGAAATTTTTAACGATAAAATTTTGAAATATAAATTTGATATTTTGAATGCGTTTAGTTAATAAACATAGCAATTGGTAAATTTTCGTTCGAAAATATGAAAGTTTATTTCGCGCGTAAATTTACTTTAATTTAATCAGTTAAAAAGCGATGAAGATAAAATGTTTTCAGAACCTAAATATTTTTACATAGGAAAATTCTAAATCATCTTCTGAGCAAGATGTCAGTTTGTCGTTTTTCCAAATTCGGACATCTTTGGCTCCGTCGATCTTATTTTTCTACGTTTTTCTTGCATTTTCCGTCAGTAGAAAAATTCGAATTTTTATAATTCAATCATACCACTGATATTTTCATACCGTTCTGATCGTCTCGCTGTGCTGATCTTCGCAATATATTCATTTCTGTGTTTCGATGTCTGGTACGCAGCGATACCGACGAAACAGATAACCACATTGTTATCCACTTTAGCTTTTCACTATGTCCATTCAAATTTCCCCACCGTTGAAAAACGAACAGCTATTTTGCTTTTAAAAATTCATATATTCGTGCGCCTGTCACTCTTCCCCAACATTCAATAATATAGGTTTGCACTCATTTTTTTTTTTTTTTGAAAATGAGCACTTATCATTCTAAAACCAGCCTGGTTTCTTCCTCTCCCATCTTTCTTTTTTCTTCCTTTCCTCCTATTCTTGCTTACAGAAGAAAATTTATTTCGAGCCTGCTGCCTCTCTCCCTCTCTTCCGCCTCGTCCCTTGAACCCAAGCCTCCGCCCACCTCCAACACCGGCTTCCACCATCCTAGCTTGCTCCGTCTTCGCATGCTGACCACCGTCCATCCCTTTTCCATGCGTGAGCCCACCGACCTGCTCCCTCCCCTCTCTCTTCATGACACACAAACCACCTCCTTCCCCATGCCACTGCCGCCACTTCCCGCACCATCCTCCATAGCTCGGCCTGACTTCCTCATGTCGAACACCTCCAACAAAGCACCATTCACGCACAAGCCTACCTCCACTTGCCGCATCTTCCCCTCGGCCAGCCTTCCGCCCTCAACTCAGCCGAGACCACAGCCACCGTCCTCCACGCAACTCCACTGCCATACTCAGCCCCGCCCCACCTGAAACCAGCCCGAGCCGATCCCGCTACCCCTCTCACTATCCTTCCTCGAACCCAAGCCAACATGTTCTTCCTCCATTTCTGCAAGCCTTCCACTGCTCTGACACATCGCCTATACTCATCAACCGCGCAACCACATAACCAAACCCGATAACCCACTTGTAGAAAAACAAGACCCATTGGCATCGTCACCTCGCTTCTCTCATGCTCAACCACACTCGGCCCCTCTCCATTTCACAGCTGCAGCCGAAGTCACCTCTTCATTTCTATAGGTATATACATATTCAGTTGTTATATAAGTTATAATAGTACTTCATAATATAAAGCTATTGTTAGTTATATATATATATATGATAATTGTTAATTTATATATAGTGTTTGTAAAGGTTTTTTTTAGGAGCTTGTTAGTATAATGATTTATGTATGAAGTATTTTTATATATATAGTCAGTTTGCAGCTTCTGTAATTTATATATTGGTGACAAGTCATCTACTATATTAAGTTGTATTCGTTTTTTTAAGTTCTGGTTATATATGAGATATATTGTATTTTGTCATTTATATGGATTTATGTTGTTACAATAGTTTACATACATACCCTGTTGTACGCATGCATGTGATATATATATTTTAGTTCAACCTACATTAATTTTCGTATATATAGTATACTAAGTAAGTAATATTTATAGTCTGCTTTTTGCTTTACTGGAAAGTGTATTGATTTTTGAGAATTATATGTACGTTGTGTATATATTGTATTGTATATATATTTGAAGTTATGGGTCAGTATAGGTAGTGTACATATATAGTATGTATATATATATTACTGTATATTTTACTTACAGTCTTATATGAGCTCGACCGTATTCTACTTGGCTTGTATGTACTTTACATTTTTCATAAGTATATATATATATATTTATTTCAAATTTTATATATGTATAGCCTAGACAATATTATATAGATGTTATATATGTCTTGTATGTGTTAGTTGCTGCTAATGACTTAGCAGAATATGTTGGAAATCTATATATTAGTTGTATAAGTAGTTTATAATCTCTTGTTATATATATATAATCATAGTTTGCATAGATATAAAAATAGCTTGGGGTTTATGTGTAAGCTTATACGTATATTGTTATCTAATAATAATAATAATAATAATATTTTGATAAAAATCAAGATCTGATCTGTTGTTGTAAAACATATATTATTTGTCTGCCGTGATATAGTACGAATAGTATAGAGGAACTATATTTATGTTTTAAGTTTTGCTATAGATTCCTTTTTCCGTTAACAGGTATAAATATATATATATATATATTATATTAAAACAGTTAAAGTATGTGTGATAATTGAGTTAAGTTACTGTATATGCATTTTACTTCATTTTTGTAAAGTCTACTATGCTTATAAGGTTAAGGTACCATATTTTTATGTTTTTACAATGAATCTTCCTAGTTTGGTTACAAGTATTTTATACGGTGATATATTCTATTTTATACGGTGATATTTGCAAATTTGGTCTTGTATATATCAGTTTTACTTTTGGTGTGTCGGGTCCGATTATACATATGGTTGTACTTGTTGTAATTTGGGTTTTAAATTTGATTTTAATATAAAAATAGTGTATATGGATTGATATTAACATATTTGTTTAAAAAAAACTAAATTCAATATTGATTTCATGAAATAATAATAATAAAATACATATGATTGCTGGTTCTATCAAACTGATTCTAATTTCTTCTTCGATTCCTCATTTACCAGCTTTGATCGTCGAATTCGTGCCAATTTAGCTTTGCTTTGAGATTCGTACCTGAATTCGTTGCTTGTTCTGCTGTCAAAATTCTCTCTAGCCTCGAAAGGTAAGCAACCACTCACGATTAACGTTCTTTTATTTATTAAATTTGATTTCAATTGAAACGATAATTGAAATATGCTGTTGATAGTTATTTACACTGTTTAATATGTTATTTCCTGTATCAGTTCACCTGTGACATCTGACACCACTATCTGTTAATTATACGATGATAATTCCGTTTGGTTGATAATTGATTAATTGTTTGCTGTTTATATTGGATGTAAATTGTAATGTATTAAGTGATAAATATTATGCAATTGAAATTGACGTAGGATAGTTAAAATTTTGAATTGACATATGTGTTGAATTTGATTAGTTAAATTTGTAAAATATGACCCCTTAAATGTTAAAATTAATTGACACATAGAAAAAAAATTAATTTCCCTTGAACCATTGGAATTTATGATTGTATTAATTGATGAAGTATGAAATTGGATAATTGATGTCAAGTGTAGAATTGCATAGAATAATTTGTATAATAATCTTTAATCTACATGAAATGATAGTGTAGATTCTAGAAATAATTATATTAATTCGCACAAATAACAAGGTGAATTAATACGGTTATTTCGGGATTATTTGAATTGATTATTGGATTGATATTGATTGTTGTTCTTGCTTGTTTATTTACTTTGACACCATCCCAGTTATCACACTGCAAGTTCCCTTTGCTATGTTTTGATTTTGAATTGAATTGGAAACGGGTTGAAATGATAAATACCCAAATAAACTTGACCTAGGATAGAGAATTAAATAAAACCCGATTGGTCAATAATTTGATTTAAAAATAAAATGAAGATTTTATTTGAGTAAATAATATGTTTTGAAACGAAGTTGAAATTTGAATTTTTAATGAAAGGAAAATGTTAATGTTTAATAATCTGAAACAAAATATTAATAAATGTAATTGATGAAAGAACGTTGTTAAATTTGAGAAATGACTGAATTAAGTTTGAAATGATTTAATAAGTAAGTTTGAAATTATTAAACTTTGAAATTATTTAATAATTAAGTTTTGAATTATTTAATAATTAAATAAGGTTGAATTATTTAATGATTAAATTGAATTGAATTCTTTAATAAGAGAAATTGAACTTTTAATAAGTGAAATTTTACTTCGTAAATAATTGAAATTGAGTTACTTTATTTATTAAGTTTTGGAAAATTATTTAAGTAAGTAAATAAGTGAAATTGAATTTCTTTAACAAGAAATAAATGTGATTCATTGAAATTAATGTAAGACTTGAAAGTTGAAGAATTTGATTTGATGAATTTAATTTAACTAAATTTGTAAGTTTTGATATAATGAAGTTGAATTTAAATAATGGATTTAATGAATTGGAAATTTAATAGAAATTGTTTGAATGGCAAATTTACTTAATAAATATTGAATGAAATCGATAAATGAATTTAAATTGATTTAAATGTTAAATTAAATTAATTTAAATGATTTCATAATGAATCTTATATACGAACTTGAATCAATATTTGAATTGTTTTAAATCAAAATTGAAATTGAATTATAAGATTTTGAAATTATGAAATTGGAAGTTTGAAACGTAAATTGTGGAAATCGATGTAGAAAGACAAATGAAATGTTGATTTACAAATTCTAATTGAAACTGTAATTGATTTGGTTTTTGAAATTTATTAAATGACCAATCGGTGTAATAATTACGAAGGTTATTAAAGAGACCGGAATCGGTTAGGGACATACTCACTGTCTAAACCGAAAACCACTTTAATAACTATACGTGGAATGAAGTGGTTGGAATGATGTACGTGATGACTGAAGAAAGAGAACGATAATGGATAGCCTTGACACTTGTGTCAAATTGGAAATGACTAAAAACAGGAGCCGTGCCGGGCCAATGGAGGTCAGCTACCTCAAGCGAACACACTTCTTCGAAAACTACTCATTACTTGTTGTCGATTGGTGCACCCTTGATTTTGGGAGTGTTGTTTCGCGGTGTTGCGGTCGCTGCGGCGATGCGTTCTCACCAGTCCGGATCAGGCGAACGGTAGTTTCACTACCTTGGGTATTGCCTCATGTGCCTTGTCATACTTGGATCCCGATATACGCGACCACTACGAATTTGTTTTGTGTTATACCTATGGAGTACTCCCTGATAGCCCACTAGTTTACGGTGGAGTTTACAGTGCTGTATAGACTATAACGCTTATATAAAATGTGTTAAGGGGGATAATGGTAACGCCTTAACACTATTTTGATATCTTTATATTACTGATAGACATTATCTACTTATCGTACACTACTACCTAGTAGATAGTTTAACGGATCCTTAAAGGATGGTTATTCCAAACATCCTTTGAGTTACTTGTATTTCAATTGCTATTTCACTTGAGTTGGATTTATAAATATAAGAATGTTAATCCTGACTCGAGTGTTTTGTGTTTTGCTTTACGCTCGGGTCAGACTGAGTGTACCAGTATTCGAGACTCACCTTTGAAGTTGGAGCTTTGCTTGAAGATCCAGCCATCTATTCTGCTTTCAGTATTCGATGATTCCAGTGATGTATTCTGATTTGTATCTGATGTATCGTATTACTCTTCCGTTGTATCTGGTTTAACTCTGATGTAATTTATATATTTATATAGTAGCTTCATGAACTACTATCTCTTTTATTTCCGCTGCAATTATTACTCTGTGTCTGTGATCTGTGATTATTTATTTACTGTATATGCTCAGTTTTTCCAAATTTAAATTAACAATTCGGTATTTTGAATTATTCAAGTCCGACATGTGCGGATGCGAATGGTACAAAATAGCGGGTCGTTACATATGACTTGCACAAATATTTAACCGTATTTTTGCACTGAAATGATATGCAGTTAGTTCAAATTTTACTTTCTAAATTGCAATATATACTTTTTTGTTAGTTTGAATTTTTATTTCTATTATTAATTAATAAAGAACGAATTTTTTTTAGTTTGAATTTTTATTTTTGTTACTAATTAATAAAAAACGACTTTGAAAAAATAATTGTTAGATCCTATTTTTAAGTGATATTAAGATTTCGATAATATCCATAGAGGGGCGTTTTGAAAAAGATAACTCATCTGTTAAATCCTATTTTTAAGTGATATTAATATTTAATAATATTGGTAGAAGGTCATTTTTGGTAGTTCACGTTGATACCAAAAAAGTGTGACACCAAAGGTATTACAATTATTAATAAGTTTTACGGGCACGCTCTTCGCGTGTGAATTGTTTTTATTATAAATTGTATATGTTTAAAGACAAAAAAATGATTTTTATTTTTATTTTCAAGTGATATTAAGATTTGTATATTTAAAGAAGTATTTTGAATTTGTAAAGGAAGTTTAATTTTAAATCCTATTTTTAGAAGCGTTTTGAATTTGTAAAGCACATTTAATTATTAGATCCTACTTTTAGGACCATTTGAATTTGTAAAAGAAGTTTAATATTAGATCCTATTTTTAAGTGATTAAGATTTGACAATATATAGATGGACGTTTTTGATAGTCCACGTTGATACCAAAAAAGTGTGACACCAAAGCTATTACAACTAGGACCTGGTGGGTTCCTCTTCCGACTATTGCTCCTCAGCTTGCTCCCTTCCCACTTCTTCTTGCTCTCTGTCCATATCCATTCCTCTTATGAGTAAGGCAGAGATTGCGCTCCTAAATGAGCGTCTCGACTGCCTAGCTAGGAATTCTTTGCATTCGCCTTCGCTGCTTGGTACCTCATTGCCTTCGGCATTGGGACCGGGTATTGAAGTGTCTTCGAAGACACCTCCCCAGCATTCCGACTCTATCCCCAGGGCGTCTCGGCGCCGATCGCGTAGAGTCCAGGCTACCCCCCGTACCATTCGCACATGCTCGTTAGCGGCGTCTGAGCAGATCGATCGATCTACTCGGTACTCACTTTACCTCGTCTGAGTCCTCTTGTTTTGGTGTCCTGTTCTCGCTTTTAATGGCGAATTTGCTTTTCTGGAATGTCCATGGTATTGGCAATGATGCGTCCTTGGCTAGGCTTAAACGCATTATCAAGAAGCACTCTGTTGGATTGGTCGCTCTCCTGGAACCCTTTCTGGGTCCGGAAGACATTTCCAGCATCATCTTATCCTTAGGATTTGGCGGTGGCTCTGCCAACGTCTCGGGGAAGATTTGGATCCTATGGTCCAAATCCATGACGGTCCAGGCCGCTTTTGATTCCTATCAGCTTTTTTCGTTGGTCTGCTCGTCCCCTTCGTTTAGCTCTCCCTTTCTTTTCTCGGCGGTTTATGCCAAATGTGATCGTATGGAAAGATTAGCTCTATGGTCTGACATTTTAGGGCTCGATTCGTTGGGTTTCTCTTCTTTGGTAATAGGTGGCGACTTTAATATCGTCGCCTGCCAAGCGGAAAAATGGGGAGGAGCCACCGTCAACCGTGTAGCGATGGCGGATTTCAACTCGTTCATTGTCAGCTCTGGTATGTCTTAGCTTCCCTTTGTTGGTTCTGCTTTCACCTGGTCCAACAACCAAGAGGGACCGAACCGTATCCTTTCCCGACTTGATCGTGTTTTCGGGTCGGAGGAGTGGTTTCGTCTCCCTTTTTCCTTCTCGATCGCGCATCTCCATCGGTCTTTCTCTGATCATGCTCCCATGGTTGTTCGCTGCTCTCCCCGCTCTTTAACGGGGCCTTCTTCCTTTCGTTTCCAGAGCATGTGGATATCCCACCATTCTTTTCTTCAAGTTGTTGCTAATTCTTGGAGCGCTCCTATTGTTGCTTCTCCCTGTGAGATGTTCGGTCGTAATCTCAAGCGTCTTAAAGTTTGCCTTAAGGTTTGGAACTTTCAGGTCTTTAAGAACATTTTCGATCGCGTTCGCTTGGCCGAAGAGTCTCTTATTGCAGCCGAATCCTTGCTAGACGAGGATCCTAATAAGGCTAACAAGGAGGCTTGGGCTCTTGCTCAAACCTTTTTCTCCTTGGAACTTCGTATCGAGAATGACTACCTTCGTCAAAAGGCTAGGATCAAGTGGGTAGTTGTCGGTGACATAAACTCTAAATTCTTCCATTCCTCTATTCGTAAGAAGAATAACCTCCTCACGATCCGTGAGATTTTGCGTCAGGATCTATCGACGGCCTCTTCGCCTGAAGATGTTAAAGAGACCATCCTGTCCCATTTCCAATCATTTCTGGGCTCTCCATCGGTCTCGGAATCTGACCCGGCTCTGCTGGCCTTCATTCCTCGTGTTGTTCTTTCTCCGGAAAGGGACGTTATCGTGGATCTCCCTACCACTGAGGAGATACGTGCTTCTGTCTTTGCTCTGGGAAAGGACAGTGCCAGTGGACCGGATGGTTTCAACGGTGTCTTTTTCAGGAGTGCCTGGTCTATTATACAGGAGGATTTTTGTCTTGCTGTTCAATCCTTATTTTCTGGGGGATCCCTTCCTTCTGGTTGGACATCTACCAACCTTGTCCTTATTCCAAAATGCGACAACCCTAGGTCGTGTTTGGATTTCCGGCCAATCAGTCTTTGCAACTTTTCGAACAAAGTGATTTCTAAAATTCTGGCCACTCGTTTGGCTCCCTACCTTGAGTGCATTATCTCTCCTTCTCAAGCGGGATTTGTAAAGGGGCGTTTGATTACTGATAACGTTCTGCTCGCTCAGGAACTTATATCCCAAATCGACCGAAAGATTAGGGGTTCTAATGTTGTCTTCAAACTGGACATGGTTAAGGCCTACGACCGCATGTCCTGGTTTTTCATCATCAAGGTCTTAAGGGCTTTCGGCTTTCTGGAACCCCTTATTGACTTGGTATGGAGGCTCATCTCCAACTGCTGGTTCTCTGTGCTCATTAATGGATCGGCTTATGGTTATTTTAAGGCAGGAAGGGGATTGCGTCAGGGAGACCCACTGTCGCCATCTATTTTTGTGATCGCGGCAAAGGCTTTCGTTCGCGGTCTCCAATCCTTAACTATCTATGGCCAGATTCAACGCTTCGGGATACCGAGGGGATGCCCCCTTGTCTCTTCCTTGTCCTTCGCAGATGACGTTGTCATTTTCTCTAATGGCAGCATCTCCTCTGTAAGACGGCTTCTCAGATTTCTTCATCAATATGAGCGGTCTTCGGGCCAGCTAGTCAACCCAGCCAAAAGCTGTTTCGTCCATGCGAAAGATTTGCCTCCCACTCGTGCTAACTAGATCGAGTCTGTCTCGGGTTCCAGGAAGCCACCCTTCCTCTTCCGTACTTGGGTGTTGTCTTTTACCGCGGTAGAAAGCTCAATGCTATTTTCGACCCATTGACTGATAAAGTGAGGGGTAAGATCTTACGCTGGAATGCTTCTCTTATTTCTCAAGCTGGTAGACTTGTTCTTATCAAGTCCGTTTTAGACTCGATGGGAACTCATGTCTTCGCGGCTATGGCCCCTACTTCTTCTTTCTTTCGGTCATATCGGTCCTTGGCCTCTTCTTTTTTCTGGGGCAACAAGGACAGTGTCCGTTGGCACCATTGGGTGTCGTGGGACGTGGTCTGTCGACCCAAAAATGAAGGCGGATTGGGTCTGCGCAATCCAAAGGACCTTTGTGCAGCTTTTGCCTGTAAATTATGGCACAGATTTGGCGCTAACAACTCCTTATGGGCTACTTTCCTCCATGCGAAATACCGCAGTCTTGCGGGCGCTAACTTCTCTGGTTCTCCGTCTTTTGCTAGTGAGACCTGGAAGCACATGTAGTCGGTGAAGCCGTTTTCCGACATTCATGGTGGATCTTCAGGATGGGATGGCTCTTCCTTTTCCATTCTGAAAGCTTGGTCTTCGTTTATAACCCAAAACCCCATTCGTCCAGTTTTTTCTTTCATCTGGGACTCACGTATTCCCCCCAAGGTCTCTATTTTGATGTGGCGGATTCTCCATGATGAATTGCCACTTGACGAGAGTATCCAAACTATTGGCATCCCTTTCGTTTCTCGTTGTAGATGCTGCGGCAATAGGGAATCAGAATCCCTGAATCATTTGTTCTTTGGTGGGTTTTCGGCCAGATCGTGCTGGAATTACTTCGGAAACCTTCTTGGTATTCGTCAGTTGGCCAGCTCGCCTTCAGATCTCTGTAACTCATGGTGGTCTGGGAATGCTGGTAAATATCTTCGTGCAATCATTTTCCGCTTGATTCCCTGCCTCATCTGCTGGCACCTCTGGTGCGCGCGGAACAAGGCAACCTTTGAAAATTCTCGTATGGACCCTCCATCTATTATTCGATGTGTGAGGAAAGACGTCTTCATTGCTTTCCGTGGTAGACCGTTCAGGGGTCGTTTGAGCTCCCGTGCGGAGCGTCTTGTCGGTCTTCTCTCTATTTCGTGTGATTTGTCTCACGCTAGATTGGGAATAGGTTGATCTTCGCAACCGAGCGTTGGCCTTCACCCGACGCTCACTTCCCCTCCCCCTTTTTTTTGTGTTTAATGTGGTTGTTAGTTTACCAGATTCAGGTTTCTTTGGCTTCTTCATTGGCCCGGTTTGTGATTTGGTTGTCTAGTTTCGGGGGTCGGTTTTCTTTTCTTCGCTGGTTCTTTGGTGGTTCTTCATTGGCAGATTGGCTGAAACGGATGGTCTTGCTCTATATTTTTGCTGCTGGATTATCGATGGTAGCGTCTTTGTTGCTATGCTTGCCACCATCCCCTATCGGTTTCGTCTGAGCGACCAAGATGGGCATCTTAACTACGTCGCATCTTGCTCCCTATCTACGAGAGAGCTTTCCCTGGTTGCGCCTTACTTACTGCTCTCTTTATGGTTTGGCGTGGTGGTCTGGCCTTTTCCTTTGGGTCAAGGCGGGTTTGTGAAAGTTGGTGGATCGACTGTCCCTTCTCCTTCTCTATCTTCGGGTGGATTTGTTGCTGACTGCTGTGGTTTTTCTCCTGTCTTCTTTGTTTTTTCTGTTCAGCTGTTGGTTTTCGGCTATTTTGGGAGGCTTTCGTCCTTCTTTGTTTCTTGTTATTTTGTGAGCCATCGGAGAAAGGCGTTTTTTCTCCTCTTATTTATATATTGTTTTCTTGGAAAAAAAAACTATTATTAAGAGATACACACACACACACACACACATATATATATATATATATATATATATATATATATATTGATATAGTCAAATCTTTTTAAATATTGTAAATCATTTATTTAATTCAACGCATAAATTAATTGTGGAAAATCTCATAATTGCAAAAACAACCTCGAGTGAAACTATTCATTCCAAGCCAAACTAACCCATTATGAATGGTTTCACTCTGGGTTGATTAATGCAGTGAGATAGCTTGCTCTATAAAGAATGCAACAAACAAATAAACAACTAAAATGATTAAAAAAAACACGATATTTGAGTATAAATAACATTTACTATGCTATCTTAATTACACAATGCAACCATTGCATCGTAAAAAATGCATAAAACTAGAAGGTTGATTTGAATTTTGATATGGTTTGAAAAGAACAAAAGGTTCTTGACTATTTTTGAAAAATCTGAGGGTGAAAATATAGTTTTCATTTTGCTTCTATATGACTGCATGACTACAGAATTTCCTTGGTTAAAAAAATACTTTAGAAATAACATTTATTATAAATAAATGGGTAATAAAACGAAGTTATGATATGTTGGATTAGTGTTTAGGAAGACTAAATTGGAGTTCTTACGTGATAAATGGGAAGATAAATAAATAATAAACTAAAATGAACGTGTTAAATGATCTGAGTATATATGGGATAAATATTTGTTAAATAAGAAGTTCAGTACTACGTATGTAATTAGAGTTGTCGTCTTAAATCTTAAATGTTATTCTGCATGCTGAGTTTATTGCTTTCCTAATTCTGATTGCTCTTCTTACAGAGAAAGGATTTTACCCCCAAATTCTAGCATTAGACAATGAGTTAGTCATGGAAAGATAATATTTTCCAATCTAAACAATTTGGCTTTCAACCACAAGTCTTGTTAATGTGTGTTTTAAGAGTATGTGTTAAGAATGTTAATTATTAACTAAGGACAAAAAATATATATTTTGAATACCTATTTTTATCTTATATATTTTAAAAAGGTGGTTGATAATCCAATAACCTTAACTAGAGTACATGTTAACATTTTCTTTCAACCATAGACATGAACATTGATGAAAGTTTGTCCTCAAATAGCATGTGCCCCATGTCTCATACAGATACAACCATTTGTTGTATCAACCTAGCTAATTAATTTAATTAATCGATGAACAATGAATGATTCAAATTGTATAGATTGTATGTATGATGATAGAGTACATGATACATGTGAACCGAACCCAAAGTGAAACCATTTATTCCAAGCAATTGTGGAAACCTCATAATCATCCTAATCAATGAATTTAAGATTATTCATTTATATTAAAGCTAAAGATAATTACAAAATAACTTTCTATAGATATTTGTCCAAATTCAAGGGTGAAATCACATGTACATTGAACAATAATATGAAAGAAATATTGGCAAGAATAAAGGGCGACCATTTTTCATACAAAAATACCAAATTTGGACGCAATGGAAATGCTATATATAAAGGGTAGTGAAAAACCTCGAGAAGAGCACTTAATGAGAAAAAAAATGAAGACCTACATAAATCTCATCGTTGCTCTCCTGATCAGTGCAGTAGTAGTTGATGCATCTCTTCAAGACGTATGCAAACAAGCCCTCGCAAGCGAGAAAGATCCAAGCTTTATCAATTTCTGCATTACCTCTTTGCAAGTCGATCCTAAAAGCCGAACTTCTGACACTAAAGGTATCGATTATATTACATGCTGTCCAAACTGTGAATACAAAGATTATACGTGTGCTTTTAATATTTTGCAGGACTTGCACTGATATCATGCACACTGGCCAAAACCAACCTGACACATAACCAGGAAAAAGTGAAGGGGCTGCTGAACAGTAAAAGTGTGCCTGAAAAGAGTAAGATGGCCTTAGAAGACTGCAAGGAACTGTATGGAGACTGTATTGATAGCGTCGACGAAGCCATTAGTGCCTTGAACACCAATGATAAAGGAACTGCACAGACGATGCTGAGTTCATTGCTAACTGATATTGATTCGTGCGTGACTTCTTTGAAGGAAGTGAACGGTCCACCAGTGATGGATAAAGAGAATAGCGATGCTGATAAGATTTGCACCGTCGCTCTTGCCATCACTAATTTGATATAATGGTTTTGTTTTTCCGTGAAACGTTTATTTTTTTGTGTTTTGGTGGTAATATTTGTTTTGGGTATCATAAGAATTATGAATAAATGAAACTTTTATATCTCGTAGATTATATAATTTCTTTGGAGCCAAGTGCATAATTTGGAGATCAATATTGAATGGTAATTTTTGGGTGGTCTTGTAACTTTTGTGGATGATGTTTTTTTAGGTACAATGAGAATAGATTTAAATTTGAATTTTCGTAGATTGTTTCCTTTCAAACCTACTATGTGATTTATAATATTGAACAACAATTACAGTAGCAGTGACTCTACCAAGCCATGAGAAACATCGGTTTGTGAAGATGACTAATCTTATACCACAACGATTTTGAAACGCTAATTTGTGCACAACATTAAAGATTATTTTAACATTATTGTCAACGTATATCAAGTTAGTACAGACAGCTGGTTTGACCTAAACGGCGGTGTGTTTATATACATTTAACTAAAATTTGCACGTTTGGTTATACTTTTATTCTCCCTTTTAACATATCATTATAGGGACCGGTTTATGTTAGTGCATTGACCAACCGTTTTCATCGTTAAATCACTACAAAAAGCTTACCCTATTGCAACTAGCTATTTGAAATTGGTGCCATATGACAATTGCAAAAAATAATTTTTAACAACACTTTTTCTGACAATTGCATAAATAATCTTTAGAAACTAGCATCTCTTGATAATTGCAATAAATGATTTTTAACAACTGCGTTTTCCTATCGGTTACAAAAACAATATTTTTAGCAACTGCGTTTTTCTGTCAGTTGCAATAGACATATTTTTAACAACTGTGTTTTCTTGTCAGTTGCAAAAAACGTATTTTCAACAACCGTGTTCTCCTGTCAGTTGCAATAAATATATTTTTAACAACTATTTCTTTTAGCTAGTTGTAATAGAGATATTTTGACGTAAATATTTATTTATAACTATTGTTATGCTTATCAGGTTTAAGTGATTGTGTAACCACTTTTAAGTAATTAAACATTGTTAATTACAAACAATAATCTATGTGAACACAAAGGTTTTCGCTTGGATTTTTTATTTAACAACAAATAATTAATACTTACTTAATAATTTATAAATATTAATTAATAATTAATAATTATAAATGACAGCTTATATATGTCATTATTTATAATGTTTTATAATTATTGAGTACCTAATAAATAATTGTAACTACTAATTATTATCGGTAATTAATATTATTTTTTATATTTAATAACTTATTATAGCTAGTTATTGATAATTAGTAAATTATACTTAATATTTATTAATTACATTTAATAATTAATAAATATAATTGATAATTGATAATTAATATTGAATAATTGTTTTTAAATAATTAATAAGTATTATTTAATAATTAATGTTTAACATTTAACATTTAATCAATATGTAATATTTAACAATTAAGAAGAAATGTTTAATATTTAATATTTAATATTTAATAATTATTAATTAATAATTAGCATTAAATAATTAATTATTAATAAATATATAATAATGAAGAATAATATTTTATATTTAACAACTAATAATAAAATTTAATAATTATGAAGTGATATTTAGTATTTAATTATTAATTAATAATGACTATTAAAAAATTAATAATTAACGATAACCAATAATTAAGACAAATATCTAATTCCTAATTAATAAGCAATATTAATAATTAAGAAGTAACATTTAGTATTTTATATTTCATAATTATAATTAATCATTATGTTTAATATTTAATATTTAAAATTTTTTTTTTTGAAATTTTCCGAAATAAATTAAAAAGTACCTATGATACAAAGTATACTTTCATATACATTTAATATTTTTTAATTTTTAATAATGGCTGATAATTATATATAATATTTAATATTAAAAAAAGTGATAATTAATAATTACTAAATAATAAACGTATTTTTTATAATTTTATAGATTTACAACTGCGTTTTTCTACCAGTTGCAATAAATGTATTTTTAGCAACCACGTTTTCCTTGCAGTTGCAATAAACATACTTGTAACAAGTACTTTTTCCTGCTAGTTGCAATAAACATAATTTTAACAACTGTTTATTTTAGCCAATTGTAATAAAGATCTATTACAACTGGCATTGGCAGTTGTGAAACGAGTATTTTTTTGTAGTGTACTTATATATGTCATTATTCATAATTTATTATAGCTAATAATTATAAATAAATAATTTATAACTACAAATTTTTTTAGCAAAGCTAAGCGAGGTTAATTGGGCCCCTACTAGTTTATTGCAGAAATAATAAAATATGAATGCATCGTAACAGGCTACGATACAAGAGAGAAGATAAAAGAAAATACAACAAAGGGAAGAAAACAAAAATTTAGATTGCAACAAGCAATATAAATCCAAATGCCAACTGTTCTACTGTCAAAACAATAAGCACTATATGATATGCCTTGCTTTATAGCTTGCTTCAATTCATTCCATATTTGCACATCACTCCTTCTCTTGGCATTGAAAATCCAGTCATTCCTTTCATCCACACAACCCTAATAAATGTTTTAAGAATCAATGCAACAAGGTGCTTGAGACATCTTTCCATCTGGTAGCCTTGTATAAGTTGCACCATTCAATATTGCTAACTCTGGAAATATTATCCCTACCAAACAGCTACACTAATTTTTCCCAGAGGGTATAAGTGAAGTTGCAATTAAAAAACAAATGAGCATTTGATTCATATCCATCAAGGCAAAGGCACAGGCAAGATCAACCTGCATACCCAAATTAAATAATTTATCTTTTGGGTTGAGGGCATTTCTAAGCACATTCCAAAGGAGCAAGTTATCATTCTCTTTACAATATGGATTCCAAACTCTATTATTCCAAGAAAACTGGTTGTTCTCATGACACCTATTCATGTTATTGTATACAAGAGACACAGAGTGATTCTGAAAATCAGTAGATCACACCACCATATCAGTATGCACTATGAGATAATGTTGCCTCATGATTTCAAACCACAACTTCATGATAGTCTGATTGTTGGAACATGGCAGAGAAATCATATCATTATTGATGAAGTCAACAACCTTGGCATTAAGGGGAATGCCAGTTTGGATTTTTGGGTTAAACATCAGAACAGTTTCAAGGATATAGCCATGCCTGGTCTATGGGTCATGCCAGAAGCTCACCTGTCCATCCTAAGAAGCAAGCAATCTTATTTGAGGTAGATAACTGACGCAGCAGATATTTCTGAAAATGTGTGATTCGATGAGAGTAGCGATCGATGGATTGAATGATATCGAAATGCCCGAATTCGTTGATCCGAAGATACCGAATTCTAGCTATCCCGAACTCGTTGATCGCGCACGATACCGGGTTCAAAGATCTACGATTCTTCACACGTTGATCTAGCGCACTAGATTCCGTGAATCGGCTTCTGCAATCGTTGAATCGAGCGCACTCGATTGACCGAAGGAGGAGATAGGAGATTACACTCAACTACCAATTTAAACTGAAAGCACAAAGCTAACAAAAGAGAATTTTATTCAAAAATCAACAACCTTTACAAATGACTCAACTTGCCTATTTATAGGCTACAACACGCAAAACAGAAAAAAAAATACAACTCCTAAGTCGTCACCGACCTAACAGTCACGACCTAAAAATAGTCGACTTAAAGACCAGACGACTTAACAGCATTACAAGATAACAACTACAACGTACAAACGACTTACGACTTATAGAAGATGCGACCTACGACTTACAAACCAACCAAAACATACGACTTACGAGTTACAATACAGAAACACAAGTCTACGACCTACGACTTAAGTACAGACGATATACGACTTAAAGAAATATAATACCATACAATGACTCAACACTTAAGTCGTAGACGACTTAACGACTCATCATAGCTCGGCGACGACTTATCCTCAGCAGCGACTTAGCTTGGACGACCTAGTGAATGGTTACTTCACGACTTAACCCAGTTCACGACTTAAGCACACCAGACGACTCATTTTAAGTCGTAACTCGGCAGCGACCCAGCCCTTCTCTTAAGTCGTGGACGACTTATGTCAGCCTCTTCCTTGAGTCGTGGACGACTCATGCCTTCTGCTTCAATAAGTCATGGTTGACTTACCTCCTCGCCTTCCTTAAGTCGTAGACGACTCATGCCAGTTTCCTTAAGTCGGTCACGACTTATACCTTGGCCTGCATCATCCTCCCCTGGTTGAAAGGAATTCGTCCTCGAATTTGCACCTTCTTTCTCCACGACACACTCATCCCCATGATAAGGTACTAGGTGTTTAACATTGAATACGTCAGACATGTACACATCCTCTGGTAGTTTCAATTTATAAGCATTTTCATTAATTCGTTTCACGATTTCTACAGGACCAATTTTTCGCGCCTTCAATTTGTTGTACATTCCCACCGGAAAACGATCTTTTGTTAACACTGCATAAACCAAATCACCTTCATTAAATTCAACACTCCTTCACTTCAAGTCTGCAGATCGTTTGTATTTCTCATTTGCTTTCTTCAATCGTTCCTGAACAATTTGATGACATTCCGTCAACCCTTCAACAAAATCAACAGCTTTCTTAACTGTCCCCTTCGATTGTGGCACTACCGTTAAGTCCAACGGTCCCTTCGGTAAGCTTGAATACACTATCTGGAATGGAATGAACCCTGTACTACGATTCACTACATGATTATGAGAAAATTCTGCTTGGCATAACTTCATATCCCAACTCTTCAGATTGTCTTGCACAAGACATCGCAATAAGTTCCCCAATGATCTGTTCACCACCTCTGTTTGTCCATCAGTTTGTGGATGGTAAGCGCTACTAAAATTCAGCTTCGTTCCGACCATCTTCCACAAACTTAGCCAAAAATGACTCAGAAAACGAGTATCCCTGTCTGACACAATCGATCCTGGCAATCCATGGAGTCGATATATCTCTTTGAAAAACAACTGAGCAACATGAACAGCATCCGCTGTCTTCTTACAAGCAATAAAATGTGCCATTTTCAAAAATCGGTCCACCACCACATAAATGGAATCATTACCACGCTGCGTTCTCGGCAACCCCAACACAAAGTCCATACTCACGTCAACCCATGGTTTAGTTGGTACAGGTAACGGCATATATAATCCTGCATTGGTCGCAGTTCCTTTCGAGACCTGACAGATATGACATCGCTCCACAAACCGCTCAACCTCTTTTCTCATCGATGGCCAAAAATACGACTGTGAAATCAACTGTAATGTACGGTCTTGAAAGTATACGTGTAGTACTAAGGATTGTGTAATATGGTATATTAATGCGGAAACTGGTAATAACAGTAAAGTAAAAATTAAAGTAAGCACACCAGGAATTTTTATACTGGTTCGAACTTCCCGTTCTACATCCAGTCCCAGAATACCCTCTGGATTTAAACTAAACCCCTCACTTAACCCGGAGGAATAGGTATACGACACCTGAGCAGCCGAACAGGAATTTTTCCGCCTCAACAACCGAAGAGGACTTCAACTTAATACAAAATGTTTGTTGACGAATGTGTTCTAAATAACACTGATTGTCTTTTGATAGTACAACTTTCCTATAATCAAATCCTCAAGAATATGAATGTGTGTGAAGATTTAGAAGGAAGATAATCACGTAGAATCGAAGTATATGAATAAATTCAAGGATTCTAGTGATATTGAATAAGAGTGAATGCTTTTATTTGCAGAAATGAAAAGAGATTAGTTTTCAGAAATATAAACAAGAATCGGTTATTGTAGAAGTGAATTGAATATGTTTATATAGTTGTAGAAGAGTTGTAATCTTTCATGAATAGTTTTAGTCAACAGTAGTGTCCATACCTCTTGAAATAGAGGACATTACTCTTCATGAAAAGATCGCGTCTCTTCAGAAAACTAGCCGTTTTTCTCTGGTCGGTCGACCGGAAAAACTGGCCGGTCAGCTGAGTTGAAAAACGTATACAAAACAGAAAGTCACTGTGCATATGATACTGGGTCGGTCGACCGAGGATCCTGGTCGGTCGGCCGACCTGGTGTTATATGCACAGTGAACATAGTTTTTGATATAAAATGTTTTGTGTGCGTGTGTGATTATTTGAGGAATGATTTTAACATTGTTCTAAGACTCAAATAAAATAAAATATCCATACTAATATCTGAATTGTAAGATTATCTTCTTTGTAGTGCACGGTATGCACTTATTCTCTTTTTGTCGCTTTCATATAGCATTCTCGTCGTATGATCTCTGAAGCTTGTGTCATGAATCAAAACTCATGAATCAACATTCTCCCCCTTTTTGATTGATGACAATACTTATGTGACGAAGTAATATTGAAATATATATAATAGTTCTCCCCCTGAATATATGGCGACTTTTCTGCAAAAATTTGTTAATTTGCATACATTTCTCCCCCTTTGTCATCGACAAAAAGAAATACATATAACAGATTGAAGTAATGCAAAAAAAATTTAAATTTACATGGTACCTTCTTTGAGCTTAATTAGAAATAATTTAAAGATGTTTGCTTAGAACATAACATAACAATTAATTAAGAAACAAATAAAGTACAAGAGATTCTTGAAAGTTAAAATAAATTTAAAAATACTACAATTACTCCTCATCATCGTCGGTATCCCACTGTTCTGGATGAAGATTTTCATCGAGAGGAGCCGGTTCCTTACCCCATCTTTGAGTGGTAGGTTCGGGAGTTGCCGATGTGCTGGAACTTGTGTTCTCGGATGTAGACCAAGAGAAATTTGGTGCGGGTCTTTTTCCAGGAGCAACAAATGAAGCACCGGCTTTAGAAGAGCATGATAAGGCATCCCATAAATTTATGAAGAAGCCTTTGATCTTTTTGAAACGCCCATCAATTTTTCGAAGACGAGAATCCAAAGCTAGTTGATTTTGGGCCAAAATATCAATGGCAGCCGCTGTGCTAGTACCGGGAGGTGGTCTTTGGATAGAGGTTTGACGAGTTATACGTTCTGTGGAATGAGTGGAGGGTTGAGGAGTAGAATAGCTACGACGTAGTTGTTCTCATGGAATGGTACGCCATTGCTGAAAGGTTGTAATTTGGGATGGTGCATCGGGTAACTTCATCAATTTTATTGTTCGTGAGTCAAAGGTACGAACTTTGGATGTTTCGGATTCCAGTGCATGAGTGACAAAGTTGTTAATCAACCGCATTATGTATTCTCCATAGTAAATATGGAGCATTTTTCCTTGGTTGAATGTAAGGAATTCATCCATAAGAAGTTGTGTCCAATTTACCCGAATGTTTCCACACATAGCATATAACGCCTTGAAGTTTTCGGGATATACTAAGTGGTACGACCCTCCTCTTGGAACAATAGACTTCATCATGAATCGATGAAAAAGTCGTGCTTTAGGTCGAAGAGATGAAGTTTGCCTTAAGTCGGTAGCATCATCTTCAAAGAATAAGTGACTTAGGCGGTCACGAGTTGATGGATTACAATCTACATCATGTAATGAGATTCCACCCGGTCGAGCATTTAAAATATGATTCATTCGATCAATGGAGAGAAACATCGATGTGCCACATACCGAAGTCCAAACACAATTTTCAGTGTTTCTAGGTGGATTGACAAGATTGAGATTTGCTAAGAATAACTTGACCATTATATGATTAATCTTCAAGTTGTTTTTCCTATGGTCAAGAAAAGCATCAAGACCACTTTCAAGAGCGGCGTTTTCAACACCGTAGGCGGTAAAATCAGGATAACTTACAAAAGACTCCTCAAAGATTTTTGCATCTTGAAGCTTTATCCATCTTTCTAAAGCTTTTTCACTTACTAACCAAGAAGCAATTGAGAATCTACAGGAGTTGAGGAAGATTGGCCAGCGGTAGTCTTAGATTTCTTTTTGGGAGCCATTTTTCTTGAAGAATTTGAAGAAATTTAGGAAGGTTGTAATGGGGGCTAGGGTTCAAATCTGTTGTGGAAGAGTAAAGTGAAGAGGTGAGATAAAAAGGTGAAGGGTTGGGTTAAAATATGAAGGCAATTTCAGCAGAATAACACGTTCGGTCGACTGAAGGACCTGGGTCGGTCGACCGACTTGAGGTTCAGAACAGTGCTGAAACTTTCGGGAAAAGCTTCGGTCGATTGGTGCAGGGAATTCGGTTGACCGAGTTAAAAAATATTCTAATGTCATTCGGGAAATATGTTCGGCTGACCGAGTCAGGTATTTCGGTCGACCGACTTGGAAGAAATCTGTTTTAAAAACTTCTCGGGACAGCTTCAGTTGACCGGTTCAGGCATTTCGGTCGACCGAAAGCATGTCATGTTGTTTTTTTTAAATAAGAATTATAGAAATATAATCATATTATTACATCATATTTATTTATACAGCTTAAAAAAATAACATATATATACTAAAATATAGCCATGATGAATTAGCATCGACGTTCCCATGAATTTGGAGATGGAACGTTTTCTACCGGTGACCATATTGGAGCTATTGGAGATTGAACATGGTTAGAGGGAGATGGAGTTCTGTAAGAAGGTTCAGCAACATCATCCTTCTTAGATGAACAAACTTTCATGGCAATCTTTTCAAGGAAGCTTAAACGTCTTGCCGTGACTTTCTGTTCGTAATAAAGTTCCCTTTGCATATTCATCTGTTGTTGTTGGTAGTGATGAATTTCATCAATCTTTTGTTTGGTTGATGGAGTTACTACCATTTCCTTTTTCCCTTTCTTTTTATCAGGTGTATAACCTGTATGGGAGTCTTCCCATGGTTTCCACCTGTGTCGGGGATCATTATCTGGAGAGGGAAATTCTAAAACATGATTTGGCATTGGAAATGTAGGATAAGGACCACCTTCGGGGATACGATCAGAATAGTCGTCGTCCGGGGAAGTATAAGAGAGATGAGAATTTTCAGAATTGTAGACATCATTGTTAGAAGACATTTTTGTTTTAAGTTTTTGTTTTGTATTTGATGTTCTATTCAATAAACATATGTATGTATATATATATATATAACCATTTTTCTAAAAAAATAGTGGTCTAAAATCAAATTTTAGTTTTATTCACAGAATTCTTTAAACAAAAACTGTTTACAAATGAATGACATACAATGCTTTAGAGTCAAAAAATAGTATATTCTGAAATCAAGTTTCAATGATGTAAATTAGAAACAGAGCTAGAACAAGAAACACCCATAGCCCAAGTGGCTATACTACAACATCTAACATAAAAGTCAGAAGTCATGAGTTCGAGTACTGCTCTGGTCAGAAAAAATAATTTTATATTTTTCATCATTTTATATATATATATATATTTTTTATTATATTAATTTTATTTTATTCATAAGTCTTTAAACGACATTATACCTAAATCTCGTCTTAGTTTTATAAAAGAAATTTCATTTAGTGGTTTAGTAAAAATGTCAGGTATTTGATTTTCAGTATTGATAAATTCTAGATTTATTAATCCTTTTTCCAAACAATCACGAAGAAAATGATGACGAATATCTATGTGTTTTGTTCGGGAATGATTGACCGGATTTTTTGAAAGGTTTATTGCACTGGTATTATCACAATAAATTATTGATTTTTCAAGATGACAATTAAAATCTTGTAATGTCTGTTGCATATATACGACTTGTGCACATGCCAAAGCAGCAGATATATATTCTGCTTCACATGTTGATAAAGAAACACAATTTTGTTTCTTACTAAACCAAGAGACTAAGGAACGTCCAATGAAGTGACACATTCCGCTCATACTTTTTCGATCCGTCCGACTTCCTCCAAAATCAGCATTACTGTAGGAAACTAATTCAAAAGGACATTCTTTCGGATAAAATAGTCCGAAATCTTTGGTTTTAGTTAGATAACGAATAATGCGTTTAACTGCTCTCATATGTGATTCTTTGGGATTTGCTTGAAATCGAGCACATAAACAGACACTCATCATAATATCGGGGCAACTCGCTGTTAAATAAAGTAAAGAACCTAGCATACTACGATATAACTTTTGATCAACACTTTTGCCATCTTCATCTCTATCGAGATGAACCGTTGTACTCATAGGAGTTGGTTTGGCAGCAGTATTTTCAAGACCAAAACGTTTGATTAAATTATAACAATATTTTTCTTGATTAATAAAAATTCCATTTTCAATTTGTTTAATTTGTAATCCAAGAAAATATGACAATTCCCCCATATGAGACATTTCAAATTCATTTGTCATTATGGTTGAAAATTCTTTACATAACTTTTCATTTGTCGAGCCGAAAATAATATCGTCAACATATATTTGAATTATTAAAATATCTTTATTAGTTTTCTTAATAAAAAGTGTTTGATCTACTTTACCGATTTCAAAACCAGATTCTAATAAATAACTTTTAAGACGATCATACCAAGCACGTGGTGCTTGTTTTAAACCGTATAACGCCTTTTTAAGTTTATATACATGATCCGGAAATTTTTCATGATTAAACAAAGGTGGTTGTTCAACAAAAACATTTTCTTTTATGAATCCATTTAAAAATGCACTTTTAACATCCATTTGATATAGTTTAAAATTATGAAAACATGCATAAGCTAATAATATTCGTATTGCTTCAAGTCGGGCGACTGGAGCAAACGTCTCTTCGTAATCAATACCTTCTTCTTGATTATATCCTTATGCAACTAATCTAGCTTTATTCCTTGTTATATTTCCTAGTTCATTTGCTTTATTTTTGAAAACCCATTTAGTACCGATGACTGATTGATCACTAGGTCTAGGAACGAGTTCCCAAACTTCGTTTCGTTCGAATTGATTTAATTCTTCTTGCATGGCAAGTATCCAGTAGTCATCAGTTGAAGATTCTTTTATATTCTTAGGTTCTATGTTAGAAAGAAAAGCAACATGACCAGCTTGATTTAATTGATGTCTGGTTTTAACATTCGTATTAACTTCTCCAATTATATTTTGCACAGGATGATCTTTTAAAATTCTAGGTGGAGATTTTATTAAATTAGAAGTTACATTTGTATTGGTTTCATGAATATCAAGATTTTCATTTGTACTAATATTCTCATTCTGAGTAGATTCATCATCAGAATCAATAGTAACACTCGGATTTATATTTTTAAAATTTTCGTTGAAAGAAACATGTAGACTTTCTTCAATAATTTGAGTTCGTTTATTATAAATTCGATAGGCCTTGCTTCGTTCCGAATATCCAACAAATATACCTTCATCGGATTTTGGATCGAATTTGCCTAGTTGATCTTTAGTGTTTAAAATAAAACATTTGGAACCAAAAACTTTTAGATATGAAATATTTGGTTTTCTTCCATTTAGAAGTTCATATGGTGTATTTTTAGTTAATGGTCGAATAGAAACACGATTCAGTACGTAACAAGCAGTAGCTACAGCTTCTGCCCAAAATTGTTTCGATAAAGTTGTTCCATTTAGTAAACTTCTTGCACATTCTTGTAACGTTCTATTTTTCCTTTCTACAACTCCATTTTGTTGTGGTGTTCTAGGAAAAGAGAAATTATGGTTAATACCTTTTTTGTTACAAAATTTTTCAAAAACTTCATTTTCAAATTCGCCTCCATGATCACTTCTTATATTTTTAATTTTCAAAGTTTTAATATTTTGAATTCTTTTAACAAAAACTTTAAAATTATCAAAAGTATCACTTTTATTTTTCAAAAAGAAAATCCAAGTATATCTAGAGAAATCATCTACAATAAAAAAAACATATCTATTATGATTAATAGATTGCACTTGAGTTGGACCAAAAAGATCCATGTGTAAAAGTTCAAGTGGTTGTTCTGTAGATATTACTTTCTTTGATTTAAAAGAAGATTTTGTTAATTTTCCTAATTTACATGCATCACAAAATATGTTAGTTTTGAATTTTATATCAGGTAACCCTTTAACTAATTTATTTTTAGCAAGTTTGTTGATGGTATTAAAATTTATGTGACAAAATCTTTTGTGCCAAAGGCAAGAATCATTCTCTTTAGCTACTAGACACAGATTTGAATCATTATTAACATTCATATTTAGGATATAAATATTTTTATCTCTATTTCCTTCGAAAATAATGTTGTGATTTTTATCAAAAATGTTACATTTATTTTCTAAAAAAGTTATATTAAAACCTTTGTTGCATAGTTGACTAATACTTAATAAATTATGTTTTAAATTTTTAACTAATAAAACATCAGTAATGAGAGGTAAATTAGATGTACCGTTGCTATTGACATTGCCTTTGCCGATGATATACCCTTTTGAGTTATCTCCAAAGGTGACTGCTCCTCCATTTGAGTATATAATGTTTGATAACATTTCTTTGTTTCCAGTCATGTGTTTTGAGCAACCGCTATCTAAAATCCATTTTCCTCTCTTTTTATGTGGTACCTGCAAAAAATTATAAAAAGTTGGTACCCAATCTTTTTAGGGTCCTAAGAGTTAGATCTTAGGAAGCCAAACCCATACGGGTTCAGAATTCCCTTTATAAACATAATTCTTGTTATTATGAACAGTTTCCATAAAACTTTTGATATGTTTATTCCTTATCAATGTATTATTGGTTTTTGGAATCCATATCTTAATAGTTTTAGTATTTGAATAAACTGTTTTCCTAATATCTTTCTTAATTTTATTATTAATTTTACTTTTAGCATAATTATTTTGTTTCTTAAATCCTAGTCCAGATTTATTGTTGGAAGTTTGAGAGTTTTCTAGTATACTAGAAAGATTTTCTCTTCCTTTATTGAAATTAGAAACATTTTTAGAAATATCATCAAATTTTATTTTAAGACTAGATTTTTCTAACTCTAAATCCTTAATTTTAGATATTAAATCATTATTTTCAAAAAGTAAAACATCATTTTTATTTTTCTGAATTTCTAGTTCCTCAGATATTGACGTAATTTGAGAAGATAAGTTAGAATTCGGTTGTTGAGAGATTTCAAGTTCTTCTTCCAATATTACCTTCTCATCTTTTAACATATCTACTTCTAAAACTGTTCTATCTAACTTTCTTTGCAACTCCTTATTTTTCTTTTTAAGTTGTTTTGTTAATTTTACTAATTCAGAATTTATTTCAATTAAATCTTCAAAAGTAAAATCACTTACATTGTCTGATGAAGCCATGAAGCATACATTTGCTTGTTCATTATCACTTTCACTCTCTGATGAGGATGATGAGTCAGTGTCGTCCCAAGTGACTGAAAAAGCTTTTCGTTTGTTTTTGTCCTTCTTGAAATTATTCTTTTTACGATCTGGACAATCTTTCTTCATGTGTCCTTTCTTGTGACATTCATAACATTCCATTGTTGAAGATGATGGTTTGCTGCTATTAGAATTGTTGTTGGAATTATTTTTGTTTCCCTTGAATTTGTTTCTGTTGAATTTCAAAAACTTTTTGAAATTTTTAGCGATCATTGCCATATCTTCATTATCTGAGTCGGAATCATCTTTTTCTGCTTGGAATGCTACATTTTTCTTTTCTTGTGCTCCATTTCGTTTTGCCTGCAAATTTACTTCGTAGGACATTAAATTACCTATCAATTCTTCTGGTTTTAATGTTGACAAATCAGTTGCTTCTTCAATAGCTAGGACTTTTCGTTCCCATTCATCCGTTAAAGAATTCAAGATTTTTGTAACAACATCAAAATCAGTAAACTTTTGTTCTAGAGACAATAGAGCATGATAAATATCCTGAAATCTAGAGTACATGTCATTTATAGATTCATTTGGCCTCATTTTAAAGTTTTCAAATTGATGTTTCAGCATAGAAATTTTGCTCAATTTAACTTTGTTCGTTCCTTCATGTGAAACTTTAAGAGTTCTCCAAATTTCATAGCCGGAAGTACACATACTAACTCTATTGAATTCATTTCTATCTAATGCACAAAATAAAATATTCATAGCCTTAGCATTTGATGTAGCATCTAGTTTTTGTGTGTTACTCCAAGTCGAGTATTCTCCAGTAGGGATTGTGTATTCCCTTTGTATAATATTCCAGATATCAAACCCACTTGATTGCATATAGATTCTCATTCTAGTTGACCAATAATTATAATTTATCCCATTGAAAAGTGGAGGTCGTGAAGTCGATTGACCTTCTTTGAAACTAGAATTAGTGTGAGTGTTAACATCGTTAATTTGTGTGGTTGCCATATTACTAAAAATAAGTAAATATCAAATAACTTTGTGATGGTTATAAGATAACCTTGCTCTGATACCAAATGAAAGTGTACGTGTAGTACTAAGGATCGTGTAATATGGTATATTAATGCGGAAACTGGTAATAACAGTAAAGTAAAAATTAAAGTAAGCACACCAGGAATTTTTATACTGGTTCGAACTTCCCGTTCTACGTCCAGTCCCAGAATACCCTCTGGATTTAAACTAAACCCCTCACTTAACCCGGAGGAATAGGTATACGACACCTGAGCAGCCGAACAGGAATTTTTCCACCTCAACAACCGAAGAGGACTTCAACTTAATACAAAATGTTTGTTGACGAATGTGTTCTAAATAACACTGATTGTCTTTTGATAGTACAACTTTCCTATAATCAAATCCTCAAGAATATGAATGTGTGTGAAGATTTAGAAGGAAGATAATCACGTAGAATCGAAGTATATGAATAAATTCAAGGATTCTAGTGATATTGAATAAGAGTGAATGCTTTTATTTGCAGAAATGAAAAGAGATTAGTTTTCAGAAATATAAACAAGAATCAGTTATTGTAGAAGTGAATTGAATATGTTTATATAGTTGTAGAAGAGTTGTAATCTTTCATGAATAGTTTTAGTCAACAGTAGTGTCCATACCTCTTGAAATAGAGGACATTACTCTTCATGAAAAGATCGCGTCTCTTCAGAAAACTAGCCGTTTTTCTCTGGTCGGTCGACCGGAAAAACTGGCCGGTCAGCTGAGTTGAAAAACATATACAAAACAGAAAGTCACTGTGCATATGATACTGGGTCGGTCGACCGAGGATCCTGGTCGGTCGGCCGACCTGGTGTTATATGCACAGTGAACATAGTTTTTGATATAAAATGTTTTGTGTGCGTGTGTGATTATTTGAGGAATGATTTTAACATTGTTCTAAGACTCAAATAAAATAAAATATCCATACTAATCTCTGAATTGTAAGATTATCTTCTTTGTAGTGCACGGTATGCACTTATTCTCTTCATGTAGTTCTTTTACAATCTTCATTCTCAAACTACAATCAGGTATGCACAATCGATTTCCTTTGAATAGAAAACCGTCCACCATCATAAACTCATCCGTCTTCCCCTCCTTAACTTTATCAACAAACTTTGCAAAGTAAGGATCTTCGTCAAATAATTCTGGTAACATTTCAAACCCCGTCACTTCAACCTTCAGTGTAGTCAACAAATGACTCCTCCTGCTCAAAGCATCAGCCACACGATTCGTCACCCCTGACTTGTGTTTAACAACAAAAGTAAACTGTTGCAGATATGCAATCCACGATGCATGTCTTGCTGAAATCTTGTCTTGCCCTTGTAAATGCTTTAACGCCTCATGATCAGTGTAAAGAACAAACTCCTTCTGAAATAGATAGTGTCTCCAGTGTTTAATAGATTGCACGACAGCATAAAATTCCATATCATATGTACTGTATCTCATCTTCGCCCCTGATAATTTCTCACTAAAATATGCAATCGGACGTCCCTTCTGACTCAATACTCCTCCAATCCCAACCTTGGATGCATCAGTATGTAGTTCAAACACTAGTTGAAAACCTGGTAATATTAGAATTGGTGCAGACGTCAGCAACTCCTTAATCTTCCCAAAAGCACTCCCTGCTTCCTCTGACCATGAAAACTGTTTACCTTTCATGCAATCCGTAACTGGCGCCATCACACTACTAAAGTGTGGAATAAACCTTCTATAGAATGAAGCCAACCCGTGAAAACTATGAACTTCTGTTATCGTCTTGGGCTACGGCCAATCTCTGATAGTTTCGACTTTACTTTGGTCAACCTGTATGCCTTCTTCCGACACAACATACCCCAGAAATAAAACACTCTTTGCCATAAAAACACACTTCTTTGTAGCATCATAGAATTGTTCTTCTCGAAGAATAATTAATACTTTCTTCAAATGCTGAACATGTTCTTCTGTACTAGCACTGTAGATCAGAATATCATCAAAGTAAACCACCACAAATTTCCCAATGTACGGTTTGAAAATTTGGTTCATCACCCTCATAAATGTACTCGGGGCATTCGATAGACCAAACGGCATTACCAACCATTCATACAATCCTTCCCTTGTCTTGAATGCTGTCTTCCATTCGTCCCCTGGTCTAATGCGAATCTGATGATAACCGCTCTTCAAGTCAATCTTAGAAAAGATTACGGACCCACTGATTTGATCCAATAAATCATCAAGCCTCGGCATCGGAAATCTGTATCTGACTGTGATCTTATTCAATGCTCTACTATCTGTGCACATCCTCCACGTCCCATCCTTCTTGGGTACCAATAAAGCTGGTACAGCACAAGGACTTAGACTCTCTTGCACACGCCCCTGTTCAAGCAACTCTTCCACTTGCCTTCGCAACTCCTCATGCTCTTTTGGACTCATTCTGTAGTGTGGTCTGTGAGGTAACACAGCTCCTGGAACCAGATCGATTTGATGTTGAATGTCCCTCAACGGCGGTAACTCCGTTGGCAACTCCTCTGGAAATACATCGTCAAATTCTTTCAGAACTGGTTTTACTTCTTCTGGTACTTCCACCACTTCATGACTCTCTCGTCCAATCAACAAGAATACTTCAGACTCTTCCTCAACCTCCTTAACAAACTCCTTCAAAGATAATAAAGTTTTCAGCTCTTCAATCTCTTCGGACTTGCTTTCTCCTTGTTGCCTCTTCTTCGGAACCAAGACAATCTTCGTACCTTCAAACATAAAACTGTAACTATTGGTTCGACCGTCATGCTGTACTGCTCGATCATACTGCCATGGTCTTCCCAACAGTAAGTGACAAACATCCATCTCTACTACATCACACCAGATCTCGTCTTTGTATTTCTTCCCAATAGAGAATGGAACACGAACTCGTCTATCCACTTTCACTTCTCCTCCTTTTCTCAACCATGCTAACTTGTATGGATTTGGATGCTTCTCTGTCTTCAACTTTAACTTGGTTACAGCCTCGGTTGAAATGATATTGTCACAGCTGCCTGCATCAATCACAAACTTACACACCTTTCCCAGTATAGTGCACGTCGACTGAAAGATATTACTCCTCAACCAACTAGCTTCTTCCTGTTTCGGTGTCAAACACGATCTCCTCATCATTAGATTACAACCTTCATCCCCTGACGCAATATCCTGCTCATCCTCTTCAACTGGGCTAGAACAATCTCCATCAACATCCTCATCCTCAACTTCTGCAACCATGGTTCTCTTCTTTGGCTTTGGACACTCATTGCTTTTATGACCCATCTCTTGACAGTTGTAACATTTGAAACCATTATTGACTTTCATCTTCCCAACCTCATTCACAACTGGTTTTGCAACAGTCTTTGAAACATTAGAACTTCCACTAACACCCTTCAATGGATTGTTGGAATTTGTAAACACACCACCTCCTCGTCTTCCCTGCTTCTCCCAAGCCAACGCTTTTTGGTGTGCTTCTCCTACAGATCTGGGATCAAACATGTTAACCATATCTTGAATCTGCATTCGCAACCCTCCAACAAATCTAGCTGTTAATTGTTCCTTCGTCTCCATAATATCATTCCTGGCAATCAATTGATAGAATTCATCAGCATAGTCATTCACAGACTTCGTTCCTTGCCTCAAGTTTTGCAACCTCTGATACATAAGTGACTGATAGTTGTAAGGTAAAAATGTAACTCTCATCAGTTTCTTCATCTTATCCCAAGATTCAATTTTTGACTTCCCCATTCGTTCACGAGTAAGTTTAGTTTGCTGCCACCATGCCATAGCTCTACCCCTCAGCCTTGTAGCAACCAACTTTACTTTACGATTCTCTGGAACTTCCTTGAAATCAAAAATTTCCTCCACATTAGACAACCAATCTAAGAACTCCTCAGCTTGCATACCACCCTTAAACTCCGGTATTTCAGTCTTCATCCCAGACTCCCACTTATGATCATACTCCGCTTGATTTCTTCCTTGGCCTCGCCCATGAATACTACCTCCATCAAACTCTTCTTCAAAATCAGATGTATATCGTTGTCGATCTCGTCCACCCACATCCCTACTACCATCACGTCTTCCACCATCATCCCTTCTATCTATATTCCTCCGTTCACGATCATTCACGTTCCTCCCACGCCTTTGATCATCATCAATACTTCTTTCTCGATTGGATTGTGGTGAGACTCTACTTCCTCCATGGTTAGATTCAGGTGAAACCCTTCTTCGATTTTGATTCATCTCTAACATCATCTTCTCTAATCGTCCAATTCCTTCGTTAAGCTTTTCACTAAAGTTTTCATTGATTCTTTGCTCCATCTCATCAGCTTCTTCTCTTCGATACAATGCTTCTACGTTTTGGTGACGATTAGCTCTTCTCGGCGGCATGATTTGAAACTTGACAAACTCTTCAGCACTTCAAAATTCAAACACCTTTCGTACTTTGATCCAAAATGGAATGGATCGAAAACTCCCACTTTGTTGCAAATATGATGAACACGATGAACAACTTCTCCAAACAAGATAGATCCGAACTTCAATCTTCAAAGTAATGCACGACCCAATTCTTCAAACTCTCGGCCGTGTTCAAATCTACACTTCCAACTTCAAATTCTCGGCTCCAAGACTCGATTTAGCTATGATTGGCTAAAACAGGCTTTGATACCAAACTGACGCAGCGGATATTTCTGAAAATGTGTGATTCGATGAGAGTAGCGATCGATGGATTGAATGATACTGAAATGCCCGAATTCGTTGATCCGAAGATACCGAATTCTAGCTATCCCGAACTCGTTGATCGCGTACGATACCGGGTTCAAAGATCTGCGATTCTTCACACGTTGATCTAGCGCACTAGATTCCGTGAATTGGCTTCTGCAATTGTTGAATCGAGCGCACTCGATTGACCGAAGGAGGAGATAGGAGATTACACTCAACTACCAATTTAAATTGAAAGCACAAAGCTAACAAAAGAGAATTTTATTCAAAAATCAACAACCTTTACAAATGACTCAACTTGCCTATTTATAGGCTACAACACGCAAAACAGAAAAAAAATACAACTCCTAAGTCGTCACCGACCTAACAGTCACGACCTAAAAATAGTCGACTTAAAGACCAGACGACTTAACAACATTACAAGATAACAACTACAACGTACAAACGACTTACGACTTATAGAAGATGCGACCTACAACTTACAAACCAACCAAAACATACGACTTACGAGTTACAATACAGAAGCACAAGTCTACGACCTACGACTTAAGTACAGACGATATACGACTTAAAGAAATATAATACCATACAATGACTCAACACTTAAGTCGTAGATGACTTAACGACTCATCATAGCTTGGCGACGACTTATCCTCAGCAGCGACTTAGCTTGGACGACCTAGTGAATGGTGACTTCACGACTTAACCCAGTTCACGACTTAAGCACACCAGACGACTCATTTTAAGTCGTAACTCGGCAGCGACCCAGCCCTTCTCTTAAGTCGTGGACGACTTATGTCAGCCTCTTCCTTGAGTCGTGGACGACTCATGCCTTCTGCTTCAATAAGTCGTGGTTGACTTACCTCTTCGCCTTCCTTAAGTCGTAGACGACTCAGGCCAGTTTCCTTAAGTCGGTCATGACTTATACCTTGGCCTGCATCAATAACTGTCTCTGAGTTTAAGAATGGACCTCCATGTCCAGCTACATCCTTCTGGTATGTCCATGGTCCAGAACCTTTTACCTTTGAGGTTGTGCTTTAAAGTTCAGTTAACCCATATGTTATTCCTTTTAATCAAAAGGTTATTGACATGTGTGCTAAAAGCTGCCTTGTTCCAGTTACTTAGACTGAGAATACCAAGCCCATCAAACCTTTTCTTCTGTTCAGTTTTATAGAAACCGATTGGCTTCAACTTGGTCGAAGAAACACATCCGGTCCATAAAAAATTGCAATTGGCTTTATGTATCATATGAATAAGCTTCTTGGGGAAGTTGAAAGTTCTGCACCAGTATGTTGTGTAGAAGATTAACACAGATTTGATTAGAGTTAATCTACTAGCTTGAGATAATAATTTGTTGGACCAGCCATTCATTACATAAACTATCTTTTCATATAAACTCATTCACTGGCCAATGGATATTCTGGAAGAGACCAGAGGTATACCAAGATAAAAGGAAGTTTCATTAGCAGTTGGAAGTCCAGATAACACTCTAATTGTGTTAGCATGTTGCAGAGAGGAACTAGAAATTAATATACTGGATTTATCATAATTGATAGCTAACCCAGAAAATTTATAGAAGGTATCAATGATTTTGAAGATAGTATTTATGGATACTTCATTAGGTTTGGTATAAATGATTAAATTGTCAACAAACATTAAAGAGGAGATCAATGGGTCATGACATTTGGGATGCACACTGATATTCTTGGTAACAACTTCTTTAGCAATTAACCTAGTTAACACTTCCATGACCATAATAAACAGATAGGATGACATAGGATCTTTCTATCTGATACCTTGATTGCTCTTGAAATATCCCACAGAAGTTCCATTATAGCATAAGGAGAAATGAACTGTTGAAAAGCAAGCATATATCCATGAGGCAAAGTGATCTGGAAAATTCATTCTAGACAGAACCTTAGTGACGGTAGTCCACTGCAAAGTGTGATAAGCCTTCATAATATCTAATTTGAGCATAGCTCTTAGAGACACTCTAGATTTTTTATAATCCTTAAGAAGCTCATGGGTTAATAGAACATTGTCAAGGATGCTTCTGTGAGGTAAGAAGGCTGCTTGATTCTCAAAGATTAGGGAAGGAAGTACAATTTTTAGTCTGGATGCAATAATTTTTGCTATACACTTGTAGATTATGTTGCAGCAAGCTATTGGCCTGAAGTCAGTAACACTAACAAGATGATCACATTTGGGAATTAATGTTAAATTTGTGGCATTAACTCCAGAAAGCATTCTACAATGAGTAAAGAAACTAAGCACAACTTTGCATAGATCATGATGGATTATTTCCCAGCACGATATGAAAAATTAGGCATTGAATCCATCAGGGCACCCACATGAATCTTTGTTCATACTAAAGATGCTTGCTTTGATTTCTTCCTTTGTAACCTCAGATGAAAGATATGACACCAATTATGAAGACAAAGAAGGCATTTCAATGTCATCAAGGCAAAAACCTATTGGAGTTGCCAAGCATATTATTAAAGTAGTTAAGGAAGCTTTTTTCAATCATTTACGGGGTAGCAGCAGGAGAACCCTGTCAGTCATTGATGTTGTGGATATGTGCCTTGGCTTGTTTAATCCTTAAGCTATCATGATAATAACTGGTATTTCTATTACCAAGGACATTCCATTTGAATCTCAGCTTTTGCCTTTTCATGTCCTCCTTAATGTTGAGAGCTATTCTATATTGATCATGGAGATCATACTCAAGCTTAGCTACCACAGTGTCACCTGGACTTGCCATGGATTGGGTTTGGGCTTTTGCTAGATCAGATTATAGAGTTTTTGACAATAAACCACCTTTACCATATTTGAACTTAGCCCAGGCTCTAAGGGATGATTTGACCTTCTTTAGCTTCTGCTGTAAAATGAACATAGGGGTGCCAAAAAAGTTAGAAGTCCAAGCAAATTTAACAATATTAAATAAACCTGGATCAAGGATCCAAGCATTAAAAAAATTAAATGAGACTTTTCTTTCCATAGCAACCACATCAAGCTTAAGGGTTTGAGGAGAATGATCTGAGAGAAGGGGGCAGATAAGTAGAGATGTTTGGCCAGGTGGTGAAGGAAGCAAAGTTGCAAAATGAATGGTTAATCTTGTTATATATTCTATTACCAGATCTACTCATGTCATTCCATTTATATTTGGTATCGTAGTAAGGTATTTAAATCAAGTTGAAATTATTGACGGTATTATTCAGAGGGGAGATATCTTTGAGGGTAGCAAGATTACCACCAATTGTGTCTTAAGAGCATATAGGACTATTGAAGTCACCGATGACTAACCAAGGATTGGTTTCTTGAGCAAAATGGGGAGATAGTCATGAAGAAGTTGTCAATTTGTAACTTGATTGTCAGCATATATGATGGTAAGATACATGGAGGTTGAACTTGGAATATGATGAAGGTGTGAGTGAAAAAATTGTCTATGAGAGAGGATGGGGGAGACTATGTAGATGTTGGGGTTTGAAATTAACATTATTCTACCATAAGGAGATTCCAGAAGGTTTTGGTGAAGTGTCCAACTGGGGTTAATGATTCTAACAGCTTTGATGGTGAGCTTAAGATCCAGCTTTGTTTCTAAAATGGCAAGTAATTGGAGTTTATAAATGCTGATGATTTCCTTATCTTGATTAAGCTTAATATCCTGGTGGGCACCCCTTATATTCCACACACCAAGGTTATGTGTCATTGATCAAACTAATGTTCAGTTGAAGGTTGCCTAGCTAGCTTCTGGTTGTAGAAGAGGGGGAGGGGGTACCAGATTCAGGAAGGTTACTGGTGGCTGGTAATATGTTTGGCTCATTCAAATCTTTGTTCTTTTTGAAAAGTTTCTTATTTCTAAGATTTTTGCTGATGGAAGCACAATTTACATTATTCTTGTTAGAATTTTGACTGTTCTTGTTGCATGTCTTTATTGTTGTGGCACTTGATTGCAAATTATAGATCAAAGAGGCCTCATGGTTTGGGTATCCTGGAGGAGGTGGGAGATGATCATACTGTCTAAGGGATGGAGGAAGGACATTAAGAACAATGTCATCAGTTAAATGTGGGTTGATGCAAACCATGTTACTTGGTGATGGTTATGTGGGTGGGACTGAATTGGTAGTATTGTTGCATGTGTTTTCACTGTCTTGAATTGTTGTTTTGTTGCAGTGCAATGTTTTTGGTATAGTTGGGGTCTTTTGATTATGTTGCTTTAGGGAATTATCATGATTCAATAGACTTGTCTTGTGGGCTTGCATTTGAGACTTCTGGTTTGGGACAATGGAGTGTTGCTGTTGTAACTCATTATTGCTTTCACATATATGGGTTGGAACATGCATGCACATATCAGTGCACACAAATACAAGGCATGTACAATCTTCTCCATTTCCTAAAAGTCCATCTAAAATACCAAATGGATTTGTATCAACTTGTTGCATTAAATTTTCAAGTTTATCAATCCCTCTATTCTCCATGCAATCATTTTCCTTCCTTATCTCTCCCTCATTCACCTTCTCACCGTCTTCACTAACTTTTTCTTTTGTATAATTGTTGCAGTCAGCACTTTTATGACTTCCAGTGCCATTACATACATCACCTTGCTTCCTAAATATAGATTTCCTTCTTATTACTTTTCTCCACTACTATTTCTTGCGAAGATTAACACCAGCTCCTTCCTTAGTTGCATTTTTATGATTGCCCAGGTTTCCATCATTCACAGTTTTTGAGGGTTTCATTGTTTCCTTCTGTTTATCAAATTGTTCACGTTCTTCCATGACATGACCAAATACTTTACATCCCAAACAAATTTCAGGCTTCCAGAGATAGTTCACATGCACATCCTGATCACTTCCATCCAACAATTTAACTGGAAATTTATCCACCAATTCCTGATCAGGTTTTACTTCTACCATACATTTTGCATATGTAATTCTTTCAAGCCTTTCTGTTGTTTCATCAAAACACAGAAGCTTTCCAATTCTCAAAGCTAGCCAGTTCAAACCCAGGTGTGACCATGCATAGATGGGGATATTGGATAACTGAATCCAAACTGGAATCGATTTAACTTTCCCACAAATGTTACCCAATTCAGAAGACCATTCTTGGATTATGAAAACTTTGTTGCTCATAATAATAGGATCAGCACACAACACTTTTTCTTTGTCTTCAGCGTTTGAAAGTTGTAAAAGGAAGATAACTTGTAACGCCCCACTCCAAGACCCACATTAGCAAAGAGTATTACTAGGTAACACCGTCTGCTAATACAGAGAATAGAGCTGGATAGGAGCGACCATCTATAACCTTGTCTTAATTATCTATTGAATACGCCGACAATTGCCACTTCTTACTCAAGTGGATCGACATCTCCAATAAATATTTAATACAAAGCCATAGGTGGCTAAAAGATCTATCAGAATAAAATATAACAACTCAAATGTAATACACATAACATAACAGTAGATCATTACGTACATTTACACATATACAGATACATTACAGAGTTTACAAAATGATACATGCCAAGTGGTAAGCAAACCACAATATATAGGCGAGTCAAAAGAATACATATCAGAGTTACAGCCAAAAAGGACTACACAAAAAGCTATAACAAAAAGGAGCTAGCGGAATAGTCAATGCGGAAGCAAAATAGGCTAAGTTCAATGTACCTAACCTGAAACATCTCGGTCTGACCCGAGTATAAAATACACGGGTCAGTCTAGCTAAACAAATCAATTAGATATACTAAATGATAATGAACATACAAGGTCATAAATTACCAAAAATATCTCCAAAAGAGATAACCAGATCATCTAACAGAAGATGAATCATAACAAGCCTCGTATCATCGGCAACTCAAATAAACCAAGGATATCATATCCCAAAACAAGCCAAAAAGGCAATAACAAATACCAATAAAGGTAACACAAGTTTCCACAAGGTAATCGCTATATATCGTGTGGTTGAAAGAACCTACACCGAAAGGCGATACACTAGGGAAATATAATTGTCAAAGAAACAAAAGATGCTCGAGCTCAGTACTGTATAACAAGGATCCATATGCCCAATGGCAACGCCCGAAGGCAACAAACCCAATATCACTCGAGCGGTGACGAATGACCAACTCCAAAAGCGATACTATAGGGCAACAAACCATAGTGGCGAAGGTCCGGAGACCCAGTACTGGACACCACTAACTGGCGGAATGCGTCACAACTCTCAGAAAGGAACCCGAAAAATGTTAACGTGAGTCCCATACCACACGTTCGCACTAAACGGTTTACTAACTGTTAGTCAATTTCACACTCAAAGCGGTACAAATTTTATCTCATTTCATCGGTAAACCAGACCCAAAGGTCAAAACGGTCAAACGAATTGATTAGGAATTAACTGAAAAGATAAACGCACGTGTTCATAGCATGCGTTTTATTTAATCATTTGATTCTCCTCCCTCTTCACTCGAAGTGCAAAATTGTGTGTGTGATTTAAATAGAATTTATAAATTGGAGAAACGAGCTTTTAATACAATTTAAAAAGATCATTTTATAAAAACCCGTGCACGAAATCAAAAAGGAATCATCAAAGTTAAAATGCGATAACAACTGATTGGATCGACACGAATCGATCGAAATTGGAACACCAAAGCAAAATAACAAATGGGGCTGAGACAAGTAGGTCAGTCGACTGAACCAGGGGGTCAGTCGACTGGACGAGTGCCTGGAAACTTTTACTTTCCAAGTCAGTCGACTGACCCAGAGTGTCAGTCGACTGACATAGGGGTACGCAACTTTCTGCCCCAGAGTCAGTCGACTGACACAGAAGGTCAGTCGACTGATACAGACCCAGGCAATTTCCTGGGATCTGGTTCAGTCGACTGACCTACTGGTTCAGTCGACTGAACCTGCTTCCTGAGCTGAATCAGTCTAGCCCCCTTAATGGGGCAAAACTATAACGGAACGATCAATCGAGCTACTACGACTCGGGACTTATGCCAAATGACTACCCAGCCTTAAAGCCTCTTCGATACATCCCGGTACACATGTTCAAACATCCATAAAAGAGATTTTCACAGAATTGGTCTTCAAACCCAAAAATTGGACAATTCACCAAATCGATACAAATAAAAAATAAATGAACATGAATTGATGTTAGGAATTCTTACCCAACAACAACAAAAGCTATAGGCTTAGATGTGAGTTCAAAAATCTCACCTTTTACTCAAAAACAAATGATAAGAAGCTCAAACACACGGAAAAGATCAACCACTCTTCACTTCAACTCTACAAGCTTCAATCTAAGATCAAAACAAGTATTTCCTAAATTAGGGTTTAGGAATTTTCTGAGATTGGAGAGAGAGATAGATGGAGAAGGTGAAGGAGATGCTTACCTAAGCTTCTCCTAGAGTTTGGAGCTAAAACTTGAATTTGCAAATGAAAACTAGGGCTTGGAGTTTCTAATTCCTTTTCTCTTCCCCCATTTCAGTTGAGCTTGAGAAAAAAGAAATGAAATGAGAATGAATGGATGAATTAAGAGAGGGGCTGAGTTAGGGTATATGATGAGTTGGGTGAAACCCAAACCCAAAAGCCCAAATAGAAAATAGCAAAATTCAACTTACTCCAAACATATCGAAGCTTATACTCAAAAAAGTCGCAAACGCCATTTCAGACTCAATGGAAGTGGTCACGAGTCCTAATTCGACCGTTTGCAAAAAGTGACATTTCGGATCTAAATCCGACTAACGACGCTATATTTAAATAAAACATTTAAATACACCATCGTAAAATATGCGGGTTGTTACAGATCTCCCCTTCTTAACAAAATTGCGTCCACGCAATTCCTGGAGAAGAATTTGTAACAACTACATACTACATAACCCAAAAAGGAAAGAAAAATAAGCTTGAGATAAAGAGATATTCTCACCATTGCAAAGCGAAGATAAAAAAACCCGAGTAGGATCGCTTAATAAACTCTCTGGTTTCCCAAGTACAGTCATTGGGATTAGCGGACCATTGAACTTTAATGAGCGGCACGTCCTTGTTTCAAAGGTGTCTCACCTCCGTGGCAAGTACGCGAATAGGCTGATGTACAATAGATAAGTCTGGTGAGATCTCAAGCCCTTGCAAATCAGGAGAGTCGATAACAGAATCCGATTCTCGAAGACACTTCCAAAGCTGAGAGACATGAAACACGTTGTGAACACCGGATAGATGAGCTGGAAGTGAAACTCTATAAGCCACGGGGCCAATACATACATATAACCAATCTAATATGTAAGAACATCGATACTTATAAGAATCTCACATAACTAATAATATAATAATGGTATACAAACAAACATTAGAATATTATATGGTAATCATAAGTAATATAGTATAGTAAACACATACCTAAACCAGTGCCTTAAAGTACACCTTTTAATGATGAATCTCCCTCCTCATAACTCTTCTCGATTCGACAGACTATTAATCCTTAAATCGTAGATCGTTGACTATCCAATAGTTATTGCTTTGAAATCTTTATTCAAGATGCATTTTTTGTAGCTTCTATGTAGGTAAATTTGGCCAACAATGATGGGAAATGGCAGCCAAAAAGGTCATTTTTGCATTAAGGTGGTTATGAGTCTTTTTATAGAAGGAATAGAGAGAAAGGTGGATGATATCTTATACCTATTCTCCATAAATCCAAGCCATCCATTTAAAATACCCATAACCCATTTTTATCCACCTCCTATATCCCTATTACTGTCGAAATATCACCATATCATGAGCTAATAGCCTATTTAGATCCAAATAAATATTACTAGTTAAATTTGATTTAATTGCTTGTCGATATCGTATATCGATCAATATATTTTCAACTATTATAAATATATACAATAATATTTATTCCTCAAATCATATTCAAAATTTTATAATCAATATTTCATAAATATTAATTAATTTAATTAATCAATAACCATTATAAACTAATTATATCGTTTGGTCTAAAGAGAAATCATCATTTCGGTTGTTTGACTCGTCGGGTGTAAATTTAGTCAGCGATTAACATGCATCGAACTATTTGAATGTTAGGTTCACATGTCACTTAGCAGGTGGTGTGACATTTTGTCCAAATTTATCGCTTATTTAGTTGTGGTAAAATCCAATTTTACTTTAATTAAGCGTTACTGAGTGTGACGTTTATTTGCATCAATTCTCTTCGCCAAAACTATCTCACTTTGGACTTATAGAATTTGGTAATGGTCAAAATTCCAACATTCACCATATTCAACTCTGTAGTCCAAACACAAAGTCCTTGATTCAATAATAACAATTATTATTAACCATACTACTTCGAAAAGAGATTTTTACTTTGGGTTGACTTGAGTTGACCGTAATACTAATCTCATATGGCTAAGGAGACGAATTCTCTCTTAAATAGTGCCTCACTCCCAATACTTCCACTCGATCCAAATGTAGTCATTTGATGGACGTTGTGCTATGATTTGGTTATAATCAAAGCGGAGCTTTCATATTGAAGATTGATAGTATTCTCAAGTCGAGAGAACTATATTAATTAGTCACATCGATATTTTCTATTTGACCTTAGTTATATTAACCAACAGAAAACTATTAGTGAGTCATTTCATAGTTATCCAATAACTATCAGTACATGACCTCTAGGTACCTCCAGCAAAAATGAGTAATACACTGTCCAACATTTGGAGAGCGCTACCCATACTAGTCTCAATGGATACATCAATATCCAATCTCAATGTATCTTGACTAGGAACATTTAAAATGATGTGTTATATAATATTGTGATATAATACTCATGATTACAAATATTTGTAATTACTATCACACACACACCATTTATAGATTTTTTGTTAAAATATTTTAGTTAATCATTTAATAATTTATAACACATTATAACAAAATATATAATAGAAGGAAAAACACTTTACTATGAATGAGAATTGATTATCGAGTTAATTAATTTACAATAAGTTATAGAATTGCCTCTAGGGCATACCACTAACACTATCAGGTACTGAGTAGAAAGTATTGTACTGAGCACTCTCCTTTGCTCCCATCTCTCTCCAAATTCTTGAGTCCATTTCCATTATCCTTCTAAGCGAGCTCCCAAGTCCGTAAATCATTTCATCTTCATCTTGACATCCGGATTCGTCTAAAGGTTGCTTAGTTAAAAAGCTGGATAATAGATGATTAACTTAATTTGGTTGAATAAAAGAGATGAGTGTAGATTTTGTTCCAAATTATAATATATATTTCACTTTGAATCCCTGATTTAACATTTTAGATTTTTCAGTCTAGTGATTCAAGTTTTGCTGAATCTAAAGAAGTTTGTGTCAAGATCGTGAAACCATGCTCTTATAGAAAGTTAATGGAATTTTCTCTCAGGTTTGCATTAGTTTCATATGTATTCATCAAACAATGCCCAAAAAAAACTATATCGAATTATTAATGACCATCTTTTTTTAATTTTGTATGAAAAAGATATAATATTGAAATGTAAACTTCTTAAAACCTCTCTAAAGAATAGTTTATAATTAAGGTAATTACTAATATATCTCAAATTGGAAGGACTATTTTATCTATAAAATCTCCCTAAAAGTATGAATCTTTGTCTACTTGTACTATTTAAATTGGCATCATTATAATATATTATTGTAAAATTCAATTCACCACATTAATCCTCTTTTTCTAAAAACTTTTTACTCGGTACACAATGAACATATTTTACTAGGTACTCGTAGCAATTTCATTATTTCCCAAAAGAAATCTGAACCTCCGCCCATTTACCATTGATATTAAAAGTCAGCAATGCTCATTATACACGTATCTTTCTTAACTATTATTTCTTTCTCAGCTATATTTCTTTAGCACCTTCCCAAATACATTTTTTCCCATGCAAATTTGATTGGAGGTGGTTAGTTTCAGAAGTGTGAGACTATAATAGATTGATACATTTTGCATGTAGTGATTGAAATATGAAAATTCAAAATTTTGTTGAAATTCAGAATTACACTGATAAATTTCATGCTTTGTCATTTATGAATCATGCCAAAGTTAATTTATTTTGTAGTGTTTATCATTTTACTGTATATTTGACTTGAGACCGCTAGCCTTTTGCATTCTCATGTATTGTTAATTAATTCTTCTCCTGAAATATGCACTTGAAACAATATGATATATGCAGTTCTTTTGTTGTTGTAATGAGACATTCCCACCGCTACTTGTGCACATCAAATATGCCTGCATGTGGTCACTAACAAAGATATTTACTACATCATTGCAATTTCAGTTGATGAAAGGTAATCTTGTTTTCTTTTATGAAATGACATCATTGTGCTTTGCAATACAGGCCAAAACATAAGAAAACCAGTAAAAGATAGACTTTGAGAAGGGTGGGCCTAGGCTAAGTAGTTGAATCATTTGGGCAACTGCTGAAAACAACCTTTTGTGAATCTGCTCGTCATCTTTTAGTTGCTGCATGAAAGATCATATTTATAAAGTTTATATATGGTTTCAGAAGTATGCTATGTTTTAATCAGCTTCATTTGTATTTGAAAAATGTTTGGTCCTTAAAATATGTAGGTTAATTACCGAGTATTATTTGATGTGGGATGTTATGAGTGTGTGTTAGTTTCCTTATTGATGGATGTCTGAAGAGCGTATAGGTTTTTGTATGCTAATCTGCTTATGAATGCATAGTTAGTGATAGTATTTTAAGAATATTATGTGTTCTTTCTGTTGTATGGGGTGTATTTTAAGAATATTATGTGTTCTTTAGTAATATTACACTGCTAAATTGTATGGGGTGTACAGAAAGTTTGTGTTTTTCTTTCAAAGGTTGAGTACTGACTGTAGTCATAGGTAGGATGGTGATGGGGTTTACAGGAACGCTTATTTGGAACGATATTTTCTTGCCTGTTATTGTGTTACTTTTTATTATATTGTTTGGAGGCCTTTTGTTATATTGTTTGGAGATTTTGAAATGGAGGAGGAGATAAAGATTGGTTTTGATTGTTTATACTTCATGTGACTTTTTCATACTCTTCTTTTTATTTTTAACCAAGGTTTAAAATTTCGCTTTTCGTTTTCGTCATATTCATGATTTTTTTTTGTAATGACGGTTTCACTTCGGAAATTCCGTTTTAAGTCTGATTTGTTAATTCTGATATATTTTTTTGTAAATACAACAATTATTCTATACTAGCATAAATCTACACCGTATTCTTTTATAGAAATACTATAATACATAGGTTCAAGTAGTTTTTATAAAACTTTATTATTACATATCATGAATTAGAGTAAAATTTTAATGCATTCAATTAAATTTTGCACTAAAAATCGATTGATGTTACAAGTTCGAAGTATAGTACTGATGCTTTGAAAAAAACAAATCGAATGCATAAAATATATAATAAAGTTCCATCACTATAAAATAAATAAAAGTCTCTACCTTCCGTGATGACCACATCTCTCTATAATCTTCTCAAACCTCAATTCCACTTTTCTTGCTTTTATCATTTTAACATTCCTTTTAATGTTCCTTTCCATGGCAAATTCAAAATATAATGTAAAATTGCTACGGATTTGTTCATTTTTTAAATGTAGCCAAATTTCAAGTCTGATTCCATTTCGGCACTGGTCAAAACCGGAATGGGATGGTCGAAATTTCGGAGTTTTGGCCGGATCCTCAAACCATGTTTTTAACATGTAGATAATGTAATGACATAATGGTTCTCAATATAAATTGCTTAACTTAGGAACAACTTATAAATATGTGTACATTCAATGCATAGACTTATGTCTCATATTAGTTAAATGTGTGATCAATATAATGAAGTATGAAATTGTTAAACCAAACATAAAATATCGATGAAGATGTAACAAGCATAAAATATTTGTTACTATATATGTTGTAGACATGTGGAAACCATCCTAAATGCCAACTGTTAACCCGCCTTTTGGCAAGGCCGTAGACATGCGGATTTAACTAAATCGGTTGCTCGGTTGTCAAGACTGGAATACGATGGGTTTTAATCAATTGGATGGATAGACAATCAATCACGGATGGTAATCATGATTATGAAGCCGGGATTTACCATATTCGATGGACAAAAGCACGGGATACTCGAAATACGAGTTTTGACAAAAGTTGAGTTGTCGCGGGTTTCTTGGAGTTTGCTTCGAGTTGTATTTGGACTTGCTTTGGGTTTTCTTGATGGTTTCTCCGAGTCATCCAGGGTAATGCTCTGGGTCGGCATGTTGGAGTCTCGAGTGTGTCGGTAAGTTGGAGTCTCGAGTGGGTCGGTAAATTGGAGTCTCGAGTGGGTCGACATGTTGGAGTCTCGAGTGGGTCGGCATGATGGAGTCTCGAGTGGGTCGGCATGATGGAGTCTCGAGTGGGTCGGCAAGTTGGAGTCTCGAGTGGGTCGGCATGTTGGAGTCTCGAGTGGGTCGACATGTTGGAGTCTCGAGTGGTTCGGCAAGTTGGAGTCTCGAGTGGGTCGGCAAGTTGGAGTCTCGAGTGGGTCGGCATGTTGGAGTCTCGAGTGGGTCGGCATGTTGGAGTCTGGAGTGGGTCGGCATGTTGGAGTCTCGAGTGGGTCGGCATGTTGGAGTCTCGAGTGGGTCGGCAAGCTGGAGTCTCGAGTGGGTCGGCAAGTTGAAGTCTTGAGTGGGTCGACATGTTGGAGTCTCGAGTGGGTCGGCATGTTGGAGTCTGGAGTGGATCAGCATTTTACATACTCCAGGAAAGCAGTGGTCGGCTATATGGACTCGACTATGGTCCTAATGGGCCCGGATCACTCAGGAAGCCCAGTAACTCGGATTTTGCCTATAAATACAGTAAGCAGGACTTCAAAAAAGGGATCTTCATTTTGTTTCCCTTCTTCTTCCTCATTAAGGCTACTCTGCCATAATTGTTTTGAAAACTCCGGACTATAACTGTAATTGATTCTCATATCAATAAAAAGGAAAATTTTGGAGTGGACGTAGGCCAGAGTCAGCCGAACCACTATAATTCCACTGTTTTTTTCTGCTTTCTTTTTAATTTTTACTGCTCTTCATATTTATACTCTCTACATACACTCTATCTGTTATTTGTGACTATTAGTTGGTGCTTTCATTTACGTTTGGGTGTTAGTGACCAATTTTGGTGCTAATATTTTGGTGCTTTCACCGAGAAAGCTAGCACTAAGAGATTCTAAAGCTTGGAATTTGGATTTAAAGGCTTAGAAACTCGGATTCTTGGGAAGCTATGGCAAAGCAATCAATAAGGAGATAAAGAGCGGAAAGAAGTCAACATGAAGGAAGTCAGGAGGCTTCCTCAGCAGCTAATCAGACCTCTGTTTTCATCACTAGAGATGAGATGGAAATGATGATGGATGCTATGCAGGAAGAGATACTGAAAAGGCAGGAGGAAATGATATAGAACCTACTCCAACAGTTTGGACAAGTTGGAGTGCAAAACCAAAGGAATGGAGTAGCAGGTGATGCTGGAAATGAGGATCACGAAGCTAGAGCGACAGGAACGGAGGTAGCCCGGAATCAGTACCAAGGGCATGAAGCGACCGGAGTACGGGATAGAGTTGGACCATCGAGAACGACCCCTGAACTAAGGGCATGCCCCCGAATCGTGTAGGCTCCATTCCAGTAAGGATACCAGGAAATGATGGGAAATTTGGCGTTAATAGGGAAGTGGATGCTCATCTAGAATAACAGGTTCCGGGATTCCCTCGTGGACTTGGGGGGCAGGTTGGAGATAATAGACAGAGGCGGTTACTTGATGACAATGACAGGTTAACGGACGTAATCAGACGGGCTATGAGGGGAGGATTGGTGAATAGAGATTTGGAGGACGTGAACAGGAGCCCCTTCACTCCTATGATCAGGCAGGTAAGGAATCCACCGGATTTCAAACTACCATCGCTGAAAATGTATGATGGGAAAACAGATCCCACGATTCACCTAACAAGGTATATGCGGCACATGGAAGTACTGGGGGCATCAGAGGAAGTTTTGGCACGGTGCTTCCCTTTGTATTTGACGGATATAGCGGCACTATGGTTCAGACAACTGGAAAGTGGCTCTATTGGCACATGGACGGAGCTAATTGATAGGTTTATGAGGCAATTTCAAGTCCACATCGTGAGACCTAGGAGTGTGATGACTTTGACATCAATGAAGTAATGAAAGGGAGAATCACTTGAGGATTTCTTAACCAAATTTAATGCGGCAGTGGCTTCAGTGGATCGACCTAATCCGTCGATGGTTTTGATGGCGGCAGTCTCAGGGATTGCAGTTAATTCGGATTTTAAGATATCATTGGAGCGGGATCCACCAATGGATCTCAGGGAATTTTACCATGAAGCGGAAAGGTTTCTAAGACAGGAAGATGCGAAGGCTGAAAGAGAAGGAAGAGAGGTAGAGGTTTATGCGGTAAAAGGTGGAGGTCCACCCAGGGAGGATTCAAACAAGGATGACAGAGGCAAAAGGAAAATGGATAGCGAAAACACATCAAAAAGGCAACGGAGGGAATCAAAATTCTCTTCTTATACGGATTTGAATGAGACTCTGGTAAGAATTTATTTAGATACTCGAGGAAGCCTCCAGTATCGAAGGCAGGCAAAGAGGGAACCCTCCGAACACGAATGAGCATCGGGAAAGCATTGCCTATTCCATGAGCTGGATGGGCATAACACAAATGACTGTAGGCACTTGAAGGATATCATTGAGGAACATATAAGGAATGGTCATTTACAACTGTACATAAGGAATCGAGCTGTGGTAGTGGAACAGGAGCAACCACTGCCCACATCAGACGAAGCAGGCACTGGATCTAGGCATCGTCGCCTTATTATCAGCTGAATGGATTTATGTCTTTGAATAAGTAGTAAACCCCAAAGTAAGGCGGCTAAGTCACTTACACATGTATGAGATCGAGAACAGTCTTTAGGCATGCTCTGAGATGATGATATACCGTGATGCTCTGGTTTATGAAATTTTGTTTTTTCTATTTTCTATGAACTCTAGTTTCTTTCTTGGTACTACGGACATTTGATTTTCTTTATTTTATGGACTTTTATTTTATCAATGGAACTCTGAGTTGATTGGATTTGGAATATTAATGTAATAAATAGTACAAGTCGCACGGTTACGGTCCCGATCGGAGAGACGGGGCATAAATCGCATGTCACGAGTCCCTTCGCCGGAGAGTGATGGAATGTACTCTAGCGTGGAATGGACTGAAGAATATAAAAGTCCTCGACCGGAGATTCGAGGCCGGAGAATATAAAGTCCTCGACCGGAGAGTCGACACCGGAGAATATAAAAGTCCTCGACCGGAGAGTCGAGGTCGAAGAATATAAAATTCCTAAACTGGAGAGTCAAGGTCGGAGAATATAAAGTCCTCGACTGGGGATCGAGGCCAGAGAAGGATACCCCACGGATTAAGTCCTTGACTGAAGAGTCAAGGTCGGAGTAGGATAAAATAAACAGGATTTGAGTTATAGGACCCGGAGAGGTCCTAGATCTAAGTATGGACCTGATGAGGTCCCAGATATGGATTATAGGACCCAGCGAGGTCCCGACTTTGTAAATGGACCCGATAATGTACCAGATACGGATTATAGGTCCCGACGAGGTCCCGACTCTGGATATGGACCCGGCGAGGTCGCAGCTATGGATTATAGGACCCAGAGAGGTCCCGGGCTGGGATAAAATGATCCGAAGAGATCACAGATTCGATTAACGGATCTAAGGCTATTCAAAACACACCTTCCAAAGCAAGGCATGTTTTGGGGGGGCAAATGTTAACCCTCCTTTTGGCAAGGCCATAGATAGGTGGATTTAACTAAATCGGTTGCTCGGTTGTCGAGTGGAATACGATGGATTTTAGTCAATTGGATGGATAGACAATCAATCACGGATGGTAATCATGATTATGAAGCCGGGATTCGGCATATTCGATGGACAAAAGCGCGGGATACTCGAAATACGAGTTTTGACAAAAGTTGAGTTGTCGCGGGTTTCTTGGAGTTTGCTTCGAGTTGTATTTGGACTTGCTTCGGGTTTTCTTGATGGTTTCTCCGAGTCATCCAGGGTAATGCTCTGGGTCGGCATGTTGGAGTCTCGATTGTGTCGGTAAGTTGGAGTCTTGAGTGGGTCGGCAAATTGGAGTCTCGAGTGGGTCGGCATATTGGAGTCTCGAGTGGGTCGGCATGTTGGAGTCTCGAGTGGGTCGGCAAGTTGGAGTCTCGAGTGGGTCGGCAAGTTGGAGTCTCGAGTGGGTCGGCATGTTGGAGTCTCGATTGGTTCGGCAAGTTGGAGTCTCGAGTGGTTCGGCAAGTTGGAGTCTCGAGTGGGTCGGCAAGTTGGAGTCTCGGGTGGGTCGGCATGTTGGAATCTGGAGTAGGTCGGCATGTTGGAGTCTCGAGTGGGTCGGCATGTTGGAGTCTCGAGTGGGTCGGCAAGTTGGAGTCTCGAGTGGGTCGACAAGTTGGAGTCTCGAGTGGGTCGGCATGTTGGAGTCTCGAGTGGGTCGGCATGTTGGAGTCTCGAGTGGGTTAGCAAGTTGGAATTTGGAGTGGATCAGCATTTTACATACTCCAGGAAAGCAGTGGTCGGCTATATGGACTCGACTATGGTCCTAATGGGCCCGGATCACTCAGGAAGCCCGGTAACTCGAATTTTGCCTATAAATACAGTAAGTAGGGCTTCAAAAAAGGGATCTTCATTTTGTTTCCCTTCTTCTTCCTCATTAAGGCTACTCTTCCATAATTGTTTTGAAAACTCCGAACTATAACTGTAATTGATTCTCATATCAATAAAAAGGAAAATTTTGGAGTGGACGTAGGCCAGAGTCAGCCGAACCACTATAATTCCACTATTTTTTTCTGCTTTCTTTTTAATTTTTACTGCTCTTCATATTTATACTCTCTACATACACTCTATCTGTTATCTGTGACTATTAGTTGGTGCTTTCATTTACGTTTGGGTGTTAGTGACCAATTTTGGCGCTAATATTTTGGTGCTTTCACCGAGAAAGCTAGCACTCAGAGATTCTAAAGCTTGGAATTTGGATTTAAAGGCTTAGAAACTCGGATTCTTGGGAAGCTATGGCAAAGCAATCAATAAGGAGATAAAGAGAGGAAAGAAGTCAACATGAAGGAAGTCAGGAGGCTTCCTCAGCAGCTAATCGGACCTCAGTTTTCATCACCAGAGATGAGATGGAAATGATGATGGATGCTATGCAGGAAGGGAAACTGAAAAGGCAGGAGGAAAAGATACAGAACCTACTCCAACAGTTTGGACAAGTTGGAGTGCAAAACCAAAGGACTGGAGTAGCAGGTGATGCTGGAAATGAGGATCACGAAGCTAGAGCGACAGGAACGGAGGTAACCCAGAATCAGTACCAAGGGCATGAAGCGACCGGAGTACGGGATAGAGTTGGACCATCGGGAACGACCCCTGAACTAAGGGCATGCCCCCGAATCATGTAGGCTCCATTCCAGTAAGGATACCAGGAAATGATGGGCAATTTGTCGTTAATAGGGAAGTGGATGCTCATCTAGAAGGATAGGTTCCGGGATTCCCTCGTGGACTCGGGGGGCAAGTTGGAGACAACAGACAGAGGCCGTTACTTGATGACAATGACAGGTTAACTGACGTAATCAGATGGGCTATGAGGGGAGGATTGGTGAATAGAGATTTGGAGGACGTGAACAGGAGCCCCTTCACTCCTATGATCAGGCAGGTAAGGAATCCACCGGATTTCAAACTACCATCGTTGAAAATGTATGATGGGAAAACAGATCCCACGGTTCACTTAACAAGGTATATGAGGCACATGGAAGTACTGGGGGCATCGGAGGAAGTTATGGCACGGTGCTTCCCTTTGTATTTGACGGATATAGCGGCACTATGGTTCAGACAACTGGAAAGTGTCTCTATTGGCACATGGACGGAGCTAATTGATAAGTTTATGAGGCAATTTCAGGTCCACATCGTGAGACCTAGGAGTGTGATGACTTTGACATCAATGAAGTAATGGAAGGGAGAATCACTTGAGGATTTCTTAACCAAATTTAATGCGACAGTGGCTTCAGTGGATCGACCTAATCCGTCGATGGTTTTGATGGCGGCAGTCTCAGGGATTGCAGTTAATTCGGATTTTAAGATATCATTGGAGCGGGATCCACCAATGGATCTCAGGGAATTTTACCATGAAGCGGAAAGGTTTCTAAGACAGGAAGATGCGAAGGCTGAAAGAGAAGGAAGAGAGGTAGAGGTTTATGCGGTAAAAGGTGGAGGTCCACCCAGGGAGGATTCAAACAAGGATGATAGAGGCAAAAGGAAAATGGATAGTGTAAACACATCAAAAAGGCAACGGAGGGAATCAAAATTCTCTTCTTATACGGATTTGAATGAGACTCTGGAAAGAATTTATTTAGATACTCGAGGATGCCTCCAGTATCGAAGGCAGGCAAAGAGGGAACCCTCCAAACACGAACGAGCATCGGGAAAGCATTGCCTATTCCATGAGCTAGATGGGCATAACACAAATGACTGCAGGCACTTGAAGGATATCATTGAGGAACATATAAGGAATGGTCATTTACAACAGTACATAAGGAATCGAGCTATGGTAGTGGAACAGGAGCAACCACTGCCCACATCAGACGAAGCTGGCACTGGATCTAGGCATCGTTGCCTTATTATCAACTGAATGGATTTATGTCTTTGAATAAGTAGTAAACCCCAAAGTAAGGCGGCCAAGTCACTTACACATGTATGGGATCGAGAACAGTCTCTAGGCATGCTTTGAGATGATGATATACCGTGATGCTTGGGTTTATGAAATTTTGTTTTTCTATTTTCTGTGAACTCTAGTTTCTTTCTTGGTACTACGGACATTTGATTTTCTTTATTTTATGGACTTTTATTTTATCAATGGAACTCTGTGTTGATTGGATTTGGAATATTAATGTAATAAATAGTACAAGTCACACGGTTACGGTCCCGATCGGAGAGACGGGGCATAAATCGCATGTCACGAGTCCCTTCGCCGAAGAGTGATGGAATGGACTCTAGCGTGGAATGGACTGAAGAATATAAAAGTCCTCGACCGGAGAGTCGAGGCCGAAGAATATAAAGTCCTCGACCAGAGAGTCGACACCGGAGAATATAAAAGTCCTCGAACGGAGAGTCGAGGTCGGAGAATGTAAAAGTCCTAGACTGGAGAGTCGAGGTCGGAGAATATAAAGTCCTCGACTGGGATCGAGGCCAGAGGAGGATACCCCACGGATTAAGTCCTTGACCGAAGAGTCGAGGTCGGAGTAGGATAAAATAAACCGGATTTGAGTTATAGGACCCGGAGAGGTCCTAGATCTGGGTATGGACCTGATGAGGTCCCGGATATGGATTATAGGACCCAGCGAGGTCCCGACTTTGTAAATGGACCCGATAATGTACCAGATACAGATTATAGGACCCGGCGAGGTCCCGACTCTGGATATGGACCCGACGAGGTCCCAGCTATGGATTATAGGACCCAGAGAGGTCCCGGGCTTGGATAAAATGATCCGAAGAGATCACAGATTCGATTAACGGATCTAAAGCTATTCAAAACACACCTTCCAAAGCAAGGCATGTTTTGGGGGGCAAATGTTAACCCGCCTTTTGGCAAGGCCATAGATAGGCGGATTTAACTAAATCGGTTGCTCGGTTGTCGAGTGGAATACGATGGATTTTAGTCAATTGGATGGATAGACAACCAATCACGGATGGTAATCATGATTATGAAGCCGGGATTCGGCATATTCGATGGACAAAAGCGCGGGATACTCGAAATACGAGTTTTGACAAAAGTTGAGTTGTCGCGGGTTTCTTGGAGTTTGCTTCGAGTTGTATTTGGACTTGCTTCGGGTTTTCTTGATGGTTTCTCCGAGTCATCCAGGGTAATGCTCTGGGTCGGCATGTTGGAGTCTCGAGTGTGTCGGTAAGTTGGAGTCTCGAGTGGGTCGGTAAGTTGGAGTCTCGAGTGGGTCGGCATGTTGGAGTATCGAGTGGGTCAGCATGATGGAGTCTCGAGTGGGTCGGCAAGTTGGAGTCTCGAGTGGGTCGGCAAGTTGGAGTCTCGAGTGGGTCGGCATGTTGGAGTCTCGAGTGGTTCGGCAAGTTGGATTCTCGAGTGGTTCGGCAAGTTGGAGTCTCGAGTGGCTCGGCAAGTTGGAGTCTGGAGTGGGTCGGCATGTTGGAGTCTGGAGTGGGTCGGCATGTTGGAGTCTGGAGTGGGTCGGCATGTTGGAGTCTCGAGTGGGTCGGCAAGTTGGAGTCTCGAGTGGGTCGGCATGTTGGAGTCTCGAGTGGGTGAGCATGTTGGAGTCTGGAGTGGATCAGCATTTTACATACTCCAGGAAAGCAGTGGTCGGCTATATGGACTCGACTATGGTCCTAATGGGCCCGGATCACTCTGGAAGCCCAGTAACTCGGATTTTGCCTATAAATACAGTAAGAAGGGCTTCAAAAAAGGGATCTTCATTTTGTTTCCCTTCTTCTTCCTCATTAAGGCTACTCTGCCATAATTGTTTAGAAAACTCCGGACTATAACTGTAATTGATTCTCATATCAATAAAATGGAAAATTTTGGAGTGGACGTAGGCCAGAGTCAGCCGAACCACTATAATTCCACTGTTTTTTTTCTGCTTTCTTTTTAATTTTTACTGCTCTTCATATTTATACTCTCTACATACACTCTATCTGTTATTTGTGACTATTAGTTGGTGCTTTCATTTACGTTTGGGTGTTAGTGACCAATTTTGGTGCTAATATTTTGGTGCTTTCACCGAGAAAGCTAGCACTAAGAGATTGTAAAGCTTGGAATTTGGATTTAAAGGTTAGAAACTCGGATTCTTGGGAAGCTATGGCAAAGCAATCAATAAGGAGATAAAGAGCGGAAAGAAGTCAACATGAAGGAAGTCAGGAGGCTTCCTCAGCAGCTAATCAGACCTCTGTTTTCATCACCAGAGATGAGATGGAAATGATGATGGATGCTATGCAGGAATGGATACTGAAAAGGCAGGAGGAAATGATACAGAACCTACTCCAACAGTTTGGACGAGTTGGAGAGCAAAACCAAAGGAATGGAGTAGCAGGCGATGCTGGAAATGAGGATCACGAAGCTAGAGAGACAGGAACGGAGGTAGCCCAGAATCAGTACCAAGGGCATGAAGCGACCGGAGTACAGGATAGAGTTGGACCATCGAGAACGACCCCTAAACTAAGGGCATGCCCCCGAATCGTGTAGGCTCCATTCCAGTAAGGATACCAGGAAATGATGGGCAATTTGGCGTTAATAGGGAAGTGGATGCTCATCTAGAAGGACAGGTTCCGGGATTACCTCGTGGACTCGGGAGGCAGGTTGGAGACAACAGACAGAGGCCGTTACTTGATGACAATGACAGGTTAACAGACGTAATCAGACAGGATATGAGGGGAGGATTGGTGAATAGAGATTTGGAGGACGTGAACAGCAGCCCCTTCACTCCTATGATCAGGCAGGTAAGGAATCCACCGGATTTCAAACTACCATCGCTGAAAATGTATGAAGTGAAAACAGATCCCACGGTTCACCTAACAAGGTATATGAGGCACATGGAAGTACTGGGGGCATCAGAGGAAGTTATGGCACGGTGCTTCCCTTTGTATTTGACGGATATAGCGACACTATGGTTCAGACAACTGGAAAGTGTCTCTATTGGCACATGGACGGAGCTAATTGATAGGTTTATGAGGCAATTTCAGGTCCACATCGTGAGACCTAGGAGTGTGATGACTTTGACATCAATGAAGTAATGGAAGAGAGAATCACTTGAGGATTTCTTAACCAAATTTAATGCGGCAGTGGCTTTAGTGGATCGACCTAATCCGTCGATGGTTTTGATGGCGGCAGTCTCAGGGATTGCAGTTAATTCGGATTTTAAGATATCATTGGAGCGGGATCCACCAATGGATCTCATGGAATTTTACCATGAAGCGGAAAGGTTTCTAAGACAGGAAGATGCGAAGGCTGAAAGAGAAGGAAGAGAGGTAGAGGTTTATGCGGTAAAAGGTGGAGGTCCACCCAGGGAGGATTCAAACAAGGATGACAGAGGAAAAAGGAAAATGGATAGCGAAAACACATCAAAAAGGCAACGGAGGGAATCAAAATTCTCTTCTTATACGGATTTGAATGATACTCTGGAAAGAATTTATGTAGAAACTCGAGGATGCCTCCAGTATCGAAGGCAGGCAAAGAGGGAACCCTCCGAACACGAACGAGCATCGGGAAAGCATTGCCTATTCCATGAGCTGGATGGGCATAACACAAATGACTGCAGGCACTTGAAGGATATCATTGAGGAACATATAAGGAATGGTCATTTACAACAGTACATAAGGAATCGAGCTGTGGTAGTGGAACAAGAGCAACCACTGCCCACATCAGACAAAGCTGGCACTGGATCTAGGCATCATCGCCTTATTATCAGCTAAACGGATTTATGTCTTTGAATAAGTAGTAAACCCCAAAGTAAGGCGGCTAAGTCACTTACACATGTATGGGATCGAGAACAGTCTCTAGGCATGCTCTAAGATGATGATATACCGTGATGCTTGGGTTTATGAAATTTTGTTTTTTCTATTTTCTGTGAATTCTAGTTTCTTTCTTGGTACTACAGACATTTGATTTTCTTTATTTTATGGACTTTTATTTTATCAATGGAACTCTGTGTTGATTGGATTTGGAATATTAATGTAATAAATAGTACAAGTCACACGGTTACGGTCCCGATCGGAGAGACGGGGCATAAATCGCATGTCACGAGTCCCTTCGCCGGAGAGTGATGGAATAGACTCTAGTGTGGAATGGACTGAAGAATATAAAAGTTCTCGACCGGAGAGTTGAGGCCGGAGAATATAAAGTCCTCGACTAGAGAGTCGACGCCGGAGAATATAAAAGTCCTCGACCGGAGAGTCAAGGTCGGAGAATATAAAAGTCCTAGACTGGAGAGTCGAGGTCAGAGAATATAAAGTCCTCGACTGGGGATCGAGGCCAGAGAAGGATACCCCATGGATTAAGTCATTGACCGAAGAGTCGAGGTCGGAGTAGGATAAAATAAACCGGATTTGAGTTATAGGACCCGGAGAGGTCCTAGATCTGGGTATGGACCTGATGAGGTCCCAGATATGGATTATAGGACCCAGCGAGGTCCCGACTTTGTAAATGGACCCGATAATGTACCAGATACGGATTATAGGACCCGGCAAGGTCCCGACTCTGGATATGGACCCGGTGAGGTCCCAGCTATGGATTATAGGACCCAGAGAGGTCCCGGGCTTGGATAAAATGATCCGGAGAGATCACAGATTCAATTAACGGATCTAAGGCTATTCAAAACACACCTTCCAAAGCAAGGCATGTTTTAGGGGGCAAATGTTAACCCGCCTTTTGGCAAGGCCATAGATAGGCAGATTTAACTAAATCGGTTGCTCGGTTGTCGAGACTGGAATACGATGGATTTTAGTCAATTGGATGGGTAGACAATCAATCACGGATGGTAACCATGATTATGAAGCCGAGATTCGGCATATTCGATGGACAAAAGTCGTGGGATACTCGAAATACGAGTTTTAACAAAAGTTGAGTAGTTGCAGGTTGCCTGGAGTTTTCTTCGAGTTGTATTTGGACTTGCTTCGGGTTTTCTTGATGGTTTCTCCGAGTCATCCAGGGTGATGCTCTGGGTCGGCATGTTGGAGTCTCGAGTGGGTCGGCAAGTTGGAGTCTCGAGTGGGTCGGCAAGTTGGAGTCTCGAGTGGGTCGGCAAGTTGGAGTCTCGAGTGGGTCGGCATGTTGGAGTCTCGAGTGGGTCGGCAAGTTGGAATCTCGAGTGGGTCGGCAAGTTGGAGTCTCGAGTGGGTCGGCAATTTGGAGTCTCGAGTGGGTCGACATGTTGGAGTCTCGAGTGGGTCGACATGTTGGAGTCTCGAGAGGGTCGGCAAGTTGGAGTCTAGAGTGGGTCGGCATGTTGGAGTCTCGAGTGGGTCGGCATGGTGGAGTCTCGAGTGGGTCGGCATGGTGGAGTCTCGAGTGGGTCGGCATGTTGGATTCTCGAGTGGGTCGGCAAGTTGGAGTCTCGAGTGGGTCGGCAAGTTGGAGTCTCGAGTGGGTCGGCATGTTGGAGTCTCGACTAGGTCGGCAAGTTGGAGTCTCGACTGGGTCGGCAAGTAGGAGTCTCGACTGGGTTGGCATGTCGGAGTCTCGAGTGGGTCGGCAAGTCAGAGTCTCGACTGGGTCGTCCAGTCGGAGTCTGGAGTGGGTCGGCAAGTCGGAGTCTGGAGTGGGTCGGCATGTCGGAGTCTGGAGTGGGCCGGCATGTCGGAGTCTGGAGTTTGTCGGCAAGTAGGAGTCTTGAGTGGGTCGGCAAGTAGGAGTCTCGAGTGGATCGACATGTCAGAGTCTGGAGTGGGTCGGTATGTCGAAGTCTGGAGTGGGTCGGCATGTCGGAGTCTCGAGTGGGTCGGCAAGTTGGAGTCTCGAGTGGGTCGGCATGATGGAGTCTAGAGTGGATCGACATTTTACATACTACAGGAAAGCAGTGGTTGGCTATATGATGCAGCCCAGCCTGAAGTAGTCTTAGGCCGTGAGCGACCTACGGAGCTGTTAAGTCACGTGCGACCTAACGGGGTGAAGAATGATGCGAGTTATGCGAGAAAAAGTAGTTCAGCGACCTATGGTAAGTCGCCGAGTGACCTAACGGCGAGTTGTGTACGAGAGGTTGATCCAGCGACCTATGATAAGTCGCCAAGCGAGCTAATGAGCTACGACCTAAATGAGCTACGACCTAGTGCGATAACACTTAAGTCACGAGCGAGCTACGACCTAGCAAATGGTGCCGCATTTTCCTTATCTCGCTCAAGAGGTTAGGTCGTTCAAGACTAGGTCGCGTGAAGATTTCCTGAAGACATGTTCTTAGGTCGCTCAAGAATAGGTCGCGAGACCTTAAGTCGCTGGAGGAGGTTTCCATAAGTCGCTGTCATAAAGCTTTGTTCTTAGGTCGCTGCTGCCGTGTATGTTAGGTCGCGTGTGTTGTAATATGTTAGGTCGTTATGTGTAATTTGTTGAGTCGCTTATGTTTTGTAAATACTCTAAGTCGTAGGTCGCACTGCTATGATGTGTTGTATTGTATTTGTTGTTTCTTTTTAAGTCGCGTGTGTTGTAACGTGTTTGTTAGGTCGTTAACGACCTATACTAGGTTGTAAGTCGTAGGTCGGCCATCTGTTAGGTCGTGGAAGTGTGTTGTAAACTGCCTATAAATATGGGGGTTGCGTCATTTGTAAACTCAGTTGATTTTGAATATACTTTTGTTTGAGAGCTTTGTGCCTCTTTAAAATTGGTAGTTGAGTGTAATCTCCTATCTCCACCTTCGGCATTCAAGTGCGCTCGAATCAACGATTGTTGAAGCCAATTCATCGTATCAAGTGCGCTTGATCAACGTTCGAAGAATTGCTGATCTTCTTTCATGGTATCGTGCACGATCAACGTGACGAAGATAGCTAGATTCTGGTATCTTTGAGATCAACGGAGTTGGGCATTTGGTATTTTCAATCCACCGACTGCTACTTTCATCGTTTCATACATTTCAGTTATCCACTGCTGCATCATTTGGTATCAGAGCTAGACTTAGCCAATCATAGCTAAGCCGAGTCTTTGGAGCCAATTCTTATTGAAGAAGTCAAGGCCGAGAGTTGAAGTGTTGAAGTGTAGATCCGAGCTTAGTGAAGAAGCCGTGCATCACTTTGTAGATCAAGGCCGAGTTAAAGATTTGAAGTTTGTTGAAGATTGTTACATTTGACCATGCCACCGAGAAGAGCTAATCGCCATCAGAATGTTGAAGCGTTGTATAGAAGAGAGGAAGCCGAGCAAATGGAACAACGTATCAATGAAATGTTTGATGAAGGCATTGGAAAATTAGATAAACTGATGAATGATATGAATCAAAGTCAACGGAGAAGGTCGCCAGTCTCGAACCATGGAGGAAACAGAGTTTCGCCATCGGTTACGGAAGCGAGGAGGGTGTCACCGCAATCTTATCGAGAAAGAAGAGAATCTTCAGTTTCATTGAGAAGAGAACATCATGAGTATAGAAATGAAGAGAGAAGAACTCCACGTGAGTTTGAACATGAGCCATACCGTGATGATGAAAGACAAAGTAGAAGAGATATGCGTGATCATAGAGATGTGGATGGTCGAGATCGTTATCGAAGTACATCTGTTTTTGATGAAGATGGTGGTAGATGTAGTGTTCATTCTCGAGATCGAGACCAAGTACGGAATGCATATTGGGATGTAGAAGATGATCGACGATGGGAGTCGGGGATGAAAACTGAAATTCCAAAATTCAAGGGTGGAATAGTAGTGGAGGAATTTTTGGACTGGGTTTCAAATATTGAGGAAATTTTTGACTTCAAAGAAGTTCCTGAGCATCGAAGAGTGAAGTTGGTTGCTACTCATTTGAAAGGAAGAGCTATGGCATGGTGGCAGCAAACTAAACTTACACGGGAGAGAATGGGAAAGTCAAAGATTGAGTCATGGGAGAAGATGAAGAAGTTAATGAAAGCTACATTCTTGCCGTATAATTATCAGTCTCTTATGTATCAACGATTACAGAATCTGAGACAGGGAACAAAGTCAGTGAATGATTATGCGGATGAATTTTATCAATTGATTGCGAGGAATGATATCATGGAGACAGAGGAACAATTGACCGCTAGATTTGTTGGAGGGTTGAGAATGCAGATTCAAGATATGGTGAATATGTTTGATCCCAGATCTATTGCTGAAGCACATCAAAAAGCTCTAGCTTGGGTGAAGCAAGGCAGAAGAGGGGGTGGTGTGTTTACAAATTCCAACAATCAAATGAAAGGGGCTAGTAGCAATGCGAATGTTTCTAAGGCTGTTGCAAAACCGATTGTAAGTGAAGTTGCTAAGACCAAGGTCAATAGCGGTATCAAATGCTTCAATTGTCAAGAGTTTGGTCAGAAAAGCAATGAATGTCCAAAGCCAAAGAAGCGAGTGATGGTTGCTGAGGCAGAGGATGATGAAGTAGAAGCTGAATGTTCTAATTCACCACATATTGAGGAGGAAGAAAATGTGTCGGGAGATGAAGGGTATTCATTAATGATGAGGAGAAATTGTTTAACTCCAAAGCAAGAGGATGATTCAAGTTGGTTGAGGAGTAACATTTTCCAGTCAACGTGCACTATCTTGGGAAGGGTTTGTAAGTTTGTTATTGATGCGGGAAGTTGTGACAATATCATCTCTACAGAAGCTGTGAAGAAGTTGGCATTAAAGACTGAGAAGCATCCGATACCTTACAAGTTAGCTTGGTTGAGGAAAGGTGGGGAAGTGAAGGTTGGACGAAGAGCTTGTGTTAATTTTTTGATTGGGAAGAAATATAAAGACAAAATTTGGTGTGATGGTGGTTGATATGGATGTATGTCATCTGTTGTTGGGAAGACCATGGCAGTATGATAGAGCTGTGCAACATGATGGACGTACCAACAGCTATAGTTTCATGTTCGAAGGCACAAAAATCTCTTTAGTTCCCAAGAAGCGACAACAAGAAGAAAGCAAGTTGGAGGAGATTGAAGAACTTAAAACTTTGCTATCTTTGAAGGAGTTTGTTAAGGAAATAGAAGAGGAGCCTGAAGTATTTTTGTTGATTGGACGTGAGAGTAAAGAAGTGGTTGAAATTCCTGAAGAAGTAAAGCCAGTACTGGAAGAATTTGAAGATGTATTTCCTGAAGAGTTTCCAACGGAGTTACCACCGTTGAGGGACATACAACACCAAATAGATCTTGTTCCAGGAGTTGTGTTACCGCATAGGCCACATTACAGAATGAGTCCAAGGGAGCATGAGGAGTTGAGAAGGCAGGTGGAAGAATTGCTTGAACATGGGCGCATACAAGAGAGCTTAAGTCCTTGTGTTGTACCAGCATTGTTAGTACCGAAGAAGGATGGTTCGTGGAGGATGTGTACTGATAGTCGGGCACTGAAAAAGATTACTGTGAGGTATAGATTTCCTATGCCCAGATTGGATGACTTGTTGGATCAACTTAGTGGAGCTGTTATCTTTTCGAAGATCGACTTGAAGAGTGGTTATCATCAAATTCGAACTCGACCAGGGGATGAATGGAAAATAGCGTTCAAGACACGGGAGGGGTTGTACGAATGGCTGGTTATGCCATTTGGTCTTTCGAATTCACCTAGTACACATTTATGCGGGTGATGAATCAGATCTTTAGACCTTTTATTGGGAAGTTCGTGGTGGTGTATTTTGATGATATACTGATATACAGTGGAAGCCCTGAAGAACACTTGCAACATCTGAGAGAAGTGTTGATGACACTGCGACAGGAACAATTTTATGCGGCAACGAAGAAATGCGTGTTCATGACGCATAGTGTTTTATTTTTGGGATATGTTATATCAGGAGGAGGTATACAGGTGGATTAGAATAAAGTTGAAGCAATCAGAAATTGGCCACAACCCAGTACGATAACAGAAGTTAGAAGTTTTCATGGTTTAGCATCATTCTACCGAAGATTTATTCCACACTTCAGTAGCGTGATGGCACCAGTTACTGATTGTATGAAGGGGAAGCAATTTTCATGGTCGGAGGAAGCAGGATTTGCTTTTGAGCGGATCAAGGAACTTTTGACGACAGCACCAATTCTAGTATTACCAGATTTTCAGTTATTGTTTGAGTTACATACTGATGCATCTAAAGTTGGGATTGGAGGGGTATTGAGTCAGAAAGGATGACCAATTGCATATTTCAGTGAGAAGCTTTCGGGAGCCAAGATGAGATATAATACTTATGATGTGGAATTCTATGCTATTGTTCAAGCTATAAAACATTGGAGGCACTATTTGTTCCATAAAGAATTTGTTCTATATACTGATCATGAAGCACTGAAACATTTGCAGGGACAGGACAAAATTGCAACTAGACATGCTTCGTGGATCGCATACTTGCAACAGTTTACATTTGTGGTGAAGCATAAGTCGGGAATTACAAATCGTGTGGCATATGCATTGAGTCGAAGGAATCATTTGTTGACTACAATGAAGGTTGAAGTAACGGGGTTTGACGTGTTGCCAGAATTGTTTGTTGATGATCCTTACTTTGCCAAGGTGGTTGATGAAGTCGAGAAGGGAAAGACAGATGAGTACGTGATGGTGGATGGTTTTCTTTTCAAGGGGAATCGATTGTGCATACCAGAGTGCAGCTTACGAATGAAGATTGTGAAGGAGTTGCATGAGGAAGGTCATGTGGGTAGAGATCGCACATTGCAGTTGATTTCTCAATCTTATTATTGGCCTTCGTTGAAGCGGGAAGTTGAAAAGTTTGTGCGAAGATGTCATGTTTGTCAAGTTTCAAAAGGGACAGCTACAAATGCGGGATTGTATATGCCTATACCTGTTCCTACAAAACCATGGGTAGATGTGAGCATGGATTTTGTGTTAGGTTTACCGAGGACACAACGGGGAAATGACTCTATATATGTTGTGGTACACCGTTTCTCGAAGATGGTACATTTTGTGGCTTGTAAGAAGACGACAGATGCAGTCCATGTGGCATAGTTGTTCTTTAGGGAGATCAATCGCTTACATGGTTTACCAGAATCTATAGTTTCAGACCGGGATACTAGATTTCTAAGCCATTTTTGGTTGAGTTTGTGGAAGATGATTGGAACGAAGCTGAATTTTAGTAGCGCTTATCATCCGCAAACAGATGGGAAAACGGAAGTGGTGAACCGATCATTGGGAAACTTATTGCGGTGTCTTGTGAAGGATAATCTGAAGAGTTGGGATATGAAGTTATGTCAAGCGGAGTTTGCTCATAATCATGCTATCAACCGTAGTATGGGTTTCAGTCCATTTCAGATTATATATTCAAGCTTGCCAAAGGGGCCGTTGGATTTAACGACAGTGCCACAACCAAAGGGGATAGTTAAGCGGGCCGCTGATTTCGTTGATGGGTTGACAGAATGCCATAGAATCGTTCAGGAACGATTGGAGAAGACGAATGAGAAGTATAAACGATCTGTGGATCTGAAGCGAAGAAATGTTGAATTTAATGAAGGAGATTTAGTATATGCTGTACTAACGAAGGATCGCTTTCCAGTAGGAGCATACAATAAACTTAAAGCTCGAAAGATTGGTCCTGTAACGATTGTGAAACGGATCAATGAAAATGCTTATAGGTTGAAGCTGCCAGAGGATGTGTACACTTCTGACGTGTTCAATGTTAAACATCTTATACCATATTATGGAGATGAGCAATGCAATGGGGAAGAATTTTTAAATTCGAGGACGAATTTTTCTCAACCAGGGGAGGATAATGCAGCCCAGCCTGAAGTAGTCTTAGGTCACGAGCGACCTACCGAGCTGTTAAGTCGCATGCGACCTAACGGGGTGAAGAATGATGCGAGTTATGCGAGAAAAAGTAGTTCAGCGACCTATGGTAAGTCGCCGAGCGACCTAACGGCGAGTTGTGTACGAGAGGTTGATCCAGCGACCTATGATAAGTCGCCAAGCGAGCTAACGAGCTACGACCTAAATGAGCTACGACCTAGTGCGATAACACTTAAGTTGCGAGCGAGATACGACCTAGCAAATGGTGCCGCATTTTCCTTATCTCGCTCAAGAGGTTAGGTCATTCAAGACTAGGTCGCGTGAAGATTTCCTGAAGACATGTTCTTAGGTCGCTCAAGAATAGGTCGCGAGACCTTAAGTCGCTGGAGGAGGTTTCCATAAGTCGCTGTCATAAAGCTTTGTTCTTAGGTTGCTGCTGCCGTGTATGTTAGGTCGCGTGTGTTGTAATATGTTAGGTCGTTATGTGTAATTTGTTGAGTCGCTTATGTGTTGTAAATACTCTAAGTCGTAGGTCGCACTGCTATGATGTGTTGTATTGTATTTGTTGTTTCTTTTTAAGTCGCGTGTGTTGTAACGTGTTTGTTAGGTCGTTAACGACCTATACTAGGTCGTAAGTCGTAGGTCGGCCATCTGTTAGGTCGTGGAAGTGTGTTGTAAACTGCCTATAAATATGGGGGTTGCGTCATTTGTAAACTCAGTTGATTTTGAATAAACTTTTGTTTGAGAGCTTTGTGCCTCTTTAAAATTGGTAGTTGAGTGTAATCTCCTATCTCCACCTTCGACATTCGAGTGCGCTCGAATCAACGATTGTTGAAGCCAATTCACGGTATCAAGTGCGCTTGATCAACGTTCGAAGAATTGCAGATCTTCATTCACGGTATCATGCGCGATCAACATAACGAAGATAGCTAGATTTCGGTATCTTTGAGATCAACGGAGTTGGGCGTTTGGTATTTTCAATCCACCGACTGCTACTTTCATCGTTTCATACATTTCAGTTATCCGCTGCTACATCACTATATGGACTCGACTATGGTCCTAATGGGCCTGGATCACTCAGGAAGCCCGGTAACTCGGATTTTGCCTATAAATACAGCAAGCGGGGCTTCAGAAAAGGGATCTTCATTTTGTTTCCCTTCTTCTTCCTCATTAAGGCTACTTTGCCATAATTGTTTTGAAAACTCCGGACTGTAACTGTAATTGATTCTCATATCAATAAAAAGGAAAATTTTGAAGTGGACGTAGGTCAGAGTCAGCCGAACCACTATAAATCCACTGTATCTTTATATTTTCTTTTTAATTTTTACTGCTCTTCATATTTATACTCTCTACATCACTCTATCTGTTATCCGTGACTGTTAGTTGGTGCTTTCATTTACGTTTGGGTGTTGGTGACCAATTTTGGCGCTAACACCAACCTAACAGAGATAGCCATTCATAAAGTCCTTTAGGGACCGTAACTTCATATTGCGATTTATTATCTATGAGTAATAGTATTATACTATCACGCATTTGTGCACATTAATTTTCATTTCACTAAAAATGCTATGATGTGCCTTTACTATATTATGTTGCATTGTCAAATATTGATTCAATGTATGAGAAATTTCGTGAGGGGTAGTTGGAAAAAGCCTTTTGAATTTCATCTTGAATCTCAAACCATGTCTCAAATCTGTTTTCATCCACCGTATCCTCCTCTCCATCATTTTTCAAACTCAAGCTGAGAGAGTATATATCTTTTTGGCAGCAAATAAATTTCCTTGCCAAGCCATGCTTATCAAGGGTGGCATTCGTAGCTTTATTTTATCCCGTTGACATTCTTGACGCATCCGCCACGTCGAACATGGTCAAAATGGTAACGAGCCAAATGCCCCATTCAAATGAATGAAGAATGTTGGTGCTTTTGCTCAATTAATTATGTTAATTAATAAAATTTATATTTTTATAAATTTTTAAAATTAATAACTTGCGTAAATGAGATCCATTTGAGATGCGCTTTTTTGCATTGCCATCGTATCAAAGTGCTCTATATTATGGAGTTAGTTTGAACTGAATCAGAGCAATTTATAATTTTACAATTTATTTATCTATTTTTACAAATTATTATCAAAAACCAAATGATTAATTAATTAAATATAAATCAATTTTATTAAAAAAATATACATTTTAAATACTCGTTTAGATTCTCCGCTCAAATACCCCGTGCGCAGTTAAACGCGTTTTCCGTTCAACCAACTTCCCCGTTCAAATTTCCTGTTCAAATGCTCCGTTAACTTTCGTCTAGAACACACCCAAACTTCTTGCAAAAAAGAATCACCCACTAGCAGTTTCCTGCAGTTGAACTTGTAAAGGTTATGGTTGTTAACCCGCCTTTTGACAAGGCCGTGGACAGGCAGATTTAACTAGAATCAACAGTGTTACCCGGTTACAAGATGATAGTTGCGGAAGATATGATTGGGCTCGAACGAGTGTCGAGTTAGGAAAGGATTGGAGGTATGAAGGCTAGTATGGCTTGGTCAAGGGTGGAAAGTCACGAGTGGTGTAACGACCACGACTTTCTCTCCATAGAAAGTCGTATCGCTAATAAGAAAGAAAGGGGTGAGAAGTAGAAAAGAGAAGAAGAGAAAAGAAACAAACACAAATACTCACAGCGGAAACGAACAAAATATATTATATCACATAAATATTACATAGTATCATATACAACACTTATCAGAGTTACACAGATTACACATCACATACTAGACAGTTATAAACATCTGTCTAGTTATTACATCTTAATACAATACAGAGATCAATACAAAATCAACACAGCGGAAACTACTATCTATCTACAACGCCGAAGCCTCCTGCTCCATTGCTCCTCCACAATTCGTCAAGGCTAAACCTGAATCCCTTGGCTACTCGTAAAAATTTGAGTACCCAAGAGTTTATAGAACAGAAATAAACAACTTGGGTCAGACATGGGTCTGGTGTGAGTAACAGGTTAAACTTGTTTAACTTCAAAACCTTTTGAAAGAAAAGGTATCACGTAAGACTCCCCACAAATAAACATGGGTAAGTTTTTACCTTACGCTAACCAAAACATTTGATAGGAAATTCGATTGTATTATAATAGGGTCTAGGGTTTTCAAGTAAAATACAGAAATAGCTGAAATGCTTACATCTCACATTTCAACATAGTTGGGCACAACTAATACGTACGGCACTTATTGGAGTTTGGATTCCATACAATGGCAGGGCTACCGGGGTACCGCCCGTCACAGTACGTGGCCTAGATCACCGTACCGAGGATCACTCCCAATCCCCTGCAACACAAGGCCGGAACATCCCTTACTGGATAATTCCCGCACAAGATACCTCACGGTTGGGATCAGCAACCGCACACACTAAGCCGAAATAAGAAGGGACTTCTAGACAGAGGTAATCTTGTCCTACTTGGGTGCTACCCACTAACCTTGCTGCACCTCCCCTGTTTTAGCCATTCCCGGTTTGTGAGGCTTGAGGTCACGATTACCTTTAAAAAAGAACACATCACTTAGAATGCTCATCGTCCACCTGACGATGTGCTGAAAGCATTCAATCCATACAAGTTCGTTCCGGGTTCGAACGAAACCGAAGGCATTATCTCGTTACACTCGTTTTGGAATCACCCTCAGAGTTAACGACAATAACCCTTGCACTCTGAATCTTCATCTTCACTTGATTCACGACCTATCGTTAATTTGGATCGATGTGGTATTCGGGTCTCCAGACCTGGAAATCCGGTATACGGAAACCCGATCCCGGTCTCAACGAAATCCAAGGCGTATCTTTTAAGGCCAAGTTGTTTTAAAGGTTAAAGCAATTTAATTCATTATCTTTATACACAAAGAAAGATAATTCACAACAGATAATCAACATTATCAGATAATCCATACAATTCAACTAACATCCATATCATACAGCATATATCTCATCAGAGATATCAATCAATGCCAAGTATTCAATACTATCACCCATTCATAAGTAATGATTTATATCATCTCTAATTAATTTAAAGTGAATTAAATTAATTACTTCATTTTATAAATCCTGCTTACTTAACCATTAATTAATTACAAATTAATTAATTATTTATCTTCTAATATTTCATTTCAATTAATCATCTTTGATTAATTATCTTTTAATTACATCCAAGTAATTTATCCTCAATTAATTTCTCAAATTAATTATCCTTAACCACTTATAGTAATTAACCTTAATTACTTCATTAATTAATTAACTAAAATTAATTAACTTAATCAACTATAATTAATTACATTAATCCTTAATTAATTACATTGATTAATTACTTCATTTATTAATTATTACTTAATTAACCAATCTTAATTACATCATTAATTATATTAATTAATGATCCTTAATTACAACTTAATTATTAATTACTTAATTAAATTAATTACATTAATTAATTAACCTTTAATTAAACAACATTTATTAATCACCTTTGATTAATCTTCAATCAGTAATTAATTACCCTTAATTACTTTCATTAACTAAATTAATTACTCCTTAATTAATTTCTTAATTAATCCCTTGATTAATTATTCAAAGTAATTAATTCAAATTACTTCTATCAATAAAATTATTTATTCAACTTATTACTTCCAGTAATTATCTTATTATTTACTTCTCTAAATAAACTTACCTTAATAATTACATTAAGTAATTATTATCAAATCATCTCTTGATTATTCTAAATTAATTAAACTTAATTAATTAATTTAACTAAATCAAATTAACTTCAATTAATTACAATAAGTAATTAATTCTTAATTACTTCCAATAAGTAATTACATTTAAGCAAATTCATAAATGATTATTCTTAAATTAATCTAACTAATTAATTATCAAAATTAATTCTATTAATTCATTATTTAATAACCCATAGTTAATGACTTCATTAACTATTATTTAATTACTTTCCTTAAGTAATTAACTTATTAATTATTATTAATTCTAAATTAATAAATCTTAATAACCAATTACTCAATCTCTAATTATTTAATTAATTAAGTGTTAACCATAACTTAATTAATATTTAATTACTTATTAATTAATTCCTAACCATTAATTAATACCCTAATTTATAATCCTTAACTACAAATTAATCATCCCTAATTAATTTATCTTAATCATAAATAAATTAGTTTAAACCATTAATTTATTTATTTAATTAATCCAAATGATTAATAAATCAAACAATTTAATTATCCAATAAATTTTCTAATTAATTTAATGAATATAAATCTCTAACTACTTTAAGATAAACTTTATTCTTATTGATAAACAAGTTATCATTTACAATTCATATTTGAAACATCCATTTCAAATCTACTTTTAAATTTCATTTTAAATTCTGTATTTAAAATGAATATCAATTTATTTTAACTAAGTTTTTAAAACCAATTTAAAAACTTTTACTTATTAAAAATCTTATCTCTTATAAAAGAAATTTAAGAAGAGTTTAAACCAATTTCCTTTTTAATTTCAAACAATTTAAATCTATCTACCATTTAAAACCTATTTAAAATATATAAATTTATAACTTATTTATTTCAAATCTTTAAGATTCAAAACCAACTTGAATCTACATAGTTAAATTTTTGATTTAAATTCTAGTTTAAAATTTTCTTTACAATTTAAACCCAGATTAAAGTTTTAAAAACCAGACAGTTTTAAAAACCTGTCAACACAAAAGTGCTCGAGTCTAACCTAATCTGCTTCGAGTCCCCACCCTAGTTTCCCCGAGTCTCCCTCGCAAAAACACTCAGAAGTCTCGAGTCCTTCCTGTCACTTGAGTCCAACCTTCCAGCTACACTACTTCGAGTCACACATCAAAATCCCCGAGACTCCTACGAACAAACCCGAGAAAAAAACTTGCATTCGTCTTCTCCAGTAAAACAGACTTCACCCAGATACAATCTTCGATCTCGTGCACGTGCACGGTCACCTACGGCAACTCCGGTCATCGACGACGACTCCATCATCTCGACTATCATCCCTACACCATATCACGATCGCGATTTCTTTGATCACTGCTCGAATTCGAAATCGAGCCTAAATCCAAAACCAGGAACCAGACAACATTTCCAAAGCCTGTCAACATAGTTCGTACTCGCGATTCCGACCATCAGAGAAGCTAATTCTCTGGCCATACCTTCGCCTATACCTAAACTTCCATTCCCCAAAATCTTAGAACACTCGATCCATCAATGAAAACAAACGAATCGAATTCATGGCCTTACTTAAAACTAGGTTTAAAAATTTAAAACCTAAATCATTTCTTCCTCAATGTTTAATTCGATTTCCAGAAATTTTTCCTGGTATCCTTGATCATTATACTACCACTACTGAAGATTTCAAACTCCCAATTCCACTGAGATAATCAAAATCACCAAAATTTCATTTCCAACATAAACTAGAACTGCTCTTATTATACTAGACTAAAAACTATGATATTAATGCTAAAAATTATGTTTTTGCTTATGTATTTAATTTATAAACCTGGAATAGCAATTTACAATATTTGAGTTTTTACTTTTATATTCATGCACTTGTTGTTTTGGTTTACAGAGAAATTCGAACTTAAATTTGACTTAATTTAAATTTTAAACATTCGTCTAAGATAAACCAAACAATTCTTGTTTGTAATTTAAATCCTAATAAAACTAGATCAAGTGGTAAGAAATTTTAAAGGGATTTTTGAGCCTGGCAAGCTAAACAAAAACAGAGCACACCATACATCCATTATTTCACAGCAATTCCACTTATACATACATGCAATACATATTTACCACAGAGATTTAACATGCAATCTTATTCATAGCCTAAACTTTTAGAATATAATGTTACTCACCTTAATTGAGAGTGAACAGAGCCTTTATATTTAGAAAAACTTGAAACAGGTTTTGTCTTTAAACTGGAATGCCTCTTTTGATTAAAACTTGAGTTGTTGGACTTTACACTTGACTAAACTACATGCATGCAGGCTTCCAGGTTGAGAGATGAAGGTAGACAGGCTTCTTGAATTGATTCCAGGGATGAAAGAACACAGGTATTTGAATTTATTCCAGAGTTGAAAAGAAAATGTTGCAGACTGATTTTGAAAATGATCTCTGGTTTAAGCATTTTATTCAGGCTGAAGAGTTGATTTGGAAATGAATCACAGGGATCTGATTTTGGTTTGAGGCATTTAGATTACTGAATTTCAGATTTTTACTAGAGAATTGTTTTGAGAAGTGGTTACTGATTTATTTCAGATGTGTATTTGAGAAAGATTTGAGTTTTTCTTGTTTTGAAAATGAAGATTAGAAAGAAAATGAAGTAAAGAGATAAAATGTTTATATACATGTATATTTATGATTTATAAAAATAAAAGAAAAAAGAAAATAAAAAGACACTTGTCACATAGATTAATTCATTACTTAACACATGTTAAAACAAGGCATTAGATAATAACACATGTCTCTTAAGTAATTATTCATATTTTTATTTATTTTAAAAGTATATAAAATGCCTTTTTCTTATTTTATTAAATACTTATCTATATATAAATTACTTTTTAAAGAAACAAAAACTAATTATATTTAAAAATAAAAGTTTACACAAATATTCTAAAATCCAAAACAAATCTAAATATTTATTCTTTTGAATTCCAAACTTTAAATTCAAATTCAAATCCTAAGATTCAATTTAAAATTAAGTTATATATACATATACAATTTCTCATTCAATTTAAAAATAACAATTCTATAATCTTTAAAAATTCATTTCTATTTATAAAATAATACATTATACTTATTATTTAAAAATAACATATTTGATAATTTAAATAATTTATATAAGAGATTATATTATCAAGTAATATTTTTAAAAAAAAGAAATAAGACAACCTTTTTGTTAAATCTTATTTATATTAAATCTTAAGTTAAAATATATCTTAACCAATTAAAATATTTTCTTAAAGTATTTTAAAACTATAAAATTACTTATTTAAATATCTTTGAAAAGTCCAGATTAAATTAAATCTAAATTTCCAATTTATCAAAGCTTCTATTTACAATATATATAAATAAATATATATATTCAAATAGAAATATCTTATTAACTTTTAAAAGATAAAATCATCAATTAAATACTAATTTAATCAGATTATTAAATTAAATTTAAATCTTATTATCAAAGATTATCCATATCAATTTAATTATTAAACAGATTATTAAATTGATATTGTTAAAATTTCCGGGATATTACATTCCTCCCCCCTTAAAATAATTTCGTCCCCGAAATTTAAACAAAGGTAATTTAATAATCTTATTAAAGATTTAAATTCAAAACACAAGCATCTACTATCATCCATATGCTAGCAATCATAGCAACCAAATCATCCAATCAAACAATTCTAACTATCTAGACTAAATTCTAGATAAAATTCCTCGAGTTTCCCCAAGTATATATATATACCGGAATACTCGCTCTACAAACAATCTAAACTACTAAGCTATAGATCTCCTACTCATCTAGATCTACAGAACTAAACAGAATATCAGACTACAGACGAGTCTGACTCAACTACCAAACTTCCCAAAACTGCAGATTCTAAAACCAGAGATAGATCAAATACGTATTCCCTCAGAGATACGTAAAACTCAATGAATTCCAGTTATCCAAACTGACAATTCAATTCAGAAGTCCAAATACTTATCCAAATCAGAACACAGACGAGATCCAAACACAACTCTACTTCACAACATCAGTAGATTCCAAACTTACTTCTCCCATCCAGAGATACACTCCAAACTACTTTCGCTGCTCAATTCTGATCTGAAGTAGAACACAAGCACAGACTGGACAACTCATTTCTAGAAATAAGGTTCACTGATCCATAAAGAAAACTCGGATACTCCAGCAAAACTTGAGCTGCTTCACCAACTCCATCTCTAGGAAACATCCTTCCACTAGACTGAACCACCGGTATCACTCCTGGAATCCAGTCGATAAGAAAACTCAACCTTCAGATGCAGACAAACTCCTGACTTCTCTGAAGACATCCAGAAAAATTCTGACAACCCAAGAGGACACTCAGCCAATCGCAAGTCACTTTTGCGATCAACCCAGCCTAATTCCAAAGAAAACTGTTCCTCTTTTAAAAATTAAAAATCATAATAGCTCAACTTAACTATCCAATCCATCTAAGAAATGGATCCACTCTGCTGCTTCTGAACTTCACTTCCAGAAAAACTGCTCATCCAGAAAACTTCCTGCCATCACAGAACACTCCGAGCTGCACTGCTGACACTGATGCTCTTATCCAAAGCTCTTCGAGAAAACTCGGACTCCAAACCAAAGCAGAAACTTCATGCTGAACTCAGCCACAACACCGAAGCATTCACACTTCCTTAATCTTGTTCCAAAGAAAACATCTTCGGGAACATCCATCGTCACTGTATCTCATCATACAGCTACTATTACCTGAGGTATCAAGGTACCATCACTCGCTTCTGTTCAACCGACAGATCCAACTTTACTCATCCAAACTTCAAAGATAAACTCCGAACCTTTAAAAGGTTTCCTTCAGAGATCGATGAAATCCTTTACCATAGCAAAGCTTACTCGAGACGGTATTAGGTCTACAGTCTCGTCAGATATACTTCCAACCTCAACACTCAAATTCTAACTATTGGTAGTCGTGTTACTCACACTACCACCTTATCTACCTTTATAACTTATATTGGAAAACCCGAACAGGTAACCCAACAAATAGGTAGAAATATATATATTTAAAATGATACTTTTTATATAGAAATTATTTCTGGGTAAAATTATTTCATTTACCTCTTTAAAACAATATTGTGTCCGTTGGCCTGGTCTAAGTGTTTAGAGATCCCTATCAATAACGTTAGCTACTCGTATTGACCAGAATCCATATACCACTCAACCGATCAATTAACACAATATAAAACCATTTTATATAACTAACAAATACGCGCTCTCGAATATATATATATATACACACTCAGACTCAAACAGGTTGCTACAGATCCTGTCTCTAATGAACAATCCTTTCGAACCTAGGTATTCACTCAACCTAGTGTTCTGATATTCACTTAACCAATAGCTTAGGTATTCGCTCAACCTATGCTCTGATACCACTGTAACGACCACGACTTTCTCTCCACAGAAAGTCGTATCGCTAATAAGAAAGAAAGGGGTGAGAAGTAGAAAAGAGAAGAAGAGAAAAGAAACAAACACAAATACTCACAGCGGAAACGAACAAAATATATTACATCACATAAATATTACATAGTATCATATACAACACTTATCAGAGTTACACAGATTACACATCACATACTAGACAGTTATAAACATCTGTCTAGTTATTACATCTTAATACAATACAGAGATCAATACAAAATCAACACAGCGGAAACTACTATCTATCTACAACGCCGAAGCCTCCTGCTCCATTGCTCCTCCACAATTCGTCAAGGCTAAACCTGAATCCCTTGGCTACTCGTAAAAATTTGAGTATCCAAGAGTTTATAGAACAGAAATAAACAACTTGGGTCAGACATGGGTCTGGTGTGAGTAACAGGTTAAACTTGTTTAACTTCAAAACCTTTTGAAAGAAAAGGTATCACGTAAGACTCCCCACAAATAAACATGGGTAAGTTTTTACCTTACGCTAACCAAAACATTTGATAGGAAATTCGATTGTATTATAATAGGGTCTAGGGTTTTCAAGTAAAATACAGAAATAGCTGAAATGCTTACATCTCACATTTCAACATAGTTGGGCACAACTAATACGTACGGCACTTATTGGAGTTTGGATTCCATACAATGGCAGGGCTACCGGGGTACCGCCCGTCACAGTACGTGGCCTAGATCACCGTACCGAGGATCACTCCCAATCCCCTGCAACACAAGGCCGGAACATCCCTTACTGGATAATTCCCGCACAAGATACCTCACGGTTGGGATCAGCAACCGCACACACTAAGCCGAAATAAGAAGGGACTTCTAGACAGAGGTAATCTTGTCCTACTTGGGTGCTACCCACTAACCTTGCTGCACCTCCCCTGTTTTAGCCATTCCCGGTTTGTGAGGCTTGAGGTCACGATTACCTTTAAAAAAGAACACATCACTTAGAATGCTCATCGTCCACCTGACGATGTGCTGAAAGCATTCAATCCATACAAGTTCGTTCCGGGTTCGAACGAAACCGAAGGCATTATCTCGTTACACTCGTTTTGGAATCACCCTCAGAGTTAACGACAATAACCCTTGCACTCTGAATCTTCATCTTCACTTGATTCACGACCTATCGTTAATTTGGATCGATGTGGTATTCGGGTCTCCAGACCTGGAAATCCGGTATACGGAAACCCGATCCCGGTCTCATCGAAATCCAAGGCGTATCTTTTAAGGCCAAGTTGTTTTAAAGGTTAAAGCAATTTAATTCATTATCTTTATACACAAAGAAAGATAATTCACAACAGATAATCAACATTATCAGATAATCCATACAATTCAACTAACATCCATATCATACAGCATATATCTCATCAGAGATATCAATCAATGCCAAGTATTCAATACTATCACCCATTCATAAGTAATGATTTATATCATCTCTAATTAATTTAAAGTGAATTAAATTAATTACTTCATTTTATAAATCCTGCTTACTTAACCATTAATTAATTACAAATTAATTAATTATTTATCTTCTAATATTTCATTTCAATTAATCATCTTTGATTAATTATCTTTTAATTACATCCAAGTAATTTATCCTCAATTAATTTCTCAAATTAATTATCCTTAACCACTTATAGTAATTAACCTTAATTACTTTATTAATTAATTAACTAAAATTAATTAACTTAATCAACTATAATTAATTACATTAATCCTTAATTAATTACATTGATTAATTACTTCATTTATTAATTATTACTTAATTAACCAATCTTAATTACATCATTAATTATATTAATTAATGATCCTTAATTACAACTTAATTATTAATTACTTAATTAAATTAATTACATTAATTAATTAACCTTTAATTAAACAACATTTATTAATCACCCTTGATTAATCTTCAATCAGTAATTAATTACCCTTAATTACTTTCATTAACTAAATTAATTACTCCTTAATTAATTTCTTAATTAATCGCTTGATTAATTATTCAAAGTAATTAATTCAAATTACTTCTATCAATAAAATTATTTATTCAACTAATTACTTCCAGTAATTATCTTATTATTTACTTCTCTAAATAAACTTACCTTAATAATTACATTAAGTAATTATTATCAAATCATCTCTTGATTATTCTAAATTAATTAAACTTAATTAATTAATTTAACTAAATCAAATTAACTTCAATTAATTACAATAAGTAATTAATTCTTAATTACTTCCAATAAGTAATTACATTTAAGCAAATTCATAAATGATTATTCTTAAATTAATCTAACTAATTAATTATCAAAATTAGTTCTATTAATTCATTATTTAATAACCCATAGTTAATGACTTCATTAACTATTATTTAATTACTTTCCTTAAGTAATTAACTTATTAATTATTATTAATTCTAAATTAATAAATCTTAATAACCAATTACTCAATCTCTAATTATTTAATTAATTAAGTGTTAACCATAACTTAATTAATATTTAATTACTTATTAATTAATTCCTAACCATTAATTAATACCCTAATTTATAATCCTTAACTACAAATTAATCATCCCTAATTAATTTATCTTAATCATAAATAAATTAGTTTAAACCATTAATTTATTTATTTAATTAATCCAAATGATTAATAAATCAAACAATTTAATTATCCAATAAATTTTCTAATTAATTTAATGAATATAAATCTCTAACTACTTTAAGATAAACTTTATTCTTATTGATAAACAAGTTATCATTTACAATTCATATTTGAAACATCCATTTCAAATCTACTTTTAAATTTCATTTTAAATTCTGTATTTAAAATGAATATCAATTTATTTTAACTAAGTTTTTAAAACCAATTTAAAAACTTTTACTTATTAAAAATCTTATCTCTTATAAAAGAAATTTAAGAAGAGTTTAAACCAATTTCCTTTTTAATTTCAAACAATTTAAATCTATCTACCATTTAAAACCTATTTAAAATATATAAATTTATAACTTATTTATTTCAAATCTTTAAGATTCAAAACCAACTTGAATCTACATAGTTAAATTTTTGATTTAAATTCTAGTTTAAAATTTTCTTTACAATTTAAACCCAGATTAAAGTTTTAAAAACCAGACAGTTTTAAAAACCTGTCAACACAAAAGTGCTCGAGTCTAACCTAATCTGCTTCGAGTCCCCACCCTAGTTTCCCCGAGTCTCCCTCGCAAAAACACTCAGAAGTCTCGAGTCCTTCCTGTCACTTGAGTCCAACCTTCCAGCTACACTACTTCGAGTCACACATCAAAATCCCCGAGACTCCTACGAACAAACCCGAGAAAAAAACTTGCATTCGTCTTCTCCAGTAAAACAGACTTCACCCAGATACAATCTTCGATCTCGTGCACGTGCACGGTCACCTACGGCAACTCCGGTCATCGACGACGACTCCATCATCTCGACTATCATCCCTACACCATATCACGATCGCGATTTCTTTGATCACTGCTCGAATTCGAAATCGAGCCTAAATCCAAAACCAGGAAATAGACAACATTTCCAAAGCCTGTCAACATAGTTCGTACTCGCGATTCCGACCATCAGAGAAGCTAATTCTCTGGCCATACCTTCGCCTATACCTAAACTTCCATTCCCCAAAATCTTAGAACACTCGATCCATCAATGAAAATAAACGAATCGAATTCATGGCCTTACTTAAAACTAGGTTTAAAAATTTAAAACCTAAATCATTTCTTCCTCAATGTTTAATTCGATTTCCAGAAATTTTTCCTGGTATCCTTGATCATTATACTACCACTACTGAAGATTTCAAACTCCCAATTCCACTGAGATAATCAAAATCACCAAAATTTCATTTCCAACATAAACCAGAACTGCTCTTATTATACTAGACTAAAAACTATGATATTAATGCTAAAAATTATGTTTTTGCTTATGTATTTAATTTATAAACCTGGAATAGCAATTTACAATATTTGAGTTTTTACTTTTATATTCATGCACTTGTTGTTTTGGTTTACAGAGACATTCGAACTTAAATTTGACTTAATTTAAATTTTAAACATTCGTCTAAGATAAACCAAACAATTCTTGTTTGTAATTTAAATCCTAATAAAACTAGATCAAGTGGTAAGAAATTTTAAAGGGGATTTTTGAGCCTGGCAAGCTAAACAAAAACAGAGCACACCATACATCCATTATTTCACAGCAATTCCACTTATACATACATGCAATACATATTTACCACAGAGATTTAACATGCAATCTTATTCATAGCCTAAACTTTTAGAATATAATGTTACTCACCTTAATTGAGAGTGAACAGAGCCTTTATATTTAGAAAAACTTGAAACAGGTTTTGTCTTTAAACTGGAATGCCTCTTTTGATTAAAACTTGAGTTGTTGGACTTTACACTTGACTAAACTACATGCATGCAGGCTTCCAGGTTGAGAGATGAAGGTAGACAGGCTTCTTGAATTGATTCCAGGGATGAAAGAACACAGGTATTTGAATTTATTCCAGAGTTGAAAAGAAAATGTTGCAGACTGATTTTGAAAATGATCTCTGGTTTAAGCATTTTATTCAGGCTGAAGAGTTGATTTGGAAATGAATCACAGGGATCTGATTTTGGTTTGAGGCATTTAGATTACTGAATTTCAGATTTTTACTAGAGAATTGTTTTGAGAAGTGGTTACTGATTTATTTCAGATGTGTATTTGAGAAAGATTTGAGTTTTTCTTGTTTTGAAAATGAAGATTAGAAAGAAAATGAAGTAAAGAGATAAAATGTTTATATACATGTATATTTATGATTTATAAAAATAAAAGAAAAAAGAAAATAAAAAGACACTTGTCACATAGATTAATTCATTACTTAACACATGTTAAAACAAGGCATTAGATAATGACACATGTCTCTTAAGTAATTATTCATATTTTTATTTATTTTAAAAGTATATAAAATGCCTTTTTCTTATTTTATTAAATACTTATCTATATATAAATTACTTTTTAAAGAAACAAAAACTAATTATATTTAAAAATAAAAGTTTACACAAATATTCTAAAATCCAAAACAAATCTAAATATTTATTCTTTTGAATTCCAAACTTTAAATTCAAATTCAAATCCTAAGATTCAATTTAAAATTAAGTTATATATACATATACAATTTCTCATTCAATTTAAAAATAACAATTCTATAGTCTTTAAAAATTCATTTCTATTTATAAAATAATACATTATACTTATTATTTAAAAATAACATATTTGATAATTTAAATAATTTATATAAGAGATTATATTATCAAGTAATATTTTAAAAAAAAAGAAATAAGACAACCTTTTTGTTAAATCTTATTTATATTAAATCTTAAGTTAAAATATATCTTAACCAATTAAAATATTTTCTTAAAGTATTTTAAAACTATAAAATTACTTATTTAAATATCTTTGAAAAGTCCAGATTAAATTAAATCTAAATTTCCAATTTATCAAAGCTTCTATTTACAATATATATAAATAAATATATATATTCAAATAGAAATATCTTATTAACTTTTAAAAGATAAAATCATCAATTAAATACTAATTTAATCAGATTATTAAATTAAATTTAAATCTTATTATCAAAGATTATCCATATCAATTTAATTATTAAACAGATTATTAAATTGATATTGTTAAAATTTCTGGGATATTACAAGTGGCTCGGCCTGAGTGGGTCGGCAGATGTGGCTCGGTGGTCATCTGGGTCGGCATTCCTGGATCGGTCATGTTAGAGTGGATCGGTAGGAAGGCTAGGAGACGACGTGGAGTGGGTCGGCAGTGGAGTGGATCGATCAAGGAGGGTTGGACGGACAAAGGAAGGAAGGTCATGCATGGTTCGGTATGAATGGTTCTGGTCTCAAAGGGATTGAAGCATATGGGTCGGCCATACGTGGTTCGGCCGTAGTTGGTCGGTCGGCATAGCAGAAGGTTGTGAATAGGAAAAGGGGATGGCATTCGTGGATCCTTAGATCGGTATCGCATAAACACTGGATCGGTGTTGTGAAAGCTTTGGATCGGCAAGATGGTGGGATCGACATGTTGGGGTGGCTCGGGGTCGGCATGGCGGATTGGATCGGCAACTTCTTGTCTTCGGGTCGGTTATGAAGACATGGGGTTGGCTGTAGGAAACGAAAGGGGGTCGGCTGTAGGAAACGAAAGGGGGTCGGCCATAGGGATTGTGCTCGGAGTCATGGAACATGCTACTTCGAGTCAGTGAGGCTGTTACTTCGGGCCAATGATAGGTTTACTCCGGGTCGGCAGAGACAATAAGGAGTCGGTATATTGAAGGAAGTGATTGAGTCTTGGTGGGCACGGATCACTCAGGAGGCCCAATAACCCGGATTTTGCCTATAAATACAGCAGGCGGGGCTTCAGAAAAGAGATCTTGATTTTGTTTCCCTTCGTCTTCTATACTAAGGCTGCTTTGCCATTGTTGTTCTGAAAACTTTGGATTGTAACTGTAATTGATTCTCATATCAATAAAAAGAAAGTTTCTGAAGTGGACGTAGGCCGGAGTCAGCCGAACCACTATAAATCCTCTGTTATTACTGCTTTCCTTTTAATTTTAACTGTTCTTCATATTTATACTCTCTGTATATATTTTATCTATGATCTATGACTGTGATTTGGTGCTTTCATCTGGATTGAGTGTTAGTGACCAATTTTAACGCTAACAATGGTTAATGCCTAAAAGACGACCAATTTAGATTACTTTAATCTATCATTCAATCGTTAATTATGCTATATTGAATATATTCTTTAATGTTTTTATTTTATTTGTTCCATAATGCAAATTACTTATTGTTCAATGTGTGTAACTATGTCTATTATATTAAAATTAAAAAAAAACTATAAAATAAAGGTCGGTTCAACATCGATCGACGTACGGTTGTATTGGTAAACTTTTCACGTAAGTTTGAGTTGAGTGAAAAGATCAAAATTCAGATTTGGCCTACAATACCACGCTTATTTTATTTCGGTACTGGGACATATAACTTGCACCGATATACAGCCCAAAGAAGGTAAGAATAAGACCCTCTCTTTTTTGGTAACCACTCATCCCTTAACTGGATAAAACCGCAGTGGACAAACCGCATTCATTGGCTGTAGCATAAGATAAGATAAAGCAATCGAAGCTCCCAGCACCTCACCTATCACTTCCACTTACACTTTTTAGTCCCACATCACAACATAACACCACCCATTCATCTAAACAAACACACATTAATTCAAAAGAAAAATGGCATCAGTAAGCATGATGGCTTCCTTCATCAGCGGCGCTACAATCGCCCAGCAGTCCCTAAAAACTCGCCGCACTCTCCTCATAACCAAAGCATCAGCCGACAAGCCAGAAACAGCGAGCTTCGAGGCAAAAGAAGATCAGAGCATGAAGGCAGATGGAAGAAGAGCCGCCATGTTTGCAGTTGCTGCAACCGCAGTTTCCGTGTTAGCAGGGTCAGCTTTTGCTGAAGAGGACGCACCTAAGAGAGGCACTCCTGAAGCCAGGAAGAAGTATGCTCCTATTTGCGTCACCATGCCCACCGCTCGCGTTTGTAACAAGGTTGCTTGAGTTGAGTGTCGTTTTCCTTTAATCATGATGATTGTTGTTTAATTGTATAATGTAATGTGATGTATATTTTTATTTTGATGCGTGTCTCATTTATCGTATATTTGATCTTTTCAGTTGTTTCTCCAGATTTTCTTCTACTGTCTTGCTTGATGCGTTAGAGATGCTAGCTAGCCGTTTTATTCATAAGCAGTCGTTCTGTCCATCGGACCATCACATATTTGAAATTTACTGTAAGCTGAACCACATAGGACGATAAAGTTCTTGTGTAAAATATACATGTAAAATTCTTAAAATGACCAGAATGTTTGAATCTAATTCCTGTAAAAATAATGCCGCATTTCATAACATGGTGGATTTTATGTCCCTAGACGATTGTTGCATCACTGAAAGGTTTCAAAACCAGTGTTCGGACTCACAGTTTAACATGCATGCAATGTGCAATGTATTGTGCTACAGGCAATACCTCACTCAACTAATTTTGGGCAAGTCTAAACGACACGAAGACAGAAGTATTGAAAAGGTAGAATTAGTTGATGGATTGCAAAATTGCTAAAAATGGCTTTGAAGTATCACAATTAAGGATCAACCTAACTAGATAAAGACAAGCAACCTCTTTAGTCAACAAAGCCTATGGGTACCTTAAACTTGTAAACTTTAAAATAATAATAATAATAATATTATTATTATTATTATAGGCCAAGTGATGGGTAGAAAATAGCCCATCGAAAATAATGGATCGTACACTAAGGATCATTGGTGGTGGTGTTAACTCAATCGTTACCATTGCATACTTTTCCAAATACCGAGGGTAGGTTCTTTACGAAGTGAATGTAGCATTTGAGTGGGGTATTTGAATTTGAAAACTGCTTGAAAGGAGAATGCATTTGGTGATGTGAAAGGGTATTTGAGCGTAGTATTTGAAATGTGCTTTTTAATTTACTTGATTTATAGTTGATTATTTATTTATTTATTTTTATTATGTAATATATATGTTTAATTAAAATGAAATAAAATTAAAATTATACGGCAGAACTATAATATTCGAAAAACAAATCCAATAATTTAAAGATATAGATAAAATCATATTACTGTAATATTTCGGCGTTGCATTGCTGCAGTAATTTCTTTTATGATATTGCGAAAAGTGTTGTCATTTCATTGCATGTGTGTCGTTGTACCTGTTAAGTCTCTCTGTTTATAGTAGTTCTCATATTATAATATTCATGTTGGTATTCTTCTAGAAGAGATCGAGATCATCATGATCATAAATCATAAAATCTTGATCACTATTATTATATTTCGTACAGAATTGTACAAAGCCATTGTAGTAATGATAACTTTTAACTCAATATGAGTATGTTGGCATATTCTTTAAACTTGTAAAAAAATTATTCTATAATTCAAATATTCTTTCAATTGTCATACGTAAACTTTAATGATAGAAATTAAAATTTTCATTCACCGATTTTGATTAATTTGCAATTTTACGAAAATGAGGAATATAATATTTGCTATTTCGATAAGGCGGTAAATATCAAATTTGAAGTGGATATCATGAATTTACTAAATAATACTGTCCAGGTGTAGGGTAGGGAAAGTTAGAGCTCATCATTTATAACATGATTAAAAATGCTACTATCATGCCCAGTGTCTTCCCAACTAGCCATAACATGAGTGAACTGTAAATCAAATGAGCATGCTGCTAAGATATTCTGTGTGGCAAAACCTTTTCGTCCAATATATAAAATAACCCGATCTGCAGGTAAGTGTGTCATTACGTGTATACCGTCAATAGCACCAACACAGTTTCTAAAATAAGGGTAGTACCGGTTCGAATATCTAATATGTTCTAAAGCAGTATTAAATTGAGGATCATCTGGCTTAATGATATCTTTAGCAAGTAATAGTACAGCTTTTGAAACAGCATGAAAATAAAACTGAAATTGTGTTATCCAATCTTTGAAATCTTTCGCTCATTTTTCAATTTGAGAGAAATGCACCTACGATGTATATGAATATGACAACCACTTCTCTGATATTAATAGTTTCCGTTGAAACCAACCCATAATTTTGTAAACTATCGCACAAAGAAAGAAAACATAGTCGTTTCCTTCAAAAATTACATTGACAATTTTGATGTCCATTTAATATATTGTCCACCCAATGTAAACTGGTATAGTTTGATGTGTGAATTCGTCTAATATCATTCCTTCGTCTATTTAGATACGTCGATGCAACGATTAAATCCTGCACATCTTCGTAGTCGGAATCTGTTTCAAAATTAGCCATTGGTAGTGGAATTGAAGAGAAGAGTAGAGTAGAGTAGAGAGTGAAAGAGAGGAGTAGAGAGTAGAGAGAAGAGTAGAGAAGAGAGGGGAGAATGAAAGGAAGAGGAGGTAGAGAAGGGGTATAAAGAAGGGGAATTAGGAAAGTAAAGTTGGCGTCCGACGCGTCTGACGTTAATGTTACTTTCCCCTGATTTCCTTCAATGGTGCTGGGGGGAGGGGGATTTGCCCGTTAGTGGTTCGGACGCATCAGAAACGCTAACTGAACAAAAATAGAATGTGAACGGTACCTGATTATTCAGGTTGTAAAGCATGATTACCACCTTTTGACACACGTATACTAATTTTTCATACTTAGAAATACCTTGGTAGCCTATAAACAGCAGATCACAAATAATTTCTCGGACGTTTTGCTGATAGAGAGGTATTTAAGTACAATTTCTGATTGGTCATCATATTTTCAACACATCATATTTTCGATCCATCCACCAAGAGATAATTTTGTTGTAATTTCCTAATTTCTTTTCTTTTTGTAAGATTGTATCTTTGTGATACCTAAGAAAAGATGAAAGTAATTATGTGACTGCGAGTTATAACTTAGACACAGAGGATAGATTCACCAAAAACCTATGAATATTGTGTTGTTCTTTAGTGTTGTATTTTTGTGTAGATATAACGCTCCAAGGCATAGTTGAATCTCTCTTTTAGGAATGATTTTGGCTATATAAGATTATGGGGATTTTATTAGAAAACGTTCTTTAATTATACATTGGAGTGTGTTTTTTCATGTTGTGATCACTTGCACAAATTCTAAAAACACTCGAAATGGTCAGATGATGCGTGTATAGTTCATTAATTCAGAAAGAAGAAAAGAAGTAGTAGTGGATGATGAAGTATTATCATGCGTAAATATAGAGATTTATGTAGGAGGTGACTGTTTGAAATGAACAGACACCTTTTGGTCCCAATAGTCGTATTCGTTTATTGTTTGAATTCAAATTCAAACAATAAATGAGATATACCACTTTTCGGACAGGGCGTCGTCCCCTGGATCTACACGACTTGACTGGCCAGGTCAACCGCCGTCAACAGGGGCGTTGCCATCTCCGTGACCCACCCCCCATAGTGGCAATCAATTTAGACAATTTTTTGAAAAACTCCCAACATTAGTATATAGGCATGTTGTTTACTTTTTCTTCTTGAAATTGTTCATTCATAGTTATTTATTCCATCTACTTATCGCTCAACGATAAATAAAATGTTGACTTCCTCTATAAACCATGGCCTTAATTTACATTCTGAAATTAGAACTCTTCTCGAGCTGATCCTAGGGTTTGTATCCAAAAAATTTATAAAAGTTTCGGTGTGCATTCACCAAGAAGAACCTTATTCTCCCATCTTTCTTGCAAAGTTGTTTGTAGAAGCCTGTAATAATGGTGGAAGTGATGGAATTTGGAGTGTATCATTTCCTATTATCGATCCGATCTAGTCAAATGTTGATTATATGAGACATTATGCAACAACCTTGTTTTCTACGATGTATAAATAAATAAATTCAACTAAAATAAAAAAATTTGAATTTGAAATTTGATAATTTATATTTTAAAAATAAATTTTAGTTAATTCAATTTTATGTAATAAAATATTTTGATTTAATAAATTTAACAAATTCTTTTTGGATAATTAAATAAAAATAAGTAAGAACTGAATTTAATAAAATAGTCCAATTATCGAAATATAACTGTAGAATGGAGTATGAATTTGGTTTAAAATGACATTGGAATACTATTACAAATAAATGGAAAAGATTAATATTTTAAATTGAAATAGGAAGAAAATTAATTGAAATTAGATTAAATTACAATTTTAGGCCTAAAATAAATCAGGCTAAACCCTTATAATAACTTTCTTTCTCCACTTTTCTAGAAAACTTCCCCACTTTATACCCTAAGCTATGTCGAGCCCCTAATCAATTTGGGAGAGCCCTAATTTTACAATCAAAAATCACGACTTCAAAAAAATGGCGAGCAAGCGTGACTTCAACATCGAGGTCGGAGGAGATGTTCGACATGGCAGGCGACTTGGTGGAGGATGATATGCATAGCTCACGATGATAGACCTAGGTATGCGTGTTTCAAAGGGGAGAAGCATGCGATTGTGCTGGCATTCATTGTAGGTGACGATGATGGCAGTGCGTGGCTAGCAAAGGGCAGTTGGTAGTTGGAGTTGATAGCACGTGAAGTGAATGGAGATGAAGGAAAGGCAAAGGCTGTAAAATTTCATTTAGCAATTCAATGAATTAATTTATAACTCACAACTATGTCTAATTTAACATTTTCTATTTATATATTCATTCCGATGGTGATTGCATTTGGTTGGTTAAATTGAATAGGATTATTAATTAAATTATTCAGTGGAATGAATTATTGATGGTCGAATCGATTGGTTGTATTTATGGTATAGTTTGTGTTTGGAATTGGATGATATTGTGGTATTGGTTAATCATGTTAGTTGGATGTATCAATTTAGAAACGGAGCTCTATCCGTTTGTGAATTGAATTAGACATTTATTTATATGTTATTTTATAAACAATTTACTAAATATTATTTAATTTAGATATTTTTAATTTAAAAATATATTTTAATTATAAATGGAAATATAGTTTTCTATCGGTTATAAAACTCTATTTCAAATCAATATGGTAATATATTATAAGTTCTACAATTTTTTTAAAAGGAAAATATAATATGTTAATATTTTTATAAAATATAATATGAAATCAATAGTATTATTTCTAAGTGATATATAAAATATTATGAAGATATTAAATTGTTTTGGATAGTATAATATTACATAATAATAGTATTCGATTATAAAAAAATATGAAATACTTTTATATGTAATGTTCAGTTTTATAAATTATTTTGGGAATTTAAATTGAGTTTACTAATGTTATTAATAAATATTTAATAATCAACTATATTTATATTAAACTATAAAATTAGTTATTTATTGTAAATATTAAATTATATATATATGTTTAGATGATTACTTAATTAATTTTGGAATACGAATTTATCATCCACCCCTTAGTATTCATTTTGTTATATAAATTTATATGTTATAAATGAGTTTTGTTAAGTATTATTTAAGAATGAACATACAGAATTAATTTTGGTTGGTTTGAATTTGTAAAAATAAAATCAAATAAAATAATAATTGTTTTAGAAAACTATGAAATAAATGTTATATAAAATGTTTAACTTCTAGAACTATTTTGGAGTTTAAAAACTAATATATTTACTTTCTGAATATGCAAATGAGTATTAAATTAAATTAATTTTGAATATCTTTTTATTGTTTGTTTATAAGTATTTATTTTCTTATATGAGGTCAAAATGATATAAATGATTTTATGAGATATCAATTTAGTTATTTTATAGTTATATTTATATTATGTGGATAATTTATTTTACAATTCTCTGGATCAATCACCCCCTGCATATTGATTTGGAATATATAAATGTTTAGTAATGATTCTGAGTTTTGTGATTTCTCATCTTCTCAATATTGAATTTGATTATATGAATGATTCATCGTTGATATTGATTTAATGGTGATTTTGATATGATACGGTGATAACATTCTTCTATATGATTTTGTGATATTTCTATTTTGTATGACGAGAAATTTGAATAAATGGAGTTATAATATCGTTTGGGATGGTGCATTTGGTAATATTTCTCTAGTTATTCTTTGGATTGCTACATAGAATATGTGAAACTGAGTGTAGTTTATAAGCAGTGAATAAACGTTTAAGTATCATGTAGTGGTATGAGATGCTGTTGCGATTATTATTCGGTTATTCATTATGAGTGGATGGCACTCACATTATGGGATTGGATAGTGTAAGGTGTTATGTAGTGATATGTGGCTCTATGTCTATAGTTAATGAGACTTCGGGCCTATATGTATTGTTCCTATATGCCATTATTACGATGTACTCCTATTTATGTTTGTTGGAGATGAACCGAATGGCCAGTATCCACCTTGACAGCCTAATCATGGGGTCACAGCCCAGATCTATGACACTCTAAATTTATGGACCTCCATATATATACAGTTTAGTGCTTTTAGCTTAGTAATCGGCTTTGTGCCATTGTCCCTGTGTCACCTAAGCCAGTAGTCTATTACCTATATGAGCATTTGTAGTGTCATCACTTAAGGGTGTTCGGTTGACTAGCACACCGGTAGATACATGTCATGATGACTATAATGTAACTAAAGACTGTAGAGACTTAGTATCTCTAGAGCTTGCGTAGTGCTATCAGTCTTCCTACTGGTACTAACGGAGTAGTGGATTGACATATACGATTAATACACCTCACTGTAGTATTGATGTGAGCCAAGTGCCACATATATTGTTTATATATGACTATACTAGGGACTCAAGTCTTTCGTATAGTCATTTTCCATCATGATGCTTTTTGTTAGATAGATATGAGGAGATGAGATTATACTTAAGATATATTATCATAGTATAGTGGATTCTTATTTGTTCTGATAAGCAGCCTATCCTATTTGATATATTGTTGATATTTTATTGAGATTGAGAGATATATTTAGGCAATGCTTCATGCTAGCTTGATTATACTTGGTGACATCTCCTTTAGTGATATTTTTGGTTTTGATGATGTTTTCTGGATATGTATGATTCACCCATTAATGTTGATTATGTGATTCTGATTTGATGTGTTTTTAAATGGGTGATGACATCTTGTGATATTAATGATGACATCTTATGATATTAGTGTTGACAGTTTTATTTGGGTTCGAGTTATTTGAGTGATATGATGCTTTGATGACTATTATGACATTATACATATATTAGTTGATGATTTGGTTATCAATGTCAAGTTATCATATTCTTATTTTATGTTTACATTGTGTACCTTTAATATTATACACAATTGATTAGACATATTCTAATCCATGTGTTATTTTATAATATTCGGGTTAGTCTAAGACATTTCAGGTTCAGAGACGATATAACCAGCTTGTATTTCATTAGGCTTAAAGGAGATATCTATTAAGATACATTATGATATTTATGTGTCATTGATTCACTGCTTATTTTTGCATTGAGATGTATATTGATCTGTGCAGTTAAAGCGCTCGGTGGATTCAATGCGGTAGAGGTGCAAAAAGTCATAGCGGGGATGTAGCGAAGATATAGCGGGATATATCGGATTACTCTAAAATAGCATATAAATCCCATACTTGTTGTTTTTACAAATATATAGATAGTAATTATGTGAAAAATTAACATTCAATTGAATTATAATTAATACAAAAATAATTTTAATTAAAATATGTGCAAATGTATTGTAAATGAACGTAAAACTATTATATAACTTAATTTAATTTAGTAGAATATTAGAGTATTATCATTTCTAAACATATATCAAAAATTCAATGAAATTAATTAATTTCATAATTTTTATAGCGTATAAATATCATTTTTCAATCCAATTTTTTATAGAAGATATAGCGGAAATAACGGAATATAGCGGAAATAACGGGATATAGCGGAAATAGCGGGGATTAAAGCGGAAAGGCTATATGTTAGGGATATATGGAAAAATCGTAGCGGTAGGAATCCGCTATAAGATATATCGAAGTTATAGCGGGGATATAGCGGGGCATTAACTGCACAGATATTGATTATTTACCATATTACATTGAGATAATTGACATGTGTTGACTTGTATCTTTATTGTATGTACAATATATATATATATATATATATATATATTATCACAGCGATTGACACTGTGTTCTCTTTATTTGTTGTATATTATGTATTATTCTATCCTGAAGGCACACGTGTTTATTATTTTGTACCGATAGTGCATACTTATAATAGAGTTATTTATCTGATGTTTTAATATGTATAAGTGTTAGTCCAAGAAAATATTTACGTGTGTACCCCATTTAACCTTATTCTTCGTATTATCTGACAGGATTACTCTATAGTACTCTTGGATAGTATGGGTATAGAGATGGGGTGTTATATTTTGGTATCAAAGCAGTCCAGGACAATATATCGTATATAAAGACATGAGTCAGTGACCTTAGATGAGATTTAGAGCCCTTGACCCTTAGGTATGTTGAGTAATCTTCCATAATAGAAGATATTATATATATAGGATGATTAATAGGGTAATCATCAAGGGGACGTATTTGTGATTTTTATTAATATATGTATTTAAATAAATATAAGTAATTTCTTTTCTTTACAATATGAAGTTCAAAATAGTCGGAGTAGCAAGGACGAAAAAAGTTAGTCCAACCAGTGGCACTTGTATTTATGATTTTGGATGGTTTAGTATTGTACTTTAATGTTTGATTTGATATTATAAGTGAGTTTTTATTTGATTTTGATCAAAATGCATAACGGAAAATCTATTTATTAATTTTCGTTAAGTATAATTATTTTGATGCATTATGTTTGTTTAGCTATTTGAAATTTCTGATATTGAATTTAATTTTGGAATTTCTATGTGTTTAATGATAGTTTGAAAATTATTATGAAGTACTAAAGGTTTGGTAAGAGTAAAGACTTTTTATATATGAAAATATAGATTTTTATTATTAAATGATTTTGGAAATTAAGTATAAGGAGTAATCTTTTAATAATATAAATTACAAGTATGGTATTGGGTCAAGTTTTAAAATGAGTTGTTAAAAGACTTATTAAATAAGTATATTATATAATTTTTGAAAATGATACTTATGAATACTTTTGTAAATAAAGTTGTATTAAACTATCTGTTTGGTGATTTAAGAATTCTGGTTGATACGTTTGATCAACTTATCGATAAAGATTCTTAAACACTTATACGAGATAGTCCGACACAATATTTTAGAAATGGTATAAGAAATATTTTTATTTAAAATTATACCTTGTTGTATAAAGTAATGTATATTACTTTAGAAAATGAAAAGTATTAAATATTCTAGATTTAAATATTTATTGAATAACGTATGCAGCCATTAGATGTTAGTTCGAAGTTGAGATCACTGGCGAGATGGTGTTGATATAAAATCCTAGGTAGTCAATATTGCAGCCAATTGACAAAATGAATCACTATATTTTGTGGCGCAACAATGTTGTATATTTTACTACAAAATAATTTATGAATTATTGATATAAAGAAATATTTGTTTAAGATTGAAAAAAATTCTAGTGAAATATATATTTGTAGATATATAATATATTTGTTTTGAGTCAAAGATAAATTATCAAAAGAGAAAAAATAACAACGTGTTGTTTAAAAATGGAAAAGAAAGAGATTGAAATGGAAGTGCTAAGTGAATCTTTATTTCGGAAATGTATTTATATAAGTTAAGGAAGAAATATATTACGTAAGCAATAAAAAATTAAATTTAATAGTTGAACTTTTTGATTGTAAAGCAATAATGGGAAAACAAAAACAACAAAACAACAACATGTAGAATAGCTGTTGTAATGTGCAGCAGTAGCACAGTAGGAAAAAAGATATGCAAAGATGATTAGTAAATATAAATTGATATGCTAAACTTTGAAACTATGTCATGCTAGAGAAGTAGTACCTGTACCTCAAACATAATGCTTTGATAATTAATTAGTAAGTTAAAATGTATACATTATGGATATATGTTAATCTACACATGTATATATAGCAAGAAATTGCTTTTAAACTTTGTAAATTTATGTTTGGTTTATCTATCAATTTCGGAAGATCGATCCTTCTTTGAAATGACGTAAAATGATGCACAAATGAAGACTGAACTTAGCAAACCCGCAAACCCCATCCTCAGCAACTTCATCACCCATCGGAACTACTGCCCATCTACCACTTACCTGAAACACGATTGCCTGAAACACTGACCATCTACCAAACACTGACCACACTCCCAACCTCTTTCACAAAACATCCACTCATTGCCTCATCAAATTACATCATCAACAACACCGCCTGGAAGCGGCATCGGCATACCATCCTCCATCACCGACAATCACCACCTCATCCAAACCATAGTTCACTCATCCAAACTTCCTACTAGACAACAACTCCTTCTACTTGAACACTACCAAACTTCAACCTCTACACTGCCACCATCCACTCCCCAAACTGCTGCAACTTACATCCCCTACAGCCCTTAACAACAGTTGGTACATTTTGAATCAGGATATGAAATTGCAGCCTGCAATCTAGTTGACTAATTTCTAGCATAAGCACGTGCAATCTATACTGAGATTGGAACTGAATGTAATCAAAGAGCTAATCATAGCAGCAGTATGTTCACATAATTAGTCATAAGCCAAGAGGAGGACAAAGTGGCAACTCGTACTGAACTAGCATATCACCACATTTACCAATCAACAAAAACATGTAAGCCTATTCGTCGGTAAATGTAAATCCAATGTTAAAGTTCACAACTTTTCCATAAATATAACAAAACATCACCTGGCCAACACAGAGAGTGGAGGCGGGACATCCAATATACTGCATAGTATCATAAATTGCCAACCCTACCGTCACGGAACCACCAGGTGAATTGATATAAAGAGAAAGCGGCTTAGACGGATTCTCAGATTCGAGGAACAACAGCTGAGCCACAACTATCGTCGACGTATCGTCCTCGATGGGTCCGTTAAGGCAGATGATGCGCTCTTTGAGAAGCCGTGAAAAGATATCGTAGGCACGCTCGCCACGGGATGTGTGCTCGATGACCATCGGAATAAGGCCGTAGAAACGGTGGTGGGGTAGTGGAGTTTTGTTGGGGGCTGCGGTTGGTAGGATTTGGGAGAGGTTGCGTATCGACATGTAGGAAAACAACAGCGAAATTGGGGGTGAGAACGAAATGGGAACGAAGCTTGTCTGAGATCACTACCAAACTTTGAAAAAAGGACGAGATTTTGTTTTTGGAAGAAAAAAAAGGAACGAAAATATGATTTGGAAATTAGGGATTTGGAAATTGGGGGTGAGAAGAAATGATATGAAAAGTAAAGCGGGAAAACGAAAATTTGGGGCAAATTGTAGCGGTGATCCATTTTAACAATCAGATTAAATGTAGACCGTTGGATCGTATTCACGCGTATTGCTAATTTTATTAATTTTTTAATTTGAATACATCTATAGAAACACTATATAAAAATGTTGCATCGTGTTACACTTGTTTAGCTAGAGCAACACATTTTTATGGCTAACGTAACACCATAAATACAACGTTGCAGTAGGACCAAAATTTTATATCTATCGCAACATTTTAGCTGGCAACACCTTGCAAAAATGTTGCAGAAGGTCATCTATGGCGTAGTGTATTTAAATTACCATGAAGTCCTTGAAAAGTAGTTGTAGCCAGTTAAAGGCTATAGCATTGAAGCAACCTAGAAACCGTTTAAAAAAACAAGAATACATTGTTGCGATCACCAGCAGCAGGTTGTTGCAAGGTTGGAAAAAAATAGAAAAAAATTTGGTTTGGGGCAAACCAAATTCTTTTGAAAATTGGCAAACACGGCCCAAGGCCTAGAATAAAACAAATGCGGGTATATGTTACCCATCTTACAACCACAAATGCGGCTATCATATACATAGCCGCTTTAAAACCCTCTTCATCTAAAACATAAACACAAACCACAAACCCAAGAAATTAGGGCAAATCATACACGCAGTTTTCTCGAACTCTAGCTCATAGGGGTTTTAAACACCACTCCTTGCTGAAATTACTTCTTTCAATTTGTGGATCTGATGAGCTTTTTCCAGAGTTGATCGATAACTCACATTCTATTACATTATGCTTCACTTGATCTCAAAGCTTGCTACTTTTTACTTTGATTTGAAGATTAATAAGCTTGGAGGCGCTGTAAACGTATGAAACCGTAGCCGAGAGGATAATTAGAGCTTCTTGCTTTCTCTCAAGGCTTTATGGTGGTTTCCAGTCAAAAATTGGCTTTTGAAGGATGCTTCTTTCGTGAATGTCTCTAATAGATAAGTATAAACTTCGATTGCATAAAATCCTTATGTATAGATTATTACTTATTCTCTTACAATTTGTGTCTTGCTGCATGATATATCCTTGTTGAAAGGTACGAATTTCTTCATGCATTAAGCAGCGCGCGGTAGTTCTAGCCCAAATCTTGTAAGAGGGAAGGTAGATTAGAACTTTTATTTATATTATTATTCAAGTTGTAATTATTAAAAGCATGATTACTTCCCTTACAGAGATCGTTAAAGATTTGAGCCTGAGAATGGCCGCCGCCTGTGAAAGTGCTTTCGAGATTGATAACATCCAAGTTTCCTAACTCAATCCCTCAGTTGGTTGTTTTACTCTGATGACTGCTCTCTCCTTGACACCATACAAATAAGTGATACACTTTATTGTTAAGTCTGCTTCGATAGTAGCTTCCATTTAGTTGGGAATAATATCTAATGTATTCTGAGCTTTGATTTTGGTTCGCAGTTGGTTGTGCTTTGTCAGAGTGATAAATTCCAGTCGTATAAGGTGAGATATTTGATTTACCTTTATCACTGCTTTCATATTTTGAACTAATGTTATTTCTCTTGCAGATATGATTTTGGAATCGGCCACCTCTTTGCGCAACCTTGCTATCTTCTTTGTCGCCTCCACTAATTCTACTTCGAGGAATATCAAAGTTATATTTACCTCCTTGTAAATATAACTCCAAAACATCCTCAAAATTATCTGGCTCATATTGCTTTTGCATCTGATTGTTTTTGTGTGGTTCTTGATTACTTGATTTTTGAAGAATGATTTGACAATCTAATTCAATTTCTTTCCAAAGTTGCAAGCTGGTCTTTTCTTTGTTGTATCAGTCTTGTATTTCTTTCTTTCCATATATGATAGGCAGTAGTTGAGAGAATGATACTTGCCCAATTGAATTCCTTAGATTGGTGTTTGAATTTTTCCTTGATTGATTGAATGCTGCTCCTTATATTTTGAATTGCCTGATTTTGATTAAGATTAAGCTTTCCTTTAGCTATAGCCCAGATATGCATAGAGTATGCACACTTAAAGAATAAATGTTCTATGCTTTCTAAATCATCTTTACAAAGCAAGCAATTAATTTCACCCTTTGTATTCCATTTATTACATCTATCTCTGGTAGGCAATCTGTTTAAAATTGCAAAATATGCACAAGTTTCCATTTTTGGACAATTTTTTTAATTCCAAACGATAAAATGCCAATCCACTTCTGTTTCAACAACTTTTATGTTTTCCCATGTGTTTTTGAATGAGAATTTGCCATTTGTCTTTTGAGATGCTGGGATTGATTTCTATTTTTTCTATTGCTGATTTGAATATTGATGTCGTAGAGTTTGAATTTATATCCCATTTATGATTCTGCATAATGCAGTCAACCTTGGCATTCACATCTCCAAACTGATAAATGTTAATCTATCCTAATATATTTACTAGAATTTTTACATAAATCCATGGATCAAACCAGAAACCGGTTTGCTTTCCATCTTCAAATTACCTTACAAGATACCTGAGTCCAATTTCTCTACAATTTAATATATTTTTCCAAGTAAAAGAGTAATGATTTTCCACTGGCACAATGAAAAATTTTCTTGTTTTTGAGATATTTTCCTTTCATCCATTTAGCCCATAAAGATTTTCCCTCTAATGATTTTCCAGAAAAGTTTCAGATTGCAGGCAACACTTAAATCATTGAAGTTTCTCAAGCCCATGCCTGCTGATTTTTTGATTAGCAGACTGTATTCTAATTAACTTTATGAAATTTTCCTTTCCATACGAAGTTAGCACACATTTTCTCAATTTTTTGAATTGTTTTTTTTGGAATATTATGAGTTTGCAGCCAATACATGACAATAGCAGTGATGACTGAGTGGTTAATTCAAGCCTGCCAGCAAGTGAGAGTAATTTGCTAGACCAACCCTCTAATTTCCTTGTATTAAATCATGTAGTCTAGTACAATCTCTGGCATTGATTTGGTTCATACTTAATGACAGCCCTAAGTATTTGACTGGAAATTGTCCCTCTTGAAAATTTAAGATATTTAAAACTTCTGATTTCCTATTGCACTCTTTACTGGAAAAAACGTTACTTTTGCATTCATTAATTTGCAAGCCCGCATACTCCTTCATTTTTCCAAAAAATTTCATCAATGTATTAGCACTGCCTATATCTGCATTTAAAAATAAAAGTAAGTCATCAACGTATAATAAATGAGTAATACTTGGTTTTGTACTATTAATTATTTTTAAATTTCCTTTAATCTATTCAATTTCTAATTGTATAGAGAGATATTCCATGGAAATTGCGAATAAATAAGGTGAAGGAAAATCACCTTGCCTATGCCTCTATTATTATGAATAAAACCGCTAGGAGAACCATTCATTAAAATAGAATGTTATTGATATATTCCTTTATTAAATGACAAAATATTTCATTAAATCCTAGTTGCTTCAACATATGTATTATAAAATGCTTGTTTACTTTATCAAAAGCCTTATGTAAATCTACTTTTAAACACACTTTGTTCTTACTTCCATGGTTAAAATTTCTTATCATTTCGTGTGCTAATAAAACGTTTTCTAAAATTAGTCTTCCTGGAATAAATGCGGATTGATTTTCAGCAATAATATGTTTTAAAAATATTTTTAATCTATTACAAAGAATTATAGCTATAATTTTACATATAAAATTGCAACAAGAGATTGGCCTACAGTCACCTAGATTGTTAGGAACTTTGATTTTTGGAACTAAAGTAATATGAGTATGATTTATACTTTTCAAAATTTTCCCATTAAACAAAAACTCATTTACTATTTCAAACGGTAGTTCTTTAATATCCTCCCAATGTACTTTATAAAATTTTGCCCCAGACCCGTTCGGACCTGGACTTTTATCATTATTTGCATTAAAGACGATTTTCTTAATCTCTCCCATACTCGAAGGTGCAAGTAAAATTTCCTGACTATTTGAGTGTAAAACAAATTTCATGTTTATATTTGGAAAGTTTCTTAAAGGATTAGCAGCATTATAAATGGCAGTATAATAACTAATAGTTTCTGATTTAATCCTAGAAGCATCATTTATTATATTACCATTAACATCAAATAATTTCCCAATGTTGTTTTTATGTTTCTTATTTGACATTTTCGCATAAAAAAATTTGCTGGCCTCATCCCTATTAGATAGCCAGTCAACTTTAGCTTTCTGCCTCATGTTGATGGCTTACATGTGAAGAGTATTAACCAACTTATTCTGAGTCTGGAAATTTTTTTTAATTAAGAAATAGTTTGAGCTATCATTGTCTATAAGATTCGGCAAACTCTCACATTCCCCTCTAACTTTCTTAATTTCTGATTTTTGATTTATTTTTATTCCAAGATTTTAAATTGCTTTTAGTTTGTTGTAAAAACTTACTGAATCTGTACTGGGCAGTGCCCTGCACAGAAATAGCAAGGCTGTCTTGGGCCACTTCTCTATATGAGTTTTCTAATGTCCATCCATTCACAAATTCGAATGGTATATTTACTTTATTTAAATTATTATTTTTCAAAAAAGATTTGAATTGGTGTACGATCACTAGTTGGTTGAGGAAGAGTATTACAATTGAAATTTGGAAAAAGATTTATGAATTCTTGATTTAACAAAATTATGTCTAATTTATAGTGTATATTTCTACAAAGACCAGATTTCCATGTAAATTTATTTTCAACAATAATACGTTCTGTTAGACCTATTCTTAGTAAAAAATTATTAATTTTCTCCAATTTTTTTAGAAGGAACAGGGATTCTCCCTCTTTTTTCAAAAGCATGCAAGACAGTATTAAAATCCCCTAATAAAATCCATGGATTTTTCATGTTTTTGTTTAATAATTCAATATGATTCCAAAGTAAGTTTCTTTCATTTTCATTATTAGAAGCATAAATAAAAGTAATTTCCATAAGTAACCCCCCTCTACTTGCACATATACAATGAATATATTGTAAATCTATAAAGTATTGTTTAACTTGCCAAATATTTGGGTCCCATAATACTAAAATTCTACCATTACCCCCCATTTTATTATTATGTATCATGCTCCAGTCACTTAATATTTTTACTGCATATTCCTCAATTTTCCTATCTCTCAATTTATGTTCTAAAACACCTATAATACCAGGTTTATAGCTACCCAGTAAGCTAGTCAAGTCTAACATTCATTCAGGAGAGTTTAAAGCCCTTATATTCCAAGCAATAATAGAAGTTACCATATAAGTAAACAAAAAAATATTTTTTAAATGATACAATAAAGGATATTTTAAGTTTAATCCTTTGCAGCCTTTTTGCCCCTCTTTTTGCATGCAGTTTTATCTTGGGCTTTAATCCGCTCATCCCATTTTGGATTTCACATGATATATTTATTTCTGAATTCTTCTTCTTCTCCACTATCCCCTTCATTAGCTGTAATTATTTTGCTTCTGCTCTTTGTTCTACTCTTTTTTTCTTTTGCTTTTGTTTTTAGCATATATTGATTCTACCTATAGACCTTTTTTGGCTGTATTTGTCTCAGTTGGAAATAGAGGAGATGCTTCAGTATTGTCTGCTGCAACATATTCCTAATTATTATTTACTAATGCTGAATTCATGTAACGACCCGATATTTTCAACCATTCGCATCCATTATAAGTGTATAGGTAGACACTCATGCCGGAATTGAATTGCCCAAAATACCGCATTGTAAATAAAATTTGGCAAATCTTAGAATATACAGTAAATAAATATAATCACAGATCACAGACACAGAGTAAAATAATGCAGCGGAAGTAAAAGAAATAGTAGTTCATGAAGCTACTATATAAATATAACAGAGTTACATAAGATACAACAAAAGAAATAGAGTACAACAGAAGTCTAAATACAATAACCAAGTACAAGCTGAGTAGAACAACAGAACTGAAATAGATAGGACAAGACAAGCAGATAATCTCCAGCGATTCAAATCTCCAAGAGAGTGGAAATCCAATTCTGTGAATAACTCAGGCTGACCCGAGCGTAAAGCAAAACAAAAAACACTCGAGTCAGGACAATATATACTTATATAATGTAAACCAACTCAAGTGAACTGTAATAAAGGTACAAGTAACTTAGAAGATGCTTGGGACCGCCCATCCTCTAAGGATCCGTTAAACTATTTACTATATAGTAATATACGCTATATACAGTAGTGTCTAATCAGTAAAGTATAATCATATAGAAAATAGCGTTAAGGGGATGGTGAACCTTAACGCGGTCGGATCTTTAAACCAAAGTCGTAGTGGGCTCGATATGGTAGGTGACACGGCACACAAGGCAATGCCAGGGTAGATATACCAATTACGCACACGGACTGATGGAAACGCATAGCAGCCACTACCGCTCCACCTCGAACAACACTCCCAAATCAAGGGTGCGCACCAAATCAATCACAAGTAATAGAATGGTATCGAAGAAGTGTGTCCGATAAGAGGTGCTACCTCACTGGTCCGAGATCGCTCCTGTTTTAGCCACCTTATGCCAACTAACGGGAGTTGGGTCCACATATATACCTTAGGATCGTCGCCACCATCCTACTTCATTCTGGAAACTCCACCGCGTACACAATTGTCAAAGTGGTTTTCGGTATCGACAGAGAGTATGTCCATATCCGATCCCGGTTTCTTTAACAACCAATCGTTATTATAACCCGTGGTTATAATTTAAAAACAGTATACTTCAAAATAGAATATCATTTCAAATCCAAATCTTTATCAAAATAAAGATTAAATCAAATTCCAAACCATTTCAATATATTTAAAATACATATCATTTCAAAACTTCATTTCAAATCATTTCAATATATCAAAATATCAAATCTTTCCAAAACTTCATTTCAAACCATTTCAATATATCAAAATATCATATCTTTCCAAAACTTCATTTCAAATCATTTTTATATACCAAAATATCATTTGAGTTCAAATCTAAATGTTCAACTTTCAATACTTTCTTAAATTCAAAGATATCATTCATTTATTATCATTTCAAGTCACCCTTTAAATAGTTTATATTTCAATCAAAATAATTCATTTAAACCATTTAAAAGTGTAATTATTATACTTTCAAATCAAGTATTAAAATTTTCAAAGTTTTGATTCAATTCAATCATTTATTTCAATTAAATTTCCATAGACCATTTCAAATCTTATAAATTTCAAATATAGATTTAATCCACAAAATAACTATTCAAATTATAAAATAAATTCCAAAGCTTTATTATCCTATATTTCATAAGTCCAATATCTTTTAAACAGATTCAAATTACAAATAAACCAATTATTTTTCATACTAATATAAACTTCAATTATTTATTCCCAGATTTAATATCATTTCAAATTCATTTCAAAACTTCATTTCAAAACATCATTTATTTAATTTAAATTTAAATACCATTTAATCACATTTCAAAATAGTTGTATTTCCCAAATCAACTATCCCATTTAAATCATTTAAAGTCAATTCATTATATTTAATAATTAAATATTTAATTTCCAAAATTAAATCTTTTTCAAAGATCATTTATCCATTTAAGTTTATTAAAACAATGAAAATTCAACTTTCGCAACACTTAGGAAATGCTACGAAATGTTATGTTTTAAAACAGTTCATTAACAAAAGACAGCATTTAAAATGCTGTAATATCTTAATTTAGTTTCAACTAAAATTTTTAGTTAAATTTAACAACTATAGCACTAACAAAGTGCTATAATAACTCTAGGTTCAAATTTGCTATTTGGTTCATTTAAAACAACTACAACATTTTCCAATGTTGTAATATCTTTACATTATATTTCAAAAATGCTGTCAAATCATATTCAGAGTTTTATTTACAATTTCACACATAATTAATTTTTAATATAAACCATTTTAACTTATAAAATCATATATTTCACATTTAAAAACAATCATTTAAATACCTTTATTTTTATGATTTTATAAAGTCAAATTTCCATACAAAAATCAAATTAATAACAATTAAATTTCCATTTCTTTAAATTAAATTCTTAACTTAACAACTAAGTTTAAATTTCCAAAATATAACTTATTTCCATTTATTTTACTTAATTAAAATTTCACTTTTAACAAAATTCACAATTTCCCAATTTAAGTTATATTTCAAAATTTTCAACTTAAACATTCATTTATTCCATATTTTAATTTATATAAAATCATTAACACTTTTAAAAATTATTATTACTTAATAAAAAATCATTAAATTCATCTTTTAAATCAAATTTGTCATATATTCTTACTTACATAAATTCCATTTAAAAACAAAATCATAAATTCCAAAATTAACTTATATTTCAAATTATACTTCACCATTTACTTAATTCACTTATTTAATTTGTAGAAAATCACTAATATTTTATAGAAATCATTTTAAATAAAATTTAAATCAAAATATCATAATATTTACATTTTTAAAATAATTTAAAATTTTCAAAAAAATACATAAACCACGGGTCTGTATATAATTTTCTAGCCTAGGTCAAGTGATACAGATATGTATCATTTCAATCCGCAGTTTACAAAGAAAACCGGGTTCTATCATTTAAAACCCGCAATCCCAAGTTAAATAAAATAAATAAAAAGTCGCTTAGGCTTATCATTTCAGCCCATAACGATCTTTCCATATTCTAAAGTTCGTTCGGGTATGTATCATTTCAACCCATAGTGATTCTAATCTACAGGGAACTTGCAGTGTGATAAACTGATATAAATAAACAGAATAACATAATAAAACAGTAATAGATGATATAACATATGTAATAACAGGGGTAAACATTATATGATCATAATATAACAGTTATAACAGGATGATATAATTTTACAGATTCAAAAGGTGTCAGTTTACTAGTTATATAAGTACACATTGTCTGGTGAGAATTACTCACTTGTTCAAAGATGGAGATCGCTACCAAAGCACACACACACTGACACTATGAAGGCACGACAACATGGATACGACAAGAGAGTGGAGAGCCAAAGCTAAATCCCTTGAATTCATTTACATAAAACAATGCATATATACATAAGATTTCAACCCAAAATCAATAAACAATGCTAGAAACGATTGCATAAAACAAAGCCAAAGTCTTTGCACTTGCTTTCAACCACTTATGCTTCAGCTATAGATCTGAAATACAAGGCTAAGGAGTGGGTTAGGATCTGGTTTGGATTCAAATGGTCGGCCAAACATGTAAGAGATGATGGTGCAAAGATATGTGAGCATGAACTACAACACAAAGGCAAACTACATGGTTTCTAAGCCACATAAGGTCACGGCTAAGGCAATACAAGTCATGGTCAGGTCTGTAGTGGGTCAGGTACAGGTGTGGCAGTGGTGTCAGGGTCAACTATGGCAGGTGGTGGTGATGTAGGTGGCGGCCAAGGAGGAGTTGGAGGTGGTGGTGATGTATGGTGCTCGGCTAAGAAGATATAGGTGAAGTTTGCTCATTTTTGTGTGGATCAACATCATGGGAGGCCACGGCTTGGGCTTGGGGTTGGGCTGGAGGAGGTAGTGACAGGTTCAGGTGGCGGTGGAGGAAGCCAAGGTGCTAGAGTTGAGAGGAGCCGAGCCTAAAAGGAGAAGAAAGCAAGTGCCAAATCAGTAAAACAAGTAGAAAACAATGAAAAAGAAAGGAAATTTTACCAAATCTTTTACGGGTGATGATGGCCGAGATTTTTGGTGTTGAGAAATATTTTGATACGTTAAAAAAATGAGGAAGTCAGCTGAAATGAGAAAAGTATTGTACGGCCAATTTTTTTTACAGGAAATTATTGTCAAGGACAAAAAATTTCAGCGTTTTTGCCTCAAGGACAGGCCTTCAATATTTTATCCTGAAGGACAACTTTCTTTAGATATCAGTTTTTAGTCATTGATAGTATCAGTTTGTAGTTATCGGTAGCAGTTTTTAGGTATCAGTTTTTAGCTTGGTAGCAGTTTTGTTGTCCTTATGAATAATTTTGAAAAATATTTGTCCTTATGAATAATTTTTAAAAGAATGTTTGTCCTTATGGTAAAATTTTTGAGGTTGTGTCCTTGAGGCAAAAAATATACAAATCTTTGCCCTTTAAATTAATTCCCCCTTTTTTTTAATGAGATGTAGGTTGGAAAATGAAAAGGCGGAAGAGGAAAAGTCAAAAGGAGATAAAGAGTTTCAAGTCTTTTCAAATTTCCACAATTTCATTTTAATTTTATAAATACATAACAAGGCTGATAATAAAGATAAATAAACTCATAAAATAAAATAAATAAGAAAAGAAAATAAATAAATTTAAACAAAAATCAAATAAATAAAGAAAATGGCAATATATACATAACTAGGCTTTATAAATTTGAAACAAATTCAAATGAACTTTAGAAAATCTTTATGTACTTGAAAAATATTTATAAATAAAGATAAGAACACAAAATAAAAATGAATTCACAAAAATAAATAAATATATTTTTAATTAGATATAATTTAATGAAGAAAATAGCAGAAAAATGGAAACTAGGCTTTATAAATTGAAATAAATTCAAGTATACTTTAGAAAAATTATATTATCATTTTAAAAATATTAAGAGACATAAAATAACCTATTAATACATATTAAAACAAAATATGACAATAAAAATAAAATTTATATGATTTAAAATAAATAATATTGCAAAATAACAGTTTATACAAAAAAATTGAAATATACATAACTTTCACAATTTAACTCCGTTTCCAACGAAACGAAAAGCTGTATTCAAGTTATTAAATCTATTTTCATAATAAAAGATAAAATTTAAGAATTTGATTATTTAAATTTAAAGTTCAAAAGTCAAAGTTTGACCAGTTTGAATAGAAATTCACTTTTCAGTGAAATATCCAATTTATACTAGTTTGAAACTATAATTCACATAATAATCAGCACTTATATTTTTAAAATGGAATGTTTGAAATATAACAAGTTTAAAATAATTTAAAAATAAAAGAAAGTCAATTTTAAATAATATACAAAAATCTAGGGTTGTTACACTCTCCCCCTCTCAAAACTTTTCGTCCCCGAAAAGGAATGAGGTACGGGAAAGCACAGAAAAAGATAGAATGATATAGGATTAAGACAAGATGAAAAGAAGATTGAAACTATACCTAATAACTGTTGTTATATGTAAGTTTAACAAGGTGGTGGTGATCTTTCCAAGATTCTCCAGAATCAGGAACACAAGCACGAAAAGATCCTCTAAAATCTGATTCACTCTTTCCGCTTGACCGACGGTCTGTGGATGAAAGCTGTGCTCAGATTCAAAATGAGTAGCAAAGACAATTCATTTGCTCTGTATCAATGCATGAGCTTGAGTATTCCTTTTAGGGGAGATTTAATGACATAATCCCCATTTGCATTAGCTTGTTTTCATTTGCGTGCGAGTCTTGTGTACTATTGCAAGAGTTCCCTTGTAGTAGTGCAGTAAACACTTGCATGCTATCAGTAATCTCTTCTAAAACTGCTGCTGTCTCAACTGTTGTTACCGGATTTGTTTCAATTTCTATTACCAAATTTTCAAATGTATATTTTCCTTTTTCTAAAACAGTAGTGGCTTCCAAATTTGCATTGTATTCAGAACTTATTTTCTTATCCGCAACAGTGGGCCTTTCTAAACCAACATCACCTTCCAGATTTTTATTTTCAACTTCTTTTGACAATTGCTTATTTTCACTATTCACTTTAGGAGAACTATTTTCAGAACTTATTTCCCTATTTGCAACAGTAGATAATCTTAAAAATATATCACTTTCCAAGTTTTCATTTTCAACCTCTTTTGGCAATTGCATATTTTCTCTATCCATTTCAAAAGAATTTTCAACTTCTACATCACATGCCTTATTTTCTTTGCTGATTTCATCATGCAATACTTTTTCCATGCAAGATTTTTCCTTCCACACTTTTACAGAATTACAATTTTCTTGATCATGCCCAAAACATATACATGTGTTACATTTCCGGGGAATCCATTCATATTCAATTCTTTGAACTAGATTTTCACCATCATGCATAGTTATATAAACTTGTTTTGGTAATTCAGCATCTGCTTTTATTTCAACAAGAACTCTAACATAATTAAGCCGAGTTTCCTTAGTAGTTTGCTCATCTAGTTTCATTGGAATACTTACTGCACTAACAATTGCACTAAATGCTTCCCTATCCCATAGTCTCAGATTTAAATCAGGAGGTTTGATCCACATGGGTAGTGTTGACAACAGATCTTTATCAAGGTTTAATTTCTTTGTCCATTTTTTGAGAACTAGAAGTTTTCCAAAAAGAAAGTAAGGGCCACCATTTATGGCTTTGAGACAGTCTGCATTTATTTTTAGCATAAATCTCAAAGTTACCTGAAGGATTCCATGTTCTTGTCACAAATGCTTTGAAATGATGATATGGTGGGCGATCTCCAAAGACATAAGCAACAACTGCACTGTCCCATTTAATTTCAGTCCTTCTACTAACCTCCTCATTCACAGCTATAACTTTTTTTTTATCATTAATGGTAATTAGAGCAACAAAATCAAGATCCAATTCTGAGGTAATGCCACCATTTTTTAATATATTTGCCCATGTCGATGGTGTTTTGCCATTAGCCTGTAAGTGAACCGTGCCCTGCAATCTTGGAGTAGGAGCAACCATTCTCAGATTCCCATTCTAGGACCCATATCTTGCATCAAGTACAATGTTTCTTGATCTCAACCCATTTTGTGATCTGGGCATAAATATTTTCTTCAAATGGAATGGCTGAGTTCTTGGCTTATTTGTGAATTTTGCTTGCAGTCGATTCCTACTGTGGCTCACTAACTGATAGCCATCTTCATCTATTATTAGTTTGATGGTTCCATGGTTTGATTGTGAATGAGGATTGGAATTGAGAGGAGGATTGGAATTGAGAGGAGGATGGTAATGAGGATTGGAATTGAAAGGAGGATGGAGATTATGAGGAGATTTTCCCTTAATCTGATCAAAGGCAGCCATAGGAGAATACTTCTTTTGCTTTTCTTGTAGCATGTTATAGGGCAAACCAGATTTACTTGATATGGTATGGGACAATTAGTGAAAATGGCAGTGTATTTCATATTCATAATTATAAAATTAGTGATATGGATATATTACTTAATAGAAAGTGAAGTTAAAATGTACGATTTAAGATTATTTTGGTACAAACCAAATTTTGTTACACAATTGAAGTAAGTGTGAAGTTTGCATTTCTTCTACTTATGCAAGGTACATACATATTATTCTTTCATACAAGATGCTAATATTCGAATTTGAGTTGAAATAGCTACCAAAGATGCTTCTTTGAATTGATAGTGACGATGTTGCTCACTTTTGATCGCTTAATAATAAGCAAACTTGCTTAAAATGTGGATTAAAAGGTATGTTTTTACAGTATAGCGATATATATTATGATATTGTTTGTTTCCCCGTGTTTTAAGATGTCCGCGTGTTGGGATGCCTCTTTGGAGATGTATATTATGTAATTATACCATGTTTTGATTTTTCAAAACACTTTTCGTACAAAGGAGACTCTGTCAAAATTTTCCAAAATATCCAACACTTAGAATATTTTCATAATATTTTTATCGTATATGAAAAATAAAAAGTAGTGAATTGAATTTATTCAAATTGTAGTAGATGATAAGTGAATTAGATTAAGAACCACATAGAGAATTGAGTAGTTTTAGTTTGATAGAGATCGTGAGTACAAGGGAAGTTTAGGGTATGAGTTGTATAAGACGTTTCCCTATAGGAAATTACGAGGGTGCAATTTTCGTAAGGGGAAAGTTTGTAACAATCTCGTTTTCTATGCCATATAAATAAACAAATTTAATTGAAATAAAAATGTTTGAATTTAAAATTTGGTAATTTATAATTTGAAAATAAATTTTAGTTAATTAACTTTTATTTAATAAAAGATTTTGTCATAATAAATTAAATTAAATTAATAAATTCTTTTTGGATAACTAAATAAAAATAAGCAAGTACTGAATTTAATAAATAGTCCAATTCGAAATATAACTGTAGAATGGAGGGTGAATTCAGTTTAAATCAGATTGGAATACTTTTATAAATAAATGGCAAAGATTAATATTTTAAATTGAAATGGGAAGAAAATTAATTGAAATTAGATTAAATTAGAACTTTAGGCCCAAAATAAATTAGGGCAAACCCTTTTCATGACTTTCTTTTCTCCAATTCTCTAGAAAACTTCCCTACTTTATGCCAAAGGCTAGGTCGAACCCCTAATCAATTTTGGGGGAGCTTTAGTTTTACAATAAAAAATCGTGACTTAAAAAGAATAGCGAGTGAGCATAACTTCAACATCGAGGTCGAAGGAGATCATTGACCTGGCAAGCGACTTGGGGGAGGACGATATGCATAGCTTGCGACGGCGGACTTGGGTATGCATGTTTCGAAAGGGAGAAGCATGCAATTGTGTTGTCGTTCATTGCAGCAACGATGATGGTGGTGCGTGGCTGGCAAAGGGTAGTTGGCGGCTGGAGTTGATAGCACGTGAAGTGAATGGAGGTGAAGGGAAGGTTATAAATTTTCGTTCAGCAATTTAGTGAGTTAATTTCAAACTCACAACTATGTCTAATTTAACAATTGCTATTTATATTCATTTCGATAGTGATTACATTTGTTTGGTTAAATTGAATAGGATTATTAATTGAATTATTTAGTGGAATGAATCGTTAATGGTTGAATCAGTTGGTTGTATTATTTGGTATTGTTTATGTCTGGAACTAGGTGATATGGTGGTATTGGTCGATCATCTTCGTTGGATATATCGATTTACAAAAGGTGCTATGTCCGTTTGCGAATTGAATTAGACATTTATTTGTTACTCTATGAACAATTTGCTAAATATTATTCAATTTAGATATTTTTAATTTACAAATATATTTTAATTATAAATAGAAATATAGTTTTCTATTGCTCATAAAACTCTATTTCAAATCAACATTGTACCATATTATAAGTTTTACAATTGTTTTAAAAAGAAAATATAATATATTAATATTTTTATAAAATATAATATAAAATCAATAATATTATTTCTAAGTGATATATAAAAGATTATGAAGATACTAAATTGTTTTGGATAGTATAATATTACTTAACAATAGTATTTGGTTATAAAAAATAGCTTTTATATGTAATATTCAGTTATATACATTATTTTGGGAATTTAAATTGAGTTTACTAAATGTTATTCGTAAATATTTAATAATTAACTAAATTAATATGCAACTGGAAAATTAGTTATTTATTGTAAAATATTAAATTATACCTATGTTTAGATGATTACTTAATTAATTTTGGAATATGAATTTATTATTTATCCCTTAGTATTCATTTTGTTATATAAATTTATATGTTATAAATGAGTTTTGTTAAGTATTATTTAAGAATGAACATATATAACTGATTTTGGTGGTTTAAAGTTGTAAAAATAAAATAAAATAATAATTATTTTAGAAAGCTATGAAATAATAATTATATAAAATTTTTACCTTTTAAAAATATTTTGGAGTTTAAAAGGAAATATATTTACTCTCTGAATATGCAAATGATTATTAAGTTAAATTAATTTTGAATATCTATTTGTTATTTGCTTCTAAGCCTTTATTTTCTTATATGAGATAAAAACGAAATAAATGATTTTATGAGATATTAATTTTATTGTTTTATAATTATATTTATACTATGTGGATAATTTATTTTATAATCCTTCGGATCAATCATTCCCAGCATATTGATTTGGAATATATGAATGTTTAGTAATGATTTGAGTGTTTTCCGATTTCTCATCTTCTCAATGCTGAATTTGACTATATGAATGATTCACCATTGATATTGATTTTATAATGATTGTAATATGACATATTGATGACATTCTTCTGTATGATGATATTTCTATTCTATGTGTTGAGAAATTTGAATAATTGGAGTTATAATACCGTTTAGGATGGGCATTCGGTAATATTTCTCCTGTTATTCTTTGGACTCGCTACATAAAATATATGAAACTGAGTGTAGTTTATAAGTAGTGAATAAATGTTTAAGTATCACATAGTGGTATAGGACTATGTTGTGATATTTATTCAGTTATTCATTGTGAGTAGATGCACTCACGAGACGGGAATAGAGTGGATAGTGTGAGGTATTATGCAATGATATATGGTTCTGTGCCTATAGTTTGTGAGACTTCAGGTCTATTTGTATTATTCCTATATGCCACTATTACAATGTACACTTATTATTTTTATTGGAGAGGACCAGATGGCCAGTATCCACTTCGGCGGCCTGATCCTGGGGTCGCGCCCTAGATCTTTGACGCTGTAAATTTATGGAGCCCCGTATATATATAGCTTAGCGCTTTTAGCTTAGTTCTCGACTTTGTGTCATTGCTTCTGTGTTACCTAGGCCAGCAGTCTGTTACTTGTAGGGGTATTTGTAGTGTCGTGACTTAAGAGTATTCGCATTGACGAGCACACCGGTGGATACGTGTCCCAATGACTGTGATATAACTAAAGACTGTAGAGACTATGTCTCTAGAACTTGCTTAGTGCTACCAATCTCCCTTCTGGTACTAATGGAGTAGTGAATTTCATATACGATTAGTACACCTCTCTATAGTATTGATGTGAGCCAGGTGTCACATATATTGTTTATACAAGAATCTTGTCGTACAGTCATTTCCCGTCACGATACTTTCTGATGGATAGGTATGAGGTGATGAGATTATACCTGAGACATATGATTAGAGTATAGTGGATTCTTATTTGTTTTGATAGGAAACCTATCCTATTTGATATATTATTGATATTTTATTGAGATTGAGAGTTATACTTGTACCATGCTTCGTGCTGGCCTGATTATACTTGGTGACATCTCCAATAGTGATATTTCTGGTTTTGGTGTTTTTGGGATATGTATGATTCACCCATAAATGTTGATTATATGATTCTGATTTGATGTGTTTTTAAATGGGTGATGACTTTTTATGATATGTGTTGACAGTTTTGTTTGGATTTGAGTTATTTGAGTGATATGATGCTTTAATAACTAACATTATACATATATTTGTTGATGATTTGATTATCAATGTTAAGTTATCAAATTATTATTCTATGTTTACATTGTGCACCTTTAATATTATATACACTTGATTAGACATAGTTTGACCCATGTGTTATTTTATAATACTCGGGTTGGTCTGAGACATTTTAGGTTCAGGGACGACATGACCAGCTTGTATTTCATTAGGCTTAAAGGAGATATCTATTAGGATATACTATGATATTTATAGGTCATTGATTCACTATTTATTTTTCCACTAAGATGATATTGTTAATTTACCACATTACATTGAGATAATTGACATTTGTATTGAGTTGTATCCTTATTGTATTTACAATATATATATGTATGTATGTATATGTATGCATGCATGTATGTATATATGTATGTATCATGTTATCGTGGCGATTGACTCTGTGTTCTCTATATTGGCTGTAAATTATGTATTGTTCTATCCTGAAGGCAAAGTTGTTTATTGTTTTGTACTGATACTGTGTACATATAGGAGAGTTATTCATCTGATGTTTTAATACTTATCAGTGTTAGTCAAAGAAAATATTCACATGTGTATCCCATTTAACCTCATTCTCCGTATTCTTTAAAAATATTACTATGTAATACCCTTGGATAGTATGGGTATAGAGGTGGTGTGTTATACATTAATTACATGTGATAGATCTTGACCATATGAAATACCAATATGATTCAAACGATCAGAACGGAATTCCAAGACATGGTGACGGTGGTCATTGAGGTATTCATGAAAATCATATAAGAGATCTATGCTCTAATATCATATGTTATAACCCACCTTTCGCTGCTCTTAGATTCTACGTCAAAATTGATGTACAAATTCTAAAAACAGTAAAAGGTGGATCGTTAGGATAAAATGTGAAATAAACGGCACAAGGAGCTATATAACTTAACTACACTTTTTGAGCTCATAGTGGAAGGAATAAAATATAATAGAACTTATAAAATAAATATTTGAAGTAAACAAGAAATAACCATATGTGTTTTATATAAATTCAAACAGTACTTCAGAATTCGTAGTTCTACATAGTATAAGTGCTAAATAATAAATAGCAAATAAGTAAATAGTTAAGAAACTCCAACAATTACCTTTTCTCTATCTCACATCTAACATTCCCTAACTACTATCAACCTATCACATATATGAAAAATGGAAATATAGAGGGGATCAAACATAAACCTAGTGAGTGAGAAAATACCTCTAAGTAAATGACACTATCATACTAATATGTCATCACCCAAGGCTAATTCCACCCTATCACTTCAGGGTTTCTGATTTAAATGTATAGCTTTCTTTATAACATATTAGTTCTAACCATTCGACAATATCATTATATATCCATGGCAAACTTACTAAATAGGGGTCCTTAGATAACAATTAATATTCCCTATACATTCATAAACAACGACCATATATCGTATACACCTGCGTCGAGATCATTTAAACAACGACTATATGTCGTGTACATCTTTTGATCCACTAGGAAATGACCTTGCATCGTATATGCCACAACAAGTTAAGACAACGACCGTCCGTCATATACGCCACACAATCCATATAATAAAGCAATGACCATATACCGTATACACCTCGATCTATTGTAGGGCAATGACCGTTCTGTCGTATACATTCCCTAGCCTATCTTTCATTAAGACAGCGCTATTCCATCGTACACGCCATCCCATTTATCTATAATTTAATTTTTTTCCAATATATATAAAAAATGCAAGCCTAACATAATTTATTTCATGCTTTTCTTCCAAATTTATCATATAGACATCATACATCACTCTAATGTTGTTAGCTAGTCAAGGTAAAGCAGCCACAATGGTTTGTATTGGCCCTAACGAGTCCAGGTTCAATCTTCGCTATCTACATATGTTCGGTCGACTATTCAAACTCAATCAGTTGACTGGTCATATGTTCTAATTTTTTCTACAATATTTGATCAGCAATTAACAGAAAGTAAGAAGTCAAATGTTTTCCTATTTGGTTAACTGATCACCAATGTTCAATCGACTGCTCTGGCCTTATTTAGCATTTTTCTTCTTCAGGTTTCTACTGTATAATTTCAAGCGGCTGATGTGATTTGTTCAGTTAACTATTTGCTAGTTAGTGGCTTTTTCATGTTTTCAATTTTTTTGCTTAACCAATCGCCTTACTTTATTTTGACGATGGTATTACTTCTAGATTGATTGTAGATGGGATATTTTACATTTTAATGGTTGTTTTACTTCTATTCCTTTTTTGTATTAATAATTTCACTATCTATGTAATTTTTCTTGCATTTTATCATCTAGTCCAACAATCAACAAATTTAGTTATACCTAAAACATTGTTAAATCATTCCGTCGCCAATTTATCATTAGCTTATTAGTTTTATCAAATAAGGTTCCGATTTAATTCAAATAACCAATTATAACTTCAAAACCCAATTTAAAATGTTTATGTCTCCATTTCATATATCTATGAGTTATTTTCATATTAAAATCCAAACTTTATTTAGATTAGAGAATCAATAATGAATTAATAGCATGACTATAATCATATAACATAGAAAATAGAATCTCACTCACAGTTTAACCCACGTAGCTTAGAAATCCCCTTTCCCTCCTGCTCTTCGAATTTTCCCTAGCTTCCAAACCTTATAAAACGCAGAGATGTTTATAGATTTGAGAAGCTCTATTCATTCTATTTAATTTAGATTATTTGTTTGTTAATTTTGATGGAGTATTGTTGATTTAGTTTAAATCTAAGATTTCAAATCTAGGGTTTGTTTAGAGGAAGTTGAGAAAATAAAGAAATGAAAATGAAGGTACTCTTCTTCTGGGTATGGTAAGTTTATATATACACCAACTGGTATTAATGGGTCGCTAACCTGAGTAGAAAAACGCAACGGTGCAAGTTTTATTGTTTAATTCTTTTATTTATAAAAATCCATATTTTTTCCTTTTTAGTAAAATTACCATTTTACCTTTTAATTAATATTTTAATTCAGTATTTAAATTTATGGGGTATCACATTATTCTTTGTTCAAAAGAAATTTCGTCTTCAAATTCCAAATGATAGAAAATTGTAGCTTGCTCTTTGGCGTTTAAGCTTACATTACATAGTTATGCGTTTAACATACATCCATGTATCCATACATACATCCATATATACACATCCAAACAACAAATATATAAGAGGAAAAGCAACATATGGATATGAGTATGTGAATGAGTATTCATGATATGAAAATGCAACTTGTGGCCTCCTACATGTACGCAATGAGTATGACATAAAGGCATGTATACAAAACATCTTAAATATAACAAGCATACAATTCTATATGAATGAAAGTATACCTCATATCTAACAAAGTATCATCTCAAATTATAAGCATACATAGTCAGTAATGCAAGGGTAATACAATGATTTCCTAGGTAATTGAATACTAGTTTCTAACATGGTGTATTCCTAACAACAATGTACATAAAATCTAATAATCGATTCAAACGATTGAAAACAATCGTATATAAAAACCAATCATTCAAAATAAACTTTATAATCTTACTAATCTAAATAAAAAAAGAAAAATGTACAAGTGAAGAGTTCTGGATGAGAAGCATGAATTTTCTCTTTTGGTTCCTAAACGCTCTCTGTTGGGCCGTTTCCTCATTGTACTCAAAACCGATTTCGCTTCCTTATTTTGAAGCCTTTTCACTCCATGGTCGACTATACGAATAGGTCCATAGGATCTATTAAACACCACTCTACTTCCACATCCTCTAGTTGATCTGGCTTAACTATAATGGTTGAATCATGAATATATTTCTCTAGATGGCACACAAAATACGATTTGAACTCCCATCAACTTTTTAGGAAGCTTCACTTTATTAGCTAACTTCCCTTCTCTCTCCAATATCAGAAAAGGCTATATCAAAATGAGGTGCTAGCTTTTTTGAGCTACCAAATCTCGTAACATGCTTTAATGGTGATGCATTCACAAACATTATGTCACATGATGTGAACTCCAACTATGTACATCTTCTGTCGGAATAATACTTCTGTCCAATCCTTTGCAGTCTTCATCCTTTTTCTTATCGGCTCTTCTTTTTTAGAAGTGTCCCTAATCACGTTTGGTCTATGTATAACACTATCTGTCGCCTTCCACTAACAAGACGGGGATTTGCATGGCTGTCTATCCAAGGCCTTGAATAGTGTCATGCCTATGCTTGCTTGATGGCTATTATCATAGGTAAACTCCATTGGTAGTAAATAATCTTCCCATGCTCTAGCAAAATCAAGAATGTAATCCCTCAAAAAAAACCTCCAACACCTTGTTCACTCTTTCTGTTTGTTTGTCTGTCTGTTGGTGATATGCAATGCTAAGATTCAACTTAGTCCCTAAGGTATCACGAAGACTTCTCCAATACTCACTAATAAATAGTGGATCTCTATTGCTAAATATGTTCACCACAATCCATTACAATCTAATGACCTCTCTAACATATAAGGTAGCCAACAACGTTGATGTTTGCATACTTCATACTGGAATGAAATGAGTGTATTTGGTCAAACGATAGTGTTCCAAGTACTCTCATTTCCCTTCTGCTACGACGTAAGACATATACAAAATCCATTTAAATGTGTTCCCACTCCTTCTTTGGAAAATTTATTGGAAGTAGCAAACCACTCGTCTTCTTTTACTCGGCCTTGACTCTTTGACTAGTAAAGCATCTACCAACATACTCTTCCACTTGCCTCTTCATCCTTGTCCAATAACATACCCTTTTCATATTCATATACATCTTGTCTCCAGCGGAATGAATGATCATCCTTGAATGGTAAGAATCTAACAAGAGCTCCTTAATCTTATCTCTAATCTCCAATACACACGATCTAGCATCTCTCTTTAGATGGCCCCTCAAATCAAAAGAGTACCTATCTAAATGAGAAGACTTCTCTTCGCTCTCCAATGGATCCATAATATCGACCAATATCCTATCACTCCTCTAATTAGAATTAATTTTGTCCATAAGTATTGGTCTAACCTCTAAAGCTGCCAACAAACCAGGAACTAACTCAATGTCGCATGTCTCCTACTCAAATCATTCTCTATACTTATAGTATATAAAATACCGAAACCTTATGAAGCGAGAATCTTCATCCATCTCTACTGCCATAGATTTAAATCTTTCTAAGAAACTAGATAATTAAGAGATTTAAGATCTGTGTATAACTCAAATTTCTCTCATAACAAATAATGTCTCAAAGACTTAAGTGTAAAATAATTGTCGTTAACTCAAGGTCATGGGTTCGATAGTTTCTTTTACGCGTCTTCAACTATCTACTAGCATATGCTACTACTTTGCCTTCTACTATCAACACGGCTCTGAGCCCAGTATCGCAAGCATCCGTACATATAGTAAAAGGCTTAGTGCTATTTGGAATCATCAATATAAATGCACTAGTCAACAATACCTTCAGCCTAATGAATGCGTGCTCGTATCCTGTGTTTCGTGAGAAAATTTTCTTCTTCTTGCAAAGCTTAAAGTGCTGGGACTTTAGTGAACACCTTAAGGAATTTCCTATAGTAACCGGCTAAATTAGAAAAAATTCAAACCTTTGTAGTGTTCTTTAGAACATGCCAATCCTATACCACCGCTATATTACTTGAATTAACAAACAGTCCATGCTTAGAAACAACATGGCCTAGAAATCAAACCTCTCTTCTCAAGAAACGACACTTGGAGAATTTTGCCTTTGACTGATGCCTTCTCATCAAGAACAATTCTCAAATGTTTCTTATGTTCTACTTAACTCTTTGAATAAATAAGATATCATCCAAAAAATAGCCAAGGATGTATCCAATTTCTCCCTAAAGACTGCTCAACAAAATCGGCTAGAGCATGGATTAGTCCGAAGGGCATGACTGACCACTCAAATATCTTATAAGAAAGTTAATCTTAGCAATACTGTCAATAGTCACTCTCAGTTGATAAACTCTATGGTTAAGTCAGGCTAATAAAATGTTTTCACTCCTACCAATTGATCAAAAAGGTCATCTATGTGATGGATTGGATAGCGATTCTTCTTTGTCAACTTGTTCAAATCTTGATAATTAACTCATAGCCGCAAAGAACCATTCACCTTAGTGGAGAGTCCTAATGGTTCCCCCCACTACAAAATACTTTTACGAATAAATCCTTTCTATAATAATTCAAGAACTCACTTATTCAATTCTCTTCTTTCCTTTGGAGCCGTATGTCTAAGTGGAATAATAATAGGCCTAGCGTCCTTCTCGAGATCGATTAAATATTCAGTTTCTCTTTGGGATGGTAAAGTTGGAACTTCTACAAAATCATCCGAGAATTTTCGAACTATTGGGACAGATGCTAATTCGTCATGCAATAGGTCAAGTGTAACGACCCGTAAATTTCAACTGTTTTAATAACGTAATTAGTTAAAATTTTGTGAAATTTTAAACGATAAAATTTTGAAATATAAATTTGATATTTGGAATGCGTCTAGTTAAACATAGCAACCGGTAAATTTTCGTCCGAAAATATGAAAGTTTATTTCGCACGTAAATTTACTTCAATTTAATCAGTTAAAAAGCGATGAAAATAAAATATTTCTGAAACCTAAATATTTTACATAGAAAAATTCTAAACCATCTTCTGAGCAAGATGTCAGTTTGTCGTTTTTCCAAATTCGGACATCTTTGGCTCCGTCGATCTTATTTTTCAGCGTTTTTCTTGCATTTTCCGCTAGTAGAAAATTCGAAATTTTATAATTCAATCGAACCACCAATATCTATATACCGTTTTGATCGTCTCGTCGTGCCGGTCTCCGCAGTATATTCATCCGTGTGTTTCGGAGTTCCGATACATGGCGGAATTCGCGGAACGGTTAACCGTAACGGTTCCGTTTTGTGTCTTTTGGTTCATATGTCCATTCATTTTCCCACAGTGAAAATTCAATGGTCACTAGTTATTAATATTGGCTAAATTTAACATACCTGGCTGTTAACATTATCACTCTATTCAATTCATATTGTTCGTGCTCATTTATTTCTCTCTGTGGCTTCATTTTAAAATATATGTGAATGCACGTTTCCACCTGATCCTCTTCCTATTGCTACCTGCCCATTCATTTTATTACCTTCCCACTTCACACTCTCCCCATATCAAGCTTCTCCTCTCCCCTGCTATAAACCCGCTTGTTCCCTTCACGTGAGAACCGAGCTCCACGGCCTCTACACCTTCTCAACCGAGGGCAGCAAACTCAGGAACCCTCTCGCCCACCTCAATCAGCCACGTGCTTCCCCTTCCCTTCTCTACCAACCACTTCACAGCCACACCTCCACACAATCTCTCCCCGCCGGAACTTTTGCCTTCCCACTTGCCTCTCGACGTCCTTCCACCATCATTTCCAGATCCGCCCTCAACTTCGCCTGCCTTCATTTTCTTCGCCGTTTTCCTTCAAACGTGACGACATGACAGCCCTCATCGCTGTCCCTCCAACCCGAGACCTGCCGCCGAAGCTCCTCAGCCTACTGACCGTTTGTCACCTTCGTCGTAGCCCGCTAGCCTAGCCTCCTCTACCCTCTTGTCCAAGTGAGTATATAAGAAGAAGGTGTGCGTGTCCAAGTAGAAGGTGTGCATGACCGAAACTCTGTTGTGGTATAAGGTGAAAATATATGCAGTTGGATATATTTGGGTTTATATATGGTTTATAATCTGTAGTTAATATATGTTTGCTCTGCAGAATTATATATTATTTTATAAGTTGTTTAGACATGCGAGTATACTCTGGTTTGGCTTTCAAAAGAGATATATATATTTTTTATATATGTAAAACCTTATTAACTTGTAGCATATTTTAAACTGTACGGTTACATCTATTAAAGTATATGAAAAGTTATATTAATTTGGTTTATATAAGCAATGCAAATCTACGTTTGGATATATACTTAGTTGTTTGTAACGTGTGGTTTATGATAAATATTTATATAAAATATAATATGTATATGTTGTGTAGTTGATTACAGAGTCCTATATTTGTGGGCTATTTTTTTTCTTTTTTTTTCCCGGCTTTGATATCTATTTTACTTTACATATTTAAAATATATATACGTTATGATCCAGACATGATGTTTGAATATGGTTAGGGTCTATATGGATATATTATGTGTACATATTATCTAGTTGATATTGAATTTTATATGAAGGGTACGTGTATACAAATCAGTTTGACTTCGATTTTGGTATATATGTTAAATGTTTAAAAATTAATATCGTTCAAGTATTTTTGTTTGTCTACAGTCAAACTTATACAAATTTATAACATGGTTAGTTTATATATTAAATCTGAAGGAGTGTCCTTTCGTACGTGGGTGTGTGTATATATATAACTTTGTCATATATTTTAGATTTTGTAAAAAGTGTCAAAATATTTTAATTGTTTGTTGAAAAAGTGCACGTGTACAGTATACACATTCTATATGGGCATGTAGTGTATATATGTTGTAATATTATTGGTTTTTATGTTGACATGTATATGAGTTTAGTTTTAAATTATATAGATATTATACGTATTGGGATTTAATATTGATTTGATCTGAGAATAAATATATATTTTAAATATATATGTTTAAATTGATATATATGTATTTTATCTCATTTTCATCAATATCGTGCCATCCTGACTTACAATTCTGTATCCAATCTATCGCAGTGATTCATAGCCTGTTGCTGTCCCGGTAGTTAGTATTTGTATCTGTGTTCGTATCCGAGTCATCTCTTGTTCTCTCTAGCCTCGAAAGGTGAGCACTCACTCACGATTAACGTTCTTTTATTTATTAAATTTGATTTCAATTGAAACGACAATTGAAATATGCTGCTGTTTGATATTTACACTGTTATTACCTGTATCAGTTCACCTGTGACATCTGACACCATTATCTGTTATGTATGCAATGATAATCCAGTTTGGTTGTTAAATGATTGATTGTTTGATGTTTATATTGGATGTTAAATTATTAATGATGTAAGTGATAAATAATTTGAAATTGAAATTGACGTAGGATAGTTAGATTTGATATATGTGTTAAATTTGATTAAATGACATTTGTATAATATGACCCCCTTTAACTGTTAAATTTATTGACACGTAGGATTTGTTTAAATTACACTTTGAACCACTGAATGTATGTTGTTAAATTGATGATGTATGAAATTGTAATAGATGACAAGTGAAAACCGTAATGTAATGATCTTTAATCTACATGAAATGATAGTGTAGATTCTAGAAATAATTATATTAATTCGTACAAATAACAATGCGAATTAATATGGTTATTTCGGGATTATTTGAATTGATTATTGGATTGTTATTGTTGTTGTTATTGCTTGTTTATTTACTTTGACACCATCCCAGTTATCACACTGCAAGTTCCCTTTGTTATGCTTTGATTTTGAATTGAATTGGAATCGGGTTGAAATGATAAATACCCAAATTGAACTTTGACCTAGGATAGAGAATTAAATAAAAACCCGATTGGTCAATAATTTGATTTGAAAATAAACGAAGATTTTATTTGAATAAAGAATATGGTTTTGAAATGAAGATGAAATTTGAATTTTTGATGAAAGGAAAATGTTAATATTTAATAATCTGAAACAAAAGATTAACAATGTAATCAATGAAAGAATGTTGTTTAATTTGAGAAATGATTGAATTAAGTTTGAAATGATTTAATAATCAAGTTTGAAATTGAATTAAGTTTGAAATTATTTAATAATTAAGTTTTGAATTATTTAATAATTAAATAAGATTGAATTATTTAATGATTAAATTGAATTGAACTTTTTAATAAGCAAAATTGAATTTTTGAATAAGTGAATTTTACTTCGTAAATAATTGAAATTGAGTTTCTTTATAAATTAAGTTTTGGGAAAATTATTTAAGAAAGTAAATAAGTGAAATGGAATTTCTTTAACAAGAAATGAAAATGTGATATTTTGGAATTAATGTAAGACTTGTAATTGAAAGAATTGATTTGACGAATTTAGTTTAATTCAAAATTGTAAGTTTTGATTTAATAAAGTTGAACTTAAGAATTGATTTAATAAATTGGAAATTTAATAGAAATTGTTTTGAATGATAAAGTAACTTAACGAATATTGAATGAAATCGATAAATGAGTTTAAATTGATTTGAATGTTAAATTAAATTGATTTAAATGTTTTCGAAATGAAACTTATTTACGAACTTGAATCAATATTTGAATTGGTTTAATAGGAAATTGAAAATTGAATTATAAGATTTTGAAATGGTAATTTGGAAGTTTTGAAACGAAAATTTTGGAAATTGATTTCGAAAGACAAATGAAATGTTGATTTACAAATTCGAATTGAAATTGAATTTGATTTGGTTTGGAAATATATAAACGACCAATCGGTGAAATAATTACGGAAGTTATTAAAGAGACCGGGATCGGATATGGACATACTCTCTGTCGATACCGAAAACCACTTTAATAACTAACATTCACGGAGTGTTGATCCAGAACGAAGTGGTTGGAATGATGTACGTGATGACTGAAGAAAGAGAACGATGATGGATAGCCTTGACACTTGTGTCAAATTGGAAATGACTAAAACAGGAGCCGTGCCGGGCCAATGGAGGATTAGCTACCTCAAGTGGACACACTTCTTCGAACTACTCATTACTTGTTGTCGATTGGTGCACCCTTGATTTTGGGAGTGTTGTTTCACGGTGTTGTGGGCGCTGCGGCGTTGCGTTCTCACCAGTCCGGATCAGGCAAACGGTAGTATCACTACCTTGGGTATTGCCTCATGTGCCTTGTCATACTTGTATCCCTTTATTCGCGACCACTACGAATTTGTTTTGTACCTTTAGTATATGGATTGCCCTCTGGTGACTTCCGGTTTTGGGGAAACTACGGTCTTGTATATGCTTTTGGGAATAAAAATGTGTTAAGGGTGGAATGGGCCATGACTTAACGCTATTTTGATACCTTATATTACTGATAGACATTATCTACTTAGCGTATATTACTACCTAGTAGATAGTTTAACGGATCCTTAAAGGATGGTCATTCCAAACATCCTTTGAGTTACTTGTATTTCAATTGCTATTTCACTTGAGTTGGATTTATTAATATAAGAATGTTAATCCCGACTCGAGTGTTTTGTATTTTGCTTTACGCTCGGGTCAGACTGAGTGTACCAGTATTCGAGACTCACCTTTGGAGTTGGAGCTTTGCTTGAAGATCCAGTCATCTATTCCGCTTTCAGTATTCGATGATTCCAGTGATGTATTCTGATTCGTATCTGATGTATCGTGTTACTCTTCCGTTGTATCTGGTTTAACTCTGATGTATCGTATTACTCTTCTGTTGTAAACTATGATGTAATTTATATAGTAGCTTCATGAACTACTATCTCTTTTATTTCCGCTGCACTTATTACTCTGTGTCTGTGATCTGTGATTATTTATTTATTGTATATGTTCAGTTTTGCCAAATTTAAATTAACAACGCGGTATTTTGAGCAATTCAATTCCGACATGTGTGTCTGCCTATGCACCTGGCGGGTGCAGCATGATAGGGGGTCTCGCATTTGGTTTGGTAGCGAGCGGATGACTCTTACTCCTACATGTCCCTGCGGGGTTGGTGCAGTCGAGAGGCTAGCTGTAAAGGCAGAACACAGGTACTGCTGTATGCTACGGTGGGCGTTACCCCACTGACGCGGTCCGTTACAGTTGGTATCAGAGCTTTGGTAGCTCTAGGCAAAACTTAACATATAGGGTAAATGTATTTACAGAATCACTCTCATTCGAGTTTCAATCTCTTCCTTTCGACTCGATTTCTTTGAATTTGGAACGTTCCCCTCGGTTCCGAAATTCATTCGTGTCCTTCACTATTCGTCTTCTTTCAATCATGGAGCACCCATAACTCCATTCTGAATGTTATCTATAATAGATCGGCGGTCTCGCCAATCTTAGAATGATTCGTAAAGGAGTAAACTCCTTTATAATAGGCATCGATTTACCGGAGATTCCTGTATCCTCGGTTTGCGATGCTATCTATCTCCTATGCCTGAAATCTATCTCTTGAGATCGAATGTCGATTTACCTCGGAATTCTACACCGATCTTATTCTTGAAGTCACGGTTGACCAGGTTAAGGTTGCCCGCGATTTATATAAATTTATCAATCTTCCTACTTTGTTAATAATCATCATATCTTTGTTTCGAACTTATCTTCAAATCAGATTTCTTTTTGATTTGAGTCCATCAAAATTTGAAACCCTATCCTTATTTTGGAAATTCATTCCTGTATCATCAAACAGAGAAATGTAATTGTAAACTAATATATAAATGTTTTAATATGTTGTGTTGTTTGAGTTGTTGATGTGATTTGGGTTTCCGATCGATTCGTCTGATCAGCGCTATCGATAGGATTTCTAAAACACTTGAGCAGAGCAAACTGACACAATATCGTTTTCAAATTTGGTAAACAAAATAGTTTTGTATGATTATATTATATATAAATATAAGTTTTCTGAAATTAAATTATTAATGAATTTGTTGCAGAAATAATAATATTTGATTTTCATTATTGTTTTGAAAACCATTGATTATTGCATAATATAAATAAATGAATTTATGAAACTTGGTTATAAATTGATTTGGGATTTGAAAGGAATTTAAATAAAGAATTTGAGAATTTAAATTTCTGGTGATTTCAAACTTTGATTTGAAGTTTTAAAGTGTATAGTATTTAAAATATTTTCGAATATAAATCGTTTTCAAAGAATTTTAAAATGTTGAAATCGGTACTCTTCTCTTTGTCGCTGGAAAATAATTTCGGTGATGGCGGCCGCATCATCGACATTCATTTTCGAGTTTCGAAGTGGAGAAACCATTCTGTAGCTTTGCTACGGTTTTGTTTGGAAAACATTTTAATTTGAATTTCTTAAGTATGACTTGATTTATATATATATATATATGGGAATATTATTTTAAATTAAATTTGATTTAATATATATAGTATATACATAATTATCTCTAAAGGGTTTGAAATTCAACGGAAATTTAATTCTTAAAATTTTGTTAAAGGATGTTTTCAATTATAAATAAAGCTAAATTTTGAATAAGTATATAAACTTGAGATAATTGAATTTGATAATTTTATTTGTATAGTACTAAATTGCATATCAATATAACTTACCTAAATTATTCATAAGTTAAATGTAATTGGATAATATACAATATAAAATGTTTATGAATAAAATTTGAGTGTTATAATAAATGTTATATACTTAAATTTTATTATAAAGATGTTAATAGAGATAAATATGATAATAGGTTAATTGAATATTAGATAAGGCAAATAAATTTGTTTGAAGGTAAATTAATAAATTGAAATTAGATCAACTTTTGGAAATACCTAAAATTTAAACCAATTATTGAATATAAATTAATTTAAATTTAAATTTATATGGTTTAAATTAATTTATATGGTTTAAATATATGTAATAAGATATATTAAGTGGAATAAACTTAAAAATAATTTGGAATAAAAAAGAATTAGTTTTGTTGAATAAATATGATTTTATTAAATGACTATACTAATTTATGATTTTAGAAATTTGTTAATTTAAGATAATTGGATAATAAGATAATGAATTTAGAAATAGTTGAGATTGATTTTGGTGAAATCAAATGGATTAAATCAATTATTGAATATCAATTAATTTAAATTTGAATTTATATGGTTTAAATTAATTGTTATTTTGTATTTCAAATCTGTTTTCTTTCTGGTTGTTTCTATTCTCCTACCTCGTTCCTTTCCGGGGACGAAAAGTTTTGAGTGGGGGAGAGTGTAACGACCCGTAAATTTCAACTGTTTTAATAACGTAATTAGTTAAAATTTTGTGAAATTTTAAACGATAAAATTTTGAAATATAAATTTGATATTTGGAATGCGTCTAGTTAAACATAGCAACCGGTAAATTTTCGTCCGAAAATATGAACGTTTATTTCGCGCGTAAATTTACTTCAATTTAATCAGTTAAAAAGCGATGAAAATAAAATATTTCTGAAACCTAAATATTTTACATAGAAAAATTCTAAACCATCTTCTAAGCAAGATGTCAGTTTGTCATTTTTCCAAATTCGGACATCTTTGGCTCCGTCGATCTTATTTTTCAGCGTTTTTCTTGCATTTTCCGCTAGTAGAAAATTCAAAATTTTATAATTCAATCGAACCACCAATATCTATATACCGTTTTGATCATCTCGTCGTGCCGGTCTCCGCAGTATATTCATCCGTGTGTTTCGGAGTTCCGGTACATGGCGGAATTCATGGAACGGTTAACCGTAACGGTTCCGTTTTGTGTCTTTTGGTTCATATGTCCATTCATTTTCCCACAGTGAAAATTCAATGGTCACTAGTTATTAATATTGGCTAAATTTAACATACCTGGCTATTAACATTATCACTCTATTCAATTCATATTGTTCGTGCTCATTTATTTCTCTATGTGGCTTCATTTTAAAATATATGTGAATGCACGTTTCCACCTGATCCTCTTCCTATTGCTACCTGCCCATTCATTTTATTGCCTTCCCACTTCACACTCTCCCCATATCAAGCTTCTCCTCTCCCCTGCTATAAACCCGCTTGTTCCCTTCACGTGAGAACCGACCTCCACGGCCTCTACACCTTCCCAACCGAGGGCAGCAAACTCAGGAACCCTCTCGCCCACCTCAATCAGCCACGTGCTTCCCCTTCCCTTCTCTACCAACCACTTCACAGCCACGCCTCCACACAATCTCTCCCCGCCGGAACTTTCGCCTTCCCACTTGCCTCTCGACGTCCTTCCACCATCATTTCCAGATCCGCCCTCAACTTTGCCTGCCTTCGTTTTCTTCGCCGTTTCCCTTCAAACGTGATGACATGACAGCCCTCATCGCTGTCCCTCCAACCCGAGACCTGCCACCAAAGCTCCTCAGCCTACTGACCGTTTGTCCCCTTCGTCGTAGCCCGCTAGCCTAGCCTCCTCTACCCTCTTGTCCAAGTGAGTATATAAGAAGAAGGTGTGCGTGTCCATGTAGAAGGTGTGCATGACCGAAACTCTGTTGTGGTATAAGGTGAAAATATATGCAGTTAGATATATTTGGGTTTATATATGGTTTATAATCTGTAGTTAATATATGTTTTCTCTGCAGAATTATATATTATTTTATAAGTTGTTTAGACATGCGAGTATACTCTGGTTTGGCTTTCAAAAGAGATATATTTTTTTTTATATATGTAAAACCTTATTAACCTGTAGCATATTTTAAACTGTACGGTTACATCTATTAAAGTATATGCAAAGTTATATTAATTTGGTTTATATAAGCAATGCAAATCTACGTTTGGATATATACTTAGTTGTTTGTAACGTGTGGTTTATGATAAATATTTATATAAAATATAATATGTATATGTTGTGTAGTTGATTACAGAGTCCTATATTTGTGGGCTATTTTTTTTTCTTTTTTTTTCCCGGCTTTGATATCTATTTTACTTTACATATTTAAAATATATATACGTTATGATCCAGACATGATGTTTGAATATGGTTAGGGTCTATATGGATATATTATGTGTACATATTATCTAGTTGATATTGAATTTTATATGAAGGGTACGTGTATACAAATCAGTTTGACTTCGATTTTGGTATATATGTTAAATGTTTAAAAATTAATATCGTTCAAGTATTTTTGTTTGTCTACAGTCAAACTTATACAAATTTATAACATGGTTAGTTTATATATTAAATCTGAAGGAGTGTCCTTTCGTACGTGGGTGTGTGTATATATATAACTTTGTCATATATTTTAGATTTTGTAATAAGTGTCAAAATATTTTAATTGTTTGTTGAAAAAGTGCACGTGTACAGTATACACATTCTATATGGGCATGTAGTGTATATATGTTGTAATATTATTGGTTTTTATGTTGACATGTATATGAGTTTAGTTTTAAATTATATAGATATTATACGTATTGGGATTTAATATTGATTTGATCTGAGAATAAATATATATTTTAAATATATATGTTTAAATTGATATATATGTATTTTATCTCATTTTCATCAATATCGTGCCATCCTGACTTACAATTCTGTATCCAATCTATCGCAGTGATTCATAGCCTGTTGCTGTCCCGGTAGTTAGTATTTGTATCTGTGTTCGTATCCGAGTCATCTCTTGTTCTCTCTAGCCTCGAAAGGTGAGCACTCACTCACGATTAACGTTCTTTTATTTATTAAATTTGATTTCAATTGAAACGACAATTGAAATATGCTGCTGTTTGATATTTACACTGTTATTACCTGTATCAGTTCACCTGTGACATCTGACACCATTATCTGTTATGTATGCAATGATAATCCAGTTTGGTTGTTAAATGATTGATTGTTTGATGTTTATATTGGATGTTAAATTATTAATGATGTAAGTGATAAATAATTTGAAATTGAAATTGACGTAGGATAGTTAGATTTGATATATGTGTTAAATTTGATTAAATGACATTTGTATAATATGACCCCCTTTAACTGTTAAATTTATTGACACGTAGGATTTGTTTAAATTACACTTTGAACCACTGAATGTATGTTGTTAAATTGATGATGTATGAAATTGTAATAGATGACAAGTGAAAACCGTAATGTAATGATCTTTAATCTACATGAAATGATAGTGTAGATTCTAGAAATAATTATATTAATTCGTACAAATAACAATGCGAATTAATATGGTTATTTCGGGATTATTTGAATTGATTATTGGATTGTTATTGTTGTTGTTATTGCTTGTTTATTTACTTTGACACCATCCCAGTTATCACACTGCAAGTTCCCTTTGTTATGCTTTGATTTTGAATTGAATTGGAATCGGGTTGAAATGATAAATACCCAAATTGAACTTTGACCTAGGATAGAGAATTAAATAAAAACCCGATTGGTCAATAATTTGATTTGAAAATAAACGAAGATTTTATTTGAATAAAGAATATGGTTTTGAAATGAAGATGAAATTTGAATTTTTGATGAAAGGAAAATGTTAATATTTAATAATCTGAAACAAAAGATTAACAATGTAATCAATGAAAGAATGTTGTTTAATTTGAGAAATGATTGAATTAAGTTTGAAATGATTTAATAATCAAGTTTGAAATTGAATTAAGTTTGAAATTATTTAATAATTAAGTTTTGAATTATTTAATAATTAAATAAGATTGAATTATTTAATGATTAAATTGAATTGAACTTTTTAATAAGCAAAATTGAATTTTTGAATAAGTGAATTTTACTTCGTAAATAATTGAAATTGAGTTTCTTTATAAATTAAGTTTTGGGAAAATTATTTAAGAAAGTAAATAAGTGAAATGGAATTTCTTTAACAAGAAATGAAAATGTGATATTTTGGAATTAATGTAAGACTTGTAATTGAAAGAATTGATTTGACGAATTTAGTTTAATTCAAAATTGTAAGTTTTGATTTAATAAAGTTGAACTTAAGAATTGATTTAATAAATTGGAAATTTAATAGAAATTGTTTTGAATGATAAAGTAACTTAACGAATATTGAATGAAATCGATAAATGAGTTTAAATTGATTTGAATGTTAAATTAAATTGATTTAAATGTTTTCGAAATGAAACTTATTTACGAACTTGAATCAATATTTGAATTGGTTTAATAAGAAATTGAAAATTGAATTATAAGATTTTGAAATGGTAATTTGGAAGTTTTGAAACGAAAATTTTGGAAATTGATTTCGAAAGACAAATGAAATGTTGATTTACAAATTCGAATTGAAATTGAATTTGATTTGGTTTGGAAATATATAAACGACCAATCGGTGAAATAATTACGGAAGTTATTAAAGAGACCGGGATCGGATATGGACATACTCTCTGTCGATACCGAAAACCACTTTAATAACTAACATTCACGGAGTGTTGATCCAGAACGAAGTGGTTGGAATGATGTACGTGATGACTGAAGAAAGAGAACGATGATGGATACCTTGACACTTGTGTCAAATTGGAAATGACTAAAACAGGAGCCGTGCCGGGCCAATGAAGGATTAGCTACCTCAAGTGGACACACTTCTTCGAACTACTCATTACTTGTTGTCGATTGGTGCACCCTTGATTTTGGGAGTGTTGTTTCACGGTGTTGTGGGCGCTGCGGCGTTGCGTTCTCACCAGTCCGGATCAGGCAAACGGTAGTATCACTACCTTGGGTATTGCCTCATGTGCCTTGTCATACTTGTATCCCTCTATTCGCGACCACTACAAATTTGTTTTGTACCTTTAGTATATGGATTGCCCTCTGGTGACTTCCGGTTTTGGGGAAACTACGGTCTTGTATATGCTTTTGGGAATAAAAATGTGTTAAGGGTGGAATGGGCCATGACTTAACGCTATTTTGATACCTTATATTACTGATAGACATTATCTACTTAGCGTATATTACTACCTAGTAGATAGTTTAACAGATCCTTAAAGGATGGTCATTCCAAACATCCTTTGAGTTACTTGTATTTCAATTGCTATTTCACTTGAGTCGGATTTATTAATATAAGAATGTTAATCCTGACTCGAGTGTTTTGTATTTTTCTTTACGCTCGGGTCAGACTGAGTGTACCAGTATTCGAGACTCACCTTTGGAGTTGGAGCTTTGCTTGAAGATCCAGTCATCTATTCCGCTTTCAGTATTCGATGGTTCCAGTGATGTATTTTGATTTGTATCTGATGTATCGTGTTACTCTTCCGTTGTATCTGGTTTAACTCTGATGTATCGTATTACTCTTCTGTTGTAAACTCTGATGTAATTTATATATTTATATAGTAGCTTCATGAACTACTATCTCTTTTATTTCCGCTGCACTTATTACTCTGTGTCTGTGATCTGTGATTATTTATTTATTGTATATGTTCAGTTTTGCCAAATTTAAATTAACAACACGGTATTTTGAGCAATTCAATTCCGACATGAGTGTCTACCTATACACTTATAATGGATGCGCATGGTCCAAAATATCGGGTCGTTACATCAAGTGATATAAGTAACTCAAGAGCACAAGACTATCAGGCTTACAATATAGAACAAAATCATGCCCTCCACCATTCTTTATCTTAGTTACCCTACTAAAACAATCTAACACTGCCCCCATAATATGACATCTAGTCCATCCCCAATATCATTCTATACCATATAAAACCAAGTACATATGCATCATAAAGGAATTCCATACCATATATAATTAATTTCAAGTTTTGGTAAATCATGGATAAATATGTCGACCCCCAATAATATTTGACACTACTATAGGATCATGCACAATATAAGTCTCTAATTGCAATTCATCTATTAGTCTACTAGATATGATGGTATGAGATGCCTCGGTGAAACCCTTTAATATATGAAAGAATGAAAAAGTGCTTTCGTTATTGTGGAATGAGAAGCCTTTGTTTCTTAATGCATGTATTTATCTTCCTTTCGTGGAGTTTTTCCATTATTCATATGGTTTCCAAGCTATGGAATCATAAAATTAATTTAAGCACAATAACCATGCCAAGTGACATTTTTACTCAATGTTTCGCTACATCTAGTCTTTCAAGTAAAATGACCTTCCATGACGACCTTCTTTCCTTTGTCCACTGCTAGTTATGGTTTGCCAGCAGTAGGAACCACCTTAAGCATATAAGCTTGTACAACCGGTCTACCTTTTCTAAAATGGTGCATTGGGCTTCATAAGCCAAAGCTTGTTATAGTTGAAACACTTAATCTTCCCCATTTGACTCTATTGTTCTTAACAACATGTCCCTTTTATGACATTTAATGCACAACAGGTTTTGTTACTAACATTTCCCTTGTCCTCATTTAACTCTTAACCATTTCTTCTTCTCCGGTCGACCTTCACCGCTACCATCCTTCTTTAGCTCTCCTCTAGCTACTTCTTTAGAAAATATATTCAGTTGTTCCAACTCCACTAAAATCTCATATGTAGCTCCTGTAGGAATTTGAGTAATAGCCAAATCATAAAGTGGTTGCCTTAGCCCTTTAGCAAACTTCGTAGCCTTTTATGCTAGAGTATTCACGTAGTATAACCCAAACTTAGCCAGTCATTAATCTGATTCACATACTCCATTAGAGACATTTCTCCCTCCTGCTTATGTATAAAATTCTCTAACTAAACTCCTTTCTAGACGAGAAATTTGCTTTAAAACACTTCGAGAAATCACCCCAAGCTATATCTGCAGGTTGCAGAATTATGGATTTAAGGCTAATTAAACATTAAAGGTGGATGAATATTGTTTTCTAACTTTTGTAAATCTTTTTAAATTTCTTTTAAGTTTAATATTAAATCACATATTTTCAATACAAAATTATACCAACAATCAATCACGGATGCAATCATAGATAAAATAAAAGCAATATAGTAAAGTAGAGAGTTAAAAGAGAAGACACCAAAGATTTTATACTGGTTCGGATTTCTCTTACATCCAGTTCTATATAATTTCTTGTACAAATTTTTTTCATATACCAATCTTTAAACGGGTAGAATGCAAACCCAATTACAATCTCGATTCTGAGGCTACGAGATAGACCTCCTGATTTCCCAAGCTCAGGGTGCACCCACTGATTTGGACGCGCTACAAGCAAATCCACTTAGATTTTCAGGCTACCAAGCACACCAAATTGATTTGAACGGACTATAATCACACCCAAGCAAATACAAATAGAGTTTAATGGTTTTTCCAAAGACAATTTCTTGAACTTTGAATACTATGGATCCTATAGCCACTTGGACAACACATTAACCTTTGGTTTGAGAGAGAGATGATTCCAAAATAGTAAGAAAGTAATATTGAAATAAAGAAGTTTGAATTGGTTCTATTTGATTTTGAAGAGAAAAGAGTATAATTTCAATGGAGTTTTCAAGAGAGTAAAAGGAGGGAAGAAAATAAGATAATAACTAACTAAAAATTAATTTGAAATCTTATATATATAGTGTATAAACATATGTGTCCATTCGCGAAGAGTTATTAGAAATAGAAACTTCAATTCAAAATTTTTAAAAACTGTTTTGCGGCATGTATGTCGACATACCATTTGGGTATATGTCGACATATGATTGTGAAATTTGAAAAACTCTTTTCTTTTTAAAACATTTTAAAAATACTATACTTTGTAAAATAATTTAATACTTTTTAAAATAATTTATACAGGTTATAAACATTTTAAACTTTGAAAATCTTTTATAAAATCTTTGTAAATATATTTGAGAATATATTTTGTTTGAAAATATAAAAGACAAGAAAATAGGAGATAGAGATCAAAGATTGCTACCAGGAACTTTAACAAAATTCTATGACTCTATACTATACTATAATCTTGAGATCTTCATATCTTGGTCTTTATACTCATGAGTCTTCATATCCATTTCTTGAGTCTTTATATTGTAGTCTTCGATTCAACACCTATATAATATCCTACAGTATATACTATACAACTTGACAAAACAGTAGTATCCATATTTTATATGAATGTATATTGTTGTTATCAAGGTTATTATCATCAAAATCAATAACTGAGGTATTAACAATCTCCCCTTTTTTGATGATGATAACCATTTAATATTCCTATATATAAAATATAATATAACTCCTCTTGAGTTAGATAACTCTCTCTGTATATGCAAATGTATATTATATATTTTTCTCCCCTTTTGTCATCAACAAAAATAGGTGAAAATAAGAAGACTCTTTCTAAATCAAATACTTAGAAACAATAGAGTCAAAATCAATAACTAAGTACTTAAATGATTAAATATACTAAACATGATATGTTTAAGCATGCTATATATGATGATTATGATATTATATTATATGATATAGTTAGAAGCTGTACTATTTTTATACCAAACATGATGTATACATAACCTACTTCTATTAGTTTAAAATCAATCCTATACATATCATTTAATCAATCAAACAATCAAAACGCACACAAATTCAAATTTCAATTCTAAACAATCCATGCCAAGACAAACAAATCCAATCCAAATGTACACACCAAACCAAATTAAATCCCAGGAGTGTATATATACACACATACATACAAACATACATATATATATATATATATGTATATATATGTAATATATATGTATATATATCAAATCAAAATCTAATAACTAGATGTTTCATGGAACTTCAACCCAATCATCAAACCCGAAGATTAGAACTGCTTTGATGGCATCCCAATCTTCATTATCCTTGTTAATGGTGCACTCTAGGTTGTTGGATGGTTCATCTTTGATTAATGAAGAAATCATCCATCGAAGGGCATTGAAATGCTTTTCATGTTCCTTGATCATCTATATTTGACTCAACTCTAAATGCAATTGATTTCTTACGATAAAAGAGATAATATCTTTGAAAGATAGAAGAGTTTGTTCAAGGTTTTCACATAATTTCTGATGTGGAGAAGATATTTTTGTAAAAAGATGTTTGAAAATGAAAAGAGAGTATATAATAAAATTATGGGCAAGTTTTCTAAAAAAATTGGCTTATATAGGAGTAAAAAGTCATTTGGAATGATTAAATAAGTGGTAGCCATTTTAATTTTTAATTTTTTTTGCCAACTGGCTATTATATGTCGACATATCTTAGTATGTATGTCAACATACATAACTGAAATTTCAAAACTAGTGTATTTGTTATATTTTTTGTTTTTATCTTATACTATTATATATGTATAACTTCCAGAGACTAATAAACATGAAAATGACATTAGCTTAAACTAAAAACACACAATACTAAGGAATACAAAGCTAGAAATCATAAGGAAATAACTAGATAAGCTTAAAAAGATGTAGATGATGATGAATTTCCACGAGCTTGCGAATGATCTTTCCGAATTATTTTTCCACTTTGTTGGAAAGAGAAGTGAACTTTTTAATAAATGAACATTAAGCTTCTTTTGGTTTTTTAAAAAGCTTTTCTTGGTTCCTTGGGATCTTTTTGTTGGAGGGGTGAGATGGCTAGTCAAAAATTTCCAAAGAAGTGTCTACTTCTTGCTCCTCCTCCCCCTCTTCTTCCACATCCATCTCATCGCCTTCTTCTTCTTGTTGTTGAATTTCTTGTTCCTACTCATATGCCAACCTTTATTCCTTTTTGAGAAGTGTCTCATATGGTCGAAAAATGGTGGAGTATGCATGAGAGAGATGTTGGCCTTGTCAAAAAATTTTCGAGGAAGAGTTTGTTCTCCTTTTAAATCAACACAAAATATATGAAATTATAATAAGATACACACCATGGTAGAGTGTGTTCTCGTGTCCAAAAATGTTCTTTTGAATAAACTCATCTAAAATGACTTGTGCCTATTTGATGTTGTACTTTCCATAAATAGCGAAAAGAGCTTTAAAAACTTTTGATTAGGGTTATTATAATAACCCATCCTCGGAGTGATGCTTTGTTGTAAAATGAGTATCACGACCCACTTTTTCGTACAGTTCGGACTGACAATTTACCACACATGTCCAGTCCAAATTTAACAGAAAGGCAGATAGTAAGAGAAAGAAAGTAGAAAAAAGATAGAAAGAAAATAAAAAGGAAATCGAACAACACAGAATCTCACAGCGGAAATGAATAATCTATAATATAAAACAAATCTTTACATAAAACAAAACTGTAGCTTAAACATATAAAGACATAAATCAGAGTATACTAACCTATTCAGCACGGACAGTTATAACACCCTATCCTCACAATTGCAGATAAAAACAATAAAATGCAACGGAAAATATAATCATCTATGTGAATACGTCTCTAGGCCTCCAGCTCCTCTCCTGAAGCTCCAATCCCTCCAGCTAAACTTGGAAATATGCTCGGTCTGACCCGAGCAATTTGGAAAAATAGCACGCCCAGGTCAGTTTCGTAAAACCAGCGTGAGAATTTAAATCACAAGGAATTTTATTCGTTATAGCTTTCAAAATCCTTTTACAGTGTGCTTTGTTTTACAGAGAGTTTTTTTTTGTGTACAGAGTATTATTTTTGTTTACAGGCTTTTACCAGACTAAAGCTTAAACACAAATAGCTTACATATATATATATATATATATTTATGCAAGAATGTAAGGATGTATACGTACAAGATTATGACCCAAAAGATTTTTGCTGTACAAGAATTTTATGATGGATTGAAATGAAGGGTGGTTGATAGGATATATTGATTGAGTTTGAAAAGAGGTTAAGGTAATGTTCTGGTCTTTACTATATTTGACCAGGCAAATGTTTTATGTATATATATATTTATTTTTACCATTTTTACTTGTTTAACTTTTTACTTTATTATTTACTTAGCTAAATTTTCTTTTGATTTTAAAATATGCTTCCAATACATATTGGAACAATTTGCAAAGTGGTTTTGAATTAAACAACTTAGGTCTTCATATTCATACCTATTTCTATATTTAAAAATATATAATTCAAAGCAAATGAAAATTTTTGCTATTTCATTTTAAAAGTATGAAATGACATTTTTGTCAAAACATCATTTGTAAAAGATTTCCTTTTTAAAAACGATTTTTATAAATTTTCTCATTTCTATCATCGTATATTTTCATATATATCTCTTCTTTCATTTTTCTATATGTGTGTGTGTGTGTGTGTGTATATATATATATATATTATCTTTAATAACTATATTTATTTAGTTCATATATATATATTTCACTTACCATTACATATATTGTTTTTAACATACTATTTTTATTTAGTTTATACATATTTTACATTCTTCTTAACTAATGTGTATATATATGTATATAAGAAAAATCCAATTTTTAAACTCTTTCTATTTATGCAACATTATTTTCATATGCTATGTTTATTTCTATTTGTTTAAAATATATTCTTTTCTTTTTATGATGAATTTGTTTCTAATTTACATATAAGTTTCTTTGTTATACATACATATATAAGAAATTCAAATTAAATCAATTTTCTATTTTATAAATAAATTCTGGAAAATTCAAATATTATCTTGGTTTAAAACTATATATTATTACCAACTATCATTTAACGGGGATTTATTTTGATTAAAAATACCGTATTATTGAATACTAAAAATAAATATTCAAAACTCAAGACGACAAAAATTCCGGGTCGTTACATTCCTCCCCCCTTAAAAGAATTTCGTCCCTGAAATTTCCATAACCAAGCTAGTAAATATAACTAATCAAATTTTTTATTAACGAATTAATAATCAACCATATCACACAAGTTTAATCATATATATTTATATCCCAAAATATCAGTAATACAGAGTATCAACTAAGATACTTTTATAACTACAGTCACCGTATACATATACACATATCCAGGAGATATCTATAACCACTAGCCAATTATACATATATACCCATACCAAAACATCTACTAAGATACTTCATTAATTTACAATCCAAACACACATCCATGACGTCTATGGACTACTAATCTATACTAATACGGTGTACATCCTAAGAGAATTACCCAACCAAAGCTAACACTCATAGTGGACTCTCTCCAACGGAGTCCTCTACTTCTGGTCCTTCCATTTCCCTTGATTCGACATCACTATCCGGAATCCATACCATCTCCGGGCTTGGTTACCTAGGCACCCGCATTTCTGTCCTAGGCCATAAGTCATCCATCAGAAGGTCATCCCGATCTGCAAACGGCTCACTAACAATCTCGCCCATTCCCCAGATGATAGCATCATCGTTCTCTTATTCGGGCTCCTCTTCTATCTCATATTCCTCTTCTACTTCTATCTCGGACTCCTCTTCATATAGCGATGGCTGCTCAATAGGTTCCATAATCCCTCTAGCCACTTCTTTGCTGAAATACTGCCTAATATTCATCCGCTCTCCTCGGACGACACTACGAGTCCTCTATAATCAATAAACAAACCCTAAGAATGAGACCCTAAGGTTTTCAGGAATTCACATATGCTAAAGAGTACATATAGGTACATACTCTACATAAATCCTCTTTTAAATTAATACTTTTAAATTTTTTACGTTAAGCAATACCATAATCATTTCCCTTCAAAAATTTGTTTAAAATAATTTTCTGAAATCACTAGAGTTTTTAAATTCTCAAATACCCCTTTTATAAGTCAATTATTTTAAAACTAGATTTTATATAAGAGAAATCTCCCTTAATATTCATCTTAAATATTTAAATCTCTTTTAGTAAACAAAATTTACTAAAAATCCAATTTTCCAAAGCTTCGATCTACAAGACCCAGGTTTTCTATAGGATTCTCAAAACTAGATAGTCGGGCAATAGAGGATACTCAAAACTAGATGATAATGATAAAATATTATCATCACTTATCAAACAACACCTCAAAATACTATATATTTTGAAAATCATTTCCTTTTATATATAAAATATATCTTGGGTAAAATTATTTCATTTACCCTCTTAAAACAATATTGTGTCCGTTGGACTTGTTCAAGTGTTTAGAGATCCCTATCAATAACGTTAGCTACTTATATTGACCAAAATCCATATGCCACTTAACAGATCAATTAACACAATATAAAACATTTTATATCACTAACAAATATGCACTCTCGTATATACATATACACTCAAACTCATTCTAGGGTACTACTGACCCTATCTCTAATGAGTAACCTGTGATATCCCGGAAATTTGAACGATATCAATTTAATAATCTGTTAAATAATTAAATTGATATTGATGAACTTTGATAATAAAATTTGCATTTTAATTTAATAATCTGATTAAATAAACATTTAATTAGTGAATTTATCTTTTAAAAGCTAAATAAAATATTTTCTATTTATTAGGCATATATATATATTTGTATATATTGTAATTAGAAATATTTGGTTTGAATTTTTAATAAATAAATAATGTTTTAAATGCTAATATCTTTGGTAAATAGGGAAAGTATGATTTATTTAAAGTTAAACTTTTTCAAAAATATTTTTATAAGTAACTATATGGTTTCAAATACTTAAGGTAAATATTATTAGTTTAAAAATATCTTTAATTCATATTTTAAATAAGATTAGCAAAATGATTTGTTTAACATTATTATTTTTATATGATTTGTAAATTAGCTATGAAGGTTTAAAATTAAAATATGAAACATTAATTCATTTAAATAATAAGTAATTTATAATCTCTTTTATAAATTATATAAAATTGTCAAGTGTGTTATTTTCAAATAATAAATATATGAATGGTTTATATATATATATATATAATTGGTTTTATTCTTTAAAGTTATATATATATATAACTAAGTATTAAAAACTAATTAATTAAGTTAAAAACTTTTATTAACCCTTAATTATAAACACAAATTACTTACAAGACAAGTGTAAACATCTTAGAGTTTAATTTAACATGTGTTAAGTAATAAACCTTTTTATGTGACAAATGTTAAGTGTTTTAACAAGTGGCATTTTTAATTTTGATTTTTCTTTTATTTTTATTAAATCAAATTTCAGCCCATGTAAACATGTTTTCTTCCTTCCATTTCTTTTTCCATTCTTTTTCAAAAAGCTAAGGAGAAAACTCAAACCTAAACAATCTTTCTAAACAAATCTGAAGCCTTCCTCAAACTAAAAGAAAAAAATCAAACAATTCCCAAATTCCTGAAAAACATTTTCAAGTTTAACCCTGTAATCTTTTCAAGCCCGAACCTCTTTTCTCAAGCATGAACAGATTTTCAAATTTGCAACCTGGAAAAAGCATTTTTCAAGTTTGTAAACAAATCAGTAACCAAACTCCTCAAAAACCAAAATCAAGCCTGCAAGCATTTTCTTCAACCTGAGATGAATGAAGCAAATCTAGAAATCAATGAAGTTGTCTGTAAATTTCAAAAGCAAGCATGCAAGTTTTTAAATCAAAGAAACATATATTCCAGCAAATCAATCTTTAAAGGTTCCAAGCTTTTTCAAAATCAAAATGGAAGGCTCTGCTCTTCATTTCAAAAATCAAGTGAGTAAACTATATTTTTAAAAACAAGTTTAAAACCCTGAACTTCACTTTGATATATGAATGAAAATCATGTTGCTTGCCTGAAAATCTGGATTGAAATGGATGCATGTGTATGTGTTAGTATTGAATGCCTATATATATGCTCTGTTGTTTTTAAATATTTGAAAGTTTATAAATAACAGTGAGTAACTTCAGTAATTTAGAAGTTTAAGTATGATCTGTTGCATTTTTTTTTCTTGAAATAAGTATGTTTTGTGAATGTTTATTGATGAAATTTCTGGGCATTTTGGATATGCATGAATGTGAATGTCTGTAACATTCTTTGTTACCAGTTTTTAAGAAAAAAGAAAATCCTCTTGCTCTTGTTCAATATTTTTGTTAAGTCTTAAGTCTTGAAATAAACATGTTAATTATATCATAGTTTTAGTTTATACTTATTAAGTAAAAATAAATTTGGAGTTGTCTCTGTAATTAAAATATCAAAGTATGATAAATAAAGGTAAAAACTCAAACATAATAAATTATAAATTCAGTATTATAAACTGAAAACATAAACAAAAAGATGATTTTTAAAAATAAAATCATAGTGTTTATTTAGAAATTGAGACTGTAGTACTTATTTGAACTGGAAATGGGTTTTAGTCAATCTATGGTGATCGAGTTGATCAGAAGGTTTGGGGTTCTTGGTGGAGGTAGTGTAGTGATCAGAGGGTGTGGCAAAAATGCCAGGAAGATGAACAGGGCTCGGTGGAGGCGATGGGAGGTTGATGAAGTCTGTAAACCTAGTTTTGCTTGGTTTTGATTTTTGGATCAGTAGTGAATCTCAAGTTGATCGAGTTTAACACAACTTTGGGAAATTGAAGCTGGAGTATAGGGGAAGCCATGATCGATGGTGATGGTTCTCTTGTGACTGGAGAGGCGAGGGCGAGCCGTTGACAGGTTTGGGGGTATGGTTGCAATACTGTTGCCAGGTTTTGGGTTTGGGAACTCGAATTTGATTTCGAGTAGAAGTTGAGTTTTGGATGATCGTGATTGGATCTGTGGGCAAGCGTCGGCATGTTCGTTAACTTGGTGGTGACTGGAGGCGGCCAGAGCCATTGTGCATATGCACGGTGAAGAAATGGTGTTAGGAATGTTTGGGTTTTGCAAATATTTTGTACTCGAGTCATATTCGAGTAACTCGAGTTTTTAGTCGAAGATGTACAGGGTTTTTCTCGGAGTAAACTGAAAGAGGCTTGGGTATTGAATTGGTTACAGGTTTCTGGGGAGAACCTGGTTGTTTTCAAATAAAATCTTAGTTTTAAAAATCTGAAACAAGTTTTAAAACAAAATTTAAACTTAATTTAAAGTATGAATTTCAAACTAAGTTTGAAAACCCCAGTTTAAAATTTAATTTAATTTTTATAAATTAAAATCTTTAAACAATTTTTAAAGGGTTTAAATAGTTTAATTTAAAAGTAAAGCTTAAAAATAAAAGTAAAGATTTAACTTAAGTATAAATCTAGATTCAAATTCAGATTTGAATCATAGTTTAGAAATAAAGGAAGTTTTTGAAATTAATAAGAGATGTTTTATTTTAAAGTAAATCAAAGATTTAATGATTTTGATTCTCTAAATTAATAAGGTAATTTAAGTAAGATAATTAATTTATTTATTTAATTAATTAAGGTTTGAATAATTTAATTAAGGTCAAGTTAAGTAATTAAGATGAATTATATTTGGAATTAATATTAATTAATTTAAGTTAATTGCTTAAGAGAAGTAATTAAAGAATTGATAATAGTTAATGAAAATCATTAACTTGAGATTATTAAATAATTAATTAATGTGATTAATTTTAATAATTAATTAGATTAATTAAGGATAATCAATTATGGAAACAGTTAAGTATATTTATGGAAGTAATTTGGATTTAATTACTTTTTGAAATTAATCAAGGGATTAATTAAAGATAATTAATTAAGGAGTAATTGATTTATTAAATGAAGTAATTAAAGATGGATAATTACTGAATATGGTTAATCAAGAGTGATTAATGAATATGGTTTAATTAATGATTAATTACTTAATGTAATTAATTTAAATATAATTAATAATTAAAGTAGTAATTAAGGATCATTAATTAATATAATTAATGATGTAATTAAGTTTGATTAATTAAGATTAATTAATCAATAATAAGTGATTATAGAGAAATTAATTAATTTAATTAATTAAAGATTAATGTAATTAATTATAGTTAATTAATTAATGAAGTAATTAAAGGTTAATTACTGTATTTGATTAAAGATAATTAATGTGTGAAATTAATTAAGGCTAATTACTTGAATGTAATTAAAAGATAATTAATCAAGGATGATTAATTAAAATAAATAACTAGAGGATAATTAATTAATTAAATTGTGATTAATTAATGGTTAAATAAGCAGGATTTATAGAATAAGGTAATTAATTTAATTTATTTTAAATTAATTAGAGATGAAGTAATTAATTTAATTCATTTTAAATTAATTATAGTATGATTAATAGATCATTGCTTATATATGAATGGATGATATTAATTGTCTTGAATAGTTGAGATCTCAGATATGAGATAATTGATACTATGTGATATGGATGTATTGGTTGCATAGTGATGATGATATGGATTATCTGTTTGTGATAATAATGTTGATTATCTATTATGATATTGTGAATTATCTATCTGTGTGTATATAGATAAGTAAATTGAATTGTTTTAACTTTAAAACAACTTGGCCTTAAAAGATACGCTTTGGATTTCGATGAGACCGGGATCGGGTTTCCGTATACCGGATTTCCAGGTCTGGAGACCCGAATACCACATCGATCCAAATTAACGATAGGTCGTGAATCAAGTGAAGATGAAGATTCAGAGTGCAAGGGTTATTGTCGTTAACTCTGAGGGTGATTCCAAAACGAGTGTAACGAGATAATGCCTTCGGTTTCGTTCGAACCCGGAACGAACTTGTATGGATTGAATGCTTTCAGCACATCGTCAGGTGGACGATGAGCATTCTAAGATAGATGTGTTCTTTTTAAAGGTAATCGTGACCTCAAGCCTCACAAACCGGGAATGGCTAAAACAGGGGAGGTGCATCAAGGTTAGTGGGTAGCACCCAAGTAGGACAAGGTTACCTCTGTCTAGATGTCCCTTTCTATTTCGACTTAGTGGTGCGGTTGCTGATCCCAACCGTGAGGTATCTTGTGCGGGAATTATCCAGTAAGGGATGTTCCGACCTTGTGTTGCAGGGGATTGGGAGTGATCCTCGGTACGGTGATCTAGGCCACGTACTGTGATGGGCGGTACCCCAGTAGCCCTGCCATTGTATGGAATCCAAACTCCAATAAGTGCCGTACGTATTAGTTGTGCCCAACTATGTTGGAATGTGAGATGTAAGCATTTCAACTATTTCTGTATTTTACTTGAAAACCCTAGACCCTATTATAATACAATCGGATTTCCTATCAAATGTTTTAGTTAGCGTAAGGTAAAAACTTACCCATGTTTATTTGTGGGGAGTCTTACGTGATACTTTTGTTTTCAAAGGTTTTCAAAGTTAAGCAATCTAACCGTTTACTCACACCAGACCCATGTCTGACCCAAGTGTTTATTTTCTGTTTTATTAAACTCTTGGGTACTCAATATTGTATTGAGTAGTCAAGGGATTCAGGATAATCTTGACGAATTCTGGAGGAGCTGTGAAGCAGGAGGCTTCAGCGAGTAGATATATAGAGTTTCCGCTGTGTTTGTATTAGTCTGTATTGTACTGATGTACTTGTGTTGTATAATAGACAGAAGCTTATAACTGTCTATTCTGTGATGTATAAATTGTGTACTCTGATGTATATGATACTATGTAATATCTTATGTGATAATATATTTCTCGTTCCGCTGTGAGATTTCTGATGTGTTGTTGTTCTCTCTTCTTTTCTTTTCTTCTTCTATCCCTTTCTTTCTTCATAACGATGCGTCTTTCTGGGCAAAGAAAGCCGGGTCGTCACAGTGGTATCAGAGCATAGGTTGAGCGAATACCTAAGCTATTGGTTAAGTGAATATCAGAACACTAGGTTGAGTGAATACCTAGGTTCGGAAGGATTGTTCATTAGAGATAGGATCTGTAACAACCTGTTTGAGTCTGAGTGTATATATATTCGAGAGCGCGTATTTGTTAGTTATATAAAATGGTTTTATATTGTGTTAATTGATCGGTTAAGTGGTATATGGATTCTGGTCAATACGAGTAGCTAACGTTATTGATAGGGATCTCTAAACACTTGAACCAGGCCAACGGACACAATATTGTTTTAAAGAGGTAAATGAAATAATTTTACCCAGAAATAATTTCTATATAAAAAGTATCATTTTAAATATATATATATTTCTACCTATTTGTTGGGTTACCTGTTCGGGTTTTCCAATATAAGTTATAAAGGTAGATAAGGTGGTAGTGTGAGTAACACGACTACCAATAGTTAGAATTTGAGTGTTGAGGTTGGAAGGGTATTTGTCGAGACTGTAAACCTAATACCGTCTCGAGTGAACTTTACAGTTGTGTAAGGATTTCATAATCTCTGAAGGAAACCTTTTAAAGGTTCGGAGTTTATCTTTTGAAGTTGGATGAGTAGAGTTGGATCTGTCGGTTAGGCAGAAGTATGTGATGGTATCTCAGGAGATTGTAGCTGTGTGATGAGATACAGTGACTATGGATGTTTTCAAAGATATTTCTTTGGAACAAGTTAAGGAAGTGTGTCTGTTTCGGTGTTGTGGCTGAGTTCAGCATGACGTTTCTGTTTGGTTTGAGGTTCGAGTTTCTCAAAGAGCTTTGGATAAGGAAGACTGTGGCATCTGTGGCAGCAGTGCAGCTCGGAGTGTTCTGTGTGTTGGCAGGAAGTTTTCTGGCTGAGCATTTTCTAGAGGTGAAGTTCAGAAACAGCAGAGTGGATCCATTTCTTCGATGAATTGGATAGTTAAGATTTGGCTGTTCTGATTTGTTAAGGGAAAACAGTCTGTTGGAAATAGGTTGGGTGGATCGCAAAGGTGACTTGCGATTGTTGAGTGTTCTCTTGGGTTATCAGAGATTTTCTGGAGGTCTTCAGGGAAGTCAGAGATTTGTCGGCATTGGAGATTGAGTTTTCTTATCGACTTGGATACAAGGAGTGATACCAGTAGTTCAGCTAGTTGAAGGATGGTTCCTTGAGATAGAGTTCGGTGAAGCAACTCAAGTTTTGATGGAGTATCTGAGTTTTCTTTATGGATTTGTGGAATCATTTTCTGGAATGTGTTATCCAGTTTGTGCTCATGTTCTTCATCAACATCCTCTTCTGCTCCAGATCAGAGTTGTGCGGCGGAAGCAGTTTGGAAGTGCATCTGTTTATTTTTCTGGATTGAAGGAGTAAGTTTAGTCTTCTATTGTTTGAGGAGTAGAGTTTGTCTTTGATCTTGAGAAGATCATTGTGATGGGTTGTTTTTGATCTAGTTGTTTCTAGAGGCATCAGCGAAGGGTGAGCTGATCAGTAAAGATGTAGACAGCCCAGGATCATCCGAAGAATTTTTTTTGGATAAGAGATAAGGGAATTTGGATTTCAAAGACGGAGATTGATTTTGGATAAGTTTTCTCCGATCGAAGGAGCTATAAGATTTGGTAAGACTGGGAAGTCAGCTCTGTGATATTTTGGATCTCTTGTGTGTTCTGATTTGGATAAGTTATGATCTATCTCTGGTTTTGGAACCAGCAGTTCAGGAAGATGTGGTAGTTGAGTCAGACTTGTCTATAGTCTGATATCTTGTTTGGTTCTGTAGATCTAGATGAGTAGAAGCTCTGTAGCTTAGTAGTTTAGATTGTTTGTAGAGCGAGTATCCCGGTATATATATATATATACACTTGGGGAAACTCGAGGAATTCTATCTAGAATTTTGTCTGAATAGTTAGAATTTGTTTGTTTGGATGTTTGTTTGCTATGGTTGTTAGCATATGGATGATAATATATGCTTGTAATTTAAAATAAAATCTTTAATAAGATTATTAAATTACCTTTGTTTAAATTTCGGGGACGAAATTATTTTAAGGGGGGAGGAATGTGATATCCCGGAAATTTGAACGATATCAATTTAATAATCTGTTAAATAATTAAATTGATATTGATGAACTTTGATAATAAAATTTGAATTTAATTTAATAATCTGATTAAATAAACATTTAATTAGTGAATTTATCTTTTAAAAGCTAAATAAAATATTTTCTATTTATTAGGCATATATATATTTGTATATATTGTAATTAGAAATATTTGGTTTGAATTTTTAATAAATAAATAATGTTTTAAATGCTAATATCTTTGGTAAATAGGGAAAGTATGATTTATTTAAAGTTAAACTTTTTCAAAAATATTTTTATAAGTAACTATATGGTTTCAAATACTTAAGGTAAATATTATTAGTTTAAAAATATCTTTAATTCATATTTTAAATAAGATTAGCAAAATGATTTGTTTAACATTATTATTTTTATATGATTTGTAAATTAGCTATGAAGGTTTAAAATTAAAATATGAAACATTAATTCATTTAAATAATAAGTAATTTATAATCTCTTTTATAAATTATATAAAATTGTCAAGTGTGTTATTTTCAAATAATAAATATATGAATGGTTTATATATATATATATATATAATTGGTTTTATTCTTTAAAGTTATATATATATATAACTAAGTATTAAAAACTAATTAATTAAGTTAAAAACTTTTATTAACCCTTAATTATAAACACAAATTACTTACAAGACAAGTGTAAACATCTTAGAGTTTAATTTAACATGTGTTAAGTAATAAACCTTTTTATGTGACAAATGTTAAGTGTTTTAACAAGTGGCATTTTTAATTTTGATTTTTCTTTTATTTTTATTAAATCAAATTTCAGCCCATGTAAACATGTTTTCTTCCTTCCATTTCTTTTTCCATTCTTTTTCAAAAAGCTAAGGAGAAAACTCAAACCTAAACAATCTTTCTAGACAAATCTGAAGCCTTCCTCAAACTAAAAGAAAAAAATCAAACAATTCCCAAATTCCTGAAAAACATTTTCAAGTTTAACCCTGTAATCTTTTCAAGCCCGAACCTCTTTTCTCAAGCATGAACAGATTTTCAAATTTGCAACCTGGAAAAAGCATTTTTCAAGTTTGTAAACAAATCAGTAACCAAACTCCTCAAAAACCAAAATCAAGCCTGCAAGCATTTTCTTCAACCTGAGATGAATGAAGCAAATCTGGAAATCAATGAAGTTGTTTGTAAATTTCAAAAGCAAGCATGCAAGTTTTTAAATCAAAGAAACATATATTCCAGCAAATCAATCTTTAAAGGTTCCAAGCTTTTTCAAAATCAAAATGGAAGGCTCTGCTCTTCATTTCAAAAATCAAGTGAGTAAACTATATTTTTAAAAACAAGTTTAAAACCCTGAACTTCACTTTGATATATGAATGAAAATCATGTTGCTTGCCTGAAAATCTGGATTGAAATGGATGCATGTGTATGTGTTAGTATTGAATGCCTATATATATGCTCTGTTGTTTTTAAATATTTGAAAGTTTATAAATAACAGTGAGTAACTTCAGTAATTTAGAAGTTTAAGTATGATCTGTTGCATTTTTTTTTTCTTGAAATAAGTATGTTTTGTGAATGTTTATTGATGAAATTTCTGGGCATTTTGGATATGCATGAATGTGAATGTCTGTAACATTCTTTGTTACCAGTTTTTAAGAAAAAAGAAAATCCTCTTGCTCTTGTTCAATATTTTTGTTAAGTCTTAAGTCTTGAAATAAACATGTTAATTATATCATAGTTTTAGTTTATACTTATTAAGTAAAAATAAATTTGGAGTTGTCTCTGTAATTAAAATATCAAAGTATGATAAATAAAGGTAAAAACTCAAACATAATAAATTATAAATTCAGTATTATAAACTGAAAACATAAACAAAAAGATGATTTTTAAAAATAAAATCATAGTGTTTATTTAGAAATTGAGACTGTAGTACTTATTTGAACTGGAAATGGGTTTTAGTCAATCTATGGTGATCGAGTTGATCAGAAGGTTTGGGGTTCTTGGTGGAGGTAGTGTAGTGATCAGAGGGTGTGGCAAAAATGCCAGGAAGATGAACAGGGCTCGGTGGAGGCGATGGGAGGTTGATGAAGTCTGTAAACCTAGTTTTGCTTGGTTTTGATTTTTGGATCAGTAGTGAATCTCAAGTTGATCGAGTTTAACACAACTTTGGGAAATTGAAGCTGGAGTATAGGGGAAGCCATGATCGATGGTGACGGTTCTCTGGTGACTGGAGAGGCGAGGGCGAGCCGTTGACAGGTTTGGGGGTATGGTTGCAATACTGTTGCCAGGTTTTGGGTTTGGGAACTCGAATTTGATTTCGAGTAGAAGTTGAGTTTTGGATGATCGTGATTGGATCTGTGGGCAAGCGTCGGCATGTTCGTCAACTTGGTGGTGACTGGAGGCGGCCAGAGCCATTGTGCATATGCACGGTGAAGAAATGGTGTTAGGAATGTTTGGGTTTTGCAAATATTTTGTACTCGAGTCATATTCGAGTAACTCGAGTTTTTAGTCGAAGATGTACAGGGTTTTTCTCGGAGTAAACTGAAAGAGGCTTGGGTATTGAATTGGTTACAGGTTTCTGGGGAGAACCTGGTTGTTTTCAAATAAATCCTTAGTTTTAAAAATCTGAAACAAGTTTTAAAACAAAATTTAAACTTAATTTAAAGTATGAATTTCAAACTAAGTTTGAAAACCCCAGTTTAAAATTTAATTTAATTTTTATAAATTAAAATCTTTAAACAATTTTTAAAGGGTTTAAATAGTTTAATTTAAAAGTAAAGCTTAAAAATAAAAGTAAAGATTTAACTTAAGTATAAATCTAGATTCAAATTCAGATTTGAATCATAGTTTAGAAATAAAGGAAGTTTTTGAAATTAATAAGAGATGTTTTATTTTAAAGTAAATCAAAGATTTAATGATTTTGATTCTCTAAATTAATAAGGTAATTTAAGTAAGATAATTAATTTATTTATTTAATTAATTAAGGTTTGAATAATTTAATTAAGGTCAAGTTAAGTAATTAAGATGAATTATATTTGGAATTAATATTAATTAATTTAAGTTAATTGCTTAAGAGAAGTAATTAAAGAATTGATAATAGTTAATGAAAATCATTAACTTGAGATTATAAAATAATTAATTAATGTGATTAATTTTAATAATTAATTAGATTAATTAAGGATAATCAATTATGGAAACAGTTAAGTATATTTATGGAAGTAATTTGGATTTAATTACTTTTTGAAATTAATCAAGGGATTAATTAAAGATAATTAATTAAGGAGTAATTGATTTATTAAATGAAGTAATTAAAGATGGATAATTACTAAATATGGTTAATCAAGAGTGATTAATGAATATGGTTTAATTAATGATTAATTACTTAATGTAATTAATTTAAATATAATTAATAATTAAAGTAGTAATTAAGGATCATTAATTAATATAATTAATGATGTAATTAAGTTTGATTAATTAAGATTAATTAATCAATAATAAGTGATTATAGAGAAATTAATTAATTTAATTAATTAAAGATTAATGTAATTAATTATAGTTAATTAATTAATGAAGTAATTAAAGGTTAATTACTGTATTTGATTAAAGATAATTAATGTGTGAAATTAATTAAGGCTAATTACTTGAATGTAATTAAAAGATAATTAATCAAGGATGATTAATTAAAATAGATAACTAGAGGATAATTAATTAATTAAATTGTGATTAATTAATGGTTAAATAAGCAGGATTTATAGAATAAGGTAATTAATTTAATTTATTTTAAATTAATTAGAGATGAAGTAATTAATTTAATTCATTTTAAATTAATTATAGTATGATTAATAGATCATTGCTTATATATGAATGGATGATATTAATTGTCTTGAATAGTTGAGATCTCAGATATGAGATAATTGATACTATGTGATATGGATGTATTGGTTGCATAGTGATGATGATATGGATTATCTGTTTGTGATAATAATGTTGATTATCTATTATGATATTGTGAATTATCTATCTGTGTGTATATAGATAAGTAAATTGAATTGTTTTAACTTTAAAACAACTTGGCCTTAAAAGATACGCTTTGGATTTCGATGAGACCGGGATCGGGTTTCCGTATACCGGATTTCCAGGTCTGGAGACCCGAATACCACATCGATCCAAATTAACGATAGGTCGTGAATCAAGTGAAGATGAAGATTCAGAGTGCAAGGGTTATTGTCGTTAACTCTGAGGGTGATTCCAAAACGAGTGTAACGAGATAATGCCTTCGGTTTCGTTCGAACCCGGAACGAACTTGTATGGATTGAATGCTTTCAGCACATCGTCAGGTGGACGATGAGCATTCTAAGATAGATGTGTTCTTTTTAAAGGTAATCGTGACCTCAAGCCTCACAAACCGGGAATGGCTAAAACAGGGGAGGTGCAGCAAGGTTAGTGGGTAGCACCCAAGTAGGACAAGGTTACCTCTGTCTAGATGTCCCTTTCTATTTCGACTTAGTGGTGCGGTTGCTGATCCCAACCGTGAGGTATCTTGTGCGGGAATTATCCAGTAAGGGATGTTCCGACCTTGTGTTGCAGGGGATTGGGAGTGATCCTCGGTACGGTGATCTAGGCCACGTACTGTGATGGGCGGTACCCCGGTAGCCCTGCCATTGTATGGAATCCAAACTCCAATAAGTGCCGTACGTATTAGTTGTGCCCAACTATGTTGGAATGTGAGATGTAAGCATTTCAACTATTTCTGTATTTTACTTGAAAACCCTAGACCCTATTATAATACAATCGGATTTCCTATCAAATGTTTTAGTTAGCGTAAGGTAAAAACTTACCCATGTTTATTTGTGGGGAGTCTTACGTGATACTTTTGTTTTCAAAGGTTTTCAAAGTTAAGCAATCTAACCGTTTACTCACACCAGACCCATGTCTGACCCAAGTGTTTATTTTCTGTTTTATTAAACTCTTGGGTACTCAATATTGTATTGAGTAGTCAAGGGATTCAGGATAATCTTGACGAATTCTGGTGGAGCTGTGAAGCAGGAGGCTTCAGCGAGTAGATATATAGAGTTTCCGCTGTGTTTGTATTAGTCTGTATTGTACTGATGTACTTGTGTTGTATAATAGACAGAAGCTTATAACTGTCTATTCTGTGATGTATAAATTGTGTACTCTGATGTATATGATACTATGTAATATCTTATGTGATAATATATTTCTCGTTCCGCTGTGAGATTTCTGATGTGTTGTTGTTCTCTCTTCTTTTCTTTTCTTCTTCTATCCCTTTCTTTCTTCATAACGATGCGTCTTTCTGGGCAAAGAAAGCCGGGTCGTCACATAACCCCACCAAAGCCTAGGTATTCGCTCAACCTCGCTCTGATACCAAGATGTCACGACCCACTTTTCCATACAGTTCGAACTGACAATTTACCACACATGTCCAGTCCAAATTGAACAGAAAGGCGGATAGTAAGAAAAATAAAGTTGAAAGAAGATAGAAAGAAAACCGAACAACACAGAATCTCATAGAAAAAATGAATAATCTATAATATAGAACAAATCTTTACATAAAACAAAACTGTAACTTATACATATAAAGACATAAATCAGAGTATACTAACCTATTCAGCACGAATAGTTATAACACCCTGTCCTCATAATTACTGATAAACACAACTAAAATGCAACGGAAAATATAATCATCTACGTATATACGTCTTTGGGCCTCTAATCCTCTCCTGAAGCTCCAACCCCTCCAGCTAAACCTGGAAATATGTTCGGTCTTATCCGAGCAATTTGGAAAAAAACCACGCTCGGGTCAGTTTGGTAAAACCAGCATGAGAATTTAAATCACAAGGAATTTTATTCGTTACAGCTTTCAAAATCCTTTTACAGTGTGCTTTGTTTTACAAAGAGTTGTGTTTTTGTGTACAAAGTATTATTTTTGTTTACAGGCTTTTACCAGACTGAAGCTTAAACACACATAGCTTAAATATATATATTTATGCAAGAATGTAAGGATGTATACGTACACGATTATGGCCCAAAAGATTTTTGCTGTACAAGAATTTTATGATGGATTGAAATGAAGGGTGGTTGATAGGATATATTGTTTGAGTTTGAAAAGAGGTTAAGGTAAATGTTTTGGTCTTTACTATATTTGACCAGGCAAATGTTTTATGTATATATATTTATTTTTACCATTTTTACTTGTTTAACCTTCACTTTGTTATTTACTTAGCTAAATTTTCTTTTGATTTTAAAATATGCTTCCAATATATATTGAAACAATTTGCAAAGTTGTTTTGAATTTAGGTCTTCATATTTATATCTATTTGTTTTGTTAAAAATATATAATTCAAAGCAAAAAATTTTTTTTGTATTTCATTTTAAAAGTATGAAATGACATTTTTGTCAAAACACCATTTGTAAAAGATTTCCTTTTTAAAAATGATTTTTATTAATTTTCCCATTTCTATCATCGTATATTTTCATATATATCTCTTCTTTCATTTTTCTATATGTATATATATATATAATCTTTAATAACTATATTTATTTAGTTCATATATATATATATATATATATATTTCACTTACCATTGCATATATTGTTTTTAACATAATATTTTTATTTAGTTTATACATATTTTACATTCTTCTTAACTAATATGTATATAAGAAAAATCCAATTTTTAAACTCTTTCTATTTATGCAACATTATTTTCATAGGCTATGTTTATTTCTATTTATTTAAAATATATTCTTTTCTTTTTATCATGAATTTGTTTCTAATTTACATATAAGTTTCTTTTGTTATACATACATATATAAGAAACTCAAATTAAATCAATTTTCTATTTTATAAATAAAATCTAGAAAATTCAAATATTATCTTGGTTTAAAACTATATATTATTACCAACTATCATTTAACGGGGATTTATTTTGATTAAAAATACCGTATTATTGAATACTAAAAATAAATATTCAAAACTCAAGACGATAAAAATTCCGGGTCGTTACAATGAGACTCATAAGTCTTGATTTTGGTCAAAGATTCTTCTGTTTAAAATCAAATTCTTCATCACTTTCGTAAATATCTTGAAAAATTTCATGATTTTGTTCATCAATTTGAAAAGTAGAGAGGTTAATTCTAGTTGATTTGCAACCAAGTATATGACCCAAAAGTTCATGATTTAAAACAATTTGAGTGCCATTAACACCAATTCCAATTTGTCACTTTTCTCCTTGAAAAAAATTTCCATTTAAATCCGCATAATTTTATTTGACCAAATCTAGATAATAGACCAAATCAGTTTGAGAAGAGTCAATTAAACCAAAAATTTAATTTTCAAAACAAAGATCTTAAAAACCATAAGAGGAAAATTTGGCAAGCAAATCTTCCAAGAATTTTTTTTCTGAAGTAGCAACTCCATATAGGTTTCAATGGTTTCATTTTCATTGAAGACAAAGCCTTTGGTACTCTTAGAGAGCCTTACGGTCTTAGGAGTTTTACTAAAGGAGGCCATTTTTGAGTTTTGAGGAGATAAGATAATGAAGAGATGTTTTGAATTTTGAAATAAAGTGAGTGGTTGGATAGATAGAGATAAGGTGAATTAATAGAGAGAACTGACATTTGAGTTCTAAAAGATGCTCTTTCAATTTTTGAAATAAACGAAAAAGAGTGGAAAATTCAAATTTGGAATTTGAATTTGAAAAGAAACTTCAAAGTTCTGGCATGTATGTCAACATATAGTCTGGAGGTATGTTGACATATAACCCGAAAAATTCAAAATTAAAACTAAGGTAATATATTCCTATATATATATATATACTTATATACTATATACTTATATACTTATATTCATCCAATATTACTATTAATCTATATATTACTCCTAAAAAACAAAATCAACCAAAAAAATTAAATGAAATTATCAAATAAAAGGTACCATTTCTGCAACTTTTTGTTGATCAGTTCTGACTAATCTGTTATTGTCGTGAAACACATATTCACATTCTCAGAATCTGGTTCATTGTCGGTTGAGGAAGTATTTGAATCATTTAATGTTGTGGTGTAAGCTCCTTTTCTTTTTCTAGGTGCATTAGTAACAAGTGAGATCTTTAATTTATTCTGATGTAGGCAATCTCTTTGAAAATGGCCAGGTTCATCACAGTTGAAGCATCTAGTCGCAGCTCCAGTTCCAGGAGTCTTATTTTCAAGTTCCCGAAAGTTCTTCATCTTTCTATACTTCAGGAACTTTCTAAAATTTATGGTTATGAAAGCAATTTCCTTGTCCTTGTCATCATCTAAATCCTGATAATCAGTTATTGCATTAAAAGCGATGGATTTCTTTTTTGTTGCCTTGCTTTTCCTTCTACCCTGGAATTATTCTTCATAGGACATTAAATTGTCTATTAACATTTCAATTTTAAGAGTACTAATATCATTAGTCTCTTCTATTGCTAGTGTCTTTTGATCTCATTCTGAAGAGAGTGAATTGGGGATTTTCCTAACTTGGTCCTCTTTAGAAATTGTTTTACCTAATGCATACTAATAGATGCACTATTTCTTGCCATCTGTAGTACATGTCAAAAATTAACTTATTTTGATTCATTTTAAACAATTGAAACTGACTAGTAAGCACGAAAATTTTGGTTTTTTTTAACTTTACTAATGCCCGCATGTGTAACTTGCAGCGTTATCCAAATTTCATATGCAGACTTATAAATAGGGACTTTATTAAATTCATTTTTATCAAATGAGCAAAACCAAATATTCATGGCTTTAGAATTATTCTGTGCAAGTGTCTTTTGGTTAGCAGTCCATTATAAAAAGTTAGTCTGAGGTTCAGTGTATTCCATGTAACATTTCAAATATCTAAGATATCAAACTGTAAATAAATTTTCATTCAACATGACCAATAAGTGTAATTACTACCATTAAAAAGTATGGACCTAGCAGTAGATTATCCTTTAAACAAAAGTGTTAATAAGTGTACTAACAGTATTGTTAGCCATTAAAACTTTTAAAAAATCAAATTACAAGTTTTTGAAAACCTAGTACTCTGATACCAAATGTGGGCTGCATAATTATGGATCTTAATGTAATGACCTAAGATTTTAGGAATCTATTCTGAAAAATATAAATGAATTCAAAATAATTTTTGAATTAATTTTGAAAGGGGAGTGATATAGCTTGATAGTGTATCAGTATGTGTGTATATGTGTGCACAGGAAATGCACATGAACAAAAGCTAAAATCCCTGAACTATAAGAATAAATACATATTGATATGTATGGAAATATATATATATATATAAATTAAATCCTTAAAAGCTGAATGCATAAGTAAATATGCATATATGGATGCTACTGAATATTTTTGAGTGTACATGTGCATGTGTGTGTCAATACAGTATGATGTATAAATATATATATATATATATAGGTGTACTAATTATTTCAGTAAGACTTATATAAATATATATATGTGTTAATAAAATACTAGAGTTCAAATTAGTAAGATAAAATATACAGACATATTTTAGTATATAGGAAGAAAGAAAGAAAAACTGAATATATAAAAAGGAGTAGTCCTCTTGTAAATAAATAAAGAAGGTACATACCATTTACATGAAAGCTAAAAATAGGAAAAATAAGACAAACAAGGAAATGTTTGCTATAGGCAAAATTAGGAAGAGTATTTGATAAATAATAAAATCAAGTCACATTTTTGGCATGATTGTAGACAAAGGAAAAAGTATTTTCTGAAAAGCAAAATTCTGAAAAGAATGTAACCACTTTTCTCTTCACCTAAATTAAGCCGGGAAGGGTAGAACTTTGGGTTTAAATAAAATGCAGATAACATGATTTTTCTGGTGGGCAAAAATGGCTTTATCCAATACCCAAAACCCTAAGGAAGACCCTGTATATATACATGTATATGCAGCAGCCTCCTCTCCTTCTCAGAAAAGAACTTTGAGAAAAAAAAAGAAACAACACCATAGAAATCATAAGGCAAGGGAAGGAAGAGAGCTTGAGGCTAAAGGCAGAAGTTCATCAATTAATTAAGAAAGCAAAGAAGAGAGCTAGGTGAGAAAACTCACTCAAAAATCTATGGCAATAAGTCCTAATGTAGGCAGCCAGCTATAAGTAATTTTCTTAAAAATATACTTTCATATGAGAATGCTTATCTGTGATTTTAAAACTGAAAATGTTTTGATTCTCTTTGGTTGATCACTTGTTTTATTATAAGAAAGCTTTATGTGTTGTTAGTATACATATATGTTTTATAAATCCAGATCTATGATATGTTAATGTTTAGGAACATAAACAAATACCCAGAAAATAAAATGTTGAAAATAGGCAAGTAGTATTGGTTTTGGCTCAACCCAGAAAGATGTAAATAATGTTGAGCTGCAATATACTTATGTATAAGTGCTGAGGCTTGAGACAAAAAGGAATTAGGGGTGCAATAGGGTTGCCTATGTGCTGATGCTCCTGATTCAATGAAAATATATATATATGTTCATATGCATAGCAAACAAAATTTTGTGATTCAGTGAAACCAGGTCATTCTGAGTTTAACTCAAGCAAAAATGTTTGCAAAAAGGAAAAACTCTCTCAAAAGCCATAAGCCAATGTTAGTTGCCTACACCCTTTTTAAAATACCAGAATGTATACATATGCATACAGAACCTTATTTATTTAGTCACCAATGGTTGTTTGCTTGCTTGTCTCTGTATGGTTTTGAATAATATGAGATGCCATGATATGGATGTTTTAGTTAGTGAAATGGATCACTGAATGGTTTAGTCATGAAAAATCAAAAGAGTTATTATTAACTTAAACCTGATTAGGAAATTTGGGGTCAAGAACACTGCAGGAATGACTTGTGTTCTTGAGTAGCACAAGTTGACACATGGCTTGTTTAAGTCCTGAGATCTTTGTGTAATGGAGTGAATTAGTTCATTACAGTGTGTCCATTGATTCATAAATATTGCAGGTGAGACCAGGATAGATAATTATACCAAGGGAATAATATTTGAGATGATGAGAAAACTAGAGTTTTTCCCAGAATTGAAATATGAGGATTGAATAAATGATTTAACTCATATTGGTTATTTTCCTGTTTGGTATGAATGATTGTTTGATTATGTCTAAATTGTATGCTTGAATGTATATGTCATATTGATATATGTAGTCTCTGGAAAGGAAAATTAAAGTGTGCACATGCACAATGACACAGAGCATGCACACAAGTATGATCTGATTCCAAAGGGCAGAACTTTATGTATATGTATTTAATTTTATTTTAACCTAATTAACTAGTTGCTTTTGTGAATTTTCTCATACCAGACATGTGTCTGACCCTAGTGTGCTAATGGCATATGGGGTGTCTCATTTAAAAATGAGGCAGTTTCAAATGCTTTTTCAGGGATTGCAGCAACTAAGTAGGAGTAGGAGCAAGGCTTTGAGAAGAGGATTATAGCATGCTAAACTTAGTTAGATAAGAGCCAAAATGATAAAATCCGCATGTATTAATGATTTAAATTGTTACTTGTATTAAGTGTTGAATATGGGATGGATATTTTGTTAAGTATTTTATTAAGAGATTGACTTGTATCTGGAATTTATGAATCTGGTTAATATCTGATATTAAAGAAGTTAATCAAAATATTGTAAGTGGATTTAGTAAGAACACCATGTTGAAGACTGAATGATTACATTTTATAAATGTATTAGTCAATTTTGAGTCTTTATAAAGGATTTAAGTTTTGGGAAATCTGGATAGTTGATTCTCAGAAAAATTAAATGGTTTTGTCTTTCAAACATGGTAAGTGTATACAAAAGATAATAGGCATAGGTTGAATGTTTTATGACTGCAAGGTTCCCATAATCTAACTTGTTTCATACAAATGTTTCATGTCTTATTTTTAAATAAAGGAAGGATCTGTAATAAGGGAATTGAAAGCCAGATCCAAATAGTTGCAGTTATATATGCACATAAACATGTTTTGTGCAAATATTAATACACCCTTTTCCTTTGTATCTGTAATAGGAATCTGAATTTTTATTCAGATTTTAACCAAATGCATTTTAAATTCCAGACAGATTTTATAAGAAGAAAATCAAACATGAATGAAATTTTTATTGCATATAACACTGTACTATGTGTGGATTGATTAAATTCAATCAATCCAATCTCCTCTTGTTTTCCAGCACTCTGATTTAAACAAGAGAGGCATATACATCCTCACATGTATGTGCTTATCTTTGTGAAAGTACTGATATATTTATATTGGTTAATTGTTTTGATCCTGGATGTATTTTGGTTTATTGGAAAAAGAAAATGACCCTGGAAAATATAATTGTAATAAATGATCAATCTATATATCATCTCTGATAGTTATAAGGAAGTTTAAATCGAACTTAAAAGTGTAAATGAATGTAGGTGGACATCCAGACACATATAAATTGAATGTGCATATGCATGTACATAGAAATCGAATTTAGACGACAGTCTAAATAATTTAGACGTCTGAGATTAAACTTAGACGACAGTCTAAATAATTTAGACGTCTAAGGTTAAATATAGACGTTTGTCACAAAATAATTAGATGTCTGAATTCAGTTCAAAATGTCTTTTTCTCTCTGTTTCAATTTTTGATCTATGAGCCGTCTGTCATAATTAGATAGACGTCTGTAATTAAGTTTAGACGCCTGTCATAAGAATTTAGACGTCTGAACTGCTGATTTTGCCTAATTTGCCTATTTAGAAAAGAAATAAGTGGCTATGTCAATAGCTTGTATGGCATTTTGATTTCTACGTGATTTAAATTCCCTTTGATGGAAAAAAAAATCCTTATGAAATTAGGGTAGAAATAGGAGGGTCATTTCACTTAAGGCTAATTAAACACTAAAGGGAGGGCGAATAGTGTTTTCTAATTTTTATAAATCGTTTAAATTTCTTTCAAGTTTAATATTAAATCACAGATTTCAACGTAGAATTAAATCAACATCAATCATAGTTGCAATCATAGATAAAGTAAAAGCAATAAAGTAAAGTAGAGAGTTAGAGAGATGACACTAGATATTCTGGTTTGGAATTCTCCTACATTCAGTTCCATATAATTGCTCGTACATATTTATTTTCAAATGCCAATCTTTAAATTGGTAGAAGGAAAACCCAATTACAAAACTCGAGGCTATGAGACACACCTTCTTGAATTGGATGGGCTATAAGCACACCTACTTGGATTTCTGGGCAACCAACCAACCTAATTAATTTGAACGAGCTACAATCACACCCAAGCAAACACGAATAGAGTTTGATGGTTTTTCCAAGACTATTTTTGTACTTTGGATACAATGGATCCTATAGACTCTTGTATAGCACTTTGATCTTTGATTTGAGAGAGAGATTATTTTAAAATAGTAAGAAAGTAATATTAAAACAATACAAAGAAGTTTGAATTGATTCTATTTGATTTTGAAGAGAAAGAGTATAATTATAATGAAGTTTTGAAGAGAGTTAGAGGAGGGAAGAAAATAACATAAAACTAACTGAAAATTTATTTGAATCTCCTATATATAGTGTATAAATAGATGTGTTCATTCGCAAAGAGTTGCAATAAATAGACCCTTCAATTCAAAATTTGAAAAACTGTTTTGCGGCATGTATGTCGACATACCATCTGGGTATATATAGACTTATGCTTGCGAAATTTGAAGAACACTTTTTTTAAAAACATTTTGGGAATTCTATACCTTTTAAAGTAATTTGATACTTTGCAAAATAATTTAAACATAGTTTATAACAATTTTAAACTTTGAAATTCTTTTAGAAATATTTTTGAATATATTTGAAAATATATTTTGTTTGAAAATATAAAAGATAAGAAAATAGAAGATAGAGATCAAAGATTGCTACCAGGGACTTTAACAAAAATTCTTTGACTCTATGCTATACTATAGTGTTAAGATCTTCATATCCTGGTCTTTATACTCATGAGTCTTCGTGTTCATTTCTTGAGGCTACATACCGTACAGTCTTCGATTCAGCACTTGTATAATATCCTACACTATATACTATATAATTTGACAAAACGTTAGTATCTATATTTTATATGAATGTATTTTGTTGTTATCAAGGTTGTTATCATGAAAATCAATAACTGAGGTATTAACAATATCCTCCTCATTAGCCTCAGTTACTACAATATCCCTCCAATGTAGAGCCTCCCCTTGCAGATGCCAACAAGAAAGTTATCTCCCAATAGCATCTCCCATACCCAACATAGTAAAGATTATCTCACACGTTCATAGCTAGGCCTTTGTATCCACAAAAGATTCAGTCCCCACATAATGCTTTCCATCTACACTAATGAAGTCTTTGCATAGATTAGTGAAGTCCAAGGCAAGCAGATTAGCAAGGTCAACTCATTCTGCCTATTGGATAGGCGCCTCCAGGTTATTATTGGCTCGTGCATTGGCCTGAATATACCTACAAAACCAAAGTGGAATGTTAATGCCAAGGATCTCTTGATGGGATTGACCCATCATGACAGTGGGTGAAATTGGTAAGTTTCAAAAAACTTCTATTTTGGAACTTTATGGGCTTATGAACTCTATTCATGTAACACTCCTCAAAATGGGAATAATAGTCCCGCATTGCGGAAAAACACTATGAAGTGGTTTCTTATATACCAAACCCTTTACCTCATAATAACGTAGAGGCCTTTTAAGGAACAAAACTCCACAACTTGGCTTGGCCCATGAGGCGGAGGTGACTAAGTTGGGGACAATATCTACGTTAAGTGAGGTGTGGGCTGTTTGAATTATATTGTAGCGACCCGCCATTCCGTACCCTTTGAGCTGACATTAAATACACTTGTCCAACACAAATTGTACAAAAAGACGAATAACTAAGAGAAAGAAGAGGATAGAAGAAGAAACAGAAACAACACATAGAATCACACAAATGCAGCAGAACAATATATAATAGATAATAACATATCTTTATACAAAAGAATTATAATTGTTATTATACATACCATCATCAGAGTACAACAATCAACAAATCAATCTTGACAGTTACAATAACTTGTCCTCACAAGTGCTGAATATATAGCCTACACACTCAGCGGAATATAATCAAGTACGTGGAATATGCCTGAGAATCTTCCAGCACGTCTCCTGTGCTCCATAGCATCCTATCCTGAACCTGAATACTCGGTCTGACCCGAGCGTTTTAATAAAATAACACCCGAGTCAGTCTGGAAAACCAGCGTGAGAAACACACTCAATTTGAATTATTGTAGTTATCAAAATCCTTTGAAAACAAAGGTATCTCGTAAGATCGTGTCACACATAAACACGACGGGTTTTTACCTTACGATAACTAAAACAATTTATATCAAAATCATCTGATATTATAATAGTGTCTATAGAAAAGAAACTATAAAATAGATGAAATGCTTGCATCTCACGTTTCAGAATAGTTGGCCACATCTAAAACCGTACAGGCTTGTAGTGGATATTGGATTCCATACAATGACAGGGCTACTGGGGTACTATCTGCCACAGTACACCTCTAGAAAAATGTACCGAGATCAAACCTATTGATCCCTGCCAACACAAGACGGGCCTACCCCTTACTGGATAGTACCGAATATGATCACCACTAATGGGCCCCGAAATGCATACAAATGAAAGTGATAATAGATGTCCACTCTAGATGAGTGATGATCATACCCTAAAGGGAGAGACCCACATAGCCTTGCTGCATCTCCCATGTTTTAGTCATTTCTGGTTTATGAGGCTTGAGGCTACGTATTACCTTAAGAATAGCATTCATTCTTGGGATGTTAACACTACCTTCCAGACAACGATGCAATGATAGCATTCATACATACAAGTTGTTTTGGGTCAGAACAAACCGACCTCCAAGATCACCATCTTCATTGTCTTCACTATATCATAATTCGTAACGCACAAATCAGATCAAAGTGGTTTTCAGATAATTAAATCCGATCCTGGTCTCTTCTAAACAATTAACAAATTTGGTCAGATTTGATAGTCGGTTATTTAACTATCAAATTACCACATAAACAGTCACTGGGCCCATACTATAAATCTTTCCAAAACATTCATTCAAATATCTTTACACAGATATATATATATATATATATATATTCAAATCTCCTTCAGTATTCCAACGTTTGAAAACAATTTCAAATCCTTATATCCTTAACAGAATATTTTCAAATCATATCTTACTTCAACACTTAGTGAAATATTTCCAAATTCGATTTATAATCCATTACTTGAAAAAATATTTCTATATAAATCCTTTCGTCGCTAAAATATTTCCAAAACCTTTCACTTCAACACTTAGGAAAATATTATAAGTCTATTCTCCGAAATCATTTCTAATATCAATACTTAGGAAATATTTCATAACTTATTCCCTAAATTTCCAGAATTATTAATAAATTCCTTCTACAATTTCCAAAACCGATTATACTTATTTAAAATCCCTACTAACAATTTATAACTTATTTTATGAATTCAGATTCATTTCGAAGTTCTCGTATCTAAACATTTTGGAAATTTTCTCAAGTTTCCAAAATTCTGTTCTAAGATTTTCTCTTATAAAATCACATCCATTAAATAAAACCCATTGCAAATCTTGAGAGTATTTACAAATAACTTCAATCAATTTCCAAAACTCTATATTATAAAATAAGTATTTTAAAAGAATAGCAATAATTTTTCAAACCATTTAATTAATTATTAAAATATCAAACCCCTTTTTAATAAACAATGATAACTAATTCCCATTTCATTTATAAATAATACTAATCGATTTACAAAGCTTGTTTATAAAACTTAGAATTCATTTCAACAAATTTAAATATTTGAATAACTAACTTTCCGAAATATTTTAATCTAAATAATAGTTTTTGAACTACATAGTTTAATAAATAAAAACCCTTTTCTGAAAACACAACTTACTTCTTAGGAAAAACTATTTTTTTTAAATTCAACATAGCCGATTTTATACTTATAAATCTCTCTTGATTTATCACCAATCAATTTACATTTCTAATTTCACAACTATTTCCAAATTCCAAAATAGAATCCACTATTTCTTTCTAAACCGATTTCCATATCTCATTATAAATTCTCACTGTGAATTTATATTTCCAATTTATCAAATGATAATTATTTCACTTTATTCATAAACATCGTTTATAAATTTATAAACTCATTTCCAGTTTTTCTCTGTTAACAACAGATTTATATTAAACAAACTTCATTTATAAATCGCTTCTATTAAAAAATTCCACATGGAAATTTATTTCTTAAATAAATCCAATTATAATTCCAAATCTATTCAAAACTCATTTCAACTTCCATTTATAATTTATGACATATTATTAAAATCTGTTGTTCCAAATTCCTTACATAAATTAATTTTAAAAATATCTATCTGAACCACTTTACAAAATAGTTAAGTGAATTCCAAATCAAATCTTTTATTTAATCCAAACCCATTTCTTATTCAATATTCCAATTTCCAAATAAATATTTTTATTTCCAAAAATCACCTTTGAATTTATTTTTAAGATTCAAAAACATTATTTATGGTATTTAAATACCAAAATTTGAGCCAGTGCTACTATAGCATCCAATATATCAAATCACACAACAAACCTTTACAGATTATTCAATCACATCATATAACACTAAATATGAAACAATCAATATGTTTTGAGGAATTTAGTTGGATCCCTTCAACATGTTTCCCTGCATCCACAGATGTTATATAACATAAAATATCAATCCCGCTTCAAGGCGGGATATCGCGGTAATATAGGGTCATCCGCTATTATGCGGGGTGCATAGTGTCTCATACGCTCCAATCAGTAGGAATATATCCAACTACTAATATACATACTACTGTATATAATATAACATCCAACTGATAAAAATTGATAAATTCATCCAATCAACCAGTAAATAAATTTTAACATTATAAATTAAATCCAGTTATCCAAATGAGTGAGATTTACTCACCTTGATTTTTAATTTGCGAAGCATCCAGATTCTAAATTAAATCAAACAACGTTCGATTTAATCTAAAATTCCAACTGACTTTGAAAAATCCCAAACTAATTTTGTTGCGTAGCACTCGTCAATACTAATCTGTTGCCGCTTGTTTCGTTCCGATCGAACCTCGTACGAATGAGATATACAATTTATAAATATTCAATTTCATAATATGATTTATATGTATATATCCTAATTGCTGTAATTAATATCTTAATTAACATATAAGTTAATTAATTTAATTTTTTTTAAAAAAGAACCTTACCTTTGACAGTTCACGCAACAGACTCACGACCTGCTTCATCCTCCAGTTGCGATTTTGCTCTTCATCATATTTTTTCATTTTCTTTACAAAACGCAATCGAAGCCTTGCCACAGACTCGGCATGAACGCCGATCAACTTCCCACGCCCGCCGCCAGAAGCCACTCGAAGACGTCGCCAGGAAACCCTAGGTGAAACCCAAAACCTAGCTCGCGCCGCTCGCCTTTCTTTAATCCTCGACTTCATCTTCGCTTCAGCCCTTGCTGCGCCTCCACCTCCAGCAAGCGCCGCCCACTCGCTTGCAAATGAATGACCACGACTTCGAGATTGCCTTCTGTCACACGCACGTTTTTCTCTTCTCGCGTGAAATATAAATTCTTCGAGGTTGCATCAAAATTTTTTTATAAACAAAGTGATTTCATTTTAAAACAAAGAAGAGGGGAAATGCTTTTAAAAAGAAGGAGATAGGTATGCGTGTGGTGGCTGAGTGTATATGGTAGGGTGGGCTAGAATGGAAGATAGGGTGGTTGCTTGGTCAAGTCAAATGAAAAATATATTATAAAAACAAAACATCTAGATATTTAATGCCGAACCTTGGTCGAGGCGTGCCTCCTGGCATTCCTAATGTTGTATCCCTATTTCGAACGCAATGGAACAAGTCTCGAGCCCCAATTCGATCGTATGTGTAAGTTAGCTTTTTGAACCCAATTATTATATTAAATTTTCAATATTAATTTCAACGTATTTCTATATTGTACGACCAAACAGTAACTCAAGACGCTGTGAAATTTGAAATCCGATAATAATACACTATTACGGATCCAATGGAACTAGTTTTGTCGAATTCTGAGACTGTGTCCCAAATTGCTATTTAAACAGTCGATTAAACTGACGATTTCAAAATTTTGTGAAATCACGTGAAATTTCAGTTTTACAAACTTACCAACTCAATTATAATTCAAATAGAATTTATATTCACATTAGAAATCATTTCGATTCATATTCAACTCAAATTTCAATTATTCGCACTATTTCCGTATTACGATAAATCGTTATATTTGAAATTTAAATTCAATTTATAATTTCAACCAAAATCTTCATATTCAAAAACCAATTTATATTTCCAAATCCAATATTTAAAACCATTTAAATGTTCAAAATCAAACGATGGAAAATCCGGGTCGTTAGATATATCAAGCCACACTCAGGCGGAATTGTGGACTGTACATGTTACAGCCACAATGCTTGGGTGGAGTTGTGTTCATGAGCCAACGAGGGCGTTGGGCTCTAAAGGAGGGAGATTGTAACACCCCTCAAAATAGGAATAATAGTCTCACATCATGGAAAAATACTGTGAAGTGGGTGCTTATATACCAAATCCTTCACCTCATAATAACGTCGAGGCCTTTTGAGGAACAAATCCCCATACCATGGCTTGGCCCATGAGGTGAAGGTGACTAAGTTGGGGACAATATCTGCATTAAGTGAGGTGCGGGCTGTTACAATTCACCAACATTAAATCCAATCTATCTATTTAAATAAAATCAAATTTTATTTTAAGTTATTTTATATTGTTTGACTAATTATATTGATTAATATAATTTAATATTATTTTGAATATATATCATATATATACTCATAACATGACATGATAACATAAAGACATACAAGCATGCGTATAACCTATACATATAAGTGTTGGGATTTATATCTATTGTATATACATATATACTATACTTACGTATATATATATATATATATATATATATATATATGAAAATTGATATACATACGGGGAATATAAATGCCTAAGTATATGCATATGTTTAACTGTGCTATTATATATATAGTCTACATACACATATTAATAGCACCACACATATGTAGTTTAGACACACACACACACACACATACACACACACACATATGTATGACGCACACACATATTGTTAAATTAGGTATCTTCAAATATAGGTGAATGCTTTGTGGTTAAGAGAAAATGGGAATGAATATTAGATCCAGATCTAATAAAATCTATAACCAAGAGGAAACAAGAAGAAAAGTAACAACTTTAATTGATTCCAAGAATATAATAGGTCTAGATCTAATCAAATCCGTGTCTAAAGTGGAAAAAAGATAACATTTGTAATTGATTCCACCTTCCTCTTTTACGAACTTCCAATTAATTTTACATCTAATCTCTATATGAAAATAATGGCAACTACATAGTTATCCATACTAAAAATTATATTAGCTTTAAAATTTTATATCTAAAATATCTCATAAATATATTTATATATAAACAATATTACTTTAAACCAATCTCATATTTAATATTGCTCTAGTAACATAAATTAATTAAAACATGCCATATGTGTGTATGTGTGTGTGTTATAATATAAAAAAAATAAAATTTTAGATATTTATATTTGATTGAACAATAAAACATCAAATAAATTAGTTTGAGAACAAGATTTGCTTAACCAAATGACTTAACTCGAAATTGTTTTACTATTTCGAGCAGCACAAAGATACATATGTAAAATCAAAATTTTGAATGTTAAATTCATTATTTTAAATAAATTAAATTTTTGTAAATATATGCATACTTTATTAGTTCCAAAATCAAATGAATAATAATAATCTACTTCTCTTAAATATGTGCACAACATTGGTTTCATATCTTTCATATGACAATACAAAAATAATCAAATCTAATAAACAGTAATACCATATTTACATATATATGATTTTGAGTTAGGTTAAACATCATGAATGAATAAAATAAAATAGAATTAAACCTAAGAGAATCTTGCTCTTTATAACATTTTGATTTGCAAATCGTCTCCTATATCACTTGAATCACCACATAATCTTGCTAGAATCGGATGAGCTATGTTGATTTTATTTTGTCTGATTTTGTATGGAAAAATTCGGTCTTGAACAAGATGGAGGAGGCGGCCATGGATGAGAGAAGAAGGAGAAAAATAAAATTTTAATAAACAAATGAATTAAAGGATTTTGTTATAATGAGAGAATTAAAATCTTTCATGTGCTCTCTTTAAAACTTCCTCTTTAGTTTACAATTAATTTTCAATTAAGACATTCTCCCTCTCCCCTCATGTATGGTTAGCCGTGACTTACCCTTACTTGGATTTATTTTTTTCAAAAGCTGTTTAAGTAATTATTTGTATTTAAAGCCCGTTTAAATAAATACCGATATCGTATATCGATACGAGGATATATAAGTTTAATATACACATCCAAAAAATTAAAAGCACCACTCAAAATCATCAAATAATAATAATTAATACTTTAGAAATACTAATTAATTTATAGCACTTTATAAACTAATTAAATCATGTATTTTTTCAGAGAATTCACGAATTCGGTTGCGTGATCCAAAGGTGTGAATTTAGTCAGTGACTTGTATTGAACAATTAAAATATTAACATTCACAAATTAATTTAGCTAGTAGTGTGACAGTTTGTTCGAATTCATCACTTATGGATCTTTTCGGTAAAATCATATTTAATATTATCTTAAGTGGAACCAATAGTGACAATAATTAGACCATCCTCTTCACCAACACTATATAACATAGGATATACGGAGTCAGATATTAGTCAAAGCTCCAATATTATCCACATTCAACTTGATCTGTTCATAAACAAAATCATTGGTTTAATAATAACATTTATCGTTAATCGTTCTACTCTAACCAAAGATTTTGACTTTGAGTTGATTGCAGTTGACCGTGAAACCAACCTCATACAAATGAGGAGCCGAATTCTCCGTTGGATAGTGCTTCACTTCCATTGCTTCAATTTTGACCAAACTATATTCGCTCGATGGATCGTCATGCCCTAATTTAACTATAATCAAAGTGGGTATCAACACTAAAGTTCTACAGTATTCTCAAGTCGAGAGAACTATGTAACATCGTCATATTGAGATTTCTTATTTGTCTTATTATTATAATCCAATAGGAAACTCTTGGACGAGTCATTCCATGGCTGTACAGTTAAAATGCTTAACGGTTCTGTAGAGGTAAAGGTGCAACAAGTTATAGCGTGGAAGCAATGATATAGCGGAAAATAGTAGAGTTGCAAAAAGTTTCATTGGATATAAAACAAGATATTTGAAGTTAATTTAATCTCACACACATTATTTGTATAGGAAAAAGGAATATTAATTAATCTTGTAAAACAAAAGCGAAGAATATCATGATTTATGCAAACAAGATTTGGTGACTACCATATATTTCTAACTTATATTGAGCAATTATACCATAAAATTAGGTATTTACCCAAACTTTGTTGATTTGTTTTAAAAGAGAACTAGTCAAATCAACCTTTGTATATTAATGTTGCTAAAGCGGGTGCTAAAACACCATGACTTAATGGATGTAGTGGAAAATTGTGTGGCTTAAAGCGGATCTACTATTTAATAGTGCTAAACTGAAATAGCGCAGCGGCCTAAGAGCGCTATGCGCTATAGCGGAATTTTATGTGACTTTAACGAGGCTTTAATTGGACAGTTCCATGGTTATCCAATAATTATGAGTACGTAATCTCTTAGTGCCACAGTAGCATTGAGTAATAACTACCGAACATTTGAAGAGCTACACATACGCTGGTCTTCAAGGGTTGTATCGATATCCTGTCTCAAAACATCATGACCAAGAATATTTAAAACAAAATTTATTTTATATTGTGATTAATTACTCATGTTTACGACTATTTACAACTATAATCAAATGAAATTTTATTTAAGGATATCCTTATTAATATAGTTTAAATTAATTGCTTAATTAATTATATCATAATATTGCAAAAATATATAATAGAGATCAAACATCTTTATTATGAAAAAGATTGATTATGATGTTAGATATATGAATTTTTTTTACATAATTATCTCTAAGGTATACTACCAACTCTTTCATCTCTACGACTGCATTATGTGTACCTACTCCAGCGTTATTATCCAAATTAACTATTTGTAGATGGGATTCATCAGCAAATTCCCAAGTTAATAGATATAATTGGAAAATAAAGTAATGTGTGCATATGTAATTTACTTTTTCTATTTATCTGTATATAGTACAAATACACTTTCTTGGTATGTTTTTAACCTATATGAATTGGCTAACCTATGCTCTAACATCGAATGTAACAATCTGTTTTTCACTTCTCTCTGATTCTACGTCATAATAGACACACATATCCCAATGACCATAAATAGTGGATCGTTAGGGTAAAATGTGAAATAAATAGTATACATACTTATCTACTTTAACTGCACTTTTTGAGCTCATAGCGTAAGGTATAAAATATAATATAATGTATAAAATAAATATCCAGAAATGACCATAAGTGTTTTATATAAATTCAAATAATACTTCAAAGTTCATTGTTCTACATAATATAAGTGCTGAGTAATAAATAGCAAATAAGTTAATAGCTAAGATACTCCAGCATCTTCATTTTCTCCGTCTCACGTTTAGTATCCCCTAACTCCTGCCAACCTATTATATATATATATATATATATATATATATATATATGAAAATGGAAATACGAAGGGGATCTGACATAAGCCTACTGAATGAAAAATTACCCCTAAGTAATGACACTACCATACTAGTAAGGCATCACTGAAGGCTTATTCTACCCTTATCATTTTAGGTTTTCCTATTTAAATGTATAGTTTTTCTATATAGCATATCAATGTTAACCATTCGATAATATCATTATATATCCATGGTAAACTTATTAAATATGAATCCCTATATAACAATTAATATTCCCTATTTGTTCATGGACAACAATCATATCTCATATATACCTGCATCGAGATCATTTAGACAATGACTCTATGTCGTATACATCTTTCATTCCCTTAGGCAACGACCTTGTGTCATATACGCCACACGATGTTAAGGCAACAACCATTTGTCATATATTCCACACAGTTCGTATAATAAGGCAGCAATTATATATCGTATACACCACGATCTATTGTAAGGCAACGACTGTTCCGTCTTATACACTCAACAATCTATCTTTCGTTAAGGCAACACTCATCCATCATATATGCTATTATGTTTATCTATAATTGAATAATAGCCTATACATATCAACACAATTGTTCCTAGCATCATTTATTCTGCGGTATTGTTCATCATTTATCACATAGGCAACATACAACACACTAATATTGTTAACTAGTCAAGACAAAGTAGCCACAACCGTTTGTATCGGCCCTAATGAGTCCAAAATCAACATGTGTTACCTACATATGTTCAATCAACTATACAAACTCAATTAGTCGATTGTTTATCCGTTCAATTTTTTCTACAATAGTTAATTAGTCGACCTACTAAAAGTGAATAGTCGATTGTTCGTCTTTTAGGTCGATTGATCACTAATATTCAATGACTATGCTGACCTTATTTTTTGTATTTTCTTTCAAGTTTTTGCTTTATAATTTCAATTGACTAATGTGATTTGTTCAATAGAATGTTTGCCTATTGATTGCATTTTTTCGTGTTTTTAATGTATTTTTCGCTTAAGCAATTGCCTTACTTCATTTGGACGATGACATTACTTCCAATTTGATTATAGTTGGGTTATATTATATTTTAACAGTTGTTTTACTTTTATTCTCCCCTTTGTATTAATAATTTCACTATTGATATGGTTTCTTCTTATATTTTATTATTTTCTCCAAATATCAACAAATTCAATCATACAATAAACCGTTATTAAATCATTTCATTACCAATATATTAGTAACTTATTCGTTTATCAAATAAGGTTCTAATTTAATTCAAAGGGCCAATTGTATCTCCAAAACTAAATTTAAAATGTTTATATCTCCATTTCATATATTTATGGGTTCTTTTCATATTAAAATCCAACTTATTTAAACTAGACAGTCTATAACGAATTAATAACATGAATAAAATCATATAACATAGAAAATAGAATTTTACTCACAAATCTTCTTGCCCTCTTGCTCTTTGAATTTGCCTTGGCTTACATACCCTGTGAAATGTTGACAAGTTTGTAGATTTGAGAAGCTCTCTTCTTTCTCTTCAATTTAGAATATTTTTTTAATTTTGGTTGATAATTGTTGGTTTTACTTTAGATCTAAGATTTCAGATCTAGGATTTGTTTAGAAGAGGCTAGAGATAAAGAAAGGAAAATGAAAGTTCTCTTCTTCTAGGTTAGGGAGGTTTATGTATACACTAACTGGAATTAATGGGTCATTCACCCTAATTAGTCGATTTTCATGTAATTTATGATTTTATTAATAACATACCCTATATGCATCCATTTCAAACATACTTATAATAAAACCTACTCGAAAAATATGCTCTATGAAATGGCGCAAGTTTCATTTTTTTAATCTTTTCATTTATAAAAATTCATATTTTGTCTTTTTAGTAAAATCACCATTTTGCCCTTTAATTAATATTTTAGTTCACCGTTAAAATGTACACGATATTACTATTTTGATTTATTATAAATAACAAATAAATAGCAATACATTGAATAGTCATCTATGAATATTATAAAATATTGTTAACTATTCCTTGATGCCTTAGAGAATTGCCCACACACGTCTATATGAAGTAATTCTAAGATGTTTGTTGCTCTATTAGCACTTAGTTTCTCATATTTGACTTCTTTTACGAAGATACACTCAACACATACATCAAAGTCAAAAAAATCAATGGATTCGAAAATGCCATCAGACAAGCCTTTAATTTTCAGTTTAGATAGATGACCTAAGTGCTTATGCCACAATATGGATGAATTTTTTATTAAATTTTATTTTAGTACCCGGTAATTCGACATGTAAAGCTTCATTATAGGTGGTATTAAAATAAAGTATGTATAAGTTATAATAAACATTAAGAGAGCTAGTTCCAACAAGAGTTGACTTTATTAAAAAAATAAAATTATTATTTCCAAATGAACAAGAATAATCATATTTTTCCAACTTAGAAATAGAAATCAAATTTTGTCAAAATGAAGGTACAATAAAAGTATCAAATATATATCTAAATAAAACTGATATCTCAATAACAACTTAAAATACCTAATAGCCTATACGTTCACGGACTTTTCATCATCCATATAGAGATAACTTCCAACATCAATTAAATTTTAGTAGCTCAGGAAACACATATGCGAGTACATGCACCATAATCAAACCATCAAGTGTTTCTAGGTATTGTAGGTAAATTTACCTCAAAAAAGACCAAAGCAATATACATACCTTTATTGACACGCCTTGTGTGATATTTAGTGTTGCCTTTCTTTAAATGTGCAGACTTCTACAAAAAAAAGTATCGTCATTCTCATGTTGTTTCTTTTGTGTTAGACCCTTTTGTTTATCCTCACTTTGCCTTTTTTTACCCTTAGAGGTGTATGCCAAATAAGCACTTTCTGTCTTATAATGCTTCAATCTCTCTTTTCAGCATAGAATACAATACGATCCGATTAAGAGTCCATTTCTCCTTTTGATAGTCATAAATGATCCTGAATTGATCATATTGTGAAGGAAGAGTGTAACGACCCGATATTTTGGACCATTCGCATCCGCACATGTCGGACTTGAATAATTCAAAATATCGCGTTGTTAATTTAAATTTGGCAAAACTAAACATATACAGTAAATAAATAATCACAAATCACAGACACAGAGTAATAAATGCAGCGGAAATAAAAGAGATAGTAGTTCATGAAGCTACTATATAAATATATAAGATACATCAGAGTTAAACAAGATACAACAGAAGAGTAACACTATACATCAGGTACAAATCAGAATACATCATTGGAATCAACTGGATATCTGAAAGCTGGATAGATAGCTGGATCTCCAAGCGAAGCTCTAACTCCAAAGGCGAGTCTCGAATACTGGAACACTCAGTCTGACCCGAGCGTAAAGCAAAACACAAAACACTCGAGTCAGGATTAACATTCTTATATCAATAAATCCAACTCAAGTGAAATAGCAATTGAAATACAAGTAACTCAAAGGACTTTTGGAATAACCATCCTTTAAGGATCCGTTAAACTACCTACCATGTAGTAGTGTACGATAAGTAGATAATGCCTATCAGTAATATAAAATATCAAAATAGTGTTAAGGCGTTACCATTATCCCCCTTAACACATTTTATATAAGCGTTATAGTCTATACAGCACTGTAAACTCCACCGTAAACTAGTGGGCTATCAGGGAGTACTCCATAGGTATAACACAAAACAAATCGTAGTGGTCGTGTATATAGGGATACAAGTATGACAAGGCACATGTGGCAATACCCAAGGTAGTGAAACTACCGTTTGCCTGATCCGGACTGGTGAGAACGCATCGCCGCAGCGATCGCAACACCGCGAAACGACACTCCCAAATCAAGGGTGCACCAATCGACAACAAGTAATGAGTAGTTTTCGAAGAAGTGTGTTCGCTCGAGGTAGCTAGCCCCCATTTGGCCCGGCACGGCTCCTGTTTTAGTCATTTCCAATTTGACACAAGTGTCAAGGCTATCCATTATCGTTCTCTTTCTTTAGTCATCACGTACATCATTCCAACCACTTCATTCTGGATCACACTCCGCGTATAGTTATTAAAGTGGTTTTCGGTTTAGACAGTGAGTATGTCCCTAACCAATTATGGTCTCTTAAATAACTTTCGTAATTATTACACCGATTGGTCGTTTAATAAATTTCAAAACCAAATCAATTACAATTTCAATTAGAATTTGTAAATCAACATTTCATTTGTCTTTCTAAATCAATTTCCATAATTTACATTTCAAAACTTCCACATTCATAATTTCAAAATCTTATAATTCAATTTCTATTTCTATTTTAAACAATTCAAATATTGATTCAAGTTCGTATATAAGTTTCATTCTGAAATCATTTAAATTAATTTAATTTAACATTCAAATCAATTTAACTTCATTTATCGACTTCATTCAATATTCGTTAAGTTAATTTGTCATTCAAAACAATTTCTATTAAATTTCCAATTCATTAAATCAATTACTTAAGTTCAACTTCATTATATCAAAACTTCAAATTGAATTAAATTAGATTTGTCAAATCAATTCTTTAAATTACAAGTCTTACATTAACTTCAATAAATCACATTTTATTTCTTGTCAAAGAAATTCGATTTCACTTATTCATTTACTTAGTTACAAATTTCAAAACTTAATTATTTCATAACTCAACTTTACTTATTAAAGAAGTTCAATTTCACTTATTACGAAGTTCAATTTCATATATCAAGAATTCAATTTCATTTAATTATTAAATAATTCAATCTTATTTAATAATTAAATAATTTCAAAAAATTAATTATTAAATAATTTCAAACTTAAAAATTAAATTTTAAACAACATCCTTTCATCAACTACTATGTTAATATTTTGTTTCGGATTATTACATATTAACATTTTCCTTTCATAAAAATTCAAATTCCAACTTCATTTTAAAACCTTAGTATTTATTCAAATAAAATCTTTATTTTATTTTTAAATCAAATTGTTTACCAATCGGGTTTTATTTAATTCTCTATCCTAGGTCAAAGTTTAATTTGGGTATTTATCATTTCAACCCGATTCCAATTCAATTTAAAAATCAAAGCATAGCAAAGGGAACTTGCAGTGTGATAACTGGGATGGTGTCAAAGTAAATAAACAAGCAATAACAACAATCAATATCAATCCAATAATCAATTCAAATAATCCCGAAATAATCGTATTAATTTACATTTGTTGTTTATGCAAATTAATATAATTATTTATAGAATCTACACTATCATTTCATGTAGATTAAAGATTATTACACTAATTATTCTATGTAATTCTACACTTGACATCAATTATTCAATTTCATACTTCATCAATTAATACAACATAAATTCAAATGGTTCAAGTGTAATTAACTATTTTTCTATGTGTCACTTGATTTAAACATTTAAAGGGGTCATATTATACAAACTTGTCTAATTAAATTCAACATATATATCAGTTTCAAGTCGCTAACAATTCTACATCAAATTCAATTTCATATTTTTATCACTTCCTACATTAACAATTTTAACGTCCAATATCAATATCAAACAATAAATCATCTATCAACCAAACTTGATTATCATCATATAGGTAACAAATAAGGGTGTCAGATGTCACAAGTGAACTGATACAGGTAATAACATATATAACAGTGTAAACAACTAACGGTAGCATATTTCAATTGTCGTTTCAATTGAAATCAAATTTAATAAATAAAAGAACGTTAATCATGAGTGATTGCTCACCTTTCGAGGCTAGAGATGCACGAGAAGATGACACGGAAACGCACACTGATACAGACATAGTGATTGACTTACGAATCCAAGCAAAACAAATCGGCACGAATTCAACGATCAAAGCTGATAACAGAAATCGATGAAATCAAATCAAAACATTCAACATAGCAACAAATAAAACATGTCCTGCGTCAAAGTTTAACCATATAATTCTATGTGCTACCGAGATCGAAATGGTCTGAAATTTGGTATGAATAAAGATCAAAACTTGTATTTCAAACTGCAAAAGAATCACTTGATTTGGACAAGAGACGAGAAAATTTACGATGTCACGAACATAGACTCAGGCCATGTTGCGACAGTCAAATGTTCAGGTTTGAAAACCCCTCTGGGTCTGACTTTCAGGTAAGAAACAGAGGAGTGAACCACCTCGTATGAAGCTAAAATTTTATATACAGAAAGTAGAAAACTTTATCTTTTAAACAAAAAGGGAATCACTGTATTCCGACGTAAGACGGAAGAGATACGATGCGTCAAACATGAACTCAGGTCGTGTTAGCAGCAGTGTAAAATAATTTCAAGTACAAAAGAACAGCTGCCTGGGTCAAACTTCCAGATCCTCGACCACTAATCAAACGATGTCGGATTTTGCTGAAATTTGACAGGCATAAACTAGGTAACTTCGACTCTTTTTTAAAAATAGAATCAACCCATTCCGATAAAACATGAGTGAGATATGATATCGCGAACATGAAGTCTAACTGCTGTTCAGAAAAAATAAAAAAATAAATAAATAAAAATATCTATATAGTTAAAATAAAATACATACCATTACTATATTAATATATATAAACACAAATGGACAGAAAAAAAATGTATCAAAATCAGTAAGTTGTACCTTTGTATATTATATATATTTGAAAACTTATATGTATTCAAAACAAAAATACATACTTAAATATTTGACAGTCCACAGGTAGCATATGTGACTAACAGTACATTAATATGCTTATAACCAAAATCAAAGATATAAATTTTGAAAACATACATTGTCGAAGTTACATAAATACTTGTACAACCCATACAACTTGCTATATAAACTAATACATAATGTGACCACTAATATACACATGCATAGCCTACGGAAATAAATGTATATGAATATATATACTACACAAAATATAACTCAATTACATCAAAATATAATGAAACACTTATATATATACCTAACAACTGTTGTATATACTTTATAATATATACAGCTGTTTCAAAGCCAAAGCCATATGCATATTCGAAATCAAATAGTGTATATATATAGACTAATATATTTTAAAACACTGTATATATTATAACCGAAAAACAATATATAAATGACGTATAACTATAACCAACTCTTATTACATAACAACTTATATATAGACTAATACATATAAAACGATCTAAACAATATACGTATAAACGTATACAATAGTGTTAACATATATATAACACTGTAATTATGAATATATAACTTATACCTATTAACAGAACATGCAGCTCAAAAAAATAAAAGAAAAGATAAAACATATAAAGTAAAGTGCATATAACTACTAATATATATATTTACCTATATATCTCACCGCACACAAATAGAAGAAGGTGGAGATAGGGTGCAGGCGGTTGCTCGGCTGAGGATGCCGATGGGAAGGTGGCGGCTCGACTATAGGGCTGTGCACTTGGTTTGATGGATTTTGGCCAGTCGGTGGAGGAGAGAGAGAGGGGGCTGACGACTAAGGTTGGGTAGGCTGCGTCGGGGAATGGCGAACAGAGGGGAGGCGATTATTGGTGGCAAGTCGCATGAGCGAGGGTATGACCAGGGCGGAGCTGGATAGGGCTGTGGAGAGGTGCAGAGACGTGGTGAGGCGGAGGTGCGTGGTGACAGTTCCTTGTGATCGGCTGAGGCTTGGCTGAAGGGAAGAGTTACGGAGCTGTGTTGGTTGGAGGACATGATGGCGTTAAGGTCGGAAGGGCAAATCCGGCCGTTGGCTGCTAGGGTGAGGTGGACGTCGGCGTAGAGGCTGAGCATGCGGGAAGGCAGGGGATTCAGGTGACGAGTGGAAGAATTTGGTGGTCGATGAGTATTTGGCTGTAGGGAGGGGAGAAAAAGGAAATGGAAAAGAAGATAAGATAAAAGAAAAGGAAGGAGAGGATGGTTGGCTTCAGGGAAAGAATGCACTAATAATATGTGTAAAGTTTGAAAAGCAAAGAATAGTGAATGAACAGAGGAAAGAATGGGAGAGGAAGGGGTATAGGCCACACAAACCAACGTATACATTGAATAGTGAAATAATAAAGGCAACTTTGGAAATAGCTAAAGTTCTTGCATTGATTTATGAATATATTAAAGGCAAATGGCTGTTGGTCTTTAAGCTTTTCACGGTAGACAAATAAAAGGCAAATAATCAGAGATTTGAAGTGTCAAACCGATACGGTTAGCCGTTTCGCAGTTTCACCGCGAATCGGGCATCGAAACACAGAAATAATTTTTCCGTAAAGATCAACATGACGAGACGAACAAAACGATATACAGATATCGGTAGTACGATTGCATTTTAAAATTTTGATTTTTCTACTAGCGAAAAATGCAGCAAAAACGCAGAAAAATAAGATCGACGGAGCTACAGAAGTCCGAATTTGGAAAAACGAAAAATAACTTCTTACTCAGAAGATGTTTTAGAATATTTCTATGTAAAAATATTCAGGTTTCGAAAATATTTTATTTTCATCGCTTTTTAACAGATTAAATTGGAGTAAATTTACGCGCGAAATAAACTTTCATATTTTCGGACGAAAATTTACCAGTTGCTATGTTTAACTAGACGCATTCCAAATATCAAATTTATATTTCAAAATTTTATCATTTAAAATTTCGAAAAATTTCAATTAATAACGTTATTAAAACCAGTTAAATTTACGGGTTGTTACACTCTCCCCCACTCAAAACTTTTCATCCCTGAAAAGGAACGAGGTAGGAGAATAGAAACAACCAGAAAGAAAAACATATTTGAAATACAAAATAACAAATAATTTAAACCATATAAATTCAAATTTAGATTAATTGATATTCAATAATTGATTTAATCCATTTGATTTCACTAAAATCAATCTCAACTATTTCTAAATTCATTATCTTATTATACAATTATGTTTAGTTAACAAATTCCTAAAATCATAAATTAGAATAGTCACTTAATAAAATCATATTTATTCAACAAATTTAATTCTTCTTTATTCCAAATTATTATTAAGTTTATTTCACTTAATATATCTTATTACATATATTTAAACCATATAAATTAATTAAAACCATATAAATTTCAATTTAAATTAATTTATATTCATTAATTGATTTTAAATTCAAGGTATTTCCATAAGTTGATCTAATTTCAATTTATTAATTAATCTTCAAAACAAAATTTATTTTTCAATTATCTTATTATTCTATTTATCTCTATTAACATTTTATAATTAAAATTTAAGTGTATAACATTTATTATAACCACTCAAATTTTATTTATAAATTCAATTTATATTATATATTATCCAATTGCATATTCAACTTCTGAATGATTTAGGTAAGTTGTATTAGAATGCAGTTGACCAATATACAAATAAAATTTTCCCAATTCAATTATTCAAGTTTAAATATTTATTCCAAATTTTGGTTTTATTTATAATTAAAATCATCCTTTAACAAAATTTAAGAATTAGATTTCCGATTAACTTTAAACAATTTAGAAATATATATAATATTTTTATATCAAATCAAATTAAATTTTAAAATAAGATACCTATATATATATATAAATCAAATTATACTGAAGAAATTCAAATCAAAATATTTTTCAAAACAAAACCGTAGCAAAGCTACAATATAGTCTATCCACTTCGAAACTCGAAAATGAATGTCGATGATGCGGCCGTCATCACCGAAATTATTTTCCAGCGACAAAGAGAAGAGCATTGATTTCAACATTTTAAAATTCTTTGAAAATGATTTCTATTCGAAAATACTTTCAATAATATATACTTTAAAATTTTAAAAACCAAAGTTCGAAATCACCGGAAACTAAATTCTCAAATTTCTGAATTAAATTCATTTCAAATTCCAAATCAATTTATAAACCATATTTATAAATTCATTTATAATAATAAATGATAATCAAATATTATTCTTTCAAACAACCAATTTAATTAACTTATTAAATTTCAGAAAAATTTACTTATATATTTATAGTATAATTATACAATTTTATTTCATTTACCAAATTTGAAAAATAATATTGTGTCAATTTGTCTGTTCAAGTGTTTTGGAAAATCTATCGATAGCGTTGATCAGACGAATCGATCGAAAACCAAAATCACATCAACAACTCAAAGAACACAATATATAAAACATTTTTAACAAATTTTACAAATACACTTCCTCGCTCAACGATACAATAATGGATTTCAAAGCAAGGATAGAGATTCAGATTTGATGGACTCAATGAAAGAGAATTTTGATTCGAAAATAGGTTCGAAACAAAGATAAGATGATTAAATAACAAAATAGGAAGATAGATAAGTTTATATAAATCGTGGGCAACCTTAACCGGGTCAACCGAGACTTCAAGAATAAGATCGGTGCAGAATTTTGAGGCAAACCTACATCCAATCTCAAGGAATAGAATTTAGGCATAGTAGGAGATAGATAGCATCGTAGACCGATGATACAGAAATCTTCGGTAAATCAATGCAATTGTAAAGGAGTTTCACCCCTTTATAAATCATTCGAAGTTTGGCGAGACCGCCGATTCATTATAAGGGTCATTCGAAGTGGAGTTATGGGATTGCTCTAGAATTAAAGAAGACGAATAGTGAGGGACACGAATGGATTTTGGAACCGCAGGGAACGTTCCAAAATTCAAAGGAATAGAGTCAATAGGAAGAGATTCAAGTCGAATGAAAGTGATTCTGTAAATACATTTACCCCATATGCTAAGTTTTGCCTAGAGCTGCCAAAGCTCTGATACCACTTGTAACGACCCGATATTTTGGACCATTCGCATCCGCACATGTCGGACTTGAATAATTCAAAATACCGCGTTGTTAATTTAAATTTGGCAAAACTGAACATATACAGTAAATAAATAATCACAAATCACAGACACAGAGTAATAAATGCAGCGGAAATAAAAGAGATAGTAGTTCATGAAGCTACTATATAAATATATAAGATACATCAGAGTTAAACAAGATACAACAGAAGAGTAACACTATACATCAGGTACAAATCGGAATACATCATTGGAATCAACTGGATATCTGAAAGCTGGATAGATAGCTGGATCTCCAAGCGAAGCTCAAACTCCAAAGGCGAGTCTCGAATACTGGAACACTCAGTCTGACCCGAGCGTAAAGCAAAACACAAAACACTCGAGTCGGGATTAACATTCTTATTTCAATAAATCCAACTCAAGTGAAATAGCAATTGAAATACAAGTAACTCAAAGGATGTTTGGAATTACCATCCTTTAAGGATCCGTTAAACTATCTACTATGTAGTAGTGTACGATAAGTAGATAATGCCTATCAGTAATATAAAATATCAAAATAGTGTTAAGGCGTTACCATTATCCCCCTTAACACATTTTATATAAGCGTTATAGTCTATACAGCACTGTAACTCCACCGTAAACTAGTGGGCTATCAGGGAGTACTCCATAGGTATAACACAAAACAAATCGTAGTGGTCGCGTATATAGGGATACAAGTATGACAAGGCACATGTGGAAATACCCAAGGTAGTGAAACTACCGTTTGCCTGATCCGGACTGGTGAGAACGCATCGCCGCAGTGATCGCAACACCGCGAAACAACACTCCCAAATCAAGGGTGCACCAATCGACAACAAGTAATGAGTAGTTTTCGAAGAAGTGTGTTCGCTCGAGGTAGCTAGCCCCAATTTGGCCCGGCACGGCTCCTGTTTTAGTCATTTCCAATTTGACACAAGTGTCAAGGCTATCCATTATCGTTCTCTTTCTTCAGTCATCACGTACATCATTCCAACCACTTCATTCTGGATCACACTCCGCGTATAGTTATTAAAGTGGTTTTCGGTTTAGACAGCGAGTATGTCCCTAACCGATTACGGTCTCTTTAATAACTTTCGTAATTATTACACCGATTGGTCGTTTAATAAATTTCAAAACCAAATCAATTACAATTTCAATTAGAATTTGTAAATCAACATTTCATTTGTCTTTCTAAATCAATTTCCATAATTTACGTTTCAAAACTTCCACATTCATAATTTCAAAATCTTATAATTCAATTTCTATTTCTATTTTAAACAATTCAAATATTGATTCAAGTTCGTATATAAGTTTCATTCTGAAATCATTTAAATTAATTTAATTTAACATTCAAATCAATTTAACTTCATTTATCGATTTCATTCAATATTCGTTAAGTTAATTTGTCATTCAAAACAATTTCTATTAAATTTCCAATTCATTAAATCAATTACTTAAGTTCAACTTCATTATATCAAAACTTCAAATTGAATTAAATTAGATTTGTCAAATCAATTCTTTAAATTACAAGTCTTACATTAATTTCAATAAATCACATTTTATTTCTTGTCAAAGAAATTCGATTTCACTTATTCATTTACTTAGTTACAAATTTCAAAACTTAATTATTTCATAACTCAACTTTACTTATTAAAGAAGTTCAATTTCACTTATTACGAAGTTCAATTTCATATATCAAGAATTCAATTTCATTTAATTATTAAATAATTCAATCTTATTTAATAATTAAATAATTTCAAAAACTTAATTATTAAATAATTTCAAACTTAATAATTAAATTTTAAACAACATCCTTTCATCAACTACTATGTTAATATTCTGTTTCGGATTATTACATATTAACATTTTCCTTTCATAAAAATTCAAATTCCAACTTCATTTTAAAACCTTAGTATTTATTCAAATAAAATCTTTATTTTATTTTTAAATCAAATTGTTGACCAATCGGGTTTTATTTAATTCTCTATCCTAGGTCAAAGTTTAATTTGGGTATTTATCATTTCAACCCGATTCCAATTCAATTTAAAAATCAAAGCATAGCAAAGGGAACTTGCAGTGTGATAAATGGGATGGTGTCAAAGTAAATAAACAAGCAATAACAATAATCAATATCAATCCAATAATCAATTCAAATAATCCCGAAATAATCGTATTAATTTACATTTGTTGTTTATGCAAATTAATATAATTATTTATAGAATCTACACTATCATTTCATGTAGATTAAAGATTATTACACTAATTATTCTATGTAATTCTACACTTGACATCAATTATTCAATTTCATACTTCATCAATTAATACAACATAAATTCAAATGGTTCAAGTGTAATTAACTATTTTTCTATGTGTCACTTGATTTAAAAATTTAAAGGGGTCATATTATACAAACTTGTCTAATTAAATTCAACATATATATCAGTTTCAAGTCGCTAACAATTCTACATCAAATTCAATTTCATATTTTTATCACTTCCTACATTAACAATTTTAACGTCCAATATCAATATCAAACAATAAATCATCTATCAACCAAACTTGATTATCATCATATAAGTAACAGATAAGGGTGTCAGATGTCACAAGTGAACTGATACAGGTAATAGCATATATAATAGTGTAAACAACTAACGGTAGCATATTTTAATTGTCGTTTCAATTGAAATCAAATTTAATAAATAAAAGAACGTTAATCGTGAGTGATTGCTCATCTTTCGAGGCTAGAGATGCACGAGAAGATGACATAGATACGCACACTGATACAAACATAGTGATTGACTTACGAATCCAAGCAAAACAAATCGGCACGAATTCAACGATCAAAGCTGATAACAGAAATCGATGAAATCAAATCAAAACATTCAACATAGCAACAAATAAAACATGTCCTGCATCAAAGTTTAACCATATAATTCTATGTGCTACCGAGATCGAAATGGTTTGACATTTGGTATGAATAAAGATCAAAACTTGTATTTCAAACTGCAAAAGAATCACTTGATTTGGACAAGAGACGAGAAAAGTTACGATGTCACGAACATAGACTCAGGCCATGTTGCGACAGTCAAATGTTCAGGTTTGAAAACCCCTCTGGGTCTGACTTTCAGGTAAGAAACAGAGGACTGAACCACCTCGTATGAAGCTAAAAGTTTATATACAGAAAGTAGAAAACTTTATCTTTTAAACAAAAAGGGAATCACTGTATTCCGACGTAAGACGGAAGAGATACGATGCGTCAAACATGAACTCAGATCGTGTGTGCAGCAGTGTAAAATAATTTCAAGTACAAAAGAACAGCTGCCTGGGTCAAACTTCCAGATCCTCGACCATTAATCAAACGATGTCGGCTTTTGCTGAAATTTGACAGGCATAAACTAGGTAACTTCGACTCTTTTTTAAAAATAGAATCAACCCATTCCGATAAAACATGAGTGAGATATGATATCGCGAACATGTAGTCTAACTGCTGTTTAGAAAAAAATAAAAATAAATAAATAAATAAAAATATCTATATAGTTAAAATAAAATACATACCATTACTATATCAATATATATAAACACAAATGGACAGAAAAAAAATGTATCAAAATCTGTAAGCTGTACCTTTGTATATTATATATATTTGAAAACTTATATGTATTCAAAACAAAAATACATACTTAAATATTTGACAGTCCACAGGTAGCATATGTGACTAACAGTACATTAATATGCTTATAACCAAAATCAAAGATATAAATTTTGAAAACATACATTGTCGAAGTTACATAAATACTTGTACAACCCATACAACTTGCTATATAAACTAATACATAATGTGACCACTAGTATACACATGCATAGCCTACGGAAATAAATGTATATGAATATATATACTACACAAAATATAACTCAATTACATCAAAATATAATGAAACACTTATATATATACCTAACAACTGTTGTATATACTTTATAATATATACAGCTGTTTCAAAGCCAAAGCCATATGCATATTCGAAATCAAATAGTGTATATATATAGACTAATATATTTTAAAACACTGTATATATTATAACCGAAAAACAATATATAAATGACGTATAACTATAACCAACTCTTATTACATAACAACTTATATATAGACTAATACATATAAAACGATCTAAACAATATACATATAAACGTATACAATAGTGTTAACATATATATAACACTGTAATTATGAATATATAAATTATACCTATTAACAGAACATGCAGCTCAAAAAAATAAAAGAAAAGATAAAACATATAAAGTAAAGTGCATATAACTACTAATATATATATTTACCTATATATCTCACCGCACACAAATAGAAGAAGGTGGAGATAGGGTGCAGGCGGTTGCTCGGCTGAGGATGCCGATGGGAAGGTGGCGGCTCGACTATAGGGCCGCGCACTTGGTTTGATGGATTTCAGCCAGTCGGTGGAGGGGAGAGAGGGGGGATGACGACTAAGGTTGGGTAGGCTGCGTCGGGGAATGGCGAACAGAGGGGAGGCGATTATTGGTGGCAAGTCGCATGAGCGAGGGTATGACCAGGGCGGAGCTCGACAGGGCTGTGGGGAGGTGCAGAGACGTGGTAAGGCGGAGGTGCGTGGTGGCAGTTCCTTGTGATCGGCTGAGGCTTGGCTGAAGGGAAGAGCTGCGGAGCTGTGTTGGTTGGAGGACATGATGGCGTTGAGGTTGGAAGGGAAAATCCGGCCGTTGGCTGCTAGGGTGAGGTGGATGTCGGCGTAGAGGCTGAGCATGCGGGAAGGCAGGGGATTCAGGTGACGAGTGGAAGAATTTGGTGGCCGATGAGTATTTGGCTATAGGGAGGGAAGAAAAAGGAAATGGAAAAGAAGATAAGATAAAAGAAAAGGAAGGAGAGGATGGTTGGCTTCAGGGAAAGAACGCACTAATAATATGTGTAAAGTTAGAAAAGCAAAGAATAGTGAATGAACAGAGGAAAGAATGGGAGAGGAAGGGGTATAGGCCACACAAACCAACGTATACATTGAACAGTGAAATAATAAAGGCAACTTTGGAAATAGCTAAAGTTCTTGCATTGATTTATGAATATATTAAAGGCAAATGGCTGTTGGTCTTTAAGCTTTTCACGGTAGACAAATAAAAGGCAAATAATCAGAGATTTGAAGTGTCAAACCGATACGGTTAGCCATTTCGCAGTTTCACCGCGAATCGGGCATCGAAACACAGAAATAATTCTGCTGTAAAGATCAACATGACGAGACGAACAAAACGGTATACAGATATCGGTAGTACGATTGCATTTTAAAAATTCGATTTTTGTACTAGCGAAAAATGCAGCAAAAACGCAGAAAAATAAGATCGACGGAGCTACAGAAGTTCGAATTTGGAAAAACAAAAAATAACGTCTTGCTCAGAAGATGATTTAGAATTTTTCCATGTAAAAATATTCAGGTTTCGAAAACATTTTATTTTCATCGCTTTTTAACTGATTAAATTGAAGTAAATTTACGCGCGAAATAAACTTTCATATTTTCGAACGAAAATTTACCAGTTGCTATGTTTAACTAGACGCATTCCAAATATCAAATTTATATTTCAAAATTTTATCACTTAAAATTTCGAAAAATTTCAATTAATAACGTTATTAAAACCAGTTAAATTTACGGGTTGTTACAAAGAGAGAATAATACCAAGTGCATGAGCAAATCATTTGACAACTAAAGCTTGAGTTCCTTAAATTTTGAATCATATTAAATATTTCCATAGTGTACTCCTTTATGTTCTCTTTATTTTGGTACTTCAGGGAAATCATGCACTTCAAATGTATATCTGTATCCTCCATATCTTTTTTAGCAAAATGTTTGTCAATCTCAACAAGAAACTCTTTAGCATTCATTATCTTTTCGGATATCACACCCATAAATGCCTCAAAAATGCCATGCTTTATGTTCGTTGGACTATTGTGGTTGGAATGATCGCACCTCTTAAGGTTCTTTATAGCATTAAAATAATTTTCAATCGTAAGAGGGGTAGATGCATTCATCCTAAGTGCAAGGGTCTAGATCCATGCAGCTAAGAATGCGGCTAAGAACAAGCAATATGTTCCCTTTTCGATCCTTTAAAGTTGATTCCAGTTAGAATAGGAATGTTGTTAAGATTGACAGATATCATAGTTAAATTAGTTGTAAATTGAACAAATGAGTTAACCAAATATACTCATATCATAAGATACCATAGTAATTTCAAATAATTGGCAAGTCTCTTCTTAAGATATCTAGTACACCATTAATAACATGTCATTGGATGGAATAAAAAGTAAGTAATACCTTGTTATAATGGTCAAACACCGATGATAAATTCAAGTCAAATAATAATCTTCATTTGAACCAACTAATTGTTTAATTGTAAAACTTGTAATTGTTACATATTTTTCATCACACTTGTGTAAGTAACTCAGCCAAATATTAGCCTTCCTTTGGGCTTATTAATATTTGTATGAATTACGTTTATAGACAAATATCAAACATATTCTTGTACAATAAATACAAAAAAGGTAAGTTTGGTGACATGTTGCTTCACTTATTTCATTTGGAATGTTTAACAGCCATTATGAGTTTGTCAAGAGAAAACAAAATATTTGAACTTAATTAAAATCCTCTTATATATATGTGTGTGTGTGTGTGTGTAATTTGATTCCACCTAAATGTAAATCATTACAAAGTAGTTCAAGGATAAAAGTAAACACATGTTAGTTTTTAACAAGTAAATTTCTTAGTGAACAAGTTTATAACAACTTTCTTTAATAATATATTCCAGATTGATATCTAAATCCATTAAGAATCGTCAAATTTACACCTTTATTATAAATCAAAAGTACACAAATAAAATACTACTAAAATATTGCCCAAAGAATTCTAAGATGTGAATGGTCATTTTCCAATTTAATATCTTGATTATTTTTATACTTTATCCCAGAAATATTGGATAAGTAGAGATGAATTGGCAGGTTATAATAAATTTTAATGATAATAAGCTATAAAATTTTGGGTTCAAGGGTCCATATAAAAACCCTAACTATTAATACCTTTGATGTTAACACAATCAGAGTAAATCTAGGGGAAATTTGGATTCTTCCCTTATTTTCAATTTTGATACTTGCAAAATCCTCCTCAAAAACATATTTTAAATTACTTCTCTATTTTTATTTTCGACAAATAATTTTTGTTTTTTAAATTAAATCAAAACTTAATCGTAGGTTTTTATGACTAAAACCTTTTTCTGATCTTTTTTAGAAAATGCAAAAATTTGCGTTCTTAATTATAAATACTTGCACTTTTTATCATAAATATTTACATTTTAAATTGCATATATTCGTAGTTCAAGATACTAGAAATATTTGTAGTTTAACCTGCAAATATTTTCACTTTAAACTGCAAATATTTTCCACCACAACTGCAAATATTTGTGCGTTTTGAAAGTGTAAATATCTGCATTTTGACCAGTGGAAGTGTTTTTTGAAACTTGTTTTTATGGTGGGACGGTCATGTATTTTAAAACTTAATGACAGTATTTTACAAAAATTTCCTTCAAAACTATATCTTGTTTAATGATTAATTATAGCAGATCAGACTTAATCAATTGTTATGTGATAGATTTTAGGTTCTTGATAGTCTCCACTGATTTGACATCAATGTAGCATTTTGGTTCACAAAAGTCGGGTTAACTTACAAATACTAGACAAAAATAAATTCATCATCCGAATTACTAAACTTTAGGCTATGGTCTCCACTAAATGTGTGGGAGAAGTTCTAATTTAAATTGATTCATTTATACAACCAAATGCGTTTATTGAGGCAAACAATTATGCATGAAAGAACCTAAAGCTTTTCTAATAAGAACGTATAATTAAAGCTATATGTTATGAACAATAACCCTAGAAATCATTTAGAAATGATTCAAATTAGTAATCATCTCTCATAGTGAAAGTGATAGGTTCTATGAAATTCACTGTTCAAACTTGGAACAAAAAATCCATGAAATGTTCACATCCAAAAAAATTATAGAACCCTAATTTAATATTTTCGTCAAATCATAAGATTTAAAGTTCTTAACAAAATTAATATTGGGTGGCTCTAAACCACTTGTTGGTGATTAATAAATTCTAGATTTGATTAAACATGAAGCCCTAAACTTACTTAAGAAACCCACATTGATTTGATCATGAAGAATGTAGAGAAATGTAAATAAGATTGTGGAATTCATACCTAAATCCATATATGTTATCTTAAAAGAGAATTAATTTAATCATAGTCTTCCAAATTATTAAAAACCTAGATTTGTATTTATATGTTGAAGGTTTATAGAAAATAGAGCTTGTTTAATTTGAGGACGATAATCTCGTATTTACAATAGGGTAACATTTTTAGTTTGCACTTCGACAAACTAAAATGTTTCTCCTACACATTATATAATTACATGACAATTATATGTTTAAGCCTTGAAATATCTTCATTTCAGTACAGACCAGTTCAGTCAGGCTTAATTAAAAGATAACATCAAACATTTAAATATCATGTATGTGACCCATGTTGAGTATTTCCAACATATCTCACTTTCTAATATTAAGTAAAGATATGATGAGTTACTTAATAAATATATCATTAATGTCGCAACTATTATAAACTAGACCCAAACTTAGTTTACATAGCAATGCCGGTGTGAAAAGGGAATGGTTTTTTCAGATGCTTTAACGAGGATGATAACCAATAGCTTAAGGGGATTTTATAAGAAAATAAAAGGTTATTACGATTGGTAGCTTAGAAGATGAAGTAAAGAATTTCAAGTCAAATTTCTAAGGAGTAGTAACTTATAATTAAAGATGGTTAAACTCAGGGTAAAAAAGTGGTTATAAAAATGGTAAAAGGAAATGTGAAAACCATAATGTTGAAAGAAATGGAAACATCAAACATTTCAGAATGAGGTGGATTCTATACCACTTAAGCTTGAATAAACATGTTAGGCTAATGCTTGGATTGATGATGTGTATTTTGTGCACTATTATTGGTGAGAGGCTTAGATCAGAATTTAGGTACATATGGAGATAATCAAAATTGAGGAAGTAGTTGGGTTGGGTAAATCATCTTGGATTGTTAAGACTATGGACGGATTATTATAATTAAAGGACAACCTAGGGTTTATACCTAACTAATATGGAAAATAATATTTGCACCGTTGATTTCTAATGAAATAAAATCAAAAATAATATCAGCTTGATTGATTCGCTCTAGAACCAATCGACATGACCCCAACGACCGATGCTTTGCCCTTTGCCAACTTTGATAAGGATTTTGCGGCAACTATCTATTTTCAGCCCCAAAAAACCTTGTTGCTTAAGAGGTTTGTAGTATTGAGTGCTAATTGAGTCTACCAATACGGATATAGGCTTGCAGTTAAATAAATCTTCCACACGTGGAGCCGATGAGTGTGATATTAGGGTCATACCGAGACTTCCTACAAAATTAGATTTGAGAAGAGATAAGATGTGAAGGAGAATGACACATAGATAATTTTCTCCAAGCAAACTTTATTAATTCCTCTAATAGACTACAAGAGAAAACCTTAAAATTAAGAAAAAACATCAATCACCAAAACCTTAGAAAAATAACCTTATTTCCATAATTCTAATGACCCCTCTACAAGGGTATTTATAAAAGTTTAAAGTAATCCCAATCGTCAAACCAAATATAGGCATAGGTTAATGGTGGAAACTCCAAAATCGCCTTGAAATCCCAAATTCAAAACTTTCCAAAAAAAAGTTGATCCAATCGATTAGAAAAACCCATCGGTCAATTAGTGTCAGTCAACTAGAAGTGTTTTCCAATCGTCTGAAAAAGCAATGCTTCTCTCTAGTCGAAGTTTGGCACAAAAATAGTTGACTGATATAGTTTTTAGTCGATTGGGATCCTGTAGTTATTGCTATAGGTTTCTGATGCTCTTCCTCCTTCTCATCTTTGCCACTTCATATCGTATTCACTGCTCCTCCTTTGCAAACCCAAGCGATGAAATGTTGCATTACCAACTCTAATAATCTCCACCTTGATACTATATTTCTAAAAAACTGCCCAAACTCCACCTACAACCTCAAGATTCAAACAAACTCCAATATCACCATAGAAACAAATGTTACCATCCCAAAAAAACATAACCAACCTCCAAACCACCTATTTATGCATGCCTCCCAATCGAACATGCATATCATCAACAACTCAAAACTACTTATAACACTACAAAGGTCTCAATGCGATCTTTGCAATTTTCACTACAACAAAAATACCCTATTACAACGTCCTTTTTACAATGGGCATTGGTTGCCCGTTGTAATAGAAGGCTATTACAACGGTCCATTTGCGCCCGTTGTAAAAATATCCATATATAACATCCTTTTTACAATGGGCATTGGTTGCCCGTTGTAAAAATATCCATATATAACATCCTTTTTACAACGGGCATTGGTTGCCCGTTGTAAAAAGCCTGTTTTGTTGTAGTGTTTCCACTACAGCCTCCACCTTAATTCAGATAAATTTGCCTCTCTAACATCACTTGAGAAGTGTCGACATCCTTCACCATTTTTCCAAGCAGCTTATTCATATTATTGCTTCCCCTTATTGCATGTTGCACCTCCTTATTACCCTTCCAAACCCTTATGACTCTACATCAAGTCAAAAATTTGCAACCATTTACCTCCAACTATCCTATTGAAACAAGATTGGTTGTAATTTCTAAAACATGCCTAAATCCAATCAGTTTCACCATCCTTCTACCATACATCTTCAGCCTAACCAAACCTATACCCTTCACCTCAACATCACCACCATCAATGGACTCCGCCTTGCTTTCATGTTCTTTATAATCAACAAACTTCCTTTTTGATTGCATATGTGGAAAAATACACCCGAATCAAGTATCCACTCATTTATTTACGATTTAAAATTCAAATCAAATATATATATATATAATTTCAAATTTACTCATATATGCCCACATATATATATATACACATTCACATATATATACAATATTTTAAATTTAAATGATTTATACAGAATTTATTTGAATTCGGGGAAACTCGCATCAATTTATCACAAATTTTATTCAAAAATTAGATTTAATTATCAATTTAAATTTATATAAAATCCGGGGTCGTTACAACCTTCCCCCCTTAAGAAATTTCGTCCTCGAAATTTGCCAGGGAGACACAAAGATAGATGAAACATATTTCATCAAATCAAACTGAACGTCTATTCTGCATTTGACTTACCAAATCAGAATATCAATAGTAGATATGAGAACGAATCTTTTTAATTTTTCACAAGATACTCGGGTTATCCAGATCTACGAAATATGCAGTGGCATTGGTTAGTTCGAAGGAATAACTAACCATTCGTAGAATATATTGGGACCCAAAGAATAGATAGACATATGGATACAATTTCAAAACTTTTAGTTTAGAACTAAAGTATACCTATCAACCATAGCAAACAAAGCAACCAATTCATTCAGACAAACAATTCGACCTATTTGGAGTTTATGTCCCATGCAAATATATCAAATCTTCTTCCTGGATCTACCAGGAACCATTGAAGAATTGAAAAGAGATGCTGAACAAAAGAGATTGATAGAGAAAAGATTGTTTCCTTGTTGTTACAGGGTATTGACTAATTCATGGTGGTATTCCCCTATCCCCTATCTCATCCTTTTATAGCACTCATACTCACTATCAGTGAATAGTAAGAGAATTTACTAAGGCATACAGACGGATATCTTAGGGATACTCATTCTAGAGTATACTTCAACCTATCTCTAATGAGTTACTTAATGTGTTATACTCCTGAGCTAAATTTTAACCTTAGCTCTGATACCAATTATAACGATCCTGACTCGGCCTTCGAAAATCGACACCCGTACTTCACTTGTACTCGAATGCCGCAGATTCAAACGCCGAATCTGGCTCGCCGGAGCTTATAACACAGTAAGTATAACAACACAGCGGAAGAAAGAAATGAATGATATCATATACATCACAAATGATACAATATCCAGAATATGATATACAACAATGATATCAATATGATACAAGAATATCAGAGATAAATAAAGATGCTACAGCGGAAAACAGAACTGATAACTCCAAATGATCTGAAAAAGAGAATGAGTCCAACAACTCCAACATCAAGCTCGAACCACCATCACGTCTCACTAAGAGAAGCAAGGTCAGTCGTGATCTCCATAAATTGAACTAGCTCCCGATAATCCACTAAACCTGACTATCTGAAAAACCTAACTCTAGACTGCCCGTGTGGAAAATTTTGGGCACCCAGAGTTTAGGAAGGGAACAATAAACTCCGGGTCAGTCATGGGACTGGTGTGAGTAACAAAAATAGTTTATCTTTAAAACAAACAACAAAAGAATTTTAAACATTGAAATCCGCAATGCTTTTTGGAAAATGAAACTACCATAAGACCTCCCGCCACACACACAATGCAATCACTGACTAGGAGGAGATTTTTTCTTATGATAGTCAAATATGCTTAATACGAGAAAAATTCTTTGATATTATTAATAGTGCATAGTGTAGAAAGACATTTCGAAAGTATAATATTAATCTTAGCCAGCATAGACATTCCGAACTATGCCTACTATAGCTACCATCTAAACAGTAGTGACCACCATAAGTAAATGGCAGGTTCTACAACTAAAACCGTACTGGGTCCGTATTGGGAATTGGATTTCCAACAAATGGTCAGGCTAAGGAACTTCCTACTGCCACATGGGTACGCCTCTGGAGGGACGTCCCGAGAACCTACCCGGCTCTCTGCCAACACAAGGCCGGGTTACCTCTGTAACTAGGTAACTACTACTCGAGTATGCCACCCCTCGGTCCTTTGGGACCTTTATCCGAGGTACCTCGATCACAAAGCAACAATCACACAGTAAATAAGATTGATGCCACCACACAGGTAAAGCATCTGGGCTCTATACCATGATACCACCTTTTTCCAGAAGGAAATGACATACCCTAAAGGGAGCGACCCTCATAACCTTGCTGCATCTTTCCTGTTTCGACCATTTTCGGTTTGTGAGGCTCGATGAGGTCTCGTCCACAAAGCTACGCTTTACACGAAAGCCATGCTTTGATCAACAAATGATCAACAAATGATCAGCAACACACAGCAACACTTAGCATGCCACACCACCGAATTGGGAGTATATCACTGATAACCTTCAACTACATAACCTCTGAGCTCGTACGTCTCAGAGAAGGGTGTTAAGCTAAGAGAATAAATCTCCGCCACCAAACAGAAATGTATTTGAAAGAAATCAGCTTTATATCTCAAAGTGTAATGTCAGACATACAACCATACAAGTCTGTTCCGGGTTCGAACAGAACCAAAGGCACTTCCAAAGAAGCCCTTGCAATCCGGGTATTCACAATCCCGATCGGACTTCCCATCACTTAGGGAATCTCTATACCGTAGCTACTCAGTGCATAGACAATCGATAGGTTATCCTATCGTTCTCGCAAACACCCGGTCTTCAACACCGGTCTTCAAATGCTATCCATTTACGTCGTATCATTATTCGGAATGGGTTATATGACACAAAGTCCTCTCCCGGCTAAACCGAATAATGAGCGTAATATTTAAAAACATATGGATATTGGGATTTTAGTTAAGTCACAACTTATTACCAAAAACTTTTCTTCAAATGGTTTAAACACATTACCATTTCCAATCTTTTACAAAAAGATTCATCTCACAAAGTTCACCCAGTTTCACAAAGATTCTTCATAGATTTCAAATCGATTTCCATTTCAATTGGATTAACTCATCAAATCTTTAAATCAAAGATTTAACTTATACCTTTAAAAACAATTTCATTTCGACCTTTTATACAAAAGGTACACCTTTCCAATTTCAAAACAAAGTTCAACAATCTTTCACAAAGATTTATTCATAACTCGGAAAACCATTTTCATTTCAAACTTGAAATTCTTTGACACAATTTGGAAATTCATTCCTTATATGAAAGCTTCTATTATTTGAAAACAAATAGTTTTCATTTCGGAAAATCTGATTCATTTATACAAGTTAAAGTCCTTGGGTTAAATTCAAATTCCCAAAATTATACTTTTAGAATGGTTTAAATTCATATAAACACATTTATGACATCTTTAACCATCATTTCCAAACATGGAATTCAATTCCAAATTTTTGAATTCAAATTCAAATTAACTTATTTAAATTGGAAACTTTACCAAGTTGTTCAAATAACTTTATCTTAAAAACTCCTTTTCAAAAGCTTTAACATTTAACTCAAATCCATTCCCAAAATCAATTGAAATTAAAATTTCAATTTCAAAAATATTAAATTTAAATCATCTGTGACTTAACCGATTTCCTCATGAAATCCATATTTGTGTGTGTAAGAGTGTGGTCCAGGGGTTTTACACAATAGTGCAACATTACAAATCATCACATCATCACAGATCTAAGCATATCGATATCGATAAGCGGTATAATCCTACAACGCTTATCTATATACACAGAATCACAGATAGATAATATAAATGCATTATAAATGATTAAATTACATTCATCACAGCTTGAATTAAAACAATTCCAATCACAAAGCATCACACAGCAGAGATGACAAAACAATTCACAGCATTCAATAGAATACAATCATCCAGAAATAGGGTTAATTGATCATTTGATTAATTGAAACCAGATTAATCACTAATTTTGGTTGATTATATATTAATTTATCCTCCTTGGATTAATTATCAATTAATTAATCCTAATTAATTCAATTTATCACTTATGAATTAATTATCCAATCCTGATTTATTAATCACAAATCATTTGATATAAATAAATTTATCAAACACCTTAATTAATTATTCTTAATTAATTACAATAACTAATTAATTACTCCTTAATTAATAATTATCTCTTAATCACTTTCATTAATTAATTTACCTTTAATAGATTAACTATTCTCAAGTTAATTTCCTTAATTAATTGACCACATTAATTAATTATTCTTTTAAAGTAATTAACCCTTAATTACTTGGTTAATCCATCTTTGATCATTAATTACCCATTCTTAATTACTTTTACTAAGTAATTATTTTTAATTAATCATTCATTAATTACTTGATTAATTAACTTGAATTATTAATTAATATTAAATTAATAATCCTTAATTTACAAATTAATTATTCTTTACTTAATCTCCATTTGATTAATTATCCTTAATTAATCATAATAAGTAATTATCCCTAATTACTTAGTTAATCAATTATTAATTCGTAATTGATTTCTTAAATAGTTAAACCTTAATCATGAATTAAACTTTAAGATAAACTCATTCTTATAAATGATTTCATTATCATAAAGCATTTAAAAACAATCTACTTTTAAATTTACTTTTTTAAATTCCATTTTTAAATTTAAGATTTTAAATGAATTCAAATTTAACTTTAACAAAGTTTAAACAATTTAAAACCCTTTTTTTAAATCTCATGTTAAAGAAATATCTTTGCTATAAAGAAATTTTAAAGAGTTAAAAACAAATTTCCTTTTTACTTTACCTATTTAAAAGTATAATTCCTTCTATCTAAACTTTTTAAACATTTGAATTTATAACTTTATTTTATTCAAAATCTTGAATTCAAATCAAGATTTAAAACCAGATTTTAAAACTTTGATTTAATCTCTGTTTCAATCATTCCTTCATGATGTAAATCCCATTTTAAATTCAAATAGTTAAAATATACTTTTACTTGCTTAACCATTTTTATTTATTAAAACAATTTAAATTTAAAACTTTTATTTTCCAAACTAAGATCTAACCTAAGCTTAAATTTATGCTTAAACTTTAAATTTAAAAACTCAATTTTAACCTGACTTTAAAATTGAACTTCAGTTTAAATTTTGAAAGGAAATTAAACAGGGTTCTGTTTAAACCTGGAAATCAGGTTATACCTGAGCTACCCCATATCTCCTTCGAGTCCAACACGAATTTACTCGAGTAACAACCCGATCCTTCCTCCATACGAAAACTCAAGTTCAATAATGAGTAAAACCTCGTCTTCGATTTTCCTCATGAATTTCTTCGAGTTTGAACCCGAGTACTTCATCTTCTTCCCCAACCATTCTAGAACACAGATGCACATCCCCATTCGTGCACGTGCACGACACTTCACCGCCGCTCTGGCGAACTTCGCCACCACCAGCAAGTTGCGTACGATCTCTACAATCGAAACCCCAGACCAACTCGATGCCACAACATCCAAATCAAGATTTGCCCCTTCGTTCGAACCTGTAACTCAAACTCACCAACCAAAAACGCATCGCCTCACTCACGTCGACCACCAGAGGCGATAAAACTCCGGCCTTACCACGTCAATCCCCTACACTTCCCCAGATCCTCATGCAACTTGGTCAATCAGAGGTGACGAAATCACCTCGTTTCCAGACCACTACAAACCTGAACGTTAAACCCTAGTTTTGCCTCGTTCAATCATTGTTTGCAATAGAAAAATTATCAAACATTTTTCTTGACATTGCCGATCACCTAACCAGCTTCGACAAAAACCCTAACCCATAAAAGTTCATCGATCACCAGAAAATGGTCGAAATCCATTTCCTGTTCATTTTCGAATTTCTCCTTCAATTCCTAACTAAAAATCAAGATTTTTGTTTTGAAAATCCTAATTTTCTTAGGGGATTCAGATTATATACTTGAATTTACAAATCATTGGGTTTGAATTCAACCCATTTCTAAGTTTTCACTGTTATCATCCATTTTCCAGAAAATTTCTAACTTAATTCATATAATTAAAATTTTAAAAACTTAATTATGTTTAAACAAACAACTTTTGTTTGAATACCTCAATCTAATGGAGATTACACAAAGAGAAATTAATTTTTTTCTTCAATACTGGCCTGTTAGAAAATAAACAGAGCAGATTTCACACATGCATTCCAATATACACTCATATAGACATGATTTCAGATTTTATCAGGCATGCATACATAGATAAAACATGCATCACAAGATTCACATCAAACACTTCACATACATTAATTTAAACTTGATTTATAGTTTGAGTTTACTCACAGTGCTTAAAGAATGAACAGAGCTTCCATTTATGTTGAACATGCTTGAGTTCTTTGCTTGCTGAAACCATTTTGAGCTCTAGTTTTTATTGATTTGTTTTGTTGTTTGATGTTATTTAGGTTGAAGCTTTGAGTGATATTTAATTTAGTTTTTCTCAGTTTAGAATGATTGAAACTGAGATGAAGATTGATACATATAAAAAGAAATGTGTATAGGCTATATTATTATTTGTTGTACAGGGTAATGTGTAATCTAGTACAAGATACTTTGTATTTGGTCAGAGATTTTCTTGCTTTGGGCGGCTGATATGAAAATATGGTGTACTAGAGATATTTACATAAATTAGGCTTGTCTTCCTTTGCAAGCTAATAGCTATTTTTTTTTCTTTTGTTCATACTTATTTTTATATGTTCACTTGTTTCATTTTTTAAGTATATTTTTTTTCATATTTGAATGTATTTTATTTCTTATACTTATTATTTCGTAATATAGATGAAGTTCTATTTTTAACATGTTATTTAAATTTATTTAAGTGTTACTTCATTTTTTTTATAGTTTATATAATTTACCTTATATATATTGGTATTTTTAATTTTATTTATTTCTATTTTTTTTATTTTTCTTTAGTCTTATTATTTTGTAATATGAATAATTTCTATATTTTAATCTGTTGTTAAATTTTTGCTAATGGGTTACTTTTATATTTTTTTATACTTTATCTTATATAATTTTTATTTTTATTTTTTTAAACCATTTATTTAAGATTTAAATTCAAATCAAATATATATATATATATAATTTCAAATTTACTCATAAATGCCCAAATATATATATATATACCTTCACATATATATACAATATTTTAAATTTAAATGATTTATACATAATTTATTTGAATTCGGGGAAACTCGCATGAATTTATCACAAATTTTATTCAAAAATTAGATTTAATTATCAATTTAAATTTATATAAAATCCGGGGTCGTTGCAATTGAGATATAGAAAGTACTTTATCTTTATCTTTCATAATCACAGTTTCTCCCATTAACTTTTTCAACACTTATTTTCTCCATAACAAACTCTTTTCAAAATAATTTATGCGGTTGCCTCCAATATAAATTATTAGGGTTACACTAGGGATTCCTACATAATTAAATTTGAGAAGAGATAAAAACTAAAGAAAAACAATACACGGCTAATTTCCTCCAAACAAACTTTATTAATTCCTTTAAAAACTTAAAATTGGAAAGAAATCTCAATCTCAAGAACCCAAGAAAAATAACACTTTTTCCACATATATTACAATGATCCTTATATAAGTCTATTTATAGAAGTCGAAAGTAATCCCAGTCGTTAGATCAAGGATATGCAAAGATCAATATGGAAACTCTAAAATACCCAAAAACGACAAAAGTGTCCTTAAATCCTGAATCCAAAACTTTCCAAAAAGGCTGATCCGATCGATTGGAAAAACCCCTCAATCGACTAGTGTCAGTAAAGTGGAAGTGGTTTTCAGTCGATTGAAAAAGTAACGCTTCTCTTTGGTCAAAATCTAACCGAAAACCAATCGATTGGAAGAATTTCCAATTAATTGACAGAGTTTCTGATCGATGTCAAATTAGTCCAGTCGACTGGAAGCCTATAACTGTTGCTATAGGTTTTTATTGCTCTTCCTCCCTCTCTTTTTAGCTTCACCACTTCATTTTGTCTTTGCTGCTCCTCTTCTGCAACTCCAAATAGTGAAATATTGTATCATCAACTCCAACATTTGAGATATGAGATTGTTGGATTATCGATTTACTATGCTTTTGAGGGTTCTAATGTAGTAAAATCTAAAGTTTCTTTGATTTGTGGATCTTCATAGTCATCTTCATTAGGTAGCCAACAATAAGGTGTGCTTTGCTCTTCATCTGTGACTAATGTGATATTTCTCATCATAGTGGAAACAAAGGCCTCAAGCGGGTTTATGTTGCATTTTTATTAAGGTGATATACTCGACTAGGTAGTTACTATACTCATTTGGTTTGGAAGGGGACTTAGGGGAAAGTGAGAAAAGTGTGGTGGTTGATTTCAGGAAGTATTAAAATGCTTGTGGAAATTTCTTATTTCAGATTGTTTAGTTTCTATTAAATTGGTGAAGATAATGGCGTTATAATTTATAGTGGAATGGAGGAGGAGTTTTCTTTTAATTTATGGTTAGAGGAAGGATAGAAAATAATTCAAAATGGAATCAGGCGGTTTGGTTGTAGGGTAGTAATGGAGTTGTTGTTCGTTTTGAATACAAATTAGAATTCTTTTATTAATCTGGTTTGCTTGAGTTTAAACAAAGTCTCTTATGGGTTAATAAAGGAAAAGAGGTCGAACCTTTGCTCAACAGCTTTAGTGAGTGTGTTCAAAGACAGAATTTTTGGTTGTAATACATTAATTGAAACCATGCCAATGCTTTCTCCAACATGTAAAAGCTAGAGAGATCGTCTTTTCATACACTGGAATTGAATGATATGTGAAGAATTTATCAAGTAGGAATAATCAATCTAATGGGTTGGATAATAGAGTTAAGGGTGCATCCTAAGAGAGAATATGTAATTGATCTTATGACTTAACTCTTATATTTAATATTGTTCGAAATACGGTAATCTTTTAGGTTTGCTTTCTATTATATAAATTGTTATATTGGAATATAAGTGATCTTTTAAATACATTAAATATATACAAGTATAAAATCCTTAGAAAGAGTATTTAATAGATTGAAGTTAAAACGTATTCATAACCATGAGTATTAAATCGTATAAAATACACACTTATCTTAAAACTTTACTGGCTAAGGTGTATAGGGAATGGGAATTCAATATATTCATTTTGGATAGTGTACGTAACACTCTTTGTATGATAGGCGATGAATTGCTCATGACTGTTAAGGCACCAAGGGCTACGTATGTGTAGTTGTGTGGAACAATTAAAGAACGACTCACCAAAAATCTTTTATAGGTTAATCATAAAGTCAAATAGAAGATCTCATGTGATGATGTATAAAAGACTTTCGACTTAAGAATACTTTGAATCTTAAGTATCTAAACCATATTTTTATTATGGTTAATCACATGCCGACGATGATCGTGTTAGGGTCATAATTGGATACGAGATGAACCACTTGAAGTGAAACTCAATTCAAGAGAAGATTCATCTCCCTCGAATAGAAGGTCGGTATCACCATAATTAGTAGTCAACTTAAAGTCAAAGTCTTTGGCCAAATCAAATTAATTAATCGATAAATATTATCGTATTAAACTATGGACTTTAATATTGGACTTCGCAATTAACTACATATATTAATATAGTTTTGACCATTGATCGAGCTCTATATATTTAAGTGGTATAGTGATAAGGAAGAGAAAAACATGCATAATATGTCGTTGTTTAAGGGTGTCACATTAAAAGATAATAAACTAGATTTTACCTAGATAACCTTTAAGAAACTAAACTCATGTCCACTACCATGCTTTAACAAAGTTTGTATATGCTTTAATATTTAAATTATCTAAGTATATTACCGAGGGCTGAGTTCACATTGGAAGCCACACAATCGCAACTCTCAACTTTTGATTTATAATAATGTAATAAAATAATTTATCGAAGTTCTAAATTATTATGGATAAATTAATGTAGTTGTTATATTGACTTATTTTTTATTTTTTTAGTATTATTAGAGGTTTGGAAATTTAATCAATAAAATATAATTGTTATATATTAAACTATTTATATAGGTTGAAAATAAAATTTATTAAATAGATATAAAAGTTTTTAAAACTAATTTAAACTAAAATATCATAGAAATTCCAAAACAGTCCAATTTAAAATCATTTTCCCAAATCAAAATCATTTCCAAACCAAATCAAACATTAATAGTATTCCAAAATACTAAATTGAGGCCTCTACTTATTATATCACTTATAAATGCTATAACTACCCATTTCTACTCAAAAGGTTCAATTTTCACATATATCGGTGTCACATTCAATATGACCAAACAGTCAAATTTCAGTATTAACAATTCATATCACAAAAATATAACTGAAATAAACCAATAGGCACTACACCAAATCAATCAGTTTGCAACAATTATTTCGCTAGAATTTGTAACGATTATAACCGTTACAAATTACAAACAGTTATTTTCGTTGTTTCCCTTTGTCACATTTATAACCATTAGGATATTTGGTAATTCGGTAAATAAGGTGATGTAAGGAGGGAAAGCTAGTAATTGTTCTTTACATCCTAGTTCTGTTGTTTCTAACGCATTAACAAACCTCTTTCTCTCTTTGTACGAATCTAGGGTTTGTTTCTTATTTTGCCTCCTTCATTCATTTTTTTTTTCAAAATCGAATATGTTCATCTATTCTAATCTAGGATACGTTTTCTTATGAATCTTAGGTATCCTTTTTTTATGCGAATCTATATCGTCAGAATCTCATGTACTTTTTCCCTATTACATAACTTTTATTTTACTCGGTAAATATGGTATAACTTGAGATTCTTTTCTGGATTATCTGTAATATTTTTGTTTTGATGACTTTAAATGTTATTTTATAATGATGTGTAGATAAAAAGAGCTGCAGTTGCAAAAGAAGCAGTAAGAGAGGGCCACGGAAGATGAATTAGAGAATGAGGTGTTATTACCATAACACAACATTATCTTTATCAGCGAGTTTGTTTATAGCAGCTAATATAAACATCTTTCCATTTTTAGCTTGAGAAACTCAGCGCTAAAATAGATATCTTGACTAAGAATCACCACATATCAAGGGCAAGGCCTAGTGAGGTTGAGAAGAAAATGCAGGGGCTTAAGAAATAGTTGGGTAGTGTGAGTATTTAATTCCGAACTGAATTGGTTGTAAGGTTATTTATCTACTTTAATTTTAAATTCAAATAACTTATCAGTACATATCCTATCTTCTCATTGTTATAGTGGTAGTTATTTCCTAATGGTACCTATAATGATATATACAAAGCCACTACAAAATCTTTAATGTACTACAGCTTTCAAAAGACAAAGCATAAGTTATTTGTTTAACATTATCTTTTCAATCAGTGAAAGTTCAATGGTGCAACAGGTTAAATACCAAAAGTAACCTCAAGTATAACTGGATATGAAAAGGTTTGCAAATAAAATGACTAATATAGAAAAATAACCTCAAGTATCACTAGTTAAAGTTAACTTGGTGATAATTTAAAAGACTCATGTTTGGTAATGTCTACCTCATGTTTGGTAATTTTGGTTAGAGCTATTGATGATGATAGGATGGGAATAGAATCAAGTTTAAATGGTTTAACAACTATTGTAGCACTTAAGGAAAACAGTCACTAAACTTTCCTCTTATGAATTACGTGCATTGTTTTTTCATGATGCTTTTCATCCATCACATCACATTAGATTAGTTGATTCAGTATTGTTGAAATTTCTTTAGGATGCATTAAGTTCAGGAACAAACTAATGTGTTTTATATCATTAATTTTTTTGAATCATTATGTAATCAAAATTATTTCCGTTTTACTTTCTTCTTCCTCTTTTTTTCTTTCTTTTTTTCACATTCCTTACATGTATATTGCAAGAAAAATTGAATAGAAATGCAACTAAAATACAAAATGATCATCAGAGTAGGTTACTCTTGCAAAAAGCTCTTGATTACCTTTTCAAGCAGAAGCGATAGAATTACATTAGTCCTTAGAGCTAAAGATAGTGGCTCATTTATTTGTTTAGATAAGCTAATGTGTCAATAAAATAACTAATGTGTCTAAATATCGATTATCTTTTTACATTTTTAACCAAATTTATGATTCCATCCTTTCAATTGGGCCTAATTTATCTTAGATTCTTAATTCCCCAATAACATGAGAAATGTTTGCATTAAATAACAGGTTAGCTATTAATCATCTTATCTTATAATCATTCTTTTTTCGTAAAATTTTATGTACATGAATTAACTATTTAGTTTCATGATATATTATGTATTTGATTTTCAGTTGAATACGTGGAAATATGTTTGTCTCAACATAAGTAAAATGTTAATATCAATATTTAATTTGGTTTAATCATTGAGCTCAACATCAATGATATTTAATGCCTTGTGTTAATAGTTGTATGGTAATAACGCATGTCAATTGTTTATTTATCCGTTTAGGATAGCAGCTTGAAATTGTTGGTGTATTAGTGAATCTAACTTTTAACCAATTAGTGGTAATAATTTCTGTCAAGATTTTTTGCATCTAACAATATTCTAAAGATGCTATCTACTATATTATTTCAAGTAGAAAGTTGAATATCCATATGCAATATTCTGTTTGCAAATATAGGAATGAAAGTATATTATCAATTATACCATGCTCAACATTATTGCCAATAAAAATATATACACTTATGTGGATATACAAATACAGAAATAAATGACACACTAGCGGACAATTATAGCAGGAAATGAAATACTCCTATAAGTGAAATAATCTAGTCTTGTTCATTGAAATTCTAGTATGGCAACATATTAGCTGAAAATATTTGGAAAAATGTTTGAACGCCATCAGTATAGCATCATACCTAGCTAAAAATACCAAAGGTAGGAAATAATAAAACTAAATATTGAAAATCAAATAATTACAATATTATTTGGAGTATAATAAAAGATAGTTAGAGATCAATTGAATTTTACATATTTCACGAAGTTAGGTGGTAAAAGTAATATTCATATGATTTGAATTTGAAAATGCATAATAGTAGCATGCATGAGTAATAAATGCATCGAAATATGGTATACTTTTTTCACTCATTGACTAGAGAAAATCTCCTACAGCTTTTGTTTGACATTTTTATTTTTTACTTTTTTCATTTTGGAAAGTGTCGTGTTTATTTGATTTTCTATATTTGAATAACTGGTGATTGATTTATTTTATATATATGACAATAAAATGTTCTCCTCAACAATAACCCAGAACCATGTTTGAATAACTTTCTCCTCAACAACAACACAAAACCATGTTTGAATCTTGTGTTTCTATTGTAATGTAGGTCTTCCTAATCATGCTTAATAATCTATCAAGTAGTGAAAGGAGTGCTATCAGGTAAGGTGTGTGCAAAACTGTTCACAAAAGAAGCCTGGAGGAAAATAAACAATCATAAGTAGTGATGTCAATAATATTTTTTCAGATGAAAATGATGTTCTCCCATGTCAGGTAAGCATTTTTTTTCTTTTTCTTTAAAACTTATGCATGAATGTTAGTTATTATGTATTCCTTTTTTTGTTTTTATCTGATTAAGTTGCTAATTTTAAATTTTCATGTTATATTGTTCCAAATGTAGAATTGCTGATAGGGGACAGTTGAGATTTGTTTGGTGACATTAATTTGTCCTGATGATTGCATTTCACTTGAATTAAACACATAAAGCTTATGTGAACTGTTAGAATTTGATACCTTAATTCAATTAGAGGAGGATCTCGAGGAAGAAGCAATGTCGTGGAAGTAATCGACGAAGTGAAGAAGCACCGAAGCCCTAACCCTTAGCTGAAGTGACAATGAGGAGGAAGTTGAGTTGGCTTGTCGTCATTGAGAACTAGGGTATGCCGGACCAAATCAGTGGTCCAGTGTTGCTTGGATTTGGGCGGTGGTGACTTCGTTCAGTGATATGAAGGAGAAATCATTCGATATTTGGTAAAGGAGAAGTGATGCAGCCCAACCTAATGACGAAGCAGAGGAACCTACGGAGTCAATGAAGTCAAGTTGTTCAAGGGAAGGAGCCTTAGGTCGCATACGACCTAGTGAAGGTCGCGCACGACCTAACGAGTCACGAGAGATAGAATTGCGACCTAACCAAGAACAAAAGAAGGAAGGAACAAGGAGTTCGCGACCTAGTACGTTAGTAGCTCGTCCAAATGACCTAACGAGTCATGACCAACGACCTATTGAAGTTGACTTGTGTGAAGAATTAGGTCGCTCGGGGATAGGTCGCTCGGGATATGCCGCCTTTTCTTGGATTGGTAATTCCTTAGGTCGCTCTGATCTAATGGGTTACGACCTAACGAGATAGGTCGCTTAGATCGTTAAACCGCTCTTGAAGTTAGGTCGCTAACGACCTTACACCGCATGCTAACTACATATGCCTCATTCCTTGGGTCGCTGCCGCTTTGGATCGTTGATGGTTAAGTCGTTATGTACTAGGTCGTATGTCGTTGATACTATGTTGTAATGTGTTTGTATTTTTCTTTAAGTCGTAGGTCGCGTGAGTTGTATTTTAGGTCGAGGCCGGTCTATGTGTTGTAAATATGTGATATCATGTGTGTAATGTGCTATATGTCGTGCTGTGTTGTTTCCTTAGGTCGCAGACGACCTTAGTTAGGTCGTAGGTCGTGATGTTAGGTCGTGGACGACCTAAGTGTTGACAAATGTTGAGTTGTGTGTGTTGTAAAACTCTATAAATAGTGGGGTTGAGTCATTTGTAATAGAACGTTGATTTGAATAAAAAAATTTGTTTGTTAGCTTTGTGCTTTCATTAAAATTGGTAGTTGAGTGTAATCTCCTATCTCCTCTTTCGGCATTCGAGTGCGCTCGGATCAACGATCGTAGAAGCCAATTCACGGTATCAAGTGCGGTTGATCAACGTCTGAAGAATTACAGATCTTCTTTCACGATATCGTGCGTGATCAACGTGACGAAGATAGCTAGAATTCGGTATCTTCGGATCAACGAATTTGGACCATTCAGTATTTTTCATTCCATCGATTGCTACTTTCACAGAATCATCATTTTGTTATTCCGCTGCTGCATCATTTGGTATCAGAGCTAGACTTAGCCAATCATAGCTAAGCCGAGTCTTGGAGCCAATTCTTATTCAAGAGTTCAAGCCGTGCATCACTTTGTTATTCAAGCCGAGAATTGAAGTGTTTGGGAAGTTTCAAATCATGCCGCCAAGAAGAGCTAATCGCCGTCAAAATGTTGAAGCGTTGTATAGAAGAGAAGAAGCCGAGCAAATGGAACAACGCATCAATGGAAAGTTTGATGAAGGCATTGGGAAGTTAGAGAAACTGATGAATGATATGAATCAAGGACAAAGAAGGGGGTCGCCAATCTCGAACCATGGAGGAAACAGAGTTTCGCCATCGGTTACGGAAGCGAGGAGGGTGTCGCCACAATCTGATCGAGGTAGAAGAGAATCATCAGTTTCAATGAGAAGAGATCACCATGAGTATAGAGATGAAGAAAGAAGAACTCAACGAGAGTTTGAGTATGAGCCATATCGAGACGATGACAGACATAGTAGAAGAGACATGCGTGATCGAAGAGATGTTGATGGTCGAAATCGATACCGTAGTACACGTGATTATGACGAAGAGAGTGATAGAAGTAATATTCATTATCGAGATCGAGACCAAGCACGAAATGCATATCGGGTTGTAGAAGATGATCGCCGATGGGAGTCGGGGATGAAGACTGAAATTCCAGAATTCAAGGAAGGAATGGTAATGGAGGAATTTTTGGATTGGGTTTCAAATGTTGAGGAAATTTTGACTTCAAAGAAGTCCCCACGGATCGAAGAGTGAAGTTGGTTGCTACGAGATTAAGAGGGAGAGCTATGGCGTGGTGGCAGCAGACTAAACTTACACAGGAGAGAATGGAGAAGTCAAAGATTGTTATATGGGATAAGATGAAGAAGTTAATGAAAGCTACTTTCTTGTCGCACAATTATCAATCGCTTATGTATCAACGTTTGCAGAACCTAAGACAAGGGGCGAGAACAGTGAATGAGTATGCAGATGATTTTTACCAATTGATTGCGAGGAATGACATTATGGAAACAGAAGAACAGCTAACAGCTCGGTATGTTGGAGGGTTGCGAACACAGATTCAAGACATGGTGAATATGTTTGATCCCAGATCTGTTGCTGAAGCACACCAGAAAGCATTGGCTTGGGAGAAGCAAAGAAGGAGAGGAGGTGGTGTGTTTACAAATTCCAACAACCAGAACAAGGATGTTAGTAACAGTGTGGATGTTTCCAAAGTCATCAGTAAACCGATTGTGAATGAAGCCAGCAAAGCAAAGGCCAATAGTAATCTCAAATGTTTTAATTGTCAAGAGTTTGGCCATAAAAGCAATGAATGTACAAAGCCAAAGAAGCGGGCAATGATTGCGGGGATTGAGCATGAAGATGCAGAGGTAGAGTGTGTCAATTCAATACATGTTGAAGAGGAAGAATTATTGTCTGGAGATGAGGGTTGTAGTTTGTTGATGAGAAGATCGTGTTTGACACCAAAGCAAGAGGATGATTCAAGTTGGTTGAGGAGTAACATTTTCCAATCAACGTGCACGATCTTTGGAAGGGTTTGTAAATTTATCATCGATGCAGGAAGCTGCGATAATATCATTTCTTAGGAAGCTGTAAAGAAGTTGTCATTGAAAACAGAAAAGCATCCACACCCCTACAAATTAGCTTGGTTGAGGAAAGGAGGGGAAGTGATGGTCAATCGAAGAGCTTGTGTTAATTTTTCCATTGGGAAGAAATACAAAGACGAAATTTGGTGTGATGTAGTTGATATGGATGTTTGCCATTTGTTGTTGGGAAGGCCATGGCAATACGATAGAGCTGTGCAACATGATGGACGCACAAACAGCTACAGTTTTATGTTCGAGGATACACGAATCGTTTTGGTTCCTAAGAAGAGTCAACAGAGTGAAAACAAATTGGAGGAAATCGAGGAGCTAAAGACTTTGTTGTCTTTAAAGGAACTTGTTGATGTGGAAGATGAAGTCGATTGTTGTCAATCATCAAAGTTTGATAAAGATGAAGTTGATGAGTTTCAACCAACGAAATCTATTGAACATGAGGTTGAAAATTCACAATCAGCAAAGTTAGATGATTGTGAAGAGGCAATTCCTGCTAAGTTGTCCAAAGAATTACTACCAAGGGGAAACGTACATCATGTTAATCAAGTGTCAAGTGCTATGGTACCGTATATGCCACGTAACCATATGTGTCCGACAGAGCAGATAGAATTGAGAAGATTGGTTGAGGGGTTTCTGTTCAAAAGAAGGCAATTGTATACTCCTGATCGCAGTTGGCAAATAAAAGTTATCAAAGATGTAAAGACACGTGGACAGTTATCATACCATGCAGATGGTGACAATGTTTTGTTTTGGGCTGTCAATAAGGAAAGGAGTTGAAAGGCTTGTTCATAAGAGTCAGAGTTATCAAATTTCTAAAGAGACCGCGACGAAGTCAGGACTATGTATGTCATTACCTATACATACTAGGTCATGGGTGAACGTAAATATGGACTCTATATTGGATTTGATGAAGACACAAAGTGACAATGAATCTATCTACTTGATGGTTGAACGATTTCTTGTTGGTACGTACAATAAACTAGATGCTGGAGGAATGGGTTGTTTGGAAATTGTGAAGGAAAGTTTTGAGAATGATTGTAAGTTGAGTTTGCCGGATCATCTTCCTATTGCTAATGTTGACAATATCAAACACTTGGTTCTATTTCACAAGGACGAGAATGTCGAAGTCGAAGAATTTTTAAATTCGAGGACGAATTTTTTTCAACCGGGGGAGGATGATGCAGCCCAACCTAATGACGAAGCAGAGGAACCTACGGAGTCAATGAAGTCAAGTTGTTCAAGGGAAGGAGCCTTAGGTCGCATACGACCTAGTGAAGGTCGCGCACGACCTAACGAGTCACGGGATATAGAATTGCGACCTAACCAAGAACAAAAGAAGGAAGGAACATGGAGTTCGTGACCTAGTACGTTAGTAGCTCGTCCAAATGACCTAACGAGTCATGACCAATGACCTATTGAAGTTGACTTGTGTGAAGAATTAGGTCGCTCGGGGATAGGTCGCTCGGGATATGCCGCCTTTTCTTGGATTGGTAATTCCTTAGGTCGCTCCGATCTAATGGGTTACGACCAAACGAGATAGGTCGCTCAGATCGTTAAACCGCTCTTGAAGTTAGGTCGCTAACGACCTTATACCGCATGCTAACTACATATGCCTCATTCCTTGGGTCACTGCCGCTTTGGATCGTTGATGGTTAAGTCGTTATGTACTAGGTCATATGTCGTTGATACTATGTTGTAATGTGTTTGTATTTTTCTTTAAGTCGTAGGTCGCGTGAGTTGTATTTTAGGTCGAGGCCGGTCTATGTGTTGTAAATATGTGATATCATGTGTGTAATGTGCTATATGTCATGCTGTGTTGCTGTGTTGTTTCCTTAGGTCGCAGACAACCTTAGTTAGGTCGTAGGTCGTGATGTTAGGTCATGGACGACCTAAGTGTTGACAAATGTTGAGTCATGTGTGTTGTAAAACTCTATAAATAGCGGGGTTGAGTCATTTGTAATAAACGTTGATTTGAATAAAAACTTTTGTTTGTTAGCTTTGTGCTTTCATTAAAATTGGTAGTTGAGTGTAATCTCCTATCTCCTCTTTCGGCATTCGAGTGCGCTCGGATCAACGATCGTAGAAGCCAATTCACGGTATCAAGTGCGCTTGATCAACGTCTGAAGAATTGCAGATCTTCTTTCACGATATCAAGTGCGCTCGGATCAACGAATTTGGGCCATTCAGTATTTTTCATTCCATCGATTGCTACTTTCACAGAATCATCATTTTATTATTCCGCTGCTGCATCAAGAAGTCGTCCGGTGATATGAAGGAGAATTTGTTTGGTGATTTGGTGAAGGTAAAATGGGGAATACCGAACCAAAACGTGTTGCTCTAAAATATTGTTTCAGTGATATTGTCGAACCAAATTAAGTACTGATTCAAATTTCTCGTTCGGTCATTGAGTGTTGGACTAGATGCAAATGCCGAACCAGATGGACGTCGAACCAAGTTGACCGAACCAGAAGATGCTGCTCCAAAGTTGTTGTGATGCTGAACAAAACATCTCGTTCGGTATTGAACCATGCCAGTCCAGATCTTGAGTGTTGTTTGCCAAACCAAATGCTATTGGGCTTTACCGGCCCAGATGGATGCCGAATCAAACCTCAGGGCTGCTATATAGCAGCTATCCCTCCTCATTTCTTCACTCTATAAATAGTGGAGCTTCTGAACAACAATGGTAGCCATCCTAGAGAGCTGAAACTCTACAGAATCTTGTAACTCTAATCTTTCAGTGATTAATAAAATCTCCTCTCCCCAAGTGGATGTACACTTCCTCGCGGTAGTGGAACCACTATAAATACTGGTGTTATTTATTTTTATGCAATTCATAGATCTGTGACTATCTGTTCTTGTGTTTATCTCTGTTTGTTTCGTCTCACTACAATCACGATCCAGTTGTTTTCCGCTGCATTGGGTTTTTTATTCCCTTAGACTGATCATCTGAATGGATTTTCCCCAACAGTCTGGTATCGGAGCTGCAAGGTTGATTGAGGAGTGTTAGATGCTATGGCAGGAGATGAAGCGACTCCAGTTGTTACAAGACCCTATACTAGAGGGATTTATATTACGTCAGGATCACAGTTGGCAATTGAGAAATGGAATGGGGATAAAGACTTCAAGAAGTGGAAATGAAGGATGAAGGCCGTTTTAATGAGGAATGAACTCCACCCAGTAGTGTTTGCCCCTGAGGAGTTGACGGCTGACATCTCAGTCGCGGAATGGAAGGAGATGGAGAAATGTGCGTTTACTACTTTACAACCAGCTATGGAAGAGAATGTTATCTTAGAGATTAGTAGTGAGACCAGTGCTAGGGGCATTTGGACCAAGCTAGAAAATCTCTACTTGAAGAAATCTTTGACTAACCGTCTGATATTACTGAAGACATTTTTCACCTTGCGGATGAGAGAGGGTACTTTAGTGAAGGAACATCTTAATTTCTTTGATGATCTCGTGATGAAGATGAAGACTGCTGACTTGAAGATGGATGAGGAGCAAATGGCAATGATTCTTTTGTGTTCTCTTTCGGAGTGATACATAGGTTTCGCTAACAGCCTTATCTTCGCTAGAGTCACATTGACAGTGGAGGAAGTAAAGTCAGGCCTTCAATCTGAGGGCTTGAGAGATCAAATGAAGGAGATAAGTAAAGGAAGTAGAGATGGAAGTAGTAGTCACGGCCTGTTTGTTGAAAGAGGTAGAGAAGATAAGAAGAATTGGCACTCTAGAGGGCGTTCCAAGTCCAGGAAGCCCGGTAAATGGCAGGAGAGGAAAGTCTAAGGACGGAAAGTACTTTATTTGCAAGAAACCTGGTAATTAGAAAAAAGATTATCCAGCTTTGAGGAAGAAGGAAGAAGATGGATCTTCATCATTTGCGTTGGAGAAGTCTGTATCTGACGATGTGTTGTCTGCAGTAGTGTCGGATGTCTCAGACCATTGGGTGCTGGACTCGGGGGCGTCTTTCCATATGATGTCTAATACGGATTACTTCAGTTGTTTCGTTGGACGAGAGGGAAGCTCTATTCTTATGGGTAATGATGCTAGCTGTAGAGCAATGGGTGAAGGTACAGTGAGGATCAGGATGTTTGACGGAGTGATACGCACTTTGATAGGTGTCTGGTATGTTCCAGGTCTACGGAAGTCCTTAATTTCTTTAGGACAATTGGCATCTTTGGGATGCAAGGTAACTATCAAGAAGGAAAGTCTGAAGTTTTCGAGAGGTGCACTATTTCTTATGAAAGGAGATGTGTTCCGAAATCTGTATTTGCTGATAGGAACCACAGTTCATGGAGAGTCGTGTGTTGGAGTAGACAGTTCTTGTGCATTGGATGCCACAAAGCTTTGGCATCTCAGGTTGGGTCATGTTTCAGAGAAGGGCTTAGAGTTGCTTCGAAGACGGAAGATGATCAAAGAAGAAATCTTCGACAAGATGGACTTTTTCCAGGAGTGTGTGTTAAGCAAGCAAACTAAAGTATCTTTGGGGACCGGTTGCTACTCCTTCTCTTGGAGGAGCAAAGTATTTTACCTCTTTAATTGATGACTTTTCTCGGAAAGTATGGGTGTATGTGATGAAGGCCAAATCAGAGAGTTTTGAGAAGTTCAAAGACTGGAAAGCGGTTGTTGAGAACCAATCTGGTTCTAGGTTGAAGGTGCTGAGATCTGATAATGGCGGAGATTTGTCTCTAGGGAGTTCCTCGATTTCTGTAGCCATCATGACAGTCAGAGACATTTCACTACACCCGGAGATCTGCAATCCAATGGGGTTGCAGAAAGGATGAACGGGACTCTGCTGGAGAAGGCTCGTTGCTTGAGATTGACGGTGGGCTTGTCTAGAGGCTTTTGGGCTAAGGCATTATCAACTACGGCACATATCATAAATCGAATTCCGTGCTCGGCCATAGATGGGAAGATTCTATAGGAAAAGTGGAGAGGTAAAGCAGTGTATCTTGGTTACTTCTAAATTTTTTGTTGTCCTATGTACGTTCATCATACAGGCGATGACAAGTTGGAGGCTAGAGCATACAAGGGCATACTAATGGGATACATCGATGGTATCAAAGGGTATCGAATTTGGAACCCTATTGATCGTAAGATTATTCATTCCAAACATGTTACTTTTGATGAGTCTGCTATGTTCAATCCAAAGGAGAAGCTGCCTACCATATCAGAAGATTCTGATAGGCCTAAGGAGATGGAAGAAGTTTCCGTGTTCCAACCAAATAGTAGAGTTGTTGTTGATGCTGTCGAGGAAACGCAGTTGATGAAACATCACAGGATAGTCCACAGGCACCTTCTAGTAGTGCTGGTGATGTGCATGAATCTAGAGGAAGTTCATTCAAGGTGGAGCTGAAAGGAGTTTAGGCGAAGCAGTACCTACCCGGGTCAGTCGTAGGACAATTAGGCCACCTGAAAGGTATGGTGATTGGCAGTTTGCGAACCTTAGCCTTGGTGATCAGTTTTACCATGCCCTATATGTGGTTTTTGAGGAGCCGCTTGACCTTTATGAAGATTTGAAGTCATGTGACAGTACGAAGTGGATGTGCGCTATGGAAGAGGAGTTAGAGTCATTGAAGAAGAACAAGACTTGGGATTTAGTACCACCTCCTCAAGAAAGCCGAGCCATAAGTTGCAAGTGGATGTTCAAGGTGAAGGATGATGTGAGATACAAGGCTAGACTAGTTGCCAAAGGGTTTTCACAGAGAAAGTGATCGGAGCATGATGAGATATTCTCTTCAGTAGTGAGGCATATCTCCATCCTCATTTTGCTAGCTATCGCCACAGCTCATGACTTGGAGCTGGAGCAACTGGATGTGAAAACTGCTTTCTTGCACAAAGACTTGGATGAGCCATCTACATGAAGTAGCCAGAAGGATTTGTTGTAGATGGGAAATAAAATTGGGTTTGCAAATTGAAGAAGTCATTGTATGGACTTAAGCAGTCGCCTAGACAATGGTACAAGAGGTTTGACTCTTTTATGCTTTCACTTGGTTTTGATCGTAGCATCAAAGACGCTTGTGTGTACTTCAAGCATTTAAAGAACGGTAGATGGGTGTACCTACTCTTGTACGTGGATGATATGTTGATTGCTTCCAAGAATAAGGCTGAAATCGATAGTTTGAAACGAAAGCTAAAAGCAGAATTCGAAATGAAGAACCTTGGAGAAGCAAAGAAAATTTTGGGTATGGAAATCCAAAGGGATAGAAAGGTAGGACTTTTGAGCCTCACTCAAAAGGAGTACATTCGAAAGGTGCTTGCTCGGTTTAGCATGGAAGGGGCAAAGGCAATCAACACACCCATGCCTTGGCACATACAGCTTTCTATTAAAGGCTATTTGATCTCAGAAAAGGACAAGGCTTATATAATGAAGGTCCCATATGCAAGTGCATTTGGCAGCTTGATGTATGACATTGTCTTCACTAGGCCTGATATTGTACAAGCTGTTGGATTGGGGAGTAGGTTCATGGAAAATCCAGGAAAGACGCGTTGGGAAGTAGTGAAGTGTATCTTCAGATACCTTAGAGGAACTCCAAACCATGGACTTGTCTTTGGCGGTAGAGGAAGAGATTTCAGCTTGGTTGGATTTTGCGCTTCCGACTATGCCAGTGATAGAGATCGAAGGAAGTCAACCTTCGGATATGTGTTCACCATTGGTGGAACAGCGATCAGTTGAAGAGCGAGGTTGCAGACGATTGTGGCTTTGTCTACTACAAAGGCAGAGCTCATAACTGCGGTTGAAGCAGCTAAGGAGGCGCTTTATTTGAGGCAACTGCTGTGTGATTTGGGCTTCGTATATGAAGGCGTGGATGTGTACTGTGACAATCAGAGTGCAATTCACTTAGCTGAAAATCTGGCATTCAGCTCGAGGATGAAGCATATTGAGGTGAGAGAGTCGTTCCTTGTTTCGATGAGTGAAGAGAAGCTAGTTCGTCTTCAGAAAGTTCACACACTATATAATGCAGTAGACATTTTTACCAAGTCATTGCCTGTTGCTAAGTTCGAGCATTGCTCGGACTTGATTCGCTTGATAAAGTACTAGGTGCCACAGGGTGGCTTGGGGGGAGAGTTGAATCAGATGATGGAGACATTTGTTTTCATGGTGGAGATTGATAGGTTTTACATGGACTGGGTACTTCGAACACTTTGTTGACGGGCGGTGGCCTTGCCGGAGTTCGTTGACAGAGTGTAATGGGTGATGGCATTGCCGAAGCTAATTGGGTAAGTATCCATTGCTTGGAGCATTGAGGTGTAGAAGAGTTTGATGGCTTGATGGAATTTTGTTATCAAGGTGGAGATTGTTAGAATTTGATACCTTAATTCAATTAGAGGAGGATCTCGAGGAAGAAGCGATGTCGCGGAAGCAATCGACGAAGTGAAGAAGCACCAAAGCCCAAACCCTTAGCTGAAGTGACAACAAGGAGGAAGTTTAGTTGGCTTGTGGTCATTGAGAACTAGGGCTTGCCGGACCAAATTAGTGGTCCAGTGTTGCTTGGATTTGCCGCTCCAGATTTCTGGAGCGGTGGCGACTTTGTTCGGTGATATGAAGGAGAAGTCGTTCGGTATTTGGTAAAGGAGAAATCGTTCAGTGATATGACGAAGAAGTTGTTCGGTGATTTGGTGAAGGTGAAATGGGGAATACCAAACCAAAATGTGCAGCTCCAGAATTTTGTTTTGATGATATTGCTGAACCAAATTAATTACCGGTTTAGATTTCTCGTTCGGTCATTGAATGCCAGACCAAATGCAAATACCGAACCAGATGGATGCCTAACCAAGTTTACCAAACCAGAAGATGCTGCTTCAAAGTTGCTGTGATGCTGAATGAAATATCTTGTTCGGTATTAGACCATGCCAGTCCAGATCTTGAGTGTTGTTTGCCGAACCAAATGCTATTGGGCTTTGCCAGTCCAGATAGATGCCGAACCAAACCTCAGGGCTGTTATATAGCAGCTACCCTTCCTCATTTCTTCACCCTATAAATAGTGAAGCTTCTGGACAACAATGGTAGCCATCCTAGAGAGCTGAAACTCTGCAGAATTTTGTCTATATTGTTAATTCTTCTTATGTATAGCCTCCAAAAGTGAATCAATCTTGTAGCTCTAATCTTTCAGTGACTAATAAAATCTCCTCTCCCTAAGTGGACACGCCACTGCCTCGCGGTAGTGGAACCACTATAAATACTGGTGTTATTTATTTTTCTGCACTGCATAGATCTGTGACTGTCTGTTCTGGTGTTTATCTCTATTTGTTTCGTCTCACTACAGTCACGATCCAGTTGTTTCCCGCCGCGTTGGATTTTTTATTCCCTTAGACCGATCATCTGAAGGGATTTTCCCTAACATGATCAATATAGTACACTGTGCTATTTGCACCTTATATACATTTCCTTTTGTCCCATCTAAATCTGAATAGTAACCAAGAAAACTGAATTTACACTTCCTCCCTATCCATGCATGACAGCGATAAAACTCATCTCTTATATATTTTAAAATTTATTCACTTCCATTATTCTCAATCTTTCCACCACTCACTATTCATTTCGGATAATTTTTGTAATCAACTACAAGCCAAGAGCCCTAGTCATGTCGTGGCAAACTTTGTTGGATGCCAAATAGTGAATTACTATGGTTTCTTACAATTAAGAAGCCACCAGTTGAGTTATTACAATGGTATTTTATTGTGTGATTTTTTTCCCTTTCCTTGCATAATTGTGAGTCTCTTTACTATCTAATTATGACTATTTATTGGCTGAAACATAACATTTGCTATTTTTCTACATCCTTTTTGTGTAAAATGGATCATATACACTGATTATTTGATCATTTTATTTATCGAAGGTTGAGTTTTTATTTAAGGAAGTTTGAAATTGCATTTCTCATGGTAAATAATTTGCACAAAATTAGTAGTTCCCAATCTCTCTCTCTCACACATTATGTGGAATAATAAATTCAAAAGTTAAATAGCAATTATTATATGTGTTTCTCACAAGTTTGCCTCCTTATTATCCTTTATGTGTAAATTGGTTCATATACATTGATTATTTGATCATTTTATTTATGGAAGGTTGAATTTTAATTTAAGGAAGTTTGAAATTGCATTTCTCAAGGTAAATAATTTTGCACAAAGTTAGTAGTTCCCAATCACACACAAACACACACACGCACACACATCTTTTTCTGTCAATTATTGTTTACACAACACATGCATATCAACTTAAGACCATCAATTCTTCTATTTTTTTTCTTGAAAATACATCTAATATGCAATGGAGGGGAACTTCTTTAAGTATGTACATTAACCTTGTTATCCTTAGCTCAATATTTTTTTCCATGAAAGAATGCATTCACCACATGCAAATGTTGTCCACTTAGAAAATCGTGCTAAGCTCAGTTTTTGTAACTGAGCTAATTTAATGCATAGAATATAAGCAAGTCATTCTATAAATTTAATCTACCCACATATATATGTAGAAAAAAATTGCAAGTAGCATGTGCACATGAAAAATGTATTACATCAAAGATTAAAAATTTATTTATATGCAGATGATACTTAATTAATTGAACAATAGGATCAAGATTCTCTTTTCAATTTAATTCACTCATTTCATTTTGAGTATTGGGTGATTTACACTTTTGTACGTCAAACTTTACATGATTTATTTTATAATACAAGTCTTACAAATCAACTTTGACATCATGAAAGTGTTAGGTTTTCTCTTTATTCAGTTGATATGTGATTTTTCACTTTATTCTCATAGCGTGATCTATTCAAAGTAATACACAATAGACTTTAATGGTAGAAGAAGAGAAATTTGCTATTAGTGAAAGGAATTAAATTTATTTTGCACTACTATTACTTAAAAGATAGGATATGAGTTGAGCGATGATTGTTATGATACAATATCGGCGAATTTATTCGGTTTTCTATGTTATTTAATCTAAGCAATGTGATGATTTTTTCTTAATCCAGGAAGTACAAACCATAGAGAAGCTTTCGGTGCTGGAGAAAATAATGATTTTTGGTTGTATGCAGAACTTGCTCTTCAATTAGAGGACAAAGGAACAAAGGAGTGTGAAGAGTGCATGCTACATTCAATTATGGTATTTAAAAACATGAAATTGTGCATAATTGGGTATTGTATATTTTAAAACTAAAAGATTATGAAATTACCTTGTTATTTGATGTATAAAACTTAGTGTAACCATATCTTTTGCTAATTATATAATGTGTTAATTATAGATATGTTTTTTATCATTCCTTTTGTTTAATTATATATGTATTTAGTGGAAGATATAATAAAACTTTGATCCTTAACGTATATCATGGCATTTTTAAATAATATTTTAATCTTCCAATTACCAACATTTATAACCATTGGCAATCTTGAGATTTCCAAAAGTTTAACCATTGGTAATTTGAAAATTAGACTTAGGGAATAGGGCTTTCCATCCATTGGGAATGTGGAATTTTCCAACAGTTATAACTGTTAGGAATGAGTATTTTTTCAACGATTATAACCGATGGGAAAGTCTTATTTCCCAACTGTTATAACCGTTGGGAAAACTGTTACAAAATTTGTCACATACCTATTACTAATGGTTATAACCGTTGGGAAATATCAATACTGGTGTCGTGAGGTAAATAACTAGAAATTATAAATCACTACGATGAGAAATCCGTATTTCTCAACAAATTTTCCTGTATTTTAATTTTAAATGCCAATCACTTGTAAAAGTGAATATGTAACGACCATGATTTTCGACCCATGAAAATCGACACTGATACGTCCACTATATCACAGGCCGAAATCTCAAATGCCGGAAAACCCGATTGTTAGGGGAAAGAAGAAGAAAGAAGATAAGAAGAAAACAAAACAACAATATAGAATCTCACAATCGCAGCGGAACAATATATGTTAGATAATAACCTATCTGTATACAAAAAGAACTATAACTGGTATTATACATACCATCATTAGAGTACAACAATCAAAAGATCAATTATGGACAGTTACAATAACTTGTCCTTATAAGTGCTGAATATACAACCTACACACACAACGGAATATAATCAAGTACGTGTAATATGCCTGAGAATCCTCCGACATGTCTCTTGTGCTCCATAGCATCCTAACCTGAATCTGTAATACTCGGTCTGACCCAAGCATTATAATAAAATAACACCCGAGTTAGTCTGGAAAACCAGTATGAGAAAACACACTCAATTTGAATTATTACCGTTACCAAAATCCTTTGAAAACAAAGGTATCTCGTAAGACCACGCCACACATAAATACGATGGGTTTTTACCTTACGATAACCAAAACCTTTTATATCAAAATCATCTGATATTATAATAGTGTTTATAGAAAATAAACTATAAAATAACTGAAATGCTTGCATCTCACGTTTCAGCATAGTTGGGCACATCTAAAACTTTACAGGCTCGTAATGGATATTGGATTCCATACAATGACTAGGCACTGGGGTACCACCTATCATAGTACACGTCAAGAAAATGTATTGAGGAACTCACCTGGATCCCCTACCATCATAAGACTGGCCTACCCCTGACATAGATAGTACCGAATATGTTGTCACCCCGGTTACTTTGCAACCCTTTTGAGATCTCATGCACAACCAATCCATAAATATGTAGATGTAGGAAAATCTAGAAAGGTGACAACATACACTAATGGGCGTGACCCACTTAGCCTTGCTGCATCTCCTCTGATTTTCAGTCATTCTCGGTTGACGAGGCTTGAGGCTACGATTATCTTTTAAGAAATTTACACTTAGAATGCTCATTGCCCTCCAATGGCAATGTGCTGATAGCATTCATCCACATAAGTCGTTCTAGGTATAAACAAACCGAATCTCCAAGATCACCATCTTCATTGTCTTCACGATATCATAATTCACAACGCTCAAATTGGATCGAAGTGGTTTTCTGATAATCAAATCTGATCCCGGTCTCATCGAAACGATCAACGAATTTAGCAAAATTTGATAGTCAGTTATTTAATTATCAAATTACATACATAAGCAGTCACTAGGACCATATTATAAATCTTTAAAATATTTATTTCAAAATTTCTTTACAAAGATATATATTCAAACCTCTTCATTATTTCAATATTTGAAAACAATTCAAATTCTTATATCGATAACAGGATATTTAAACTCATATCAACACTTAGAAATATTTCCAAATCCAACTTATAAATCGTTACTTAGAAAAATATTTCTATATAAATCGTTTCGTCACTAAAATATCTCCAAACCTTTAATTCCAATACTTAGGAAAATATTATAAGTTTATTTCCCAAAAATTATCGATTATACTGATTTATGATCCAACCAACAGTTTATAACTCCTTTATTGAATTCGGATTCATTTCCGAAGTTTCCGTATCTAAACAATTTGGAAATTTTCTTTTCTCAAAATTCTTAAGTTCCCGAATTCCACTATAAGATATCCTCTTATAAAATCACATCCATTAAACAAAACCCGGTTCACAAATCTCGAGAGCATTTACAAATAAATTTCAATTACTTACCTTTAAACTATATATATATACAATAATAATAATAATAATAATAATAAATCTCAAAACATGGTTAAATAATTATTTAAAATATCAAAGCGTTTTTAAAATATACGCCAGTAACTAATTCAAATTCATTTATGAAATTTCTAATCGATTTACAAAATTTGTTAATAAAACTTAGAATTCATTTCAACAAATTTAAATGTTTAAATAACTAACTTTCTGAAATATTTTAATCCAATTAATAGTTTTTAAAACAACATAGTTTAATAAATAAAAGTCCCATTTTTTTAAAACAAACTTCACTTATTGATACAAATATTTTTTTTAAATTCCAATATAACCAATTTTATATTTATAAATCTCTCTTGATTTATCACAAATCGATTCACGTTTCCGATTTCATAATCCTCTTCCAAATTCCAAAATAGGATCCACTATTTCCTTCTAAACCAATTTCCATAACTCATTATAAATTCTCACCGTGAATTTATGTTTTCAATTTATCGAATGGTAATCACTCCACATTATTTATAAACATCGTTTATATATTTCATAATCTCATTCCCATTTATAACAGGTTCATATCACTAAAATCCATTTATAAATCGATTTCTAATTAAAATTCAATTTATAAATCTATTTCTTAAATAATTCAAACTATATCCCAAAATCAATCAAATCTCGATTCCGACTCCCATTTCATATTTTTAAGAATCTTATTTAAAATCCATTGTTTAAAAATCCTCAATTTTAAAATTCTCGATTTGAAACCATTTTACGAAATAGCTAAATAAGTATCCAAAATCCAATCATTTATTTTATCCAAATCAATTTACTTTTAATTAATCCCAAAATTCAATATAAGTATTTCCATTTCCAAAATCGCCTTTGAATTCCCTTTTAAATTTAAAATATTATTTATGGTATTTATAATACCAAAAATTAAGGCCAGTGCTACTATAGCATCCAATAAATCAAGTCATAATATAATCTATAACAGATTATTCTAACACATCATATATCACCATATATGAAATTAAAAACAAACATTTTGAGGAATCCAGTTGGATCCCTCCAACCCGTTTTCCCTGCATCCACAGAATGTTATATAACATAACATACCAATCCCGCTTCGATGCGGGATATCGCGGTAATATATGGTCATCCGCTATTATGTAGGGCGCATAGTGTCTCATCCGCTCTAGTCGGCGGGAATATATCCAACTACTAATATATGTACTAATATATATAATATAACATCCAACTGATAATAATAATTTATCAATTCATCCAATCAACCAATAAATAATTTTAACTATTTAAAATAAAACCAATTATCCAAGATGGGTGAGATTTACTCACCTTGATTCCAGTTAGCGCTTAAGCGTTCCGTTCAAATTAAAATTAAACAAGCGTTTAATTTTAATCCAAATTCCTGCTAGCCCTAATCGGCTTCAATCCAATTTCTATGCGTAGTATTCGCAAATACGAGTGCAACACAACTCGTTTTGTTCAATTCTGACAGCGTATGAAGAAGGTACGATATTTTTAAGAATAACGATTTATATAAATTAATTAAAAAACCTAATTACAAACATTAAACTAATTACCCTCATTAACTATAATCATCTTCTTCCCAAACGAAACGTGCACAGCCTGATACACGCACAAACACGCCACTGCTCCTCCCTCAAATTTACTCATTCGTCCATGAAAACACTCGCCGCTCGATCCGATGAACTCCGCGGCCAAATCTCCATCACCCTGGCACCATAAATAACCGTTCGATCAACCACGGCAAAAATGACCTGATGGGTCTCGGCCACTATAGCAGTTGTCGCCCCTTCCCCCAAGAGGTGATCGGACCGCTCAAAAATTTGACCTAAGGTCCAGCCATTCATCACGAATTCAAAACTAGGCTCCGTTTATCCTCCCATTGATCGAGCTTCGACAAATCGCCAACCCTAGATGCCAAGCTTTCCACTGCCTAGCGGCAAATAAGCATCGCACTCGATAATACGTGTACGAAAAGGAAGCCTTCATTGATTTAAGGATTTTACAACTTGTTTCAAAATTTTATATTGGGTAAAATCTTAGATTTTAATTTTTGAACTCCATTTTCCTTTTTTCTTTTGTGAACTGAGAGCATAGGAGAGGGAACGTGATTTTTAAATCAAGGGAGAGGTAGGTACGATAGTAGAGTGGCTTGCTTTAGGGAATAGGGTGGCTTGAGATGAAAGAAAGTGGCTGCCTAGTCACATCGATAAAAATAAAATTGTTTAAAATTCAAAAATATCTGGATATTAATTTTGAACCCCGATCGAGGCATGCTGCCTGGTGTTCCTAATGTTATACCCCTATTCCGAATGCAATGGAACAAGTTTCGAGACCTAATTTGATCGTATGTAGAAGATAGCTTTTTTGAACCCAATTATTATATTAAATTTCTGATATTAAATTCAACGCATTTCTATCCCGTACGACCAAACAGTAAATCCAATCACCACAAAATTTGAAATCTGATAATAATACACTATTATGGATCCAGTGAACTGGTTTTGTCGAAATCCGAGACTGTGCCTTGAAAGGCTATTTTTACATGTTAATTTAAACGAGTTATTTTTAAAATCGAGTAAATCACTTATAAATTCAAATTTAAATTTTTTATTATCTTCATTCTTATTAATAGAAATTTAATAAGCCTTTGAAATTATTTTTATCCAGCTTAAAACTCAAAATTCCACTATTTAACCAAATTTCAATTATTAAATTCCACAATTAAATTACCCGATAAATCGTTATATTTGAAACTCAAGTTATTAAATCTATAAATCAACTTTTAAATATTTAAAAATCAATTAAATATTCCAATTTAAAATAACCAAAATTCTAGGTCGCTACATTCTTCCCCCTTAAAAGAATTTCGTCCCCGAAATTGCCAAGGTATGAAGAATGGCCCAAAACCCATTAACTTTCCCAAAACCAATCTGTTGAAAAAACTTCGCAAAATTAATTTTTTGAAACCACATTATCACTTTTACTAATTTTCAAATTTATCCATAGATTCCAAATAATATTATTTACTCAATCATTTCAAGTTATAATCCAAAATCAAAATTTAGTTATTAAAAATTTTCTTCAAAATTTTCTAACTCCTTAAATTTTCGAAAAAATTCGTCAGCGTCTCCTTTGCGTGGCTATATCAGAACAACTACAAATTTGGCACTATGGGCCCAAATGTACAAAAGAAAACAAAGGCTAAGTGGCTCAATCATAAAACCATCAATCAATCAACAATATAAACATGTAGCTTTTTGTTGGGCAATCCAATTTTCTTATGAAATCGAAAGCATCAAATTTACTCTTGTTCTTATATACCTGCATCTTATTTACCAATGGTATCCAATCATATAATTCATAAACATATTATTCTACAATTAATTCATTTGTGGATCATTTCATAAACCTTAATTAAGTTTATAAACATTTTATACACACTTCCAATGTTTATTATCACTTCACAACTTAAGTCTATATCCATTTTAAATCAATTTCAATTCCATCTAACTCAATCAATTTGTTTCAATTTTAATATCCAATTCTATTAACCAACATTCCAATCAGCTCACTAATTTATTTAACTAGTTCATCCACTAATTCATTACAAATCTCAATCAAAATTTTAAAACTTATCTCATTTAACTCAACTTAAGTTAAATTTCAAAACTTGGTCTTCCCAACATTTATAGTCAACAATTTAAAACATTGTTTTAACTTAATAATTCTAAAATTTTATAAGTTATCAAACTTATTTCCTCATATTTCATAAAACACTCAAATGAAAATTCCCAGATTTTTAAACTCCTTATTCTTAAGTATTTCAAATTATCTTTGAAACCATATATACACACAATCCCTTGGTAAATTAAATCATTGTTTTGAATTTTTGAAATCAAAACCAGTTTTTCCAAACAAAACTCCAATGGTAGCAATTCTTCTCTTGGAAACTCGAAAATGAACGTTGATGATGCTGCAGTCATCACCGAAATTATTTTCTAGTGACCGAAGTGAGTTCAGTGCTTTTTATTCCTTTAAAATCCCTTTTTAAAAAAATTTCCATTTAAAAATATTTTCCAAATAATGCTATTATTATTTTCCAAATCTTTGCACAACATTTTCAAAACCAACGGGATTTAAATTTCCAAATTTCCAGCTTTTAAATCCTTTATAAATCGTTTTATAAATCATGTTTATACTATACTTCTGAAATTTCTTTTCCATTCCATTTATAAATCACAATTATATAATTCCATTTTATTATATAAAATCATTCCTTTGTTGCTAGTCTTGCTTACATTATAATAACAACAACTTTATTAGAACACAACAACAACAAATGATAATAATCAACATTATCATTTCCTAACAACCAAGCACACCATATATATCATAATAATTTTCTAAAAAATTATTTGTTTATATATAAAACTATAATCAGGGTAAAATTATTTCATTTACCCAATTTAAAACAATACCATGTCGAATTGCTCTGTTCAAGTGTTTAGAGACTCCTATCAATAACGTTAATTACTCCTATAGACCAGAACCCATAAGCCACTAAAAGTGGTCAATCAACACAATATAAAACAATTTTATATCACTAACAAATACGCACTCATATATATATATATATACTCTCAAACTCATTCTAGGTTGCTATTGACCCTATCTCTAATAAGTTACCCCACCAAAGCAAAGGTTCTCGCTTAACCTTCATCTTTGATACCAAATGTAACGACCGGGATTTTCGACCCACGTAAATCGACACCGATACGTCCACTGTATCACATGTCGAGCAATCGAATGCTGGAAAACCTTATTGTTAGGGGAAAGAAGAAGAAAGAAGATAAGAAGAAAATAAAACAACATAGAATCTCACAATCGCAGCGAAACAATATATATTAGATAATAACCTATCTTTATACAAAAAGAACTATAATTTTTATTTTACATACCATCATCAGAGTACAACAATCAAAAGATCAATTATGGACAGTTATAATAACTTGTCCTTTCAAGTGCTGAATATACAACCTACACACACAGCGGAATATAATCAAGTACGTGTAATACGCCTGAGAATCCTCCAGCACGTCTCTTGTGCTCCATAGCATCCTAACCTGAATCTGTAATACTCGGTCTTACCCGAGCATTATAATAAAATAACATCCGAGTCAGTCTGGAAAACCAGCGTGAGAAAACACACTCAATTTGAATTATTACTGTTACCAAAATCCTTTGAAAACAAAGGTATCTCGTAAGACCATGGTGGCCAAGTAATCATTAGCCTCCCATAATCATCCATTTAAGTGTGCATGAAGATTTGATGACCATTAGCATGTGGATTAGCTTCTAATTTGTACATGAAGGAAGGTGGGTAGGTGGGGTCCTCTATTATCATGCCTTTGAATTATTTCCATCTTCATTCCTTTATCTTCACTCTTGTGCATGCATATATCATCATGAAACCACTTGTAAAATTCACCAAATTTCCTACAAAACAACATAGAAAATTCCAAGTAAATTTTCACAATTTAATAAATGCATAAAAATGACCATTTTACTCCTATATGAAGATGAATATGTGAAAATTTGAAAATAATTTGAATTTTGGTTTAAACAAGTTAAAATACCCGATATGATCATTTATTTAATTTAAATAGATTAAATATGGTGGTAAAAATATGCACATTTACGTGCACATCAAATACCCCCACACTTATCTTTTTATTCGTCCTCGAATATAGGAAAACTAAGATAAATCCGTTTTCGTAGGGAGCACGATTGCATTGAGCGTATGCAACAAGCCGTTAAACCTTTGGGTGTCCCCGGTAGGACGAGTGTTGTATCGTGAGGGTTTTCAGCGGATACTACCCACAAAATCCAAATGCAGGATGAAAATATTTACAAAATGCAAGATTTATTTACAAAGAGATGAATGCAAGTTTTTTAAAATATTTACGAATGAAGGATTTACTTTTAAATTAACACAAATAAGTTAAATATAGGTTTCGTCATTATCTTGAAATTTAAGTCATTTACTCGTCAAAATTTCCAACAAAAATTAAGTTATCATAACAAATAGAAAATAGTTTAACTCGTTGTTTCAGTTGATAACAAAGTATAACCATGAAATAGGTCCTTAGTTGATTATCAAAGTTTATTAAAGTGGTATTTCATTTCATTTCAATAACAAATCAAATCAAATAAGTTAAAATAGTGTTTGGATTTCATTTGCTTACTCTCTCCATTTTTTGAAAATTTTATTGATATTTACAATATTTACATATGCCTAACTCAGATAAACCGAGGCCAGATATATTACCCATGCACTGCCTTGCGGACTTATGTGAGGGGAATTCAGAGCGTGGCGAGTGAACACACGAGTGTGAACACCTATTGACTGTAGGCGTTATTAAAAAGAATTTTTATATATATACACCTAGCTCAGATAAACTGAGGCCAGATATACCGATCATGCACTTCCTTTCGGGTTTACGTGAGAAAGGTACAGAGCATGGCGAGTGTACACACAAGTGTGCACACCTGTCAACCATAGGTGTTAATAGAAAATATTTACATATATACAAATGTTTTTTTTATAGAAAGAGAGAGTTTTTGCAAAATCATCTTAGCACCACTTAACTTAGAAGACAAAAAAAATGTTATATCCTTTACTTTAAATCAACCACTTTTTTAAAACAAAGATTTTCAATTAGGATATATTTCATAATTATCACGTATGAATCTTCCTATATACTAGTTAAACCATTATTATTTGTAATCAAACTTCATTTTTATTTTTGTTAAGACGAATAAATTTTCAAAAATTTCAATTTAATAAACCAAAACCATATATTTATCTTATAGTGTTTCTTTAAAAATAAATTAAAATGCTTAAAAAAAATTGTTTTTTTTGTTTTTGAGATTTGTTTTTTATTTTTAAATTTTGGAAAAATTAAAAATGATGGTGAGTCTCCCCCCACACTTGATTTTGACTGTGTCCCCACAGTCAACCCAAGTGGAAGGAAAAAATAAAAATAAAAACATGACCTTTATTTAAATGAAAATTAACGGTATTTGCACGAGATCAGAAAGTATATCGTCAAAAAGTAAATGAAACGGTCTTCCAAAGACCGATTCATTTGTCTCGTCAAGTATACGAGACACAACTCAAGCTCGAAAAACCAAATCGTAAAAGTTTTCAAAGTTGAATGTTGATTTGGAAAAACGAATGTCACTTTATTGAAAATCGTACGAGCTGTTTTATTTTCGATGATTTTTGGGGTCGATAAAACAATTGATTGAAATTCAAGTTTGTTTTCACCAAATTGAAATTCAAATTTATCATTGAAAACTTCTTCAAAATTATTGATTTCAAAATCAGAATGGTGATGTAACTCTTCCCTATTAGAGTTTGACAACTCATTTTCAAAAATTCCGAAGAAATCGTGTTCGTTAAAGTCTTCTTCCTTAGTTGGATTGTCAACAACTTCATTGCGTATCTCAAGTTCAAAATCCAAAGTTGTTGTATTCAAATTTTCAAAATTGAGAAAAGGAAGATCGAATTTTAAATTTGGTTCCACACCCTCAAATGAATTGAAATCCAACTCATTTACCGTGTTTTCAACAACTTCATTATGATTATTATTTTCAATTTCAAAAGTTGTTATTTGAAAATCATCGATTTGGGTAAAAGATGAATTATCGCTTGACTCGTCACACGTTGGGATTTGAGTATGTTTTTCACGTTGTTTCATATATGTTTCAAACAACGAATCTGTGTGATCATCGTAAATTTCGTTCATTTGCTCAACAAAATCCAATTTATAGTTATTAGCATAAGGATTTTCACTTTGAAATTGTTGAGGATAAAAGTTTTCAATTGTAACGTGGTTAAGATTATTCCCATTGCCAAATTAGTTTGAAAAGTTGTTTCCATTTTCATTTTGAGTTTGAAATTCATCTTGGAGTTCAAAATTGAATTGGCATGGGTTATCATCGAAATCGTTTGAATTTCGAATTGAATTCAAATTTTGATTATTTTGAAAACTTTGATTTGAATCATTTCCCAAATATGAATTACACAAATCATTTATCATTTGATTTTGTTGTATAGAGATTTCAAGTAAAGACGAAATGCTCTTTTCAAGATTTGAGGGTTGGTCATCGTTTTGAAAATTTTATGGTTCAAAATTTGAATCATTTAAACAGTAGTTGTTGTTAAAATATCCATACGAATTTGGAGTGAAATCATATGGATTATATTGATTTTCACAACTATTGTAAAATTCAAGTGAATATGGAAATTCGGACATTTTCAAGAATGTTTTTGGTTTTTTTTTATATAAAGGAAAAATATTTAAAATAAAATTTATTTTTCAAAAGGGAAATTGATTTTTGTTCTGTTTTTTGGTTTTTCAATTTTTTTTTGTTTTTGAAAAGGTTTTATATTTTTTTTGGATTTTTGATTTTCTAAAAAAAACTAAGTAAATTTTGATTTGAAAATTTTCAAAGGAAAAGGAAAAATAAAAAAACTAAGTTAAGAAATATTTACAATTTTTTTTAGTTTTGGATTTTGAATTTTTTTTAAATATGCATGAGCTAATGCAATTAAATGAATGCATAGTTAATTACAAATGATTTATCCTAAGTTAACCCAAAATTGTATAATCACACTTTATCTTAAATCAACAAGATAGTTCTCAGCCAGGTAACAGGTAGGAGTTATCGGTGCACCACGAATCACCGTAGTAATGCAGCTGAAGGTTTAAGTACCTTCAGAGGAACAACCACTATAATATTTACGAATCACCGTAATATTTATAAATGGTTATTACTCTACTGTAGCCTAGACACCAAGAAATTAATTTGTTCAAAGAAGACAACTTGTCGATATACAATTAAAAGTTATCGATGTCTAATCGTTATTATTAATCAAAATCTAGGATGAAATGCAAAGCAGAAAATAAACACACAAATATGACGGGATTTTACCTTACGATAACCAAAACATTTTATATCAAAATCATCTGATATTATAATAGTGTCTATAGAAAATAAACTATAAAATAGCTGAAATTCTTGCATCTCACGTTTCAGCATAGTTGGGCACATCTAAAACTTTACATGCTCGTAATGGATATTGGATTCCATACAATGACTAGGCACTGGGGTACCACCTATCATAGTACACGTCAAGAAAATGTACCGAGAAACTCACCTGGATCCCCTGCCATCACGATATCATAATTCGCAACGCTCAAATTAGATCGAAGTGGTTTTCGGATAATCAAATCTGATCCCGGTCTCTTCGAAACGATCAACGGATGAAGCCAAATTTGATAGTCGGTTAAATTAACTATCAAATTACACACATAAGTAGTCACTAGGCCCATATTATAAATCTTTCAAACATTTATTTCAAAATATCTTTACAAAGATATATATTCAAATCTCTTCAATATTTCAATATTTAAAAACAAGTTCAAATTCTTATATCCATAACAGGATATTTCAACTCATATAAAAGATTAGAAATATTTCCAAATCCAACTTATAAATCATTACTTAGAAAAATATTTCTATATAAATCGTTTCATCGCTAAAGTATCTCCAAACCTTTAATTCCAATACTTAGGAAAATATTATTAAGTTTATTTCCTAAAAATTATCGATTATACATATTTATGATCTGACTAACAATTTATAACTCCTTTATTGAATTCAGATTCATTTCTGAAGTTTCTGTATCTAAACAATTTGGAAATTTTCTTTTCTCAAATTTCTTAAGTTCCCAAATTCCAATATAAGATTTCCTCTTATAAAATCACATCCATTAAATAAAACCCGGTTCACAAATCTCGAAAGCACTTACAAATAAATTTCAATTACTTACCTTTAAACTATATATATATAATAATAATAATAAATCTCAAAACATGGTTAAATAATTATTTAAAATATCAAAGCATTCTTAAAATAAACATCAGTAACTAATTCTAATTCATTTATAAAATTTCTAGTCAATTTACAAAATTTGTTTATAAAACTTAGAATTCATTTCAACAAATTTAAATGTTTAAATAACTAACTTTTGAAATATTTTAATCCAATTAATAGTTTTTAAAACTACATAGTTTTTAAAACTACAAATTTAAATGAGTTATTTTTAAAATCGAGTAAATCACTTATAAATTCAAATTTCAAAATTTTAATATCTTCATTCTTATTAATAAAAATTTAATAAGCCTTTGAAATTAATTTTATCCAGCTTAAAACTCAAGATTCCACTATTTAACCAAATTTCAATTATTAAATTCCACAATTAAATTACCCGATAAATCGTTATATTTGAAATTCAAGTTATTAACTCTATAAATTAACTTTTAAATATTTAAAAATAAATTAAATATTCCAATTTAAATTAACCAAAATTCAGGGTCGTTACATAATATTTGACCAAACAACCAATAATTTCAACCAAACACAAACAGTAAAATTTAACCTACTATGACATACTGATTTGACTAAAGAGGTGAGTTATACTCACCGAAATTCCAGTTGGCGCTAAAGTGTTCCGGTTTTGAACGAAAATCGAATGACGTTCGATTTTAGCCCTAGTTGCTCCAAATTCGACCAAACCAATTCTGCGATGACCCGCCTTTTTGGTCAATTCAAGTCGGCATTTAACCACATATGCCCGACCCGAATCGTTTGAAAAGACGAATTATCAAGGGGTTTAAAATAAAATGAGAAGAGAAAGAAAACAGTAAATAGAACCTCACAGCGGAAGGATAAAATATAATAATAACATAATTACAAAGCTGTCTATCAATATACATTTGATTTCATTTCAATATTATCAGAGTTATACAATATTTATATAGACAGGATCAAATAGTGCAGCGGAATAATAGTAGTAAGTATGGTCTTCCAATCTCTGTCTTCGTCTTCAAGAACAACTGTCTTCGATAACTGAAAAGCTCAATTTGACCCGAGCGTAATGAAAAGACAATACACTCGAGTCAGGGCTATATTTTCTTATGCAAGTAAATTCAAATCAAACAATATAGTTGCAGTAGTTAAGAGACTAAATATGTTGCATCGACTTTGCATAAGCAATCAATATTCAAGTTTGAATTCAATTTTCACACTTCGATTTACGAATTCATATAAACTTATTTGTAATTTACTCATTTTCGGAAATAAACTCTTCGACCAAATTCTCGGTTTCATTTCACAGAACCATTTTATTTAAAAGATAAAATATCTTTTGTTTTCCAACATTTCATTTGTAAATACCGTCTTTCAATTAACCTTTCAAAATATATTTTTGTGAAAATCCTATTTCACCTTTACAAAATTTCCAAATTTCATTACTATTCAAATTAACAAAGTTAATTAAATCTTTTAAATACAAAGGTTTTATTATTAAATATTCAATTTAATTAACTTCGGAATTAATTTACTTAATTTCTTAATTTAACACATTTAATTGAACTTTATTCAAGACAATTCAATTTAATCATTATATTTTAATTCAATAAAATCAATTAAAACTCTCTTTTTAATTAAATCAAATATTTAATTATAAATTAAATTACCTATACAAATTTTCAAATTTCATTCTGTTTCAAATAATCAATTCAACGAGTTTAAATATCATTAATCTTCAACATAACCATTTTAATTCAATTTCATAACTTTTGAAATAGTTCAATTAATATTTCATTTAAAAATCTAAATTCACTTAACCGATTTCCAAAATTAAATATTAACTTCAACGAAAATTTAGATTATAAATTCACATTAAATTTCCAAATTATTGCTTAATTTCAAATTTAAATATTAAATATCCAAAATAAACTTCAATTACAATCGATGTTTATTATTAAATATATATCCTAGGCCAAGTGATTTAATTTGGGTATTTATCATTTCAACCCATATCCTGGTTCAAATTTCAATGTCCAAATCAATGCATACAATAACAACATAACAGTGACAAGTATTAATAAATCAATCAACATCCAATATTCAAACATTTCCATAGTTAACGAGTTTCACATGCAATTGGGATTCCAATCTAACATTTAAACTATTTCAGCCAAATCATATATCATAGTGTCAAATACCAATGGTTCTCAATTTCAATATTGATCGTAATCATCAACCCACTATTTATAATTATCAACCAATTATTTAAAATATTGTAGGATACTTGCATATAAAAATATAATCGTGAGCTTAAATCGCTCACCTTCGCGGCTTTGAAATACGAGCACGGACACGGTGATACGACAATACGGACATGTGCACGCACTGAAATGGAAAGATGACGGCTACTTTCTTTTTTTTCTTAGAACGCGCGGCCTACTTTTTATTCACTGCCTACCTTTTTTTTCAACACGTTCCCTTCCACTATATTTTTGTATTCACTACATCTCTACTCTCTTTTGCATCCTAGTGCCACTTTGTCAGAGAGAAGTATATATTAAGCCTTTTATGGTACTTACGGGTACGTAAGTACCATAAAAGGCTTAATATATACTTCTCTCTTGCAACTTTTTTTTCACACACGCAAGTTTTTTTTCTTTCTTTACTTTTTTTCTCTCTCTACACTCACGCACGCAAGTGGGGAGAAGGGGTAGTGCTCGGCTTGGGCTAGGAAGTGCGGTGAGGTAGCTAGGGTGTTCGGCAACCGGATGCGGGTCTGGTGATGGAGCAGCTGGCTTAGGGCGGCACGGAGGTTGTGTGGCACTCGGTACCGGCAGTGTTGGATTGGTTGTAGGCTGGTGGGGAAGGCGGTCGGGTAGCTGGGCAGTGAGGTTGTCGTGAGGGTGCAGGTCGGTGGGAACTGCGATGCGGGAAGGTCTTACGGTGGTGGGTGAGTAGGGGTCAGGGTCGTTCGTGGGGAGGTGGGCACTCGGGTGTGGGTCAGTGGGTTAGGTGAGGGAACGTGCGGCTGGGTGGTGGTAGGTTGGTTCTGGGTTGCTGGTGGTGTGGTCGTGAGGTGGGGACAGGTGGAGGAGAGAAAATAAAGAGGAAGGGAGGGAGAGAAGGTAGGAGTTTGTACATGATTTATGTGCGCAAGTTTATATATATTCTCTAACAATTCTTAGAAGGAAGAAGAATGGGCAGAGAGAATGGTGAGGAGCAGCAAACACGCGTATATATATACAAGAAAGAAACGTACACAATTAATGCAGCATTTAATAGGTATGGTTGCACATGCAAAGAATATGGGCTGACAAGAAATAATCTTTGCTTGAAAAGAAAGGAATGGAATGTTAGCAATTAAGACTCCCAACCACGGTCACGAACCAATATTTCAACCATGTAGCGTTTTGCCCAGAAAGCCAAAACATGAAAACGAATATACCACGGTGATCAGCGTGAGGAGACGATCCCAACGATGTATTCAAATCTGTGCTACAACATTCGTATTAAAATCTCATCTGTCGCCGCTGTTAACACTTCGAAATTGGACGACAACGGCAATTCTTGATAAATGAAGCTAAAAAGATCAGAATTGGACGGAACAAACTTCGCCATTCAAACCAGAGAATTTTTTTGATCTTTTCTATGTAAAAATATTTACATGTCGAAAAAAGATATTTTGCACTTAATTTTATTAACCGGGTTCTACTTAAATTTGAACGACATAAATTTTCACAAAATTTGAAATCCGAATTCATAGATTAGACTTACTAAAAACACATTTTAACTATACAACTTCAATTTATTGAAATTTTGAGTTTACGTGTTAAAATAAATTCTATATCGAACTACGACTGTTTTCAATGACCGTAAAATATTGTCGCCAAACCCAATTTTTTTTAAATTCTACTTACCTTTAGGATGGAAACGTACATTTTATTTTCATTAAAACATTTATTTCACTTCAACAAAAATGTGCGATAAATTTCGTATTAGATGTAAACGTTTATTGTCCTATTTCTATTACTATCATCTCTTATCCTATTACACATTCGCTCACTTTTATTTGTTTTTGCAACATACTAAATTTTTGTTTCTAACTATTTTTATTCAAAAATTATATTAAATCTAATATTTTTAAATGGTTGAAAAATTCGAGTCGTTACAAATTCCCTTGCAAAGCCTTCGTCATTACGAGCGCAATATAAAAAGTTTCGTCTCGATGGGACCTCATATGAATAAGATATTAAATTTATAAGATTTTGACCTTTAAATTTATTTTAACTCACTATTTACATTTAATTAAAACTAATATTCGTATTTAAACAAATCTCTCTTCTTCATCATTTACATTCCCGCCTAAATTGCTGCCAACCCACCACGGTCATGCTCTTCCTCCTCCCTTTTCTCATTCCAACATCCACTAAACGACACGCAGTCACCTCCATCATGCTCCCCTTCTCGAACTCCGCCCAACCATCTTCATCACCAGAAATATGTAACCTCCTCCTAAAATGTGACCTCCACCCTAACAGCCGGTCGTACCAGAGAGCGCAACCCTCAAATCCCCAACCCGAGTCACCAAAATTTGGCCGCAAGTGCCACTCCACTCCCCGAACCCAAATGTAAACTCAAATTGAGCTAACTCCTTCTAGATTTTGGAAAAAATAAAACCCTAGCCTTACTTCTACTACTGCTTCAAACGAGAAAAACTAAAACTATGGCCGAACACATCAAACCATACATAAAAACATAGATCCTGCCTTTTCACACTCAAAGATATAAACTTTTTAATTTTTTGAATTTTATTTGAATTGATTTCAAATTTTAAAGAAGAATGATCATATGCTTTTATAAAAAATAATAGAATAGTGGAATGAAAAGAGAAAAAGTTAGTAATCTGATTTGGGTTTAGTGTTATATATGTGTGTGCGTGTGTGTATATAATTTGTAAATTCAAGTATTTCGTCACATAGATTTTCGTTTCGCGTATGGACTTCGAACGACAAAACAAAAATACGATCACGCTAAGAATAGCGATGCGAATTCAAATAAAATATACACTGGTTTACTGATTCTGTAAAATCATAAAAACACTCCCGTTTGTTGATAAATCGTCGTTTGCGAATAAATTGTCAAACAAAAATTTTCAATTTTTTCCAAATTAAAAATCAGGGAAAAACCAAATAAATTAAATTAAAAATATGTCAACAAAAATCAAGTCATAATAATATAAATAAATTTTCTGACTATTTATTTGAACCATTTATTTATGTAAATGATTTTAAAAATGAATTCATTGTTAATATTCATTTATTTAAAAATAGTTAAATAAGTTATTTAATCCATTAAATTAACATTAAATTTAAAATCCAAATATTTAATTCACCAATTCAAAAATATTAAATCCTCCAATTCAAAGATTTTAAATAATATACATATTAAAAACCAATTATTGCAATATTTTATTTTAATTAAATATTCAAATCTAATGATCAAACTTCTAAGTCATTACACTTGGTATAGTAGGAGGGAAACAAATGATGTTAAGTAGTAGTTATGGAGTAGGTCTCATTGTCCAAAAATGGTAATATTTTTATATGTGCCCATCAAAAATATTAAAGTTTAACTCGCATTTTTAGCATACATAAGAAGCATTGGATATGAAAGGAACCAAGAATATTGGGCAAAGCAGCCCGAAGAAAGGGGGCATAATGTAAAGGGAAAAAGATGGTCAACTTAACTATAATCGTCATACTCAAATTTTCAAAACTAAAATCACTCTTTTTATCCAGGCACCGACCTTCTTAAAAATCTTACTAATCTCCCTTTGGGTATTTGAGTATCATAGTAAGTGCCAAACGAGTATGGTTTGGTTTTACTACAAACTTGTGTTATTTGTGCCGCCAACACAAATGGATCATACCCTAATTCCTTTTCTTTTGCTTTACTTCGATAAGAGGGTAATCCTTTATGTACACATTTACTCTTATATTCGACCTACTTTCAAACGAGCGACATTTGAATAAAACTGTTTTTAACTCTGAAACACTGAGCAAGTTCACTCGATTAATTCCTCTAACCCCATATAATAATGTTTTATTCATCATCATCGTTCCTACCTTTAATAAGAACACACTGTTAATATTTTTTTCATTTTCCATATTTATTGTGAAACTTAGAAAACATTATTGATTATATGTTGTAATGGTTGTGCGTACAAATGTAAGTTTCTTATAAAAAAATGTCTATGATGTCTTAGTTGTACCAACCTATGACCTCTAGAAACCTAAGTACAGAGTGTCATACTACTAACCTATTGAGCAAGTCGTAACATCCTGCTATTTCATTAATTATAATAAAATATATTTTAGGATTTTAATTTGGAATTTTGATAGATAAATGGATTTTTGAATTAAATAAATTTGAATATCAATTAGATATGAATAATGAAAATTTATTTTCACTTGATAAAAAGTTAAAATAATTAATAAATGAGATTAAAAAATAGTCTTTGAACTATTTTGGAATTTAATTCAATAAAAGGGATTTTTGGGAATTATTTGAAAAACAATGATTTAAAATTCGAATTTGAATTATATTTTGAAGTTTAAAAGTTATTTGAAAATTTATTTTGGTAGAATAAATAATATTTGTGAAATTTAAAGATAAAAAAATATTTTATAACTGTTGAAATCAAAAATAATATTTTAATGAAATTTTTTTTATAAAAATAAAATAAAATTTGGATGAAACACCATGAGTAGTTTTTAAATAGGTATAAAAATATTTGTTTAAAGGTGGTTCGATTATAAGGCAGTTAAGGATAAGGATTTATTTAAAGAATAAAAATAAAATGAAAAAATATTTTATTGGACCAAAGTTTATAAACTTATTGTAATGACCCATATTTTTTATAATTAAAAATATTAAATTTAACAAGGTTTTGGAATTTAATGTTGTTAGAAATTAAAATTTATGATTTATTAACTTGAATCTTATTGTGGTGACCCTCACTCTATAACACATAGATTTTTTTTTTACATTCAAGAGGAATTCACCACTAAACCTCATTACTTTTATATTTGAATATTTATATAATTTCCAAATATTTTTCCCAAGACCCTGGTTTTACCAATATAATCATATCAGTGAACAAACAAATTAAGTCAATTATATATTTGATGATATACAATTGTTTCTTTATTATTATTTTTTTCATCAAAGGGAATTTAAATCAAATAGAAATCAAAATAGCATACAAGCTATTGACATAGCCACTTATTTCTTTTCTAAGTCTTGTTCTACTGTCAGAGGTAAATTTTGGCAAATTATAACACTTATATATATATATATTTATTTGACTTATATATATTTATCTGCCTAAATAATTCTATTAACACTAAAATAGCATTTACTTGATCTCATGATAGTTATCAAGTATTTGCATGAAATTACTTACAAATTATGCTTGCAGGCATGGATATTGGATCTAATTTCCATTTATCATTTCAGGTTGAATGGATGAGGACTTTTAGCATTTTTAAGTTTAATATGGTGCAGACTTACATTCTTGGTGATTTATTGGATCTACTTGTTGTTATTTAAGGTCTGCTTGGTGTTTTCTTTGATTTGTCCCAGAAGCACTTACACTTCATTAATTGAAATGAAGTGGTTCCAGGTTCCAAGGGTTTGACTCATGGCCATCTAGGCCGGCCATAGTCCCTCTTTTACCACTTGCAAACCCATATCCCTTATATTAACAAACTTCTACAAAGTCCTACTCCTAATCCCAAGCATGTTTATGCCTAGTTTAAGTTTTCTGGAAATGCATTCTTATATGTATTCAATCAATTATTCAAAGTTCAGTATCTTTCGGGTCTACTGCTCTCATAGTTCTATTTGAAATTTAAATACTCAATTACATACAAATTTCCAGAATTCATGCACATGCCAGTATCACTTACCTACCATGCACAAATTCATTTCACTTGAATATCCTACTAAAATTTTGAGAGTTCATTTCAAAAACCAACTCCCTTAGCTGTTTAATTTCCTTAAGACAAAATATAAGCAATAAAAATCAGAGATCAAATATATATGCACATATCATGTGTATATGATATGTCTATCTCCTTATTTTTCTCCAAATCAGACATTTATAAAAGAAATTGGTAGTTAACCAAACATCATCAATGATCACTCACAACAGGTTTTACTTAAGTACATGTTTTCAACCCAAATACTTAGTAATCTCCTTACAAGAAACTTCGGTTACAACATAAAATTTGACTAATAAATTCATTACAAAGCAACTACAGATTTTTAAAACTGGTTTCTTTTATTTGTACTAGCAGCTAATTGCCATCTTCATTCATCAAGCCAACTTCATCTTCCTGCAAGCAAATCACTGAGCTGCCCCAATTTTAATGAGACACCCAGATGATAACAAGGGCAACCAAAAGGGTCAGTTTTCACTGGTATGAGCATTTATCAATTTTGTATACATATTCATAATTTTTTTTTTGATAATCTTGCAGTGCCTTCCTAGTTTAACAGATTTTTATACTTAGCATGTTTTGGTTCATACAAAGTGATACAAACACATTCATCTATTTAAACAATACACAGCAAACATGTTAAAATAAACATATGTACAATTCTTAATTCATTCTCCCCAAATCTAGATAAGTAAACTCAGGTTTTATACTCCAAATTTTCACCCAGCAACTAACCAGAACATCACATTAATCCTGATTAATTTAACTCCATGTCTAGATATTCATAACCCAAATTTATAAATCCCATTCCTTATTTATTTTATGGTCTACATCTCCTTGTCAGATGAACACTATGTATGCATTGTGAAGGAAACTCCCAGGTTGTTTAAATTATTCCAACACACAAAGGCCTCAGGGTGCAGTTGCACCATGCATATACTTGCTCCCACCTGAAGTAAGCAGATCATTGACTAACTCCCAAGTGACCAATTTAGTTTTTCTTTCATTCATATTTCAGAAAGATATAACTGCTTGTATATTTTTTGGTTCAACCCCATGTTCCCCTATTTAATCTATATCCATGTTTAATGATGATAAGATAGAACAAGAATGCTCAAAACATGTTAACTCTAAAAGCTCATTTACAGATTAATGCTCCAATTAAAAATGCACAAACAAACATCCATATCACCCATAACAAATCATTTCAGAGATTTAAATGACTCATGATATTTTAGGCTGCCTGCAATAGGACTTAATGCCATTGCATACAAAGGATAAATACTCACCTAATGTTTTCCTTTCACCGCCTTAATCCTTTGAACAGAAAATCCCCCAAAGCCTCAAGCTAGTGTTTCTCCTAGTTTATTTTATTTTTGTTTTGATCCCGAGAGAATGATGGATTTGGTTATGTGCAGTTATTTATAAATCCATTCTATGGTTTATGAAAATGGGTAATTCCCCTGATACCCTTAGATGTTCATGTACATATCATATTCCTGTGTGGTCATAAATTGGAAATGCACACATTAGGTTACTTTGATTAGTTATTTCGGGGATCATGCATTTTTTAAACACTCAATACTATTTTCATGACTCTTTTCTACTCATGCCATATGCATGTGACCCTCGGTTTATTATTTCTTTTTATAAGTTTAAGGAATCTGAAAATCTCCTTTGTATTTTCTACCTATCTATTATCTCCATTCAATCATGCATACTATCATACCTTATTATGTAATGTAAAAATCATTCACCCATATTATTTGCTTGAAATAAATATAAGATATGGAAATTTTTATTTGATTCTGTATGTATATATATATTTCTGCCTCTTTGTCAAATCAGTAACTCCTTCTATATTTAAATAAAAATCACATATATTATGCTAATTATTTTTAGCACAATTATAAGACATGTAAACCTTTTTATTAAACTTCATCTTATTCTATCTTTAAATAAAACAGAAAACACTCCATATATATTAATGTATGTATTTATATAATTCTTTGGACATAGAGCTATATTTATTTTGAGTTCCAATTTTTCTTTTAATCACCTTAATCCCTTGCATTTTATCAAACAGAAGCTCCCATGCAAATTTTATTTATTGCCAAATTTTTTTTTCTGTTTTAATGCATTATATATATTTTATAATTTCAGAATTTCTTAATATAAATGTATATTTTTCATTTTCATTTTATTTTATTTTAGGGTCATTACATACCCTCCCCCTTAAAGGAATTATGTCCCCATAATTTTTCTCCAATTAAAAAAAAACACTAATCTATAGCCTGTTTTAACTCCATAACCCCATACTCACAGTTTATGAAAGCAAACAATATATAAGAATATTTTAGAAAAATCATCATAAGCTGCTTAAACATACCTCTCCATCAGTAAACAAATTGGGGTATTTAGCCCTCATTTTATCTTCAACCTCCCATGTACAATCATTAGTGTCCAAGCTCCATTGAATTTTTACCAGTTTGATCACCTTGTTCCTCAACTTTTTCTCTTCCTTGGCAACTATCCCTACTGGTTCATTTGTATAAACCAAATTCTTTTGGACTTGAATTTGAGTAGGTGACTCCAGAATTGCTCCTTCATCATGCACCCATTTTCTCAATTGAGAAACATGAAATACTGGATGCACACCACTCAACTCCTCAGGTAACTTAAGTTTGTAGGCCATAGCACCAATTCTTTGCATAATTTCATATGGTCCTACAAATCTTGGTGATAGCTTACCAGATTTCCCAAACCTGAACACCTTCTTCATTGGTGATACCTTTAGAAAAACATGCTCTCCTACTTCAAACTCCATTGGCTTTCTCTTTCTATCTGCATAAGACTTCTGTCTTGATTGTGCTGCCTTCATTCTATGCCTAACTAATTCAATCATGTTGTAAGTTTCTTTAACATGATCTGGCCCCAATATTACACCCTCTCCTGCTTCCAACCAACAGGCAGGAGACATGCAGGGTCTCCCATACAAGGCTTCAAAGGGAGCCATTCCTATTGTTGATTGATAGCTATTGTTGTAAGTGAATTCTGCCAAGTGAATATGATCCTCCCAATTACCCCCAAAATCAAGCACACATGCTCTAAGTAAATCTTCCAATATTTTATTCACTATCTCTGTTTGCCCATCACTTTGAGGATGGTAGGCAGTGCTTAAACAAAGTTGTGTTCCCATTGCTTCTTGGAAGCTTTCTCAAAATCTTGAGGTGAACAAAGTATCTCTATCACTTACAATAGTCTTGGGTATACCATGTAGCCTCACCACTTCCTTAATAAATAATTGTGCAAGCCTATGTGCATTTATATCTGACCTGACAGGGACAAAGTGAGCTGATTTGGTTAGTCTATCGACAATTACCCATATACTATCATTGCCTTTCTTAGTTCTAGGCAAACCATCCACAAAATCCATGGAAATACTTTCTCATTTCCACTGAGGTACCTCCAAAGGTTGCAACATGCCAGAAGGCTTTTGGTGGTCTGCTTTAATTTGTTGACATGTGAAACACTTTGCCACATATCTTGCCATTGCTTGCTTCATTCCTGGCCACCAGTAGCTTCTTTTTAAATCATGATACATTTTAGTACCACCAGGGTGTATGGTGTACTTGGTCATGTGATGCTCATTCATGATTTCTTCCTTCAACTCTGCAAGGTCTGGTACACAAAGCTTATCATTTTTCCTCAAATAACCCTTGGAATCTATTTTAAAATTTTCCAACTCAAGGTTGCTAAGTAACATTCCCTTTTTTTCCTTCAAATTTTTATCTTGGTCTTGCATGCCACCAATTTTCTCCACCAGATTAGACTTCACTGTGATTATTCCCAGTGTACCATACTCCACCATATTACCATGTTCTTTAAAATTCACTTCATCCTTGCTGTATATATCTGCTTCCCCAAGCACTGCAAGGTTTTTAAATTCATCAATCATCAAACTGGCTAATCTAACATGATTTCTGCTCAAAGCATCTGCCACTCTATTAGCTTTTCCAGGAGTGTACAAAAATATCTATATCATATGCAGCTAGAAACTCCAACCACCTTGCTTACCTCATATTTAAATCTTTTTGAGAAAATAATTATTTCAATGCTTGATGATCTGTGAATAATTCAAATTTTGCCCTAAGCAAATAATGCCTCCATAGTTTTAGTGCAAACACTATTGCAGCTAATTCTAGATCATGAGTTGCATATTTGGTTTCATTGGGTTTAAGCTGTCTTGATGCATATGCCACCACCTTGCCATGTTGCATAAGCACTGCACCTAACCCAGACCCACTAGCATCAGTGTATACAACCATTCCTTCATTTGCTTCTGGGATTTGTAGGACAGGAGCTTCCACCAATGCTTGTTTCAATTTCTCAAAAGCTTGTTCACACTGCTCAGTCCACACATATGGTTGGTTCTTCTTGGTTAGTTTGGTCATTGGTGCTGCTATTCTTGAAAAATCCTTGATGAACCTCCTATAGTACCCTGCCAAACCTAAGAATGACCTCACCTCAGTCACTGTCTTGGGTCTACTCCATGTTTGAACTGTAATGACCTTGCTTGGATCTACACTTACTCCCTGCTGTGACACTATGTGTCCTAAGAATTTCACTTCATGTTGCCAAAATGTACACTTTGAATACTTGGCTTTTAATTCATGTTCTCTAAGTCTGGATAATACTAAATGTAGGTGCATGGCATGATCATTTTCTGTCTTTGAATAAATTAATATGTCATCTATAAATACCAAGACAAACTTATCCAAAAAGTCTCTAAAAATTCTATTCATCAAGTCTACAAAATAGGAGGGAGCATTGGTCAAACCAAATGGCATTACTAGAAATTCATAAAGGCCATACCTTGTGTTGAAGGCTGTGTACTCAATGCTTTCCTCTGCAACTTTCATTTGGTGAAATCCAGAGGCTAAGTCTAGCCTTGAAAATATTTTAGCTTCATGCAATTGGTCAAATAGATCATCTATTCTAGGCAGTGGGTACTTATTCTTGATGGTCACCTTATTTAAATCCCTGTAATCCACACACATCCTCATTGTTCCATCATGCTTCTTAACAAAAAGCACTGGGGAACCCCAACTAGAACTACTTGATCTTATGAATCCTTTCTCTTCTAATTCTTCTAGTTGATGTTTTAATTCTATCAACTCTTTTGGACCCATTCTATAAGGCTTCTTAATGATTGGATTTGTTCCTGGCATTAATTTTATTTTAAATTCAACTGGTCTATTTTGAGGAATTCCCTTCACTTCTCCAAACACATCTATATATCCATTGACTACTGGGATTTCCTCTATTTTTAATTCCTTTTGAACTTCATTAATACTCCAGATTTTATTAAAACATGTATTCTTTGCTATTTCACTTAAGATGGTAATTCTTTTGCCTTCATTTGTCTCCAAAGAAATAGTAAGATTTTCTAAATTTAAAATTGCTTTATTTCTCATTAACCAATCTACCCCCAAAATAATCCCAATACCAGGATAATTTAAGGTATATAAGTCTGAATTAAATTCATAACCCCCTATAATTAATTTCAGACCCATACACTTCATCCCTAACATACAATGACTCTCTATGGGACTGTGTACAATTAAGGGCTGATCAATAGAAACACATGCAAGTGATAATTTCTTTGTAATTTCTAGAGATATTAGTGAATGTGAGGCACCAGTGTCATATATTACTGATATTGGTTGGGTATGAATAAAAATTATACCTTCAAGTTGCCCAACATTCCCAGTGTTACCTGCTACCAAAGCTCCTACCCTTGCTGTTCCCCTATTGGTTTCTAGGCAATCCTTCTTGAGATGACCCATCTTTCCACAATTATAGCAGCCTCCTCTAGGTATTTTAGGGTCAGGGCATTGGTTACTATAATGTCCAGCTTTTCCACAATTAAAACAATGAGTGAATTTCTTGCTTTCAGGTGCTATTGCTCCTTCCCCTTTCTTAACTCCTTTACTTGCATTTCTCTTGTCATAAGGTTGCACTTTGTTCTGACCACCCTTCTTCTTATTGAGCTTCATATTCCTGAATTTCTCCCTTGCAGTGTCATGTTGCTCAAATGAGAGTGTTAGATCAATTACCTGATCAAAGGTTTTGTCCTTGTATGGCAACATTGCCCTTGACAGACTAGGGTTCAAGCCTTGAATGTACCTTGCATTCTTTGCTTCTGCATTCCCTATTAACACCATTCCATACTTGGATAATGCTTCAAACTTCTGAGTGTATTCATTCACACTCATGCTTCCTTGCCTTAATCTAATAAAGTCTTCTAGCAGTGTGGCCTTGGCAGATGCTGGGACAAATCTGGCCTCAAGCATGTCCTTGAAATTATTCCAAGTGATAGTATCCTCTTGTCTTCCTGCTGTCACAACTTCCCACCAATCCAGTGCAACCCCCTTCAATTTCCTTAAAGCTATCTGTCTCTTCCTTTGGTCATTGGTTTGCATATCTGTGAAGACCCTCTCCATAGTTCTTATCCAAGTTTGAACACCTATAGCTCCTTCAGTACCTTCAAAATCCTTTCCTCCCAAAGTGGTACATGTCTTAAGCAGTTTGGAGAGTTCCTCATGAGGATTGTCTTTCCTTGGTGCCATTCCATCCCTTAAAGCTCTCACAAAATCCTCCATGCTCATCACAGGTGGCTCACGTGATGATCCTGCACCTGTGTGATGCCTTGGTCCTACCATAATGCTATAAATATGATTTTTATGTTAGTTTATTTACCCCTATCAATTTTTGGTGTCTTTACTTGGTTCATTTTTATTTCTGTGCACACTGTGCATGTATCACATGTACATACATATATATTTTTTGACATAAAACAAAAGCATTCAACACCAATAATTCAAACAATGCATTCAAACATCCATATGCATATAACAACATTTACTATGTTATTTAAAACATAGCACTGATACCAACTGTGGTGACCCTCACTCTATAAAACATAGATTTTTTTTTACATTCAAGAGGAATTCACCACTAAACCTCATTACTTTTATATTTGAATATTTATATAATTTCCAAATATTTTTCCCAAGACCCTGGTTTTACCAATATAATCATATCAGTGTACAAACAAATTAAGTCAATTATATATTTGATGATATACAATTGTTTCTTTATTATTATTTTTTTCATTAGAGGGAATTTAAATCAAATAGAAATCAATATACCATACAAGCTATTGACATGGCCACTTATTTCTTTTCTAAGTCTTGTTCTACTGCCAGAGGTACATTTTGGGAAATTATAACACTTATATATATATTTATTTGACTTATACATATTTATCTGCCTAAATAATTCTATTAACACTAAAATAGCATTTACTTGATCTCATGATAGTTATCAAGTATTTGCATGAAATTACTTACAAATTATGCTTGCAGGCATGAATATTGGATCTAATTTCCATTTATCATTTCAGGTTGAATGGATGAGGACTTTTAGCATTTTTAAGTTTAATATGGTGCAGACTTACATTCTTGGTGATTTATTGGATCTACTTGGTGTTATTTAAGGGCTGCTTGGTGTTTTCTTTGATTTGTCCCAGAAGCACTTACACTTCATTAATTGAAATGAAGTGGTTCCAGGCTCCAAGGGTTTGACTCATGGCCATCTAGGCCGGCCATAGTCCCTCTTTTACCACTTGCAAACCCATATCCCTTATATTAACAAACTTCTACAAAGTCCTACTCCTAATCCCAAGCATGTTTATGCCTAGTTTAAGTTTTCTGGAAATGCATTCTTATATGTATTCAATCAATTATTCAAAGTTCAGTATCTTTCAGGTCTACTACTCTCATAGTTCTATTTGAAATTTAAATACTCAATTACATACAAATTTCCAGAATTCATGCACATGCCAGTATCACTTACCTGCCATGCACAAATTCATTTCACTTGAATATCCTACTAAAATTTTGAGAGTTCATTTCAAAAACCAACCCCCTTAGCTGTTTAATTTCCTTAAGACAAAATATAAGCAATAAAAATCAGAGATCAAATATATATGCACATATCATGTGTATATGATATGTCTATCTCCTTATTTTTCTCCAAATCAGACATTCATAAAAGAAATTGGTAGTTAACCAAACATCATCAATGATCACTCACAACAGGTTTTACTTAAGTACATGTTTTCAACCCAAATACTTAGTAATCTCCTTACAAGAAACTTCAGTTACAACATAAAATTTGACTAATAAATTCATTAAAAAGCAACTACAGATTTTTAAAACTGGTTTCTTTTATTTATACTAGCAGCTAATTGCCATCTTTATTCATCAAGCCAACTTCATCTTCCTGCAAGCAAATCACTGAGCTGCCCTAATTTTAATGAGACACCCAGATGATAACAAGGGCAACCAAAAGGGTCAGTTTTCACTGGTATGAGCATTTATCAATTTTGTATACATATTCATAATTTTTTTTTGATAATCTTGCAGTGCCTTCCTAGTTTAACAGATTTTTATACTTAGCATGTTTTGGTTCATACAAAGTGATACAAACACATTCATCTATTTAAACAATACACAGCAAACATGTTAAAATAAACATATGTACAATTCTTAATTCATTCTCCCCAAATCTAGATAAGTAAACTCAGGTTTTATACTCCAAATTTTCACCCAGCATCTAACCAGAACATCACATTAATCCTGAGTAATTTAACTCCCTGTCTAGATATTCATAACCCAAATTTATAAATCCCATTCCTTATTTATTTTATGGTCTACATCTCCTTGTCAAATGAACACTATGTATGCATTGTGAAGGAAACTCCCAGGTTGTTTAAATTATTCCAACACACAAAGGCCTCAGGGTGCAGTTGCACCATGCATATACTTGCTCCCACTTGAAGTAAGCAGATCATTGACTAACTCCCAAGTGACCAATTTAGTTTTTCTTTCATTCATATTTCAAAAAGATATAACTGCTTGTATATTTTCTGGTTCAACCCCATGTTCCCTTATTTAATCTATATCCATGTTTAATGATGATAAGATAGAACAAGAATGCTCAAAACATGTTAACTCTAAAAGCCCATTTACAGATTAATGCTCCAATCAAAAATGCACAAACAAACATCCATATCACCCATAACAAATCATTTCAGAGATTTAAATGACTCATGATATTTTAGGCTGCCTGCAATAGGACTTAATGCCATTGCATACAAAGGATAAATACTCACCTAATGTTTTCCTTTCACTGCCTTAATCCTTTAAACAGCAAATCCCCCAAAGCCTCAAGCTAGTGTTTCTCCTAGTTTATTTTATTTTTGTTTTGATCCCGAGAGAATGATGGATTTGGTTATGTGCAGTTATTTATAAATCCATTCTAGGGTTTAAGAAAATGGGTAATTCCCCTGATACCCTTAGATGTTCATGTACATATCATATTCCTGTGTGGTCATAAATTGGAAATGCACACATTAGGTTACTTCAATTAGTTATTTCGGGGATCATGCATTTTTTAAACACTCAATACTATTTTCATGACTCTTTTCTACTCATGCCATAGGCATGTGACCCTCGGTTTATTATTTCTTTTTATAAGTTTAAGGAATCTGAAAATCTCCTTTGTATTTTCTACCTATCTATTATCTCCATTCAATCATGCATACTATCATACCTTATTATGTAATGTAAAAATCATTCACCCATATTATTTGCTTGAAATAAATATAAGATATGGAAATTTTTATTTGATTCTGTATGTATATATATATATTTCTGCCTCTTTGTCAAATCAGTAACTCCTTCTATATTTAAATAAAAATCACATATATTATGCTAATTATTTTTAGCACAATTATAAGATATGTAAACCTTTTTATTAAACTTCATCTTATTCTATCTTTAAATAAAACAGAAAACACTCCATATATATATTAATGTATGTATTTATATAATTCTTTGGACATAGAGCTATATTTAATTTGAGTTCCAATTTTTCTTTTAATCACCTTAATCCCTTGCATTTTATCAAACAGAAGCTCCCATGCAAATTTTATTTATTGCCAAATTTTTTTTTCTGTTTTAGTGCATTATATATATTTTATAATTTCAGAATTTCTTAATATAAATGTATATTTTTCATTTTATTTTTATTTTATTTTAGGGTCATTACACTTATTAGATTATAAATTTTGACCTTATAATAAATCTTAAAACAACTAATTTTAATAAGATAAAAGATGGTAACGCATATTAAGATATAATTTACTAATATTGATTGAATGTAATTGATTAATATGTTAACGTAATTTCAACCAATTGAAATAATAAAGCTTAACAAGGAATAGAATAAATGATGTAATCATATGTTATTAATTGCAATTGGTTTTAATATGGAGTATGAAATTAATTATTTAGTACGAAAATTTATTAACCTTTGTTTGTAAACAATAAGTTAATAGATATGAATTATTAATGTATAACCATTGTTTTATTTATCATCTTATCATTACAGCCGTTAGAAATTTATTTGGTAATTAATAGAGAATTAATGTAATTTAAATATTACAATTGATATAAAAAGAAACGTTAACTATTGAGTGATGAGTGTACAAAATGAAAACTTATTTTAATCAATTTCATAAGGGAATTGTTGATTTGATAATAAGAATGTAAATCAAAACAAAGGGATTTGTTTGAAATTTAAATATATAATGAACGGGTTTTATTACAGTTGTAATTAAATGTTGGAATTAATTTAGTATATAGATATTGGGTTTAACATGGAAAACTGGATTTCAAAGGAAAACAATTGGATTAATTATCTTCCTTGTATTAGGGTATGTTCTGAGTTTTAATTATTGTAATTAATAGTAATTAAATCTTGCCATTAATAAAAAAATAGAAGTAAATGGTAATTAATTAGTGATATGTGCAACTTATGTTTTGTGTCAAAAAATAATGAGAATTCGTTGAAATCTAATATTGAATATAAACTGCAATAAGAGATGTTGAAATCCTTTAACTGAACATAAAAGACTAGTGCATTGTAATTAATAAGTTCAGCGTAAGAACTTACATCTTTAGATTAAATTAAAATGAACATTTGAATGAACTTTAAGCCTTGACTCGAAAATAATAAAATGAATGTTTATCTCTAATCAGAATAACAAATGTTGAAGTTAAATAAAGAATTGAGTGAATGTTTTAATGAAAGAATAACATAAGTTGTTATTTGAAATGTACCTTGGAGAAGTTAATTTTCAATAAGATAAAACATTTACTTTGTAAATAGTGTATAAATTTTGTTGCATATGAAATTTTATAAAACATGTTTGAATCGGTATAAATGAAAAGAAAACAGTGTTTTATAATTAGAATTCGTTTGAAATTAGTTGTAACGACCTGACATTTCGAATCATTCAAATCGACATTCATCCACTCATGTCAGACTTGAATTGCTCAAAACAACAGATTGTTAATTTATGTTTGGAAAAACTTAACATATATACAATAAATAAATCAATCACAGAATCACAGACACAGAGTAATACAACAATAAGCAGCGGAATAGATAAATAGTAGTTCATGAAGCTACTACAATAAACAACAGTGTCTTAAACAAAATACAACAGATATCCAATACATAGAAGTGTCAATACAAAAGAAAATGACAAGTCTGCACAAAACAACTGGAACAACTGGAATAACTGAAGCTGAATAGATAGAGATGGATCTTCCAGCAAGCTCCAAGCTCCAAATGTGAGTCTCAAATGCTATGGCATTCAGTCTGACCCGAGCATAAAGCAAAACACAAAACACTCGAGTCGAGATTAACATTCTTATACCAGTAAATTCAACTAAAATGAAATGTCAACTGAAATATAACATAACTTAAAGGATGTTTGGGATACCCATCCTCTAAGGATCCGTTAAACTATTTACATACATAGTACAATACGCTACATAGATAATGTCTAAAGTAAAGTAAACTATTAAAATAGCGTTAAAGCGTTACCCATATCCCCCTTAACGCATTTTTATATATCCTCATAGTCTATACAGTACCGTAATTCCTCCGTAAACTAGAGGGATATCAGAGGGCACTCCATAGGTATGGTACAAACCAAACTCGTATAAGGCGCAATAAGGCACATGTGACAAGGCACGCGAGGCAATGCCTAGGGTAGGATTCTACCATTTTGCGGATCCGGACTAGTGGTAACGCATAGCAGCTACTACCGCCCACCTTGAGACACACTCCCAAATCAAAGGTGCACCCAATCAAATCACAAAGTAATAGAATGGTATCGAAGAAATGTGCCCGATCGGAGGTGCGACCTCACTTGGCTCAGTGCGGCTCCTGTTTTAGCCACATCAAGCTGACTCGCGGAAGTCAGGGCTACGTTAATACCTCATATAGTATCGTCGCCAAACCATGCTACTTCGTTCTGGATTCTCTACCACGTACACAGTTGTTAAAGTGGCTTTCGGTATTAGAAGAGAGTATAACAATATCTGATCCCGGTCTCTTTAACAACCAAACGCTTATTTCACACCGTGGTCATTTTATATTTCAAACAATTCATATTTCATATCAAAATATCATATTCATTTCAAAATCATATCACTTTCGAAATCATATTCACTTTAGAAATCATATCCACTTTCGAAATCATATCACTTTAAATCATATTTACTTCAAAATCATAACCACAAAGTAGGTTAAACTATCATATCAAAATATTCGGATTTAAATCCATTAATCAAAATCATATCAGTTCCAACTTTAGATTAAAATATATATATATATTTAAAATTGTTTATATATAAAAAGATAGTTTATATTTAAAATAGGTTATATGTTAAAATAGTTTATATATATATTAAAAATAGGTTATAGATTAAAATAGTTTATATATTAAAATATATATATTGAAAATAGTTTCAAGTTAGAATTGTTTCTTCCAATTTCACAAATCAATTCACATCAACTTTAGTTCCAAAATTCAATTGAAATCAATCTCAGTTCAACAATTTCAATTAAAAGGTTAAAGGTTCAATTCAAAATTCTCATTAAACCATTTCAATTTATATCGATATCAAATCCAGGTTGGAACTATCACTTCAAATTCAATAAGTTTCAAAGTTTAAATATTCAAACATTTACAATATAAATTTCATTTATATTTCAACATTCAACTTTAATTTTATTCAAATTTGAAAATATTCACTTAATCATTTTTAATAACATTTAAATAAAATCTCAAATTACAAATTTAAATAAAATCAATAATTGAATATCTAACTTTAATTATATTTAATTCTAAAACATTCACCTAATCACTTTTATAAGCATTTAGATAAAATATCAAATTACAACTTTTAAATCAAAACTAAATATTCAATTTAATTTTTTTTTTAAAATTCAAAATATTTGTTTAATCACCTTTAATCAAATCAAGTTATCAAGTTATAAATCTCTTATCTTTAAAATCTCAAAATCAATAAGTTTCAAATCAATACTTATTAAATTTAATTCTTATCAAATTAATTTGCAAATCAATTTTAATTTATCCTTCCAACCTTAATTTATCAAAGTTATTAATTAATCTATTTTCAAAGTATTAATATAAATTTAAATAAATACTTAAAACATAATATACATACATATATTAGTTAAATTAAAATCTTATTAAATATTATTATTATTAAATTAAATCTTATTTTTAAATATATTTTCTATTAAATCTTATTTTATATATCTAAAAATAATAAAATTATAAGTAAAATCTTAAAATTTATATTTTCAAAACTAACTTATAATTTAAAATTTCCAAATATATGATTTTAAAAATATAATTTTCACATACATAAAATAAATTTATATATTATAATTTAAAAATCAATATTTATTAAATTCATATATTTCCTTTCAAAACCATTTCAAAAATAGACCAATGGTGTCCGTATATAGTTTTCTATCCTATAGTCAAGTGATACAGATATTTATCATTTCAATCTGTAATTATTTTAAATTTATGGGTTAATATCATTTCGACCCGCAATCCCAAAATTCAAAATCAATGAAAATCGCTTGGGTTTATCATTTTAACCCATAACGATTTTCTCCTAATATACAAGATCGTTCGGGTATGTATCATTTCAACCCATAGGGATTTCTAAACTAACAGGGAACGTGCAGAGTGAGAAAAATATGATAATAATATAATACATCAACAACATGCATATGTCATCAGTAACAAATTACATATAATATATACAACAGGTTATGGTGTCATGTGTCATAGGTAAACAATTGTAGATAGTTGCATATCATATTTAACAATTAAATAACTAACAATTCAAATTTAACAGCATATTTCAATCATCATTTCATGTGATTTAAATTTACTAAATATAAGAATGTTAATCCTGAGTAATTGCTCACCTTTCGAGGCTAAAGAAATAACAAGAACGAGCTGTGAAAATCCAAGCACAAATTCCAAAGCATGGCACGATGAACACGAATTCAACGAGCAAAGTTGATAACTAGGAATTGATGGAAACAAATCAAAGCTAGCTTAATATAAACTGAAACGAAATATATTTTATATTATATATTCATTTCAAAATATTAACAAAACATATTATATATATATATATATTCTCTAAAATCAATATTCAATTCAAAAAAACATATATTTAAAATAAAAATCTTTGTATATTGTCAAACCAATATTTAATTTAAACACCTATAAAATAAAATCTCTATATATATAATTTTGGAAACCAAACTCTTGTATGCTTGTATATATAAACTAATATATAAACTTACATACATATTATATTTTTAAATCAATATTAATTATAAAAATCAATATAAACTCAAACAAATCATATATAACTTATATAAATTTATAGATAGCAGGTTATATACAACTTACATAACTTACATATATAAATAACAGGTTATAGAGGCAAGGAAGGGTGCAGCTCAGGTAAGGTGAGACTCGGCTGCCAGGTGGATCTCTGGGTGGAGGGATCTAAGGTGGCTGACATGGCGTTGGAGGTCTGGTGGTTTATTGGAGATGGCATGGGTCATTTGGTGATGGAGTGTGAGCAAAGGAAGGTGTTGGCGGGGAAGGAGGCTGCTAGGGGTGGGTTCGACAACACAAGTACGAGCAGAAAAAAATGAAATCAACTATTAAATTCATCTTTTCTTTCTTATTTTTTCTGTTTTTTACATGGCTGATGGCTGGTTCCGTGATGGTCGATCTCGATGCTGCTGTCTGGTGTGGGAAGCTTCGGCTGAAGGGATGGAGGAAGGAGGACATGGTTGAGAGGGAGGATGGAAAGCATTGGTTGTACGACTAGCAACACAGAGAAGTGGAGAGGTGGATATCGAGAAGTGAGTTCGGCAATTGAAGAAGAGGGAGGAGAGTAGAGGCAGCAGTGGGTCCATGGAGTGGGCAGACTTAGGCGTGGTAGAGAGTGGATCACGGTGGAGGGGTGGCCTAGCAAGGGTGGTGGAAGTGAGCACGGTTTTTTGAGGGGGATGTTCGGTGAGGAGCTACGCTCAGTGACTATGGCAGATCTGCTGTAGGGATTCTCGGCTGTAGGGGTTCATGTGAGGAGCTCTGCTAAGAGGGAGGAGGAAAGTCTGGGTCGCGGGATCTGGAGGGTGGTCGGAGCATGGAAGGGGAAGGAGGACGCAAATTGTTGGTCAGGGAAGTTTGCATGGGTTGAAGAGGCGGAAGGTGCAAGGTTGTGGTGACTGGGTTGCGAGATGAGAACAGAGATGGGATGGGTTGCAACACAAGCGGCGGGTTACTGATGGACGCAGATAGTAGCGGAGTGAGGTTTCGATCGAGCAAAAACAAAGTGGAGATGAATAGTCTCTTTTCTCGAACAAAATGATATGGAAAATAGGCTTTAGAGGAAACAGATAAGCTTCGTATATTTTATATATATTTATTTCTGAAAAGCAAAAAATAGAGAAGGGAGAAAGTGGAGATAGTGAAAGGTCGAATGGTAAAATATATTGAAAATTGGGAATAGTGAAAGTCTATAGTTGGATTTCGCCAAAACGGATACCGATACGGTAAATCATTTTGCAGATTTCGCCACGTACTGAACGTCGAAACACACAAATGAATATACTGCAGAGAACAGCACGAAGAGACGAACAGAATGGTACACAGATATCGGCGATACGATCATCCTATCAAAAGTCGATATTCGCTGCCAAACTGCTGCTAATTCGCCGAAAATAAGATAAACGGAGCCAAAGCAGTCCAAATTTGGCGAAACGAAATACGACGTCTCACTCAGAAAATGATTTACATTTTTATTATATAAAAATATTCAGATTTCGAAAATATTTTATTTCCATCAAATTAACTGATTTTAAATTTAAATAAATTTACTCAACAAAAGAAACTTCCATATTCCCTGATGAAAATCTAACATTTACTATGTCTAAATAGACGTATTCCAAATGTCAAATTTTCATTGTTAAATTTAATTATTTAATTTCAAGCAAAATTTTAGTTAATTACGTTATAAAAACCGTTAAAATTTATGGGTCGTTACGTTAGTAATGAAATGAATTGGAACTAGATTAATTGAAATGTTTCAATTAGAAGGAAACATGAATGAAATTGTAATGAATGAGTTAATATAGGAACTTGCATTACATTTGAATTAAAATAAATGCATGTTTTGAAATGGATAAAGTAAAAATTTCATTTTGAATAAGTATAATTTTATAAAAAGAAAAAAAATTGAATTTTAGAATAATACATACAAACACACTTATTAGTTTTCAAATTTTAAAATATATTAGAGGGTTCATGGTTGTGTAAATGTTGTGGAATCAATTAGATATTACCTTCTATTAACATTTGTTAATTACACATGTTCACATATATTTATTTTTCCATTTTATATATAGTTAAAACCTGTAAATTGGTTGCGTTAATATGACCATTACAGTAATTAAAAAAGTAAAGTAAACCATTTTATAGTGGAAATTAGCCACAAGGGCTTCTTTAGCAAGTGGAATTAGTTTCTAGGATACACAACTGAAATAATTACTTTCAAGGACAAAACGTAAAATAATTAGTTTCTAGGACCAAAAAACCTATGAAATTATGTCATTGAAAGTAATTGGACTGCTGACTTTGTCCTTGAATGTAATTATTCTGCTGACTTTGGCCTTGAAAGTAATTTCTTTGAATGTGTGTCCTAGAAACTAATTGGACTGCAAAGTTTGTCCTTCTGGTGAAATGCCCCTTAATAAAATTGGCTTGAGTAGCATAAATAAATATATAGGTTGATTGGTTGATTAATTGATTAATTGATTGCGTTAATGGAGGATGCATATTTATTAACATAAAATGAATGTTTTAATAAAGAATTAAATGATATAAATATGTGTATATTTGGGTTTATTGAAATGAATTAATTGGAGTAAGTTTTGGAGTTTGAACCCCAAAAGTTTGTTTATAGTATATAAGTGGCCCTTCATTTGCTTTATATTTATTATCACATCCACATTCTCTTTCTTTGCATTTCCAAGTTCTCCATGTAGGTTCCACTTGAGCATCCATTTCATTGTTAGACTACTCATTCATTTCTTATCTATTCTATTATATAAGAAAGATAATATATAACTCTTAATATTCTTCTCTCATTCACTCTTAGACTGAATAGTGCATTCTCCTTAATTTCTGGTATAGTTTTCCTTTTAAGCCCTCCATAAACTTTCAATATTTCACAAAACAACCATCATTAACATAACAATTACTGTTATAATTATTCCATTTGATAAAATTGATGTTTTTACATTTTTAAATTCAAGAAAATCAAGCTCGGGAAAATATCATCTATGAAGTAAAAGAATAGTCAAATAATAAATTCTACATCTTATTTGAGAAAAGAAATATAATTGTATAAATATTACTTTTGTTCTACCTACCATATGTAACTTTTTGTTGAAAGTTTAGTTTGAAAAAGGTGTTATATGAACTTAACTTTAATATATTTTTTATGCTCAACCTAGACTTATTTTTGTAATATGAGATATTATCCATCTTAATTGTCCTACAGTTTAATATGTTTTCCTATAGTGTGCTTCATTGATCGTGAAATGTACATAAATAGCGCACATTTTCCTATTTAGTGCATTGTTAACACTAAATTCTTGAAGATCTTATGGAACATAGTAGTAATTATCTTTTATTTTCTACAAAGATTATTTGATGCTATATTGTTTATTTTGCAGTTTGGAGCTGTTTATAAATCATTACAAAATAAGTATGTGTTATTAATAATGTTTATAGGTAAACTAACTTCTAATAGAAAGAATTGTATTTAAAAAGAATAAATTGATAATATTTATTTGATTCAAATTCAAACTAATTTGAGAATTATTACAATTAATTCTCTTTTATTGCAATTTATTGTTAGCGAATAGTTGCTACTAATCTCCATTAATCCTAATCAATTAGTATCCACTTTTAGTCAATATAACATTTTATTTTTATGATGGAGTAAGACTATTTTTAATTTTACTTAATTTTTTATCTCCAACGTATACTTTTATCAAACATGTTGTGTAGCTCTTATTCATATTATTTGCACATTTCAAACAAACTAGGATCGTATTCAAGTAGTTGGAATCCTCAAAGTTAGAATATGCATAGTTAACAAGTTAAGTATTTTAAAAAGGCCTAATATAGTAACAATAATACAATGGATACTATATACATAATTATTAATTAAAAAATTATTGCATGATTTATAAACTTAATTTATACTCTAGATACAAAAGATAGAAGGTCAAATAGTTAAACTACTAATTCTTATCCATGCTTTCAGTTTCGAAAATAACGATAGGTTTAGTTCCTTTAATATATTTAGCTTTAAACCTAAATGCTTTATTTCAAAAAAAAATAAAAAAAATAAAAACTCAATATAAAGTATGTGTAGTTTAGTTAATTTGACATTTGGCAATATGTTTATTTTCTAATTCAGTTGTTTGGTGTTATAATCGAGCCAATCAAATTTTCTGACAATTAATACAATCATATTTATGACAAATTAGTTTCTTAAGTTAGCATCAAAGGGAGTCAATGAAATAATGAATTCTTTAATATGTTTTGTGTTTGTTTAGTACAATCATGAATTTCATTTCTTTTATAAATTTATAAGGCATGATTGGTTTACTAACACATGTGTGTACAACATAGAAATTTTAATCGAGTATAATCTGAGATAAAATTGATGTTTTTTTCATTTTGAACTATAAGTATTTAAAAAAATCAAGTCGGGAAAATATCATCTATGAAGTAAAAGAATAGTCAAATAATAAATTTCTATGTTGCATTTCGGGAAAAGTATGTTGAAAGTTTAGTTCTGAATAGGTGTTCTATAAACTTATTTTTTATATAAGTATTCTATTTTGTTGCACGCAACCTAAACTTTATGTAATATTAGATTTCCATCTTAATCGACTTATGTCAATATATTTTTTATAGTAATGCTTCATTGACCATGAAATGTTAATAATTAGCATGCATTTTCCTATTTAATGTATGATTAACATTGAATACTCGGAGATCTTATGGAACATTTTAAAACTATTTTTTATTTTCTATAAAGATTGTTTATGCTATATTGTTTTGATTTTTTTTGCAGCGTGGAGATGTTTATAAATCATTATGAATTAAAGATGGATTAATAATAATGTTTACGAGTATGCTAACTTCAAACGGAAAGAATTGTATTGAAAACGAATAAATTGTTGCTAATTTCACTTAATTCCAATTCAAATTAATCTGGGAATTATTACAATTAATTCTATTTTATTAATATTAAATATAATTAGGGAATAGTAACATACTAAGTCCCCGTTAACGTTAAGCAAAAAGCGGTTAGCGAGAATTACGTCGGACTTACCTTAGATAAGCCGGACATAATTGATACGTCAGTGGTTTAATGATCCGCATTTGAACTCTTAAAAATGTAGCGTTTTTACAAGATGTATTAATCATGTCTAACTTTTCTGAGATAAGTCGAACATAATTCCTACTTTTTTTGAATTTTTTAAATTTTTTTGTAAGTAATTAATAATACTTCCTATTCAATCATATACATTAATTGATAATAATTAACTAATAATTATTGCAAATATAAAAAACAATATATTACATAAATATTTTCTATCCAACCTCTAATCTCTGACCTCTATTCCAATTTGTCCATAACCATCACAACCTCTAACCTCTAATCTCAAATCATAATTGTCCGCTGACGCGTTCTAATTCTCATTAATGCCAACCAATTGGTGTCTACTTTTAGTTCAACATAACATTTTATTTTTTTGTCGATTAAAACTAATTTTTAATTTTACTTCATTGTATATTTGCAAATATACGTTTATTAAATCATGTTGTATAGCTCTCATTCATATTATTTGAAACAAACAAGGATAATTAATTAGTTCGAATCAAGACAAGTTTTTAAAGAAACTTAATATAGTAACAATAAAACAATAGGTGCTACATACATAATTATTAGTTAAAACATAATTTCATGATCTATAAACTTAATTGATACAAAAGATACAAAATTTGACTAATCATTTTATATATAATTCTCATGTCATAATTATGCTATATTTATTAATGAACAAAATGTTTAAATACTACTATAATATTTTCTCTAATTTAATTAGTATAGTATAATGTCAAAATGTGTAATAATGAAAATTTTGTTTTATTAAGCCAAATTTAAATTATATCTCACTTTGAGCATAATTTCTCTACTCTAGATTTAGATCATCAAACAAAACTATGCACATATTTAAATTTATATGTTAAGCATAGGATAAAACTATGTTAAACTAATGTGAATTATATTAGAAAATTAATTAAATGACATGCTTAGTAATGTTGTGCCTACCAAGTTAGAAACAATTGATAGATGATGTAACATTTATTATATAAAGTCGTTGTACTCTAAAATATTAGTTATACTTTATATGCTTCGAGATTATTTAAGGGGATTTATCAACACATTGTTGTTAGTAGTATTCACAAAAAATATAATCTAAAAATTTACATCCCATAAATATGTGCTTTCATCTTCATATACTATAAAATCTAAAAATACATCGTTTATCGAATTATATACTAAACCCCATATGCGTAGCACGGGTTCACACTAATTAATTAATAGTAACCTCAAATGATTTATTCATTTCTAAAGTTCATTTTGTTTACGCATTATAAGTTCTTGTAGCTTCCTTTTATTAGCAGTTCATTCTCTTGAAGCTTCATATTTAAAAACATAAGATTTATTTTTATCTTCATTCATATATTTATTCCTTTACTTCACCTCTTTTAATACTACCGTTTTTAAGGTTGTTCATATTTTTACTTTATTTCAATTCCTAGCTTGCTTATATATACTTTATCAGCTTTTCATTTGTTTCCGTCTTCATTCCTGTAGCCTCATTTCATTTTTCAAATCTCATCTTCTGTAGCTTTATTTTTTTCCAAATAAACTTCCATCTCATTTTTTTCTCTCTCTTCACCTTCCGCCTTCCTTTTTCATTTTTTTTCTTCTTTAAATCTCCTTCTTCTCTTTTTTCTTCAAAGCTTCCTTTTTTTATTCGTATTCTTCAAATCTTCTTCTTCTTCTTTTTAAAAGCTTCTTCTTCTTTTCCAAAATTTCTTCTTCTTTCCAAATATTTTTCTTCAAATCCAGATCTATACAAACTTCTGTCTCTTCCAAAACTTCCTAAAAAAAGATTAAGATAACAAGGAAACAAATCAAAAGGAGAAAGTAGTAGCGGATCCAAATCTGACTAGAAAAAAGAAAGCCAAAAGGTGAGTGATCAAACCCACTCATGCAATACTAAAATTTCCATTGCAAGTTAAATAAAATTTATGATGCGATATATAAATTTTTGATTGTTGTTTGTTGATTTAAACTGACATTCGAATTGATATTGGATCTGAATTGACATTAAATTGAATTGACATTTAAATTTATATTGGAATTCAATTACTAGTTAAAACCTTGACACTGATTACTATGAACTATTGTGATATATTGGTTGATTTGGATGTTGTTTGAAATGGATGCTTATTGATTGATATGTTGGATGTATGGTTGTTATTTATTTTAATATGTCTTTGTTATCACCTTATATATTTTTGACATCATTTAAATGACCGTTTGAATCATTTTAAAAATTGGACAACTATGACATTTAAATTATGGGTTGAAATGATACATACCCATACCATTTCTTAAATTCGGAATATTTATTGGAATTGAACTATTTGAAAGGTTTAAGTTCTTTTAAATTTAAACTTCGGATTTATTTTAATTAAAGTGGTTAAAATTGGTATTTCAAATTATTTGAAATCTCTTAAATTATTATAATCACGTGGTACACTTGATAGGAGATGGAAAAACCCATAACATCTCTGAAACCATTGCACTCATAGTTTTATTTGATATTGATTTGACTTACATAGGAATTTTTAGTTCTGACTCGAGTGTATTGTTTTTTTCATTACGCTCAGGTCAGCCTGAGTATTTTAGTGTTTGAAGACGTTATTCCTTGGAGATGAAGATGAAGATTGGTGATCGTATTTATTATAATTTTTTCGCTGCATTATTTGATATGTTTGTTTGTTTTACTTTGACTAATGTTGTAAAAAAAAGTGTAATCAAATGTATATTGTAAAATAGCTTCATGAACTATTTTATTTGATTATTATATTTTTTCGCTCTTCTGCGAGATTCTGTGTATTACTTTCCTTCTTTTCTCTTATTTTCTCTATTAAACCCCATTGATAATCCGCACTTTAGAATGATTTGGGTCAGACATGTGTGGTTTATTGTCGACTTAAATTGTCCAAAAAGGTGGGTCATCACACTTATCCAATCATCCATCATTATATTTAAATCTATTATCGTAAGCCACCTCCTTCAAAACCCTATCTAAACCTCTGCTCCTTCTCTTTTCCACTCAGAAAGAAAAAAGTATCAACATAGTTTATTTTTTCTTCCATCTTCATCATCAAAGAACTAGGGTTTCATCTCTTTAACAAAAGTAAATAGGATGTGAGTATAATTAAGTTTCTTTTTATATACAGTGAGTATAATTTCTTTAACTATGATTTACAGTGTATGTACGCACACACACATATAATAGTAATGCTAGTGAAGTTTTCGGTATTACAACCCAAAAGATCATCACAACCAGCCGACGAACCCAAGCATGAGCGATTGACTGATCATGTTAATTTTCTAAACATTAGCCCAGAACTTTGCCTATTTTTTGTTGCTTCTTGATTTTAGTTTGTTCTTTTACTTGTTTAAGCTGTGTACTGAATTCGAGCTAGGTTTCCACTTTAAAAACACATTGGAATTTACTGGAACCATGGATTGGAATTTTTGAAGGTTTTAAAGTCTCATGTGCATTTATATTGATTCTAGGAAATTTATAGTGAATTTTAAAAAAAAAGAAATCTTTTAAATTTTGGTTTTTTGAATTTATAAACCTTTGAAATTTTAAAACTAATTTTAGAGTCTATAAAGTATTTTAGAAAAATTTATTTTGAAATTTTCAAAGAAATTTAAATATTTTGGATTAAAATAAGATTTTAAAGTTTTAAATATATCCAAATTAAGGAAAATATTTATAACATATATGTTTATTGACTTGGAAATTATAGAAAGCATATTTGGATTATCTAGAGATAAAATATCATATTTTAAAGTTAAATTTGAATTATTTAAATCTATATTAGATTTAAATTAAAATATTAAATTATGTTTAAAAATAATTTAAATAATATATGTTTTGAATGATATGAATTTATTATGATGTGTATTTGTGTTTATGTCGCTATGCAATTTTATTTGTATTTAAATTTGAATTCTATCAATAATTGCAAGCTATTAACTTAAAAATGTCCACGATGACAATATTAGATGAATTTTACTATTTCATGCTGTATAATTGTTTTATTATAAATAATGTTCTAAATTGCAAGCTAATGATATAATGTAAAAACACGACATCTATATGTGATGTAAAATAAGACACGATGCCATTTCGAGAATGATGGAATTTTGGGAGGTTAATTACAAATGATTTTGAATAAATATAACCTATGAAGCAAATGAGATGAGATGGGACTACTAGACGGTAGAATCCATCTTGATGGATAGATTCATGGTCGCCCCCTGAATCGCGACGACTTGGTTCCTCGTCGCTTATTGTTCAAACGATCTATTGAATGGACACAAGCATGAGGAAGATGCAGTGCAATGAGGTTGATGATGGTAATCACATTGATGAATACAAAAGGAGTCGAGATGATGATTACAGCACCACGAGGAAAAGTGTCAACGAGGAGGAGAGAGAAGATTATGCAACTAATAGATCGTGTAGGGGCACCTTCAGCATCTGATCGAGGAATACAGATGAAAAATATCATGATATAGGTTTGAGGTAGTGTTTAGTAAGAATGAATATTGAGTAGGATTCACTAATTATTACAAACCTCATATATGAATTAGTTGAATAATGAAAAATTTAATGAATTACGTTTGCAACTTATAAATGTATATTTTGGACCATTCGCATCCATTATAAGTGTATAGGTAGACACTTATGCCGGAGTTGAATTGCTCAAAATACCGCGTTGTTAATTTAAATTTGGCAAAACTGAACATATACAGTAAATAAATAATCACAGATCACAGACACAGAGTAATAAATGCAGCGGAAATAAAAGAGATAGTAGTTCATGAAGCTACTATATAAATGTATAAGTTACATCAGAGTTAAACTAGATACAACGGAAGAGTAATACGATACATCAGATACAAAATAGAATACATCACTAGAATCATCGAATACTGAAAGCAGAATAGATGGTTGGATCTTCAAGCAAAGCTCCAACTCCAAAGGTGAATCTCGAATACTGGTACACTCAGTCTGACCCGAGCGTAAAGCAAAAACACAAGACACTCGAGTCAGGATTAACATTCTTATATTAATAAATCCAACTCAAGCAAAATAGCAATTGAAATACATGTAACTCAAAGGATGTTTGGAATAACCATCCTTTAAGGATCCGTTAAACTATCTACTAGGTAGTAGTGTACGATAAGTAGATAATGTCTATCAGTAATATAAAGATATCAAAATAGTGTTAAGTCATGGCCCATTCCAACCTTAACACACTTTTATTCCCAAAAGCATATACAAGACCGTAGTTTCCCCAAAACCGGAAGTCATCAGAGGGCAATCCATATACTAAAGGTATAAACCAAAATCGTAGTGGTCGCGAATAAAGGGATACAAGTATGACAAGGCACATGAGGCAATACCCAAGGTAGTGATACTACCGTTTGCCTGATCCGGACTGGTGAGAGCGCAACTGTGACGCCCCACTCCGAGAGCCTCATTAACAAAGAGTATTATATGGATAATACCGTCTGCTAATGCGGACAATAGAGTATAATGGAAGCGACCATGTGTAGTCTTACTTTAACTATCTACTGAACACGCCGAAAAGTGGTTTTTATCATCTCATGTGGTTCGACAAGTTCAATAAATACTTAAAGCAAAACTATAATGGCTATAGGATCTATCAGAACAAAATGTAACAACTCAATGTAATATACATCACAGAACAGCGGATCATCATATACACATATACTGATACATAACAGAGTATACAAAATGATACATGTCAAGTGGTATAGCAAACCACAATATACAGACGAGTTCACAAGAATACATATCAGAGTTACAACAGATAAGGACTACATAAAAAGCTAAGACAAAAAGAAGCTAGCGGAATAGTCCATGCGGAAGCAAAAGAGGCTAAGTCCAAAAGCACCTAACCTGAAACATCTCGGTCTGACCCGAGTATAGAATACACGGGTCAGTCTAGCTAAACAAATCAGTTAGATAAACTGAACGATAATAAACTTGCAAGATCATGTAGTATAACAATTATCTCTAAAGGAGATAACTCAATCATCTGACATAAGATGAATCATAACAAAACAAGCCTCATATCATCGGCATCTCAACAAGCAAAGGACATCATATCCCAAATCAAGCCAAAAGGCAAATAACAAATACCAATAAAGGTATACAAGTTCCACTAGATGATCGCTACATATCATGCGGCTCAAAAAGACCAACACCGAAGGGCGATACCTAGGGAATATACGTATCAATGAAAACAACAAAAGATTGCTCGAGCTCAGTACTGTATAAACAAGGATCCATAAGCCCGAAGGCTCCAAACCCAAATATCACCCATGCGGCTCAAAAAGACCAACATCGGAAGCGATACTATAGGGCAACAAACCCGAAGGCACAAACCCGAGGGCACATACCCGAAGGCAACAAACCTAGGGAGACTGTCCGAAGACACTATCCCAAAGGCAACAAACCGTAGTGGTGAAGGTCCGGAGGCCCAGTACTGGACACCACTAACTGGCGGAATGTGTCATAACTCTCGAAAAGGAACCCGAAAAGTGTTAACGTATGTCCCATAACGACTCGTTCGCACTAAACGGTTTACTATCCATTAGCCAATTTCACACTCAAAGCATTACAAAGTTTACCTCATGTCATCGGTAAACCAGACACAAAGGTCAAAACGATCAATCGAATAGGTCGGGGACTAATCGGAAAGGTGAACGTGCGGATTCATGGTCCGTGTTTTACCTAACCATTTAATCTCCTTTCCACTTCGTTCGAAGTGCAAAATCGTGTGTGTTTAAATAGAAATTTATAAAGCGGAGAAGGGAGCTTTTAATACGATTTAGAGGGATTATTTATAAAACTCGTGAATGAAGTCAAAAGTATGTTATTAAAGCCAAAGATGCAATAACAAACATTAAAAACCAACTTGCATCGATAAGATTTGGAAAATCAAACAAAACGAACAAAAATAGGCAAAACAGCCAAAACAGTAGCAGGTCGGTCGGCCGGCTACAGGGCTCGGTCGACCGGACACTATCCTGGAAAAATTCTCGGGAAGCAAGTCGGTTGACCGGACTTCCTGGGTCGGTCAGCCGGAGCCTGAATTCCTGCACTCCCAAAACAGAGGCAGGGAAGTGCTCAAGTAGCAGGTCGGTCGACCGGACCCTGCATTCGGTCGACCGGAGCCTGTTTTTCAGCACTTCTTGCCCTATCAAAATGAAATTCCAATCCTTTCCAAACCAAAACAATAGCACATGAATACTTGTTAGGAATTCATACACAACATCAATGATATCAAGAGAAGTAGATGTGAGTTAAAAACTCACCTTTTTACACAAAACTAAGAAGAAGAAGGAGCTCAAATGCAAAGAAACAACCAATCACACTCCACTTCAATTCCACAAGCTTCAATCTAAGAAGACAACACATATTTCCCAAATTAGGGTTAGGAAATTTCTAAAATTGAAGAGGAGAAGAGTTGGAGAAGATGAAGAGGAGGCTTACCAATGGCTTCTATTTGATTTTGGAGCAAGGATTCAAGATGCAAGAAGAACTAGGGCTTGCTAATTTCTATTTCCTCTTCCCTTTCCCCATTTCAGTTTTAGCTTGAGGAATGAAATGAAATGAAGATGGAATGAAGAGAAGGAGCTGAGTTAGGGGGGTTAAGTGGGGTTAAGGGCTGAACCCAAACCCAAGTCCAAAGTGAAAAAGGGTCAAAACTCCACAAACTCCAAACATATCGAAGCTTATACTCAAAAAGATCGCAAATGACATTTTGAACTCAATGGGAGTGGTCTCGAGTCTCAATTCGACTGTTTGCAAAAAGTAGCTTTTCGGACTATAATCCGACAAACCACATTATATTTAAATAAAATATTTAAATATACAATCGATAAATATGCGGGTTGTTACAGACTCCCCTCCTTAAGAAATTGCGTCCTCGCAATTCTTAAGAAGAAAATAAAGAGTAACAACCAAAAACATATCAACACAAAAGAATATCAGAAATAAAAAGTTCACCATGAAGAGCACGAAAGGATAAGCCCGAACTTGGTTGCTCAGAGATTTCTCTAGATTCCTAAGCTCAAATAATTCGGAACACCGACGTAATACAAATGGTACGTCAAATGAACGGTAGCTCAATGAAACAAAGTACAACAAAACGTCCGATGAACTTGGTAAAAAGATCATTCCATTCGGACTTCAACAAAGAAATACCCACTTTTTGCTTCCAACAAAGGGCATTGGCAACACGACTTCCCTCTTCCGGGAGTATACAAAGAATATCAAGGTCATAAGATACAAGGAACTCGAGCAGCTCCTTATGAGAAATAAATATTCCAAAGGTTTATGATTGAGGTGGAGAATAAATTTTTCCACCGAAACAAACGATGATGCCAAACTCTAAAAGCGACAACAATAGCCGCGAGCACTAGATCATGAGTGGCATATCTAGTCTCGATAGGCTATAACTATTTAGAAGAATAAATGATAGCACGTTCTCTTTTGCAAGTGAACGGCATCCAAACCAATAAATATAAAAATGGAATCATCGAGATATTCACATAATACTCGATTCATAAAATGGATGAAATGAGCAAACAAACTGAATGACATAATAAATCATTCATAAGAATCACAACAAGTGCGGAATGCGGTAAGTGGAGTGCTAATTTCCGCAACTCGTAGCCAAGTCAAAACCGGTGTCAAGGTCGAGCTGAAAAGACCTTAACACTACTCAAAAGATTGCTTAGGAAATAATCCTAAGACAAGACCAAAATACCGGAAAATTCTCAAACTACAAGAATGAGAGAAACAACACTTTCCTCATCATGAGGGCTTAAAGAATAAAATGATGCTATCAAAATGGAATCGAAATCACAAAGAAAAATAGAAATCTGCAAAAATAGATGGAGACATACCTCATCCCTGAGGAGAACCTCCAGAAGCATCCGCTATCCTTGGCTTTCCTGGCTTAGCACCACCAGGAACAGTAAGGCAAGCAGAAATATGATGACCTTCCTTCTTGCAGTAGCGGCAGAAGAGAGGCTTAGGACAAGCTCGAATCATATGATCAGGAGAACCACAATTGAAACACTTCCGAATGGAAGGCGTTCCAGCAAACTGAGACTGAGAATCAGATTCAACGGGCTTTTTCTTCTTGGAAGGGAAAAATTCCGGCTCATCCAATGGAGACTGCTTTTTGTTGGGGTTCTCGCGAACCTCAACATCATCACCACTATCGCAATCCCTCTCGATGGCTTCGAGATGAAGTGCAGAATCAACTAACTCCTCAAAAGAAAGTTTAAGCTCAAGCATCAAAGATTTCTTAAGATATTTCTTAAGACCAGAAACAAACTTCAGATTCTTCTTATAAGAAGTGCTAATAAATTCAAGACCATACTTAGATAAGGCCTCGAAAGATGCAACATACTCAGAAATGGAAGACTCCCCTTGCTTCAATTCAAGAAAGCGCCGGGCCAACAAAGCTTTCTCAGATTCAGGAACGAACTTGAGTTCGAATCGTACCCGAAACTGAGTCCAAGAAAGAACAGACTCATCAAGTTCAGATATAAGAAGCTCGTACCAATCAAGGGCACGCTCTTGCAATAAACTAGAAGTTACAAGAACTCGATCATGGTCAGAAAGATCCATGCGAGAGAAGATACGTTCACAAGTGCGAATCCAAGCTTGGACTTCAAGGACGGACTCGGAGCCTTTGAATGGCTTTCCTCCAAGATGAGAAAAATCACTGCACAAGCGTGCAAAGGTAGACTTGCGAGGTGGAGATACACGAGTAGGAGCTGGAGGCTGAATGCTCCTAAACAACTCCATAAACTGATCGGCTGACATATAAACGCCATCCGGATGTGAGCCACTGGATTGCCCAGCATCTGAACGTCGTCCTATGCCTCTTCCAGCCATAAGCTGAAAGTCAAGATAAGAACAAGATTAATCAAAAGGTAGATACTTCAATACGGAATACTACGGAATAAAAATACATTACTAGACGTATTCCCAAATCCTATCTACCCCAAAACACGGAAGGAATAGAGGCAAGATGATTCAAAGATTTGTAACACTTGTTACACTTTGATGTACCTTAATATGTGCTTATGTTCTGTGTTTATCATATTTTGTTCTGAACCTTCGCTCTGATACCAAGCTGTGACGCCCCACTCCGAGAGCCTCATTAACAAAGAGTATTATATGGATAATACCGTCTGCTAATGCGGACAATAGAGTATAATGGAAGCGACCATGTGTAGTCTTACTTTAACTATCTACTGAACACGCCGAAAAGTGGTTTTTATCATCTCATGTGGTTCGACAAGTTCAATAAATACTTAAAGCAAAACTACAATGGCTATAGGATCTATCAGAACAAAATGTAACAACTCAATGTAATATACATCACAGAACAGCGGATCATCATATACACATATACTGATACATAACAGAGTATACAAAATGATACATGTCAAGTGGTATAGCAAACCACAATATACAGACGAGTTCACAAGAATACATATCAGAGTTACAACAGATAAGGACTACATAAAAAGCTAAGACAAAAAGAAGCTAGCGGAATAGTCCATGCGGAAGCAAAAGAGGCTAAGTCCAAAAGCACCTAACCTGAAACATCTTGGTCTGACCCGAGTATAGAATACACGGGTCAGTCTAGCTAAACAAATCAGTTAGATAAACTGAACGATAATAAACCTGCAAGATCATATAGTATAACAATTATCTCTAAAGGAGATAACTCAATCATCTGACATAAGATGAATCATAACAAAACAAGCCTCATATCATCGGCATCTCAACAAGCAAAGGACATCATATCCCAAATCAAGCCAAAAGGCAAATAACAAATACCAATAAAGGTATACAAGTTCCACTAGATGATCGCTACATATCATGCGGCTCAAAAAGACCAACACCGAAGGGCGATACCTAGGGAATATACGTATCAATGAAAACAACAAAAGATTGCTCGAGCTCAGTACTGTATAAACAAGGATCCATAAGCCCGAAGGCTCCAAACCCAAATATCACCCATGCGGCTCAAAAAGACCAACATCGGAAGCGATACTATAGGGCAACAAACCCGAAGGCAACAAACCTAGGGAGACTGTCCGAAGACACTATCCCAAAGGCAACAAACCGTAGTGGTGAAGGTCCGGAGGCCCAGTACTGGACACCACTAACTGGCGGAATGTGTCATAACTCTCGAAAAGGAACCCGAAAAGTGTTAACGTATGTCCCATAACCACTCGTTCGCACTAAACGGTTTACTATCCATTAGCCAATTTCACACTCAAAGCATTACAAAGTTTACCTCATGTCATCGGTAAACCAGACACAAAGGTCAAAACGATCAATCGAATAGGTCGGGGACTAATCGGAAAGGTGAACGTGCGGATTCATGGTCCGTGTTTTACCTAACCATTTAATCTCCTTTCCACTTCGTTCGAAGTGCAAAATCGTGTGTGTTTAAATAGAAATTTATAAAGCGGAGAAGGAAGCTTTTAATACGATTTAGAGGGATTATTTATAAAACTCGTGAATGAAGTCAAAAGTATGTTATCAAAGCCAAAGATGCAATAACAAACATTAAAAACCAACTTGCATCGATAAGATTTGGAAAATCAAACAAAACGAACAAAAATAGGCAAAACAGCCAAAACAGGAGCAGGTCGGTCGGCCGGCTACAGGGCTCGGTCGACCGGACACTGTCCTGGAAAAATTCTCGGGAAGCAGGTCGGTTGACCGGACTTCCTGGGTCGGTCAGCCGGAGCCTGAATTCCTGCACTCCCAAAATAGAGGCAGGGAAGTGCTCAAGTAGCAGGTCGGTCGACCGGACCCTGCATTCGGTCGACCGGAGCCTGTTTTTCAGCACTTCTTGCCCTATCAAAATGAAATTCCAATCCTTTCCAAAACAAAACAATAGCACATGAATACTTGTTAGGAATTCATACACAACATCAATGATATCAAGAGAAGTAGATGTGAGTTAAAAACTCACCTTTTTACACAAAACTAAGAAGAAGAAGGAGCTCAAATGCAAAGAAACAACCAATCACACTCCACTTCAATTCCACAAGCTTCAATCTAAGAAGACAACACATATTTCCCAAATTAGGGTTAGGAAATTTCTGAAATTGAAGAGGAGAAGAGTTGGAGAAGATGAAGAGGAGGCTTACCAATGGCTTCTATTTGATTTTGGAGCAAGGATTCAAGATGCAAGAAGAACTAGGGCTTGCTAATTTCTATTTCATCTTCCCTTTCCCCATTTCAGTTTTAGCTTGAGGAATGAAATGAAATGAAGATGGAATGAAGAGAAGGAGCTGAGTTAGGGGGGTTAAGTGGGGTTAAGGGCTGAACCCAAACCCAAGTCCAAAGTGAAAAAGGGTCAAAACTCCACAAACTCCAAACATATCGAAGCTTATACTCAAAAAGATCGCAAATGACATTTTGAACTCAATGGGAGTGGTCTCGAGTCTCAATTCGACTGTTTGCAAAAAGTAGCTTTTCGGACTATAATCCGACAAACGACATTATATTTAAATAAAATATTTAAATATACAACCGATAAATATGCGGGTTGTTACAGCAACGCCGCAGCGCCCGCTACACCGTGAAACAACACTCCCAAAATCAAGGGTGCACCAATCGACAACAAGTAATGAGTAGTTCGAAGAAGTGTGTTCACTTGAGGTAGCTAATCCTCCATTGGCCCGGCACGGCTCCTGTTTTAGTCATTTCCAATTTGACACAAGTGTCAAGGCTATCCATCATCGTTCTCTTTCTTCAGTCATCACGTACATCATTCCAACCACTTCATTCTGGATCACACTCCGCGTATAGTTATTAAAGTGGTTTTCGGTTTAGATAGAGAGTATATCCATAACCGATTTCCGGTCTCTTTAATAACTTCCGTGATTATTACACCGATCGGTCGTTTAATATATTTCAAAACCAAATCAATTACAATTTCAATTAGAATTCATAAATCAACATTCGTTTCTATTTCGAGATCAATTTCCAAAATTTTTGTTTCAAAACTTCCAAATTCGTATTTTCAAAATCTTATAATTCAACTTCAATTTCTATTTAAAACCATTCCAATATCCATTTAAATTCGTATATAAGTTTCATTTCGAAATCATTTAAATAAATTCAATTTAACATTTAAATCAATTTAAATTCATTTATCGATTTCATTCACTATTCATTAAGTAAATTTTCCATTCAAAACAATTTCTATTAAATTTTCAATTCATTAAATCCATTATTTAAATTCAACTTCCTTATATCAAAACTTACAAATTGAATTAAATTAAATTAAATTCATCAACCCAATTTCTTTAAATTTCAAGTCTTACGTTAATTTCAATAAATCGCATTTTATTTCTTGTTAAAGAAATTCAATTTCACTTATTTACTAACTTAAATAAATTTCCAAAACTTAATTAATAGAGAAACTCAATTTCAATTATTTACGAAGTAAAATTCACTTATTCAAAAATTCAATTTTTACTTATTAAAGAATTCAATGCAATTTAATCATTAAATAATTCAATCTTATTTAATCATTAAATAATTCAATCTTATTTAATTATTAAATAATTCAAAACTTAATTATTAAATAATTTCAAAGTTTAATAATTTCAACTTAATTATAATTTCAAACTTAATTATTTAATCATTTCAAACTTAATTCAATCATTTCTCAAATTAAACAACATTCTTTCATCAATTTCATTTTTAATATTTTGTTTCAGATTTTTAAATATTAACATTTTCCTTTCATTAAAAATTCAAATTTCAACTTCATTTCAAAACCATATTATTTATTCAAATAAAATCTTCATTTTATTTTTAAATCAAATTATTGACCAATCGGGTTTTTATTTAATTCTCTATCCTAGGTCAAAGTTTAATTTGGGTATTTATCATTTCAACCCGATTCCAATCCAATTCAAAAATCAAAGCATATCAAAGGGAACTTGCAGTGTGATAACTGGGATGATGTCAAAGTAAATAAACAAACAATAACAACAATCAATAACAATCCAATAATCAATTCAAATAATCCCGAAATAATCGTATTAATTCACATTGTTATTTATGCGAATTAATATAATTATTTCTAGAATCTACACTATCATTTCATGTAGATTAAAGATTATTACATTACATTTCTTCACTTGTCATCTATTTACAATTTCATACATCATCAATTTAACAACATACATTCAATGGTTCAAGGTGTAATTAAACAAATCCTACATGTCAATAAATTTAGCAGTTAAAGGGGTCATATTATACAAATGTCATTTAAATCAAATTTAACATTTAACTATCCTATATCAAGTTCAATTGCATACTATTTATCATTTTAACCTTAACAATTTAACGTCCAATATAAACATCAACAATCAATCAATTATCAGTTAAACTGTATTATCATCGCATAAATAATTAACAGATAATGGTGTCAGATGTCACAGGTGAACTGATACAGATAATAGCATATATAACGGTGTAATTAACTAACAGCAGCATATTTCAATTGTCGTTTCAATCGAAATCAAATTTAATAAATAAAAGAACGTTAATCGTGAGTGAGTGCTCACCTTTCGAGGCTAGAGAGAATAGTCGATGAAACCGAGTTACAAACTCCAAGCATGACTTCCCATAGCAAAGAAAGATTGACACGAATTGATGAAGGAGACAGGCACGATGGACAAAACTGATAAATGAGAAAAATCGATGAGAACAAATCAGAATCGGTTTGGATATAAACTGAAACGAAATATATATATATTATTTTATATATAATTTCGCTAAACCAATATTCATTTTAAAAACACAAAATAAAATCTTTATATACACATGTATATAAAAAAAATAACCTATATACAACTCTCATAAAAACAAACTATAGCATAGTATGCATATAAAATCATATATAGCTATTTATGAAATCAAATCCTCACTCTAGACACTTTTAAATTTAATTATATAGCTAGCTGAAACCTTTATATCTATACTAGCTATGTAAACAAGTATTGTGACGACCGCCCATGACCCCTGCACTTAAACCTAGAGATAGTGCGCTGAAGAGTGTGCCAGGCGACCATGGACGATTGTCAGGGTAAATTGGAACAACAGAATCTATCGTATTACTCACAGCGCATGGACAAAATACAACAGAACATATATATAGTGAAGCTTTACAGAATAAAATGCCATCATATAAAACTTCATAGTAGTTGAATACAAACATCCAAATAGCCAATGCATCAAGCCTCACTACATAACACTCAGAGTTATACAAAAACAGCGGAACATCTAGTACATATAGTAAGAAGATAATATGCAACCCTCCAACTCGTCTTCGATATCATCATCGTGAGAAGCAAGAACAGCACCTGACACCTGCTACCTAGTCTGCCCGTCCCAAAAATAGACGAACAGCCCAAGGCAATAAGAGTTAAAAACATAAAGCCTTGAGTCAGACAACAGTCTTAGTGAGCAGTAAATTAACTAACAACATACCAAAGAGCATAAAGGAAAAGGAATAGGAATACAACCCTCCCACTCCAACCTCATTCTACAGTGATAGCCCCCAGACACACACTAAGCAGAAGCAAACATATCAGAGCATACAATTTAAGTAAAGCAATTATCACTCGAGTCAAGGGCAATGTTTTCCAAGTACAAATCCCCAAGGCCTAAACCAAGATCAGATAAGCACCCAGAAAATACCGCTCTTGAGTCCGAATGACGATACAACCAAACATCCATGACTCTGGCTATCACTGTTGCCATTGCTTCGGTTTCACCGTTAATTGAATGACCGGCACATTCTTTCAGCCGTCCGTCAAGGGCTAATGGAAACCCCGGTTCTAGACATAACTCCCGCACGTCGTCGCAGCCCATGCCTAGGACTATCGAATCTGCCCAGAGTACTCGACCATCAACAGTTGGTCGTTGGGACTATCGAATCTGCCCAAACGTACCCTTGCTTAGAGCATGCTAGAACCTTCAACAACGATGAGACCCAAGCCTCCTAGTCATCCTCCTTGACGACTATTCTTACATCCATTCATTATCCTCAACTCGAATCATATCACCGAGTTATCAACATGCTTGGAATGATCCCGTCTGGATTAAACCAAGTCTTCATCACATGATTGCCTCGCTTCATCACATCCTCGCAAAGCCTCATCTCAACATCACATCATCAAATCTACGCATAAGAGCTTCATCATCCCGCTACATATGCCACGAGCAGCTTTCCCAATTCAAGAGCCTTTCTCTTAGCTTTTGAATCATCTTCGGTCTAAATCAAACCATCAATCATCTAATTCATAACAATCAATCAAACCAAACATTAATCCAAGCAATCAAGCATTCAAATATGATCTAAGTAGATAATTATAACAATAATGGCATTTTCGTAATTAAAGAGTTGAAAGTCCAACAAGCATGAAAACATGAACAATATCTCTACAAACTTGATGAATGAACTTGCATAGGTTAATATGTAATAAAATGGATGTAACATCATCATGAACAATGGATCTATATGGATCTACACTTAGGATGAAGAAAATGCATGGAAATCGCTATTTTAACACCAAATCGAGCCAACAATCCGATATACTCCTTTGGATCCGTGTGAGAGATAATCACCACTCACCAAATCACCTAAACAACCTCAAATCAACACGCTTCAGATCTGGACAGCGAAGGATCAAGCTTGATCTATTACGAATCCGCTTCAAACGAAGAAATCTCACTTCAAAGGATGAAGATCTTCAACTTTAGCTCTTGGATCTTCAATCTTGATCTTCGATTTGGATGAAAGGAAGCACTAGATTAGAGTGGAGAAAAGAAGTGAAGAAGTGTAGAAGTCGAGCTCTCAAAATGGCAGCACTTCGTCGCTTCGAAATCCGGATCCCAAAAAGTGAGAAAAACCCTTCCTATTTATAGCTGAAAATCCACTAAGTCGTAACTCGGCTATCTCCTAAGTCGTCTCCGACTTACGACCTAAGACTTAACAACCTAAGCCATAGCGACTTACGACTTAACAAAAATACCCACCTACGACTTAGCAACCCATACGACCTACGAATTAACTGCTATGCCAACCTACGACTTAAGGAAATCTCAAGCGTGCGACTTAACTTACACGCGACTTAACAAGTAGGCTACGACTTAACAAATAACTGGGGCTACGACTCAACTACTAAGTCGTCTACGACTTAAAACAGATCAACTCTTAAGTCGCTCGCGACTTAACAACTACTAAGTCGCTCACGACCTATCACTCAGGCAGAAACCCAGCGACCTAACACCTTAAGTCTTCACGCGACCTAAAACATGTTAGGACTTACGACTTAACTCGTACGACTTAACTCCCATAGGTCGTATACTCCCTAAGTCGCTAACCTATAGGTCATACCAAGACACTAGGTCGCTACACAGCTATCTCAAAACTCCTTAGGTCGTTGCCGACCTAACAATGCTAACTCGGAACCACTAGGTCGCTCCAAACTGTCCACGATCTAACCCTTAACTCGGTTAGGTTCTATAGGTCGCTAACCCGCCCTGCGGACCTAACACTTAACTCACCAAAACCCTTAGGTCGCTCAAACGACCTATCTTCAAACCCTTACCTCGCCAAATCCCAGAGACACCCCTATCCCCTAAGTCGTATACGACTTACGACTTACACTAAGCCGTTCACGACTTAGGACTTAGCAAATTCTGCCTAAAAATCTGAAACGACTTAAAATGCTGAAAATTCCAGATTTTGACGAACTTGTCGATCCGTAAAAATACGGGTCGTTACAAGTATATGCTAGATATATATTATAAAATGGACTCACACACATATTCTACAGCACACGCAACACAAATAAACAAATATATCTAACAATGTAAAAGGGAGCAAGCTCTGACATCTATAACTAAAGGGACCACTTATGCTAATATATCTATATAACTCTTTATATACCCGTACTGTTTTATTGACTTTGCGTATGCCTCTACAACATATATGTATCACATTCGTATACAACTTCATGACTCAGATCACAAAAAGAAAACATTTTCATCAAGCCTGTCTACTATGTACTAACCTATTATATATAAAACATTTCATGACAGCTCCCCTTTACAATATTCTGCAAATCTTATGTAAATGATATATACAATTATATGTCAGAACCTTTAAAATAATTATGCTGCAATATCACTTGTTATAGAAAATACATATTTAAACGAGTTATAACTTACTATATATATTTATAGTCAAAACTACTAATATATGATATAACTGTAAATACATATATATAGAGTAAACGTATATATTTTAAAGTATACGAATAGAATTCCATAGCAAAACACAGATATAAGTAATAATATGAGCTATAAATATGAACTATATATAAAATCTTACATAATATAAACTAACCTGTAGCTATATATATAACCAACCATTATAAGATATAAGTATAAACAAACAACAAATTATCCAAGTGTATACACATTTATAAAATAAACAACTATATGTATGGACTTAACATATGTAACCGATATATAAACTATCTGTAGTATAATAGATAATATAAGTCAGCAGCTTAGAATATAAGGAATATATAATAATATTTTTAAGCATAGAATATAAAAACTAATATAACCTATGACAGTTTGTAAAATTAAACAAATACAAAGTTATATGACTTATATAACTAACAGATCTTGAAAGCTTATATAAAGCTTGTACATATGAATTAACAAACAAAACATAAATATACTTATATACATCCATATAACGTAAATAACTATATGTATATAAATAGGGGGGAAACTCACGGTGGAAAAATGGGAGGCACGACTGCATAGCAAGGTGGAGGTCGAGGGGAAGGGTGCGGCTGCAATTTGAATAGTGGAAGAAGATGCTGCTTGGCTGGGCAAGAAGAGGTACGGCCGAAGGGAAGAAGATGGTAGGCGAGATGGATGATTGGTGTGAGGATGAGCTGCGGTGATGCTGACGTGGGGTGTGTGGTCGGGTTTGGGTTCGAGGGTGGTCATGTTATGGACGGTGATGAGATGGCGGAGAGGTTGATGGTGATGCTGCGTCGAATAGTAGGCGATGAAGCTTGGGGTTGGGGTGCAGGCGGTGGCAAGGCTGGCCGTGGGAAGTGAGTGGGCAGGCGGTGGAGCAAGGCTCGGGTTTTGTGGGGGTGGTGCTGCCGAACGTGGAGGTTGAGGTGGAGGGCAGTGGGAAGGTCGGGGTGATGTAAAGGAAGGTGAATGGCATGGCATGGCATGGGTGGAGCACGAGCAAGTTAGGATGGGAGCAGCTAGGCACCAGGCAAAGCACAAAGCAAGAACAGTTTTATTTTCTTCAAAAATGAAGATGTACAAAGAAAAAAGAGGAGGAGTAGGTGCAGAGAATTAAACAGAAAGCTTTGAATTTTGAGCAAAAGAATGAGTACCATCGGAATAGAAATAGTCCATAATAAATACCTTGGAATAATAAAAGTTAATGCTGCATAACAGTGAAATATTGAACGTCACGCTAACCAAAAGGCACAAGCACCAAAAGTTAGAATTTGGTACCGATACGGAAGTCGTTCTACAGATTTCGTCGTTCATCGGACGTCGAAACATGCATACGAATATACCACGGAGCTAAGCACAACGAGACGATCAAAATGGCACATGGATATCAGTGGTACGATTGAATTATAGAAATTCGAATTTTTTAATAACGGAAAATGCAAGAAAAACACTGAAAAATAAGATCGACGGAGCCAAAGATGTCTGAATTTGGAAAAACGACAAACTGACATCTTGCTCAGAAGATGGTTTAGAATTTTTCTATGTAAAAATATATAGGTTTCGGAAACATTTTATTTTCATCGCTTTTTTAACTGATTAAATTGAAGTAAATTTACACGCGAAATAAACTTTCATATTTTCGGACGAAAATTTACCAGTTGCTATGTTTAACTAGACGCATTCCAAATATCAAATTTATATTTCAAAATTTTATCGTTTAAAATTTCACAAAATTTCAACTAATTACGTTATTAAAACAGTTGAAATTTACGGGTCGTTACACTCTCCCCACTCAAAACTTTTCGTCCCCGAAATGGAATGAGTTAGGAGAATAGAAACAACCAGAAAGAAAAACAGATTTGAAATACAAAATAAAATTAATTTAAACCATATAAATTCAAATTTAAATTAATTGATATTCAATAATTGATTTAATCCATTTGATTTCACTAAAATCAATCTCAATTATTTCTAAATTCATTATCTTATTATCCCATTTTTTCAATTTACAATTTCTAAAACCATAAATTTGAATAGTCTTTTATTATAATCATATTTTCTTCAACAAATTTAAATTCTTCTTTATTCCAAATTCTTATTAAGTTAATTTCACTTAATATATCTTATTACATATATTTAAACCATATAAATTAATTTAAACCATATAAATTTCAATTTAAATTAATTTATATTCATTAATTGATTCCAAATTCAAGGTATTTTCATAAGTTGATCTAATTTCAATTTATTAATTCTTTCAAAACAAATTTATTTCATTATTAACTGAGTTTACTTATTATCCTATCTAACTCTATTAACATCTTTATAATCAAAATTTAGTGTATAACATTTATTATAAACACTCAAATTTATTTATAAATTCAATTTATCTTATATATTATCCAATTACATTTTCAACTTCTGAATGGTTTAGGTAAGTTGTATTAGAATGTAGTTGAACAATATACAAATAAAATTTTCCCAATTCAATTATTCAAGTTTAAATATTTATTCCAAATTTTGGTTTTATTTATAATTAAAATCATCCTTTAACAAAATTTAAGACTTAGATTTCCGATTATCTTTAAACAATTTAGAGATATATATAATATATTTATATTAAATCAAATTAAATTTTAAAATAAGATCAAAATATACTGAAGAAAATCAAATCAAAATATATATTTTTTTCTGAAAACAAAACCGTAGCAAAGCTACAGAATGGTTTCTCCACTTCGAAACTCGAAAATGAATGTCGATGATGCGGCCGCCATCACCGAAATTATTTTCCAGCGACAAAGAGAAGAGCACTGATTTCAACATTTTAAAATTCATTGAAAACGATTTCTATTTGAAAATATTTTAAATACTATACACTTTAAAACTTAAAAACCAAGTTGAAATCACCAAAAATGTAACGACCCGGTATTTTGGACCATTCGCATCCATTATAAGTGTATAGGTAGACACTCATGCCGGAGTTGAATTGCTCAAAATACCGCGTTGTTAATTTAAATTGGCAAAACTGAACATATACAGTAAATAAATATAATCACAGATCACAGACAAAGAGTAATAATTGCAGCGGAAATAAAAGAGATAGTAGTTCATGAAGCTACTATATAAATGTATAAGTTATATCAGAGTTAAACCAGATACAACAGAAGAGTAATATGATACATCAGATACAAATCAGAATACATCACTGGAATCATCGAATACTGAAGCAGAATAGATGGCTGGATCTTCAAGCAAAGCTCCAACTTCAAAGGTGAGTCTCGAATACTGGTACACTCAGTCTGACCCGAGCGTAAAGCAAAAACACAAGACACTCGAGTCAGGATTAACATTCTTATATTAATAAATCCAACTCAAGTGAAATAGCAATTGAAATACAAGTAACTCAAAGGATGTTTGGAATAACCATCCTTTAAGGATCCGTTAAACTATCTACTATGTAGTAATATACGCTAAGTAGATAATGTCTATCAGTAATAATAAGATATCAAAATAGCGTTAAGTCATGGCCCATTCCACCCTTAACACATTTTTATTCCCAAAAGCATATACAAGACCGTAGTTTCCCCAAAACCGGAAGTCACCAGAGGGCAATCCATATACTAAAGGTACAAATCAAAATCGTAGTGGTCGCGTATAAATGGAATACAAGTATGACAAGGCACATGAGGCAATACCCAAGGTAGTGACACTACCGTTCGCCTGATCCGGACTGGTGAGAACGCAACGCCGCAGCGCCCGCAACACCGTGAAACAACACTCCCAAAATCAAGGGTGCACCAATCGACAACAAGTATAAGTAGTTCGAAGAAGTGTGTCCACTTGAGGTAGCTAATCCTCCATTGGCCCGGCACAGCTCCTGTTTTAGTCATTTCCAATTTGACACAAGTGTCAAGGCTATCCATTATCGTTCTCTTTCTTCAGTCATCTCGTACATCATCCAACCACTTCATTCTGGATCATCACTCCGCGTATAGTTATTAAAGTGGTTTTCGGTTTAGATAGAGAGTATATCCATTACCGATCCCGGTCTCTTTAATAACCTTTGTAATTATTACACCGATTGGTCGTTTATATATTTCCAAACCAAATCAATTTCAAACTAAATTAGAATTCGTAAACCAACATTTCATTTGTCTTTCAAAACCAATTTCCAAAATTTACGTTTCAAAACTTCCAAATTCATAATTTCAAAATCTTATAATTCAATTCCAATTTCTTTTTAAAACAATTCAAATATTGATTCAAGTTCGTAAATAAGTTTCATTCCAAATCATTTGAATCAATTTAACTTAACATTCAAATCAATTTTAAATTCATTTATCGATTTCATTCAATATTCGTTAAGTTAATTTATCATTCCAAACAACTTCTATTTAACTTCCAATTTATTAAATCAATTACTTAAGTTCAACTCCATTATATCAAAACTTACAAATCGCATTAAATTAAATTCATCAAATCAAATTCTTTACATTTCAAATCTTACATTAATTTCAATAAAACACATTTGCATTTCTTGATAAAGAAATTCAATTTCACATATTAATTTACTTAGTTACAATTTCAAGCTCAATTAATAAAGAACTAAATTTCACTAATTAAAATGTTCAATTTTAATTATCAAAGGATTCACTTTTATTTAATTATTAAATAATTCAATCTCATTAAATTATTAAATAATTTCAAAACTTAATTCAATCATTTCTTAAATTAAACAACATTCTTTCATCAATTTTGTTTCAGATTATTAAATATTCACATTTAAATTTCATTAAAATTCAATTTCCAACTTCGTTTCAAAACCATTTTTATTTATTCAAATAAAATCTTCATTTTATTTTTAAATCAAATTATTGACCAATCGGGTTTTTATTTAATTCTCTATCCTAGGTCAAAGTTCAATTTGGGTATTTATCATTTCAACCCGATTCCATTCCAATTCAAAAATCAAAGCATAACAAAGGGAACTTGCAGTGTGATAACTGGGATGGTGTCAAAGTAAATAAACAAGCAATAACAACAAACAATAACAATCCAATAATCAATTCAAATAATCCTGAAATAACCGTATTAATTCGCATTGTTATTTGTACGAATTAATATAATTATTTCTAGAATCTACACTATCATTTCATGTAGATTAAAGATTATTATATTACGGTTTTCACTTGTCATCTATTACAATTTCATCCATCATCAATTTAACAACATACATTCAGTGGTTCAAGATGTAATTAAACAAATCCTACGTGCCAATAAATTTAACAGTTAAAGGGATCATATTATACAAATGTCAGTTAATCAAATTTTTTACATTTAATTATCCTATATCAATTTCAATTTCATAATAGTTATCAATTTAACATTAACAATTTAACGTCCAATATAAACATCAACAATCAATCAATTTCAGCCAAACTGTATTATTATTGCATAAATAATTAACAGATAATGGTGTCAGATGTCACAGGTGAACTGATACAGGTAATAGCATATACAACAGTGTAATTTACTAACAGCAGCATATTTCAATTGTCGTTTCAATTGAAATCAAATTTAATAAATAAAAGAACGTTAATCGTGAGTGAGTGCTCACCTTCCGAGACTAGAGCGATAGACGATGAAATTGAGTTATGAAATCCAGGCACAAAACTCAAACGGGCAAGATCGAACTCGAATCGACTAACGAAGCTGATAATAAAGAATTGACAAAACCAATCAGAACGAGATCGATGAAAGTAAACGGTATAAGGGAACTTATATAACTAGATATAACTACATGTTTTAAATTCAAACGTATATTACATTAAATATATATTCATATTTCAAAATTTTGTTTAAAATATAAACACATATATTAAAATAACATATCTACAACAAATACATGTATTTATCAAAATGCAAATTAAAAATACTGACGTGATTTACATACCACATGAACAACAATAGTTTATACACTACGTAATATAGGTAACAGCTTGGAAAATATGCGAAACTGTAATCCATTCGAAAACAAATACAAACGATTTGAAATGTATATATATAATACACTGTTAGAACTAAATATTAACTTATATATACACACACATAAGTATAATACCATATACACGTCAGCTTAGTATATATGTAAATGAAAATTTTGAGTTGATGAAGTTTCCATACGCACACTATTATTCAATATATAATAACCAATATACTAACGCACGCATGCCAAGAACTGTGTACAAATATATATAAAACATAGGTTCTAGATAGCAACAGCACACACCCAAATGTATTCTTTAAACATATATAACTTCACTATACCTTATTTAACGTTTATAAACTAACATATGTATATTAATATATAAACTATCCTATATCTTATTACATAAATTTATATATAACATAAATATGCATATAGTTTAACAATATATGTTGTAACCTTTATGACTCAAATATACATATAAACCAATATAACATCCATTACAAAGTTATATACATAAACTTGGAAACCCAACATATATAACCCAAGAACCAGTGTGTATATATAATACTATTATACTATAAATGTATGCATATATCTAAACCCAAAATGCAAATACTGCAACTGCAGTTATATATCCAACAGTATATGAATCCGTACCAATGACAACTTGTTAGATAATATATAAATAAACCAGAAGCCAAACTTCCAATATAAAAACACTTGAAAACCAGATTTATAACTTATATGCAAACTAGATATATACAAATATGTATACTATGTTTTAAAAACCCATACTTACATACACTTACATGATTTGCCCTGCTAAAACTTATACTGACACACAAGAACAACCATATAGACTCTTTAAACATAAGAATAAATATATCAATACACATATATATGGAGCCTATAGCTTATATTATAAATTAACCACTATAAATACCGTAACTTTTACGAAATGTATATATTTATTAATGTATAACAGCAATGTATACAGCCTTTAGGAAATAAAATAAAATTTTCAATATACAGATCTCATAATCTGTCTAACCTTTCTATATATAACCCTATCAATATTGTTCAAGAAATCATATCATGAAACTAATATTTATACTATAATTATATAAACTATAAATTATACAATTCTTATAAAAGCTATGCATATAATCCTTTTTTCACTAAACAGAACAGAGCATATATATAACGTTCTCATTTTTGAACAAGTCCCGACTCTTATAAAAGTTTTATTTGAAACTGCGGCATACATAATAAATTAGAAACTAATGTATACTTTGTAAAATATAAAACTCGTGATATATAACATACCCAAACATGTTCACATATATGTATCATATGCACGCTCGGAGGTGACATGATTGAACTGTTGACGTGAGAAACGATGGAGGATAGGCACGCATAGCAAGGGTTTTGGTGAAAGCAAACGGAGGGAGGGAGAACGAGTAGGGGTGAGAGGCTGCCGGATTTGGTTGGCTTGAGCGAAGGGCTGCTGGGTTTGAAGGCAGGCGACAGGGAGGAGGTTGTAAGCGGATATGGGTTGGAGGAAGAACGGTTGAAGGCGGTGACAGAGCGGAGTTAAAGGTCAGCAGGGGAGTGTGTTCGGTGGTGGCAAGAGCAGCTGCAAGGGTCGGCTGGAGGGTTGAGCTTGGGCAGGTCCGAGATTTTTGGTGGCTGACGTGGTCAGATCTGGTGGAGGATGGGCGAGCGGTGGAGGCGAAGTGGGGTCCATGCTGTGGTTGTTGGCCGAGAAAGTGGAAGATGCTGCGAGGCCTTAGGGACGTGGGGATCTAGGTGGTTCGGCTGACGTAGGAGGGTGCAGGCGGAGCCACGCGAGATCGGAGCTAGGAGTGGAGGAAGGAGGTGATGACGTGAATGGATAGGCGACTTCGGTGGGAAGAAGGTGAGGGAGAAGAAATGGTTAGGGGAATGAACGTATGACTTTTAAGTGATAAAATATTTCTCTGAGCCAAGTTTTGACAGAACCCAAGGAAATGAAAGGACGAAAGCACACTCTTGAACAGTGGTAAAGTGAATGGTCACGACAATAAATTTTTCGGGAATATGAAATGTTAATGGCTATACAGTTTTAGATAGATACCCAATGGTCACAAGTAAACCAGAAAGCACGGCACCGGTACTAATATGGTCCGCAGATTCCGCTGCGTACCGGACGCCGAAACACAGAATTGATTATACCACAGAGATCAGCACGATGAGGCGATCAAAACGGTATACTGATATCAGTGGTTTGATTTAATTATAAAAATTCGAATTTTTCTACCAGCGAAAATGTGAGAAAAACGCTGAAAAATAAGATCGACGGAGCCAAAGATGTCCGAATTTGGAAAAACGACAAACTGAAATCTTGCTCATAAGATGGTTTAGAATTTTTCTATGTAAAAATATTTAGGTTTCGGAAACATTTTATTTTCATCGCTTTTTAACTGATTGAATTGAAGTGAATTTATGCGCGAAGTAAACTTTCATATTTTCGGACGAAAATTTACCAGTTGCTATGTTTAACTAGACGCATCTCAAATATTAAATTTTATTCCAAAACTTTATCGTTTAAAATTTCACAAAATATCAACTAATTACGTTATTAAAACAGTTGAAATTTACGGGTCGTTACAAAAAATTTAAATTCTCAAATTCTTGATTTAAGTACATTTCAAATTTCAAATTGCATTATAGCCAAGTTTATAACTTCATTTATTTATTATTTCAGACAACAAATCCATTAACAAATTTAATTTCAGAGAAATTTGTACTCATATATAATATAATCATTCAAAACTGTTTTGTTTACCAAATTTGAAAACAACATTGTGTCAGTTTGTTCTGTTCAAGTGTTTTGGAAATCCTATCGATAGCGCTGATCAGACGAATCGATCGGAAACCCAAATCACATCAACAACTCAAACAACACAATATATAAAACATTTTTAATATAAATTTACAAATACATTTCTTTGCTCGACGATACAGGAATGAATTTTCAAAATAAGGATAGGGTTTCAAATTTGATAGAAATCAAATCGAAGAGAATTTTTTTGATTCGAAGATAAGTTTGAAACAGAAGATAAGATGATTTAAATAACAAATAAGAAGATGGATGAGTTTATATAAATCGCGGGCAACCTTATCCGGGTCGACCGTGACTTCAAGAATTAGATCGATGCAGAATTTCGAGGCAAATCTACATTCAATCTCAAGAAATAGAATTCAGGTATAGCAGGAGATAGATAGCACCGTAAACCGAGGATACAGAAATCTCCGGTAATCAATGCCTATTGTAAAGGAGTTTTACCCCTTTACAAATCATTCGAAGATTGGCGAGGCCGCCGATCTATTATAGATATCATTCCAAATGGAGTTATGGGGTGCTCCAGAATTGAAAGAAGACGAATAGTGAAGGACACGAATGAATTTCGGAACCGAGGAGAACGTTCCAAAATTCAAAGGAATCGAGTCAAAAGGAAGAGATTGAAACTCGAATCAGAGTGATTCCGTAAATATATTTACCCTATATGTTGAGTTTTGCCTAGAGCTACCAAAGCTCTGATACCAACTGTAACGACCCGATATTTTGGACCATTCGCATCCATTATAAGTGTATAGGTAGACACTCATGCCGGAGTTGAATTGCTCAAAATACCGCGTTGTTAATTTAAATTTGGCAAAACTGAACATATACAGTAAATAAATAATCACAGATCACAGACACAGAGTAATAAATGCAGCGGAAATAAAAGAGATAGTAGTTCATGAAGCTACTATATAAATGTATAAGTTACATCAGAGTTAAACTAGATACAAGGGAAGAGTAATACGATACATCAGATACAAAACAGAATACATCACTGGAATCATCGAATACAGAAAGCAGAATAGATGGCTGGATCTTCAAGCAAAGCTCCAACTCCAAAGGTGAGTCTCGAATACTGGTACACTCAGTCTGACTCGAGCGTAAAGAAAAAACACAAGACACTCGAGTTAGGATTAACATTCTTATATTAATAAATCCAACTCAAGCGAAATAGCAATTGAAATACAAGTAACTCAAAGGATGTTTGGAATAACCATCCTTTAAGGATCCGTTAAACTATCTACTAGGTAGTAGTGTACGATAAGTAGATAATGTCTATCAATAATATAAAGATATCAAAATAGTGTTAAGTCATGGCCCATTCCACCCTTAACACACTTTTATTCCCAAAAGCATATACAAGACCGTAGTTTCCCCAAAACCGGAAGTCACCAGAGGGCAATCCATATACTAAAGGTACAAACCAAAATCGTAGTGGTCGCGAATAAAGGGATACAAGTATGACAAGGCACATGAGGCAATACCCAAGGTAGTGATACTACCATTTGCCTGATCCGGACTGGTGAGAACGCAACACCGCAGCGCCCGCAACACCGTGAAACAACACTCCCAAAATCAAGGGTGCACCAATCGACAACAAGTAATGAGTAGTTCGAAGAAGTGTGTTCACTTGAGGTAGCTAATCCTCCATTGGCCCGGCACGGCTCCTGTTTTAGTCATTTCCAATTTGACACAAGTGTCAAGGCTATCCATCATCGTTCTCTTTCTTCGGTCATCACGTACATCATTCCAACCACTTCATTCTGGATCACACTCCGCGTATAGTTATTAAAGTGGTTTTCGGTTTAGATAGAGAGTATATCCATAACCGATTTCCGGTCTCTTTAATAACTTCCGTGATTATTACACCGATTGGTCGTTTAATATATTTCAAAACCAAATCAATTACAATTTCAATTAGAATTCATAAATCAACATTCGTTTCTCTTTCGAGATCAATTTCCAAAATTTTCGTTTCAAAACTTCCAAATTCGTATTTTCAAAATCTTATAATTCAATTTCAATTTCTATTTAAAACCATTCCAATATCCATTTAAATTCGTATATAAGTTTCATTCCGAAATCATTTGAATAAATTCAATTTAACATTTAAATCAATTTAAATTCATTTATCGATTTCATTCACTATTCATTAAGTAAATTTTCCATTCAAAACAATTTCTATTAAATTTTCAATTCATTAAATCCATTATTTAAATTCAACTTCCTTATATAAAAACTTACAAATTGAATTAAATTAAATTAAATTCATCAACCCAATTTCTTTAAATTTCAAGTCTTACGTTAATTTCAATAAATCGCATTTTATTTCTTGTTAAAGAAATTCAATTTCACTTATTTACTTACTTAAATAAATTTCCAAAACTTAATTAATAGAGAAACTCAATTTCAATTATTTACGAAGTAAAATTCACTTATTCAAAAATTCAATTTTTACTTATTAAAGAATTCAATGCAATTTAATCATTAAATAATTCAATCTTATTTAATTATTAAATAATTCAAAACTTAATTATTAAATAATTTCAAAGTTTAATAATTTCAACTTAATTATAATTTCAAACTTAATTATTTAATCATTTCAAACTTAATTCAATCATTTCTCAAATTAAACAACATTCTTTCATCAATTTCATTTTTAATATTTTGTTTCAAATTTTTAAATATTAACATTTTCCTTTCATTAAAAATTCAAATTTCAACTTCATTTCAAAACCATATTATTTATTCAAATAAAATCTTCATTTTATTTTTAAATCAAATTATTGACCAATCGGGTTTTTATTTAATTCTCTATCCTAGGTCAAAGTTTAATTTGGGTATTTATCATTTCAACCCGATTCCAATCCAATTCAAAAATCAAAGTGTGATATCCCGGGATTTTGGGCAATAATCAATTTAATAATCTATATTTAAAAATTTAATTGATTTGATGATCTTTGTTAATAAATTTGAATAAATTTAATAATCTAATTAAATAAATATTTAATTAGTGATTTATCTTTTAAAACTTTAATAGAATGATTTCTATTTATAATATATATATAAGTGTATATATTGTAAATAGATGAGTTGGTTTGAATTTAACAAATAAAATTATGTTTTCAAATTTCTAATATTTTGGTAATTTGGAAATTATGATTTAAAATAATATTTAGCTTTTTAAAGATATTTGATAAATAACTATATAGTTTTAAATACATAAGATAAATGTTTAATTGTTTAAAAATAGATTTTAGCTTAAGTTTAAATTTAAATTGAATATGAATTTGGATTTATAATAGAAATTAAAAGAATAAACATTCTAAAAATATTTGGATAAGCTTTTAATTTTATATAATTTGGTTATTTACATTTTCTCTAAAAGAGAAATGCATATATACATTTACATTAGAATTTATTTATTAAGTTTAAAATCTTTATTAACATTTTCAAATAAATAAAAATATGTATTAATTACTAAAAAGACAAGTGTAACAAAATTAAGACACCTAAATAACATGTGTTAACTAATTAATAATACTACATGACAAATGTCAAGATATTGTAACAAGTGTCTTTTTATTTATTTTGATTTTCTTTTATTTTTTAAACCACATTCTAACTTATAAATACATATGCTTCCCATCTTCATTTTCTTTTCTATCTTTTTCTATTCAAAGCCAAGAAGAAATTCAGTCCTATTCTAAAACGCAAAATCTGATAATCATACTTCCTCAAACAAACTCCTCATAAACGAATCTATAATCAACATCCTCTCCAAATCTGAGACTTGTATCTCCTCTAACCAAATTCTCAGAATTAAAAGCCTGTAAACAACTTTTCAAAAACAAAATTCAAATCAAAAGCATGCAAGCTGTCTCTTCTTCAACCTGGAATCAAAGCAGAGATCAAACTTCTCTGTTTTGAAATCAAAGCCTACATGTATTCTTCAAAAACAGAAGCAAGCAAATCTGGAATTAAAAAGCAAATCAAAAGCATGCAGTTTTAAAAACCAAAGATTTATCAAAATCAAAAGCCTGTTGTCTCAGTTTTCAAAAATCTGGAAGCAAGATCAAAGGGAAAATCAAAGTTCTTCAAACCTGGTGTCTAAAGCAACACATCAAAACAAACAAGTTAACATGCATGCAAGATTTCAAAAAAAAAAAGAGGCTCTGTCTTCTTCTAAAATCTAGTGAGTAACATCATTTTTTTTATAAGTTTAAGTTTAAAGTTGCTGCATGCTAATGTCTGTGTTAATTATGTGATATGGGTATATATATATAGCAGTAGATCTTCTGTGTATATATGAATGAATGTATGTGTGTATGTTGTTATCTCTGTATTGCACTATCTTTAGTTTCCAGGTTTAAGAATTGATCAGAACTCATTATCACATGATCTAATCTATGTTAGTATTTAATATTCAAACAGAATATGCTTGCTGTATCATGAATTAGAGTTTAGGAATTTATTTTAGTTAAAATAACTTTGTGTTGGCTCTGTAAACAAAGATAATAGAGAATATTGAACATAGGTGGAAAATGAAATCTCAAGATTGATGGTTCCAGATATATGATCGAAATTCAAATACAAAACGATGATTTTTAAAACCAAAATCATAATTTTTAATTTAGTTTTGAGATAGAAATTTAGAATTAACTGTAAATGGCTTTTCGAACGTCCTCTGGTGATCTAGGGGATCTGGGGAACCGGGCTTTCTTCTAGAGATAGGGGAGTGATCAGAGCGTAATGAAAAAATGCTAGGAGGTGGTGTAGTGGTTTGTGACGAGGGGGATTGATCGGAGAAAATTTTAAACCTAGTTTTAGGCATGGTCACGAATCTGTCTCGTTCGTCATCACCAGTGGATCGAGCATGGTGGGACTTTGAGGTTCGCGAGAGTAAAAGTGGCCGAGGCTGTGGACGGTGGCGATGACGTTCAGGTGATCGGAGGATCGGGGTCGAGTGATGTTTCCAGGTTTGGTGGTGATTTCCGTTTATCTGTTCCAGGTTGTATGGGTTGTTTCATCGAATTCGATTCTCGAGCAAATCGAGATTTGATGGATGTTCGCGAGCGTTGCCGTAGTTATAGTCGACTCGTCAGAGGTCAGGATGGAGTTCATCGGTGATAGGAGGAGGTGTGCACGTTGATGTGCACGTTTTTATGCACCTGGAATTAGTTGGGAAAGAAGCTTGTACTCGGGTTTGTTTTCGCGATTTTGAGTGGGGGACTCGAAGGAACTCTCAAAGCAAATGAAGATGGGTTTGGGAATTTGGGTACTCAGGATTTCTCGAGTCATTTGAGTTTTTGCTCAGGAAATATAGGGGTTTGACTCGAAGCAATTTAGTTTTGGCTCGGGTTAATAATTGTTACAGGTTACTACTTAAAATCTGTCAGTTTTTCAAATTTGAAATTTATTTTAAATTTGAAAACAAGTTTTTAAACCAGAATTTAAAACCAAATTTAATATGGATTCAAAACTGAATTTGTAATCTAGTTTTTAAAAATTAAATTAAGTTTTATAAACTGAAATGTTTAACAAACTTTAAATTGTTAAAGTATTTTAAAAAATGGGTTTTTAAAAATCTGAGAATAAAATTTTGAACAGGATTTTTAAATTTAAGTTTAAATCTGAATTTAAAAATGAATTTGGTTTAAAATTATTTTAAATTTCTTTTATAAGATTAGTATTTTCTTTATCATGTAATTTAAAAGGTTTTTGAATTGTTTTAAACATTGTTAAAGTTTAAATTATTTTCATTTTAAATTCTTAAATTTAAAATGAAATGGAAAGTAAAATTAAAACAAATTGTTGTTAAAATGTTTTGCTAATGATAATTTGATCATTAATGAGATTAAGGTTTATCTTAAAGTTATTTAGAACTTAATGATTATAATTCAATAAATTATTAAGGTAATTAAAAGTTAATTAATCAATTTAATTAAGTAATGATTTGGAGTAATAAATTTAATAATTAAGGGTTTAAATTGATTAATTAAGATTTAATTAAATTAATTAAAGGTTAATTAATTTGAATTAAGGATCATTAATTAGAATAAGTTAAAATTTTAAATTAATGGTTAGGAAATTAATGTAGGTAATTAAGGATTAATTAAGTTATTTTTAGGTACTTAATTAATTAAGTAATTAGGGATTAATTTATTAGTAATTAGAATTAATTAATTTGAAATTACTAATGGTTAATTAATATTTAATTAATTAAGAAAGATAATTAAATAATAGTTAATAGTTAATGTAGATCATTAACTTGGATTTAATAAACAATTAATGTGATTAATTTTGATAGTTAAATAGATTAGTTAATTAAGATTAATCATTTGTGAAGCTGATAATATAATTACTTAATGGAAGTAATAAATAAATAAATTACTTAATGTAATTAATTAAGTTTAATTTGATTAGTTAAGTAATTAATTAAGTTTAATTAATTTAATTTAATCACTTAATGATTTGTAAAGTATAATTACTTAAATGTAATTTAATGAAGTATAATTACTTAGGAAAGTAATTAATAGATAATTACTGATGTAATTAATGGAGTAATTAAGGGTAGTTAATTACTGAATGTGATTAATCAATAGTGATTAATAATTGTGGTTTAATTAAGATTAATTACTTAATGTAATTAATTTAAATAAAGTAATTAATGATGTAATGTGATTAAGGATCATTAATTAATATAATTAATGATGTAATTAAGAACTAATTAATTAAGATAAAATTAATAAATGGAGTGATTAATTAATGTAATTAATTAAGGAGTAATGTAATTAATTATAATTAATTAATAAATGTAGTAATTAAAGGTTAATTACTATAAGTGGTTAAGAATAATTAATTTGTGAAATTAATTTAAGTATTAATTACTTGAATGTAATTAAATGTTAATTAATCAAGGATGATTAATTAAAATGAATAATTGGATAAGGGTTGATTAATTAATTGATAATTAATTAATAGTGACTTAAGCAAGATTGATAATGATGGAAGTAATTAATTTAATTTACTTTAAACTAATTAGAGATAAAGTATTTAATTTAATTCATTTTAAATTAACTCTATATGGTGATTAATAAATCATTGCTTAAGGATATTAAATGATATTGATGTACCTTGAATGGTTTGAGATCTCAGATATGAGATAATTGATACCGTATGATTTGGATGCTTTGGTTGCATAGTGATGATGATATGGATTATCTGCTTATAATGATAATGTTGATTATCTATTTGATATTGTGAATTATCTATCTGTGTGTATATAGATAAGTTGAATTGAATTGTTTTAACTTTAAAACAACTTGGCCTTAAAAGATACGTTTTGGATTTCGATGAGACCGGGATCGGGTTTCCGTATACCGGGATTCCAGGTCTGGAGACCCGAATACCACATCGATCCAAATTAACGTTAGGTCCTGAAATCCAAATGGAGCAAGTGAAGACTCGAGGTGTAAGAACTATTCTTTGTCAATATAACTCTGAGGGTGATTCCGTAATGAGTTTGACGGAGATAGTACTTTCAGATTCGAGATGAAGATTCAGAGTGTAAGGGTTATGGTCGTTAACTCTGAGGGTGATTCCAATACGAGTGTAACGAGATAATGCCTTCGGTTTCGTTCGAACCCGGAACGAACTTGTATGGATTGAATGCTTTCAGAACATCGTCAGGTGGACGATGGGCATTCTAAGTAATGTGTTCTTATTAAGGGTAATCGTAGCCTCAAGCCTCATCAACCAGAAATGGCTAAAACAGGGGAGGTGCAGCAAGGTTAGTGGGTAGCACCCAAGTAGGACAAGATTATCCCTGTCTAGAGGTCCCTTCTTATTATTCGGTTGAGTGGGCAGTTGATTGCAACAACTGCTGGGATATCTTGTGCGGGAATTATCCAGTAAGGGATGTTCCGGCCTTGTGTTGCTGGGGATTGGGAGTGATCCTCGGTACGGTGATCTAGGCCACGTACTGTGACGGGCGGTACCCCGGTAGCCCTGCCATTGTATGCAATCCAAACTCCAATAAGTGATAACGGACTTGATTGTATAACCCACTTTGTGGCTAGTATGCTGGAATTTAATAATGTAACAATTTCAGCTATTTCATATTTATTTGAAAACCCTAGACCCTATTATAATATAACCGAATTTCCTATCAAAGTTTTGGTTAGCGTAAGGTAAAAACTTACCCATGTTTATGTGTGGGAAGTCTTACGTAATACCTTTTGTTTCAAAGGCTTTACAAAGTTAAGCAACTTTAACCTGTTACTCACACCAGACCCATGTCTGACCCAAGTTGTTTATTTCTGTTTTATAAACTCTTGGGTACTCAAATTTTTACGAGTAGCCAAGGGATTCAGGTTAGCTTTGACGAGTTATCTGGAGGAGCAATGGAGCAGGAGGCTTCGACGTTGTAGATATAGATAGTAGTTCCGCTGTGTTAATCTCTGATTAGTGTTTTGTATTGTATTGAGTTGTAATAACTAGACAGATGTTTATAACTGTCTAGTATGTGTTGTATAATCTGTGTAACTCTGATTTTGTAAAGACTATGTAATAGTTATGTGATATATTATATTTTGTTTTGTTCCGCTGTGAGATTCTGATATTATTGTTGTTTTTCTTTTTCTCTTTTCTTTTCTACTTTCTCACCTCTTTCTTTTCTTCAAAACGATGCGTCTTCCTAGTCGTAGGATGGCGGGTTGTGACACAAAGCATATCAAAGGGAACTTGCAGTGTGATAACTGGGATGATGTCAAAGTAAATAAACAAACAATAACAACAATCAATAACAATCCAATAATCAATTCAAATAATCCCGAAATAATCGTATTAATTCACATTGTTATTTGTGCGAATTAATATAATTATTTCTAGAATCTACACTATCATTTCATGTTGATTAAAGATTATTTCATTACAGTTCTTCACTTTTCATCTATTTACAATTTCATACATCATCAATTTAACAACATACATTCAGTGGTTCAAGGTGTAATTAAACAAATCCTACGTGTCAATAAATTTAACAGTTAAAGGGGTCATTTTATTCAAATGTCATTTAAATCAAATTTAACATTTAACTATCCTATATCAAGTTCAATTGCATACTATTTATCATTTTAACCTTAACAATTTAACGTCCAATATAAACATCAACAATCAATCAATTATTAGTTAAACTGTATTATCATCGCATAAATAATTAACAGATAATGGTGTCAGATGTCACAGGTGAACTGATACAGATAATAGCATATATAACGGTGTAATTAACTAATAGCAGCATATTTCAATTGTCGTTTCAATTGAAATCAAATTTAATAAATAAAAGAACGTTAATCGTGAGTGAGTGCTCACCTTTCGAGGCTAGAGAGAATAGTCGATGAAACCGAGTTACAAACTCCAAGCATGACTTCCCATAGCAAAGAAAGATTGACACGAATTGATGAAGGAGACAGGCACGACGGACAAAACTGATAAATGAGAAAAATCGATGAGAACAAATCAGAATCGGTTTGGATATAAACTGAAACGAAATATATATATATATATTATTTTATATATAATTTCTCTAAACCAATATTAATTTTAAAAACACAAAATAAAATCTTTATATACACATGTATAAAAAAAAACCTATATACAACTCTCATAAAAACAAACTATAACATAGTATGCATATAAAATCATATATAGCTATTTATAAAATCAAATCCTCACTCTAGACACTTTTAAATTTAATTATATAGCTAGCTGAAACCTATATATCTATACTAGCTATGTAAACAAGTATATGCTAGATATATATTATAAAATGGACTCACACACATATTCTACAGCACACGCAACACAAATAAACAAATATATCTAACAATGTAAAAGGGAGCAAGCTCTGACATCTATAACTAAAGGGACCACTTATGCTAATATATCTATATAACTCTTTATATACCCGTACTGTTTTATTGACTTTGTGTATGCCTCTACAACATATATGTATCACATTCGTATACAACTTCATGACTCAGATCACAAAAAGAAAACATTTTCATCAAGCCTGTCTACTATGTACTAACCTATTATATATAAAACATTTCATGACAGCTCCCCTTTACAATATTCTGCAAATCTTATGTAAATGATATATACAATTATATGTCAGAACCTTTAAAATAATTATGCTGCAATATCACTTGTTATAGAAAATACATATTTAAACAGGTTATAACTTACTATATATATTTATAGTCGAAACTACTAATATATGATATAACTGTAAATACATATATATAGAGTAAACGTACATATTTTAAAGTATACGAATAGAATTCCATAGCAAAACACAGATATAAGTAATAATATGAGCTACAAATATGAACTATATATAAAATCTTACATAATATAAACTAACCTGTAGCTATATATATAACCAACCATTATAAGATATAATTATAACCAAACAACAAATTATCCAAGTGTATACACATTTATAAAATAAACAACTATATGTATGGACTTAACATATGTAACCGATATATAAACTATCTGTAGTATAATAGATAATATAAGTCAGCAGCTTAGAATATAAGGATATATAATAATATTTTTAAGCATAGAATATAAAAACTAATATAACCTATGACAGTTTGTAAAATTAAACAAATACAAAGTTATATGACTTATATAACTAACAGATCTTGAAAGCTTATATAAAGCTTGTACATATGAATTAACAAACAAAACAGAAATATACTTATATACATCCATATAACGTAAATAACTATATGTATATAAATAGGGGGGAAACTCACGGTGGAAAAATGGGAGGCACGACTACATAGCAAGGTGGAGGTCGAGGGGAAGGGTGCGGCTGCAATTTGAATGGTGGAAGAAGATGCTGCTTGGCTGGGCAAGAAGAGGTACGGCCGGAGGGAAGAAGATGGTAGGCGAGATGGAGGATTGGTGTGAGGATGAGCTGCGGTGATGCTGACGTGGGGTGTGTGGTCGGGTTTGGGTTCGAGGGTGGTCATGTTATGGACGGTGATGAGATGGCGGAGAGGTTGATGGTGATGCTGCGTCGAATAGTAGGCAAATGAAGCTTGGGGTTGGGGTGCAGGCGGTGCAAAGGCTGGCCGTGGGAAGTGAGTGGGCAGGCGGTGGAGCAAGGCTCGGGTTTTGTGGGGGTGGTGCTGCCGAACGTGGAGGTTGAGGTGGAGGGCAGTGGGAAGGTCGGGGTGATGTAAAGGAAGGTGAATGGCATGGCATGGCATGGGTGGAGCACGAGCAAGTTAGGATGGGAGCAGCTAGGCACCAGGCAAAGCACAAAGCAAGAACAGTTTTATTTTCTTCAAAAATGAAGATGTACAGAGAAAAAAGAGGGAGGAGTAGGTGCAGAGAATTAAACAGAAAGGTTTGAATTTTGAGCAAAAGAATGAGTACCATCGGAATAGAAATAGTCCATAATAAATACCTTGGAATAATAAAAGTTAATGCTGTATAACAGTGAAATATTGAACGTCACGCTAACCAAAGGGCACAAGCACCAAAAGTTAGAATTTGGTACCGATACGGAAGTCGTTCTACAGATTTGGTCGTTCATCGGACGTCGAAACATGCATACGAATATACCACGGAGCTAAGCACAACGAGACAATCAAAATGGCACATGGATATCAGTGGTACGATTGAATTATAGAAATTCGAATTTTCTAATAGCGGAAAATGCAAGAAAAACACTGAAAAATAAGATCGACGGAGCCAAAGATGTCCGAATTTGGAAAAACGACAAACTGACATCTTGCTCAAAAGGTGGTTTAGAATTTTTCTATGTAAAAATATTTAGGTTTCGGAAACATTTTATTTTCATCGCTTTTTTAACTGATTAAATTGAAGTAAATTTACGCGCGAAATAAACTTTCATATTTTCGGACGAAAATTTACCAGTTGCTATGTTTAACTAGACGCATTCCGAATATCAAATTTATATTTCAAAATTTTATCGTTTAAAATTTCACAAAATTTCAACTAATTACGTTATTAAACAGTTGAAATTTATGGGTCGTTACAATGTGATATTCTAGTAGATTGGAATTGTAGTTGAGTTACTTTAAATAATGTCATGACATGTGTTTAATGGACATGATTTGATTTATTAGGATATGGATAGGTTTAGATTAAGGAATGTGTAACATATTTATTTTTTTGTATATCACATATATAACCTAACACCATACGATTCTATATATATATATGTATGTATGTATGTATGTATGTATGTATGTATGTATATATATCTTTATTACAATATTATACTCATAGCTAGTTTCTAGCCTGGCTCGATATTTGGTTTTGTGACATCTTATTGAGTCAGACCGAGGATTCATTTTCAGGATGATCTCTTTATTGCACTCTGAAGTCATATCCTATGAAATCAAGATAGACGGTATACAGAATAGTGTTTATTAGTTTATAGTTACAGTAGACCTGGAACATCAGGGATGTGTCTTGGCAACTAGTATTCGAGGAACCGACAGGGTTATTTAGAGAGAGCATATTCGTGGGACTTCCTTAGCGTTCTTTGAGTTTTGCTAGTATGTAGGTGTCAATGTATACAGTTGACTTATGGCAGTATATGGACGTCATGATTTTAGGCAATTCGTATTTAAATATCTGAACTATTTAAATATTTAAATCTTGGATTAATTGTTATTAAAATGAATTAATAAGCCTTTTAACCCCCTTTTAAATCAGAAGTAATAATGGTAAACTTACTTTGGAAAAATGTTTATAAAAATAAATACTTTGAAGAAATATCGATAATGTGATTGAAAATTATTTTATCGATAAACAACTTTTTAACCGTCAGAAGTTGTTCATATTATTTACCATACACTTATTTGCTAAGGAAATTAATAAAATGAAATTTTATTTTCCATTTATGGAAATAAACTTTATGGATGATGTCATGGGTGATCTCACCAAATATATTACGAAATGAGCATAAATTGTAATGCTTAAGTGTTAAACAAATGACAAAGGATAAGTGATGTTTGCAATTAATGTTAGGTACTTTGTGAGGGTTTTTGGTCATTAAACAACTCATTCCTAATCCTATATAAGGAGGGGCATACGCTTAGGAATAAATCACTAATTCACTAAGATTGAGATGAAGTATAAGAATTAAAAATGGTGGAAGTGATTAAGTACTAATCCACTAATTATTCTCTAACATTTTCAAGTCTTAACCAAATCATCTTCAATCTCTTTTAAACTTTGGCTATAGACCTAAAACATCATGGATAAGTGCTAAAGGTTGGACCTTTAGAAGTTTGGTGATGGTGGAAGGTAGTTCTTTGTTATTGTGGCATTGCTTGGGTTTGACATGGATCTAAGTAAGTTATCTCATTATATTATAAGTATATCTTGTGTATATATGTATGTATATATATATGTTATGTGAAAAGTAAAAAATTAAAGGGACATTAACTAAGTAAAGTTATAAACTTTGGACCCCTCTTGCTTTTGAAAGAAAATGATAACTTTATATTGTATAACGTCACTTCTATTACCCTCTTAAACATGTGGCATAGCCTTGACTTTATGTTTAAATGATTGTTTAACTTGTGTGTTAAATTGAAGTAAGTTTGAAAATGTTTGAAGCGAGAATAATCAGTATAAGCGCACTTCTGAATCCATTATTTTCGGGAATTTTTATAAATAAATGGGAAGATATTCTTAGGGATTTCTTCCCATGGTTTTATGTACCCAAATGGTAGTACTTATATAAAAATTTCGAATCTTGAATCATCTGTTTAAGTGGTTAAAACTAGTCGCAAAGATTATTCTTTTCAATGTTGTTTTAACAAGGACTTTTAACAGCATTTATAAATGTTGTAATAAGTCGCTTATGGTTTTAAGTGTTTAAAAATGATGTTTAAATTTGGTATTTTTCTCTAATAATTTTAGAGATGTTTTCAAACATGTTTTGACATATATTAAAGTTGGTTTTACATTTAAATATATTTTTAATAATTATATATAAATTCTGAAAAAGTAAAGAAAATGTTTAACACTAAAAGCTGACGAGGCAGACTTCTCTATTTCCAAGACGTAAGATTGATGTCGAGTAGGGATGGAACAATAGAGCTCTAACCTACTAGGCTTCCCTCTTGAACGAGGAATGGTAAAGTTGAAATGTTGGAAATAAGTTAATCTTGTTGTTTATTTACTTATTTAAAAGGTAATTAAGTTTGCTTAATGCTAAAAGCCAATGAAGTATGCTTCTTTATTTCTAAGAGTTAAGATTGATGTCAAGTAGGGATAGAGCAATAGATCTCTAACTTACCGGGTTTCCATCTTGAATGAGGAATAGTTAAGTTGGGAATGTCGGAAACGGGTTAAACATATTATTTGCTACTTGTTTATGGAAATCATTAATACAATAATTAACACTAAAGCCAACAAGTATGCTTGTCTATTTTTGAGATTCAAGAATGAAGTTTCTAGGCAAAGCATTGATGCAACTAGGGCTCTAACTTACCTGGCTTCACTCTTGGACGAGAAATAGTTAAGTTAAAATGTTAGAAACAAGTTAATTATACAAACACTAATTTGTATAAGTAATTGTCTTTACTAGATAGTCGCTCAGTCGACAATTGAACTTAACCAAGTATTATCTTAGATCTTTAAAAATAATGTTTTAAAGATAACACAAGTATGAAACTTTTTGTGTTTGTTGTGACAATGTGTTACTAACGTTTCTTTAACCCTTTTTAATTAAACTTATGAATGTAAATAGATCTTTAAAAGAATGTTTTAGAGATATGAATAAGTGAAATGGTTTTGGGTTTGTAGTGAGAATGTTTAAGTAACATTAGCTTTAAACCTTTTGAATAGATCTGTGAAACTTGATCCTTAAAATGGATATTTGGAAGGAAATTATAGGTATGGAATCTTTTGGAAAAAGATAGAAAAAGTAACGATTTAAAGTAAGAAATCTTGTTAATGATTTTTAAATATACTTATACCATTTGAGATAAATATATGAATGCGTTTTGAAGTATTGGAAAGAGTACAAATGAATAGTAGGGATTCATAAATGAATTTTTATTAGATAAAGGAAGTTTTACTAATAAAAGAGGTTTCAATTAATAAAAATTAAACAAGAAGGGGATTAGAAGTCGCTTATGTGACTTAATTGTGCTTTGTATGACTTGATCTGCTTTGTATGTTTAATCGTATATGGAAAGCATTTAGTCATATACTTAGCACTAAAAGCCGATGAAGTAGGTTTTATCTATCTATGGGAATTAAGACTGATGTTCGTGTAGGGATATGAGCAATAGAGCTCTAACCTATCGGCTTCACTCTTGATCGAGGGATAGTGTGAGATGTAAATATCAGAAATGCGATAAGTGTACGAGACTTGGTTTCTGTATTCCATTGTTCTCATTATTATTGAATGACCAAATTCGTCGATTCAGTCTAAAAGAGACCGAGATCGATAAGTGTTTTACTTATCGAAAACCATTCCATGGCTGAGATACCTGTTCTATCTCTTGGAAGTGGATCCGTTTGAGATGCTCAAATCCATATGCGGTTTCGAGTTCTGTTCGAGATGTGGAGATCCAATTTGGAATTCGTGTTCTATTCGAGTAATCAAAACTTGTTTGAAAGATGCCGAATGTGATCTTGACTTCAGAAATAGCTAAAGATAGAGTAGGATGCACAATCTGAGGTTTTGCAGTCCCATGACATGATATTGTCAACTCCATATCTTGAGTATGCTTATCGATACCAGGAGTTGATGTTATTTGGTACCACGTAGTTCATATTTATGTTCAGAAATGGGCCTATATGTTTACCTTATGGTATATTTTATCTAGAGATATACTATGCTCGGAAGGTATTTTTTGATCCTTGCGTATGGAGTAGTGTTCATAAGTTTATAGTTACAGTAAACTTGGAACATCAGGGATGTGTGTTAACAACTGGTAGAGGAACCGCTAGGGTTATCTGGAGTGAGCACATCCATGAGACTTCCTTAGTGTTCATTAAGTTATGCTAGTATGTAGGTGTTAATGTATATAATTGACTTATGGTAGTATATGGACGTCATGGTTTTGGGCAGTTTTGCATATAATCGGCCAAGTAGATGATGTTTTGCGCGTATGTTGTGTTTTGATCGACATACTAATGTATTATAAATTATGATATGTATATATTTCTAATTTTATTGTATCTCTACTTTTCATTTACTTATGATCTATGATGTTAATTACTCAAATCTCTAATCCACTCCTTTCGAGCCCTTTAATCTGAACAATTGGGCGATAATCTCCCTTTGCTAATTCGATCACTAATACCAGGGCATCACAGGTTGGTATCAAGCCTAGGTTTTATCTTGATTCATCAGAATTGAGTAAATCAGAAATCAGACCATAATTGGTTTTAGAAAAGACAGAGTTAAAAAGTTGTCACCTGAGGGTAGACAAGATAGAGTCTAGGATATCTCGTATATCGCGTATTACAATAGGTTATAGTAAGTGTTCCAAATGGGTGAACACTAAGGCATTATATATATATATATATATATGAGCTAGGATCCACGACCCCTCTTATTTTGCACCATTATTTAGCCCTCTAATTTCGGTCACACGTTTATATTTAAATATTTAGCATATGTAAGAGGAGAGAGAAAAACAAAATATTTAAATATAAACGTGTTGCCGAAATCAGGGGGCTATGTGATGGTGCTAAATAAGGGGGCTACAGATCCTAGCTCTCTATATATAAATATATATATTCAATAATTATTATTATGGAACTTATTTGTTAGTTGGATGTTATATATTAGAAAATAAAAACGACATTTGATATTTATATAAAGAAATGATAAATGTTAATAGAAAAAAGTAGGATCAAGACATCCAAGAACGGGTGCTTCAACAGAACCAACTGTCAGTCAAACTAGCAGTTTCGGGAATCCCAAAGTCGCCAATGGATAGAAGTAATGAGGCATGTGCAAGGAATAGGAGTAGCCATATGATCTCTATACCAAAATCTAAATCCGGATCAAGGTTCAGAATTCATCAAACTTTGTAGTGACTATGCAAGCCTTGGAGGCTAACAATTTTTAGGTAACGAGGGAGTAATGCGAGCTCATTCCTGGTTAAGGACATGTGAAAGGATATTTGACCATCTGGAATTGGCAAATCGAGATAAAGGAAAATTGACGTCTTGTCAATTATAGTCAAGTGCATTAGACTAGTATGATGCAGTGACTGCCTTAATACTTGAAGAAGATATTGCATGACAACGATTTAAAGGCCTTTTCAAGGAACATTTTTTACCAGAGGGCAAAAAAATAGCATTGCTTCATAAGTTTATAGATCTGAGGCAAGGAAACTCATCAATTATTGAGTATGTGAATGAACTCAATGCATTATCAAAATATGGTCTAGCTCTTATTAGCGCTTCCTTAAAGAAAAATAAGAAATTTGTTCTTGCTTTAAATAAGCAGTTGAGAGACAAGTTGTTAATTCAACTGAGGTTTCCATTTAAGGAAATTGGGCACATGTCCTTAATATATGAGAAGGTTCGAGAATGAAATTCAGTTACGAAAAATCAACCTATCCAGCAATTCCAACAATAAAGGAAAATGTCATTCTTCCAAAAGAAGAATGCAAAATTCCAGAAGAATAAGCGACCATTCCAGTCAAAACAACTGAATCAGAAAAAGTCGTAAGATAAGTCCCAAGAAAAATATTATGCGTGTGGAAAAACTGGACGTTATGCTAACGAGTGTAGAACTATAGGTCATGGAAAATTGCAGAAATGTCATAAATGAAATGGGTCATATGGCTAGGCAATGTACAAAGTCAAAGAAGCAAACTCAAGGAAAAATGTTCACTATCGAAGGTCCTAGTTTAGCAGAATCAAACTAGGGAAAAAAAATCTTCAGTCTTGGAAGGTACAAATTTATGGCATGGACTATATATTAGAATTCTTTTCGATACAGGGGCATCACATTCATTTATATCGAAAAAATTGGAAGAAAAGTTAAATTGGATGTTTTCTTCTTGTTACTATTCTTAGAGTGGTTAATCCTGCCTCGAGAATTAAGTGTAGTGGAGTCATAATTTATTTATCTAGAAATTCCTTCTTATGTGATTTGTTTGTCATAGATTCTTTGAGTTACGAAATCACCTTGGGTATGGACTGGCTCGAGCATTATCATGCTCGACTATTCCATGTGTAATGGGTAATTACTCTCCAACATCCTAATCACTTTGAACGAGTCCTTATATCTCTAGAATGAGCAAATGCCATTTCAGGCTATTCTTTACTCGTCTTGGAATCCAAAGAAGATGAAATATTTCAATAGTTAAAGATTTCTCAAATATTTTTGAAATGGTTACGGGTTTACCTCTTCATCAAGTAGTTGAGTTCATGATAGACTTGAAATCTATCGCTCAACCATTAAGTAGACCACCTAACCGAATCTGCCCTAGTGAGATGGAGTTTAGGTCATAGATAGAATATGTTATGCAGAATAATTTCATCATGACAAGCAGTTCTCCTTGCGGTACATCAGCTTTATTTGTTAAAAAGGTAGATGGATCTCTTCAACTCTGTATATATCATGGAAAATTGAATGATCTCACCATTAAAAACAAATATCCAATACCAAGGATAGATGATCTATTCGATCAACTAAGTGGTGCGAAGGTCTTTTCATAACTTGATCTTGCTAAAGGTTTTCATCAGCTTAAAGTTGAGGGTGATAGTATTCCACTCATAGCATTTTGAACTAGTTACGGTTTTTTCAAATGGTTAATAATGTCATTTGGATTGATGAATGCCCCAGCCTACTTTGTCGATTTAATGAATCGAGTGTTTAGAAGTTATTTGGATAAGACTGTTTTAGTTTTTGTTGATGATATTCTCATGTATTCAAAATTAGAAGAAGATCATGCTGATCACTTGAAGACAATGATAGAGACTCTAAATTGACACAAATTCAAAGTTAAATTCTAAAAATATTGTTTTTGGCTAAAGGAAGTGAAAATTTTAAGACATACGGTCTTAGAGAAAGATATTTCATTCGACTCATCTAAGGTCGAAGCTATAAAAAGGTGGAAGTGCCCCGAATTAGTAATTGAAATTGAAAGTTTCTTAGGATTAGCTGGATATTATAGAAGATATTTCTATAATATCTGCTCTGTTAACCGATTTGACGAAGAAAAGAGTTAAATTTGTCGGTCTAGGTAAATGTAAAGGAGCCTACTAGAAATTGAAAGTGATGCTTTCTAACTTCAATATTGATAGTTCCATAAGGTAATCAGGATATGGTAGTATACACAGATGCCTATAGAATATGACTTAGTGCTATATTAATGCACGAGATAGATTTATAGCTTATGCATCTAGACAGCTCAGACCCAATGAAGTAAAGTATGCAACTTATGGTCTTAAGTTAGCAGCTGTGGTGTTTGCCCTGAAGCTTTTACAACATTATCCGTTAGGCGAATGGTTTATTTTATACACTGACCATAAATCGCTTAAATAATTATTTTTCTAAAAAGATATGAATATAAGGCATTCGTCGATGGCTTGAATTTTTGAAGTGTATGACCTGGAGATCCAGTGTACTCCTGGAAAAAGAAATAAAGTAGTTGATGCTCTCAGCAAGAAGCATCAAGCGATCTTATCAGTGATGTTAACATAACGGAAGGAATTAGAAGTATTATCCTCTTGTGATCTTCATTTTAGAAGGGTGGAAGATACCAACGCTAGTTAGCAAGTTTAGATATTCAACCAAGTTTACTCGCTCAAATCCAAGCAAATCAAGGAGATGGTCTGAGCTTAGCAGATCGAATAAATAGAATGGAAAATGGACATATTTCATACGGTCTTTGCAAATTTGAACTTGACATGAAAGAGTGTTTGAGGTATAATTGAAGATTATGTGTTCCTAATATAGCAAATTTGATGAATGAAATTTTAAACTAGTACCATCAAACTATATTTTATGTATACCCTGGTGGTACTAAGATGTACAAAGATATAAAAAGAATGTACTATTCAAAAGTCATGAAACAAGACATCGAAGAATATGCAAAATAATGTGTCACATCCCAATTGGTGAAGTGTGAGCATTAGATGCCCAACGGGTTTCTTTTACCAGTTGAAGAATCACAATGAAAGTGGGAACATATTTCTATGAATTTTATTGATGGATTTCTCAAATCAAGACAAGCGAACTAAAGTATATAGGTAATAGTCGATCGACTGACCAAAAGTGCTCATTTCATTCCAATCAGAGTAAACCAAAATGCAGAAGCCATATTTTTTATAAAGCATATAGTATGATTGCATGGAATTCCTAAGTATATAGTATGCGATCATGATCCTCTATTTACAAGTCATTTTTGGCAAAGTTTACTGTCAGCTTTGAAAACCGGGTTGTAAAGGACCTATTAAGGAAGCGTATTTTAAAATTTGGAGGTTCGTGGAAAGAATATTTAAATTTAGTCGATTATCCTTTAATAATAGTTTTCAACCTAGTATTGGCATGACATCATTTGAAACTTGTACGAAAGGTCGTGTTGATCACCAATCTATTGGTCAATGGGAGATAAATTAATATTAGGTCCTGAATTAGGAAAAGAAACAACTAAGAAGATGAAATCATTTGAGATAGCATGAATACAGCTCAGTCAAGATAGAAAAAGTACACCGATAAGAAACGAAAAAATTAGGAATTTTCTATTGGAACATTGAGCCTAAAAATGAAATAACACCCAAAACCCTATAGTATAGAAACCTACCTGAAAATATATGAAAAACAGAGAGAACACCAGGAAATTTAAAGTGCTTTAGCAATCTCTGGCCTACGTCAACTGTAGTTTTATTGATTTATGAATTATAAGTCACTATACAAGGGATTGACAAGTTCTTATAGCCGAAAATAGTCAATAATGGCTTTCTTAGTAACCATGGTGAGGAGAAATAGAAGATGAAGAGAACATATCAGCCAAAAGTCCATTCCTAAATGTCATAGATGTTGTATTTATATGGAAACCATCCAGCAGGGTTGCACATCTAGAAAATACCAGGTCCAAATCCAAAAATGCAGCAGAGGAAGACGGTGTTCCTGGGCTATAAAATCAACTTAGTACTAACCAGAAGTTATTAATATCCGCTTGGCTTTATGAAGCAGAGCTACACCTTCCCTCCTTTGGTCTTCTATCTTTGTTCCATCATACTCTAAGTACTTTTCCTTAGAGATTGTGTTGTTTCTGATAGGTTCTAATATCATTTGTATTGATCGACTTTCGTTTAAAACTTCCTTGGAGTTTTCCCATGTTCCTTGAGATATGGACTTTATGACGATCACTCAAGCCAACTTTCCATAAGCCATAGTTTCAGAGCCCAAAAGAGGCTAAGAAAAAGGGTCGGTATCGAGTAGATCAGGTCGATACTGAGCACTCTCCTTAGCTCCAACCTCTCCAAATTCTCAAGTTCATTCCTATGATTCTTCCAAGCATGTTCCCAAGTCCGTGAATCATTTCATCTTCATCCTGACATCCAGATTAGTTTGAAAGCCTGTTTGGTTCAAAAGCCGGATAACATAAAGATGGTATTTTTGAAAATATCTCCAACAATAAGCATGGTTGTACGTAGCAAAGCAGGAAGCTTGCGCCTCGATTTATTGATCCCCATAATATTATTGAGTGAGTATGGCCACTAGTTTATAAATTGAAACTAGTTGAATATCTATCTGGTATCCATAATGTGTTTCACGTTTCAAAACTATGGAAATGTATTCAATATCCAGGCAGTATGATAGAACCAAAATAGATCCAAGAAATAGAATTGCAACCCGATTTGTCGAATCCTACAGAAGCTTCACGTATAGTAGATTCAAAGGTAAGTAGATAAGGAACAAGCAAGTTCTGCAAGTCAAAGTCCAGTGGTCAAGTAATCTTAAAGACTGTACTTGGGTGATAGAAGAGAAAATTAGAAACAAGTATCCCTAGATATTTGAAACTCGGTAGGTATGTATTCATTTATTTTTATTGAGCATTTTATGTTTGAATTCAATTGATTATTTTGTGCCTATCGATAAGGTTATCAATGGGTATCCGAAAAATCCGATATCCCTCCGAATCCGTATCAGAAAATATAAAAAATATCTGTTATCCGAAAAGCGGATACGGATACGGATATCCGATATCCGAAAAGCTTTCCGGATACAGATATAGTTATTGTGGTATCCGTATCCCAAAAATATCCGTCCGATTAACCGATGCATATACATATTTAATTAAAATTATATTTAATTAATATATAATTTTCCAACTATTTCCTATCCATTGGATGTTATTACGATATGGTTTTTTGCTCATTTTTAGTGAAAACGGATAGTTTTAGTGTTTAATTTTTGAATATTTTCGGATAGCATACCGATATTAGTATAAAACAATGTTTTATCATCACATTTTTTATTTCTTGGTTTTTTTATGAACATCGGTATAAAAACTGTTTTATGTTGATCCAAACCTTTTCATTTATACTTTTAAATTTATTGATTATGGGCAGAGCGGATAAATATCCGATATCCGATATCAGAAAATTAAGTAGATATGGATATCCGATATCCGAAAATGATTTCGGATACAGATACGGATATGGCATTATTTGTATCTGAAAGTATCCGTTGACAGCCCTACCTATCGATGACTGAATGATAGAAAAATAGATTACAATACCCACTAACAAATTGCAAGGATGCAATTTCTTTAAGGAGGGAAGTCTATCCTACATTTGATTAATTATAATAAAATGTATTTTGGGATTTTAGTTTGATATTTTGATAGGTAAATGCATTTTTCAAATTTAAATTGAAGAAATTGAATTTCAATTAGATTTGAATTGTGAAATTTTATTTTACTTAATAAAGAGTAGAAATAATCAATAAATGAGATTAAAAAATAGTTTTAGAACTTTTACTAAATTTAATTCAATATAAGTGTTTTACAAAATTATTTGAAACATAATGATTTAAAATACAAATTTGAAATTTGAATTATATTTTGAAGTTCAAAAATTGTTTGAAAGTTTTTTTGCAACATAAATAATATTTTATGACATTTTGGAATCATATTAGAAATAAAAAAATTATTTTGTGATTATGAGATCGAAAAATAATATTTTAATAAAATAAAAATTGAATCAATCGCCCCGAGCAGATTTTTAAACGGGTATAAAATAATGATTTAAAGACGGATCAAGTTATAAGGCTATTAAGGGTGCGGACTTATTTGAAGAAAAAAATAAAATGGGAAAATATTCTACTGGACTGAAGTTTTTAAACTTATCCAATTATCCATCATTATTCTTTATCCTGCTACCTTAAACCGCCTCCTTACAAACCTTATATAAACCCTCTGCTCCTTTTCTCCATTCAGAAAGCAAAAAGTATCAACATAGTTTAGTTTTCTATCATCTTCACCATTAGAGAACTAGTGTTCCATCTCTTCAACGAAAGCAAACAGGACGTGAGTATACATAATTTTTTTTATATACAGTGAGTATAATTCCTTTAACTATGATTTGCCATAGATATGTGGGTGTGTATATATAACAGTAAATGTTATCCCACCTTTTGGCAAGGCCGAGAAACCAAAGAATTGACTGGAAACTGAAGATAATCAGTCCCGAAGATCAGTTATACACAGGTTCGCGATGGATATTGATGAATTTTCTTCGAGTCCGGATCGGGCTACAATCGATATGATACGACAAGCAATGCTACAAAAGCTAACATTCCAAATTTCAAGTCAATCGGAGTTCGTATGCCCAAGATATTGATCGATCAAGTCTCACGTGAAACACCTCTGTTTCGTATCCATCAAGCATCCATCGGTTCGTATCCATCACGCCTACTCTACATCGTATCCATCTTGCCTTGTTCTATTTCGTATCCATCACATTTACTCGGTTTCGTATCCATCAATTGAAGCCAATTCGTATCGATTCCAGTTGCACAGTTCGTATCGATCGATCAACGATCGATATGAATGAGCCACCGAACGATTGACACGAAGTAATATCTTCTATCGATATTAAACAAGTCAAACACCATCGATACGAAGTAGCTGCATGTAATCGATGTGAAACATCCCCTAAGTCATCGATACGAAGCGGCCTCAGACATCGATGCGAAATGAAGATGAAGGCATCGATACGAAATGAATACACCCGATCGATACAAACAAAGCCTATAGAAGTGGAAGACTCGGCCACTTGGCATAATAGTGGATTGATACTGGGATGTAGCGCCACGTCATCTGATCAACACGTGCAGAACCATCGATACAAGGCAAACGATACGAAGGCAACAATGCTTTGCAAATCCAAACTTGCATCGATCATATCTCAAAATCTATAAGCCTAAAGGCCACCAAATTTTCACAGGAGCTTGCGTACCACCTCTACTTGGTCTTTGATCGATCTCAGCCCAAAAGTAGTCGTTTTTGATCGATACAAATTGTTTGCGTATCGATCATGGATCAATCCTAAATGTCAGAAGGAGTATTCCGAGATCCCAGTCAGATTTTTCCAGCCTACGCCTATAAATAGCAGCCTAGTGCCTCCAGAAAAGGGACTTTTTGGCTTCTCTACACTGATACTCTGCCGAAATCATTACTATACTTCAGTTGTATTGTTGTAATTTCTTGTAATCAGCAAGTGAAATTCAATAAACATAAATCATTTCATAGTGGACGTAGGAAATACGCCGAACCACTCTAAATTTACGTGTTTCTGCATTTCTTACTATCCGCTGATTGGTGTGTTTGTTAGATATGCTTCATTTTACATTTATTTTCTTCATTTTATCTCTTCAAACACATCCGAAGAGTATTGTGCCCAATTTTGGTACAAACACTTTGGTGCTTTCACTGAGAAAACCTAGCTTTTCTCCTGCTCATTGGATCTACAGCCGATATTGGATTGCGAGAATCTAAGGAGAAGATCCAGATCTCAAGCCTAGAAGTTCTTCCATCCTATTCAGATTTGCACCAAGTCTAGGAGAGAACTCCACTATTCACCATGGTCGCTACCAGGACTACCTCAACCGCTGCAGATCCAGAAGGACGGGATAGGTAGAACCCCGCACAACTTCCCTCTGTAGACTAGAATGCTGCTGGACCTTCGGATCGACAAGGCCCTGTCACCAGGGAGGATTTCCAACTACTGATGCAAGAGCTGACACAAAGCCGCCAGCAGCTTACCCAGCAGTTCCGTGCCAACGCGGAGTCAACCAATCTACTGAACCATGAAAGACGAAGGAGATCCAAAAGGGATCAGGCTTCCTACTCATCCACTGAAAGTTCAGCTTCTTCTTATTACAATCACAGATCCACGCGCCCACGGCTGGGTGGAAGCTATACATAGGCTAGCGGACATCAACGCACTTTGAATCTTGGGCAACCGAGAGTTGGTCCGTCAACCAGCCACCAGACCGAGCCCTCCTCCTGAGGAGGGACGGTTCCTTATCACACTATTGACAACCGCGCCGCTACCGCTGTCATTGAGTTGGGATCCGACACTCGAAACCGAACGGAACCGAATCATCACCAATGTGATCATACTCCAAAGCCCTATGTTCCTGAAGACCTAGAGCCAAGGAGGCGAGATATGGACCGTCGACCACGCCCGACCCATCCTCGCATTGTGGAACCCGACCACACCTTGGCTCAGCATGCCCAGAATGTCCAGATGCCAAACATCCCGACAATGATGCATCAGATGATCCGTTAAAGCCAAGGCCTCACCAAAGACGACTAGGGAATCTCCCGGTGGCATACCCCTTTCACCGATGACATCCTCTACGCTGAACCGCCTCAGCGATTCAGAATGCCAACTCTACCTATTTATGAAGGGAGCTCTGACCCTAACCAGCACATTTTAAAGTATGAATGGTTGATGAACGTCGCACGGGCTGATGATTCGGTCAAATGCCGAAGTTTCCCGATCTCCCTAGGGAGCATCGCGACTATGTGGTTTACACACTTACTACCCCGATCTATTTCTTCTTTCGACCAGTTGGCTACGAAGTTTGTTGAACAGTTTCGCATGCATGTCATAAGGCCCAAAGATGTTAATTCGTTGTCCTGTGTCACTCAAGCTCCCGGAGAGACACTCAGACGTTACCTGGAAAGGTTCCACGCTGCATGCACTGAGATTAGTAACCCTAATGACAATTCCATTCTGATGGCACTGACTAAGGGAATCGATCCCGATTCTAAATTTGGCAACTGGTTGGCCAGAAAATCCCCTGCGTCATTGGACCGTTTCTATTCCAACGCAGCTCCATTCTTGAGAAGGGAGGATGTGAAACAGTCTAGGAAAAAGGATGATGCGTGTGACGACCGCCCATGACCCCTGCACCAAACAGGTGTGCCAGGCAGCCATGGACGATCGCCAAGGTTAAGTTTAAAACAGCAGAATCTATCGTATTACTCACAGCGCATGGATAAAATACAATAGAGAATATATATAGTGAAGCTTCACAAAATAGAATCTCATCAATTAAGCTTCATAATAGTTGAATACAAACATCTGAATAGTCAATACATCAAGCCTCACTACATATCACTCAGAGAATTATACAAGCAGCGGAACATCCAGTACATATAGTAAGAATATAATATGCAAGCCTCCAGCTCGTCTTCGTCATCAGCATCGTCGGTAACTAAGAACAGCACCTGTCACCTGCTACCTAGTCTGCCCATCCCAAAATGGATGAACAGCCCAAGGTAATAAGAGTTGAACATAAAACCTTGAGTCAGACAACCGTCTTAGTGAGCGGTAAATTAACTAACAACGTACCAAAAGAGCATAAAGGTAAAAGGAATAGGAACCCAACCCTCCCACTCCACCTCTTTCTACAGTGATAGCCCCCAGACACACTAAGCAGAAGTAAACATAGCATAGCAAACATTTAAAGTAAAATAATTATCACTCGAGTCAAGGTCAAAGTTTTCCAAGTACAAACCCCCAAGGCCTAAACCAAGATCAGATAAGCACCCAGAAAATATTGCTCTTGAGACCGAATGACGATACAACCAAACATCCATGACTCTGGCTATCACTGTTATCATTGCTTTGATACCACCGTTAATTGAATGACCGACACATTCTTTCAGTCGTCCGTCAAGGGCCAATGGTAACCCCGATTCTAGACAGAACTCCGCACGTCGTCACAGCCCGTGCCTAGGACTATCGAATCTGCCCAGAGTACTCGACCACCAACTGTAGTCTTTTGGGACTATCGAATCTGCCCAGCGTACTCTTGCTTTGAGCCTGCTAGAACCTTCAACAACGATGAAATCTTAGCCTTCTAGTCATCCTCCTCGACGACTGTTCTCATACTAGCTCAAGCGCCTCTCGAGCCAACCATTATCCTCAAACTCGAACCCTTTCACCGAGTTACCAACATGCTTGGAATGATCCCGTCTGGATTACACCAAGGCTATCTCACACCATGCCTCGCTTCATCTCAACATAGCAAAGCCTCATCTCAACATCATCATCAAATCTATCCATATGAGCTTCATCAACCGCCACATATGCTACGAGCAGCTTTTCCAATTCAAGAGCCTTCCCCTTAGCTTCTGAATCATCTTCGACCATCTTGTCTAAATCAAATCATCAATCAACTAATTTATAACCATCAATCAAGTCAATCATTAATCCAAGTAATCAAGCATTCAAACATGATCTAATAAACAATTATACTAAAAATGGCAATTCTGTAAATAAAGAGTCCAAATCTAACAAGCATGAAACATGAGCAATATCTCTACAACTTGATGAATGAACTTGCATAGATTAACGTGTAGTAAAATGGATGTCAAATCCTCATGAACAATGGATCTATACTCAAGTTTACGAAAATGCATGGAAATCACTATTTTAACACCAAATCAAGCCATCAATCCGATATACTCCTTTGGATCCGTGTGAGAGATAACCACCACTCACCAAATCACCTAAACACCTCAAAAGCAACACACTTCAAATTTGGACAGCGAAGGATATAGCTTGATCTGCCAAAATTCCGCTTCAAACAATGAAATCTCTCTTCGATGGATGTAGATCTTCAATCTAAGCTCTTGGATCTTCGATTTGATCTTCGATTTGGATGGAAGGAATCACAAGATTATAGTGGAGAAAAGAAGTGAAGAAGTGTAGAACTCGAGCTCTCAAAATATCAGCACTTCGTCGCTTCAAAATCCGGATCCCAAAAAGTGAAGAAAAACTCCGTATTTATAGGCTGGAAATTCCTTAAGTCGTTCGCCCCTTAAGTCGTCCACGACTTAACGAAACCCCACGACCTACGACCTAACAATCCTCCGACCTACGACTTAGCAGATCCTACGACTTAACCATCCCCTTCGACCTACGGCCTAGCAGTTCAACGACCTAAGCCATAACACACGTGCGCGACTTACGACCTAACCTAACATACATGCGCACGACCTAGCGACTTACGACTTAGCAACAATGCCGACCTAACGAGTTGACTGGGATACGACTTAACGCGTGCGCGAAAGTGCGCGACCTAACTGCACTCACGATCCAACGACTCATCATCTCAACGACTCATCATCTCAACGACTCATCGACTCATCATCCTTGCGACTTAACGACTCAACCAACTTATCTCCTTAACTCGTCCACGACCTAACTTTCTTAGGTCGTTAACTCGCCCAATCTCCTAAGTCACTACTCCTATGCCGCTAATCCTTAAGTCGCCAACTGTCTTAAGTCGCCAACTCTCTTAAGTCGCCAACTCTCTTAAGTCGCTCACTTTCTTAGACCGCCAACCCCCCCTTAGGTTGCCAACCTTGTTAAGTCGCTAACCCTTAGATCGTCTACCCCTTAAGTTGTCTACTAACTTAAGTCGTTAACTCCTAAGTCGTCTACCCCTTAAGTCGTCTACCCCCTTAAGTCGCTCCACAACCTAACCTCCTTCACGACCTAAGCTCCAACACGACCAAACTCCTTAGGTCTCTTCTATCTCTTAAGTCGCTCCACGACCTAAGCTACCACACGACTTAAGCTACAACTCGGCTTATCTCCGAACGACCTAACTTCTACACGACTCAAGCTCTAGCCGACCTAAATTCTGAACGACTTAACAACATTACGACCTAATGTCAACTGTTTTACAATCTTTTGATCCGTAAAAATACGGTTCGTTACATTCTCTCCCCCTTAGGAATTTCGCCCCCGAAATTCCAAATAAACAAGTGCAATCAAAATCTATTCTGCATGCCAACCATCCATAGCAATCAACAAACCATGCGTCCAATTACTAGCCTAGCATGCAGAATTCTAAAACTAGAACAAGTTACAATGTTATGAGATGACACGACACCTTATGGTCATACCTCGAAGAGTTCAGGATGAGCTGCCTTCATCCTCTCTTCCACCTCCCATGTACAGTCGTTAACATCCTCACTCCATTGTATCTTGAGCAACCTAACTACCTTCCTCCTAAGCTGTTTCGTGTCAGTTTCCACAACACGAAGCGACTTACGAGGTCTCTTATCGACTGGATCAACTTCAAAATCTTCATAGCTATCAGCAGAAACCACTGTATTCGAGTCGTTCACATACTTCCGTAGATACGATACATGAAAAACATTGTGCACACTCGACATCTTTTCTGGTAACTCCAATTTGTAGGCGAGCTTTCCAATTCGCTCGATGATCGGAAATGGTCCAACAAATCTCGGAGTCAATTTTCCTTTCTTCTGAATCGAATAACATTCTTCAGTGGAGAAATCTTCACAAAAACCATATCACCTACGTCGAATTCCAAATCCTTACGACGCTTATCGACATAACTTTCTGTCGGTCTTGGGCTGCCTTCATTCGTTCCCGAATGATCTCTATGCAATCCGAAGTCTGTCGAATCATTTCTGGCCCAAGTATCAACTTTTCTCCTGTTTCTAACCAACATGTCGGAGAGTTACACGGTCTTCCATACAATGCTTCATACGGTGCCATACCAATGCTTGACTGGTAACTGTTATTATACAAAAATTCCACCAAATGAAGGTGATCTTCCCATGATCCTCCGAAATCTAAAACGCATCCTCTGAGGAGATCTTCCAAAACTCAATTGACTCTCTCGGTCTCACCATCTGTTTGGGGATGATAAGCTGTACTCAAACATAACTCGGTTCCCAGAACTTCCTGGAAGCTCTTCCAAAATCCACTAGTGAAAAATGGGTCTCGATCGCTCACTATACTCTTCAGAATACCATGGAATCGAACTATCCACTTAACATACAGCTCAGCCAACTTCGATGCAGTCCTGGTTGATCGAACAGGAATGAATCTTGCACTCTTAGTCAAACGATCTATGATGACCCAAATCCCTTCATTTCCCGTTCTGGTTCTAGGTAACCCATCGATAAAATCCATCGATATTTGCACCCACTTCCATGTAGGAACTTCTAATGGCTGAAGCAATCCACTAGGCTTCTTCTGTTCGGCTTTTACCAACTGGCAGTTCATGCACTTGGAAATAAAATTTCCAACATCCTTCTTCATAACTTCCCAGTAATAGGCTCTCTTTATATCCCGATACATCTTATTTCCACCTGGATGAATTGTCAACTTCAAGTGATGACTTTCCTTCAGAACTTCATTTCTCAATTCATCTATATCGGGAACAACTAGTCGTCCTTGCTTCCGAAGCCAACCCTCTCGATCGACCTCGAATCCTTTATCCTTTTCTAGGTCCAATCCAGATTCCAAATCACGGATAATCTTGACAAGCTTATCGTCTTGCTTTTGGCTCTCGCCAATCCTTTCCACAAGAGCAGGTCTTATCGATAAGTTTGCCAACATCTTAGGTTCCAATTCACATCTGGGCCTGAAGTCAAATCCAGCCAAATACTCGAGACTCTTCCATTCTGAAAACATGGCTCTCAAACCCGCATGTCTTCGACTTAACACATCTGCCACCGCGTTACCCTTTCCTAGAGTATAGGCTATACTAAAATCATATGATGCCAAAAACTCTAGCCATCGTTGCTGCCTAAGATTCAAATCCTTTTGGGAGAAAAGATACTTCAACGACTTATGATCTGTAAATAACTCGAATCGAACTCCCAATAAGTAATGTCTCCACATCTTCAGAGCAAAAATAATTGCCGCTAACTCCAAATCATGAGTCGGATAATTCCTTTCATGCGGCTTCAGTTGTCGACTTGCATACGCAACAACTTTACCATTCTGCATTAGCACTGCTCCAAGTCCAGTACCACATGCGTTGGTGTAAACCACCATCTCATCATTTCCACTAGGAATAGTCAAAACAGGAGCACTTGTCAATCGCTCTTTCAGGATTCTGAAAGCTTGCTCACACTTAGCATCCCATCTGAATACTTGGTTCTTTTTCGTCAATCCTGTTAATGGTGCAGCTACCTTGGAAAAGTCTTTGATAAATCGACGATAGTATCCTGCTAATCCAAGAAAACTTCTCACATCAGATGCATTCTTAGGTCTACCCTAATCCTGGACTGCTGCTATCTTGGCGGGATCAACCGCTATTCCGCTTCCAGAGATAATATGGCCTAAGAACCTCACTTCGCTCTTCTAGAAGTGACACTTCGAAAACTTAGCCTTCAACTGATGTTTCCGTAAGATTTCCAAAACAATACGCAAGTGCGTCTTGTGCTCTTCTTCAGTTCTGGAATAAATCAAAATATCATCCACGAACACTAGTACGAACTTGTTCAACCGATCTCTGAACACTCTATTCATAAGATCCACAAAATATGTTGGTGCATTGGTCAATCCAAACGACATTACCAGCCACTCAAAGAAACCGGATGGTGTCCTGAAAGCAGTCTTCGGCACACTATCCTTTGCCACTCTCAACTGGTGAAATCCCGTTGCCAAATCCATTTGAGAAAACACCTTGGCTTCGTGAAGCTGATCAAACAAGTCATCTATTCTCGGCAATGGATACTTTTTCTTCTTAGTCACTTTATTCAGCTCACGATAATCCACACACAACCTCAACGATCCATCCGCTTTTGTTACAAACACAACTGGTGCACCCCATTCGGACACACTTCGCCGAATGAATCCTTTCCGTAAAAGATCATCAACCTACACCTTCAACTCTTGCTGTTCCCTAGGCGCCATCCGCCTAAGAGGCATCACAACAGGTCTGGCTCCTTCAACTAAATCAATACAAAACTCGATCTCTCTATGCGGCGGTAACCCTTTGACCTCATCAAAGACATCCTCAAATACATTAGCGATTGGTACCGATGACAATCCATCCCGTGGAACAACCAGCGAATACATGAAGCTCATGAAGACGCCTTCCTCATGCTTACATCGTATCACAACCTTTCACCCTTCCACATTCTCGACTGTCACCTCCAATCTTTCACAATCAACCTTTGCTGCATACTTCCTAAGCCAGTCCATACCCAAAATAATTCCGAACCCCGCAAAGTTCAGAACAAAACAATCACAAACAAAAGAGCAATCATGACTCGATACAATCAGACCATGGCATAGCATACACAAACAAGACGAACCCCCAACTGGATTAGTCACAACCAATGGCCTATCAACAATATCCGGTTCTAAACCCAACCGGCCTACAAGTTCATTACAAACAAAAGAATGCGATGCCCCAGTATCGAATAACGCTCTAACTGGAACACCACATATGGAAAGAGTACCTTGAACCACCACACTCTTTCCTTTCTCTTCAGCGGTAGGAGCTTTTGAAGATGATGGAACAGCCCCCAAAGCATAAGCTTGCACAATCTGCTTGTCCTTTCGTGGTTCTGGACAATTCTTCTTAATATGCCTCGGCTTGTCACAGTTGTGGCACTTCACCGGCATCCTTGGATTCTTGCAATCTCTAGAGAAATGGCCCTTCTTCTGACAATTGTAGCAGGTCACTTCGCCCTTCGGCTTCTTCTGGCCATCCTTACCCTTTTGCTGCTGCTGCTTCCTCTTCTTGTTTCCACCCTACGGCGGTTTAGACACTTCCTTGGCCATAGCAACAACAGATCCTTCTTTAGGAAACAGATTTTCGTGCCTGAGAGCTTTCTCCACAAGCTTCTCAAATGGATCGTCCAAATGATCCACCAACTGCCTCCCAAGATAACTTTCCAAGCCTGTCACAAACTTCTCGTTCTTCTGATATGAAGATTCAACATACGACCGGGCATACTTGGACAAAGCTTCAAACTCAGAAACATACTCAAGAACTGGTCTTCCACCTTGCTTAAGCTCCACAAACTTCTTGAACAGAACAGATTTCTGAGCTGTAGAAATGAACTTAGCATCAAATCTGGCTTGGAATTGCTCCCAAGTAATTTCTTCCTCCAGAGTATCAGTGGTGATAGAGTTCCACCAGTCAGAACCTCTTCCTTGAAGCTGTCTTGATGCTAGCTTCCTTTTAGTTGCATCCTCGATTCCCAAGTCACCAAAGATTCTTCTACAAGCATCTATCCATCTCTGGACTTCAATGGTTGACTCTGTTCCCATGAAAACCTTCCCTCCAAGAGAAATATAGTCTTTACATAGCTTAGCAAAATCCACCGGTCTTGGAGCTTGAACTTGAACTCCAACATCTACTGATGGCCCCGGAGCTGGCATCCTTCTCATGATCGAAGTCATCATAGCCTCGAACGTAGCAACATAATCAGCAGCCCCCTCAGTAGCACGGCCTTCTCTAGCAGCTGGTCTCCCTCTTCGACTCATTCTTAATATCTATAAAAAGGAATGATCAGCATACCTTGAGAAACAACTGCATAAAGAACTCAATCCGTCTAAGCTACTATATTATATATAGTAATCATCCATCAATACAATTACGTCTCTCATACGTAGTTACGTCAGCGAGCGTTGGGTAAAATCGATTAACCAAAGCTCTGACACCAAATGTGACGACCGCCCATGACCCCTGCACCAAACAGGTGTGCCAGGCAGCCATGGACGACGCCAAGGTTAAGTTTAAAATAGCAGAATCTATCGTATTACTCACAGCGCATGGATAAAATACAATAGAGAATATATATAGTGAAGCTTCACAAAATAGAATCTCATCAATTAAGCTTCATAATAGTTGAATACAAACATCTGAATAGTCAATACATCAAGCCTCACTACATATCACTCAGAGAATTATACAAGCAGCAGAACATCCAGTACATATAGTAAGAATATAATATGCAAGCCTCCAGCTCGTCTTCGTCATCAGCATCGTCGGTAACTAAGAACAACACCTGTCACCTGCTACCTAGTCTGCCCATCCCAAAATGGATGAACAGCCCAAGGTAATAAGAGTTGAACATAAAACCTTGAGTCAGACAACAGTCTTAGTGAGCGGTAAATTAACTAACAACATACCAAAAGAGCATAAAGGTAAAAGGAATAGGAACCCAACCCTCCCACTCCACCTCTTTCTACAGTGATAGGCCCCAGACACACTAAGCAGAAGTAAACATAGCATAGCAAACATTTAAAGTAAAACAATTATCACTCGAGTCAAGGTCAATGTTTTCCAAGTACAAACCCCCAAGGCCTAAACCAAGATCAGATAAGCACCTAGAAAATATTGCTCTTGAGACCGAATGACGATACAACCAAACATCCATGACTCTGGCTATCACTGTTATCATTGCTTTGATACCACCGTTAATTGAATGACTGGCACATTCTTTCAGCCGTCCGTCAAGGGCCAATGGTAACCCCGGTTCTAGATAGAACTCCGCACGTCGTCGCAGCCCGTGCCTAGGACTATCGAATCTGCCCAGAGTACTCGACCACCAACTGTAGTCTTTTGGGACTATCGATTCTGCCCAGCGTACTCTTGCTTTGAGCCTGCTAGAACCTTCAACAACGATGAAATCTCAGCCTTCTAGTCATCCTCCTCGACGACTGTTCTCATACTAGCTCAAGCGCCTCTCGAACCAACCATTATCCTCAAACTCGAACCCTTTCACCGAGTTACCAACATGCTTGGAATGATCCCGTCTGGATTAAACCAAGGCTATCTCACATCATGCCTCGCTTCATCTCAACATCATCATCAAATCTATCCATATGAGCTTCATCAACCGCCACATATGCCACGAGCAGCTTTTCCAATTCAAGAGCCTTCCCCTTAGCTTCTGAATCATCTTCGACCATCTTGTCTAAATCAAATCATCAATCAACTAATTTATAACAATCAATCAAGTCAATCATTAATCCAAGTAATCAAGCATTCAAACATGATCTAATAAACAATTATACTAAAAATGGCAATTCTGTAAATAAAGAGTCCAAATCTAACAAGCATGAAACATGAGCAATATCTCTACAACTTGATGAATGAACTTGCATAGATTAACATGTAGTAAAATGGATGTCAAATCCTCATGAACAATGGATCTATACTCAAGTTTACAAAAATGCATGGAAATCACTATTTTAACACCAAATTAAGCCATCAATCCGATATACTCCTTTGGATCCGTGTGAGAGATAACCACCACTCACCAAATCACCTAAACACCTCAAAAGCAACACACTTCAGATCTGGACAGTGAAGGATCTAGCTTGATCCGCCAAAATTCCGCTTTAAACGATGAAATCTCTCTTCGATGGATGTAGATCTTCAATCTAAGCTCTTGGATCTTCGATTTGATCTTCGATTTGGATGGAAGGAATCACAAGATTAGAGTGGAGAAAAGAAGTGAAGAGGTGTAGAACTCGAGCTCTCAAAATGTCAGCACTTCGTCGCTTCAAAATCCGGATCCCAAAAAGTGAAGAAAAACCCCGTATTTATAGGCTGGAAATTCCTTAAGTCGTTCGCCCCTTAAGTCGTCCACGACTTAACGAAACCCCACGACCTACGACCTAACAATCCTCCGACCTACGACTTAGCAGATCCTATGACTTAACCATCCCCTTCGACCTACGACCTAGCAGTTCAACGACCTAAGCCATAACACACGTGCGCGACTTACGACCTAACCTAACATACATGTGCACGACCTAGCGACTTACGACTTAGCAACAATGCCGACCTAACGAGTTGACTGGGATACGACTTAACGCGTGCGCGAAAGTGCGCGACCTAACTGCACTCACGATCCAACGACTCATCATCTCAACGACTCAACGACTCATCATCTCAATGACTCATCGACTCATCATCCTTGCGACTTAACGACTCAACCAACTTATCTCCTTAACTCATCCACGACCTAACTTTCTTAGGTCGTTAACTCGCCCAATCTCCTAAGTCGCTACTCCTATGCCGCTAAACCTTAAGTCGCCAACTCTCTTAAGTCGCCAACTCTCTTAAGTCGCTCACTTTCTTAGACCACCAACCCCCCCTTAGGTTGCCAACCTTGTTAAGTCGCTAACCCTTAGATCGTCTACCCCTTAAGTCGTCTACTAACTTAAGCTGTTAACTCCTAAGTCGTCTACCCCTTAAGTCGTCTACCCCCTTAAGTCGCTCCACGACCTAACCTCCTTCACGACCTAAGCTCCAACACGACCAAACTCCTTAGGTCTCTTCTATCTCTTAAGTCGCTCCACGACCTAAGCTACCACACAACTTAAGCTACAACTCGGCTTATCTCCGAACGACCTAACTTCTACACGACTCAAGCTCTAGTCGACCTAAATTCTGAACGACTTAACAACATTACAACCTAATTTCAACTGTTTTACAATCTTTTGATCCGTAAAAATATGGGTCGTTACAATGCGTAGCCCAGTGTGGAAGGAGTCCAAAGTAATGTCACTGTAAAACAAACCGGGGAGAATTCCGGAAAGGTGCAGTTAAACATACAGAATAAACAGAATCAGCAAAAATGCGATGGAAATCAGGGCAGGAAGCGGGATCAAAATCGTGGACCGCACCGTAGAGCTCCCATGTTTGACACTTATACTCCTTTAAATGCATCTGTGGAAAATGTGTACTTGCAAACTTTTAATACTATCCAATATAAGAAACTTGCTCCAAAGTAATCGTCAGAGAAACAGATTCAAACGGGGAAGTTTTTTAGATTTCACGATAGTTATGGCCACAACACGAACGAGTGCCATCATTTACAGGATATTATTGAGAAGTTGATCCGAGAAAGAAAGTTGGAGCAGTTTGTTCGGGCACCGCAGTCTGGAGGTGCGGGCCCATCGAATCAAAATCAAATACCAAATCAGGTTAGACCGGAGGAACCTGCTCATACCGGCGGTAGGTTAGTGATTAACATTGTTAGTAGTAGTCCTCATCGAGCGGATCAGAGCTGGAGGGAAATGGAGTCGTATGCTAGCTCTATTAGGCATGCGAGCTTCGAATGTTGTAGTAACTTGGAAGACGGGGCTTCGGCCAAACAACAGAAAACGATGACGGATGACATCGTATTTCGAGATAGGGATGCCGACAGAGTTGAAGCCCCAACTATTGATCCACTAGTCATTTCAGCTTAGATAGGTCCTGCTTAGATGAAGAGGATTTTAGTGGACAGTGGAAGTTCAGTGAACATACTCTTTAAGCGAGCCTATGATCAAATGAAGATGGAAGCAAAAGATTTGAAGCCTTGTCAGTCTCATATTCATGGCTACAATGGAAGTGCGACAATACCCATTGGTATGGTAGAGCTACCAATGGAGTTGGGAGTTGGAGAGCGCCAGAGAGTCCGGATATTGCAGTTTATTGTATTGGATATTGACTCACCATACAACGCTTTCTTGGGCCGACCGGCCCTAGCTAAGTTCGGGGCTGCTATCGCCCCTTGGTGTCTAACTTTGAAATTCCCTACCGACAATAGAGTCGGAGTCATTCAGGGAGACCAGGCTGTTGGACGAGCCTGTTATGTTGCTGAGTTGTGGGAGGCACATCAAAAGGAGAAGGGAAAGGACGTAGAGGAATCTCTCTGCGTTCGCTTTGCGGATAATTGACAGTTAATGCCTGGGCCAAGGCCCGAGCACCACAACCAATTCCCAAGTGATCTTAACCCGGGAGATGCCGAAAGTGAAGATTAAGTCAAAGATAGCCAGGCTTCTCCGGAAGAGCTGACGATCGATGTTCCGATCGATAATGATGACAATTCTAAAATGGTAAAGATTGGGTTCAGTTAAGCCAACAGATGAAAGAGGAATTGGTTGAATTTCTACGAGATAACCTCAACGTGTTTGCGTGGACGCACTCCGACATGTGTGGGATCTCACCGGACATCGTGAGCCACACATTAAATATTGACCCGCGGCATGTCCCGGTCAAGCAAAAAAGGCATGGTATGGATCCAGAGAAATCTGCCGCCCTTAAGGAGGAGGTGGATAAACTCAGGATGAACGGGTTTATCCGAGATGCGTTATATCCAAAATGGGTGTCCAACCCTGTACTTGTCAGGAAACCTAATGGGAAATGGAGAACTTGTGTTGACTACTCAGACTTAAATAAAGCTTGCCCTAAAGACAGTTTTCCACTTCCCCGGATTGATCAGCTCGTAGACTCAACGGCCGGACATGAACTTTTATCCTTCATGGATGCATATTCTGGTTACAATCAGATACCGATGCACCTACCTGATCAGGAGCATACTAGCTTTGTCACCAATTTGGAACTCTATTGTTATAAAGTGATGCCGTTCGGACTTAAGAACGCCGGGGTAACCTATCAAAGGTTCGTCAACCGAATGTTCGCTAACCAAATCGGAAAGACCATGGAGGTATATGTGGACGACATGCTTGTGAAGTCGCGATTCTCCACCAATTATATCAAAGACCTGGAAACGACGTTCAACATCCTCCGAGAATACAGAATGAAACTCAACCTGTTGAAATGTCACTTTGGGGTCGCGTTTGGAAAATTCCTTGGATTCATCGTTAATGCTCGAGGAATCGAAGTCAATCCCGAGAAAATCTGGTCAATTAGAAATCTTCAGACTCCAAGGATTATAAAGCAAGTTCAGAGCCTCAACGGGAAGGTAGCAACACTGAGCAGGTTCATTTCAAAATCCACCGACAAGTGTATTCCCTTCTTTGATCTAATCAAAAAAGGGAAATGGAACTTTGAATGGACTACAGAGTGTGAGGGCGCATTCCAAGCACTGGTTCAACACCTGTCCACACCACGCATTCTGTTGAAACCTATTGATCACGAGAGACTGTACATTTACTTGGCGGTGTGGGAAAACGCAATCAGTGCTGCTTTAGTTTGGGAGGAGGACCGGATACAACGGCCAGTCTATTACATCAGCAAACGACTGACCGGAGCAGAAAGAAATTATCCAAAATTGGAGAAGTTAGCTTACTCTCTTGTCATTGCCTCAAGAAAGGTCCGCTTGTATTTTTAGCCTCATCCTATCACTGTTTACACCGACCAGCTGTTACGACAGGTCCTTACGCGGTCTGAGACGTCTGGTAGGTTAATCAAGTGGAATATCAAGCTGAGTCAGTTCGACCTCACTTACACACCAAGACGAGCTATTCAAGGACAAGTCCTAGCATACTTCATTGTGAGGAATGCGGAATATGGATCTTAAGGCTAGAATGAACACTAGAGGGGGGTGAATAGTGTTTATTAGAAATTACTGAATCTTTTTGAGTTATTGTTGATTTGTACACAAATGTATGCAATATTCAGACACAGATATAATCACAGAATCAAACACAGATGCAGAAATAAAGTAAATGTAGTAAAGGAAAGAACACACCGGATTTTATACTGGTTCGGAGTTACCCTACATCCAGTCCCGCACAACTAAGTACGGATTTCCTTTCAAAAGCAATTGTACAATTACACCCTCGGTTTCAAGGCTACGAGGTACACCCTCCAGAATCATAATCCTCTGGGTAGAGATACTTGATTTCCGAGGCAACAAGTTCACCCAATTGATTTCCAAGGCTACAATCACACCTTTTCTCGCTTGATTGATTTCCAAGGCTACAATCACACCTTTTGTCGCTAGATAGATTACAAAGAAGCCTATAACTCTGAATAGCACTGGGATCTTGTTGAGATAGTGATAGAGAATCAAACCAGAGATGATCTAGTTAGATTCAATGTTGATTTCGGCAGAGTAATGATAGGATTTTGAATAAGAAAATGTGCAAGAAGAAGAGAAGTGAAAAACCATAAAATCTAATCTAAAATTCGTTGAAACCATCCCCTATTTATAGAAGAACAACAGCCATGTCTATTCATGAAAGGTTATGGCGAATAGACACTTCTTTTGAAATTCAAATTTTTGGTCCTTATTGACACTATGTCGACATGGGGTACTAGGGCATGTCGACATTCCAAAGGAAATTTTGATGTTTTGTTTTTCTTTGAAAATAACCTTTATCTTATATTAAAACTATTTTAAACTTTATTAATATACTTGACTATAGATAAAATACATAGATAAATATAGAGAATAATATATATAAAATTTTACTATAATTTTATATTTAAATCTAAGTAAATATTAAAAGTTAAATATATTAAAAGATAGTTTAAAACAAACGAAGTTTAAAACAAGAATTTATTTAAGAACAAAATCAAAGAATATTTTTTAAGGCTAAAACACCTTTTTGAAAATCATTTGAAAAGATAATTTTTAAGGCTAAAACATTTTGAAAAGCAATTTTGAAAATCATTTTGAAGTAGTTTTGCAAGCTTCTTCCTGCAGAATATCTCATCACATTAGGACTCGAGAATTTGTACAAAACCAGGATGTTCGTGGGTTTGTAAGCCACTTGTCGTAGGTTTGTAAGCTACTTGTCGTGGGTTTGTAAACCACTAAAAAGGTAGAAATGAGTTCCATCCCAAATGAAAATACGGAATGAAGATTTCAGTGCTATTGTGAAGTTTTAACATAATTCTAGACTCAATACTTATCTTGAAATCTTGAACTCTTGATAATCTTGATATTCTTGATACTCATGAGTCTTCAATCTTGATATCTTGAATCTCTATACTGTACAGTCTTCATTCTTGGTACCTGCATGGTTAAATCCTGCATATACATATATATCTAAACTATAATGTTAGTATTTATATTTTATAATCTTATTCTAAGGTTGTTGTCGTCAAAACCATCAACTCATGGACTAACAATCTCCCCTTTTTTGATGATGACAACCGTTGTTTATAAAATATTACTTCTATCCTAATAACTCCCCCTAAAACTGATAACCCCCCCTTAATCTATGCCTAACTCTCCTATTTTATATTTCTCCCCCTTTGTCATCAACAAAAACAAACTAACTCCAAACTATATAACTCCCCCTCATTCTTGTACTTAAGTACCCGCATTAAACTATATAATAGAGTATATAATGGATAGATTAAGAAATAACTATACTTAAAGACATGATATTCAATTAATATATCAATGTATATTTATACATTCATTAATCCACACTAAGTGTCAATCAAACCAATCAAAACACACAATTTCAATCAAAGCAATCAAATCAAACAAAGCAAACAAACCAACATCAAACGTTTCGAGGAACTTCCACCCATCCTTCTTCTCCGAAAATAGGGTCTGCTTTGATGGCATCCCAATTTTCATTGTCATTTGTGAGAGAGACAGGAGGATGTGCTTCATTATCATCCTTGTGCGGTGAAGAAATCATCCATCGCATTGCATCGAAATGCCTTTCTTACTCCTTGATCATCTGCATTTGACTCAACTCTAAGTGTCGCTGGTTACGAAGAATGAACGAAAGAATATTCTTGAACGAATTAAGAGCCTCTTCAAGATTCTCGGTTAAATTGTGAATAGGATTTGCCATTTTGGAATTTTTGAGAAGAATAAGAGATAAAGAAGATAGAAAATAATATTGAGTGAAGAATTCCGGAAGAAATAGGTATTTATAGGTGTAGGAATTCGTTTGAAATGAATAGACATATGGTAGTTATTCAAATTTCAAATTTGAAATGAAATGTCATTTCTGACCAGTACATGTCGACATGGTCAAGGGGGGATGTCGACATGGTCTAGTGAATTTTGATGACTTTTTTTGATTTTGTGAATAATTGTGTGTGTATATATATATATATATATATATTATATAATATACTAACATTTATTCATGAGATAAGATAAGCTAGATAACAGAAAAGGAAATCAATTTCATTGCATAATAGGGTAATACAATAATTAACCATAAAGAACTACATAAACATTCAAACTAAAGCAAACTAGAGTAATACATCATGAAATGAAAAGATACAACTAGTTAGAGGATGATGAAGATGAAGATAATCCAAGTTTCTTGCTGACTTTGGAGAAAAACTTGGTCAACTTGGATGACATTTTGTCCAACTTCTTACTAACGGATCGTTTAAGAATCCGTTGATTCTTAACAATTATCTTTTGGTTTTTGAGAAGGGTTTTGTTGGTAGGATTGGAGGGATATTCAATACTTTCTAGGGATGTTTCACCTTCTTCTTCTTCTTCTATTTCCATTTCATCCCATTCTTCTTCTTTTTCCTCTTCCTCCTCTTCCATTTTTTCATGAGCCAAACGCTCTTCCTTTTCGGCAAGAGTCTCATAAGGTTGAAAAACATATGGGATTTTCATGAGAGAAATGTTTGAGATATTAAAAACTTTTCTTGATATAAATTCTTCTCCTTTGAAATATACTCCAAAATAATTGAAAATCCGAGTAAGGTAAATTCCATGATATAAAGTGTTTTCTCCCATTTCAAAATTTTTAGGACGAAGTTCATCCAAAATAACTTGCGCCCAATTGATATCATAATTTCCGAAGATAGCAAAAAGTGCTTTGAACACTTTTGAAGTAGGATTGTTAAAATTTCCCGATCTTGGGGTCAAAGTATGTTGTAAAAGAAGATTGACAATTCTTGCTTTAGGACGAAAGTTTTGGTTTTTAAATTCAAAGTTTTCATCTCTTTCAAAAATATGATGAAATGTCTCACGATCATGTTCATCGATTTGAAAAATAGAAAGATCCATTCCCGTGCTTTTGCAATTGAGAATGGTACCCAAAAGATCACAATTCAAAACAATTTTAGTGCCTTTGACACTACTCCAAATTTCATTATCATTTCCTTCATAAAATTCTCGATTGAGATTTGCATAGAAAATTTTAACAAGATTTGGGTAACAAACAAAATCATTTTGAGAAGAATCAACAAGACTAAGAATTTGATTGTTTGCAAAAAGAGTATCAATTTCATAAGAAGCAAAATCTTGAAAAATAGCAAACTTTCCGGGATGGACTTTTCCATAGTTAGCATAATTGATGTATGCTTTTATTGCCTTCGGATTATTGAGGAGTTGCTCTTTCAAGTTTCTGGAAAGTCTCATGGTGGAGGGGTTGCTTGAAGAAGCCATTAAAGTAGAGAGTAGAGAGCTTGGAGTTTTGAAGAGAGAGTTTGAATTTGAAAATGAAAGTGAAAAGTTGTGATAAAAGATAGTGAATAGATAGATTTTTGAAAGACATGTTCTCTGGTCAAAAGATGTCTTTTCAGAGTATTGAATGAAGTGAAAAGGTGGAGGGAAATTCAAGCATTTGAATTCAAATTTTGAATTTCAAATTTGTACCCATGTCGACATCATGGTAGGGACCATGTCGACATGTGCCTGAAATATTTTATTATTTAATTTTCCTAACTACTCTAATATATATATATGACTAAATATATATATCTGGAATAATATTATGATTATATTATATTCCATAAAATATATATATAAATAATAATAATAAAATAATAAAAAAAATAAAAAAAATAAAATAATAATAAAATAATAGAAAATAAATTTAAAATTCAATCAACACACCAATTCAAAAAAAATCAATCAAGCAATCAATCATCTAATTCTAAGCATGCAATTTCAATCAATTGTATTGTAATTTTGTACCTTTTTCTGAGTCCGTTTCCTTGAATTTGTTGAAGTCGTGAACTGCCGTGAAACACAAATTTGAGTTATCTGTCTTCTGATCATTATCGCTTGAGGACGAGTCTGAGTCATTTAGAGTAGCAATAAATGCACGCTTTCGTTTCTTTACTGATTCATTGTTTATAGGAGGATTCTGCCTTTCTAGATACGAATAGTCTCTTTTGATATGGCCTGGTTCGTCATAGTTGAAACATTTGACATTATTTGTCACTACATTCTGATTTCCCGGATTCTTATAGTTGTTTCTCTTGAAATTATTCATCTTTCTGTATTTCAAGAATTTCCAAAAATTTCTGGTCATAAGAGCTATCTCTTCATCATTATCACTATTTGAGTCTGATTCATCGGTCAATGCATTGAATGCCATTGATTTCTTTTCAGATGCTTTGCTTTCTCTTCTCCCGATCATTTGAACTTCAAACGACATTAGATTTCCAATTAATTCTTCTATCTTAAAAGTACTGATGTCATTTTCCTCTTCGATTGCAAGTGTCTTTTGATCCCATTCTGGAGTGAGAGAGTTTAAAATTTTCCTGACTTGATCTTCTTCGGAAAACACTTTTCCCAAGGATATGAGAGAATGTACAATATCCTGAAATCGACTATACATATCAGAAATAGACTCATTAGAATTCAATTTAAATAACTGAAACTAATTTGTGAGCATGGAAATTTTGGTCTATTTAACTTTGCTTGTTCCTTCCTGAGTAACTTGCAAAGTTTTCTAGATTTCATATGCAGACTTACAAACTGACACTCTATTAAATTCATTCCTATCAAGTGAACAAAACAGAATATTCATTGCTTTAGAATTATTTTGTGCAACAACCTTTTGCTCAGTGGTCCACTGTGCAAAGTCAGTTGTGGGTTCAGAATATTCATTCTGTGTGATATTCCAACTGTCTAATCCTACAGATTGTAAATATATTTTCATCCTACATGCCTAATATGCATAGTTACTACCATTAAAAAGTGGTGGTCTGACAGTAGACTGACCTTCTACAAATTAACTAGTGTTAGAAACAGTACCAGTGTTGGTAGCCATTTAGAAAACTTTTCAAAATTCAGATTATGAAACTTTTGAAAACCTTGCTCTGATACCAAATGTGAGGAATGCGGAATATGGATCTTAAGGCTAGAATGAACACTAGAGGGGGGTGAATAGTGTTTATTAGAAATTACTGAATCTTTTTTAGTTATTGTTGATTTGTACACAAATGTATGCAATATTCAGACACATATATAATCACAGAATCAAACACAGATGCAGAAATAAAGTAAATGCAGTAAAGGAAAGAACACACCGGATTTTATACTGGTTCGGAGTTACCCTACATCCAGTCCCGCACAACTAAGTACGGATTTCCTTTCAAAAGCAATTGTACAATTACACCCTCGGTTTCAAGGCTACGAGGTACACCCTCCAAAATCACAATCCTTTGGGTAGAGATACTTGATTTCCGGGGCAACAAGTTCACCCAATTGATTTCCAAGGCTACAATCACACCTTTTCTCGCTTGGTTGATTTCCAAGGCTACAATCACACCTTTTCTCGCTAGATAGATTACAAAGAAGCCTATAACTCTGAATAGCACTGGGATCTTGTTGAGATAGTGATAGAGAATCAAACCAGAGATGATCTAGTTAGATTCAATGTTGATTTCGACAGAGTAATGATAGGATTTTGAATAAGAAAATGTGCAAGAAGAAGAGAAGTGAAAAACCAGAAAATCTAATCTAAAATTCGTTGAAACCATCCCCTATTTATAGAAGAACAACAGCCATGTCTATTCATGAAAGGTTATGGCGAATAGACACTTCTTTTGAAATTCAAATTTTTGGTCCTAACTGACACTATGTCGACATGGGGTACTAGGACATGTCGACATCCCAAAGGAAATTTTGATGTTTTGTTTTTCTTTGAAAATAACCTTTATCTTATATTAAAACTATTTTAAACTTTATTAATATACTTGACTATAGATAAAATACATAGATAAATATAGAGAATAATATATATATAATTTTACTATAATTTTATATTTAAATCTAAGTAAATATTAAAAGTTAAATATATTAAAAGATAGTTTAAAACAAACGAAGTTTAAAACAAGAATTTATTTAAGAACAAAATCAAAGAATATTTTTTAAGGCTAAAACACCTTTTTGAAAATCATTTGAAAAGATAATTTTTAAGGCTAAAACATTTTGAAAAGCAGTTTTGAAAATCATTTTGAAGTAGTTTTGCAAGCTTCTTCCTGCAGAATATCTCATCACATCAGGACTCGAGAACTTGTACACAACCAGGATGTTCGTGGGTTTGTAAGCCACTTGTCGTAGGTTTGTAAGCTACTTGTCGTGGGTTTGTAAGCCACTAAAAAGGTAGAAATGGGTTCCATCCGAAATGAAAATACGGAATGAAGATTTCAGTGCTATTGTGAAGTTTTAACATAATTCTAGACTCAATACTTATCTTGAAATCTTGAACTCTTGATAATCTTGATATTCTTGATACTCATGAGTCTTCAATCTTGATATCTGGAATCTATATACTGTACAGTCTTCATTCTTGGTACCTGCATGGTTAAATCCTGCATATACATATTTATCTAAACTGTTATGTTAGTATTTATATTTTATAATCTTATTCTAAGGTTGTTGTCATCAAAATCATCAACTAATGGACTAACATTCATCACCGAATTCACTATCCCGGAGGACTTGCCCGAAACCAGCGAATCTCCCAAATATGTCTAGAAGCTACATACTAATGGTGCATCAAATGACCATTGCTCAGGCACTGAGGTTGTGCTTAAAACTCCTGAAGGCCGATCTATATGCTATGCTTTGAAGTTCAATTTTCGTGCGACCAACAACGAGGCTGAATACAAAGCCCTGCTCGTCGGACTAAGGCTTGCCAGAGATTTAAGAATCATTGCTGCGGAGATTTACTGTGATTCACAATTGGTCGTGTGTCAAGTTCGGGGGGAATACCAGGCCAAAGACCGGAGACTGGCCACCTATCTCACTCGGGTCCAGGAAATATTGAATCAGTTCGATTATTATGCCATCTATTGTATACCCCGAGAACACAATCAGAAGGCCGATTCCTTGGTAAAATGAGCCAGCACTGGTGAGGCACAGTAAATGGGACTCGTTCCCGTTGAGACGCTATCTTCCCCGAGTATTGATCAAATGGAGACCAAGTATGTACTTGAAGTCATACCCGATAAGGAGTAATGGATGACTCCATTCAAAAATTATCTCGAGCATGGGACCCTACCAGAGTGCATAAGCGAGAAAAGTCAATTTCTTCGAAAGGCTTCGCGGTTCACTATTCAGAATGGAGTCATGTATAGAAGAGGGTACTCTGTTCCTTTACTCCGATGTATCGCTCATGATGAAATCAAACGAGTATTGCATGATGTCCATGAAGGAGATTGTGGTGATCACACCAGGGGGCAAGCTCTTGCTAAGAAAGTGCTCTGATATGGTTATTATTGGTCGATTGTAAATCACGACGCATCAGATTATGCAAGGAAATGTGACAGATGTTAGAAACATGCTCGGATTCCAAGAGCTCCGCCTACCGAAATAACTCAGATGGTTAGTCCATGGTCATTCGCAATATGGGGCATCGACATCATTGAGTCTCTACCTCTAGCCAAAGGTGGCGCGAAGTACGCCGTCGTTGAAGTTGATTACTTTACCAAATGGGAGGAAGCCGAGCCCCTTGCTACTATCACAACAAAGAAAGTGATCAACTTTGTTGTACGCAATATTATTTGTTGGTTTGGTCTCCCACATACCATCATCACTGACAACGGAGCCCAATTCGATAGTGTCAAGTTCAAGAATTTATGTCTGCGATTCCATATCCAGAAGAAGTTTTCTACAGTTGCACACCCTCAAGAAAATGGACAGGTCAAAGCTGTTAATAAAGTTATAAATTCTATTCTGAAGAAACGATTGGAAAAAACTAGGGCAAATGGGTCGATGAACTTCCTATGGCCCTATGGGCTTATCGAACTACCCACAAGTCCAGGATCGGCCATACTCCATTTTCACTTTCCTACGGCTCAGAAGCTGTTATTCTAGTCGAGTTGGAGGTGCATTCTCTTCGTGTGAAGTATTATGATCCGAAGACAAATGCTATATTACTCGCCGAATCTCTGGACTTATTAGATGAGAAGCGTGAAGAGGCTGATTTGAGGGCAGCCGCGTACCGAAGTCGAGTGGCCCGATTGTACAATGCTAAGGTCCGACCCAGAACCTTTGAACTCGGCGATCTCGTCCTCAAGAAAATTTACCCGGTCCCTTCGCATATGAAACCAACATGGGAGGGACCATATGTTATTGAATGAAGACTCGGAGACGGCACGTTTATATTATCGACCATTGATGGTCTCACTTCTGCCGAGAGCCTGGAACAGCCAGAGTCTTCATCGCTACTACACATAACAGGCTTTATTTATTCATTCAATCTACTTTTCATTTGCATTTTTTTATGCACTTCGAAATTTTAATTTGTAATAAGGCAACTGACTTTGCAATATTTTCTTATTTTAGCAATAAAATGCAATCTCTTCGAGCCAGAGCAGTGATTCTTAAAATGCGTCATGCGACCATCACAATGCACGGAGAGCTAAGTTCCACCCTACGGTGGGACTTATTCAAATAGGGAGTGACTGTGATACGACTGGTCACTCACTACATGAAACCCGAGCTCAGGGGCAAGCCATCACACTGAAGCCAAAAAAGGATTGATACACGATAATCCTCTAACTAACTCCGGCTCCCAGAGTGTGCGCTGGAATATAAACCTACAAATGCGGGCTCGAAGAAGGTGGATCCGTCCACCTAACAACTTCACCTGTGCTTAAAACAAGTCCGAGGAGGGTGGATCCGTCCATCTAACAACCTCACTTGTTAATTCAGGGTGGATGTGATCCGACCGTCCACGATCTTGACGAATCCATCGTTCCCAGAGTGCGAGCGAAATCCTAAAACTCGAAACAGATGTGATCGACCGTCTGTTGGCCAGCTCCAGATTCCCAGAGTGCGAACTGGAAAAAAAACATCAAAATGGGTGTAACCGACCATCCATCGACAAACTCTAAGTCCCCGGAATGCGGACTGTAGTATAAACACAAGTTGGGTGTGATCGACCACCCATGAATCAATCTAAGTCCCTAGAGTGCGGATGAAATTCTAAAAATCAAACAGGTGTGACTGACCGCCCGTAAAATAACTTAAGTCCTCGGAGCATGGACATATCTTTAAACAGTAAACGGGTGTGACTGTCCACCCATAAAATAACTTAAGTCCCCGGAGCGCGGACATATCTTTAAACATTAAACGGACGTAACTGACCGCCGACGTACAAGTGCAATCCCCAAAGTGTGGGTGCGCTTACCAATAGATGAGCGGGTGTGATCCGATCACTCAAACCCGTCTCTTTTCAACTTCGTTTCGACTAATTTAAGCTCGATTTATCGAAGGCGGAAGGCGACTGCCCAAAATTCAAGTACCAGCTACTGATCGAGACAGTACAATATTAAGACTCTGCTCAACGTTTGGTTATGACCCGAAGCCATAACTTCGGGAATTAACAACTAAACTAAGGTCTGATTCAGAGAGTAAGGATTCACAAGTACACTGAATGGAAGTTCGAGCGCTAAAGCACTTAAGCAAATAAACACAAAACCGTCCAGAAAACAAAATGGAATTTTATTTTAACTATTCTTTGGAAAAGAAGGATAAGTACAAAAAATTGTCCCAAGAAATCCTACTAGCAGAGGACGAACCCGCATCTATACCCGGCCGATAGGAAGAAAAAAGAAATTCCTATCTATCTACCAAAAAAGGGAGCAAGAAGATACGTCTACTCCCTCAGTTTCTTCTTCTTCCTCCCCGGCGTCGACCCACTGGAGCTACCACTTGGACGCCTCTTCGAACCTTTGCCTTTTAGTGGTTGGTTTCTAGTCGGAGGAATTATGGTAATCTCTTCCTCCGAACTCACGGTAATTGGAATACTTTCCAAATACGGAGTCGGAGGAATAGGAACACTCTCGACGTTGGAAGACAAGGGAGGCACGCCGGTATCGACAATTGTGCCGCCGGGAGAAATCATTTGCAGAGGAGCTGGACTAGGACCCGCCATACCACCTCCAATACCACTGGCCTATGCGGCTTCTTCCATCTCGACATTAATCTCCTCTATTATCTCTTCTTTATGAATAGTTTAAGCGTCCACAGGGATGCTGCCAGTTGGGCCCGAAGAGCTGGTCATGAATGCGCCTTCGCCTACGACGAATGGCAGGTCGGTAATTGGGTCACTTTGATGACTAAGGAGTTCTTCCATCATCTGCTCGTCAAAAGTAAAAGCGCTCCCCTGCACTCCTTCAGTTGCTGCAGCGGCCGTTGTTGTGGTTGCCTCCGTCATAAGAGCCTCCTGCTCATGATGTGGCTCTTGGGTTGTAGGGGGCACGGCCGGTGCGGCTCCTAACGCTGAATAAAGATAAGAGAAAAGGTGTTAGCGACTACTTTGAACAAAGCTCCTGACTTTGAATAAATGCGATAAATGTTAAGAATACCTTCCTCAGATTGGCTCGTGGGTGGAGCCGAAGCAGCTTCAGGGGCATGCTCGCGAGCTGGAGATAACTGCGGTTGATCAGGATTGTAAGCAGGCACAGATAGAGGATCAACCGCGGGAGTAGATTCGGGCTGGGTTGGCATAGGAATTTCTGAACCCGTATCATGATGCTCAACAACAAATCCCTCTCCAGCCTCCGGATGCTGAGTACTGAGTCTCTCTTTCTCGAATATGATAGTAGCATTCTGGAGAACTCTTCTCTCATCCTCATTCAGCACCCGATTCTCTAATTCGAACTCATCGATGGATTCAGTATGGTGCTCTGCGTTTTCATCTTCAACCAAGCGGCAACAAGCATTGTATAGATGCGATGGGTGATCATCGAGCCAGCTCAAATTTCGATGCTTCAGAACATTGGCATTATATGTAATGAGGAGATCTTCAATGTCACCTTCCAACCTGGCCTTCGCCGGTCTCACTTCACCCTCAACCCTGGCTTCGGCTTCCTGAACCTTTGCGGCATTCCTCTCATCCTTGAGCGCCACGGCCTGCTCGCATGCTTCTTGAGCGGTTTTATTTACATCGTCTTTTTCTTTGACGACTTCAGCAAACTTGGCTTTGAGATCCTCAAGCTCTTTTAGCGCCGCATCCTTTCAGCCATGAATGTGGTGGTTCGGTGCCCCATTTCCTCAACCAAGGCTAAATGTGTTCGCCTCATCTCCTCCATCTTCTAGCTTGCCTCATCGGCTCTTTTATTAGCCTCCGTTTCTGAATTTCTCGAAGACTCGTTTTCATCGTTAAGCACCTGAATTATGCGGTCCTTCTGAGCGAGATCGTTTCCTAGTTTCTCGATTGTCTTTGCCCGCTCAAAGGCCACCCTGATATTTTCTCTGCTGTCTTCATCCATTCCCGATATTGGCCATAAATATCGTATATGTAGTCATGCATTGTCTATTCTGCCTCATTGTGAATTTGCTTCAAGTGTGGGGGAAATATGAAGCCGTCAAAGCAGATATTCAGAAAATACTTTTTCAACTTAGCGATTCTAATCGCTCCTTCCCCGATGGGTTCTGTGACAGCTTGTTCAGTGGCGACAAGGGTTTCAGTTTTAGTCCTCCGACGCTGTTGGTCAGGTCTTGAAGCTTGGGAAGGTGGTACTTGACACGAAGATTCAAGGGTTTGTTTACCAGAACCAGAGGATTGTGTTGGACCTCTAGAGGGCGGAGAGCGCGATTGGAAACGGCGCCTATACTCCTTCTCCCTCTCCCTATCCCTTTCCCTTTGGTAGCGCTCCCTCTCCTGACTGGAATAACTGCGGTCGTGATTTCTATCGGCCTCACGTTCGCGGGACTCAAAGTATGAGCTAGATAAATGGCGCGCAGAATGAAGGCTACCAAGCATAGATTCCCGCCTCGACATCGTATCTGTAAAATGAAGAGAGAAATATAGTTGGTAATCTTCAGAGATGAATAACTTGTGATTAGAAATTGTGTGGTGCTGTGATGTGTGTGTGCATGTGAAAACCCCCAACCAACCGGTTGTAATGGCCGTACTCGGAGGAACCCCTTTAATTCGGTATCTTGGTGCAAAGGCAAGTCATCCGAAATGGGGATGCCTTCCAGTCCTGCAAAAGAGCTGTAATGAACCGTAAATTTTCGATAATTAAAAATGGTTAATTTAATAAATTTTGTTATTTAATATTTGAAGAAATAAAAATTTGTGACTTATTAATGAAAATAATGACTAGAATGAATTATAACAATATTAATGTAAGTTAACTATTAACAATTCCTATGAAATTCCAATTAATTGAAATAATGTAAATGTTATAACTTGGTTATAAATTGAATGTAAGTAAATAAATGTAAATGTTGTATAAACTTATGAACTAGTACATAATTTATGGTAATTTAATAAAATTAATGTTATATAGGTTAGTTGTAACATTTGTTTGCAATAATAAACTTCAAAGTGTTATAAAGGTGATTTAAGGTAAATGGTGACTAGTATTATTATAGGTTACCCATTATTTAATATATTAAATTTAATTGGAAATCAATCGCAATCAATTCACTTAATTATTGCAGTTATTGTAGATTAGATTGGTAAGTGAAGAATGTTAATTCAATAAGATGTAACCAATGTAAATTCTATTCATAATATGATAATTGATGTAATAAAAAGAATGAAACCAAGATAAAATAATTAATTGGAATTTTAAGTTATTATTAATGGGTGAAATTGACAAAAATCCAATAAAATGGAAATATAGTAGTCAATACAAATAGAAGATGGAAATTGGAGTATATTAATGTAATGAAATGTAAAAACAAACATTAAAGTAATAATTGATTGAATATAAAGTTTGAAATTAAATCAAAATACTTTATTGGAATTAAATTATAATTAATTAGATATGATTACAGTCGAAATTGAACACTGTAATTATTGAAATAATTAACACTGGATTGATATGTAAACTTATTTAAATTTATTATAAATGTCTTTGCAATAAAAAATGATGAAAATCTGCTAGTTTATAAATATTGAATTAAAAGTGATTTAATTAATTAATTTTTAATTTATTTAATTAACTGAAATATAGCCATTTTAGCCACTATCTCGGATTTCGACGAAACCAGTTTCATCGGATCCGTAACGATGAATTATTTTAGGATTTCAAGTTTTGTAGCGATCGAACTTGTCGTTTGATCGTACGGGCTTGAAACGCCTAGAAATCAAATTAATTAAATTCATTTGAAATCAATTTGAAATAAGCTGATTTTAGCATAACTTCTTCATATGATAGAATTTGGACTTGAAACATGTTCCATTGGATTTAAAAATATTGAAAACATCTATTTAGATATATGGGGTGACCCATTTTCGTTCCGGAGACAGAACGGGCTTTTCGGGTCGTTTATCGTTCAATCCAAATCGATCGTGTCCATTCATTCTATTTTCAGCTTTGTTTATAAATAGACCGTTATAAACCCTAGCCACTCCTCATTTTCATTTGTTTATACGTACATTTCAGTCTCCTCCTCCTTCTCAATGGCAGACAAACCAAACAAACTTCTCAATTCAATTTCAAAAATCAAATTCAAATCAAAATTTCAAACTCCACAAACTATATCGAATTATATATCGATTTGAAGCTCTCGACGAGCGCATTTCAGATCTGTAATTCGTTTTCCAATTTGAACCTCTATCTGTTTGGAAAATGGATGAACTATTCTCAGCTGTTCGTTGATCGTCGATCAACTTCGTCTGATCGACAAATCGAAGGCACAGTCTGGTAGAGAGGACCGAGGGGAGTTCATCGACGTAAATGGTTCGTCGAGTCAACGGTTAGATTGGGTGCAATATTTGATTAGGGTTAAAAAGAGTAGCTGCGGCGGCTGTCCTTTTTGCCGTTGATCGGCGTCGTAATTGTGGCGGAGGGAGGCGCTGGTGGAGGCGAGCAGGATGGTGGTAGTCGGCACGACCAGTGGTGGCCGGAGGGGGCACGGTGAACGTTTGAATGGTGGCGATAGTTTCGTGCTGTAGGCTGTACGGTTCATGTAACGACCCGGTATTTTGGACCATTCAAATCGACAATAATCCACATATGTCTGGCTTGAATAATTCAAAATAACAGATTGTAAATAAATTTGGAGCAAATGAAATCAAATACACAGAATCACAGACACAGAACATATCAGAATAACTCGCAGCGGAATATAAAAAAACCATAGTAGTTCATGAAGCTACTATAACAAACTCTCAAAACATAATACATAATATCTGCTTGAAAACATATACAATAGACATCTCAAATAAATAGAAGTTTATGAATACCAGAACTAAAATAGAACAACTGAACTGAAAGGAACAGATAACTAGACAAGCAGAATCTCCAGCGATTCCTAGCTCCAGAAAGAAATCCAAAGCTAAGCTGTAAATACTCAGGCTGACCCGAGCGTAAAGTAAAACACAAAACACTCGAGTCAGGACAATATATACTTATATAATGTAAACCAACTCAAGTGAACTGTAGTAGAAATGCAAAATAACTCAAAGGATGCTTGGGATCGCCCATCCTTTAAGGATCAATTAAACTATAAATTAAATACATCCCGTGGTTAAAATTTCAAAATGGTATTTTATACTTCGAAATCAAATATCATTTCAAAATTCAATATCCTTATAAAATCCATTTCAAAATATCATATTTCAAAATAAATTATATTTCGAAACAAATTACTTCATTTTAAATCATAAAAATGAAGTTAGTATATTTAATAATTAAAATTTTAAATTTCCAAAAATTTAACTTTTCAAAGTTCATTCGTTCACTTAAATTAATTAAAACAATGAAATTTCAACTTTCGCAGCATTTAGAAAATGCTATGGAAAGTCACATTTAAAATAGTTCAATTTAACAAAAGACAACATTTAAAATTCTGTAATATGGTTACATTAGTTTCAAATAAACTTAGTTAAATTCAACCATTATAACATTTACAAAAATGCTATAATAGCCTTTAATTAAATTTAGCCATTTGGTTCATTATTATCAACTACAGCATTTACAAATGTTGTATTATCATTTACATTAGAATTTAATAGCGTTTCAGAAATGCAGTTAACTAACTTCAAATATTCAGTATAATTTCACAAACAATTATATTTTTATATAAATCATTTTTTTCTTATAAAATCATATAATTTCACTTTTAAAACAATTATTCAAATACCCTTATATTCATGATTTTATAAAGTTAAAACTCCATTCAAAAATCAAAATTTAATAATAATTCACTTATTAAATTCCAATTTTAAATTATAAATTCATTAAATTAAATTAACTTAACACTTAATTTTAAAATTCCAAAATAACTTAATTCCATTTTTATTTACTTAACTTAAAGTTCACTCTTAAGCCAAATTCACAAATTTCCAATTTTAGTTATATTTCAAAATTTCAACTTAAATATTCATTCATTTCACATTTTAACTTTATTCAAAATCATTAATATAATATAAAAATCATTTAAATTCACTTTAATCCAAATTATCATGAAGTTATCACATTTCATATTTAATTTAAATTCCAATTATCACCCAATTAAAATTTCCCAAAATAACTTACATTTCAAATTTTCTAGTTTTACCAATAATTTATTTCACTTATAAATTTTCAAAAAATCAATAATGCTTACATAAATCATTTTTTTATTTAGTTTAAATCAAATATTATAATATTTACATTTCAAAAATATTTTTAAGATTTTTATAAAAACATATTTTAACAACGGGTCTGTATTTCATTTCTAGTCTAAGTAAAGTGATACGGGTAATATATCATTTCAACCCGTAATTTACAAAGAAAACCCGGGTTTGATCATTTCAAACCCGCAATCCCAAGGAAATGAAAAATAATTGAAAATCATTCAGGCCTATCATTTCAGCCCATAATGATTTTCTCCTATTCTAAAGTCCGTTCGGGTATGTATCATTTCAACCCATAGTGATTCTAATCTAAAGGGAACTTGCAGTGTGATAAACTGATAAAAATAATATAACAGTAACATATAATATAATAGGTGTTTAAGCATTGGTGAACATCATAAATCATAACATAGCAAGTGTAACATGATAATGCATTTTACAAATTCAAAAGGGGTCAATTCACTAGTTATATATGTACATATTGACTGGTGAGAATAACTCACCTGTTAAGCTGGAGATTTGCCAACAAAGCTCACAACACAAAGATTATGAAGGCACGACAACTCTAATACAATTTGAGTGTGGAGAGAAAATCCAATGATATAGATCTTGTGTTACAACCCAAACAAAAATCAAAGCAAACCATAAATTTCAATACACTAGAAATGGCATAACTTTTAAATAAAAAGAGATACGAATGCCAAATCTTTTGCCTTGCTTTCTCTATTCTTTTGTCATGGCCTAGGGATGTTTTTGGCTCTGGTTTGAACAAGTTTGGCTCAGGTTTGGTCATGTGTATGCATGGCCTAGGTAGTAGAATATGAGGAGAAAGTTTATACAAAGGAATATGAAGAGTTTAAGGCAAAATTGGTGGGTTTTGTTCACAAAAATGGCTTGGCCATGGGCTTGTGTGGTCAGGTCAGAGAGGTATGGATCAGGTCAGTGGAAGGAAAGGTGTGTGGTGGTCTGGCCAGAGATGGTGGAGGCGGCCTAAGGTGGTGGTGGTGGTGGAAAATGAAGTGGTGAACAAATAGTGGTCAAACAACATGTTTTTATGGCTTGTGTTGCAATTTTTGTGGAGTTTTGGCATCATGGTGGCTCGGCCTTGGTCAAGACTAGAGGAGTAGCTAGTGGTGATGGAAGGGAAGAGATGTAGGGGGTGGTGTCCATGGATATGGAGTGGAGGCCATTCAAAGAAACAAAGAAAACAAGGCAAAATACATGAAAAATGAGAAGAAAAGTGTAAAAAGTAGCCATTACCCATAGATTTTCTTGAAGCCATGAATGAATGAGAAGGTAAAATGTATTTGGGTGAATGGAGGCTGAAAAATCACGGCTACAAACCAAAAATGCACAGCCAAGATAGTAATTGAGGAGTTATGGCAAATGAAAGGACAAAGGAGATGAAAGGACTTAAGGTAAATAAGCTTTTAAAACTCTTCATATTTCTTTTTCTTTAAATTCAAATAAAACAAAAATAAAATCAGTAAATTGACTTTAAAACCGAAACAAAGTAATATAAAATAAAAATAATTAATTAATTTTAAAGAAAATGGAAAAAGAATATAAGAAATTGCTTAAAAATTGAAAACAGGGTCCAAAAATTACAAATAAATCACGATTGTCTTTGGAAAATTATCTACTTCATTTTAAAAATATTCTAAAGAAAAATTTTGAAATAAAATAATTTCTAAAGTATTTTCAAAGTGAAATAAATAATTTAACTTAGAAAAAATAGAAAAAAAACTAAAGAAAAATGTTTAAAAATTGGAAATAAGACATGAAAATTACAAATAAATATCACTAGCCTTATAAAATTTCTATTTCACTTTAAACAAATAAAAGGTCAAATAAATAAAATAAATGAGGAACAAAATAAAGTGGGAATGAGAATAAAATAAGATTTTAAGAAAAAATAGAAAAACAAATAAAGAATTACTTTAATTAATTGAAACTGGAAATTAGAATTTTAAACAAAATACAGCTAACACTGGAAAATGCCAATTATATCTTTTAAATGTTTTAAAACCAAAGTATATACATAACATGTTATTTTACCCATATAAATATAAATTATAATATTACATGACCAAATAAAATATTACTTTTTTATAATTTAAAATAAATAATTTTGTTAAATATAACAAATTACACACAATATTTAAAAGGGTATAACTTTCACATTATAAATCAGATTTTAACGAAACGAAAAGCATTATTCTTAAAATTCTATTTACTTTCATAATAAAAGATAAAATTCAAAATTTTAAACTTTAAAATTTCTAAATTAAAAATCAAAGTTTGACCATATTGACCAAAATTCACTTTTCTGGAAAATATCCTTTTTAGTCATGTTTGGAATTCTAATTCACATCAAAATCAAAATTTATATTTAAAATAACAAAATTTATTCATTTTAATAAATAAAATAAAGTTTTTAAATCAGGAAATCAATTAAAATAACCAAAATAAATAATTAAAATAATCACAAAATACAGGGTTGTTACACTCTCCCCCACTCAAATCTTTTCGTCCTCGAAAAGGAATGAGGTACGGAAAACACAGAAAAGATAAAATGGAATAGGATTAAGACAAGATGACAAGAAGATTAAAATTATACCTGATAACTGTTGTTATGGGTAAGTTTAATAAGGTGGAGAATAGGAATAGCTAGAAGGGAAAATAGGACGAAAGACAAGGATGAGCCATTAATTTAAAATTGTTGGTTGAAGAGGTAAAATATTTAAAACACTTTAAAATCGTTTAAAAAGGAAATAACTAATCAAAGTATCATTTATATAATATTTTATCAAAATACTTTTATAACTCGATGTCTTAACAAGTTTATCCTTGTTCCTGTAGACTCTGGTAGTGCGTTGATCAGGCGCAAAACTAGAATTCTCCAGGTACTTAGTAGACTTGTTTCAACACCCAATGAAAATACTGGAAAAATTTTTAAAATAGATATGGAAAGTACAATCCAAACAAAAACAAACAAAACCTTTGTCTAACCATGGTTCGCAGATACACAATGGTTACGCCTGGATCCCCCAGGAAACAATCCATATCCGTAAGCTTTCTCAGCCCTGCGAGTTACGCCATGATGACTAGTAGAATGCAGGATACACAATGGTTACGCCTGGATCCCCCAGGAAACAATCCGTACCCCCAGGCAAGACTCAGCCAAGCATTTGCGCTACTATTCGCGACCTACACAGATTGCAGGATACACAATGGTTACGCCTGGATCCCCCAGGAAACAATCCGTACCCCTAGGCAAGACTCAGCCAGGCAGTTGCGCTATGCAGTCACGATCGTAAGACCATGGGTAACGCCATGGAATTCGAAGGACACTCGAGTATCATATCCGGAAAACCAAAAATCAGAGAGAATAATATCGATAGAATGAATCCAAGATGTGGCCACAAATCAGATATCAAGCAGAAGGCACTTTCCATATCTTTACTTTGAAAATATGTATCATATAGTACCTTTTCAAATCACTTTCAAATATCGTACTTATATAAAATCCATTATATATAAGATTTAATTTTCAAATCAAATACTTTCCAAAATCAATAGTATATCAAATCATACTTATATAGACTTCAATTATATAAGATTTCACTTTCAAATTGAGTACCTTTTCAAATCTATAGTTTTCGAATCAATTTCATACTCATACAAATCAATTTTATATAAGTTCGACAACTCCCAAATCAAGTGTTTAGTAACATAAGGTTCTCAAATTTAAATTTGTTTCAATATCAGTTCAATTTCAAAATCATATACAATTTCACCAAATTATTTTCTTCTCAAATTAAATATCTTTAGTTTCAAAGTTTCCAAAATAATAGATTTTTGAAAATAAATCCAAATTTCCAAATCAATATAATTTAAGTCAACCAATTCATTTCCAAAATCAAATGTTTTCAAAATCATCTTATACTTACGTAAGGTCCGTCTTATATAAGGATCAAATTTTCCAAAATAAATTTCGCTGTATGAAGAGCCATATGGGATTTGAATATCTTTGCTTTTATAGGTTATATATCTTTGTAATTTAAATTGGAAAAGTAAGCAAAGATATTCTAACCTGACAGCTTTCAATTTCAGCGTCAAAATATATCACTGATATTAGAATATAACATGTACACACGTCATCATTTCGCAAAATCACATTTGATCGCTCGCTCGATCACACAAGTTCGCTTTCGAACTAGTATTGTCCATTCGATTTCCCTAATGCAGACTTCGATATGATTTCTCGACTAGAAGCCATCAGTCTCCTTGCATAGCCATATACTATGATAGAGAATTCTGGAATCAAGCCCAAAATCCATATCAAATATTCGCCATCAAGAATCGAATGAAAAATCCTAACACGAAATGGTGTAATCCACCTCGAACTTGTGTACTCAAACTTGGATCAAATTAATTATGCGAATAAAACAGCATACGTACAACTTATATATTTATTTCAACTTGTTAAATATATGTTAAATATATAGTTTCATAAAGATGTTACTAAGTTAAAACATTTAAACTAAATTTTATTCAAATTATTTTGAAGATCAAATTCTTTTCAAAACATTTCAAATCTAAATTTCATATTAGAAAATTTTAAAATTGCTTTATTCATTTACTTAACCAAACAGTTTCAACTTATTTAAATCATATTACTTCATACTTAAACATTCAAAACAAACTTATATACTTTATCAAATTACTTTTCAAAATTTCTTAGCTTTGAAAAGTTAACCTTGATTTGGAAGTGCTCGAACTTTTAAAATAGTTCAAGAAATCATATTTCAATCCAAGAGTTGGAAATCACAATTAAATCGGTAAATCCATTCCAAAAATAGGGTTATATCAAATCAAATCCAAAACTCAAGGACTGAACACCGGCTCATTTCAAATTTTACAAATATATATACATATATCTTTCGAATATCACATCACACTTTGGAATTTGAAATCTAAATTGGTTTCACAAATCAATCGCATAACAATGCTACCGAAGTGGCCTCTCCCTCACTCAGAAACTCAAAAATCAATGTCGATGATGCGTGCACTCATCACCGAAATTATTTTCCAGCGACACAAGTGAGTTCTGGACTTCCATTTACTTTGAAAACTTCTTTGAAATTCTTTCAAAATCATTAAAATCATTGAAACATTACTTATTCGGAAAAATAATTTCAATCATATTATTTATTATTTCAAAATCTTAAAACCAGTTCCAAAATGCCGGAGTTCAATCACTTAAATTCAGATTCAAAACCTTCAGTTATAAATCATTTTATATGAAACCATTTCTTATAAAATTTTCACAATTTCAAATCCTTTCAAAACTTCAAATTCTCATTTTTTTTTAAAAGGTATATAATCCTTATCAAAAACATTTCATCTTTATATAAAAATATGGTCATCCTTATCAAAATAAAACTACGATGAATACAAAATTTTTAAAAGATAATCAACCACAAACTTTCCAAGGGACGATTCAAGGATGGATTTCAAAGCAAAACAGAGATTCAAATTTAGAAGGACTCTAATCAAATAGAATTCTAATTCAAAGATAGGCTCAAACGAAGATAAGATAATTAAATTACCAAATACAAGATGGATAAGCCTATATGAATCGCGGGCGACCTTAACCGGTCAACCGTGATTTCAGGAATATAATCGATGCGAAAATCTAAGGAAAATCGACCTTCGATTGCCAGAGATAGAATCTAAATATAACAGAAGATAGAAAACATCGTAAACCAAGGATACAGAAATCTCCGGTGAATCAATGCCAATTATAATCATTCAAAGATTGGCGGAATCGCCACCCTATAAAGGTCATACAAATTGGAGTGATGCAATGCTCCAAAATCAAAAGAATACAATTAGGGGAGATAGGAATGGATTTCAGAACAAGTGAGCATTCCAAAATTCAAAGGAATCTTATTCGATAAGAATCCAAACAAAGATTAGAGAAATATAACCTATATCGATACAGAAAAATTCCCATTCAAAATTTGGAAAGACTCGAATTCATAACATACGAAAACAGAAGCTTAAATATCTTTAGTTGGACAACTTTAGCTAAGCAAAAGATACAACAAAGTTTACTCAAAGCATCCTAACAAACTACTGATTTTGCCATACCCAAAATAGATTCCTATCAACAAAGGATCTAGATCAATCAAGAGAGAAGTTCAAAATTTTAGAGGATCCTAATCAAAGAAATTACTAACAAGGTGGATACGAAAGGAATAAAGTTTAAGAAATATTTTACTTTTAAAGCAAGGAAATTTATATCAAAATAATCTTTGAAAATTCTTTAAAAATCATTTGAAAATCATTTTATACTTCGAAAATACGTTCTCTCACAAAGAAATGATTCTGAGATTGATTTCACTTATTCTAGGGTATTTCTACCCTATCTCTAATGAGTTTTTGCTCCGCAGGCTAAGGTTTGCCTAAAACCAAAGCTCTGATACCAACTGTAACGACCCGGTATTTTGGACCATTCAAATCGACAATAATCCACATATGTCTGGCTTGAATAATTCAAAATAACAGATTGTAAATAAATTTGGAGCAAATGAAATCAAATACACAGAATCACAGACACAGAACATATCAGAATAACTCGCAGCGGAATATAAAAAAACCATAGTAGTTCATGAAGCTACTATAACAAACTCTCAAAACATAATACATAATATCTGCTTGAAAACATATACAATAGACATCTCAAATAAATAGAAGTTTATGAATACCAGAACTAAAATAGAACAACTGAACTGAAAGGAACAGATAACTAGACAAGCAGAATCTCCAGCGATTCCTAGCTCCAGAAAGAAATCCAAAGCTAAGCTGTAAATACTCAGGCTGACCCGAGCGTAAAGTAAAACACAAAACACTCGAGTCAGGACAATATATACTTATATAATGTAAACCAACTCAAGTGAACTGTAGTAGAAATGCAAAATAACTCAAAGGATGCTTGGGATCGCCCATCCTTTAAGGATCAATTAAACTATAAATTAAATACATCCCGTGGTTAAAATTTCAAAATGGTATTTTATACTTCGAAATCAAATATCATTTCAAAATTCAATATCCTTATAAAATCCATTTCAAAATATCATATTTCAAAATAATTTATATTTCGAAACAAATTACTTCATTTTAAATCATAAAAATGAAGTTAGTATATTTAATAATTAAAATTTTAAATTTCCAAAAATTTAACTTTTCAAAGTTCATTCGTTCACTTAAATTAATTAAAACAATGAAATTTCAACTTTCGCAGCATTTAGAAAATGCTATGGAAAGTCACATTTAAAATAGTTCAATTTAACAAAAGACAACATTTAAAATTCTGTAATATGGTTACATTAGTTTCAAATAAACTTAGTTAAATTCAACCATTATAACATTTACAAAAATGCTATAATAGCCTTTAATTAAATTTAGCCATTTGGTTCATTATTATCAACTACAGCATTTACAAATGTTGTATTATCATTTACATTAGAATTTAATAGCGTTTCAGAAATGCAGTTAACTAACTTCAAATATTCAGTATAATTTCACAAACAATTATATTTTTATATAAATCATTTTTTTCTTATAAAATCATATAATTTCACTTTTAAAACAATTATTCAAATACCCTTATATTCATGATTTTATAAAGTTAAAACTCCATTCAAAAATCAAAATTTAATAATAATTCACTTATTAAATTCCAATTTTAAATTATAAATTCATTAAATTAAATTAACTTAACACTTAATTTTAAAATTTCAAAATAACTTAATTCCATTTTTATTTACTTAACTTAAAGTTCACTCTTAAGCCAAATTCACAAATTTCCAATTTTAGTTATATTTCAAAATTTCAACTTAAATATTCATTCATTTCACATTTTAACTTTATTCAAAATCATTAATATAATATAAAAATCATTTAAATTCACTTTAATCCAAATTATCATGAAGTTATCACATTTCATATTTAATTTAAATTCCAATTATCACCCAATTAAAATTTCCCAAAATAACTTACATTTCAAATTTTCTAGTTTTACCAATAATTTATTTCACTTATAAATTTTCAAAAAATCAATAATGCTTACATAAATCATTTTTTTATTTAGTTTAAATCAAATATTATAATATTTACATTTCAAAAATATTTTTAAGATTTTTATAAAAACATATTTTAACAACGGGTCTGTATTTCATTTCTAGTCTAAGTAAAGTGATACGGGTAATATATCATTTCAACCCGTAATTTACAAAGAAAACCCGGGTTTGATCATTTCAAACCCGCAATCCCAAGGAAATGAAAAATAATTGAAAATCATTCAGGCCTATCATTTCAGCCCATAATGATTTTCTCCTATTCTAAAGTCCGTTCGGGTATGTATCATTTCAACCCATAGTGATTCTAATCTAAAGGGAACTTGCAGTGTGATAAACTGATAAAAATAATATAACAGTAACATATAATATAATAGGTGTTTAAGCATTGGTGAACATCATAAATCATAACATAGCAAGTGTAACATGATAATGCATTTTACAAATTCAAAAGGGGTCAATTCACTAGTTATATATGTACATATTGACTGGTGAGAATAACTCACCTGTTAAGCTGGAGATTTGCCAACAAAGCTCACAACACAAAGATTATGAAGGCACGACAACTCTAATACAATTTGAGTGTGGAGAGAAAATCCAATGATATAGATCTTGTGTTACAACCCAAACAAAAATCAAAGCAAACCATAAATTTCAATACACTAGAAATGGCATAACTTTTAAATAAAAAGAGATACGAATGCCAAATCTTTTGCCTTGCTTTCTCTATTCTTTTGTCATGGCCTAGGGATGTTTTTGGCTCTGGTTTGAACAAGTTTGGCTCAGGTTTGGTCATGTGTATGCATGGCCTAGGTAGTAGAATATGAGGAGAAAGTTTATACAAAGGAATATGAAGAGTTTAAGGCAAAATTGGTGGGTTTTGTTCACAAAAATGGCTTGGCCATGGGCTTGTGTGGTCAGGTCAGAGAGGTATGGATCAGGTCAGTGGAAGGAAAGGTGTGTGGTGGTCTGGCCAGAGGTGGTGGAGGCGGCCTAAGGTGGTGGTGGTGGTGGAAAATGAAGTGGTGAACAAATAGTGGTCAAACAACATGTTTTTATGGCTTGTGTTGCAATTTTTGTGGAGTTTTGGCATCATGGTGGCTCGGCCTTGGTCAAGACTAGAGGAGTAGCTAGTGGTGATGGAAGGGAAGAGATGTAGGGGGTGGTGTCCATGGATATGGAGTGGAGGCCATTCAAAGAAACAAAGAAAACAAGGCAAAATACATGAAAAATGAGAAGAAAAGTGTAAAAAGTAGCCATTACCCATAGATTTTCTTGAAGCCATGAATGAATGAGAAGGTAAAATGTATTTGGGTGAATGGAGGCTGAAAAATCACGGCTACAAACCAAAAATGCACAGCCAAGATAGTAATTGAGGAGTTATGGCAAATGAAAGGACAAAGGAGATGAAAGGACTTAAGGTAAATAAGCTTTTAAAACTCTTCATATTTCTTTTTCTTTAAATTCAAATAAAACAAAAATAAAATCAGTAAATTGACTTTAAAACCGAAACAAAGTAATATAAAATAAAAATAATTAATTAATTTTAAAGAAAATGGAAAAAGAATATAAGAAATTGCTTAAAAATTGAAAACAGGGTCCAAAAATTACAAATAAATCACGATTGTCTTTGGAAAATTATCTACTTCATTTTAAAAATATTCTAAAGAAAAATTTTGAAATAAAATAATTTCTAAAGTATTTTCAAAGTGAAATAAATAATTTAACTTAGAAAAAATAGAAAAAAAACTAAAGAAAAATGTTTAAAAATTGGAAATAAGACATGAAAATTACAAATAAATATCACTAGCCTTATAAAATTTCTATTTCACTTTAAACAAATAAAAGGTCAAATAAATAAAATAAATGAGGAACAAAATAAAGTGGGAATGAGAATAAAATAAGATTTTAAGAAAAAAATAGAAAAACAAATAAAGAATTACTTTAATTAATTGAAACTGGAAATTAGAATTTTAAACAAAATACAGCTAACACTGGAAAATGCCAATTATATCTTTTAAATGTTTTAAAACCAAAGTATATACATAACATGTTATTTTACCCATATAAATATAAATTATAATATTACATGACCAAATAAAATATTACTTTTTTATAATTTAAAATAAATAATTTTGTTAAATATAACAAATTACACACAATATTTAAAAGGGTATAACTTTCACATTATAAATCAGATTTTAACGAAACGAAAAGCATTATTCTTAAAATTCTATTTACTTTCATAATAAAAGATAAAATTCAAAATTTTAAACTTTAAAATTTCTAAATTAAAAATCAAAGTTTGACCATATTGACCAAAATTCACTTTTCTGGAAAATATCCTTTTTAGTCATGTTTGGAATTCTAATTCACATCAAAATCAAAATTTATATTTAAAATAACAAAATTTATTCATTTTAATAAATAAAATAAAGTTTTTAAATCAGGAAATCAATTAAAATAACCAAAATAAATAATTAAAATAATCACAAAATACAGGGTTGTTACAGTTCACCTCATGACAGTGCAAGCTCGGTGACGTGGCAGCCTCATAGTGGTGCGTTCTCTTTTATTTATTATTTTATTTAAATTTCATTTTCAAATGTTCTAATCAACGTAACTTTTGCATACGAGCTCGGATTTGGACGCGGTTCGATCCCTGGGATCGTATCGAAATTTCAGACATTTTGACGAGGGTTTGGACAGATTCCGAGACTGTGCAAAATTTGGACCCTATTTTGAATTTAATTTTGATTTAAAGTCAAAGGTGAGTGTTTTGACCCACTCACAACTTCTAAATTTTCTTAAGATAGTTAAATTAATTTTTGATGTAATTAGGAATTTATTTATTGCTGTTTGGTAATTTAAATTGGCTATTCCTGTTAATTTTCTATATTTTGAATTAAATTTTCATTTAATTTATTATTGAATTTAAATTGCCAGTTAATTACTTGTATATAATAATATGTTACTTGTTGATATGTATTGGTTGAATTGGATGATGGTTGTGATGGATGTTTGAATTTATTATTGTATGATTGGATGGTGTAATTGATTTATATATTGTTATCACTATGCAAGTTCCATATGGGTTGAAATAATACATACCCGAATGATCTATAGATTAGGGAAGAATCGTTATGGGTTGAAATGATAAACTCGAGCGATTTTATGGATTTTATTATTAAATTCGGGATTGCGGTTTGAAATGATATATAACCATAAATTTGTAAATTGCGGATTGAAATGATAAATATCTGTATCACTTGACCCTAAGGTAGAGAATTATATACGGACACTAGATTGGTTAAATTAAATGATTTTTGAATCCTTAATTTCCGAAATTAATTGACTGATATTTTGAATATAAGAATTTGATTTATATAACTTGAATTTTTAAAGGAATTGTTTAAAGGAATTTAATTGGATATTTAAAGTTGATTTTGAAGTATAAATTGAAATTTTTCGGAATTGAGTTATTAAAATTGTTTGAAATATAACTTTGAAATGTATTGAAATTGGGTTTTGTGATTTGGAAATGTGAAATGGTCCAGATATGTTGGGATAAAATAAATAGTTAAATTGATATTTATTTCAAACTTATGTTTTAATATAAACTGTTTAAAAATATATTATTTTAAAGATTCTAAATTTTAAGATTTTCAAATTATTAAACTATTTAACCTATATAACTATATTAAACCATTTTAACCCATTTTAACTATTTAATTTATTTTACAACTAATTAACCCATTTAACTTATTTTAAATCAAGTTAATCTATTTTAAAGCTATTTAATCTATTTTAATTATATTTAATTTATTTTAAATCTATTTAACTATCTTGAATCAAGAAAATAATTTTAATCTATATTAAACTATTTTAGAGTATTTTAACTATTTAAAACTATTTTCTAAATTTTAGACTAAGCAAAAGGGAAATGTTATATTCAAACTCACTCTTTTAAAGAGAATACTGCTAAATGATGTTATAATTTATGCTGGGACTTAAATGGCATAATTGATTTAATATGCTAATTTTGAAATGAGGATTTAAACTAATTTGGAAATATGATTTTTTGAAAGATATTGTGATTTTGGAAAGTGAATATGATTTCAAAGTGAATATGATTTCGAAAGTATTATGGTTTTGATAATATGATATTTTGGCATATATTGTGAATTGACTTTTTAAATGTAAAAGAACCATCCGGTGTGTAATAAGCGATTGGTTGTTAAAGAGACCGGGATCAGATATTGTCATACTCTCTGCCAATACCGAAAACACTTTAACAACCGTGTACGTGGTGGAGATTCCAAAAATGAAATAGGATGGTTTGGCGAACGATTTCTGTGTGAGGTATGACGTGACCCTGACTCCCGTGAGTCAGCTTAGATGTGACTAAAATCAAGAGCCATGTCGGGCCAAGTGAGGTCATTCCTCCGATCGAGCACATCTCTTCGATACTATATTCTGATTTTGTGATTGTTTGGTAGCCACCCCTCAATTTTTGATATGGGAGTGTGTCCGGGGTGGGTGGTAGTAGCTGCTATGTGTTACCACCAGTCCGGATCTGGAAACGGTATATCTACCCTGGCATCTCCTCGTGTGTCGTGTTCACATGCCCTAGAGCGCCTTCTACGAGTTTGTTTTGTACCGTACCTATGTGATGTCCTCTGGGTAAACCACCAGTTTATGGAGGAGCGTACGACATTTTATAGACTACGGGAATATATAAAAGTGAATATTAGGCACGCATCCCTAAAAGCAAACTTAATTCACTAAAACTCCTCCCGCAAGAAAACATACTTTGCAGGTCCCTGTTTTTCATTTCGGTTGTTTTTTTCCCTAAAATACCCCTCTGCTTCTTACATGATTGACTTTAATAACGAGTTTATCTTTCTTGATTTCATCTTCTTCTTCATTGGCGAACTTATGTTTCTTGATTTCATCTTCTTCTTCAATGGCGAGCTCAGCTTTCTCGATTTCAATGGAAAACTGCAATTATACATAATAGTTGCAGAAATGACCGCAATTATATGCAATAGTTGCAGACATTTCTGCAACTATACCATATAGTTGCAGAAATTTCTGCAACTATATGCAATAGTAGCAGACATTTCTGCAACTATATGCAATAGTTGCATTTCTGCAAATATGCAATAGTTGTAGAAATGTCTGCAACTATACCATATAGTTGCAGACATTTCTGCAACTATATGAAATAGTTGCATTTCTGCAACTATATGAAATAGTTGCATTTCTGCAAATATGCAATAGTTGCAGAAATGTCTGCAACTATATGCAATAGTTGCAGACATTTCTGCAACTATAACATATAGTTGCATTTCTGCAAATATGCAATAGTTGCAGAAATGTCTGCAACTATATGCAATAGTTGCAAACATTTCTGCAACTATAACATATAGTTGCATTTCTGCAAATATGCAATAGTTGCAGAAATGTCTGCAACTATATGCAATAGTTGCAGACATTTCTGCAACTATACCATATAGTTGCAGATATGTTTGCAATTATTTGCAAATGTTGTAAATTTGAAAAAAAAATCGAAAGTGTTAGAAATTTGCTGAATTGACTGTAAATATATGAAATAATTGCACCTTTACTACAAATTTGAATTTCCGGTATCAACAATGGATCTCATTTTAAAGATCATAAAATTTGTGATTTTTGGTGAAAACGGTATGTTGATCCGATTTTTCTACATAAAGTTATACGCGTTTGAAATGTTAAAAACGTAAAAGGGTGTTTGGGTCTTTTTGCGTGCGCGAATTTGAATACAGGGACCGGAAATGTAAGTTTAGTTTGGGAAGGATGTTTTCTCTATTTTGAAACTTATTAAGGATGTGAGCCAAACTTACCCTATATAAAATGCGTTAAGGGGGATATGGGTAACGCCTTAACGCTATTTTAATACTTTTACTTTACTGTAGACATATTATAATAGCGTATTGTACTACATAGTAGATAGTTTAACGGATCCTTAGAAGATGTGAATCCCGAACATCTCTTGAGTTATTGCACTCATGTTAGACACTGGATAGGAGATGTCAAAACCCGTAAACATCTCTGACGCCGTTTACACTCATATTTATTTACCGTTGATTTAACTTACATAAGATCTTTTAGGTCTAACTCGAGTGTTTTGTCTTTTCAATTCGCTCGGGTCACCCTGAGCATTTCAGGGTTGAAGACCTTATTTCTGGAGGACGAAGACGAAGATTTGTACTATTATTATTTAATATATTTATTCCACTGCATCATGTTGTTCCGCTGCATTTATTTAGTTATTCTTGTTTATGTAACTCTGATGTTTGTGTTGTAAAGAATAATCAAATGTATTTATAAAACAGCTTCATGAACTGTTATTTGATTATTATATTTTGTCATTCCGCTGCGAGATTCTGTATTTGTTTTATTTCTTCCTCTTTTTCTTATTTACCCCATAACAATCTGCCCTTTTGAATGGTTTGAGTTGACACGTGTGTCTGCTTAAATCGTCCAAAAAGGCAGGTCGTTACAGTTGGTATCAGAGCCAGGTTTGGCAATCACCTTAGCTTTGTGGGGTCAGACTCAGATTTAATAGGGTAGTAATACCCTAGAATGAGTCGCTGAGTGTATATATATGAGAGAGCGTATTTGTTAGGGTTATAAAATGGTTTTTATATTGTGTTAATTTGTTTCGTTTTGTATTTATAAATTCTGGTCGGTGCATAGGACGCTATGACATCGATAGGGATTTCTAAACACTTAATAGGGCAGACCGACACTTTGTTTTGAAATATAGGTAAATGAAATAATTCTACCTATTATATATTGTATATAAAGTAATAAATTTCATAAATGATATGTTTGGTTGTAATATAATTGTTTGTTAGGTACTGAAATTTATAAATGTTGGTTGAAAATAAGATTTGTAAATAAAATAAATATAAATTGGAAAATTTAGAACTTAACTTCCGGGATTTTTGAAGATTTCTTTCGAATGATTTTGGAATATAATAACAATATTATTTAGAAGTATTTTCTAATATAAATATTTCAATATGATTTGAAAGAATTGATTTAGAGAAATTTTGGAAAGAAATGGGTTCTGTACTCCCCTCTATGTCGCTGGAAAATAATTTTGGTGATGAGTGCATGCATCATCGACATTCAATTTCGAGTTTCAAAGTGGGAAGGCCACTGTAGTAGTTTACTGTAGATTTATTTTGATAAACAAATATAAATTTCAGAATGTTTTAAATATAATTGGATATATAAGTTGTAAGTATATACAACTATCTATTATTTTTAAAGGATTTGAAAAGGAACCCGGCATTTAGTTCTTAAAATTTTATAAATAAAAGATTTCAATTATTGTAATGAAATAAAATTTTAACCATTTAATAATTGGAACTTCTAAATGAAAATAAGAAACTAAATGCTAAGTTATAAATGAAGTATATAAGAAAGGGTAATTATTGAACATTTATTTACTAAAGTGAAATAAGATAAACTTGTGTAACTTTCAACTGCATTCTTAAATACATATATATATATATATATATATATATAACTTGCCAAATGTTAAAAGTTGTAATGTTAATAAGAAAATGTGATGTAATATTATACAAGTAAAACTTATGTAATGAAAGTGTTCAATGAATCACTTTTATAAATAAGAACTTGGTGTTATAGTTGTTATAAACTTAAGTTATAATTGAAATGTTACTAAAATAAAATGTAATAGAAAGTGAGTACTGTAAGTAAATAATTATAAGCTTAAGTTAATGAATTGATATGCTAAGTAATTGAATTGAACATGAATATTATAAATAAAGGATTATCAACTTAAGTAAATGTTTGAAGCTATTTATAGTTAAAGTAAGTAATAGAATGAATACTGTACTAAATTAAATGATTATAACTTCAAAAAAGTTGAAATGATTTGGAAAATGGATTTGATATTCAATGATATTAATTATTAAATAAGAGAATGAATGTAAATTAAAAGGGAAGAAACTTAAGTATGAACTTTTACATTAATGAATATTATTTTCTAATGGAAATCAAGTATATAAATTTATTAATGTAAACTAAACTGCAATAAAGTACATATAATACTTGAATAAATAAATCATTGATTATTATAGACAACTGAATGAAGATAACTTATGAAAGCAATGAATGTAATACAGTAAAAAGAGATTTACATTATATGAATAAATGAGAAATGAATTATGTAAGCAAATGTATACAAACAAATGAAATTAAGTAATGAATGAATGAATGGAAATTGGATTTTTTTAAGAAATAAATGTACACTGAAGAAATGATCATTGAGAAAAGAAATTAATAAGAATAAACTTGAACTATATTTGGAATTTGCTATTTGTTTTGGTTTATGGTTGTTTGGGAAAAGATACTTCTAATTTCTAAGGATGTATGAATAATCTATTGAGTTTATCTAAGACTGTTGAGTAAATGGTATACATAGTAGTTTATTTGTCATTCTATATGATTAAAAGTCTCTGAACCCGAACGAACCATTTGTTTGTTGATATGGATGTATGATTGATTACATTGGTTTCATATGATGAGTGTATGTTTTTGGGTTACAAGTGCTTGTTGTATGTTGTTTGCAAGTGAATATTGTTATGATTTGTTTGTTATAAATTTGAAGCAATATAAATATTTCTCTTATATAATTACTAACTTCTTTGGATTATATAAGTGAAATACAGGTTTATGGAAGCAATTGCTACTGCTTTGGTTTCATAAAAATAAGTGTTATTTGCCCGACAAATAGGTACGTTCTCGGATTACGGTTTTCTAGCGATATTATATATTTTTTTCCCGCTGTTGGGATATATTATTTTTGAAATTATGATATATATTGTTATTTTGATATTCTTATTTCTTCCAGACCTCTCCGTACAAAGGAGACTCTGCCAAAATTTTCAGTGAATTTTGGACTTAGAAAATTTTGAAATGTTTTCCAAACTTTATTAATTAGAATATAAAAGGATTTAATGGTTATGAATTGATATATTTTATTTAAATTAATTAATTTTGTAAATTTATTTGTTTATAAATTTAATATTTTGAATAAGATATATTGACTACTTAATTCCTTATTTTCCCTTCTTTTTCCTTTTCGAGGACGAAAAGTTTTGAGTGGGGGAGAGTGTAACGACCCGTAAATTTTCGATAATTAAAAATGGTTAGTTTAATAAATTTTGTTATTTAATATTTGAGAAATAAAAATTTATGACTTATTAATGAAAATAATGACTAGAATGAATTGTAACAATATTAATATAAGTTATTATTAACAATTCCTATGAAATTCCAATTAATTGAAATGATGTAAATGTTATAACTTGGTTATAAATTGAATGTAAGTAAATAAATGTAAATGTTGTATAAACTTATGAACTAGTACATAACTTATGGGAATTTAATAAAATTAGTGTTATATAGGTAAGTTGTAACATTTTTTTGCAATAATAAACTTAAAAGTGTTATAAATATGATTTAACGTAAATGGTGACTAGTATTATTATAGGTTACCCATTATTTAATATATTAAATTTAATTGGAAATCAATCGCAATCAATTCACTTAATTATTGAAGTTATTGTAGATTAGATTGGTAAGTGAAGAATGTTAATTCAATAAGATGTAACCAATGTAAATTCTATTCATAATATGATAATTGATGTAATAAAAAGAATGAAACCAAGATAAAATAATTAATGGGAATTTTAAGTTATTATTAATGGGTGAAATTGACAAAAATCCAATAAAATGGAAATATAGTAGTCAATACAAATAGAAGATGGAAATTGGAGTATATTAATGTAATGAAATGTAAAAACAAACATTTAACTATGCTATTTGAGTAATAATTGATTGAATATAAAGTTTGAAATTAAATCAAAACAATTTATTGGAATTAAATTATAATTAATTGGATATGATTACAGTTGAAATTGAACACTGTAATTATTGAAATAATTAACACTGGATTGATATGTAAACTTATTTTAATTTATTATAAATGTCTTTGCAATCAAAAATGATGAAAATCTGCTAGTTTATAAATATTGAATTAAAAGTGATTTAATTAATTTATTTAATTAACTGAAATATAGCCATTTTAGCAACTGTCTCGGATTTTGATTAAACCAGTTTCATCGGATCCTTAACGATGAATTATTGTAGGATTTCAAGTTTCATAGCGATCGAACTTGTCATTTGATCGTACGGGCTCGAAACGCCTAGAAATCAATTTAATTAAATTCATTTGAAATCAATTTGAAATAAGCTGATTTTAGCATAACTTCTTCATACGATGGAATTTGGACTTGAAACCTATTCCATTGGGTTTAAAAATATTGAAAATATCTATTTTGATATATGGGGTGACCCATTTTCGTTCCGGAGACAGAACGGGCTTTTCGGGTCGTTTATCGTTCAATCCAAATCGATCGTGTCCATTCATTCTATTTTCAGCTTTGTTTATAAATAGACCGTTATAAACCCTAGCCACTCCTCATTTTCATTTGTCTGTACGTACATTTCAGTCTCCTCCTCCTTCTCAATGGCAGACAAACCAAACAAACTTCTCAATTCAATTTCAAAAATCAAATTCAAATCAAAATTTCAAACTCCACAAACTATATCGAATTATATATCGATTTGAAGCTCTCGACAAGCGCATTTCAGATCTGTAATTCATTTTCCAATTTGAACCTCTGTCTATCCGTAAAATGGATGAACTATTCTCGACCGTTCGTTGATCGTCGATCAACTTTGTTTGATCGACAAATCGAAGGCACAGTCTGGTAGAGAGGACCGAGGGGAGTTCATCGGCGTAAGTGGTTCGTCGAGTCAACGGTTAGATTGGGCGCAATATTCGATTAGGGCTAAAAAGAGTAGCTGCGGCGGCTGTCCTTTTTGCCGTTGATCGGCGTCGTAATGGTGGCGGAGGGAGGCGCTGGTGGAGGCGAGCAGGATGGTGGTAGTCGGCGCGACCAGTGGTGGCCGGAGGGGGCGCGGTGAACCTTTGAACGGTGGCGGCGGGTTCGTGCTGTAGGCTGTAGGGTTCGCCTCGTGACAGTGCAAGCTCGGTGATGTTGCAGCCTCCTAGTGGTGCGTTCTCTTTTATTTATTATTTTATTTAAATTTCGTTTTCAAATGTTCTAATCAACGTAACTTTTGCATACGAGCTCGGATTTGGACGTGGTTCGATCTCCTGGGATCGTATCGAAATTTTGGCATGGGTTTCGACAGATTCCGAGACTGTTCAAAATTTGGGCCCTATTTTGAAATTAATTTCGATTTAAATTCAAAGGTGAGTGTTTTGACCCACTCACAACTTCTATAATTTCTTATGATAGTTAAATTAATTTTTGATGTGATTAGGTATTTATTTATGGCTGTTTGGTAATTTAAATTGGCTATTCCTGTTAATTTGCTATATTTTGAATTAAATTGTCATTTAATTTATTATTGAATTTAAATTGCCAGTTAATTACCGGTATATAATAATCTGTTATTTGTTGATATGTATTGGTTGAATTGGATGATGGTTGTGATGGATGTTTTAATTTATTATTGGATGATTGGATGATGTAATTAATTTATACATTGTTATCACTCTGCAAGTTCCCTATGGGTTGAAATGATACATACCCGAATGGTCTATAGATTAGGGAAGAATCGTTATAGGTTGAAATGATAAACTCGAGCGATTTTATGGATTTTATTATTAAATTCGGGATTGCGGTTTGAAATGATATGTAACCGTAAATTTGTAAATTGCGGATTGAAATGATAAATATCTGTATCACTTGACCCTAGGGTAGAGAATTATATACGGACACTGGATTGTTTAAATTAAATGATTTTTGAATCCTTAATTTCCGAAATTAATTGACTGATATTTTGAATATAAGAATTTGATTTATATAACTTGAATTTTTAAAGGAATTGTTTAAAGGAATTTAATTGAAATTTTAAAGTTGATTTTGAAGTATAAATTGAAATTTTTCGGAATTGAGTTATTAAAATTGTTTGAAATATAACTTTGAAATGTATTGAAATTGGGTTTTGTGATTTGGAAATGTGAAATTGTCCAGATATGTTGGGATAAAATAAATAGTTAAATTGATATTTATTTCAAACTTATATTTTAATATAAATTGTTTAAAAATATATTATTTTAAAGATTCTAAATTTTAAGATTTTCAAATTATTAAACTATTTAACCTATATAACTATATTAAATCATTTTAACCCATTTTAACTATTTAATTTATTTTAAAACTAATTAACCTATTTAACTTATTTTAAATCTAGTTAATCTATTTTAAAGCTATTTAATCTATTTTAATTATATTTAATTTATTTTAAATCTATTTAACTATCTTGAATCAAGAAAATAATTTTAATCTATATTAAACTATTTTAGAGTATTTTAACTATTTAAAACTATTTTCTAAATTTTAGACTAAGCAAAAGGGAAATGTTATATTCAAACTCACTGTTTTAAAGCGAATACTGCTAAATGATGTTATAATTTAAGCTGGGACTTAAATGGCATAATTGATTTAATATGCTGATTTTGAAATGAGGATTTAATCTAATTTGGAAATATGTTTTTTTGAAAGATATTGTGATTTCGGAAAGTGAATATGATTTCAAAGTGAACATGATTTCGAAAGTATTATGGTTTTGAGAATATGATATTTTGGCATAAATTATGAATTGACTTTTGAAATGTAAAAGAACCATCCAGTGTGTAATAAGCGATTGGTTGTTAAAGGGACTGGGATCGGATATTGTCATACTCTCTGCCAATACCGAAAACCACTTTAACAACCGTGTACGTGGTGGGGATTCTAGAAATGAAGTAGGATGGTTTGGCGAACGATTTCTGTATGAGGTATGATGTGACCCTGACTCCCGTGAGTCAGCTTAGATGTGACTAAAATCAGGAGCCATGTCGGGCCAAGTGAGGACATTCCTCCAATCGGGCACACTTCTTCGATACTATATTTTGATTTTGTGATTGTTTGGTGGCCACCCCTCGATTTTTGATATGGGAGTGTGTCCGAGGTGGGCGGTAGTAGCTGCTATGCGTTACCACCAATCCGGATCTGCAAATGGTATATCTTCCCTGGCATCTCCTCGTGTGCCGTGTTCACATGCCCTAGAGCGCCTTCTACGAGTTTGTTTTGTACTGTACCTATGTGATGTCCTCTGGGTAAACCTCCAGTTTACGGAGGAGTGTACGGCATTGTATGGACTACGGGAATATATAAAATATGTTAAGGGGGATATGGGAAACGCCTTAATGCTATTTTAATACTTTTCTTTACTGTAGACATATTATAATAGCGTATTGTACTATATAGTAGATAGTTTAGCGGATCCTTAGGAGATGTGAATCCCGAACATCTCTTGAGTTATTGCACTCACGTTAGACACTGGATAGGAGATGTCAAAACCCGTAAACATCTCCGACGCCGTTTACACTCATATTTATTTACCGTTGATTTAACTTACATAAGATCTTTTAGTTCTGACTCGAGTGTTTTGTCTTTTCAATTCGCTCGGGTCAGCCTGAGCATTTCAGGGTTGAAGACCTTATTTCTGGAGGACGAAGACGAAGATTTGTACTATTATTATTTAATATATTTATTCCACTGCATCATGTTATTCCGCTGCATTTATTTATTTATTCCTATTTATGTAACTCTGATGTTTGTGTTGTAAAGAATAATCAAATCTATTTATAAAACAGCTTCATGAACTATTATTTGATTATTATATTTGTCATTCCGCTGAGAGATTCTGTATTTGTTTTATTTCTTCCTCTTTTTCTTATTTACCCCATAACAAACTGCCCTTTTGAATGGTTTGAGTTGACGCGTGTGTCTGCTTAAAGCGTCCAAAAAGGCAATTCGTTACAGAGCTCTCCGTCCGCGAAGGAGAAATCTCTTGACTAGTTGTAGGCCAAGAGACTACAACGGTTTTGCGCCTTACAGATTTTCGAGTAGTAGACTTATCTCTTCTCTTCCGCTTTAAAAATTGAGGAGTTTGCGAAGGCCCGACTACGAGCTCGTCCCTAGCTGACATATTCCCATCACCACCTTGCTCGGTAATTACTATCCCGGAAGCTCTCCTTCGAGCTTGCCTCACCGGGGCCACCCTAAGAACTCCTACAAGTCCAATGCTTTGGTCTCTGTCAATTAGCCCGACGGCGACCAGATTCTCGTCCGTAAGGACTTCATCAATCTCTTTGTACTCTGGGCACCTCTTGGAGAACTCTTACTATCTCCTTGAACGAGCACCTTCAGGTCATGGAATTGAAGCTGTTAAAGAAAAGAAAATGTTAGACTCGACATCAACTACTATTACCAGGTTAGTCAACAAGGAGGCCAGGGTACTTACGTCTTGCTAGCCACCGTTTGGCGAACCCTGGTGGACACCGAACGTAGAACCATTCGGTCTTAAAGTAACTCAACTTGCTCCAAGCCCCGGTCGTGACTTGGCAATTTCTAACTGCTTCTAGAAATGTAAAGGAAGGTTGTCCCCACGACTCTTTATATTGAATAAGTATCTGATTTCCTCTACCATCGGAGGACGGAAGAGGTGCTCCATGAAGATGACAAACAAACTATTGAGCAAGGCATACCCATTTGGGTGCAGCTGAGATGGAGCGATCCTCAAGAAAAATAAAACTTCCCGGATGAATTGGTTGAAAGGAGGAAGTGTCCCGGCTGCACACATAAATCTATTGCAGGCTGTATATCCTTCTGGGGGGTTGTGGGCTCTATCTTCCGATCCCGGTAACAACCCATGCCTTAAACAAATTCTTCCCAGCATATCTTCCGAAATATTTGAGCGGACAGAATCTTATGGGTGTGCGATGAAGACTGCTTCAGGTAGCTCATCCGGAGAAAGGTTAATAACTTCAGCTGCAATAACCGGCATTCGGATTACGGGGAGAGACAGACTTTGGACATTCTGTGATTGCAAACTTTCGGGTTCCATAGCTATTGAACTCAGTAAAAATCATCGTTAAGCGACATTAAACCCGTGTTTCCCCCAGTGTGAAGTGTGTGAATGTGTTGTGCAGTGCTACATAATATTTAGAATTCTACAGAATTTGAAAGATGTTTGAACAACGAGACTTCAAAATTCAACTGGAGTGACCATCATCGCTGACCGTCACAACCATGCCATCCAGACTTTAGAGACCGATCCGAGTTAAAGTTCGTTAAATTTTTGTCAAGTTACAGTTCCATCGACGAGCTTCAAAAGGCAGTCAAATATGCGGTGACATGTTTAAGTCTAGTTATGCAGGACAGAAGCTCGTCGGAGTCAGATGTTTATACTATGTTTCGTCTCCATCAAGTTCAAGCTTGGATCGATCCCAAGATGGATAATTCGTATCGATCGAGGAGGAGGTAATTCGTATCGATCACCCATAAAAATGAGTTTGTATCAATCACCAGTAGCATAGTTCGTATCGATCACGGAGAGCATTGATTCGTATCGATCATGAAACGGTGATGCGTATCGATCACCCAAAAGTTGTTCCTTATCGATGCCAAATCCCCTTGCTTCGTATCGATCGTAGGACCTTGGATTTCATATCGATCACTCCGGATCGATATGAATGCCACCATTAACTGATCGATATGAAGAGTCTGCTACCAATAGAGGCGAATCACTTTATGCGTTCGATGTGAAGTTTCACTATGCCTAGATCAATACGATTTCTCTCTTTATCCCAGATCGATACGAGTGTCTTCTTCGTATCTCCACACTTCATCTTCTCCAAAGCCATGCAGAAACCATCTCCAACCTTCCTCGACCTTATTCCGACCATCTATGGCCTCCTCTTCACCCAACTTGGCCGTGAATACGAAAGGAATGGCATCAAATCTCGAGTCTCATCATTTTTAACGCGAATTCATGGTCTATTTACTAGATTTCAATAATTAGTTCGGGATTGAAGGTTTAGTTCGATTCAAAGGCAAGAGCGATCTCTTTATCTCGGCTTTGCAATCGATACGAAAGGCTGAAAAATGAGCAAGTGAGAAAAATGGCTAAGTACAAAAGGCATTTATATGGCTCGACCCTAGGCAAATGGCGATTCATCTCCCAGTTGTTTTGACCGGTTAATAGAAGTTTCCCCTTTAGTCGATACGAAGAGAGCTGCTTGTATCCATATTCCATCCATCCAAAGTAAGAAGATTCGTATCCAGTGGGCAATCGACACGCAACACAAAGCTAGAGCTCATTTGAACTGTTCGAACCCATTGGAAATGCATCGATACAAAATGATTTGTTCGTATCCATCAACATAAAGCCCATAAAGATTCATGTCCATCGATAAGAAATATTTGAGAAGTAAATTGGTTCGTATCGATCACCATCAATACGAAGACAATTTTTCAACTTTTCACATCGATCCAGGAGAGGATCGATACGAAGAGATACACTGAAACAACCATCAAGCGTTGTTACAATGTGAGTTTCATGTCAATTCAAGAGAGGATCGATACTGAATTCGATATAAAAAAACTGACAATGGCTCGTGAACGTGAAGACGTTAACGGGAGTCAGGTTAACATACATTTATGATACCAACAATGTAACGCCCGGCCCCTATACCCATGCCAACCAAGAGCAATACTAAGTATTACTGTCAGAAAGCACGGAGAATGGGACTCGATAGGGCTAAATGATGTACTCATTCCCTTGAACTAACACTGGCACGAGAAATTTTATGACTTACCATTCGTGCTCAGTCTTGGTTCAAAGCAATGGTACAAGATAAATATTTTTCCAGATTACATGGTACAGAATATAATAGAACAAACAGCTCAGCTGCTTGCTTCTTCTTGACGAATTAACATTCAATTTTCAATATCCACAGGAATTGAATGCTTACCTGGTAACAATTACTACGATGAACAACAGCTTGCTAACACTCGACACTCAGTTACAACCATGCACTGCATAATCATTGGCAGTCAACAATTCAGCATTTATATTATCGGAAATCAATCGAAGGTTACATCTTCCGACGAAGAGACAATGACTGTTCAGCAAATTAGGCAGAACTTTTTAGACTAAGAGTTGCAGCTTTTCAAAGCACATTATGTTCACACAAAACGTACTTTGGGGGGAAAATGTTATCCCGCCTTTTGGCAAGGCCATGACACCAAAGATTTGACTGGAAACTGAAGATAATCAGTCCTGAAGATCAGTTATACATAGTTCGCTATGGATATTGATGAATTTTGTCCGAGTCCAGATCGGGCTACAATTGATATGATACGACAAGCAAAGCTACGAAAGCCAACGTTCCAAATTTCAAGTCAATCGGAGTTCGTATCCCCAAGATATTGATCGATCGAGTCTCACGTGAAACACCTCTATTTCGTATCCATCAAGCATCCATTGGTTCGTATCCATCACGCCTACTCTACTTTGTATCCACCTTGCCTTGTTCTATTTCGTATCCATCACATTTACTCGGCTTCGTATCCATCAATTGAAGCCAATTCGTATCAGTTCCAGTTGCACAGTTCGTATCGATCGATCAACGATCGAGCCACCGAACGATCGACACGAAGTAATATCTTCTATTGATATGAAACAAGCCAAACACCATCGATACGAAGTAGCTGCATGTAATCGATGCGAAACATCCCCTAAGTCATCGATATGAAGCGACCTCGGACATCGATGCAAAATGAAGTTGAAGGCATCGATACGAAATGAATACACCTGGTCGATACGAACAAAGCCTATAGAAGTGGAAGACTCGGCCACTCAGCATAAAAAGTGGATCGATCCTGAGATGTAGCGCCACATCATCTGATCGACACGTGCAGAACCATCGATACGAGGCAATCGATACGAATAGTATCGAAACAATGCTTTGCAAATCCAAACTTGCATCGATCATATCTCAAAATCTACAGGTCCAAAGGCCACCAAATTTTCATAGGAGCTTGCGTACCACCTTTACTTGGTCTATGATCGATCTCAGCCCAAAAGGAGTCGTTTTTGATCGATATGAATTGTGTGCATATCGATCATGGATCGATCCCAAATGTCAAGGGATCGATCTGGTGGACCCACCCACGTGTGAGAAGGAGTATTCCGAGATCCCAATCATATTTTTCCAGCCTACACCTATAAATAACAGCCCATTGCCTCCAGAAAATGGACTTTTCACTTCTCTATGCTAATACTTTGCCGAAATCATTACTATACTTCAGTTGTACTGTTGTAAACTCTTGTAATCAGCAAGTGAAATTCAATAAACATCAATCATTTCATAGTGGACGTAGGCAATACGCCGAACCACTCTAAATTTGCGTGTTTCTGCATTTCTTACAATCTGCCGATTGGTGTGTTTGTTAAATCTGCTTCATTTTACATTTATTTTCTTCATTTTATCTCTTCAAACACATCTGAAGAGTATTGTGCCCAATTTTGGTACAAATAGTAATATATTATTATCTTCTTCTTTACTATGTGATCGATATTACTTCATTCCTATGAAAATACAAATGATAATTAAAGAGTGATATAGACAGTGTGTAGAGCCTTGGAGACATGCCTAGCAACTAAAAGCCTAGATTCGATGACCAAAACAGGCGAAGTTGTAGGCGTTGTTGTCCAGAAAATTGTCACAACTGGTCGACCGCCCAAAGCATGAGCGATCGACCGATCATGTCGATTTTGGGCAGTAACCTAGAACTTTGCCTAGTTTTATTGCTTCTTGATTCTAGCTTGCTTATTTTGCTTGTTTGAGCTTTTATGATGAATTTGAGCTAGATTTACACTTCAAAAACATGCTAAAATTTCATTATGGATTGGAATTTTTGAATGGTATAAAAGGTTTTAAAGCCTCTAGTGAAATTGTTTAGGTTCTAGGAAATTTACCGTGAATTTTTTTAAACAAAATCTTTTAAAATTTAGGTTTTTGAATTTTTAAACCTTTGAATATTCTAAAACTAAATTAAGAGTTTATAAAATATTTTAGAAATTTCTAGTTTGAAATTTTCAAAGGAATTTAAATAAGTCGGATTTAAATTTGAAAAGTGGGTTTTTAAAGTATTAAATATTTTCAAATCAATAATAATAGTTATAAAATTTATGCTTACTAATTTGGAAATAGAAGAAAATATATTTGGATTATTTTGAGATAAATTGTAACATCCCGCCTTTTTGTACGCTTTAAGCAGACACACATGCCGACTCAAACCATACAGAAGGGCGAATTGTTATTGGGGTGAATAAGAAAAAGCAGAAAAAGAAAAAACAAAACAGAATCTCGCAGTGGAATGACAAAATATAATAATCAAATAACAGTTCATGAAGTTGTATACAAAACATTTGATTATACTTATACAATACAGAATCAGAGTTGCATAAACAGAGAATAAATATTCAAATGCAGCGGAACAGTATGAATGCATTGGAATAATAGAATAAGTAATAATAGTACAAATCTTCGTCTTCGTCCTCCAGAAAAAGGTCTTCAAATCCTAAAATGCTCAGGCTGACCCGAGCGAATTGAAAAGACAAAACACTCGAGTCGGAACTAAAAGATCTTATGTAAGTTAAATCAACGGTAAATAAAAATGAGTGTAAACGGCATCGGAGATGTTTACGGGGTTTGACATCACTTATCTAGTGTCTAACGTGAGTGCAGTAACTTAAGAGATGTTCGGGATTCACGTCTCCTAAGGATCCGTTAAACTATCTACTATGTAGTACAATACGCTATTATAATATGTCTATAGTAAGATAAACAATTAAAATAGCATTAAGGTGTTACCCATATCCCCCTTAACACATTTTATATATTTCCATAGTCTATACGGTACCGTAATCCCACCTGTACTGGGTGTCGTCAGAGGGCACTCCATAGGTATGGTACAAACCAAACTCGTAGAAGGCGCGCTAGGGTAGGTGACACGGCACAACTAGGCAATGCCAAGGTAGATATACCAATTACACTTTCGGACTGGTGGTAACGCATAGCAGCTACTACCGCCCACCTCGGAACACACTCCCAAATCAAAAATCGAGGGTGGACACCAAATAAATCGCAAAGCCAGAATATAGTATCGAAGGAAATGTGCCCGATCAGAGGAATGACGTCACTTAGCCCATCAATTGCTCATGTTTTAGCCACCTTAAGCTAACTCATGGGAGTCAGGTCCACGTATATACCTCATAGGATCGTCGCCAACCATCCTACTTCATTCTGGAATCTCCACCGCGTACACAGTTGTCAAAGTGGTTTTCGTATTGGCAGAGAGTATGAAAATATCTGATCCCGGTCTCTTTAACAACCAATCGCTTATTACACACTGGACGGTTCTTTTTACATTTCCAAAATCATTTCATAATTGATATCAAAATATCATATTCAATTCAAATCATATCACTTTCGAAATCATATTCACCTTTGAAATCATATCACATTTGAAATCATAGTTCGAAATTATATTTCCTTCAAAAATAATATATCCAAAATCGGCTAAACTCTCCTTTCAAAATATCATATTAAACCAAATATGTTATTTAAATCACAACTTAGGTTATAACATCATTAACCATATTCACTAAAAATTGAGAATTTGAATATAAACCTATCCATTTTACATAGTTTGGAATTTAGAAGAAAATATTTTTAAATAGTTAATATAGATTTAAAATAGATTAAATATAATTAAAATAGATTAAATAGCTTTAAAATAGATTAATTAGATTTAAAATAAGTTAAAACGGGTTAATTAGTTTAAATAAATTAAATGGTTTAAAATGGGTTAAAATGATTTAATATAATTAATACAGGTTAAAATAGTTTAATACTTTGAAATCTTAATAATTAGAAATTTTGAAATAATATATTTTTAAAACAGTTTATATTAAAACATGAATTTGGAATTTATATCAAATTAAACTATTCATTTCATTTCAACACATTTGGACCATTTTCAGTTTCCGAGTCAACAAACCAAATTCCAAACCTTTAAATTTAACATTTCAATAAACTATTAAATTTCATATCGTTTCAGTCCATGTTCAAATATCAATTCGGATTGCTCCAATTTCAAAATATTTCAAAGTTATTTTCAAACAACATCAATAACTTAATTTCGATAGAATTTCATTTATACTTAAAAGTTTAACTTTAAACTTCCAATTAAATTTCTTAAAGCGATTCCTTTTAAACCAATTCACATTTCATCATAAACTTGATTTTTTTCCAATAATACTTCAATTTATATACATCAAATTTTATTTCAAGATATCATTTAATTAATTCAAAAATTAAGAAGTTCAAAATCATTAAATTTAACCAATCCGGTGTCCGTATATAATTTTCTACCCTAGGGTCAAGTGATATGGATATTTATCATTTCAATCCGCAATTTAAAATGTTACAGTTATATATCATTTCTAACCGCAATCCCGAATTAATAATAAAATCCATAAAATCGCTCGAGTCTATCATTTCAACCCATAACGATTTTTCCTTAATCTATTGATCATTCGGGTATGTATCATTTCAACCCATAGTGAACTTGCAGTTTATAACGATATAAAATACAACATCCATTCATCCAATATCAACAATCAACATCCATTACAAACATCATCCAAATCAATCAATAAATATCAATATAGAACTGATAATCAATAACAGTTATTTAACTGGCAATTTATATTCAATAATAAATTAAATAACGATTTAATTCAAATAAATCCAAATTAAATGAGATGGTGATTTAAAATATACCAAACAGTCATAAATAAATTTATAATCACATCATAAATTTAATTTAACAAACATAAGAAATTTTAGAAGTTGTGAGTGGGTTAAAACACTCACCTTTGAATTTAAATTGAATTTAAATCCAATTTAAGCCTGAAATTAAAATAGTCTCCGAATTCGTCCAAACTAGCGTCAAAATATCCGAAATTTTATTACAATCCTAACAAGAGAAACCGCAAGTAAATTGGACATCGTATGAAAAAGTTATTAACAATAGAACATTTAAATTTTAAATTAAAGCAAAAATAAATAAATAAGGGAATAAAACAACGTACACGTCATCCTTCACCGTACCCTAGTTCTCGCGATCGAACCCAGCAGCCACTCGAAGTTGCCTCCGTTCATGACCTAAACACCGCCGCCAGGTGATCCAATACCCAGATCATAGCATGCCAAAGAACTCCACGCCTCAAGCCACCCCATATGCCTCCATCTCGTTAGCTTCGGTCGCCTATAGGGCGTGCGCCGCCGCCAACGTTCAAAGCGACGCCGTGGCGAATTCCTCGACTCTTGGCACGAACGAACACTAGATCCCAGACCTGCTTGTCACCACCTTCGCAACGGCACCGCCCGATCGTCGATCGGGTGCAGATCCACCGTTGGATCGTCAAAAATCCAATATGGACAGTCGGAATTGATTTGCGAATTCCGGACAAACTGTGATCCGATTCAAGAAACGAATTACACCAGTGAATTACGCTCGTCGAAAGCTTCGGATTGATATAAAATTTGATATAGTTTGAGGAGTTTGATTTTTGGAATTGGTTTTGAAATTGAATTTGAGGGTTTGGGAATTGAAGTTTGTTTCTGCCATTGGAAAGGAGGAACAGAAAGAATTTGTACGTACTGTAAATGAGAAATGAGAACAATTAGGGTTTATAATGAGCTGTTTATAGGTAGGTCAGAACATAGAAAGAACGGATAAGATTTGATTTGGATTTGAACGACGAACAACCCGAAAAGCTCGTTCTGCCTCCGGAACGAAAATGGGTCAACCCATATATCAAAATAGATGTTATCGATATTTTTAAATTTAATGGAACAGGTTTCAAGTTCAAATTCCATCGTATGAAGAAGTTATGTTGAAATCAGCTTATTTTAAATCGATTTCAATTGATTTTAATTAAATTGATTTCTAGGCGTTTCGAGCCCGTACGATCAAACGACAAGTCCGATCGTTACGAAACTTGAAATCCTACAATAATTTATCGTTACGGATCCGATGAAACTAGTTTCGTCGAAATCCAAGACAGTTGTCAAAATGGCTATATTTCAGTTAATTAAATAAATTAATATCACTTTTTATATTCAAATTAATTAACTAACCAAATTTTATCATTTTTGATTATATAGACATTTATAACAAATTAAAACAAGTTTACATATAATTCAGTGTTGAATATTTCTCAAATTATAGTGTTCAATTACGACTGTAATTAAATCCAATTAATTATACTTTGATCCCAATAAATTGATTTTATTTGAATTTCAATCTTTATATTCAATCAATTGTTTCTTTTTAACATAGTCAACATTGTTTTATCTTTCATTACATTAACATACTCAAATTTCCATCTTTTATTTTGTATTAACTATTATATTTCCATTTATATTGAATTTTGTCAATTTTTCACATTTATTAAGATTTAAAACCCCAAATTGATTTATTTATCTTGATTTCACAATTTTATTAAATCAATTATTACATTATGAATATAATTAACATTTCTATTTATTCTATTACATTCACAATTTCAGTTATTGTCTTAATCTTATTAGTGTAACATTAAAGTTCATTTAACTCTAATTGATTTCCCATTTTACTTTAATAGACCAAAATAAACAGGTAACTTATAACAATCATTACCATAACTTTTAATTACACATATGAATTCATTATTCACAAACAAATGTTACAATTACTTATATAACACTGATTTCCTTCAATTATCATCAATTTTATATATTATCCATTAATTAATTCAATATTCACATTTGTTTTCATATATTCCATTTATAGCCAAGTATAACATTCACATTATTTCCATTAATTGGCATTTCATTCAATTCATTAATTATTAACTTTAATTAACCTTGTTATGTTTCATCTTAGTTATTATTTCATTTTTAATTTACAAATTTTTATTTCTTTCAATATTTAATCATAGAATTTATTAAATTAACCATTTTAATTATTGAAAATTACGGGTCGTTACATAAATTTTTTAAAATTAAATTTGAATTATTTAGTTATACATTAGTATTTAAATTGAATAAAGGACTAAATCCTACTTAAAAGTAATTTAAATAATATATGGTGTGAATGATTTGAATTTGTTATGATATGCGCTTGTTCTTTTGATTATATGCAAGTTTATTTGCATTTGAATTTGAATTCCATTAATAATTGCAAGTTATTGACTTTAAAATGTCATGAATTTCAATATTCGATGAATTTTACTATTTCATACTTCGTAATTGTTATTGTAAAGACCCACTTTTGTGATCCCTGAGAACGACACTTAATACATCCTCGGTATTCGTGTGTTGTTGCCCAAAAATCCAAAAAATAAGTTGTCTTGGGGTAAAATAAAGAACAGAACAAGATAGAATAGATAAACCTCACGGCGGAATGGTTACATATAATATAAAACGATATAGTACAAAAGGTTACTTCTTATAAGGAGTTATCAGAGTTATAAAAAAAAGTACTACATCTAACAAATTTGCAGCTATACATTCTAACTTTACATTTTTACGATACAAAATACACCTACGTAATCATACAGCGGAAATAAATAACTAGATAACTAAGGAGCCGCCTGCTCAATCACCATCTTCAAAGAGCTCTATGAAAACATGCTATTCTCGGACTACCCAAATATAATTGAGTACCCAAGAGTTTAGGAAAAATAAACAACTCAGGTCAGACAAAATGTCTAATATGAGTAAAACTATGAAACAAATGTGGTGTATTTGAACAATAATATGCAGGACCACGCCGCTAATGCGAAACGAGTTTTATCCCACATAAACAACAATCAAACATAACAAAAATGGAAATGAACAATAGGGAACAAGTCCAAACATAGATGATGGGTACAATTAGTATAACATTCAGACTTGAAAGAATGGAAATAGTCTGAATAAAAATCCAAACTGGATAGAATGGATAAAACAAGACAACAGTTGTGACGCCCCACCCCGAGACCCACATTAACAAAGAGTATTACTGGGTAATACTGTCTGCTAATGCGGAGAATAGGGCTGGTTAGGAGCGACCATCTATAGTCTTGTCTTAAGTATCTATTGAATACGTCGATTAGTGCTCTATATTTTTTTTCCTTTCTCAAGTGGATCGACATATCCAATAAATGCTTAATACAAAACTACAGGTGGCTATAGGATCTATCAGAACAAAATACAACTCAAATGCATAACACATCACAGAACAGCAAACAGATATATATACATATATATACTGATACATCCCAATACAATACAAATAATATATCATAAGTGGTATGACGACCACAATATATACACGAGTCAAAACAATATACATATCAAAGTAGCGACAAAAATTCTATAACAAAAAGGGCTAGCAGATAAGTCCATGCGAAAGCAGAATAGGCTAAGTCTATAAGGGTACCTAACCTGAAACATCTCGGTCTAACCCGAGTATAAAATACATGGATCAATCTAGCTAAACAAATCAGTTTATAATGATAAGTGATAATATGAGCATAAGGCAAGGTGATAATCTTCTCAAGTGAGAAAGAATAATTCAAGGGTATATGGTTACTTCACGTGGCATAACTAAGTAGGTATAGTAATTTCAAGTGATATAAGGATATCAATAAATATGAATGCAACTCAAAGGCGATAAAACTCTATAACAAATCTCACAATAAAAGCACGCCTCATCTCATCGGCGTATCACAAAACATCAAATATGGTTAGGAGAAAAACATAACTCCAAAGAGGAGAAATCCTAAACCCGCCATATCGGCAACTCAAAACAACCTCAAAGAAATCACTATCTCAAAATACGCCATAAGGCAATAAAAAATAAATCTCTAACATAGGAGACTATAATCCCAAATAAACGCCAAAAGGCAAATCTCAAATAACGCTAGTGTTGGCATACCCAAATCTCAAATATAGAACTCGATAAGGAGTTCAATTTCCCAAGATGTAATCGCCATATAATATCTCGAACGGTTCAAATGGCCAATAATGTAAAAAGGCGATATACTTGGAAAATCACAAGGAAATTATCTCAAAGATATAGCACGTGCTTATGGTCGAAGCCCGTCAAGTATTGTTCTCCCAAAATAAGGCGCCACGTCTCTTAGACAAAACGTCTCGAAGGACAAATAAATATGTCTCTTTGACAAACATCCCGAAGGACAACATCCCGATGGACAAATACGTTGCAATGACAAAGGTCTCTTAGACAAACATCCCAAAGGATAAATGACCCGATGGTCCAGTACTGGCAAATACGTCTCTTAGACAAATGTGTCACAAACTCTCGGATAAGAACCCGAACAGTGTTAACGTGTGTCCCATACCACACGTTCGCACTAAACGGTTTACTAACCGCTAGTAAATTTCACACTCAAAGCAGTAAAAAGTTTATATCATCTCATCGGTAAACTTGACTCGAAGGTCAAAACGATCAAACGGACAAGTCAGGAATTAACCGATAAGATAAACGCACGTGTCCCATACCACGTGTTTTACCAAGCTGTTTAATTCTCCTTCTCATTCGCTCAAAATGTGCAAAAACGTGTAATTTATATATAAAATAATTTACTTTGGAAAACAAGCTTTAAAAACCAATTCTCGAAATCAATTTGAAAACCCTATTTGAAAATCTCCCTTATTATAGAGAATAAATAAATTTTACACTTGAAAATACTTTAAAATATTATATAATAATTATTTTGAAATGCCCGTAAATTTTAAAAATTATTTCAAAATCATTTGGAAAAATCCATTCTCGAAATCAAAGAAACCACTTAAAACCGTCATTCAAATTCAATTCAAATTTGAATTTCAAATTCATCAAAACTGGGCTAGCCTATTAATAGGCATCATAACTCTTAAAAAAATTCAGAAATATCACAAAAACATGAAGTAAAAGTCAAAAGTCGGACGGATAAATGACATAAAAATGCATAGGCAAAATAATACCCAGGTCTGAAATCTTCTCTGAGTTCAACTTCGGACATGAAACAGGTAGCCAAACGACCTCTGATTGAACTAAAAATTGGTGTTCGCATAGTAGAAACCTTCAGCTTTCAAACAAAAAAATAATCAATGAATTCCGACTGGAAATTAAAAAGTTACGCTGTCTCAAACATGGGCTCAGGCCATGTTTGTAACAGTTCAAAAAAAACAAATGTACAGGCCTGAAAACCATCTAGGGTTCAATTTCCAGGCATGAAACAGAGGACCAAACTATGCATATAGTTTAACACTCATACTTTAAACTGGAAAAAGAATCATGGAATGTGAACAAACTATGCGGAAGTTATGATGTCTCAAAGTTGAACCCAGACAGTGTTTTCACTGTAAAAATCTGGGCAAAAACATGCTCCGAATCAAAGTTCGACAGCATATTTCTATAAGCTATATAGGTCGAAATGACCGGAAATTTAACATGCATAAAGCTCGACAGCTATAATTTAAACTGCAACAAGAATCACGCAATTTAGATGAGGTATGAGGAAGTTATAACGTCTCAAAGTTGAACCCAGACAGTGTTTTTACTGTAAAAATCTGGACAAAAACATGCTCCGAATCAAAGTTCGACAGCATATTTCTATAAGCTATATAGGTCGAAATGACCTAAAATTTAACATGCATAATCTACGAAACATGGTTTACAAAACAAAAAAAATCCGGCAGCATTTCATCAAGAAATTAAGAAGTTATTCATTCACAAAGAGGTAACCAGAAGCAGATTTTTAACAGAAACTAAAGGAACAGGATAAATTGTTACAGTAAACGATTTATATTACAGATTTCACCAAGTCGAACCTTGTTTAGATAGAAATTGTAAGTATATAACTTACCTTGTAATTCATGGAGATTAACATCAATAAATTTAGCCAAAACTGAAGCTTTAGGGAATAGAAAGCTTCAGCTACCTGTAGAAACTTAGAAACATGACATGCAACCAAAGAGAAGCAAATTACAGACAACCCAAAGTAAAAATTAGAATTTGATGAATTATTCTCTGATTAGGAGTAGATTACCTAAATTAAAAGGCTTTATTTTTTATTGTTACAGCAAGAATTTGAATTAAACTAGGAGATTTTGGTTTTTGATTATGAAGACGAGTTGGGTTTCTTCTTTTCTCTTTTACTGTAAAATGAGTTATGTACGTATAGGAAAAAGAAAGCTTCTTTTCTTATTTCTAGTTTAGGCTAAGTGGGCTTTGGACCCAAAGTGATTTAATTAATTATCTTATGAGAAATTAATTAGCACTAAACAAGTATAAATACTATATAATTAAAGTAAACAACACATTTTCTACAAGTTTTCTCTACAAATAATTCATGTAAATTCACTTACATGTTTAATAGAATATTTTACGACATATAAAATGATAAATTTTAGTTTTATTAATTTACACAAATAACCAATTTTACACAATAAATGCTTAAATCACCATTTTTAGCTCCAATAATTTTATAAAAATTATTTTCTTGCATAGAAAAATGCTATAAATCATCCTAACATTATTTTTATAATTAAAACTTATTTTTAAACCAAATTCCATCTTTTTATTTAAATAAACCACCTTTTAAAATCAAATACTTCTCTTAAATTATTAAAAGAAGTAAATGGACAATAATTAATACAATTATTGCATTTTCTCTAAATAAAACCCATTTTCCAATCATTATTAACCCAAATAAATAAAATAAAGTCCCAGACTTTATTTTTCTCATTTTATTTTCAAAATTCATTGTTTATTCCAAATAAACAGTTTAAAATTTCCAATTTATTTTAATTCTCAATATTAAATTATAACTACCGTTATAATTTAATATTAACAGGTAATCTCCAAAACCAGGGTTGTTACAACAGTCCAAACTCCATAGAATGGACTAGACAAGATAACTATCCAAACTCCATAGAATGGACCAAACCAATAATTGAACACCGCGAAGAGTGATTGACTCCTCCCGTTGTAATTAAAGAAAACATATTCAAAGGTTCGAATCAAATAAGAAAAAAGAATTTTCTAACAAATGACTAGGAGGGTGCGCCCCCTTACCGAAAGTATACCTCTAGAAATATACTTGAGAACTCTGGTGGCTCTCGGACACGTCCAAGCCGGACCCCGCCAATAGTTACCGAGAATCTGAGTATTTCACATCTCAATGCACAAAAACCAATTTCAATCTAGAGTGGATGTGAAAATACCCTAATGGAAGCAACCTGACATAGCTTGACTTCCACTCGCTCTTTGGGTTTAGTCATTTCTGACAAAAGATATCAAAGCTCAATAGAGCAACACATAGTCTTGGAAGGACGATAATAAAGAAACTGAAGTAAACGATAGTTGAGAAACCAACTATCGAGGATATAAAACGATCATATATGGAAATTATGTCTTGTATAATTATCACCACTCATTGAGTTCCAACTTGTATTATTTCTTGGTTAACAATAATATCAGACAAGTCAAGGTAGTGTTACCTCAAAGTCATGTCTCACGATTATTCTTAACTTTCGAAATAGCGACAAGTCTACTTCTTCGACGTTAGTGCTAAGGATACAAATAAATCGTTCCCATATAACTGGATCGCTTTATGGAAATTAATTCATTTCCATAAACGAATCAAACTATTTTAAAAAAAAACCCGAATTCGTGCTTGGCCTCACATTACAAGTATTAGCTTTAAAACACTTTGTTAAAAGAGTTTACTAACTTCAAAACATCAATTTTAAAAGGATTTAATAACTTAAACCATATTTATTACATTGATTAATTAACTTTAAACTTCATCACACATTTTGATTTATTTGAACTTCAAATGTCTTTAAATAAAAAAAGGGTAAACCACTTTAAAACCTTATTAATTCAATTAATTAGTAAAATATAATTAATTAATTAATTAATTAATAATCTATTATCATTATTTAAAATGAATAAAAAATTCAAAACATCCTTGTTACTTGGATAAATTCACTTTCAAACTTCATAAATTAAGTTGATTAATTAACTCAAATAACCTTTAATTAAAAAGGATAAATCACCTTTAAAACATCATTAATTCAATTAAATATAATTTATTAAATTAAATAAATGATTAATTAATTCTCATTATTTAAAAATGATTTATTAATTATAAACATCTAAGGAAAGATTAATTAGAGTTAAAACAAGTTGATAAATTTTAAAAATCATTTATTAAAAAGATTTATTAATTTAAAAGCATCATTAGCAAATTGATTAATTAACTTTAATCCATCATTATTTAATGATTAATTATCGTTAAACATCATTAAGTAAAATGATTAATTAAATTTAAACATCATTAAATAAAATGATTAATTAATTTAAACAATCATTAACTAGGTAATTTGTTAAAACGCATCATTAACTAGATAATTAGTTAACCTTAATGCTAATTAATTAAGTAATTAATTAAATTAAATAATCAATATTAAAATGGTTAATTACTTTTGAAAACATCATTAATCAAAATCTTACTTGACTTGTAAAACAATTCCAAGCACGAAGATGAAACCAAACGGTTTCGATAAAAAGTGATTTTCCGAAAGTGCCGATATAACGACTATTGCTATACGGGCAGTTCGGCAAACAATTTTATAATATTATCAACACACCCAAACATCACATAGCAATTTTTTAAGCATACATACAACAAGCATTCATAGGCAATAAATATGAACATGAATATAGTTTTAAAGCTTTGGTTTTTGAGGTAAAATTTAATTACTAACTAGTTTGCTAACTAACATTTACTTAACATGTTTGCATCCATCACACATATACATTTCCAAACCAAACATGAACAAATTCACATCATATCCAAACCAAGCAAGCAATATATATCACAATGTAACTAAAGTAAAATATTTCCCAAAAAAAAGAAGTTAAGAGTTTTACTCACCGAAAGCTATCCAAACTCTAGCTAACTTAGGGTATGACCTAGAACTTCCATTCCTAAGCAAAAGATGGTGTCTTGGACCCTTAATAGACTAGGTAGGCTCGGCTTTGAAAAAAGAAGGAAGTGAAACTTGTTTTGGTAAGGTGGAGTGACTTTGGATAATCATCGAACTCTAAAAAATAAATCCGAAAATTGGTCATTTTCCAACTGGTTTTTGGACTATTTTCTCTCAGTTTTTGTAAAAGTGGTAAAGAGAAAAGTTTTAGAAAATTCTTTTTCTACAATTTCAAAAAATGAATCACTCAATTACAATTAGTTTTGAAGAAGATATGGTCAAAAGAAGGACCATTTTCGGACTTGAAATTCTGGGTGCGAAAATGCTCTGTAAAGAAATGAAATTTGGACATGATTAACCTCAAAATTAGAAGAAGTGGTACTAATAAAAATTGTAACCACTAGAATTTTCTACGGTTTGAAAAAAATAAATGCTCCATTTGATTAAGTTATGAGGAAGATAAGGCAGAAGTAAAAGAGGCGAAATTGAAGAAGTGAAAAGGGTATTTATAAGCAAGAGAACAAAGAGAATTACCTAAATGCCCTTGTCCCTTACCCTCCACTACTCTCTTGCCACCTTACCTAGTCTCCTCCACCTCATGTCCTTGAGCCACCTAGTTGTCCCCTTCCATTTATTTCATGAGAAAACATGTTTAAACATGTTTGGTACTTAGTTGGCAAAATGTCACATCATGTCTCTTAAGGCATCTTTTAGTATATACATGTATATACTTAAGTATACATGCTATTTATATACCAATATATCCTAACTAATTTACATTATTAACCATTTAAATGTTGTTTCAAATATAAATAGGCTCACAACATTTCAAACAACTTTTATAAGATGAAACGTCGATAATTCGGAAAACAGTTTCTAGTCACATTTTCGATTTTTCTTCGAACTATATATTTTTGTAAACTAATTTTAAAACCTATTTTATCTTCAATATTAATTATTTGAAAGAGTTTTTATTTTAATTATAAATCCATTATTTGAATATTTAAAATTAATTAAATATTTAGAAATTAATGTGGTGAAATTCCGGGTCGTTATAGTTATATTATAAGTAAAGTTGTAAATTGCAAGTTAATGCTATATGCACGAATAAGACATCTATATGTGATATAAAACGGGACATGATGTCATTTCAAGAATAAATTGTATTTTGGGAGGTAAGGTACAAATGATTTTAAACTAAGTTAACATATGAAGCAATAGAGAAAAGGTGAGACTACATGACTATAAAATCCATCCCAGCGGACAGATTCTTGATGACACCCTAAATCATGATGACTCAATCTCTCGTCATTTATTGTCTAAAAGCTCTATTGCATGGACACTACCATGAGGCTGACACATGCAACGAGGGCGATGACAGTAATAACATTGATGGATACGAGAATTGATTACGGCACTACAAGAGAAAGCACCAACGACGAGGAGAAAGAAGATTGTGCAAGTAGTAGATCGTGTGGTGACGCCCACAACATCTGATCAGGGAATATATGAATGAAAAAGGGCGTGGTATAGGCTCGATGCAGAGTTTAGCAAGAGGAACGAGTAAGATTCACTAGTGATTAAGGACCTCATGTATTAAAAAATTGAATAGTCAAAAGTTCATTAACTAACAATTGCAACATATAAATGTGAATAAAATTTGATATCCCAGTTGATTAGGTTTGCAGTTGTGGGTTACTTTAGATAATGTTGTAACATGTGTGTTTAACATACATGATTTGATTTAATGGAATGTGGATGTGTTTAGATTATGGAGCATGACATATTTATTTCTTTGAATATCACATATATAACCCAACATCACACGATTCTATATATATCTTTGTTATATTGTTATACTTACAACTAGTTTCTAGCCTGACTTGAGGTTTTGTTTTGTGATATCTCGTTAGGTCAGACCGAGGATTTGTTTTTAGGATGATCTCATTTTCCCGTTTTGAAGTCATGTCATACAAAGTCGAGATAAACAATGTATGGAATTGTGTTTATATGTTTATAGTTACAATAGACTTGGAATGCTGAGGATGTGTCTTGGCAACTGGTATTCGAGGAACCATCAGGGTTATCTGGAGGGAGCACATCCGTGAGACTTCCTTAGAGTTCGTTGAGTTATTATAGTATGTAGGAGTAATTTTATATAGTTGACTTATGGTAGTATACGGACATCATGATTTTGGATAATTTTGTATGTAATCTATTAGGTAGATTATGTTGTGTATATATGTTGTGTTTTGATCGACGCCTAATGTATTATAAATATTGAGATGCATATATTTTTGATTGTGTTGCATCTCTGCTTGTTTATACTATACTATTAATATTGAGTATGAATACTTAGCTCTATAGACCCCTCTCATTTCTCAATTAGTTGAATAAGATTATGCTACCTGTATTCTAAAATTGAATCGTCGCTAACATATCACTCCCGTGTTTTGATTCCTACGTACCCCTCTTATTACCTAACCCTAATTTTAAATTAGGGTACTAAGTCAGTTAGCTTAAGCTTCAAAGTGCCAAACGGTCAACCACGTCTGATTTCGCGGTTTTCCTCGGTGGCCATCTTCGTGCCAACGATGGTACTTCCCAGTCTTACCCCACCACTCTTTTCCTTCACCTATCCTGCTCTAGCTCAAACCGATTTCCGTCAAACAACCTGTGGTTTTGTATAATAACCTGGATTTTAAGTGGTAATTAATTAAAGATAATGATAGTAATTCAATTAATTATTTTATAATTTAGAGATTTATTTGAAATTGGGTTTTGTAAATTATTTAAAAATAAATAAATCGTGAAATTATAATATTAAAATTTTAAAATAAGTTAAATGGCAGAAATAGTGAGTCACAAAGGTAATGTAATAATTATATGATGTTTTTTAGAAGGGAAATAATTTTGTAATGGCAATATGTATTATTTAAATTATACAAAATTTAGTTTGTATATAAAAGAAGATAAAATATTTATTTATACCTATAGTTTAAATTTGGCCCAAGCCCAAATATCCATACCAATATTATTTCCAGAGTTTGCTAGTTTCATATTCTTCTTCATTCATCATTTTATTTTCGTCCCTTAGCAAATTCACTTACGAGAGTTTCCTGTACCAATTAATCTTCCTCTCGAGGCCACCAAAATTAACATTCTCCACTGCTAAAATCAAACAAAAATCGAATAAATTAATATAAATCCTCCAATTCAATTTGGGTGCTTCTGAATGCTTTATTATGCGTATGCTCATAGGAAAATAGGATTTCATCGAGGCATTGTTCTTTGGTGGCCTGCGTATGTGCGAACGATGTGAGACAAAGAAGCTGCTCGCAATTCTCAAGTGAGTTTATACACTCACTAACCTATGTTTAATCTTGTAATTCATGAAATTGTATAGTTTTGATTAATGCCTAGACGATAAACATGGTGTATGCATTGAGTGTTCGAAGAAAACGATGATGATAGGGGAGACGAGCTGCCACGGCTTGGAGCGTTTTTGCACCAGGCAGTGCACGATTGGTCCATAGGTCAAGCATGACCGGTGCATTGGTGGTGTTGGGTTGCATAAGCAACCCAAACATGTGCATGAGTGTGTGAAGATGGGGTGCATGCGTGTGTCATTGAATGTGTGTGTGTGCATGTATCTAAGTATAAATATATATGAGTGCTGTTGTTTATAAGATGCTTGTATTTGCATGGGTATTTGTAGATGAAAGTGTAGTTGGTTACCAGGTTTTCTAGTTGTTGCATTTTTATTTTGATCTAAACATTTTTATTCACGATCTCTATTTTTTCTGATATAAATATATGTGAGTACCTTTTGTGTATTTCATCTTATATTTATATTTGCCTAACCTGGTGTCATTTATTTTCATGTATGAGTGATTGTGTGTGTGTGAGCTATGTACTTATGATGTGTGATTTCGTGTGAGTTGTATATGTGTGTATGTTAAGTCATCATGCCCTTGCTGTTCTTTTTAGTTAAGCTATGTGTATCCTTCGATGCAGTTGATTTACTTTTGGTTTTATTTGTACATTTGTATAAGTTTCCCTGTGTTTTGTTTCACTTAATACGTTCGTCTTTGAACAATAAATTTGTGTGAGAGTGCTTATAGGTACATTGATATATATGTGTGTGTGCGCACGCGCGCGCGCGTGTATAAATTTAACAATATAATAAAAAAAATTATATTGTTTATGGTTATTTATTGTTAGTCTATAGAAGTGTGAAATTTGACATGTGTGTGTGTCTGTGTATAATTTATGTTTTGGAAAATGTTTTTATTTGAACTATGAATAAATTAAGTTAATTTAATTCTAGATAATATATAATTATTATTTACTATCCAATCCTAAGTATTAATTTTTTTATATATAAATTATATGTCGTGAACGTTTCATTAGTATGTATTGATTTGTTTGTTTTACGTTTATTTGTATAATTTATTTTATATTGCTTTTCTGTTCTTTCTTTCCTTGTATATTAAATAGGTTTATATGAATGATTCACCATTAATATGGGTTTGATTAATGATTTAATATGATACGGTGATGACAACAACTTAATATCATACACACAATGAATCAATATTATACAATATCATTTCACAATCCTAACATAAATCTCCTCTAAGCCCATAAATAAAAATGTCGATAAAGTGGTCCATGTAACTAAAATGTCTCAGACTGACCTGAGTATTACATAAATAACACATGGGTCAGACTATGTCTAATCATGAATCTATATTATGGGTAATACAGCATAAACAAAGGATACTTGTTGATAACACTACCAAAGATATTCAAAGCATCAGAAGACATGTCAATATCTATGTGTGTAGGGGAAGAGGGAGGGGTATATGTGTATAATACCATAGAATAAACAATGCATCACAACACTCAATAACACAGAATCACACGAATAACTCAAACCATACAAAGCAACCAACTCTGATATAAAAAGATCTCATCACCCATATGAAAACACGGCAAATCAAAAGTTACCGAATCAGCATAAGTTGGTGAATCGTACATATCCAGAAATCATCATCTAAATCCATAAATATCAATAATTGAGATATCACCAAGTATAATCAGACTAGCACATAGGATTGCATAAATATATTTCTCAATCTTGGTAAAATATCATCATTAATACATGTATACAAGATAGGATAGATTGCCTATCAATATAAATGAGAATCCACTATACTCTGGACATGTATCACATGTATAATCTCATCTTCTCATACATGAACTATCAGAATACATCGTGACGGGATATAACTGTACGATAGGTACAAAGTCCTAAGTAGAGCCATATGAATAAAAAATGTGGATCATCTAACCCATATCTGTACTAAAGTGAGGTGGATCAATAGTATATCCCAAACTACTACTCTGTCGGTAGCAGAAGGGAGACTGATAGAACTAAGCTAGCTCCAGAGTCATGAAGTCTCTACAGTCTTAATTACCATCATGGTATCGTGACACGTCTCCACCAATGTGCTCGTCAACGCGAGGACTCAATAGTCACGACCCGACTCTAGCCCATATAGATAACAAACTGCTGGCCTAGGTGACACAGGGGCAAACGTGCACATAGAGATAACACGTAGATGTATAAAAATATAATGTATCACAGCTCTGGAGTGCGACCCTACGATCAGACCACTAGGGTGGATTTTATCCATCCGGTTCTCTCCAACATCAATAAAAGGAGTACATCATAATAGTGGCATATAGAACTAATAACAATGAACACAAAGTCATGCTCATCATCAAGCATAATGCCATGCTTGTTGACTATAAGCATGAAGCTATACTCATAACTATGCGTATCACCTCACACTCATCTCACTATTCCCGTCACGTGAGTGTTTTTTGCTTATAATGAATAATCGAATAAATATCACAATAGTGTCACATGCTACTACGTGATACTCAAACGTTTATTTACTACTCAACTATGTCCAATATTTGCTTTACTTAAGCCCGTACGATGTACATATATCATCCGTACGCAATATCAAATCTTATCGCTCACTCGATCACACAATTCTACTTCTGAACTAGTATCGTTCACACGACCACTCTAGTGTGGACTCAGATCTGGTTTCTTGATCAAAAACCGTCATTCTCCTTGCATAGTCATATACTATGATAGAGAATCCCAGAGTCAATCAAAAATCCATATCCAGGGTTCGCCGTCGAGAATCGAATGAAAAATCCTAACTCGGATCGATATAAATTATCTCGAAATTCTATACTCGAATCTGGATCAAACCGTTATGCGAACAAAGTAATATACGTACAACTTACGTATTCATTTCAATTGATTCTTAGCTATACCAAATTCCTTTTATTCACATTCATTATATTCACTTACAATTACTCACATTTATTTGATCTGCATTCAATTATCCACATTGCTTTTTCACATTTCCTTATTTACTTAGTTTGTTCCTTCCAATACTAATATCATTTAAGAATTATCCCACCAAATTCTATGTTCAAAACATTTCACTTCATACTCACTTCATTTATGAATTATTCCATAAAATTTCTTAAGTTTATAAACATTTTATACAAACTACTTATGGTTATTACCACTTCACAACTTAAGTCTATATCCATTTTAAATCAATTTCAATTCCATCTGACTTGATCCATTTATTTCAATTTCAATATCCAATTCTATTAACCAACATTCCAATCAACCCACTAATTTATTTAATTAGTTCATCCACTAATTCAATTTCAAATTTTACTTTTTTGTATTCATAATCAACAATTTAAACACTACTTTATCTTGCTGATTTTCGAATTTTATAAGTTATCAAACTTACTTTCTCATATTCTCAATAAAACATTTAAAAGAAAATCCCAGAGTTTAAACATCTCGTTCTAAGGTATTTCAAATCATTTTTGAAATCATATATATACACACACACACATAAAATCTCTTGGTATATCAAATCATTCTTTTGGATTTCCAAAATCAAACAAGTTTTACCAAACAAACTCCAATTGGTAGCAATTCCTCTCCTGAAAATTCGAAAATAAAGGTCGATGATGCTGCAGTCATCATCGAAATTATTTCCAACGACCGAAGTGATTTCAGTGCTTTTATTCCCTTTAAAACCCTTTAAAAATATTTTTCCATTAATATCCCTATTATTTCCACAAAACTCTTTGAAAAAAAATTTCAATACCATCAGGATTTAAATTTCCAAATTTCCAGCCTTTAAACCCTTTTTATAAATCATATTTATAATATACTCTGAAATTTTATTTCCTTTCAATTTATAAATCACATTTTCAAATCATATTTACATAATTCCATTTTGTTATATGAAATTATTTCTTAACTTTTAATCTAGCTTACATTATTATATCAACCCTTATTAGAACACAACAACAACAAATGATAATCAAATATTATCATTCTCTAACATCCAAGCACACCATATAATAATAGTTTCTGAAAAATTATTCCTTTATACATAAAATATAATCCAGGTAAAATTATCTCATTTACCCAATTTCAAAATAATATCGTGTCGAATTGCTCTTTCAAGTATTTAGAGATCCCTATCAATAACGTTAATTACTCGTATTGAACAGAATCCATAAGCCACTCAACAAATCAACCAACACAATATAAACAATTTTTATATCACCAACAAATACGCGCTCATATACATATACACACTCAAACTCATTCTAGGGTGTCACTGACCCTATCTCTAATGAGTTACCTCACCAAAGCCAAGGTTCTCGTTTAACCTTCAGCTTCGATACCAAATGTAATGACCGGGATTTTCGACCCTCGAAAATCGACATCAATACGTCCACTGTATTACATGCCGGGAAATCGAATGCCGGAAAAACCCAATTGTTAGGGAAAAGAATAAGAAAGAAAGATAGAAGAACAGAACAATAACATAGAATCTCACAATCGCAGGGGAAAAATATATAATAAATAATAACATATCTTTATACAAAAAAAACTGTAACTGTTAATATACATATTATCATCAGAGTACAACAATTAACAAAACAATTATGGATAGTTATAATAACTTGTCCTCACAAGTGTTGAATATACAGCCTACACACACAGCGGAATAAAATCAAGTACGTGGAATACACCTGATAATCCTCCAGCTCGTCTCTTGAGCTCCATAACATCCTAACATGAATCTGTAATACTCGGTATGATCCGAGTATTATAATAAAATAACACCCGAGTCAGTCTGGAAAACCAGCGTGAGAAAACACACTCAATTTGAATTATTACTATTGTCAAAATCCTTTGAAAACAAATCTCGTAAGACCACGCCACACATAAATACGATGGGTTTTTACCTTACGATAACCAAAACATTTTATATCAAAATCATCTAATATTATAATAGTGTCTATAGAAAATAAACTATAAAATAGCTGAAATGCTTGCATCTCACGTTTCAGCATATTTGATATACAACTAAAACCGTACAGGCTCGTAGTGGATATTGAATTCCATACTATGACCAGGTAAGGAACTACCTCGGATGGGTGCATCTCTAGATCAATGCACTCGGGTCTGACAAGAACATCTTGTACTTTACCACACAGAACCGGCCTAGCACCTGACTATTAGTACCGAATATGTCATCATCCCAGTCTTCCAACCTTTTTAAGATCTCATGCACAACCAATCCATAAATATGTAGATGTAGGGTATCTAGAAAGATGATGACATACCCTAATGGTAGTGACCCACTTAGCCCTGCTGCATGCCATGTTTTAGTCATTTCCCGGTTGATGAGGCTTGAGGCTACGATTACCTTTCAAGAAATTTACACTTAGAATGCTCATCGCCCTCCAATGACAATGTGTTGATGGCATTCATCCATACAAGTTGTTTTGGGTCTGAACAAACCGAATCTCCAAAATCACCATCTTCATTATCGATATCAAAATTCGCAACGCTCAAATCGGATCGAAGTAGTTTCTGAATAATTAAAATCTGATCCCGGTCTCTTCGAAACGATCAACGAAATTGGCCAAATTTGATAGTCGGTTATTTAACTATCAAATTACACACATAAGCAGTCACTAGGCCCATATTATAATTTTTCAAAACATTCATTTAAAATATCTTTATAAAGATATATATTAAGTCTCTTCCAATATTTCAATATTTGAACCATTTCAACACTTAGAAATATTTCCGAATTCAATTTATAACACTTAGAAAAATATTCCCGCATAATTCATTTCACAATTAAAATACCTTCCAAAACCCTCTTTTAAATACTTAGGAGAATATTTATAGGTAGATTCTCCAAAATCATTTTAATATCAAACTTAGGTAATGTTTCATAACTTATCTCATAAATTGCCCAGATTATTTATAAATTCCTTTTTACAATTCCCAAAACCGATTATACTCTCTCTTGAGAAGCACCTTCTTCGAAACCGTGAGAAGAGGAAGTGGATCGCGTGCGAACCCTGGATCGAGAAGGAGAGGGGACTTCAATTGGAACGACGGATCTCCCCGGATGCAATAATCCATATCGGAGTAAGTTTTTCTCAGTCAGCAAGACTTTAATGGATCTTTCCTCGGCATCGATAGCCTTCAGGGTTCGAAAACTTCATCGAGAGACAAGTCCATATTCGGCCTTGGGATAACTGCAAGAAATATTCGACTTGTTAAAAGCCCCGTAGCGACATGTCGGAACTCAATAAGTAAGGAAAAGATCTTACCCCCTATTGTCCACAGACGGTTAAACCCCTTGGGGCATCTGACAAAGAAATACTGGGTCTTGAACTGGGATAGGTTGTTCTGAAGTCATAATACGATTTTTCGAATCCTTTGAGCTTCGATTACGACCAAGGACGGACACTCATCTCTCTTCTTAAATGAAAGAAAGTATCGCAACTCGTCAAAGCTCGGAGCCCGATTGAATGTTCGCATGAAAAGGACGTGCAAACAAGTTAAGATGGCGTAACCGTTGGGATGAATCTGGAACGAGACAATGCCTAAATTCTAGAGAGTCTCGCGTAGATAGTCGTTAAAAGGGGGCACAGCTCCATTCAGACACATATACCGATGACAAGCGGTATATCACGGAGGAGGCATGTGAGCAAACTCGTTCTTTTCTGGAAGGCGTACATCTTCCTCTGGTATGCCATGTTGCACGCAGATATTGTGCAGGACCTTAGCGGAAACCACAGAAGAAGCTCTTTCAAGCGGGTTGTGAAGAACCATAAAATTAGGGGGAGTTCAATCCAAGACCGGACCTACTGGGACCAATTGGCCACATTCATCCTGTGAGGTAGAAGGAAAAAGGGCGACGGACGATGACTCGACTTCCGAAAGTGTCGGGCTTCCTCCGCTTGACTTACGGCGTGAAGATGGACTTCATTCTAAACAACAGAACTCACATTCAAAACGGTCAGGTAATTCTATTCTAAACTAATAGTTTCCCCTACAACACTTGAATTCTGAAGAGACATGGATTCGTGCCGACACATCGGATTTCAAGTATGTACCGAGGAAAGTGTAGTGTGCTTTCTATAGGGGGTGAGCTCGGTGTCCGAAACACTACAAACGCTCTATCCCATGTAGATAGTTCGCTTGTAGTGGAAAAAGAGAAGGACTTCCCGTATCGTTTCCTTTTGTTTTTGCTTCCTCTACACTTACCCGTTATCGATCAACGATCGATAACGGATCCGTTGTCCGAAGCAAAGCGGAAAATTCTTTTTATTACAGGGACACCGAGCGTACAAAAGCAAGTAAGATAAGTCCAAATTCTTTGGAAGAGCCAGGACCAATTCGCGATGTGTCGTGCAATATCAGCTATGGAACTTGGCACAAGTCAATTCCGATTCAATGGACGAAGACAGCAAAACATGTCAAACATCGGGGCAAGGCCCGAATGTCGTTCCGAAAGGAACTCAAAACTCGATTTACTATCTTCCTCCATTAGGCCACAATCAAATCAGACCCCTCACGACAAACATCATGAATGCAACCTCGCCGCCAAATCATTAAACGAACATTGTAATCAGCGAACCTAGCTTGGATTAACAACCTAAAAAGTAAAGTTGGTTGAAGCTTTAGGATCAGCAAACTGCAATTGGTCCGGTGGCGATCTAGGGATGAATCGGCGACGACCTAAGGTAATGGCGAACTAGGGTTTTGGTCGAAGTCGGCCTGAGAAGGCAACGGCGATGCTCCGGTGTTGGCAACGAAGAAGGAAGCACGGCGGAGGATTTGGAAAAAGTCGAATCTTTGGAAATGATGGATCGAATCGATGAAGGCCTAGATCGGATCGTAGGTGAAAGTTTGAGTCGAATCGCGATTAAGCACTTGGATCGCAGGAAGAAGAAATGGCTCGGCTCGAATGATTGAATAGGTCGGCTTAACAAGCTTAAGTAGGAAAATAGAAGTGAAAAGGCCGAAAATTCTCTAAGTTATCAGGTCGCTTGCGATCCATAATAAAGACGCCGAAAATTATCTTATCAGGTCGCTAGCGATCCATTATCTATGGATCGTTAGTGATACATGAAGTTGCATGGACTTTATCTCCAATTTGCCTAGCGACATTTACATTACATTTCGGGGCATATAGAGAAGCTATAGAGAAAATTCAATCTGTTATAACAAGTAATGGTAGTCGGGATCAAAACTAAGCGAGCAACAGTGCAACCTAGCTCGCGTCCGCAAAACTCTAACACGATTACTTGGAATTCAACAGGCAGAGACTAAAAGCGATAACTTCAAGAGCACGCCTTGTTTCCAACAAAGACATACCCCGGAGGGTAAATGTTATACGGGTTTTTAACTCAACAGGATCCAAGAGAAGACGGAACAACTTGATGGAGTCAGAAAGGGTCAGAACTCAACCAAAAGGACTAAAGAAATGAGCCAAAAGAGAGCCAAGAAAAAGGATGAGGAAATTCACTAAGACCATGGATCGCTAGAGATCCATAGGGATAGCTCAGAGTTCAACCGGTTTGCTTGCATCATGATCTAATCCATATTACAAAGGTGGTGATTGAGTTTGACAAGATTCCTAGTTAGCTAAATCAAGAGACAAACATATGTCCAGTCCAATCAACGGCTAAATACAACTAGCAAGTAAATTGTCCTCAAAACAGAGCGACGTGCAACGAGACTACACGAACAACATCAACGCAAGACGACAAAAACAATCCAAAGTCCAAAGAAAAGCTAAGTGCAATGGATCGCCAGCGATCCATACATTATCACAGGGTCGCTGCGCTCCATGAAAAACAAAGCAGTGGTAAGGCTAAGGGGTTGGCTCGCGTTCGAGCCAAATACTATAGATCGCTAGCGATCCATAGACCATGTATCGCTAGCGATCCATGATTTTAGCTCGGGTCGCAAGGCAAATTTCAATGGTTCCTTTCTGAGTTCATTTGTAAGCAGTTGCAGAACGGGCCTGGCTCAGAAGCTCTCCGATCTCTATAAATATCATCATACCTACAACATAAACAGGATCTTCTCCGGACTGCTTGCTGAAGCTCTACTGGAAGCTTTCTTCACTCTTCACTTCTCTCACAACAATCTCCAAAGGGGTTCACTATGATCCTCCAGTGGATTCCAACCTTGGAGATTCAATCTAGCTAAAGACAATCAAGAGTCTTGTGATCAAACACTTCTTGTAATAGCAATCAATCTATAATAGAAATTATAAAGTGTACGTAGGCTTCCTTAATAGCCAAACCGCTATAAAAATCTTCTTGTCTTCTTTCTCTTACTGCTTTTTTCTATACCTATTATCTATATTATTGTTTTGTGAAAACAGAGCTGGTGATTTCACACTTAAACCAGGGTGTTGATCTATTTTTTGGGTTAACAAAATCGTAGTGCTTTTTTTTATTTAGTTTTATAAAAGTTTACTGAAATGTTAATCGATTTTGATATCCACTTTATGTCTCTAAAATTGCTTTTGAACATTGTGGTAATTATTTCCATACCAATTTTCATTGCTTCTGCATTTTATCACTAAATGTCGATTCAATAATATCTAATCCTTGAAAATTAGCTTAAAATTTGTGCAACTAAAGATATATGTAGATATTGTTTTATTTTGCTTGTATGTAAGTTGACCTGATCGTAGTTTCAATTTTTGTGCAATTATTGGACATGTTTCGCCAAAATCTTTAGTAAAAGAATACCTTTCTTTTCCTAACACTAATAAAGTAAATTCTGCATTTATTTTCCTTTAATCTTTACTTTATCGTTTTGAAGTCTATCATTTTAAATTGTTTTGTTTAAACTACTGACATAAGAATTGAAGTTAGCTGGCCATTATTGTAAAAATAAAATAAAAAGTCAGATGGTTTTTGTTTCTTCTGGCATACAGACTGCATTTGACTACGATGGTAAATAAAACATAACCGCCCAGTAAGTTGTGCTTTAGTTTTCATGTTTAGTTTCTTGCAGGTGCATTGAAAAATAAAACTTCACTGCTGCTTTCAAAGAATATTATCACTTTGTTGCAAAATAATACATCTGCCGCTGTTTTTGCGTTTTTTTGGTGTTGATAAAGCATCCAATCCTACTGCCACTATTAATAACATTTGACAGATATCAATTGCAGCAATAGAATAAAGGAAACTAACTGAATGTGGAGTTTGGATCTATGGCCACAAAATAAGTGCAGATAATGTCGAGCAACCCCCGCTGGCTGCTTTTGCTGAAAAATTATGTACAATATACCATATTTACTGTCACAAATTTGTTCCAACCGCCCAACTGCTCATGTCGGACAGTAAACAAAGCATTTGACTATGTAATAATTTCTAGCAACTATGTTATAGTATTCCTGAAGTGAACATATTCCAACTAGCTGCTTTTTTAGTACAAAATTTTTATGTTCAGATGTCATTGTAATATGGAACTCAAGTGTTTCTATTGCTAAATTCAACTGTCTTCTGTTTCTTTTGGTTCTGTCAAGATTTAATAGTTTTTAATCATTCTATATGGTTGTACATCTATGCTCTGCATGTGAACTGTTTGTAATATAGACATTACATGGCCATTTCATTCTGCTTTGCCTATTTACTTGTGAGATATTGTTCAAGTCTTTTGTATGGTTCTCTGATTGATAAGGGCCACTTTATTCTAATTTCAGAATTCTTTCTTCAATATTTGTTCAGCTAAAACTAACACATGTTATTTCCACCTAACCACTTAGTTTATTTTAAACGTTTAACACATGAATAGAATTATCATTTTCCATCACCTGACATTTGCAACATTTATAGCTCTAGGTTCTAATATGCTCAAAGACCCTGACATTGAAGTTGTTTAATATTATAGTAGTTTTTATATATTTATTAATTAACATTTATTGCATGTCAACAAATTCCTAAATATTCAGAAAGTAATATACTACCATTAAAAAAACAATCACTTAAATATGGGCTCTACATCACTTCCATATTTGCACAATGGTGCTTTATTCTTTTTTTGGTAGATCCATGTGCGAAGCACTGGTTCGCCATAGTCATTTACTTATGATCTGAATGTGAATTACTCAAATCTATAATCCACTCCTTCAGTACTCTTTGATCTGAGCTATTGTGCGGTAAACTCCCTATGATAATTCGATCACTAGTGCTAGGAAGTCACACAAGTGATGCTTTACAACTCCAAAATGAAATATTTTCTCCGGTTTTCATAATAATTTAGGAATATCTCTTTCAAGCTTCTGTAAATGGTTTTCGAAAAGAATTTTTGAACATATGTCTTTAAAGAATAAACCGAGCTCTATTATGGACAACCACCTTTTATGGTAAAAAATACTTAAATGCTATCGGGAATAAAGTCTTGAGAAATTCATGACAATTATGACTCTTTATATCCTTCATATCAACACATTGTTTCATATTAGAAGTGATTCCATCTGAAAACCTAAGGTGTCTAATTATGCTTCCGTGAAAAAAAATGTTGTCCAAGATTCCCTACTGCTGCCCCCCCCCCACTCCAATAGTTTTATACAACGAGCTCTATCTAGCTCACAACAAGCAAAAGCTTTGAAGTTTGGACATATGGGGTTAATTTTAAGTTATGGACGATTGCAACAATATTCGATATCTTTTATTAATCTCAAATCATCTTTAGTTTTTCTATTCACATTCATATTTATATGGAAAAAAATTCTCAAACACTTTTTCGTTGTGTAGAAGCTTAAGATCCTTCCAATAGGGTAAAATTCCAAGAATATACTACATTTTCACTAGTTGTGATAATCCCATTACAAGGAATTTTAGGCTCTTTGTTTCCTGTCTCGTGTAATTTTGAGTAACATTTTATGACATCAAATACCTCTTTACCATTCAAAGACATCGATGGTTGCAAATTTTCAATTTTACTCTTTTTGAAGTTTTCCTTATCATGTCTGATAAGGTCATTTATATGCAAAAATCAACGGTGATAATCCCACCAACACCAACACTGCTTACCACTATACTTTAGTTTAAATGCTTTTCTTGTATCCATTCACACATAATTTATCTCCCAATGTTTATTTCACGTTCATAATTTACCTCCCATACTCCAACCCGAAAGCATCTCGTACGTTGGAAAATTGCTTATCGTCTACAATAAACGAGCAAAATGTTGAAAAATTTTCCTTTGACACATCGTAAACATCAACATCCTCTACCCAATCCTCTTTATGCCCTCGATTAAAGACTGCAAATAAACATCTATTTCATTTTTGGATTATTTTTTTAGGTCCAGGACAATTAGAGTTAAGAATAAGTATGGATTTTGCATGCTTGTCGATGGCGATAAAACGTAGAGAGTTAAAATAACAGGTCAAGCTAAATACTTTTTAACATACGGGAAAAAAGTTGGAAACCCATTAATGCACAAATCAAGTCTAATATTTCCTAATTCTGTAGCTAAATTGGGATATTTGTCATTAAAATATTTTCATGTTTCTTCATTTGAAGGAAGGTAGTCCAAATGCGGACACTTAGTTTTTTAATTGGTTTTTTTCCATCAACCTAGTCTGCAAACCGGATGGGATGACATCTCAAACCAAACTAAGAACATCATTCATTAATTTTTGTGTACCGTTGCTTGTGGATTTTATAGCAACTAACCTAAATGTCATTGCCAACTTTGTCATTGGACATTCATCAAAAAGCAGTCATTTTGACACTTGTAACCAAGGTTTTGAATCTCGGATTTACGTTTTGTCTGGTAATTTTTACACAAGTTATCTTGTATTGGAGGAGATTTCGGACAAGATGAGTGTATCTCGGGTATACATCTCGAATTGACATCTTGAATCTTAAATGAACATTTTAAAAATATCTCGAGGGTAACTTATGTATCTAAATTAATGTTTTAATAACTTACTTAACAACTATAATTTTTAAAGTAACAATAAAAATTATAACATGCTTGATTTGCATATAAAAAGAAGTGAAATTAATATTTTAGAGAAGTGTGATAGCTTAGTTAGCTTAATTTATTTGGTAATAGTTGAATAATATCCTCTCATTTGAACATAAAAAAGAAATGAAGTATTTTGTTGTGATTCATCAAGGTAAGAAGTAAAAATATGTTCAAAAAGTTGGTAAATAGTAAGGATTGAGTAGTTTCTTTCGAATCTATATGAAAATGAAAAAAAAATTATGTAAAAGAATAAAAATATAATTTTGATGAGATCTCGGATTGAGATTTTGATCCGTATTTCGGGTAAGATTTGATGTCTCATCACATCTAAGAGTGATAAGGAGATCTTGGATGAGATCTCGGATGAGATATAGGAGATTTAAAATCATGTTTGTAACAAGTCAAAAAAATTGCCTTTGGTTCTTCCTCTACATCCATGAATTAGATGCATACTCAGACCAATGGCATCAATAACCATTTCAGTCATCCTATTTTCCGAAGTAATAGATCTACCGAAATTGACATTAACGTTTTCATTCTCATCTTGAACAACTACTGGCGTATTAATAATCGTCATCGTATCTTCACCATGATGTATCCACAGATAATAATCATCCATAAAACCGCTTTTAGTCAACTACATTTGAACAACTTGATAAGAATGATGTTTTATGGCTTTACACTTCTTATAAGGACAATGGATTTCTATCATGTTTGTCTCGTTGGAAGATGTCACTGGTATGAACTTAGTTAAACCTCTTAAAAATTAAAACAAGATCGATTTCTATGCCCTACATTTTTTACATCCAACCTCATCGAACTTTCAAATGTTCCATCTGATGTTGCATACTTAACATAAGCAATATTATATTTAGATTAATACTTAGAATATTATTATATGAAATTGATACTTATTTTATTGTTTAATTATTATTCAATTAGTGTACTATTTTATTCAAATGAAAATGATTTGAAATTCATATATTTACAAATAAAATATTAGATGTATGCTATATTAAATTTTTATACTTGAAAATTCTTATACTCTTAAGTATTTAGATTCTTATGTTTACATGAATACAATATTAAATTATTTTCAACCTGATAGAAATTAGTCGATTATTTATTTAATCGAATTTTCCATTTGAATTATTTAATTATTGGCTTGGTCAACCTGCTTCCCATAATAGATGAAACGTTATTTTTTACATTATATAAAGTATTTCGCCTCAAATGGTATAACAAAATTTCAACACTACTTTTTATTTGTTGTATCGTACGCCAACGTGCGTACATGAGGAAGAAAGAGGAAGTACTCTCGAAATTTTGTTATCGTTTGAATTGAAATGATTTATGTATGGTAAAAATGTCGTTGTGTTTGTAACTTATCCAATATAATTTAACAAATATTGTATCACATGAATATTGATGTTTGTTCCATAGTAAAACGAACATCAATATAACGATCATACACAGTACCTGTTAAACGAGACCAAATATTAATCTAAAATCAACAAAAAATTGCTTATTTTATTTCACATAAATAAACAATTAATTGTTTAATAATCAATTACTAATCAACTAAAATTAAATATCAAGTTGTTGATCACCTATATTAATAAGTTCTTATTCAATTATATTAATCATTTATGCTATTATTATTTTTTGCAATGTATGGAATTTTCTTTCACAAATGGTATGCAAACATTATCCAAAATGATACACTATCGTATCGATATAAAACGATTAATCAACTAATAATTACATCATATCAAAATCAATCAGAGTTAAAATTTTATCGAATAAGAGCGTCGAATAAAGCAAAGTCGGTTGTCTAGGAAGTAACCAAGTAATGACCCTCGAAATTACAAATTGATGCCCTTGTGCATATAGTTAAACCAAACAAGTAATTAACAACTAATTATCAAAATTTCAGCACGGTGCTGACAGAACATCCAATAAAACATAATTAAAAAAAAGGGAAAAGTAAGAAGAGCTCAATGGGCGTCGCGTGGGCAAAAAAGCAAGCATTATACGGTTGGAAGATGCGCCACATTTTGCACATTAGAAATTGTTGAAAACAAATAATAAACGTTCGCCCTCTTCTCATTTATGCACTTCTGGCATTACTGTATAAAACCATTTAAAATCTAAAATTCATTGTTGAGTTATCAATAGCCAGTGTTGACTTATTATTAGTAGGGGTGTTACGGTTGCGGTAACCGTCGTTATTGCCACCAACCGTAATCGTTGTTGACGGTTATAAATTCTTATAACCGTTAACACAACCGTCTATGACGGTTAACCGTCAAATTTTCAATTTTGAAGCATGTCGTACATATATTTTCAATTATATGCATTATTGATGATAAAAAAAAATTTTAAAAAAAAGAAATATAATATATATAGAGGAGAAAAAATGCCTTTCTCCGAGGGCTCACAAAAATAGAAAACAAGATGAGACGAAAACCACCAAAAAGAAAATACCGCAAAACAACAGCAGAAAATAAAATCAAGACACTAAAGACAGCAACAAATCCACACCAAGAAAGTGGAGGAGAATGAGGAATCGATCCACCAGCAAGCACAAACCCGCCTTTACCCTAAGGATAAGGCCAGACCTCCAAGCCGAACCAAAAGAGAGTCAACAAGTAAACGCGAATCCAACAAAAAAGGAACACACGGAAGATGGCAGTCAGAGTAAAGCAGACGCCATCAACGCCAAACCAGTGGCATAAAAGAAGATCAAGGCCAGTCGAAGCCGCCGAACAACTACAGTGAAACACCAAAAATCAGCGATCAAATGGAGGTCGGATCCCGATACCAGACAACCAAAACCCATCCGAGCCAAAGAAGAACCAAAAAGAAAAGAACCTGGAAAACTAACAACAACATTAAACACACAAAAAAAGGGGGGAGGGGAAGTGAGCGCTGGGTGAAGGCCAGCGATCGCTCGCGATGATCAACCTACTCCCAGTCTAGCGTGAGACAAAGCACACGAGATAGAGAGATGTCCGACCAGATGCTCCGCACGGGAGTTCAAACGACCCCTGAAAGGTCTACCACGGAAAGCAAGGAAGACGTCTTTCCTCATACACCGAATAATAGATGAGGGATCCATACTAGAGTTTTCGAAGGTTGCCTTGTTCCGCGCACACCAGAGGTGCCAGCAGATGAGGCAGGGGATCAAGCGAAAAACAATAGAGCGAAGAGACTTACCACCATTCCCAGACCACCAAGAGTTAAGGAGATCAGTAGGGGAGCTGGCTAAAAGACGATAACCAAGGAGGTTTCCGAAGTAATTCCAGCACGATCTGGCCGAGAAACCACCAAAGAACAAATGATTCAGGGATTCTGATTCCCCATTGCCGCAGCATCTACAGCGAGACACTAGAGGGATACCGATTTTTTGAAGGTTCTCGTCAAGTGGCAATCCATCATGGAGAATCCGCCACATCAAAATAGAGACCTTGAGGGGAATACGAGAGTCCCAAATGAAAGAAAAGATCGGACAAATAGGGGCTTGAATTCTAGTAGAGGACCAAGCTTTAAGGATGGAAAAAGGAGATCCATCCCAACCAGAAGAGCCACCATGAGAGTCGGAGAGAGGCTTCACCGTCTGCATGTGCTTTCAGGTCTCACTAGCAAAAGACGGAGAGCCTGAGAAGTTAGAGCCCTCAAGACTGCGATATTTCGCATGAAGGAAAGAGGCCCATAAGGAATTGTTGGCGCCAAATCTGTGCCACAATTTGCAGGCGAAGGCAGCACAAAGGTCTTTTGGATTGCGCAAACCCAGTCCGCCTTCGTTTTTGGGGCGACAGACCACGTCCCACGACACCCAATGGTATCGACGGCCACTGTCCTTGTTGCCCCAGAAGAAAGCGGAGGTCAAAGATCGATAAGACCGGAAGAAAGAAGAAGTGGGGGTCATAGCTGCGAAAACATGAGTTCTCATCGAATCCAACACGGATTTGATAAGAACAAGTCTACCAGCTTGAGAAATAAGAGAAGCATTCCAGCGTAAGATCTTACTCCTAACTTTATCAGTCAATGGGTCGAAAATAGCATTGAGCTTTCTACCGTGGTACAGGACAACACCCAAGTAAGGAAGAGGAAGGGTGGCTTCCTTGAACCCGGAGACAGACTCGATCCACGTAGCACGAGTGAGAGGCAAATCTTTCGCATTGATGATAAATTGATATACCTCTAACTGTTTTTTGCAAATTTATTTATTTGTTTATAAAACGACCAATATGCATGCACATGTTATTTGTTCATTAGGACAAATATTATTAATGTACAAGCTATTCCTTTAATTTAAATTACTAACTTTTTACTTTAATGTTAAATATTACATAAAACAATCACGTATGGTTGGTATGTTTAACCGCGGTTTTCAATTCTTCAATCGTTACCGTAACTGTTACCGTTATAGATGGTAACCGCATGAACGGTTGGTATGGTTGAGCGGTTGAACGATTCAACCGTAACAGCCCTAATTATTAGTACTGTGCGTTCATGAAATCACATTCTTGATGAAAAAAATGATATTTATCAAACTACATAACAGTAAAAGGATAACTTTCTCTGTAAACTCACCTATTTTCTTAATTTTTTTAATATATGAAATAATATCGTGCCTTCTATGTTACGAAAGTCTCAATATGAAGTACATGCATGCTCCAAAATATTCTAAAACCGAATAGATGATGACATGCAGGATACTGGCAGAGATGAATTCTTGCAAACTTTCGTTATCATCTGATTCAAAAGAATAACAAATACATTAAAGAGACTCACAAATTAATGGTGATGCACCAAAAACAAAATAACAAGTAGTCCAATACTACAATCAAACCAAAACAGCAATAAAAGAAAACTCATGTGCAAATACATGAAGAGTTGTGTAAACATGCTTTATACCTTATAAAATACTACGTGCATATTTGCTAAATTTTAGCACTTTTTCTTCTCATTAAAAACATTTAATCAACATAATATAGAGATACATTATCATGTTTTTATAACAAAATGTTATTTAAGTTAAGGAATTTTCTTCGCTTTGAACTACATGTCACTCCCACGTTCTCAGATTTTTAAAATATTACCTGAATCTAGAAAGTAAACGCACAAGCACAAAGATTGCCAGAAGTAAAAAGACTACGAGAACGTAAAAAGTATCAAATTTTACTAACCAGAATCAGTAGACGAATCACCGCGACGAAGCAGACAGCACGGAATCAGAAGGGTTAGCAGAGAGAGGAGGCGCGTTCACAGGCTACACTTTAGATCTGGACTGCAACCGTGGTATCGGAAGGGTGAGCAGAATCGGAAGGGTTTTGTATTAGATTCGGGGAAAACGTGTTTTGTACAGAGAGAAGATGTACTATTACATCTGGACTACAAACGGGAACCAAAAGCTGGACTAGGAGGATGATAAGCTATAAAACTAGGCTGTCAATGGATATCCGAAAAATCCGAAATTCGTCCGCATCCGCATCTGAAAAGCGGATAAATATCCGATATCCGAAAAACGGATGCGGATACGGATACGAAGACATCCGCATTCGAAAATTATCCGTCCGTTTTTGTCAAGATTATAGTTCAAATTATGTATATTTTAGTGTAGTGAAAGGTATTTGTTTATTATTTTATTAAGTTAGTAGTTTATGTTATTTGCACTTAATGCTTTTTAACTGCTCAAAACTATTTATTATCATCATATTTGTTAATTTTTAACACTTCTATAATCAATGGGATTGAAAGATATTTATATTAAACTAAAATTTTCTTTTTATAATTCTTGATTTATCGGTCGTTAGCGGATAGGATAATTATCCGATATCCGTCCGTATCCGCGGATGCGGATATCCGATATCCGAAAATGATTTCGGATGCGGATGCGGATATGGCACTATCCGCATCCGAAAGCATCAATTGACAGGCCTAGCTAAAACCGGGCTTCGGAGTCCATCTTTTGAACGTAGAGCGTTGAACGTCCAACTTTTTTAGTCGGCGAGCCGTGGACGTTAAAAAAATTGACATACAATTTGATAACTGAGGTTTTGCGTTTTGTAGGTCAGATTTGAAATTACATAATCCACCAAATTAAAAAATTATTTGTTAAAACAAGTATTAAAAGTACATTTGAACAAAGTTTACATGACAGAACATAAATTTACTATACAGAAAATTTTCTTCAAAGGACAGTTTTTAGGGCTTTTTTTGGATGTAGGACAGCCCGTTAATAATTTTCTCTAAAGGATAAATTATTGTTTTTTCTTTCCAGTCCACTTTCGCGCGTTTCTGCTTCTTCCTTTCGATCAAATTTTTCGGTCGCGATCAAATATCTCTCTCGCAATAAAAATATCGATCTACTTCGTTCGATTATTTCAATTTCGTCCTTCGGAAAATTGTAGTTCATCGATCATTTTTTTCTTACGCGCGTTTTGTTAATCTCGTTCTTTTCATATTTGTACCGTGATCTCGTATTTCTTCAAATTATATTAATTAGGTATGCTTATATTACTCTATTTTTTTTGTTTTTCTATTCGAGTTAAAAAAAATTGGCCGTAATTTCTAATTGTGTTCATTTTTACAACTAATATGCAGTGTTGTTATGCTCATTGTTTGTTCGTTTGTCTATGGCAAATTGTGGAAGTAGCAGCAGGTTTTTTATTATTATTCGTTTCTTTATGTAGTATTGTATTTTAATTTGCTTTTCATTTAATTTATCTTGCATTTTCTTGCATTAATGTTGGGATGATTGGAAAAGTATTATTGCTTGGGTTGTATATAAAGTTGTGATAGAGTGGAAAAGTATTATATTTTAGGTTCAGTTTTTGAGTATCATTTTTATTTTTTCTTAGTATCATTTTTTTTATTATCAGTAACTAGGTATTAGTTTTGTATACGGTAGGTATCAGTTTTGTGAAATTGAATAATTAATGTTCTAAATTGAACGTATTTTTACTAATGTTTATTTTTTACTTTTTTTGGCAGTGGGGATAACAGTCTTCTTTGTTTGTTTGTGTTGAATAATAACACTTTTAGCACTTGATTGTCTATCGATTGCTCTTTGTATGATTTGAAGAATGAGATATCAAGCCACCAAAAGAGAAACGTGGCGCTGGTAGACCATCAGTCAAGCGCAAAGGAGAATTTTCATATTTTCAGAACAAGTAAAACAGATGTGGCGAGTGCAAGCAGTTTGGTCATAATAAACGGAATTGTCAAGCTTCAAAGAGGATATGATTTGATTTTACATTTTGAATTTGTTCAGATTAATAAGTGGATGTGTGACTTGTTTTGGTGGTTTATTGTAATTGAACCTTTTGATATTAATTTGTATTCAGTATAGCATATTATCAAATTGATTTTAATTTCAGGTATTTAGTATAAGTGATAGTATCAGTTTTAGTATAAGTTAAATGTTTTTACAGTATCAGTTCTGGTGTTTGTTTTTACAAGTTTTGGTATCAGTATTAGTTTTTACAGTATTAGTTTTTACAGTATCAGTTTTTATAAGTTTTTACAAGTATCATTTTTTACAAGTTTTGGTATCAGTTTATACAGTATCAGTATCAGTTGCTTGGTGTAGATAATGTTTGTTTGATTGGATATAAACGACTTTAGTATCATTTTTGGTTTGTTTTTAGTATCAGTTTCGTGTATTATAATACGTGCTAGAATTGACACCAGTACTAATAAATTATTAGAATGATATCTAGTGTTAGCAAAAACTAACATCAGCACTAATTGTTGTTTCATAAAGTATGTTGAGTGTCAATTTTAGCAAAACTGATACTATTAGTCATAAGAACTGATACTCAGTTACTGTTTTGTATTGAAATATGTTATGAAATTTGATAATATCATTATAAAACTGATAGTTGCATCATAAAACTGATAATACTATGTGGGATCTATAGCTGCATGATAGAACTTACACTATACAATCTTGTTATAATATAAACAACAGGAAAAGAAAAGAACACCAACCACAACATATCATTCCAGGAGATCAATATTGTTTTTACAAGCAAGAGCAGCATTGTTTTTAGAACAGAACATCATTACTTCATAAGTACCAAATTGCAACAGAACATCATTACTTCACAAGTACAAATTTCAACAGAATTACATTACAAGTACCAAATTTAATTCTGAAACAACACAATGTGAATTCAGTTCTTTTATTTTCTTTCTTCTTCTAAGCTTGACATGTATTTAGACAGACTCCAGCAATGTTCATCATCTATCAATATTGCATGTACAATCTTTGCTCTTGTGGATAATATTTCCTTCTTTTCAAGTTTTATTGGTATTCTGGTTTTATTCAATGAAATGATGAATATCATTACAAATATTCCATAGTCAAGCCTGTTGAAACCAAAATGTAATGTTAGTATCAGTTTGCATAAGTTGTATTATCAGATTTATAATTAATACAAAACATTGAATTTCAGAGATAATGGTACAAGCATATAGTATGCTTTGAATTAAAATATTTAACAGTTTTACTAGCACACTTAGTATCAATTTCTGTATGAATTTTTGTGTTTGTAGTTATTACTTTAAGATATATTTGCTAAATATTTTGTTTTATTTTTTATTATGTAGGTATCAGTTTTGTTTCTGTAGGTATCAGTTTCTTTTATGTAGGTATCAGTTTTGTTTCTGTAGGTATCGGTTTCTTTTATGTAGGTATCAATTTTCTTTCTATAGTAACTCTTTATTATGAACTAAATGTTTATGATTGAGAGATAATATTTTTCAATAATTTTGTTATGATTCAAATTGTGTTGGTATAAAGCATCCAAATTGTGTTTATACTTTTTACATTCTTTCATCAGAATTAACGGTGTTTGTTCCAGTCGATATGGATGACTCAACATGGGTCCTGAAAACTGGATCACATCTTGGAAATAAGATACGATTGAAACTCATCAAATTTCTTCATGCTAACCTAGATGTATTCGCTTGGACACATTCCGATATGTGTAGAGTTTCATTGAAGATTGCATGCCACGCACTTAATATTGATCCCAAGTATACACCAGTGAAGCAGAAGAGACGTCGCCTAGACCCGAATGATTCAAAGTGCCGAGATAAGAATTGGATAAGCCGATGGCGAATGGTTTTATCTGCGATGCAACATACCCCGAACGGGTATTCAACGGGGTCTTAGTTAAAAAGTCCAATGGAAAATGGAGAACCTTTGTCGACTACTCAGACCTAAATAAAGCTTACCCAGAAGATAGGTTTCCTTTGCCTAGAATCGAGCAACTGTGGACGAGACAGTTGGACATGAACTACTATCATTTATAGATGCTTACTCGGGGCACAACTAGATCATGATGCATGAACTTGACTACGAAAATACCAATTTCATTATTGATCTGGGATTATACGGCTACAAAGTAATGCCATTCGGCTTAAAGAATGTTGGGGTAACCTACCAAAGACTGGTGAATGCCATGTTCCAATGTTAGATCGGGAAGACTATGGAAGTTTATATAGATGATATGTTGGTTTAGTGGCACATAGCTGCAAATCACTTGGACAACCTCGCTAAAATGTTTGAAATACTCCACAAATATGGAATGAAAATCAATCCACTTAAATGTCACTTCAGGGTAGCCTTTGGAATGTTATTAGGATTCACTGTAAGCACTAGAGGCATCGAAGTAAATCCCAAACAAATTACCACTTTACGGGAAGTCGAGGCCCCAAGGAATAAGAAGGAGTTACAAAGCTAAATGGAAAAGTTGCAGCACTGAGCCAGTTCATCTCAAAAGCAACCGACAAATGTATACCTTTCTTTGACGCGCTAAAGAAAGAAAAGAAGAACTTCGAATGGAATCAAGCTTGTTAAACTACGTTCGAAGAGCTATTGCGACATATGGAAACCCCACCAATCCCGTCCAAGTCAGTAGACGGAGAAGACTTGTTTATCTACTTAGTAGTCTCGCCTCATGCATTAAGTACTGCACTCGTACAAGAAGAAGCTAAGATCCAGGGACCCGTATATTACATCAATAAACGATTCACTGGAGTTGAGAAGAACTATCCAAAATTGGAAAAACTAGCATATTGCCCCTTAATCCCATCCAGACAGTTACCACCATACTTCCAGGCACACCCGATCAAAACACTACTAGATCAACCCTTGAAGAAAGTGTTGTACTGCCCCGAGACCTCTGGATGGCTTATCAAATGGAACATTGAATTGAGTCAATACGAAATTACTTACCATCCTCGAAGGACGATCAATGGGCTGGCACTGGCAGACTTCATTGCCGAGTTTACGATATGAGATAACGAAGAAGAAATAGATCCGAAAATTGAAACACGTTGGAAGTTGTTCGTCGATGGTGCATTTAACAACTTCTGCTCGGAGGCAGGAGTAGTGCTCGAGACTCTCGAGGGACGATCCATTTGCTATGCCCTACACTTGGAATTTCCCACAACAAATAACTAAGTAGAATACGAAGCATTGATAACCGGGTTGAAAGTTATGAAGGAACTCAAGATAAAGTTCGTACACATCTACAGCGACTCTCAGCTAGTCGCTTGCTAGGTGAAAGGCGAACACCAATCTCGGGGAGAGAACCTCACCCTGTATCTATCTAAAGTGCAGGAATTGCTAAATGACATTGAACATTACACCATAACTAATACCCCGAGGGAACAAAACACGAAGGCAGACTATCTAACCAAACTGGCCAGTTTCGAAGAAGCTCAATCCTTGGGGATAATCCCAGTCAAAACTCTGACCGCTCTAAGCATAAGCGAGTTGGATATAGATTGGATTTTTGAAACAACCGAAGAACCAGAAATATGGATGACACCGATCAAAGACTACCTGCTTAAAGGAACACTTCTTGCAGATAAGAATCAACGAAAAAGGCTCCTTTGGAAGGCATCGTGGTTTGTAGTACAAGATGGGATGCTCTACCGAAGGGGATTCTCTACCTCCTTGCTCAGGTGTGTGACCAACAACAAAGCTCTAAGAATCCTCAGGGAAGTTCATGAAGGTGACTGTGGAGATCACACTGGGAGACAAACCCTCGCAAAAAAAGTCCTTCGATATAAATAGTTTTGGCCAATAGTAAACCACGACATAGCAGATTATGCCAGATGGTGCAACCAATGCCAAAGATTCAACATGGTCAAAAGAACTCCTTCGATAAAGCTGACACAGATGGTCAGCGTGCGACCATTCGTGATCTGGGGAATCGATTTGATTGGTGTATGATCAATGGTTAAAGGAAGAGCCAAATAGCAATAGTTTTTGTTGACTATTTCACCAAATGGGTCGAAGCGGAACCACTGGCCACTATTACCACAAAGAAAGTTATTAATTTTATCACTAAAAATATTATTTGTAGGTTTGGAGTGCCACCAAAAATCATCACGAATAACGGGACTCAGATCGAAAGCATTGAGTTCAAAGACTTATGCAAATGCTTTCAAATCAAGAAAAGCTTTTCCGTTGTTGCACATCCACAGGCAAATAGGCAAGTGGAAGTAGTGAACAAGATCATCAAGTCCACCATCAAAAAACGGCTAACTAAAGCTAAAGGAAATTGGATTAATGAACTTCCACTTGCATTATGGGCTTACAGGACAACACACAAATCTGCAACCAGGCACTCCCCGTTCGCCCTGGCATATTATTCAGAAGCAATGATCCCAGTCAAGCTAGAAGTCCCCTCTTGTCGAAGGCCAAACTTTAATCAAAGACAAAACAAGTAGCTCCTACTCGCTTGATATGGTCGATGAGAAGAGGGAAGATGCCGAGTTAAGGACTGCTGCTCACCAGAAAAGGGTCGCATGATATTTTAGTTCCAAAGTCCATAACTGCACTTTCAAAGTAGGAGACCTTATCCTCAAACTGGTCTACCCTGCACCAAGAACATTCATACCAAACCGGGAAGGGCCATATGTGATCGACCAGAAGCTAGGGGATGGCACATTCAAGCTAACAACTATTGATGGAACCCAAATTCTTCGAGCTTGGGACAACGAATCGTTGTGTTATTACTTTATCTAAGACTATCTCATGTATTTCCTATATTCCGCAAATAAGCCATCTCGGAATACCGGAGGCATTGTAAATAGGCAGAACTTGCCCAACTTTTATAAATAAAATTGCTCTGCTTTTTGAACCAATAAAACCGTGTTCACAAAAGTAACCTGTTGAGTCGACGGGGTCAAATCGACTCAAAATCATACAATCGCTACTTAAGATAGTGGAACCACGCTCAAGTACGCCCCATCTACCCGCCCAGTGGACGAAAGCAAATCAACTCAAACTGTTGGATCGACGGAACTCGATTCCTATCTTCTAAGAATCGGTGTTGCTCTGGAAACATCAGGAAGGCCCAAATCAAAGCCGTGCATTGCATAAGCCGCGCAACACTTCTTGGGTTATGGAATCACGCCCAAGCAAATATAATTACTTAAGCCGCGACACTCCCATAAACCGTGCATCACTTCTTGAGCCGTGCAACCATGCTCTCGGAGCACGAACTCCTCACATTACCCGAAGGTTGGTAACGTCAAGATATTCCAAACTGTCCTGGATTGACAGGTCATATTGATCCCATAAGCCGCGCATTTCATAAACCGCGCACTCTCAAAAGCCACGCAATTCATAAGTCATGCACATTCCTAAAAGCCGCACATTCTGCACAAGCACTACTTGATGTTGCTTCGACACCATCAGCAAACCATTAGGATCTTGTAAGTACCAGTATTGTCTCAGCAACACTGAGAAACTCGTCTATTGTAGGATTAACAAGAATCACTCCCACTATCAAAAGTAATTAACGTGAGTCCAGCAATATCACACAATTAGAAATCGACAAAGAATTCTAATTATTGACGGACAAAATCCCTGGGGTCGAGATTCTCAAGTCATAAATTCTCAAAGATAGGAACCGTAAGGTAGATTCAGCTATAGCATCCGGGGAATCGCTCGGATCAACCAGTCATTTGTGAAGTATTCGAAGAAAACAACCCTGTAAAGTAGGTGGCACATATATACTAATATTTAATTGAAAGGAAAACTACCCTGCAGGCCTATTTCTTGAAACAAAGAATTTTGGCAATCATGACGGATCTAGTTATAAAAGGTAAAAAATGCATACATAATGCATGAAATCACAAAAAATAAAGGCATCGTATACCGCAAAACATGACATGACAATGTGAAGTATAGAAATTATAGAACAAGCAATCGTGCCATGTGCATACATAAGCAGTGTAAAAGCAAGTTAAGTACATGACAAATAAGGAAGAACACAGAAGAGATGACAATCTTGGGAATTTGAATCTTGGCAATCAAGAATATAAAGGTAAGCAAGGTATACACATGGGAAATGGTAAGGCCATAAACATTACTCATATTGGTAATGCCTATATTAAAAGTGCAAGAAAACTCTATCTCAATAATTTACTTAGAGTACCATTAATCAGAAAAATTTTGCTTAGTGTTTCACAATTTGTTAAAGATAATCATGTGTACTTTAAGTTTTACCCTAATTACTGTTTAGTCAAAGATATTCTGACTAATGAAATTATTCTACAGGGTAAGGAGTGTAGAGGGCTTTACAAGTTTAATGTTGACAACACAAGAAATCAAGTGTACAGAGATAAGTGGTGTAACAACTCAGAAATAATTCAAGCAAGTATGTGTCAGACTTTTGATAAGTGGCATTGCAGATTGGGACATGCCAATGCAAATATTATAAAACAAGTACTGAATAGCAATAGTATTTCTTTTGAAAATATTTCTATGCCATATGTATGCACATTTTGTCAAATGCGCAAAAGTCATAAACTAACCTTTTAAGATTCTACAACTATTTACACCAAACCATTAGAATTAGCTGCTACTGATTTACAAGGTCCTGCACCAGTTGACACCGATTATGGTTTCAAATACTATTTTCATTTATAGATGCTTACTCTGTATAAGTGTGGATTTATCTCTTGAAATCAAAATCTGAAGCACATAATGCAATAATTCAATTTATTACTCTTACTGAAAAGCAAACCGACTGTCAGGTAAAAACTTTGCGAACTGATGGTGGGACAGAATTCTATCCACTAAAAGATTATTTTCAAAGAAAAGTAATTGTTCATAGAACAACTTGTCCTTATACTTATGAGAGGAATGGTTTGATAGAAAGGAAATACAGACACATTGCCGAAACTGGTTTAACACTACTTGCTCAGGCTTAATTACCACAAATTTTTTGGCTTGATGCATTTTCTACCAGTGTGTACTTAATAAATAGATTGCCAACAAAATTTATGCAATTTAAAAGTCCTATGGAATTTCTATTTGGTATCAAACCAGATTACCATGGTCTAAAAGTTTTTGGATGCTTGTGTTTTCCTTGTCTAAGCTCATAAAATGCTCATTCATTAGATTTCAGATCATCACCATGTACTTTCTTAGGATATGCAGCTAATAAGAAAGGTTACAAATGTATAGACAACAATGGGAGAATATTTATATCAAGGCATGTGGTATTTAATGAAAAAATATTCCCATTCAATGACATAAATATAAAATCTTCACAAAAGGTGCACAACGAAAAGTTTTCTATACCAGCATTACCTGATCTAATAATGCAAAAGACCACTGAGACTGGTCAAAGGCCACAGCAAGGCACACCAAATTCAGGAGCAGGTGATCATCAAAGAAATAGCTCTAAAAGCCTACATCAAAGCATACAGCATGGCAGTAGCCAGTCTGAATCCAGCTAATCAATTGATGATTTAGAATCACCAATTAATCAGCAGGAAACCTCAATAAGCAACACTACTCAACCTACTACTCCACTAGTCATTCCTGAGAATACTGGTCATCAAATGATCATAAGAGCAAAAAGGGGAATATTCAAGCCAAAAATATATAATACAATTGTTGAAAGTGAAGAACCAAGTACTTATTATCAAACAATTCAAAACGAGAAATGGAAATCTTCTATGATTGAAGAATATGAAGCATTGTTAAAAAATAAGACTTGGGATCTTTTTCCATTACCAAAAGATAAAAACATCATAGGATGCAAATGGACTTACAAACTAAAGAAAAATGGCAATGGTTCAATTTATAAATATAAAGCAAGATTGGTGGCAAAAGGGTATTCACAAACGGAATGGATTTGATTTCAGTGAAACATTTTCACCTGTTGTGAAACCAACATTAATTAGAAGAATTCTCACAATTGCCTTGCATAGAAATTGGATCATAAGACAACTTGATGTGAATAATGCTTTTTGAATGGTAATTTATAGGAAGAGGTTTATATGGAGCAGCCACTTAGATTTAGAAAACATAACACAAAACAACTTGTGTGCAGGTTGAATAAAGCAATCTATGGTTTGAAGCAAGCACCAAGGGTTTGGTTTGATAAGCTAAAGTCAACCTTGGTCAAAATGGGCTATACTTCAACAAAATCTGACAACTCACTATTCACTAAATTCAATGATAATGAAGCTACATATATACTAATATATGTTGAAGACTTTCTAATTACAGGAAGTAGTGAGCTGGAAATCAGAAACATCATAAAACAGTTGAATAAAGAATTTTCTATTAAAGACCTTGGCAATCTGAATTACTTTCTGAGAATTGAAGTGAATAGAGTGTCAACTACAACAATGCAACTAAGTCAAAGAAAATATATTACAGAGATTCTTATGAAGGCCAAGATGGAAAATTCAAATCCACTACCTACATCCATGATCAGTAATCTACACTTATCCAAAAACAAAGGAGAACCAATTTCAAACGTCAAGCAATACAGAAGTATAGTGGGAGCTTTACAGTATGCAACCATCACAAGGCCAGAAATCTCATTCAGTGTAAATAAAGCAAGTCAATTCATGCAAAATCCATTAAATGAACAATGGAAAGCAGTGAAAAGAATATTGAGATACTTAAATGGAACACTAAATCATGGTCTAATCCTACAATCAAGCAAAACAATCAACATCACAACATATGCAGAAGCGGACTGAGCAACGGACTTGGATGATAGAAGATCTATGACAGGTTATTGTATTTATTTAGGTTAAAATCCAGTTTCATGGTGCTAAAAAAAACAATCAACAATTTCTAGATCTAGCATCGAAGTAGAGTACAAAAGTGTAGCTAGTACTACAGCAGAGATCATGTGGACCAAATCACTATTGAGTGAACTAAAAATCAAAACACATAACAAAACTACAATCTGGTATGACAACATGAGCACAATCGCACTCACACCCAATCCAGTCTTACATTCAAGGACAAAACATATAGAATTAGACATATACTTTGTCAAAGAGGAAGTCATGAAAGGAAATATCAATGTAAATCACGCACCAGCAACTTACCAAAGGGCTGACATACTCACAAAGCCTCCGTCGAAGAAGAATTTTCTTTGATTGAAGATAGATCTGAATGTTGTTGAACGAAGCAGCAGCTTACCAGTCGTACAGAAGCCTCAAGCTCAATCATCAGATTATCATCCAAAGGAAGGCTGCTGTGACTACAAAACCAGATTAAAAATCTGATTTTGTAGTTACACCCCTCAAATCAATGACTGCTGGCGCAACTACTATCTCAAATCGAGTTAATCCACTCAATATGGTTAAGATCTGAAGAATTGAAGCCTAAAGCAAGATCGTTTCAAAATCTTCAGAAGAGATTTTAAGAATTGAAGCGGCGGCGACGTAAGACAGAAAGTCGCAAACCCTAATCCTAGTTGGGTTTGAGGGGGTATGAGAACATAGAGTTGTTTACTAAAAAGGTATAAATCTGTGTAACTGGGTAGCGGGTATAAAAGCCCACTTACAAATATACCAATATAAATAGACATCGAATTGGAGACTGTATGTTATGTTACAGCAGTTTAATCAATTTATAAAAGAGTTTATTGTTGCATTCTTTACAAAGAGTTTTTGAATATAGCAGTTTCAAACATATTAGATTATGGATATAATGGTTTTCAAATATATATATACGTGAATTGTTGAATATACAAGCGTCATATATACAAAGATTTTCTAGCATATATAAAGTTTTGTATGTATAAGCTTAGCTTCAGACATCTAGATGAATTGGTTTTCGAAAATATAACAGTTTAGAACAAACTAAACTTTTTAAAAATATGTAGACATTTCCATTTACGTATAAGTTTTTGAATAAAACAGGGTTTCAATATACAAGTCCAGTATAGGCACATGTATCTCTATATGGTTTTGAATATAAGTAAGTTTCAAGTACGAGTCGGCTTCAAGAGTATATTTTAGATTTCAAATGTTAAACAGCTTAATACATATGCAGCCTTGAATATAGACATATGAGGATTTTGAATATATATTGTTTTCAAATATATGTGGATTAGTATATACATAGGGTTTCGGGTAAAATAACTTTGAGCATGCATGAAGTTTCAAATAAGAGGTTTCAAACACATAAGCTTTGAATATATATATATAATAAAAGTTTTGAATACACACAGTTTTACATGTATATGGTTTCAAGCATTTGCGATTTCAAGTACGTCAGGTGTCATGCATGTATAATTTTAATATGTTAAGTCTCATATATGTAGATTTTTAAAAAAATAGAGGTTTTAAATATAGAAATCTCGAATATATATATTATCTAGTTTCGGATATGTATGGATTTTGATATGAACAGTTTCGCATGAGATTCGAAAATTTACGGTCTCAAACACGCTTCAATTCCGAATATATGTAACTAAATTTCATACACATCAAAATTTCATGTTTTAAGTATATACGACTTTGAAAAATACACTAGGTACTATACACACACACACACGTGTGTGTGTATGAGTTCAAAATGTATAAGGTTGATTCTGAAAATGTATAAGATTCTGTATATATGTGATTGAAGGAAAATGTGTTACGCTTCGAAATGTATAAAGTTGGCCTCGTATATATCAAGTTTTGAATGATTGATAAAAGTTTCCAGTACGCATATACCATGCCTTGTGGTACAAAACCACTTGCTCATTATCAAGTATCACCGTTGAAATAAAGGAATAGGCAGACAAGATAAGTATAAAATAGCAAGCTAGACAGCATATAGTACATGAATAAGCTTATTATGTAAGTTTAGATCACATAAGTCAATATTTTGCATTGAAACATGGACAAGGCATCAACTCATAGCCTATGTAGGCTTGTACTTATCATAATATGGTTATATATAATAGACATGTCTATAAATAAAACGAACATGGATTTTGCTTGGGAAAACGGTAGTATAAGTCATTGTACATCAAGTAGGATGCGTTCACATAGGAACGTAATTATTGGATTTTGTGGACGAACCATACGTTGTATAGCATATTGCCCTATGCCTCTTATTAAAGGACTAAACAAGCATCAATGTTCTAAAAATAGTGATGGTCTAAGCTTGAAAGTCTCCTATCGACGTGGAACATTTCAAGTGCATATACCAGATATGCATGAACGAACATGTATTCAAACTATTAGTTTATTACCTGCCTATGTACTGAGTTATTATTACTTAGCAAACGTAACAATATTATAGTATTGTTATTGCACTTTTAGTTCCAATATTATCATTGCTTTTAAGATATAAAAGCTAACGTTTTACAAGCATGCGATACATAAGTTTTCAATTTAATGAGTTCAACCGTTAAATATTGTGGCTATTATCCACCATGAACCAACTATATTCATTGAAAATTTTAACTTATTTTTATGCATAAATTTCATCACCGGTTAACATGGAATTCAAACTTCTTTACAGGATGAACTGAAGTCTAATCTACTGTGAGTAAACGTCTAAAAATAAATTTTCTTATCAAAACATAGCATGAATCTCCATTATCAGATGAATTTTTGGACTTCTTTTTATCAGATGATATTATGATCTTCTATTTATTATCAGAGGGATTTCTGGATTTCTTATTGCCAAATTGTATTTTGGACTTCTTATCATCAGATGATATTCTGATCTTCTTATTATTAGAGGAATTTCTGGATTTCTCATTATCAAATGAGATTCTGGTCTTTTTATTATCCAATGATGGTATTCTGAACTTCTCATGATCGAATGAATTTCTGGTATTCTTATTAACAGATGGTTTTTTGGTTTTCTATATATCAAGCGGATTTCTAGTTTTCCATAGAAGAGGATAATTTAAGTACCTGAAATAAAATGGTTCTCTGTGTTAAGGCCTGAATCTATATATAATATAATGGATTTCTTTATGGGCTTCTGGATCATTATCGGTCCTTTATCATAGGACAGTTTTCGAAAAAAAATAAGTCTTCAAAGTCCTCTTAGAAGAATGAACTCTTAAAGAAAAGTGTGTTTATGTCCGTAAAGTCTATCAATTCATGAATCATGACTTTTCAAACTTACAAACAATATATTTATGTTCGATAAGTAAAACCTAAAATGGTACAAAGTGGAGTAGTATACACCAACATTACTTTCAACAAGCGGTTATGTTCAAAAAGTTTTACTAAGCAAGTCTTTGGTAAAGCTAGTTTTAAATCAAAGGAACTATTGCCAATTACCCCTGGGATTTAGAAAAGTACATATGGATCTATCTCAAAAGAAATTTATAGTCTTTACAGTGTATATCATATCGAAAATTATCTATTTCAAAAAAGCTTTAGAACTACTACATCACATTTGTGTTGCTAAAGCTCTAATTAGAAGGGTCTATTCTCAATTAAAGAACTACTCATTCATGTATCATGATCGCTTGGTCCCTTATTCGAGATGCACATTTCTATTATGAGATTATAAGTTTTACAAAAATTTCCTTTAAACTTCGAATATTTGGAGTAGAATCTCTTATCCAAACCGTAAGAATGTTCTAAGCAATTTTCGAAGAATGGTAAGGCATCCATCAGGAGTTATGATCACGAGCAGCCAAAAGAGACAAATTAAACCAATATTTTTTAGAAAGGGTAAGTGAATCACTTTGTAATCTCGGTGCACGAACGTTAGAGAAACTACCATTGTTTTAAAGACTCAAGGAAAAGCATGTAACGAAAAACCAAATAGCCATTGACATAAAATCAGGGAACACCAGGAAAGTCGGAATGATGGATTTATATTCCTATATCTAAAATAACTTTGAGCTTGTAAAAGAAAAGCCAAAAGGAATAAATGAAGCAATGAAAAGATTTCCATACAAATTACCTAAAGCATGTGGAGGATGGTAAAGGAGAAGAAATCACTAGCACTAAAACAAGTAATGACGGGATGGTCAGTACATCGAGACAAAATAAGTATTGCAAAAGAACCACCTTTCAATTAAAAAGGAGAAATGGTAAATGATGAAGACCAAAAGAGATTCGTTCATACCGAAAATGATTAGATAACGGCAAGTGATAATTACTTTATGAAAAGAAAATTGGATAAAAGAACCACCACTCACACCGTGGGCATATCAAACCATAACAGGATGTATTCCCTATGCCTGAGAAACAAGGCTCCCAATCAATATTGGAATGACATTCCATCAGAGGATTAAAAGATAAAAGAAAATCTCTAAAGTCGATCGATAAGCTAAGAAATAAGGCGGCTAAGCGAACGCCCGAATATCAACAAAGGATATCGAGATACAATACTACAAGTTTTAGAGAAGACCGTTCTAAAAGAAGATTTGGTATTCTGAAAAATTATGTTAGATAAAGGGAAATTTCTCAAGTGTATCTACTAGATTAACTATAAAAAGAAGTAAGACACTCCTTAAATAGAGGAAAAGGCCCTTTGTCCCAGCCAAGAGGGCCTGGTCAAAGCACCTCCTAGAGGAAGGTTGGAGTAAGCCTTTGCTCCCGTTTGAAAAGACCTGACCAAAGCATCTACAAGCCTTCGATCCTTGCATACATGGCATGGTCGGAGCACAAGCCCTTATTCCCACCATTCATGGCTTGTCAGAGGGACCTCCTAGAGGGAGGTCAGAGTAAGCCTTTGGTCCCGTCTGAAAAGGCCTGACCAAAGCATCTGCAAGCCTTCTGCCCCTACAGACATGGCCTGGCTAGAGTGCCTCCTAGAGGGAGGACGAAGTAAGCCTTTGGCCTAACCAAAGCACTAGACCAGCCTTCAATACCATCACTAAGGCCTTGTTGAAGCGCCTCCTAGAGGGAGGTCGAATAAGTCTTTGGTTCTGTTTAAGATAGCTACCCAAAGCACCGGACAAACCTTTAGTACCATCTTCAAGGTCTTAGTAAAGCACCTCATAGAGGAAGGTCGGGTAATTCTTTGGTTCTGCTTAGCATAGCTAACCAGATGCACCGGACAACAGACCTAAATCATCACCTATAACAGTGATAAGAGGTTTGATCCAAGTTCAGATCATTACCTAAGACGGTGACAAAGAAAAGCGACTAAGACGTCCAAAACCCAAAGAGAGGCAAAAGAAATCAATCAAAAGCAAGCCATTAGCACTCCAAAGCAAAACAGTCTTATAAAGAAAGATCAACCAGAAATGAACCATTTGAGCTCCAAAACAAAAGTAATCTTCCAAAAGAAGATCTATCAAATATGAGATGTCATTAGTCCAAAAGAAGGCATTATTACCAAATGGGTTTTCTGGTCTTCTATTTTTGCCAAATGGTTTTTTGGTCTTCTATTATTGTCAGATGATTTTCTGATCTTTTATTCAAAAATTATTATTACCAGATGGTTTTCTAGTCTTCTATGATTATTAATAGATGAGTTTTTCGGTCTTCTATTATTACCAAACGGTTTTTTGATCTTCTATTATTGTTAGATGATTTTTCGGTCTTCTATTCAAAAATTATTATTATCAAATAGTTTTCTGGTCTACTATTATTATTGCCAGATGAATTTTCTAGTCATTTATTATTACCAGATGGTTTATTGGTCTTCTATTACTACCAGATGGTTTTCTGGTCTTCTATTATTATTACCTGATGATTTTCTGGTTTTCTATTCAGAAGTTATTATTGCCAGATGGATTTTCTGGTCTCCTACTAATTTCTATTCATAAATTATTTTTGCTACATAGATTTTATAGTCTTTTATTTAAATGGATTTTTGGTCCTCTAGTCACGATATTGCCAGAAGAGTTTATGGCCCTCTCTCCAATAATATTTCAAGATGGTTTTCTAGTTTTCTATTCAGGAAATAATAGTTCGTAAATAGCTTTTTAATTTTCTACTCATAGAATATTTCCAGATAGTTTTCTAGTCTTGATTCTACGGGATTCTATTCAAGTAAAATTGATGCCAAATAGTTTTTGGCCTCTTCAAGAAAATCTCTAGATTCCAAAAGTAACATTGGATTACAAATGAAAGATCCTTTATGATCTTGTCAAAATCCTGAGAGATCTACCCCAAATCAAATTTAAAAAGTTAATAATCAAAATTATCGCTTGCTTTGTGTTTTGCAGGAAAATAGGGTTAGAAAGAAAACCTTGCAGAAGAATGACAAAAAGATGGCGAAATTCTTGGTTTTACACTAATGTGTAAAAAGCTTCTTTTATACAAGGAGAGAGGCGAACGTTATCCACATATTTTCTAAAGGAAGCAAGCAAAGGAATCAATGCCAAGACTAAGGATTTATGTCAAAGTTCAAGGCTTCGGATGCTAAGGCTTATCAAAGGCCTACAACTGATAATGACATTGCACTACTTCCATTCCCATTTATTCCATGCCGCATTCTACCAACATCACGTATCATCAATGTCGACTCCATCAATACAAAAATAAGAGAAGGTTGCCGCACTTCATCACTATGGGAGCCTATAATAATACTGTATCGATCCCATGCCGCACTCAATCAATACCACATTTATTGCATGCCGCACTCAATCAATACCGCATTGATTCATCAATGCTGTATGCCATTAGAACAATAATGATGTTATACAATAGCAGTGAATGAGGTCGCCTGAAGCCGACATCGTTGATTATCAATACTGCCTCTCTTCAATGTCGCACCTCATCCATGTCGCATCTCATCAATATCACATCACTTCAATATAGCATTTCAAGTAATGTCGCCTCTCTTCAAATCTACCTATCACCAATTCCACATCATATTGGTTATCTACCTCATCAACCAAGGTAATTCGCTAAGAACAATGTCATCGACATACTAATAGGTATCACTTATCAATCAATGCTGCATTTCATAAATATCATATGTTATTGATGTCGCTCAACATCAATGCCGTGGAAACGTCAAAGGCCATGCAAAGAAAGAAGATAAAATCATTCACAAGAGTAAATTCAAGAGGATTTAGTGAATTTTCCTTTATAAAGCTTCAAAGGCATTCACGTTGAAGCCATCACTAAGATAGCAACCAAAATTTCACATCATCAATTGGAGCAAGCCTACCTCCTTCTAACTACTATAAATAGAGATGCACCCCTTCATGGAAAGAGACCCTTAACCTTTTTCTCACTCTTATCCCTTTTTCCAATTAGGATCTTCTCTATGTTCTCTTCATTGAGAGATCGATGACAAACTAATTGCATAAAAGATAACGAGGGAGAAGATGACATATTTGTAAATAAGGGCATAAACAATTAGATATTTGCATATTTGCCATGATTTGCAAAATGCCTCACAATGTAACAAAGAATATGACTTATGCATATAGCCTACTTTGTCCTATTAATAATAAAGGACATGACTTGAGCATATTGCCTATTATTATTTGGACTTGCCTATTTCATTTTTGAACTTGTGAATTGTATTTTAAACAAATCCGTGAATAGTCATAAAACCAAGGGGTATTTGTTAATCGACGGAATTTCTATCGAGTTAGAAAACCGTCGAAAAATTTCGAAATAAATTTAACAGCAAGCGCATGGTGTACACTTGTAGTACGTGGCAAATACGGGTCGATCCGCAGAGAATTGATGATTTTAAAAATCTATTCAATCGAATTAAACCAAAGTCAAGTGAAAGTTAAGCTAGAGAATTAGAAAATTAGCTAACTAACTAAAAGAAAAGAGATGCAAATATAAGGGTTAAATGACAATTTAGAGAATAAATCCACTCTCTAGATTATGTAGTTCAACACATATGAAATCATGATCTCTCTTTTATTGTCATTAGTGCTTTAATTGATGTGCCTATCATAAGTATGACATATTTGTGCTATTAGTTAGCCAACATAAGCCATCAAACTTTGACATACCCTTTAAACCACTTACTAACTTTCATGAAACTTGACAATGAAAATGAAAATGAAATCTATTTTAAGTATGGCCTATTAACTATTGATTAGAAATATAGACCATCAAATTTTAATTTCAAAGCACTTTCTTTTGCCATAATCATATTTTGATGAAGAGACAATTAGTGTTAGTGATTGTTTAAGCATAGCCTATTTGGTGTCAACAATATAGTCTATCAAATTCAAAGCAAAAACAACTAGTAAACCATTTCTATCATCATCATTAAGCACAAAAAGAGAGCATGAATTAACAAATAGTTGAAGCTACATAATTAGAGAGCTTCATTACCCCTAAATTGAAGGGGTTTAGCCTCTCATATTTGTCATTTGATTAACAAATGTAGCTAGCAACATGAAAGAAAAAAGAAAGGAAAATGAAAGCTAATGGAAAAGAGAAGCTAATTAACAAGAATTAGAACTAATCTACTTTGCTTGAATGTAAATCTACACTACCAACATTAAAGTAAAATGAACAAGTAATTAAATTACATAAGAAAACGAAGAGAAATTACATGAAAATAAAAAGGGCTAAGTAGCCATGAAAAGAAAGAAAGAGAGCTTGTCTTTTTATTTTGAGCCTAAACTAAAACTAAGAGAAACTAAGGAGAAGAGGGTTACATGAAACATAAGAGGTACTTATACATGTGTTAAACCTTAATTCATATTTTTGTGGAATGCCCAAAATACCCTTGAGAAAGTGGGGAGGCCAAGTAATCATTGACTTCTACTAATCATCATTTAAGTGTATATGAAGCCATTAGTTCCATAAGCATATGCATTAGCCTTTAATTTGTACATTAAGGTGGTGGGTAGGTGGGGTCTTCCATTATCATGCCTTTGAATTATTTCCATCTTCATTTCTTTATCTTCACTCTTGTGCATGCATACATCTTCATGAAACTACTTGTATATGAAGTCAAATTCCTATAAAAAAATATAGAAATTTCCAATTAAATTTTCTCAAATTAATATATGCACAAAAATGACCATTTTGCCCTTGGATGAAAATGAATATGTGACAATTTGAAATAATTTGAAGTTTGGTTTAAACAAGTTAAAATACCCAATATGATCATTTATTTAGTTTAAATAGATTAAATATAGTGGTAAAAATATGCAAATTTACGTGCACATCAAATACCCCACACTTATCTTTTTATTCGTCCTCGAATAAACTAAAACTAAGATAAATCCGTTTTCGTAGGGAGCATGATTGCATTGAGCGTATGCAACAAGCCGTTAAACCTCTGGATGTCCCCAGTAGGATGAGTGTTGTCTCGTGAGGGTTTTCAGCGGATACTACCCACAAAATTCAATTGCAGGATGAAAATATTTACAAAATGCAAGATTTATTTACAAAGACGTGAATGCAAGTTTTTGAAAATATTTACGAATGAAGGATTTACTTTTAGATTAACACAAATAAGTTAAATATAAGTTTTGGTCATTATCTTGAAATTTAAGTCATTTACTCGTCAAAACATCCAATAACAGTCAAGTTATCAAAGCAAATATACTATAGTTTAACTCGTTGTTTCGGTTGATAACACAGTGTACCTATGAAATAGATCCTTAGTTGATTACCAAAGTTTATCAAAGTGGTATATTCATTTCTTTTCAATAACAAGTCAAATCAAACAAGTTAAAATAGTGCTTGGATTTCAATTGCTTACTCTCTCTTATTTGAAAATTTTATTGATATTAACAATATTTACATATGCCTAACTCAGATAAACTGAGGCCAGATATATTACCCATGCACTTCCTTGTGGACTCATGTGAGGGGAATATAGAGCGTGGCTAGTGAACACACAAGTGTGAACACTTATCGACTGTAGGCATTATTAATAAAAGAATTTTTATATACATACACCTAGCTCAGATAAACTGAGGCCAAATATACCGATCATGCACCGCCTTTCGGGCTTACGTGAGAAAGGTACAGAGTATGGTGAGTGTACACACAAGTGTGAACACCTGTCGACCGTAGGTGTTAAGAGAAAATATTTACATATATACAAACGTTTTGTTTTTTTTCAATTTTTTTTTATTATTATATTTTTTTGGAAAGAGAGAGTTTTGCAAAATCATCTTAACACCACTTAACTTAGAAGACAAAAAAATATTATATCCTTTTATTTGAATTCACCACTTTTTTAAAACAAAGATTTTCAATTAGGATATTTCGTAATTAACACGTATGAATCTCCCTATATACTAGTTAAACTATTGTTATTTGTAATCAAACTTCATTTTTATTTTTGTTAAGACGAACAAATTTTCAAAAATTTCAATTTAATAAACCAAAACCATATATTTATCTTATAGTGTTTCTTTAAAAATAAATCAAAATGCTTAAAAAAAAATCTTTTTTTTGTTTTGTTTTTTTTGTTTTGTTTTTTTTGTTTTTGTTTTTGTGAATTTTTTTTAAAATTTTGGAAAGAAAAATTAAAAATAAACCATGAAAAATCGAAAATGATGATGAGTCTCCACCCACACTTGATTTTGACTATGTCCCCACAGTCAACCCAAGTGGAAGGAGAAAAATAAAAATAAAAAACATGACCTTTATTTAAATGAAAATTACCGGTATTTACACGAGATCAGAAAGTATATCGTCTAAAAGTAAATGAAACGGTCTTCCAAAGACCGATTCATTTGTCTCGTCAAGTATACGAGAAACAGCTTAAGCTCGAAAAACAAAACCATAAATGATTTTGCAGTTGAATGTAGATTTGGAAAAACGAATGTTGTTTTATTAAAAATCGAATGAGTTGTTTTATTTTCGATAATTTTTGGGGTCGATAAAACAATTGATTGAAGTTCACGTTTATTTTCACCAAATTGAGATTCAAATTTGTCATTAAAAACTTCTTCAAAATTGTTGTTTTCAAAATCAAAATGGTGACTTAAATCTTCCCGTTCAAAACTAGACAACTCATTTTCAAAAAGTCCAAAGAAATCATGTTCGTTAAATTCGTCTTCCTTTGTTGGACTACCAACAACTTCATTGTGTATCTCAAGTTCAAAATCCAAAGTCGTTGTATTCAAATTTTCGGAATCGAGAAAAGGAAGATTGAATATTAAATTCGGTTTCACACCCTCAAAAGAATTGAAATCCAACTCAATTACCGTGTTTTCAACAACTTCATTAAGATTGTTATTTTCAATTTCAAAAGTTGTTATTTGAAAATTGTCGATTTGGGTGAAAGATGGATTATCATTTAACTCATCACATGGTGGGATTTGGTCTTGTTTTTCACGTTGTTTCATATATGTTTCAAACAACGAATCCAAGTGACCATTGTAGATTTCGTCCATTTGTTCAACAAAATCCAATTTATAGTTATTAACTTGAGAATTTTCGATTTGGATTTGTTGAGAACAAAAATTTTCACTCGTATCGTAGTTGAGATTATTACCATTGCCAAAATTATTTGAAAAGTGGATCACATTTTCGTTTTGATTTTGAAATTCATTTTGGAGTTCAAAATTGAATTGGCATGGGTTATACTCGAAATCGTTTGAATTTGGAATTGAATTCAAATTTTGACTATTTTGAAAACTTCGACTCGAGTTATCGCACAAATACGAATTACACAAATCATTTATCATTTGATTTTGTTGTGTAGAGATTTCAAGTAGAGATGAAATGCTATTTTCGAGATTCGAGGGTTGGTCATTGTTTTGAAAACTTTGTTGTTCAAAATTTGAATAGTTGTCGTTAAAATATCCATACGAATTTGGAGTGAAATCATATGGATTATATTGATTTTCACAACTATTGTAAAATTCAAGTGAGTGGGGAAACTCGGACATTTTCAAGAATGTTTTTGTTTTTTTTTGTTTTAAAGGAAAAATATTTACAAATGAAATTTATTTTTCAAAAGGGAAATTGATTTTTGTTTTGTTTTTTTTGGTTTTTCAATTTTTTTTGTTTTTGAAAAGGTTTTTTTTGAATTTTTGAAATTTCAAAGAAAAACGATTTAAAAATTTCAACGAAAAAGGAATATATACAATTTTTTTGTTTTGGATTTAAAATTATTTTGTTTTTTTTAAATATGCATTAACTAATGCAACTAAATGAATGCAAGGGTCTAATTATAAATTATTTATCCTAAGTTAACCCAAAATTGTATAATCACACATTGTCTTAGATAAACAAGATAGTTCTCAGCCAGGTAACGGACATGATTTATCGATGCACCATGAATCATCATAGCAATGCAGTCGAAGGTTTAAGTACCTTTAGAGAAACAACCACTATAATATTTCCGAATCACCGTAATATTTATAAATGGTTATTGCTCTACCGTAGCCTAGACACCAAGAATTTAAATTGTTCAAAGAAGACAACTTGTCAATATACAATTAAGTGTTATTGATGTCTAACGGTTATTATTAATCAAAATTCTAGAATGAAATGCAAAGCAGAAATTAAACGTGAATTAACAATGCAACTACGAATGGATTGTTTTTCTTTGTTTTTGAAAATTTGATTTTTTTTAAATATATAAATGCAAATGCAAGCAATCAACAATGCAACTAAAAAACAAGAGATAAGGGTGCAAATTTTTTTTAAGCAAGCAATTTATTTTTGGCAGTAGAGTGGCAATTTTCAACAAGCTATTCTTCACCTTTTATTCCCTACAACCTGAAAATAAAAACAAGATATATGTACAGTTTTTTTAATGTTATGAAAATAATAGAAATGGAAAATAAGAAGAAAATAGTAGAAATCAAACGTAATTAAAAACTCAAACTCTTTTTTTTAATGAGAAAGAAACTAAAAAAAATTGAAACCAAAACAAACAACTTGCCAAAACCAAATTCACTAAATAAATAAAACAATTTGTTTTTTTAGTGGTAGAACAAAAACAAAAGCTAAATGAATTTGTACTAAAATAAAAACATGTTTTTTTAAGACTTAACAAACAACACAACAAGCAAAACTAAAAAAACACAGAAAAGAAAAATAAATAAATAAATATATTAAATAATACAATAACCCAGCCCAAGTAGCCCACAACAGATTAATACACGCGAATCACCAAAAACTTCTCGATTGAAATCAAAAATGAAACACTTATCAATTGAAAAACTTGTTAGTTTCTCTGTTAAAAAAAATGAAAGCACATTCGAAGAAACAACAATGGCGGCGGCGATTGAGTTCATCGCAGTTCGAAGATTGATGGCACGTTCGAAGAAGCTCTGATACCACGATCGATCTGGGTTGTTGAATTGGGGAGATGGTCGTGGATTCGCGATGTGGTCTGGTTTTGGGTATTCAGGCGATTGACGATTTCTGATCGGCTTGGTTCGAGTTCGATTTTGATGGGATGTAGGTATCGAATTAGGGACGACGCGGTGCAGTGAGTTGTCGGTAATTGAGGGGATCTCGAGGTTGTATGCAGTTGAATGTTGGAGGATGTTCGTGGAAGTTGTTCGCTGCGATGAAAATGGAAGCGGTTAGTTCAGGCTTTCGTGGAAGTCTAATTCGAAGTCAATGGATGGTGGCGGAAGGTGATTCGAGGCGATTGGCTGAATTTGTGGATTGGGTTGCGAGCGCATTGAATTGTAGGTGAAATTCGATTGAAGAGCAGTGGGTTGTGGGTTGTGATGAACTTCTATATTGGTTACAGGTAGATTTCTGGTCGAGCAGTTTCTGGTGCAGTAGTTAAAATTAAATGTGGGATGGTCTGAAGAGAGGTTTGTATGTGTGAAGTGTTATAAGCAGTATGAAGTATAGAAGTTGTTGTTTGTGGTAGGAGATTGATCGCAGTATATATGTGATTGGGCAGTGATCAGATGGAGGTATCAGGTGAAGTTGTTGATAGTGCTTTTGTGGAGTGGCAATGCAAGTTGCTGTTATGGTATATGAGAAATAATGACAGAGGGGAGTAGTTTAAGGTGAGGTCGAACTGAGGACTTGATGTGGAGATCGCGGTTTCGTGATGTTTGGTGGTAGCTCGTTATGGTGGAGATGAATTGTTGTGTAGCAGTTGACAGATGGAACTGCTGGAGGTGGTTAGTTGGATGGTGGTGGTAGATAGTTGTAGAAGTGGTCTAGTAGCAGTATGGTAGTGACAGTAGTGATGAATTGAAGTGCTGTTGTTTGTAGCAATGGGAACTGTGTTGAAGACTGTGTCTGGGGAGATTGTATGAACAAGTTTATGGAGTTGCAGTTATGTGAAGGGTTTGAATGACGGTGGTTGGAGGTTGGATATGGTAGAGGAGACTTACTGTTTTCGTGGCTGGCTGGGAAGTGTTTCAGGTGATGTGGTTGTTGCAATGGAGGCGAATGGAGTCAGACAGTAGTGATATAGGTGAAGTCATATGGTCGGTTTGTGGTGACTGGAAATGAGAGATTGATATTTGAAAGTGTGAGGAGTATGTGATAGAAATATTTGATGTTAACAGATATGATGGGTGGAAATGTATGAATGAATGGATGGAAAGGTTGTATTGATCTGCGGAAAGCTTGGTTCGTATGTTATTGTGTTGAAGTGATGGCAGATGTGGTGGTGATGAAGTATGGTTTGATGTCGTGTTGTTTGCAAGGGTTGTTTGCAATGGTTGTGTGAAATGTCAGTGGGAAACTCAGGGGGTATGATGGCTGTGGATGTATGTTTGGTAGAAGTCTGGCAAGTGAAGTATTTATAACAGTGGTAGAATTGTGGGGTTGCAAAAGTTTGACAGCAATGGAGTATATGCTATGGAGGTTGTCAGAGAGGAAAGCAATGCAGTGATGAAGACAAGCTTGTATGAAATATGTGGAGGCAGTGTAGACAGAAGTTTGTTGGTGAGGAGATGGCTGTTTGTTGAAGTGAAGAGAAATGTTGGCAAATGAAAGTTGTAATGTGGGAAATGTTGAAGTGAAGAGAAGTGAAGAGAAAAGTTGAAGTGAAGAGAATTTTGTAATGTGGGGTTGTAGGCAAGTTGTTTGGGGTGGAAATGGTTTGTGACAGAGGTGAATGTGTTGGTCACTGATATGCATAGGGAAATGCAAGGAGCTGCAGCAAGCACACAGTTTTGTACACAGTGCAAAGTTTTTCTGCACTTTGTATGCTTTTTTTGTAAATGTAAAAAGAAGGAAAAAATTGTAAATGTAAAAATATAAATGCAATAAAATATTTTTGTTTGTGTTTTGAATTTTTGATGTTTTTTTCCTTTTGGAATAGAAATGCAATGCAAATGGAGAAGGAAACTAGAACAATAAACACACAAACAAATGCACACAAAAATCAAACAAACACACAATAATTTTTTTTTAAATGCAAACACACACAAAATAAAAAAACACAAAAACAAACAACAAAAAATTCGAAGAATAGAAAAGAAAAATCAAAGCAATTCCCCGGCAACGGCACCAAAAACTTGTTCGTCGACCAAAATTCTATCGGTTTAGAAAACCATCGAACGAATTTAAATTAAAAATATAAACACAAGCGCACAACGTTCACTTGTAGTACATGGTGAATATGGGTCGATCCGCAGAGAATTGATGATTTTAAAAATCTATGCAATCGAATTAAATCAAAGTCGAGTGAAAGTTAAGCTAGAGAATTAGAAAATTAGCTAACTAACTAAAAGAAAAGAGATGTAAATATAAGGGTTAAATGACAATTTAGAGAAAAAATCCACTCTCTAGATTATGTAGTTCAACACATATGAAATCATGATCTCTCTTTTATGGTCATTAGTGCTTTAATTGATGTGCCTATCATAAGTATGGCATATTTGTGCTATTAGTTAGCCAACATAAGCCATCAAACTTTGACACACCCTTTAAACCACTTAATAACTTTCATGAAACTTGATAATGAAAATGAAATCTATTTTAAGTATGGCCTATTAACTATTGATTAGAAATATAGACCATCAAATTTTAATTTCAAATCACTTACTTTTGTCATAATCATATTTTGATGAAGAGGCAATTAGTGTTAGTGATTGTTTAAGCATAGCCTATTTGGTGTCAACAATATAGGCTAGCAAATTCAAAGCAAAAACAACTAGTAAACCATTTCTATCATCATCATTAAGAACAAAAAGAGAGCATGAATTAATAAATAGTTAAAGCTACATAATTAGAGAGCTTCATTGCCCCTAAATTGAAGGGGTTTAGCCTCTCATATTTGTCATTTGATTAACAAATGTAGCTAGTAACATGAAAGTAAAAAGAAAGGAAAATGAAAGTTAATGGAAAAGAGAAGCTAATTAACAAGAATTAGAACTAATCTACTTTGCCTGAATGTAAATCTACACTACCAACATTAAAGTAAAATGAACAAGTAATTAAATTGCATAAGAAAAGGAAGGGAAATTACATGAAAATAAAAATGGCTAAGTAGCCATGAAAAAAAGAAAAGAGAGCTTGTCGTTTTATTTTGAGCCTAAACTAAAACTAAGAGGAACTAAGAAGAAGAGGGTTACATGAAACATAAGGGGTACTTATACATGTGTTAAACCCTAATTCATATTTTTGGGGAATGCCCAAAATACCCTTGAGAAAGTGTGGAGGTCAAGTAATTATTAGCTTCTACTAATCATCATTTAAGTGTACATGAAGCCATTAGTTCCATAAGCATATGCATTAGCCTCTAATTTGTACATTAAGGTGGTGGGTAGGTGGGGTCCTCCATTGTCATGCCTTTGAATTATTTCCATCTTCATTTCTTTTTCTTCACTCTTGTGCATGCATACATCTTCATGAAACCACTTGTATATGAAGCCAAATTCCTATAAAAAATATAAAATTTTCCAATTAAATTTTCTCAAATTAATATATGCACAAAAATGACCATTTTGCCCTTGGATGAAGATGAATATGTGACAATTTGAAATAATTTGAATTTTGATTTACACAAGTTAAAATAACCAATATGATCATTTATTTAATTTAAATAGATTAAATATAGTGGTAAAAATATGCACATTTACGTGCACATCAGTGTTATTGGAATTGCTTTGAACATGCCTCCTTTTATACACGCTTTGACGTTGAACCAAATTTCAACATAACAATTATCATTAGGTAATCCTCTGATTCATATTTGCTTACATATAAACCTTATGTACACAACACACACACATATTGAAACTTGTTTTTTTTGTTGATTTCCAAATAGGAAAATACAAAATACAACACATTAGTTGTAACGACCCGATTATTTCGGACCATTCGCATCCATTATAAGTGTATAGTTAGACACTCATGCCGGAGTTGAATTGCTCAAAATACCGCGTTGTTAATATAAATTGGCAAAACTAAACATATACAGTAAATAAAATAATCACATATCACAGACACAGAGTAATAATTGCAGCGGAAATAAAAGAGATAGTAGTTCATGAAGCTACTATATAAATATATAAGTTACATCAGAGTTAAACCAGATACAACGGAAGAGTAATACGATACATCAGATACAAATCAGAATACATCACAAGAATCATCGAATACTGGAAGCAGAATAGTTGGCTGGATCTTCAAGCAAAGCTCCAACTTCAAAGGTGAGTCTCGAATACTGGTACACTCAGTCTGACCCGAGCGTAAAGCAAAACACAAAACACTCGAGTTAGGATTTAACATTCTTATATTAATAAATCCAACTCAAGTGAAATAGCAATTGAAATACAAGTAACTTAAAGGATGTTTGGAATAACCATCCTTTAAGGATCCGTTAAATTATCTACTAGGTAGTAATGTACGCTAAGTAGATAATGTCTATCAGTAATATAAGGTATCAAAATAGTGTTAAGGTGTTACCATTATCTCCCTTAACACATTTTATATAAGCGTTATAGTCTATACAGCACTGTAAACTCCACCGTAAATTAGTGGGCTATCAAGGAGTACTCTATAGGTATAACACAAAACAAATTCGTAGTGGTCGCGTATATAGGGATCCAAGTATGACAAGGCACATGGATGGGTTGCAGAGATGGGTTGCGGTTGAAGGTGTGAAGGTGGTGGACGTGGGTTGTGGTGGTTGCTGACTTGGTGATGGTGTACGGAGGAGGAGAGGCGTTGATAGCCGAGTTTGACGCATGTTGAGAGGAGGGGAGGCCATGCGTAACAGAAAGAGGGAGAGGAAGAATGGGAGGTGAAGAGATGGGAAGAGAAAATGGCTTCTGCTAAAAAGAACGTGGCATTTGAAATTTTTCCCTTCTCGTGAACGTAAGAAAAATGAGAGATCAACGGTAAATTTGAAGATAGTGGAAACCAATAGTCGAATTATAAATGCTAAACGGCTATCAAGTTACATTGGAAAATGCAAAGGCACAGAAAAAGGAAAGATTGAAACGATTATCGGTACGGTTACCGATTGTCGGTTCTACCGCGTACCAGATTTCAAAATACAGAATAAATATACCGTAGATATCAGCACAACGAGACGATCAAAACGATATATAGATATCGGTGATATGATTGAATTATAAAAATTCGAATTTTTTTAATAGCGGAAAATGCAAGAAAAACGCTGAAAAATAATATCGACGGAGCCAAAGATGTCCGAATTTGGAAAAATGACAAACTGACATCTTGCTCAGAAGATGGTTTAGAATTTTTCTATGTAAAAATATTTAGGTTTCGGAAACATTTTATTTTCATCGCTTTTAACTGATTAAATTGAAGTAAATTTACGCGCGAAATAAACTTTCGTATTTTCGGACGAAAATTTACCAGTTGCTATGTTTAACTAGACGCATTCCAAATATCAAATTTATATTTCAAAATTTTATCGTTTAAAATTTCGCACAATTTCAACTAATTACTTTATTAAAACAGTTAAAATTTACGGGTCATTACATTAGTGTACACTAAATGTGTAACCCGATAATAAACAATAACACTTGCAAGTGAATTACAGAATAAAAACACTAAGTGAGCTATCTAATTTGTTTAAGAGTATTCAAATTTGGTCAGCCTCCTAGATCTTTCCTTTTTTTAACTGGCCCAATCAAGTTTTCAAATGGCATTACTAATCTGTTATTTTTAACCTTAGGTCTGTTCACCACTTTCTCTAGCCAGAACCTATATAATTGCTCATGATGCATCTTTCAAGACTACAAGTCACATGCACTAAGAAATTGCCATGGTTCAGATCTGGAACCAATGGTAACCGCTTCATCATCATTGGTCGTGTGCTTTCCAACCATCATCATCTAACGTCATTGATTTCAACATCCATCTAGTAATTGTAGATTTCAACTTGCAATAATTTTATCCATCTAGTAATTGTAGATTTCAACTTGCAATAATTTTATTGCCATGAATAAAATAAAACAAATGCGGCAATCTAATCTTCATTCACTTTCTAAATATACGATCTATACAAATTTGTGGACATTAATAAACATTAGGGGAATAAACTGATCTAAAACTATGTCCCAATTTTAGTACTATTTTTTCCTTTGGTTTCTTGCTCGTGAAAGTGTATGTATGTATATGTGAAAGTATGTACTATAAATTTTAAACGGTATCAAATCGATATTCGTATTATTTTGGATATTATATAACTATGTATACATAAAACTTTTGGAATGCATATATGTATGGTTGTATGTGTGTGTATCTATACACACATGTTTTAAATTAAGTGAGGATTGGCTACACCTTTTTTTGCTACACCCCAAATCTCCTTGATTTCAACCATATCTTCCAATTTAAATAATAAATAAAGTGACAAGGGAAAGAAACTATAATTGTTTAAATCAAAACATATCCATGAAATCAAGGAGATTTGAGATGTAATAGATATAAGGTGTAGCCAATCATTATCCTTTAAATTATAAAATAACAAATATATTTTTTGGATTTTTGTTTTTATATATTAGTTTAATGAAGTATATTTCTTGGATTTTATAAATATTAATATACACCAATAGACATGTTTCTAATTTAGTAAAATTAAGTTAAAATTAAAATTACTTTATTATAAATAAAGATTAGGTCGACGAAAAATGATTTTTTTTGTATCGAAAATAATATTTCTAATTTCAATTTTAAAGTTTTGACCAAATCAATCACTATTAATTCGAATTTTAAACATACCTGTCTTATTTAAAATAGTTGATTTATTATAATAAATACATAAATAATATCTTTAAATTATGCCAAAATTATAATTATAAAATTTGAAAATAAATTAAATTAAGTCTATATATATATAACATGTGTATGTGTGTGTGTATTAATGCTTAGATTTAATAATTGATTAAAAATGTTGTAGATATAAATATGTGTGTGTGTGTGTAGATATATACATATATGTATGTATCATAGTAATCTGCATGTATGTCCATACCAAATGTATATGCATACATGTTTATGTGATTATGTAGTTATAAATCCAAATAACATATATCTACAAGCATACATATGCACATACATAAGCGCATGTGTGTGTATAAACATCATTTAATGTTGCATATAAATATTCTCTTTGTACACACACTTATTTGAGTATGTTAATTATCTTAATGTCGTAACATATAATTAATATAAAATATATAATTAAAACATTAAGCATATGTTTAGCCGATCATTTAACATAGCATATGTGATTATGTAGTTAAAGTTGCACGGTACCTTTTATATTTATTCATAATAATGTAAAAGTTATAATGCGGCATTAGCATTTTTCTAAATTTACCATTTTATCCTATAGTGTGGCTCATCAGATCAAACAGTTTGACTTTGACCCAAGGCGACCAAAGTGAACACCTAGTTTTTAAATATTGGAAATATAGCCTAAATCACTCTAGTAAGTCTAAAGTTAGACTTGAAATGCATTTAATGCACCATTTTTCCCTGTTGAGGGGACCACTTTATATTAGTAAAACCAAAAGAGAATTATAATCTATTTAATAAAACAGTTGATGCTCTTTTCTCAATACCACTTAATGAGTACATGGCTAAGTTTTTAAAAAATGTCTTTGACTTTTAATCAGCTACATCGACATAAAGTTTATGTGGACGATCAGTTATGGTGCATTCTAACTTTACAAACGAGCAGAGTTCAGTAATACCTTGCTTGTTTGACCTAACACTTAGATCTTGTTTGTTTCCTATAAATTGGTATTACTTTCCATATTTTATACATCAAACATTCAAATGTATGTATCACCCTCTACAAAATGTCAAAAAAATATCCTTACATCCTTCATTATGCAAGTGATACTGATATGGAGGATTCTAAAAAACATAGTATAAATGGTTCAAAATATGAAGACAAGGATAGTGAAGGTGTTTGTCAAAATGAGTACGACAATAACCTTAAAGCTCCCATTAAAGTATAGACGATTGAGTTTCAATGAACTACTTGTACTCCGCACCATACATCTTTTTATACCGGTGGAATGTTTTGAATGGACCTAAAAACAGGGGACATTATATTTTTTGTGTTTATTGTATTTCAATTTCTTGGTGGTTGTATTCTAGCTTCTCAATTTGTATATTTCAAGATTGTTTGAATTATTTGTTAACTATAAATTATTGATTATTATGTTTAAATTAACTCTAAGTTATCAATTATGGATCATTACTTAGTTATTAAATTATAGCTATGAATTACTAATTATCTATTATTACTGTTAATTATAAACCATTTAGTTACAAGAAATTTATCATTAATATTAACTAAAATACTTAACCAATTATAACTAGTTAAATCAATAAAATAAGCAATCAAAACTTAATCCTTATCATTCAATCGTGTAAAAACTCAATCCTTAATGTTCAAAAGCGTAAAAAGTATGATTATTATGTTGGAAATAAACTTAATTTTGCAATCTAGATTTTTCATTTAAGAAATATCTATAATCTAGAATATTAAGGAGATATTTATGGACTAATATATTTGAAATTGTATGAGAGAATATTTAGGAGATATGTATGGAGAACCGTTAGATTAAGATAATCTCCACCGTTTATTTGAGATGTGAACTCCTATAAATAGAGGTGGATTCACTCATTTTGGTAAGAAAAAAATTGAACTTTTATAATAAAGTTTTTCTCCTTGTAAGAAAAATAAATCATTTTTTTCCTTCTCCAACCTTATTTATCTTCTTCTAAAATCAAATCTATTTGCTGTTGAAGAAAACTTCCAACAAAGTGGTATCAGAGCTTGAAGATCCTCCTAAAAAGATGGCTAATTGCAGCGTTCCCTTGCAAGTTCCAATGCTCACTAAGGTCAATTATGATAATTGGAGTTTAAGGATGATGGCTCTCCTTGTAGCACATGACATATGAGAGATAGTCGAGAAAGGCTACACCGAATAAGAGAATGAAGACAGTCTATCTCAAACTCAAAGGAATGGTTTGAGAGACTCAAGGACGAGAGATAAGAAGGCTCTCCATCTAATCTATCAAGCATTGGATGAAGATACTTTTGAAAAAGTTTCAATATCAAAGTCATCCAAAGAAGCATGGAAAAAGCTTCGAACATCTTACAAAGGAGCCAATCAAGTCAAAAAGGTACGTCTTCAAACTTTAAGAGGTGAGTGTAACGACCCAGAATTTTGAACAAATTAAATTGAAAATATTTAATTAATTTTAAATATTTGAATGATGATTTAATTTTAATTCCCAATATAAATTTGAATTTGACGATTAAATTATAAAATTTAATCTATTGAAAGTGAATAAAAATTTAAATCTTCAATTATAAGCTGAAGAAAAATATTTCAAACGCTTTTAAAATTCGTATTGATAATTTTGAAGATAATAGAAGCTTCAGAATCGAAGTTAAAATTGATTTGTTTAGTTTTGAAAATTATATCGTTTGAATCGATATTTAAAAATAGCCGTCCGAGGCGCAGTCTCGGAATTCAACGAAACCAGTTCCATTGGGTCCGTAATATTGAATTATTACCGGATTTCAAATTTCATATTTAACGAAGTTGCCGTGTGACCGTACGATATGAAAAACGCGTTAAAATAAAATGAAATTCAATTTAAAATTTAAATTTATATTAATTTACATCACCACGTTTTCTCCTTTAAACACGCCTTCGAACACGCCCCGTTGTTCACGCCTAAAATCATGATGCAGAAATCATGCAAACCCATACCTCGTTCAATTTTAAATATCTCGTCCCCCTCTCCCTTTATCTGTTCGTTTTCGTTCAGAGAATCAAGAAAAGAAATGGCCACTCGTTCGAATTTCCTTACTTCCCTCTTCAGATTCAAACTAGAGAAATCAAAATAACTTCTCGTTCAAATCAAAGTTTATGGCCGAAGCAGTTCTCCTCAGTTCCAAATCGAACGAAAACCAAAAATCAAAATAATAATGGCCGAGCCTCTCTCTTATTCGAAATCGAATTCATATCCAAATCCCTAAAAAGAAAAGCTCTCGTTCACAAAATTTTTAAACAATGGCCGAAGCCTGGGGTCGAAACGAAATCGCGGTCGAGCTCGCGAGTGGATGGGAATCGGTGGAGGCGGCGCGCGAGCTAGGGCAGGGCGAGTGCGAGGTCTGGAGGAGCACGACGATTGTTCTCGCGGGTTCGAATTCGTTCGAACAGGGGATACGGCACCAAGCTTGAGGTGATGTACGACTGGGATGAGATGCGAGTGATGGTGTAGTGGGATGCGGCAGGCTTCGCGATGGAATTCGCGAGCTCGTTGCCGAGCTGCCGTTGGCCTAGGGTGCGCGCGCGCGAGAAGATGGAGGCTGGCATCGGCGAATTCGAGGGAGGGGATCTTGTTCGAGTTCGGTGAGAGGTATCATTATTTTCTTGAATTAATATGTATATATTTCATACAAAAAAAAATTTACTTACAGAAAGTCTTAAATGTCAAGTGATTTTGAATTTTAGTTGTCCTCAATTTAAATTTTTAAGTATACAGGAGTTTCAAAATGAGAAAAATGAATTAATGAATGGATGTACATTTTGATTTACTTGTTTGATTTTAAAAATAAAATCTATTATGGTAGTAGTTTTGTTTAGTTGTTAAAAGGATATTTTATTAAAAAGGAAATTTTAATTAATTCAAATATTAATGAATTTATTTAAAATTTTGGTTAAGTAAATGAACAGGACGATAACTTAAGTGTTCAGTTTATTCGAATATTAATAAATGTATAATAGCTTATACAAGGTCTATAAAATCGAGAAACAAATTGGATTGGAATGGGATTGCAAAAATAAAAGCTAAGGTGAGATTTTCTCACTCAAAATAAATTACAGTTATTGACTGATTGATTTGCTATTTGGATGTGATATTAGATATAGTAGGATATATCTATATATATAGCAATATATACATATTGGCATATGTATATATTGGATTGATTGATTTCCCGCCTTGTATAGCGGATGAGACCCTATTGCGCCGTTATTAAGCGGATGATATTTTTATAAATTCTATATACCGCGATATTCCACCTCGAAGTGGAATTGGTATTGTGCTAACGTTTGTGGATGCAGGGAAACTGGTTGGAGGGATCCAACTGGATTCCTCAACTGTATTTATTTATTTACAGATATTGATGTATATTCTGTTATCATATTGATATATGATATTGAATGTTGTGATTGACTAATTGGTGCTGTTGCATCATCGGATTTAAATTTTGAAGTTAAAAATAACGATTTTTACTTTAAAAGGATTTTTAAGTGATTATTGAAAGTAGACGTTTTATTCAATTTTTGAATTGATTTATTTTAAATAAATAAACGTTAAAATTTTTAAAGTTATAAAGACTAAGATTTTGTGAAATATAACTGAAAGGTGATTTTTGAAATAAATAGTTAAGTAATTTATAAAATAGTTTAGATTTGGATTTTTGAATTATTAAAAACGATGTATATAAAAGATGTACAAAATTGATATTAATCAATTAAAAGTATTGGAATTTTAAAACGAGTTTTTATAAGTGTAAAAGATGAAATAATTATAAATTGTGAAGATAGGAAATTTATAGAATTATAAATTGTGAAGATAGGAAATTTATAGAATTATAAATTGTGAAGATACGAAATTTATAGAATTATAAATTGTGAAGATATGAAGTTTATAGATTTATAAAGTGTGAAGTTATAAAATGAATGAAATTGTAGAATAAAAGATTTATAAGAAATTTACTTATAAATTGGATTTTTGCCTTTAAATGGAATATTGATCGAATTGATTTATAAATAAAATAGAAATAGAATTTATAAACGTTGTTTTATAAATTCGAAATCAATTGAATTTGATAAATTAATATAGAAGATTATCAAAGAAGATATATTCGCGTTTTTGGATAGCGAATTTTTATTGAAATAAAATGTGTAGAGATTATTGAAAATGTGGTTAGTGAAGTATATTCACGATTTTGGACAGTGAATATATTATTAAATAAAATGGATTTATTTTTGAAGAAGTGATATTAAAGAATGAAGTTAAACATTTTAAAGATGTTTTAAAATGTATTATGAATCGAGAGCATAGATTTCAACATTTATTGTTGAAATAGACGTTTTTCGAGGAAGAAGGAAATGGTGGACTATAACACTGTTGTTATAGTAAATGATTTCCGAAAGGAAATGTTTTTATATAGTATTGGGATTTACATATCTATCTAAATTCCAAATCCCTATACTAAGTGATTTTGAGTCGTCGTAACGATGTTTTACGTAACATTCGTTTTGACTCAAATAAATGTTGTTATAGTAAATGATTTCCTTAAAGAATGAATTTATACTTAAATTTGATTTAAGTATATTGAATATTTTCAAATGTTGAAAATAAAAGATTTGTGAAATACTTATTATTAAATAAGCATGGAAATGTTTTTCCAATATGAAATGAAACGTTTTTGAGAATTTATCTTCTTAAAGATAAATTGAAAGTGAATATTTGAAATCGATTTGAAAATCGTATATCAGTAGATATTTTGAAATATAAATTCACTATGGAATTTATAAAAGAAATGGGAATTCGTTTTAAAAATAAATATTGATTTATTTTTGAAGTGTGGAAATTATATATCTAGTAAAGATATTTTTGAAAAATAAATAATTTGGAAAATTATTTGGAATCTGATGATGTTGCGCATCTTTATTGATAGTTAAATAACCGACTATCAATAATTACCTTGAATTGGTATTTGTTGTGAATTGGATGAATTTGAATGCCACACTTATTTTTGAATAAGCACTCACTATTCGGGTTAGCCGGGAAAGGACCATGGGGTCGTATAACCCATTCCGAATATGTGATATGTCGTAATGAATTGCATTTGATGACCGGTGTTGAAGACCGGATATTTTTGAAAACGGAAGGATTACCGTCGAGTTACTCTACTTCGACTGATCTTCGATTTAGAGGTTTTATCACCCTTAGTGACGGGAAGTCCGGACGTGATTGAAAATTATCCGGAATTGCAAGGGCTTCGTGAGAAGTGCCTTCGGTTCTGTTCGATCCCGGAACAGACTTGTATGGATTGTGTGTCTGACGTTACAAATTGAGATATAAAGCTGATTTCTTTCAAATACATTTCTGTTGGTGGCGGAGAATTTATTCTCTTAGCTTAACACCCTTCTCTGAGACGTACGAGCTCAGAGGTTATGTAGTTGAAATTTATCAACGATATACTCCCAATTTGGTAACGTGGCATACTGAGTGTTGCTGTGAAATGATCAGTGTTTGATCATTTGTGATATGATCATTTGTTTGATCATTTGTTTGATCATTTATCTTTGTGATCATAGGTTGATCATTTGTTGACCCAAGGCATGGCTTTGTGAACAAAGCGTAGCTTTGTGGACGAGACTTCGTCGGACCTCACACCCCGAAATGGTCAAAACAGTAAGGATGCAGCAAGGTTCTAGGGAGTAGCGCCCCTTAGTGTATGTCATTCCTTTTGGATAAAGGTGGTATCATGGTATGGAGCTCAGATACTTAACCTATGTGGTTGCTGCAAATTTATTACTTTGTGGTTGTTGCGAATCGAGGATCCTCGGGAAGATCGGTGACGATCGGGGGATGGCATACGCGTGGCAGTAGTTACCTATTTTTGCAGAGGTAACCCGGCCTTGTGTTGGCAGAGATCCGGTTAGGTTCTCGGGATGTCATTCCAGAGGCGTTCTATTCATGGCATAGGAAGTTCCTTAACCTGACCATTTGTTTGAAATCCAAAGAAACAATACGAGCCTTGTACGGTTTTAGTTGTAGAACCTGCCATTTAATATGGTAGCTATAGTAAGCATATTATAATGGTACCTATGCTGGCTAAGATTTATATTCTACTTTCGAAATGTTTTATACACTATGCACTAATAATAATATAAAAAAGAATTTGATTTTTTTGCGTAGTAAGCATCTTTGACTATCATAAGAAGAAATCTCCTCCAATTCTGCGTTTGCATTGTGTGTGTGGCGGGAGGTCTTATGGTAGTTTCATTTTCAAAAGCATTGCGAAATTGACTTTAAAATTTTCCTGTTGTTTGTTTTAAAGATAAACTGTTTTACGATCTCACACCAGTCACCATGACTGACTCGGAGTTTATTGTTTCCCTTCTAAACTCTGGGTGCCCACCAATTTCCACACGGGCAGTCTAGAGTTAGGTTATCAGGATATTCTGGATATTCTGGAGCTTTGGAAGCAAGCTGGATGGCGAGACGTAGTATTTGTATCTAATATATTTATTCCACTGTGTATTCTGTATGAGGACAAGTTTATATAACTGTCCATTGTTGTATTGAGTTGTATATTGACTCTGATGATTGATGTATGTATAAAATGATATAGTTCTTTGTTTAAAGATTATTCATTTATCTATTATATATTGTTCCGCTGTGATATGTGAGATTCTGATATTGTTCTGTTTTTGTTCTGTGTTTTCTGTTGTTCTTCTCTTCTTCTCCCTCTATCTTCTTCCTCTTCTACCTTTTTCTTCTATCTTAAACCATCATGGTTCGCATTTCCGTTCATTTTGAGTTAATCTGTAATACCCCAACATTTTGTGAAAAATCATTTTTGTAAAATGATTTAACTTTTGAAATATTTAGATTTAAATATGGTGAAATTTCTGGAATAAATAGTGTGCAAGTATATGTGTGCACGTGCACACTGAAATGGCACAAGGAAGAACTCCAGATTTCTTGGATTTAAAACAAGAATTAAAAAGCAATACAAACATGATTTTGCAACATGGATATTTGATTTCTGGAATTATATGGATCATCTTAGAAAATAAGGAAAGTAAGTTTTACTTTAAATCAGTAAACAGATTTTAATTAAAACTCAGAAAAGAAAATTATACATGTATATGTCATAAGGATTTGTAAACCTGTATACATATAGGTGCATATGTTTCTGAAATTAAAAGAGGAATTAAAATAAGCCTAGATAAGATATGTATACAAATATACATTTTTAAGTACTGAAAAGTATATATATATAAGCAAGTGAAACTATAACATTAAAATGACATGAAATGTGATACAAGTCAATATGCTTGTGTAGACAAAAATAGCAAAGGGGATTCTCAGGAATAATTAAAATATGAAATAGGATAGTCACACTTTTAACATGACTAGGTGAGTGGCCATTTTCTGAAAAGTAAAAAGAAAGAAAATACAGCCTTTAAATTAATATGGCCGGGGTATTATAAATGAAAAATGCATGATGCTAGCCAGGACAGAAATGGAATTCTGTTTCAACAAAACCCTAGTGGAAAAATGCATATAAATAGGCAGTAGAATTGTCTTTACCCCGAGCTGCACAAAAATAAGAAAAGAAGAAAAATATTGGAAGGAAGGAGAAAATACTCATACAAGGATTTTCTGGATTAATAAGAAGAAACATTTAGGTGAGTAACCTCACTGAGTTCATGGCATTAAGACCTGAGATGAGGCAGCCACTTTTTATTGCCATTTATATATATTTCTGGTTTTGATGTATATGATTTCATCAATGCTTTTTGGATGTCTTATTTTAAATCTGATATGATTTGATATGGATGTTTTGGTGATCTCTGCTTTGTTGAGACATTTGTCTTTGGATGTGTATCATACTGTTTTATTTATACTCATAAATAAAGTCTAGGATCTTGAAATTATATAGAGAATACTCTCAACTGTTATAGATCTATGGCATGGAAACTTTACAAAAATGTTGGGAGCTGCATTATACTTGGTATAAGTGCTGAGGCTTGAAAAGAAAAATGTTAAGGGTGCAATAGAAATTTTCTAAGTGCTGAGCCCTTGATCAAATCAAAAAAAAAGAAGAAACTCACAAGCTAAAATTATGATTGAACCAGATCCTGAATCTGAATCAATCATAAAGGCTTACAGATCAATATATTAAGAACATGCCATGCCTCTTTTACAGTTGAAAATATTCTTATATCTTACTGAGATCAAGACATATTGACCCTATTTAGGAAATAACTGTCTGCTTATTTCTGAGGAGAATTATGCTAGGAAAAATTATGGATGTTTCCATGTTTGCAGTGACATGTTCACTTAGCATATTTGATGATAGGATTTAAGACAATACACTAGTAAATAAACTAGGGAAGGAAAGGCCAAGAAAGCTGCTGGAATGCTTGTCATATTTGAAGTATGCAAGTTGGCACATGGTTTGTTTAAGCCCTGAGATCTTTGTGCAATGATGTGAATTAGTTCATTGCAATGTGTCCCAGTGATTCCTTAATAGCAGATGAGGCAGGGATTTAAAATTGAATAATACAACCTATAAATGAAGAAATAGGAATATGGATATTTCTTAGGTTGAATGGTATGGAACCAAGATGGTTCCAGTGAATGCAAATGTTGCAAATAGATAATTATGTTTGCATGATTATGTATGCAAGTGTAAGAATGATAAGTGAATATATCATACCTGAATCAACTTAATTATACTATGTTAAAGTAGTTGATTGCAGAAATTTGCTTAAATAACAAGTTAGTACCCTTATATTCTCTATTGTTTAATATCATGAATGTATTGATGTTACTCATACCAGATCATAGATCTGACCCTTGTTTGCTCATGGCATATGGGGTGTCTCATTTTAAAATGAGGCAACCACTCATGCTCTTTCAGGTAACCCAGACACTAAGTAAAAATGAAGTTATGGCTATTATGGAGGAGTGAATGAACATGCTAGCTAGTTTCAATAAGAGCTTAAATTGATTATATCTGCATGTATTCAGGAAAAATTTTATGTCTCTAAGATTTCCAGTCATGTAATGAATTCTATTATGGTTAGATGGACTAGTTGTATCATGTTAAATATATTGTTATGCACTAAGGTTTGATTTGTTTTTGAAGAAGTGTCTGAAACATAAACAAGAAATATATGCTCAAGTATCAGCTATAAAAATCTGGTAAGAAATATACAATTATGTGAGCTACTGTTTTGCATAATTTATGTTATGTATTAGTTAATCTTGAAACATAACAGAGCACTGAGTTTTAGAATAAAATCTGGATTTAGCTAGAAGTAAACTTATAAGGATTTTAGTTTTCTTTTTACTGAAATACTTTGTAAACAAGTTTGAATTCATTTCTGAATTGTATTGAGAAAAGTAAAATGTTTTTAAAAGCTTCAGACAGAATGCAAAGAATGATATCTCCATTGCTTTGAACTAGTGTGTAGCAGATACAGGATTCATGAGTTAACCAGCTTCAAATAAATGAAGTATTGGTTGATCATGATAGATTGTATTCTGAAAATAAAAATGCATTTCAAAAGCTTAGTACATTTAGCACTTGTTTCACCCAGATTTCTGGTAAATGAGTAAGATATTGACATGTACATGTATACTTGTGTACATGTTGATATTTGGGCAAAAATATAAATATAAATTCCTAGAACAGTTGTAGGAATGGGTTTTAAAAATAATAAAGCAAGAAACTTTGTTTTGTAAGTTAGATTATAGGATGAAATTAAATATATATGTGCAGATATAGGTAAATACCAGATTTCAATCCATACAGGAAAAAAAAAACAAAAATTGTGTTTGAACCGACCAGCATAGTACTCGAACTCGTGACCTCTCATGTATAAGTTAGGCGCGTTTCCATTACGCCTAGATGTTGCTTGTGTTCTCTTAGGATCCACTTTCTTTTAACCTGAGTTTGTTACTATCCAGACTTTAAGACAATCATCTATATTATAAGCTTGTTTACCACTGATTATTACTTGATCATTTCTTAATTAGAATAACAGACTAAAGTACATGTTTCCAGTTGATTCTATGGTCAAAAATCAGGATACAATAATTAATCTGAATTGCTAAAATCTAAATCAAACAGAATGTTCTTGTACAAAAAAAAATAAAGTATATACTCTGAATTTAAACAAAAGGAACACATACATCTTCATATGTATGTGTATGTTATTAGATATACACTGATATATTTATATTGGTAAGTTATTTTGATCCTGGATATATTTTGTTTATTGGAGAGAGAAAATGACCTTGGAAAATATATTTGTAATGAATGATATATCTATATATCATCTCTAAAAAAAAAAATCCTTATGAAATATTGGTGGAAATAGGAGGGTCATTTCAGTTGGTATCAAAGCACTTGGTTGCATTGATTGTTAAGTATTATAGAAATGTATTATGTCTGTTTGTTTTGGATGAAATAATTTAGATAAGAAATTAGAAATTATAGAAGTACTCATAATATACTAATACCATTTACCCAGAATTTAGTTAGCAGACCATGGTAGGAAGAGGATCTCATCACATTGCAGGACCCAGTGCACCTCAAATGCTTGATATGCAAGAATTTGTGAGGGTTTTAAGAGATGGAATTGGGCATAGGCCTGAGAACCCACATGAAGAGCTTTCAAAACTACTGAAGACTTATTCCAATTTGGGAGGCAAGAGTTTTGAAGGAACTGAGAGTGTGATGGAAATTCAAGCATGGTTGAGAACACTTGATAGGATTTTCAATGACATGCAGTTGGATGACCAAAGGAAGAGGCAAGTAGCTTCTAGACAACTGAAAGGGGTAGCTTTAAGCTGGTGGGAGGTGATCATAGCTGGAAGAAATGAAAATGAAATCACTTGGAATCAGTTCAAGGAGATGTTGGAGGCAAGATTTGTACCAGCATCAGCCAAGACCATTTTGCTTGAAGAATTTATCAAACTTAGGCAGGGAACTTTGAATGTCACTGAATACACTCAAAAGTTTGAGGGACTATCCAATTATGGAGCAATGCTAGTGGCAGATGAAGCATCCAAAAAATGATAGGTATATAAAAGGACTGAATCCAGGACTTAGCAGAGCTATGCTACCATATGCAGATAGAACATTTGATCAAGTAATTGATCTGGCCTTGAAACTGGAACAACATGACAAAGAAAGAGAGAAATATAGGAATTTTAAGAGCAACAACAAGAAGGATAAGGGAAGATATCACCCTTATGATAAAAAGAAGGAGGAGGCAGACAACAGGAAGAGTAAAGATACAAAAGCCAATGATACTAAGAAGAAATTGGTTTGCCATCATTGTGGAAAAGAAGGACACATCAAACCAAGGTGCCCAGAGTTAAAAGGAGGAGCCTTCAAATGCTACCTATGTGGGAAAGAGGGGCATATGAAGAGGAACTGTCCTGAGAATAAACAGCAAGGGAAATTGGCAACTTTGGAAGGTAAAGGCAAATCTGCAGTGAAAATTGATGCTGAAAATCATGGCCAAGTGGAAGGTACATTACTCATTTGTGCCATACCCATACCAGTAGTATATGATACTGGAGCAACACACTCTTTGATTTCCTATGAAGTAGTTAAAGTATTAAAATTAAACTGCATATTGGTTGAAACCCCATTGCTTGTACAAAGTCCCCTAGGGAGTTCTAGTGTTTTGAACATGAATTGTGTGGATGTGGAGTTAAACATAGGAGGAAATATTTTTATTTCCAATTTATATGTTTTAAATTACCCAAATATAGGAGTTATATTAGGGGTAGATTGGTTAAGGCAATTTAAAGCCATAATTAATTTAGACTCATCCACCATATCATTGCAAAATTCTAGAGGCCAGAGGATCACAGTTCTATGTGAAGTAGCTAAGGAAGGGAAATTGTACCATTTAGTTGACTTAGAAAAAGATCTGAGTGAACTAACCATTGAAGAAATTCCCATAGTTAATGAATACTTGGATGTGTTTGGGGAAGTTAAGGGTGTTCCACACCACAGACCAGTTGAGTTCCAAATTAATCTCATTCCAGGAGCAAGTCCAATAATCAAGAAACCTTATAGAATGGGGCCAAGTGAACTGAAAGAATTGAAAAATCAGTTGGAAGAATTAGAAGGCAAGGGATTTATAAGGCCAAGCAATTCCTGCTGGGGTTCTCCAGTAGTGTTTGTAAGAAAACATGATGGTACCTTGAGAATGTGCATAGATTACAGGGAACTAAATAAAGTAACCATCAAGAATAAATACCCATTGCCTAGAATAGATGATCTCTTTGACCAACTCAGTGAAGCTAAAATATTTTCTAGGCTAGACTTAGCATCAGGATTCCATCAAATGAAGGTTGAAGACTCAAGTGTTAAGTATACTGCATTTAACACAAGATATGGCTTATATGAATTTTTGGTTATGCCATTTGGTTTGACAAATGCTCCTTCATATTTTGTTGATTTAATGAATAGAATATTTAGAGATTATTTAGACAAGTTTGTACTGATTTTTATTGATGACATTTTGATTTATTCTAAGACAGTGGAAGAGCATAAAAATCATTTGCATTTAGTTTTGTCAAGACTAAGGGAAAATGATTTAAAGGCAAAATTTTCAAAATGTACATTTTGGAAAGAAGAAGTGCATTTTCTTGGGCATGTTATCTCTGCCAAAGGAATATCAGTAAACCCTAATAAGGTAGTGGCAATCCAAGCATGGAAAAGGCCTAGTACCATCAGTGACATTAGGTCATTTATGGGGATGGCAGGATATTATAGGAGATTTATAAAAGATTTCTCAAAAATATCATCACCACTTACCAATTTAACTAGAAAGAACCAAGCCTTTGTATGGACAGAAAAATGTGAGCAAGCTTTTATCAAAATTAAGGAAGCACTGATTAATGCACCAGTATTGAGAGTGCCAGAAGGAAATGAAAATTTGGTTGTGTACACTGATGCAAGTGGCTCTGGGTTAGGGGCTGTGTTGATGCAGCAAGACCAGGTGGTAGCCTATGCATCTAGGCAATTAAAGCCACATGAAACCAGGTATGCAACCCATGATCTTGAACTAGCAGCAGTTGTGTATGCTTTGAAACTTTGGAGACATTATTTGTTAGGTGCCAAATTCATTTTGTACACTGATCATAAGGCACTGAAATATTTATTCTCACAAAAAGATTTGAATATGAGGCAACATAGATGGGTAGAGTTCCTAGCTGCCTATGACCTAGATATACTGTATACACCAGGCAAGGCAAATAAAGTTGCAGATGCCTTGAGTAGACAACATGCCAAAGTAGCCATGTTGATGATGGAAGAATTTAAGGATTTGTCTATACTTACTGATTTGGAAATTGAGGAAAACAGTGGGGTACAAATGATGTCCATTGAAGAAGGTGAAGGTAAAGGGAAATTAAGTATGATATCTCTGCAATCAGATTTACTTCTTAAGATTGGGAAAATGCAGGAACAAGACCTAAACATGGTGGGAAAGAAAATGCTCATATCAAAAGGGGAGGAAGTAATAAATTATCAAATTGATAAAAATGGTTATTTAAGGAATAAAAATAGGATATGTGTTCCAGAAAATATAGAATTGAAGGAGGAAATATTAAATGAGTACCATAGGAATAAGTACTCCATACACCCAGGTAGCACCAAGATGTATCAAAATTTGAAAAGAAATCTTTGGTGGAAGGGGATGAAGTCAGATGTGGCCAGACATGTTGCAAAGTGCATGACTTGCCAACAAGTCAAGGCAGAGACACAAAGGCCATCAGGACTATTGCAACCCCTTAGTATACCACAGTGGAAGTGGGAGGACATATCTATGGATTTCATAGATGGTCTGCCTAGATCTAAGAAGGGAAACACAAGTATATGGGTAATAGTGGATAGGCTAACTAAGGTAGCACATTTTATCCCAGTTAAAGCAGAAAGAAATGCTCCAAAATTGGCTCAAATATTCATGAAAGAGGTAGTAAGGTTGCATGGCATACCCAAAACCATTGTGAGTGATAGGGATACCATCTTCACCTCAAGATTTTGGAAAAGTTTTCAAGAGGCCATGGGGAGTGAATTGTGCTTAAGCACTGCCTACCATCCACAATCAGATGGTCAAACTGAGGTGGTGAACAAAGTCTTAGAGGATTTGTTGAGAGCATGTACACTGGACTTTGGAGGCAACTGGGAAGACCACCTCCATCTAGCTGAATTCACATACAATAACAGTTACCAAAGCACCATAGGGATGGCACCATTTGAAGCCTTATATGGCAAGCCATGTTTATCACCTATATGCTGGGTAGAGACTGGAGAAAGGGCTATTCTTGGACCTGAATATGTTAAAGAAACTACAGAGAAAATTGGGTTAATAAGAAAAAGAATAGCAGCAGCTCAAGATAGGCAAAAGAAATTTGCAGATAGGAAGAGAAAGCAAGTGGAATATGAAGTGGGAGACTTTGTTTTCATCAAGATTTCACCTATGAAGAAAGTCATGAGATTTGGCAAGCAAGGTAAGCTCACACCAAGGTATGTTGGACCCTATAAAATTCTGGAAAGAATTGGTTCATTGGCTTACAAATTAGAACTACCAGAGGAAATGAAAGCAATGCATAATGTTTTTCATGTGTCCCAACTTAGAAGATGGGTACATGATAAAGAAGACATTTTGGAAGAGCCTACCAAAATTCAAATAAATCCTGACTTGGTTTATGAAAAAGAACCAGTGGGGATTATAGCCAAGGAAGAAAAGAAATTAAGGAGCAAAACCTTGAAACTAGTTAAGATCCAGTGGAGTAGTGATCCTAATGACTGCACATGGGAGTTAGAGGATAAGATTAGAATGGATTATCCTAAGCTTTTTGCAAATTAAAAGGTAATTTTTTTTTCTCTGGAAAAAATTTTTTGTTATGCATGGTTGATATGGTTGAATTTGTTTGCTTATGCATATGTTTGATAAGTTTTCAGAAAAGAAAGTGATGCTTGTTATAAATGTTAGAAAAATTGTGAGGACACAATTCCTAAAAGGAGGGGTGAATGTAATACCCCAAAATTTTGTGAAAAATCATTTTTGTAAAATGATTTAACTTTTGAAATATTTAGATTTAAATATGGTGAAATTTCTGGAATAAATAGTGTGCAAGTATATGTGTGCACGTGCACACTGAAATGGCACAAGGAAGAACTCCAGATTTCTTGGATTTAAAACAAGAATTAAAAAGCAATACAAACATGATTTTGCAACATGGATATTTGATTTCTGGAATTATATGGATCATCTTAGAAAATAAGGAAAGTAAGTTTTACTTTAAATCAGTAAACAGATTTTAATTAAAACTGAGAAAAGAAAATTATACATGTATATGTCATAAGGATTTGTAAACCTGTATACATATAGGTGCATATGTTTCTGAAATTAAAAGAGGAATTAAAATAAGCCTAGATAAGATATGTATACAAATATACATTTTTAAGTACTGAAAAGTATATATATATATAAGCAAGTGAAACTATAACATTAAAATGACATGAAATGTGATACAAGTCAATATGCTTGTGTAGACAAAAATAGCAAAGGGGATTCTCAGGAATAATTAAAATATGAAATAGGATAGTCATACTTTTAACATGACTAGGTGAGTGGCCATTTTCTGAAAAGTAAAAAGAAAGAAAATACAGCCTTTAAATTAATATGGCCGGGGTATTATAAATGAAAAATGCATGATGCTAGCCAGGACAGAAATGGAATTCTGTTTCAACAAAACCCTAGTGGAAAAATGCATATAAATAGGCAGTAGAATTGTCTTTACCCCGAGCTGCACAAAAATAAGAAAAGAAGAAAAATATTGGAAGGAAGGAGAAAATACTCATACAAGGATTTTCTGGATTAATAAGAAGAAACATTTAGGTGAGTAACCTCACTGAGTTCATGGCATTAAGACCTGAGATGAGGCAGCCACTTTTTATTGCCATTTATATATATTTCTGGTTTTGATGTATATGATTTCATCAATGCTTTTTGGATGTCTTATTTTAAATCTGATATGATTTGATATGGATGTTTTGGTGATCTCTGCTTTGTTGAGACATTTGTCTTTGGATGTGTATCATACTGTTTTATTTATACTCATAAATAAAGTCTAGGATCTTGAAATTATATAGAGAATACTCTCAACTGTTATAGATCTATGGCATGGAAACTTTACAAAAATGTTGGGAGCTGCATTATACTTGGTATAAGTGCTGAGGCTTGAAAAGAAAAATGTTAAGGGTGCAATAGAAATTTTCTAAGTGCTGAGCCCTTGATCAAATCAAAAAAAAGAAGAAGAAACTCACAAGCTAAAATTATGATTGAACCAGATCCTGAATCCGAATCAATCATAAAGGCTTACAGATCAATATATTAAGAACATGCCATGCCTCTTTTACAGTTGAAAATATTCTTATATCTTACTGAGATCAAGACATATTGACCGTATTTAGGAAATAACTGTCTGCTTATTTCTGAGGAGAATTATGCTAGGAAAAATTATGGATGTTTCCATGTTTGCAGTGACATGTTCACTTAGCATATTTGATGATAGGATTTAAGACAATACACTAGTAAATAAACTAGGGAAGGAAAGGCCAAGAAAGTTGCTGGAATGCTTATCATATTTGAAGTATGCAAGTTGGCACATGGTTTGTTTAAGCCCTGAGATCTTTGTGCAATGATGTGAATTAGTTCATTGCAATGTGTCCCAGTGATTCCTTAATAGCAGATGAGGCAGGGATTTAAAATTGAATAATACAACCTATAAATGAAGAAATAGGAATATGGATATTTCTTAGGTTGAATGGTATGGAACCAAGATGGTTCCAGTGAATGCAAATGTTGCAAATAGATAATTATGTTTGCATGATTATGTATGCAAGTGTAAGAATGATAAGTGAATATATCATACCTGAATCAACTTAATTATACTATGTTAAAGTAGTTGATTGCAGAAATTTGCTTAAATAACAAGTTAGTACCCTTATATTCTCTATTGTTTAATATCATGAATGTATTGATGTTACTCATACCAGATCATAGATCTGACCCTTGTTTGCTCATGGCATATGGGGTGTCTCATTTTAAAATGAGGCAGCCACTCATGCTCTTTCAGGTAACCCAGGCACTAAGTAAAAATGAAGTTATGGCTATTATGGAGGAGTGAATGAACATGCTAGCTAGTTTCAATAAGAGCTTAAATTGATTATATCTGCATGTATTCAGGAAAATTTTTATGTCTCTAAGATTTCCAGTCATGTAATGAATTCTATTATGGTTAGATGGACTAGTTGTATCATGTTAAATATATTGTTATGCACTAAGGTTTGATTTGTTTTTGAAGAAGTGTCTGAAACATAAACAAGAAATATATGCTCAAGTATCAGCTATAAAAATCTGGTAAGAAATATACAATTATGTGAGCTACTGTTTTGCATAATTTATGTTATGTATTAGTTAATCTTGAAACATAACAGAGCACTGAGTTTTAGAATAAAATCTGGATTTAGCTAGAAGTAAACTTATAAGGATTTTAGTTTTCTTTTTACTGAAATACTTTGTAAACAAGTTTGAATTCATTTCTGAATTGTATTGAGAAAAGTAAAATGTTTTTAAAAGCTTCAGACAGAATGCAAAGAATGATATCTCCATTGCTTTGAACTAGTGTGTAGCAGATACAGGATTCATGAGTTAACCAGCTTCAAATAAATGAAGTATTGGTTGATCATGATAGATTGTATTCTGAAAATAAAAATGCATTTCAAAAGCTTAGTACATTTAGCACTTGTTTCACCCAGATTTCTGGTAAATGAGTAAGATATTGACATGTACATGTATACTTGTGTACATGTTGATATTTGGGCAAAAATATAAATATAAATTCCTAGAACAGTTGTAGGAATGGGTTTTAAAAATAATAAAGCAAGAAACTTTGTTTTGTAAGTTAGATTATAGGATGAAATTAAATATATATGTGCAGATATAGGTAAATACCAGATTTCAATCCATACAGGAAAAAAAAAACAAAAATTGTGTTTGAACCGACCAGCATAGTACTCGAACTCGTGACCTCTCATGTATAAGTTAGGCGCGTTTCCATTACGCCTAGATGTTGCTTGTGTTCTCTTAGGATCCACTTTCTTTTAACCTGAGTTTGTTACTATCCAGACTTTAAGACAATCATCTATATTATAAGCTTGTTTACCACTGATTATTACTTGATCATTTCTTAATTAGAATAACAAACTAAAGTACATGTTTCCAGTTGATTCTATGGTCAAAAATCAGGATACAATAATTAATCTGAATTGCTAAAATCTAAATCAAACAGAATGTTCTTGTACAAAAAAAAATAAAGTATATACTCTGAATTTAAACAAAAGGAACACATACATCTTCATATGTATGTGTATGTTATTAGATATACACTGATATATTTATATTGGTAAGTTATTTTGATCCTGGATATATTTTGTTTATTGGAGAGAGAAAATGACCTTGGAAAATATATTTGTAATGAATGATATATCTATATATCATCTCTAAAAAAAAAATCCTTATGAAATATTGGTGGAAATAGGAGGGTCATTTCATAATCAATGGAGATTAGTGTTTAATCAGAGGTACAGATTTGCGGGCCTTGCAGCTGGTATCAGAGCATATGGTTAAGCGACAACCCTGCTCTATTGGGTGTTACTCATTAGAGATAGAGTCAGTAGTACTCTAGAATGTGTTGAGTGTAATAATAGATACGAGCGCGTATTTGTTAATGAATATGAAATTTGTTTTGTATTGTGATGATTGGTTTAATGAGTGGTATATGAACCTTCATCGGCACAGTCTGCAAAACTGGATCGAAGGGGTTTCTAAACACTTGAATAGAACAATTCGGTACAATATTGTTTTAAAAAGGGTAAATGGAATAATTTTGCCCAAAACTATTTTTGTATATAAAAGATATGATTTTCTATGAATTACTATAGTATATGGATGCTTGGTTGTTAGGAAGAAATAACATTGGAATATTTTCATTGTTATAATTGAAATTGAATAAGAAAATAAAGTAATAACCAAAGATTTGAAGATAAATTCATTTAACAAATGAAATTTATAAATATGAATTGAGAATATAAGGAAATAAATTCATATATGAATAAAATTGTGAATATAAACGTAAATGAATTTATAAATGAAAATAGAATTCCAAAAAGATAATTGAAATTTAAAATTCATAAATGGAATGGAATTAGTAATATGAATGTATAAATGATTTTTTTTGATCGAAATGTAAATAACTCAAGACTTATAAAATATTTGAAATCTGATTGGAATTAAATTAAATTGTGTTTGTGAATGAACAAATGAGATAACAATTGAAAAATGAAATGAAATTTGAATCAAGTGGAATAAAATCCAAACCTGAGAAAAATGAAATGGATCAAATTCAAATAAGCTACTTTGATAATTTATTAATTCATGAAATACAGAAATGGAAGTTGAATTAGATAAATTAAAACTTGAATTGTGAACTAAATAAAAGAATGATTCGAAATTGCAAATATATTCAAGTAAGTGAAAATAAATTTCCGAATAAATGAATGGAATTTACAGTTGCAAGTAAATAAAATTAAAGCTGAATGTTGAACTTTGTTTTGAAATTGTTAGTAAAAGAAATTCAAGCTAGATAAAATAAAAAAAAAATTGAATGAAAATGAATAGGTGTAACTTCAACAGTGAAGTAAAATTGTATAAGAAGTATATATCGAAATTTTGTAATGGAATTGGCAAAATGGTTTGAATGTTGTAGATATATATTATGGCTAGTAGGATACAGGTGTTAGAAAGGAAATTGGATTTGATTTCAAAGATAATTTGAATTGCTCGACAAAAGGTATGTATTTTAAATTTCAATATGAAATTTGATGATTTCTTGTCTAGCCGCTTGGCCTTTTCTTTTCTTTTTGAAATCTGAGAGTCCGTAGGGACATTTTGTAGTCGTACCGTATTAGCCGCGCAAAGGAGACGCTGGCGAAATTTTTTGAAAATTTCGAGTGTTAGAAAATTTTGAGAAAATTTTTGAAAGTTAAATTTGAATTTGAATTTAAATTTAAATTGTTAAGTAAAACAATGATTGTTTGAAACTCATAATTGAAGTCGAAAAAAGCTAGTTGAATGATAACGAATCTTTAGTAAAAAGTTTTGTTTTGATAAATTTGATAAAACTGTAGGATTGTAAGAAAAATAATAGACGAGTTAAGGACTTTTCTTCCTGACTTGTAATTTCGGGACGAAATTCTTTTAAGGAGGGAAGATTGTAACGACCTAGAATTTTGAACAAATTAAATTGAAAATATTTAATTAATTTTAAATATTTGAACGATGATTTAATTTGAATTCCCAATATAAATTTGAATTTGACGATTAAATTATAAAATTTAATCTATTGAAAGTGAATAAAAATTTAAATCTTCAATTATAAGCTGAAGAAAAATATTTCAAATGCTTTTAACATTCGTATTGATAATTCTGAAGATAATAGAAGCTTCAGAATCGAAGTTAAAATTGATTTGTTCAGTTTTGAAAATTATATCGTTTGAATCGATATTTAAAAATAGCCGTCCGAGGCGCAGTCTCGGAATTCAACGAAACCAGTTCCATTGAGTCCGTAATATTGAATTATTATCGGATTTCAAATTTCGTATTTAACGGAGTTGCCGTGTGACCGTACGATATGAAAAACGCGTTAAAATAAAATGAAATTCAATTTAAAATTTAAATTTATATTAATTTACATCACCACGTTTTCTCCTTTAAACACGCCTTCGAACACGCCCCGTTGTTCACGCCTAAAATCGTGATGCAGAAATCGTGCAAACCCATACCTCGTTCAATTTTAAATATCTCGTCCCCCTCTCCCTTTATCTGTTCGTTTTCGTTCAGAGAATCAAGAAAAGAAATGACCACTCGTTCGAATTTCCTTACTTCCCTCTTCAGATTCAAACTAGAGAAATCAAAATAACTTCTCGTTCAAATCAAAGTTTATGGCCGAAGCAGTTCTCCTCAGTTCCAAATTGAACGAAAACCAAAAATCAAAATAATAATGGCCGAGCCTCTCTCTTATTCGAAATCGAATTCATATCCAAATCCTAAAAAGAAAAGCTCTCGTTCACAAATTTTTAAACAATGGCCGAAGCCTGGGGTCGAAACGAAATCGCGGTCGAGCTCGCGAGTGGATGGGAATCGGTGGAGGCGGCGCGCGAGCTAGGGCAGGGCGAGTGCGAGGTCTGGAGGAGCACGACGATTGTTCTCGCGGGTTCGAATTCGTTCGAACAGGGGATACGGCGCCAAGCTTGAGGTGATGTACGACTGGGATGAGATGCGAGTGATGGTGTAGTGGGATGCGGCAGGCTTCGCGATGGAATTCGCGAGCTCGTTGCCGAGCTGCCGTTGGCCTAGGGTGTGCGCGCACGAGAAGATGGAGGCTGGCATCGGCGAATTCGAGGGAGGGGATCTTGTTCGAGTTCGGTGAGAGGTATCATTATTTTCTTGAATTAATATGTATATATTTCATACAAAAAAAAATTTACTTACAGAAAGTCTTAAATGTCAAGTGATTTTGAATTTTTAGTTGTCCTTAATTTAAATTTTTAAGTATACAGGAGTTTCAAAATGAGAAAAATGAATTAATGAATGGATGTACATTTTGATTTACTTGTTTGATTTTAAAAATAAAATCTATTATGGTAGTAGTTTTGTTTAGTTGTTAAAAGGATATTTTATTAAAAAGGAAATTTTAATTAATTCGAATATTAATGAATTTATTTAAAATTTTGGTTAAGTAAATGAACAGGACGATAACTTAAGTGTTCAGTTTATTCGAATATTAATAAATGTATAATTGCTTATACAAGGTCTATAAAATCGAGAAACAAATTGGATTGGAATGGGATTGCAAAAATAAAAGCTAAGGTGAGATTTTCTCACTCAAAATAAATTGCAGTTATTGACTGATTGATTTGCTATTTGGATGTGATATTAGATATAGTAGGATATATCTATATATATATAGCAATATATACATATTGGCATATGTATATATTGGATTGATTGATTTCCCGCCTTGTATAGCGGATGAGACCCTATTGCGCCGTTATTAAGCGGATGATATTTTTATAAATCCTATATACCGCGATATTCCACCTCGAAGTGGAATTGGTATTGTGCTAACGTCTGTGGATGCAGGGAAACAGGTTGGAGGGATCCAACTGGATTCCTCAACTGTATTTATTTATTTACAGATATTGATGTATATTCTGTTATCATATTGATATATGATATTGAATGTTGTGATTGACTAATTGGTGCTGTTGCATCATCGGATTCAAATTTTGAAGTTAAAAATAACGATTTTTACTTTAAAAGGATTTTTAAGTGATTATTGAAAGTAGACGTTTTATTCAATTTTTGAATTGATTTATTTTAAATAAATAAACGTTAAAATTTTTAAAGTTATAAAGACTAAGATTTTTGTGAAATATAACTGAAAGGTGATTTTTGAAATAAATAGTTAAGTAATTTATATAATAGTTTAGATTTGGATTTTTGAATTATTAAAAACGATGTATATAAAAGATGTACAAAATTGATATTAATCAATTAAAAGTATTGGAATTTTAAAACGAGTTTTTATAAGTGTAAAAGATGAAATAATTATAAATTGTGAAGATAGGAAATTTATAGAATTATAAATTGTGAAGATATGAAGTTTATAGATTTATAAAGTCTGAAGTTATAAAATGAAAGAAATTGTAGAATAAAAGATTTATAAGAAATTTACTTATAAATTGGATTTTTGCCTTTAAATGGAATATTGATCGAATTGATTTATAAATAAAATAGAAATAGAATTTATAAACGTTGTTTTATAAATTCGAAATCAATTGAATTTGATAAATTAAATATAGAAGATTATCAAAGAAGATATATTCGCGTTTTTGGATAGCGAATTTTTATTGAAATAAAATGTGTAGAGATTATTGAAAATGTGGTTAGTGAAGTATATTCACGATTTTGGACAGTGAATATATTATTAAATAAAATGGATTTATTTTTGAAGAAGTGATATTAAAGAATGAAGTTAAACATTTTAAAGATGTTTTAAAATGTATTATGAATCGAGAGCATAGATTTCAACATTTATTGTTGAAATAGACGTTTTTCGAGGAAGAAGGAAATGGTGGACTATAACACTGTTGTTATAGTAAATGATTTCCGAAAGGAAATGTTTTTATATAGTATTGGGATTTACATATCTATCTAAATTCCGAATCCCTATACTAAGTGATTTTGAGTCGTCGTAACGATGTTTTACGTAACATTCGTTTTGACTCAAATAAATGTTGTTATAGTAAATGATTTCCTTAAAGAATGAATTTATACTTAAATTTGATTTAAGTATATTGAATATTTTCAAATGTTGAAAATAAAAGATTTGTGAAATACTTATTATTAAATAAGTATGGAAATGTTTTTCCAATATGAAATGAAACGTTTTTGAGAATTTATCTTCTTAAAGATAAATTGAAAGTGAATATTTGAAATCGATTTGAAAATCGTATATCAGTAGATATTTTGAAATATAAATTCACTATGGAATTTATAAAAGAAATGGGAATTCGTTTTAAAAATAAATATTGATTTATTTTTGAAGTGTGGAAATTATATATCTAGTAAAGATATTTTTGAAAAATAAATAATTTGGAAAATTATTTGGAATCTGATGATGTTGCGCATCTTTATTGATAGTTAAATAACCGACTATCAATAATTACCTTGAATTGGTATTTGTTGTGAAATGGATGAATTTGAATGCCACACTTATTTTTGAATAAGCGCTCACTATTCGGGTTAGCCGGGAAAGGACCATGGGGTCGTATAACCCATTCCGAATATGTGATACGTCGTAATGAATTGCATTTGATGACCGGTGTTGAAGACCGGATATTTTTGAAAACGGAAGGATTACCGTCGAGTTACTCTACTTCGACTGATCTTCGATTTAGAGGTTTTATCACCCTTAGTGACGGGAAGTCCGGACGTGATTGAAAATTATCCGGAATTACAAGGGCTTCGTGAGAAGTGCCTTCGGTTCTGTTCGATCCCGGAACAGACTTGTATGGATTGTGTGTCTGACGTTACAAATTGAGATATAAAGCTGATTTCTTTCAAATACATTTCTGTTGGTGGCGGAGAATTTATTCTCTTAGCTTAACACCCTTCTCTGAGACGTACGAGCTCAGAGGTTATGTAGTTGAAATTTATCAGCGATATACTCCTAATTTGGTAACGTGGCATACTGAGTGTTGCTGTGAAATGATCAGTGTTTGATCATTTGTGATATGATCATTTGTTTGATCATTTATCTTTGTGATCATAGGTTGATCATTTGTTGACCCAAGGCATGGCTTTGTGAACAAAGCGTAGCTTTGTGGACGAGACTTCGTCGGACCTCAGACCCTGAAATGGTCAAAACAGGAAGGATGCAGCAAGGTTCTAGGGAGTAGCGCCCCTTAGTGTATGTCATTCCTTCTGGATAAAGGTGGTATCATGGTATGGAGCCCAGATACTTAACCTATGTGGTTGCTGCAAATTTATTACTTTGTGGTTGTTGCGAATCGAGGATCCTCGGGAAGATCGGTGACGATCGGGGGATGGCATACGCGTGTCAGTAGTTACCTATTTTTGCAGAGGTAACCCGACCTTGTGTTGGCAGAGATCCGGTTAGGTTCTCGAGACGTTATTCCAGAGGCGTTCTATTCGTGGCATAGGAAGTTCCTTAGCCTGACCATTTGTTGGAAATCCAAAGAAACAATACGAGCCTTGTACGGTTTTAGTTGTAGAACCTGCCATTTAATATGGTAGCTATAGTAAGCATACTATAATGGTACCTATGCTGGCTAAGATTTATATTCTACTTTCGAAATGTTTTATACACTATGCACTAATAATAATATAAAAAAGAATTTGATTTTTTTGCGTAGTAAGCATCTTTGACTATCATAAGAAGAAATCTCCTCCAATTCTGCGTTTGCATTGTGTGTGTGGCGGGAGGTCTTATGGTAGTTTCATTTTCAAAAGCATTGCGAAATTGACTTTAAAATTTTCCTGTTGTTTGTTTTAAAGATAAACTGTTTTACGATCTCACACCAGTCACCATGACTGACTCGGAGTTTATTGTTTCCCTTCTAAACTCTGGGTGCTCACCAATTTCCACACGGGCAGTCTAGAGTTAGGTTATCAGGATATTCTGGATATTCTGGAGCTTTGGAAGCAAGCTGGATGGCGAGACGTAGTATTTATATCTGATATATTTATTCCGCTGTGTATTCTGTATGAGGACAAGTTTATATAACTGTCCATTGTTGTATTGAGTTGTATATTGACTCTGATGATTGATGTATGTATAAAATGATATAGTTCTTTGTTTAAAGATTATTCATTTATCTATTATATATTGTTCCGCTGCGATATGTGAGATTCTGATATTGTTCTGTTTCTGTTCTGTGTTTTCTGTTGTTCTTCTCTTCTTCTCCCTCTATCTTCTTCCTCTTCTACCTTTTTCTTCTATCTTAAACCATCATGGTTCGCATTTCTGTTCATTTTGAGTTAATCAATGGAGATTAGTGTTTAATCAGAGGTACGGATTTGCGGGTCGTGACAGCGAGTTTGAAACTTTGCACATGAAAGAAGGTGATCGTGTCTGTAGTTACATCTCAAGAGTTCTAACGGTTGCTAATTACTTAAAAAGAAACGGTGAGAAGTTAAATGCTGTAAGAATTATGGAGAAGATTCTTGGATCATTAGATCTAGAGTTCGAACATATTATCACCATCATCAAAGAGACAAAAAACTTTGAGGCCATAGCAATAGAGGAACTTCTCGGTTCATTGCAAGCTTATGAAGAAAAGAAAGGAAGAAGGAAGAGATTGTGGAGCAAGTACTCAAGACACAGATTGATTCAAAAAAGGAAGAAAGTAATCGAAGCTAACAAAGATGAGGTTGTAGTCAAGAACGAGGAAAAGGTCATGGATATGGACACAGACGAGGTTGGAGACCCAATAACGACAATAATGACAACAACAACCAAAGAGGAGAAAGACCAACAAGAGGTCGTGGGAGAGAAAATTCAAAGTCAATACATGATAAGTCACGCGTCAAATGCTACAATTGTGAAAATTTTGGACATTATGCTTCTGAATGTAGAGCTTCAAACAACAATAAAATTGAAGAGAAGGCCAATTACATTGAAGAAAGAAGTCGAGAAGTCGAGAAGATGGTACTTTACTACTGACTTACAAGGAAAATGAAAGAGGCGAGGATAATCAATGGTATCTAGATAGTGGTGCGAGAAATCATATGTGCGGAAGAATAAGCATGTTTGTGGAACTTGATGAACCGATAAAGGGAAATGTGGCATTTTGAGATGAATCCAAAGTAGAGGTGAAATGTAAAGGAAATTTTATCATTCGATTGAAGAATGGAAATCACCAATTCATTTTCAATGTTTACTATGTGCCAAACACGAAGAGCAACATCTTGAGCCTAAGACAACTCTTAGAGAAAGGTTATGATATTCGATTAAAAGATAAAAGCCTTTCTATAAGAGACGGTGCAAGTAACTTCATTGCTAAGGTGCCGATTACAAAAAATAGAATGGTCATTCTCATCATTCAAAATGATGTTGCATAATGCCTTAAGATATGCTACAAAGATATTTCTTGGCTTTGGCGTCTTCGATTTGGGCATCTCAATTTTAGAGGATTAGAGGTGCACTCTAAGAAGCAAATGGTAAAAGGATTACCTTAAATCAGCCATCCTGACCAAGTATGCGAAGGATGTCTACTTGAAAAACAATTTAAAATGAGCTTTTCGAAGGAGTCATACTTAAGAGTTAAAAAAACCATTGGAACTCGTACACATGGATGTATGTGGTCCGATCAAGCCAAGTTCACTTGGTAAGAATAACTATTTCCTTCTTTTCATTGATGATTTTTCAAGAAAAACATGGGTGTATTTTTTAAAGAAGAAATCAGAGGTGCTTGAGAACTTCAAGAAGTTCAAGGCCCATGTTGAAAAGGAAAGTGGCCTTTTGATTAAAGCCATAAGATCTGACCGTAGATGAGAGTTCACATCAAAGGAATTCCAGAAGCATTGTGAAGATAATGGAATCCGACAAAAGCTGACATGCCTAGATCCACCCAGTAAAATGGACTAGAAGAATGGGAAAATTCTTGAGATGGCAAGGAGCATACTCAAAAGTAAGAGGTTGCCAAAGGAGTTTTGGACAGAAACAGTTGCATGTGCAGTTTATCTATCAAACCAATCTCCAACAAAAAGTGTGGGGGAAAATACCACAAGAAGCATGGAGTGGAAGGAAACCCAACATTTCCCATTTAAGAGTGTTTGGAAGCATAACTTACATATATGTACCGGATGAGAAGCGAAGCAAGTTAGATGACGAAAGTGAGAAGTATATCTTTATTGGTTACAACACCAACACCAAAGGCTACAAGCTCTACAATCCTAGTAAGGGGTAGATAATCATTAGTCGAGATGTTGTGTTCGATGAAGAAGGAAAATGGGATTGGAGTTTACATAATGAAGACTACAACTTCTTTCTACATTTTATAGAACTGACATGCAACAATCAAGGATGGAACAATCAAGAGAGGAACCTACTTCTCCACCAGCTTCACCAACCATATGTTGTCAAGAAGACGAAAGCTCAAGTGAAAGAGCTTCACGCTTTTGAAGCCTTCAAGAAATATATGAGGTAACCGAAAATCAAGACAATCTTACTCTTTTTTGTTTATTTGCGGATTGTGAGCCCATGAACTTTCAAGAAGCTTGGCAAAAGAAAAGTTGGAAAAATGCTATGGATGAAGAGATAAAGGAGACAAAGAAAAATGACACATGGGAGTTAGATTCACTTCCATAAGGGCACAAGGCAATCGGTGTGAAATGGGTATACAAAGTAATGAGGAACGCTAAAGGAGAAGTTGAAAGATAGAAGGCAAGATTGGTGGCAAAAGGCTATAGTCAAAGAGCCAACATTGACTATGATGAGGTATTCGCTCTAGTCGCTCGACTAGAAGTTGTTAGACTAATTATTTCATTGGCAGCCCAAAACAATTGGAAGATACATCAAATGGATGTGAAATCTGCATTCCTTAATGGAGTTCTTGAAGAAGAAATTTACATCGAGCAGCCACAAGGCTATGAAATTAAGGGAGAAGAAGATAATGTCTTGAAGCTAAAGAAGGTACTTTTTGGATTGAAACAAGCCCCAAGAGTTTGGAATGCTCAAATTGATAAGTATTTCCAAAAGGGAAACTTCATCAAATGTCTGTATGAGCATGCACTCTATATCAAAATCCAAAATGTAATACATTGACTGTATGCTTGTATGTAGATGACTTGATCTTCACTGGTAGCAATCCAAGTATGTTTAATGATGTAACGACCCGTAATTTCGCTACTTCGAAAATGAGAGATTTATTTCATTTTAAATTTAAAAGGGATTTAAATCTTAAATAAATATGTTATATATAATAAATAATTATCTATTCTTATAATTAATAAATTAAAAGGTATAAATTTGGATTTTAGAACAAATCAACAAAAGTTAAGTTTTGTTAATAATAAATAAAGGCTTAAATAAATAAGTTTAAATATTTAGTTGATAAGTTAAATCTCATTTAATAAAAATGAAAGTATATTAATATATTTAAAAATATGTTAATAATCATTTTACAAAAAATAACCAAAATTTGTCATATTTTGTCAGTTTTACATACGCTATAAAATTAAAGATTTTGATATTATTCAAATACGATTTTAAAATATGAATAGACATATTTTAATTTATTTAAAGAAGGAAAAGATTCATTTTAAAATTTGGTTTACATCAATATATAACTTAACAAAAACATCAAATTTTGACTGTAAAATTTGTCGACAAAAACACCGTTTTCAACCGAAACAAGTTGTCGACAAGTTATTGCAACTTGATACATTTTCTAACACATAAATACAAGTTTACAAACTATTTAAACATTACACATTTAGCACCAAAGACAAAAAGAGTTTACTTTTGAAAATGTTTACATAAATAAAAGAAAATAATGAAAATACATGATTTGACAAAAAGATGCAAAAGTAAACAAATAAAACAACATCATTACATAACTTTCTTTTCTCTTACATATGATATAACCTATTCACCTTAAATTCAAGCAAATGGAAAATGAAAAGATAATTAACTAAAGGGATTAATGACACATATGCTCACCATTAATGCAAATCAAATCAATGCAAAAGTCTTCTCTTTAAAAACACAAAATTTAAGAAAAAAAGAGAGTAATCATTTCAAAAATTCAAATCACATTAATGAGCCATCCTTTTCTCTCATAAATGCATGTCCTTAAGGGTTTAATCAAAGATTTAAAAAATGCAAAAGTAGAGAAGGTTATAATAGTCATTTGCCACTCAAATCTCATTTATAAATAGCCATGCCATTTTCACCATCATTTAAAACCATTCTCTTCATTTTCCTAAGGCTACTTCCACCATTTCTCTTCTACCATCAAGCTATCACCCCCACATCACCAAAACTCAACCATACCATCACCCAAACCTCCTATAACCCACGCACACCCCCTCCTCCTCACCAAACCCGAGCTTACCCAAGGCCACACCCCCTACACACCAATCCCGTACCCTCATACACGCCTAAACCCAAGCCCAAAACTCCTCCTACACGCCTAAACCCAAGCACCCAAGGCCATACCCTCCTCCACACTCAAGGTCGTACACTCTTCTCCTCCATATAAAAAAACAAAAGAAAAAGGAAAAGAAGAAAAGAAAAGAAAAAGTGAGAGGACAACAAAAGCAGCTCGGGAGGAAAATAAATAAAGGCGAGAATTCAAAACGTTCGAGAAAAGCGCATTAGTTCGAGAAGCACGACGGAGTGGATATGAAGGTGAGAAATTCTCATCGCCTTTGAATTTATATTTTGGTTATGTTAAAACAATCATATTTATACCCTTATGACATATGAATGTTTATTTGATTGTTAATATGGATGATTTGATAGTTGGTTAGATAATTGAATTGTGATAATATATCCCGTTATGGTATTAATAGTGAATGTTGGATTTGAAATCATATGTTATGTGATTTGTTGAATGGATGTTATGTTAGAATGAATATGGATATTGGTTATGTTCATTTTAATTAAGCGATCCTTTGTTAATAAGACTATATTTTTAGTGATATGAGATTTTTTGAAAAAATAAGTCTCTTTTCAATTAGAAGAGAAATTAAAGTAAAAATAAAAGAGAATTTGAAATTTGAAGTGAATCGAATTTAAAAACGATAGTTAAATTAAAATTGAAATTGAGATGAATAGTGAAATTGAAATTGAAATCGATTTTAAAAATTTAAGTTTAGTTTGAGATTGAATTGAAGTTTAAATTGAAATTAGATTTGAAATCTAAGTTTTAAATATGTTTTATTTGAAGTTAGAATTGAAATTGCATTGAAATTGGAATTTAAAAATTTAATATTAAAATAATGTGAATAAAATAATAATATAATATGGTAATAGTGAAAATATATTTTAAATACTTTAAAAAGTAAAAATATTGATTTATAATGATTTTATAAGTGATAGAATTCAATTTGAATAAATTATTTCAAATATTGAAAAATAAGTTAAAACAAGGTGCGTCGCGCAACGGTAGTTCGCGATTTTGCGCCGAAAAGTTCAAATGAATGTGTAGAGTGGAATATAGCTCGGAATTCTTCGAGATAAGAAAATTTCGGACTATTATATCCATGTCTTCTAAACGAAGAAAGAAAATCAAAATTTTGTTGAGTAGATTTTGAATTAAGTCCAAATCAATTTTCTAGAAAAATCGCGCTAGTGCACTTAAGTGACCATAACAGGAAATCTGTTTAAATTAACGTTTTTAATATTGGAAAATTATGAAATAAATTTGATAAATCTATTTAAATGGTTTAAAAGAGATTTGGATTGGAAAATATGAATTATCGAATGTTTAAAAGTTGATTTAAACAAATAAGCTTATATAGCACTTTCCGCAGCACTTTTATGCTTCGAATGGTATAACTTTTTGAAAATAAGTTTAAATGTAAAGATTTTTCCCAGAATCAATTGTGTAGTTTTTAAAAGGAAAATTAATCATTTTGAAAGATAATTTGAAATCTTTATAATCAATTCCAAAATAAAGTTGATAACTGAGTATGCGGAAACGACTAGTACATTCGTCCCGCCTGTGAGATCTGAGAAGATAAAAAAAGGTGTTTAACTAAGGTTAGGGGTGGAGCAACCAGTGCCCTGAACTTACATGGCCTATGTTTTATTTTCTTAGGCAAGGGGTGGAACAGATCGAAAGGAAAGCCTGGATGCTCTAAGATAAAAAGATTGTATTAAGTTTTCCAAAATAAAAGAAGATTAGTATTATCAAATTTAAGCAATCTCCAAAATGAACAAACTACGACTTGGATTGCAGAGATAATCTTCTTATACTTGGTATTGAAATCCAAAGAGGGAACTTGTCCTATTCGTGGAATTTAAAAGGTGATTTCACTGTTATTCCACCCATAACACTTGTTGAATACGGAAATTGATGTTGAGTAAAATTAGAATGATTTCTATGACCCTTTTTACTCAAAAATGTTTGCTAAGATTGATTTTAGGGTTTATCGTAAACGATGTCTTAAATAACATTATTTTTGACCCGCCTAAAAGTTAAGGAATTTGGATCAAGAGTTAAGTAAGGAAATTTGAAAATATTATCTAAAGCAAAAGAATGAATTACTTAAAATTATCCTAAGTTAAAAGAAAGAGATTTCGAAATCATCCGAGAAGAATTAAAGTGAAAAAAGACTTAATAAATCTGGTATACTCATATTCAATTTTTTATCGATAATTGGATTTCGAAGGAACCGGGGTCGGATTTGGGTAATCCCTATCCGAAAACCACTTTGAACCAATGTATACGTTCGAAAGTGAAGACATGTTGAAGATGATGATTATTGAAAACCGTGGATCTTCGTGGCGCGAGGACTGCTTGTTGACTTGCTCTGGGTAGCTCTCGAGTTATATATAGTAGTGATCTCCTCGTTGTGGAGATTTTTCGGATTGCAAGGACTACTCGCTACTAGTGGTAGTAGGAGAGTGCCTTCGGTTTGTCTTGTTCCTGGACAATTTGTATGGATGAATGTCTGACATTACATTTTCTGAGACTACGAACATTGGGTTTTACAAACGTACATCTTTTTGGTGGTGGAGAGGCAACTTCTCTTAGCTTGACACCCTTCCTTGACACGTACGAGCTCAAGGGTTGTATTTTTGTGGAAGGCAATTAGTAGTCAACAGAAATGGCAATGTGGCATTCATAGATCTGATATGTGCTATGTGAAAAGGTAATCGTTGCCTTAAGCATTATCAAACCGGAAATGACCGAAATAGGATTAGATGCGGCAAGGCTAAGTGGGTTATTCCCAAGTAGGGTATGACCATCCCCTTCTAGATACAATTCTTTCTGCTATGACGTTCGGGATGTAAATTAATGTGGTGTATGGAAACGAGCGCTCGGTTAAAGGTCGGTAACGATCGAGGAATGACATATTCGGTACTACCTAGTTAAAAAGGTAGGCCAGTCTTGTATTGGTAGAGGGCGGATGTTCTGTGCCTCGGGACATCCATCTAGAGGTGTACCCATTCGGAAGGTAGATCCTTCACCTGGTCATTTGTATGGAAATCCATTCTCCAATAAGAACCTACGGACTTGATTTTAAACCTATTATGCTGGAATTTAATCAATGTAACAATTTCGGCTAAGATTAATAAGTTTATTTGCAAATGTTTTCAAAGAGATGTCATTAGAAATAATATCAAGTGTATTTTGATATAAAAGTGTTTTAGTTATCATAAGGTAAAAACCCGTCCGTGTTTATGTGTGGGCGTGGTCTTATGAGATACTCTTGTTTTCAAAGAATTTTATCCGAAGGCTGATATATGACACTGCCATTCATTATTGAGTTTTTCTCACGCTGGTTTATCAAGCCTAATCCGGGTATTTTCAATACTCGGGTCAGATCCGAGTAGTTTCAGGTTAGTCGAAGACGATTGGAGTTTCCAGAGGAAAGCTGGAGATATTCATCTACATATGGACATATTCTATTATCCACAGTACTTAGTTTGTTTTAGTTGATGTTTGTTAGCAATTGTGAGGACAGATGTTTTATAACTGTCCAAGCTGAATTTAGGTTAGACTCTAATATATGTATTTAAATGTTTACCATTGTAAAGATATTGGTTCAATATTATATGTTATTCCATTCGTGTGAGATTCTGTTCCGTCTATTTTTCTTTATTACCCTTCATGTTCCGTATTTTCATGCAATTTGAGTTAGACATGTTTGGTTTATTGTCGATTCAAAGGGTACAGAATAACTGGCCTTGACATTTGGTACCAGAGCTTTTGGTTGAGCGAACACCGAAGCTTGATAGGGGTAAGTCTCATCAGAGATAGGATTAGTAATATCCTAAGATGAGTAACTCATTAGAGATAGGGTTAGTAACATACTAGAATGAGTTATGAGAATATTATATATATGAGCGCGTATTTGTTAATTTTATAAAATAATTTTGTTTTAAAAAAAAATTGGTAAATGAAATAGTTTTACCTTAGGCTTATATTTCAAATATACAAAGAGGATATTATTATATTTTGGGTTAGAAATTAATAATAGTTTGAAATTATGCTTAGTGAAACAAAGTATGAATATCTTGTGATTAGAATTTCACAATTTGACTATAAGATATCCCATATAGAATTAATTAGTTGGAAACTAGAATTTAGAACTTATTAGAAAAGCTAAAAATATCTAATCCCATTTAAAAAGAATGAAAAGAAGAACAATAATAATTAAGTAAGAAGTACTTAATAAAATGAGATAAAATTAATAAAGTGAGAAAGGATCTTTGATAAGAAATAATAACTGATTTTAAGTTCTTATATAAAATTGTAGAAAGCAACCAAAGCCGAAAGACTAGCCATTAGGCAGAGATTTAGGGAAGCCTTGTCTAAATACGGAGACTTGGAAGTTTTGGATACACCGATCATGAGTGATGAGGAGGATATACAAGTAGGGGAGCCCTTAGGGATAGCCCAGGATCATTTGACCATCTGATAGATATCTAAGAAATATTCGATGATTTGATAGTTATTTCAGATGAGGAGGATGTGTTGCCAGTAGGTGCAGATATTGATGTAGGGGCAGAAGCGGACGATGAGGCAGATGACTGGATGTTGGATCCTTTGAGTGAGGACGAGGAGCCTGAGGAAGAGGAACCTATAGAGGAGCCCATTGAAGTACCAGTGGAGATCGAGCCGCTGATCGAGGAACCCATGAAAATAGAGACAGAAGACTCGAGGATTAACGATGCATGGTTATATGAGGATAATGATTCGGAGAATGACGAGCAGATCATTTGGGAGATGGATACGCCCATTCAGGAGATAGGATCTCCCATTCTAGAGATAGCCGAGGATCTCGGTTTGGAGGATATTGAGATGGGGGAGCATTTGCCGTGGATTTCGGGAGGCCAGCAGTGGCAGCCGTTAGGTTGGGACATAGCCCCAGAGATGATAGATGACGAGGAGCCAGTTGAGGATGGGGAAGAAGTAGAGGAACCAGAAGAGATCGACTTGGAGGCACCATCGAAGGGTTCATCCGATGTGTAGTGTTTCACTTTGGGATATTTTGGGTTTGTATTATAGCAGTTGTTATTATCTTAAGCACGTAGTACGCGCTAAGATATGGGATCTAGTATGATATTTTGGTTGACTGATGTAGATAGTTGACTTATGACTATGTATTTACCTCAAGTGTGTAGTACGCACTCAGGTTGGGACTAGGATCAATGATTGTATTTCATGATTAGTATTTAGTAGTAGTATTTCCTTTGACACATATTGTTGACCTTTATAGTTCTGTATCTTTGATTTCATTTCGAGGACGAAATGCTTTTAAGTAGGGGAGAATGTAACGACCCGTAATTTCGCTACTTCGAAAATGAGAGATTTCGTTCATTTTAAATTTAAAAGGGATTTAAATCTTAAATAAATATGTTATATATAATAAATAATTATCTATTCTTATAATTAATAAATTAAAAAGTATAAATTTGGATTTTAGAACAAATCAACAAAAGTTAAGTTTTGTTAATAATAAATAAAGCTTAAATAAATAAGTTTAAACATTTATTTGATAAGATAAATCTCATTTAATAAAAATAAAAATATATTAATATATTTATAAATATGTTAATAATCGTTTTACAAAAAAATAACCAAAATTTGTCGTATTTTGTCAGTTTTACACACGTTATAAAATTAAAGATTTTGATATTATTCAAATACAATTTTAAAATATGAATAGACATGTTTTAATTTATTTAAAGAAGGAAAAGATTCATTTTAAAATTTGGTTTACATCAATATATAGCTTAACAAAAACGTCAAATTCTGACTATAAAATTTGTCGACAAAAACACCTTTTCAACCGAAACAAGTTGTCGACAAGTTGTTGCAACTTGATACATTTTCTAACACATAAATACAAGTTTACAAACTATTTAAACAATACACATTTAGCACTAAAGACCAAAAGAGTTTACTTTTGAAAATGTTTACATAAATAATAGAAAATAATGAAAATACATGATTTGACAAAAAGATGCAAAAGTAAACAAATAAAACAACATCATTACATAACTTTCTTTTCTCTTACATATGATATAACCTATCCACCTTAAATTCAAGCAAATGGAAAGTGAAAAGATAATTAACTAAAGGGATTAATGACACATATGCTCACCATTAATGCAAATCAAATCAATGCAAAAGTCTTCTCTTTAAAAACACAAAATTAAAAAAAAAAAGAGTAATCATTTCACAAATTCAAATCACATTAATGAGCCATCCTTTTCTCTCATAAATGCATGTCCTTAAGGGTTTAATCAAAGATTTAAAAAATGCAGAAGTAGAGAAGGTTAGAATAGTCATTTGCCACTCAAATCTCATCTATAAATAGCCATGCCATTTTCACCATTTTTACAACCATTCTCTTCATTTTCCTAAGGCTACTTCCACCATTTTTCTTCTACCTTCAAGCTATCACTCCCACATCATCAAAACTCAACCATACCACCACCCAAACCTCCTATAACCCACGCACACCCCCTCCTCCTCACCAAACCCGAGCTTACCCAAGGCCACACCCCCTTACACACCAAGGCCGAGCCTCACCCCCTCAAACCCGAGCCAAAAACTCCTCCTACACGCCTAAACCCAAGCACCCAAGGCCATACCCTCCTCCACACTCAAGGTCGTACACTCTTCTCCTCCATATAAAAAAACAAAAGAAAAATAAGAAAAGAAAAGAAAAGGAAAAGTGAGAGGAAAACAAAAGCAGTTCGAGAGGAAAATAAAGGTGAGAATTCAAAATGTTCGGGAAAAGCGCATTAGTTCGAGAAGCACGACGGAGTGGATATGAAGGTGAGAAATTCTCATCGCTTTTGAATTTATATTTTGGTTATGTTAAAACAATCACATTTATATCCTTATGACATATGAATGTTTATTTGATTGTTAATATGGATGATTTGATAGTTGGTTAGATAATTGAATTGTGATAATATATTCCGTTATGGTATTAATAGTGAATGTTGGATTTGAAATCATATGTTATGTGATTTGTTGAATTGATGTTATGTTAGAATGAATATGGATATTGGTTATGTTCATTTTGATTAAGCGATCCTTTGTTAATAAGACCATATTTTAGTGATATATGATATTTTGGAAAAATAAGTCTCTTTTCCATTAGAAGTGAAATTAAAGTAAAAATAAAAGAGAATTTGAAATTTGAAGTGAATCGGATTTAAAAACGATAGTTAAATTGAAATTGAGATGAATAATGAAATTGAAATCGATTTTGAAAATTTAAGTTTAGTTTGAGATTGAATTGAAGTTTAAATTGAAATTAGATTTGAAATCTAAGTTTTAAATATGTTTAATTTGAAGTTAGAATTGAAATTGGAATTTAAAATTTTAATATTAAAATAATGTGAATAAAATAATATTATAATATGGTAATAGTGAAAATATATTTTAAATACTTTAAAAAGTGAAAATATTGATTTATAATGATTTTATAAGTGATAGAATTCAATTTGAATAAATTATTTCAAATATTGAAAAATAAGTTAAAACAAAGTGCGTCGCGCAACGGTAGTTTGCGATTCCGCGCCGAAAAGTTCAAATGAATGTGTAGAGTGTAATATAGCTCGGAATTCTTCGAGATAAGAAAATTCCGGACTATTATATCCATGTCTTCTAAACGAAGAAAGAAAATCAATAATTTTTTGAGTAGATTTTGAATTAAGTCGAAATCAATTTTCTAAAAAAATCGCGCTATTGCAGTTAAGTGACCATAATAGGAAATCTGTTTAAATGAACGTTTTTAATATTGGAAAAATATGAAATAAATTTGATAAATATATTTAAATGGCTTATAAGAGATTTGGATTGGAAAATATGAATTATCGAATGTTTAAAAGTTGATTTAAACAAATAAGCTTATATAACACTTTCTGCAGCACTTTTATGCTGCGAATGGTATAATTTTTGAAAATAAGTTTAAATGTAATGATTTTTCCCAGAATCAATTGTGTATGTTTTTAAAAGGAAAATTAATCATTTTGAAAGATAATTTGGAATATTTATAATTAATTTCAAAATAAAGTTGATAACTGAGTATGCGGAAACGACTAGTACATTTGTCGTGTCTGTGAGATCTGGGAAGATAAAACAAGGTGTTTAACTAAGGTTAGGGATGAAGCAACCAGTGCCCTGAACTTACATGGCCTATGTTTTCTTTTCTTAGGCGAGGAGTGGAACAGATCGAAAGGAAAGTCCGAATGCTCTAAGATAAAAAGATTGTATTAAGTTTTCCAAAATAAAAGAAGATTGGTATTATCAAATTTAAGCAATCTACAAAATGAACAAACTATGACTTGGATTGCATAGAGATAATCTTCTTATACTTGGTATTGAAATCCGAAGAGGGAACTCGTCCTATTCGTGGAATTTAAAAGGTGATTTCACCATTATTCCACCCATAGCACTTGTTGAATACGAAAATTGATGTTGAGTAAATTTAGAATGATTTCTATGATCCTTTTTACTCAAAAATGTTTGCTAAGATTGATTTTAAGGTTTATCGTAAACGATGTCTTAAATAACAGTGTTTTTGATCCGCCTAAAAGTTAAGGAATTTGGATCAAGAGTTAAGTAAGGAAATTTGAAAATATTATCCAAAGCAAAAGAATGAATTACTTAGAATTATCCTAAGTTAAAAGAAAGAGATTTCGAAATCATCCGAGAAGAATTAAAGTGAAAAGAGACTTAATAAATCCGGTATACTCATATTCATTTTTTTATTATCGATAATTGGATTTCGAAGGAACCGTGGTTGGATTTGGGTAATCCCTATCCGAAAACCACTTCGAACCAATGTATACGTTCGAAAGTGAAGACATGTTGAAGATGATGATTATTGAAGACCGTGGATCTTTGTGGCGTGAGGACTGCTTGTTGACTTGCTCTCTGGGTAGCTCTCGAGTTATATATAGCAGTGGTCTCCTCGTTGTGGAGATTTTTCGGATTGCAAGGACTACTCGCTACTAGTGGTAGTAGGAGAGTGCCTTCGGTTTGTCCTATTCCTGGACAATTTGTATGGATGAATGTCTGACATTATATTTTCTGACATTACGAACATTGGTTTTAACAAACGTACATCTGTTTGATGGCGGAGAAGGCAACTTCTCTTAGCTTAACACCCTTCCTTGAGACGTACGAGCTCAAGGGTTGTATTCTTGTGGAAGGCAATTAGTAGTCAATGGAAATGGCAATGTGGCATTCAGAGATGTGATATGTGCTATGTGAAAAGGTAATCGTTGCCTTAAGCCTTATCAAACCGAAAATGACCAAAACAGGATTAGATGCGGCAAGGCTAAGTGGGTCATTTCCAAGTAGGGTATGATCATCCCCTTCTATATATAATTCTTTCTGCTATGACGTTCGGGATGGAAATTAATGTGGTGTATGGAAACGAGCGCTCAGTTAAAGGTCGGTAACGACCGGGGAATGACATATTCGGTACTACCTAATTAAAGAGGTAGGCCGGTCTTGTGTTGGTTGAGGGTGGATGTTCTGTGCCTCGGGACATCCATCTAGAGGTGCACCCATTCGGAAGGTAGATCCTTCACCTGGTCATTTGTATGGAAATCCATTCTCCAATAAGAACCTACGGACTTGATTTTAAATCTATTATGCTGGAATTTAATCAATGTAATAATTTCGGATAAGATTAATAAGTTTATTTGCAAATGTTTTCAAAGAGATGTCATTAGAAATAATATCAAGTGTATTTTGATATAAAAGTGTTTTAGTTATCATAAGGTAAAAACCCGTCCGTGTTTATGTGTGAGCGTGGTCTTATGAGATACTCTTGTTTTCAAAGAATTTTATCCAAAGGCTGATACATGACACTGTCATTCATTATTGAGTTTTTTTCACGCTGGTTTATCAAGCCTGATCTGGGTATTTTCAATACTCGGGTCAGATCCGAGTAGTTTCAGGTTAGTCGAAGACGATTGGAGTTTCTAGAGGAGAGCTGGAGATATTCATCTACGTATGGACATGTTCTATTATCCACAGTACTTAGTTTGTTTTAGTTGATGTTTGTCAGCAATTGTGAGGACAGATGTTTTATAACTGTCCAAGCTGAATTTAGGTTAGACTCCGATATATGTATTTAAATATTTACCGCTGTAAAGATATTGGTTCAATATTATATGTTATTCCATTCGTGTGAGATTCTGTTCTGTCTATTTTTCTTTATTACCCTTCATGTTCTGTATTTTCGTGCAATTTGAGTTAGACATGTATGGTTTATTGTCGATTCAAAGGGTACGGAAAAACGGGCCTTGACAAATGAGTTTAAGAAAGAGATGACAAAGGAGTTCGAGATGACCGATATTGGGCTTATGTCTTACTATCTTGGCATTGAAGTAAAACAAGAAGACAAAGAATTTCTAATCACTCAAGAAGGCTATGCTAAGTAAGTAATGAAGAAGTTCAAGATGGATGACTCTAACCCGGTCTGCACGCCAATGGAATGTGGAATCAAGTTGTCAAAGCATGAGGAAGAAGAAAAGGTGGACCCAACACTCTTTAAGAGCTTGGTTGGAAGCTCGTGATACTTAATGTGCACAAAACCCAACATCTTATATGCTGTAAGAGTTGTCAGTCGATATATGGAGAACCCTACAGCAACTCATTTGAAGGCAGCAAAGAGGATTCTTCATTATGTCAAATGAACAACAAACTTTGGCTTGTACTACTCTATTTCTGATAATTACAAGCTTGTTGGATATAGTGATAGTGATTAGAGTGGAGATATGGATGATCGAAAAAGCAAAAGCGGCTTCGTGTTCTACATAGGAGACACGGCCTTCACATGGATGTCGAAAAAGCAGTCGATTATCACTCTTTCCACATGCAAAGTGGAGTATGTAGCCGCTACTTCATGTGTTTGCCATGCAATTTGGTTATGAAACCTGTTAATGTTAAAAGAGTTGAATTTGCCATAAGAGGAGCCGACCAAGATTTTTGTGGACAAGTCAGTAATTGTTTTAGTCAAAAACCCAGTCTTCCATGATCCAAGCAAACACATTGATATACGCTATCATTACATTAGAGAGTGTGTCGCCAAAAAGGATGTACAACTAGAGTACGTGAAGGCACATGATCAAGTATTTGATACCTTCACCAAACCTCTCAAACACGAAGATTTTTTTATGTTGAGGAGTCTGCTTGGAGTAGCAAATCAAGTTTAAGGGGGTGTTGGAAATAAACTTAATTTTGCAATCTGGATTTTTCATATAAGAAATATCTAGAATCCAGAATATTTAGGAGATATTTATGGACTAATATATTTGAAATTGTATGAGAGAATATTAAAGAGATATGTATGGAGAAACGTTAGATTAAGATAATCTCCATCGTTTATTTATGATGTGAACTCTTATAAATAGAAGTAGATTCACTCATTTTGGATGTAAGAAAACAATATGAACTTTTGTAATAAAAGTTTTTCTCCTTGTAAGCCAAAAAAAATTGTTTTTTTCCTTTTTCAACCTTATTTATCTTCTTCTAAAATCAAATTTATTTGCGATTGAAGAAAACTTCCAACATATTGAACCACAGCTCATTAAACTATGGTTCATTGAACCACCTCAATTAATATGTGTTTAACAGTGCATCCTAAAACTTAAAATACCGAGTGGGATCTCTAGGGGAAAAACAATGAATTCAAAATGCAAACAAGGTGGATTTGGTTTCTTGGTAAGTTAAAAAGCAGTGAAGTAAATGGTTAAAATCTAAGCTTGGAAGCAAAATAAATAGCCCATAACTTAGTTTGTGAAATATTAACGTTTTCGCTATGAAACGTGAAAAATAAGGATCTTAAACAAAGATTCAGGTAAAATATTTCTCATGTTTTTGCTAAATTAAGATGTCAATTCAGGTACTAAAAGTATTGCAATTGGGCACTACCCAAACAAAAACCTTCCATTCTGGTAACACTCAATATATATAAAGAAACTTTCAACTGTTTTCTTCCTATTCTTGTTGTTGGTTAGTTAAAAGTACTAGTTTCTTTTCATACCTATTTCTACATAAGTTCAATCGATAAGAGGAAGTGTGATGTAAACCAAGAATTTACTTATACATATACAACTGTTTATCATTTTACCCTCAAATTTTATTTTGATTATTTTGGTAAATCATATTAAACGTGCATGGAAGGTGTACTATACATTACACAGAAGACAAAAGGCATTCCTTATCTATCAGTTTTTATGATTCATCTTGATTTACATGGAACCTAACTTTTTATTGATGCAAATAAAAAAATAGGATAAAATGCTTCAAAAGAATAGCGTGTACTAAGTCTGAATCAAGATTCAAGATTGGAACACATGTATTTCACTTTCCCTTCAGCATGACTTATGTGCATCACTAGTCTGAACTCATATTCTTTTTGTTTTACTAGTAAAAAAATATAGTATTTTTGTGATGGGATGAAAATAAGTAAGATTTATGTTGGCAACCTACCAAAAGAAGCCTTTTCGTATCATTCTCATCTCACTCCATACCTATGAATTGCGTCCAGATGATATATATCTTCCTCTATAAATATACATAAAATCTAAACACTAATATGAATATTCTTTTTAAAAATTTACAACTTATGCGTCTTGTCTTGCTATCATGAGACAACAAATTTGTCCATCATGCTTTCTGCTATGTACCTTTTTCATACTTTACATTCAAAATACTTCATATTGTAGCAATGATCATCATGGAAGAAAAGTAGTCAATGTTGATCATCATGGTGCAAAAGGCGATGGAGTTACTAATGATAAGCACGTATGTCTATTCTATCAAATACATATGTGTGCACTTTTTTTTCCAAAAGATAGAAAGATGAAATAAAAATAAGTACCGCTAACAATGCTTATTATATTCATTTCAGGCATTTGAGAAAACCTGGAACATTGCTTGTTCTTCTCGTATACCTGTTGTTTATGTAGTACCCGAAGATAAAACTTACCTTCTCAAGCCACTTAAATTCCCTGGTCCTTGCAAATCTAGCATTAGGATGATGGTACATTACTTCGTTTTTTTAATTCTTTTTTCTGTTAATATTGGTATTTGTATAAACATCCATATATGTATCAATATTACAATATATTTCTAGTAATTAATGAAGGGTTTTGGTGTTGCTATTGAATTTAACCCTTGTAAGTTAAACTTTGAGAGCATCAATTCAATTTATTTTGTTTAAACTAATTCTTTTCTGGTTCTTTTGTTCAAAAATATTTATTGACGTACTTTTTGTTTATTGTGAATAAGCTCAAAGGAACTATAGAAGCTTCTTCAAACATTTCAGATTGGAACAACACAAATAGAAGGCATTGGATAATGTTCCACAACATAAAGAATTTTGTTATCGAAGGTGGCGGAACTATTAATGGTAACGGAGATGTTTGGTGGAAGAATTCTTGCAAGATAAATAGAACTCTTGTAATAATCTCTTCCTCAGCCTTTTATGTTCTTTTACAATACCTTGGTTATTTAACTTCTTATCAACTACTAACTATCTCATTCACATCAATTTTATGTTTCAGCCTTGTACAGTTGCACCAACGGTATGCACACAAGTTCACTTTGCATGATTTCAGATGTGTAAATTTATATGTATATATCCAAATGTAAAGGGATTGTATATTTATTTATAAATTCTGCAGGCACTGACATTTTTTGAAAGCAAAAGCTTGATTATAAAAGATTTGAGGATAAAAAATAGCCAACAAATTCATATGTCAATAGAGAAATGTAAAGATGTTGATATTTCGAATATGTCCATTACTGCATTGGAGAGCAGTCCAAATACGGATGGAATTCACATTGCTGGAACAAGAAATATAGTCATAAACAAATGCGATATCAGAACAGGTGTAAATCGGATCAACTGTAAATTCAAAACTATCTTAAATAAATAATGAAGTTCTTTGATATTTTTTGAATATATCAGGTGATGATTGTGTATCCATCGTTGTTGGATCAAGAAATGTCAAAGGCATGGATATATTTTGTGGTCCAGGTCATGGAATTAGGTATAAAGTATGAACTACTCTCTTAATTTATACCTACTTTGTGTTATAACCAAGAAAATCCTCTCTATTGGAAGTCTGCAACACATTGTTTACCATTATGTACTGTTCCTTTTAAGGAATAATGATCGCCAAAAATAACTTTTGTATTATATATAACACTGGAAATCTTTGTAGCTAATATAGTTTATTGGTAGTATTGGAAGTTTAGGAGCAAATAACTCAAAGGACCATGTAAAAAATGTGATTATGGACACAATTACATTGCATGGTACAACAAATGGAGTAAGAATTAAAACCTGGCAGGTAACCTATTCTTTGAATTTGCACGATATTGAAAAAAACAATATGTATGTTTACATAATTATGTGCACCAGTATAAATGATCTAATTAAATATTACAGGGAGGCCAAGGATATGCTAAAAATATCATGTTTCAGAACATAGTGATGCATAATGTCACAAATCCTATCATTATCGATCAAAACTACTGCGACTCCAGAGATCCATGCCATAACCAAGTAAATAACTTCAATACATCTCTTTTTTCATTTCATGCTTAAAAACTTGACTTGTAAAAGATTTCTCGTGTTCATGGCAGAAACAAGCTGTAGAAATACAACGTATAGTGTATAAAAACATTACAGGAACGAGTGCTTCTGATGTGGCGGTAAAATTTGACTGCAGTGAACGAGTTCCGTGTAAGGGAATAATGCTGCAAGATATTAACTTGGTAAGAGAAGGAGGAAACAAAGCTAAGAGTTGGTGCAACAATGTTAGGTGGATTGGGAGTGGCCAAATTAACCCAACTCCTTGTGTGCAGGATGGTTGAAGTATGTATATGTATATATCTTCTATGGGTGTTGCTTTATTCAAGATATTGATGTTTTGTCTTATGTAAAGATGGCATCATTGATCATACCATACTTTGTAAATTTGTGAAATAAAATTAGGTGTAGAGAAAGTTTGAAAGGTGAACTGGTTATTTAAATCAGTGCAAGAGTTTGGGAATGCAGAACAAGGTCAATAACAATTTTACCAATTTTACGAAATGAAACGAAAATCTCAAGAGAGAAAATAGTCGACAGTGTTGGCATAGATTGGGAGAGTTTGCATAGTATTATTGTTGTTGTAGTAGTTGTTGTTATTAGTAGTAGTAGACGACACAAGTAAAATTTTGAAGCTAATAAAATTGAAAAGCTATAAGAAAATGTTAGAGATGTTCTGAAAGATTGCTTGGAAATGTTGGAAGGACTAGGAAATCCTTCTTTTGTTTGGATAGAGAATGGTTCACTTGTGAATTTTAGGGTGTGTTCTTGGTACATCGTCCAACGAATAGAGTCAATGTTAGAGATTAATAGCTAGAGCCAAACCGAGTCGATAACAAAGACATCTACTTTCATATAAAAATTCATCAAATATTTCTCAAAGGGAACCCCTTTGATTAAAAATGGTCAGGAATGGCATTAAGTATGAATGAATGGACAAATGGGTAGACTCATTTGTTGAGTTGGAGAGATTGTTCGCAAAATGCACCGATACTCATTGTTCTAAAAGGTAACCAAGTGTAGATTTGGGCATATATTATATTAGTAGGGGCAAAACGATAATTTTACAAACGTTGGAGTTATGCAATGAAAACTACACCATTGCATAGAGCTCATTTTTCTGGTCAAGATGACATATTGGTTTATCTGAATCGAAGTTCGTATAAAGGACTTAGGTGTATTTTAAATTACAAGTTTTGAATTGACTTAAACGGGACAAAGCTCATTTTGGATGAAGCGACGGTTTAGAAATTTATATAACGGGCTAAGTAGTTTTCAAATCATTCCTCACGTACGTTTCTGGTTACACTTATTCTTCTTCTTCATCACCATCCTCTCTACCATTACGCTTTCTCTTTTAAATCTAAGCCAAACTCTCCCTCCCCACACACAAGTAAGAAATGAAGTATGATTAATAATATACACGATACTGTATATTATGGTAATATGGGTAATGGGTATTATGGCCCAATAGCCCAAAAGCACTATATCCACTTGTATTTATATGTATCAGTTTGTATCAGAGAATGTATACATCAGAAACTGCAAAATTCAAAATCAATACAATATTTCTCTCTTTCAAAAACAATAAACTTCTTGAATCAAATCATCTATCAATTCTTTCTTGGTATCAGAGCATTACAAAGCTTAACAGCATTCGATTCTCATCAGCAAAAAGTTCAAAGAAAAACTAATCATCCATCAGAGTAACTTCATCATTTGGAGATCAGTTTACCCATCAAATACAAAATCATTATTTGGGTAGTAGAGAATTTGTCTCAAGAAACTGCTGCCTCGCCAAGAAAACCATTGGCTGCAACAAGTCTCAGATTCAGAGCAAATTCTAACTTGAAATAATAAGAAAACAATCAAAAATCAAGAAATCCATCAAATCAGGAAGAGTGTAAGTGCCTTACCAGAAGTCTATCAGAGTTATATCATAATTTAGACTTTGTTACAACATACCTGGTCACTACAAAGAGGAACTTCTTGATTTTAATAGCGAATTCTGATTTTACAAGTCTTTTCTTGATTCGAGAAGTGTCATCATGGCTGAAGGAAATTCAGCTACTTCTAACAATGCTTTAAATCCACCCCAACAAACTTCTGCAATAGCAGAAAATATCATCAAAACCATTATCAGTCCCGAAACACAACTTATCACAACACATTTAGAAGAAGACAATTATCTTCTTTGGAAAGTTCAAGTTGAAACTGCAGTCAAAGGATATGGTCTTGAAGGATCCATTCTTGGTACACTTGCCATTCCACCCAGGTTTGTCACTGATCAAGAAAACAAAACTATGAGTAATGAAGAATTTGTAAAGTATCAAAGACAAGATAGCTTGATAAGTTCTTGGTTGCTTTCATCAGTAAGTGTAAAACTGTTGCCACAAGTAATTGGATTCAAGATTGCAAATGAAATTTGGACAACAGTTGAGAAGATATTCAATACACAACCTGCGCTAAGGTCCTGCATTACCAAAGGTAGCTACAAAATGTAAGAAAAGACAATCAACCAATGAGAGAAGACCTAGCAAAGATCAAGACTACATGCGATCTACTAGAAGCAGCAGGCCATAAAATCTCGAATATTGAGCAAGTACTAACTATCTTGAGTGGTTTAAATGATGAATATGAAGCCGTTGTAGCAGTCATATCATCGCAAGAAACTTTACCATCCCTAGAATATGTTCACTCTACCCTCCTAGCACATGAAGGAAGTCTTGATTTCAAGAAACCCATTGATTCTGACATGTCAATCAATTTTGCAGCAAGCAACAAAACTAAAAATCAGAATTGTGCTAGGACAAATCAACAATACCAGAGAGGAAATCAATCGGTCAGAGGAAGAGGTAGAGGGAGATGGAGTGGTGGCAATAAACCAAAATGTAAAATATGTGAGAGAGTGGGTCACACTACTCCAAAGTGCTACTTCAGGTTTAATGCAAGTGACGTACTAGGACAAGGTTCAAATAATCAAAGAAGTGGTAATTTCGGTGCAAATTTAGCACAAGTGCAACAAGAATCAAACAATCAATCTAATGACAACAAGAATTAGCACCTGACTGAAATTACTAAGCCTGAACACATTCAAGATGAAGCATGGTACCCAGATTCAGGAGCAACCAATCACTTGACAAGCAATCTTGACAACTTAAACCTAGGCAGTAAGGAATACAGAGGTAAACAGTCAATTTTCATGAGAAATGGTAAGTCTATTGAGATCACACACACTGGTAATGCCTATATCAAAGGTGAAAGGCAACTATATCTTAATAATTTATTGAGAGTACCAAGGATAAAGGAAAATCTTATGAGTGTTTCTCAATTTTCTCATGACAATAATGTTTACTTTGAATTTTATCATAAGTATTGTTTACTTAAAGACATACTAACTAAAGAAATACTTCTGCAGGGTGATGTAGTGAATGGGCTTTACAAGTTTACTTTGATTAATTGCAGAAATCCTATAAAGAAAGTAAAGAGTTGTAACAATACTAAAATATCATCAACAGAAAGTGGCAAAAATATCTTTGATCTATGGCATTACAAGTTAGGTCATCCTAATGTAAGTGTTGTGAAGCAGGTTCTTGTATAAAGTAAAATTTTCTTTGATAATTTTACATTACCATATGTTTGCACTTATTGTCAAATGAGAAAAAGCCATAAACTAGCTTTTGCAGATTCTTCAACTTGAGTACAAGATATCTTTAGAATTGGTTGCAACTGATCTCTGGGGTCCTACATCCATTAGTTCAGACTATGGCTACAAGTAGCTTATATCATTTGTTGATGCACGCACTAGACACACATGGATATATTTCCTGAAAACAAAGGCAGAAGCTTATAATGTTGTTATATATTTTATAGCACAAGCTGAAAAGCAAACAAATCACAAAGTTAAAATCTTTCAAAGTGATGGTGGTGCTGAATACAAATCACTTTGTAAGTTTTTCTTAGACAAGGGTATAATTCATAGAACAACATGTCCATATAGTTTTGAGCAAAATGGTCTAGTTGAAAGAAAACATAGACATATAGTTGAAAGAAAACATAGACATATAGTTGAAACCGGTCTCACTTTACTTGCACAAGCATCACTACCTTTAAAATTTTGGCTAGATTCTTTTAGTACTGCAGTATATTTGATCAACAGATTACCAACAAAAGTACTAAAAGGAATAAGTCCAATTGAAAAACTCTTTGGAACAAAACCTGACTATCAAAGTTTAAGAACGTTTGGATGTCTATGTTTTCCCTATTTAAGACCATATAATAATCACAAACTAGATTTCAGATCTCCACCATGTACTTTTCTAGGTTATGCAACTAAACAGAAAGGGTACAAGTGTCTTGAAAACACTGGGAAAATAATTATAAGTAGACATGTGGTTCTTAATGAAAAAGCATTTCCATTTGCCTGCACAAATGTTAAAACAACACAAAAAGTGTACTATCCACGAGTATCCATAACTACTATACCTGTGTACTCAAGTGTATGGAACCAATCAGAGACTGTGAAGGAACATGAGCTTCTGAACCATAACACACAGTGTTATCGGAACCAGGTCATGGTACAAGAGAGCAACCTGATACACACACTCAGGCACCTACAAGATCAAATGATCAAAGTCAAGGCATCAGTGAAGACGGTCAACAAGGTCAATCAATGGAGAACACTAATCATGCCAGCAATTCAGCATCATCACATACTGAATTACAAGCTAGAACACATCATCATATGGTAACTAGATCAAAGAGTAGAATATTTAAGCCAAAAATCTATACTGCAATATCAGGCATGGATGAGCCTAATACATTTGAGCAAGCTATTAAAGATAAAAACTAGAAAGCAGCAATGGATGAAGAGTACTAGGAACTCATGAAAAACAAAACATGGAATCTAGTGCATCCACCAGCAAACAAGAGCATAATAGGGTGTAAATGGACATATAAATTGAAGAAAAATCCAGATGGAATAGTGTCAAGAGATAAAGCAAGGCTTGTTGCTAAGGGATATACTCAACAATACGGATTTGACTTCAGTGAAACATTTTCACCAGTGGTGAAGCCAACAACTATTAGGATTGTTCTCACAATTGCACTGAAGAAAAACTAGAATATAAGACAGTTAGATGTTAATAATGCCTTTTTGAATGGTATATTGCAGGAAAAAATTTATATGGAGCAGCCACGGTGATACAAGCAAGATATGCATTATGTGTGCAAGCAAAATAAAGCTAGATATGGACTGAAACAGGCAACAAGAGTATGGTTTGATAGGTTAAAATCCACTTTGGTTAATTTAGGCTATCAGTCCACCAAATCAAATAACTCATTATTTATCAAAATCAATAGCAATTCTACCATTTATATTCCAATATATGTTGATGATCTAATTATAATACGTGATGATAAAGATGAGATCAACAACATGATTCAGTATCTTAACAAACAATTATCAATCAAGGATCTTGGCAACCTGAATTACTTCTTAGGTATAGAAGTAAAAATGAAATCAAATTCAAAAATAATGTTGAGCCAAAAGAAATACATCAAAGAGTTACTAGTTAAGTCAAAGATGGATGAAGCTAAATCACAACCAACTCCCATGATCAGTCATCAGCAATTTTCCAAAAACAGGGGAGAACCAATATTGAATATCAAACAACAATATAGAAGTATTGTAGGAGCTCTACAATACACTACTATAACTAGACCAGATATCTCATTCAGTGTTAACAAGATATCACAATTCATGAAAGAACCCCATGATGAACATTGGAAATCTGTTAAAAGAATTCTGAGGTATCTCAAAGGGAAAGCAAGCTATGGACTTACTCTAAAGAAATGCACCAGTCTAAACATCACAACATATGCAGATGCAGACTGGGTAACTGATATAGATGACATAAATCAGTAACTAGTTACTACATTTACATTGGAAACAACCTGGTATCATGGTGTTCAAAGAAACAAACAACCATCTCCAGATCTAGCACTGAAGCTGAATATAGAAGTGTTGCAAGTGCAACTACAGAAATAATTTGGATACATTACTAAGAGAGTTAAAGATCAAGACAGAAACCAAATCGATATTATGGTGCGAAATCAAAGTACAGTGTATATGACAACAAATCCAGTACTTCATTCCAGGACAAAACATATCGAGATCGATCTATACTTTGTTCGAGTGCAAATTCAAAAAGGAAAATTGCAAGTTAGTCATGTACCTTCTGCTTACCAACGAGCAGATATTCTTACCAAAGCATTGTCAGCAAAAAAATTTCTGAGATTTAGAGTAGAACTAAAAGTGGAATAAAGTGAAGACAAGCAGATCTAACATCAAATAGAGAAATAGAAGTTCAACTCTAATCGCTTCAAAGGTTGATGAAGCAACTTCAGTTAATCTAAGCATATGAACATTCCAAAGTGATTAATGAAGAGATTAAAGAAGAGAATGTAAATCAATCGCATCGCAACCTAAGCCCCAATTCAATTTGAGAAACCCTAACCCTAATATCGGTTTGAGGGGGGGGAGTAAGAAATGAAATATGAAGAGGTATAAAGGAGATGCTTTTAATAAAATACACGATACCGTATATTATGGCAATATGGGTAATGGGTATTATGGCCCAATAACCCAAAAGCACTATATCCACTTGTATTTATATGTATCGGTTTGTATCAGAGAATGTATGTATCAGAAACTGCAAAATTCAAAATCAATACAATATTTCTCTCTTTCAAAAACAATAAACTTCTTGAATCAAATCATCTATCAATTCTTTCTACACACACACACACACCCCATATCGATAAAATCAAAGATGACTGCAAGAAGATACCCATTGTAGTGGAATTAAGGAACGCTAAGGAATTGTGTTTCTAGAAAACGAGTAATTGGAAAGCAATCAGGTGATTTCTAGGGCTTGGTGGCTTATATTGGTGAGATAAAATCATTATTGGACTATATGTTGCTTGCATGAAAGTAGCATTCGTTGTTTAATTTCTAATTTAGATCGGTGGATGTTGAATTTGGGTAAATTGGATTAGGGGATAATTACTTAAGTAATTATAGGATTAGAAAATGTTAATGATGATCAGTTTGTGTTTAAACTAGTATTAGATTGTGTATTTAGGATTAAATGATGAACTTATGATGGTTTGGATGAAAATAATAGACATATGGAGATGAAAATTATAGAATATGGATAATATAGGATATATGGAAGGTTAGGATAAAATGAAATGATGTCTAAAAGATGTAGAAACATATTTAAGTAGGAAACGATGAAAGTAGTTCGAAATTTGGAAGGAGAAGCAGCTTAAGATGATTGGTTTATACTGCACTCGGCATGGCGACCGATCCACTAGTGCTATTAACCGATCCTGCATGTTTAAATTGCCAGGTTGAACCTGGACCACGACCAAAGCACTTTTACTTCAACCCGACCTATATGAAATGGAAGGTGAGTGACGTGTTGGTTTCTCAGCGACCTCTAAAAGTATTTAGCGTTTAGAAACGCACTTCGATGATTGTGCATTGTGATGATTGTGCTGGGTCGTTCGTTAAAGAAGTTATGATGTGTTTACCTATCCTTTTTGTATACACGAGTTAGCCTACGTTTATCTAACTCCTGCTCTTGTTTACGTTTACAGAATTGGTCTATGTTTAACTATACCTTGTGGTTAGTCTCCATTTAACTAACTCTTGTATATATTGTCGAGTTAGTATATATTTAACTAACTCTTTCCATCTCTTATGTGTAAACAGGTTAGCCTATGTTTAACTTACTTTATCGTACGTTCAGTGTTGTTAAGTATATGATAGTGATCCTCAAACTATGATTATTATGATGGACAAAGTCTGTAGATGCAGGTGAGACAGGTTGAGGTAAAGTAAGTATTAACACTTATAAGATGTTTATGAAATCATGTTAGCAGTATATACTTAGTAATATTTTTACTCTCCAGACATGTGTCTGACCCTCCTTCTCATACACTATAGGTTAATATAGTAGCTTGGGCGTGTATATTGTTTGAAGGTGGGGACTATGAAGGGGTATACATATGGTATCCGCCTGTTGGTACATATTATATATATAATGCGACAGTGTGTGTATGTATAAAGATTATGTATGACTTATGTTGTACATGTAATTTGTTTATTTTATATAAATTGTAATTTGATCTATTCTGCTGCGCATTCTGAAAGATATAGTTTGTGATATCCCAGAATTTCGAGGAATTTAAAATGTGATAATCTCCTTAATTAATTAATTAAAATTGGTAAGTTTATTATTTTCAAACAATTTAATAATGAGTTGCTTTAAAATATAGTTATAAATAGATTTTTAAACAGAATAATTAGTTACAAATTTAATTTGTGTTATTTTATAAATAGATTTTAAATAGACCTATTATTTCAAATTTAATAAGTGTTATTTAAATGTGTATATATATGTGTGTATTTTAGAAGAAAACTATGATTTAAAAATTTAAAATAAAAGTGTTCCAATATAAATACAATAAAATCTATCTTAAATTTAAGTAAAGCTCTACTTATTTACATTTGATCTAAATATATATTTATGATGTAATCTAGATAAAAAAAAGTTTAAAAATAGAAATAAAATCTTATCAATATTAAATATAAGTAGTAAAACAAATATATGGTCATAAACATAAATATAAACTTATAAACATAAGAAACTAGGATATTAAACATAAGTCAAAATAAAATAAAATAAATAAATAATTATAAATAAAGTGTTTGGTAGTTTAAGGTTTAGAATAGAAACAAATACATTAGTTAAATACATTAAGTTTAAAATTAGAACTAAATATTTCAAAGAAATGATTGAAATGAACTTAAGATAATTCTAGAATTGTATATATATATATATATACTATAACCATATGTATATGAAAAAAAGTAAGTCAAAACCAAGACAAAAATACATACATGATGTACAAAATAAAATAAAGAAATAGTATTGTAAACATGATAAGGAACAAGGCATTTAATGCCATCATCTCTAGCACAAGGAAATATCATTTCAGCCTCTTTATAAAAAAATCACTGACCAAAAACAAATAAAAATCTTGTACCAGCAAGTACTTACCTCTGCATACTTGTTCTTATTTATCAATCTCCTTTTTCATTTTCGTTCATAAAACAATGCAAACTAGAAAATTATCAAACCTGAAACCTTTTTCCTCAAAACTCAAACTTGAAACCAGAAATGAATCAAAGTCATGTAACTTAAATATGTTAGGATTCAAATAAGGTCAAACTCAAGATTTAAAAGCCTGTAACCAGATTTCACCTTCAAAATTGCAACCTGGAATCAAGTTTTGAGTCATCATCATCATGTTCCAGTTAAACAATCAAGATCAAAGATTTTCAGTTTTTAAGTTACAAGCAAGACAGAGTTTTCTAGAATCAAAACAACAAAAGCATGCAAAATTTCAAAGCTTCAGTTTTCATCCAGTTTTAAAGTCTCTGCTTCAAACTCTAAATGGTGAGTAAACATTTTTATTAAAAATTTAAATAAGTTAAAGGTTGTTGCTTGTGAATATTTAAGTGGTAGTTCTGTATGAAATTTGAAGTATATGGTTGTGATACAAGTGTGCATGTCTGGAAATGTTTTGTTCTTCCCTGTTCTTGATACAGAGTTTAAAAATCTAGGTCAAAAATTCCAATCCTTTTTATCTGTTCATGGTTAATTTGCATTTTAAACAAATTAGTTAAGTTTAAACTTAATCTAAGATATAAAAATATGAACAAACATTTTAAGTTGGGAAAATTACTAGCATCTAGAATTAACAGTAGCAATCTTGTTAACATGATAAAATCAAGTGTTAGATTAAGTTGATTCAAGTATATATCTTGAATTGTCTTAGAAAATCATGATTTTTATAAAGAAAATCGTAAATTTTAGTATTGAATTGAATGAGAAATTTAGGATGGTCTGGAAATTGGGTTTGGGCCAATTTCTAGCGATCCTTGGGTGAAGAGGCCTCGGGGTTTTGTCTGAAGCAAGGCAGGTGATCGGGGATGATGGGAAAAATGGTGAAGTGTGTGATCGATCGTTATGGTGGCGGCGGTGGGTCGAACTAGGTTTTAAACCTAGTTTTTGTTGAGGTCAGTTTTGTGATTGCTGCGTCGCCTCCAGGTGATCGAGTGGTATGAGGCTTGGGGGAAGGCAGCGTGGATGGTCAGGGAACGTGTGGCCGGAGTTGCAGCGGCTCCGGTGATCGGAGATGTGGGTTCAAGAAGTTTTTGGCCATGGTGTTGGATCCAGTTTTCAACTAGACTGTTCGATTTCGATCGGAGGCTTGTGCGTGTGTCTTAGTGATCGGGGTTGGTTGCTGCATCGATGGTCGAGGTGCCGGAAGGCTTATCGGAGGTCGGAGGAGGCTCTGACGCCGGTGCACGTGCACGGTGGAGCTCTGTTGTGTCTGTAAGTCTTGGTTGTGGATTACTCGAAGGGATGATCGAGTGTTTGGGCAAAAGACTCGAGTTTGTACTCGAGTAAATTTGTGGAGTTAGGCCCATTGGTTTTTAACTCATAAATAAACTAAGCTTTTTGAAAATGGAAGAGTAGCAGGAAAACTCGGGGAAGAATCGAGTGGTCTTCGGGTTTGACCCGAAGTAAGTCAAAATCCAGTTTTTAAAAAGGTTTTAAAAATAAGCTTTTTGAAATTTAAAACCAAATTGGTTAAAACTTTCTTTATAAAATTACTTTATAAATATCAATTTTTTTCTTAACATTTGTTGAGAAGTTTTAAATTTTGTTAATCTAAATTTTGTTAAGTAAAGTTAATTGTAATGATAAAATGTTTTAAAAAAATGAAATGATAATTATGTCATTTATTAAGATAATGGTTTATCATAAGATAATTAAAGTTTTAATGATTGAGATTAATTAAGTTAATTAAGGATTTAAGTATAATTAATTAATTTAAATTAATTAAGGATAAAGGATAATTAAGTAATTAATTAAGAATAATTAATTAATTTAATTAACAAATGATTATGATTGATTAATTAATAATTAGAGATTAATGAATTAGAAATTTATTAATTAAGTAATTAGAGGTTGATTAATTGGTAATTAAGAAGTACTTAATTTGTAATTAAGTTTTATTGATTAATAGTTTGGTTTTGTTAATTAATTAATAAATAAGAGATAATTAATCTATAGAGATCAATTAAGGGTTAATTAACTGTTATTAAGAATTGATTAACTGATTAATTAAGGAGTAATTAATTTGTTATTAAGTTTTATTAATTGATAATTAAGATTTATTAATTAATAGTTAAAGGATAATTAATCTACAATTAAAGATTAATTAATTTGTTTAAAAGGTAATTAAGGAATGGATTACCCAATTGTAATTAATCAAATGAATGTGATTAATTTAAGATAAGTAATTGATTGATTAGTTAAAGATAATCATTTGATGGTTGATTAAGTAAAATTACTTAATGAGATTGAATAGTATAATTACTTAGTGTAAGCAATTAATGTATAATTACTGGATGTAATTAATTAAAGGGAATTACTTAATGGGAAGTAACTAAAGGGTAATTACTTAGGAGAAGTAATTAAATATTAATTACTTGGTTTAATTAATCAATGGATTAATATAATTAATTTAGAAGTTAATTAATTAAGGTAAGTAGTTACAGGATGGAAATTACTGTTTATGATTAAGGTTGATTAATGGAAATGATTAATTAAAGCTTAATTAATTAATGTAATTAATTAAGGATTAATGTAATTAATTATAGTTAATTAATTAATGGAAGTAATTAATTAAGGATCATTAATTAATGTAATTAATGAAGTAATTAAAGGTTAATTACTATGAATGGTTAAGGATAATTAATTTGTGTAATAAATTAAAGGCTAATTACTTAAGGTAATTAAGAATAACTAATCAGGATGATTAATTAAGATGGATAATTAGAGGATGATCATTAATTGATTTGTAATTAATTAATGATTAAGTAAGCAAGATTTATGAGATGAAAGTAATTAATTTAATTTATTTAAATTAATTAGAGATGGAAGTAATTAATTTAATTCACTTTAAATTAATTATAAATGGTGATTAATAAATCATTTGCTTATGGATGTTGAATGATATTGATTGTCTTGAATGGTTTGAGATCTCAGATATGAGATAAATGATGTTGTATGATATGGATATTTTGGTTGAAATGTGATGATAATGTGAATTATCTGTTTATTATGATAATGTGAATTATCTGTTGTGATGATGTTATGAATTATCTATCTATGTATATATAGATAATGGAATTGAATTGTTTTAACTTTAAAACAACTTGGACCTAAAAGATGGCGATTTGGATTTCGATGAGACCGGGATCGGGTTTCCAGATTTGGATATCCGAAAACCACATCGATCCAAATTAACGATAGGTTGTGAATCTCAAGTGAAGTTGAAGATTCAGAGTGCAAGGGTTATTGTCATTAACTCTGAGGGTGATTCCAAAATGAGTGTAACGAGATAATGTAAAGCCCCACCTCTATACCCATGCTAGCCAAGAACACTACGGAGTAATGCTGTCAATTAGCACGGAGAATAAGGCTGTTGAGGAGCGACCATCCGTGTAACTTCTTTGTGCGAGCACCGATATGTCAGATAGAATAGAATGCATATCTTTTAAAGAGGAAATCCGACATACCGATACAAACACAAAGCTATCACACGGTGGCTATATATAATCTTCGGAAACAAACATAGAAATAATCATAACACAATCAGTCACAGACATCCATATCACAAAGGCGGAAAAAGATATGAATAAATATATAACACATGAAAGTGTACATCAGAGTAGTGGTCAGAAAAATCCACGATAATACAAAAGAATAGCAACACGTGCTATACAAAAGAATAAGTACACAACATAGAGTCTATATCTCAAATATGTACATCCAAAAACTACTAATCTATGTAGTTAGCCAAAAGTCAGAATAATCCAGAAGAGAAGTCAAGCAGAAGCACCTGTAACATCTCGGTCTGACCCGAGTATTATTTATAAGAAAATAATAAACGGATCAGTCTAGCTATAAATATCAGATGATAAGGTATTGAATGGATAACATGGCATAAACATGTAATAACAGTAAAAGGGCATACTACTATAAGTATGTACATGATAATCAACAAGAGATTAATCAATATCACCAAAACCTTTTCAAAGATAAAATAGGGTATCATACCCTAAACTTGTATTCATAACAAGTCAATAACACATGAATTCACCAATGCATAAAAACTGATATCATATCAATGAAAATCATGAAAATTGGTGAAGCACAAATTCCAGAAATCAACACAAAAAATCCAGAAAACACATAAAAAGAGGAGGGGAAGGCCTAACACATGAACGGGAGCATGAACACTCACCTACGCGTTAAAACACATGACGAGAAGCTATCTCATGGAAGCTATCCATTAAATTTTCACACAGGAATGGCCCGAAGACCATGGGGTGCTACCCCATTTTTCACACAGGAATGGCCCGAAGACCATGGGGTGCTATCCCATATATGTGATGGCGAAACATCACAAAAGCGGGGTCTAGTCTCCCTTGCAGACGAAGAGACATCGCTCAATCGCTAGTCTAAATCATAAAAATGATCGTCATGATCATAAGGAAGTGTCAATTACACTAAGCTAGTAAATATATGAGTTTAGCTTCATGTCCCATAACCACTAGCTTAACTTAAATATTTACGAACAAACTGTAGATCTTCACTAGGAAATTGTCACAAAATGTTCAGTCGAACAAGTCCAAGAATCAACCGACGAAGTAAACGCAAGCGTTTCATACCACCTGTTTTGCTAAGCCATTTAATTAGATTTCTCATCCGAGTGAAGAAAAGGTTTGTATATACTAGTAGATTGGAAAACGGTTTTATAAACGAGTTTGATATTGAGTATAGAGTTGAAATCGTTTTGATGAAGAAGTTTTGATATTTAATACTAGTATTGAAACCCTTATGCTTTTAAAGTGACAAATCATCAAGAATGACTGTAGAAATAATCAATCGCCAAAATTCACATACGAAGACGTGAATTAAAATCCAAAGAAATCGATACCGAATCCACCAAAATGGATATTCCAAAAATCCCGAAGAAAAGAAGTCATCAAAGTTGGCAATAAATGATAACAACAAGTAGGGAAGTAACACGAATCGATTAAATTTGAATACTATGCAAAACTGGCGAAATAGGCAAAATAACAGCAGGTCGGTCGGCCTGCTACAGGGCTCGGTCGACCGGACCCTGTTCTGAAAAATTCTCGGGAAGCAGGTCGGTCGATTGAGCTCTGCAGCCGGTCGACCAAACCCAAAACAGAGAAGTGCTTAGCACTTCTGGAAGTAGGTCGGTCGACTGAGCTCTGCAGCCGGTCGGCCAAACCCAAAACAGAGAAGTGCTTAGCACTTCTGGAAGCAGGTCGGTCGACTGACTACAGAGCTCGGTCGACCGGACCTGTTTCCAGCACTGCCCAACTTACCAAGTTCAATGGCCAAATCTCGACCAAATTGCATTTTCGCGAGCAACGGCACTAAGGATTTAAGCCAAACGACAACCCGGTCTTATAAGCTCTTCAATGCATCACAAAAATCATGAACAAAGATCAAAGTTTGGATTTTTAAAGAATTGAACTCAAAACACTAAAAATTGGTATATTCACCAAATCAATCCAAACCAAGTGCAATTGCACAAGAATAAGTGTTAGGAATTCACACCTAACAATCGAAGATAAATATAGATTAAGATGTGAGATAAAAATCTCACCTTTATGCACAAGAACAAGTATGAAGAAGTTTGAAAGCAAAGGGAGAATCAACCACTCTTCAACACAACCCAAATGAGCTTGAATCTATGCTCAAAAGAAGAACATTCCTAAAATTAGGTTTAGGAATTTCTGAAATTGAAAGGAGAAAGGGTTGGAGAAGAAGAAGGAGAAGCTTACCAAGGTTTCTTCTATTAGTTTGGAGCTAGAACTTGATTTGAAGATGAAACTAGGGTTTGGGAGTTTTAATTTCCCATCTCTCCCACCATTGTTGCTCTAAAACTGAAAAGAGGAGAAAGTGAGAGTGAGTGGAGAGGAGAGGTTCAGATTTGGGGTTAAGTTGGCAAAGGGGCTGAACCCAAACCCAAAGTGCAAATGGTCAAATTTTTGACTAGCTCCAAACATATCAATGTTTATACTCAAAAAGGTCGCAAACGACATTTTGAACTCAATGGAAGTGGTCCTGAGTCCTAATTTGACCGTATGCAAAAAGTAGCATTTCGGACTAAAAATCCGACTGATGATAAAATATTTAAATATAAAATCGATAAATATGCAGGTTGTTACAGATAATGCCTTTGGTTTCGTTCGAACCCGGAATGAACTTGTATGGATTGAATGCTTTCAGCACATCGTAAGGTGGACGATGAGCATTCTAAGATAGATGTGTTCTATAAAGGTAATCGTAGCCTCAAGCCTCATCAACCGGGAATGGCTAAAACAGGGGAGGTGCAGCAAGGCTTCGTGGGTAGCACCCACTTCAGAGCGAGATATACCCCTGTCTAGAGTCCCTTTTTCTTCGACTGTGTGGGCGGTTGAATAGCTACAACCGTCAGGGTTGTCTTGTTTGGGACTGTCCAGTAAGGGATGGTTCCGGCCTTGTGTTGCAGGGGGTCGGGAGTGATCCTCGGTACGGTGATCTAGGCCACGTACTGTGACGGGCGGTACCCCAGTAGCCCTGCTATTATATGGAATCCAATCTCCAATAAGCGCCATACGATTTAGTTGCGCCCAACTATGTTGGAACGTGAGATGTAAGCATTCTAGCTATTTCTGTATTTTACTTGAAAACCCTAGACCCTATTATAATATCAATGGATTTCCTATCAAATGTTTGGTTAGCGTATGGTAAAAACTTACCCATGTTTATGTGTGGGAAGTCTTACGTGATACCTTTGTTTTCAAAAGGTTTTTAAAATTAAGAAACTTTAACCGTTTACTCATACCAGACCCATGTCTGACCCGAAGTTTATTTCTGTTTTTCTTAAACTCTCGGATACTCAAATTTTTACGAGTAGCCAAGGGTTTCAGGTTAGCTTTGACAAATTCTGGAGGAGCAATGGAGCAGGAGGCTTCAGCCTATAGTTATATATTGGTTCCGATGTGTTAGTGTTTATCTGTATTTCCCGCTGTGTTGTATCTCTGTGATGTTTTGAGTTGTATGAAAGACATGTGTTTATAACTGTCTAGTATGTGATGTATAATCTGTGTAACTCATTGATGTTGTATATTATGTAATACTTATGTGATTAATATAATTTATTCGTTCCGTTGTGAGATTCTGATGTTGTTTAGTTCTTCCTTCTCTATCTTTTCTCTTCTCTATCCCTTTCTTTCTTATTGATGATGCGTCTTTCTGTGTATAGAAGGGCGGGTCGCTACATAGTTAGTTAGCTTATCTCTTTATGTATTATTGTGGTTAAAAGAATCCTGCTTTTTTTATAGCGCATATAACTCGATCATATGGTTGCGAAAAAGTGGAGTTGTTACATTTGGTATCAGAGCTGTAGGTTAGGATGCATAGAAAGAGCGTATTTGTATATTTTTATATAATGTACGTGTGTGTGTGTGTGTGTTTATTAGGTAAAGTAAATGGGCGTATGACATTTAATTCCTGGTTTATGTTTACCATCTCTATTTATTACTCTAGGAGGATCTATTATTCAGTCCAATTTTACAAATAGTAGAGATGAGTAACCAAATTGAAACTGGCACTTGAAATGATGTTATGGAAGTATCTGGAAATAACATTCCACCTTTGATTTCCTTGTTATCTTCAGGATAGAAACCAGGCCATCGTTAGTGAAGGGGCACCCATAACCAGAGAAAATTTTCCAAAACTGTGTAAGGATTTTCTAAATATGAGTGGCAAGCTATATAAGGAAACTGAAGCTTGGATGGAGACACGAGCTTGGTTGCATACATATGATAGAATTTTTAGTATGTTGTATTTGAGTGATGAGGTAAGAGGCAGCTTTCTTCTTGGCATATATAAGAGGAAGCAATGAACCGGTGGGACATTGTTATAGAGGAAGTCAATGAAAATTTAATCTCCTGGACTGACTTAAAGAAAAGATTTGAGACAAATTTTTTGTCTAGAGCTGAAAAGGAAGTTATGCTTGAGAATTTTATTAATCTCAAACAAGGATATTCCACTACAAAGGAGTATATTAATAGTTTTAACGAGTCTGTGAATTTTGGGTTTGAATTAATAGACATATCACCCAAGAAGGCAATCAAGTTTGCGAAAGGGTTGAGTTCACCACTTAGGAAATTAGCGCTTAGTCAGATTCCTAAGGGAGTGAAATTTGAAAGTTTAGTTGAAGCTAGCAGTGTTGTTGAATACTTGTGGAGGTTTCTAAAGGACAGCTGATGAAGAATGTCAATCAAGGCAAGCGCAAAGGTCTTGGAGGTCCAAGTGGACAGGGTGGTAAGCAAGACAAGAGGTGTGAAAGGTGCAGTATGAGAGGACACGAGCTGAAGGATTGTAGAGTGAAGATCATGAAGATTAAGTGCTATAATTGCATTCAGATGGGTCATATGAAAAGGGAGTGCCCTGCTATTGGAAAGATTGTTATAGGCTGCATTTAGATGGGTTATATGTTTATATAGTACAAGATATTTAGATACATGAAAAAGAGTTGTGTTCGGAATTTCGAGGATGAAATTCTTTTTAAAGGGGGAGAATGTAATACCCCACGAGACTTGGGCCTATATTTTAGTAGTAGGGAACAAATGGTAGTTTTACAAATTTTGGAATTAGGCGATGAAAACTGTATCATTGCATAGAGCTTATTTTTCGGTTGAGATAGTATATTGGTTTGTACGGATCGGAGTTTGTATGAAGAAGATATGTGTATCTTAAGTTATGAGTTTTAATTTGATACAAATGGACCAAAGCCAAGTTTGGATGAAGTGACGGTTCAGAAATTTATATAACAGACCAAGCATTTTTCAAATCATTTCTCATATACCTTTCTAGTTATGCCTCTTCTACATGATCCTCCTCTCCATCGTCACCTTTTCTCTTTCAAATATAAATCAAACCTTTTATATATATGAGTATATATGCATGTCCAAATGGACCTGCATATAATTAATGAACGATATTCTTTTCTTTCTATCTGTAACATGGTGGTTTTTTTATTTGTAACATGTAGATTCCTTTTATAACCAAAGAATCAAACCACATTAATGAATTAAGAAATCAACCACATAATTAAAAAGTCCTATAAATTATGGATGTGAGTTAATAAATATGTATTGTAAGCGACTGAACCATAATAATCTACGAAACCAAAAACTTTTTTTTTCTACTAATCAGTGTGGAGCCTTGCACTAAATGTGCGTACTACAGTAATTAACATGGGCTTTCTTAAAATCAACATGCATTACTCATGTTTTGTTGGTTGTGCCCTTATGTTATGTGGACTTTCTGTCACTTCATACTATTTATGTCACTTCATACGTGGACTTTATGTAGTACCATGCTTAGAGTAGTAGTTTTCTTTAGCAGATGGTTCAAGTTCTTTTGTCACTTCAACTGTTAACACAGACACAGTGACACATAACACAAACACAGGACAACTAAAATATTTTTAATAGTTGGTAAAAGAAGCTTTAGTAGTACATAAGTGCTTCGTATCTGATTCAATACAATATAGATACATAGATTGTAATATGCATCTTTTGTTCTCATACAGTGCACGTATATATGAGCAGTTGAATATTGACTTGTTTGTTTTGGATATTTACAAACCAAACTGCTGGCAATGATAGAAAGAGCGGATCAATACAACCTATATTGGTACAATATTGTAATTTGTTGGTTATATAAACACATTATTCAAACCACATCAATTTGTAATTTATTAGTTCCCACTAGTAGTTTGTATTACATTATAATAGTTAATTTTCAAAAAGGTTACAAAGCTTCATAATCTCAATGACCATATATTCTGCTTTTTTTGTGCTTGGGTAAGTGTAATACTGTGTCTAATATAAATCGAAAATGCCTGAGCTGATCAAACTAACTCATGCTGGACTTAAATGAACCGTTAGTTCACTTAGAACAGACAGGCAAATCAAAATAAAAAAAAATAAAAAAAATAAAAAGAAGCAAAATGTTAAGTTGAGGTTTCAGGTAATATTTAACATTAGTTTTACTTTCTTAAAAATAACCAATACATATATTACAATCATAAAATGAGTTATTTTACAACAGTAATTAATGTGACATTAGCATATAATTAACAACAGAGTTTGATTGAATTCATTGGGTTGAGTATGATCAAATACACTTTATCTATTATATGAGAGTAAGACATCTGCAGTTTACTACTGTAGGATGCATGTTGATCTGTCATTTCTCTTTTGCTTCCTAGGTACATTTTTAATCTGTTTTACTTATTGTTTTTTATCCAATATGTACCGTTAGTTCACTTAGAACAGACAGGCAAATCAAAATAAAAAATTAATAAAAATAAAAAGAAGCAAACTGACCGATTGAAAGGCAATGGAATAATCGAATCAGTCTGATCTCTTGCGTTACAAATTGTGTCATAAAATAACAAAATTTAAAATACCACATATCTTACTTCTTATAATTCCACCAAAAAATAATGAAATTTAAAATAGTCATACATTTGTTCATATGCCACTATGACCCAAATAACCAACGCAAAAACATAAACACACCGTAAATTGAAACTCCATCTCCTTCAACATAGCATTATTGTATTAGCATAAAACCATAAACCATAAACCTTGCAATTCATGTTGAATTTCTGCATAACTTTTTTCATCATAGGACCCACCAGAGCTTCAACCCGAAACAGGAAAAGTCAAAACCTTAAATTTTGCAGTAAAAATTTATGGAGAGCATAGAAGCAACTAAATTTTGTAGTAAAGATTTTTTTTTCTTTCTGACGTCCCTGCTTTTTTCCATTTATATTATCTGTTTAAAGTAAACATTTAACACTACTTCGATAGTTGTTTCCCTATCGTATCGAAATTTGCATATCCTACGGAATTTATCTCATGAAAGAGAGAATATAAACTCACCAATACTATGTTATATCAAATGGCACCTCAGCTTCCCTTCAAATTACCCTACAATACTTAGAAAGGAACTTTTAGTTGTTTGTACGTTGCTGTTAAGGGTTGAAGCAAAAATATGTATGTACCAATTGATAGTATATCCTATGGTTACAGCTGAAAATTGTACCATTTAGTAGCATATCCTATGGTTAGAGCTTAAAATTGTTTTGCCAGCATCACTTGCACTGTCTACCATCAACTTTTCATCTACATTAATAAGAATGGTTTTGCATGTTCTATAAATTGGATATTAACCTTTATCTTAAATAATTACAATTGAAAATTGTTTTGGATACTCTTGCAACTACCATTTTTCATGCAAGGACAATTAAGATTTTGAAAGAAAGCTTATGAAATATTATAAATTTCCAAAATGATAAAGAGATTGTAATAATATATTAATAAAATATCAATATCCTTCCAAAAATTTATTATTTTCGTTAACAATAGTGAATAAAAAAATCGAAATCTATTAAATAATAAAGCATGTTTTCATCTTGTTCCAAATTTGTCAAGTTTTACAATTTCCTTCATGTTTTTGTGTCCAACCTGCTTTTGGCTTTTGAGGTTTTGAAACATGGATCTTTCATCTTAAACATATAAACAATAAAAATATAATCTATAAGGTATAAGGTATTTGATCATTGGTAACTAAGAAAATAAGTGGGTTTCAAAAAAAAAATCCAAAAAGATTCCTGTTGATTTTTGTATGATCAACTTTCCATAAATTGAGGATGTTTGTGCATGACTTTACTGAAACAAAGATATCAAAATCAAATGCTTATCTTTATCAATTAGTTTGAACATAGAATAAGATAAATATAAGCTTGAAAATGATGGATAACTTTTGTAAATGTGAAAACTAAGCATTCGTGTACACACCACAAAATATGTTGCAATTTACCTAGTAACATCAGTTTGCCCACTTGACTACTCAGTGCTAAGTGCAAATACAATATTTGTTTGGCAATACATTGCCAAGTGAAAAATAGCACTGTGTGTATTGAAGTAGATAAAATAGCAGTCAAAATTTGGTTGTATATACGATTATAGAGAATATCTCCTCCTAGTGTGCTAGAATTGGCAAATCATATGATATCGACCATATTTTGATAAACTGTTAGCATGGATATGAATCGCCTTAGAAAAAGATGGCAAGTCAATGCAATATTTTCTATCGGTGGTACAACCAAAATCACAATCAAAAGAAGATATTACAACTTTAATTAACAGAGTATTAGCATGTTTTCCCTTGCTAAATCCTAAAACAGTCATAGTTTTCCATACTAAGCTACGTTCTATAATTAATTATTGTATATCACTTTTAAAGATCAAGGAACCATCAAATATCAACAACCAAGAAAAGTTAATAGAAATATTGAAACTAAGATAATTTAAAACGAATTTTACCTAAAGATAAAAGAAAAGCTGAATTGCAAGCAATTTAAAGTAGCCAGTGGATCTAATTGTAAGCAGTTTAAAGTATGACTCCAAGTTTGTAACTCCAGGTCCAGAAAAAGCAAAAGGCAACAACACGCTCGAGGAGTTCTGCCCATCCAATCGCCTTTCATGGATCAAATTCGCTACTCTTATAAAACCACCATGTCATCAACATCATCATCGACAGGCAAAGCCTTACCAATCCTACCTCCCTTATAAAACCCCATGGCGAACCCATCCACCATCATCATCACTGCCGATACCATGGCCACAAACCTCGCAAATGGAAATTTACCGAAAACCCCTTCGCTTAGACACGGCGAAGTAAGCCTCTCAAACGCGTTCGATAAAATGTGTATCAACGCAGTGGCCAGTATAACCCCTACAGCGAACGCCTTTATGATTACGAATGGGTTTCCGTCCGAATTCAGAGTCGGGATCCTCTTATCGATGATGGGAGCGGCTACTACAACAGCTGCGGCTGTGCGGCTATGGTCGCTAGTTTAAGCATATGATCCATTAATTAGTAGTATATACTCGTATATATATATATAGGGAAACTCCCTTTTGGAATTGGATCGGATGAAGGTGATGAATAGAATTAGGGTTTTGAGGAATTGAGTTTAGAAACATAGATGATTTTGGGGAGAAACAATTAAGCTTCGTGAATTGAAACCAGAAACGAGAGTTACGCATGCGGACGTTTGGGAAATTCATGGGCATTTTGGGTATTCCATAAAGACGCGGTTGAAGGTAGTTCGTGGAATTTACATTATTAGTAGTAAAGATATATATATATATATATTATGTGTGTGTGTGTGTTTATATATATATCTGTGTGTGTGTGTATGCGTCAAATCGACGAGCGCAAAGAGGACTATAGGAAGATACCTATTGTTAGTGGAATCAAGGAACTTTAGAGAACTGCATTTTTGGCCAGTGAGGAAATGGAGAGAAATCAGGCGATTCTAAGACTTAATGGTGTCGAATGGTGAGTGGGAATCATTATTGGACTATATGTCATTCACATGAAAGTAGTATTCATTGCTTGATAGCTAATTTAGATTGGTGGATGTTGAATTCGGCAAATTGGATTAGGGGATAAACACTGAAGTAATTATACGATTAGAAAATGTTAGTGATGATTAATCTAATTTTAAACCAGTATTAGATTTTGTATTTAGGATTAAATGATGAAATTATGATGGCTTAGATGAAAATTATTGACATATGGATAATATAGGATATATGGAAGGTTAGGGTAGTATAAAATGATATCTAAAAGATGTAGAAACATGTTTAAGCAAGAAAAGATGAAAGTAGTTCGGAATTTGGAAGGAGAACCAATTTAAGATGATCAGTTTATACTACACTCGGCACGGCAACCGGTTCGCTGATGTCATTAACCAATCCATAAGTGCATGTTTAAATTGCCCGATTGAACCTGGACCACGGCTGAAGCATTTTTAATTTAACTAGGCCTACATGGAATGAAAGGTGAGCGATATGTTGTTTTCTTAGCGACATCAGGAAGGGTTTAACGTCTAAAAACATGATTCAATGATTGTGCATTGTGACAATTTTATTGAGTCGTTTGTTAAAGGAGTTACGCTATGTTACCTGTCCTTTATGTATATGCGAGCTAGCCTACATTTATCCAACTCATGCTTTTGTTTATGTTTATGAGATTAGTCCAAGTTTAACTATATCCTTGGGTTAGTCTTTGTCTAACTAACTATTATATGTATCGTCGGGTTAGTGTCGGTTTAACCAACTCTTTCCCTCTCTTGTGTGTAGTCGAGTTAGTCTATGTTTAACTTGATAGAATTAAGGGTATGCCCTAGGGGCAATTATGTAATTTGTTACATATATCCAACTCAATAAGCAATCTTGTTTGAACTAAAAGGCGTTTGTTTTCTACTATATACTTGATATAATACGTTATATTAATTAATTAATTTAATTAAAAGTATATTAATAGAAAGTCCATAAATGGTATGTTTTGTGATACTAGTTACAATTGTTGTAACCATGGGCAATTAATCACAATAAAATAAACATACCATTTTAAATATTCCTAGTTAAGATGCATCGAGACTAGATATTGATGCATCCATTGAGACTAGAGTATGTAACGTTCTCCAAATGTTGGGTAGTATATTACTCATGACTACTGAGGGCACCAAGGGGTTATGTACTGATAATTATTGGATAACTGTGGAAGGACTCACTCGATAGTAAATTGTTGGTTAATATAACTAAGGTCAAATAGAAAATATCGATGTGACAAAATTATACAGTTCTCTTGATTCAAGAATATTATTGATCTTCAATGTGGAAGCTCCACTTTGATTATAGTTAAATCCTGGAACGACGTCTATCGAATGACTATAAGTGGGTCAAGTCGAAGCACGGGAAGTGAAATGCTATTCAAGAGAGAATTCCTCACTTCAGTTATATGAGGTTAGTATCACAGTTAACTGAAGTCAACTTAAAGTCATAATCTTTGGGCAAAACATTTCGGTTAATAATAATTTTTATTATTGAACCAAAGACTTTTTGTTTTGACTATAAAGTTGAATATGGATGACATTATAATTTTGACCATTACCAAATTCCATATGTCCAAAGTGATATAGTTTTAACGAGAGAGTTAGTGTAAATAATTATCACAATCGGGTTACACCTGATAAAGTAAATTTTGATTTTATTGAAACCAAATAAGTAATAAATTTGGTTATAATCTCACACTACCTGCTAAGTGAAGTGTGAAAGTTAATATTTAAATTGTTGGTATAAATCGCTGACCAAATTTACACCAAAGAATCACACAACAGAAAAGATGAATACTTACTTTATCACCTGATTTAATTAATTTATAATTGTTATAAATTAACTAATTTAATTAATATTTATTAAAAATTAATTATAAAATTTTGTATTTGATGGGTTAAACAATGTTAAATAACGTATTTATAATAGTTATAAATATATTAATCGATATACACATTTAAATCTAGATTTAAATGTAGCAGACTTTGTTCGAGCTAGAATTGGCTTTGAGGCCCATATGGGGCATGCAAATTTTAACCAAAATAGCATGGATAGGCCAGCCAAATGTCGGTAAAAGAGGGAGACTTTTGAATGGTTTAAAAGAGTAGAATTGGCAAGAGAGAGATAAGGATAAAATCCACTTTTCTCTCCATTTGACATTCTACCACTCACTACACCATTCTTTTTGATACTTATTCTCTATTAACCCTCTGCAAATTTTGACTAACAAAACTCATTTAACCGAAAAGAAATCCAAGCTCAAATCACATCAAAAATTTTCGATTCGATTGTTGGTGGTAAAGCAATTCTGTAGCTAACAATTCTAGAATTGGAATTTGATTTAAGGTGTCATTTCGTCATTTCAAAGTGAGATCTTTAGGCCTTGGTGAAAGGTATTCAACATGTTTACTAATTCGTTTAATATTGTTATCTATTATTGTAATATATTGTAGATTATTAGATTATACTACGAATCTAGTATATCGATTAAGTATCAAATATTAGATGGTTGAATATATTAATGCATCTACATATATGTTAGTTAAAAAAAAGTTGTGTACATACTAGCACTAAACTTATGGCCTAAAATTAAAAAAAGATTATTTTTTAATTAAATAATATTATATATATGATTTTATTAATTAATATGTTATATCTTAAAGATAAAAATTATATAATAAACATTTTAAAATTTACATAATTTTGTTTTTGTACAATATTAATTCAGTAGCAATGAATGTTCTATTTTATATTTTATATTTTATTACTGATATAATTATTTATTTAACTAGAAATATATATATATATATATATATATATATATATATATATATGATATAGTTTGAAATTAATTTTAAAATTTATTTCATAATTTCAAATCTTAGAAATAATTTTTCATAATTTTAGTTAATTTAATTAAATCAGTTTTAAAATTATTTTATAATTGTTTAATTAAAATATGATTTAAAATCTATAAAAAAATTCTACCGTAACCTTAAAGTCAAGGATTAATAAATGTGTGTGTGTATATATATGTGCACCAAAGTAGTTAATATTGGATAATATCGCTAATATATTACCAATATATCTCATATCGCTCCTAAGCCGATAATTTTTCAAAATATAGGTTAAAATATCATGGCTGATATATCGCCCGATATTTGCCGATATGTCATTCTGATATTTAGTGTAAAAACCGATATTTTTTAAGATGATTGTTCGTTAGTATGTGTTGGAGAAAATGTAAATATCTTCACATTCTCAACATTTGTTTTTTGTATAAGTTGAATGCTAATATCTAGACAATATTAGAAATCCCGATGCACTAATTTTGTTGTTGTAACCGTATAGTTTTGGTCTTCTTCATTAGTCTTTCAATAATGAAAGCTCTATTTATTCCATTATTTTATATGTTTTATATTTCGTGAAGACTTTGCCACTAAAAAGAAGATCATGGAAGAGCTACTTCTCTTTTTAGTTGTATTTTTGTTTATCAATTCAATTGGTAAGTTAGCTAATGAAAATTCATTTTATTAGTTACTATCATGCACCAAAAACCAAAAGTTGAATAGCAGTAAAGTTATATATTTTACATACGATAAAGAACGTGCTAAAGTACTAATTGGTATCAAATCAACAGTTCTTATTCGGTGAATTAAGCGAAAATGAAAACCATGAAATTATAAATATGAAATTTTTTGAAAAGTAATATAGATGATTAGATGCCTAAATGAACAATAAATATAGTATAAAAATGAATAAAATAATAAAATGTAAATATACAAATTCCTCGGTCTTGTGAGCCTATATTATAATTTGTATTTGATAGAATATCTCAGTAAATGGTTTGTCATCTATAAACTATATGCAGTTAGTCTTTGATAGTAATTTGGCATTATTTATCCAAATATTTGAAAATTTAATATCAATATAACATTATAACATAGTACAACACCGTTTATAACATGTTCTACACATATCCGATATTTTACCGATATTATCTAACATTATCATGATAATTTATAATACCTCGTATAAGTAGTTGATCGATATGTACCCGATACTGATATTAACTACTTAGATTCCAGCGTCTCAAACAGATCATGAATCCATAAATGGATTCCAACATCTCGAACAAATCAAAAATCCCCAAAGTATATTTCAGCATAAGTCCTTCAATGAATGCTAACGCTAACCTCCCCCTTGGACTTAACTTTAGGATAGATAGTTCAACTCTATAGCATTCCACTTCACAACCACTTACAAAACATAGAACCCGTATATTAGTTTTGAAGTGGTATTCGATAAGTAAAACACTTACCGATCCTGGCCTCTCCAAAAACTAAATCAATGAATTTCTGGTCAACTCAATTCTAGTACTTTTAGAAGTAAGCGAACGGTATATAAAGAGGAGACCTTAGGGATCTCATATATATAAGTTCTTAAAGCTAGATACATCTTATACCAATGCTCCTCACCAGGGGTTCTCAAATCGTATGAAACTGTGAAGCTTTTAGATATTCCTAAGTTAATTTGGTCAAGTTTGATAATTGACTAATCGACTATCAAGTTCAAAATAGATGATTGCATGGAAACCAAGTCTCGTATACTTATCATGTTGACGCAGCGGATATCACAAAACGATGAAAATCGATGAAAGTTGTAGTCGGTGGATTGATGGATGCCGAAATGCCCGAACTCGTTGATCCGAAGATACCGAACTCTAGCTATCTCTGACTCGTTGATCCGAAGATACCGAACTCTAGCTATCTCTGACTCGTTGATCCGAAGATACCGGGAAAGAGATCTACGATTCTTCAACGTTGATCTTGCGCACAAGATTCCATGAATCGGCTTCAGCAAACGATGATTCGAGCGCACTCGAATGACGTAAGTGGAGATAGGAGATACACTCGACTACCAATTGAAATTGAAAGCACAAAGCTAACAAAAGAGAATTTTATTCAATTTTCAACAACCTTACAAAATGACACAACTTGCCTATTTATAGGCTACAACACATATCCAGAAAAATTCCTAAGTCATAAGTCATATACGACTCATCACCTACGACTCATCATAAGTCTTAAGTCGTTTTCGACTCATCACCTACGACTCATCATAAGTCATATACGACTCATCACCTACGACTCATCATAAGTCGTTTTCGACTCATCACCTACGACTCATCATAAGTCATATACGACTCATCACCTACGACTCATCATAAGTCTTAAGTCGTTTTCGACTCATCACCTACGACTCATCATAAGTCATATACGACTCATCACCTACGACTCATCATAAGTCTTAAGTCGTTTTCGAATCATCACCTACGACTCATCATAAGTCATATACGACTCATCACCTACGACTCATCATAAGTCGTTTTCGACTCATGCCTTCATCCCTGGCCTGGGCTACATCATCCTCCCCAGGTTGAGAGAAATTCGACCTCGAATTTGTAAATTCTTCCTCATCAGCTCGTTCATCCCCATGATATGGTACGAGATGTTTAACATTGAACACATCAGAAGTGTACACATCTTCTGGCAGCTCCAACTTATAAGCATTTTCGTTAATTCGTTGTACGACCTTTACAGGACCAATTTTTCTGGCTTTCAACTTGTTATAAGCGCCCACTGGAAAACGATCCTTTGTCAACACTGCATAAACTAAATCACCTTCGTTAAATTCAACACTCCTTCGTTTCAAATCTGCAGATCGTTTATATTTCTCATTTGTTTTCTCCAATCGTTCCTGAACGATTTTATGACACTCTGTCAAACCTTCAACAAAATCAGCAGCTTTCTTAACTGTCTTCTTTGATTGTGGCACTTCCGTCAAATCCAACGGCCCCTTTGGTAAGCTCGAATAAACAATCTGAAATGGACTGTAACCAGTGCTTCGGTTAACAGCATGATTATGAGCAAACTCTGCCTGAGACAACTTTAAGTCCCAACTCTTCAAATTGTCCTGCACAAGACATCGCAACAAATTTCCCAACGATCTATTCACAACTTCAGTTTGTCCATCCGTCTGAGGATGATATGCACTACTAAATTTCAACTTCGTTCCCACCATCTTCCATAGACTCAACCAAAAGTGACTCAGAAATCGAGTATCTCGGTCAGAAACAATAGATTCGGGTAAACCATGTAAACGATATATTTCTTTAAAGAATAACTGTGCCACTCGAACTGCATCCGCTGTCTTCTTACAGGCTATAAAATGTGCCATCTTCGAAAACCTGTCCACCACAACAAATATAGAATCATTTCCCCTCTGAGTTCTCGGCAATCCCAACACGAAATCCATGCTGATATCAACCCATGGTTTGGTAGGCACAGGTAACGGCATATATAACCCCGCATTCGTGGCTGTTCCTTTCGAAACTTGACAGATATGACACCTTTCCACAAATCTCTCTATCTCTTTCCTCATTGACGGCCAAAAATAAGATTGTGAAATTAACTGTAGCGTACGATCTCTACCCACATGGCCTTCTTCATGTAATTCTTTAACAATCTTCATTCTCAAGCTACAGTCTGGGATGCACAATCGATTTCCTTTAAACAGAAAACCATCCACCAACACAAATTCATCAGTGCTTCCTTCCTTTACCTTTTCAACAAATTTCACAAAGTAAGGATCTTCTTCAATCAATTCTGGCAATAATTCAAAACCTGTCACTTCAACTTTCATTGTCGTCAACAAATGACTCCTCCTGCTCAAAGCATCAGCCACACGATTGGTTACCCCTGACTTGTGTTTAACGACAAAAGTAAACTGCTACAAATAAGCAATCCACGATGCATGTCTTGCTGAAATCTTGTCTTGTCCTTGTAAATGTTTCAACGCCTCGTGATCAGTGTATAAAACAAATTCTTTCTGGAATAAGTAATGTCGCCAGTGCTTTACTGCTTGAACAACATCATAAAATTCCACATCATAGGTACTGTATCTCATCTTTGCTCCTGACAACTTCTCGCTGAAATATGCAATATGACGCCCATTCTGACTCAACACCCCTCCAATTCCAACCTTTGACGCATCAATATGCAGTTCAAACAATAACTGAAAATCTGGTAATACAAGAATTGGTGCAGATGTCAGCAACTTCTTGATCTTCCCAAAAGCAATCCCAGCTTCCTCCGTCCAAGAAAATTGTTTCCCCTTCATGCAATCAGTCACCGGTGCCATCACGCTACTGAAGTGTGGAATGAATCTTCGGTAAAATGACGCTAGCCCATGAAAACTTCTCACTTCTGTAATTGTCTTCGGCTGTGGCCAATTCCTGACTGCTTCAACTTTATTCTGATCTACCTGGATGCCCTTCTCCGAAACAGTATACCCCAAGAACAAAACACTATGCGTCATGAACACGCATTTCTTTGTTGCAGCATAAAATTGTTCCTCTCGTAAAATAATTAACACTTCCTTCAGTTGTTGAACATGCTCTTCCAGACTCCTACTATAAATCAAAATATCGTCAAAGTACACCACCACAAATTTCCCAATGAAAGGTCTAAAAATTTGATTCATCACTCGCATGAACGTACTCGGTGCATTCGAAAGACCGAACGACATCACCAGCCATTCATACAACCCCTCTCTCGTCTTGAAGGTTGTCTTCCATTCGTCTCCAGGTCTAATCCGAATTTGATGATATCCGCTTTTCAAATCAATTTTCGAAAAGATAGTAGCCCCACTCAACTGATCCAGCAAGTCATCCAACCTTGGCATTGGAAATCTGTATCGTACAGTGATTTTATTCAATGCTCGACTGTCCGTGCACATCCTCCACATCCCATCTTTCTTCGGTACCAACAAAGCTGGCACATCACATGGACTCAAACTTTCCTGTACACGTCCCTGCTCAAGCAATTCTTCCACCTGCCTCCTTAATTCTTCATGCTCCTTCGGACTCATTCGGTAATGCGGTCTATGTGGCAATACTGCTCCCGGAACAATATCAATTTGATGTTGAATATCTCTCAGCGGCGGTAACTCTTTAGGTAACTCATCTGGAAATACATCCTCAAATTCTTTCAAAACTGGCTTCGCTTCTTATGGAATTTCAACCTCTTCACCGCTCTCACGCCCAATCAACAGGTATACTTCAGGCTCCTCTTCAACCTCCTTAACAAATTCCTTCAGAGATAATAAAGTTTTCAACTCTTCAATCTCCTCCAACTTACTCTCTTTCTGTTGTTGCTTCTTGGGAATTAAAGTGATTTTAGTACCCTCAAACATGAAACTGTAACTGTTAGCACGACCATCATGTTGTACTGCTCTATCAAACTGCCATGGTCTGCCCAACAACAGATGACACACGTCCATGTCGACTACATCACACCAAACCTCATCCTTGTATTTCTTCCCAATTGAAAACTTCACACAAGCTCTACGTCCAACTTTCACTTCACCACCCTTCCTCAACCAAGCTAACTTGTACGGTTTAGGATGTTTGTCGGTTTTCAATTCCAATTTCTTCACTGCCTCTGTAGAGATAATATTATCACAACTCCCAGCATCAATAACAAATTTACAAACTCTTCCCAGAATAGTGCATGTAGATTGAAAGATATTGTTCCTCAACCAACTACTTTCCTCCTCTTGCTTCGGTGTTAAACAACTTCTCCTCATCATCAATGCGTACCCGTCATCTCCCGACAGTAAGTCTTCCTCCTCAACTGGTAATGAATTAGAGCATTCAGCTTCTTCCTCATCTTCCTCCTCAACTTCTGTCACCATGGTTCTCTTCTTCGGCTTCGGACATTCGTTGCTTTTATGACCCATCTCCTGACAATTGTAACATTTGAAACCGTTGTTAACCTTCTCCTTCTCAACCTCCTTTACAACTGGTTTTGCAACAACTTTTGAAACACTAGAACTTCCATTAACACCCTTCGCTTGATTATTAGAATTGGTAAACACACCACCACCTCGTCTTCCCTGTTTCTCCCAAGCCAACGCTTTCTGATGTGCTTCCGCTACAGATCTAGGATCGAACATATTAACCATATCCTGAATCTGCATTCGCAATCCTCCAACAAATCTGGCTGTTAACTGTTCTTCTGTCTCCATAATATCATTCCTTGCGATAAGCTGATAAAACTCATCTGCGTAATCATTAATAGTCTTTGTGCCCTGCCTCAAGTTCTGCAAACGTTGATACATCAGAGATTGATAATTGTAAGGTAAGAACGTTGCTTTCATCAATTTCTTCATCTTCTCCCAAGATTCAACTTTTGACTTCCCCATTCGTTCACGTGTAAGTTTGGTTTGCTGCCACCATGCCAAAGCTCTACCCCTCAACCTTGTAGCAACCAACTTCACTCTACGATGTTCTGGAACTTCTTTGAAATCAAAAATTTCTTCAACATTAGCTACCCAATCTAGAAACTCCTCTGCTTGCATACCACCTTTGAATTCAGGAATTTCAGTCTTCATCCCCAACTCCCATTTGTGATCATACTCAGAGTGATTTCTTCCTTTTCCTCGTCCTTGTCCTCGAACACTACCACCATCATATTCTTCTTCAAAATCAGATGTATATCTATGTCTATCTCTTCCACCCACATCTCTACTACCATCACGCCTACCACCATCATCCCTTCTATCTACATTCCTCCATTCACGATCATTCGCGTTCCTCCCACGCCCTTGATCATTTTCAACACTTCTGTCTCGATTGGAATGTGGCGAGACTCTACTACCCCCATGGTTAGATTCAGGTGAAACCCTTCTCCGATTTTGATTCATTTCTACCATAAGCTTCTCTAACCGGCCAATTCCTTCGTTAAGCTTTTCACTAAAGTTTTCATTGATTCTTTGCTCCATCTCATCAGCTTCTTCTCTTCGATATAAAGCTTCTATGTTTTGGTGACGATTAGCTCTCCTTGGCGGCATACTTGAAAACTTCACAAACTTCAACACTTCAAATTTCAAACACTTTTCGGACTTTGATCCAAAATGACATGGATCGAAAACTTCCACTTTGTAGCAAATCGCGATGAACACGATGGACAAAGTTTCGGCCTCCAATTCAATCCGAACAAACAACTTCAAACAATGATGAACACAACTTCTCCAAATCACAAATCCAATCTACAAACTTCAATATACAGTCGAACACTTCAACTAGCTTTCGGCCGTGATAAACAAAACTTCAAATCTTCAAAATGAATAGGCTCCAAGTCTCGATCTAGCTATGATTGGCTAGAACAGGCTCTGATACCAAACTGACGCAGCGGATATCACAAAACGATGACAATCGATGAAAGTTGTAGTCGGTGGATTGATGGATGCCGAAATGCCCGAACTCGTTGATCCGAAGATACCGAACTCTAGCTATCTCTGACTCGTTGATCCGAAGATACCGGGAAAGAGATCTACGATTCTTCAACGTTGATCTTGCGCACAAGATTCCGTGAATCGGCTTCAGCAAACGATGATTCGAGCGCACTCGAATGACGTAAGTGGAGATAGGAGATACACTCGACTACCAATTGAAATTGAAAGCACAAAGCTAACAAAAGAGAATTTTATTCAATTTTCAACAACCTTACAAAATGACACAACTTGCCTATTTATAGGCTACAACACATATCCAGAAAAATTCCTAAGTCATAAGTCATATACGACTCATCACCTACGACTCATCATAAGTCTTAAGTCGTTTTCGACTCATCACCTACGACTCATCATAAGTCATATACGACTCATCACCTACGACTCATCATAAGTCGTTTTCGACTCATCACCTACGACTCATCATAAGTCATATACGACTCATCACCTACGACTCATCATAAGTCTTAAGTCGTTTTCGACTCATCACCTACGACTCATCATAAGTCATATACGACTCATCACCTACGACTCATCATAAGTCTTAAGTCGTTTTCGACTCATCACCTACGACTCATCATAAGTCATATACGACTCATCACCTACGACTCATCATAAGTCGTTTTCGACTCATGCCTTCATCCCTGGCCTGGGCTACATCACATGTTTTCGAACTTTTCAACTTACACTATCCCTCTGTCAAGAGTGAAGCCAGGTAAGTTAGAGCATTGGTTGCATCAAAGCCTTGCCTAGACATTCCATTCTTAACTCTCATAGATATACAAGCCTACTTCATCGGCTTTTGATGCTAAGTAAATGACTAAATACTTTCCATAAATGAGTAAAAGCATAAAGCACGATAAAGTCACACAAAGCACGATGATGTCACATAAGAACCTTCTAATCCCCTTTTTAATTAATTAATCCTTTTATTAATTAAAACAACTTTTATTAGTAAAACTTATTTTATCTAATAAAACTTTGTTTATCAATTACTACTATTCGTTTGAACTCTTTTCAATACTTAAAAATGTATCCATATTCTTATTCCAAACAGTATAAGAATATTCACAAATCTTAAACAAGATTTCACATTTTCACAAGTATACTTTAATGGGTTAAAAAAATGTCATTAAAAACATTGTTCCTACAAACCCAAAACCAATCCATTTATAATTATCATTAAAACATTCTTTTAAAGATCTAATTTTATTACTAAGTATAATCGAAAAGGGTTAAAGACAAATGTTGTTAACGCATTGTCAGAACAAACCCAAACCATTACATACTTTTCATTTTCTTTATAACATTCATTTTAAAGTTCTAGGTATATATACATTTACTAAACAATGTAATATAGTTTTATTTAAATTTACAAACCATTTATTATAACATAAGTGTTATAATCCAAAACTACCTTTCATTCTTTTATAAAATACTTAATTTAATTTTTTGAACTTATATATATACTACTTTAAAAATACTTACAAATAAGTTTTAAATATCTATGTAAGATATTACTTGAAAATAACTAAATTATAATTTGGTGAAAATAAATTAAAAAACTTGTTTTATAATATAAAACCCTTTTTACTTCAAAAATTCATAAATAAATATTAAAATATATTTAAACTTCAAACCAACTTTAAAATGCTACAGAATATGTTGTAAAACATCTTTAAAATGAATAGAGAAGAATACCAAATTTAAATATCATTGTTAGACACTTAAAACCTTATGCAACTTACTACAGCATTTGTAAATATGTTAAAAGTTCTTAATAAAGAACATCACAGAATAACACCAACTTTGCTATCAGTTTTCACCACTTTAGAAAATGATTTAAGATATGAAACTTTTACAGTAAGTACTACCCCTAGGGTACTTAAAACCCATGGAAATCAATCCCTGATGATATCTTTCAATTTATTTATAAAAATTCCTGAAAACAAGCTATTTACTATAGTGTTTGTATAATGACCTTTTTACTCTAAACTTAGCTATTTTGTTTGACCAGTTATAAAATCTTTTAAACTTCTAGTTTTTTCCAATAATAAGTACTCATATAATAATTATTAAAAATGAAATGAAATCCCTAAGTATGTCTTTCAAATTAATTACAAGAATTCCTAAAAACAAGGTATTTCAAAGTGCTCATATAGCGACCTTCTTCTTGCCATCACTTTTTGCAACTTTTTTTCACAAGTTAAATAATGATTTAAACTTCCATATTTTTACAGTAATAAGTACACTTATATTACTTATCAAAATTAAAAAGAAGCCCCTAGGAGGTCTTTCAAAGTTGACTTCAAAAATTGCTGAACACAAGGCATTTTCAAAGTGCAATCATAGTGACCTTTCCGCTTCTAACTTTCACAACTTTGTTTTACAATTTCTATAACTTTCCAAACCATTTCTTTGCTTTTCCTTATACCAAAATATGTGTAGAGAATAACCAAGTCACATTATCCTAAGTTAAGCTCATAAATCTTCCATTTACACAAGTTAAAGTCAAGGGATATCAAAGTGTACTTATAACGACTATTCTTGCTTCAAACAATTTCAAAATACTTCAATTCAACACGCAATCCAAACAACCATTTAAACATCAAGTCAACGTCACTCCACATGTTATATAAGGTAATAGAAGTGATGTTATACAATTTAAAGTTGTCATTTGCATTCAAAAGCAAGAGGGTCCTAAGTTTATCACTTTAACTAGTTAATGTTACTTTTTACTTTATATTTGCACACACATATACACACATACAATATATACATATAAGATAGTGAGATAACTCAGCCAAATCCAAGCTTACATCTAGCTCAAACACACAAGAACAAAAAACCACTTCCTACCATCGCCCAAAAGCCTAAAGATTCAATATTTAGCACCAAAACTAAAAAGCCTATTCCCCCTCCAAGATGATGCTCATAGCCCAAAGCAAGCTCCCCCATTTCTTCCATTTTTTCGACTTTTGATCCTTTCTTTCTAAGTTTTTCTATGTTGTTTGTGAATGTTTGGTGAAGTTTGGAAGAGTTTAAACTAATTAGAGAAATATTAGTGGAGAACAAAATGGATTATTGATATCCACTTCCACCATTTTTATTCTTTTTGATATTTTCAAGCCTTTTGATTTTATGAGTGTTAAAAGAAGCCAAAGCCTCTCCTTTACCCTCCCATTTCTGTCCAAAATAGCCCCCCATATACCTTGCATGCTTTTTACTTTACACCTCATTTTCCTTAGCAAATTACCCTTTTACCCTTACACATAAAATATCTTCCATAACCTCATGCATGACATCATCATATTTTATTTTCCATAAATGTCAAAAAAATTTTATTTCATATTAATGATTTTTTAAGTGTTTTAGTGTATGTAAAAAAAGTTTGAACAACTTCTGACGAGTAAAAAGCTGTTTATCGATAAAACGATTTTTGGTTACATTATCGATATTTCTTCAAAGTATATATATTTTTGTAAACATTTTTCCAAAACAAGTTTACCGTCATTAGTTATTACATAAAAGGGGGTTAACAAGATTATGAAATCACGTTAATCATATTTAATCCAAGATTCAAATATTTAAATAATTCACATAATTAAATACGAAGTGTCCAAAATTTTAGGTCGTTACATTCTCCCCCACTTTAAATATTTCATCCTCAAAATTCTAACATAACCAATAAAAGAAAAAAAATCACATAGCCATACTGAACCGTATTCAAAATTACTCGCAAACAAAGCCTATGGTTTTCTCAAATTCAAAAGTACTCTTATCGCACAAGGACAATAAACAATCTACTAAGTGTACCTTACTCCTAACAGCCCCAGGTCATTACTTAGTCAATCATTCACTCTACATCATGAACAATCAAAGATTCACCACCAAAACTCTATACAAGCCAACAAAACATAATATGCATATGCTAAAGCTCGTACATTTTGTATGGATCATTTGTATGCAATATCAAATCCGATCACTTATTCGATCGCATGATTTCACTTTCAAACTAGTATATATCACTTGAGCTCTCTAGTGCGGACTTCGATCAGGTTCCTTGACTAGAAACCTCTGTTCTCCTTACATAGCCATATGTTATGATAAAAAACTAGGGATCATATCAAGAATCTGTATTAAGTGTTCACCATCAAGAATCAAGTGACAAATCCTTGTTCGGACCTGTGCAAGTCACGTCAAAATCATGTACTTGAATCCTGAATCAAGAACTGTCATGCAAATAAAATGATCTACGTACAACTTACGTGTTCATCTTATTAATTTCTTAACATACCAATTACTTTTTAATCACATTCATTTATACAAAAAGTATGTCATTCAATACCAAAATCATTTATGAAGCATTTCATAAAAAACACAACCTCAAGTTTATAAACATTTTATAACTTCATTTATAAAATATTTCATAAAAATTTACTTCCCTTTATTACCCGTATAATACTCTACTACATCCTAAGAATATATACAAAACATCAAATTTGTTTTACTTAACAAATATGTTCAATAATTTAAAACTTGTTTTAACTTACTACCTTCTCAATTCAAGAGTTACAAAAACTCAACTTTTATATTTTCACAAAAACACTTAGCTTCAAGTTCTTTAATGATTCTGAAGTTTCCGACTATCCAAAATAGCCAGAAATTCTGTTTCATTTTAACAAATGAAGACTACTAAACAACATATCATAACATGATGCACATACTATACTGCCCTAATGCATATGATACATGTATCCATAAAATAACTTAACAAAATTACACTTATTTATTAAACATATTTTACTACAAAGAGAAAACAAGAAAAGATTCCACAATTATTTAGGTTATGCCACCAACAATTGGGCACCCAACATTACATACATACTAAGCTTTTCCGTACAGAAAGTTTATTTCAAATTTTTTATTAAACAACTCTATATTTTATATCACATTATTTTAAGGAAAAACTTTAGAACTAAACATCCGGGTTTCATTTCAAATCGTTTTGAAATAATAATACATACATATATCTTTCATATATCAAATCATACTTTCGGGATTAAATCAAAATCTATTTTACAAAACAACTATGTAGCATCCCCCACTTTGAAATTCAAAAATGAATGTCGATGATGCTGAAATCATCACTAGAATTATTTTCAAATGATAGAAGTTACTTCAGTACTTCCAAATCATACCTTTTGGACTTAACCAAAATCACTTTCCAAGCGGTATCAAATACTTCATATAATAGTAATAAGTATCATGATCCCAATTTCATAAACCAATTTCTGCATTATTTACCTTCAAATAATACTATTATTATTATCTCTAAAATCTTGAAATCCATTTTCAAAGACACTGGATTTCATTTTTCAAAATATCAGTTTAAATCTTCTTCTTTTATAAACCATATTTGGATAAACCATACTTATATAAAGTCACTTTCTTATATAAAATCTTTTCACAAATGTTTATTTCCAAAATATTTAATCTCCCCCTTTGATTATAGTAAACATCTTTTACCAAATTCAACTTTTATTAAAGTTAACTTCTAACCCAACATCATCACCAAACGCTTTATAGTCAAATCGTGAAACTTAATTCACAAGGTGTTCGTTTCAATGAATCTACAAATATTGTCTACCCAACACATATAGTGAAAAGGTAAAACTGCTCATAAACTGGTCGAGCATAAATCAAAAATCAATAAGTGGTAGTCAATGCTAATAAACTGGCTGAGCAATATTAATCTAATAATTCTACAAATGATAATAATGCTTATAAATTGGTCGACCATGTCAAATCATTCTAGAAAGGATAGCAGTGCTTATATTGGTCGAGCATGGCCAAGCTAAATAATAAGGGAAAATAAATAAAAATTATTAGTCCTTGCATTAATTAAACTACATTTTAATAATCCATACTTCTATAAGTTACCTTATATAAGATCTTTAATTTTCATCGTTTGAATTACCTTTAAGGTATACGTTTATAATAATTACAAATACGCTCTCATATGTATAATACAATCAACTCATGCTATGGCATTCCATTACCCTCTCTCTTAATGAGTCATACTCAACCAAATCCAAGGTTCTCGCTTAACCTTCAGCTCTGATACCAGATGTAACGAATCACATTTTCGACCCTCGAATGTTGACACTAATACATCCATAGTTTTCAAGTGCCGAGCACTTAAGTGTTAGAAAGATGAATTGTTATAGTAAAATAAAAGAAAAAGAAAATAGAACAAGAAAGAAGAGAACACAACATCACAATCTCCCTGTGGAATGATGACATATAATATCAAAAGATAGTACAAACTATCACTTTAAGATACATTTATACAATTATAAATATTATCATTAGCATGGACAGTTATAACAACCTGTTCTCACAAATGCTGATATATATATAATAGTAAAGCTGTGGAAATAAGAATTTTATGGTAAGTGAAACATCCAGCTCATCTCCTCAAGCTTCAAGAATATCCAACTAAAACCTGCCTTTCTCAGACTGCTTGAAAGAGCATATGAGGAATTAGGGAAAATAAAAACCATGTGTCGGACCTAAGTCTAGTATGAGAAACTCAAGAATATGTGTATAGCATATTACAACACCTTTTGAGATCGTCGTAACGTTATCCCCTCAAAAGAGCCAAACCATCTAATAAGTACATATTGAAATATTATAGATAAAGTCTAGGGTGGAGAGTATAAATCAAAAAATAGCAGTTGTTGCTCGTATTAATCACACAACAACAATATTTAACTACAATCAAAACCGCTAAGATGCGTTCACATAATGCATTTTTCCACGGAGACACCTTAGTAAACTGAAGCAGATCTCCATGCACAAGGATTAGAAGTCACCTTCCGAGCATCATATATCTCTACATAAAATATACCATAAGGGAAACATAGCTGGTCCACGCTCGAACATAGTATGAACCACGTGAAACCAAATATCATCAACTTTCATCGACCAACATATCGATAAGAATACTCTAGATATGGACTTGATAATACCCTATCATGAGTTAGACAACCCCACACTACGCATCCTACTCTGTCCTTAGCCATATCCCGGTGTCAATGTTACGTTTGGCATCTCACACATGAGTCTTCATTACTGGAACAGAACACGAATCCCCAAATGGATTCCAACATCACAAACAGATCATGAATCCCTAAATGGACTTAACCTTTGGATATACAGTTCAACACTACAGCATTTCACTTCACAACCGCTTCCAACATGTTGAACGTGTATATTAGGTTTGAAGTGGTATTCAATATGTAAAATATTTACTGATCCCAGTCTCTCTAAATCGATGAATTTTCAATCAACTCAATTCCAATTTTTTTAAAAGTAAGCAAACAATATATAAAGAGGAGTCCTCGGGGATCTCGTATATATAATTTCTTAAAGATACCAACTTTTCATACTAATGCTCCTCTCCGAGGGTTCTCAAACCGTATGAAACCGTAAAGCTTTTAGATATTTCCTATGTTAATTTGGTCAAGTTTGATAATTGACTATCAAGTCTAAAATAGATGATCACATGGAAACCAAGTCTCGTATACTTATCACATATTTGAACGTTTCAACTTACACTATCCCTTGGTCAAGAGTGAAGCCAGGTAAGTTAGAGCACTGGTTGCATCAAAGCCTTGCCTAGACACTTCATTCTTAGCTCTCATAAATAGACAAGCCTACTTTGTTGGCTCTTAGTGCTAAGTACATGGCTAAATACTTTCTGTAAACGAGTAAACACACAAAGCACGATCAATTCACATAAAGCATAATTGAGTCACATAATCGGCTTCTAATCCTCTTTTTTAATTAATTAACCCTCTTATTAATTAAAATATCTTTTACTATTAAAACTTCTTTCATATAATAAAACTTCATTTATCAATTACTATTATTCATTTGTACTCTTTTCAATACTTAGAACTGTATCCATATTCTTATTCCAAGTTGTATAAGAATATTGACAAATCTTAAACAAGATTTCACATTTGCATAAGTATAATTTAATGGATTAAAAACAAATGTCATTGGAAATATTGTTACTACAAATCCAAAACCATTCCATTTATAATTATCTTTAAAACATTCTTTTAAAGATCTAAGTACAATCGAAAAGGGTTAAAGGAAAATGTTGTTAACACATTGTCACAACAAACCCAAATCATTCCATACTTGTCATTTTCTTTAAAACATTCATTTTAAAGCTCTAAGTACGTCTACATTTACTAAACAACGTAATACACTTTTATTTAAATTTACAAAACTATTTATTATAACATAAGTGTTATAATCCAAAACTGCCTTTCATTCTATTATAAAATATTTAATCTACTTTTCCAAACTTATATATATTTTAAAAATACTTATAAATAGGTTTTAAATATCTATGTAAAATATTACTTGAAATAACTAATTTATAATTTGATGAAAATAAATAAAAAGTATGTTTTATATTATAAAACCCCTTTTACTTCAAAATTTCATAAATTAAAATTTAAAATATATTTAACCTTCAAACCAACTTTAAAATACTAAAAAATATGCTACAAAAATTCTCTAAAATGATTAGGGAAAATTTTCAATTTCAAATATCATTTTTAGACACTTAAAACCTCAAGCAACTTACTACAATATTTGTAAATGCTATTAAAAGTCCTTGATAAAGAACAACATAGAAAAGCGCTAAATTTGCGACCAGTTTTCACCACATAAACAATTGATTTAAGATGTAATTTTTTTTACAATAAGTACTACCCTTAGGGTATTTAATAACTATGGAAAGAAACCCTAGGGACATCTTAAAATTATTTATAAAATTCCTGAAAATAAGCTATTCACAAAAGTGTTCGTGTAGCGAATTATTTATTGTAAATTTAGCCATTTTGTTTGACCAGTTCTAAAACCTTTTAAACTTTGATTTTTTTTCCTATAATAAGTAAATTTATAGTACTTATTAAAAATGACAATAAACCCATAAGGATGTCTACCAAATTAATTACAAAAATTCCCAAAAATAAGATATTTCAAAGTGCTCATATAACAACCTTCTTCTCACTATAACTTTTTGCAACTTTGTTTCACAAGTTAATGAATAATTTAAACTTTAATATTTTTCTACTAATAAGTACTCTTACAGTACTTATCAAAAATGAAAATAATCCTTTAGGACGCCTTGCAAAGTTCACTTCAAAAATCATCGAACACAAGGCATTTTCAAAGTGCATCGATAACGATCTTTTCGCTTCTAACTTTCTCAACTTTAGACCACAATTTCTATAACTTTTCAAACCATTTCTTTACCATCCCATACACCTTAATATGTGTATATAACAACCAAGTAAAATTATCCCAAATTAAGTTCATAAATCTTCCATATACAAAAGTTAAAGTTAAGCGATATCGAAGTGCACTTATAGCGACTATTCTCGCTTCAATCACTTTCAAACATACTTTAATTCAACACACAATCCAAATAATCATTTAAACATCAAGTCAAGGCCATGCTACATGTTATAGAAGGTAATAGGAGTGATGTTATACAATATGTTTTCATTTGCTTTTAAAAGCAAGAGGGTCCAAAGTTTATAACTTTAATTTGTTAATGTCACTTTAACTTTATATTTGCAGACACACACACACACACACAATATATATACATACAGGGTAGCGAGATAACTCACCCAAATCCAATCCTACATGAAGCTTAAGTATGTGGAAACAAAGAACCACTTCCTACCATTACCCAAAACCCTAAAGATTCAACATTTAGCACAAAAACCACAAAGTCATGCCCCCTCCAAGATGATGCTTATGGCCCACAACAAGCTCCCCTATTTCTTCCATATTTTTCAACTTTTGACATTAGATCCTTTCTTCTTAAGGTGCTCTAAGGTATTGCTGAAATTTGGTGAAGTTTGGAAGAGATTTGAACTAATTCGAGAAGGATTAGTGAAGAACAAAGTGGATTAATGCTAATGCACTTCAACAATTTTTATTCTTTTCGATATTTTCAAGCCTTTTGATTTTATGAGTTTTAACACAAACCAAAAACTCTCCTTCGCTCTCCCATTTATAGCTAAAAGAGTCCCCCTATATGCCTTTCATGCTTTTTACTTTACAATTTATTTTGCTTAGCAAATTACACGTTTACCCTTACACACAAAAATATCTTCCATGACCTCATGCATGACATCATCATTTTATTTTCCATAAATGGAAAAATATTTTTATCAACAATATTAATGATTTCCTAAGTGTTTTAGTGTATGAAAAAAAGTTTGAAAAACTTCTGAAGAGTAAAAAGTTATTTATCGATAAAACGATTTCCAATCACATTATCGAAATTTTTTCAAAGTATATATTTTTGCAAACATTCTACCAAAATAAGTTTACCATCATTAGTTATTACTTGAAAGGGGGTTAATAAGATTACTAAATCACATTAACTATATTTAATCCAAGATTTAAGTATTTAAATAATTCAGATATTTAAATATGAAGTGTTCAAAATTCTGGATCGTTACATGGCTAATAAGAACTAGGCCAAATAGGAAATCTCGAGGTGATGATGTTTATACAGTTTCCTCGATTAGGGAATACCATAGAGCTTTCATGTGAATAATCCACTTTTATTATAGTTAAATCATGGCATAGCAATCCATCGAGCGACTATAGTTGGGTCTAGGTTAAAGCATTGTAAGTGAACACTATTGAGTAAAGAATTAGTCTCCTAGGTCGTGTGAGGTTAGTGTCATGGCTAACTGTAGTCAACTCAACGCCAAAATCTTAGGCTAGAGTAATATGGTTAATAAGAAATATTATTAATGAACCATGGACTTTTTCTTTGTACAAATCGAAATAAAGGTGGATAATATTTGAATTTCAAAAATATCAAATTCCATACATCCTAAAGTGATATAATTTTGATGAAGAGAATGTGTGTAAATTATCATTACTAAAAATGCTACTTAAGAAAATATAAAATTGGATTGTATTGAGAAGATCTATAAACGATGAATTTGGCCAAATTTTCACGTCACTAGCTAAGGTGACGCATGAACATTTATATTGGAATTGTACAATATCAATCGCTGACTAAATTCACGCCTTTGAGTCTCACAAATGCATTTGTTAATTCTCCAAAAAACAACACAATTTAATTGTTTATAAAATGTTATAAACTAATTAATATTTAAGAAATATTAATTAATAATTTATTCTATGTTTTGGTGTTGTTGGTAATTATTTGGATGTATATGTAAAGTTGTATATAAACAAATCCGTATACAATGTCAGTGTATATTTAAACGGTTTAAAAGATAGTTAATTGCTTAATGGGATATTGGAAATAATTATCCAAGTGATGGAATGATGTGTCCAGCCATACTAGAGAGAGGAGGGGATGCATATGAGATTTGATTGATAACTAAATGAGAATTAAAGGGGAAGTTTTAATAAAGAGAATATGAAAGTTTCATTCTCTTATTAAAACAAAATGCACTAATTTTCTCAAATTTTAATTCTTTCCTTTCTCCTTTCTTCTCTTCCACCTTTTCACGTCTAGCCTCCTCATTCATTCATGGCTGAAATTTTCTTCTCTTTTACACTAATTAAATAAAATAAATAAAATAAGGTGACTTATCTAATTTTAACAGAGTTTGGATGTTGATTCTAAGAATCTAAGGAGAATTTACAAATCAAGGTGTCACTAATTGGTCAGATCTATAAGGTACAATTCCTATTCATATATGTATATTTTATTTGTAACATTCTTATTATGATTTTATGTGTACATTTTTGCCTCATCATGATCTATAATTTATATCGTAATCTAATATCATTAGCATATGAGATTGACGTGTAAGTGCAAGTGCGACTTTATGTTATTTGATATTAACTTTTTGTATTGAGGTTAATGAAGCATCATAAAATAGGGAGAAAAGTATAGGATAATAAAGAACAAAATACTAAGGGGAGTGCATAGAGTTAGGAGGATTTCTTGAATTTATTATATTTAAAAATATGAGGGTTGTTAGAATCCTAAATATTATATTGTGAAGGTAACAACCAAATAAGCCATGTTACTAACTATTCATCAAAATTATATATGAACAAATGTGATGAATATGTTCTATAATGCGAGATGATAATTTAAACTCAATGAACACAAATATGCTTCATAAATAAATATTCACCCAAGTGTTTGAGTAAGTGTTGTATCTTAGAATTTATGTTAAAACCCCATTAGTCGCAAATTATCATACTTTTTATAAATTTATCTTATCTAGAAGTTTTTTAAAGCAAAACAATCATTCTTAATTTCAAAAGGACGAAAAAAAATACTTTTACTAACAAGATCTATCAATAGTTCTACCATGCTCTATTGATAGATCTAAGCTCAAGTTGTCTCCTTTAATTTGAATATTTAATTCAAACCCTCATTTTCTTTCATGAAGGGATGCATCTACTTACACTAATAAAAAGAGCATTTTTTAAACCTTCAAGATATTCTTTATTCTTAATTGATTCTAATATTCCTTTACCAACTTCCTTCAATTTTATATTTTGAAATCTCATGCATAGTTAAACTATTTTTTGGCTTGTAAATCCATGGACCTTATGCACTCAATTCCTAATTGATATGATAGTGAAAAACAATTATAAATTTGTTTATATATCATGAAAGAAATAATAATTCTATTTTTAACTCCCAAGGGTAGAGCATGGCGAACTGAACTGCAGCATCTCTAGGAGATACTATTTGGTGTAAACTTGTGACATCTCACATCTATACCCATACTACCAAAGCATATTACTAGGTAGTATTGTCTAATAGTATGGAGAATGAGGAGATATTAGGCTGTCATACATGAATATTCCTTGGGCTACACTGGTGTGCATTTAAAATTCACATACTACTCACCTACAAGTACTCGGTGTGGGCACAAAGCAACAAACATGTCTGATCCATGATAGAGCAATACAACATATAAAGTATAATAGAGATCACATAGTCATAGAATGTAGTGATAAAATATAATAGATATCACATACCAATCAAGGTGGGTTTAAATGAATAAGTCAAATACTCACTTTTCCCAAACTATTCATATACAACATAAGTCCATCACATGCATCTCAATATAACATCAATATAAATACACACACATAATTGGTTACACAAAAACACACATACACACACACACCCCATCTACTAATACTAGCCTACAAACTATGCCCAACATACACACGCTAGTCACTTCGTCTTTGAACCTAAAATGTCTCGAACTAACCCGAGTATTATGTTAATAGCTCATGGGTCAAACTATATCTGGAATATATATATATATATTAACATCAATCATATCTAACTCAAAGTAGCATATAAATATCTCAAAAGTATCAACATACCACAAAAACCATACACGTATATCCTTACCCATAAGAAAGTGAAATCAAACTACACATCAAAAGGTATAATATCAAAATGGGTGAGCTAACCATGCAACTAAAGACAATCAATGCCCAAAGATCATCATACATGATAATGGCATGCTCTCAACTATACCATGATTATCTGTTAGATAATTACAAAGTAGATGTACCCGAGATCCATCATACTCAATATATATATATATATATATATATTACAAGCAAGCATTTAATCCAAACAAATATCAAACACATATGTAGCATGCTCTTCGCTATGCCATGATTAGCTCTCAGCTAACCGCATTATAAGTATGGGGTCAAACTCCTTAATGTGACATGCTCTCGACAAGGTCATAGATTATCTCGTAGATAATCCTATAACACACATGTATACGGGGTGACTACCTTATTGGCTCTTAGCACCATAAATAGACATATTGACTCTCAGCCATATACCTACTGATATCGCAAAGGTGAATAAGTGTAGTATATTTCATCTCATCAGTGACCAAATGAGAGACTAATAAGCTCTCAGCTCCGCTCCAAGTGCCTTCCTCACACACTCTAAGCGCTACTCCTACAACCTTAAGTTACCTCGATGGTCATCGTGACCAAGTATCCACCTTGCACCAACATGCTTGCAGAACTATGCAGTGTAATGGTCATGACCTTGAAAGTGCCCCCAAATTGTAACAGAATGCTAACCTAGGTGACATAGGGCAATGGCTCTTAGCTATGGCTCACAGCCATATACATCAAATTGTGTCACCGATCTGGAGCGCGACCCCACAGTCAGGCAGCTAGGATGGTTACCAACCTAATCTAGATTACTCCTTACCAAAATAATAGAAGTACACCCATAATAGATAGACACACTTATGGGTCTCGGCTTGCGACTCTTAGATTGCAACACCTTTTGTATGGATGCCCCGTTTATTCATCCCGGTATCAATGACATTTACTTACAAAAAGTAACCAAACAAGTATTAGTTTAAGAGTCCCATACCACCTGGTGTTACTTTCTCGTTTAGCCAATGCTTGTAAACCACACTCGCTCCATATGATAATATTCTATGCAACAAATTCAAAGAATAACTTAAGAAATAATATCGAAAGTTTCATATTGGACAGTATTACAACTCCATTTATTACATATTTTCATCATATAGAAAATATAATAAAAAACTCACACAATTAATTTAGAAAAGAGATTTTATTTGTAAAAAAATATATTAAAAATTCCAAAAGCATTTATAATATTTAAAAGTCAAAAATATATTTTTTACTATTTATTAAAAACAAAAATAGGAATTTTAACAAAAATAGGAATGTTAACCCTTATAATAAATTTTCAGATCTCTTTCACATATTTTAAAAATCATAGAAATATCTTTTATAATCAAATTTTATGTATAAAATTCATCCTTTAATTTTCTATAATTGAATATGTTTCTAAATGAATTTATAAACCTCATAATTGATTTCTATTTATATTAAATCATAGAAGATATTTTAAAATATCTTCCTTATATTCAAAAACCATATTAAACTCTATTTATAAACCGATAATATTTATTAGAATCATTCCATAATTTTCAAGAATTCAAATAGGAATTTTTAATGAATTTTTCTAAAGCTTAAACCAATTTCTATTTAATAAATCAATTTCTTTTATAAAATAATTGATATTCAATTTAAACTAACCTTTTTCTACAAAATTATTTTATATTTGGAATGCATCTAATTTTCTTTTTAAGATGGTTAATTTATCTTGAACTGTAATGGAATACTAAATTTAAAAAAACATGCATAACTGTAATAGCTCGTAAAAATTAATAAGAAATTAACCAATAAGGAAATAATAAGGCTAAAAATAGAAATTTTGTAAATTTTGGAATGTGGCAATGAAATTTATGTTATTGCATTCATGAAGATTTTCTGATCAATTTCAATATATATAAAGTTTTGAAATCGGAGCTCGAAAAGAAAAGTTATTGCCGTTTGAAGTTTTCGAATTTAAAATAATTTAAATGGAATTCAAATTCAAATCAATAATTAATGCCAAAGTATGAAATTTAAAAATTAATGGTAATTAGACACTTGAGGGTTGAGTAAATGTTAAAATAAACATTAACGTTAATTAAAGGAATTAAATAACAAAATAAAATGGCTAATAAAATCTTCCCAAATACACGCTACCGGTCGACCCCCTTCCTTGGGCCAGTCAACCGATTGGGGAAGGGCAGTCAACCGTTCCAGTGCTGGCAGTTAAGGTTATTTATGGCTAACAACGTCCTAGATTATATTATTTTAAACCCACTTTTAATCCGACAGTTTCGATGATTCTAACCACTATAAATGTAACAACCCACACTTTAATGGGCCTAAATTTCGATGAGAATCGAAACCTAAGTCCATCAAAGCACAAATCATTGGATTTAGTACCTGCAAATAAGCATGAGCATTATAGGAGATTGATAAAAATCTAAACTCACAGCGGAAACAAGAATATGATATAAATACTAACTATAGATACTATCTTGGAATTAATGGTATTCCTTGGATATTAGATTGCCACATCAGCATCGAGCATGAGAGAATAGAAGACTTCTCCAACAATGAATTGAATCCAGCTCCAGCGACCTATTCCTCTAAATCTTTCCTTGTGGGTTGTAATGAGGAGGGGGTCAAAACAACGTTCTGGTGACTGGAAAGTCTCTACAGCGACCATAACATAAATTAACATAAATTCATACCGATTGGTTTCTATTTTATTGTTATGTATATTATTCTATGGTTAACCAAACTAACCTAATATTGCACACATGGTACTCCTATCCAGCATAATTCACCTACCTTCCCTTCCCAAGGTACAAAATGCTGACATAAGTCTATAAGCCACTTAATACTTCCAAATAAGAAGTGGGCTCCTAGCATCATAACCGTTGGTCTATTGGTCCTAGCTACGGAGATCTTTAACGACTATTTATGGCCTTAATATATATAATAGTCATACTACTAAAGCATCCATCATCATTAAAGTATTAGCCATGTGAGAGATAGTATCCAAGCCACTAAATACCTTATTAATAAGGACTAGGTAGACCCCTATCCATTTAATACCTATATTCTAGGTAGGCCTTTGTGATTTAATACCTAAACTGAAATCAGACTCTCACTAGTACCAACTAGCTAACATTGCTTGGAATGACACTGGGACACTTAATACTTCTTTATGGGAGAGTGTTGGTCCCTAGATCAGTTACTTAATACCTCAAACCCAAAATGGGCCTTTCTCGAGATATCCACTATCGCTCCAAATTGATAATTTGGACAATTTAATACTTTTTAATTAGGAAAGAGGCGGGCCCTCATTGTAATGCCCCAAAATTTTGAGGAAAATGATTTTTAATAAAATGATTCAGTTTAAAAATATTTGGATCAAATATTGATGGAATTTTAAATTAAATAATGTGCAGAGATATGTGTGCACATGTACACTGGAAATAGCACAAGGAAGAGATTTAAAATTTCTGAAAAATATATATATAAGAAAGTAAATTCCTTATCTAAAGCATTGGATTGTAATTTAAGCATAAGTTAAAAATGAAGTATATGCTTAAATGTATTTTCTGAGAAACAAGGAGAGATTAAATAAATAAATATTTTTGCACATGTATATTCTGTGAGCAGAAAATGTCAAAGCTAAGCAAAAGAGTAACATTAAATAGGTATGAAACATTAAACAGGTATGTATGTTATGTATAGGCAGAAATAGAAAGAAGGGGGATTTTCAAAAATAAGCAAATGAATAAATATAGTCACACACTTTTAACATGACTTGAGTGAGTGGCCATTTTCTGAAAAAGTAAAGAAAAGAAAATGCAGCCTTTAATTGGTTAATATGGCCGGGGGTAATTAGGGATAAAAATGAGAAAATGCAAACAATGCATGATGCCAGCCAGGACAGAAATGGAATTTTGTCTTGAGAAAAACCCTAGTAAAAATATGCTTATAAATAAGTAGTTATGGCCAGAGAAATTGTTTTACCCGAGCTACTTATAATAGGAAAAGAAGAAAACATTTTAAAGGAAGAGAAAATATACTCAGGGATTTTCTGGATTAATAAGAAGAAATATTCAGGTGAGTAATCTCACTAGATTCATGGCATTAAGACCTGATATGAGGCAGCCAAGTTTTTATGTTGCTATTGATATTTTCTGAATTTTGTTAATCACTGTTATATTAATGGCGTTGAATGGATTTTTTTTAAGCTGATATAATGTTTATTATGGATGCTCTTTGGATGAATTCCTTTGATCTGTTAGAATGGTTGCTATGGATGTGCATACTACTATTTACTACATTTTGAAAAAAAAACTAAGGCAACAATACCTTAAAATCAAGGAAGGAATACTCACAACTGATGGGGATCTATGGCAGGGAATTATTCTTAAAAAAAAAGAAAATATATTATGAGCTGCATTATATTTTATATAAGTGCTGAGGCTTAAGAAATGAAAGTGTAAGGGATGCAATAGAAATTTCTGTGTGTTGATTCCCTCATGAAATAACAAAATTCACAAGATAAAAATTGTGATTCAGCTAGATCTTGAATCTAGTTCAATCACAGTTACTTGTAAATCATAATAACATAGCATGCCATGGCTCCACACTCAGTTGTAGTTGTTCTTTTGTATGATTTGAAGTTAAGACATCTTATAGCAATATTTATGAAATGATTATCTGTTTGTTTTTGAACAGTTTACTTGAAAGATATAAGGAGGTGTTTTTTTACACCGTGACCTGTCCATTTAGCTATCTGATGCTAGGATTTTAACCAACACTACTAGTAAATATACTAGGGCTATGAGCCAAGAAGGCTGCTGGAATGCTTGTCATATTTGAAGTATGCAAGTTGGCACATGGTTTGTTTAAGCCCTGAGATCTTTGTGCAATGATGTGAATTAGTTCATTGCAATGTGTCCCTGTGATTCCTTACTAGCAGATGAGGCTAGAGATTTAAATTAATGAAAACAACCTGTAAATGAAGAAATAGGAAGATGAGTATTTCCTAGGTTGGTTGGAATGGAACACTGGTTATTCCATTGAATATACACACTGTAGATTGATATTCATGATTGAATAAATAAATTTGTGTGAATAGATGATAGATAAAGATATCATTCTGGTATCATAATATATGAAATATAACAAAGCAGTGGATTAAAGAAATTACATGCATACAAAATAAGTATTAAGGCTCATCACCCAGAGCTTAATGTTTTGAATATTTTGATGTTGCTCATACCAGATCTTAGATCTGACCCTTGTTTGCTCATGGCATATGGGGGTGTCTCATTTTAAAATGAGGCAGCCACTCATGCTCTTTCAGGGAATGCAGGCACTAAGTAGAAAATGAAGTTATGGCTATTGTGGAGGAGTGAATGAATATGCTAGCTAGTTTCAATAAGAGCTTAAAATGATTATATCTGCATGTATTCAGGAAAAATTATGTTTCTAAGATTTCCAGTCATGTAATGAATATTCTATGGTTAATGATCAAGTTGCTCTTATGTTCTGTGAAGTGTTAGATTTAAATTAGTTGTTCTGACAAGATTGTTGTATGTTAAGGTTTGATCTTTTTTGAAGTATTGACTGGAACATAAACAAGTAAAGAATGCTCAAGTGTTAGCTATGAAAACCTGGAATTATTCTTATGAATATTTTTAAGTTCAAATTCTTGACATAGAAAATCTTATGCAAATACACAACTCACTAGGTGTCATGTGGGCTAAGATTAAGGCAACCAAGTCACATAGATTGAATCTTAAATAAGAAAGTTTTTAGAAAATACATAAGTGAAATATGATAAGTGGATATATCATTTCTGGCCTTAGCCAAATATCAATACCTTTGATCCATGATCTGAAATAAAAATCTCAAGAATCTTGAGATTTAACTATCATGGTAAATTGATATTAAAAACTATCAATTAGAATGAGCAAGTTCATATAAATTAAATATGCATAGGATTTACTGACTTGTTACAAATATTCAAAAGTATATAGTAATTAACTTTAGTCAGAATTGCTAGAATCCAAATCAAACAGAATACTCTTGTTTAACAAAAAAATATATACTCTGAATTTAAACAAGAGAAACACGTACATCTTCATATGTATGTGTATATTATTAGGGATACATTGATATATTTATATTGGTAATGAGTTTTGAATCCTGGTTGAATTGTTTGAAAGAAAAATGACTCTGATAATTCAAAGGAAGTTTAAATCAAACTTAAAAGTGCAAATGAATATAGGTGGACATCCAGACACATATAAATTAAATGTGCATATGCATGTACATAGAGATCAAATTTAGACGTCTGAGATTAAATTTAGACGTCAGTCATAAGAATTTAGACGTCTGTCACAAAAATTTAGATGTCTGAATTTAGTTCAAAATGTTTTTTACTCTCTGTTTCAATTTTAGCTCTCTGAACCGTCTGTCATAATAATTTAGACGTCTGAGATTAAATTTAGACGTCTGTCACAAAAAATTTAGATGTCTGAATTTAGTTCAAAATGTTTTTTACTCTCTGTTTCAATTTTAGCTCTCTGAGCCGTCTGTCATAATAATTTAGACGTCTGAGATTAAATTTAGACGTCTGTCACAAAAAATTAAGATGTCTGAATTTAGTTCAAAATGTTTTTTTACTCTCTGTTTCAATTTTAGATCTCTGAGCCGTCTGTCATAATAATTTAGACGTCTGAGATTAAATTTAGATGTCTGTCATAAGAATTTAAACGTCTGAACTGCTGATTTTGCCTAATTTGCCTATTTAGAAAAGAAATAAGTGGCTATGTCAATAGCTTGTATGGTATTCTGATTTCTATTTGATTTAAATTCCCTCTGATGGAAAAAAAAAATCCTTATGAAATTAAGGTAGAAATAGGAGGGTCATTTCAGTTGGTATCAGAGCACTTGGTTGCATTGATTGCTTAGTATTATAGAAATGTATTATGTCTGTTTGTTTTGGATGAAATAATTTAGATAAGAAAATAGTAATTATAGAAGTACTCATAATATACTAATACCATTTGCCCAGAACTTAGTTAGCAGACCATGGTGGAAAAGAAAATGCTTATATCAAAATGGGAAGAAGTAATAAATTATCAAGTTGATAAAAATGGTTATTTAAGGAATAAAAATAGGATATGTGTTCCAGAAAATATAGAATTGAAGGAGGAAATATTAAATGAGTACCATAGGAGTAAGTACTCCATATACCCAGGTAGCACCAAGATGTATCAAAATTTGAAAAGAAATCTTTGGTGGAAGGGGATGAAGTCAGATGTGGCCAGACATGTTGCAAGGTGCATGACTTGCCAACAAGTCAAGGCAGAGACACAAAGGCCATCAGGACTATTGCAACCCCTTAGTATACCACAGTGGAAGTGGGAGGATATATCTATGGATTTCATAGATGGTCTGCCTAGATCTAAGAGGGGAAACACAAGTATATGGGTAATAGTGGATAGGCTAACTAAGGTAGCACATTTTATTCCAGTTAAAACAGAAAGAAATGCTCCAAAATTGGCTCAAATATTCATGAAAGAGGTAGTAAGGTTGCATGGCATACCCAAAACCATTGTGAGTGATAGGGATACCATCTTCACCTCAAGGTTTTGGAAAAGTTTTCAAGAGGCCATGGGAAGTGAATTGTGCTTAAGCACTGCCTACCATCCACAATCAGATGGTCAAACTGAGGTGGTGAACAAAGTCTTAGAGGATTTGTTGAGAGCATGTACACTGGACTTTGGAGGCAACTGGGAAGACCACCTCCATTTAGCTGAATTCACATACAATAACAGTTACCAAAGCACCATAGGGATGGCACCATTTGAAGCCTTATATGGCAAACCATGTTTATCACCTATATGCTGGGTAGAGACTGGAGAAAGGGCTGTTCTAGGACCTGAATATGTTAAAGAAACTACAGAGAAAATTGGGTTAATAAGAAAAAGAATAGCAGTAGCTCAAGATAGGCAAAAGAGATTTGCAGACAGGAAGAGAAAACAGGTGGAATATGAAGTGGGAGACTTTGTTTTTATCAAAGTTTCACCTATGAAAAAGGTTTTGAGATTTGGCAAGCAAGGTAAGCTCACACCAAGGTATGTTGGACCCTATAAAATTCTGGAAAGAATTGGTTCATTGGCTTACAAATTAGAATTACCAGAGGAAATGAAAGCAATGCATAATGTTTTTCATGTGTCCCAACTTAGAAGATGGGTACATGATAAAGAAGACATTTTGGAAAAGCCTACCAAAATTCAAATAAATCCTAACTTGGTTTATGAAAAAGAGCTAGTGGGGATTATAGCCAAGGAAGAAAAAAAATTAAGGAGCAAAACTTTGAAACTAGTAAAGGTCCAGTGGAGTAGTGATCCTAATGACTACACATGGGAGTTAGAGGATAAGATTAGGATGGATTATCCTAAGCTTTTTGCAAATTAAAAGGTAATTTTTTTTATTTTTCTTTTTCTGGAAAAATTTGTTATAATGGTTGATATGATTGAATATGTTTTGTTTATGCATATGCTTGATAGATTTTCATAAGGTCAGTGAATGCTTGTTACAAATACTAGAAAATTGTGAGGACACAATTCCTAAAAGGAGGGGTGAATGTAATGCCCCAAAATTTTGAGGAAAAAGATTTTTAATAAAATGATTCAGTTTAAAAATATTTGGATCAAATATTGATGGAATTTTAAATTAAATAATGTGCAGAGATATGTGTGCACATGTACACTGGAAATAGCACAAGGAAGAGATTTAAAATTTCTGAAAAATATATATATATAAGAAAGTAAATTCCTTATCTAAAGCATTGGATTGTAATTTAAGCATAAGTTAAAAATGAAGTATATGCTTAAATGTATTTTCTGAGAAACAAGGAGAGATTAAATAAATAAATATTTTACACATGTATATTCTATGAGCAGAAAATGTCAAAGCTAAGCAAAAGAGTAACATTAAATAGGTATGAAACATTAAACAGGTATGTATGTTATGTATAGGCAGAAATAGAAAGAAGGGGGATTTTCAAAAATAAGCAAATGAATAAATATAGTCACACACTTTTAACATGACTTGAGTGAGTGGCCATTTTCTGAAAAAGTAAAGAAAAGAAAATGCAGCCTTTAATTGGTTAATATGGCCGGGGGTAATTAGGGATAAAAATGAGAAAATGCAAACAATGCATGATGCCAGCCAGGACAGAAATGGAATTTTGTCTTGAGAAAAACCCTAGTAAAAATATGCTTATAAATAAGTAGTTATGGCCAGAGAAATTGTTTTACCCGAGCTACTTATAATAGGAAAAGAAGAAAACATTTTAAAGGAAGAGAAAATATACTCAGGAATTTTCTGGATTAATAAGAAGAAATATTCAGGTGAGTAATCTCACTAGATTCATGGCATTAAGACCTGATATGAGGCAGCCAAGTTTTTATGTTGCTATTGATATTTTCTGATTTTTGTTAATCACTGTTATATTAATGGCGTTGAATGGATTTTTTTAAGCTGATATAATGTTTATTATGGATGCTCTTTGGATGAATTCCTTTGATCTGTTAGAATGGTTGCTATGGATGTGCATACTACTATTTACTACATTTTGAAAAAAAAAACTAAGGCAACAATACCTTAAAATCAAGGAAGGAATACTCACAACTGATGGGGATCTATGGCAGGGAATTATTCTTAAAAAAAAGAAAATATATTATGAGCTGCATTATATTTTATATAAGTGCTGAGGCTTAAGAAATGAAAGTGTAAGGGATGCAATAGAAATTTCTGTGTGCTGATTCCCTCATGAAATAACAAAATTCACAAGATAAAAATTGTGATTCAGCTAGATCTTGAATCTAGTTCAATCACAGTTACTTGTAAATCATAATAACATAGCATGCCATGGCTCCACACTCAGTTGTAGTTGTTCTTTTGTATGATTTGAAGTTAAGACATCTTATAGCAATATTTATGAAATGATTATCTGTTTGTTTTTGAACAGTTTACTTGCAAGATATAAGGAGGTGTTTTTTTACACCGTGACCTGTCCATTTAGCTATCTGATGCTAGGATTTTAACCAACACTACTAGTAAATATACTAGGGCTATGAGCCAAGAAGGCTGCTGGAATGCTTGTCATATTTGAAGTATGCAAGTTGGCACATGGTTTGTTTAAGCCCTGAGATCTTTGTGCAATGATGTGAATTAGTCCATTGCAATGTGTCCCTGTGATTCCTTACTAGCAGATGAGGCTAGAGATTTAAATTAATGAAAACAACCTGTAAATGAAGAAATAGGAAGATGAGTATTTCCTAGGTTGGTTAGAATGGAACACTGGTTATTCCATTGAATATACACACTGTAGATTGATATTCATGATTGAATAAATAAATTTGTGTGAATAGATGATAGATAAAGATATCATTCTGGTATCATAATATATGAAATATAACAAAGCAGTGGATTAAAGAAATTACATGCATACAAAATAAGTAATAAGGCTCATCACCCAGAGCTTAATGTTTTAAATATTTTGATGTTGCTCATACCAGATCTTAGATCTGACCCTTGTTTGCTCATGGCATATGGGGGTGTCTCATTTTAAAATGAGGCAGCCACTCATGCTCTTTCAGGGAATGCAGGCACTAAGTAGAAAATGAAGTTATGGCTATTGTGGAGGAGTGAATGAATATGCTAGCTAGTTTCAATAAGAGCTTAAAATGATTATATCTGCATGTATTCAGGAAAAATTATGTTTCTAAGATTTCCAGTCATGAAATGAATATTCTATGGTTAATGATCAAGTTGCTCTTATGTTCTGTGAAGTGTTAGATTTAAATTAGTTGTTCTGACAAGATTGTTGTATGTTAAGGTTTGATCTTTTTTGAAGTATTGACTGGAACATAAACAAGTAAAACATGCTCAAGTGTTAGCTATGAAAACCTGGAATTATTCTTATGAATATTTTTAAGTTCAAATTCTTGACATAGCAAATCTTATGCAAATACACAACTCACTAGGTGTCATGTGGGCTAAGATTAAGGCAACCAAGTCACATAGATTGAATCTTAAATAAGAAAGTTTTTAGAAAATACATAAGTGGAAAATGTTAAGTGAATATATCATTTCTGGCCTTAGCTAAATATCAATACCTTTGATCCATGATCTGAAATAAAAATCTCAAGAATCTTGAGATTTAACTGTCATGGTAAATTGATATTAAAAACTATCAATTAGAATGAGCAAGTTCATATAAATTAAATATGCATAGGATTTACTGACTTGTTACAAATATTCAAAAGTATATAGTAATTAACTTTAGTCAGAATTGCTAGAATCCAAATCAAACAGAATACTCTTGTTTAACAAAAAAATATATACTCTGAATTTAAACAAGAGAAACACGTACATCTTCATATATTTGTGTATATTATTAGGGATACACTGATATATTTATATTGGTAATGGGTTTTGAATCCTGGTTGAATTGTTTGAAAGAAAAATGACTCTGATAATTCAAAGGAAGTTTAAATCAAACTTAAAAGTGCAAATGAATATAGGTGGACATCCAGACACATATAAATTAAATGTGCATATGCATGTACATAGAGATCAAATTTAGACGTCTGAGATTAAATTTAGACGTCAGTCATAAGAATTTAGACGTCTGTCACAAAAATTTAGATGTCTGAATTTAGTTCAAAATGTTTTTTACTCTCTGTTTCAATTTTAGCTCTCTGAGCCGTCTGTCATAATAATTTAGACGTCTGAGATTAAATTTAGACGTTTGTCACAAAAAATTTAGATGTCTGAATTTAGTTCAAAATGTTTTTTACTCTCTGTTTCAATTTTAGCTCTCTGAGCCGTCTGTCATAATAATTTAGACGTCTGAGATTAAATTTAGACGTCTGTCACAAAAAATTTAGATGTCTGAATTTAGTTCAAAATGTTTTTTTACTCTCTGTTTCAATTTTAGATCTCTGAGCCGTCTGTCATAATAATTTAGACGTCTGAGATTAAATTTAGACGTCTGTCATAAGAATTTAGACGTCTGAACTGCTGATTTTGCCTAATTTGCCTATTTAGAAAAGAAATAAGTGGCTATGTCAATAGCTTGTATGGTATTCTGATTTCTATTTGATTTAAATTCCCTCTGATGGAAAAAAAAAATCCTTATGAAATTAAGGTAGAAATAGGAGGGTCATTTCACTCATACAACCACTTAGTACCTCTAACTCCTAATGCAACAACCCGCCTATTTTATGATTGTATATTTAAATGTTTTATTTAAATATAGCATCGTTAATCGGATTAAGGTTCGAAATGTTACTTTTTGTAAACAATCGAATTGGGACTCGAGACCACTTTCATTGAGTCCAAAATGGCGTTTACTACTTTTTTGAGTATAAACATTGATATGTTTAGAGTTGAGTAGAATTTTGTTATTTTTCTATTTGGGCATTGGGTTTGGGTTTCAGTCCACAAACCCATCATAATACCGTAACTCCTCTACTCCTCTTCATTCATTCATTCCATTTCCTAACACTTTCAAGATAAATAAAAATGGGGGAAAGAATGGGAAATAGAAATTCCTCAACCCTAGTTTGATTAGAAAATTCAAGTTCTTGCTCTAAAATCAAAGAGAAGCTTAGGTAAGCATCCTCTCTATCTTCTCCATCTCAATCTCTCTCCAATTTCGGAGATTTCCTATAACCTAACTTAGGAAATATTTGCTTATGATCTAAGATTAGAGCTTCTAGAGTTGAAGTTGAAGAGTAATTGGTCTTTCCTTTGTTTTTAAGCTTCTCATTCGTTGTCTTTGGGTTTAAAGGTGAGTTTTTGAACTCACATCTACGTCTATAACTTTCATTGTTGTTAGGTATAAATTCCTAACATCTATTCATGCTCATTTGCTTTTGATTTGAATTGATTTGGTGAATTTTCCAATTTTTGGTTTTGAAGTCCAATTTTATGAAAATCCTACTATGGATGTTTGGACATGATATTTGGGGTGTATCGAAGAGCCTATAAGGCTGGGTTGTCGCTTGGCATAAATCCATAGTCTTCGTTGCTCGTCCGATCGCTCCCGAATCGTTTTGGCCATCATGGCCTAGGCAAATTGTTGCCTAGACCAGGTGACCAGACGTCTGGTTATCAAGTCAAGACGTCTAGTTATAGACCTGGAGAGAAAAGAAATAAGCACGTAGAAAATAAAATGGTAGAAACAAATTCCAGACGTCTGATTTATAGGTTCAGACGTCTGGTTAGGTCTCAGACGTCTACTTTGAAATTACAGACGTCTGGGGGGTTTTCTGGATTATTTCCAGAACCCAAATCCAGACGTCTGGATTCTAAACCAGACGTCTGGAACTGTTCATTTTTCCTATTTTGCTGTTTTTTGAGTGGATTTCCAATTTTAATCGATTTTTGTTGATCCGGTTAGTTGTTATCACTTATTATCGACTTTGATGACTTCTTTCTTTGGATTTTTGGGAATATCTATTTGATGGATTTGATATCGATTTTTATGGATTTAATTCACATTGTCGTACGTGAATTTTTAGCGATTGATTGTTTTTACAATCATTTTTGTGATTTGTCACTTTAAAATACAAAGGTTTCTATACTAGTAGTAAATACTCAAACTCTTTCACAAAAATGATTTCCACATTACTTTTAAATATAAAGCTCGTTTTTAAAACCGTTTTCCAATCTATTAGTATATACAAACCTTTACCTCATTCGTATGAGAAATCTAATTAAACGACATAGTAAAACAAGTGGTATGAAACGTGTGTGTTTTCTTCGTCGGTTAATTCTTGGACTTGTTCGATTGAACTCTCATGACAATTTTCGAGTGGAAATCTACAATTTGTTCGTAAATATTTAATTAAGCTAGTGGTTATGGGACATGAAGCTAAACTCATTTATTTACTAGCTTAATGTAATTGACACTTCTTACTGATCAATGATGATCATTTTATGGTTTAGACTAGCGATATGCGTTGTCTCTTTGTTCGGGTGGGGGACTGTACCCCGTTCTATTGAGCTTCGTCTCATTTTTATAGGCTAGCGACCTACGGGCTTTATGGAGTTCGGTTCATCGGGCGTACCGTTATTGCACCACGTCGTTGTTCCAAATTATTTGAGTTTTAGGTTCATCGGGCATACCGTTATTGCACTACGTCGTTGTTCCAACTCATTTGAGTTTCAGGTTCCTCGGGCGTACCGTTATTGCACTACACCGTTGCACCGGCTCTATGGTTAATGACTATAGGATAGCGACTCGTTTGTGACACACGTGTTGGTGAGTTTTCATGCTCCCGTTTGTGATAAGCCTTCCCCTTTTTGTGATTTCTTGATTTCTGGATGATGAATTCTAGAATTTGTGTTTCACCGATTTTTGCGATTGGCATTGATATGTTTTGTCAATATTTTTGTTTTGGTGAATAATTTAAAGAATATGACATTCTTTTTAGTGTTTGAGAATATTTGAGATATTGTATGATTTTTGTTGTTATCTGATGTATACTTGTCACAGTATGGCATTATTGTTATCATACTTTTTTTGTCATATCTCTTATCCTATCTCATTTTATATGATATTTATAGCTAGACTGATCCGTTTATTAATTTCTTCTTAAATAATACTCGGGCCAGACAGAGGTATTTCAGGTGCTTCTGCTTGACTTCTTATTAGGGACCGTCATCTGATTTTTGGCTAACTACTTTAGATTAGTAGTTTTTATTTTAATACATTCGAGATAGAGACTCCTTGATGTATAATTATTCTTTTGTCTAGCACTTGTACCTATTCTTTTGTGATGTAGTGGACCTTGTATGACCACTACTTTGATGTACACTTCTATGTGTTATATTCATATCTGTTTCCGCCTTTGTGATATGAATATTTGTGACGTATTTGTGTTATGCTTATTTCTATATTTGTTTCCGACGGCCACATAGGCATTGTGTAGTAGCTTTGAGTTTGTATTTGATATGTCGGATTTCATCTTGAAATGAAATGTAAGTCATATTATCTGACATATCGGTACTCGCACAAAGCAATTACACAGATGGTCGCTCCTCAACAGCCTTATTCTTCGTGCTAGTCGACGGCATTACCCAGTAGTGTCCTTGGCTAGTGTGAGTATAGAGGTGGGGCGTTACAGCTTGGTATTAGAGCCAAACTTCGGAACGATATGGAATAATCTAGTAAGGATCATTGTCCTAAGTCTTTCTTAGGAGTCGTGCCTTAGGATTTAATTCGAGTCATTGGACCCGTACTATCCTAATTTCTTTTGTGATGCCTTGTTTTATCAATCAAGTTTGTTTGATATTCATTCTGAGAATAACCTTTTTCTTCTTCTTTCTTTCTTTCTTAAGGAAGAGAATTGGTTAGACCTGGCCGTCCCAGTGCCGGTCAATCTAGTGCTGCTCCTCAGGATGGAGTATTCATGTCTGCCCAGCAGCTTTTAGATCTCGTGAAGAATGGTCAAGCTGTCGGATCCATTCCAGAGCCTACTCATCCTAAATCTGGGTTTGCACGCTTGTGCAGTGATTACACCAACTTGGGTGGAAGGCCTTTCAAGGGTTCCGAAAGCATTATAGAAGTCCAAGTTTGGCTTAGAACATGCGATCGCATCTTTTCCCGCATGAATCTTATTGATCTACATCGAGTCCAAGTGGCTTCTAGCATGCTCCAGGAGAGAGCATTAGATTGGTATGAGCTTCTGATCTCGGAAATTATTGAAGCGGATCTTACTTGGGAGCAATTCCAGGAAAGGTTCGAGTTATAGTTTGTGCCGGAAGCAGAAAATGTATCTTTAGCTCGACGCTTTATCGACCTTGTTCAAGGTGAATCTTCTGTGACCGACTATGTCGCATCTTTTGAATCTCTTTCTAAATATGGGGTCGAGTATATTAATACCCCATTGAAGAAAAATCAGATATTTGTCTATAGGTTGAATAAGAACCTCAAAAAGCCATTACTTTTGAAACTAGAAGTTTCTTTCGATCAGCTTGTTGATATCGCTCTTCGACTCGAAGAGGCCGATAAAGAAAGTGATGTTGAAGTTGTGGGGGCCAAACAAAACAACAACAAGAAGAGGCCTTTTAAGTTCAAGCCTTATCCCAACAAGAAAGGGAAGCAAGCAACTTTGGTAGCAAAGACTCCTACCTCTAGTCGTGGGCAATGCTACAATTGTGGTTCTAAGGACCATTATGCAAATAGGTGCCCAAAACCTCTTTTTTGTCGTTATTGCAAAAGTTTGGGTCATCTTTTATCTTCATGCCCCAAACTTCCAAACAAGAAAGAGGGAAAGCTAAATGTTGTGCAAGCTCCTAGTAACACTTCTCTTGGTCAAGGTATTTCTCATTCTATCCTTGATGGCATTATTATATTTCGTGATTTTCCTATTCGAGTTCTTTTTGATACGGGTGCATCTCACTCTTTTATATCAAAAGAACTTGTTGATGCTTTGTCTTTGAATGTTATTGGTTTAATGACTTCATTGAGAATTGCGAATTCGGTTGGTGGATCCGCAACACTCAGTTTACTTTGTAAGATGTCGAAATTATTTTATGTGATTACGCTTTCCAAGACGATTTGCATGTTATGCGTTACCTAGGTTTCGGAATGATTTTGGGGATGGATTGGCTTAACCGTTATGAAGCCCATATCCTATGTCCTGAGCGGACTATATATCTTCGACATCCTCAATCTGTTGAGCAGATTTCTCTTGTTCTTAAAGATTCGGATTCCAATTCGGGAGCATCCTTGTATTCTCTAAATCATCATGATGACGATAATGATGATGAGGAAGATGTCATTTCCCTCATTCACATTGTTCGTGAATTTCCCGACCTATTTGAGTCCGTTTTAGGATTACCACCTAAGCGAGCAATTGAGTTCAGAATTAATCTAATCCCTGGAGCTCTACCTATTACTCATCCTCCTTATCGTATGTCCAATAAGGAAAATGAGGAGATGCGTAAACAATTATCCGAATTGGAAGGAAAACAGTTTATTCGTTCTAGTTCCTCTCCATAGGGAGCTTCGGCTATTTTTATAAAGAAATCTAATGGTACACTTAGGCTTTGCGTTGACTACCGCAAGCTTAATGATCTCACCATCAAGAATAAATATCCCTTGCCTCAGATTGATGATCTATTCAATTAACTTAGTGGTGCTAGAGTCTTTTCACAGTTAGACTTAGCAACCGGTTTTCATCAGCTTCGTATTGAAGAGGATAGCATTCCTTTGACATTGTCCCGTACTCGTTATGGATCTTATGAATGGCTTGTTATGCCATTTGGTTTGATGAATGCTCCAGCTTATTTCATTGACCTTATGAATCAAGTTTTCAAAGACTTCCTCGATCGATTTGTTCTCATCTTTATCGATGATATTCTTTTTTATTCTAAAACCGAGGAAGAGCATGAAAAACATCTTCGGATTGTGTTGGAAACTCTTAGGAGCAACCAATTGAAAGCAAAATTTTCTAAATGCCACTTTTGGCAATCTCGTGTGAAATTTTTGGGGCATATTATTTCTGATTCCGGAATTTCCGTGGATCCTTCAAAGATTGAAGCGATTCAAAATTGGAAGAGACCGGAGAGTGTGACAGAAGTCCGTAGTTTACTTGGATTGGCGGGCTATTACCATCGTTTCATAAAAGACTTTTCTAAAATTTCCGTGCCTCTTACTAGTTTGACAAAGAAGGGAGTTAAATACATTTGGTCAGGCAAATGTGAAACTGCTTTTCAAAAATTAAAAGAACTCCTTTCTGATGCTCCTATTCTTGTGATTCCCAAAGGGAACCAAGATTTTATTGTTTATACCGATGCTAGTCATGTTGGTTTGGGAGCCGTTCTCATGCAAATGGAACGTGTTATCGCTTATGCTTCTAGGCAATTAAAGCCTGTCGAGACTAGATATGCCACTCATGATTTAGAGCTCGCAGCTATTGTTTTCGCCCTTAGAATTTGGCGTCATTATCTTTTGGGAGAGAAATTTGTTCTCTACACCGATCATAAATCTTTGAAGTATTTATTTTCTGAAAAGGAACTTAATTTGCATCAACAACGTTGGCTCGAATTCCTTGCATCTTATGATCTTGATATTCTTTATACTCCCGGAGAGGGTAATCGTGTTGCCGATGCCCTTAGTCGTAAGCAACAAGCGGTTGTTTCAATGATGATATCCGAATGGAATGATCTCGAGACTTTATCCACTTGTGAGATTCGAGGTCGTGTATCCAATTTATGTTCATCTCTTGTTTTGTGTAGCCTTGAGGCTCATCCTTCTCTTTTAGACCGCATTCTTGAAGCTCAAAAGCAAGATCCCAAATTAGTTCTTCTTAGCCAAAGTTGTAGGGATAAAATTGATATTGAAGGTTTGAAAGACTTTGATATTGATGCTCGTGGCGGTATTCGAAAATTTGGTAGACTTATTGTGCTAAATATTAGTGATCTTCGTAAAGACATTTTAGAAGATTTTCATCGTTCTAAATTTACCATTCATCCCGGTAGTAGTAAAATGTACGTGGATATGAAGCGACTTTATTATTGGGATGGAATGAAATCTGATATTGCTAACTTTATTAAGCGTTGCATGACTTTCCAACTCGTAAAGGCCGAACATCAAAGGCCCGGTGGGTTATTACAACCTTTGGACATTCCAATTTGGAAGTGGGATCAAATTTCCATGGACTTTATTGACGGTCTTCCCCGTTCTCATTCGGACCATGACAGTCTATGGGTGATAGGAGATAGACTTACAAAATCCGCTCATTTTCTTCCCGTTCGGTCCAATCGGACCGTACCTCTTTTGGCTAAACTCTATGTCAAAGAAATTGTTAAATTGCATGGAGTTCCTACTTATATTGTTAGTGATCGTGATCCATTGTTTACTAATGGATTTTGTAAAGGTCTTCAAAAAGCTTTGGGAACAAAGCTTAATTTTAGCACCGCTTATCATCCTCAGTCCGATGGACAAACCAAGCGTGTGAATCAAACTCTTGAAGATCTTCTTCGTGCATGTGTTCTTGATTTTGGTGGAAGTTGGGAAGATCATATTTCTCTTGTTCAGTTTTCTTATAATAATAGCTTCCAATTTAGTATTGGTATGGCTCTTTTCGAGGCACTCTATAGAAAACCATGCTGATCTCTTTCGTGTTGGCTTGAAGCCGGTGAGAAGCTAGTTTTAGGTCCAGATTTTATTCGTAATGCCACAGAAAAGATTGACCTTATTCGTCATAGGATGAAAGAAGCTCAAAGTAGACAAAAATCCTATGTCGATAACCGAAGAAGGAAATTAGAATTTTCTGTGGGAGATTTGGTGTTCATTCGTGTTTCAACTATAAAGGGTGTTGTGCGTTTCAGTCGATCGGGAAAATTAGCACCTCGATTTATTGGTCCATTCCCATCACCGAACGCATTGGTTCCGTGGCTTATCGCCTTTTATTACCGGCTCAGTTTTCTGCTATTCATGACGTATTCCACGTCTCTCAACTACGGAAATGCCTTAGAGATTCCGATTCTATTCTTGAGCCCGGTGTAATTGAAGAAATTGAAATTTCACCAAATTTGACCTATGAGCAACATCCTATTTGAATCATTGCTACGGAGGTTAAACGCCTTCGAAATAAAGATGTTCCGCTTGTGAAAGTTCAATGGTCCTCAAATCCTAAGGATTGCTCTTGGGAATATAGAGAATTCATCGAGCGAACACATCCGGACTTACTCTCTCATGCTCCTTAAGGTGAACTTCTCATTTCAAAATTTCTTCTTTTGTGTTATTATGCCTTAGTTTGGTTGTTACTTTTTATTTTCTTCTTAAGTATAGCGAGGATGCAATTTCTTTAAGGAGGGGAGTCTGTAACAACCCGCCTATTTTACGATTGTATATTTAAATGTTTTATTTAAATATAACATCGCTAATCGGATAAAGGTCCGAAATGTTACTTTTTGTAAACAGTCGAATTCGGACTCGAGACCACTTTCATTGAGTCAAAAATGGCATTTACAACTTTTTTGAGTATAAACATCGATATGTTAGGAGTTGAGTAGAATTTTGTTATTTTTCTATTTGGGCTTTGGGTTTCAGCCCACTAACCCATCATAATACCCTAACTCCTCTACTCCTCTTCATTCATTCATTCCATTTCCTAACACTTTCAAGCTAAAGAAAAATAGGGGAAAGAATGGGAAATAGAAATTCCTAAACCCTAGTTTGATTAGGAAATTCAAGTTCTTGCTCTAAAATCAAAGAGAAGCTTAGGTAAGCATCCTCTCCATCTTCTCCATCTCAATCTCTCTCCAATTTCGGAGATTTCCTATAACCTAACTTAGGAAATATTTGCTTATGATCTTAGATTGGAGCTTCTAGAGTTGAAGTTGAAGAGTAATTGGTCTTTTCTTTGTTTTAAAGCTTCTCATTCGTTGTCTTTGGGTTTAAAGGTGAGTTTTTGAACTCACATCTGCATCTATAACTTTCATTGTTGTTAGGTATGAATTCCTAACATCTATTTATGTTCATTTGCTTTTGATTTGAATTGATTTGGTGAATTTTCCAATTTTTTGTTTTGAAGTCCAATTTTATGAAAATCCTACTATGGATGTTTGGACATGATATTTGGGGTGTATCGAAGAGCCTATAAGGCTGGGTTGTCGCTTGGCATAAATCCATAGTCTTCGTTGCTCGTCCGATCGCTCCCGAATCGTTTTGGCCATCATGGCCTAGGCAAATTGTTGCCTAGGCCAGGTGACCAGACGTCTGGTTATCAAGTCAAGACGTCTGGTTATAGACCTGGAGAGAAAAGAAATAAGCATGCAGAAAATAAAATGGCAGAAACAAATTCCAGACGTCTGATTTATAGGTTCAGACGTCTGGTTAGATCTCAGACGTCTACTTTGAAATTACAGACGTCTAAGGGTTTTCTGTATTATTTCCAGAACCCAAATCCAGACGTCTGGATTCTAAACCAGACGTCTGGAACTGTTCATTTTTCCTATTTTGCTGTTTTTTGAGTAGATTTCCAATTTTAATCAATTTTTGTTGATCCGGTTAGTTGTTATCACTTATTATCGACTTTGACGACTTCTTTCTTTGGATTTTTGGGAATATCTATTTGATGGATTTGATATCGATTTTTATGGATTTAATTCACATTGTCGTATGTGAATTTTTAGCGATTGATTGTTTTTACAATCATTTTTGTGATTTGTCACTTTAAAATACAAAGGTTTCTATACTAGTAGTAAATTCTCAAACTCTTTCACAAAAATGATTTCCACATTACTTTTAAATATAAAGCTCGTTTTTAAAACCGTTTTCCAATCTATTAGTATATACAAACCTTTACCTCATTCGTATGAGAAATCTAATTAAACGACATAGCAAAACAAGTGGTATGAAACGCTTGTGTTTTCTTCGTTGGTTAATTCTTGGACTTGTTCGATTGAACTCTTGTGATAATTTTCGAGTGGAAATCTACAATTTGTTCGTAAATATTTAAGTTAAGCTAGTGGTTATGGGACATGAAGCTAAACTCATTTATTTACTAGCTTAATGTAATTGACACTTCTTACTGATCAATGATGATCATTTTATGGTTTAGACTAGCGATATGCGTTGTCTCTTTGTTCGCGTGGGGGATTGTACCCCGTTCTGTTGAGCTTCGTCTCATTTTTATAGGCTAGCGACCTACGGGCTTTATGGAGTTCGGTTCATCGGGCGTACCGTTATTGCACCACGTCGTTGTTCCGAATTATTTGAGTTTTAGGTTCATCGGGCATACCGTTATTGCACTACGTCGTTGTTCCAACTCATTTGAGTTTCAGGTTCCTCGGGCGTACCGTTATTGCACTACGTCGTTGCACCGGCTCTATGGTTAATGACCATGGGATAGCGACTCGTTTGTGACACACGTGTTGGTGAGTTTTCATGCTCCCATTTGTGATAGGCCTTCCCCTTTTTGTGATTTCTGGATTTCTGGATGATGAATTCTAGAATTTGTGTTTCACCGATTTTTGTGATTGGCATTGATATGTTTTGTCAATATTTGTGTTTTGGTGAATAATTTAAAGAATATGACATTCTTTTTAGTGTTCGAGAATATTTGAGATATTGTATGATTTTTGTTGTTATCTGATGTATACTTGTCACAGTATGGCATTATTGTTATCATACTTTTTTTGTCATATCTCTTATCCTATCTCATTTTATATGATATTTATAGCTAGACTGATCCGTTTATTATTTTCTTCTTAAATAATACTCGGGTCAGACTGAGGTATTTCAGGTGCTTCTGCTTGACTTCTTATCAAGGACCATCATCTGATTTTTGGCTAACTACTTTAGATTAGTAGTTTTTGTTTTAATACATTCGAGATAGAGACTCCTTGATGTATAATTATTCTTTTGTCTAGCACTTGTACCTATTCTTTTGTGATGTAGTGGACCTTGTATGACCACTACTTTGATGTAGACTTCTATGTGTTATATTCATATCTGTTTCCGCCTTTGTGATATGAATATCTATGACTGATTTTTTCTATGCTTATATCTATATTTGTTTCCGAAGCCCACATAGCCACTGTGTAGTAGCTTTGAGTTTGCATTTGATATGTTGGATTTCCTCTTGAAATGAAATGCAAGTCATATTATCTAACATATCGGTACTCGCACAAAGCAATTACATAGATGGTCGCTCCTCAATAGCCTTATTCTTCGTACTAGTCGACGGCATTACCCAGTAGTATCCTTGGCTAGTGTGAGTATAGAGGTGGGGTGTCACACCAAAGCAGATCCTATCATCCATAATTGTTTCCCATGGGTCCTATGATTGGTGATGTCCCACATCTGTAACAAGTGTACACAATTGTTGGTAGCCTTTGAGTGAAGGGCAAATTTCTGTTGTGTAACACTACTGACCTTGCATCCCAACCTTCTAAGCCCAATTATTCTATGGGTCCATGGTTAAAGGTGACACATTCGTAGAAGTGACACAACTGATGGTAGCCTCAAAGAGAAGGGCAGACTTTTGTTATTTAACTCTACTAATCTCGCATCCCAACCTACTAAGTCCAATTAACTATTCTAGGCTTTACTAACTTAAGCCATATTATCTTAAGCTTTATTATTACTAAGCTTTATCATCATAAATTGGATATTGGACTTAGCTTACTAACCTCCTTCTATTTATTTCAGGCTATATAATTTACTTTAAATATTCAACTTTCCATAAATCCCCTTTTTATCTATTTCTCCATAAATGTCAACTTGTCCATAATAAAAGATTATTATCCTAAGGACATTTTCTAAGACATTTATATATTTACTAATATTCAATTAGTAATCTCTTTCTAACTAATTCATAGTTATTAATCTAATCTTCCATATTTATCAGTCCCATTAATCCATTTACCCTATCAATTATTTGTAACTCCCAAATCCATTCCACACTTATTACTCATTAATTGGAGTTACTACCTTTCCTCTTTCTCCTTTCTAATTCCTATTCACAAATCAACGTTAATACTACGTATTCTAATATCCTAAGCGAGTGTTACGCATAAAACGTTATATTTATTAGTGCGTATAAGTACCTACTTCTAGCAAATATATTCTAGTCATAAATCATTAACTAGAATATTCTTTTTAATATTTAATTTCCTGGAATTACATTTCTTAGGAAGATTCTCTTTTGTGATTTCCATAAATTATTTTAAAACAAAAGATCAAGAATAAAAGGAAGGATTTGCCTCGTTTGAAATGAGAAGGAATGATTATTTTCTTTTTATTAGAATAGACAGCGTTAACTATGAAGAATAAATCTATACTTTAGACATCTCTTCTTTTTCATTAGCATATATTCCTTGTTAAATCAAATGCTGCATTTTCTATGCAATTTGGAAACATAGAAAAATTCATAAAAATCAAATAAACATTCTTCCCATAAATTAGACTATAGAAAATCTCCGTTCAACATAATTAGGGTAATAATCAGAATCATACTTTTAATCTACAACCCAATTTTAGATCTGGAAATTTCATATCTAATCAATATTCATATCTATAACTTTTAAGACTGATTTCAAGATCAGGGTGTAGCAATAATTCCTATCAAATCTAAAACAACAATATGCAGGCAATAGTTTTCTACGCTAATTTGAGCCTACACTTCACAAATATTATTGATTTAGGCATAAAAATAAAACGTATGCCAATAGAATAGATTCAAAATCATAAACAATATATAAATTTCCCGCTCACCTTCTAAAAGCGTTCCACACCTTTGATTCAACTCCATTTCCTTCCTATTCCAAGAAATATGTAAAAAAGGGTATATACATATATTAGAATTACAGATCTAAGAAGAGATTTGGAGTTCAAGGGAAATAAAAATATAAATACAAATATGGATATATATATATATATATATTATGTCGGTATAGCGTAGTGTTGATTTGCTCTTCTTCTTCTTCTCTTATTTGATTTCTATTCTTCTCCAATTTGTATATATACAAATATAAATATAATATTTTATAATTTAGAAAATAGAGGAGAAGAGAAAATGTTAGAGCTTCGGTGCTAATTTCAGAAAAATATGAGAAGAGAAGAGAGGGTTATGCCTGAATTTATAGGCACTCGAATCAACCACGGCCATATGATCGAAATATTTAAACTCGGGCCGTTATGGCCTAGGCAAACCCTTGCCATTGGCTTGCTAACCGATCGACCGCTCATTGGCACGGATCAACTGCACATGTCAACCAGTCACAATGAACATGTCGACCTGCGGGGTCCCGGAAATTAATATATAAATGTTAATATATTCATTTTAATTATTTTCATTTCGAATTCGTTTTTCGTCCGTAACTTCTATGTTTGGACTCCGGTCAAAAAACTCCAAATATGAAAGTTGCTCAGAATTTCACCATGAATGCAATGGTGCAAGTTTCATGGTCAAATTCCATCGTTTGCATAAATTTCATTTTTGGAGCCTAATTAACTAACTAACTAATTAAAAAACCAATGCCAAATTTACTGGGTGTTATAATAAATAAGAGCCTGGTCCCTTCACTTTTATTCATTGACTATTTGAGATAGTAGCAGTGCTCTATTGGTATCTTTCTTCCTCGCGATTCACAAATTTCTTAAGGCTTTCAGGTAAGGGATTTTAGGTGTTAATATTCAATTCCTATCAAAATCTAATTAATATAAAATCCAATTATTATATATTCCAAAAAGAAAAAAATTGGGAAGAGATTAAAAAGCAAGCGTATTTAAATCCAAAGGACAAAGCTGGGAATTATCTAAGAGTGAAAATCTTGTTTTTCTCATTTTAGTAATTGTATAATATATGTCGGATTTTATATAAGCCTAGGGAAATTTTGGTTCATGAAAACTTCAAATCTAAACCCCCAAAATTCCCCTAAAGTTAAATATCAATTCTTATGTTATTAGGATATCAATTCTACTCATCTTCCATTTGATACAATTGACGGTTTTTAAATATGAATCCATTTTCCATTTTATATGTGACGGTTTAATAGAGTGTAAAAGATTGAATTGTAAATTCTATTAATGTTGATTCTACTATTTTAATATGAAATAAGTTTGGTAATTGATTGCATTTTCTTAAACAAGTTTATTTTGGGGTAAGAATATCAGTTAAATTATATGTTATGGTATGGAGTTAAATTTGTATAAACTTGAAGTTTTGACATTTAATGATCAGTATAGGGCAAAATCTTCGAACGCTTAAGAATATATTAGTTATATACACACACACACACATATATATACACATATTAGCATATAAATAACGTATAATTATTAATGTATTAGTAACATAATAAATAAGTTAGTTATTAGCATTAAAACCCCCTAGGATGAAAGTTAAGAATGAATATGATTAGTGGCGAACTAAAGAATCTTTCTTTGTAGCCTTAGTAGAATGCGGTGAGGTATATGGTAAGTATGGTTAAGAGAGTGTAAATTATGACTAAGTTATAGGGATGCGATGTAACACCCTAATATCTGTTTAATATTATTCAGGACATTTAATTGGATATATTATATAGAATAATTTAAATAGCTTAGGAGAATGAGATTTGATAACTTAATAAGATCGTGCCGTAATAAGCTTAGGAGAATGAATGAGAGGGGAAATTTAGAAATAGACCTAACCTTTTGCCTTAAACCCCTCCCCCCACATTCCATTCTTATTCGTATCATTCACAGAACAATCAAGGAAATAGAAAAGAGAGGTCGGCTATTAAACAAGCTAAGGGCAATCAAAATCAAGCGATCCAAGGGAAGGAGCTTAGGGATACTAAAGCCAAATCAAATTTCAACTCCAACAATCAAGCAAAGGGTGAATAATATGTTTCCATCTCTATAGTTAATCTTAAACTCAGTCATGAGTAATACCCAAGTAAATTTTGATAAGTATGCCATGATTGGTTGAGTTAATATTGTTTGGATAAAACAATAAATTATTGGAATTTTTATAATAATTGTTTATTCAGGTTTTAGGGTTAAAACCAATGTTTTCATTCATTAAATGACTTGAATTTTTGATATGTGGTGTAAAATAATATTTTGGACATGGATTTTAAAATTATAATTTTCCAAATTTATTTGGATATTGTATGAATTTTCCTAGAGAGGAAAAGGACTAAATTCGGTTTTTAAATATTTAAAATGATTAATCATAGTTTTTGGCCCCAAATTTTTTTATATAGTAAAGAGAAGAATATTCTCTAATTTCTGTGTATTTTTGGGATTTTTTTCAAGTGATTTCGATTTATTGTGAATTTATTATGCTAGATAAGCATATAAAAGATTAATTAATTAAGGGTATTAATTAATTATTTTAAAAATGTTTTGGGAACTTGCAAATCTCATGTGGTAGTTTTTCTCGGAAAAGAAAATGTAAATGTTGTTTTTATCCAATGAGAAATGGGACAAGAATTTGGATTTGATAAAAGCTATTACTTTAACTAGTAAGAAATCAATTTTCAGATAAATTACAATTATGCCATGCCGCCTTTGATCTCTCCACATCTATAATGACGTCATGCATAAGCCTTCATGAGTGTTCATGATGATGAAGTTGTAAGTATTGGATAGCTACTTATGTAGTTGTGCAATGTTCTCGACTTCGTCGAAGCGGACCTTAGCGACAACCCAAGATTGGCGGTACCGTATCAATGTAATTCATCAAGGTTGAAGACGCCTCTTCACAGATGTTTTATAAATGACGTCGCATGCTATTAATTTTAATGTCCTCGAAGTCCATTGTTATGACTTCGACCCTATACATAAATGTGTTTGTTAGCATAATTGCCGAAGTAAATTACCTAAAATATTTAAAGAGGCGAGGCCATTGTTGCCGCTATTCAACAAGGTCAATGACTTTATATTACTTGGTGGATACTACAATTTTCTTTAGCGTCGAAGAGACCCACGTCAATGAAAATCCAAACTATTTTCAAAGGGGCAAAGAAACCTATATTTAAGAGGGTCAAAGAACCCATGTTTTGGTGGAGAGTCATCTGTTTTCATGAGAATCAATGTTATTACTTTCAAAGTGATTTTTACTAAATGGAAATTCAAGTTATGTCTTCGACCTTGGGTAGAGGTCGACGTCGCTTAAACCATATGTGTAAATTTTATTAAAGGCAAAGAGCCTTATGTTTTCCACTTCGATGACATCATTGGGGATACTAATGCCATCTTAAATTATAAACTTCAACGTTGTCCTATACTAAAATGTTGAATGGTGAAGAGCTATGTGCTATATGTTTCGACTTTAAATTCTTGGGGATACCAATGTTAATTTAAATTATGACTCCGAAACTATCATTGGGGATACCGATAAGTATGAATTTCGATATGGAACATTCAGGGATACTAATGTATGTCACTTTGAAATGTTAAACTATAAGGGGAAATAACCTAATTGGGGACACCAATAGATATGGGTTGAACATGTGGGTAACATGGATTAAAGAGAAACATGTGGGTAACATGAGCTAATTAGATAAATGTAGGTAACATGAATTAAAAGGCTAATTGAAGGGTTCATAGTCATCCTAAGAAAACTATGGGATGTGAGATGGATGATTTACATCATGGTGGAGATGGATAGTCCCTATGAGCATAATGAAGGGTTTGTAGATATCCTAGAAAAACTATTGGATGTGTGATAGATAGTCCACATCATTTTAAGTTAAATGGAATACGTGTGATGTATAGTCCTTAAAATTTTAAATGATTAAACCATATGTGGTGGGTAGTCAATATGGTAGGGGACAGGTAATCCAAGTAATAAATAAATGTGAGATGGATAGTCCACATAATTATGAATATGTTTAAATGTGACATGGGTAGTCCACATAATTATAAGATGGGTAGTCAGATTCAACTAAGACGGATAGTCATATTAAATTGTGACGGGTAGTCATTTGAAATTACAATGGATGATCTAATGAATTGGGATGGGTAATGCAATATGTATTGCACGATTATAAATGCTATTTTCTATATTCTAAATATTATGGTTGCAGAAGCATAGTATATGATTGTTATGTTTTGATAAGATACTAGTGAGGAAAAAACCCATTCTGCTCGTCGGCGTGGTCTCACTAGATATCTATTTGGTTCAAGATGGTAGGTTATTATTCACATCAGACTGTTGTTTGACTTGGAGTTTTGTTTTTTCCCTTAAACACTCGGGTACTCATTTGAGTAAGTTGGAAGTAAGGGCTTTTAAATTCTAGTTAGACGGATAAGCTTCTGAAGATGCACATGAGGCAATCTAGCTATTAGGAGCTTTATCTATTTCCACTATGTAGTTTGGTTTCGTCTATTTGGATGTAATGGAAAAGTTGTATAATTGCTAAGTATCTGACTCTGATCTACCAAGGAGGCATCTTCATTTGTCGCTCTTGCAGTATTTTGTAATAATTGTATTTTCTTTGAACATGGGATTACGAATGGGGATTATGTAATAAATATGAAATATCATTTATGAAATGAGATATGAAAATTTGCTATTAAATAGTGTTTGAATTTTTTTTATTTATTTATGTGCTTTTGATTATCTATACGATTAACATAGCTGCATTTTATCGCCGAGAATTGATAATTATGGATGAATGCAGCATCCATAGCAGTTAGTTTTGATCCTCGAAATGAGGGATGTTGCAAGTTGGTATCAGAGCATACGTTTATGATTAAAATAGTTTTAAACCTAAAGGTTTTTTGAAAACCTAATCCAAATGAATCAGAGAATAAGATTGGGGCATGGGATAACGCTATAATAACATACTTGTATTTGTTTTATAAAAGTATGTATTCTCCCCTCTCTCTTAGACCATTCTTCTGTATCTTACTAAGGCTCGTACGCAGATTTACGAGAGAGAAAATATGGAAGCAGGAAATGGAAGAGCGAACCTAGGTGGCGGAAGCACCATGACCAATGGAAATGCTCGGCCCAACACTAGGAGAAACCAGGGTCGACAGGCAAATGTTAATCAAAATGCAAATGCTAATGTTGATGTCAGGACCTCACCAGTGGACATAAGGACTATGTATCAATTCTTTGTCAATTTGATGCAAGCTGGAGCAGATGCAAGGATAGCTGGAGGAAATGTTGCTAATGCGGGAGGAGTCAATCCCGGAGCCTCGGTTGGGAATAACTGTGCTAAGTTGAGCCGAAATTACACCAATTTGGGTGGGAAGCCTTTTCTGTGGATTGAGGATGCAATAGAAGTAGAAAACTGGCTGTTGCACTACGAAAGGATTTTTACTGATTTGAGTCTGAATGATGAGCAGAAAAGGAGATTGTTATAAGGAGCTGTTTTGTTCTGCTGGAACAAGGTGACCATAGGGGTATCGAAGGAGGAATTGAATTGGGCAGATTTTCGAAGGAGATTCGAGGAAAGATATTTGTCTGAAGCAGCCAAGTCAGCCATGCTCAGAAAGTTTATGGAGTTGGAGAAGGGGTCAATGTCATTGTTGGGGTACTCTGCTAAATTTGATGAGTTGTCCAAGCATGGATGTGCTACCATTGACATTGTTTTCAAGAGGAACAAGAGTTTATTCGAGGTTTGAGGCCAGAGATTACTAGAGAAACTATGCCATATTTCAAAGTTCCATCGAATGTAGTGGTAGAGATGGTTGTAAGGAATGAAGAAATGCTTTCGACCTTTGGGAAAGAGAAGTCGTTGGAAAACCAGAATTCTCAGAATAAGAAGAGGAAATACTTTAAGAAGAAGGGAGTTCAAAAAGGTGGGGTTGCCAAAAAGGGGAAAGATGATATAGTTTGTTACTAGTGTGATAAGTAGAGGCACTATGCTAACGACTATCGATCTGATGATGGCAAGGCGGTTGTAGGGAGCAGAATGTGAAATGCTTTGTGATCAGGTGGGGCATTATAAGAACAAATGTTTAGAAGTAACGAAGGCTAACAAAGGAAAGGTATCCGCTTTGGAGCCGTCTACATCAAGACCAATATCAGTTAAGAAGGGAAAGTTTATGATGGAAGGTACGCTTTTGATCCATAGCATATTAGTTAGGGTACTGTTTGATACTAGTGCATCACATTCATTTATATCTCAGTGTTTGGTATATAAGTTATGATTAGAACCATCATACCTTGTTACTTCCTTAAGGATAGCTAATCCAATAAGAGGGTACGCAACTCTGGGGATGAGATGTGACCATATAGAGTTTGAGTTGCTAAGTTATACTTCTGCCTACAGTTTGCATGTATTTGATTTCACGGGTTTTGTGATTATTTTGGGTATGGATTTGTTAACCAGATACGGCTAGGATATTTTTCTAGGATAGGAAAATATCATTGAGACATTTTGATAGTAGTGGCTGAATAGTATACTCAAGTTAGAATTCAAGTCTAGGAATTTATGCTTTATTGAGGGCAACAAAAGTGGAAGATCAATTGAATCAGTTTTAATTGTGATAGAATTTGCGGATGTCTTTGAGCCGGTTACAGGACTACCACCGAAACAAGCTCTCGAGTTTCAAATAGATCTTGTACTATGAGCTGAACTCGTAAGTAGACCACCTAGCAGGATGACACCTACCGAGATGAAGGAGTTAAAGGTGCAGCTAGTGGACTTAGAAGGAAAGAGTTTTATTAGACCAAGCAGTTCGCCTTAGGGAGCGGCAGTTGTGTTCGTGAAGAAACCAAACAGGTTGTTTAGATTATGCATCGATTATCCTAAGTTGAATGAAAAGACGATAAAGAATCGATATCCTTTGCCGAGAATTGATGATTTATTTGACTAGTTAAGTGGAGCTAACGGATTTTCCCAATTGGATTTGGCGATAGGGTTCCACCAATTAGGAGTGGCGAAGGATAGTATTCCTATGACAGTGTTTCGAACGAGGTATGGTTCATATGAGTGGTTAGTAATGCCATTCGGATAGACTAGTGCACCTGCTTTCTTTGTGGACTTGATGAACCAGATATTTCGAAAGCACTTGGATAGGTTTGTGTTGGTGTTCATTGACAATGTTTTGATATATTCTAAGGATTAAAGAGATCATGAGATTCATTTTAGAATAGTGCTTGAGATGTTGAGGCAACATCAATTGAAAGTGAAGTTTTCGAAGTGTCATTCATGGAAGAAAGAAGTGAAGTTTCTTGGTCATGTAGTTTTAGAGAAAGGGTTGTCAATCGATCCAGCTAAGATCGATGTAGTTAACAGTTGGAAAAGACCCAAGATGGTGACCGAGATAAGAAGTTATCTTGGATTAGCTGGCTATTACCGAATATTTATCAAGGATTTCTCGTGGATAAAGGCGCCTTTGACTAGGCTAACCAGAAAGGATGTGAAGTTTATTTGGTCTGATAAATATGATGAAGCATTCCTTAATTCGAAGCATTTGTTGTTCAACGCGCCCATGTTTGTAGGTCTAGATGGAAATCAGGATTTGGTAGTTATATAGATGCGCGTGTAACTAGATTAGGAGTTGTGTTGATGCAGAGGGGTAAAGTTATTGCCTATGCTTCTCGACAGCTTAGGCCACATAAAGTTAGATATCCGACTCATGATTTAGAGTTGGCAGCGGTGGTTTTCGCATTGAAATTTGGAGACACTACCTCTTAGGAGAACAATTTGAGTTGTATATGGATCATAAGTCTTTGAGGTATTTATTCTCTCAGAACGAGTTGAATATGAGACAGTAGAGGTGGATGGAGTTTTTAGTAGCTTATGATTTTAGGATTGATTATACACCTGGGAAAAAAAATAAAGTTGCAGATGCACTTAGTAGGAAACATCAGAATGTGGTGTTAGCTATGTTGGCAGAATAGACAGATTTGGAAGCATTGACTACTTGTACTGTGCAGTTAAGATCGACTACTAGTTCTAGTCAAAGTACTGCCATATTGTTTTGTTTAGAAGTCCGACCGGTATTGATTGAAAGGATTGCTTCTAACCAAAAGGATGATCCAGTATTAACTTAACATATCAGAAGATTGGAAAATGGGAAGGAAATCGATGATTTAAAAGATTTTAGTCTTGACCAGAGGGATGGTTAAGAAAGAGGGGACGGTTATGTGTTCCGGATGTGAGAAATTAAGGAGGGAAATTCTTAGGGAATGTCATCGATCGAAGTTTACGATTCATTCTGGAGGAACCAAGATGTATCAGGATATAAAGAGAAGTTTCTTCTGGGAAGGTATGAAGAGGGATGTAGGCTTATGGGTGAAGCAATGTGCAAATTGCCTACAAGTGAAAGCTGAACATTAGAAGCCAAGTGGATTGCTTCAGCCTTTAGATATACCAGCTTGGAAATGGGATTTGATATCCATGGATTTCATTGATGAGTTTCCAAGGTTGAACAGGGGAAATGAAAGTATACGGGTTGTTGTAGATAGATTGACCAAGAGTGCCCATTTCTTTACTATTAAGTCAACCAGGACAGCGCTTGTATTAGCTAAGTTGTTTATGAAGAACATAGTTAGATTGCATGGGATTTCTAGTAGTATAGTCGGTGACAGAGACGCTTTTCTCACTAGTGAATTCTGGAAGAGTATACAGAAAGTGTTAGGTACCAAGCTTGAAGATTTGTTGAGGGCTTATGTACTAGATTTTGGTGGGTCATGGGAAGACCATTTGCACTTGGTTAAGTTTTCCTGTAATAATAGCTATCAGGCTAGTATAGGAATGGCGCCTGTGACACCCCACCTCTATGCTCATAATAACAAAGAGTATTAAAAGAAATACTGTCTATTATTATGAAGAATAAGGCTGGATAGGAGCGACCATCCGTAATTGGCCTTACACTAATATTGGTTATCTCGATAGGAGTGGTATATACTTTTTATTTTTCATCTATTATTTATTTACTCCCATCGACATATCCAATTATCAGTATAAAACAAACTACGATAGTTCATAATAGTTTAGGACATTAGATATAACAATAACACAGATAATATAAATGCGAAACACAGATTAACAAAAATCTCATATATATATATATAACCGATGTCAGTTACAATATAGTTGACACGATACATATGATACAACAACAACTGTCGACTCTAGAAGTTATATATACAAGTACATTATCGACTAATATACATGAATACATATCGTTCTATACAATGACACGACTACTACAAAATGACACTGACAACTTCAAAAGATGTGAAAAGTCTTCATAGCCTGAACAACAACTCAAAGAAGGAAATCTACAACCTGAAATAACTCGGGTCTGACCCGAGTATTAAATTCAAAAGAAAATAATACACGAGTCAGTCTAATTCAAACTCAGTTATTAGTGCATAGTAGCAATAATGATCAGATAGTCAAATAGACGACAATCACAGAAATCTCGTATATCCAACTCTCTATACGAGAATTGGATAACGGTAGATATAACACTAAACAGTGTTAAACAATAAATCAGCAATCCAGATCAGAATACAACTCCAAAACAATGAAATTAACCAACGAAACAATTCAACAAATCGAAACATCAATTTAAAACTGTCAAATCTGATAGGACTGCAGTACACGCACGCGTGTACTGCCTCGCCACTATCATACGAAATGCATAAAAGATCAACGGAAATTCACAAAACGCGCATAAGGTCAAACCCAGAAAAAGTCGGGTTCAACACATCTGCAATTTCAATTGAGATGGCCAAGACATAAAATCAAGTCTCGAACCAAAATCAGTGACTCAGTGCGAATGCAACAATAGAGCACGGCACACCAAGTAAGTAATAGCAAACAATAGGTGAACAACCAAGGGTCGAGCACTGATATGTGCAAACGAATGGAATGCAACTACAGTGATCAAATAGACTGCAGGATAAAAACAGACTACAGTGCTCCCGAACACATCAACTTAATGAAACAGGAACTACAATTACTAGTTACCAACCTACAAACAACCAACCATGCAGCTCGACGTGCTATAACAGCAAAAACCACAGATAGCAAGTGATGTAACAAAGCGACTCAACAACAATGTATACAACATACGAACAACAGATCTACAAGCTGAAACTTCAGAAGAATCGGTTTGGACAACTACAGGTACAGGTACAACAAAATGCAGACCTAACTCCCCAAATGACCAAATGAATGTATACAAGTTCAGTGTAAATCAAGGAAGGCAACTCGAGTGAACCAGACTCAAGTCAGTCCAGTTACTCTATGGAATACATCACTACAACTATCAAGTGAAACAGAGTATATATAAGGTAGGCAAGGGCTCAAGTGCATCAGGTCAGTGATGTGACACCAGGCCTAGTGCGAAAGTAACCATCATTGTATAAAACAATGTATCAAAGTTCAAGTGAACTTGATAGGTAAAACTCAAGTCTACGAATCATGAAGACTGCAATATCAAAGAAACTACAAGATTGCACAATGGAAATGCAAGGACCAGGCAACTCAATACTCAAACTCAATCCAAATCCACAATATATGCATACAGAAATAGTGAAGATAAGAAGTCAGGCAAACTGGACTATGTAACAGGAAGCTACAAGCCAACAAATAATAGGTACAACTATAATTAAAACATGATATGTCTCAAAGGCTAAGGCACTATTGAAAACATATTACAGTGAACACAGTTGCATAATTGCAACACTCTAAATCAAGGCAACATGGAGTCTGCAACTCAAACCGCAAGTCCAAAGCAAATCACAAAGGACACAGGAACAACTATTATACACTAGACTGGACTTCAAAATGATCAGCAGTATGCTTATACAACAAAGACAAGACCACTATGCAAGGCTCAACCCATACAAGTAATGCCAGGTTCACGTACAATAGGCCCATATGGAATAGAGGCAACATAAATCAGTATGAAATCAGTATGAACTCAGTAAGTGAGCACAAGTGCTTTAACTCATAGGCAATTATATCAAGTTAAAAGAGCAAGCCCGAGTAACAAATTCCAAAACTTCACAAGAACTGTCATTACTTTAACATTTGCAGTTCAAAATCAATGTCATGAAATCAAGTAGTCCAGCATACACAATTTGGAACAAGTCAGAAACATGTTCCACCATGGAGGCCGAAGTCAGGTACTTAAAGCAAATGCAAAGACAGAATTGAATTCTCGTCTAAATTATTTTCACAAACTAAAGTTTGCAGATTTTAAAACCAAAGCCAGAAAACATCAACCTCCGTCATAGCTGAATGGCCAAAAAAAATCAAAGGACGAAAGTATACGAATTGACAAAATCGAAATCATTTCAGGCATCAACCAAAATCAAATGGCCGAAGCCCAATTACTACCACAATTTCACCAATTCAAAACAGTGACAGCCAATCAAAGGATTAAAGCCAACTATGAACAAGAATGGCCAAAGCCAAGGAGAACAAATCAACAAGCAAGCTCATACTGTTTGAATTAGATGTGAGTGTGAGGTCACTCACCTTCTTCGAAGAGGCAGTGAAGCTAAAGCCTTTGCATATGAAGCAAAGACGACTCGAATGGAATCATCAGCAGCCCCAAATCGAAGAAGGACGATCGCGACATGCCCTAACTCTGCCGAGAGAACAACGAGTGCAAGCTAACCAGAGAAGCGTCCATCAGAGAACGAGCGCAAGCCAGAGCCGAAGCCCTAATTCGAGAAAGAAGAACGAAGCCGCCAAAGCTCTAGTTAAATTGGAGACGAACGAGAAAAGAGGCCGCCACCATTTTCGTTCTTCTGATTTCTTTTTATTAGGGTTTTCGAAATGAGGAATGAGAAAGGGAGGTAGGGTTTTCTTGGGTAGATATCAACACACAATTGAAGATGTGGGCCAAAATAAATAAAATTTAAAGCCCGAAACCCTTTAACAAAATTATTTAAAAGAATTTGCAATTGATAAACGAATTACAACTCGAATATAATTCCAATTACAATTGCCAAACAAATTAAATCATCATCTGATGATAATCAACAATTATAAAACCTTGGGTTGTTACAGACTCCCCTCCTTATAAAAATTGCGTCCCCGCAATTTTCATAATTAAGATCGTCAAGAATTATTATTCTTCTAACATAAAATGGTTACGTTAGAAAAATAAAGATCGCGAACCTAATACCAAAGAAATCTTTCAAATGCATACAAGAGATTCACAAATTTTCAACAAAATCTAACTATCAAGATAGATAATCAGAAAACAACGAAACTGAATAAATGCAATCATCAGCAATATCCAATCATCCAACGTTAGTCAGAAAATCAATCAACAAATATCAAATTATCAAAAACGACGATCAGAAAACATCAAATATCTACTTATCTACTTATCAAGACGATAATCAAATTTCAAATCAATAAAGGTTCGATTATCAAAATCGATGATCAAATTTCAAATCAACAAATATTCAATTATCAAAAACGATAATCAAATTTCTCAAATCAACAAATATTCGATTATCAAAAACGATGATCAAATTTCTCAAATCAACAATTATTTAATTATCAAAAGCGATAATTAAAAGCAACAATTATCCGATTATCGAAAACGATAATCAGAACTCATATCAACAAATATCTAATTATTACAAGCGATAATTAGAAACAACAAATATCCGATTATCAAAACGATAATCAGAACTCATATCAACAAATATTTAATTACCGATACGATAATTAAATCTCATAACATCAGATATCTAATTACCTGCAGATAATTAGAAACAACAAATATCTAGAAATCAATTAAGAAGACTAGAAAATCAACATAAAAGCTTGGATCGATCCCATCATATGGCGAGTCTAAGCTACGCCGCACGTTCATCTCATATGGCCGAAGCCTACCAAGTACTGTCATCATAATTTTGGCGCCCAACATATGACCCGAAGGTCCAACATATGACCCGAAGGTCTAGTACTGGTATTTGACCCGAAGGTCCATCATATGACCCGAAGGTCCTCATAGTGGCTCGAAAGCACACGAAAGCATCAAAATATTTCAATTAACGAGTCCAGAATTAACCGAAATAGCAAACGCACATGTCCCATACCACGTGTTTTACTAAATCGTTTGATTCTCTTCATCGTTTCCTTGAAGGTGCAAAATTGTGTATTTTGTAAAAATACACTTTACATTCTCAAACGGACAAGTCCGGAATTAAGTGAATCAGTAAAAGAAAGGGGTTATAGTCCTCGATTTTGCTGAAATGTTTAAATCGCTTTCTCATTCTTTTGAAATCTCAAACTGTAAAATTTCTGAAAACAATTTTTATTTATTTTGTAAAAATAACAATTCACATTCTCAACTGAACAAGTCCGGAGTTAAGCGAAACAGTAAAAGAAAGGGGTCATAATCCTCGATTTAGCTGAATCGTTTAAGTCGCTTTCTCATTCTTTTGAAAACGCAAATCGTTAAAAATTTATAAAACAATTTTCATTTGTAAAACGATTTTCCAATCACGTGATTAAAATAGCAAATCAGTAACAATTTCGGTAAGGAAATTGTACTTCTCAAAATACCGTAAAAACGGTTACAAATCAGCATTGCGGAATAACCGCTTGAAAATCCACTTTTAAAATTTGACGGTTACTGAAGCCAAAGCGACAGTAGTTTTAAAACGTCAAAATCACATCAAAACAATCTACATCAAAATGTAATATCAGTGAATTCTCATTCATCAAAATGCCACAAAACACCGTGCTTCAAAATATAGCATTGGTGTAAAATCCCGTTATAAAAATAACGGCAACAAAATACGTTTCATAACCAAGCATCGGTTCAGCGTAAATAAATGCAGTAACGCGCAATTCAAATTTTTGCACGTACAACAGAATGAACAAAGAAATCATTCGAAGGTATCTTCAATGAAGATAATTCAAAACAGCAAAAATCTAATCAATATGTGATTAGCATAAAAGAAAGCCAGCGGAAATTTCAACAAAAATCACATATCTGCAATTTCTTCGAATCCTCAATTCGGATTCGAAATTCTCAAAGAAACAAAATAATTACAGCTATGTAAACAACAAATGAAATTCATATCAATTTCGTATTTCGATTTTTAAATCAAAAAGATTATCAGTTGTACTCAGCGAAGACAGTTTCACTGTTTCCGCTGCGCACTCTGATAAATAGAACACAAATCAATCAAATCATCGGAACACAATTTCATCAAAACAACAAAACACAATTCCACTTTTATTTTTAAATAAAGATATTTAAAAATTTCATCAAAATTTCAAAACTTTAGTTTTGACTCAAATCACATATAAAACATCGACCAATAGTTGTAACATATATTCTATCCAAGTTATGTTTTATATTATGTCCATAAACCCCAAGCTCTGATACCAACTGTGACGCCCCACCTCTATGCTCAGAATAACAAAGAGTATTAAAAGAAATACTGTCTATTATTACGAAGAATAAGGCTAGATAGGAGCGACCATCCGTAATTGGCCTTACACTAATATTGGTTATCTCGATAGGAGTGGTATATACTTTTTATTTTTCATCTATTATTTATTTACTCCCATCGACATATCCAATTATCAGTATAAAACAAACTACGATAGTTCATAATAGTTAGATATAACAATAACACATATAATATAAATGCGGAACACAGATTAACAAAAATCTCATATATATATATAACCGATGTCAGTTACAATATAGTTGACACGATACATATGATACAACTACAACTGTCGACTCTAGAAGTTATATATACAAGTACATTATCGACTAATATACATGAATACATATCGTTCTATACAATGACACGACTACTACAAAATGACACTGACAACTTCAAAAGATGTGAAAAGTCTTCATAGCCTGAACAGCAACTCAAAGAAGGAAATCTACAACCTGAAATAACTCGGGTCTGACCCGAGTATTAAATTCAAAAGAAAATAATACACGGGTCAGTCTAATTCAAACTCAGTTATTAGTGCATAGTAGCAATAATGATCAGATAGTCAAATAGACGACAATCACAGAAATCTCGTATATCCAACTCTCGATACGAGAATTGGATAACGGCAGATATAACACTAAACAGTGTTAAACAATAAATCAGCAATCCAGATCAGAATACAACTCCAAAATAATGAAATTAACCAACGAAACAATTCAACAAATCGAAACATCAATTTAAAACTGTCAAATCTGATAGGGCTGCAGTACACGCACGCGTGTACTGCCTCGCCACTATCATACGAAATGCATAAAAGATCAACGGAAATTCACAAAATGCGCATAAGGTCAAACCCAGAAAAAGTCGGGTTCAACACATCTGCAATTTCAATTGAGATGGCCAAGACATAAAATCAAGTCTCGAACCAAAATCAGTGACTCAGTGCGAATGCAACAATAGAGCACGACACACCAAGTAAGTAATAGCAAACAATAGGTGAACAACCAAGGGTCGAGCACTGATATGTGCAAACGAATGGAATGCAACTACAGTGATCAAATAGACTGCGGGATAAAAACAGACTACAGTGCTCCCAAACACATCAACTTAATGAAACAGGAACTACAATTACTAGTTACCAACCTACAAACAACCAACCATGCAGCTCGACGTGCTATAACAGCAAAAACCACAGATAGCAAGTGATGTAACAAAGCGACTCAACAACAATGTATACAACATACGAACAACAGATCTACAAGCTGAAACTTCAGAAGAATCGGTTTGGACAACTACAGGTACAGGTACAACAAAATGCAGACCTAACTCCCCAAATGACCAAATGAATGTATACAAGTTCAGTGTAAATCAAGGAAGGCAACTCGAGTGAACCAGACTCAAGTAAGTCCAGTTACTCTATGGAATACATCACTACAACTATCAAGTGAAACAGAGTATATATAAGGTAGGCAAGGGCTCAAGTGCATCAGGTCAGTGATGTGACACCAGGCCTAGTGCGAAAGTAACCATCATTGTATAAAACAATGTATCAAAGTTCAAGTGAACTTAATAGGTAAAACTCAAGTCTACGAATCATGAAGACTGCAATATCAAAGAAACTACAAGATTGCACAATCGAAATGCAAGGACCAGGCAACTCAATACTCAAACTCGGTCCAAATCCACAATATATGCATACAGAAATAGTGAAGATAAGAAGTCAGGCAAACTGGACTATGTAACAGGAAGCTACAAGCCAACAAATAATAGGTACAACTATAATTAAAACATGATATGTCTCAAAGGCTAAGGCACAGTTCAAAACATATTACAGTGAACACAGTTGCATAATTGCAACACTCTAAATCAAGGCAACATGGAGTCTGCAACTCAAACCGCAAGTCCAAAGCAAATCACAAAGGACACAGGAACAACTATTATACACTAGACTGGACTTCAAAATGATCAGCAGTATGCTTATACAACAAAGACAAGACCACTATGCAAGGCTCAACCCATACAAGTAATGCCAGGTTCACGTACAATAGGCCCATATGGAATAGAGGCAACATAAATCAGTATGAAATCAGTATGAACTCAGTAAGTGAGCACAAGTGCTTTAACTCATAGGCAATTATATCAAGTTAAAAGAGCAAGCCCGAGTAACAAATTCCAAAACTTCACAAGAACTGTCATTACTTTAACATTTGCAGTTCAAAATCAATGTCATGAAATCAAGTAGTCCAGCATACACAATTTGGAACAAGTCAGAAACACGTTCCACCATGGAGGCCGAAGTCAGGTACTTAAAGCAAATGCAAAGACAGAATTGAATTCTCGTCTAAATTATTTTCACAAACTAAAGTTTGCAGATTTTAAAACCAAAGCCAGAAAACATCAACCTCCATCATAGCTGAATGGCCAAAAAAAATAAAAGGACGAAAGTATACGAATTGACAAAATCGAAATCATTTCAGGCATCAACCAAAATCAAATGGCCGAAGCCCAATTACTACCACAATTTCACCAATTCAAAACAGTGACAGCCAATCAAAGGATTAAAGCCAACTATGAACAAGAATGGCCGAAGCCAAGGAGAACAAATCAACAAGCAAGCTCATACTGTTTGAATTAGATGTGAGTGTGAGGTCACTCACCTTCTTCGAAGAGGCAGTGAAGCTAAAGCCTTTGCATATGAAGCGAAGACGACTCGAATGGAATCATCAGCAGCCCCAAATCGAAGAAGGACGATCGCGACATGCCCTAACTCTGCCGAGAGAACAACAAGTGCAAGCTAACCAGAGAAGCGTCCATCAGAGAACGAGCGCAAGCCAGAGCCGAAGCCCTAATTCGAGAAAGAAGAACGAAGCCGCCAAAGCTCTAGTTAAATTGGAGACGAACGAGAAAAGAGGCCGCCACCATTTTCGTTCTTCTGATTTCTTTTTATTAGGGTTTTCGAAATGAGGAATGAGAAAGGGAGGTAGGGTTTTCTTGGGTAGATATCAACACACAATTGAAGATGTGGGCCAAAATAAATAAAATTTAAAGCCCGAAACCCTTTAACAAAATTATTTAAAAGAATTTGCAATTGATAAACGAATTACAACTCGAATATAATTCCAATTACAATTGCCAAACAAATTAAATCATCATCTGATGATAATCAACAATTATAAAACCTTGGGTTGTTACAGACTCCCCTCCTTATAAAAATTGCGTCCCCGCAATTTTCATAATTAAGATCGTCAAGAATTATTATTCTTCTAACATAAACTGGTTACGTTAGAAAAATAAAGATCGAGAACCTAATACCAAAGAAATCTTTCAAATGCATACAAGAGATTCACAAATTTTCAACAAAATCTAACTATCAAGATAGATAATCAGAAAACAACGAAACTGAATAAATGCAATCATCAGCAATATCCAATCATCCAACGTTAGTCAGAAAATCAATCAACAAATATCAAATTATCAAAAACGACGATCAGAAAACATCAAATATCTACTTATCTACTTATCAAGACGATAATCAAATTTCAAATCAATAAAGATTCGATTATCAAAATCGATGATCAAATTTCAAATCAACAAATATTCGATTATCAAAAACGATAATCAAATTTCTCAAATCAACAAATATTCGATTATCAAAAACGATGATCAAATTTCTCAAATCAACAATTATTTAATTATCAAAAGCGATAATTAAAAGCAACAATTATCCGATTATCGAAAATGATAATCAGAACTCATATCAACAAATATCTAATTATTACAAGCGATAATTAGAAACAACAAATATCCGATTATCAAAACGATAATCAGAACTCATATCAACAAATATTTAATTACCGATACGATAATTAAATCTCATAACATCAGATATCTAATTACCTGCAGATAATTAGAAACAACAAATATCTAGAAATCAATTAAGAAGACTAGAAAATCAACATAAAAGCTTGGATCGATCCCATCATATGGCGAGTCTAAGCTACGCCGCACGTGCATCTCATATGGCCGAAGCCTACCAAGTACTGTCATCATAATTCTGGCGCCCAACATATGACCCGAAGGTCCAACATATGACCCGAAGGTCTAGTACTGGTATTTGACCCGAAGGTCCATCATATGACCCGAAGGTCCTCATAGTGGCTCGAAAGCACACGAAAGCATCAAAATATTTCAATTAACGAGTCCGGAATTAACCGAAATAGCAAACGCACATGTCCCATACCACGTGTTTTACCAAATCGTTTGATTCTCTTCATCGTTTCCTTGAAGGTGCAAAATTGTGTATTTTGTAAAAATACACTTTACATTCTCAAACGGACAAGTCCGGAATTAAGCGAATCAGTAAAAGAAAGGGGTCATAGTCCTCGATTTTGCTGAAACGTTTAAATCGCTTTCTCATTCTTTTGAAATCGCAAACTGTAAAATTTCCGAAAATAATTTTTATTTATTTTGTAAAAATAACAATTCACATTCTCAACTGAACAAGTCCGGAGTTAAGCGAAACAGTAAAAGAAAGGGGTCATAATCCTCGATTTTTCTGAATCGTTTAAGTCGCTTTCTCATTCTTTTGAAAACGCAAATCGTTAAAAATTTATAAAACAATTTTCATTTGTAAAACGATTTTCCAATCACGTGATTAAAATAGCAAATCAGTAACAATTTCGATAAGGAAATCGTACTTCTCAAAATACCGTAAAAACGGTTACAAATCAGCATTGCGGAATAACCGCTTGAAAATCCACTTTTAAAATTTGACGGTTACTGAAGCCAAAGCGACAGTAGTTTTAAAACGTCAAAATCACATCAAAACAATCTACATCAAAATGCAATATCAGTGAATTCTCATTCATCAAAATGCCACAAAACACCGTGCTTCAAAATATAGCATTGGTGTAAAATCCCGTTATAAAAATAACGGCAACAAAATACGTTTCATAACCAAACATCGGTTCAGCGTAAATAAATGCAGTAACGCGCAATTCAAATTTTTGCACGTACAACAGAATGAACAAAGAAATCATTCGAAGGTATCTTTAATGAAGATAATTCAAAACAGCAAAAATCTAATCAATATGTGATTAGCATAAAAGAAAGCCAGCGGAAATTTCAACAAAAATCACATATCTGCAATTTCTTCGAATCCTCAATTCGGATTCGAAATTCTCAAAGAAACAAAATAATTACAGCTATGTAAACAACAAATGAAATTCATATCAATTTCGTATTTCGATTTTTAAATCAAAAAGATTATCAGTTGTACTCAGCGAAGACAGTTTCACTGTTTCCGCTGCGCACTCTGATAAATAGAACACAAATCAATCAAATCATCGGAACACAATTTCATCAAAACAACAAAACACAATTCCACTTTTATTTTTAAATAAAGATATTTAAAAATTTCATCAAAATTTCAAAACTTTAGTTTTGACTCAAATCACAGATAGAACATCGACCAATAGTTGTAACATATGTTCTATCCAAGTTATGTTTTATATTATGTCCATAAACCCCAAGCTCTGATACCAACTGTGACGCCCCACCTCTATGCTCAGAATAACAAAGAGTATTAAAAGAAATACTGTCTATTATTACGAAGAATAAGGCTGGATAGGAGTGACCATCCGTAATTGGCCTTACACTAATATTGGTTATCTCGATAGGAGTGGTATATACTTTTTATTTTTCATCTATTATTTATTTACTCCCATCGACATATCCAATTATCAGTATAAAACAAACTACGATAGTTCATAATAGTTAGATATAACAATAACACATATAATATAAATGCGGAACACAGATTAACAAAAATCTCATATATATATATAACCGATGTCAGTTACAATATAGTTGACACGATACATATGATACAACTACAACTGTCGACTCTAGAAGTTATATATACAAGTACATTATCGACTAATATACATGAATACATATCGTTCTATACAATGACACGACTACTACAAAATGACACTGACAACTTCAAAAGATGTGAAAAGTCTTCATAGCCTGAACAACAACTCAAAGAAGGAAATCTACAACCTGAAATAACTCGGGTCTGACCCGAGTATTAAATTCAAAAGAAAATAATACACGGGTCAGTCTAATTCAAACTCAGTTATTAGTGCATAGTAGCAATAATGATCAGATAGTCAAATAGACGACAATCACAGAAATCTCGTATATCCAACTCTCGATACGAGAATTGGATAACGGCAGATATAACACTAAACAGTGTTAAACAATAAATCAGCAATCCAGATCAGAATACAACGCCAAAACAATGAAATTAACCAACGAAACAATTCAACAAATCGAAACATCAATTTAAAACTGTCAAATCTGATAGGGCTGCAGTACACGCACGCGTGTACTGCCTCGCCACTATCATACGAAATGCATAAAAGATCAACGGAAATTCACAAAATGCGCATAAGGTCAAACCCAGAAAAAGTCGGGTTCAACACATCTGCAATTTCAATTGAGATGGCCAAGACATAAAATCAAGTCTCGAACCAAAATCAGTGACTCAGTGCGAATGCAACAATAGAGCACGACACACCAAGTAATTAATAGCAAACAATAGGTGAACAACCAAGGGTCGAGCACTGATATGTGCAAACGAATGGAATGCAACTACAGTGATCAAATAGACCGCAGGATAAAAACAGACTACAGTGCTCCCGAACACATCAACTTAATGAAACAGGAACTACAATTACTAGTTACCAACCTACAAACAACCAACCATGCAGCTCGACGTGCTATAACAGCAAAAACCACAGATAGCAAGTGATGTAACAAAGCGACTCAACAACAATGTATACAACATACGAACAACAGATCTACAAGCTGAAACTTCAGAAGAATCGGTTTGGACAACTACAGGTACAGGTACAACAAAATGCAGACCTAACTCCCCAAATGACCAAATGAATGTATACAAGTTCAGTGTAAATCAAGGAAGGCAACTCGAGTGAACCAGACTCAAGTCAGTCCAGTTACTCTATGGAATACATCACTACAACTATCAAGTGAAACAGAGTATATATAAGGTAGGCAAGGGCTCAAGTGCATCAGGTCAGTGATGTGACACCAGGCCTAGTGCGAAAGTAACCATCATTGTATAAAACAATGTATCAAAGTTCAAGTGAACTTGATAGGTAAAACTCAAGTCTACGAATCATGAAGACTGCAATATCAAAGAAACTACAAGATTGCACAATCGAAATGCAAGGACCAGGCAACTCAATACTCAAACTCGGTCCAAATCCACAATATATGCATACAGAAATAGTGAAGATAAGAAGTCAGGCAAACTGGACTATGTAACAGGAAGCTACAAGCCAACAAATAATAGGTACAACTATAATTAAAACATGATATGTCTCAAAGGCTAAGGCACAGTTCAAAACATATTACAGTGAACACCGTTGCATAATTGCAACACTCTAAATCAAGGCAACATGGAGTCTGCAACTCAAACCGCAAGTCCAAAGCAAATCACAAAGGACACAGGAACAACTATTATACACTAGACTGGACTTCAAAATGATCAGCAGTATGCTTATACAACAAAGACAAGACCACTATGCAAGGCTCAACCCATACAAGTAATGCCAGGTTCACGTACAATAGGCCCATATGGAATAGAGGCAACATAAATCAGTATGAAATCAGTATGAACTCAGTAAGTGAGCACAAGTGCTTTAACTCATAGGTAATTATATCAAGTTAAAAGAGCAAGCCCGAGTAACAAATTCCAAAACTTCACAAGAACTGTCATTACTTTAACATTTGCAGTTCAAAATCAATGTCATGAAATCAAGTAGTCCAGCATACACAATTTGGAACAAGTCAGAAACACGTTCCACCATGGAGGCCGAAGTCAGGTACTTAAAGCAAATGCAAAGACAGAATTGAATTCTCGTCTAAATTATTTTCACAAACTAAAGTTTGCAGATTTTAAAACCAAAGCCAGAAAACATCAACCTCCATCATAGCTGAATGGCCAAAAAAAATCAAAGGACGAAAGTATACGAATTGACAAAATCGAAATCATTTCAGGCATCAACCAAAATCAAATGGCCGAAGCCCAATTACTACCACAATTTCACCAATTCAAAACAGTGACAGCCAATCAAAGGATTAAAGCCAACTATGAACAAGAATGGCCGAAGCCAAGGAGAACAAATCAACAAGCAAGCTCATACTGTTTGAATTAGATGTGAGTGTGAGGTCACTCACCTTCTTCGAAGAGGCAGTGAAGCTAAAGCCTTTGCATATGAAGCAAAGACGACTCGAATGGAATCATCAGCAGCCCCAAATCGAAGAAGGACGATCGCGACATGCCCTAACTCTGCCGAGAGAACAACGAGTGCAAGCTAACCAGAGAAGCGTCCATCAGAGAACGAGCGCAAGCCAGAGCCGAAGCCCTAATTCGAGAAAGAAGAATGAAGCCGCCAAAGCTCTAGTTAAATTGGAGACGAACGAGAAAAGAGGCCGCCACCATTTTCGTTCTTTTGATTTCTTTTTATTAGGGTTTTCGAAATGAGGAATGAGAAAGGGAGGTATGGTTTTCTTGGGTAGATATCAACACACAATTGAAGATGTGGGCCAAAATAAATAAAATTTAAAGCCCGAAACCCTTTAACAAAATTATTTAAAAGAATTTGCAATTGATAAACGAATTACAACTCGAATATAATTCCAATTACAATTGCCAAACAAATTAAATCATCATCTGATGATAATCAACAATTATAAAACCTCGGGTTGTTACAGCGCCTTTCGAAGCTTTGTATGAAAGGCCATGCAAATCACCAGCATGTTGGTTGAAGGCTGAAGTCAGATTGATCCTTGGTCCAGAGATGGTGAGAGAAGCCATAGGGAATATTGAGTTAATCTGGGATAGGATGACAGAAGCTTGGTATAGTCAGGAAAGTTACGTAGATAAAAGGTATAAGGATCTTGAGTTCTCAGTTGGAGATCGTGTTTTAATTAATGTATCACCGATGAAGGGTGTGGTACGATTTGGAAAATCAGGGAAACTGGTTCCGAGATATGTTGGACCGTTTCCAATTATAGAGAGGATCGAAAAGCTCGTGTATCGAGTAGAGTTACCGAGCAGTTTGGCAGGTGTCCATATTGTATTTCATGTTTCTCATCTTCGGAAGCGTGTGCACGATCCAGAAACTATTATTGCTCAGATGGCACTAGAAGATTTTGTAGTAGAAATGGATCTGACTTTTGTTAAACAACCAGTTCGAGTTTTAGCGAGGGATGAGAAGAGGTTAGGCAACAAGACAGTCAAGTTGGTGAAAGTTCAATAGAACAACGATGAGAAAGACTGTACTTGGGAGACAGAGGACGGGACTAGGTATACTTATCCTGGGCTTTTATGAGGGTATGCTCTATATTTGTTATATATAGATTTTTAGCTGGTAAGATATACTAGGATTGTTTGCTATGCTTGTTATGTAGTCCTTACTAAATTTCGAGAACGAAATTCTTTAAGGGAAGGAGCATGTAACACCCCTAATTTTTGTTTAACATTAATCCGAACATTTATTTGGATAAATTAAATTGAATAATGTAAATAGCTTTGGAGAATGAGATTTGATAACTTAATAAGATCATGCCTTAATAAACTAAGATATATTGTTTTAAAGACTAAACATACAAGGGAATGAATGAGAGGGGCAATTTAGGAATAGACTAAACCTTTTGCCATAAATACTTCCTGCCTCGTTCCATTCTCATTTCAATCACTTAGAAAACATCCAAAGAAATAGAAAAGAGTGGCCGACCATTAAGCAAACTAAATGGAATCGAAATCAAGGGATCCAATGGGAAGAAGCTTAGGGATACTGACGCCAAATCAAATCTAAACTCCAACAATCAAGAAAAAGATGAATAATATGTTTCCATCTCTATAGTTAATCTCGAACTTGGTTATGGGTAATACCCAAGTAAATTTTTATAAGTATGCCAAGATTTGTTGAGTTAATATTGTTTAGATAAAATCAATAAATTACTGGAAATTTATAATAATTGTTTAATGGGTTTTATGGTTAAAACTGCTGTTTTCATTCTCCAAATGACTTGATTTTTTGATATGTGGTGTAAAATAATATTTTAGAGATGGGTTTTAAATTTTATAATTTTCCAAATTTAGTTGGATATTATATGAATTTTCCTAGAGAGGAAATGGGCTAAATTCGAATGTTAAATATTTAAACTAATTAAATATAGTTTTTGGCCCCAAATGTTTTTATATAGTAAAGAGAATGATATTATCTAATTTTTGTGACTTTTTGGGATTTTTCACAAGTGATTTCGATTTATTGTGAATTTATTATGCTAGATAAGCATATAAAAGATTAATTAATTAAGTGTATTAATTAATTATTTTAAAAATGTTTTGGGAACTTGCAAATCTCATGCGGCAGTCTTTGTCTTAAAAGAAAACATAAAAGTTGTTTTTATCCAATAAGAAATGGGACAAGAATTTGGATTTGGTAAAAGTTATTACTTTGACTAGTAAAAAACTGTTTCCAGATAAATTACAGTAATGCCATGCCGCCTTTGATCTCTCTGCATCTATAATGATGTTGCGCGTAAGTCTTTATGAGTGTCGGAGTCGATGAGGTTGTATGCACATGATAGCTACTTACATAGTTATGTAATGTTTTTGATTTCGTCGATGCAGACCATAACGGCAACCCATGATTGGTGGTATCGTATCAATATAACTCATCAAAGTTGAAGACATCTCTTCACCCATGTTTTATGAATGACGTCGCATGCTATTAATTTCAATGTCCTCGAAGTCCGTTGTTATGACTTTGACCATATACATAAAAAAAATTGTCGGTATAATAGCTGAAGTGAATTTCCTAAAATATTTAAAGAGGAAAAGAGGCCATTGTCGCCACTATTTAACAAGATCAATGACCTTATATTATTCGGTAAGGATATTTCCATTTTCCTTTAACGTTGAAGAGACCCACTTCAATGCAAATCGAACTATTTTAAATTGGGCGAAGAAACCTATATTTAAGAGGGTCGAAGACCCATGTTTTGATGGAGAGCCATATGTTTTCATGAGAATCAATGTTATTACTTTTGAAGTGATTTTTACTTAAAGGTAATTTGAGTTATGTATTCAACCTTGGAAAGAGATCGACGTTGTTTAAGCCCATGTGTGTAAATTTTATTAAAGGCAGAGAGCCTTATGTTTTCCACTTTGATGACATCATTAGGGGTACTAATGCCATATTAAATTATGAACTTTGACGTTGTCCTATACTAAAATATTGAATGTCGAGGATCCATATGTTATATGTTCTGACTTTAAATTCTTGGGGATACTAATGTTAATTCAAATTATGACTCTGATGCTATCATTGGGGATACCAATAAGTATGAATTTCGCCACGGAACATTAGAGGATACTAATATATGTCACTTTGAAATGTTAAATTATAAAAAGAAATAACCTAACTGGGTACATGGTTAAACATGTGGGTAACATGGACTAAAGAGAAACATGTGGGTAACATGGAATAAAGAGAAACTATGGGTAACATGAGCTAAATAGATTCATGTGGGTAACATGAATTAAAAAGCCAAGTGAAGGGTTCATAGTCATCTAGGAAAACTATGAGATGTTAGATGGATAGTCTACATCATTTTAAAGATTGATATCCTTTACGAGAATAATAAAGGGTTCATAGTTGTCCTAGGAAAACCATGGGATGTTTGATGGATAGTCCACATCATTTTAAGTTGAATGGAATATGTGTATTGGATAGTCCACAAAATTTTAAACGATGAAACCATATGTGATGGGTAGTCAATATGTTAGGGGATGGGTAATCCAAGTAAGAAATAATTATGAGATGGATAGTCTGCATAATTCTGAATATGTTTAAATGTGAGATGGATGGCCTACATAATTATGAGACAGGTAGTCAGATTAAACTAAGGTGGATAGTCAGATTTAATTGCGACGGGTAGTTATTTGAAATTACGTTGGATAATCTAATGAATTGGGGTGGATAATCCAATATGTATTACATGATTTTAAATTTTATTTTTTATGTTCTAACCATTATGGTTGTAGGAGCATAGTATATGGTTGTTATGTTTTGATTGGAGATTAGTAAGGGGAAAACCCATTCTGCTAAGCGGCGCGGTCATATTGGATATCTATTTGGTTCGAGATGGTTGGTTATTATTCACACCAGACTGTTGTCTGACCGAAGTTTTTGTTTTTCCCCTTAAACTCTCAGGTACTCATTTTTGTAGGTCGAAGTAAGGGCTTTTAGGTTTCATTTAGACTAATAAGCTTCCGGAGACGTACAAGAGGCAATCTAGCCATTAGGAGCTTTGCCTATTTCCGTTGTGTAGTTTGATTTTGTCTATTTGAATGTAATGGCAAAGTTGTATAATTGCCAAGTATCTGATTCTAATTAACTAATAGTGCATCTTCATATGTTGCTCTTGGAGTATTTTGTAATAATTATATTTTCTGCGAACGTGGGATTATGAATGAGGACTATGTAATGAATATGAAATATTATTTGTGAAATGAGATATGAAATTTTGCTATTAGCAGTGTTTGAAATTTTTTCACATTCATGTGCTTTTGATTATTGATATGATTAACATAGCATCATTTTTTCGTAGAGAATTAATAACTATGGATGACTGTAGCATCCGTACCAGTTAGATTTGGGCCTTATAATGGGGGATGTCACATGTGAAGTTAGTTAAAAGCACATAGAAATCTACCCAGCTAATCTGGCTACTAGCAGTATGACTTTATAGATGATGTGAGACATTGCCTATAATAAGTAACTATGGAGGACGCGAGGTTAGTCCCAATTCAATAGGGTAAGTTTGCCTATTTAATATGGCTACCGATGCCTACAAGTGTTAAGGCTAATGTGAGAGTCACATTTGGGGTATGGGTCATAATATGGACCTTCTTTAGGGATCGGGGATAGCAAGTGGCTATTGTAGTGTCCACCTCCTCCCTAATTAGGAAGTATTAAATAGTCAAGGATAGCATTTAAGCATAGTAGATGGAAATCTTGGGAAGGGTCCGCTTCAGGTTTTAGGTATTAAGTGGCTATTGTAGGATCTGCCTCTTCCATAAAGAAGTATTAATTTGCTTGATGAGATTCCATGTGATGTTGGCTAGATTGTACCAAAGATGGGACCATCTTGGGTTAGGTATTAAATGAAAAGGACCTACCTAAGATATAAGTATTAAATGGTCAGAGTATGCCTAATTCCCATTGAAAAGGTATTAAGTGGCCAAGGTACTATCTCTCACATCGTTAGGACATGATTGACGATAGATGTGTGAGAATGGGAATGGCCTTGGGCCTATAGTTTAAAGTAGGTAACAGGGATGGTTAGAAAATTATAAGTTATAGGATTGGATTGGAAAATCCTTCGGGCCTACAGTTGAATGTATTTATAAGAAATATAGTTAAGATATATAAGATATATTTTTATCTAAATTATACTGCCCAAGTACTATTGTGGAAAGAATCGAGATTTCATTCACCAGTTGTTCTGACTCCCTCCTCATTACAACGTAGGTTAGAGAAGAAGATGCAAATATTGGAGATAAAGACGGAGGTGGAGCTTTATGGCAGTTAGTATCTACTTCTGTTTTTATATATACTTTGATGTACCAATTTCAGATATGATATTATTATATTTTGAGATATTGTACTACGAATATTGAGGTGTTTTGTTATGAAACTTGATTTTTTTATAAATTGGGTTTTATCCAGATATTTTATTTAATCCTTTCTGCTGTGAGATTCTACTAGCATTAGAAGATAGCTCTATGTAATGTTTTTACCAAGCAACAACCAGCTTTGGAATGGATCTAATCTTCGATGGGACTTTTCTAAGTAAAAATTAGTCTCATTTCAAGGTAGGCTGTTACAATAACAAGATAGGCCTGGGGCCTTACTACTCCAAGCTAGATATGGGCGGTTAACTGCCTTAATCACCATAGTAAACCGCTGGTGATGCGAGGATCGACTGCTTAGTCGAGCGCTTAAGTCGAGTCTGGAGTAGTAAAGCTCTAAACTTCCTCTGTTTCTTCCTTGTTCCTTACCCAATCGAACCCAATTTTGTTGCAATCATTTCTACATCATTTCAACACCTAAATTCATTCAATAAGCAACACAAATTAGACGTGTCCATGGTTTTGAAAATTCACAGTGACGGGTTTGATTTGTAGTGACAAATACAATATATTAACAGAGCAAGCACAAGGCAATGTTCAGAGTAATTTCAATCATAAATAAAGTGTTAATGGGGTTTTTAACCCAGCTAAAATCATTAGGAGTTAGAACGTCGATACGAAGATGGAATGACCCGAAACTTGGCAAAGAGACTTGGAAGAATAAAAGGTAGAGCTCAGAAAAGTTGGACCTAAATTTGGCTAAGTATTATATTTGGCCCGAATTAAGCCTCTTAATTCGGTACCGAATATGGATGCTGCATCATGTTATCTCCCACTTTGCACGACTGATCCCCTGGTCCTCCTATGTATACTTATGATGTTTCATAGATTTCCAGAGAGAATATCATCAAGAATTAAGACGTGGCAATCAAAACGGTAGGATAATCCAAGTCATGCAAGAAAGATGATCAAAACTCATCAACGACTTACCAAATTACATGGGGAGCATCTAGATGAAGTATAAAACTCAACGTAAAAGAATTTGGCCAATCGAAAGCCAAGGATTAGATTCAGTACTGAATTAGGTGCCCTTAATTCGGTACCGAATATAGCCATTAACTCGGGTGGCCACCATTTTAATTATGCAATCTTGGCTTACCTTTTGGACTTCTTTAGTAGCGGGTTTCTGATCCAATATGACTGCTACCACTATAAATACAAACTAAAGAGAAATTAAGAGAGGGGCTGGTTTCTACCATTACAACATGGAAGCCCTATCATTTCTTCAACTCTTCCTCTACTCCATAGTCACCAAGGCAGCTACTTTAGGCAATTCTAGACTAAGAATTAGTCTAACCCCTGTACTTATGACTAATTCTTTCTTAATCACCTTGTAATATCATTCAAGCTAGATCAAACCAATATTCAAAGCTATAAAATGGACGTGGGCTTAGTTAATAGCCGAACCACTATAAAGATCCCTACGTCTCATTACTTTGCTGATATTTTTTTTTATATTTGCTCTGTTCTAATAGGGCTAGTGCTTTCACATCACACTCCAAGGTGTTGATCCATTTTTGGGTTAACATTTTGGTGCTTCCACTGAGAACTAGTGCACCTATGCTTAGATCTAGCTCTCCACTTTGGATCGGATAGGTCCAGAGTTAAATCCACAAATTCTACTTGAAAGAATTTGAAACGTTCAACGTCAATGGAGGGAAGAATAAGAAAAACTTTTGGGAGATTAGGTACAACAATTGGTAGTGATGGACCAAACCACTAATAGGTTAAATTCAACAACACCACCAACTTACCAACATGAGTTAATACTAGAAATCAAGCACCAGGTTCTTTCACTCATTATGAAGTTGTAACTAAAGGAGAATTTAACCAGATGGTTGATCGACTTAACCAAAAGATGGCTAATAGCCAAAAATCCATTATGGACAAAATAGATGCTTTGCTAGCAGTGCAACCACCAACTGCCCCAAGGACTAGGCCGAAAACTGCAGAGGCTATGGAAAAGGAAAATTCCTCTGTCTGAAGCTCGAACAGGAGGGATGGTAAGTAAAAGCAAAAGGACAATGCTGGTGAAGCGACTAGAATTGTTATTGAAGGTAATGGAAGTACACCTCCTACCAAAGGAAAACTTGCAGCAAACAGTAACCTTGGAGCAAAGGCCCGACAAGAGAATATTGTAATGCTTCTCTTTGATTCTGAAGATGACATGCAACACGATGCTAAAGGGATGAAATTAAATGTTGATATAAACAGGCAGAATGCTAGAAAATAAGTCCAAACTACCGCTACCAGGCCAACAACATGCCAGTGGAATTCTATAGGAGTGGTTCACCCGGAGAATGGAGAGCCTATGCTTCAACTGGTGAACTGAGCTCGTTTATAGAGTCAAATGCTTGGTGCAACCCTGATAGTTGTCCTGTAAAGTACCGGACTAGTGAGGCATACATAGCGGACATGGTCAAACACTTGATGGAAGAAAGTAATGGCAGAAAAGATGACGATTGGGGTTCTATAGCAAGCCGGACTCCATTCATTGAAATTATTCTAAGTGATGAATATCCTGAGAAATTCACTATGCCCATTATACCCGCCTATAATGTGATGACAGACCCTAAACCACACTTGTCCAAGTACAGTTGGCATATGACGGAGTTAGGGCAACAGATGTAGTCCGCTGTAGATGGTTCCCTATCTTCCTGGAAGGTTGCTTCGATGTGGTTTGCCTGACTCCCGCCAAGATCCATTTCTATGTTTGACGAGCTGGCAAGAAATTTTTTGGAATAGTTTAAGCTTCATAAGGCACAGCCAAAAGATGTGATGTGTCAATCAGGCTTTTTCTAGGGACCAAATGAGTTGTTGAAAACCTTTATGTACTAGTTTAGTATTACGGTTACTGAAGTGAGCAATCCTAATAAATATATGGTATTCATGGATTTAGTCTAGGATATCCATCCGAACAACTTTGGAAGATGGATTAAGATGAAACAATCAACCACCATAAAGGGGTTCAACCGAAAGGCGACTCAGTATCTGAGATTGGAAGAGGCAAACGCATTGGAGGGCAAGACTGGCAGTGTGCAACCAAAGGAGGTAGTTCAAAGCAATGTAGCAATCAACCAGGATGGAAACAATTCTAGAGTCATGCCACTAAATGTAAAGAAAGATGGAAATAAAAAAGAAAAAACTAAAACATTAGTAGGCGTGATGGGAATGTAAAGCAGATCAAGAACCTGAGACCCGAGAAGTATACGCCGTTGAATGACAGCCTAGAGAACATCTACCTTGCATCTCAAGGAACTGTGCGATACAGCAAGCATCCCAAGAAGGAAGAATCTAAATGAAAAAGGAAATCTAGGAAGTTTTGCTACTTCCACGAGACTCATGGGCATAACATGAATGAGTGCCAACATCTGAAAGATCCGATGAAGGAAATGATTAGGAAAAATAGACTCCAATAGTACGTGAAGAAATCACAAAATTCTGACTAACCCATTGGACCTCAATTTCCAAGTACTCAAGGAAACCAACCTAGAACCAGGGGAGAAGGATCCAAATGGATGGAACAGAGACTAGTTATCGACACTATTTCCAAAGGACCTCACCCAGCATAGAAACTTTAGGGGGAGATGGAGCGATATGTGAGTTCACTAAAGTACGCTCCGAAAGAAACTTGTTTTACGATTGTGGATGGTGCTCAAGCCAAGCAACAAAGGAAACTCAATGATGATATAGTGTTTTGAAACCAAGACATTGAAGGAGTAGAAGCACTAACTCTTGACCCGATGGTGATAACTGTCAGAATCGGGCTGGCAGTTGTACGCTGAGTCCTGGTGGATAATGAAAGTTCTACCAACATCCTGTTTCGACATATGTTTGATCATATAAAGATCAGCATGAAGGATGTGTCTGCGTGTCGAATGAAAATCTAGGGCTTTTGGGATAACCAAGATAGCCAGTCAGGACGATTGACTTGCCTATCGAGATCAGGGAAGGAGAACAAAGAACAATCCTTATCCAAACCTTCGTGATCGCGGATGAAATGTCAGCTTACAACGCTTTCTTGGTTCGACTTGCCCTTGCTGATTTTAGGATCGCTTTAGCTCTATGGTGCCTTACTATGAAATTTTCGATGGAAAATGGAGTTAGAGTTATAAAGGGAGATCAAAGCGTCATTAGAAAATGTGACATCGTTGAATTACGCGAATCGAAACGAAAGGAAAAAGGGAATAGATGTAGGGTAGTCTCTCCACATTCACGAACCGCCAGCATAGAAATTACAGAACCGCCCCTAATTCGGGGACCATAGTCATTTTGACAAGGCTTTGGACCCTAGAAAGAAGAGTTCAGGAGAGGAACGGACAATACCGGTAGAGATTATGGTGTCAGTCCATATCGATATGGATGACCCAACTTGATTCTTAAAAATAGGCTCACAACTTGAAATCAAGATGCAACAACAACTGATTAAATTTATTCACGCCAACCTGGACGTGTTTGCTTGGATGCATTCCGATATGTATTGGATATCATCAGAGATAGCATGTCATGCACTCAATAGCCATCCCAAGTACACTCCAGTAAGGCAAAAGAGATGCAATCTGGGTCCATAGTGATCCACTGCACTGAAGGAAGAGGTGGATAAGTTGTTGGCTAACAGCTTCATCCACGACACAACCTATCTTGAATGGGTGTCGAATCCAATTCTGGTTAAAAAGTCCAATGGGAAGTGGCAAACTTGTGTTAATCACTCGGACCTGAACAAAGTCTGCCCAATGGTTAGTTTCCCATTACCCAGGATTGACCAGCTTGTAGACGGAACTACAGGCCACGAACTACTCTCATTCATGGATGCCTACTTAGGATATAGCCAGATTATGATGCATGAACCCGATTAGGAGAACACTAGCTTCATCATCGAACTTGGATTATATTGCTACCGAGTAATGCCATTCAGCTTGAAGAATGTCGGGGCAACTTATCAACGATTGGTGAACACAATGTTCAAGGATTAGATTGGACGAATGATGGAAGTCTACATGGACGACATGCTAGTCAAATCAAGCGTGTTAAGAAATCACTTGGACTACCTCTTGATAATGTTTGAGATTCTTCGGAAGTATGGAATGAAGCTTAACCAACTGAAGTATCCTTTTGGCGTAGACTTTGGGAAATTTAAAGGTTTCATCGTGAATGCAAGGGGCATTAAAGCTAATCATGAGCAAGTCACTGCCCTGTGGAACGTCACAGCCTCAACGACCAAAAAGGAATTGCAAAGTCTGAATAGGAAAGTCGTAGCACTAGGTGATTTATTTCCGGAGCAACAGAAAAGTGCATACCAGTATTCGAACATTGAAGAAGGGCAAGAAGAATTTCGAATGGAATCAGTCCTACCATACCGCCTTTGAGGAATTATTACGACGTATGGAGACAATATCGGTTTTGTCCAAACCGGTGGACGGGGAAGATCTATTCATTTATCTAGGCATGTCATCTCATGCCCTGAGCGCACACTGGTACGTGAAGAAGCTAGGATCCAGCGACCCATTTACTACATTAGTAAACAGTTTCCCCAGAGCCGAGAAGAACTAGCCGATGTTGGAAAAACTAGCATATTGCTTACTGATCGCATCAAGGAAGTTATTCCCATACTTCCAAGCTCACCCAAACAAAGTGTTGACGGATCGATCTTTGAAGAAGGTATTGTAATGCCCGAAGACATCGGGATGTCTTATTACATGGAATATTGAGTTGCATCAGTGCAACATCACTTACAACCCAGAAGGGCAATCAACGGACATGCGTCTGTAAATTTCATTGCTGAGTTTACAATACGAGATATCGTAGAAGAAAACACTCCAAAAGTAGTGTCATAGTGGAAACTGTCTGTCGATGGTGCATAAAATGATTTTTTCTTAGGAGCTGGAGTCATTCTTGAAACTCTTGAAGGACAGTCTGTATTCTACATTCTAAGGTTGGAATTCCATGCTACTAACAATGAGGTAGAGTATGAGGCACTAATAGCAGGACTGAAAATTTTGAAGGAATTAGGAATAAAGGATGTGCATGTCTACATCGAATCACAGCTAGTTATCTGTTAGGTGGAAAGGGATATCAGACAAAGAGGGCAAACCTTGCTCCTTATCTGTCAAAGGCATGGGAACTAATGAAAGACATCGAACACTATACCATAAGTCATATTCCAAGAGAGTGGAATATGAAAGCAGATTACCTAGCTAAACTAGCCAGTTCGGAGAAGCATAGTCAATGGGGCCGGTTTCACTTAAGACGCTAAAGGCTCCTAGCATAGACCAGATGGACGTTGATTGGGTTCTAGAAACTACAGAGGAAGAGGAATCATGGATGACACCGATCAAAGGGAATGAGCGAAAGAAGCTTCTTCAAAAGGAACCACGATTCGTACTACAAGATGGAATGCTCTACTGGAGGGGATTCTCCACTCCTTTACTTAGATGTATAGCCAGTAACGAAGACAAGAGGATCCTTCAGGAATTTCACGAAGGCAGCTGCGGAGTCCACATCAGGTATTTCTGGCCATCAGTCAACTTAGATACAGTAGACTACGCTAGATATTATGATCGGTGTCAAAGATTTGCTAGAGTTATAAGAACCTTGTCCATAGAGCTAACACAAATGGACAGCCTATGGCCATTTGCAATTTGGGGAATCGATCTAATTGGCATATTACCAATAGCTAAAGTGGAAGCCAAATATGCTATCGTTGCAGTTGATTACTTCACCAAATGGATCGAAGCAGAACCACTGGCCATCATCATTACTAATAAAGTAATTAACTTCGTTACTAAAAATATTATTTGCAGGTTTGGAGTACCGCAGAGAATCATCACACACAATGGAAATCAGTTTGAGAGTGCCAAGTTCAAGAACTTCTGCGAGCATTTTTGGATCGAAAAGAGCTTCTCCGCGGTGTCACACCCGCAAGAAAACGGGCAAGTGGAGGCAGTGAACAAAATCATCAAATCCACCACCAAGAAACGCCTGACAAAAGCTAAAGGAAATTGGGTTAATGAACTTCCGCTTGCTGTATGGGATTGTAAAATGACTCATAAATCGGCGACCGAGCACTCACCTTTCGCCATGGCATATGGTTCAGAAGAATTGATTCCAATGGAGCTGGAACCCACCTCTCATCGAAGAAGACACTTAAACAAAAGTGAATTCGAGCAGCTCCTGCTGAATCGCTTGATCAAATCGATGAGAAGTGGAAAGAAGCTGAGCTAAGGACAGCTGCTCATCAAAAAAGAGTGGCATGCACTTCAATGCCAAAGTTGCAACTGCACCTTCGAAGTGGGTGATTTCGTCCTGAAACGAATCTACGTGGGTATGGAGGCACTTGGCCCAAACTGGGAAGGACCCTGTCATCGCCCAGAAACATGGAGATGGAACATTCAAGCTCACAACGGTCGACGGAAGCCAGATTCCCCGTGCTTAGAACAGCGATTTCCTACGGCACTATATTGTTTGAATTTCTATCTATATATTTTCTATTTTCACAAATAAGCCACCCAGGGATACTGGGGGCATTGTAAATAGGCAGGATTTGCCTTTCTCTTTATTTTATCAATAAAGTTATTTCGCATCTTGAACTAATGGAACCACATCCATGTAAGCAACCTCCTAAGTCGATGGGGCCATATCGAATCGAAAACCATTCACTCATTGCTTGGGCTGGTGAATCGCGTCCAAGTACGCTCTACACACATGCCCCTTGAACTGATAGAATTGCGTGCAAGTAAGCAACCTACTGAGTTGATGGAAGCAAATTGACTCAAACCATCGGATTGACGGAGAAAATCAATCTCTGCTCTCTAAGAATCGGTGTTGTTTTAGCAACATCGGAAGGGCCCAAAACCTCGCATACATCTATAAGCCTCGCCTTAATCCTTAGGCCGATGGAACCGCATCCAAGTAAGAACCTGTTTCTTTTGCCACTCGAATCGATGGAACTGCATTCGAGTGCGCCCCATTTCTTTTGCTCCTTAAACCGGCAAAACCGCATACATGTGACCTCTCATTCCTTTGCCACTTAAACCGAGGGTACAACATTGAAGTGTGCCCAACTCCTTCATTTCTTGGACCAATGGAACCACGACCAAGCAAGCATCCACTCCCTTATCGCTTGAACTAATAGAACCATGTTCAAGCACACCCGATCATCGATATTACCCTGGTAGTATCATCCATCTATTAAAACCTCCTAAGTACCGATGTTTCCCCAGTAACATTGAGAAAATTTTCAGTTGCAAGATCGGTAGAAACCAGTCCTCGCCTTCGAAAACTCAACATCGCCTAGATACTGACAATGATGAAGGAAAATCCAAGGTTTTGAGCTATTCAAAGGTCTCAAGAAATAGACATCGATATGTGGATAAACACTCAATACCGAACTTGGAAGAAATCAATCGTAACTAAAGTACAAGATTCTTTGAATCGAGCATTCAGACTATAAGTTCTCAGAGTTATGAGTTATAATACATCTTTGATTAGGGGCAACAAGAGAGTATCTCGGAGTACCTGGTCCCATAATAAGCATTCGAAGTAAGCAGCCCCGTGGAGCAGGGGGCACAGACCAACACTTAGCCATAATGAGATTACTCCACGATTGTCACACCAAACAAAGAATTATAGCAACCAAAATAGAACTAAGTAAAGTAGTAAACTAAATAACTACATGTCACAATGCTAACACCATTTACATACATGGAATTGCGGTAAATAAACACATCGTATATCACATAATTCAACCGTATATAATATGGAAATTGCAAGATAAGCAATCGTATTATACACACGAACAATGGTATATAGACAGGCATAGTACATAGAATGCAGAAAGTACACAGAAAAGATATTAGTAGAAATACTAGTCTTTTCTTTGCTATATCACTTTATGTACAAAATCAAACAGCGGGGATCGCTCCCGTACAATGTCGGCCTGTTTGGACACCAAAAAGCAAATGTACAAACACGATACTTGTACAAAAGAATCAAAAAATCAAAAGACGGATGAACAAAAAAACCACCAAAACCCGGCTCCGCTAATGCTCAAGCCTATCACTTCTTTCTGCTTTTATCTCCTCCATTGCTGCACGTGCCTGGGCGGATCGGGATCTTCTTCCTACCATGTTTACTAGTCTCTCCCCCTACAGGGGGATCAGACCCCTCTGATCCTCCGGCGACCACACTTTTCTCCTTAGGCACCTTCAGTGTGATGGTAGTGGGTGTCTTGTGCTTCTGCTCCCCATTTTCCTTCTTTACCTCTAGCACTTTCCTTTCCTCCTCCAATCTCTCTATTGTTTTGTCAATCGGTCCCAACTCGCTAGTGATTACCACCTCCTCGTTGGTGGATGCAAAGACGTCCTCTTGACTCTGTAGTGCTCCTATCATTTTAGAATCGGGCCCAGGCTCGGATCCAAAAACAGGGATCATTTCAGAAGCCACTGTGGAAATGATAGTGAAAGAAGGGAAAATAGCGGTGGCTCCCGAACCATGTGTAGCCAGAGGAGGAGGCGAAAAAGATGGCTGACCTACAAGTTTGGAAAGGGAAGTGCACAATTTAGAGATGGACTCTGGAGTAAATTGAATTGCGTGGAGCATCGGAGAGATGAGAGAAATACCTGATCCATAAGTCTGGTGATGAACTTGAACTTCAAAAGCGTTGCCACCAGTCCCTATCTCGGAGGGTCATACTATAGCTAGAACTGGGTATGGCTCACCCAAGGCTTTAGATGTCCCATGGGTATGGGCAGCCTCAGAAACAATCATCGTGGATGCCGGGATAGATGCCGCTTGCTATTGAGAGGTAGGAACAAGTGTTTGGTGCTGACCAAAGAGCTTGGGTCGGCCAGATCTTTTGCTGCAGCGTCGGCAGCTTCCTTCTCCCTCTCTTCTCGAAGCATAACTTTGCCAGCAGCTAGAAAATCTATGTCTTCAGAAGTCAAATAGTCCACCATAAGCTCTTTTTCTAAATGCATATCATTAGCTTGCTCCAACCTAACCAACACCTGCTCCTATACCATGGCAAGGGTTCGAGGGTAGTTGACACCAAGCCATTTCAAGCTCCCTTTATTCATCACACGGCTGGTGTAGAGGTGGAGCACACTACCATCCATATCGCTTATCACATTACCATATTCTTTCTAGAGATCAGCAAGCTCTGCCATTGTGGTTAAATTATCGATCTCTTTCGCTAGCTTAGTGGAAACAGATCGTTCTTTCTCTTTTACCAGTCGTTCATTCTCCTCTCAAAGCTAGATAAGCTCAATAGCTTGTTTAGCAATAACAGTGGCATGGCCAGCAATGGTTTGGTCCTGGGACTTGATAGTCCTCTCGGCTTCAGTGAGCTGCTCTTTTAGTTTCCTATTTGATGTGAGCATCCTTAAACTAATTTTTGATTACTAAGATCGCTTGGCTGTAGGCTCAGTTTGCCTCAACCATCATGTTATCAATGGTGTCCTTGCTCCTCAGGGCTGCGTCCCTCTCAGCCTTCAACTTCGCTATTTCATCATATGATCTTTAATCACCCTGGCGTGATCTTCTCTCTCGGCTTCGAATTAGAGGATCTCTTGATAGTTGATGTGTTTTACATTCGATAAGGCCTTTATGAGATGCTGAGAATTGCATCCAACCTCCAAGTATTCACGGATTGTATCTAAGTTACCAAGGGAAGCATCTCTATTTAGTGGCTTTATTGCTTTGTCAAACTTGACACCCTTCAAGAATAGATTCGAAAAAGGAGCCTAAAGAATGGGTGGACCGGGAGGAAGCACAAGCCTTTACCTTCAAGCCAAAGAGGTGGGAGCTATTACAGTAGTCATTTCCCAAGAAGGTGGAATTGCTTGTGTCGAAGTAATTGGGACACTCGAATGAGGACGACTAATCAATTGTGAGGACCCATGGCGGTCATGAGAGTCTCTTTGGCGTTTATGTGCATCTCCGAAGGCACCGCTCTCATCATGCCTTTCCCTTTTTTCTCCTTTCTCACACTATCGCACCAAGTGGTGAGCTTCATCATCCTTCCTCTTCCTTCTCTCTTTGTCTATCTCACGAAGAAGATAATAGGCCAGATCAAAAGTTTTACTCTTCCAGGAGCTAGAATCTAGGCGTAACTAGTGATACAGTCCACGTCCCATTGTACCTAAAATGAAAACAAGAATGAAGTTAACTTAAACTTAGGAACTTAACGTGATGTAGAGATGGGTGCTTGTGATCCTAAAATGAAGTGTGTAGTGCTGACGACCCTTATATACTCTACCAACCGTATCGATAGGGTTTAAGAGTCGGAGTCTTATCACCACTGGTCACAAATGCGCTTGAGGAAATGTCGATTTTCGAGCTGATCTTAGTTATCATTTCACTAATGGAGATATTCATATGTTCATCTACATAGATGGCGACATCTCTCAAGAAATCGAAGTAGACATATCTCTCACGGGGGTCTTGATAGCTTGAGCTCTGGTAGACTATGGAGTCTCAATAGTAGTCCATTCTTTAGGAGGAGAAATTGAGGTTTCGAGGCTTAATGCCTTAGTAGTTAATGAGTCAGGAGAAGGCATTTGAGGAAGACCAGTACTCATTTCCGATGACTTGTCGAAAGATTCATCTCTTTCTACAGAGATGCGAAAGTCGCTATCGTCACCATTCGAACCTTCTTCCTCTCCTTCCTCAACCATAGGCTGCTTCCCATATCTCCTTTGAAATGTTTAGTATTCTTCTTCGAGGATCGAAGATATCATGTGGGCCTTATCTTTATTCTCCGTAATGTCCTCTCAAGAGGGTTAATCCATATCAATTCTAGGAATCTCTTCCAGTTGTGCTTCCTTTAACGGTCCAGCCTCTTCCTTGAGCCTCCTCGACAGAGTCACAAGCATAGGCAAAAGAACGAGTGCGTCTCCTGGGGACACTTGACACTGACGACTCATCATCCACAGCAAATCTGTCAGGATGAAGTCTGAATTGCCAGAGGTGTTCATTTGTCGGGAGAAACTCTATTCAACGCTTGGAAGCTCTCATAGCCTTAAGGGTTTCTAGCATCTTATCAATCTCATCATTGCATTCCCTCTTCGAGGTGACTGCAATAAAAAACGTTGGGATAAGAAATATAAGAAATTGGAAAACCAATTGAAATAGCAAACGCTAGAGAATCAAGTCATACTTCCAGTTAGCCAAGAGCGGTTGAAGTCCTCTGGACGCCTAACGAAGAAATACTCGTTCTTGAAAGCCGAACATTTATTATGAAGGTTTGATATTAGCTTACATCCCCTCCAAGCTTCGATAATTAAAAAAGATGGAAAGTCCTATCTCCTCCTGAAGTGCAAAAGGAATGCGAGCTCGTTTAGCCTTGGGGGATGCCCGAGTGTTCTCATGAATAGAATATAAAGGAACTTAGGAGCGCATAACTGTTAATATGAATTTGAAATGGCACCAATCCAAAGTCTTAAAGCGCCATGGACAAGAATCGGTTGAACTGTGATGCAGCACCACTCAAGCACATGTGTTAGTTGCAAGCAATAAAACCTTCTGGCGGGTTGTGAGCAAATTCTGCTCAAGTGGGAAGACGAATGTCACCCTCAAGGATGCTGTGCTGTATGCATATATTCCCAAGTATTTTAACTGTTAGAATAGATAGCGCTTGCTCCAGAGGATAGGTTAGAATTCTCAATCTAGGAGGCAACTGTATAAGTACAGGTCTGACCGGAACTATTGGGCCATAGAAATCAGAGGGCATGGGTTAGTTTGATTTTGCAAGGATAGATAGAGGAGCTGGGGCAGCAGCCATTGGTTCTGCTCCTGAAGATGTGGACGTTCCATTGACGGACTGGCGGCATGTTAACTAATGCGTCAATTCAGAAAATAAAATTTATTGATCATAGTCAGGTATGCTTTATTTCTAATTCCCGTTTGATTAATGCTTTTATTCCAATGCATGTCGACGTATGCCGACCAATTAGAGTCCAAGCGTTGATCGGGGCAAGTGCAGCATGTCATCTATGTGGAATGAGTCCAGTATCCCGAACACTACGAACGGTCCATCCTATGTAGATAGCTCGCTCGTAGTAGAAAACCGATCTGTATTGTCCTTTGAAATTACTTTTCATGTACTCACACGTTATCGATCAATAATCGATAATAGATCTGTCGTTTGAAATGACACAGAAATTTCTTTCTTTTTGAGAGACACTAGATGTGCAGAAATGCAGTGCAATGTAGCTATCCAATATGTCTGAATCTACGGAGAATAGTCATAGAAGAGTCAATTTGATGGTTTAATTTTAGTCAATTTCACAGAAAAAGATGGTTGAAACTTGAAGGCATGTGTTTGCTCAAATCATGCATGTCCAATATGAAACTTAACCCTACCAACATCACTGACAAGTCAAGCTTCCATTCAACCATCTCCTTTGAAACATCGCCCTACTTGGAGACCCAAAACTAACAGTTACGGATGCAACAATAATCCATATTTATTAATCCTCGGCGACCAAATGCGGCGGTGTTAGATTCATTGATACACAGAAACACCTGAATATGGAAAAAAATTTAAACTTCAAACAGAATCACATTTCATTTCAAAATATTTCCAATTCATTACATAATCCCAAATTTTCAATCACGTTTAGAGAAAATATATTTATTACAACATACGCCCAAGAGAGACATAAGAAGATGCCCCCTTGGATGATCAAAGTATATACATGCAATATAATAACTTTTCCATTACAATCAACATAGCAGAATCAAAAGAAAAGAAAACTCTAAATAGCTATCATGCCTCATGCACGTCTTTGGAAGCTTATTCCTCTTAAGAGGTACCTGAAAACCTCAACTCTCAAACTACTCAAAATAAATTGAGTACCTGAGAGTTTAAGCAGAAAAACATAAACTTCAAGTCAGACATAAAGCCTGGTATGAATAATAATCTACCATCTCAAATTATCTAGATATCTAGTGAGACCACACCACTTAGCGGAACAGGTTTCCCCTCACTAGTATCTCAAAACATTTATAAAACCATATATTGTGCTCCTACATCCACAATGGTTAAAACAATTAAAAACAATATAATATGATGATATGCAAAAAAAATGAATCAATTCTGGATTACTCATCCCCATTTATTTTAGACTATCTATCTCAATTATAGTTTCTAGGATTACTATAAACCTATTAGTTTTCATGGGTTGACTAATAACCAGTTAAACATTTAAGGACTCCCTTTCCAATTACATAGTTTTCATGGGATCACTAAGAATCTATTGGTAACTCCAATATCTCATTCTTATCCTAGTTTTCATGGGTTGACTAGGAACCTATTTGTAACCCTAATATCCTTTCTTCTTCCCATTTTTCTGGGCTGACTAGGAACCTATTGACTTCTGTCAATATTTCATCCGAATATAGTTTTCATGGGCTAACTACAAACCTACTGGCCCCTTCCAGTATCCAATCATAGTTTATATGGGCGTACTATGAAACTGTCTTTCTGACATCTTCCTTTATACATAGTTTTCATGGGATAACTATGAACCTACTGGTCCCTACCAATATCTTTTCCTTTACACAGTTTTCATGGGCTTACCGAAAACCTATTGGCCCCTGCCAATATCTTTCCTTTATATTTTAGCATCCTATATTATGGTCTTCCTGAACTCCTCGATGCAATTCTACTCATTCAGGAGTTTAATCAATTTATATTCACTACTGGGTTAACCTAGCTCGTTCTTCTACCCTTTATCCCCAAAATGCAGTTATGGATCCATTATAAAGTGAATATATTTATATTTGAAGAAGCAAACATAACAACATGGCAATACCACTCCTGTGGGTTTAATATAAAACATGGTTAATTCCTTTAACCGATTACTTTATCAAAGAAAGCTTCTTCTTAAAACCATTACAAAACTCATTTAATTTAGCCATGGGTTTTTCCTTTTAAAAATAGAGTTTGGGTTATAAAACCTTTCGATACCTTTGAAACCTAGCTTTCGACTTCATAGGACGACCTCCTTCGAAAGCCTTAAAAATCTATCTTCGAAACATTAGGCTCCTGCCTTTTAATACTTTAAAACCTTCCTTTCAAAACCTTTCGATTATATTAAAGTATTAGCATTTAACTTTAGAAGCTTAGCTTCGAGACAGGTTGAAAGTACCCCTTTCGACACCAATGGAAGTAACCCTTCCGAAATCATTGAAAGTCCCTCTTTCGAAAGCATTGAGTTTATACTTAAAACATTATTTGGGTCAAAGTGAACATAGGCGAAAGCATCTCTTTTGAAACCATCCTTTATCATTTTTAAAAACATCGGGGAAACATGATGGCATCGGCACCACCTCTTTCGAAAGCATAAAACATATGGGTAAAATATTGGAAGGTTGGTGTCGAAACCCCTTTCGAAACCATCACATTCGAAAGACCTAACCCCTTTCGAAAGCTATAAAAAATGGCTTAAACTTATAAAACAAAGTACACTTCCGACAGTATTGATATCTTCAACTCCATCGAAAGGTTAAAGAACGACAACAGGGTTTCGACTAGGTCGGAATCCCTTCTTTCAAAACATTCTTTCATAAGTAAGGAACCCAGTCAAAAGCAATCTTAAGTTAATGGCAACCCTTTCGAAACCATTTTAAAACCTCTTTCGAAACCATATGCTTCGACTCCGTCGAAGGCTTAAACAAAGCAAAGGTGGGCGCTTTTTTTTTAAAAAACACACCAAGGTTTCGACTCCTCGGATGCCATTCCTTCGACACCTTACGTTCCGCCTTCCTCATTCCACCGCGTAACATCATTGTGAAACCTTGTGTATTGGTTTTGGCATAGTAGGTTTCGACTAAGATGAAGGTGAAAGCTTCTGTGTCGAAAGGTGCTTTCCAAAATAGGCGGAACCAATCTTCTAAGTAAATTTGGTTTAGTTCTTCTTAAAGTAAACTTTTCTCTAACTAACCTGCCACATGTCAACACCAGATTGATTGTCTTAACTTTTTCAAATTCTTTTCCAAAATAACTGCCTCTAATTTAGATCTAAACCATGGTTAAGTTAATCAAATAAGCCCTTCCATTAAGCAAAACCAATTTTGCAAAGAAGTCCTTCTTCTAAAATAATTTAATTTGCATAGCAAATCACTTTGGAAAAATCCCCAAAAATTTCAGAAAATCACTTTAATCATGTTATCTAACATATCAAAATTCCTGACCCAAATTCTCAATATATTTTCCAAAATAAATTTATAAACCCAAATAACAATATTTTCCTTTGAAAATTCATAATAATCTTCCATAGCTTGGAAAATTATCAAAATTGAAACTCAACTCCAAAATCATGTTTCTCATCGCATAAAGTTTTCGCATGGCATTTAAACATCATTAAATCTCGGTTTTAACCTAAAACCATGCTTTTACTCATTTAAACAATCTTGTTTAAACCATATAAATTTTAATTCAAGCATATCATCATCCAATATATCATAAAAATGAATTTACCCTTAAATCTGAAAATGTGTGAAGTCCACTTCGGCTACTGAGGCAAAATCTTGTTCCGCTGCTTAAGTCCCTGTTCTGCTGCTCAAGGGTTGTATAGACCTGTTCCTCCGGGTTAAGTGAGGGTTGCTATTTTAGTGAAATTCCAGAAGGAGTCTGGGACTAGACGTAGGACGGTGCTTCGAACCAGTATAAAAATCTCTGGTGTCATTTACTTTACTATTTACTTTTTATACTCATAGTCTGCATCAACAGATAACTTAGTTTATATCGCACTCCACTACATTTACATTGTTTACAACTGTTGGCCATTTCGATCCTATAGCATAGCAGTCACTTTCATTTGGTATCGGATCCTGGAATTCTATCGATCGTCACAACATCATAGAATAATGGCGAGAAAATAATCTAGTCGAAATACAACAGGCAAAATCCCCGTCAAAGCCACCGATGAGGACTACAAAAGGTACTTTCTGATTTACAAATTTTACTATAATAATGAATTAGTTAGTATAAACAATAAGATTACAAAGCTTAATTTTATTATTTTAAAAAAATGAAATCTATTGAACTTGAAAATGAGAAATTGAAAAATGAGAAGTTAAATTTAGAAAATCAACTTGGTGTTTTAAAGAATAATTTTATAACTGTTAAAGATTTTTCAGATGAACAAAACACCATATTTGTAAAAGAGAGGAAAATTTTCAAAAGAAATTTTTGATTTGAAAAGACAAAATGATTTATTACAATCCTCTTTAGATAATTCAGAATCTTAAAATTTCCTTCTCAAAAATGAGAACCGTACGTTAAAAAACGAGAATTCTGAATTAAATGAGAAAATTGACATTTTGAATAATAGTAATATTTCTTTTGAAAATAATAATTGTGACTTTAAAGCTAAATTTGATAAACTTAACACTGAAGTCACAAAATTTAATAAAGGTCAAAACAATTCAAACATGATTTTATCTAGTTCTAGACCATTAAATGATAAAAGTGGTTTAGGATATAATAAAACTAATCGTAGAAATAGCACTAGATATGCTTTCAAGTATAGTAAAAATGTTAGTGCTTGTACTAAATTTCGAGTAAAGTCTAAATCCAATTTTTATAGAAATTCAAATACTGGTATGACCAATAATGTTTATAATTTTTCTAGAAGTACAAAATCATTGATGGGAAATATGAATAAAAATTATCTAAGTATTTGGGTTCCTGTTAATTGGAAAAATAGAGAAAAATACATTGATGATTATTTTGATATGGTAGTTAATAATGAAAATTATATTTTTAAAAGTTCAACCATAACCAAATGGGTATGGTTTCCTAAAAATTAGGAAATTATAAGAACCTTGGGTATCGCATGCTTTAAATGTTAAATTTTTTTTGATACCTTACATTATAAGTAGTAGTTATTTTGTTTTATATTGTTCTATGTTAACACTTATATAGAATATAATTTATGTCATCATATAACTCTCCTTTTTGTCGATGACACAGGGGGAGAAAGATATTGCACTAACACTATTTGCAGGAATAAATGATGCAAGCACAGATTAAGGGGGAGAAAAGATTAATTATTTATAGGAATATATAGCATATATTCAGGGGGAGAAATCTATAGCACAATTACAGGAATATATTCAGGGGGAGAGATAAGTCAACAAAGCTTGTCGAAGATTCATCCGTAGCAAATGGAGTTGTCATCATAAACAAGGGGGAAAAAGTTGGATAATAGGTTTTGATTACTGACAAGACACAACAATTCACGAGTCTACGACTACGACAACATCTGGACTCAACGACTCAAAGTATGGTTCATATAGTTATATATTTTAACAAGAGTCATCAAATATGTATATAGAGTCTAGTTTAGTGCTTTGTTAAAATATTTCCTCAAGAATCATCATTCACATTCAAATAAATTTTCATATTTTAATCAAAATCAAGTTTTAAAAAAAATGCATGGAGCGGGGCTCGAACCCGGGTCACTAGTTTAGAAGGCAAGTGAACTAACCAACTGAGCCATAGTGATTTTTGTTTATCAATAAAATTCGGTCGACTGAACAAAATCATTCAGTCGACTGAATCTGTGCATTTTAACATATATGTGCATGTTTTTAAATTCAGTCGACTGAATGATCAAAGTTAGTCGACTGAATCCTGCAACTGTCTTTTTTTAATGAAAAGACACCTCTTTTCTGAATAGTTGTCTTCCTCCCAAAGGGTTGCAACCATTGCTATTCGTAGAGATCTCTTCACCAACAGATGCAACTTCTTAACTACTATATATATGCATGAATTTCAAGATCAAATTACTTCACTTACTTGCTTATACTTGAATCATATTTTCTGAATTAACTACTCTCTTGAATTCATACATTCATTGCTTACGTATTCATTTCCATATTCTTCAGGCAATTTGAAACTTCCTAATCTTCATATACACACAACTACACACATCATACTTGACGAAAAGATTATAGGAAGGATGGACTACAAGTGACAAATCCGTGTTATTAGAACACACAAGGTTAAAACAATCTTTTGTATTTGTTAAAGTCCTGTTCTGCTGCTCAGGCGTGTGAAGTCCTCTTCGGCTGCTGAGGCAAAATCCTGTTTCGCTACTCAGGTCCCTGTTCTGCTGCTCAAGGGTTGTATAGACCCGTTCCTCCGGGTTAAGTAAGGGTTGCTGCTTTAGTGAAATTCCAAAAGGAGTCTGGGACTGGACATAGGACGGTGCTCTGAATCAGTATAAAAATCTCTAGTGTCATATACTTCACTATTTACTTTTTATACTCATATTCCGCATCAGCAAATAACTTAGTTTATATCGCACTACCACTGCATTTACATTGTTTACAACTGTTGGCCATTTCGATCCTATAGCATAGCAGTCACTTTCAGTTTTCTGGGCTGACTAGAAACCTATTGGCATCTGTCAATATTTCATCTGGATATAGTTTTAATGGGCTAACTACAAACCTACTAGCCCCTGCCAGTATCCAATCATAGTTTTCATGGGCTTACTATGAACCTGCCTTTCTGACATCTTCCTTTATACATAGTTTTCATGGGCTAACTATGAACCTATTAGCCACTGCCAATATCTTTTCCTTTACACAGTTTTCATGGGCTTACTGAGAACCTATTAGCCCCTGCCAATATCTTTCTTTTATATTTTAGCATCCTATATTCTGGTCTTCTTGACCTCCGAGATGCAATTCTACTCATTCAGGAGTTTAATCAATTTATATTCACTACTGGGTTAACCTAGCTAGTTCTTCTACCCTTTATTCCAGAAATGCAGTTATGGGTTCATTATAAAGTGAATATATTTATATTTGAAGAAGCAAACATAACAACATGGCAATACCACTCCTGTGGGTTTAATATAAAACATGGTTAATTCCTTTAACCCATTACTTTATCAAAGAAGGCTTCTTCTTAAAAACATTACAAAACTCCTTTAATTTAGCCATGGGTTTTTCCTTTTAAAAATAGAGTTTGGGTTATAAAACCTTTCGATACCTTCGAAACCTAGCTTTCGACTTCATAGGATGACCTCCTTCGAAAGCCTTAAAAATCAATCTTCAAAACATTAGGCTCCTGCCTTTTAATACTTTAAAACCTTCCTTTCGAAACCTTTCAATTATATTAAAGTATTCTCATTTAACTTTAGAAGCTTAGCTTCGAAACCAGTTGAGAGTACCCCTTTCGACACCAATGGAAGTAACCCTTTCGAAATCATTGAAAGTCCCCCTTTCTTAAGCATTGGGTTTATACTTTAAACATTATTTGGGTCAAAGTGAACATAGGCGAAAGCATCTCTTTCGAAACCATCCTTTATCATTTATAAAAACATTTGGGAAACATGATGGCGTCGGCACTATCTCTTTCGAAAGTATAAAACATCTGGGTAAAATATTGGAAGGTTGGCGTTGAAACCCCTTTCGAAATCATCACCTTCGAAACCTCTAACCTCTTTCGAAAGCTATAGTAAGTAGCTTAATCTTATAAAAAAAAGCGCCCTTCCGACGGTATTGATATCTACAACTCCATCGAAAGGTTAAAGAACGACATCAGGGTTTCAACTAGGTCGGAACCCCTTCTTTCAAAATATTCTTTCATAAGTAAGGAACCCAGTCGAAAGCAATCTTAAGTTAATGGCAACCCTTTCGAAACCTTTTTAAAACCTCTTTCGAAACCATATGCTTCGACTCCATCGAAGGCTAAAACAAAGCAAAGGTGGGCGCTTTTCTTTTAAAAATACACCAAGGTTTTGACTCCTCGGAAGCCATGCCTTCGACACCATACCTTCCACCTTCCTCAATCCACTGCGTACCATCGTTGTGATACCTTGTGTATTGGTTTTGGCATAATAGGTTTCGACTAAGATGAAGGCAGAAGCTTTTTTGTCGAAAGGTGCTTTCCAAAATAGGCGGAACCAATCTTCTAAGTAAATCCGGATTAGTTCTTCTTAAAGTAAATTTTTCTCTAACTGACCTGCCCCGTGTCAACACCAGATTGGTTGCCTTAACCTTTTCAAATTATTTTCCAAAAATAACTGCCACTAATTTAGATCTAAACCACATTTAAGTTAATCATATAAGCCCTTCCATTTAGCAAAACCAATTTTGCAAAGAAGTCCCTCTTCTAAAGTAATTTAATTTGCATAGCAAATCACTTTGGAAAAATCCCCAAAAATTCCAGAAATTCATTTTAATCATGTTATCTAACATATCAAAATTCCAGACCCAAATTCTTAATATATTTTACAAAATAAATTTATAAACCCAAATAACAATATTTTTCTTTGAAAATTCATAATAATCTTTCCATGGCTTGGAAAATTATCAAAATTGAAACCCAACTCCAAAATCATGTTTCTCATCACATAAAATTTTCCCATGGCATATAAACATCATTAAATCTTGGTTTTACCCTAAAACTATGTTTTTCCTCATTTGAACATTCTTGTTTAAACCATATAAATTTTAATTCAAGCATATAATCATCGAATATATCATTAAAACGAATTTACCCTTAAATCCGAAAATATATGATCCAAAACAAAATAGAGATGGAACTATTATTCACCTTGATCTAGATAAGGAGATTGGACTGAGATTGATTTCTCCTAAGCTTGGATCTCTAGCTTTTAGTTTGTATTCCTCTTGTTCTCATAATGGTCGGCCTTCCTTCTTGCGTATTAATATTCAAAATGACGTGAATGGGTAGTGAATTGGTAGGAACGAAAATATATAAGGGTAAGGGTCATTGGGCGGAAAAATTCCTAATATACCCTTATGTAACTTAACTAATCAAAAACCCATTCTTAAGCCCATTAATTATTATATTAAGCTCGACCTTAATTTAAATTAATTCCAGTCTCAATACCCTTATCACTTAACATTTACATTATTCCATTTAATTTATCTAATTAAATCTCCTGAATAATGTTATCAAAAATTAAGGGTGTTACATCCTCCTCTACAAATCACACTCGACCAAATCGAATGATTGTCTCAATCACCACCAAAGAACTAGTGCACCATCACTAACCTCCAAGGCAAGATGCAAAGAAGATTTATCCTAGGGTTTGATCGGTTCACAGTCAAATCTTCACGCGATGGCGACGACAGTGTCGATCATTCCAGGTGATGGTGAATGTAACATAGAGGCAGCGGAGCTCGTTGGCAATGACGGAAGATAAATGGCGGCAGAGCGGTAGCTTGAATCGAAAGAGAAAGGGCATGGGTCGGCTGGGTCGAGTAGAAGGAAGTGAAGCAAGTAAGGATGTGAAGTTATATGAAAAAAATATAAGTAGAGAAAAATTCTTTAAAAAATTCTCGAAGTCTCTAATTTGACACCGAATTATCGACTCTTAATTTAGTACCAAATTTACACCCCTCACCTAGGTGTCTCCAACTTAATACATTGATACTACATGCCGACTGTAACGACCCGCCTTCCTATGCCCAGGAAGACGCATCATTATGAAGAAAGAAAGGGATAGAAGAAGAAAAGAAAAGAAGAAAGAACAACAACACATCAGAAATCTCACAGCGGAACGAAAAATATATTATATCACATAAGATATTACATAGTATCATATACATCAGAGTACACAATTTATACATCACAGAATAGACAGTTATAAACTTCTGTCTATTATACAACACAAGTATATCTATCATACATCAATACAATACCGACTAATACAAACATAGCGGAAACTCTATATATCTATACGCTGAAGCCTCCTGCTCCACAGCTCCTCCAGTATTCGTCAAGACTAACCTGAATCCCTCGACTACTCAATACAATATTGAGTACCCAAGAGTTTAATAAAACAGAAAATAAACACTTGGGTCAGACATGGGTCTGGTGTGAGTAAACGGTTTAAATTGCTTAACTTTGAAAACCTTTGAAAACAAAAGTATCACGTAAGACTCCCCACAAATAAACATGGGTAAGTTTTTACCTTACGCTAACTAAAGCATTTGATAGGAAATCCAATTGTATTATAATAGGGTCTAGGGTTTTCAAATAAATATGAAATAGCCGAAATTGTTACATTCATTAAATTCCAGCATACATAGGTATACAATCAAGTCCGTTGGCACTTATTGGATTTTGGATTCCATACAATGGCAGGGCTACTGGGGTACCGCCCGTCACAGTACGTGGCCTAGATCACCGTACCGAGGAGTACTCCCGCTCCCCTGCAACACAAAGCCGGAACCATCCCTTACTGGATAATCCCGAACAAGACAACCCTGTAGTTGGCTGCAGTTCCAACTACCCACTAAGCCAAAATATAGAAAGGGACCTCTAGACAGGGATATATCTTGCTCTCAGTGGGCGCTACCCACGAAGCCTTGCTGCACCTCCCCTGTTTTATCCATTCCCGGTTGATGAGGCTTGAGGTTATGATTACCTTTAATCAGAACATATCACTTAGAATGCTTATCGTCCGCCTGACGATGTGCTGAAAGCATTCAATCCATACAAGTTCGTTCCGGGTTCGAACGAAACCGAAGGCATTATCTCGTTACACTCGTTTTGGAATCACCCTCAGAGTTAACGACAATAACCCTTGCACTCTGAATCTTCATCTTCACTTGAGATTCACGACCTATCGTAAATTTGGATCGATGTGGTATTCGGGTCTCCAGACCTGGAATACCGGTATACGGAAACCCGATCCCGGTCTCATCGAAATCCAAAACGTATCTTTTAAGGCCAAGTTGTTTAAAGGTTTAAACAATTTAACTTAGCTATATTCATACAGATAGATAATTCACAAATCACAATTGATAATCACATTATCAATTAAACAGATGATTCATAACCAAATAGGTAATCCATATCAACATCACAATAGTTAATCTCATAATGCAATCAAACATTCATACCACACAACATCACTTATCTCATTTCTGAGATTACATCCATTCAAGACAGTCAATGCCATTCATTCTTATATAAGCAATGATTTACTTAATCACAACATAATTAATTTAAAATGAATTAAATTAACTATCTCTATCTTTAAATTAATTTAAAGTGAATTAAATTAATTACTTCTTCTCTTAATTAATTTAAATTAATTAAATTAATTACTTCATTATAAATCTTACTTATATAATCATTAATTAATTACAAATAAATTAATTAATCTTCTCTAATTATCCATTTTAATTAATCACCTTGATTAATTATACTTTAATTACATTTAAGTAATTAACTTTAATTAATTTCACAAATTAATTATTCTTAACCAATATAGTAATTAACCTTTAATTACTTCATTAATTAATTAATTATAATCAATTACTTTAATCCTTAATTAATTACAATTAATCACTTATCATTTGATTAATTAATCTTAATTAATCAACTCTTAATTATATCATTAATTAATTATAAACTAATGATCCCTAATTACATCTTTAATTATTTATTCTATTTAAATTAATTATATTAAGTAATTAATCTTAATTAAACCACAATTATTAATCACCTTTGATTAATCTTATCCAGTAATTAACTTCCCTTAATTACTTCCATTAATTAATTACTTTTTAATTAATTTCCTTAACAAATAATTAATTACCTTATTAATTAACCTTAATCCTTTAATTAAATAAATTATTTAATTAATAACACTATGTGATTAACTCTTAATCATTTCCATTTAATAAAATAATTATCCTCTAATTACTTTATTGATTAGCTTTTCTTTTACTTAATTACATTCAGTAATCATTCCTTAATTACTTCTTCAAGTACTTATACTTAATTAATTTATAAGTGATTATCTCAAATTAATCACTAATTAATTACTTAGTTAATTATTTAACTAATTATTTAAATTTAATTAAATAATTTCTTAACTATTTATACTTAAAGATCTTAATTAAGAAAAATCATTTATCTTAATTAAATTAATTAAATTGACCAACAATTTAATTATCTCCCCATATTAATTATCTTAAATTAATCAAACTCTTAATTACTTAAGATAAATTCTTTATTATAATTGATTATTTAATACTTAACATTAAATTTATTTAAAAATAAAACATTTGGAAATCAATTATTATTAAAACATTATAAACTTCTATTCCATTTTCAAAATCTTTAACTTTCTAAAGTTATTAAATAAATTTTAAGACAATAACATTTTGAAAATCCACCTTTATATGTTTACAAGTGTAAATCTTGTTTTTAATTAATTTATTTAAGTCAAAATAGGTTTGTAAAAATATATATATATAGAGTTAAACTAAATTTCTCAAGCATATATGAATATTTTATATTTATTTGATCAAAGTATAGGTTATTATAAATAATAGTTTTAGATTTTGAGAGGATCATTTTGTCGAGTTATTTTTGGTCTAGTTTGTTTCTAGAAGCATCGGCGAAGGTTGAGCTGATCAAGAAGGATTTGTAGGAAGCCCAGGATAGTCTGAAGGATTTTGTGGATAAGAGACGGAGACTTAAGGCCATGCGTAAATTTTGGAGCCAAGGTTGCATCATCAGTTCAGAGAATTGAAATTCAAACCGAAATCAGAAGGAATAACTACCTAAAAATGAACTAACCAAAAACAACATCTCAGGATGGAATCCAACGATCAACTAAAATTCGCAAGATAACAGTCTGAATCTTGTCTTATTCCATAGTACACTTTGTTTCCAATGAAAGCATACTCTGAGGGCAAATGTTAATAGGGTTTTAACCCAACAGGAATCATTCGGAGTTAGAACGTCGATACAAAGGCGGAATGACCTGAAACTTGGCAAAGACACTTAAACGAATAAAAGGAACATCTCATAAAAGTTTGGACCCAAAATTGGCTAAGTATTATATTTGGCCTGAATTAAGCCTCTTAATTCGGTACTGAATATATATGCTGCATCATGGCATCTTCCCACTTTGCAAGAGTGATCCTCTGGTCCTTCTATGCATACTCATGAAGTTTCATAGATTTCGGAAGAGCCTATCATCAAGAATGAAGACGTGGCAATCCAAATGGCAGGATAACCCAAGTCATGGAAGAACGATGATCAAATTCATCAATGACTTACCAAATTACGTGAAGAGCATCTAGATGAAGTATAAAACTCAACACAAAAGAGTATGGCTAACTGAAGGCCAAAGATTATATTCAGTACCGAATTAGGGGCCTTTAATTCGGTACCAAATATAGCCCTTAACTCGGGTGGCCACCACTTTCCTTGTGCAATCTTGGGTTACCTCCTGGACTTCTCTAGTAGCGGACTTCCGATCCAATATGATTGCTACCATTATAAATAAAAACCAAAGAGTAACTAAGAGAGGGTTTGGTTTCTGCCATTACTACGCGGAAGCCCTTCCATTTCTTCAACTCTTTCTCTACTCCATAATTACCAAGGCAGCTACTTTAGGCAATTTTAGGATATAGAATCAGCCTAACCCTTGTACTTGCGACTAATTATTTCTCAATCCCTTTTAATCACATTCAAGCTAGATCTAACCAATAACCAAAGCTATAAAGTGGACATAGGCTTAGTTAATAGCCGAACCACTAGAAAAATCCCTATATCTCATTTACTTTTCTGCTATTTTCTAACATATTTGCTCTATTCTAACAGGGCTGGTGCTTTCACATCACACTCCAGGGTGTTGATTCATTTTTTGAGTTAATACAAAGTGTGCACACATTCATACATTCATTACTTAGAAATAGGTTTTTGTGTGAAAACACTCACCTTAGGACTAGCAAGCACAAATTCTCTTCTAGCTCATCGCTGCTCCTTCAAAATACCTCTTTTCCATGTATTATAAACTTCAAATGGAAGACTCAACTTGCTTATAACTCCATTTTGATGACATTTAGAGGTGGAGCACTTAGTTGAGAAGCACATATTTTAATTTCAGAAGTTTTGGGATTTTATTTAATTTACTAATAATTCTTGACAATGAAGATTACAACTAATTTTGTTATAGGACTTGTGAAAGCGAACAAAGTGGGCAACAGAGATATTTTAAAGTAAGAAAAGAAAGGTCTAGAAATCTCTAGAGAAGTGGAGAGAAAGAATTGAGTTGAGTTCCATTTTAATTAGGATTTTGAGCTCATGGGCTTCTAAATAAATCTTCATTGTATTTCCTTTCTTTCTCTCTGGCAAAATAATTTTCTTCCTAGCTCAAATAACTCCAACTCTCAATTTAAAATCGTAGCTAATCAATAATAGTGTTTTTCCAATATTTTATATTTATTTTTATAAAATTATATTTCACAATTTTCTCACTTTAAAAATTAATTACCACCAAAATTGCAATATTAAGCCAATTTTGGTAAAAATCATTTACTAACCTAAATAATTAAATAAAATTCATTCTACACTATAATAAATTCCAAAACACTTTTATTTACGACTTTATAAAATTATTAATCCATTTTAATTCACTTCAAAAATCATTTCTACTTTGTAAATACCAATATCACTTCAAAAAGGTCTAATAATATCATTATCAATAATTTTTGCTTTAAAAATATTTGATACCGAAATAATTCATTTAATAGCCACTCTAGTAAATAATTTCCTCCAAATAATTAAATACCACCAATTAATTTATATATTTCGCAAAATTCAATAATGGATATATTATTATTAAAATTTCCAATTTCACAAAATACTCCATCATTTAAATCCCAAAAAAATTTATATATTTCCAAATCACCTTAAATCTTTAATTTTGTAATATATTCCCAAATTATTCAAATTTTGTTATTTAAAACCCATTTAATTATTTATAACCTTATTATTAATTTTAATTAATTATTTCTCAAGTCAGGTTGTTAAAGACTCCCCTTAAGAAAATTCCATCCTTGATATTTCTCTTTAAGGAAATTCTATAATGAGCTAGTACTTCTAGCTTTACTACACCCATTTACGATTAAACTAAAGCATGCAATGCTCTTTATTAGCTTTCCCAATTTAGCTTCTAAACCATTCGGTTTCAATTCATCAAGTATTAACTAATAAAATTATTCGATGATTGGGTTCTAGCCTCTACTTGAGCTTATATTACCCATCATGTCGAATAAAAAACCTTCCAAAGCTCCTTCTAATCAACTATTAGACCCTTTTGGTGGCTTATCCTCTAACAAAGGGCTACCATTCTTGCCCAATCCTTTATGGTCATGGGCTACGAGTTTGAAAAAACTCATATAGAAAGGTATCAACTTACATACAACCATTATTGTAAAATCCTTTTAGGCCTTCACCTAGGCGCTAGGCGAGGCTTACTACTTAGCGATTTGCCTAGACCCGCCAAGACAAGGTTAACCACCTTAAGTAAGAATCAACAGATGTATATAGGCACCAGTTAAGCATTATTTAAGGTTTAATGCCATATATAAGCATCAATGTGAAAGTTTTAGGCGATCTTGCCTCCTTGGCTACCCCTAAGCATACTCAAATCCGCAAAATTTCATTTTATATAAATCGACGCTAAATAAAACACTAAAATTTTATCCAATATACATGAGTTATCAAAAATTCTTAGCTCCAATTATTCCTCAATTAATCCCCGTCTAAATGATTAATTCCCAGTCTATACTAACTTCCTAGTATTCACCTTACAATTTTAACAACCTTGATACAACCAATCCAATACAAACTGGATGTCGTTATTATTGGAAATTTGATGGAGACTCTTTAGCATGGAGTGTATTCCAAAAATCCAGAACATCATAATATATTACACAAACACATCTTATACACGCCTATTACATCCTTTTACAAAAGTAACATTTTAACATCCATAGTTATAAATTGTTTAAGGTGTTAAACATGCAGCTTATTTATTACTTTTCAAAGATGATAATTTAAAATAATCCACAATTTTTCTTCCTTTCTAAACTCCTCGAATATATATTAAAATATAGAGGATCGCAATAATACTCATAAAACTCAAAACTTCAAATTCCAAAAACTATTATCTTTGTAAAAAGTGGGTCCTTTCACTAAATCACAACTTTTATATAATAAAACCCCAAAATCCTGTACTCTTTAAACAAAAAATTCCTTTTTGCAATCATAGCTTTCGATAAAGCAGAAAATCATTGATAATGGATTAACAGTTCGGAAGCCATAATCAAAATACTTCAAGGTTTCATTTAAATTTTTTTTTGACAAAGATATACTTCTGGAAAAAAGCAAATTCTAATACTTCTAAACTCCAAAAGCTCAATTCCTCGTTCGACTCCAGTGTTGATAATGTAATCAACATTGCCTCGCCACCGATCTCACTATCCACTATTAACTGATGGTTGCAAATGTCGTTTAAACTTATAAAATATCTTTATTATTTTTAGAACAATTCTTTACTTTACCAAATAATATATATATATATATATATTATATTTTGTTTTCCAAAATAGTATATTCTTTTCCAAAATAATATCTTATGCTTCCAAAGTATTACACTCTTTCAAAATATAACTTAACCCATCTCAAAACATATCTTAAAAAATTATTTTTCCCAAAACATTTTGCTTTTTATAAAATATTCAACATCCCTCAAATGTTACATCTTTTCAAAATATTGGTTTTAATATTGCTCAAAATACCGTTTCCCTATCAAAATATTTTTCCAAAAAGTTTGTCTATAAATTTTCTCAAAATGCTTATTTCTTTCAAAATATTATTCAACTTACCCCAAACATTATTTTATTTTCAAAATATTGCCCATAACACTTCACAAATACTGTACTTCTTTCAAAATAATAGTTCTACATTTTCAAATTTTTTTACTCCTTTTAAATATTCCTTAAAACAATCTTTTTTTTTAAGTTTTACTTATAACATTCAAAACACTTGTTTATAATATTAATTGAGATAATTTTCTCCTTTCAAAACATTGTATTCTTTTCAAAATATTATATTGAAATATTTCATCCTAGTGTTTAGGAATCTCTATCAATAACTTGGTCAGACGCATCAACCAAAATTCTTAAAGCATTCAACGGACAAATTAACACTACGTCAACTTCAAAAAATCTTTGAAATATTTATATGTATATATAGTAAAATTGCTTTATTAAAACATATGCTTACTTATAAAAATGTTTTCTTATACCATTATATTTATTTATATTCAAGTGAAGGATAATCAACTATAGTCTAATCAATGCCCATCGACTATCCATGCACATAATCAAGCAAGCTTTCAATTCAATACCATTTCAATACACTTTAGTTATATATAAATATTATACTATTTTTTACGGAAGATAATTTTCTTAGTCCCTTGTGGTGACGTCAGAACTGAAGGATACCACAAGTTTCTAATGTTTGGTTACATTAAGAATTGAGTGAGTATCTAACTTGAAGTGATAACTTCTATCCAATACCAGACTCAAGACTGATCCCATTAATTATTCCTAAATAGAATACGATAAAGCAGCACTCAATCAAAGCAATCACACAAAGAAATAAAAAACCTATCAACCAATCACAATAACCATAATAACTCACATGCTCAACGGAAAGCAATCTATCGGCTTCTGTTGCACCACCCTAATCACTATGGAATGATAAGTTGTGATCATGCTACTCCAACTCACATCATCACAACTTATCATTATGATGAATTCTAAGTGCAAGATTATATTAAGGTCTTATAAAACTTCCCTAATCAAATTTATTCTCCAGAAAACTTAAAGTCACATGGAGGTCTAATATTCACTACTAATATAGACACTACTAAGTTAGTTAAACTTCTTTTACCTTCACTATCCTCATTAACTACTCTATATCTCATACAAAGACTTACACTTAGAAAGAGGGTAGAAGTAAAGATATTATATATAAGGAATAACAAATACATCCCTAAATGATTACCCTTATAATCATTGTATGCTCCGATTATCCCTTATTATATGTTTACTAACCAACACCCCCAAGAGGACAGGGACTTCATGTCTCATCCAAGGCTAAGACTTGTGTCTCTTTTATTCTGTATTATTCTGAACCTACTCTACTACCAATTATAACACACCACCTGTCTAACCATACCACTAAAGAATATTAGTAGGTAATATTATCTGATAGTATGGAGAATGAGGCGGTATTGGGTTGTCACATGTGAACATTTCCTTAGGCTAGCACTGGTATGTATTTAAAAATCACATGGTACACACCTATAATGTAACGAACCGGATTTTTGACCTTCGAAAATTGACACTAATACGTCACTGTATTACATGCCGAGCAATCAAATGCCGAAAAACCGGATTGTTAGGGAAAAAGATAGAAGGAAGAAGAAGAGAAGAGAAGAAGAAACTAAACAATCATAGAATCTCACAATCGCAGCAGAAAACATATAATTTAATATCAATGATCTTTACAAAACATAAACTATAATATACATAAATCCATCAGAGTACAACAATCAATAACTAATAATCAGCCTGGGCAGTTATAATGACCTGTCCTCACAAATGCTGATAATTTAAACGACAATGCAGTGGAAAATTAAACGTATACGTGAATACGACCAGAAGGCCTCCAGCTCGTTTGCTGAAGCTCCAAAGCATCAAAGCTGAACCTGAAAATATACTCGATCTGACCCGAGCATTGAAAGGGAAGAACGCCCGGATCAGTCTGGTAAACCAACATGAGAAAACACATCTCAACTGAATTTTAAAGTTATCAACACTTTCCTTTATCAAAACAAAGGTATCTCGTAAGACAACGCCTACACATAAACATGGATGGGTTTTTACCTTACGATAACCCAAAACATTCCATATCAAATTATGTTATATTATAATAGTGTCTATTATACAAATAATATCAATCATAGCCGAAATTGTTACATTATTAAATTCCAGCATCCTAGCCACAAAGTGGGTTCTATAAACAAAATGGCAGGCTCGTATTGGAGTTTGGATTTCCATACAATGGCAAGTAAGGGACTACCTTCCATACAGTACATTTCTAGAGGAATGTACCAAGGATCGACATCACCGAAACCTCTGCACCTGGCAAGACCGGCCTACCCACAAACCTTTTGGTGGTGGATAGAACCGAATATGACATTACCCCGGTCGTAACCGACCTATCTATGGCCATAAGCATACACAATATAAATTTAAGAACCGACGTCATAGCGGGAATAAATATATCTAGAAAGGTGATTACCATACCCTAATAGAAGCGACCCACTTAGCCTTACGACATGTCCTGTTTAAGCCATTACCGGTTGATGAGGCTTAAGGTAACATTTACCTTTCACATAGCACATTCCATTTTGAATGCCACGTTGCCATTTCCAACAACACACTAATTGATTTTCACAAAAGTACAACCCCTGAGCTTGTACGTCTCAGAGAGGGGTGTTAAGTGTAAGAGAGTTACTTCCTACACCACCAACAGATGTACGTTTCTAAAAAACCAATGTATGTGGTTCCTAGAAATGCAATGTCAAATATTCGTCCATACAAGTTGTCCAGAAATAGGACAAACCGAAGGAACTCTCCTACCACATCCCGTCGGGCATTACCCCTAGAATTAGTAGCGAGCATCCCTTACCTCAAAAATTTTCATACGGAGCACTACTGCCACCATAAGTATATGATATGTTAATTTCCCCGGGTGTCTAGTGGCAAGCAGCCCTACATCATGAAGATCTCGGCCTTCAACAATCATCATCATAAACCTGCATTTTTGAATGCATACATTGGTCCGAAGTGGTTTTCGGATAAATCCGACCCCGATCTCTCCGGACCAACAACGATAAAGAGGCCAAATTTGATAGTCGGTTCTTTAACTATCAAAGCAACAAACAATATCTAGCACCAAGCAATCACTAGGCCCATTTAATTAATCTTTTATTAATTAAATCACTTTCCAAATATTTACTTCAAATTATCTTTAAAACAGATATATTCACAAAGCCATTTCAATCTTTCAATACTGGAAAACATTTCCATATACTTATATCGACAGTATAGGCATATTCACAAATCATTTCGTTTTCAACACTTAGAAAATATCTACATATACTTAAACCAAAAATAAGTATACATATACCAATCTTAAGGAAAGTATTCTTCAAAACGAACTTTATTTGGGGTCAAAACGAATGTTGTGTAAAACATCGTTACAACAACCTAAAACATTTAGTATAGGGATGTAATTAATTATATGTATATAATCCCATATACTACATAAAACATTTTCCTTTCGAAAATCATTTACCATAACAACAGTGTTATAGTCCATGCCTTCCTTACTTCTCCGAAAACGTCTATTACAAAATTAAATGTTGAAATCTATGTTTACGATAAGTATCTCACTTTAAAACATTTTTCAAAATCATTAAATTCCATGTGGAATTATTATTTCCCAAAACATTTTTTAAAACGATAAGTCACTTTTCAAAGCCAATAACTTCATCAAAATATTTCTTTCAACATTCCTTTAAATAAAAATCCATATTTTATATCTCAACACAAATCATTTCCCAATTTATAAACTTTGTTTATAAATCTCCTTTTTATTTTATAAAACTTCTAATTATAAAATCACTTCTTTTACAAAATTCTATTTATAAGTCATTTTTTTATAAAAACTCATTTACTACCAAAAATCCATTTCTAAATCCATTTTTATATAAATCTAATTTATTTATAAAAGTCCATTTATAAATCCATATTATTTATAAAAAATCCATATTTGTAAATTCCAATTAATCCATATCTTTATTTATAAAATATCCCTTTTAAAAATCCTTTATAAAATATTCAAAAATCTCTATATAAAAATATTTCACCAAAACCATATTTTTATAACATAAAAAATCATACTTTTATATTTGTTTAAAAACAAATTCATTCCATTTAATAATTTAAAAATTATTAAAACATATACTTCTCCGAAATCACTAGAAAATCATTTCAATTAAAAATCACTATTTTATAGTATTTAAAATACTAAAAATATGGCCCAGTGCTACCATAGCACTAAATAAGCAAAACAAATTTCATGTCATTAATTATGGCATCCATCACATCATATATCAACATATATATGAAAATAAAATCAACAGTGCGAGGAATCCCATTGGATCCCTCCAACCTGTCCCTCTGCATCATAGACATCATATAATCATAAAAATATAAATCAACCTCTTCGAGGCGGTATTCATATACAAGGGTCATTCGCTCTTAAACGAGAACGTAATAGGGTCTCATCCGCTCCAATAGGCGGAAATATTCAATCCAACTAATAATTATAATAATTTATCCAAACAATCATTCGATAATTTTTATCAACTATAAATCATATTAGTTATCCAAAAAGGTGAGTTTAACTCACTTAAATTTTCTATCGTCGAGGCGTTCCGGTTTGGAACTAAAATCGAACAACGTCCGATTTTAGCACAATTTTTGACAGTCTCCAAATTCGTCTAAACTAGTTCCATCACGAAGCTTTCGCCGATACAAGCGCAATGCAAAAAGTTTCATCTCGATCGAGCCTCGTATAAGAGAGATATGAATTATATAAGTTATCGATACATTTTGAATTTTAAAATTAAATAAATTTTATAATAATTACAATCCTACCCCTATTATCATCTTCTTCCTCCTCCTAACATTAATGTGCATAGAGAACACCAAATCCAATTCATGCGTGCACCAAATTTAATGATATGGAGCTACGGACCTCCATTCGACGAACCGTCTTTGCCATCGTGTTGCTCTACACGAACTCCACTCGTGTGACATCACAAAACAATGCTATGCTACCCGAGACAAATCGCGACCTAGAAAAAAAATCCCCAAACCGTACGCACTCGATCTCCTCTTCTCCATTTGACTTGACGAAACTCAGCGAGGTGCTGCTATTCGACACGAGATACTTGAATCCAAGCTCCGTTTTGCGAATCGATGCCTAAAATTACCACGAAACCCAACCCTAGTTCTAAACCCATTACTGTCGATCACTCCAAAAACTACCGCAACATCTAGAAAACCATCTACCTGAAGATCTCATTGAAACAAGTATTTTAAAATTCGTTTGGCAATTTTTCATTGAGTAAAAATTATAAAATAAAATTTTGAAGTTTCAATTTCCTTTTTCATCACTATAAAAACTGAAAGGGAGAAGAGAGGGAGAGTGCGGTTTTTAAAATGGAAGGCGGGTACGGTGATGATAGGTAGGGTGTGGGTTGATAGAGATGTGTCACTGATGTATGGTCAAATCAATATATATTATTTAAAAATTCAAAAATATCTAGCTATATAATTCCGGATCCCAATCGAGGCGTGCCGCTTGGCGTTCTATATGTTATACCCCTATTTTGAACGCAATGGAACTAGTATTGAGCCCTAATTCGATCGTATGCGAAAGATAGATTTTTGGATCTAATTATTATATTAAATTTTCAATATTAAATTTTACGCGTTTCGATCTCCCACGAGCAAACGATACGTCTGATCGCTACAAAATTTGAAGGTGTAAATAATTCATTATTACGGACCGAATGACACTGGTTTCATCGAAATCCGAGACAGTGCCCAGAAGGCTATTTTCACTCGTTAATTAAAACGAGATATTTCAAAATCAATTGAATCACTTTTAAATCCAATTTAAAAGTATTATTATCTCCATTCTTATGAAATAGAATTTAAATAAGCTTTGGAATTATTCTTATCCAGCTTAAAACCCAAGATCTAATTTTTTTAACTAATTTCAATTATTAATTTCAACAATTAAAATATCAAATAAATCGCTATATTTGAAATTTAAGTTATTTAATCCATAAAATTAACTTTTCAATATTTAAAATCAATTAAATATTCTAATTTCAAATAACTAAAATTTTAGGTCGTTACATATAAGTACTTGGTATCGGTATAAAGCAATAAACACCTACAATTTCAGGATAAAATAATACGAAATATACAATAAACAATAGAGATCACAGGGTTATAGAATGTAATGATAAAATTTAACAAATATCACATACAAGTCTCAGTGGTTTTACAAGAATACGCAAATACCCATTACTCCCAGATTATACATATAAAACGTAAGTCTATCACATATATCTCAATATAACATCAATACACACACAATACATACATGTAAGAGGCCATATAAATACATATACACACACCCCTTCCTACTAATACTAGCCTCCAAACTATGCCTAGTATACATAAGCTAGTCACTTCATCTCTGAACCTGAAATGTCTTAGACTGACTCGAGTATTATGTAAATAACATATGGGTCAGACTATGTTTAAAATGAAGATATCAATATAGGTTAACAACTGGCATGGTATGATCATGGGTAACTCAAATTGGTATATAAATATTTCAAAAGTATAAACATACCTCAAAACCATGCACGTATTTCCTCACCTATAACAAAGTGAAATCAAACTACACAAAAAAGGTATAATGTCAAAATTGGTGAGCTAACAATGCAACCAACAACAATAAATGCCCAATAATCATCAAACACAATAATGTCACTCTTTCATCTATGCCACAGTTACCTATCAAATAATCACAAAGTAAATATACCTAGGGTACGTAATACTCAACATATAAGTAATAGCAAGCAAGTGTAACGACCTGTATTTTATGTATTGGAGGATCGTCAAATATTATTCTTAAATTAATATTGGGTCGTATGACCCAAAAACTTTGTAAAATGTTGAGCAGTGAAATTTTTTACCCTTAGAAATTTTATCGGATGATTTTACCCTTGAAAACCTGTAACAACTATAACTTTTGATAAGAGCCAGATTAGGTCCTAAAACCACTTTTTACTAAAAGTTATGATGGTTTCTCTTTTCGTAGATTGGTCGTAATAGCTTTGTGGATATAAGGTTTGGGAGATATAGCTGATTAAAGTTAGGCTGGTTTTAGAATAGCTTAATGGGTAATTGGTGAAATTTGGATGAGGCCCAACAACCTATTTCAGGTTTTAGGGTTATATTGGCTGTCATAGCTTCTCCAAATCATTTTCCCATCATCCTAAAATAGATCTAAACCTCCATTGAACTTCTATTTAGCCAAAACCTTCTCTAATCTCTTCCAAATCAAGTGGCATTCATATCTTAAGGTAGATTAGAAATGGGATTAGTTAGAGACTTCCAAATCTATATTTTTGAAGAGGAAATTTTGGTTTTTTGCTATATATTCTTGGATTTCATAATTTTGCTTGCAAATCTTCCATTTTCGGGTATTTGGTGAGTGATTTATAATCTCACACCTTATTATACATGTATAAGGCATGTTGTCAATTTTTAAATTCAAAATTACATGTTTACATTGTTTTGAAACCCAACTTGAAGCAAAAACGAATCTAAAATGATTTAAAGTAGTTGAGTCATGTTGTTTTAATGTGTAGTTTCCTATGTAGTTATTAGGTTATGTTATAGAAGCATTTTATAATGATTTGCCACATTTTAATGAATGTTTACATGTTCGAGTGATGAAGTTCATCTGCATGTTCGAGTGATGACTCAATGTTATTTGATGCTTGTTTGGATGTTATTTGTTGTTTGAATGGTTGTAATACTCACCGGGGCGAATCGTAGATGCAAAGAAATTCCATGGTTGGGGGTCTCTGTGTAGGGGTAGCGATGTGCTCTCTAATTCGGTATACAAAAGACGGGAGATTCGTAAGCATGGAATCAGACTTTGATGGATCAGCTCTAGAGTGTTTGGGGCTGCATCGATGCATATGTGATGCATGTGGGTTAAAGTAGTAAGTGTAGTGATTAGGTCGACGTGAAATTAGGTAGTCGGAGGTGCCACAAGAATTTGCACTAGGACTTGTGGTCGACTTGATGTCACAAGGTGGCTGGCTTAGGGCTGGAAAGGTTCTGACTACGAGCCTAGGATGGTTCAATGGTGGAAGACTAGACAGGAAATCCTATTCGGTAGGTGTTTTGTCCGGTTCGGTGATTACTTCGGGATGGAGAAGAGGATGCTCGGGGATTGGATAGCCGAACAGAAATATTAGTTCGTGGCATAACTGGGTAAGAATTATAGTTTGGTAGTGTGCTTCGGGCTCGAAGGAGAATGACTTCAGTCTGGTGGTGTGAGGAGCCGAACAGAGCTCAGAACTTTCATGGGGCTATGACTTGGCGTGGGAGTGCTTTGGGGTCAATGTAAACTATCTTGAAGTTGAGGTAGATGACTTTGGAATGATTTGAAATGGCTTAGGAGTTGAGTGGAAACCAAAGAAGTGTGATGACTTTGATGATTTTGGAATGATTTTTTCGTATTGGATCTTTGTTTGGCCTATGTACTCTAAATTCATTTAGAACTTTTCTAAATTTTCCTTTTAAAATTTCCTTCATATTACTATAATTTTTTTTTTAAATTTTTAATTTAATTTTAATTAATTGTATGTTATGATGAGCACATCAAATGCACTCATGTGTACAGTGTAAGTGAACCGTATGAAAAGTATACATAGTTAATGTGAATGTTGTTTAGGTGTTGGGATTTACACTACAACGGACACATTTCCACTTTATATATGCCTTTGTCGTATAAAACATAAAAGTTTTTATTCTTGTATAAAGATACACACACATATGTATATGTTTACATGTATAAATATATATACATACATGATAAATATTTTACATAGCAATTTAAATTGAAATATACTTTATTTCTATTACATGCAATAAATCAATGAATATAATGTCTAATTAAGTAGTTTAAAAGTTTTGGCTACATCTTACACAAAACTCTTTTTTAAACTTTGAGATAAATAAAAAATCCTAACTTAAATAAATGATATTACACAAATATATAAACTCATATATTTGTACAAAGCAAAGCAAATTTGAAACAAATAAAATAATATGCATGCAGTTTGTGGAATAGAATGTTTTGTTTAAATAAAAATCTAGTACTAGATTAGATACAATTGTAAAACAAGGAATAAATCATTAATTTAATGTTTCCTTTTTTGTTTTAATTAACAAAATTTGTTTTAGAATGATCTAAAACATAACATAATTAAGTCATCATATTATGTTGTCAACAAAGACTAATTAATGTAATTCTTTCAACATTTTATTCACATAGAATTCATGAGTAAACATTCAAAACTAAATCTTCTAATATGAAAACTGACTTATTAACAAGAAGATTCCAAATTTTTTTTTTAAATAGCAATGATAAAATCAGACGAACATAGGGACATACAGATTCATGATAAGAAGGTCTAGACCTAGGTTAACCAAACTAGATAAATAAACATAAAGAACAGAGATAAATGAAATTATTCTTGTAAATAACAAAATAGCAGTGAACATAGAAAGGTTTTTTTTCAACATGAAGAATATACAGGTTTCAAGAAGGGGTTGTGAGACATTCAAATCAAAATCCAAATTCATAAATATGAACAAAGGGGAGAGAGAGAGAATCAAGGTAATGTAAACAAAATTAAAAAATATGTAAATATATAGAGTTACCTTAGGATGAAGCTTAGAGAAACACCTTGAATGATAGATCAATTCCCAAATTCGATAGATCACACTCTAAATCTACAACAATCAAGTGACAACCACCTTTTTCTATTTAATTTAGCTTGATTAAATTTTGGAATTTTTGAAGCTTTTCCATAGAAAATTCAACCTAGATGTTTTTTTGGAGAAGAAAGAAAAATGACAAAGAGAAACCTGATTAAAGGAGGAAATAAATGTGTAATAAGGATATGGCTTTTATCACCTTTAATTAAGATTGCCCATTCATTTCAATTTCAAAAACCCATTTCCATCTCTACATTATAGCCAGCCATCATATTTGGATGTGAGTCCAAAGAATTTCCAAAATCCAATTATTATTATCTACATCTAAATCTAATTTAAGTTTGCTATCGATATTGTATACCGATGCATGCATTTATAACCTTTATATATGCACATTATTAAATACAAATGGAAATCAAACAAATCAAATAAGAGATATTTTTAACAACTAATATTTCATAAATATTAATAATTTTAATTTATTAAGAGTCTAATTCAATATTTATCATGTTTAAATCGAAGTTAAACATTCTACCGATATCATATATCGATACGTGCATTTATAACTTTTATATATGCATTTTACCAAATATTAATAGCATCTAATAAATTAAATAAAAATTCATAATTAATATTCCTTTTATATTAATTAATTTTCAACATTTAAAAATAATTAAATCGCGTGGTTGATTCAGAATATTCATCAGTTCGATTATGTGACTCAAAGGTGCAAATTCAGTCAGTGATTAATATTGAACAATTCAGATATTAATGCTCACATGTCACCTTAGCTAGTGTTATGCCATTTTGGTTCAATTAGTGGGAATTATTTACATCAATTCTCTTTGTCAAAATTATATCACTTTGGACTTATGGAATTTGGTAATGGTCAAAATTCCAATACCGTCCATATTCAACTTTATAGTCCAAACATAAAGTCCTTTGTTCAATAAAAACAATTATTATTACTGAACTACTATGGCTAGAGATTTTGACTTTGAATTAACTTCAGTTGATAGCGATACTAATCCCATATAGCTGAGGAGACAAAACCTCTCTTGAATAGTGCTCCACTTTCAATACTTCCACTCTAACCAACTATAGTCATTCGATGGACACATTGTGTCATGATTTGGTTATAATCAAAGCAGAGCTTTCATATTAAATATAATAGTATTCTCAAGTCAAGAGAATTATGTAAGTTAGTTGTATTGATACTTTCTGTTTGACCTTAGTTTTATTAACCAACAGAAAACTATTGAGTGAGACATTCCATAGTTATCTAATAACTATCAGTACGTAATGCCTAGGTGCCCCCAAGAGTCATTAGTAATACATCATCCAACATTTGGAGAGCATATGTACTCTAGTCTCAACGAATGCATCAATATCCAACCTTGACGTATCTTAACTAGGAATATTTAAAGTGATGTGTTTATGATATTGTGATACAATGCTCATGATTACAACTATTTGTAATTATTGTCACAAACATACCATTTATGAGTTTTCTGTTAAATATATTTTAATCATACATTTAATTATTTATTACACTTTATAACAAATATATAATAGAAACAAAATATCTTTATTACGAATGAGGATTGATTATAGAGTTAATAATTCATAATAATTTACATAATTAAACCTAGCACGTACCCCTAACTCTATCAATCTCTCACTTGCACTTGGGGCCAATTATAGAATCTCAATCTTATCCCTTCGATCAGTCTCTCAAGAACCAATCGAGCTAGGCACTTAGTGAATGGATCTGTTATGTTGTCCATGGTATCTACCCTTTGTATCATGACCTCTTTCTTCTCAACAAATTCTCTAATAAAGTGGAACTTCCAAAGAATATGTCATAAGTTCTTGTGCACTCTATGCTTGCAATATGTATCACCACATTGTTATCACAGAACAATGCCATTGGATTCTTAGTATGGGGAATCACCCAAAGATCGCCTAAAAACTTGCATATCCAAACAACCCCTTTAACTACTTCATTGAGGGCGATGCACTCGGCCTCCATCATCGAATCATCTATTGTTTCTTGTTTGGTACTTTTCCATTTGATGACTCCGTAGTTGAGCATAAAGACAAAACCAAACACTGATTTACTTTCATCATTATCATCCTGAAAGCTCGAATATGTATACCACTTCATAAGTAGGTCCCCATTTCCATGTATAAGGAATAAGTCCTGAGTATTTCTCAAATACTTCGGTATACATTTTACAGCCATCCAATGCTTTTCTCCAGGATTAGACTGGTGATGCTTACTCATCCTAATAGTATGCCATATTTTGTCTAGTACATAGCATAGCATTCATTATGGATCTTATGGCTGAAGCATAGGGGATCCTCTTTATATGCTCTTTCTCATCATCAAGAATGTTATTTTTAGAAAGGACGATTCCAGACTACGTTGGAAAGTTTCCACGCTTAGAAATTTTCTTACTGAACCTCTTCAGTATGGTATCTATGTATAGGGATTTTGACAGTCCCAATGGCTCTTAGATCTATCTCTGTAGATCTTTATACATAGTATATAGTTTGTTTCTCCCAAATCCTTCATGTAGAAGTTCTTAGAAAGCCAAGCTTTCACTAATTATAACAGCGAAATGTCATTACCAATCAAAAGAAGATCATTGATATGTAGCACTATGAATACGATAGTGTTGTCATGTTCCTTTCTGTATTACACACTTCCTCTATATTCTGGTAAAACCAAACTATTTGATTACCTTACCAAAACACTTATTCCGAGTTCTTGAAGCTTATTTAAGTCTACGAATGACTTTAACTGTAACGACCGCGATTTTTCATCGTTCGAAAATCGACATTAGTACATTCACTGTATCAACTGCCGAGCAATCGAATGCCGAAAAACCGAATTGTTATGGAGAAAAAGAAGAGGTAGAAGAAAACAGAAGAAAAGAGAAAGAAGAAATAACAAAAGAACAAAGAAACAGAAACAGAATCTCACATTCGCAGTGGAACAACATATAATAGATAAATGAATAATCTTTATAACAAAGAACTATTTATACATCACATCATCATCAGAGTTTACAACAACAATATACAACACAACCGGACAGTTATATGAACTTGTCCATATACAGAATACACAGCGGAATAATACTATCATATACAAGTGGTACGTCTTGCCATCCAGCTCGCCACTAAGCTCCACAGCACTCCAAAATCCAGAATAATCTGATAACCTAACTCTAGACTGCCCGTGTGGAAAATGATGGGCACCCAGAGTTTAGGAAGGAAACAATAAACTCCAGGTCAGTCATGGTGACTGGTGTGAAAACTAAAACAGTTTATCTTTAAACAAACAACAGGATAATTTTAAAGTCAATTTCGCAATGCTTTTGGAAAATGAGACTACCATAAGGCCTCCCGCACACACACACAATGCAAACGCAGAATCGGAGGAGATTTCTCCTTATGATAGTCAAAGATGCTTGATACGCAAAATCAAATCATTTTTGATATTATTATTAGTGCATAGTTGTAACGACTCGGGTTTTTCGCGCTCGAAAATCAACATCCGTACTTCACATTGTACTAGAATGCCGCAGATTCGACCGTTCAAATCCGATTTGCCGGAGCTATAGCACAGTTAAGTAAATAACACAGCGGAAGAAAAAGAATATAGATATACAACATCTGATACAATATCCAGATACAATGATGATACAATGAATATCTATATACATCGGAGATATGATACAAGAAATAGCAGCGGAAAGAAAATAGATAACACCAGCAGTGGATAGAATATCTCCAATAGAATGCTCCAAGATAAGCAACGTCAGTCCATGAACTCCAAGAACTGAACTAGCTCCAGAAAATCTACTAAACCTGAATATCTGAAAAACCCAACTCTAGACTGCCCCGTGTGGAAAATTGTGGGCACCCAGAGTTTAGGAAGGGAACAATAAACTCCGGATCAGTCATGGGACTGGTGTGAGCAACAAAAACAGTTTATCTTTAAACAAACACAAAAGGCTTTTAAACATTGAAATCCGCAATGTTTTTGGAAAATGAAACTATCATAAGACCTCCCACCACACACACAATGCAAACGCAGAATTGGAGGAGATTTCTTCTTATGATAGTCAAAAATGCTTACTACGCAAAATCATTCGATATTATTATCATTAGTGCATAGTGTCGAAAACCATTTCGAAAATATAATATAAATCTTAGCCAGCATACAACATTTCATCGTATGCCTACTATAGCTACCATGTTCAATAACAGGTTACCGCCACATTCCATAGCAGGTAATACAACTAAAACCGTACAGGGTTCGTATTGTTTCTTTGGATTTCCAACAAATGATCAGGCTAAGGAACTTCCTTACCGAAATAGAAACGCCTCTGGAAAGACGCCCCGGATCCTAACCGGATCTCTGCAAACAAAAGACCGACGCTACCTCACGCTGTACAGCTGTAACTAGGTAACTAACACACTGACGCTACCTCACGCTGTACAGTTGTAACTAGGTAACTAACACACGAGCTATGTCATACCCCGGTCGTTACCGACCTTTATCCCGGGATCCCGAAAACCAACAAAGCAACATCATACAGTAATAATTTACCGTGTCCACACGAGTTAAGTATCTGGGCTCCATACCATGATACCACCCTTTATCCAGAAGGAAATGACATACCCTAGGGGCGCTACCCCTACAAACCTTTGTCGCAACATTCCTGTTTCGACCATTACCGGGTTGTGAGGCTCGACGAAGTCTCGTCCACAAAGCCACGCTTTTTCACAAAGCCACGCTTCGATCAACAAATGATCAGCAGCACTTCGTATGCCACATTACCAAATTGGGAATGTATCACTAGTAACCATCAACTACATAACCTCTGAGCTCGTACGTCTCAGAGAAGGGTGTTAAGCTAAGAGAATAAATTCTCCGCCACCAACAGAAATGTATTTGATAGAAACCAGCTTTACATCTCAAAGTGTAACGTCAGACACACATCCATACAAGTCTGTTCCGGGTTCGAACAGAACCGAAGGCACTTCCGAAGAAGCCCTTGCAAATCCGGGTATTCACAATCTCGATCGGACTTCCCATCACTTAGGGAATCTCTATACCGGAGCCATGATGCAGAGAAAATCGATAGGTCATCATATCGCTCTCGCAAATACCCGGTCTTCACCACCGGTCTTCAAATGCTATCCATATCGTCGTATCACTATTCGGAATGGGTTATATGACACAAAGGTCCTCTCCCGGCTAAACTGAATAACGAGCGTAATTAAAAATCATATGGATACTGGGGTCTCAGTTAAATCACAGCTTAAAGCCTAAAACTTTTCATTCGAATGGTTAAACAATTTACCATTTCCAATCTTTTAAACAAAAAGATTCATTTCACAAAAACCTTCACTGGTTTAAACAATTTCCACACTTTTAATCTTTTAAACAAAAAGATTCAATTCACAAAGTTCACCCCGTTCACAAAGATTCATTCATAGAATTTCAAATCGATTTCCATTTCAATTGAATTAACTCGTTAAATCTTTAAGTCAAGATTTAACTTATAGCTTTCAAAACAATTCCATTTCAAGTTGGATTAACTCGTTCGGTCTTTGAAATCAAAGACTCATTTCATAGTTTTCAAAACATTTCAATTCCATTTCAAACTTGGAATTCCTTCAACACAAATTGGAAATTCATTACTTTTGTGAAAGCTTTTACTATTTGAAAACAAATAGTTTCATTTTCAGAAAAATCCAGTTATATTTACACGAGTTAAAACCCTTGAATTAAATTCAAATTCCCAAATCAAAAATTTTAAAATGGTTCAACCCGTATATAACTTGTACATCATCTTTAACCCCTAGTTTCAAATCATAGAATTCAATTTCAAACTTGAATTCAATTTTTAAATCAAATTATTTAAATTTTCAAAACTCGATCAAGTTATTCAAAATAACTTTTATCTTTGAAATTCCATTTCAAAAGCTTTTCACTTTAAACCCAAGTTTCTAATTTCAAAATCAATTGAAATTAAAATTTCAATTTCAAAAACATTAAATTTACATCATCTGTGACTCAACCGATTTCCACGTGAAATCCATATTTGTGTGTGTATAAGTGTAGTCCAGGGGTTTTACACACAATAGTGCAACATCAATCATCACAGATATATCGATAAGCGATAAAATCGATAACGCTTATCTTCATTCACAGATTCATAGATAAAATAAATTTATCAGTCACAAAGATTCATCATTACAATTCGATGTGGGTTTTGGATAACCAACTAGAATCCGACTCCCTGTCGCATCGAAATTCAAATGTCGTTTACGGATCAAGGGTTTTCATATTCACATAGTAATATATCACAGAAACAGAAATCACGGATATATATATCGAAGATAAGTAAATTACAGATCACAACATAAATCAGGGTATATCACAAAGCATTATAAATCGGGGATATCAAACAATTCAACCATTCAAAGAAATCCAAACATCCAAAGATAGGATCAATTTAATTATCTGATTAAATCAGATCAGATTTATTACTTATGAATAAATCACTAATCTCGGTTAATTAATATTGATTGATTACAAATCATTTTGATTAATTATCCTTTAGTCATTAATTAACCTTTAAAAATAAATTGATTAACCTTTAATTATAAATTAATTCTTTAATTAATTATCTTAACAAATTTACCGTTAATTAATCACATTAATTAATTAACCACATTAATTAATTACCATTTAATTAATTATCCTTAATTAGTTACCATAATAAATCATTCTTAAGTCAATCACATAATTAACCCTTAATTAATAAATTATCCTTGGTTAATTATCCTTTAATTAAATAATCCTTTAATTTCTCACTTAATCCAATTGTTAAAAACAATTCAAAGATGTTTAACTTTAAACATTTTAATTACCTCGTATTCATTAATTAATCATCTTACCTTTACAAACCTTTCTTTACATCAACTCTTAACTTAACACTAACCAACAATATTTATCAAATTAATATTAAACTTTGTATAACAAAATACTTTGAGTATTTAGGCTGTTCCACGTAGAAATAAAACCCGAGACCACCCTTACTTTTCTCGAGCAAGGCTTCGAGAAATTCACGTACATCCCCGAGACTCTCCCTTTCTTCCCCGTGCCTGGTCTTCATCTCTTTTTCTTTCCCTTTCCTTTCCAGTTTAAATATTTAAACTAAGATAGCAACGCATACTCACGTTCGCGAGTTTCATCCCGAAGCAAATGTGCTTTTACTCGAGCCATCTTCCTCTTCTCCCCGTGCCAGTTTCTTCTTCTTCCCCTCACGTACTCCTCTTTTTTTTTTGTCTTTCCACTGACACATCATCACCACCGTGCACGTGCACGGTGGTTCGCCATCACTCCGGCGATCCACGGCGCCCTCTGCAAGCTACAAATCGACCTCACATTCGAAATCAAAACCCAGTTCAACACGAAAAATTCAAAATCAAAATATGTTCGATTGTTCGAACAGCACTCGAACACGCCACAGTAAAACGCCACGTTCTCCAACTACTGACCATCGGAGGCGAAGCCACTTCGTCCACGCCATGACCATACTCTCCTCGACCTTCACCCAAAATATCGAATCACTCGATCAATCGTACGTGCCGTGGTGGTCGATTCATTCGACCCAGTAGAAACTAGGTCACCAGATTAAAACCCCACGCCGCCATCGCCACCGTCATCTTCGCCACCTCCACCCATTTTTCCCCCAAACTCCGATAACTCCACTACCTCTAGGCACAAGCGCGGCCTCCACGATCAAGTGGGATGACTGGGATCACCAAAACTCTATAATTTGGTCAAACCCAAATTACTCAGTCATCACTTAACTAGAATTCACCATTTAACTTTTAAAAATCATGGTTAGGTTTAAGGATTTTAATTATCTTCCTGAATTCATAAACTATGACACTTTATTTTTTTCTTGTTTGGAGGTTTCACTGTTGTCTTAATATTTCCAGAGCTATATACATCATTTTAATTCAAACAAAATTTTTTAAACCCTGGCTTATGCTATAACAAACATTTTTGGTTTAAGACTTAAGTACTAATAAAGATTGGATCAAGTGAGATTGATTCAAGAGTACATTTTAGAACCTGGAAACTAAACAATTTAACCACATGTACCCAGAAAGATACATATATACAGAGCATACTTGTTCCAGATTTTCAATCAACTTAAAACTTTAAAATTTGATGTTTACTCACAAGCATCAAGATATCAAACAGGCTAAGCTTCGAAAAAATAGGAGTTTGCTCACCTGATTTCGAAAAGAAAGAAGAACAGAACTTTATTTCTGTTGAAACAGGCTTTTGAAAAACTGGCATCTTTCTTCCTTCTTTTGATCTCTGGTTTTGATTTGGGTAGATTGTTGTTTTAAACTGAATTTTTTTTTATGTTTGAACCTTACTTCAGAAGTTACTTAGTTGTGATGGACGAACCAAGAAAAATGAAGAAGTTGATATATGGAAATGAGTTACTGGGTATACAATTTGTACAAGTGATACTTGGTTTGGTCAGAGATATTTCATTTCTTTGGAGGCTGATATGATTAATATTATGTACTAGAGATAATAACATTAAATGCTAGCCTCCTTCGTGTCTACAAACACTCATTCTTTATCTTATTTCGTATGTACCTATATCATTTTTATTTTCCTTTCATTTCAGCTGTAGGTACTTGTATTAATTAGGCTTGTACAACTTGTTTGTATTTACACTGTCTTGTTTTCGTTTTCTTGTTTACTTCCAGGTTTACATTTCAGCTTGTACATGAATATAACCTATTTGTTTTATTTTTTTGATGTTAGACATTGCCTTAGAGAAAAGTCTGGTGGCTTCTACTTTGCAAGCCTTTCATATACTTATATTTTTCTCAAGTGTTCATACTTAATATATATGTTTGTTTTCTTTTCTCAGCCTTATACTTTGTATACATACATACATACTTTGGTTTTGTTGTGGTTTTAATTTAACTAATTTGATTACCGTGTTTATTTCATATCTTTATAGTTCATATAACTAAAATTTTAAGATATTTATTTTCAACTTAAATACTTTCTTGTATTTCTCAATATTTATATATATATATATATATCATTTCAAATCTATTCATATAGGCACAACTCTATAAATTCATATATATATATACGATTTCTAAAATTTTAAAATGATTTAATATATTTTTATTTGGATTCGGGGAAGCTCGAATTCATTTATCGATTAAATTTACAATTTAATTCAAAAAATGAATTAATTATCAATTTAAATATTCATAAAATTCGGGGTCGTTACAGACTTCCCCCCTTAAAAGAATTTCGTCCTCGAAATTACCAAGGAGACAAAAGGATAAATGGAGAATGTTTCATTAAATCAAACTGAACATCTATTCTGCATTTGGCTTACCAAATCAGAGTATCAATAACAGATACAAGAACGAATCTGTTTGACACTTCACAAGATACTCGGGTTATCCAGACCTACGAAATATACAGTGGCATCGGTTAGTTCGAAGAGATAACTAACCATTCGTAGAATATATCCGGACCCAAAGAATAGATAGATATATGGATACGATTTCAGAACTTTCAGTTTAAAACTAAAGTATACCTATCAACCATATCAACCAAATCAACCAATACATCCAACAAACAATTTTGGCCTATTCTGGAGTTTATGTCCCATATCAAATATATCGAATTTCCTTTTTGGATCTACCAGAAACTATCGAAGAATTGAGAAAAGATGACGAACGAAAGAGATTGATAGAGAAAAGATTGTTTCCACTGTTGCAGGGTATTGACAGTTTATAGTCGTATTCCCTTGTCCCCTATCTCATCCTCTTCTTGCACTCATACTTACTATCAGTGGATAGCAAGAGAATTTACTGAGGCGTTCGGACAGATATCTTAAGGATTACTCATTCTAGAGTTTACTTCACTCTATCTCAAATGAGCTACTCAACGTGTTATACTCCTGAGCTAAAGTTCAACCTTAGCTCTGATACCAAATGTAACGACTCGGGTTTTTCGCGCTCGAAAATCAACATCCGTACTTCACATTGTACTAGAATGCCGCAGATTCGACCGTTCAAATCCGATTCGCCGGAGCTATAGCACAGTTAAGTAAATAACACAGCGGAAGAAAAAGAATATAGATATACAACATCTGATACAATATCCAGATACAATGATGATACAATGAATATCTATATACATCAGAGATATGATACAAGAAATAACAGCGGAAAGAAAATAGATAACACCAGCAGTGGATAGAATATCTCCAATAGAATGCTCCAAGATAAGCAACGTCAGTCCATGAACTCCAAGAACTGAACTAGCTCCAGAAAATCTACTAAACCTGAATATCTGAAAAACCCAACTCTAGACTGCCCCGTGTGGAAAATTGTGGGCACCCAGAGTTTAGGAAGGGAACAATAAACTCCGGATCAGTCATGGGACTGGTGTGAGCAACAAAAACAGTTTATCTTTAAACAAACACAAAAGGCTTTTAAACATTGAAATCCGCAATGTTTTTGGAAAATGAAACTACCATAAGACCTCCCACCACACACACAATGCAAACGCAGAATTGGAGGAGATTTCTTCTTATGATAGTCAAAAATGCTTACTACGCAAAATCATTCGATATTATTATCATTAGTGCATAGTGTCGAAAACCATTTCGAAAATATAATATGTAACGACCCACTATTTTAGACCATTCAAATCGACAATAATCCACACATGTCTGACTTGAATAATTCAAAATAACAGATTGTAAATAAATTTGGAGCAAATGAAATCAAATACACAGAATCACAGACACAGAACATATCAGAATAACTCGCAGCGGAAATAAAATACCATAGTAGTTCATGAAGCTACTATATACAAACTCTCAAAAACATATTACATAATATCATTCTGAAAACATATACAATAGAAATCCCAAATACATAGAAGTTTATAAATACCAGATCTGAAATAGAACAACTGAACTGGAAGGAAATAGATAACTAGACAAGCAGAATCTCCAGCGATTCCTAGCTCCAGAACAAAATCCAAAGCTAAGCTGTAAATACTCAGGCTGACCCGAGCGTAAAGTAAAACACAAAACACTCGAGTCAGGACAATATATACTTATATAATGTAAACCAACTCAAGTGAACTGTAGTAGAAATGCACAATAACTCAAAGGATGCTTGGGACCGCCCATCCTTTAAGGATCAGTTAAACTATAAATTAAATACATCCCGTGGTTAAAATTTCAAAATGGTATTTTATACTTCGAAATAAAATATCATTTCAAAATTCAATATCATTCAAAAATCCATTTCAAAATAGTTTATATTTCAAAACAAATTACTTCATTTTAAATCATAAAATGAAGTTATTATATTTAATAATTAAATTATTAAATTTCCAAAAATTTAACTTTTCAAAGTTCATTAGTTCACTTAAATTAATTAAAACAATGAAAATTCAACTTTCGCAGCATTTAGAAAATGCTACGAAAAGTCACATTTAAAACAGTTCAATTTAACAAAAGACAGCATTTAAAATGCTGTAATAGGGTTACATTAGTTTCAAATAAACTTAGTTAAATTCAACCATTATAACATTTACAAAAATGCTATAATAGCCTTTAATTAAATTTAGCCATTTGGTTCATTATTATCAACTACAACATTTACAAATGTTGTATTATCATTTACATTAGAATTAATAACATTTTAGAAATGCAGTTAATTAACTTCAAATATTCAGTATAATTTCACAAACAATTATATTTTTATATAAATCATTTTTAACTTATAAAATCATATAATTTCACTTTTAAAACAATCATTAAAATACCCTTATATTCATGATTTTATAAAGTTAAACCTCCATTCAAAAATCAAAATTTAATAATAATTCACTTATTAAATTCCAATATTAAATTATAAATTCATTAAATTAAATTAACTTAACACTTAAGTTTAAATTTTCAAATATAACTTAATTCCATTTTTATTTACTTAACTTAAATTTCACTTTAAGCCAAATTCACAAATTTCCAATTTTAGTTATATTTCAAAATTTCAACTTAAATATTCATTCATTTCACATTTTTACTTTATTCAAAAATCATTAATATATTATAAAATCATTTAAATTAACTTTAATCCAAATTATCATGAATCTTTCATATTTCATATTTAATTTAAATTCCAATTATCACCAAATTAAAATTTCCCAAAATAACTTACATTTCAGATTTTCTAACTTTACCATTAATTTATTTCACTTATAAATTTTCAAAAAAATCAATAATGCTTTACAAAAATCATTTAAATAAAATTTAAATCAAAATATTATAACATTTACATTTCTAAAATATTTTAAAATTTTTAGAAAAACATATTTTAACTACAGGTCTGTATTTCATTTTTAGCCTAGGTAAAGTGATACGGGTAATATATCATTTCAACCCGTAATTTACAAAGAAAAACCCGGGTTTGATCATTTCAAACCCGCAATCCCAAGTAAATGAAAATAATTGAAAATCATTCAGGCCTATCATTTCAGCCCATAACGATTTTCTCCTATTCTAAAGTCCGTTCGGGTATGTATCATTTCAACCCATAGTGATTCTAATCTAAAGGGAACTTGCAGTGTGATAAACTGATAAAAATAATAGAACAGCATAATATAACAGTAACATATAATATAATAGGTGTTTAAGCATGGGTGAACATCATAAAATCATAACATAGCAGGTGTAACATGATAATGCATTTTACAGATTCAAAAGGGGTCAATTCACTAGTTATATATGTACATATTGTCTGGTGAGAATAACTCACTGGTTTGAGCTGGAGATACAACGACGAATACACAAATGAGATCCACACAAGCACGATAACACGACACAGAGATGAGTGGAAGAGCCAAAGTATCAATTCCCTTGAATACAAGTCACAGAAAACAATCTAATATACATAAGTTTTTAATTCAAAACTACTAAACTAGGCTAGAAATAACTGCATAAATCAAAGCTGAAATGCTTTGCACTTGCTTCCAACACACTCTAGGTTCAGCCATAAGGTATACTACAGGTCTAAGGTAAGATTTGGATCAGGTTTTGGTTGGGTATGGTCGGCCTAACATGGTTTGTTGATGAAGCAAAGGTTTGTGTGCATGAAACTGCACAACTATAAGGCACAAAACAACGTTTTCAAGGCAACAAAAGTGGTTTCCAAAGCAACAAAGGTCACGACCACAAGCAAGCATGGCACGGCCAGGTCTGTAGTGGACTGGAAGTGATGTGGCAGAGGGTTTCAGGTCTGGTAAGGGCTGGAGATGGTGGTGCAAGGGGCGGCCAAGGTGGTGGTTTGAGGTGATGAAGGCAAAGAAGCTAGGCTATGTACATATATGTGGGTTTTGCTCAATTTCTTGGTGGATCTGATCCACAAGGGTGCACGGATAGGCTTGGGTAGAGGGCTGGAGGTGGTGGAAACCTGATGTGGTGGTGTTGGAGGTGGCCATGGTGGTGGAGGAGGGAGTGGCCGAGCAAATAGATGAAGGCAAGTGCAAGTTACATAAGAAAAACAAGAAAAAAAATGGAAAAAAAGGATGAAAGTTTACCAAGCTTTCCAAGGAGATGATGGCCGAAATTTTTTTGTGGTTGAGGAGTTTTTGATTGTACGTGAAAAATATGAGAATAGTCAGCTGAAAGAATGAGAAAAGAACGGCCAAAATTGAAGTGGTGTTGGTTGAAATGAAGAGGCAAGAATACAAAGAGACTAGGTATACAAAAGGACTCAAACTCTTCAAATTTCCCTAATTTCTTTTTGCATATTAAAACAAATGAAAATGCTGATAAATAAAGATAAAACTCAGAAAAAAAAATGAATTCATAAAATAAATAAATAAATTTTAATTAAATATAATTAAATAAGGAAAATAGCTTAAAAATGTAAACTAGGCTAAAAAAATGGAAACAAATTCTATAAGCTTTGGAAAAAATTTATTTAAATTTAACTACATGTAAAATGAATATAAATAAAGTAGAAACACAGCAAATACAAGTGAATGCATAAAATAAATAAATAAATTTTAAATCATATATAATTAAATTAAGAAAATAGCAAAGAAAATGGGAACTAGGTTTTAAAATTGAAAATAAATTCAATAAACTTTAGAAAAATTCTATCAACACTTTAAAAATATTTAAAAGACAAAATATATATAATATAGCATAAATATACAAATTAGAATAAGATATATCAAATAAAAATATCATTTATATAAATTAAAATAAATAGTATTGTTAAATAAAACAGTTTACACTCAATATTGTAAAAAGCATAACTTTCACAATATAACTCCGATTTCAACGAAACGAAAAGCAGTATTCTAAAAATTTAATCTATTTTCATAATAAAAGATAAAATTCAAAATTTCAAATATTTAAATTTAAAATTTTAAAGTCAAAGTTTGACCCAAATTGACCAAAAATCAATATTCAGGAAAATATTCAATTTGTACCAGTTTGAAATTATAATTCACATAATAATCAACATTTATTTTTAAAAATGAAATGTTTGAAGAAAAAATTTACAATTACTTAAAATAAAATAAAGTCAAATTTAAATATATGCAGAAATCTAGGGTTGTTACACTCTCCCCTACTCAAATCTTTTCGTCCTCGAAAAGGAAGGAAGTGGAGGAACAACTAGAAAGAATAATAAGTTGGAAGACATCCCGAAAGAAGGTAGGGGAAAAATAGCTATGAGGGAAAACAAGTTGAAAGACAAGAATGAACCATTATTTAAAATTGTTGGTTAAAGAGGTAAAATATTTAAAACACTTTAAAATCCTTCAAAAAAAAGGAATAACTGATCAAAGTATCATTTGTATAATATTTTATCAAAATACTTTTATAACTCGATGTCTTAACAAGTTTATCCTCGTTCCTGCAGACTCTGGCAGTCCGTTGATCAGGCGCAAAGCTAGAATTCTCCAGGTACTTAGTAGACTTGTTTCAACACCCAGTGAAAATACTTGAAAAACCTTTAAAACAGATATGGAAAGTACAATCCAAACAAAAACAAACAAAACCTTTGTCTAACCATGGTTCGCAGATACACAATGGTTACGCCTGGATCCCCCAGGAAACAATCCATATCCGTAAGCTTTCTCAGCCCTGCGAGTTACGCCATGATGACTAGTAGAATGCAGGATACACAATGGTTACGCCTGGATCCCCCAGGAAACAATCCGTACCCCCAGGCAAGACTCAGCCAAGCATTTGCGCTACGATTCGCGACCTACACAGATTGCAGGATACACAATGATTACGCCTGGATCCCCCAGGAAACAATCTGTACCCCTAGGCAAGATTCAGCCAAGCAGTTGCGCTATGCAGTCACGAGAGAACAATAAGACCATGGGTAACGCCATGGAATTCGAAGGACACTCGAGTATCATATCCGGAAAACCAAAAATCAGAGAGAATAATATCGATAGAATGAATCCAAGATGTGGCCACAAATCGGATATCAAGCAGAAGGCACTTTCCATATCTTTACTTCGAAAATATGTATCATATAGTACCTTTTCAAATCACTTTCAAATATCGTACTTATATAAAATCCATTATATATAAGATTTAATTTTCAAATCGAATACTTTCCAAAATCAATAGTATATCAAATCATACTTATATAGACTTCAATTATATAAGATTTCACTTTCAAATTGAGTACCTTTTCAAATCTATAGTTTTCGAATCAATTTCATACTCATACAAATCAATTTTATATAAGTTCGACAACTCCCAAATCAAGTGTTTAGTAACATAAGGTTCTCAAATTTCAATTTGTTTCAATATCAGTTCAATTTCAAAATCATATACAATTTCACCAAATTATTTCTTCTCAAATTAATTATCTTTAGTTTCAAAGTTTCCAAAATAATAGATTTAGAAAATAAATCCAAATTTCTAAATCAATATAATTTAAGTCAACCAATTCATTTCCAAAATCAAATGTTTTCAAAATCATCTTATACTTACGTAAGGTCTATCTTACATAAGGATCAAATTTTCAAAATAATTTCGCTGTATGAAGAGCCATATGGGATTGAATATCTTTTCTTTTATGGGTTATATATCTTTGTAATTTAAATTGGAAATTTCCTTTTAGTAAGCAAAGATATTCTAACTCGACGGCTTTCAATTTCAGCGTCAAAATATATCAAAGATATTAGAATATAAGATGTACATATGTCATCATTTTGCAAAGTCACATTCGATCGCTCGCTCGATCACACAAGTTCGCTTTCGAACTAGTATTGTCCATTCACTTCCCTAATGCGGATTTCGATATGGTTTCTCGACTAGAAGCCATCAGTCTCCTTGCATAGCCATATACTATGATAGAGATTCTAGAATCGAGCCCAAAATCCATATCAAATATTCGTCATCAAGAATCGAATGAAAAATCCTAACACGAAATGGTGTAATTCACCTCGAACTTGTGTACTCAAACTTGGATCAAATTAATTATGCGAATAAAACAGCATACGTACAACTTATATATTTATTCCAACTTGTTACCTATATAGTTTCATAAAGATGTTACTAAGTTAAAACACTTAAAATTTATTCAAAATATTTTGAAGAACAATTTCTTTTCAAAACATTTCAAATCTAAATTTCATATTAGAAAAAAAATTTAAATTGCCTTATTCATTTACTTAACAAAACAGTTTCAACTTATTTAAATCAGATTACTTCATACTTAAACATTCAAAACAAACTTATATACTTTATCAAAATACTTTTCAAATTTCTTAGCTTTGAAAAGTTAACCTTGATTTGGAAGTACTCGAACTTCGAAATAGTTGAAGAAATCGTTTTCAAATTCAAGAGTTGGAAATTAGCAACAAATCAGTAAATCAATTTTAATAGATAGGGTTATATCAAATCCAAAACTCGAGGATTGAACACCGGTTCATTTCAAATCGTTTCAAATATATTTACATATATCTTTCGAATATCAAATCATACTTCGGAATTTGAAATAAAAAATGGTTTCACAAAATCACTCGCATAGCAAAGCTATTAAAGTGGCCTCTCCCTCACTTAGAAACTCGTAAATCAATGTCGATGATGCGTGCACTCATCACCGAAATTATTTTCCAGCGACACAAGTGAGTTCTGGACTTCCATTTACTTTGAAAACTTCTTTGAAATTCCTTCGAAATCATTAAAACCCATTAAAATCATTGAAACATTACTTATTCGGAAAAATAATTTCAAATCATATTATTTATTATTTCAAAATCCTAAAACCAGTTCCAAAATGCCGGAATTCAATCACTTAAATTCAGATTCAAAACCTTCAGTTATAAATCATTTTATATGAAACCATTTCTTATAAAAATTTCACAATTTCAAATCCTTTCAAAACTTCAAATTCTCATTTTTTAAAAGGTATATAATCCTTATCAAAAACATTTCATCTTTATATAAAAATATGGTCATCCTTATCAAAATAAAACTACGATGAATACACAATTTTCAAAAGACAATCAACCACAAACTTTCCAAGGGACGATTCAAGGATGGATTTCAAAGCAAAACAGAGATTCAAATTTAGAAGGACTCTAATCAAATAGAATTCTAATTCAAAGATAGGCTCAAATGAAGATAAGATAATTAAATTACCAAATAGAAGATGGATAAGCCTATATGAATCGCGGGCGACCTTAACCAGTCAACCGTGACTTCAGGAATATAATCGATGCGAAAATCTAAGGCAAATCGACCTTCGATTGCCAGAGATAGAATCTAAATATAGCAGAAGATAGAAAACATTGTAAACCGAGGATACAGAAATATCCGATGAATCAATGCCAATTATAATCATTCAAAGATTGGCGGAATCGCCACCCTATAAAGGTCATACAAAGTGGAGTGATGCAATGCTCCAAAATCAAAAGAATACAATTATGGGAGACAGGAATGGATTTCAGAACAAGTGGGAGCGTTCCGAAATTCAAAGGAATCCTATTCGATAAGAATCCAAACGAAGATTAGAGATATATAACCTATATCGATACAGAAAAATTCCCATTCAAAATTTGGAATGACTCGAATTCATAACATACAAAAACAGAAGCATAAATATCTTTAGTTGGACAACTTTAGCTAAGCAAAAGATACAACAGAGTTTACTCAAAACAACCTAACAAACTACAGATTTTGCCATACTCAAAATAGATTCCTATCAACAATGGATCTAGATCAATCAAGAGAGAAGTTCAAAATTTTAGAGGATCCTAATCAAAGAAATTACTAACAAGGTGGATACAAAAGGAATGAAGTTTAGAAAATTTTACTTTCAAAGCAAGAAAATTTTATATCAAAATAATCTTTGAAAATTCTTTACAATCATTTGAAAATCATTTTATACTTCAAAAATACGTCCTCTCACAAAGAAATGATTCTGAGATTGATTTCACTCATTCTAGGGTATTTCTACCCTATCTCTAATGAGTTTTTGCTCTGTAGGCTAAGGTTTGCCTAAAACCTGGCTCTGATACCAACTGTAACGGACCGCGTCAGTGGGGTAACGCCCACCGTAGCATACAGCAGTACCTGTGTTCTGCCTTTACAGCCAGCCTCTCGACTGCACCAACCCCGCAGGGACATGTAGGAGTAAGAGTCATCCACTCGCTACCAAACCAAATGCGAGAACCCCCTATCATGCTGCACCCTCTAAGTGCATAGGCAGACACACATGCCTGACTTGAATAATTCAAAATAACAGATTGTAAATAAATTTGGAGCAAATGAAATCAAATACACAGAATCACAGACATAGAACATATCAGAATAACTCGCAGTGGAAATAAAATACCATAGTAGTTCATGAAGCTACTATATACAAACTCTCAAAAACATATTACATAATATCATTCTGAAAACATATACAATAGAAATCCCAAATACATAGAAGTTTATAAATACCAGATCTGAAATAGAACAACTGAACTGGAAGGAAATAGATAACTAGACAAGCAGAATCTCCAGCGATTCCTAGCTCCAGAACAAAATCCAAAGCTAAGCTGTAAATACTCAGGCTGACCCGAGCGTAAAGTAAAACACAAAACACTCGAGTCAGGACAATATATACTTATATAATGTAAACCAACTCAAGTGAACTGTAGTAGAAATGCACAATAACTCAAAGGATGCTTGGGACCGCCCATCCTTTAAGGATCAGTTAAACTATAAATTAAATACATCCCGTGGTTAAAATTTCAAAATGGTATTTTATACTTCGAAATAAAATATCATTTCAAAATTCAATATCATTCAAAAATCCATTTCAAAATAGTTTATATTTCAAAACAAATTACTTCATTTTAAATCATAAAATGAAGTTATTATATTTAATAATTAAATTATTAAATTTCCAAAAATTTAACTTTTCAAAGTTCATTAGTTCACTTAAATTAATTAAAACAATGAAAATTCAACTTTCGCAGCATTTAGAAAATGCTACGAAAAGTCACATTTAAAACAGTTCAATTTAACAAAAGACAGCATTTAAAATGCTGTAATAGGGTTACATTAGTTTCAAATAAACTTAGTTAAATTCAACCATTATAACATTTACAAAAATGCTATAATAGCCTTTAATTAAATTTAGCCATTTGGTTCATTATTATCAACTACAACATTTACAAATGTTGTATTATCATTTACATTAGAATTAATAACATTTCAGAAATGCAGTTAATTAACTTCAAATATTCAGTATAATTTCACAAACAATTATATTTTTATATAAATCATTTTTAACTTATAAAATCATATAATTTCACTTTTAAAACCATCATTAAAATACCCTTATATTCATGATTTTATAAAGTTAAACCTCCATTCAAAAATCAAAATTTAATAATAATTCACTTATTAAATTCCAATATTAAATTATAAATTCATTAAATTAAATTAACTTAACACTTAAGTTTAAATTTTCAAATATAACTTAATTCCATTTTTATTTACTTAACTTAAATTTCACTTTAAGCCAAATTCACAAATTTCCAATTTTAGTTATATTTCAAATTTTCAACTTAAATATTCATTCATTTCACATTTTTACTTTATTCAAAAATCATTAATATATTATAAAATCATTTAAATTAACTTTAATCCAAATTATCATGAATTTATCATATTTCATATTTAATTTAAATTCCAATTATCACCAAATTAAAATTTCCCAAAATAACTTACATTTCAGATTTTCTAACTTTACCATTAATTTATTTCACTTATAAATTTTCAAAAAAATCAATAATGCTTTACAAAAATCATTTAAATAAAATTTAAATCAAAATATTATAACATTTACATTTCTAAAATATTTTAAAATTTTTAGAAAAACATATTTTAACTACAGGTCTGTATTTCATTTTTAGCCTAGGTAAAGTGATACGGGTAATATATCATTTCAACCCGTAATTTACAAAGAAAAACCCGGGTTTGATCATTTCAAACCCGCAATCCCAAGTAAATGAAAATAATTGAAAATCATTCAGGCCTATCATTTCAGCCCATAACGATTTTCTCCTATTCTAAAGTCCGTTCGGGTATGTATCATTTCAACCCATAGTGATTCTAATCTAAAGGGAACTTGCAGTGTGATAAACTGATAAAAATAATAGAACAGCATAATATAACAGTAACATATAATATAATAGGTGTTTAAGCATGGGTGAACATCATAAAATCATAACATAGCAGGTGTAACATGATAATGCATTTTACAGATTCAAAAGGGGTCAATTCACTAGTTATATATGTACATATTGTCTGGTGAGAATAACTCACTGGTTTGAGCTGGAGATACAACGACGAATACACAAATGAGATCCACACAAGCACGATAACACGACACAGAGATGAGTGGAAGAGCCAAAGTATCAATTCCCTTGAATACAAGTCACAGAAAACAATCTAATATACATAAGTTTTTAATTCAAAACTACTAAACTAGGCTAGAAATAACTGCATAAATCAAAGCTGAAATGCTTTGCACTTGCTTCCAACACACTCTAGGTTCAGCCATAAGGTATACTACAGGTCTAAGGTAAGATTTGGATCAGGTTTTGGTTGGGTATGGTCGGCCTAACATGGTTTGTTGATGAAGCAAAGGTTTGTGTGCATGAAACTGCACAACTATAAGGCACAAAACAACGTTTTCAAGGCAACAAAAGTGGTTTCCAAAGCAACAAAGGTCACGACCACAAGCAAGCATGGCACGGCCAGGTCTGTAGTGGACTGGAAGTGATGTGGCAGAGGGTTTCAGGTCTGGTAAGGGCTGGAGATGGTGGTGCAAGGGGCGGCCAAGGTGGTGGTTTGAGGTGATGAAGGCAAAGAAGCTAGGCTATGTACATATATGTGGGTTTTGCTCAATTTCTTGGTGGATCTGATCCACAAGGGTGCACGGATAGGCTTGGGTAGAGGGCTGGAGGTGGTGGAAACCTGATGTGGTGGTGTTGGAGGTGGCCATGGTGGTGGAGGAGGGAGTGGCCGAGCAAATAGATGAAGGCAAGTGCAAGTTACATAAGAAAAACAAGAAAAAAAATGGAAAAAAAGGATGAAAGTTTACCAAGCTTTCCAAGGAGATGATGGCCGAAATTTTTTTGTGGTTGAGGAGTTTTTGATTGTACGTGAAAAATATGAGAATAGTCAGCTGAAAGAATGAGAAAAGAACGGCCAAAATTGAAGTGGTGTTGGTTGAAATGAAGAGGCAAGAATACAAAGAGACTAGGTATACAAAAGGACTCAAACTCTTCAAATTTCCCTAATTTCTTTTTGCATATTAAAACAAATGAAAATGCTGATAAATAAAGATAAAACTCAGAAAAAAAAATGCATTCATAAAATAAATAAATAAATTTTAATTAAATATAATTAAATAAGGAAAATAGCTTAAAAATGTAAACTAGGCTAAAAAAATGGAAACAAATTCTATAAGCTTTGGAAAAAATTTATTTAAATTTAACTACATGTAAAATGAATATAAATAAAGTAGAAACACAGCAAATACAAGTGAATGCATAAAATAAATAAATAAATTTTAAATCATATATAATTAAATTAAGAAAATAGCAAAGAAAATGGGAACTAGGTTTTAAAATTGAAAATAAATTCAATAAACTTTAGAAAAATTCTATCAACACTTTAAAAATATTTAAAAGACAAAATATATATAATATAGCATAAATATACAAATTAGAATAAGATATATCAAATAAAAATATCATTTATATAAATTAAAATAAATAGTATTGTTAAATAAAACAGTTTACACTCAATATTGTAAAAAGCATAACTTTCACAATATAACTCCGATTTCAACGAAACGAAAAGCAGTATTCTAAAAATTTAATCTATTTTCATAATAAAAGATAAAATTAAAAATTTAAAATATTTAAATTTAAAATTTTAAAGTCAAAGTTTGACCCAAATTGACCAAAAATCAATATTCAGGAAAATATTCAATTTGTACCAGTTTGAAATTATAATTCACATAATAATCAACATTTATTTTTAAAAATGAAATGTTTGAAGAAAAAATTTACAATTACTTAAAATAAAATAAAGTCAAATTTAAATATATGCAGAAATCTAGGGTTGTTACATAATATAAATCTTAGCCAGCATACAACATTTCATCGTATGCCTACTATAGCTACCATGTTCAATAACAGGTTACCGCCACATTCCATAGCAGGTAATACAACTAAAACCGTACAGGGTTCGTATTGTTTCTTTGGATTTCCAACAAATGATCAGGCTAAGGAACTTCCTTACCGAAATAGAAACGCCTCTGGAAAGACGCCCCGGATCCTAACCGGATCTCTGCAAACAAAAGGCCGACGCTACCTCACGCTGTACAGCTGTAACTAGGTAACTAACACACTGACGCTACCTCACGCTGTACAGCTGTAACTAGGTAACTAACACACGAGCTATGTCATACCCCGGTCGTTACCGACCTTTATCCCGGGATCCCGAAAACCAACAAAGCAACATCATACAGTAATAATTTACCGTGTCCACACGAGTTAAGTATCTGGGCTCCATACCATGATACCACCCTTTATCCAGAAGGAAATGACATACCCTAGGGGCGCTACCCCTACAAACCTTTGTCGCAACATTCCTGTTTCGACCATTACCGGGTTGTGAGGCTCGACGAAGTCTCGTCCACAAAGCCACGCTTTTTCACAAAGCCACGCTTCGATCAACAAATGATCAGCAGCACTTCGTATGCCACATTACCAAATTGGGAATGTATCACTAGTAACCATCAACTACATAACCTCTGAGCTCGTACGTCTCAGAGAAGGGTGTTAAGCTAAGAGAATAAATTCTCCGCCACCAACAGAAATGTATTTGATAGAAACCAGCTTTACATCTCAAAGTGTAACGTCAGACACACATCCATACAAGTCTGTTCCGGGTTCTAACAGAACCGAAGGCACTTCCGAAGAAGCCCTTGCAAATCCGGGTATTCACAATCTCGATCGGACTTCCCATCACTTAGGGAATCTCTATACCGGAGCCATGATGCAGAGAAAATCGATAGGTCATCATATCGCTCTCGCAAATACCCGGTCTTCACCACCGGTCTTCAAATGCTATCCATATCGTCGTATCACTATTCGGAATGGGTTATATGACACAAAGGTCCTCTCCCGGCTAAACCGAATAACGAGCGTAATTAAAAATCATATGGATACTGGGGTCTCAGTTAAATCACAGCTTAAAGCCTAAAACTTTTCATTCGAATGGTTAAACAATTTACCATTTCCAATCTTTTAAACAAAAAGATTCATTTCACAAAAACCTTCACTGGTTTAAACAATTTCCACACTTTTAATCTTTTAAACAAAAAGATTCAATTCACAAAGTTCACCCCGTTCACAAAGATTCATTCATAGAATTTCAAATCGATTTCCATTTCAATTGAATTAACTCGTTAAATCTTTAAGTCAAGATTTAACTTATAGCTTTCAAAACAATTCCATTTCAAGTTGGATTAACTCGTTCGGTCTTTGAAATCAAAGACTCATTTCATAGTTTTCAAAACATTTCAATTCCATTTCAAACTTGGAATTCCTTCAACACAAATTGGAAATTCATTACTTTTGTGAAAGCTTTTACTATTTGAAAACAAATAGTTTCATTTTCAGAAAAATCCAGTTATATTTACACGAGTTAAAACCCTTGAATTAAATTCAAATTCCCAAATCAAAAATTTTAAAATGGTTCAACCCGTATATAACTTGTACATCATCTTTAACCCCTAGTTTCAAATCATAGAATTCAATTTCAAACTTGAATTCAATTTTTAAATCAAATTATTTAAATTTTCAAAACTCGATCAAGTTATTCAAAATAACTTTTATCTTTGAAATTCCATTTCAAAAGCTTTTCACTTTAAACCCAAGTTTCTAATTTCAAAATCAATTGAAATTAAAATTTCAATTTCAAAAACATTAAATTTACATCATCAATGACTCAACCGATTTCCACGTGAAATCCATATTTGTGTGTGTATAAGTGTAGTCCAGGGGTTTTACACACAATAGTGCAACATCAATCATCACAGATATATCGATAAGCGATAAAATCGATAACGCTTATCTTCATTCACAGATTCATAGATAAAATAAATTTATCAGTCACAAAGATTCATCATTACAATTCGATGTGGGTTTCGGATAACCAACTGGAATCCGACTCCCTGTCGCATCGAAATTCAAATGTCGTTTACGGATCAAGGGTTTTCATATTCACATAGTAATATATCACAGAAACAGAAATCACGGATATATATCGAAGATAAGTAAATTACAGATCACAACATAAATCAGGGTATATCACAAAGCATCATATATCGGGGATATCAAACAATTCAACCATTCAAAGAAATCCAAAGATCCATAGATAGGATCAATTTAATTATCTGATTAAATCAGATCAGATTTATTACTTATGAATAAATCACTAATCTCGGTTAATTAATATTGATTGATTACAAATCATTTTGATTAATTATCCTTTAGTCATTAATTAACCTTTAAAAATAAATTGATTAACCTTTAATTATAAATTAATTCTTTAATTAATTATCTTAACAAATTTACCGTTAATTAATCACATTAATTAATTAACCGCATTAATTAATTACCATTTAATTAATTATCCTTAATTAGTTACCATAATAAATCATTCTTAAGTCAATCACATAATTAACCCTTAATTAATAAATTATCCTTGGTTAATTATCCTTTAATTAAATAATCCTTTAATTTCTCACTTAATCCAATTGTTAAAAACAATTCAAAGATGTTTAACTTTAAACATTTTAATTACCTCTTATTCATTAATTAATCATCTTACCTTTACAAACCTTTCTTTACATCAACTCTTAACTTAACACTAACCAACAATATTTATCAAATTAATATTAAACTTTGTATAACAAAATACTTTGAGTATTTAGGCTGTTCCACGTAGAAATAAAACCCGAGACCACCCTTACTTTTCTCGAGCAAGGCTTCGAGAAATTCACGTACATCCCCGAGACTCTCCCTTTCTTCCCCGTGCCTGATCTTCTTCTCTTTTTCTTTCCCTTTCCTTTCCAGTTTAAATATTTAAACTAAGATAGCAACGCATACTCACGTTCGCGAGTTTCATCCCGAAGCAAATGTGCTTTTACTCGAGCCATCTTCCTCTTCTCCCCGTGCCAGTTTCTTCTTCTTCCCCTCACGTACTCCTCTTTTTTTTTGTCTTTCCACTGACACATCATCACCACCGTGCACGTGCACGGTGGTTCGCCATCACTCCGGCGATCCACGGCGCCCTCTGCAAGCTACAAATTGACCTCACATTCGAAATCAAAACCCAGTTCAACACGAAAAATTCAAAATCAAAATATGTTCGATTGTTCGAACAGCACTCGAACACGCCACAGTAAAACGCCACGTTCTCCAACTACTGACCATCGGAGGCGAAGCCACTTCGTCCACGCCATGACCATACTCTCCTCGACCTTCACCCAAAATATCGAATCACTCGATCAATCGTACGTGCCGTGGTGGTCGATTCATTCGACCCAGTAGAAACTAGGTCACCAGATTAAAACCCCACGCCGCCATCGCCACCGTCATCTTCGCCACCTCCACCCATTTTTCCCCCAAACTCCGATAACTCCACTACCTCTAGGCACAAGCGCGGCCTCCACGATCAAGTGGGATGACAGGGATCACCAAAACTCTATAATTTGGTCAAACCCAAATTACTCAGTCATCACTTAACTAGAATTCACCATTTAACTTTTAAAAATCATGGTTAGGTTTAAGGATTTTAATTATCTTCCCGAATTCATAAACTATGACACTTTATTTTTTTCTTGTTTGGAGGTTTCACTGTTGTCTTAATATTTCCAGAGCTATATACATCATTTTAATTCAAACAAAATTTTTTAAACCCTGGCTTATGCTATAACAAACATTTTTGGTTTAAGACTTAAGTACTAATAAAGATTGGATCAAGTGAGATTGATTCAAGAGTACATTTTAGAACCTGGAAACTAAACAATTTAACCACATGTACCCAGAAAGATACATATATACAGAGCATACTTGTTCCAGATTTTCAATCAACTTAAAACTTTAAAATTTGATGTTTACTCACAAGCATCAAGATATCAAACAGGCTAAGCTTCGAAAAAATAGGAGTTTGCTCACCTGATTTCGAAAAGAAAGAAGAACAGAACTTTATTTCTGTTGAAACAGGCTTTTGAAAAACTGGCATCTTTCTTCCTTCTTTTGATCTCTGGTTTTGATTTGGGTAGATTGTTGTTTTAAACTGAATTTTTTTTTATGTTTGAACCTTACTTCAGAAGTTACTTAGTTGTGATGGACGAACCAAGAAAAATGAAGAAGTTGATATATGGAAATGAGTTACTGGGTATACAATTTGTACAAGTGATACTTGGTTTGGTCAGAGATATTTCATTTCTTTGGAGGCTGATATGATCAATATTATGTACTAGAGATAATAACATTAAATGCTAGCCTCCTTCGTGTCTACAAACACTCATTCTTTATCTTATTTCGTATGTACCTATATCATTTTTATTTTCCTTTCATTTCAGCTGTAGGTACTTGTATTAATTAGGCTTGTACAGCTTGTTTGTATTTACACTGTCTTGTTTTCGTTTTCTTGTTTACTTCCAGGTTTACATTTCAGCTTGTACATGAATATAACCTATTTGTTTTATTTTTTTGATGTTAGACATTGCCTTAGAGAAAAGTCTGGTGGCTTCTACTTTGCAAGCCTTTCATATACTTATATTTTTCTCAAGTGTTCATACTTAATATATATGTTTGTTTTCTTTTCTCAGCCTTATACTTTGTATACATACATACATACTTTGATTTTGTTGTGGTTTTAATTTAACTAATTTGATTACCGTGTTTATTTCATATCTTTATAGTTCATATAACTAAAATTTTAAGATATTTATTTTCAACTTAAATACTTTCTTGTATTTCTCAATATTTATATATATATATATATATCATTTCAAATCTATTCATATAGGCACAACTCTATAAATTCATATATATATATATACGATTTCTAAAATTTTAAAATGATTTAATATATTTTTATTTGGATTCGGGGAAGCTCGAATTCATTTATCGATTAAATTTACAATTTAATTCAAAAACTGAATTAATTATCAATTTAAATATTCATAAAATTCGGGGTCGTTACAATAGTGTAGAAAAAATCATTTCGAAAGTATAATATAAATCTTAGCCAGCATAGGCATTCCGCACTTATGCCTACTATAGCTACTATGTTCAATAGCAGGTTACCGCCACATTCCATAGCAGGTAATACAACTAAAACCGTACAAGTTTCGTATTGTTTCTTTGGATTTTCCAAAAAATGGTCAGGCTAAGGAACTTCCTTTCCTCCTGCCGAATGGGATCGCCTCTGGCGGGACGTCCCGAGAGACAAACTGCTCTCTGCCAAACAAGGCCGGGTTACCCCTGTAACAGGTAACTCACGAATATGTCATCACCCGGTCCTTTGGGACCTTTATCCGAGCGCTCGGTAACCATCATCACACATAATAAATAAGTGTATCCACATGAGTAAGTATCTGGGCTCCATACCATGATACCACCCCTTTCCAGAAGGAAATGACATACCCTAAAGGGCGCGACCCTCATAACCTTGCCGCAACATTCCTGTTTCGACCATTTCCGGTTTATTGAGGCCCTGACGAAGTCTCGTCCACAAAGCTACGCTTTGTCACAAAGCCATGCCTTGGGTCAACAAATGATCAACCTATGATCACAAAGATAAATGATCAAACAAATGATCATATCATAAATGATCAAACACTGATCATCACACAGCAACACTCAGCATGTCACATTACCAAACTGGGAATATATCGCTGATAAATTTCAACTACATAACCTCTGAGCTCGTACGTCTCAAAGAAGGGTGTTAAGCTAAGAGAATAAATTCTCCGCCACCAACAGAAATGTATTTGAAAGAAATCAGCTTTATATCTCAATTTGTAATGTCAGACATACAATCCATACAAGTCTGTTCCGGGATCGAACAGAACCGAAGGCACTTCTCACGAAGCCCTTGCAAATCCGGATAATTTTCAATCACGTCCGAACTTCCCGTCACGAAGGTGATAAAACCTCTAAATCGGAGATCAGCCGATGTAGAGTAACTCGACGGTAATCCTTCCGTTTTCAAAAATATCCGGTCTTCAACACCGGTCATCAAATGCGATTCATTACGACGTATCACATATTCGAAATGGGTTATACGACCCCATGGTCCTTTCCCGGCTAACCCGAATAGTGAGCGCTTATTCAAAAATAAGTGTGGCATTCAAATTCATTCAATTCATACCAAATACCTATTCAAGGTAATTATTAATAGTCAGTTATTTAACTATCAATAGAGATGCGCAACATCATCAGATTCCAAATAATTTTCCAAATTATTTATCTTCCAAAAATATCTTTACAAGATATATAATTTCCACACTTCAACTATTTGAAAACAATTTCAAATCAATTTCCACATTTCAATTTATCTTTGAAGATAAATCTAAAACATTTCACTTCATATTGGAAAAGCATTTCCATACTTATTTAATAATAAGTAATTCACAAATCCATTTATTTTCAACATTTGAAAATATTCAATATACTTAAATCAAAATTAAGTATATATTTCATTCTTTAAGGAAATCATTCTCTTTCACACATTTTATTTGAGTCAAAATGAATGTTACGTAAAACATCGTTACGACAACTCAAATCACTAGTATGAGGATTCGAAATTTAGATAGATACATAAATCCCAATACTGTATAAAACATTTCCTTTCGGAAACCATTTACTATAACAACAGTGTTATAGTCCACCATTTCCTTATTCCTCAAAACGTCTATTTCAACAATAAATGTTGAAATCTATGTTTCGATACTTAACACGTTTTAAAACATCTTTTAAAACAATTACTTCATTTCGTAATATCATTTCTCCAAAACATATCCATTTTATGGAATAATATATTCACTGTCCAAAATCGTGAATATACTTCGTTAACACATTTAACGTTTCGACACAATTTATTTAAAGAATTATCCACTATCCAAAACCGTAGATAAAATTCCCAACCAAACTCTTATTATTACAACATTTAACTTAAAGGATAATTCGCTGTCCAAAATCACGAATATATCTCCTTTAATGACTTCTATGTTTAATTTATCAAATTCAATTGATTTTGAATTTATAAAACAACGTTTATAAATTCCATTTCTTTTTATAAAACTTCGATTTATAAAAATCCCTGAATTAACAAATTCAATTCATATTTCATTTCAATTCCAAAATCCGATTTATAAGAAATTTACTTATAATTCTCTATTTACTAATTCGTTTTATCACTTCACGAATCTAGATTCATATTCTCTTATAAATCCATTTATAACATTATTTTAAAAGTCTTTGAAACTTCTTTATAATTCCATCACTTTGATTTATAAAAAGTCGAATTCTATTAATCTTATATATAACGTTTTTATAATAAAGTCAAACATCTCTATTTAAACTATTTTATAAAAATCATTAACCCCATATTTCAAAAATCACTTTGAAACCCTTTAAAATCAAACATCGTTATTTTTAAACTTTAAAAATGGATCTGATGATGCAACAGCACCAAATAGTCAATCACAGCATCCAAACATCATATATCATCATATGATAACAGAATATACAATAATATCTGTAAATAAATCACTACGGTGAGGAATCCAGTTGGATCCCTCCAACCTGTTTCCCTGCATCCAAAGATGTTAGCACAATACCAATTCCACTCCAGTACGGAATTATCGCGGTATATGGGTTTAATAAATATTATCCGCTATTATGCGGCGCAATAGGGTCTCATCCGCTATACAACGCGGGAAATCAACAAATGCAATATATACATATGCCAATATGTATATCTTGCTATACACATATATAATACCAATTCCACTTCAATGTGAAATTATCGCGGTATATGTTTTTAATAAATAACATCCGCTTAATAACGGCGTATAATGTCTATTTATCACAATAAAAAGCAATCATCATTCAATTCACACAATCAGCATTCTCAACAATTTTAAATCTAACTATTTAAAATTTAAATCAAAACAAAACATTCGATTGAGTGAGGAGTTCTCACCTTGATTTCAATTATGTTCCAGCTTTTTATTTCGGATAAATTAAACAGACGTTTAATTTCACGCGAAATTCACACTAGCTTCAAATGGCTCCAATTCAGTTCCAGTGCGTAGTATTCGACGATACGAACGCAACGCAATTTGTTACGTCCGATTCCGACCTCGCAGCAAAGAGTTACAGAGTTTTAAACATTATACGATTAAATATATCTATATTAATTTACATTTCATTTTTATTTTAATCAACCTTTTATCTCAGCCGTGAATATTTCAAAAGAAATCAGGGCCGCATGCCCCCTTCATCTTCCCACGCGAAACCCTTCCAGGTTGTTCGAACGCGAACGAACCTCTCTGCCGCCACCATCTCACATTTTTCACGACCCATACTCTCAACTTCAGGTCGATCAATTCATGTCATCTCGAAGCTCCTTCCATGCCGCACCTACGCCTTGAGCATCTCGAAGCTCGGCCCCACCTACCACCAGAAAAACGCACGCAAACCACCAGTGAATGCAGCGATCTCCTGACCTCCATACGCCACTAATTCCAATCACCACTATACGGATTTGTAGATCTCACTTTGCTCGACAATATCCTAGTTAAGAGTTTTCCCTAATGGTTGATGGATGAGGAGATAATAGGGGGAGAAGAATGGAGCAATTCTGGTCGTTCGTTTTAATGGTGGCGGCTACGAAGAAGATAGCTAGGGTTTCTCTTTTGATTGCTAACGTATATATATATACGTATATGAATAATGTTAAATTCATTTTAAAACAACTTTTTCAAACGATCTCCAAATCTGACGTGCCGCCTGGCGTTCGTAGGGTTTATCCCGCATTCCGAACACAATGGAACGTGTTTCGGAAGCTAATTTGATCGTCTGTGTGAGATATGACAATAAACGATCAATTTAAATTAAACCGATTTCGATGCGTTTTGGCTTTCCCCGGACAAATCGTACATCCAATTGACACAAAATTTGAAACCATACAATAATATCACATTACGGATCTGATTAAACTGGTTTCGTCGAAATCTGAGACTTTTTGAAAAATGACTATTTTTAACTCGCCAAATTAATATTAAACAATTTCGATGCGTTTCGAGCTGCCACGGTCAAACGACAACTTCGATTGTTACAAAATTTGAAATCCGATAATAACAAACTATTACGGATCCAATGGAACTAGTTTCGTCCAATTCTGAGACTGTTCGAAAATTGGCAATTTTCACTAGTCGATTAATTATTAAAATATTCAATTTTCACAAATTAACTTTAAATTCAATTTTAAAAGTTCTATAACATCACTATAACTCCAACATGATTTAATATAACTTCATAAATCATTTTCAATCACATTAAATCCAGATTTCAATTATTCCTAGAATTTCAAATATTAAACTATCGATTTAATTATCCAATTAAATCTAGATATTCGAAAAATAAATTATTCGGCTTATTAATTTCACTAATTAATATTTAAAATCAATTAAATATTCGAATTTCAAATATCAAAAATTCTGGGTCGTTACAAACTTCCCCCCTTAAAAGAATTTCGTCCTCGAAATTACCAAGTAAGAAAAATACCCCAAATTCATTGATTTTCCAAAAATTCACTTAGTGAAAATTTTATATTCTCCTTTTCCAAAATATTTAACTTCAACCAAAACAATGGTTTCCATTTTCTAGTTCGATTTCTACTGTTTCATTTCAATTTAGAAATTGACTTTTCATTAACAAAAATTTCCAAAATTTCCCAAAAATTTTCTAACGCCCTAAATTTCCAGAAAATTTCGCCAGCGTCTCCTTTGCGCGGCTCGATCCGGAAAAAAATGACAGTGTATATATATCACAAATATACATCTCATCAAGTGATGAGGCATCCCGTAGGGAAAAAGTGTAAAAGTACGATATTTAATCCGAAATATGTACCTTATATATTTTTTACGAGCGTATACGGCTATTATAGCGCGAAAGCGAGCTCCAAATGCGAAGCAAACGCCATCCGCACCTACTAAACACTCAATCAAACAAATGAGAACATGTATATAGAAAATAATATCGATATACATCATATAGCAACATAATAACTACCTGTGCTAATATAGCAATTGCAACAAAACAACTATCAATCAATAATATCCAACAAATTCACAACCAAATCAATATAAATTCACTTCTCATTAATATTCATTGAATTGGTTTTCAATTTTAAATCATATTTGATTCATTTACGTGGATTTTATCAACATATTCATTTTTAATTCAATTAGTTTACATTCACTAATTAAATTCACATTAGTTCACTTTCAAATCAAGTTAGATCAAATTTTATTCAAATTTATTTACTTCCAGTTTGAATTTAATTACATAGCTTCCAATTTCGCTAATTCAGTTTCATTAACACTTAATGAATTTTAATACATACAATTAACCAACAACCATCAAATAATCAATGTCATCCAATACAACCAAATTTATTAATTTACATTTAATTTGGTTTAACATCTTTAATTCAATTGGTCGATATTAAATTGACTTACATTCGATTATTCAACTTCCAATAACATTTAGCTTTTAATGAATTAACACTTACATCCATTTTTTTTCATATCAATTATTTACATTCAATTGATTAACATCCAATCCATTCATTAATTCAATTGCTACTTCATTTAATAAATAAAGTTGAATTTAATTTAAATAGCTCAAGTTCACATTCATTTAATAAATTCACTTTATTAATTTACTTTGATATCAAAATCAACTTCATTCAACATTACTTAAGTTATTTTCCATTTCAAACATCATTTGTTCAAATTAACTTAATTTTCCACTTATAAATCCAATTCAGATTCAAATTCTATTTAACTTTTACCAAAGTCAAAATTTATTATCTCATAATATAAGTTCAAAACTTGATTACTTATATTCAACAATTACAGCTTAGTTTTTATTGATTCACTTATACTTACTTTAATTTAACTCCATTCTTTAAGTTAAATTCATTCTATCAAAATTCAAATGGTATAAAACCAAATCCAAATTTTTTCAAATTCTTTCATTTAAAATAATCTGGCAGCAATTCCTCTTTTGGAAACCCGAAAATGAACACCAATGATGTCGCAATCATCATCGGAATTATTTTCCAGCGACCTAAAAAGAGTTTAGAACTTTCATCTCTCCAAAACAATTTTCCAAAACATCAAATCCTTTCAAAACACTTCTCTGGAATTTTATTTTAGATTATAAATCACATTTATATATCTTTTACTTATAAAATCTCACTTCTTATATATATAAGATTATTTTTACCATTGTATATCATTTTAATTATAACTTCATACTTATAATTCATTTGCTTATACAATTCATTCTTTTACAATTGTTGTTTTATTTAACTTATTCAAACAACTTTTATCAACTTATATACATTTACATTTTTAACAACCAAACAATCAATTTATTGTATACACTTTAATAATTTCAGAAAAATTATTTCTTTATATACGAAATATAATCAAGGTAAAATTATTTCATTTACCCAATTTAAAACAATATCGTGCCGAATTGTTCTATATAAGTGTTTAGAGATCCCTATCGATAGAGTTGTACAGACTATACCGACCGGAATCCATATACCACTCAACAAATCAATCATCACAATATAAAACAATTTTATATTAACTAACAAATACGCGCTCGTATCTATTATTACACTCAACTCATTCTAGAGTACTACTAACTCTATCTCTAATGAGTAACACCCAACAGAACAGGGTTGTCGCTTAACCATATGCTCTGATACCAAATGTAATAATCCGCTTTTCCGCACCCCTTGAGTAGACACTAATTTCCATCGATTAACTCAAGATAAACGAAAAACCGAACCATTTGGGTTTAAGAAAGAAGAGGTAGAAGAAAACAGAAGAAAAGAGAAAGAAGAAATAACAAAAAAACACAGAAACAGAATCTCACATTCGCAGCGGAATAACATATAATAGATAAATGAATAATCTTTATAACAAAGAACTATTTATACATCACATCATCATCAGAGTTTACAACAAAAATATACAACACAACTGGACAGTTATATGAACTTGTCCATATACAGAATACACAGTGGAATAATACTATCATATACAAGTGGTACGTCTCGCCATCCAGCTCGCCACTAAGCTCCACAGCACTCCAAAATCCAGAATAATCTGATAACCTAACTCTAGACTGCCCGTGTGGAAAATGATGGGCACCCAGAGTTTAGGAAGGAAACAATAAACTCCAGGTCAGTCATGGTGACTGGTGTGAGAACTAAAACAGTTTATCTTTAAACAAACAACAGGATAATTTTAAAGTCAATTTCGCAATGCTTTTGGAAAATGAGACTACCATAAGGCCTCCCGCACACACACACAATGCAAACGCAGAATCGGAGGAGATTTCTCCTTATGATAGTCAAAGATGCTTGATACGCAAAATCAAATCATTTTTGATATTATTATTAGTGCATAGTGTAGAAAAAATCATTTCGAAAGTATAATATAAATCTTAGCCAGCATAGGCATTCCGCACTTATGCCTACTATAGCTACTATGTTCAATAGCAGGTTACCGCCACATTCCATAGCAGGTAATACAACTAAAACCGTACAAGTTTCATATTGTTTCTTTGGATTTTCCAAAAAATGGTCAGGCTAAGGAACTTCCTTTCCTCCTGCCGAATGGGATCTCCTCTGGCGGGACGTCCCGAGAGACAAACCGCTCTCTGCCAAACAAGGCCGGGTTACCCCTGTAACAGGTAACTCACGAATATGTCATCACCCGGTCCTTTGGGACCTTTATCCGAGCGCTCGGTAACCATCATCACACATAATAAATAAGTGTATCCACATGAGTATGTATCTGGGCTCCATACCATGATACCACCCCTTTCCAGAAGGAAATGACATACCCTAAAGGGCGCGACCCTCATAACCTTGCCGCAACATTCCTGTTTCGACCATTTCCGGGTTGTTGAGGCCCTGACGAAGTCTCGTCCACAAAGCTACGCTTTGTCACAAAGCCATGCCTTGGGTCAACAAATGATCAACCTATGATCACAAAGATAAATGATCAAACAAATGATCATATCATAAATGATCAAACACTGATCATCACACAGCAACACTCAGCATGTCACATTACCAAACTGGGAATATATCGCTGATAAATTTCAACTACATAACCTCTGAGCTCGTACGTCTCAAAGAAGGGTGTTAAGCTAAGAGAATAAATTCTCCGCCACCAACAGAAATGTATTTGAAAGAAATCAGCTTTATATCTCAATTTGTAATGTCAGACATACAATCCATACAAGTCTGTTCCGGGATCGAACAGAACCGAAGGCACTTCTCACGAAGCCCTTGCAAATCCGGATAATTTTCAATCACGTCCGAACTTCCCGTCACGAAGGTGATAAAACCTCTAAATCGGAGATCAGCCGATGTAGAGTAACTCGACGGTAATCCTTCCGTTTTCAAAAATATCCGGTCTTCAACACCGGTCATCAAATGCGATTCATTACGACGTATCACATATTCGAAATGGGTTATACGACCCCATGGTCCTTTCCCGGCTAACCCGAATAGTGAGCGCTTATTCAAAAATAAGTGTGGCATTCAAATTCATTCAATTCATACCAAATACCTATTCAAGGTAATTATTAATAGTCAGTTATTTAACTATCAATAGAGATGCGCAACATCATCAGATTCCAAATAATTTTCCAAATTATTTATCTTCCAAAAATATCTTTACAAGATATATAATTTCCACACTTCAACTATTTGAAAACAATTTCAAATCAATTTCCACATTTCAATTTATCTTTGAAGATAAATCTAAAACATTTCACTTCATATTGGAAAAGCATTTCCATACTTATTTAATAATAAGTAATTCACAAATCCATTTATTTTCAACATTTGAAAATATTCAATATACTTAAATCAAAATTAAGTATATATTTCATTCTTTAAGGAAATCATTCTCTTTCACACATTTTATTTGAGTCAAAATGAATGTTACGTAAAACATCGTTACGACAACTCAAATCACTAGTATGAGGATTCGAAATTTAGATAGATACATAAATCCCAATACTGTATAAAACATTTCCTTTCGGAAACCATTTACTATAACAACAGTGTTATAGTCCACCATTTCCTTATTCCTCAAAACGTCTATTTCAACAATAAATGTTGAAATCTATGTTTCGATACTTAACACGTTTTAAAACATCTTTTAAAACAATTACTTCATTTCGTAATATCATTTCTCCAAAACATATCCATTTTATGGAATAATATATTCACTGTCCAAAATCGTGAATATACTTCGTTAACACATTTAACGTTTCGACACAATTTATTTAAAGAATTATCCACTATCCAAAACCGTAGATAAAATTCCCAACCAAACTCTTATTATTACAACATTTAACTTAAAGGATAATTCGCTGTCCAAAATCACGAATATATCTCCTTTAATGACTTCTATGTTTAATTTATCAAATTCAATTGATTTTGAATTTATAAAACAACGTTTATAAATTCCATTTCTTTTTATAAAACTTCGATTTATAAAAATCCCTGAATTAACAAATTCAATTCATATTTCATTTCAATGCCAAAATCCGATTTATAAGAAATTTACTTATAATTCTCTATTTACTAATTCGTTTTATCACTTCACGAATCTAGATTCATATTCTCTTATAAATCCATTTATAACATTATTTTAAAAGTCTTTGAAACTTCTTTATAATTCCATCACTTTGATTTATAAAAAGTCGAATTCTATTAATCTTATATATAACGTTTTTATAATAAAGTCAAACATCTCTATTTAAACTATTTTATAAAAATCATTAACCCCATATTTCAAAAATCACTTTGAAACCCTTTAAAATCAAACATCGTTATTTTTAAACTTTAAAAATGGATCTGATGATGCAACAGCACCAAATAGTCAATCACAGCATCCAAACATCATATATCATCATATGATAACAGAATATACAATAATATCTGTAAATAAATCACTACGGTGAGGAATCCAGTTGGATCCCTCCAACCTGTTTCCCTGCATCCAAAGATGTTAGCACAATACCAATTCCACTCCAGTACGGAATTATCGCGGTATATGGGTTTAATAAATATTATCCGCTATTATGCGGCGCAATAGGGTCTCATCCGCTATACAACGCGGGAAATCAACAAATGCAATATATACATATGCCAATATGTATATCTTGCTATACACATATATAATACCAATTCCACTTCAATGTGAAATTATCGCGGTATATGTTTTTAATAAATAACATCCGCTTAATAACGGCGTATAATGTCTATTTATCACAATAAAAAGCAATCATCATTCAATTCACACAATCAGCATTCTCAACAATTTTAAATCTAACTATTTAAAATTTAAATCAAAACAAAACATTCGATTGAGTGAGGAGTTCTCACCTTGATTTCAATTATGTTCCAGCTTTTTATTTCGGATAAATTAAACAGACGTTTAATTTCACGCGAAATTCACACTAGCTTCAAATGGCTCCAATTCAGTTCCAGTGCGTAGTATTCGACGATACGAACGCAACGCAATTTGTTACGTCCGATTCCGACCTCGCAGCAAAGAGTTACAGAGTTTTAAACATTATACGATTAAATATATCTATATTAATTTACATTTCATTTTTATTTTAATCAACCTTTTATCTCAGCCGTGAATATTTCAAAAGAAATCAGGGCCGCATGCCCCCTTCATCTTCCCACGCGAAACCCTTCCAGGTTGTTCGAACGCGAACGAACCTCTCTGCCGCCACCATCTCACATTTTTCACGACCCATACTCTCAACTTCAGGTCGATCAATTCATGTCATCTCGAAGCTCCTTCCATGCCGCACCTACGCCTTGAGCATCTCGAAGCTCGGCCCCACCTACCACCAGAAAAACGCACGCAAACCACCAGTGAATGCAGCGATCTCCTGACCTCCATACGCCACTAATTCCAATCACCACTATACGGATTTGTAGATCTCACTTTGCTCGACAATATCCTAGTTAAGAGTTTTCCCTAATGGTTGATGGATGAGGAGATAATAGGGGGAGAAGAATGGAGCAATTCTGGTCGTTCGTTTTAATGGTGGCGGCTACGAAGAAGATAGCTAGGGTTTCTCTTTTGATTGCTAACGTATATATATATACGTATATGAATAATGTTAAATTCATTTTAAAACAACTTTTTCAAACGATCTCCAAATCTGACGTGCCGCCTGGCGTTCGTAGGGTTTATCCCGCATTCCGAACACAATGGAACGTGTTTCGGAAGCTAATTTGATCGTCTGTGTGAGATATGACAATAAACGATCAATTTAAATTAAACCGATTTCGATGCGTTTTGGCTTTCCCCGGACAAATCGTACATCCAATTGACACAAAATTTGAAACCATACAATAATATCACATTACGGATCTGATTAAACTGGTTTCGTCGAAATCTGAGACTTTTTGAAAAATGACTATTTTTAACTCGCCAAATTAATATTAAACAATTTCGATGCGTTTCGAGCTGCCACGGTCAAACGACAACTTCGATTGTTACAAAATTTGAAATCCGATAATAACAAACTATTACGGATCCAATGGAACTAGTTTCGTCCAATTCTGAGACTGTTCGAAAATTGGCAATTTTCACTAGTCGATTAATTATTAAAATATTCAATTTTCACAAATTAACTTTAAATTCAATTTTAAAAGTTCTATAACATCACTATAACTCCAACATGATTTAATATAACTTCATAAATCATTTTCAATCACATTAAATCCAGATTTCAATTATTCCTAGAATTTCAAATATTAAACTATCGATTTAATTATCCAATTAAATCTAGATATTCGAAAAATAAATTATTCGGCTTATTAATTTCACTAATTAATATTTAAAATCAATTAAATATTCGAATTTCAAATATCAAAAATTCTGGGTCGTTACAAACTTCCCCCCTTAAAAGAATTTCGTCCTCGAAATTACCAAGTAAGAAAAATACCCCAAATTCATTGATTTTCCAAAAATTCACTTAGTGAAAATTTTATATTCTCCTTTTCCAAAATATTTAACTTCAACCAAAACAATGGTTTCCATTTTCTAGTTCGATTTCTACTGTTTCATTTCAATTTAGAAATTGACTTTTCATTAACAAAAATTTCCAAAATTTCCCAAAAATTTTCTAACGCCCTAAATTTCCAGAAAATTTCACCAGCGTCTCCTTTGCGCGGCTCGATCCGGAAAAAAATGACAGTGTATATATATCACAAATATACATCTCATCAAGTGATGAGGCATCCCGTAGGGAAAAAGTGTAAAAGTACGATATTTAATCCGAAATATGTACCTTATATATTTTTTACGAGCGTATACGGCTATTATAGCGCGAAAGCGAGCTCCAAATGCGAAGCAAACGCCATCCGCACCTACTAAACACTCAATCAAACAAATGAGAACATGTATATAGAAAATAATATCGATATACATCATATAGCAACATAATAACTACCTGTGCTAATATAGCAATTGCAACAAAACAACTATCAATCAATAATATCCAACAAATTCACAACCAAATCAATATAAATTCACTTCTCATTAATATTCATTGAATTGGTTTTCAATTTTAAATCATATTTGATTCATTTACGTGGATTTTATCAACATATTCATTTTTAATTCAATTAGTTTACATTCACTAATTAAATTCACATTAGTTCACTTTCAAATCAAGTTAGATCAAATTTTATTCAAATTTATTTACTTCCAGTTTGAATTTAATTACATAGCTTCCAATTTCGCTAATTCAGTTTCATTAACACTTAATGAATTTTACTACATACAATTAACCAACAACCATCAAATAATCAATGTCATCCAATACAACCAAATTTATTAATTTACATTTAATTTGGTTTAACATCTTTAATTCAATTGGTCGATATTAAATTGACTTACATTCGATTATTCAACTTCCAATAACATTTAGCTTTTAATGAATTAACACTTACATCCATTTTTTTTCATATCAATTATTTACATTCAATTGATTAACATCCAATCCATTCATTAATTCAATTGCTACTTCATTTAATAAATAAAGTTGAATTTAATTTAAATAGCTCAAGTTCACATTCATTTAATAAATTCACTTTATTAATTTACTTTGATATCAAAATCAACTTCATTCAACATTACTTAAGTTATTTTCCATTTCAAACATCATTTGTTCAAATTAACTTAATTTTCCACTTATAAATCCAATTCAGATTCAAATTCTATTTAACTTTTACCAAAGTCAAAATTTATTATCTCATAATATAAGTTCAAAACTTGATTACTTATATTCAACAATTACAGCTTAGTTTTTATTGATTCACTTATACTTACTTTAATTTAACTCCATTCTTTAAGTTAAATTCATTCTATCAAAATTCAAATGGTATAAAACCAAATCCAAATTTTTTCAAATTCTTTCATTTAAAATAATCTGGCAGCAATTCCTCTTTTGGAAACCCGAAAATGAACACCAATGATGTCGCAATCATCATCGGAATTATTTTCCAGCGACCTAAAAAGAGTTTAGAACTTTCATCTCTCCAAAACAATTTTCCAAAACATCAAATCCTTTCAAAACACTTCTCTGGAATTTTATTTTAGATTATAAATCACATTTATATATCTTTTACTTATAAAATCTCACTTCTTATATATATAAGATTATTTTTACCATTGTATATCATTTTAATTATAACTTCATACTTATAATTCATTTGCTTATACAATTCATTCTTTTACAATTGTTGTTTTATTTAACTTATTCAAACAACTTTTATCAACTTATATACATTTACATTTTTAACAACCAAACAATCAATTTATTGTATACACTTTAATAATTTCAGAAAAATTATTTCTTTATATACGAAATATAATCAAGGTAAAATTATTTCATTTACCCAATTTAAAACAATATCGTGCCGAATTGTTCTATATAAGTGTTTAGAGATCCCTATCGATAGAGTTGTACAGACTATACCGACCGGAATCCATATACCACTCAACAAATCAATCATCACAATATAAAACAATTTTATATTAACTAACAAATACGCGCTCGTATCTATTATTACACTCAACTCATTCTAGAGTACTACTAACTCTATCTCTAATGAGTAACACCCAACAGAACAGGGTTGTCGCTTAACCATATGCTCTGATACCAAATGTAATAATCCGCTTTTCCGCACCCCTTGAGTAGACACTAATTTCCATCGATTAACTCAAGATAAACGAAAAACCGAACCATTTGGGTTTAAGAAAGAAGAGGTAGAAGAAAACAGAAGAAAAGAGAAAGAAGAAATAACAAAAAAACACAGAAACAGAATCTCACATTCGCAGCGGAATAACATATAATAGATAAATGAATAATCTTTATAACAAAGAACTATTTATACATCACATCATCATCAGAGTTTACAACAAAAATATACAACACAACTGGACAGTTATATGAACTTGTCCATATACAGAATACACAGTGGAATAATACTATCATATACAAGTGGTACGTCTCGCCATCCAGCTCGCCACTAAGCTCCACAGCACTCCAAAATCCAGAATAATCTGATAACCTAACTCTAGACTGCCCGTGTGGAAAATGATGGGCACCCAGAGTTTAGGAAGGAAACAATAAACTCCAGGTCAGTCATGGTGACTGGTGTGAGAACTAAAACAGTTTATCTTTAAACAAACAACAGGATAATTTTAAAGTCAATTTCGCAATGCTTTTGGAAAATGAGACTACCATAAGGCCTCCCGCACACACACACAATGCAAACGCAGAATCGGAGGAGATTTCTCCTTATGATAGTCAAAGATGCTTGATACGCAAAATCAAATCATTTTTGATATTATTATTAGTGCATAGTGTAGAAAAAATCATTTCGAAAGTATAATATAAATCTTAGCCAGCATAGGCATTCCGCACTTATGCCTACTATAGCTACTATGTTCAATAGCAGGTTACCGCCACATTCCATAGCAGGTAATACAACTAAAACCGTACAAGTTTCATATTGTTTCTTTGGATTTTCCAAAAAATGGTCAGGCTAAGGAACTTCCTTTCCTCCTGCCGAATGGGATCTCCTCTGGCGGGACGTCCCGAGAGACAAACCGCTCTCTGCCAAACAAGGCCGGGTTACCCCTGTAACAGGTAACTCACGAATATGTCATCACCCGGTCCTTTGGGACCTTTATCCGAGCGCTCGGTAACCATCATCACACATAATAAATAAGTGTATCCACATGAGTATGTATCTGGGCTCCATACCATGATACCACCCCTTTCCAGAAGGAAATGACATACCCTAAAGGGCGCGACCCTCATAACCTTGCCGCAACATTCCTGTTTCGACCATTTCCGGGTTGTTGAGGCCCTGACGAAGTCTCGTCCACAAAGCTACGCTTTGTCACAAAGCCATGCCTTGGGTCAACAAATGATCAACCTATGATCACAAAGATAAATGATCAAACAAATGATCATATCATAAATGATCAAACACTGATCATCACACAGCAACACTCAGCATGTCACATTACCAAACTGGGAATATATCGCTGATAAATTTCAACTACATAACCTCTGAGCTCGTACGTCTCAAAGAAGGGTGTTAAGCTAAGAGAATAAATTCTCCGCCACCAACAGAAATGTATTTGAAAGAAATCAGCTTTATATCTCAATTTGTAATGTCAGACATACAATCCATACAAGTCTGTTCCGGGATCGAACAGAACCGAAGGCACTTCTCACGAAGCCCTTGCAAATCCGGATAATTTTCAATCACGTCCGAACTTCCCGTCACGAAGGTGATAAAACCTCTAAATCGGAGATCAGCCGATGTAGAGTAACTCGACGGTAATCCTTCCGTTTTCAAAAATATCCGGTCTTCAACACCGGTCATCAAATGCGATTCATTACGACGTATCACATATTCGAAATGGGTTATACGACCCCATGGTCCTTTCCCGGCTAACCCGAATAGTGAGCGCTTATTCAAAAATAAGTGTGGCATTCAAATTCATTCAATTCACAACAAATACCTATTCAAGGTAATTATTAATAGTCAGTTATTTAACTATCAATAGAGATGCGCAACATCATCAGATTCCAAATAATTTTCCAAATTATTTGTGACGACCGCCCATGACCCCTGCACCGAATCTCGAGATAGTGCGCTGTAAAGTGTGCCAGGCGACCATGGACGATTGTCAGGGTAGATTAAAACAACAGAATCTATCGTATTACTCACAGCGCATGGACAAAATACAATAGAACATATGTATAGTGAAGCTTTACAGAACAAAATGACATCATATAAAACTCCATAACAGTTGAATACAAGCATCCAAATAGCCAATACATCAAGCCTCACTACATAACACTCAGAGAATACAAAACAGCGGAACATCCAGTACATATAATAAGAAGATAATATGCAACCCTCCAGCTCGTCTTCGATATCAGCATCGTGAGAAGAGAACAGCACCTGTCACCTGCTACCTAGTCTGCCCGTCCCAAAAATGGACGAACAGCCCAAGGCAATAAGAATTAAAACATAAAGCCTTGAGTTAGACAACAGTCTTAGTGAGCAGTAAATTAACTAACAACATACCAAAAGAGCATAAAGGAAAAGGAATAGGAATACAACCCTCCCACTCCACCTCTCTCTACAGTGATAGCCCCCAGACACACACTAAGCAGAAGCAACATAGCAGAGCATACAATTTAAAGTAAAGTAATAATCATTCGAGTCAAGGGCGATGTTTTCCAGGTACCAAGGCCTAAATCAGATAAGCACCCAGAAAATACCGCTCTCGAGTCCGAATGACAATACAACCAAACATCCATGACTCTGGCTATCACTGTTATCATTGCTCCGATATCACCGTTAATTGAATGACCGGCACATTCTTTCAGCCGTCCGTCAAGGGCTAATGGAAACCCCGGTTCTAGACATAACTCCTGCACGTTGTCGCAGCCCGTGCCTAGGACTATCAAATCTGCCCAGAGTACTCGACCATCAACAGTTGGCTGTTGGGACTATCGAATCTGCCCAAACGTACTCTTGCTTAGAGCATGCTAGAACCTTCAACAACGATGCTATCCAAGCCTCCTAGTCATCCTCCTCGACGCCTATTCTCATATCCATTCATTATCCTCAACTCGAATCATATCACCGAGTTATCAACATGCTTGGAATGATCCCGTCTGGATTAGACCAAGTCTTCATCACATGATTGCCTCGCTTCATCACATCCTCGCAAAGCCTCATCTCAACATCACATCATTAAATCTACGCATAAGAGCTTCATCATCCCGCTACATATGCCACGAGCAGCTTACCCAATTCAAGAGCCTTTCTCCTAGCTTTTGAATCATCTTCGGTCTAAATCAAACCATCAATCATCTAATTCATAACAATAAATCAAACCAAACATTAATCCAAGCAATCAAGCATTCAAATATGATCTAAGTAGATAATTATAACAATAATGGCATTTTTGTAATTAAAGAGTTGAAAGTCTAACATGCATGAAATCATAAGAAATATCTCTAAAATCTTGATGAATGAACTTGCATAGGTTAACACTTAGTAAAATGGTTGTCAAATCATTATGAACAATGGATCTACACTTGGGATGAAGAAAATGCATGGAAATCACTAATTTAACACCAAATCGAACCAACAATCGGATATACTCCTTTGGATCCGTGTGAGAGATAATCACAACCAAGGTTTTAAATCTCGCTCATCTCGGCCGAGATCTCGGCCGAGATCTCGTTTTCAAGGCTGGGCGATTCGAAACAACTAATTTCGTTTGAATCTCGTCTGACTCAAATCTCGGACGAGATTTTAGTATCTCGTCCGGTATCTCGGACGAGATTTAACAGCGAGATATCGGCCGAATTTTTGAATTTTGGAAAAAATCAACTCTTTTTCCGTATTGGGCTTGCTCATCCTTTACCTTAATTTAAACCTTCTTAATTGTACTTTTTTTATCCCTTATTTCTTATATAAATCTCATTTAATCTCTCTTATTTTACGGCAGTGACGAGTGTAAGAAGATGATAAAATCTACATCGATTATGGTAAGTATTTCACTTTATGGTTTTCATTTAGGTTTCTGATCCAAATTAATTTACATCTGATTTCATTTTTCTTTTTTCGACACTTTCTTGAGTTTTTTTCCTAACCCTATTTTTTTGCGGCTATAAATTTTGGGCTTCACTTATTTAACTTTATGTTCTAAATGGATTCCCAATTTGATTTCATTTAGTCTTTGGTGCTATAATTTTTTTCCTCAAGGCTTATTTTTAAGCAATAAAGGAATTCTCTTTCATCTATTAATTTCATTTGATGATTACATGTTCATTCGTACATCATTTTTTTGCTTTTCTTATAATATTACTAAATGTTTGAAATTGTTTGTACTATGTATGCTATTTTCTACGTTTGTTTGAAATATCTATGCTATTAGTTGCTTAATGAGATTTTGTTTGCTAATAATTAAATACTATAATCAGACATAGAATATCTTAATTCTACTTGTAGAATTTTGTATTTGAAGTTATAAAATTATTATTTCCCTTGCAGCACTATAAATCATAAAAGGTAGAAATGAGACATTATATTGTGTAGGAAAGTTAAGTGAATGATCAAACAAAGTAAAGGTGCATATGTTATGGTTTGTTTCTTGTCTACTTTATCTTATATGATATTATATTGAACATTATTCATGAAATCTAGTTATTTGTTTATTTTACATGATACAAGTGATATTTTTCCATACTAAATTACTAATGATAAGCGTGTGATATATTCAAGGTAAGTGCATAGTGTTTTCCTTAAGGTAGTGACTAGTATTATAAATTTACGTGTATGAAAACTAATTTTCGACATGACATATACTCCGAGATAACTCCGAAATGAATTTTAGAAACCGAGATGTAAATCCGAGATGGATGACCGAGATGCACTCATCTCGTTCGAGATCTCACCCGATACGAGATAAGCTATCTAAATTCTTCGAGACGAGATGTGACCGAAATCCGAGATTTAAAACCTTGATCACAACTCACCAAATCACCTAAACAACCCCAAATCAACACGCTTCAGATCTGGACAGCGAAGGATCGAGCTTGATCTATCACGAATCCGCTTCAAACGAAGAAATATCTCTTGAAAAGATGAAGATCTTCAATCTAAGCTCTTGAATCTTCAATCTTGATCTTCGATATGGATGGAAGGAATCACTAGATTAGAGTGGAGAAAAGAAGTGAAGAAGTGTAGAAGTCGAGCTCTGAAAATGGCAGCACTTCGTCGCTTCGAAATCCCGATCCCAAAAATGAAGCCAACCCCCTTCTATTTATAGGCGAAATTTCCCTAAGTCGCTCGGAGTTAGGTCATCCACGACCTACGACCTAAAACCTACCGACCTAAAGACTTACCAACCTACGACTTAACAAAGCCCCAGCCTCTACGACCTAACCTAACGCGCAGCTGCGATCTAGCGCTTAAGCACATCTTCGACCTAACTGCTAAGCCTTACACGACCTAACAAATAACTGGGTTACGACTTAACAGCTAACTCCTAGGTCGCTCGCGACTTAAAACATAGGCTACGACTTACGACTTAATGGTTATCTCCTAAGTCGGTCACGACCTATAGCATGCGCGCCTATGACCCAACTGAGAAGCGACCTAACAACATAACACCTCAACGACCTATCTGTTATGTCCTTACGCGACCTAACATAAGTCGCAAACAACTGGACTGCGACCTAACTACTAAGCCAAAGCCCAGCGACCTAACAACTCGCGCGACCTACGACTTAGAAATCACGCGACCTAACACTTAAACTATTCTCTGCGACCTAACAACTCGTACTACAAAACTACTCACGCGACCTAACTGGGTTATGTTCTAACTCCTTAAGTCGCCTAACTCTTAGGTCGCTAACACGCTAACCTTCTTAGGTCGCTAACCTATAGGTCGCTCCAAGATACTAAGTCGCTAACCCAGTAACCACTAGGTCGCTAACTCGCCCTGCCGACCTAACACTTAACTCACCAAAGCTCTTAGGTCACCAACTTCCTTAAGTCGCTGCCGACCTACCCCTTAGGTCGCCAATCCTATAAGTCGGTCACGACCTATCACTTAGGTCATTCACGACCTAGGACTTAGAAAAATTCTGAACGACTTATCAACAATGCAACCAATTGTTAATTATTTTACGATGTTTCGATCCGTAAAATACGGGTCGTTACATTCTCTCCCCCTTAGGAATTTCGCCCCCGAAATTCCAAGCAATCATAGCAATCAAAGACTATTCTGTACGCCTACCATCCATAGCAATCAACAAACCATGCATCCAATTCTAGCTTAGCGTACAGAATTCTAAAACTGGAACAAGTTACAATATCGCGAGATGAGACGACACCCTAGGGCCATACCTTGAAGAGTTCAGGATGAGCTGCTTTCATCCTCTCTTCCACCTCCCACGTACAGTCGTTATCATCATCACTCCATTGTATCTTGAGCAACTTAACTACCTTCCTCCTGAGCTGTTTCGTGTCGGTCTCCACAACACGAAGCGGCTTACGAGGTCTTCTATCGACTGGATCAACTTCAAAATCTTCACAGCTATCAGTAGAAACCACTGAATTCGAGTCGTGCACATACTTCCGTAGATATGATACATGAAAAACATTGTGCACACTCGACATCTTTTCCGGTAACTCCAATCTATAGGCGAGCTTTCCAATTCGCTCGATGATCGGGAATGGTCCAACAAATCTCGGAGTCAATTTTCCTTTCTTCCCGAATCGAATAACATTCTTCAGCGGAGAAATCTTCACAAAAACCATATCACCAACGTCGAATTCCAAATCCTTTCGACGCTTATCGGCATAACTCTTCTGACGGTCTTGGGCTGCCTTCATTCGTTGCCGAATGATTTCTATACAATCTGAAGTCTGTCGAATCATCTCTGGCCCAAGTAACGGCTTTTCTCCTGTCTCTAACCAACATGTCGGAGAGTTACACGGTCTTCCATACAATGCCTCATACGGTGCCATACCAATACTTGACTGGTAACTGTTGTTGTATGCAAACTCCACCAAATGAAGGTGATCTTCCCATGATCCTCCGAAGTCCAAAACACATGCTCTAAGAAGATCTTCCAAAACTCGGTTGACTCTCTCGGTCTGACCATCTGTTTGAGGGTGATAAGCTGTACTCAAACACAACTCGGTTCCCAAAACTTCCTGGAAGCTCTTCCAAAATCCACTAGTGAACAATGGGTCTCGATCGCTCACTATACTCTTCGGAATACCATGGAATCGAACTATCCACTTAACATACAACTCAGCCAACTTTGATGCAGTCCTAGTCGATCGAACAGGAATGAATCTTGCACTCTTAGACAAACGATCTACGATGATCCAAATCCCTTCATTTCCCATTCTTGTTCTAGGTAATCCATCAATAAAATCCATCGATATCTGCTCCCACTTCCATGTAGGAACTCCCAATGGCTGAAGTAATCCACTTGGCTTCTTCTGTTCGGCTTTTACCAACTGGCAGTTCATACACTTGGAAATAAAATTTCCAACATCCTTCTTCATACCTTCCCAGTAGTAGGTTCTCTTCATATCTCGATACATCTTATTTCCACCTGGATGAATTGTCAATTTCGAGTGATGACTTTCCTTCAGAACTTCACTCCTCAATTCATCTATATCGGGAACAACTAGTCGTCCTTGCTTCCGAAGCCAACCCTCTCGATCGACCTCGAATCCTTTATCCTTTTCTGGATCCAATCCAGATTCTAAATCACGGATAATCTTGACAAGCTTATCATCTCGCTTTTGGCTCTCGCCAATCCTTTCCACAAGAGTGGGTCTTATCGATAAGTTTGCCAACATCTCAGGTTCCAATTCACATCTAGGCCTGAAGTCAAATCCAGCTAAATACTCGAGATTCTTCCATTCTGAAAACATAGCTCCCAATCCTGCATGTCTTCGACTTAACGCATCTGCCACTGCGTTACCTTTTCCTGGAGTATAAGCTATACCAAAATCATATGATGCTAAAAACTCTAGCCAACGTTGCTGCCGAAGATTCAAATCCTTTTGGGAGAAAAGATACTTCAACGACTTATGATCTGTAAACAACTCGAATCGAACTCCCAACAGATAATGTCTCCACATCTTCAGAGCAAATACAATCGCCGCTAACTCCAAATCATAAGTCGGGTAATTCCTTTCATGCGGCTTCAGTTGTTGACTTGCATACGCAACAACTTTATCCCTCTGCATCAGCACTGCTCCAAGTCCAGTACCACATGCGTCGGTGTAAACCACCATCTCATCATTCCCACTTGGAATAGTCAAAACAGGAGCACTCGTCAATCTCTCTTTCAGGATTCCGAAAGCTTGCTCACACTTAGCATCCCAACTGAACACTTGGTTCTTTTTCGTCAATCCTGTTAACGGTGCAGCTACCTTGGAGAAGTCTTTGATAAACCGTCGATAATATCCTGCTAATCCAAGAAAACTTCTCACATCAGATGCATGCTTAGGTCTAACCCAATCCTGGATTGCTGCCACCTTAGCGGGATCAACCGCTATTCCATTTCCAGAAATAACATGGCCTAAGAACCTCACTTCACTCTTCCAGAAGTGACACTTCAAAAACTTAGCCTTCAGTTGATGTTTCTGTAAGATTTCCAAAACAATACACAAGTGCGTCTTGTGCTCTTCTTCAGTTCTGGAATAAATCAGAATATCATCCACGAACACAAGTACGAACTTGTTCAACTGATCTCTGAACACTCTATTCATAAGATCCACAAAATATGCTGGTGCGTTAGTCAATCCAAACGGCATTACCAGCCACTCAAAGAAACCAGATGGTGTCCGAAAAGCAGTCTTCGGCACACTATCCTTAGCTACTCTCAACTGGTGAAATCCCGTTGCCAAATCCATCTGAGAAAACACCTTAGCGTCGTGAAGCTGATCAAACAAGTCATCTACCCTCGGCAATGGATACTTGTTCTTCTTAGTCACCTTATTCAGCTCACGATAATCCACACACAATCTCAACGATCCATCTGCCTTGGTTGCAAACACAATTGGTGCACCCCACTCGGACACACTACGCCGAATGAATCCTTTCTGCAAAAGATCATCAACTTGCACCCTCAACTCTTGCTGTTCCCTAGGCGCCATTCGCCTAAGAGGCATCACAACAGGTCTGGCTCCTTCAACTAGATCTATACGAAACTCGATCTCTCTATGCGGCGGCAACCCTTTGACTTCGTCAAAGACATCCTCGAATCCATTAGCGATCGGCACTGATGACAGTCCATCCCGTGGAACAACCAGCGAATACATGAAGCTCATGAAGACGCCTTCTTCATGCTTACATCGTATCACCACCTTTCGCCCCTCCACATTCTCGACTGTCACTTCCAACCTCTCGCAATCAACCTTTTCCGCATACTTCCTAAGCCAGTCCATACCCAAAATAATTCCGAACCCCGCAAAGTTCAGAACAAAACAATCACAAACAAAAGAGCAACCATGACTCGACACAATCAGACCACGGCATAACATACACAAACAAGACGAACCCCCAACTGGATTAGTCACAACCAATGGCCTATCAACAATATCCAGTTCCAAACCTAACCGGCCTACGAGTTCATTACAAACAAACGAATGTGACGCTCCAGTATCAAACAGAACTCTAACTGGAACACCACCTAGGAAAAGAGTACCTTGAACAACCACACTCTTTCCTTTCTCTTCAGTGGTAGGAGCTTTCGAAGACGACGGAATAGCTCCCAAAGCATAAGCTTGCACAATCTGCTTGTCCCTCCTCGGTTCTGGACAATTCTTCCTGAAATGCCCCGGCTTGTCACAGTTGTGACACTTCATTGGCACCTTCGGATTCTTACAATCCTTCGAAAAATGGCCCTTCTGCTGACAATTGTAGCAAGTCACCTCGCCTTTCGGCTTCTTCTGACCATCCTTACCCTTTTGCTGTTGCTGCTTCCTCTTCTTGTTTCCACCCTGCTGTGGTTTAGACTCTTCCCTTGTCACAGCAACAACAGATCCTTCCTTAGGAAACAGACTCTCATGCCTTAGAGCTTTCTCCACAAGCTTCTCAAATGGATCATCCAAATGATCCACCAACTGCCTCCCAAGATAACTGTCCAAGCCTGTCACAAACTTCTCATTCTTCTGATATGCAGATTCAATATATGACCGGGCATACTTGGACAAAGCTTCAAACTCAGAAACATATTCAAGGACTGATCTTCCACCTTGCTTGAGCTCCACAAACTTCTTGAACAGATCAGACTTCTGAGCTGTAGAAATGAACTTAGCTTCAAATCTAGCTTGGAATTGCTCCCAAGTAATCTCCTCCTCCGCAGTATTGATGGTAACAGAGTTCCACCAATTAGAGGCTCTCCCTTGAAGCTGCCTTGATGCCAACTTCCTCTTAGTTGCATCATCAATTCCCAAATCACCAAAGATCCTTCTACAAGCATCGATCCACCTCTGGACTTGAATAGTTGATTCTGTTCCCAAGAAAACCTTTCCTCCAAGAGCAGTATAATCCTTGCACAACTTAGCAAAATCCACTGGTTTCAGAGTTTGGACTTGAACTCCAACATCTACTGCTGCCCCTGGAACTGGTATCCTTCTCATGATCGAAGTCATCATAGCTTCGAACATAGCTGCATAATCAGCAGCCCCCTTAGTAGCACGGCCTTCCCTAGCAGCTGGTCTCCCTCTTCGACTCATTCTCAATATCTATAAAAAGGAATGATTAGAACATCTAGAGAAACAACTGCATAAAGGACTCAAACTCAACTAAACTACTATATTATGTATAGTATTCATCCATCAAAATACAATTACGTCTCTCATACGTAGTTACGTTAGCAAGCGTTGGGTAAAATCGATTAACCTGGCTCTGATACCAAATGTGACGACCGCCCATGACCCCTGCACCGAATCTAGAGATAGTGCGCTGTAAAGTGTGCCAGGCGACCATGGACGATTGTCAGGGTAGATTAAAACAACAGAATCTATCGTATTACTCACAGCGCATGGAAAAAATACAATAGAACATATGTATAGTGAAGCTTTACAGAACAAAATGACATCATATAAAACTCCATAACAGTTGAATACAAGCATCCAAATAGCCAATACATCAAGCCTCACTACATAACACTCAGAGAATACAAAACAGCGGAACATCCAGTACATATAATAAGAAGATAATATGCAACCCTCCAGCTCGTCTTCGATATCAGCATCGTGAGAAGAGAACAGCACCTGTCACCTGCTACCTAGTCTGCCCGTCCCAAAAATGGACGAACAGCCCAAGGCAATAAGAATTAAAACATAAAGCCTTGAGTCAAACAACAGTCTTAGTGAGCAGTAAATTAACTAACAACATACCAAAAGAGCATAAAGGAAAAGGAATAGGAATACAACCCTCCCACTCCACCTCTCTCTACAGTGATAGCCCCCAGACACACACTAAGCAGAAGCAACATAGCAGAGCATACAATTTAAAGTAAAGTAATAATCATTCGAGTCAAGGGCGATGTTTTCCAGGTACCAAGGCCTAAATCAGATAAGCACCCAGAAAATACTGCTCTCGGGTCCGAATGACAATACAACCAAACATCCATGACTCTGGCTATCACTGTTATCATTGCTCCGATATCACCGTTAATTGAATGACCGGCACATTCTTTCAGCCGTCCGTCAAGGGCTAATGGAAACCCCGGTTCTAGACATAACTCCCGCACGTCGTCGCAGCCCGTGCCTAGGACTATCGAATCTGCCCAGAGTACTCGACCATCAACAGTTGGCCGTTGGGACTATCGAATCTGCCCAAACGTACTCTTGCTTAGAGCATGCTAGAACCTTCAACAACGATGCTATCCAAGCCTCCTAGTCATCCTCCTCGACGACTATTCTCATATCCATTCATTATCCTCAACTCGAATCATATCACCGAGTTATCAACATGCTTGGAATGATCCCGTCTGGATTAGACCAAGTCTTCATCACATGATTGCCTCGCTTCATCACATCCTCGCAAAGCCTCATCTCAACATCACATCATTAAATCTACGCATAAGAGCTTCATCATCCCGCTACATATGCCACGAGTAGCTTACCCAATTCAAGAGCCTTTCTCCTAGCTTTTGAATCATCTTTGGTCTAAATCAAACCATCAATCATCTAATTCATAACAATAAATCAAACCAAACATTAATCCAAGGAATCAAGCATTCAAATATGATCTAAGTAGATAATTATAACAATAATGGCATTTTCGTAATTAAAGAGTTGAAAGTCTAACATGCATGAAATCATAAGAAATATCTCTAAAATCTTGATGAATGAACTTGCATAGGTTAACACTTAGTAAAATGGTTGTCAAATCATTATGAACAATGGATCTACATGGATCTACACTTGGGATGAAGAAAATGCTTGGAAATCACTAATTTAACACCAAATCGAACCAACAATCCGATATACTCCTTTGGATCCGTGTGAGAGATAATCACCACTCACCAAATCACCTAAACAACCCCAAATCAACACGCTTCAGATCTGGACAGCGAAGGATCGAGCTTGATCTATCACGAATCCGCTTCAAACGAAGAAATCTCTCTTGAAAAGATGAAGATCTTCAATCTAAGCTCTTGAATCTTCAATCTTGATCTTCGATATGGATGGAAGGAATCACTAGATTAGAGTGGAGAAAAGAAGTGAAGAAGTGTAGAAGTCGAGCTCTGAAAATGGCAGCACTTCGTCGCTTCGAAATCCCGATCCCAAAAATGAAGCCAACCCCCTTCTATTTATAGGCGAAATTTCCCTAAGTCGCTCGGAGTTAGGTCGTCCACGACCTACGACCTAAAACCTCCCGACCTAAAGACTTACCAACCTACGACTTAACAAAGCCCTAGCCTCTACGACCTAACCTAACGCGCAGCTACGATCTAGCGCTTAAGCACATCTTCGACCTAACTGCTAAGCCTTACACGACCTAACAAATAACTGGGTTACGACTTAACAGCTAACTCCTAGGTCGCTCGCGACTTAAAACATAGGCTACGACTTACGACTTAACGGTTATCTCCTAAGTCGGTCACGACCTATAGCATGCGCGCCTATGACCCAACTGAGAAGCGACCTAACAACATAACACCTCAACGACCTATCTGTTATGTCCTTACGCGACCTAACATAAGTCGCAAACAACTGGACTGCGACCTAACTACTAAGCCAAAGCCCAGTGACCTAACAACTCGCGCGACCTACGACTTAGAAATCACGCGACCTAACACTTAAACTATTCCCTGCGACCTAACAACTCGTACTACAAAACTACTCACGCGACCTAACTGGGTTATGTTCTAACTCCTTAAGTCGCCTAACTCTTAGGTCGCTAACACGCTAACCTTCTTAGGTCGCTAACCTATAGGTCGCTCCAAGATACTAAGTCGCTAACCCGGTAACCACTAGGTCGCTAACTCGCCCTGCCGACCTAACACTTAACTCACCAAAGCTCTTAGGTCACCAACTTCCTTAAGTCGCTGCCGACCTACCCCTTAGGTCGCCAATCCTATAAGTCGGTCACGACCTATCACTTAGGTCATTCACGACCTAGGACTTAGAAAAATTCTAAACGACTTATCAACAATGCAACCAATTGTTAATTATTTTACGATGTTTCGATCCGTAAAATACGGGTCGTTACATTATTTATCTTCCAAAAATATCTTTACAAGATATAATTTCCACACTTCAACTATTTGAAAACAATTTCAAATCAATTTCCACATTTCAATTTATCTTTGAAGATAAATCTAAAACATTTCACTTCATATTGGAAAAGCATTTCCATACTTATTTAATAATAAGTAATTCACAAATCCATTTATTTTCAACATTTGAAAATATTCAATATACTTAAATCAAAATTAAGTATATATTTCATTCTTTAAGGAAATCATTCTCTTTCACACATTTTATTTGAGTCAAAATGAATGTTACGTAAAACATCGTTACGACAACTCAAAATCACTAGTATGAGGATTCGAATTTTAGATAGATACATAAATCCCAATACTGTATAAAACATTTCCTTTCGGAAACCATTTACTATAACAACAGTGTTATAGTCCACCATTTCCTTATTCCTCAAAACGTCTATTTCAACAATAAATGTTGAAATCTATGTTTCGATACTTAACACGTTTTAAAACATCTTTTAAAACAATTACTTCATTTCGTAATATCATTTCTCCAAAACATATCCATTTTATGGAATAATATATTCATTGTCCAAAATCGTGAATATACTTCGTTAACACATTTAACGTTTCGACACAATTTATTTAAAGAATTATCCACTATCCAAAACCGTAGATAAAATTCCCAACCAAACTCTTATTATTACAACATTTAACTTAAAGGATAATTCGCTGTCCAAAATCACGAATATATCTCCTTTAATGACTTCTATGTTTAATTTATCAAATTCAATTGATTTTGAATTTATAAAACAACGTTTATAAATTCCATTTCTTTTTATAAAACTTCGATTTATAAAAATCCTTGAATTAACAAATTCAATTCATATTTCATTTTAATGCCAAAATCCGATTTATAAGAAATTTACTTATAATTCTCTATTTACTAATTCGTTTTATAACTTCACGAATCTAGATTCATATTCTCTTATAAATCCATTTATAACATTATTTTAAAAGTCTTTGAAACTTCTTTATAATTCCATCACTTTGATTTATAAAAAGTCGAATTCTATTAATCTTATATATAACGTTTTTATAATAAAGTCAAACATCTCTATTTAAACTATTTTATAAAAATCATTAACCCCATATTTCAAAAATCACTTTGAAACCCTTTAAAATCAAACATCGTTATTTTTAAACTTTAAAAATGGATCTGATGATGCAACAGCACCAAATAGTCAATCACATCATCTAAACATCATATATCATCATATGATAACAAAATATACAACAATATCTGTAAATAAATCACTACGGTGAGGAATCCAGTTGGATCCCTCCAACCTGTTTCCCTGCATCCAAAGATGTTAGCACAATACCAATTCCGCTCCAGTACGGAATTATCGCGGTATATAGGTTTAATAAATATTATCCGCTATTATGCGGTGCAATAGGGTCTCATCCGCTATACAACGCGGGAAATCAACAAATGCAATATATACATATGCCAATATGTATATCTTGCTATACACATATATAATACCAATTCCACTTCAATGTGAAATTATCGCGGTATATGTTTTTAATAAATAACATCCGCTTAATAACGGCGTATAATGTCTATTTATCACAATAAATAGCAATCATCATTCAATTCACACAATCAGCATTCTCAACAATTTTAAATCTAACTATTTAAAATTTAAATCGAAACAAAACATTCGATTGAGTGAGGAGTTCTCACCTTGATTTCAATTCTGTTCCAGCTTTTTATTTCGGATAAATTAAACAGACGTTTAATTTCACGCGAAATTCACACTAGCTTCAAATGGCTCCAATTCAGTTCCAATGCGTAGTATTCGACGATATGAACGCAACGCAATTTGTTTCGTCCGATTCCGACCTCGCAGCAAAGAGTTACAGAGTTTTAAACATTATACGATTAAATATATCTATATTAATTTACATTTCATTTTTATTTTAATCAACCTTTTATCTCAGCCGTGAATATTTCAAAAGAAATCAGGGCCGCATACCCCCTTCATCTTCCCACGCGAAACCCTTCCAGGTTGTTCGAACGCGAACGAACCTCTCTGCCGCCACCATCTCACATTTTTCACGACCCATACTCTCAACTTCAGGTCGATCAATTCATGTCATCTCGAAGCTCCTTCCATGCCGCACCTACGCCTCGAGCATCTCGAAGCTCGGCCCCACCTACCACCAGAAAAACGCATGCAAACCACCAGTGAACGCAGCGATCTCTTGACCTCCATACGCCACTAATTCCAATCACCACCATACGGATTTGTAGATCTCACTTTGCTCGACAATATCCTAGTTAAGAGTTTTCCCTAATGGTTGATGGATGAGGAGATAATAGGGGGAGAAGAATGGAGCAATTTTGGTCGTTCATTTTAATGGTGGCGGCTACGAAGAAGATACCTAGGGTTTCTCTTTTGATTGCTAACGTATATATATATATATATATATATATATATACGTATATAAATAATGTTAAATTCATTTTAAAACAACTTTTTCAAACGATCTCCAAATCTGACGTGCCGCCTGGCGTTCGTAGGGTTTACCCCGCATTCCGAACATAATGGAACATGTTTCGGAAGCTAATTTGACCGTCTGTGTGAGATATGACAATAAACGATCAATTTAAATTAAACCGATTTAAACCGATTTCGATGCGTTTTGGCTTGCCCCGGACAAATCGTACATCCAATTGACACGAAATTTGAAACCATACAATAATATCACATTACGGATCCGATGAAACTTGTTTCGTCGAAATCCGAGACTTTTTGAAAAATGACTATTTTTAACTCGCCAAATTAATATTAAACAATTTCGATGCGTTTCGAGCTGCCACGGTCAAACGACAACTCCGATTGTTACAAAATTTGAAATCCGATAATAACAAACTATTACGGATCCAATGGAACTTGTTTCGTCCAATTCTGAGACTGTTCGAAAAATGGCTATTTTCACTAGTCGATTAATTATTAAAATATTCAATTTTCACAAATTAACTTTAAATTCAATTTTAAAAGTTCTATAACATCACTATAACTCCAACATGATTTAATATAACTTCATAAATCATTTTCAATCACATTAAATCCAGATTTCAATTATTCCTGGAATTTCAAATATTAAACTATCGATTTAATTATCCAATTAAATCCAGATATTCGAAAAATAAATTATTCGGCTTATTAATTTCACTAATTAATATTTAAAATCAATTAAATATTCGAATTTCAAATATCAAAAATTCTGGGTCGTTACATTAACAATTTGCAAGCCTTGCCCTTACTTCTACTAACCATAAAACCCTTGGGCTGCGACAAATATACTGCTTCTTCTAAATCATCATTTTGAAAAACCATCTTTACATCCATTAGCCATATTTTGTAGTCATAGAATGCAGGAATGGCTAGCATAATCCAAATAGACTTAAGCATAGATACGACCGAAAAGGTCACGTCATAATCAATACCTTAAATTTGACGAAATCCTTTTGCAACTAGCCAGGCCTTACAAGTCTCTACTTCCCTATCTGCATTTAGTTTTTTCTTAAAAATTTGTTTGCAGCCGATGGATTTTATCTTTTCGGGTATGTCCAACAAAGTCCATACTTTGTTTTTGTACATGGAGTCTATTTCAAATTTCATTGCTTTAAGCCAGAGCACAGAGTCTTTACTCTACAATACTTGTTAGAAAGACAGAGGAGTGTCATCATCTAAGACACGGTTCTCCTTGCCATCAATATGGAAACTGTAGTATCTCTCTAGTACATGAGATTCCCTACTAAACCTTCTAATAGGTTGTTGTTTTTGGATATGAGTGAGCTTGGTTCTCCCGTTAGTTCGGCGTTAGTGTTAGCTTCTTGGATCTCATCCAAGTCTACAACTTCATTGTTAATTTCCTTTGATAGAAATTCATTTTCTAAAATGATATTATGCTGAGAAACAATAACCTTTTATTCCTCGATATTGTAGAATATATATCCCATTGAGTTTTTGAGATATCCTATAAATTTACACAATATCGATCTTGCCTTTAATTTATTCGGACCAACATTCTTAACGTTGATCAGACAACCTCACGTCTTCAAATACTTGAGTTGAGGTTTCTTACCATACCACATCTCATATGTTGATTTAGGCGTAGATTTAGTGGGTAACAAGTTCAATATATGCGCTGTAGTTTCTAGCGTATATCCCCAATAGGATAGAAGTAACTCAACATTACTCATGATAGAACGAACCATTTCTACAAAGGTTCGGTTCCTTCGCTCTGATACACATTATGTTGCAGAGTATAGAGTGGAGTAATCTAAGAGATAATCCCATTATCTTTTAAGTACTGTTGAAATTACGCAGCGTACTCACCTCCTTGGTCAGATCGAAGAATCTTTTTCTCACGGTCTGTTTAGTTTTCTACTACATTTTTCTACTCAACAAATTTCTCATAAACATCGGATTTGTTTTTCCTAAGATATACATATCCTAATATTGAGAAATCATCAATGAAGGTAACAAAGTAAGAACTTTTATCCTTGGTGATTATAGGCAGCGGGCCACATACATCACTATATACTAGGCCTAAGAGTTCATTAAGTCTTTCAATGCACCCTCTAAATAGGTGCTTGGTCATTTTACCTTCGAGACATGACTCACACATATCAAATTGTTCGTAATCAAATGATGGGAGAAGACCTTTGGGTTTTAGTTTGTGTAGTCATTTCTCGCTAATATGACATAGCCAATAATGCCAAAAATAACTTTTATTTACGTTAACATTAAAACAATTGCTCACATCACAGACTTAATTAGCATTAATCACATATATGCCATTATCTAAAATGCCATCACAAACATTATTACTGTTATCCTGCCTTTTGGCAAGGCCGTAACACCAAGGAATTGACTAGTAACCAATGACGGTCCGTCCTAGAGATCAGTTATATACGGGCTCGCTATGGATATCGATGAATTTTGTCCGAGTCCGGATCAAGCCAAAACTGGTAGGACATAGCAAGCTAAGCCATGGGAGCCGACATTTCAAATCTCAAGTCAATCCGAGTTCATATGCTCAAGTTATGAAGGATACAAAATTGGACGAAAATCAGCTACCGTTCGACTCGCTCCTTCGACTCGCTCCCTTCGACTCGCTTTGGTTCCCTCAGATACCAACTTCGACTCGTTCCTGTTCGACTCACTTCACTTCCATCTGAAGTACCTATTTCGACTCGCTTCGCTCAGCTGCCTTCTTCGACTCGCTCACTTCAAACCACTGGTCAACTCCATCAACTTTGACTCCATTGCTCAAACCTCCTAGAACGGCCCTCTTCGACTCGCTCTAGTTTGGAACCTTCGAAAGTGCACGCTTTGACTTGCTCCTCTCAAACAGCTATTCGACTCCATCAAATTCAGCTCCGGTTGGCAAAGTCACTACTCGAAGCGATTGAACCATGCACTTCGACTCGATCAATCATTGTACACTTCGACTCGCTCAAATCAGTGTGCGCTTCGACTCGCTCAAATCAGTGTGCGCTTCGACTCGCTCAAAGCAGCGTCAAAGGTGGAGCGATCCGGGAAGCGCCACGTCATCGAGTCAAATGGAAGTGAGTCGAAAAAGAAGCGAGTCGAAGGAAACAGCCTGCCAAAAAATCCATTTCGTATCGATCATATCTCTCAATCTACAAGCCCAAATGCTATGAAATTTTCACAAAGGACTACGTGCATGCTAAAGAATGTCCACACCAAATTTCGACTCCGTTCGATGAAATCTTGACCGAGTCGAAATCTGCTCGTCTCGATCACGGATCGGACCAAAACTTCACGGGCTTGGGCGTGCAGGCCTGATCACGTGCTAGAGAGGGTCTCCCAAGATCTGAGCGAAATATCAGCCTCCTACACCTATAAATAGACCCCCAAAGCCAACAGAAAAGGGGTTCTTCTTCCTCTTTGAGATCTCCAATGCCCGGACTCCGCTAGATCCAGATCTGAACTCCATTGATGTTGCTACCAACGAGATTCACTGCTGCAAATCACAATTGACTGTTGTAAATCATTGAATTCACTTGTAAACACAAAAGAAAGATCAATAAAGCAAACTACTTCATAGTGGACGTAGGCTATACGCCGAACCACTCTAAATTCTTGTGTCTCCTTGCACTTTAATTATTCTCATTTCTGAAATTTGGAGTTTTTGTTAGATAATTCCTCTTTTTCATTTAATTTCTTCACTTTATCTCTTCAAAGACTTCCGAAGAGTGTTGTGCCCAATTTTGGTACAAACACTTTGGTGCTTTCACTGAGAATAACTGATTATTCTCCTACTCTTTGGATCTCCTATTTATATTGGATTGCATAAATCTAAGAAGAAGATCCAGATCTAGAACTTTGAAGCCCTTCCATTCTATTCATATTTGCAATCAGATCTAGGAAAGGACTTCATCAATTCATTATGGTGAGCACACGTACCACCTCTACAGCAGCTGATCAAGGAGCACGGGACCGACAAAATCTCATGCAATCACCTCCATCTAACCAAAATGCTGCAAAAACTTTAGATCCATCAGGTCCAATCACTAGACAAGAATTCCGGACATTGCTTCAAGAGTTGACCCAAAGTCGACAGCATCTAGCGGAACAACTACGCGCCAACACGGAGGTGACTAACCAGCTAAACCGCCAAAGGCGAAGAAGATCCAAAAGAGACCAAGGTTCTCACTCTTCCACAGAAAGTTCAGCCTCCTCCGATGGCCAAACTAGATCCACACATCCACGGTTAGGTGGAAGCTACACCCAGGCCACGGGACACCAACCTGCTTCGAACCTTGGGCAACCTAGAGCTGGACCATCCGCTAGCCTTCGCACAGAATCTTCGACTCGAGGAGGAGCTGCTCCTTATCATGTTACCGGCAACATTGCTACTACCACCACTGTCGGACGAGGAGGTGACGCTAGAAACCAAGCTGATCCTCAACGTAGCCAACGAGAGCAGACTCCTGAGCCTTATGTCCCTGAAGATGTTGAACCAAGGAGGCGAGGCACAGACCGTCGACCACGTCCAGTCCAGACTCGTGCTGTGGAACCCGACCCACCTTGGCCCAACATGCTCCAAGTACCCGAACGCTGGATATACCAGCGATGATCCGCCAAATGATCCGTGAAAGTCAGGTTCTTTCTAATGACGACGGGGAATCTCCCGAAGTCATACCCCTTTCATCGATGACGTTTTATATTCTGAACCACCTCGACACTTCAGGATGCCAGCTTTGCCAGTTTATGAAGGAAGTTCTGACTCCAATCAACATGTTCTGAAATACGAATGGCTGATGAATGCTGCTAGAGCTGATGACGCAGTAAAGTGTCATAGTTTCCCCATTTCCCTAGGGGGCATCGCTACCATGTGGTTCACTCGTTTGCCACCGCGATCCATCTCTAACTTTGACCAAATGGCCACCAAGTTTGTCGAACAGTTCCGTATGCACGTAGCAAGGCCCAAGGACGTTAACACCCTGTCTAGCATTACCCAAGCTCCCGGAGAAACACTTAGACGTTACTTGGAGCGATTCCATGCTGCGTGTGCAGAAATAAGCAATCCCAATGATAACTCTATCCTAATGGCACTGACTATGGGGAATGATGCTGATTCCGAGTTTGGAAATTGGTTAGCTGGAAAACCACCTACGTCATTGGACCGTTTCTATTCTAAGGCAGCCCAATTCTTGAGAAGAGAGGATGCGAAACAGTCTAGGAAATAGGATGATGCAGGGCCCAACATTGAGGGAGTACAAAGTAATATCGCTATTAAACAGTCTGGAGATAGTCCTAGGAAAGTTCAGTTGAATGTACAAAATAAACAAAATCAACAGTGGGACAACGGGAATCAAAACAAGAAACGCGATCAGAATCGCGGTCCACGGCGTAGAGCTTCCATGTATGATAACTATACTCCATTAAACATGTCGCTGGAAAATGTGTATTTGCAGATCTGCAATACCATGCAATTCAAGAAACCTGCCCCGAAACCACCAACTGAAAGATAGATCCAAACAGGAAAATTCTGTAGATTCCATGAGAGTTATGGCCACAACACCAATGAGTGTCATCACCTACAAGACCTCATTGAAAAACTGATACGTGAGCGGAAGCTGGATCAGTATGTACGGGCGCCGCAATCCGGTGGTGCGGGCCCATCAAATCAGAATCGTGCGCCGAATCAGGAAGAACCCGCTCGTGCGGACGAGAGGTTAGTCATCAATACAATAAGTGGTGGTCCTCACCCAGCAGATCAAAGCTGGAAGGAAATGGAGTCGTATGCCAGTTCTATTAGACATGCGGACTTCGAGTGTTACAGTAGTTTTGATGAGGGAGCTCCGGCCAAGCAACAGAAAACGATGACGGATGACATCGTTTTCAGGAGCAAAGATGTAGATAAAATCGAATCTCCCACTATCGATCCATTGGTCATCTCAGCACAAGTAGGTCCCGCTTGGATGAAAAGGATCTTAGTTGACAGTGGAAGCTCTATGAATATTTTGTTCAAACGAGCTTATGATCAAATGAAAATGGAAGCCACAGACTTGAAGCCTTGTCAATCTCGAGTCCATGGCTTCAACAGAAGTGCAACTATACCCACTGGAATGGTGGAACTGCAAGTTGAGTTAGGAGTTGGAGAACGACGGAGAGTACAGATGCTTCATTTCATTGTTTTGGACATAGACTCCCCTTACAACGCTTTCTTGGGTCGACCGGCCCTCGCTAAATTCAGAATAGCCATTGCACCATGGTGTTTGACCTTAAAATTTCCCACTGATCATGGAATAGGAATCGTTCAGGGAGATCAGGCCACTGCCAGAGCCTGTTATGTTGCCGAGCTGCGGGAGGCACAGCGAAAGGAGAAAGGAAAGGGCATAGAGGAATCTCTGTGCGTCCGTCTCGCCGATAATTGACAACTAATGCCCGGGCCCAGGCCCAGGCACCCCAGCCAATTCCTCAGGGATCTTGACCCAAGAGAAACTGAAGACGAAGGAGAATCTAAAGAAAGTCAAGCATCCCCGGCTGAACTGACGATTGATGTCCCAGTTGATAGTGACGATGATTCAAGAATGATAAAGATTGGGTCTCAGCTAAGCCAGCAAACTCAAGAGGAATTGGTCGAATTTCTATAGGCAAATCTTGATGTATTTGCCTAGACACACTCTGATATGTGCGGGATCTCGCCGGACGTCGCGAGCCACACTCTGAACATTGACCGCGGCATGTCCCGGTCAAGCAGAAAAGGCGCAGTATGGATCCAGAGAGATCTGCCGCCCTTAAGGAAGAAGTAGAAAAGCTTGAAGCAAACGGATTCATTCGAGATTCGTTATATCCTGAATGGGTGTCGAATCCCGTGCTCGTCCGAAAGCCGAATGGAAAGTGGAGAACTTGTGTCGATTACTCCGACCTGAATAAAGCATGTCCCAAAGACACTTTCCCACTTCCCAGAATTGATCAACTAGTAGATTCGACAGCCGGACATGAACTCTTATCCTTCATGGACATGTACTCTGGCTACAATCATATACCGATGCATTTACCCGATCAAGAACATACCAACTTCGTAACCAATCTAGGGCTTTACTGTTACAAGGTTATGCCGTTCGGACTCAAGAACGCCGGGGCTACTTACCAACGGTTGGTCAATCGGATGTTTGCTAATCAAATCGGGAAAACAAAGGAAGTATATGTAGACGACATGCTTGTGAAGTCATGACTCTCCACTGACCATGTTAAAGACTTGGAGACTATGTTCGGCATACTTCAAGAATACAAAATGAAGCTAAATCCACTAAAGTGTCACTTCGGAGTTGCATCCGGGAAGTTCCTTGGATTCATCGTTAATGCTCGAGGAATCGAGGCTAATCCTAAAAAAATTTGGGCAATCAGAAATCTTGAAACTCCCAAAACCATAAAGCAAGTCCAAAGTCTCAATGGGAAAGTAGCAGCGTTGAGCAGGTTCATTTCAAAGTCCACTGACAAATGCATTCCCTTCTTCGATCTGATCCAAAAAGGAAAACGCAACTTTGAATGGACCACGGAGTGCGAGGGCGCTTTCCAAGCGCTGGTCCAACATCTATCCACACCACCTATCCTATCGAAGCCCATCGACCATGAGAAGTTGTTCGTATATTTGGCAATATCAAAGAATGCAATCAGCGCTGCATTAATCCGAGAAGAAGACAAAATACAGAAGCCGGTATACTACGTCAGCAAACGATTAACTAGGGCTGAAAGGAACTACCCGAAGCTAGAAAAGTTGGCCTACTGCCTTGTGATTGCATCAAGAAAACTCTGTCCATACTTCCAGGCACATCCCATTGTTGTTTATACCGACCAGCCGTTACGACAGGTCCTTTCGCGGCCTGAGACGTCTGGTAGGTTACTCAAGTGGAACATCGAACTGAGTCAGTTCGATATTACCTACACCCTAAGACGAGCAATCCAAGGACAAGTCCTCGCTGATTTCATAGCTGAATTCACCATTCTAGAGGACTTTCCCGAAACCAGTAAATCCCCCAAATCTGTCTGGAAGATGTATACCGATGGTGCATCGAATGACCAACGTTCAGGCGCTGGTGTAGTGCTCGAAACCCTCGAAGGTCGATCTATATGCTACGCTTTGATGTTTGACTTTCATGCAACCAATAATGAAGCTGAATACGAAGCCCTCTTAGCTAGCTTGAAACTCGCCAGAGATCTAAAAATCATCGCTGTGGAAATTTACTATGATTCACAATTGGTTGTGTGTCAAGTACGGGAAGAGTATCAGGCAAGAGATCGAAGGTTGGCTGCTTACTTAGCTCGAGTTCGGGAAGTACTGAACCAGTTCGATTACTATGCCATCTATTGTATACCTCGGGAGCACAACCAAAAGGTCGATTCATTGGCAAAGTTAGCCAGCACAGGCGAAGCTTAGCAAATGGGACTCGTTCCCGTAGAGACCTATCTTCCCCAAGTATCGACCGGACAGAAATAAACCGGGTATGCGAAACCGTTCCTAAAAAGGATTCATGGATGACTCCACTCAGAAACTACATCGAACACAGAATCCTGCCAGAACGCAGGAGTGAAAAGAGACAAGTACTCCGAAAAGCCTCACGATTCGCCATTCAAGATAGGGTCATGTATAGAAGAGGGTACTCTGTTCCTCTACTCCGGTGTATCGCTCACGATGAAATCAAACGAGTATTACATGAAGTGCATGAGGGAGAATGTAGTGATCACACTGGGGGGCAAGCACTTGCCAAGAAAATACTTCGATACGGATAATACTGGCCAACCGTGAATCGCGATGCGTCGGATTATGCAAAGAAATGCGATAGGTGTTAGAAATATGCCCGAATTCCTAGAGCTCCTCCTACCAAAATAACACAAATGGTCAGCCCATGGCCGTTCGCAATGTGGGGCATCGACATCATCGGTGCTATACCTCTGGCAAAAGGTGGTGCGAAGTACGCCATCGTCGCAGTCGACTACTTTACAAAGTGGGCTGAAGCCGAAGCTCTTGCGACCATTACAATGAAGAAAGTAATCAACTTTGTGGTTTGTAACATCATCTGTCGATTCGACCTCCCACACACTATCATAACGGACAATGGAACCCAATTCGACAGTGCTGAATTCAAAGATTTCTACAAAGGATTTCACATCCAGAAGAAATTCTCTGCAGTTGCACACCCTCAGGCAAACGGACAGGTCGAAGCTGTTAACAAAGTCATAAAATCCGTACTGAAGAAACGACCGGAAAAGGTCGGAGGCAAGTGAGTCGATGAACTACCAATGGCTCTATGGGCTTACCGAACAACCCACAAGACCGCGACCGACCACACTTCGTTCTCTCTTTCTTACGGTTCAGAAGCCGTTATTCCAGTCAAGCTAGAAGTACTGTCTCACCGTGTGACATACTATGATCCAAAGTCAAATGCTATATTACTTGCTGAATCTCTCGATCTACTAGATGAGAAGTGCGAAGAAGCTGATTTGAGGGAAGCTGCGCATCGAAGTCGAGTCGCCCGATTGTACAACGCCAAGGTCCGTCCGCGAACCTTCGAACTAGGCGATCTCGTCTTAAAGAGAATCTATTCGGTTCCTTCACATATGAAGCCGACATGGGAAGGACCGTATGTTATTGAACGAAGGCTTGGAGATGGCACATTCAAATTATCGACCGTCGATGGTCTTACCCTGCCATGAGCTTGGAATAGCGAGAGCCTTCGCCGCTATTACACCTAACATGCTATCTTTATCCATTTAGCTTACTTTCCTTTTCTGCAATTTGTTTATGCATTTCGAAATTAGAACTTGTAATAAGGCAACTGAATTTTCCATACTTTCTTATTTCAACAATGAAATGCAACCTCTTCGAGCCAGAGCTGTGATTTACTTGAAATACTTCATATGACCATCACTATGCACGGAGAGCTAAGTCTCATCATACGGTGGGATTTATTCAAATAGAGGGTGACTACGATAAAACCAATCACTCGCTAAGTGAAACCCGAGCTTGGGGGCAAGCCATCACATAAAAAGTCAAGAAAGGATTGATACACGATAATCCTTCATCAACTCTGTATTCCCAGAGTGCGAAGCGGAGTATAAACATTTAACTCCGCATTCCCAAAGTGCGAAGCGGAGTATAAACATCCAACTCCGAGTTCCCAGAGCGCGAACCAGAGTATAAACATCCAACTCCGAGTTCCCAGAGCGCGAACCGGAGTATAAACATCCAACTCCGCATTCCCAAAGCACGAAGCGTAGTATAAACATTCAACTCCGCATTCCCAGAGTGTGAAGCAGAGTATAAACATCCAACTCCGAGTTCCTAGAGCGCGAACCGGAGTATAAACATTCAACTCCACATTCCCAGAGCGCAAAGCGGAGTAAAAACATTCAACTCCGCATTCCCAGAGTGCGAAGCGGAGTATAAACATCCAACTCCGAGTTCCTAGAGTGCGAACCGGAGTATAAACATTCAACTCCACATTCCCAGAACGCGAAGCGGAGTATAAAAATTCAACTCCGTATTCCCAAAGTGCGAAGCGGAGTATAAACATTCAAATTCGTATTCCCAGAGTGCGAAGCGGAGTATAAACATTCAACTCCGTATTCCCAGAGCGCGAAGCAGAGTATAAACATCCAACTCCGTATTCCCAGAGTGCGAAACGGAGTATAAACATTCAACTCCGCATTCTCAGAGCGCGAAGCGGAGTATAAACATTCAACTCCGCATTCCTAGAGTGTGAAGCGGAGTATAAACATCCAACTCCGAGTTCCCAGAGCGCGAACCGAAGTATAAACATTCAACTCCGCATTCCCAGAGTGCGAAGCGGAGTATAAACATTCAACTCCATATTCCCAGAGTGCGAAGCGGAGTATAAACATCCAACTCTGAGTTCCCAGAGCGCGAACCGGAGTATAAACATTCAACTCCTCATTCCCAGAGCGCGAAAAGGAGTATAAACATTCAACTCCGTATTCCTAGAGTGCGAAGCGGAGTATAAACATTCAACTCCGCATTCCCAGAGCGCGAAGCGGAGTATAAACATTCAACTCTGTATTCCCAGAGTGCGAAGCGAAGTATAAACATCCAACTCCGTATTCCCAGAGTGCGAATCGGAGTATAAACATTCAACTCCACATTCCCAGAGCACGAAGCGGAGTATAAACATTCAACTCCGTATTCCCAAAGTGCGAAGCGGAGTATAAACATTCAACTCCGTATTCCCAGAGTGCGAAGTGGAGTATAAACATCCAACTCCGAATTCCCAGAGCGCGAACCGGATTATAAACATTCAACTCCGTATTCCCAAAGCGCGAAGCGGAGTATAAAAATCCAACTCCAAATTCCCAAAGCGTGAAGCGGAGTATAAACACCCAACTCTGTATTCCCAGAGTGCCAAGCGGAATATAAACATCAACTCCGGACTCCTAGAGTGCAAATGCCAATTCCAAGTCTCCCAATTGCGGACACATGATTGAAACTTAAGCTGGCATAACCAGCCACTGATGAACGAATGGGAATCCCCGGAGTACGGATATGATCATCGACAATCAAACAAGCATGGATGCATTATTCAATCTCCGCTCGCCTCAAACATCCGTTCGATGGCACAAGACTCAACATGTTATAAGTAAGAAACGATCGTCAACTGATGATCTACAACTCACCATCAAGACTGGGGGGCAAAACTTAAGCATCAACCAATGATTGAAGCGATGCAACGTCGGAATTCAACTCGCTTCCCGGTCACAAGCCATGTCCACAGTTTCCGAACTTGGCAAACTAAAACAAACTTGGTTCGGAACCTGAAACTTCACGAGGGCACTCCAGATATTTAAACACTTAGCCAAATAAACAATGATAGAAAAGAAGCCAAAAGAGAAAAGTTTCATTTCTATTGTTTATAAAAGAAGTTCGTGTACAAGTTTCAAAAATTCCTACTAGCATGGGCCGAACCCGCATCTATACACGGCTAACAAAATGTAAGTCAAAAACACACTAGATGAGCATGCCTAATCTCTCTTCTTCCTTGGCTTCCTCTTCAGTGCGGACCCGTTGGAGCCATCACCAATCTTCCTCTTCAAGCCTGTGCCTTTCGGCGGTTGGTCTTCAGGCGATGGCATTATGTTGATATCCTCCTCCGAACTCGTGTGAATAAGAATGCTCCCTGCTGGCGGAGTCGGAGGAAAATGGTCAAATGTGGAAGACGTCATGGCCACGCTAGTATCTGAAAATGTACCGCCAAGCAATATCGTTCTAAGCGGAGATGAACCAAGTGTCGATGTCCCACCTCCAACACTGCCACCAAGCGCTGCAGCGTCCATTTCAGCAGCAATTTGTGCCATGATTTCCTCTTCAGTACCCGAACGAGCCTCGCTGGGAGCGTCATTGGTCGACATCGAAGAGCTTGTGGCAGGAACACCTCCACCCATGACGAATGATAAGTTAGCTAAAGGATCACCATGACGACGAAAGAGTTCCTCCATTAACTGCTCATCAAACACAATCGTACTCCCCTACATGTCGTCAAGCTGGGCGGTTGTAGTCGCGGTGATTGCTTCAGTAACTATAGCCTCCTGTGTTTGATGTAATTCTTGGGTAGCAGGAGGCCCAACATGTGCAACGTCGATCACTGGACAAAGAATAAAAGAATTGTTAGAACTTAAACTCGATCGAAGACTTCGACTCATGAAAGACATGTGGAATGTTTGGAGTATTTTCCTCAGTTTGGCTTGTAAGCGACGGGGCAGCTTCAGTCGCTTGCGCTGTAGTCGGAGACATCCGCGGCTGATCCGGATTATAGGCAGGAACAATTTGAGGATCAACCGCAGGCAAAGATTCAGGCTGGGTTGACATCGGAAGATCAAGACTTGCATCATGATGTCCAACCCCGGAGCCTTCTCCTACTTCCAACTGTTGGGTGCCGAGCCTCTCCTTCTCATAAGAGATCATTGAATCATGGAGAATCTTCTTTTCGTCATCAGTTAACAGACGATTCTCGAGCTCGAATTCATCCACAGACTCACCCTGGTGCGCCTCTTTCTCTTCCTCAACTAGTCGGCCCCAAGGACTGTGGAGATGCGTCGAATAATCATCGAGCCAGGCCAGACCCCTGTGCCTCAGCATGTTAGCGTTATAGAAAACGAGGAGGTCTTCAATGTCGGCCTCTAGCCTGGACTCGGCCAACTTCACTCTCTCCTCGACCTCAGTCTCCACCTTTTGGACTTTAGCCACCGCCGCATCCCGTTCGCCCCTAAGTTGAATAGCCTGTTCGCACGCCTCCTGGGCTGCGTTGTTCGTGTCGTCTTTTTCCTTGGCCATATCGGCAAATTTGGCCTTAAGTTCGTTCAGTTCCTTGACTACCGCATCCCGCTCGACCGTAACCGTAGTATTCCGGTGGCCTATCTCCTCCACCAAGGCGACATGCGTCTGCCTCAACCTCTCCATGGCCACATTTGCTTCATCAGCCTTCTTAATGGCCTCGATCTCAGATTTCCAAGAAGACTCGGACTCAGCAGAGAGTACCTGAAAAATCCGATCCCTTTTTGCGAGCTCGGTCTCCATCTTCTCGATCTCTTTGGCCCGCTCGAAGGCCACTTTGGAAGCTTTTTCAGTAGCTTTTGCCCACTCCCAGTATTGGGTATAAATGTCGTGGACATAATCATGCATCGTGCCTTCTACCCCTGATGGAATTCTCTTTAAGTGGGGAGGGAAGACATAACCGTCAAAGCAGATATTTGGAAAATCCTTCTTCATTTGAGCCAACTTAAGGGCCCCTTCTCCAGTGGGATTAGCGGGGACCTGCTCTGTAACCATGGAAGAAGTAGTCTCGACTCTCTAAAGACGAGTCTCAGATCTGGAAGTGTGAGAAGAAGGCCTGTGACGAGGAGGCTCTAACGGCTGTGAAACATGAGCAGGAGGTGGAGATGGAAGCCTAGGAGGAGGAGAGCGTGATCTAGACCGATGCATGTATTCTCTATCCCTATCATGCCCATACCTATCCTGACTAGAGTACTCGCGATCGCGATCTCTATCAGAGTCCCTCCTGCGGGAATCATAGTAAGAAGAAGTCTTTCGGGCCGAGCGAAGGCTCCCTAGCATTGATCCTCTTCCAGACATAGAACCTGGAAATAAGAGGCGAAGAAAGAGATAGTAACTTCCTAAGTCGGACGAAGTACAGTTGTGAATCATGTAGTGTAGTGAAGTGTATGCATGTGCAATCCCCCGACCAACCAGAAATGTCGGCCGCACTCGTAGCAAGCAACCCGCTCGGTTCATGTACACTATCGAGCTCCTCCATCCCGCGTCGTGTTGAGACGACACAAAGTCTGGAATCGGAACATCGGCAAGTCCCTCAAAAAGATTCCCAACCGACGGGGGAGAAGCCTCCGCAATTCTAATCCCCGGGACGGGCAAAGACACGACCAAGGATTTAAATCTCCCGAATTTAGAGCGCTTGTGAGCAGCAGCCTTGCCTTGTCTTTTTCCTCCGGAATCCTTAACATCGGAAGGAGGCCCGGCCGGAAGCACAGTATCGTTGGGCGTTCTTTCTGGATCAACTTCTTCGGTGATCACAACTACGGGCACTTTGCGCTTCACGCGTTTCTTCGGGGCCACTCTATGTATCACTTCCAGGTGTATGCTCTGTCTTCGTTCTATCAGCCCGATAGCTCTCAAATTACTGTCGGTCAGGACTAAGTCTATGTGCCTATCTTCGCCCAAAAATTCTTGAAGAATCCGAACAAGCTCTCTGAAATACGTGCCATCGGGGCGAGAGATTGCGGCTATAAGAAAGAAAAAGTATGTCAGTTTTTGAAGTTGGTTACTAACATCTCAGTGATTCAAGAGGAGATGGCGACACTTATGTCTATCTAACCACCGCCTAGAAAATCCAGGGGGGCACCGAACGTAGAACCATTCGGATTTATAATAACTTATCCTTCCCTAGGAACCCAGCACAATGTGGCAGTTTCTGACTGCCTCCAAGAAGGTGAAAGAAGGGCTATCACCGCGGCTCTTGACGTTGAATAAATATCTGATTTCGATCGGCTTGGGCGGTCGAAAGAGGATCTCCATAAATAGGATGAAGGTGCTGTTTAACAAGGCATACCCGTTGGGGTGTAGCTGAGACGGAGCTATGCCAAGAAACGATAACGTCTCCCTTATATAGTCATTAAAGGGAGGAAGTGTCCCTGCCGTGCAAGCATGACGGTTGAAAGCAGTAAACCCTTCCGAGGGATAATGTGGCCTGTCCTTCGGCCCAGGAAGTAGCACGTCGTCAAGCAACAAACCGTGCCTTAAGCAGATCCGGCCTAACATGTCATCAGAAATACCCGACGGCACCGAATCGGGTGGACTACAAATAAACCAAGCTCCTAGACGCTCGTCCGGAGCTTGCTCAATAACTTTGGCTTCTATAACCGGTATCTCTATGGTTGGAGAAACAGAACTTGGGAATTCTGGCTGTTGAGAACTTGAAGGGTCCATGGCTAGTTAGCTTATAAAAAATCATTGTTAAACTGACAATAACACCCGTGCATCCCCCAGTGTAAAGTGTGTGAGTGTGTTGTGCAGTGCAGTGCTGTATATTATTTGAGAAGATCAACAGGGTTAAGGAAAGCATGTAAACAACGAGACTTCGGAATTCAGTCAGAAGGACCGTCATCGCTGATCGTCATAACCGTGCCATCCAGTTATTAACTATCACTCCAAATCGAAGTTTGGTGTCATTTTTATAAGTTGCAGTTTCATCGACGAGCTTCGATAGGAAGTCAGATATGCAGTGAAACGGTTAAGTCCAAGTATGCCAATTTGAAGCTCGTCGGAGGCAGTTGTTCGAGTATGTGAAAAGTTTAAAATTTTTGGATGATCAAATTTGTATTGCTCACGAGAGCCAGGTTCACATCGATGAATTATAGTCGTGTGTGTTTGAGTTAGACTCGGTCAGAAGGATGGAGTACAAGTTCGACTCGTTCTAGAGCCATCTACTTCGACTCAATCCAAAAGCTACGCATTTTGACTCGGTCCGAAGAAACCACTTCGACTTGCCCCGAAGTCACGCATTTCGACTCGGTCCGAAGCAACCACTTCGACTCGCCCCGAAGTCACGCATTTCGACTCGGTCCGAAGCAACCACTTCGACTCGCCCCGAAGTCACGCGTTTCGACTCGATCCGAAGCAACCACTTCGACTCGATCCGAAGTCACGTGTTTCGACTCAATCCAAAGCAGCCACTTCGACTCGATCCAGAACCACGCGCTTCGACTCGATCCAAGACAGTTGCTTCGACTCAACCCAAGGCCATCCACTTCGACTCGATCGAAAGCCACCGTTTCGAATCGATCAGACATAGCCCCTTCGTATCGATCAATAGAATCAAAGCGTTCGACTCGATGCGAAGCTCCACCATCGATCGATACGAAGGCATCCAACTCATCATCTCGAAACCCTACTCCAGATTGACACGAAGCTAAGACCAAGGAATTTTCGATCGACCACGACTCTGTTTGATTTGGTGTTAAGAATCGAGTATCCTCGGTTACGCGATGTTTTCGCTTAAGGGATTACCTAAATTTGTCGACTGGTTCGAATAATCGAAGGTATGTATCGATTCGAAGGCAAGGATGTTTGTTCTTTCTGCTCGAGTTTTTGAGCGTTACGAAGGCAGACAAAGATGAAAGGTAAAAAGTGAAAAAATGACTAAGTATGTAGTATTTATATGGACTCGAAAGTAAGGGGAATGACCGATTCGAATTCCAGTGGGGTCGAACCTGTGCTTCGACTCCCTCTTCAGTGCATTGATGTGGAGCTCCCTTTCGTATCGCTCCTTCGACTCCATCCCCGTGACCAGTTCGACTCCCTCATGCAGCAATAAAAGACATCACTTCGACTCCGTCTTTCCTTCGACTCGCTCCTCTGTCTCCTATGCGTTTCGACTCCGACTCCTATGCGTTTCGACTCCGACTCCTATGTAGTTAGAATCCAAGACCGAGTCGAACATCCTGTTCGAATCCATCAGGGAGTCCACATCGACTCGCTCCACTTCGACTCGCTCAGTTCGAGTCCGTCATCAAGTTGAACAAGCGCTTCGCATCCATAAATCCAATGAAAATCATCTTCGGTATTTCAACCCTTCTCATCGATTCAGGAAGGAATCGTTACGAAGAAACATTAAAAATGCAACCGTCGAGCGTTGTTGCAGCGAATTTCACATCGGTTCAGGAGAGGATCGATACGTAATTCAAAAGTAAAATAAACTGACAACGACTCATAGATGTACGAACGTCAACGAGAGTCAGGTTAACATATATGCTTGAATGACAGACTAGTATTCAAATATTCCGGATTTCCAGGAATTAGAGACTCGTCCATTAACGATTACAACAGCAAACGGGTTACCACGAGCATATAGCAATCAGTTGCAATAATACATGGTACAGCACTCGACAGTCAACAGTTTACATTACTAAGAAGAATGGTCAAAGGTTACAGCTTTCATCAAAAATACGATAACTATTCGGAGTAAAGATGGCAGTATTTCAAAGCACATCATGTTTCCACAAGACGTACTTTGGGGGGCAAATGTTATCCCGCCTTTTGGCAAGGCCATAACACCAAGGAATTGACTAGTAACCAGTGACGGTCCGTCCCAGAGATTAGTTATACATGGGCTCACTACGGATATCGATGAATTTTGTCCGAGTCCGGATCGAGCCAAAATTGGTAGGACATGGAAAGCTAAACCATGAGAGCCGACGTTTCAAATCTCAAGTCAATCCGAGTTCATATCCTCAAGTTATGAGCGATACAAGATCGGATGAAAATCGATTATCGGTCGACTCACTCCTTCGACTCGCTTCGCAACGACCAAGAGTGACAACTTCGACTCGCTTCGCTCAGAGGCCAACTTCGAGTCAACCAGGTTCGACTCGCTCCACATCCCTCAGAACTGCTCTCTTCGACTCGCTCCAGTTTTAAACCATCGAAAGTGCACACTTCGACTCGCTCCGCTCAAACAACTGTTCGACTCCATCAACTTCGACTCCACTACTAAAACCTCCCAGGACGTCCCATTTCGACTCGCTCGACCAGTGCTTGCTTCGACTCGCTCGACCAAGTGCTCACTTCGACTCGCTCGATCGAGGCACACTTCGACTCACTCAAACAGTGAACAGTTCGACTCGCTCGAAGCAACATCCAAGATAGAGTAGAAATCAAGTGCCACGTCACCGAGTCGAATGGAAGCGAGTCAAAACAGGAGCGAGTCGAAGGAAACAGCCTATCGAAAACTCCATTTCGTATCGATCATATCTCCCGATCTACAAGTCCAAATGCTATGAAATTTTCACAAAAGACTACGTGCATGCTAAAGAATGTCCACGCCAAATTTCGACTCCATTGGATGAAATCTTGAGCGAGTCAAAATCTGTTCATGTCGATCACGGATCGAACCGAACCTTCATGGGCTTGGGCGTACGGGCCTGGTCACGTGCCAGAGTGGGTCTCCCGAGATCTGAGCGAAATATCAGCCTCCTACACCTATAAATAGACCCCCAAAGCCAACAAAAAAGGGGTTCTTCTTCCTCTTTGAGATCTCCAATGCCCGGACTCCGCCAGATCCAGATCTAAACTCCATTGCTGCTACTACCAGTGAGATTCACTACTGCAAATCACAATTGACAGCTGTAAATCATTGAATTCACTTGTAAACACAAAAGAAAGATCAATAAAGCAAACTACTTCATAGTGGACGTAGGCTATACGCCGAACCACTCTAAATTCTTGTGTCTCCTTGCACTTTAATTATTCTCATTTCTAAAATTTGGATTTTTTGTTAGATAATTCCTCTTTTTCATTTAATTTCTTCACTTTATCTCTTCAAAGACTTCCGAAGAGTGTTGGGTCCAATTTTGGTACAAACAATTACCATGCAACATAGTGTTCATAACATTACCAGCACGGTGAAATACATAACAAGTCTCAGATAATCTAGACATGGAAATGATACCATAAATAAAGTCTTTTACATAATAGCAATTATTTAATATTAAAACTAATCCATTTGGCAAAGATAAATGATAATCTCCGACTACCGTTACATCTACCAGAGATCCTCAACAACTTGAAGACTCATTTCTCCCTTTGCCATATGACGTTTGCTCCTAAGTCCCTATAATAAATTACAGATATAAGTTCCAGATCCAGTATCCAAAACCCAAGACAATTTATTAATTGAGAAACAATTTTGAATCATAAATTTACCTTATGGAGCAGCAGAAATTTTCCGCTTCTTTTCTTTAACAATCTTTAAGTACTTCAGATAGTTTCATTTCCAATGACCTTACTTGTGACAATGATGACATTTGCCCTTGTCCGTGGCAGTAGTCTTCTTACTTTTATTATTAACCTTATTCTGCTTCTTCGAACATTTCGAAGATGATGTGTTCCCTTTGATAGCCAGTATGGCTCCTTGATCCTTAAACGAAGACTTGGCTAATCTTAACATATTGAAGATTTCTGCGAGGCTTATGTTCAACAGGTTCATATTATTGTTTAATATGAACAGCTCATACTGGGGATGAAGAGATCCAAGGAATAAATCTACTTGCATTTCGCTGCTTATATGTACTGTTTGTACCAAAAATGGGCACAACACTCGTCGGATGCAATTGAAGAGATTAGAATGAAGAAATAAAATGTAAAATGAGGCTAATCTAACAATCACACCAAGAAAATTAGCAGTAGCAGAAAGAAGACAAGAATTTATAGTGGTTCGGCGCTATGACCTACGTCCACTTTGAAGGATTTGATGTTTATTGCATATTATAAACTGAGTTACAACAGTACAACGACTAACACTCGAATTACAATGGAGTTCAACCCGAGCAGCAACATAAAAGTCCCTTTTTAGTTGCAATGGAGGTGTTATTTATAGGTGTGAAGCTAGAAATTCCTGCCTTGAATCTTGGAATACCTTTTCTCATGCGTAGGTCGGCCCACACAATCGATATGGAGTCATTTGGGATCAATCCTTGATCATTCCACATAGCTTTCGTATCGATCAGGAAATGCTCCAATTGAACTGCGATCGATCACGGATGTTCTTGAGTTGATATGCAACCTTCTATGAAAATTTCATGGCATTTGGATTTGTGGTTTGAGAGATATAATCGATCAAAGTTGTAAACATGGACTGGCTGAGGCTTTTGAATCGATACATTTCATATCAATCCCTTCGTGTCGATGACGCGGCGTGCGTGCTTTGTGGAGGTCCATAATTCATGCATAGTGACCGCTTCTTTTGAGTTGACCACGTCATTCGTGTCGATCCTATACTTTGCTTCTCGTATCGATGCTTTGTCTCTGTCTTCGTATTGATCATCCACCCTGCCCTTCGTATCGATCGGATAAGTGATCGATACGAAATGTATAGTTGCTGATCGAGTGAAGTATGATCAATCCGGGAAGCGCTGAAGTCCGTCGATATAGGTTCGAACCTTATGGATATGAATGATGGATGCCGAGTGATGGAGTTGTGTTCACTTCTTATCGATGGTGATGAATACGAAATGATGGATACAGATGGATGGATATGAAATGGACAAGTTTAACATGGATCTTGATCGACTCACAACTTGAGCATTCAAACTCCGATTTACCTGAAATTTGGAATGTTATCTTTCATAGCTTTGCTTGTCATACCATGTTAATTGTAGCTCGATCCGGACTCGGACCAAGTTTACTTGTATCCATCATGAAATTGCAGATAACTGATCTCCGGAGCAGATTATCATCAGTCTCTGGTCAAGTCCTTGGTATCACGGCCTTGCCAAAAGGTGGGATAACATTTGCCCCCCAAAGTACGTCTTGTGTGAACATGACATGCTTTGAAAAGCTGCAATCTTCATTCTGAAAAGGCTCTATCCGATTTACTGAACAGTTGTTAACCTTTAATCAAGAGATGTAACCCTCGATTAATTTCCAGTAGTATAAACGTTGAGTTGTAGATTGCCAATGATCATGCAGTTTTTGTTGTAACTGAAGGTCAAGTGCTAGCAGTTCGTCGTTTATTGTTCTGGCTGTCACTAGGCAAGCATCCGATTCCTGTTAACTTTGAAAATCAAATGTTAATATGGCATAAGTGCACGTATTTTAACCTGACTCCAATTCATGCTTGCACATTTGCGGGTCATTTTCGAGTTCTTTTTTTTCACTTTTTTTTTTAAAATGGATCTTGGGGAATAGAGGTTCTTGCCATCGATCAAGGAGTTCTTTAGAATCGAGTTTCGTATCGATCCTCTCCTGGATCGATGTGAAATCTGAGTTGCAACAATGGTCGATTGTTGTTTTGATACCCTTCTTCATATCGATCCTCTCCTGGATCGACCCGAGGTGTATTAAGGCCGATTTCGTATCGATAGGGATCGATACGAGATGGATTTATAAAAGGTGTATCCATAATGATCGATATGGTTTGGCTTAGGTTGTTGTGCGACCGGCTCTTCATATCGATGGATATGAGATTTATAGGTATTAACCCATAGGAATGCTTCGTATTGATGGATATGAAATGATGGGGTTTGGTTGTGCTTCGTATGGATGGATACGAAAGAGGTGCTTCGTATCGATGGATATGAATGATCTAGGCATAAGCGCGTGGTGTTCTTCGTATCTATGGGCATGTTGACCGCTTCAATCGGTATTGTGACTGGGATACGAATCGTTTTTGCTTTGGATACGAAGGAGTATAAATACGTTTTTTACTTAGAATATTTTTCACCTTGCTCCTATTGCTGTTTCATATCCATCGGAAAAGAAAAGTAAACTGCAAATCTTTCATCTTCAAACACCAAACCATTAATCTCTAACTTAGATTCTTCGAGCTAGGTAACCAATTGATAGAATCGTGCTTAAAATGATGAGACTCGAGTTTCGTGCCATTTCGTTCATGGCAACGGCTATCTCCGGTGTCGTTGGCACTGGAGTGTGGCAAGGGTGAGGTCGAGAGTGTGGCTAAAGGAGGCTTGGAGATTTTGAGAAGAAGGAGGGTAACTGGGTAGAGTCGATGGAGTCACTGACTCCAGGTCTATCTTGAACTCGTATCGATGCGAGATGGAATCGATTAGAATACTTTGGAGATGATGGAAAGCAGTCTCTATTATCAAGGCGAAGAGCAGTGGCTTAATGATTGATCTGAGGCGGAGCAATTTGTATCGATGTGGATGAGATGTGGTGTGATCGATCCGAAACCATAGTCCTTCGATCGATACGAAGTGGTCGACACAAAGTGATCGATACGCACCAGTGATCAATATGAAGGTTTTATCGATACAAAAATGTTATCGGTCTAAGTCATTGATCGATATGAACCTTGGCTTAGGGGAAAAATCCAAAATGAACCATAATGGATATGAATCCATTGCTTTTTGCATACTCGTACACTTAACCCCGATGAGCTTTAGCCTTGCATATTAGGACTTTATCGTAAAACTATATATATGACTATCCTTCAAAGCTCGTCGATGGAACAGTAACTTGATAAACATAACAAATTTTGACATGGATCGTTCATCGAAGTCAGAATGGCACGGTTGAGATGGTCAGCGACAACGGTCACTCCGGTTGAATCTCAAAGTCTTGTCTCTTTATCATCTTTCAACCTTGTAGAAATTTAGAGTATTGTGCAGCACTTCACTACACAACACGTTCACTTTCTTTGCATCGAGGGGAGTATGGGTTTCTTACCATCTAATAATGGTTTTCACTAAGTTCAGTAGCTATGGATCCTGGAAGCTTAGAGCAGCAAGAAGTTCAAAGTCCTCCACTTCCTAGAATAGAAAGGCCGGATGTCACAGCAGATACAGTGTATCCTGCTCTGGATGAACTGCCAGATGCAGTGGTGATTATGAATCCAGAAGATTCTATCCGGTCCGAGATTACAGAAGAAATGCTGGGTAGAATTTGTCATAGACACAGACTGTCTTTGGAAGAAGTTCGATTACCAGGACCAGAAGATCGAGCACATAATCCCACAGAAGGTATCACCACATGTAATAGATTCATGTGCTTGGCTGGAACATTACCTCCATTCAATCAGTTCATTCAGGACGTGCTATTTTTTTAAGGATTGCGCCTTCTTAGCTTCATCCTAACAGATACACGCTACTCAATAGCCTGTACATTATATTTATAGAGCATCTCCCCCCTCCTCCGACTGTCGATGAGATCAGATTTTTATTCAATGTTAAGAGTCGGGGGTATAATCCTTCATTCTCCTTCCTGGAAGCTGTCAGGAACTGCCAAGTGGTGGCAGGTGCATAAAGCAAGTTGAGCTACTTCAAAACAGAGTGGTTCTACGTGAGATGCCCACTAGGGTTTGCCAAATTATGGTTGGTCCGACATAAGTACATTCTCTTGTTCGTCACTTAACTAGGTAATATAAATCGATGTTGAATTCATTACTGTATTTCTTTCACAGCTTTTATTCCACGGCCCGAAGGAGCACATTTCAAAGAGATAGTGAGGACACTCCAGGTGGTGTCTACCGAACTAAGAGAAATAGATGAAGTTCTCATCGACGATAACTTGATTGCCGCCGGGCTTATAGAAAGAGGACAGAGCATGGGGATGATGGGGATTCCTAGAGTGGCCTCAGTAAGACAAGGTAGAAGATGGGCTCCATTCGTGCCCCCAATTGAGGGAGCTCAGAATATTCCTAGCGCAACAATCATCGAACTTCGCGATGATGAGGGTACTGAAGCTGGTTATGAGCCTGTGGTTGTGCCTCCATAGGGCCCTCGGCCGTTAGAATCAAAGAGAAAAGGCAAGACTCTTGTTCATAAAATCAAGAGGCAGAAGATTACTGAAGCGACTCAGCTCATTGCAACTTCCATAGGTCCAAAAACCTCTTCCCCACAGACAAAAAGTTCACTAAAAGGGTTATCGGACGTTCCTATCCCAAACGAAATATTTCCATTCCCTAAACTTAGGTTAGAGGGGCTCCACTCCCCATCAAGAACCGGCGCAGGCCTATCTTCAATAAATATAGGGGAGCCAACTCCAATAAGTAAGACTACCACAATTAGTCGATTTGGGGGTTTGCACATGCATACACACACTTCACGGCACCACATGACATTCCACCACGTGCTTCTTAGTCTCTGGCGATAACTAATTTTACTTCCACTTTTCGTTATGCAGATACAATGGTGAAACATGTCTCCATGCTTAGAAAACTCCGCTCTTCGCGCCATTCATCTGGATCGCATTTTGAGTCACATCGCCATGAGAGCGAAAGAGATTACGGCCGTAGCTACCATTCTAGCCAAGAACCCGAGCGCTACGATAGAGAGAAAAAAAACCATATCAAAGTAGGCGCTGTTCTGGGTTGCGATCTTCGCCACCAAAAGGACCTTCTAAACCCTCTGGCTCTAGTAGGCCTTGTTTTGAATCTTAATATCAAATAGCACCGTCTCACGCTCCAAAAACCGACGATTAACGCCATAGAATTGAAACAGAAACTCCTGTCGTCGTAGAAGAAACTTCCATAGAGCCAACGGGGGAGGGACCCATTTGCATCGCCAAACTGAAGAAAGATTTTCCGAACATACGTTTTGATGGCTTCCACATTCCTCCCAACTTGAAGAAAATTTCGAACGACATGGAGAAATTAGTGCAGGACTATGTGCATGACGCATATAGCCAATATCGCGAATGGGTTAAGACGGCAGAACAGGTTTCGGCTGTGTCCTTTGAGCGGGCCTAGGCTATTGAGAAACTAGAGGGCTATCTCTCTCACATGGGTAAAATAATAGAGGTGCTCACCAATGAGATCGAATCTTCAAGAAAAGCCTAGATTGAGACCAGCCAGAGAGCTGAGGAAGCCAGGAAGTCCATAGAAGAGATAAGGAAGGCGCACATGGACTTGGTGCAGAAGATGGGGCATCACAACACTGTTATTATTCGAGAAAGGGATGCCATGCTGAAAGAATTTGCTGAATTAAAGGCGAAGCTAACCGAGGCCATCAAAGAAAAAGATAAAGCCAACAAATTTTCCCAGGAAGCATGCGTGGAGGCGGTGAAGCTTAGTGAAGTGAGGGATTCTACGGATCAAAAGGCCGAAGAAGCTGACACCAGGATTGAAAGGGAAATTAAAGCCGTTGAGACCAAAATGGAAAGTGAATTTGAGGATCTTCTAGTCACCTATAACACTAATGTCCTGAGAAATCGCAACCTGAACTGCTTGGTGAGGACTATCCCTTTCAGTTATATAAGGCCTAGAACCGCTTGATTGAGGATGAAAAGGCGATTTGTAATGTGCAACCATCGATGAGTTTGAATTGGAAACTCAAGTGTTGATCGGAGATAAGCCTAAAGTCCTTCATGACACAACCATCACGCTTCAGAGAGAGCCTAGCTGCTAAGTACCTAGAAGACGGAGAAGGATCTGGGGGTGAACATCACAAAGTTGTTTCCAAAGTGCTTCTAACGTCTCAAACTACGCCCACATCATCTGTTGATCCCCCAGTCGTCCCAGGTTATAATCCTCATAGGCCACATCTCTCTCCAATCATCAAGCGCAGCCCGGAAGGCCCGTCGGCCCAAACTGGAAGCCAACTCGAGGAAGGTATTCTGGACACTTTTCCTATTCCTCAAAATGTAAGAACACTATCAGAAAATATTACTAATATATTCTCCTATCTTCATTCAGTCTTAGATTTTGCACCGGCTGACCCTCCTTTAACTCAAGAAGTTCATCACGAGCAAGAGGCGTTAACAACAAAGGCCACAACCATGACGATCACCACTTCGGATGGGGAGATGCATGATAGCGGCTACATGCTTGATGACCAACTAATGGAAGTGTTCCTCAGCCATCAAAGTGATTCGAGTATTGAGGTTCCCTTTAACGTAAATGAAGATGTTATTATCACGGGCTCCTTGGGTCCGATCGACAGCATCCCGATGGGTAAGCGCATGGATCGAGAGGAACAAATAATGGAAGAGATCAAAGCCGAGATTGAGTAGGCGCGTAGAGCTGGTGAAGGTATGGCGGGTCCTGGTCCGGTCCCGATTCTCGTGGTTTCTCTAGGTGGCACCATTATTGAGACTAGTGCGCCTCATTCTTCTAGTATCGAAAGCGCCACCATTCCACCGGTTCCACACACAGAGGATAATTCAGTCCCCATGGGCTCTCAAGAGGAGACCGTGTCGATTCCCTCGGTCGGAGACAAGCCAGCTGGAGCAAGCCGGGGAGGCAAGGGTTCAAAGAGAGGTCCAAGCGGTAGCTCGAGCGGATCTACACCAAATATATTCAAGAAGGACAAGAAACCGAAGGCGTAGATTTGCATTTTTGCTTCCTCTTTTGTAGATGGCTAGAATAAGCTTCTCTTTTGCTTTTCATAGGCCATGTATAGACGCGGGCTTGGCCTCCTACTTATAGGAATTCTTTGAATAGATTTTGTACTTCCTTTCTCAAAGAATAGTGTGAATAAAATTTCTCCTTTGTTTTTAGCATAACTCTGTATTTATTTGTCAAAGTACTTTAGCACTCACATTTCCATTCAATGTACTCATGAGGATTTAGTCTCTGAGTTAAACTTGAGTCCGGTCTTTAAGTCCTGAGGTCATGGCCTCGGTTCATAATCAAACATTTAGTCGAGTCCCAATGTTGCGCTGTCTCGGTCAGCGGTTGGAACTTGAGTTATGCCCCCAATTCTGTGGAGAATTGAAGTAGTTAGTTGGCAGTTGTCCCCCACCTTCACCAACTTTGATTTAACATAGTCGGAACAAAGTTAAATTGATACGAGTTTGAGCGGTCGGATCACACTCACTTGCTTGCTAGTATTTGCATCCACATTTTGAGGATTTAGACTTGTATGTCGACGGTCAGTCACGCCTGCTTATTGTTTAGAATTATATCCATACTCTGGGGGCATAAGTTATTTTACGGGCAGTCGGTCACACCGTTAAATGTTTATACTCACGTTCACACTCCGAAATCTAGAGTCAGTTGACAAACGGTCGATCACATCTTTTTAAGTATTAGGATCTTTTTTGCACTCTGGGAATAAGGAGTTGGTCAAGGTTGTGGATAGTCAGATCACATCCTCCTTGATCCGGTAAGCGAAGTCGTAGATGGACGAATCCATCTTCTTCGAGCTTGGAAAAAAGAAGGCGAGGTCATGGGTGGACGGGTCCACCCTTCTCGAACTTTGGAAATGAGTGGGGTCGTCGATGGACGGATCCATCCTCCTAGAGCTTTGGAAATAAGCGAGGTCTTGGATGCACGGATCCATCCTCCTCGAGCTTTGGAAATAAGCGAGGTCGTGGATGGACGGATCCATCCTCCTCGAGCTTTGGAAATAAGCGAGGTCATGGATGGACGGATCCATCCTCCTCGAGCTGGACGGTCGATTCACGTCCTAACCTTGGAGTTTGCACTTCAGCTTGCACTCTGGGAGCTGGAGTTGGTCAGAGAATTGTCGTGTTTCAATTCTCTTTCAATTGATTATTGCTTACCCCCCGAGCTCAGGGTTTCATATAGTAAGTAACCAGTCGGATCACGATCACTCTCTATTTAAACGAGCCCCACCGAAAGATGGAACTCAGCTCTTCATACATCATGGTGGTTGCATGATGCATTTAGGAATCATTAATTTAGCTTTATGAGTCTGCGCTTTATTGTTGAAATAAGAAATCATGCCAAAATCAGTTGCCTTATTAAAAGTACAAATTCTCGAATTGCATAAACAAACTTGAAAAAGGAAAGTAGACTAAATGAATGAAAGCCATTTATATGTAATAGCGATGGAGACTTTCGCTATTCCATGCTCTCGGTAGAGCGAGTCCATCAACAGTCGATAGCTTGAATGTGTCGCCTCCAAGCCTCCGTTCGATGACATACGGTCCTTCCCATGTTAGTTTCATGTGTGAAGGGACCGGATAGACCCGCTTGAGTATGAGATCACCAACTTCAAAGGTTCTGGGCCAGACCTTAGCATTGTATAATCGGGCGACTCGATTGTGATATGCGGCTGCCCTCAAATTAGCCTCTTCATGCTTCTTATCCAGTAAATCCAGAGATTCTGCGAGTAGGATGGCATTCGTCTTTGGATCGTAATAAGTCACACGGTGAGAAGGTACCTCTTGCTCAACTGGAATAACGACTTCAGAGCCGTAGGAAAGTGCAAACGGAGTATGGCCGGTTGTGGACTTATGGGTAGTTCGATATGCCCAAATGGCCATGGGGAGCTCATCAACTTACTTACCTTTAACCTTCTCCAGTCGTTTCTTAAAAATGGACTTAATGACTTTGTCGATAGCTTCGACTTGTCCATTCGCTTGAGGGTGAGCTACTGCCGAGAATTTCTTCGGGATGTGATAGCGTTGGGAGAAATTCTTAAACTTGGCACTATCAAATTGGGCTTCGTTATCAGTTACAATTGTTTGTGGGAGGCCAAAGCGACAAATGATGTTACGAACAACAAAGTTGATCACTTTCTTCGTCGTAATAGTGGCAAGGGGCTCAGCCTCCGCCCATTTGGTAAGTAGTCAACTACAATGATGGCATACTTCACACCACCTTTGGCTAGAGGTAAAGACCCTATTATATCAATGCCTCATGCGAAAAATGGCCATGGGCTGACCATTTGAGTAATTTCGGTTGGCAGGGCTCTTGGAATTCTAGCATATTTCTGGCATCCGTCACATATCTTAGCATAATCCGATGTGTCTCGGTTTACGGTTGGCCAGTAATACCCGTATCTGAGTATCTTTTTCGCAAGGGCTTGCCCCCCGCCCAGTGTGATCACCACACTCTCCCTCGTGCACATCATGCAACACTAGTTTGATCTCATCGTGGGCGATACACCGGAGTAAAGGAGCAAAATATCCCCTTTTATATAGGACTCCATTCTGGATAACAAATCGCGAAGCCTCTCGGAGAACCTGTCTTTTTCACTCCTGCACTCGGGTAATGTTCCGTGCTCAAGATAATTTCTGATCAGAGTCATCCACGACTCTCTCTCGGGTGCTGCCTTGCGCATCCAGTCTATCTTCGTCTGATTGATACTTGGAGCAGTGAGTGTTTCCATGGGGACAAGTCCCATCCTCTGTGCTTTGCCAGTGCTGGCCAGTTTTGCTAAAGAATCAACTTTCTGATTTTTCTCTCGGGGTATATAGTGGATAGTATAATAGTCAAACTGGTTCAATACTTCCTGGACCCACATAAGGTAGAAGCCCAACCTTTGATCTCTGGCTTAATACTCTCCTCGAACCAGGCACACCATAAGTTGTGAACCGCAGTAGATTTCCACAGCGACGACTCTTAAATCCTTGGCAAGCCTTAGTCTAGTGAGTAAGGCTTCGTACTCGGCTCCGTTGTTCATCGCCCGGATGTCAAACTTCAAAGCATAGCACACGGATCGACCTTCTAGGGTTTCCAGTACCACTCCAGTGCCTGAGCATCGATCGTTTGATGCACCATCGGTGTATAGCTTCCATATACATTTGGGAGATTCACTGGCCTCGGGCAAATCCTCCGGTATAGTGAATTCAGCTATGAAGTCCGCCAGAACTTGTCCTTGAATAGATCATCTTGGTGTATAAGTGATATCAAATTGACTCAGCTCGATGTTCTACTTGAGCAACCTACCAGATATCTCAGGTCGTGTTAGGATCTATCGTAATGGCTGGTCGGTGTAAACAGTAATCAGATGAACTTGAAAATATGGGCGGTGCTTTCTCGAGGCTACAACAAGATAATAAGCCAGCTTCTCTATGTTCGGGTAGTTTCTTCCTGCCCCTGTAAATCTTTTGCTAACATAATAGATCGGTCGTTGGATCCGATCCTCTTCTCGAACTAGCGCAGCACTGATTGCATTTGCCGAAACCGCTAGATAGACATACAACTTCTTGCGATCAACCAGCTTCGACAAGATGGGAGGTGTTGCTAGATGTTGTACTAGTGCCCTGAATGCGCCCTCGCACTCCCCTGTCCATTCGAAATTCTGTTTCCCTTTTCTGATCAGATCGAAGAAGGGAATACACTTGCCCATGGATCTGGAAATGAACCTGCTCAAAGCTGCCACCTTCCCATTAAGACTTTGCACCTGCTTTATGGTTCTGGGAGTTTCGAGATTTCAAAATGCCTAGATCTTTTCGGGGTTAGCTTCAATCCCTCTGGCATTGAGAATAAACCCAAGGAATTTTCCAGATGCAACTCGGAAATGACACTTCAACGGGTTGAGCTTCATTCTGTACTATCGGAGTATGTTGAACATCGTCTCAAATCATTGATATGGTTATTGGATAGTCACGATTTCATAAGCATGTCGTCTACGTACAAATCCATAGTCTTCCCGATCTGGTTTGCAAACATTCGGTTTACGAGCCTTTCATAAGTTGCTCCAACGTTTTTGAGTCCAAACGACATCACCTTGTAACAACAAAGTCCCAGATCAGTAATAAAGCTAGTGTTCTCCTGGTCAGGAAGGTGCATCGGGATTTTATTATAGTCGGAGCATGCGTCCATGAAAGATAAGAGCTCATGTCCGGCTGTTGAATCCACCAGTTGATCAATTCTAGGAAGCGGGAAACTGTCTTTGGGGCAGGCTTTGTTCAGACCTGAGTAGTCTACACATGTCCGCCATTTCCCATTTGACTTTCTAACGAGAACTGGATTAGATACCCATTCTAGGTATCAAGCGTCACGAATAAAGCCATTGGCCTTGAGTATATCCACTTCTTCCTTCATGGCGGCAGACCTCTCTAGATCCATACCGCGCCTTTTTTGCTTCCCCGGGACGTGCCGTGGGTCGATATTTAATGCATGGCTTGCGATATTCGACAAGATCCCACACATGTCTGAATGAGTCCAGGCAAATACATCGAGGTTTGCCTAGAGAAAATCAACTAGTTCCTATCCCATCTGGGGGCTGAGCTGAGATCCGATCTTTACCACTCTAGGATCATCGTCGTCGCCGACCGGGACATCAATTGTTAACTCTGTCGGGGAAGCTTGGTATTCTTTGACTTCCCCTTCATCATCGTTGTCTCTAGGATCAAGATTTTTAGGAAACTGGTCGTGGCACCTGAGCCTCGGCTCAGGCATTAGTTGTCAATCCTCAAGAGCGGATGCAGAGAGATTCCTCCACGCCTTTACCTTTTTCCTTCCGCTGCGCATCCCGCAGCTCCGCAACATAACAGCTGCATCCTGCTGCCTGATCACCATGTATCACCCCGACTCCATTATCAGTGGGGAACATTAGAGTCAAATACCAAGGGGCAATTGCTTCCCTAAACTCCGCAAGGGCCGGTCGGCCCAGGAAAGCGTTATAAGAAGAATGAATATCCAACGCAACAAACTGTAACATCCGGACTCTTCGGCGATCACCAATACCCAACACAACAGGTAATTCCACCATCCCAGCTAGTATGGTTGCACTTCCATTGAAACCATGTATACGTGACTCGCATGGTTTCAAATCCTTCGCTTCCATCAGCATTTGATCATAAGCACGCTTGAAAAGTATGTTTATAGAACTTCTACTGTCATATAAGATCCTCTTCATCCAAGCAGGACCTATTTGGGTAGAAATAACCAACACATTAATAGTGGGAGCCTCGACTCTGTCGGCATCACGATTTCTGAAAACGATGTCGTCTGTCATCGTCCTCTGTTGCTTTGCTGGGGCCCCTTCGTCGGTACCACTACAACATTCGAAGTCCACATGACTAATTGAACTAGCATATGAATCCATTTGCTTCCAGCTTCGATCAGCCGGATGAGGACCACCACTTACAGTATTAATAACCAACCTCCCACCATTACGTGCGGGTTCTTCAGGCCTAGCTTGGCCTTGGCCCTGATTGGGATTAGATGGGCCCGCTCTACCATCCTGCGGAGCCCAGACAAACTGCTCTAACTTTCTTTCTTTAATCAACTTTTCAATAATATCTTGCAGATGACGGCATTCATTAGTGTTATGGCCGTAACAATCATGGAATCTACATAACATTCTGGTTTGAATTTGCCTCCCCGACGACAGTTTAGGAGCTGGGTTCTTGTACTGCCCTTTATTACAAGTTTGAAGATAAACATTCCCTAGCGACGTGTTCAAAGGGGTATATCGATCAAACATAGGAGCTCTAGGTCTCTCCGGTGAGGGTCTCTCTTCTTTCCTTAACCTCCATCACCCTTATGCTGACTTTGTTTATTTTGAATGTTCAACTATACTTTACCAAAATTTTCCTTGGTCCACTTCACTATGACATTACTCTGGATACCTTCACTGTTGGACCCCGCGACGTCCTGCTTCCTAGACCGTCCAGCGTCTTCTCTCCTCAAAAACTGGACTGCCTTCGCATAGAAACGATCCAACGAAGCGGGGGGTTTCCCAGCCAACCAATCACCAAACTCGGAATCAGGGTCAATCCCTTTAGTCAATGCCATCCGAATAAAGTTGTCGTTGCGGTTGTTGACTTCAACACAAGCTGCATGGAACCTTTCTAGATAATGCCTTAGAGTCTCTCCTGGGGCTTGAGTAACACTAGACAAGGTATTGACGTCCTTCAGCCTTGTAGCATGCATACAAAACTGCTCAACAAACTTAGTGGCTAACTGGTCAAAACAAGAAATGGATCTGGGTGGTAGACGGGTGAACCACATAGTTGCAATGCCTCCCAAGGAGATAGGAAAGCTTCTACACTTAACCGCATCGTCAGCTCGAGCGGCATTCATAAGCCATTCATATTTCAGAATATGTTGGTTGGGATCCGAATTTCCTTCATACATCGGCAAGGTCGACATCCTGAATCGACGTGGCGGCTCCGCATAGAGAATGTCATTAGTAAACGGGGTGTGACTTCTAGAAATTCCCAAGTCATCATTTGTGAGGCATTGACTTTCTCTAATCATCTGGCGTATCATGGTTGGAATATCAGGCATTTGGGAATTCAGGGCCAAGGCATGGTCGGGTTCCATGTCACGAGGATGGTCCGGTCGCTGTCTACGGTCCGTTCCATGCCTCATTGCTCCTGGGCTTCAAGGAAGTGAGGATCCTGAGCATGAATGTGGTGATAAGGGGATGAATCTGGTTGGTTCTGGATCTCAACATCCAGAGCTATAGCAGCAGTTGCTGCATGGTCATGAGTAGTGTTGTAAGGAAGTGTCCCTCCTCGGGAGGAGGGCGCAGCTTGATACCCTGTGGAAGAACCTATCCCGGCCTGTCCGAGATTCATAGCATACGGGTGCCTAGAGGCTTCCGTGTAGTTCCCATCTATCCGGTGGTGTGTAGATCTGTGATTGAAGTCAGATGACGCCAAGCTTTCAAGCAAGGAATAAGAGGCATGCTCCCTTCTATATCTCCCTCGCCTTTCTTCATTCAGCTGGTTCGTGAGTTCCGTGTTGGCATGGATCTGCTAAGTGAGCTCCTGACGGCTATGAGAGAGCTCCTAAATAAGGGTCTGGAATTCCTCTATAGTTACTGGGCCAAGTGGATCTAGAACTCCAGCTGACGTTTGGCCAGTTGTGGTCAATTGTGCGGGATTTTGCCTATTCCTTGCTTCCGGATTAGCAACATTGGAAGCGGTTCTGGTAGTGCACACCATGTTGAATGTAGTTCTTCTTAGATTTGGAACAATCTGAATAGAATAGAAAGAACCTTTGGAAGATGGATTTGGATCTCCTCCTTAGATTTTAGCAATCCAACAACGGTAGGGGATCCACGGAGCAAGAGAAAATGTAGAGTTTTCTTCTCAGTGAAAGCACCAAAATGTTTGTACCAAAAATGGGCACAACACTCGTCGGATGCAATCGAAGAGATTAGAATAAAGAAATAAAATGTAAAATGAGGCTAATCTAACAATCACACCAAGAAAATTAGCAGTAGTAGAAAGAAGATAAGAATTTATAGTGGTTCGGCGCTATGACCTACGTCCACTTTGAAGGATTTGATGTTTATTGCAGATTATAAACTGAGTTACAACAGTACAACGACTAACACTCGAATTACAATGGAGTTCAACCCGAGCAGCAGCATAAAAGTCCTTTTTTAGTTGCAATGGAGGTGTTATTTATAGGTGTGAAGCTGGAAATTCTTGCCTTGAATCTTGGAATACCTTTTCTCATGCGTAGGTCGGCCAACACAATCGATCTGGAGTCATTTGGGATCAATCCATGATCATTCCACATAGCTTTTGTATCGATCAGGAAATGCTCCAATTGAACTGTGATCGATCATGGATGTTCTTGAGTTGATATGCAACCTTCTGTGAAAATTTCATGGCATTTGGATTTGTGGTTTGAGAGATATGATCGATCAAAGTTGCAAACATGGACTAGCTGAGGCTTACGTATCGATACATTTCATATCGATCCCTTCGTGTCGATGACGCGACATGCGTGCTTTGTGGAGACCCATAATTCGTGCATAGTGACCGATTCTTTAGAGTTGACTGTGTCTTTCATGTCCATCCTATACTTTGCTTCTCGTATCGATGCTTTGTCTCCATCTTCGTATCGATCATCCACCTTTCCTTTCGTATCGATCAGATAAGTGATCGATACGAAATGTATAGTTGCTGATCGAGTGAAGAATGATCTATCCGGGAAGCGCTGAAGTCCATCGACATAGGTTCGAACCTTATGGATATGAATAATGGATGTCGAGTGATGGAGTGGTGTTCACTTCGTATCGATGGTGATGGATACGAAATGTTGGATACAAATGGATGGATACGAAATGGACATGTTTCACATGGTTCTTGATCGATTCACAACTTGAGCATACGAACTCCGATTTACCTGAAATTTGGAACGTTACATTTCATAGCTTTGCTTGTCATACCATGCTAATTGTAGCACGATCCGGACTTGGACCAAGTTTGTCTGTATCCATCATGAAATTGGAGATGACTGATCTCCAAAGCAGATTATCATTAGTCTTTGGTCAAGTCCTTGGTATCACGGCCTTGCCAAAAGGTGGGATAACATGTACGTTTAATTGTGCAAGTATATCAATATAGCCTTTCATCATTAGAATGTAATTTTCCACTTTCTGTCCCTTGTCATTTTGGTGTCGAACAGTTTCTTCGAAAGTTTGTGCCTTGTTGAATGGGACTATTCACTAGAAAGAGCTTTGAGATTGTCAAAAATCTCATGGACAGACTTGTTATCGTGTTGCCTTTGCAACAGCTTGTCTAATATAGATAACATAAAAACTTGGATGATCTCTAGGTCTGGAACCCATTTCTCATAAGCAAGCCTAAAATCAAGGTCTGCATTATCAGCAGGTTGTTCTTTAGATTCGTATATAATAACTAACCAAAGATGCTCGTATGTCAACGCTATCTTAATCGCTCTTAGTCAAATGATATAGTTTGGTTTATTAAGCTTGTCACCTCTAGAAAACAATTTTGGAGTGGACATTATCTGCAAAGTATTAATTAGTAGATTATTAGGACAATATCATGGTAGAATGTTAAACTATATCTTTTATTTTACTAATAAGCTTCCACTAGTCTTTTACGTTTCACTAAACCTAAAGTCGAAACATAGAAGTCTTTCAACATCGCTAGTCGATGTTAGGACTTGTTCATCTTGGAATTCTGACCTTGAGTTTGCTCAACAAGTCATAGCTTCATGGATGATAGATAACTCCTTATCGGTTGTATCATATACAACTCTTAATCCATAATACATTATCCTAATTTCTCTTTGACCTTGAGTTTGCTTAACAAATTGAAATGAAATTGTTCACTCATACCACCAGATTGCAACGGCCTAATTATAGTATTTATACCTTGAGTTTGCTCAACAAATACATATAGTTAACTTATTTTGTCTATTCAGTATATTAATAATACTACACATAACATCCCTAGCTTGAGTTTACTCAACAGCTAAGGAGTATGGAAGTAATCTATTAATATATATATATATGGTAGAGGACAACATTATATTATATTGAGTGATATCGAGTTATGGAAAAATATATTTATTATGAAATACCCTTGTGATTCAAGTGTTGGACACGTCGGAAATCATGGCATACGTACATTTATATATGAATTTATTCCATAAGTCTAGTTAGGGTTTCTACAACATTCTACCGTTAGTTTATACATTAATATTGTACAAGTTTCATGATTATATAACTTTCATATTTTAATTAGCTTATACAATAATCTTATGTATAACATTATATTAATCAAATCATATTTAATTAATTTGAATTAATTACCTCTTAAATTAATTGTATATTATTCAATTTCAACATATCATATTGAATATTTTTATATATAACTTTTGTAGCAATACACATATATGTATTTTAATTTATTAATTAACCTTTAATTAATTAATTTACTTAAACAATTTTAATTAAATTTCATTAATTTTGAAAAATTATTGACATACATACTTGTAAACTTATGTTATCTTAAACAATTTAGGATGACATAACAATATCAGTATATATTATACATGCATATATGTACATTAATTAATTAACTTATTTAATCGAATTATTTTATTAATCTTATTGATAAATTAGTTTTCGAAATTGATGTTTAAATTTTAAATTTTTGAACACTTCGAAATTTTTATTATCTTTTCAAACATTTTAAAAAATTATGTTATACTATAACTTAAACATTTTTCATTTTAATTTAACATTTAAATTTAAATGTTTAACTCTAATTTTCAAAATAATTTTGAAAATTAGCCCAAGGCTCGATTCAAATTTGGGCATTTTCTATTAGGGGTAACCTTTGGACTCACTTCACCTTTCAAGTCATGCCATAATCAGGTAGGATAGGGTACTTGATTATCCAATTCCAATTCTAGACACTATAATAAATTGTGACGACCCACGTTTTTGGAAGTTTTAAATTGACAATAATCCACACATGTCCAACTCAAACAATCCGAAACATAGATGATCAATGGGGTTAATTAAGGAAAATAAGAAAAGAAGAAGAAAACAAACATAGAATCTCGTAGCGGAATGATAAAATATAATAATTAAATAAACAGTTCGTGAAGCTCTTTATATTATACATTTGATTATAATTTATACAACATTTACTAGAGTTATATATACAACTGTGATAAATAAATAATGCATTAGAATAACATGATGCAAAGAATAATAATAGTAATAATAATATACCAAATCTTCGTCTTCGTCCTCTAGAAGATAATCTTAAATGCACTGAAATACTCAGGGCTGATGCAAGCGTAATGAAAACAAAACACTCGAGATAGGACTAAAATATCCTTATATGAGTCAAATCGATATCACATAATATGAGTGTAATAGCGTCAGAGATGTTTACAGGGTTTCACATCTCCTATCTAGTGTATAACGTGCATGCAATAACTCAAGAGATGTTACAAGATTTTCCATCTCTTAAGGATCCATTAAATTATTTATATATAGTAGAATACGCTACAAATATAATGTCTAATCGGTAAAATAAGTATTTGTCTTAGCATTAAGGTTTTACATTAGTCCCCCTTAACACGTTTTTAAGCATTGTCGTACAGTTTGCATTTAGCACAACCAGTAGCATATCGGTAGCCAGTGATGCGTTGTGATACGACAACACTAAACCAAAATCATAGGGGTCTCGTATAGGGATAAAAGTATGACAAGGCACGTGAGGCAATGCCCAAGATAGGATACTACGAGTTCAGGTCGCACGGCTGGTGGTAATGCATCGTAGCCACGACCGCCCACCGCATCCATCCATCCCATATCTAGTCAAGGGAAGTTATCCCAAAATCAAGGTGCATAAATTGAAACCAACAACAAGAGTATAATATGGACCGAGTCCAAGAAAATCGAAGAACGGATGTCCGCTATGGGTAATTAGCCCACTTGGCCCTGTCAAGCCGTCTTGTTTTAGTCATTTCAAATTGGCACAAGTGCCGGGGTCTATCCATCATCGTTCTCTTTCTTTAAATCCAACAACGACGCCAAATCCAACCACTTCGTTCTGGAGTCTTCTTGGTGTACACAGTTGTTAAAGTGGTTCCAATATTGACGGAGAGTATGCCAATAAGAGGCCCCGGTCTCTTTAACAACCAAACGTCGTTTTACACACCGGTTGGTACCTTCACATTTCGAAAACAATTCATACTTGATATCAAAATATCATATTCACTTTAAAATTAATTTCATTCCGAAATCACCATATTTAATTCAAAATATACTATTCAGTTCGATACACCATTTTCACTTGAAAATACCATTTCACTCTAATATCTCGATTTCACTTTCAAAATCGTTTCGAATTTTGATTTAGGTTATAACTTCAATTTAATCCAATTCATATTTAAATCCATGATTTAAATATAAACATTCCAACCTTGACCAGTTTGAATTTTTAGAAAATAGTTTAAATAGTTAAAAATCATTTAAAAAGTTAAAATAGTTTAATATAAAATAGTTTGAGTATTAAAAATGGTTTATATAATAAAATAGCTTGGAAATCAAAATAATTTGAATATTTAAAAGATAGGTTTTAAACAGTTTATATTAAAATAATTTATTTGAAAATAGTTTCAAAGTCAAACTGATCCGATTCCAAATTTTCCAATTCAAATCAATTCAATTTCCATTTCAATTTAATCGATTCCGTTCCGATTTCAATTCGAATTAACTTCGATTCAAATTTCAATTCAAATGGATTTCAATTTCAATTCCAAATAGATTTCAATCCCAACTTCAACTATTGATTCAATGGTTAAATTTCAACTCAATTCTAAATTTAAACCATTTCAAATAATATCAATTTCGAGCTCGATTTTCAAAGTATCGATTAAAATCATTTAAATCAAATTTAACTTCGATGTTCAATTCAATGTACAAATCTTTAAAATAATTCAATTCCGAGCTCAACTTTTGAAATATCGATTTAAATTACTTTTACTTAGCAATATTCAAAGTTCGAACAAAAGTCCAATCTTTTAAAACAAATCAATTTTCGAAATTCAAATCATATTTCAATTATAACTTCAAAATCTCAACTTCGATTATTTAAACAATTCATGTTACCAAATTTAAATTCAACATTTCGAGCTCAAGTTCGAAAATAATTTGATTTCTATAAATTTGATTTTTACTTCTTTAAATCAAATCATTTAAATTATTCCGAAACCAAGAATTTTAAAATCATTTAATTTAACCAAATCCGGTGTTTGTATATTATTTTCTATCCTATAGCAAAGTGATTAGTTATTCCAATTTAATTTCAAGGATGGATATATATCATTTCAATCCAAATAAATGTCATAGGTATATATCATTTCAACCTATTTCTTAATTTATTCGAACTAATTCGATTTACAGTTTTATATACTGTAAATAATATACAGATGATAACAGGATATATATATATATATATATATATAATCATCCAATCATCCAAATATCAACCAATTTGCATCCATCACGATCAATCATCCAAATAGTGACAATATCACAACAATTATTTGGATATCAATAACCGATAGTTTACTAGTAATTTAATTCAAATTCAATTTAACTGTCAATTTAAATTTCTATTAGTTAATTCAGATGTCAAATTAAATGTTAATTAAATTTATCAAACAACAATCAATAAATTCAAATCACTTCATAATTTCAAATTTGACTAACATAAAAATAATCTAGTACTTTGTGAGCATTATAAAGCACTCACCTTTTATTTGAAACTAAAAATATTTTTAGCTCCAAATAAATACCACTTCAATTCCACTTCAAAGCATTCGTCGATACGATTCCAATGTGATTCGTTTAATCTGAAACGGACCTTGTACGGAGAAGTTATTCAATTTTTTAATATACGATATAATTTTAAAACTTTAGTTAACAAAATTAAAAATGGAAATAAAATAAAACGTTACCTGTATCTCACTCCCACCCTCACGCTCTAGACCCAGGCAACACGCAGACCCAAAATCACGCCCACGAATAGCAACGCGCGCCACCACCGAGCTCTAAACTCCGCGACCATCACCTCGCATGCCACAGCCATCGCCAGCACCGCCACCTCCTGCTTGCCGCGGCCATTGCGCCACCCGCACCACCTCGCGCACCACAACACTGCAGCAAACCCTAAAATCGATCGAACCCCAAATCCTAAAACGCGATTTCGCTCGTCGCTTCCCTCCGCCATCGTCCTCCCAAGTCCACGCACGAGAAACCATTATCGCGACTCCTCCTTCATCATTTTGTTTTGTTTTTTTATCTGTTCGATCTGCACGATTAAGATAAAGGGGAAAGGTGCATTGAAAAAGAAAGGAGGGGTATGGCATGAGCAGGTGGGGTGTGGGCTATGTATGGGATGTTGGAAAAGTAAAGAAAATATATATTATTTAATACGAAAATATCTCGCCCGATCGACCCGTGAAATCTCGAACTCCAAATGAAGTGTGCCACTTGGCATCCCTAATGTTTTACCCCCATTCCGAACACAATGGAACTAGTCTCAAGGCCTAATTCAATCGTATGTAGAAGATAGCTTTTTAATATCAATTCTATTTTAATTTAATTCTGAAAATAAATTTTACGCGTTTCAAGCTCGCACGGCCAAACGATAAGTCCGATCGCTACGAAACTTGAAATTCTATAATTATTCACTATTACAGATCCGATGAAACTGGTTTCGTCGAAACCCGAGATAGAGGCCAAAATGGCTATTTTTACGCGTTAATTAAAACGAGTAATTTCCAAAATAAATTTAATCACCTTTAAATTTAATTTTAGAAGTTAACAATCTTCGTTCTTGTTTAAATAAAAATTTGAATCAACTTCCGGAATCATTTTTATTCATATTAAATCCAGAATTCAATTAATTAAATAATTTCCAATATTAAAATTTAAACAATTTGGTTATCCAGTAATAAAATCTCAATGAATTTCACTTATCGACAATTTATTTATTTTCAACTAAATAAGTCAACATTTATTATTCAATCCAAATATTGATTATAAATATATTAAATACGTAAAATTCATTTCAATATCTGTTATTGCCAAAATCTCCGAAATTGGTTATTTCAATATTTTATTCAAGTTCATATTAAATAAATTACAAAAATAAACATTAAATTTTCTTTTCTAACCATTTTTATTCAATAATCACATTAAATTTAATTATTTAAAATATTTAAAAATACGGGTCGTTACATTCTCCTCTACTCAAAACTTTTCATCCTCAAAAAGGGGTTAAGTAAGAAATTTAACATTCGACATAACCTTTAAAATCTTATTTACAAAACTTTTACTACACTCTCGCTACGCCACCCCAATATCAGTTTTACGGAAATTATAACTTATATATAAAACCAAGTTACAGAAATTTTTAAAACCTTAAAATTTTCCAACACCCGGATTTATGGAAAATTTCGGCAGAGTCTCCTTTGCGCGGCTCGATCGGAAAAAATTTCCAATACAATATATAACACAAATATATACCAAATATATCAAATATACATCTAATCTCAATGATGAGGCATCCCATAAGGAAAAATATAAAAGTGTGGTATGTAATCCGAGATACGTACATTAATATTATTTATACGAGCGAGTTCACTCATATTAAGCAAGCAAAAGCATATAAATCCGCGTAAACATCCAATGTAACGACCCATATTTTTTCGAGAAAGAAGAAAATTCAATTTATGAATTTAATATGGTAAGAAATTAAAAATTTATGATTTTAAATAAAATTACTTTGAATTAACATCTGTTTTGATTTAATAAAGTGACAACTATTTTATGTGATTTCAAACGTATGGTTTAATAAAAGTTTAATTGGATAGATTTAATATTGTGTAAAGCATGAAATAAAGGTGTGATTAACTGGAATTGGGTTTTAATTGTAAATTAACTTCTAATCTATTTGTAAACAATAAATGTATAATTATTTATTCAAACTTATTTAAATTTTAATCTTGATTTTTCTCACCTTACTTATCAACCTATTGAAATTAATTTGTTAATGAAATTTAGTATAATTGGATTTTACATAAAAGTAAAGAAATATAAATTTTAATTTAATAAGGCTTAATTAGTTAAATGATTCAGAAATTAAGAAAATTGAGAATTTAATACTGCATTAGTTAATATTAGCATTTTAATTAAGGAACTAGAAATTATAAACCAATGAATATTCAATTATATTAATTTGAAATATAGTTATTTTGAAATTAAATAAAGGTGAATTTTATTGAATATAATAAACTGAAATCTACAATTTAAAACAAACAATATAATTTTATGACGGAAACTTGATATTTGTTATGCGTCCATCTAGACATAGCAAAAGGCAAATTTTCGTCAAATAATAAAGATGTTCTATCGGTCGCTAGAAATTCAGTTTAGATCGGTTAATAATAGTTGAATTTAAAAGTGTTCCAAAACCTAAATGCGTCAACATGAGAAAATTTATTTAGAACACTTTGATTAAGACTGCGTAATCCGTTCCACGAAATTCGGACGTTTCTAGCTCCGTTTGGATTTTTCCATACGGGATAGCAATGTATATCAATGTCCGTATGGACATTTGATGGGAAGGTCCTGACACAGATATTTCTGTTTCCTCTTGTTCGTCTCATCGCGCTGATCACCGTGATATATTCATTGGTGTATTTCGGAGTCCGGTGCGCGACGGAATCAACATAATGCAAAGGGTGACGATTCGCTAAATTGAGTCCATTTGCAATTCTGTGTCCTCCATCTGGTTCAGCTTGATGTGTTAATCACAGATATAACTTGTGTCCTTTTCTATTCGTCAGTTTTGACACCCAAAGGTCAAGAAAAAATGAAAAGACACAAACGTTTCGGGTTCACGCACGTGCATTTACATTTATCTCTTCATTTCTTTTTCTTTCCATTTCATTCTTCTCCCCGCTCATTACCTTTCTTCTTAAACCCATACCGCGACTTCTCACCATCTCCCTTCCGCTTTCCCGAGCTCCACCCACCGAAGTCGTGCCACTCCTGCCTCGATCCAAGTCCCCTCCTCCACCATCACCGATCCTCGTTTCCAGCTTACACCCGATAGCCATCCTCCAAACCCGTCACCAAGTCGTGCCTTCGCCTGCACGTGATCCCGCACGCAGCAACCCCACAGCTCTAACCCACTACCGAGCCCGTGACCCGGCCTACGTTAACCCACCTCGTTTTTCCTACTCGGCCACGCGACCGTACTCACCTTCCCTCACGCAACTTTCTCCCTTCTTCTCTGATTTACTCCCCAACATTATATATATAGCAGGTAAGATATATTGTTTAAATGTAAATTATTGTCTTAAGTATATAACACTTACAGCTTTTATATACATATTATATATATTAACTATAATTTGATGATATACGAATATATAATCTGCATATATATAGATTGTTTGCTATATTTATAATGTTACAGGGTTATATATATAATTCTTTACTCTGTTATAAAGAAGCTTATATAAGGTAGGATCTGCTTTTGTTCTATGTATATATATGTTGTATAATATTATGTTAGTATATATCGTACATTTTCAATGTGTTAGTATTTTATATATATATATATATCATATACGTATTCTATTTTCTCAGTATATATTTATTTATGGCAACTGTTATGTGTATGTTTGCCTACTTTCGAGATTTGTAAATCTTCCTATACCTGGAAACCACTTTTGCGTTGTTCGTATATTTTGAAAAGTATATATTTTATTATACTATCTTATGTTATATTATATTACATCACATTATATTATAATGGATTTGCAATAGATTTTGACATATAAGTTATATGTATTATATGTATTGCATTTGTATATTTTGTATCTTTTATCAAGGTTCATATAATATTACATTTTGTTGGATTTGGAATATCTATTAAGTATTTTTTATATTATATTTATATAGTAGATGTTCAAGTCTTGTTAAAATAGATGTGCAAGATATTAGGTTTAATATATATTAAAGGCTACTTATATTGTGCAATTTTTGATATACTTTGATTTTAATATTTAAGTTTTAAGTATAATGATTTTAAATTTTATTTAGTTAATATTTGTCTTAAATCAAAATGTTGATTTTATTAGTATATTAATATAATATACTTTTCATTTCAATTTTATTAACCGATTCTGATTAGCTCTCATCTATCCTTATCTGTGACGCCCCACCTCTATACCCACGCTAACCAAGAACACTACGGTGTAGTGCTGTCAATTAGCACGGAGAATAAGGCTGTGGAAGAGCGACCATCCATGTAACTTCTTTGAGCAAGCACCGTATGTCAGATGGAATTGAATGCATATCTTTTAAGGAGGAAATACGACATACCGATACAAACACAAAGCTATCACACGGTGGCTATATATAATCTTCGGAAACAAACATAGAAGTAATCATAACATAAATCAGTCACAGACATCCATATCACAAAGGCGGAAGAAGATATGAATAAATATATAACACATGAAAGTGTACATCAGAGTAGTGGTCAGAAAGATCCACGATAATACAAAAGAATAGCATCACGTGCTATACAAAAGAATAAGTACACAACATAGAGTCTATATCTCAAAGGTGTACATCCCAAAAACTACTAATCTATGTAGTTAGCCAAAAGTCAGAATAATCCTGAAGAGAAGTCAAGCAGAAGCACCTGTAACATCTCGGTCTGACCCGAGTATTATTTATAAGAAAATAATAAACGGATCAGTCTAGCTATAAATATTAGATGATATGGTATAAAGTAGAAGGCATGACATGAACATGTAATAACCATAACGGCATACTACTATAAGTATGTAAATGATAATCAACAAAAGATTAATCAATATCACAAGGATCTTCTCAAAGATAAAATAGGGTATCATACCCTAAACTTGTATTCATAACAAGTCAATAACACATAAATTCACCAATGCACAAAAACTGATATCATATCAATGAAAATCATGAAAATTGGTGAAGCACAAAATTCCAGAAATCATCACCAGAAATCCAGAAAACACATAAAAAGGGGGGAGGCCTAACACATGAATGGGAGCATGAAAACTCACCTACGCTTAAACACATGAATGAGAAGCTATCTCATGGAAGCTATCCATTAAATTTCCACACAGAAATGGCCCGAAGGCCATGGGGTGCTACCCCATATATGTGATGGCGAAACATCACAAAAAAGCGGGGTCTAGTCTCCCTCGCAGACAAAGAGACATCGCTCAATCGCTAGTCTAAATCACAAAAATGATCGTCATGATCATAAAGAAGTGTCAATCACACCAAGCTAGTAAATATATGAGTTTAGCTTCATGTCCTATAACCACTTGCTTAACTTAAATATTTACGAACAAGCTGTAAATCTTCACTAGAATATTGTCACAAAAAGGGTTCAATCGAACAAGTCCAAGAGCTAACCGACGAAGTGAACGCAAGCGTTTCATACCACTCGTTTTACTAAGTCGTTTAAGTCGATTTCTCATCCGAGTGAAGTAAAGGCTTGTATATACTAGTAGATTGGAAATCGGTTTGAGAAAAGAACTTTTGATATTTAAAATAGTGTTGAAATCGCTTTGATGAAAGAGTTTTGATATTTACTACTAGTATTGAAACCTTCATATCTTTAAAGTGACAAGTCACAAAATGATTGTTGAAACAATTCGAATCACATCAATTCACGTTCGAAGACGTGAGTAAAGTCCAAAGAAGTCAATCCCAAAACCATCAAAGTAGAAATTCTGTTGAATGTTTTTTTTCCAGATAAGATCCCCGTCAAAACGGTACGACCTAAGTGAAGACAAGCGGCCTACAACCTAAAGCAAAATGAAGTCTAACGACCTAAAGAGTTCGCGACCTAAGGGATACGACCTAAGTGGCGCGACCTAGTGGGGCTTAGGTCGGAGACGACCTACGAGGTAAACTAGGTCGAATTAGTAGACGAGCGACCTAAGGTGAATGGTCCAACGACCTAACTCGAACGACCTAAAGGGTCGAACAACTTAACTGGAGGATAGGTCGGAGACGACCTAGTGGAAATGGTCGAGCGACTTACGAGCTACGACCTAAAGTGACGAGGGAAGTTAGGTCGGAGACGACCTAACACTTGACTCGCGAGCAACTTATGGAAAAGAAGTGGCGAGCGACTTATGGTCCAGTGACCTAAGATGAAACGACCTAAGATTGAAAACAGGGTCACGCGACCTAACAGGAAACAAGGTCAGGCGACCTAAAGAAGTTCGCGACCTAAAGGTGCACGACCTAAGGTCTTACGACCTAAGGAAAAAGGACTTACGACCTAACAGTGGTGAGTAATTAAGCCAAACGACCTAAGACCTAAGCCTTAAACGACCCAAGGAGTTAACTCGCGAACGACCTAACTCTTTAACTCACGAACGACCTAAGCCTTTAACTCGACCTAAGCCTTTAACTCGTGGACGACCTAAGCCTTTAACTCGTGAATGACCTAAGAAGGCGGTGACTTTTCAATGCGCGTGAGCTAGCAGCCTGGACGACTTAACCTGGGCAGAACGACCTAAGGGCTGGAACTCACCAAAAATGCTAAAAATTGGAGTTTTTCGCCAATTCAATCCAAACCAAATGCAAATGAGCAGGCTAAAGTGATAGGGAACCATTCCCAACAGTCCAAGATAGTTATAAGCAAGAGTGTGAGATAAAAATCTCACCTTTTCACTAAAATGGATGAAGATGGAGACTGAAAGCAAGGAGAAACAATCCAAAGCTTGAATCCACTATCTTCTGCTTGAATTTGGAGTTGAATCTCGGATTTGAAATAGAATTTGAGTTTGGAGTTTTAATTTCTCTTTCCCAGCACCATTTTTGACAAAGCTTGAAATGTTTGATAAAGTGAGGAAGAGGGTTGGGCTGAATTAAGAAGGTGCAGTCCAAACCAAAGTCAAAGGCGGGAAAAAGTGACGAAATTTCCACTTACTCCAAACATGTCGAAGTGTATACTCAAAAGATCGCAAATGTCATTTTGAACTCAATGGGAGTGGTCTCAAGTCCTAATTTGACCGTATGCAAAAAGTAGCTTTTTGGACTAACATCCGACTTAACTATAAAATATTTAAATATAGAATTGATAAATATGCGGGTTGTTACATTATCTATCAGCTTTGACTGTCGAATCTGTGTTTTGCTTACATCGCTTTGAGATCTGTTGTGGGATCGGTCGATAGACTATATCGTGACTCAAATCGTAGCTTGCCTTGTTATCTATTCTCTCTAACCTCGAAAGCTCAGTAATTACTCATGATTTACGTTCTTATATTTATTAAATTTGATTTCAATTGAAACGACAATTGAAATATGCTGTTGTAGTTGTTTACATTGATATATATGCTATTATTTGTAACTGTTCACCTATGGGATATGACACCATATCCTGTTGTTTACATTATATTGTTATTGATGATATATGCATGTTATATTATTAACAAATCTGTTATCACTCTGCAAGTTCCCTGTAAGAATAGAATCCTTATGGGTTGAAATGATACATACCCGAACGATCTGTAGAATAGGAGGAAATTGTTATTGGTTGAAATGATAAACCCAAGCGATTTTCATTTGAATTGAATTTGGGATTGCGGGTTTGTAGTGATATATACCCATATATATATATATTATGGATTGAAATGATAAATATCCGTATCACTTGACCATAGGATTAAAAAAAATTATACAGACACCGTTGGTCTATATATATATAAATATTTTGAAAATGATTTCTATGGTTTTGAAAAGGAAATATGTAACGACCCAGAATTTTGAACAAATTAAATTGAAAATATTTAATTAATTTTAAATATTTGAACGATGATTTAATTTGAATTCCCGATTTTACTTTGAATTTGGCGATTAAATTATAAAATTTAATCTATTGAATTGAATAAAAATTTGAATCTTCAATTATATGCTGAAGAAAAATATTCTGGAAGCTTTTAAAATTCGTATTGATAATACTGAGAATAATAGAAGCTTCAGAATCGAATTTGAAACTGTTCTGTTCAGTTTTGAAATTTATCGTTCGTATCGATATTTAAAAATAGCCGTCCGAGGCATAGTCTCGGAATTCAACGAAACCAGTCCTATTGGGTTCGTAATATCGAATTATTATCGGATTCCAAATTTCGTAATTATCGGAGTTGTTATGTAACCGTACGGAGAGTAAACGCGTTGAAATTAAATCAAATTCAATTTAAATTTAAAATTTAAATTTTTGGTCAACATCAGCCACCCTACTTTTTTCTTGCAGACCTATTCCCTGTTAAAACACGTTCTCTTGTCTCCTTCGTACCATTCCTTTTCTTTTCCCTTCATCTTTTAACTGGCACGAGAAATCAAAACCAAAGGAAGAAAGTACTCTCGTTCAAAAATAAAAGTAATGGCCGAGCTCCTCAAAATTTCAGAGAACATTTAATTCGTTCAATTTAAATTCGCGAGCCCTCTTCATAAATTAAATAATGGCCTCTGTTAAAAAGAAGATCGCGTATCCCTTCTCTCGTTCAAAACAAAAATCACGTTCTAGCATACGAGAGGAGATCGATTACAACCTGGGGAAGTTCGTTCGAGTTCGAGTCGCACTCGAATCGAGTTCAAGGAAATGGCGACTGCGATGCGAGGCTTACAGCGATGGAGGCGGCGATTCGTGAAAAGGGAGGGGGTTTCGAGGTTCGCCAGCGAGGCGCGGCATCGGTGGTGGAGGTGGGATTTGACTGGTTTCTCGAAGTGGTGGGAATTCGTGATGGAGCGAGCGGCGCTCGCGTGCGCAAGGAGAATTCGATCGCCAGTCTATGGCGACTCGGGGAAGGCATGTCGAAGTCTGGTGTCGCGTTGGTCGGAGCTGTGGGAGGTCGCGTGCGCGAGCTAAATTGCGTGCTCGTCGCGATGCTCGCTGGATGGGGGTGAAGCATTTCTGGCGATGTCGCGATCGTTGAGGAAGTCTGCAGTTCGAAGGCAGTGAGGTATAATAGTATATTTATTTTAATTTTTGTATAAATATTTTAAAAGGGAAATTTTTTGGTTAAAATCAAATTACCAGTTTAAGAAATTTTTTATCACTGCTTGGTTTAATTTATTTAAAAAGGAAGTTTGTGAAAAAATAATAATAATAGTAAATATATATGTATGCAGGTTTAAAATATATATGTAGTTTAAAAGGAAAATCATTTAAAAGAAATTTATATAAGAAAAATGTTTGAAATATATATATGTAAATGAGATTTAGTTTAAGGAAACAAGGAAGTTAGTTTGAAATTGAAAAACTTAGTTTAATAAATCTATTGAAAAGAAAATTTATTATTCGATTTATATCGAATATTAATAGATTGTGTAAATTATTTATACAAGGTTATAAATCAAGAAAATCAATCTGGAATGGAAAATGGATGGCAAAATAAAAAGCTAAGGTGAGATTTTTCTCACTCAAATTGAATGTGGAATTTTTGCAGTTATTGATTTGATTTGATTGCTATTGGATGTGATATTAGATATAGTAGGATATATCTATATATATAGCAATATATACATATTGGCATATGTATATATTGGATTGATGATTTCCCGCCTCGTATAGCGGATGAGACCCTATTGCGCCGTTAGTAAGCGGATATATTATAAAAACCCATATACCACGATATTCCACCTTGAAGTGGAATTGGTATTGTGCTAACGTCTGTGGATGCAGGGAAACAGGTTGGAGGGATCCAACTGGATTCCTCACCAGTATTTATTTATTTACAGATATTGATGTATATTCTGTTATCATATGTTGATATATGATGTTGTTGTTGTGATTGACTAATTGGTGCTGTTGCATCATCGGATTCAAGTTTTGAAGTTAAAAATAACGACTTTTACTTTAAAAGGATTTTTAAGTGATTTTTGAAAATATACGTTTTATGGAATTTTTGAATTGATTTATAAACGTTAAGATTTTAAAGTTATAAAAGTTAAGATTTGTGAATTATAACCAAAAGGTAATTTCTTTTGAAATAAATAGTTAAGAAATTTATAAAATGGTTTTAATTGAAATTTTTGAATTATTAAAAAACGATGTATGTAAAAGATGTACAAGATTGATATTTATAACTTTAAAATGTTGGTATTATAAAACGAGTTTTTTATAAGCGTTAAAATGAATTTTTAAGAATTTATAAATAAATGGAATTTATAAATTGTGAACTTATAAATGGAAATTATTTTGTAAGATAAAGGAATTATAAGTATTTAATTTATAATATGGATTGTTGGTATAAGATTTGAGTTATGAATCGAATTGTTAATAAAGGAGATTTTTTAAATTGAAGTTGTTAGACAATAGAAATAGAATTTATAAACGTTGTTTTATAAATTCGAAATCAATTGGATTTGATAAATTAAATATAGAAGGTTGATAAAGGAGATATATTCGCGATTTTGGATAGCGAATTATTATTGAAATAAAATGTGTAGAAAATAGTGAAATGTAATTAGTGAAGTATATTCACGATTTTGGACAGTGAATATATTGTTAAGTAAAATGGATAGTTTTGGAAAAGTGACATTGAAAATGAAGTTAAACATTTTAAAGATGTTTTTAAAATGTATTATGATATCGAATACATAGATTTCAACATTTATTGTTGAAATAGACGTTTTCGAGGAATAAGGAAATGATGGACTATAACACTGTTGTTATAGTAAATGATTTTCAAAAGAAAATGTTTTTTATATAGTATTGGGATTTATATATCTATCTTAAAAATCCGAATCCCTATACTAGTGATTTTGAGTTGTCGTAACGATGTTTTACGTAACATTCGTTTTGACTCAAATATTTTCCTTAAAGAATGAAATGTATACTTAATTTTGATTTAAGTATATCGAATATTTTCAAATGTTGAAAATAAATAGATTTGTGAAATACTTATTTTTAAATAAGTATGGAAATGCTTTTCCAATATGAAATGAACTGTTTTGATTTTTTATCTTCAAAGATAAAATGAAATGTGGAAATTGATTTGAAATTGTTTTCAAATGGTGAAGTGTGGAAATTATATATCTAGTAAAGATATTTTGGAAGATAAAATAATTGGGAAAATTATTTGGAATCTGATGATGTTGCGCATCTTTATTGATAGTTAAATAACCGACTATCAATAATTACCTTGAACGGTATTTGTTGTGAATTGGATGAATTTGAATGCCACACTTATTTTTGAATAATCGCTCACTATTCGGGTTAGCCGGGAAAGGACCATGGGGTCGTATAACACATTCCGAATATGTGATACGTCGTTATGAATTGCATTCGAAGACCGGATATTTTTGAAAACGGAAGGATTACCGTCGAGTTACTCTACATCGGCTGATCTCCGATTTAGAGGTTTTATCACCCTTAGTGACGGGAAGTCCGGACGTGATTAGAAATTTATCCGGATGTGCAAGGGCTTCGTGAGAAGTGCCTTCGGTTCTGTTCGATCCCGGAACAGACTTGTATGGATGTGTGTCTGACGTTACAATTTGAGATATAAAGCTGATTTCTTTCAAATACATTTCTGTTGGTGGCGGAGAATTTATTCTCTTAGCTTAACACCCTTCTCTGAGACGTACGAGCTCAGAGGTTATGTAGTTGAAATTTATCAACGATATGCTCCCAATTTGGTAACGTGGCATACTGAGTGTTGCTGTGAAATGATCAGTGTTTAATCATTTGCGATATGATCATTTGTTTGATCTTATATATTTGTGATCATAGGTTGATCATTTGTTTGACCCGAAACATGGCTTTGTAGAAAGCGTAGCTTTGTGGACGAGACTTCGTCGAGCCTCACACCCCGGAAATGGTCAAAACAGGAAGGATGCGGCAAGGTTCTAGGGAGTAGCGCCCCTTAGTGTATGTCATTCCTTATGGATAGAGGTGGTATCATGGTATGGAGCCCAGATACTTAACCTATGTGGTTGCTGCAAATTTATTTCTTTGTGGTTGTTGGAAATCGGGGATCCTCGGGAAGATCGGTTACGATCGGGGGATGACATACGCGTGTCAGTAGTTACCTATTTTTGCAGAGGTAACCCGGCCTTGTGTTGGCAAAGATCTAACCGTAATGTTAGGTTATTTCTCGGGTCGTCTATTCCAGGGACGTACCCATCGTGGATAGGAAGTTCCTTGGCCTGACCATTTGTTGGAAATCCAAACCCCAATACGCACCTTGTACGGTTTTAGTTGTAGAACCTGCCATCTAGTATAGCAGCTATAGCAAGCATACTATAATGGTACGTATGCTGGCTAAGATTTATATTGTACTTTCGAAATGTTTTCTACACTATGCACTAATAATAATATCAAAAATGATTTGATTTTGCGTAGTAAGCATCTTTGACTATCATAAGAAGAAATCTCCTCCAATTCTGCGTTTGCATTGTGTGTGTGGCGGGAGGTCTTATGGTAGTTTCATTTTCCAAAAGCATTGCGAATTGACTTTAAAAATATTCCTTTGTTTATTTTAAAGATAAACTGTTTTACGATCTCACACCAGTCACCATGACTGACTCGGAGTTTATTGTTCCCTTCTAAACTCTGGGTGCCCACAAATATCCACATGGGCAGCCTAGAGTTATGTTATCAGGATATTCTGGATATTCTGGAGCTTTGGAAGCAAGATGGATGACGAGACGTAGTATTTGTATCTGATAGTATTTATTCCGCTGTGTATTCTGTATGAGGACAAGTTTATATAACTGTCCATTGATGTGCTGTGTTGTATTGAGTTGTATATTGACTCTGATTGATGTATGTATAAACTAATATAGTTTTTTTGTTTTAAAAGACTAGTAATTATCTATTATATGTTGTTCCGCTGCGATATGTGAGATTCCGATATTGTTTTCTGTTCTGATGTTGTTCTGTTGTTCTTATTTCTTCTCTTTTTCTTCTATCTTCTTCTTCTTCTGCCTTTTTCTTTCTCTTAAACCATCACTATTGGAGTTTCCGGCACTCGATTGCTCGGTAGTCGATAAAGTGAGTATCGATGTCGAATTTTCGAAAGTCGAAAATTTCGGTATGTGACAGCGTGGTATCAGAGCATATGGTTAAGCGACAACCCTGCTCTGTTGGGTGTTACTCATTAGAGATAGAGTCAGTAGTACTCTAGAATGAGTTGAGTGTAATAATAGACACGAGTGCGTATTTGTTAGTTAATATAAAAATTGTTTTATATTGTGATGATTGGTTTATTGAGTGGCATATGAACCTTCGTCGGCACAGTCTACAAAACTGGATCGAAGGGGTTTCTAAACACTTGAATAGAACAATTTGGCACAGTATTGTTTTAAATAGGGTGAATGAAATAATTTTGCCCAAAACTATTTTTGTATAGAAAAGAAATAATTTTCTGTAAATTATTATGATATATGGATGCATGGTTGTTAGGAAGTGATAATGTTGAAATGTTATCATTATTATATGAAATTGAATAAGAAATTGAATCGTAACTCCAAAGTTAAGAAATTAATTCACATACAAATGAAATTTAAAGAATGTAAATTATAAATGTGAATTGTAATTTAAAACGGAATTCCAGAGAAGTTTTTGGAAATGTTTTGAAAAGAATTTGAAAATTTTGGAGATTTGGAAAGTTTAAATCATTTTTGATTTGAAAATGGATTTCGAAGGTTTGAAAAGTATTTTGAAGGAATGAAAAGCTCTAAACTCTTTTCGGTCGCTGGAAAATAATTCCGATGATGATCGCGACATCACCGGTGTTCATTTTCGGGTTTCCAAAAGAGGAATTGCTGCCAAATTGTTTTAAATGGAAGTTGTTTGGAAAATTTGGGTTATGTTTTGGAAATTCAAAAGGATAATTTGAATTGTTTTCAAAAATGATTTTGAAATGTTGGTAAACTCTGGAAGGCTATATAAAGATATTTATGAAATATTATTAAGTTGATAACTTATACTATTTTGAATTTTGATTGAATAAATTTAACTTAAGGAATTTTGAGTTAAATTAAAGTAAGTATAAGTGAATCAATAAAAATCCAAGTAGTAATTTTTGAATATAAGTTATATAACTTATAAAATGAGAAAATAGAAGTGAAACGAATGGTTAAAAGTGGTTAAACAATTTTATTAAGCAAAATGAAATGTGATTCTGATTAAGTGATGAAATTTGACCTTGGTAAAGTTAAATAAAATTTAGAATCTGAATTGGATTGATAAATGAATTAAGCTATTGAACTAATTGAATGTTGAATCAGTCTAATGTAAATGAATTAGTGAATGAGTTTCAGAATGAATAAATAAAAAAAATGGCAATTGTAAGTGCAAGAGAATAAAAATTGAAATGTTAAAATTCATTTTGAATTTGTAAGAAAATAAGACTGAATTTGAATTTGATTTGTGAAGTATTAAACTAAAATTAGTAAGTGAAGCTAATTGAATGAAGATAAAAATGAAATTCAAACTGAATGTTGAAAACAAATTTGAATAAGTGAATTGTAATTTGTAATGAATTAGTATCTGAACTAATCCAAAATATTGGCAGTTGAATGAGCAATAATTGAAAAATTTTATATTCAGAAGTTGAATTGAATCCAAATTAGATTGGAATCGTGAATTGAATTCAAATGAATGTGAAATGTAAAATTGAATAGATATAACTTCAACAGTGAAGTAAAATTGTATAAGCAGTTCATATTGAAAATTTTGTAATTGAATTTGCAAAATGGATTGAATAGTGTAACTAGATATTATGGCTAGTAGGATATACAGGTGTAAAGGAATTGGGATTTTAATTTTGAAGATGAATTTGAATTTGCTCGAAAAGGTATGTATTTAAATTTGAATATGAGATTTGATGACTTATTTCTCTAGCCGCTTGGCTTTTTCTTTTTTTCTTTTTGAAATCTGAGAGTCCGTAGGGACATTTTGTAGTCGTACCGTATTAGCCGCGCAAAGGAGACGCTGGCGAAATTTTTCGAAAATTTAGGGCGTTAGAAAATTTTGAAAGTTTAAATTTGAATTTAAACTCGAATTTGAATTTTGAAGTAAACAATATTGTTTGAAAAACTATGAAAGTGTTTGGAAAGTTAGTTGAGATTAATAACGAATCTTTAGTAGAAAGATTTACTATGATAAAATTTGATAAAACTATTAGATTGTGAAAAATAGTAGACGAGTTAAGGACCATTTTTCCTAACTTGTAATTTCGAGGACGAAATTCTTTTAAGGAGGGAAGTCTGTAACGACCCAGAATTTTGAACAAATTAAATTGAAAATATTTAATTAATTTTAAATATTTGAACGATGATTTAATTTGAATTCCCGATTTTACTTTGAATTTGGCGATTAAATTATAAAATTTAATCTATTGAATTGAATAAAAATTTGAATCTTCAATTATATGCTGAAGAAAAATATTCCGAAAGCTTTTAAAATTCGTATTGATAATACTGAGAATAATAGAAGCTTCAGAATCGAATTTGAAACTGTTCTGTTCAGTTTTGAAATTTATCGTTCGTATCGATATTTAAAAATAGCCGTCCGAGGCACAGTCTCAGAATTCAACGAAACTAGTCCCATTGGGTTCGTAAAATCGAATTATTATCGGATTCCAAATTTCGTAATTATCGGAGTTGTTATGTAACCGTACGGAGAGTAAACGCGTTGAAATTAAATCAAATTCAATTTAAATTTAAAATTTAAATTTTTGGTCAACATCAGCCACCCTACTTTTTTCTTGCAGACCTATTCCCTGTTAAAACACGTTCTCTTGTCTCCTTCGTACCATTCCTTTTCTTTTCCCCTTCATCTTTTAACTGGCACGAGAAATCAAAACCAAAGGAAGAAAGTACTCTCGTTCAAAAATAAAAGTAATGGCCGAGCTCCTCAAAATTTCAGAGAACATTTAATTCGTTCAATTTAAATTCGCGAGCCCTCTTCATAAATTAAATAATGGCCTCTGTTAAAAAGAAGATCGCGTATCCCTTCTCTCGTTCAAAACAAAAATCACGTTCTAGCATACGAGAGGAGATCGATTACAACCTGGGGAAGTTCGTTCGAGTTCGAGTCGCACTCGAATCGAGTTTAAGGAAATGGCGACTGCGACGCGAGGCTTACAGCGATGGAGGCGGCGATTCGTGAAAAGGGAGGGGGTTTCGAGGTTCGCCAGCGAGGCGCGGCATCGGTGGTGGAGGTGGGATTTGACTGGTTTCTCGAAGTGGTAGGAATTCGTGATGGAGCGAGCGGCGCTCGCGTGCGCAAGGAGAATTCGATCGCCAGTCTATGGCGACTCGGGGAAGGCGTGTCGAAGTCTGGTGTCGCGTTGGTCGGAGCTGTGGGAGGTCGCGTGCGCGAGCTAATTCGCGTGCTCGTCGCGATGCTCGCTGAATGGGGGTGAAGCATTTCTGGCGATGTCGCGATCGTTGAGGAAGTCTGCAGTTCGAAGGCAATGAGGTATAATAGTATATTTATTTTAATTTTTGTATAAATATTTTAAAAGGGAAAATTTTTGGTTAAAATCAAATTACCAGTTTAAGAAATTTTTTATCACTGCTTGGTTTAATTTATTTAAAAAGGAAGTTTGTGAAAAAATAATAATAATAGTAAATATATATGTATGCAGGTTTAAAATATATATGTAGTTTAAAAGGAAAATCATTTAAAAGAAATTTATATAAGAAAAATGTTTGAAATATATATATGTAAATGAGATTTAGTTTAAGGAAACAAGGAAGTTAGTTTGAAATTGAAAAACTTAGTTTAATAAATCTATTGAGAAGAAAATTTATTATTCGATTTATATCGAATATTAATAGATTGTGTAAATTATTTATACAAGGTTATAAATCAAGAAAATCAATCTGGAATGGAAAATGGATGGCAAAATAAAAAGCTAAGGTGAGATTTTTCTCACTCAAATTGAATGTGGAATTTTTGCAGTTATTGATTTGATTTGATTGCTATTGGATGTGATATTAGATATAGTAGGATATATCTATATATATAGCAATATATACATATTGGCATATGTATATATTGGATTGATGATTTCCCGCCTCGTATAGCGGATGAGACCCTATTGCGCCGTTAGTAAGCGGATATATTATAAAAACCCATATACCGCGATATTCCACCTCGAAGTGGAATTGGTATTGTGCTAACGTCTGTGGATGCAGGGAAACAGGTTGGAGGGATCCAACTGGATTCCTCACCAGTATTTATTTATTTACAGATATTGATGTATATTCTGTTATCATATGTTGATATATGATGTTGTTGTTGTGATTGACTAATTGGTGATGTTGCATCATCGGATTCAAGTTTTGAAGTTAAAAATAAGGACTTTTACTTTAAAAGGATTTTTAAGTGATTTTTGAAAATATACGTTTTATGGAATTTTTGAATTGATTTATAAACGTTAAGATTTTAAAGTAATAAAAGTTAAGATTTGTGAATTATAACCAAAAGGTAATTTCTTTTGAAATAAATAGTTAAGAAATTTATTGTGACGACCCAACTTTCTACTACTAGAAAATTGCATCATCTTTAAGAAAGAAAGGGGTGAGAAAATAGAAAAGATAGAGAAGAAGAAGAAACAACATCAGAATCTCAACAGCGGAATGAATAAAATATAATATATCACATAAGAGATTACATATTATCATATACATCAGAGTTACACAGATAATACAACACATACTAGACAGTTATAAACACCTGTCTAGTTAATACAACTCGATACAACTCAAATACAACACAGATACAACACAGAGATACCAACACAGCGGAACACTATATATATATCTACAACGCTGAAGCCTCCTGCTCCATTGCTCCTCCATAATTCGTCAAAGCAAACCTGAATCCCTTGGCTACCCGTAAAAATTTGGGTACCCGAGAGTTTAAGGAAAAACAGAAATAAACTCCGGGTCAGACATGGGTCTGGTATGAGTAACAGGTTAAAGTTGCTTAACTTTAAAAATCCTTTGAAAACAAAAGGTATCACGTAAGACTTCCCACACATAAACATGGAAAAGTTTTTACCTTACGCTAACCAACATTTGATAGAAAATCCAGTGATATTATAGTAGGTCTAGGGTTTTCAAGTAAATATGAAATAGCTGAAATTGTTACATGATTAAATTCCAGCATACTAGCCACAAAGTGGGTAATACAATCAAAACCGTAAGGTCACGTAGGAAGATTGGGTTTCCAACAATGGCTGGGCTACTGGGGTACCGCCCGTCACAGTACGTGGCCTAGATCACCGTACCGAGGAGTACGCCCGCTCCCCTACAACACAAGGCCGGAACCATTCCTTACTGAACAGTTCCGAACGAAACAACCCCAGCAGTTGTCGCGAATCAACTGCCCACTAAGCCGAATATAAAGGGACATCTAGACAGGGGTATATCTCGCTCTCAAGTGGGTGCTACCCACGAAGCCTTGCTGCACCTCCCCTGTTTTAGCCATTCCCGGTTGATGAGGCTTGAGGTCACGATTACCTTTTAACAGAACTCATCACTTAGAATGCTCATCGTCCGCCTGACGATGTGCTGAAAGCATTCAATCCATACAAGTTCGTTCCGGGTTCGAACGAAACCGAAGGCATTATCTCGTTACACTCATTTTGGAATCACCCTCAGAGTTAACGACAATAACCCTTGCACTCTGAATCACCATCTCGAGCCTATAAGTACTATCTCCGTCAAACTCATTACGGAATCACCCACAGAGTTATACTGACGAATAGTTCTTATACCTCGAGTCTTCACTTGCTCCAATTGAATTTCACGACCTAACGTTAATTTGGATCGATGTGGTTTTCGGGTCTCCAGACCTGGAATCCCGGTATACGGAAACCCGATCCCGGTCTCATCGAAATCCAAAACGTGTCTTTTAAGGCCAAGTTGGTTTAAAGTTAAAACAGTTTAATTCAATTATCTATATACACAGAGATAGATAAATTACAATATCACAATGGATAATAACATCACCATCATAAACAGATAATCCATATTATCTACTCAAACAGATAATTAATATCATCATACTTAAAACAAGCATCCATATCACAATAGATATTACTCATCTCATATCTGAGATCACAATCAATCAAGGAAATCAATATCATCCATCATAAGCAATGATTAATAATCACAAAATTTATAATTAATTTAAAATGAATTAAATTAATTACAAATCTCTAATTAATTTAAAGTAAATTAAATTAATTACTTCATTCTATAAATCATGCTTACTTAACCATTGATTAATTACAAATCAATTAATTAATCATTCTCTAGATTTCCATCTTAATTAATCATCCTAGATTAATTATCTTTTAATTACATTCGAGTAATTATTCTTTAATTAATTACACAAATTAATTATTTATAACCAAATACAGTAATTAATCTTTAATTACTCTACTTATTAATTAACCATAATTAATTACATTTATCCTTAATTAATTACAATTAATTAATTACTCTTACCACCTATTATTGATTTATTAATATTAATGAATCAATCCTTTAAATTTATCATTAATCATATAATTAATGATTCTTAATACATTTTTGAATTAATTATTCCATTTAAATTAATTACATTGAGTTATTAACCTTTACTTAACCATAATTATTAATCATCCTTGATTAATCCCATTCAGTAATTAACTACCCTTAATTACTTCACTTAATAAATTAATTACTCCTTAATTAATTTTCTAAATTAATCCCTTGATTAATTTTACAAAGTAATTTAATCCAAATTACTATTATACTCAAAACATCTTAAATCAATTACATATAGTAATTATTATCAATTACTTCATTAAGTAATTTCACTTCATTAATTACATTAAGTAATTATACTCATCAAATAATCCAATGATTTATTTACATTAATTAAACTCGATAAATTAATCTAAACAAATCATATTAAACTCAATAATTTTATTAAGTAATAAACTCAATAATTCTTTAATTAATTTATCTAATTAATTATTAAAATTAATCACATAAATATACCAATTAATCAACTTAGATAATTCAAATTTATTTAATTCATTATCTTGAGTAATTAATTCCTTTAATTACACTTAAACAATTCCACAATTGATTTTATTTAATAAATCAATCTAATTAATTATTTGAATTTCATATTGATTAATTATAAAACAAATCTTGAGTTAATGACCCTTATTACTATTGACAGTCCTAAATTTCTTTCCTTAAGAAATTTAACTTAGATAAACCCTTATTAATTCCAAATTAATTTATCCTTAACCAAATATTAATTAACCACTAGTTTAAAATCTAATTTATTCAAATTAATGATCTTAACTCCAATTTAATTATTTCTAATTAATTTACTTAAAACTAAATTAACGAGCTTAAAACTCATAATTACTTAATTAATCCAGTTATTAATTAAATTTGTCAATCTATTTAATTAACTTAATAATTTAATGAATCCAATCACTAAATTCCACTTTACAAATTTTAAACTAAATTTCTTTTTAAATTTTCAAATCATTAAAGTATACTTTACCTTTAAACCTATTTACATCATTTAAAATTATATACTTTATTTATTTCAAAACCTAAGATTCAAATTCAGTTTAAATTCAGATTTTAAATTTAAACTTGGCTTAAATTCCATTTCAAATCTTATTAAATTCAAAAATCCAGAACTGCCAGGCTTTACTTTCTTAAAAGCCTGGAACCACACTTACTCGAACAAACAAAATACTTCGAGTCATTCCTTAATTACCCCGAGTGAATCACTAGAGAATCTCGAGTGCAACCCGAGAGGAACTTCTTCGTCCTCCCCAAAGAAAAACAGAGATGAGGAAAACGTGCTCGTGCACATGCACGATCGATGCCACCAACTCCGATCGCCAGTGATGATCTCCTCACATCGGAAAACCCCTCTACAACCAATAACGATCACCTGAACTCGACTAACTACCCAAAATCAAAAATCGAGTCTTACAACCCAAACCTGGAAACGTGAAGTGAATTCTCCCAAACCTGGCACGGCGTCGTTCTCGTCACCACGACAACCAGACGACTCGAAACTTCGGCCAACTATTCGACGTCAACCCCTCTACCATCACGTTAAACCCCATCGCACTCGATCCATCCTTCACGCCGCTACAATCAATTCAACATAGCGTAGTTAAACTAGGGTTCTAGAAATGAAACCACAGCCACGACCTCCTCGATGAATTCGATCACCATCAACCATTTTTCCCCTCAACTACGCTTGCTCCTCCATCATCAGGGAGAACCCTGACCACCACCATGCATTAGATCGCCAGAAATCACCTCATTTCCTATATTCAGATGAACTAGAACTGCTCATCCCAGACTTAACTAAAAATTATGATTTGTCCTTTAAAAATCCTAACTTTTAATAAGGCTTCAGATCATATATCTGAATCAACGAATTAAGACATTCGAATTTCTAGTTATCTTGAGTTTACTCTGTTGTTTTAGTTTCCTAAGACATTCAAGTGAGATTTTAACTTAATTAAAATTTTGAACATTAGTCTATGATTAAATAAACAGCTTTTGTTTATAATCTAATTCCTAACATAAACTAGATCAAAGGGAAAGGGGATTTTTAAATAAGTCTTAAGCTTTTAAAACTGGCAAATAAAGAGATACAGGAAACATACATATACTCATATCAACACATTCACATATAAGCAGAAACACACCATACAAATAAATTCACAAAGGAGACAACATTCCAGAACTTAATTTTCAACCAAAATCAATTTATAGTTTTCAAAAGTGTGATGTTACTCACCTTGTTCAGAAATGAACAGAGCATTTAATTTTCTTGGAAAAGCTTTTAAAAACTGGAAATCTGCTTGAAAGTTGCTAGCTTGATTCCTGTTGGCTTTGAGTTGAGCTAAAGCTTTAGTTTGTATGTCTTTGAAAACTTAAAAAAAATGAAAAATGCTAAGTTTCTGTTTGGCAAACGAAATGAAATGGGAAAGATAAAAGAGACAGATGGTTTTTTTTTACAGGGTATTGTTTACATTGCCTGGTACAAAATTTTCCAGAGATATTTTCTACAGAGGGGGCTGGAATGAGATGTTCGTGTACTAGAGATACAACCATTTAATGCTATGGTCCTTTATGTCTACAAATATATCCTCTACTATACATTTCGTATGTACTTATATCTTAGTGTATAAGTTTCTTCCTTTTTATATATGTACATACCCAATTAATACTCTCTGTACAAGCATGGAGGTATGTTTCCCTTTATACTTTGTTTCATTTTATTCTATCAAGTGTACATAATCATTTAATACCACCTGCAAGAATACATGTTTGTTTCTTTTGCCAGGCATTGCAAACTTGGTTCCAGAATTGCCTAAGTGTCTATGTATATATAAAGTTGCTTTAATCTTTGTATTGGTTTATTGCTTAAATTTATATCCATATACTTTCATACTTTGTCTTAGTTATTTGTTATAAATTTTGACTTATGTATTAAGTACTATGCTTATTTATATAACCATATGTTTGTCTCATTTTAGTTTTACACATTTGTGCTTTAAATTTCCAGTTTCTATTGTATACATACTTTAATTACTTGGTCCATGTTTCCATTTATATTTGTATTTTAACCTCGACTATCAATATTTAAGTTATGCTCAATATGATTTACTTACATTTTATATTTATACTTTATATTGCTAGAATTAGATTTTTATTTAAACATTATCATCCATATATATTTTTATCAAATGATGACAAGACAAAGTATTTTAAATTAAATTATCTAAGACAAATTTATTTTAAATATTATTGAGATATTTTAGTTTTAAAGTTTCAAATCAATTTCCTTTTTAGGATACCAATTTATATAAATAATTGGTAAATATTTCCAAAATCATATCTATTTTAATATGATCAGATTACATTTTATTTAATTAGATTAAATATTTATAAAAGAGATTATAACTTCCTATTATTATTAAATAAACTAATATCTCATATTTATTAAACAATATTTTAAAATAAACCTTTTATTTATCTTAACATAAGCTAAGATAAAATTTAAATCAATCAAACATTTATCTTAACTATTTTAAAACCATATAGTTATTTATTTAATAGCTTCATATTAAATTAAATCAAATTTCCAAATTATCAAAAATATTAGAATTATAAAACAAGATTTACTTATTTCTTACATTTTAAACAAAGCTTATCAATTTACAATATATATAAACTTATATACATTATAAATAGAAAACACTTTATTTAGCTTTTTAAAAAGATAAATTCACAATTTAAATGTTTATTAAAAGAAGAATTATCAAATCAATTCAAATTTACCAACAAAATCATCAAATCAATTTAATTTTAAATGCAGATTATTAAATTGATATTGTCAGAAATTCCGGGATGTCACATTCCTCCCCTCTTAAAAGAATTTCGTCCCCGAAATTTAAAACAAAGGTAATTTAATAATCTAATTAAAGATTTAATTTTAAAACACAAGCATATATTAATTATACGCTAACAACCATAGCAAACAACTCATCCAAACAAACAAATCTAATGATCCAGACAAAATTCTGGATAGAGTTCTCTCGAGTTCCCAAGTATATACTGGGATACTCGCTCTACAGAATCCAAACAATCACTACTAAGCTACAGAGCTCCTACTCATCTAGATCTACAAAACCAAACAGATATCAGACTACAGACGAGTCTGACTCAACAACCAAACCCTCTAGAACTGCTGGTTCCAAAACCAGAGATAGATCATACACGTACTCCCTCAGAGATACGTGAAACTCATCGAATTTCAGTTGTCCAAACTGACAATTCACTCCAGAAGATCAAACTCTTATCCTTACCAGAACAAGATAAAATCCAAGATACCTCGGTGCTGACTTCCCAGTCTTACCAACTTGAAACCCCTTCGATCTGAGAGAACTTACTCAAAACCAAATCCTCGACTTCGAAATCCAAATTCCTCCATCTTATATCCACAAAACTCATCTGACGATCCTGGCTGCCTCTATCCCTACTGATGAGCTCAACCTTCGCTGATGCCTCAAAACAACTCATCACAATGATCCACTCACAATCAATCCAAGAACACAGCCTCTACTATCATCAGTAGAAAACAACTTCTCCTATCCGGAAAAGAAAAACAGATGCACTCCCAAACTGCTTCCGCTGCACAACTCTGATCTGAGTAGAAGAAATGCTGATGGTACACCCGAGCACAAACCGGACAACACATCCCAAAAATATGGTTCAACAGATCCATATAGAAGAAAACTCAGAAATCCCGAAAGATATCTAACAAGCTAAGAGAACACTCCACTATCGCAAGTCACTTTTGCGATCAATCCAACCCACTATCCAAAGAAAAACTGCTCTCTCTTTACCAATCAGAACAGCTTAAGCTTATCTAGCCAATCCACCGAAGAAACGGATCCACTCTGCTGCTCCTGAACTTCACTCCCAGAAAACTGCTGACAGACGACCTCCTGCCTACCCACAGAACAATCAGAACTACAAATGCTGCCACTGCTGCCAAGGACATCCTAAACCAAACTCCTTGAGAAACTCAGGCCTCAAAGCCAAACAAAACACCCAGCTGAACACAGCCACAACACCTATGCAGACACACTTCCTTATACTTGGCCCAAAGAAACTTCTTCGGAGACATCCATAGTCACTGTGTCTCATCACACAGCTACTAATTCCTGCGATATCCAGATACCACTACTAGCTTCTGCTCAACTGTCAGAATCCAAATCCTACTCATTCAAATTTGCACTTCAAAAATAGACTCCGAATCCTACAGATTCCCTCCAGAAATTGGTGAAATCCTTACACCATAACAAAGATTCACTCGAGACAGTATTGGGTCTACGGTCTCGGCAGATACACTTCCAACCTCAACAAACTCCAACTATTGGTAGTCGTGTTATACACACCACTACCCTATCTACCTTTATAATTTATATTGGAAAACCCGAACAGGTAACCCAACAGATAGGTAGAAATAAATATATATGTATATATATAGAAATTACAAGTACGCTCTCTCAAGATAGATACCACTCCAGAGCTTAGGTATTCGCTCAACCTATGCTCTGATACCACGTGTGACGACCCAACTTTCTACTACCAGAAAATTGCATCATCTTTAAGAAAGAAAGGGGTGAGAAAATAGAAAAGATAGAGAAGAAGAAGAAACAACATCAGAATCTCAACAGCGGAATGAATAAAATATAATATATCACATAAGAGATTACATATTATCATATACATCAGAGTTACACAGATAATACAACACATACTAGACAGTTATAAACACCTGTCTAGTTAATACAACTCGATACAACTCAAATACAACACAGATACAACACAGAGATACCAACACAGCGGAACACTATATATATATCTACAACGCTGAAGCCTCCTGCTCCATTGCTCCTCCATAATTCGTCAAAGCAAACCTGAATCCCTTGGCTACCCGTAAAAATTTGGGTACCCGAGAGTTTAAGGAAAAACAGAAATAAACTCCGGGTCAGACATGGGTCTGGTATGAGTAACAGGTTAAAGTTGCTTAACTTTAAAAATCCTTTGAAAACAAAAGGTATCACGTAAGACTTCCCACACATAAACATGGAAAAGTTTTTACCTTACGCTAACCAACATTTGATAGAAAATCCAGTGATATTATAGTAGGTCTAGGGTTTTCAAGTAAATATGAAATAGCTGAAATTGTTACATGATTAAATTCCAGCATACTAGCCACAAAGTGGGTAATACAATCAAAACCGTAAGGTCACGTAGGAAGATTGGGTTTCCAACAATGGCTGGGCTACTGGGGTACCGCCCGTCACAGTACGTGGCCTAGATCACCGTACCGAGGAGTACGCCCGCTCCCCTACAACACAAGGCCGGAACCATTCCTTACTGAACAGTTCCGAACGAAACAACCCCAGCAGTTGTCGCGAATCAACTGCCCACTAAGCCGAATATAAAGGGACATCTAGACAGGGGTATATCTCGCTCTCAAGTGGGTGCTACCCACGAAGCCTTGCTGCACCTCCCCTGTTTTAGCCATTCCCGGTTGATGAGGCTTGAGGTCACGATTACCTTTTAACAGAACTCATCACTTAGAATGCTCATCGTCCGCCTGACGATGTGCTGAAAGCATTCAATCCATACAAGTTCGTTCCGGGTTCGAACGAAACCGAAGGCATTATCTCGTTACACTCATTTTGGAATCACCCTCAGAGTTAACGACAATAACCCTTGCACTCTGAATCACCATCTCGAGCCTATAAGTACTATCTCCGTCAAACTCATTACGGAATCACCCACAGAGTTATACTGACGAATAGTTCTTATACCTCGAGTCTTCACTTGCTCCAATTGAATTTCACGACCTAACATTAATTTGGATCGATGTGGTTTTCGGGTCTCCAGACCTGGAATCCCGGTATACGGAAACCCGATCCCGGTCTCATCGAAATCCAAAACGTGTCTTTTAAGGCCAAGTTGGTTTAAAGTTAAAACAGTTTAATTCAATTATCTATATACACAGAGATAGATAAATTACAATATCACAATGGATAATAACATCACCATCATAAACAGATAATCCATATTATCTACTCAAACAGATAATTAATATCATCATACTTAAAACAAGCATCCATATCACAATAGATATTACTCATCTCATATCTGAGATCACAATCAATCAAGGAAATCAATATCATCCATCATAAGCAATGATTAATAATCACAAAATTTATAATTAATTTAAAATGAATTAAATTAATTACAAATCTCTAATTAATTTAAAGTAAATTAAATTAATTACTTCATTCTATAAATCATGCTTACTTAACCATTGATTAATTACAAATCAATTAATTAATCATTCTCTAGATTTCCATCTTAATTAATCATCCTAGATTAATTATCTTTTAATTACATTCGAGTAATTATTCTTTAATTAATTACACAAATTAATTATTTATAACCAAATACAGTAATTAATCTTTAATTACTCTACTTATTAATTAACCATAATTAATTACATTTATCCTTAATTAATTACAATTAATTAATTACTCTTACCACCTATTATTGATTTATTAATATTAATGAATCAATCCTTTAAATTTATCATTAATCATATAATTAATGATTCTTAATACATTTTTGAATTAATTATTCCATTTAAATTAATTACATTGAGTTATTAACCTTTACTTAACCATAATTATTAATCATCCTTGATTAATCCCATTCAGTAATTAACTACCCTTAATTACTTCACTTAATAAATTAATTACTCCTTAATTAATTTTCTAAATTAATCCCTTGATTAATTTTACAAAGTAATTTAATCCAAATTACTATTATACTCAAAACATCTTAAATCAATTACATATAGTAATTATTATCAATTACTTCATTAAGTAATTTCACTTCATTAATTACATTAAGTAATTATACTCATCAAATAATCCAATGATTTATTTACATTAATTAAACTCGATAAATTAATCTAAACAAATCATATTAAACTCAATAATTTTATTAAGTAATAAACTCAATAATTCTTTAATTAATTTATCTAATTAATTATTAAAATTAATCACATAAATATACCAATTAATCAACTTAGATAATTCAAATTTATTTAATTCATTATCTTGAGTAATTAATTCCTTTAATTACACTTAAACAATTCCACAATTGATTTTATTTAATAAATCAATCTAATTAATTATTTGAATTTCATATTGATTAATTATAAAACAAATCTTGAGTTAATGACCCTTATTACTATTGACAGTCCTAAATTTCTTTCCTTAAGAAATTTAACTTAGATAAACCCTTATTAATTCCAAATTAATTTATCCTTAACCAAATATTAATTAACCACTAGTTTAAAATCTAATTTATTCAAATTAATGATCTTAACTCCAATTTAATTATTTCTAATTAATTTACTTAAAACTAAATTAACGAGCTTAAAACTCATAATTACTTAATTAATCCAGTTATTAATTAAATTTGTCAATCTATTTAATTAACTTAATAATTTAATGAATCCAATCACTAAATTCCACTTTACAAATTTTAAACTAAATTTCTTTTTAAATTTTCAAATCATTAAAGTATACTTTACCTTTAAACCTATTTACATCATTTAAAATTATATACTTTATTTATTTCAAAACCTAAGATTCAAATTCAGTTTAAATTCAGATTTTAAATTTAAACTTGGCTTAAATTCCATTTCAAATCTTATTAAATTCAAAAATCCAGAACTGCCAGGCTTTACTTTCTTAAAAGCCTGGAACCACACTTACTCGAACAAACAAAATACTTCGAGTCATTCCTTAATTACCCCGAGTGAATCACTAGAGAATCTCGAGCGCAACCCGAGAGGAACTTCTTCGTCCTCCCCAAAGAAAAACAGAGATGAGGAAAACGTGCTCGTGCACATGCACGATCGATGCCACCAACTCCGATCGCCAGTGATGATCTCCTCACATCGGAAAACCCCTCTACAACCAATAACGATCACCTGAACTCGACTAACTACCCAAAATCAAAAATCGAGTCTTACAACCCAAACCTGGAAACGTGAAGTGAATTCTCCCAAACCTGGCACGGCGTCGTTCTCGTCACCACGACAACCAGACGACTCGAAACTTCGGCCAACTATTCGACGTCAACCCCTCTACCATCACGTTAAACCCCATCGCACTCGATCCATCCTTCACGCCGCTACAATCAATTCAACATAGCGTAGTTAAACTAGGGTTCTAGAAATGAAACCACAGCCACGACCTCCTCGATGAATTCGATCACCATCAACCATTTTTCCCCTCAACTACGCTTGCTCCTCCATCATCAGGGAGAACCCTGACCACCACCATGCATTAGATCGCCAGAAATCACCTCATTTCCTATATTCAGATGAACTAGAACTGCTCATCCCAGACTTAACTAAAAATTATGATTTGTCCTTTAAAAATCCTAACTTTTAATAAGGCTTCAGATCATATATCTGAATCAACGAATTAAGACATTCGAATTTCTAGTTATCTTGAGTTTACTCTGTTGTTTTAGTTTCCTAAGACATTCAAGTGAGATTTTAACTTAATTAAAATTTTGAACATTAGTCTATGATTAAATAAACAGCTTTTGTTTATAATCTAATTCCTAACATAAACTAGATCAAAGGGAAAGGGGATTTTTAAATAAGTCTTAAGCTTTTAAAACTGGCAAATAAAGAGATACAGGAAACATACATATACTCATATCAACACATTCACATATAAGCAGAAACACACCATACAAATAAATTCACAAAGGAGACAACATTCCAGAACTTAATTTTCAACCAAAATCAATTTATAGTTTTCAAAAGTGTGATGTTACTCACCTTGTTCAGAAATGAACAGAGCATTTAATTTTCTTGGAAAAGCTTTTAAAAACTGGAAATCTGCTTGAAAGTTGCTAGCTTGATTCCTGTTGGCTTTGAGTTGAGCTAAAGCTTTAGTTTGTATGTCTTTGAAAACTTAAAAAAAATGAAAAATGCTAAGTTTCTGTTTGGCAAACGAAATGAAATGGGAAAGATAAAAGAGACAGATGGTTTTTTTTTACAGGGTATTGTTTACATTGCCTGGTACAAAATTTTCCAGAGATATTTTCTACAGAGGGGGCTGGAATGAGATGTTCGTGTACTAGAGATACAACCATTTAATGCTATGGTCCTTTATGTCTACAAATATATCCTCTACTATACATTTCGTATGTACTTATATCTTAGTGTATAAGTTTCTTCCTTTTTATATATGTACATACCCAATTAATACTCTCTGTACAAGCATGGAGGTATGTTTCCCTTTATACTTTGTTTCATTTTATTCTATCAAGTGTACATAATCATTTAATACCACCTGCAAGAATACATGTTTGTTTCTTTTGCCAGGCATTGCAAACTTGGTTCCAGAATTGCCTAAGTGTCTATGTATATATAAAGTTGCTTTAATCTTTGTATTGGTTTATTGCTTAAATTTATATCCATATACTTTCATACTTTGTCTTAGTTATTTGTTATAAATTTTGACTTATGTATTAAGTACTATGCTTATTTATATAACCATATGTTTGTCTCATTTTAGTTTTACACATTTGTGCTTTAAATTTCCAGTTTCTATTGTATACATACTTTAATTACTTAGTCCATGTTTCCATTTATATTTGTATTTTAACCTCGACTATCAATATTTAAGTTATGCTCAATATGATTTACTTACATTTTATATTTATACTTTATATTGCTAGAATTAGATTTTTATTTAAACATTATCATCCATATATATTTTTATCAAATGATGACAAGACAAAGTATTTTAAATTAAATTATCTAAGACAAATTTATTTTAAATATTATTGAGATATTTTAGTTTTAAAGTTTCAAATCAATTTCCTTTTTAGGATACCAATTTATATAAATAATTGGTAAATATTTCCAAAATCATATCTATTTTAATATGATCAGATTACATTTTATTTAATTAGATTAAATATTTATAAAAGAGATTATAACTTCCTATTATTATTAAATAAACTAATATCTCATATTTATTAAACAATATTTTAAAATAAACCTTTTATTTATCTTAACATAAGCTAAGATAAAATTTAAATCAATCAAACATTTATCTTAACTATTTTAAAACCATATAGTTATTTATTTAATAGCTTCATATTAAATTAAATCAAATTTCCAAATTATCAAAAATATTAGAATTATAAAACAAGATTTACTTATTTCTTACATTTTAAACAAAGCTTATCAATTTACAATATATATAAACTTATATACATTATAAATAGAAAACACTTTATTTAGCTTTTTAAAAAGATAAATTCACAATTTAAATGTTTATTAAAAGAAGAATTATCAAATCAATTCAAATTTACCAACAAAATCATCAAATCAATTTAATTTTAAATGCAGATTATTAAATTGATATTGTCAGAAATTCCGGGATGTCACATTTATAAAATGGTTTTAATTGAAAATTTTGAATTATTAAAAAACGATGTATGTTAAAGATGTACAAGATTGATATTTATAACTTTAAAATGTTAGTATTATAAAACGAGTTTTTTATAAGCGTTAAAATGAATTTTTAAGAATTTATAAATAAATGGAATTTATAAATTGTGAATTTATAAATGGAAATGATTTTGTAAGATAAAGGAATATAAGTATTTAACTTATAATATGGATTGTTGGTATAAGATTTGAGTTATGAATCGAATTGTTAATAAAGGAGATTTTTTAAATTGAAGTTGTTAGACAATAGAAATAGAATTTATAAACGTTGTTTTATAAATTCGAAATCAATTGGATTTGATAAATTAAATATAGAAGGTTGTTAAAGGAGATATATTCGCGATTTTGGATAGCGAATTATTATTGAAATAAAATGTGTAGAAAATAGTGAAATGTAATTAGTGAAGTATATTCACGATTTTGGACAGTGAATATATTGTTAAGTAAAATGGATAGTTTTGGAAAAGTGACATTGAAAATGAAGTTAAACATTTTGAAGATGTTTTTAAAATGTATTATGATATCGAATACATAGATTTCAACATTTATTGTTGAAATAGACGTTTTCGAGGAATAAGGAAATGATGGACTATAACACTGTTGTTATAGTAAATGATTTTCGAAAGAAAATGTTTTTTATATAGTATTGGGATTTATATATCTATCTTAAAAATCCGAATCCCTATACTAGTGATTTTGAGTTGTCGTAACGATGTTTTACGTAACATTCGTTTTGACTCAAATATTTTCCTTAAAGAATGAAATGTATACTTAATTTTGATTTAAGTATATCGAATATTTTCAAATGTTGAAAATAAATAGATTTGTGAAATACTTATTTTTAAATAAGTATGGAAATGCTTTTCCAATATGAAATGAACTATTTTGAGATTTTATCTTCAAAGATAAAATGAAATATGGAAATTGATTTGAAATTATTTTCAAATGGTGAAGTGTGGAAATTATATATCTAGTAAAGATATTTTGGAAGATAAAATAATTGGGAAAATTATTTGGAATCTGATGATGTTGCGCATCTTTATTGATAGTTAAATAACCGACTATCAATAATTACCTTGAACGGTATTTGTTGTGAATTGGATGAATTTGAATGCCACACTTATTTTTGAATAATCGCTCACTATTCGGGTTAGCCGGGAAAGGACCATGGGGTCGTATAACCCATTCTGAATATGTGATACGTCGTTATGAATTGCATTCGAAGACCGGTGTTGAAGACCGGATATTTTTGAAAACGGAAGGATTACCGTCGAGTTACTCTACATCGGCTGATCTTCGATTTAGAGGTTTTATCACCCTTAGTGACGGGAAGTCCGGACGTGATTAGAAATTTATCCGGATGTGCAAGGGCTTCGTGAGAAGTGCCTTCGGTTCTGTTCGATCCCGGAACAGACTTGTATGGATGTGTGTCTGACGTTACAATTTGAGATATAAAGTTGATTTCTTTCAAATACATTTCTGTTGGTGGCGGAGAATTTAATCTCTTAGCTTAACACCCTTCTCTGAGACGTACGAGCTCAGAGGTTATGTAGTTGAAATTTATCAGCGATATACTCCCAATTTGGTAACGTGGCATACTGAGTGTTGCTGTGAAATGATCAGTGTTTGATCATTTGCGATATGATCATTTGTTTGATCTTATATCTTTGTGATCATAGGTTGATCATTTGTTTGACCCGAAGCATGGCTTTGTAGAAAGCGTAGCTTTGTGGACGAGACTTCGTCGAGCCTCACACCCCGGAAATGGTCAAAACAGGAAGGATGCGGCAAGGTTCTAGGGAGTAGCGCCCCTTAGTGTATGTCATTCCTTCTGGATAGAGGTGGTATCATGGTATGGAGCCCAGATACTTAACCTATGTGGTTGCTGCAAATTTATTTCTTTGTGGTTGTTGGAAATCGGGGATCCTCGGGAAGATCGGTTACGATCGGGGGATGACATACGCGTGTCAGTAGTTACCTATTTTTGCAGAGGTAACCCGGCCTTGTGTTGGCAGAGATCTAACCGTAATGTTAGGTTATTTCTCGGGTCGTCTATTCCAGGGACGTACCCATCGTGGATAGGAAGTTCCTTGGCCTGACCATTTGTTGGAAATCCAAACCCCAATATGCACCTTGTACGGTTTGAGTTGTAGAACCTGCCATCTAATATGGCAGCTATAGCAAGCATACTATAATGTTACGTATGCTGGCTAAGATATATATTGTACTTTCGAAATGTTTTCTACACTATGCACTAATAATAATATCAAAAATGATTTGATTTTGCGTAGTAAGCATCTTTGACTATCATAAGAAGAAATCTCCTCCAATTCTGCGTTTGCATTGTGTGTGTGGCGGGAGGTCTTATGGTAGTTTCATTTTCCAAAAGCATTGCGAATTGACTTTAAAAATATTCCTTTGTTTATTTTAAAGATAAACTGTTTTACGATCTCACACCAGTCACCATGACTAACTCGGAGTTTATTGTTCCCTTCTAAACTCTGGGTGCCCATAAATTTCCACACGGGCAGCCTAGAGTTATGTTATCAGGATATTCAGGATATTTTGGAGCTTTGGAAGCAAGATAGATGACGAGACGTAGTATTTGTATCTGATAGTATTTATTCCGCTGTGTATTCTGTATGAGGACAAGTTTATATAACTGTCCATTGATGTGCTATGTTGTATTGAGTTGTATATTGACTCTGATTGATGTATGTATAAACTAATATAGTTTTTTTGTTTTAAAAGACTAGTAATTATCTATTATATGTTGTTCCGCTGCGATATGTGAGATTCCGATATTGTTTTCTGTTCTGATGTTGTTCTGTTGTTCTTATTTCTTCTCTTTTTCTTCTATCTTCTTCTTCTTCTGCCTTTTTCTTTCTCTTAAACCATCACTATTGGAGTTTCCGGCACTCGATTGCTCGGCAGTCGATAAAGTGAGTATCGATGTCGAATTTTCGAAAGTCGAAAATTTCGGTATGTGACAAAATATATATATGGTTTTATTTAAATTTGAAAATATTATGTATATTAATAAGTTTTAATATAAAATAGATTTAATAATAAGCTTTAAATCTAGTAAAGTTTGATTTAAGTAAATATGTTTAAGTATTTATTTAAAATTAAATTTAAAATAGATATTTATAATGATTTCTATGATTTAAGGTTGGAATGATAAATTTGAATTTATTCAAAATTGTATTTGATTAAGAATTTTGTTTAATTAAATCGATTTGAAACTTATTGAATTTGAGGGTTTTAAGATATGATTTTATAACTTGGTTTTGATTTAAAGTGATTAAATAGATATTTCAAGTTTTAAATAAATCGAAGGGAATATTTAGTTTAATGTAATTTAAGGTTATTTAAATGATAATGGATTTATTAAGTGAATATTTCAAAACTAAATAATAATGAAGTTAAAATAAGATATATATATATGAAATTATCAATTTAGCTTTGAGAGTGCTATAATTTGGAAATATATATATATATATATATTTGAAATGGAAATGACATTTTGGTTTTGAAGTATAAATTATTTTGATTTTGAAGTATAAATTATTTGAATGACCACGGTGTTATAATGACGTTTGGTTGTTAATAGCGTACATTTCTACATAGTAGATAGTTCCAGGGATCCTTAGAGGATGGTTATCCCAAACATCCTTTGAGTTATTTATATTTCAATTGATATTTCACTTGAGTTGGATTTATTGATACAAGAATGTTAATCCTGACTCGAGTGTTTTGTGTTTTGCTTTACGCTCGGGTCAGACTGAGTGATACAGCATTTGAGACTCACCTTTGGAGTTTGGAGCTTCGCTTGGAGATCCAACTATCGATTCAGCTTTTAGATATTCAGTTGATTCCAATGTTGTATTCAGATTTGATTATTGTATCGAGACTCCCGTGTATTCGAGACGTCTGTTGTATTTTGTTTTACCCTATTTAATATATAAATGGTAGCTTCATGAACTACTATTCTCTTGTTTCCGCTGCATTCTGTTATAATACTCTGTGTCTGTGATTCTGTGATTATTTTATTTACTGTATATGCTGAGTTTTGCCAAATATAAATTAATAGTTTGATATTTTAAGCAATTCAAGTCCGACATGTGTGGATGTGAATGGTTGAAAATATTGGATTGTGACAGTTGGTATCAGAGCTCTGGTTTTAGGAAAACTTAGTATATGTAGTAAATTTAATTACGGAATCACCTTCATTCGAGCTTGGATTTCTCCCACTCTAATTCGGATTTCTTTCGAATTTTGGAACGCTCCCATTTATTCTGAAATCCATTCTTGTCTCCCCTATTTGTATTCTTTTGATTCTGGAATATTCCATAACTCCACTTCGAATGATCTCTATAAAAATCGGCGATCCCGCTAATCTTTGAATGATTTGTAAAGGGGTGAAACTCCTTTACAACAAGCATTAATTCACCAAAGATTTTGTATCCTCGGTTTACGATGCTATTTATCTCCTGCTATGCCTGAATTCTACCTCTGGCGATCGAATGTCGATTTGCCTTAGAATTCTATGTCGATCTTATTCTTGAAGTCACGGTTGACCCGATTAAGGTTGCCCACGATTTGTATTAGTCTATCCACCTTTTCTCTTTTGAAATTTAATTATCTCATCTTCGTTCAAGTCTATCTTCGAATCAGAATTCTATTTGATTAGAGTTTCCTCTAATTTGAATCTCTATTTTGTTTTGAAATCCATTCTTGAATCATCCCTTGAGAAATCATGTTTGTTTGTATTTTAGAAATTATTTATATATCGAAATTATTATTTTGATAAGTATGATTATATTCTATATATAAAAGTGAAAATGTTTTCGATAAGGATTATATACCTTTTAAAAACGAGAATTTGAAGTTTCGAAAGGATTTGAAAATTTGAAAATTATATAAGGAATTGATTTATATAAAAATGATTTATAACTGAAGGGTTTTGAATTTGGAATTTGAGAAGCTGAACTCCGGTATTTTGAAATTGGTTTTAAGATTTTGAAAATATATAATAATATGATTTGAAATTATTTTTCGAATATGAAACGTTTCAAATGACTTCAAATGAGTTTCAATGATTCCGAAGAAATTTCAAAGAATTTTTCAAGAAAATAGAAGTCCAGAACTCACTTATGTCGCTGGAGAATAATCACGGTGATGAGTGCACGCATCATTGACATTGATTTTCGAGTTTCAGAGTGGGGGATAGGCCACTTTAGTAGCTTTGCTATGCGATTGATTTTGTGAAACCAATTTTTATTTCAAATTCCAAAGTATGATTTGATATTCGAAAGAAATATGTATATATTTTTGAAACGATTTGAAGTGAGCCCGGTGTTCAGCCCTCGAGTTTCAGATTTGATTTGGTATAACCCTATCTATTGAAATTGATTTATTGATTTGCTGCTGATTTCTAACTCTTGGATTGGAAATTTGATTTCTCTGACTATTGTGAATGTTCGAACACTTCCAAATCGAGGTTTAATTTTCAAAGCTAAGTAATTTCGAAAGGTATAAATTATTTGATAAAGTATATAAGTTTAGTTTTGTATGTTTAAGTATGAAGTAATATGATTTAAATAAGTTTGAAACTATTTTGTTAAGTAAATGAATAAGACTAGTTTGAATTATACTAATATTAGTTTTGAAATGTTTTGGATAAAATTTAGTTTAAATGTTTTAACTTAGTAACATCTTTTACAAACTTATATATATAAAATAATAATTTTCAAAAGGTAGATTGGGTCTTTCCAATAGGAATAAATAGTTTAAAGGTTTTAAAGGGATGGTTATAAACTTGGTAATCATTTTGGGTATAATTAATTTTGAGAAAATATTTGGTTTCGAAAAAATAGATTGGAATTTAAAACCCATTATTTATATGATGATTTGGAAATGAATTTGTTTGACCTAAATTATGTTGATTTGGAAACTTGGATTATTTTCTAAACCTATTATTCTGGAAACTTTGAAACTGAAGATATTTAATTTGGAAGGAATAATTTGGTAAAATCGTATATGATTTTGAAACTAAACTGATATTGAAACGAATTGAAATTGAGAACCTTATTTTACTAAATACTTGATTTGGGAGTTATCGAACTTATATAAAATTGATTTGTATAAGTATGAAGTTGATTCAAAACTATTGATTTGAAAAGGTACTCAATTTGAAAAGCGAAATCATATGTAATCGAAGTCTATATAAGTGTGATTTGATATACTATTGATTTTGGAACTATCCGATTTGAAAATGAAATCTTATATATAATGGAATTTTAAAAAATATGATATTTGAAATTGATTTGAAAGGGTACTATATGATACATATTTTCGAAGTAAAGATATGGAAAGTGCCTTCTGCTTGATATCCTTTTTGTGGCCACATTTGGGATTCATTCTATCGATATTATTCTCTCTGATTTGGGTTTTTCGGATATGATACTCGAGTATCCTTCGAATTTCATGGCGTTACCCATGGTCTTACGAACTCGACTGCATAGCGTAATTCGCAGAGCCATGATGGCTTACGGGTACGGATGTTTCCTGGGGGATCTAGGCGTAACCATTGTGTATCTACGATCTACGGTCGTGTTAGTAGCGTAATCCGCAAGGTAGAGATTGCTTAAACGGTACGGATGTTTCCTGGGGGATCCAGGTGTAACCATTGTGTATCCGCGATCTACAGGTATTTTATTATCATGGCGAAATTCGCAAGGCCGTGACGACTTACAGGTACGGATGTTTCCTGGGGGACCCAGGCGTAACCATTGTGTATCTACGATCCATGATTCAGTTCGGTTGATTTGTTTGGATTGTACTTTCCATATCAGTTTTGAAGGTTTTTCCAGTATTTTCACTGGGTGTTGAAACAAGTCTACTAAGTACTTGGAGAATTCTAGTTTGCGCCTGATCAATGCATAGCCAGAGTCTACAAGAACGAGGATAAACTTATGAGACATCGAGTTATAAAAGTATTTTCGAAAGGAAATTTGTTTCGATATAAAAGTATTTTATTATAAAAGTATTTTCAACAAAGAAATTCGGTATTAATAATTGAAATTGAAAATTCTTATGGTTTTAAATTAATTATTCATGCTTGATACTATCCTTTTGAATCTACCTTATCTGCTCAGATTTATTTATTCACCTATATTTTGTTTTTCCGAATCTACCTCTATTCTTTCAAAAAAAAAATTAAAATCTATTCTCCTATCTTCATTTCCCTTTTGAATATATCCTATTTATTCTGCTTTACCCTTTTTCTCCTGTCTTTGTTCCTTTTTGAGGACGAAAAGTTTTGAGTAGGGGAGAGTGTAACGACCCGTATTTTTTCGAGAAAGAAGAAAATTCAATTTTTGAATTTAATACGGTAAGAAATTAAAAATTTATGATTTTAAATAAAATTACTTTGAATTAACATCTATTTTGATTTAATAAAGTGACAACTATTTTATGTGATTTAATACATATGGTTTAATAAAAGTTTAATTGGATAGATTTAATATTGTATAAAGCATGAAATAAAGGTGTGATTAACTGGAATTGGGTTTTAATTATAAATTAACTTCTAATCTACTTGTAAACAATAAATGTATAATTATGTATTCAAACTTATTTAAATTTTAATCTTGATTTTGCTCACCTTACTTATCAACCTATTAAAATTAATTTGTAAATGAAATTTAGTATAACTGGATTTTACATAAAAGTAAAGAAATATAAATTTTAATTTAATAAGGCTAAATTAGTTAAATGATTCAGAAATTGAGAATTTAATACTGCACTAGTTAATATTAGCTTTTTAATTAAGGAACTAGAAATTATAAACCAATGAATATTCAATTATATTAATTTGAAATATAGTTATTTTGAAATTAAATAAAGGTGAATTTTATTGAATATAATAAACTGAAACCTACCATTTAAAACAAACAATATAATTTTATGACGGAAACTTGATATTTGCTATGTTTCGATCTCGACATAGCAAATGGCAAATTTTCGTCGAATAATATAAATGTTCTATCGGTCGCTAGAAATTAGTTTAGATCGGTTAATAACAGTTGAATTTAAAAGTGTTCCGAAACCTAAATGTGTCAACATGAGAAAATTTATTTAGAACACTTTAATTAAGACTGCGTAATCCGTTTTGCGAAATTCGGACGTTTCTAGCTCCGTTTGGATTTTTCCATACGGGATAGCAACGTATATCAATGTCTGTATGGACTTTTGACGGGAAGGTCCTGACACATATATTTCTATTTCCTCTTGTTCGTCTCATCGCGCTGATTACCGTGATATATTCATTGGTGTATTTCGGAGTCTGGTGCGCGACGAAATCAACAAAATGCAAAGAGTGATGATTCGCCAAATTGAGTCCATTTGCAATTCTGTGTCCTCCATCTGGTTCATCTTGATGTGTTAATCACAGATATAACTTGTGTCCTTTTCTATTCGTCAGTTTTGACACCCAAAAGTCAAAAAAATGAAAAGACACAAATGTTTCGGGTTCACGCACGTGCATTTACATTTATCTCTTCGTTTCTTTTTCTTTCCAATTCATTCTTCTCCCCGCTCATTACCTTTCTTCTTCAACCCATACCGCGACTCCTCACCATCTCCCTTCCTCTGTCCCGAGCTCCGCCCACCGAAGCTGTGCCCCCCTTGCCTCGATCCAAGTCCCCTCCTCCACCATCACCGATCCTCGTTTCCAGCCTACACCCGATAGCCATCCTCCATACCCGTCACCAAGTCGTGCCTCCACCTGCACGTGATCCCGCACGTAGCAACCACAGCTCTTACCCACTGCCGAGCCTGAGACCCGGCCTCCGTCATCCCCCCTCATTTTCCCTCTTGGCCGCGCGACCGTACTCACCTTCCCTCACGCAACTTTCTCCCTTCTTCTCTGATTTACTCCCCAACTTTATATATATATGTAACGACCCGCTATTTTGGACCATTCGCATCCATTATAAGTGTATAGGTAGACACTCATGCCGGAGTTGAATTGCTCAAGATACCGCGTTGTTAATTTAAATTGGCAAAACTGAACATATACAGTAAATAAATAATCACAGATTACAGACACAGAGTAATAAATGCAGTGGAAATAAAAGAGATAGTAGTTCATGAAGCTACTATATAAATGTATAAGTTACATCAGAGTTAAACCAGATACAACGGAAGAGTAATATGATACATCAGATACAAATCAGAATACATCACTGGAATCATCGAATACTGAAAGCAGAATAGATGGCTGGATCTTCAAGCAAAGCTCCAACTTCAAAGGTGAGTCTCGAATACTGGTACACTCAGTCTGACCCGAGCGTAAAGCAAAACACAAGACACTCGAGTCAGGATTAACATTCTTATATTAATAAATCCAACTCAAGTGAAATAGCAATTGAAATACAAGTAACTCAAAGGATGTTTGGAACAACCATCCTTTAAGGATCCGTCAAACTATCTACTATGTAGTAGTGTACGATAAGTAGATAATGTCTATCAGTAATAATAAGATATCAAAATAGTGTTAAGTCATGGCCCATTCCACCCTTAACACATTTTTATTCCCAAAAGCATATACAAGACCGTAGTTTCCCCAAAACCGGAAGTCACCAGAGGGCAATCCATATACTAAAGGTACAAAATAGATTCGTAGTGGTCGCGAATAGGGAATACAAGTATGACAAGGCACATGAGGCAATACCCAAGGTAGTGATACTACCGTTTGCCTGATCCGGACTGGTGAGAACGCAACGCCGCAGCGCCCGCAACACCGTGAAACAACACTCCCAAAATCAAGGGTGCACCAATCGACAACAAGTAATGTATAGTTCGAAGAAGTGTGTCCACTTGAGGTAGCTAATCCTCCATTGGCCCGGCACGGCTCCTGTTTTAGTCATTTCCAATTTGACACAAGTGTCAAGGCTATCCATTATCATTCTCTTTCTTCAGTCATCACGTACATCATTCCAACCACTTCATTCTGGATCATCACTCCGCGTTATAGTTATTAAAGTGGTTTTGGTTTAGACAGAGAGTATGTCCATAACCGATTCCGGTCTCTTTAATAACTTTCGTAATTATTACACCGATTGGTCGTTTAATATATTTCAAAACCAAATCAATTTCAATTCAATTAGAATTCGTAAATCAACATTTCATTTGTCTTTCTAAACCAATTTCCAATATTTACGTTTCAAAACTTCCAAATTCACAATTTCAAAATCTTATAATTCAATTTCAATTCCTATTTAAAACTATTCAAATATTGATTCAAATTCGTATATAAGTTTCATTCCGAAATCATTTAAATTAATTTAATTTAACATTCAAATCAATTTAAATTCATTTATCGATTTCATTAAATATTCGTTAAGTCAATTTTCCATTCAAAACAATTTCTAATAAATTTCCAATTCATTAAATCCATTATTTAACTTCAACTTCCTTATTTCAAACTTACAATTTGAATTAAATTAAATTCATCAAATCAACTCTTAAATTACAAGTCTTACATTAATTTCAATAAATCACATTTCATTTCTTGTTAAAGAAATTCAATTTCACTTATTTACTTACTTAAATAATTTTCCAAAACTTAATTAATAAAGAAACTCAATTTCAATTACTTACGAAGTAAAATTCACTTATTCACAAATTCAATTTAATTTAACCATTAAATAATTCAATCTTATTTAATTATTAAATAATTCAAAACTTAATTATTACATAATTTCAAGGTTTAATAATTTCAAACTTAATTATTAAATCATTTCAAACTTAATTCAATCATTTCTCAAATTAAACAACATTCTTCCATCAATTTCATTGTTACATTTTGTTTCAGATTATTAAATATTAACACCTTCCTTTCATTAAAAATTCAAATTTCAACTTCATTTTCAAAACCATATTATTTATTCAAATAAAATCTTTATTTTATTTTGAAATCAAATCATTGACCAATCGGGTTTTATTTAATTCTCTATATATCCTAGGTCAAAGTTTAATTTGGGTATTTATCATTTCAACCCGATTCCAATTCAATTCAAAATCAAAACATAGCAGAGGGAACTTGCAGTGTGATAACTGGGATGGTGCCAAAGTAAATAAACAAGCAATAACAACAATCAATATCAATCCAATAATCAATTCAAATAATCCCGAAGTAATCGTATTAATTCGCATTGTTGTTTGTGCGAATTAATATAATTATTTCTAGAATCCACACTATCATTTCATGTAGATTAAAGATTATTCCACTAATTATTTATACGGTTTTTCACTTGTCATTCAATTTCAATTTTACACTACAACAATTAATCCAATATACGTCGATCGTTCAAAGTGTAATTATCACTATTCTACGTGTCAATTAATTTAACAATTAAAAGGGGTCATATTATACAAATGCCATTTAATCAAATTTAACACATATATCAAAATCTAACTATCCTACGTCAAATTTCAATTTCAAATTATTTATCACTTACATCATTAACAATTTAACGTCCAATATAAACATCAAACAATCAATCATTGAACAACCAAACTGGATTATCATTGCATATATAACAGATAATGGTGTCAGATGTTACAGGTGAACTAATACAGGTAATAACAGTGTAAGTATCAAACAGTAGCATATTTCAATTGTCGTTTCAATTGAAATCAAATTTAATAAATAAAGGAACGTTAATCGTGAGTGAGTGCTCACCTTTCGAGGCTAGAGAGATTTGATAATGAAATTGAGTTACGAAAAGGACACGGATAAGCCTGGATAATTGACAAAGCTAGAAGAACTGCTACTTAGACGCGACAGCGACAAGCTAGAAACCGCTGCGACAGATTTGATAGTGAGAACCCAAATCAATATGGACAGAATTCCGAATCAATATAAAAAAAATTCATATAAAATATTTATACTATAAAATAAGTATTCAATTTAGACTCATATAAAATCATAATATCATCATATTATATAATAAAAAATTTTATTTCCTAAATAGATCTATTTCTTATAAAAATATATATGCAACACATGTACGAATCCATATATGCTTATCTATATATATAACTGATATATAGACTGATATATAAACTTACACTTTATATTTCTTTTCAAAATTCCAGATCCATATAAACACAATATATACATATTACCAAAATCTGTCACAAAATAAAATCCTAAATTTAGATCAATAAACATATTTGAACGTTTTAAACAAGATCAACAATACATAAGTACTCCTTGATATAAAAGTTATATATCATACCGTAGGTATATATATAGGCGAACATACATAATTATCTATCCTTTAAACTTTATTCCTTAAAACTGCAAGCTACAAACTCAAAGGAGTATATATATATAAAAACTCAATAGATTCCAGAACTTATGTAAACTTATATATTCTCGAACAACATATATATCAGATATGTATATAGAGACAAGTTAACACACATCCACTTTACACACATATAAACTTATATATATATATATACGGCCAAACATATTATATACATCTTATATGCATTTATATATATAAACAAGTAGACCTGAAGCTAACAAATATATGCAGCATACATATTATTACAAAAATCATTATAAAATATATACATATATATTATATACACAGTATATGAAACCATTTATCAAAACCGATATCTTATATGTACACTCATACAATCTTGACACGTACCCTACAATAATATAAGAATATATACTATATACTTTACTGTTGAATTTCAAAAATCTGAACATACTTAGACTAAAATATCATAAACTTTATAAATAGACAAATGTAGATAATATACGTATAAACCAAACATGTTGAAACTTATACATACTTATATAATGATTCGACAACTATTATATATTTTGGAAAGCGATACTGCCAATCTAGTTTATAAAAGCTTTTACATATACACACAGACCAACATAACTAAGTTTCACATATTATATTATATAACTACAAACCAATATATATAAAAAACTATAACCACCAAATATTTATACCTCAGATAAAAGCAGGTAAGGTGACATGATGCTAGGGGAGAGGAGGAGGGGCTAAGGCTCGGCTGGACGGTGACAGTCAGGGAGAGAAGGATGGTTCGGCGCAAGAGAGGGGAGGAGGAAGGAGGAAGTCGGGTTTTGGGCTGCAGGTGGAGAGGTGTTCCGACCGTTTGCTTGGATGGTGGGCGGAGAATTGGTGGAACGGTGGTGATGGAGGGCTGCTGCCTTGTTCGGCTGGAGGCTATTTGGTGAGAGAAGGTGAGCATGTGGTGTTGGCCGAGTGGGACGACCGTTTGGAGGATTTGTCGATGGGAAAGGAAGCATGCGTACGAATATGGACGATTCTACTCATCATCATCTTTTTTTTTGGTGGAAGGCAAATTGATATTGAGTTCAGGGAAGGAGGAAGCAACCCAGGAGAAATACGAATAGGTTATTAAATAAGATATGAATGCAACGTACAAGCTTTTCATTATATTTACATAAATGCTCAAATGAATGGGTGCGTTTCTAGACTTCAAGGAAAAGGCACCAGAGGTCGAGAGTAATATATTTTGAAACAAAATAATAGCAACGGTCACAAGGTTTCAATCAGGTAAGATAATTAAAGCAAAGATTGTTGAGCGGTAGTCACGGTAAAATTTTGAAATCCAAAGAAAAAAAAATCACGGATCCGATACCGATACGGTGAACCGTTGCACATATTCTATTGTGCACCGGACTTCAAAATCCAAAAATAAATATACCGCGGAGATCAGCACGACAAGACGATCAAAATGGTATACAGATATCAGTGGTATGATTGAATTATAAAAATTCGAATTTTCCAGTAGCGGAAAATGCAAGAAAAACGCTGAAAAATAAGATCGACGGAGCCAAAGATGTTCGAATTTGGAAAAACGACAAACTGACATCTTACTCAGAAGATGATTTAGAATTTTTCTATGTAAAAATATTTAGGTTTCGAAAACATTTTATTTTCATCGCTTTTTACAGATTAAATTGAAGTAAATTTACGCGCGAAATAAATTTTCATATTTTCGGACGAAAATTTACCAGTTGCTATGTTTAACTAAACGCATTCCAAATATCAAATTTATATTTCAAAATTTTATCATTTAAAATTTCACACAATTTCAACTAATTATGTTATTAAAACAGTTGAAATTTACGGGTCGTTACACTCTCCCCCACTCAAAACTTTTCGTCCCCGAAAAGGAACGAGGTAGGAGAATAGAAACAACCAGAAAGAAAAACAGATTTGAAATACAAAATAACAATTAATTTAAACCATATAAATTCAAATTTAAATTAATTGATATTCAATAATTGATTTAATCCATTCGATTTCACTAAAATCAATCTCAACTATTTCAAAATTTATTATCTTATTATCCAATTATCTTCAATTTACAATTTCTAAAACCATAATTTGAATAGTCTTTTATTATAATCATATATTTTTTTCAGCAATTTAAATTCTTCTTTATTCCAAATTATTGTTAAATTTATTCTACTTAATATATCTAATCACATTTATTTAACCATTAATTTAAACCATAAAAGTTTCGATTTAAATTAATTTATATCTACTAATTGCTTTCAAATTCAAGGTATTTTCATAAGTTGATCAAATTTCAATTTATTAATTCTTTCAAAACAAATTTATTAATTCCATCTATTATTCAATTACTTATTGTCCTATCTAACTCTATTCACATCTTTAAAATCAAAATTTAGCGTATAACATTTATTATAAACACCCAAATTTTATTTAAAAATTCAATTTATCTTATATATTATCCAATTACATATTCAACTTCTGAATGATTTAGGTAAGTTGTATTAGAATGCAGTTGAACAATATACAAATAAAATTTTTCCCAATTCAATTATTCAAGTTTAAATATTTATTCCAAATTTTGGTTTTATTTATAATTAAAATCATCCTTTTACAACATTTAAGAATTAGATTTCCGATTAACTTTAAACAATTTAGAGATATATAATATATTTATATCAAATCAAATTAAATTAAATTTTAAAATAAGATACCTATATATATGTAAATCAAAATATACTGAAGAAATTCAAATCAAAATATTTTTTTTTTCTCAAAACAAATCCGTAGCAAAGCTACAGAATGGTTTCTCCACTTCGAAACTCGAAAATGAATGTCGATGATGCGGCCGCCATCACCGAAATTATTTTCCAGCGACAAAGAGAAGAGCTTTGATTTCAACATTTTAAAAATTCTTTGAAAACGATTTCTATTCGGAAATACTTCCAGTAATATATACTTTGAAATTTTAAAAACCAAAGTTCGAAATCACCGGAAACTAATAAATTCTCAAATTTCTGAATTTAATTCATTTCAAATTCCAATCAATTTATAACCAAGTTTATAAATTCATTTATTTATATTATGCAATAGTCAATGGTTTACAAAACAATAAATGAAAATCAAATATTATTATTTCAGACAACAAATTCATTAACAATTAAATTTCAGAAAAATTATATTTATACATAATATAATCATACAAAACTTTTATTTTATTTATCAAATTTGAAAACGATATTGTGTCAGTTTGCTCTGCTCAAGTGTTTTGGAAATCCTATCGATAGCGTTGATCAGACGAATCGTTCTAAAACCCAAATCAACATCAACAACTCAAACAACACAATATATTTTAAACATTTTTAATATTAATTTATAAATACACTTCCTCGCTCGACGATACGAGAATGGATTCCAAAGAAAGGATAGAGATTTAAATTTGATGTAAATCAAATCAAAGAGAATTTTGATTCGATAATAAGTTCGAAACAGAAGATAAGATAATTCAATTAACGGCATTGGGAGATGGACAAACTTATTTAATTCACGGGCAACCTTAACCGGTCGACCGTAACTTCAAGAATAAGATCGATGCTGAATTTCGAGCTAAATCAACACTCGATTCTCAAGAGATGGAATTCAGGTATAGCAGGGAATAGATAGCATCGTAAACCGAGGATACAGAAATCTCCGGTGAATCGATGCAAATTGTAAAGGAGTTTCACCCATTTACAAAATTTCGAAGATTGGCGAGACCGCCGATCTATTATAGATATCATTCAAAATGGAGTTATGAGGTGCTCCAGAATTGAAAGAAGATGAATAGTGAGGGACACGAATGAATTTTGAAACCGCAGGGAACGTTCCAAAATTCAAAGGAATCGAGTCAAAAGGAAGAGATTGAAACTCGAATGAGAGTGATTCTGTAAATACATTTACCCTATATGTTGAGTTTTGCCTAGAGCTACCAAAGCTCTGATACCAACTGTAACGACCCGCTATTTTGGACCATTCGCATCCATTATAAGTGTATAGGTAGACACTCATGCCGGAGTTGAATTGCTCAAGATACCGCGTTGTTAATTTAAATTGGCAAAACTAAACATATACAGTAAATAAATAATCATAGATTACAGACACAGAGTAATAAATGCAGCGGAAATAAAAGAGATAGTAGTTCATGAAGCTACTATATAAATGTATAAGTTACATCAGAGTTAAACCAGATACAACGGAAGAGTAATATGATACATCAGATACAAATCAGAATACATCACTCGAATCATCGAATACTGAAAGCAGAATAGATGGCTGGATCTTCAAGCAAAGCTCCAACTTCAAAGGTGAGTCTCGAATACTGGTACACTCAGTCTGACCCGAGCGTAAAGCAAAACACAAGACACTCGAGTCAGGATTAACATTCTTATATTAATAAATCCAACTCAAGTGAAATAGCAATTGAAATACAAGTAACTCAAAGGATGTTTGGAACAACCATCCTTTAAGGATCCGTCAAACTATCTACTATGTAGTAGTGTACGATAAGTAGATAATGTCTATCAGTAATAATAAGATATCAAAATAGTGTTAAGTCATGACCCATTCCACCCTTAACACATTTTTATTCCCAAAAGCATATACAAGACCGTAGTTTCCCCAAAACCGGAAGTCACCAGAGGGAAATCCATATACTAAAGGTACAAAATAGATTCGTAGTGGTCGCGAATAGGGAATACAAGTATGACAAGGCACATGAGGCAATACCCAAGGTAGTGATACTACCGTTTGCCTGATTCGGACTGGTGAGAACGCAACGCCGCAACGCCCGCAACACCGTGAAACAACACTCCCAAAATCAAGGGTGCACCAATCGACAACAAGTAATGTATTGTTCGAAGAAGTGTGTCCACTTGAGGTAGCTAATCCTCCATTGGCCCGGCACGGCTCCTGTTTTAGTCATTTCCAATTTGACACAAGTGTCAAGGCTATCCATTATCGTTCTCTTTCTTCAGTCATCACGTACATCATTCCAACCACTTCATTCTAGATCATCACTCCGCGTTATAGTTATTAAAGTGGTTTCGGTTTAGACAGAGAGTATGTCCATAACCGATTCCGGTCTCTTTAATAACTTTCGTAATTATTACACCGATTGGTCGTTTAATATATTTCAAAACCAAATCAATTTCAATTCAATTAGAATTCGTAAATCAACATTTCATTTGTCTTTCTAAACCAATTTCTAATATTTACGTTTCAAAACTTCCAAATTCATAATTTCAAAATCTTATAATTCAATTTCAATTCCTATTTAAAACTATTCAAATATTGATTCAAATTCGTATATAAGTTTCATTCCGAAATCATTTAAATTAATTTAATTTAACATTCAAATCAATTTAAATTCATTTATCGATTTCATTAAATATTCGTTAAGTCAATTTTCCATTCAAAACAATTTCTAATAAATTTCCAATTCATTAAATCCATTATTTAACTTCAACTTCCTTATTTCAAACTTACAATTTGAATTAAATTAAATTCATCAAATCAACTCTTAAATTACAAGTCTTACATTAATTTCAATAAATCACATTTCATTTCTTGTTAAAGAAATTCAATTTCACTTATTTACTTACTTAAATAATTTTCCAAAACTTAATTAATAAAGAAACTCAATTTCAATTACTTACGAAGTAAAATTCACTTATTCACAAATTCAATTTAATTTAACCATTAAATAATTCAATCTTATTTAATTATTAAATAATTCAAAACTTAATTATTACATAATTTCAAGGTTTAATAATTTCAAACTTAATTATTAAATCATTTCAAACTTAATTCAATCATTTCTCAAATTAAACAACATTCTTCCATCAATTTCATTGTTACATTTTGTTTTAGATTATTAAATATTAACACCTTCCTTTCATTAAAAATTCAAATTTCAACTTCATTTTCAAAACCATATTATTTATTCAAATAAAATCTTTATTTTATTTTGAAATCAAATCATTGACCAATCGGGTTTTATTTAATTCTCTATATATCCTAGGTCAAAGTTTAATTTGGGTATTTATCATTTCAACCCGATTCCAATTCAATTCAAAATCAAAACATAGCAGAGGGAACTTGTAGTGTGATAACTGGGATGGTGTCAAAGTAAATAAACAAGCAATAATAACAATCAATATCAATCCAATAATCAATTCAAATAATCCCGAAGTAATCGTATTAATTCGCATTGTTGTTTGTGCGAATTAATATAATTATTTCTAGAATCCACACTATCATTTCATGTAGATTAAAGATTATTCCACTAATTATTTATACGGTTTTTCACTTGTCATTCAATTTCAATTTTACACTACAACAATTAATCCAATATACGTCGATCGTTCAAAGTGTAATTATCACTATTCTACGTGTCAATTAATTTAACAATTAAAAGGGGTCATATTATACAAATGCCATTTAATCAAATTTAACACATATATCAAAATCTAACTATCCTACGTCAAATTTCAATTTCAAATTATTTATCACTTACATCATTGACAATTTAACGTCCAATATAAACATCAAACAATCAATCATTGAACAACCAAACTGGATTATCATTGCATATATAACAGATAATGGTGTCAGATGTTACAGGTGAACTAATACAGGTAATAACAGTGTAAGTATCAAACAGCAGCATATTTCAATTGTCGTTTCAATTGAAATCAAATTTAATAAATAAAGGAACGTTAATCGTGAGTGAGTGCTCACCTTTCGAGGCTAGAGAGATTTGATAATGAAATTGAGTTACGAAAAGGACACGGATAAGCCTGGATAATTGACAAAGCTAGAAGAACTGCTGCTTAGACGCGACAGCGACAAGCTAGAAACCGCTGCGACAGATTTGATAGTGAGAACCCAAATCAATATGGACAGAATTCCAAATCAATATAAAAAAAAATTCATATAAAATATTTATACTATAAAATAAGTATTCAATTTAGACTCATATAAAATCAAAATATCATCATATTATATATTAAAAATTTTTGTTTCCTAAACAGATCTATTTCTTATAAAAATATATATGCAACACATGTACGAATCCATATATGCTTATTTATATATATAACTGATATATAGACTGATATATAAACTTACACTTTATATTTCTTTTCAAAATTCCAGATCCATATAAACACAATATATACATATTACCAAAATCTGTCACAAAATAAAATCCTAAATTTAGATCAATAAACATGTTTGAACGTTTTAAACAAGATCAACAATACATAAGTACTCCTTGATATAAAAGTTATATATCATACTGTAGGTATATATATAGGCGAACATACATAATTATCTATCCTTTAAACTTTATTCCTTAAAACTGCAAGCTACAAACTCAAAGGAGTATATATATATAAAAACTCAATAGATTCCAGAACTTATGTAAACTTATATATTCTCGAACAACATATATATCAGATATGTATATAGAGACAAGTTAACACACATCCACTTTACACACATATAAACTTATATATATATATACGGCCAAACATATTATATACATCTTATATGCATTTATATATATAAACAAGTAGACCTGAAGCTAACAAATATATGCAGCATAGATATTATTACAAAAATCATTATAAAATATATACATATATATTATATACACAGTATATGAAACCATTTATCAAAACCGATATCTTATATGTACACTCATACAATCTTGACACGTACCCTACAATAATATAAGAATATATACTATATACTTTACTGTTGAATTTCAAAAATCTGAACATACTTAGACTAAAATATCATAAACTTTATAAATAGACAAATGTAGATAATATACGTATAAACCAAACATGTTGAAACTTATGCATACTTATATAATGATTCGACAACTATTATATATTTTGGAAAGCGATACTGCCAATCTAGTTTATAAAAGCTTTTACATATACACACAGACCAACATAACTAAGTTTCACATATTATATTATATAACTACAAACCAATATATATATAAAACTATAACCACCAAATATATATACCTCAGATAAAAGCAGGTAAGCTGACATGATGCTAGGGGAGAGGAGGAGGGGCTAAGGCTCGGCTGGATGGTGACAGTCAGGGAGAGAAGGATGGTTCGGCGCAAGAGAAGGGAGGAGGAAGGATGAAGTCGGGTTTTGGGCTGCAAGGTGGAGAGGTGTTCCGACCGTTTGCTTGGATGGTGGGCGGAGAATTGGTGGAACGGTGGTGATGGAGGGCTGCTGCCTTGTTCGGTTGGAGGCTATTTGGTGAGAGAAGGTGAGCATGTGGTGTTGGCCGAGTGGGACGACCGTTTGGAGGATTTGTCGATGGGAAAGGAAGCATGCATACGAATATGGACGATTCTACTCATCATCATCTTTTTTTTGGTGGAAGGCAAATTGATATTGAGTTCAGGGAAGGAGGAAGCAACCCAGGAGAAATAGGAACAGGTTTCTAAATAAGATATAAATGCAACGTACAAGCTTTTCATTATATTTACATAAATGCTCAAATGAATGGGTGCGTTTCTAGACTTCAAGGAAAAGGCACCAGAGGTCGAGAGTAATATATTTTGAAACAAAATAATAGCAACGGTCACAAGTTTTCAATCAGGTAAGATAATTAAAGCAAAGATTGTTGAGCGGTAGTCACGGTAAAATTTTGAAACCCAAAGAAAAAAAAAATCACGGATCCGATACCGATACCGATACGGTGAACCGTTGCACATATTCTATTGTGCATCGGACTTTAAAATCCAAAAATAAATATACCGCAGAGATCAGCACGACGAGACGATCAAAACGGTATACAGATATCTGTGGTATGATTGAATTATAAAAATTCGAATTTTCCAATAGCGAAAAACGCTGAAAAATAAGATCGACGGAGCCAAAGATGTTCGAATTTGGAAAAACGACAAACTGACATCTTGCTCAGAAGATGGTTTAGAATTTTTCTATGTAAAAATATTTAGGTTTCGAAAACATTTTATTTTCATCGCTTTTTACAGATTAAATTGAAGTAAATTTACGCGCGAAATAAATTTTCATATTTTCGGACGAAAATTTACCTGTTGCTATGTTTAACTAAACGCATTCCAAATATCAAATTTATATTTCAAAATTTTATCATTTAAAATTTCACACAATTTCAACTAATTACGTTATTAAAACAGTTGAAATTTACGGGTCGTTTCAATATAGCAGGTAAGATATATTGTTTAAATGTAAATTACTGTCTTAAGTATATAACACTTACAGCTTTTATATACATATTATATATATTAACTATAATTTGATGATATACGAATATATAATCTGCATATATATATATGTATATATATATATATATATATTGTTTGCTATATTTATATTGTTACAGGGTTATATATATAATTCTTTACTCTGTTATAAAGAAGCTTATATAAGGTAGGATCTGCTTTTGTTCTGTGTATATATATGTTATATAATATTATGTTAGTATATATCATACAGTTTCAATGTGTTTGTATTATATATATATATATATATATCATATACATATTCTATTTTCTCAGTATATATTTATTTATGGCAACTGTTATGTGTATGTTTGCCAACTTTCAAGATTTGTAAATCTTCATGTACCTGGAAACCACTTTTGCGTTGTTTGTATACAGTATATTTTGAAAAGTATATATTTTATTATATTATCTTATGTTATATTATATTACATCACATTATATTATATTATAATGGATTTGCAATAGATTTTGACATATAAGTTATACGTATTATATCTATTGCATTTGTATATTTTGTGTCTTTTATCAAGGTTTATATAATATTACATTTTGTTGGATTTGGAATATCTATTAAGTATTTTGTATATTATATTTATATAGTAGATGTTCGAGTCTTGTTAAAATAGATGTGCAAGATATTAGGTTTAATATATATTAAAGGCTATTTATACTGTGAAATTTTTTATATACTTTGATTTTAATATTTAAGTTTTAAGTATAATGATTTTAAATTTTATTTAGTTAATATTTGTCTTAAATCAAAATGTTGATTTTATTAGTATATTAATATAATATACTTTTCATTTCAATTTTATTAACTGATTCTGATTAGCTCTCATCTATCCTTATCTATCAGCTTTGATTGTCGAATCCGTGTTCTGCTTACATCGCTTTGAGATCTGTTATGGGATCGGTCGATAGACTATATCGTGACTCAAATCGTAGCTTGTCTTGTTATATATTCTCTCTAACCTCGAAAGGTGAGCAATTACTCATGATTTACTTCTTATATTTATTAAATTTGATTTCAATTGAAATGACAATTGAAATATGCTGCTATAGTTGTTTACATTGATATATATGCTATTATTTGTAACTGTTCACCTATGGGATATGAAACCATATCCTATTGTTTACATTATATTGTTATTGATGATATATGCATGTTATATTATTAACAAATATGTTATCACTCTGCAAGTTCCCGGTTAGAATAGAATCCCTATGGGTTGAAATGATACATACCCGAACGATCTGTAGAATAGGAGGAAATCGTTATGGGTTGAAATGATAAACCCAAGCGATTTTCATTTGAATTGAATTTGGGATTGCGGGTTTATAGTGATATATACCCGTATATATATAAATTACGGATTGAAATGATAAATATCCGTATCACTTGACCATAGGATTGAAAAAAAAAATTATACAGACACCGTTGGTCTATATATATATAAATATTTTGAAAATGATTTCTATGGTTTTGAAAAGGAAATATATATATGGTTTTATTTAAATTTGAAAATATTATGTATATGAATAAGTTTTAATATAAAATAGATTTAATAATAAGCTTTAAATCTAGTAAAGTTTGATTTAAGTAAATATGTTTAAGTATTTATTTAAAATTAAATTTAAAATAGATATTTATAACGATTTCTATAATTTAAGGTTGGAAAGATAAATTTGAATTTATTCGAAATTGTATTTGATTAAGAATTTTGTTTAATTAAATCGATTTGAAACTTATTGAATTTGAGGGTTTTAAGATATGATTTTATAACTTGGTTTTGATTTAAAGTGATTAAATAGATATTTCAAGTTTTAAATAAATCAAAGGGAATATTTAGTTTAATGTAATTTAAGGTTATTTAAATGATAATGGATTTATTAAGTGAATATTTCAAAACTAAATAATAATGAAGTTAAAATAAGATATATATATATATATATATATGAAATTATCAATATATATATATTTGAAATGGAAATGACATTTTGGTTTTGAAGTATAAATTATTTTGAATGACCATGGTGTTATAATGACGTTTGGTTGTTAATAGCGTACATTTCTACATAGTAGATAGTTCCACAGATCCTCAGAGGATGGTTATCCCAAACATCCTTTGAGTTATTTGTATTTCAGTTGATATTTCACTTGAGTTGGATTTATTGATATAAGAATGTTAATCCTGACTCGAGTGTTTTGTGTTTTGCTTTACGCTCGGGTCAGACTGAGTGATACAACATTTGAGACTCATCTTTGGAGTTTGGAGCTTCGCTTGGAGATCCAACTATCGATTCAGCTTTCAGATATTCAGTTGATTCCAATGTTGTATTCAGATTTGATTATTGTATCGAGACTCCCGTATATTTGAGACGTCTGTTGTATTTTGTTTTACTCTATTATATATATTCATGAACTACTATTCTCTTGTTTCCGCTGCATTCTGTTATAATACTCTGTGTTTGTGATTCTGTGATTATTTTATTTACTATATATGGTGATTTTTTCCAAATATAAATTAACAATCTAATATTTTGAGCAATTCAAGTCCGACATGTGTGGATGCGAATGGTTGAAAATATCAGATCGTTACAACCAAACGTCTTCGTATGTACCTATCTCAACTCAATTTAAAATATTAGTCACTTATAATAATATATAGAACATGTATGAGTTAAATAGAACCACATAACATGATTTTGAATCCAAATCATAAACATTAGCACCAATACACAACAAACAACAATCATATGCGACCAAAACAATAACGACGATTTACAACAAAAGAAACCATTCAATTATTAATATTCATCCAATGTATCCAATTAACTCATAACTATGTTAATTCACATTTTCCAATGTCCGTAGCTAATTTATATACTTCATTTTTTTTATTAACATTCAATTTTTATTAACATTTAATTGATTTACTTCCAATTTATTCACATCTATTCCATTCGCATTCAATTTATTCAATTCCATTTATTAAATTTCAACTGTTTCACTTTTTGTTTAACATATTTCATATAAGTTCATTTACGTACCATTTTATAAAATTATTCCATTTAACTTTGTTTAAGTTAAATTTTATTTTATTACCACTTAGTATATTCTCTTTAATACTAATATTATTTATAAACCATTTCATAAACCATTTAAGTTTATTATAAATATTTTATATAACACCACTCATGTTTATTATTATTACTTCATATCTTAAGTTCATATTAATTCATTGATTCTCTTCATTTATTCATTAATTCATATCATCAATTTTACTTAAGAAAAATTTATTTTATAACTCAAATTCATATTAATAAATTTTCTTTTTATCACAATCAATTTTTTCAACTTTTCTTAAGTTAACTTCCATCTTATAATTTATTCCATTAATTCATTTCATCAATTCATTTTATTCAACTTGACTTAATTAAAATTTAATTTCATAATTCAAATTTCAACTTTTATTTATTTCGTTAATCATTTCATAAGTTTATAATCATTTTATTCAAATGTATCTTCTTTTACACAATATTATTTAAATTATAATTATCTCAAAAAGTCATAATTAAATCTTAAACATCCTTTGCAAGTTTACTTTTTATATTACAACAATTTACAAAGATATGGTTTTATTTACTATTTATTAATTTACTCTTAATTTCATATCCATTTACTTGTTCAATTTAAATTTTTAAACATTTCATAACATTTCTACAAACTTATCTTTATTTATAACATAACATAATTTTTGATCAATTCAGAAAGTTACATTTTATTTACAAACATTATATTATCTTAAGTTTATGTTTAAATAGTATTTTCTTTTACTTCCTAAATTATCCATTTAATGTTTCTTAAAACATTAACTAAGTGTATAACATTTATTATAACAACTTAATTTTATTTAAAAATCATTTCTTTAAACACACATTTACTTGGAAACATTTTTTTCTTGTATAATATTCCATTCATATTCATATTGACATTTAACTTTTTAAACATTTCTGGTATGTTTTATATATGTGTTTTTTTAGAATGTAATTGAATGTTATACAAATTTATCTTATTTATTCTAGTTAACAAGAATATTCAATAATTTATACAAGTTAAATTTCCATTATCTTGAAATTTAAGAGTTATAATTTAAATTCTCATATTTTATTTAAATGCTTAGCTCCAATTTATTATTTCTTATTTTAGAAGTTTCCAATTATTCAAAATAATTCACTTTATTTCTACCATCTGAAAATCATTAATTAACATAAACTTAAGAATTCAAATACCGGGTTCATTTCTAAACTATTTTGAAATTATATATATATATATATATTCATATCTTTTATATATCAAATCATATTTATAAATTTTAAATCAAAATCTGTTTGTTTAATCGAATGCGTAGCAAAGCTACTAAGTGGCATCCCCCACTTTGAAACTCAAAAATGGATGTCGATGATGCGGTCGTCATCACCGAAACTATTTTCCAGCAATAAAAGAGAGGAGTATAGGATTTATTTTCTTTTTATTCCTTTTGAAACCATTTCTATTTGTAAATATTTTTAAATAATACCAATATTATTTTTCAAAATCTTAGAAACAATTTCAAAAGCACCGAAATTTAAATTCTCCAATTCTCAGTTTAAATTTATTCCTTTAACTTGAACTAAGATTAGATTTTTATTTCATAACTCATTACTTAAGTTTATAAACATCCCTAACTCAATTTAGTTTAATTAGTATTTCCAAGCTTGGTTTTACAACTTACTTCATATTCAATTTATTTTATAAATCTATTCATTACATAATTTAAACTTAAAGTATTTCTTACCTTTTATACTTAAGTGTATCACTTTTCTTTATTTAACATTCACTTATTTCATATTCAATTATTTCACCTTTAATTTATTAAACTTATTCTATTTGCATTGAATTTATTTACATCCAATTTAATTCTAATTTAAATTTAATTTAATTACACACACTAATTTTACTTACTCATTTATTCTCATTCAATTTCTTCTAATATATAATATATAATTTAAGTAATATTATTCCATTTACCTGATTTTAAAATAATATTATGTTGACTTGCCTCGTTTAAGTGTTTAGAAACCCCCATCGATAACATGGCGTCCCACGCACCGACCAGAATTTATAAACAACTCAACGGATAATGTAACGACCCGGAAATTTCGAACCCGAAATTTCCAGATAGTTAGAAGAAAAAGAAAAGAGATAGAAGGAAGAACAGAACAAGGCACAGATTCTCACATTCGCAGCGGATCAAAATACAATATCAAATAATAATATCAGTTATACAAAGAAAACTGTATCAGTCAATTACATTTTTATACATCAGAGTTACAACATTTCACAATCACTATACAGTTAAAATAACTCGTCCCAATAATTAACAATATATCACACTCCATACGTTCCTGCCATCCAGCTCGCCTCCTGAGCTCCAGAACGTCCTTACCTGAAATCTGTAATACTCGGTCTGACCCGAGCATTACATCAAAGTAACACCCGGGTCAGGCTGGAAACCAGCGTGAGTAAACTCATCTAACAAGAAATTCCAATTCATAGAACTTATTTAGACCCGGGGTAACTCGTACTTTACTATAAGTAAACAACTTATATAGTCAACACTTATTTTCACAAACAATATATAAGTATCCAACTTAGTTTAAATGGTCCATATTATTCCAAACCGGCCTATTTGATTTCACACATCAATCTATAAAGAATTATAGAAGATTTCAAATCGAAGTGGTTTCGGGTATTAACTAATACCCGACTCCTGTCTCTTCGAATTCAACATTATTCATTAAACCAAAAGTTTAAGTTTAAACAATATCATTTATACACAACAATTTATCTCATATCACAAAGCAGCACAAATCACATATCTGAGATATCACATAATCCAATGCATTCAATATAATCCAATCATTCATAAGCAAGATCAATTAGTTGTTCAATCCCTAATTAATTCAAATTAATAATCTAAATTAATTAACCTTAAGTTAATTACATAATTAGTTATCTCTTAATTAATTACATTAATTAATTATCTTTTAATCATTAATTTATTTACCTTTAAATTAATTAATTATCCTCAAATTAATTATTCTCAATTACTTTCATTAAGTAATTATCTTTAAGTAATTAATTACCCTTAATTACTTACATTAATTAATCTTAATTAATTTATCATCCTTTAATTAAAGATAAATCATTTACTTAATAAATCACTTAATTGTCATTGAAATCTTAATAATTAAACCTTCGGAATTAATAATTAACACATTCATCTTAAACACTTACTTAATTGAATCATTAAAATTCTTTGAACAACTTAGGGATTTAAATCAAATAATTATCCTATTATAAAATTATTCAAAACAATTTAATTTCAAAAACATTTGCATTATAATCTATATATTTTGAAACTTGTTTAATAATTTATCATTAACAAATGAATTAAAACATTTTACCTACTTAAGTAATTACTTAATTACACCATTTAAATTTAAGTTTAAATAAACTTAAAAATTTACTTAATTAATTTAAGTTAAATAAATTATACCACTTTTCTTTAACTGAACCTTTAAAACATTTATTTTATAGAGAAAATAGTTTAAAAACTTGATTAACCTTTATTATGTTTTAAATTTTAAAACTGTCGTCCCAGTTAACACTCGCGTATGACTTGAATCAAACTCAAGTCATACCCCTACTTTCCCGAGTACCCACTCGAGACCAACCCGAGGAAAATACCAATTTTTCCGAGCAAACACTGAGACACTCACGTTCAAAACCTAACATCTCCCTGCTTCGAGACGAACCCTGGAAAACTTCGAGCCTACTCCGAGAAAACCCTTTCTTCCCCGATTATCAAAAATACTCAAACAATCGTGTGCACGCGTGCACATGCACCGATGAACCCATCACCTCCGACCAACCTCGCCGCTCTCAACATGTCAACGACGACCCTTACGAACGTTACGACCACCCAGTTCGACGAATACGGGAGCGAGGTAAAATCGAACCCATCGTTCCAAAAATCTGGAACAAACCCCATCGGAAATCCACCTATCCCTGACGAACTCGTCCCTTTGAACCCACGCCGACTTCACCAAAGTTGCCTCGACCTCCGGTCTTTGATTTCCCCTCCATGCGGACAGTCCCGATGCTCCATCGATGCCACAATCACCTCGTCAACAAAGACGAACCAAACCCATCACTAAACCCTAAATCATCGCCGTACTTCCACTACGACCAACTTAAAATTCTACCCTTATTTTCTCACGATCGTCACCCTTCACACTACCTCCGGTCATGATCACGATTCACTTCCTTGCTCCGATCACAAGAAAAACCCCAAAACCCATAATCTAATCAATCTTCAAATTCTCAGAATTTACTCACTTAAAAATCGAGAATTTTTATTTAAAAATCCTAGTTTTACAAACCGATTCAGAATATATACATAAATCAGAAAATCAAGATCTTTGAAATTTATATGTTTTTAACATTTTCCCTATCCTTTTGATTTTCCAGATAATATTCTAACTAAATTTAGTTAATATAGTTTTAAACTTAATTCATGTTTTAAACAAACACAACTTGTTTGAATCTCACAGTCTACCAGAGATTTAATGAGGGGATTTTGAATATATATATATATTTTCTTTCTTTTGTTCAAACTCTGTAAAGAAAATACAGAACAGAGGATATATACAGACATGCATACTTAACAACTTCATAATTATTAGCCTGCAAACATACTTTCATACATGCAAAGCAACTAACACATCAATCCTTCAATTATCATTCATATGCATCACATTTAACAGTTTTAAAGCTTAGTTTACTCACCTTAAATTATGCAAACAGAGATCCTGAACCTGCTTTTGAGAGCTGAAGGTGATGATGCTCTGATTGCTTTTAAACTGGAAGATACTAGATGATTTGAGACAGTTTGATTTCTTCCCTTGCTCTGGTTACTTCAGTCTGGGTTTGAACTATCATGCTTAGCTTCCAAGATTGAGATTACCAGTTTAATATTACTTTGAAATTTGGTTTTTGTATTGGATTTGTTCAAGTTTTTAGATCTGTTTGCTGGTTTGTAAATTTACAGATTTTTGAGTTTCCTGGTTTCGAAATTGGGAATAAGTAAAAAGAAATGAAGATAGAAGATGAATGTTTATATAGAGTTAATTTGTGGTTTATTTAATTTTAAAGAAAATAAAAAGACACTTGTATCATTCCCTAACATTTGTCACCTACATATATTAATCCACTTACATTTGTTAGATTATATATATTTAGCTTACATGTGTACTTATGCATGTGTTAATTAATTTTAAATGGTTTATAAAACTTTTATATTAAATTTTCTATTTTAATGATTACATTATCTTAATTTTAAAAAAAATCTTTTAAAGAAAATAATAAAATAAAATAAAATATATACTTAATAAAATCATATACAATAAATTTTATATCCAATTTATCTTAAGATATTTATCTTTTGAATTTCAAACCTCAAATTCAATTTCAATTTAAAATCAACTCATATTTGTATATATATTTTTAAATAAACACATATTTAATTTGTTTGAAAATAATAAATTTGCCCATTTTAAATAATATATAAAAGAAATTATCACATATTTATTTGCTTGAAATTCCAGGATATCACATTCCTCCCCCGTTTGAATCTTTTCGTCCTCGAAAAGGAACGAAGTTAAAATTTTATTCAATACTGATTATTAGAAAAATTACTCTTTGATCATTTTTTACTATAAACTCTTTTTATTAAGAAATTTTAAAACACTTTTAAAAATCTATATAATATTACCAGGAATAGTTTTTATAAAAATACCTTTATAACTTGATGTCTCAACCAGTCCATCCTCGTTCTCACAGAAATTCGGTCATACGTTGATCAGACGTAGGACTGAAAATCTATAAGGACTTAGCAGACCCATTTTCAACACCCAGTGAAAATATTTGGAAAATACTTTATTTGAAAATATCGAAAACGTTTTTGAAAATAGAGGAAATATCTTTGGTGAGAATGCTCTGGAAATCATCACCCCCATCCATGGTCACAGTTAACCCGATGGTTACGTTGCCGTCCCGGCAAAATCCACAGATAACTGTAGGTCTCCGCGCTCCTCGATTACGCCATGGAACCCGCTACAGATCGCAGTTATACCCGGGCCTTACGTTGCTATCACAGCACAAACCCATATAACTGGAGGCATCAGCGCCACCGAATTTCGCTGCCAAATAATGAAACTTCTCCCACATAGGTCGCAGTCTACCGATATAAAATCAAACGTAGACAGTTGGCTCTCAGCGGCACACACGACTTTCGCTATGTTACCATAGTGTCACAGTCTACCGATATAAAATCAAACGTAGACAGTTGGCTCTCAGCGGCACACATGACTTTCGCTATGATCTGCAGTAGATCGCAGTGACATCGAGTTACATTGTCGTCACAGAATAACCCAAATGCCTCTGTGGGCACTAGCCCCTCGACTTTCGCTACACAAATAATCCTCAGGAACTAGTTTTGTCCGGACTCCTCACAGGATCAACTTTAGAATCCCCCCTTGGGGTTCAAGGCAGTACCACCCAGTGGTACTCCTGAGAAGTTCATTTCAAGGAAGTGCCTTTTTCCCCAGAGCTATTCTCAAAATACTTTATACTATAACTTATAGTATCTTCAAATCATACCCTTTATGATTTATCGAAATCTCCTTTACACAAAATCGATTACCAAAATCGATAGTTCCAAACTTGGCTTTCCAAAATCCAAAATTGATTTTTCTCAAAAATCAAAAGCCTTTCCAAAATTACATAGGTTCCCAAAACCTTTTCCAAAATCATTCTCATAAGATCCTTTATATATATAGATATAGATATATATAACTTTGAAAATCTTTGGATCATTTCAAACTTGTATAAAACCTCTTTTACGCTTCAAATATTTCAAAACCCTTTTTATTCTAGCTAGATTCAATAAGGGAAGTTTATCATATTACAAAATATAATTTTATTTATTGTCAAATCAAATATTCAAGTTTGATTTCTTTATAAAGTTATTTACCATTTACTTACCTCCATAAAGTAAATTTCAACCAAAGAAATATCCAATTCCATTATATTACACATAATATACCTTTCATTTTCGAAAACCATTTCAAATTTCTTATCCTCAAATTTTAAATGCCAATTTCATTCAAACCCGTACGATGTACATATATCATCCGTACGCTATATCAATCTGATCGCTCAATCGATCACACAATTTCACTTCCGAACTAGTATCGTCCACCCGGCTTCCTAGTGCGGACTCAGATCTGGTTTCCTGATCAGAAACCGTCATTCTCCTTGCATAGTCACAACTATGATAGAGAATATCCAGAACCAATCAACAACCCATATCCAGGTTCGCCGTCGAAAATCGAGCGAAAAATCCCAACTCGGATCGATAATACTATCTCGAAATTCTATGTTCGAATCTAGATCAAATCACTATGCGAATAGAATAATATACGTCTATCCTACGTATTTATCATTATTGATTTTTTTTTTAGCTAAATCAATTATCTTTTCTATTCATATTTCCTTTAATTTCATTCACTTAATCTCAATTGCTTCCATTTCCAATTGAGTTATTACTTCAATTACAAACAGTCTGAATTCTGACCTATTTAAATTTAAAAATAACTTGAAAAAATTTAAAATAGATAAGTAGTTGAAAAATAGTTATTAGTTTGTAAAATATCTGTAAAATAGTTAAGTAGATATAAAATAGTTAGATAATTGCAAAATAGTTTTTAAAATAGTGATTAGATATAAGTAACTGAAAAATAGTAATTAGTTTATAAGACAGTTTCAAAATAGTTAAATAGTTCCAAAATAATTGTAAAATAAGTATAAGAGAGTTTGGGGTTTAAGAAGAAGGATTTGTATAGTAAATAGTTTGGAAAAATAGGTTTATATTAAAACAAATTACTTTGAAAATAGTCCAGAGTCAAACCGTTCAATTCCCCATCAATTCAATTTAAATTTCTACTTCCATTTAAATTGACTCAATACTTCAATTTCCATTGAAATTGATTTAATCCCAATTCAAGTTGAATTAACCTTAATTCCTTTCCAAATTCAAATCAATTTTCATTTGATTTTTAAACTTATTCAACTTTAATCAAATTCCAAATTAATTCAAATCAAATCCAATTTGAACTAATTAAATTTAAATCTCAACTTAAAACCATCTCGAATTATATAAATTTGAGTTAAATATTTTAAATATTGATTTAATCACTTAAGTCAAATTAACCCTTACCTTTAAATCAAATCAACCTTTAAACCAATTAATTCTGGATCCAAAATCCAAAATTACTTTTTAAATTATCATTACTTAACTTATTTTAAAGTTCAAATTAAAAGTTCAAAGAAATTTTATCTTCAAAATTCAATTTATTGCCCAATTTTATCTTCCAACTTTGAAACTGATTCTTAAACAATTTTAAGTTACAAATTCAATTCTTAATATTCAAATCTTAAGTTTAAAAGGGATTCCATATCCTTAATTTCAAATTAAGGTTTAATTTTCATTTATCTCTATAATGGATATTTATCACAATCCATTTCTTCATTCATTTAAACTAATCAAATTCACCATTTTTAACTTTCCAAGTTAAATTTCAATTTCATCTTGAAATTCCCAATTCAAGTTGTTCATTCTAAACTCATTTAACTTCCCTTAAGTTAAATTCAATTTAATTTAGTCAACTAGACCCAATTTGAATTTCCCATTCAAATTTTAAACCTTATATTAATAATATTCCCACTTATAAGTTCAAAAACTTATCACTTTGGGTTTTCATATCATATTCCAATTTAAAACTCAACACTAAGAGTTATTTCGAATCATCTTTGATATTATGTATATCCTTATTTATACATATTTACTTCCTTTTACACACCAAGTTATACCTTAAATTTTTAAACCACCTTTGGTTTTAATTAAAAACAAATTTCTTTAAAACAATTTCAAGTTTCTGGATTTAGATTTAAAATTTGACAATTTTAAATTATCTGCAATTCCAATTGATAAGTCATACTTACCTAAAAGTTTAATTCCCTAAAACATTTCATTTTACTTAATCATTAACAAATTTCATTATTAAATACAACAACCATTTATGATAATAACCAAGATTATCATATCTGGAAACCAATTCATTATTTTCTTTATTCTGATAACACTTCTACAAATTCAAGATTTTAATTTCAGTTTGAATTCATTTCAAACTTATCTTCATTTAATTTAAATTTGGTTGTATTAATATTACTACTTATATTTAATTCAATAATTTAACAACCAATTATCTTAATAGAAATATTGCTTTATATATCAAATATAATTTTATATAAAATCATTTACCTTTAAAACCATTTAAAATCTTTATATAGAAAAATAACAAGTACGTTCTCTCATATATATATACACTCAACTCATTTTAGGGTACCATTGACCCTATCCTTAATGAGTAATCCCACCAGAGCCAAGGTTCTCGCTTAACCTTCAGCTCTGATACCAACTGTAACGACCCGGAAATTTCGAACCCGAAATTTCCAGATAGTTAGAAGAAAAAGAAAAGAGATAGAAGGAAGAACAGAACAAGGCACAGATTCTCACATTCGCAGCGGATCAAAATACAATATCAAATAATAATATCAGTTATACAAAGAAAACTGTATCAGTCAATTACATTTTTATACATCAGAGTTACAACATTTCACAATCACTATACAGTTAAAATAACTCGTCCCAATAATTAACAATATATCACACTCCATACGTTCCTGCCATCCAGCTCGCCTCCTGAGCTCCAGAACGTCCTTACCTGAAATCTGTAATACTCGGTCTGACCCGAGCATTACATCAAAGTAACACCCGGGTCAGGCTGGAAACCAGCGTGAGTAAACTCATCTAACATGAAATTCCAATTCATAGAACTTATTTAGACCCGGGGTAACTCGACTTTACTATAAGTAAACAACTTATATAGTCAACACTTATTTTCACAAACAATATATAAGTATCCAACTTAGTTTAAATGGTCCATATTATTCCAAACCGGCCTATTTGATTTCACACATCAATCTATAAAGAATTATAGAAGATTTCAAATCGAAGTGGTTTCGGGTATTAACTAATACCCGACTCCTGTCTCTTCGAATTCAACATTATTCATTAAACCAAAAGTTTAAGTTTAAACAATATCATTTATACACAACAATTTATCTCATATCACAAAGCAGCACAAATCACATATCTGAGATATCACATAATCCAATGCATTCAATATAATCCAATCATTCATAAGCAAGATCAATTAGTTGTTCAATCCCTAATTAATTCAAATTAATAATCTAAATTAATTAACCTTAAGTTAATTACATAATTAGTTATCTCTTAATTAATTACATTAATTAATTATCTTTTAATCATTAATTTATTTACCTTTAAATTAATTAATTATCCTCAAATTAATTATTCTCAATTACTTTCATTAAGTAATTATCTTTAAGTAATTAATTACCCTTAATTACTTACATTAATTAATCTTAATTAATTTATCATCCTTTAATTAAAGATAAATCATTTACTTAATAAATCACTTAATTGTCATTGAAATCTTAATAAAAAAAAAAAAAAAAAATCTTAATAATTAAACCTTCGGAATTAATAATTAACACATTCATCTTAAACACTTACTTAATTGAATCATTAAAATTCTTTGAACAACTTAGGGATTTAAATCAAATAATTATCCTATTATAAAATTATTCAAAACAATTTAATTTCAAAAACATTTGCATTATAATCTATATATTTTGAAACTTGTTTAATAATTTATCATTAACAAATGAATTAAAACATTTTACCTACTTAAGTAATTACTTAATTACACCATTTAAATTTAAGTTTAAATAAACTTAAAAATTTACTTAATTAATTTAAGTTAAATAAATTATACCACTTTTCTTTAACTGAACCTTTAAAACATTTATTTTATAGAGAAAATAGTTTAAAAACTTGATTAACCTTTATTATGTTTTAAATTTTAAAACTGTCGTCCCAGTTAACACTCGCGTATGACTTGAATCAAACTCAAGTCATACCCCTACTTTCCCGAGTACCCACTCGAGACCAACCCGAGGAAAATACCAATTTTTCCGAGCAAACACTGAGACACTCACGTTCAAAACCTAACATCTCCCTGCTTCGAGACGAACCCTGGAAAACTTCGAGCCTACTCCGAGAAAACCCTTTCTTCCCCGATTATCAAAAATACTCAAACAATCGTGTGCACGCGTGCACATGCACCGATGAACCCATCACCTCCGACCAACCTCGCCGCTCTCAACATGTCAACGACGACCCTTACGAACGTTACGACCACCCAGTTCGACGAATACGAGAGCGAGGTAACATCGAACCCATCGTTCCAAAAATCTGGAACAAACCCCATCGGAAATCCACCTATCCCTGACGAACTCGTCCCTTTGAACCCACGCCGACTTCACCAAAGTTGCCTCGACCTCCGGTCTTTGATTTCCCCTCCATGCGGACAGTCCCGATGCTCCATCGATGCCACAATCACCTCGTCAACAAAGATGAACCAAACCCATCACTAAACCCTAAATCATCGCCGTACTTCCACCACGACCAACTTAAAATTCTACCCTTATTTTCTCACGATCGTCACCCTTCACACTACCTCCGGTCATGATCACGATTCACTTCCTTGCTCCGATCACAAGAAAAACCCCAAAACCCATAATCTAATCAATCTTCAAATTCTCAGAATTTACTCACTTAAAAATCGAGAATTTTTATTTAAAAATCCTAGTTTTACAAACAGATTCAGAATATATACATAAATTAGAAAATCAAGATCTTTGAAATTTATATGTTTTTAACATTTTCCCTATCCTTTTGATTTTCCAGATAATATTCTAACTAAATTTAGTTAATATAGTTTTAAACTTAATTCATGTTTTAAACAAACACAACTTGTTTGAATCTCACAGTCTACCAGAGATTTAATGAGGGGATTTTGAATATATATATATATTTTCTTTCTTTTGTTCAAACTCTGTAAAGAAAATACAGAACAGAGGATATATACAGACATGCATACTTAACAACTTCATAATTATTAGCCTGCAAACATACTTTCATACATGCAAAGCAACTAACACATCAATCCTTCAATTATCATTCATATGCATCACATTTAACAGTTTTAAAGCTTAGTTTACTCACCTTAAATTATGCAAACAGAGATCCTGAACCTGCTTTTGAGAGCTGAAGGTGATGATGCTCTGATTGCTTTTAAACTGGAAGATACTAGATGATTTGAGACAGTTTGATTTCTTCCCCGTCTCTGGTTACTTCAGTCTGGGTTTGAACTATCATGCTTAGCTTCCAAGATTGAGATTACCAGTTTAATATTACTTTGAAATTTGGTTTTTGTATTGGATTTGTTCAAGTTTTTAGATCTGTTTGCTGGTTTGTAAATTTACAGATTTTTGAGTTTCCTGGTTTCGAAATTGGGAATAAGTAAAAAGAAATGAAGATAGAAGATGAATGTTTATATAGAGTTAATTTGTGGTTTATTTAATTTTAAAGAAAATAAAAAGACACTTGTATCATTCCCTAACATTTGTCACCTACATATATTAATCCACTTACATTTGTTAGATTATATATATTTAGCTTACATGTGTACTTATGCATGTGTTAATTAATTTTAAATGGTTTATAAAACTTTTATATTAAATTTTCTATTTTAATGATTACATTATCTTAATTTTAAAAAAAATCTTTTAAAGAAAATAATAAAATAAAATAAAATATATACTTAATAAAATCATATACAATAAATTTTATATCCAATTTATCTTAAGATATTTATCTTTTGAATTTCAAACCTCAAATTCAATTTCAATTTAAAATCAACTCATATTTGTATATATATTTTTAAATAAACACATATTTAATTTGTTTGAAAATAATAAATTTGCCCATTTTAAATAATATATAAAAGAAATTATCACATATTTATTTGCTTGAAATTCCAGGATATCACAGATAATTGAACACAATATAAAATATTTTATGACACTAACAAGTACGCGCTCTTATATATACACTCAAACAACTCATTCTAGGGTATTACTACCCTATCTCAAATGAGTCAACCCCCACAAAGCTAAGGTTATCGTTAAACCAAAGCTCTGATGCCAACTGTAATGACCCATGTTTTTGGAAGGTTTAAATTAATAATAATCCACACATGTCCAACTCAAACAATCCAGAACATAGATAATCGATGAGGCTAATTAAGGAAAATAAGAAAATAAGAAGAAAACAAACACAGAATCTCGCAGCGGAATGACAAAATATAATAATCAAATAAACAGTTCATAAGACTGTTTATATTGTACATTTGATTATAATTTATACAACATTTACTAGAGTTATATATACAAAAGTGACAAATAAATAATGCAGCAGAACAACATGATGTAGGGAATAATAATAGTAATAATAATATACCAAATCTTCGTCTTCGTCCTCCAGAAGATAATCTTCAATGCACTGAAATACTCAGGGCTGACCCGAGCATAATGAAAAAAAACACTCGAGTAGGACTAAAATATCCTTATGTGAGTCAAGTCGATATCACATAACATGAGTGTAATAGCGTCAGAGATGTTTATGGGGTTTCACATCTCCTATCCAGTGTATAATGTGCGTGCAATAACTCAAGAGATGTTACTGGATTTTCCATCCCTTAAGGATCCATCGAGTTATTTATATATAATAGAATACACTACATATATAATGTCTAAACGGTAAAAAATATCTTACTTAGCGTTAAGGCTTTACATTAATCCCCCTTAAAGCGTTTTTAAGCATTGTCATACGGTTTGCATTTAGCACAACCAGTAGCACGTCGGTAGCCAGTGATGCGCCGTGATACGACAACACTAAACCAAAATCATAGGGGTCTCATATAGGGATAAAAGTATGACAAGGCACATGATGCAATGCCCAAGGTATGATACTACCAGTTCGGGTTGTGGGGCTGGTGGTAACGCATCGTAGCCACGACCGACCACCGCGTTTGTCCATCCCATATCGAGTCCAGGGAAGCTATCCCAAAATCAAGGTGCACCAATCGAAACCAACAACAAGAGTAGTAATATGGACCGAGTCCAAGAAAATTAAAGGATGGATGTCCACTAGGGGTAATTAGCCCACTTGGCCTTATCAAGCCGTCCTTTTTTAGTCATTTCAAATTGGCACAAGTGTCGGGGTCTATCCATCATCGTTCTCTTTCTTCAAATCCAGCAACAACGCCAAATCCAACCACTTCGTTCTAGAGTCTCCTCCGCGTACACAGTTGTTAAAGTGGTTCCAATATTGACACAGAGTATGCCAATAAGAGGCCCTAGTCTCTTTAACAACAAAACATTGTTTTACATACCGATTGGTACCTTTACATTTCAAAAGCAATTCATACTTGATACCAAAATATCATATTCGCTTTAAAAACAATTTCATTCTGAAATCACCATATTTGTAACGACCCAGAATTTATATTAATTAAAATTTGAATATTTAATTGATTTTAAATATTAATAAGTGAAATTAATAAGTCGAATAATTTATTTTTTGAATATTGGATTTAATTGGATAATTAAATCGATAAATTAATAGTTGAAATTCCAGAAAAATTAATATCTGGATTAAATGTGATTAAAAATGATGTGTAAAGTTATATTAAATCATATTGAAGTTATAGTGATGTTATAGAACTTTTAAAATTGAATTTTAAGTTAATTTGTGAAAATTGAATATTTTAATATTTAATCGACTAGTGAAATTAGCCATTTTTCAAACAGTCTTAGAATTGGATGAAACTAGTTCCATTGGATCCATAATAGTTTGTTATTATCGGATTTCAATTTTCGTAGCAATCGGAGTTGTCGTTTGACCGTGGCAGCTCGAAACGCATCGAAATTGTTTTAATATTAATTTGGCGAGTTAAAATAGTCATTTTTCAAACAGTCTCGGATTTCGACGAAACTAGTTTCATCGGATCCATAATCTGAAATTATTATATGGTTTCAAATTTCGTGTCAATCGGATTTACCGTTTGTCCGGGGCGAGCCAAAACGCATCGAAATCGGTTTAATTTAAATTTGATCGTTTAATTCCGTAACTCGCACAGATGACCGAATTAGCTCCCGAAACACATTCCATTGTGTTCGAAATGCAGGGTAAACCTTAGAAACTTCAGCCGGCACGCTCGATTTGGAGTTCAAAATTTTTTCGATGAATAGTGTTTTCGTAAATTTTCTATATAAGGACCTAGTTATTTCCATTTGCAACACAACAAAACCCTAGCCCTAATTTCTTGCTTCAGCCACCACTATCATTTTAATGGCTAGAAATTCGTGTTCTTTCTCCCTCCAAATTTGTAACGACCCAGAATGTTTCTATTTATCTATTATATGTTGTTCAGCTGCGAATGTGAGATTCTGATATTGTTTCTATTTCTGTGTTTTCTGTTGTTTCTTCTTTCTTTTTCTTCTATCTTTTCTTCTACCTCTTCTTTCTTAAACCCTAAGAATTCGGTTTTCCGGCATTCGATGGCTCGGCCGTCGATACAGTGGACGTATTGATGTCGATATTCGGAAGTCGAAGAATCGGGTCCTTACAATGTGGTATCAGAGCATATGGTTAAGCGACAACCCTGCTCTGTTGGGTATTACTCATTAGAGATAGAGTCAGTAGTACTCTAGAATGAGTTTGAGTGTAATAATAGATACGAGCGCGTATTTATTAGTTAATATAAAATTGTTTTATATTGTGATGATTGGTTTGTTGAGTGGTATATGGATTCTGGTCGGTATTGTCCATACAACTCTATCGATAGGGATCTCTAAACACATGTATAGAACAATTCGGCACGATATTGTTTTAAAATTGGGTAAATGAAATAATTTTACCTCGATTATATTCTGTACATAAGGAAATAATTTTTCGGAAATTATTAAAATATATATAAATTGATTGGTTAGTTGTTTGAATAAGTTAAATAAAACAACAATTGTGAAAGAGTAAATTGTATAAGCAAAAGAATTATAATGTATGAAGTTATAATTAAAATGATTTACAATGGTAAATAATCTTATATATAAGAAGTGAAATTTTATAAGTAAAAGATTTGTAATGAGATTTATAAATAAAGGAAATTTTTTTGAAAGAATTTAAAGCACTGAATTCACTATTGTTGCTGGGAAATAGTACGGTGATGACTGCAGCACCATCAGTATCATTTTCGAGTTTCTGTGTGGTTGATTTGCTACCCATGGTAAATTGGAAATTGAAGTTTTGTTGTGATAAACAGATTTGAGATATAAAGCTGGTTTCTTTCAAATACATATCTGTTGGTGGCGGAGAATTTATTCTCTTAGCTTAACACCCTTCTCTGAGACGTACGAGCTCAGAGGTTATGTAGTTGAAATTTATCAGCAATATATTCCCAATTTGGTAATGTGACATGCTGAGTGTTGCTGTGAAATGATCATTGTTTGGTCATTTGTGATATGATCATTTGTTTGATCATTTATCTTTGTGATCATTACTTTGATCATTTGTTTGACCCGAAGCATGGCTTTGTACCAAAGCGTAGCTTTGTGGACGAGACTTCGTCGTACCTCACACCCCGAAAATGGTCAAAACAGGAAAGATGAGGCAAGGTTATTAGGGGTAGCGCCTCTTTAGTGTATGTCATTCCTTCTGGATAGAGGTGGTATCATGGTATGGAGCCCAGATACTTAACCTATGTTGTTGTTGCATTATTATTCTTATGTGGTTGTTGGAAATCGAGGATCCTCGGGAAGATCGGTTACGATCGGGGGATGACATATTCGTGTCAGTTGTTACCCAGTTAGGGGTAACCCGGCCTTGTGTTGGCAGAGATCCGGTTTGGTTCTCCGATCGTCTTTCCAGAGGCGTACCTATGTGGCAATGGGAAGTTCCTTGGCCTGACCATTTGATGGAAATCCAAACTCCAATACGAACTTTGTACGGAATTAGTTGTAGAACCTGCCATTTACTTATGGTGGTCAACACTGTTTAGATGGTAGCTATAGTAGGCATAAGTGCGGAATGCCTATGCTGGCTAAGATTTATATTATACTTTCGAAATGTTTTCTACACTATGCACTAATAATAATATCAAAAAGGATTTGATTTTGCGTAGTAATCATCTTTGACTATCATAAGAAGAAATCTCCTCCAATTCTGCGTTTGCATTGTGTGTGTGGCGGGAGGTCTTATGGTAGTTTCATTTTCCAAAAGCATTGCGAAATTGACTTTAAAATCTTCATGTTGTTTGTTTTAAAGATAATTAATTGTTTTAAGTTCTCACACCAGTCACCATGACTGACCTTGAGTTTATTGTTTCCTTCCTAAAGTCTGGGTGCCCACCAATTTCCGCACGGGCAGTCTAGAGTTAGGTTATCAGGTCATTCTGGATTCGGGATGCTGTGGAGCTTAGTGGCGAGCTGGATGGCGAGACATACCACTTGTATATGATATTATATTATTCCGCTGTGTATTCTGTATGAGGACAAGTTTATATAACTGTCCAGTGTTGTATTGTTGTTGTAAACTCTGATGATGATGTAATGTATAATATGATATAGTCCTTTGATTTAAAGATTATTCATTCATCTATTATATGTTGTTCCGCTGCGAATGTGAGATTCTGATATTGTTTCTGTTTCTGTGTTTTCTGTTGTTTCTTCTTTCTTCTTTCTTTTTCTTCTATCTTTTCTTCTACCTCTTCTTTCTTAAACCCTAAGAATTCGGTTTTCCTGCATTCGATGGCTCGGCAGTCGATACAGTGGACATATTGATGTCGATATTCGGAAGTCGAAGAATCGGGTCCTTACAATATTTACTTCAAAATATACTATTCAGTTCGATACGTCATTTTCACTTGAAATTACCATTTCACTCCAATATCTCGATTTCACTTTCAAAATTGTTTCGAATTTTGATTTAGGTTATAACTTCAATTTAATCCAATTCATATTTAATTCACGATTTAAATATAAACATTCCAACCTTGACCAGTTTGAATTTTTAGAAAATAGTTTAAATAGTTAAAAATAATTTAAAAAGTTAAAATAGTTTAATATAAAATAGTTTGAGTATTAAAAATGGTTTATATAATAAAATAGCTTGGAAATCAAAATAATTTGAATATTTAAAAGATTGGTTTTAAATAGTTGATATCAAAATAATTTATTTGAAAATAGTTTCAAAGTCAAACTGATCCAATTCTAAATTTTCCAATTCAAATCAATTCTATTTCCATTTTAATTTAATCGATTGCATTCCGATTTCAATTCGAATTAACTTTGATTCCAATTTCAATTCAAATCAGTTTCAAACCGATTTCAATCCCAACTTCAACTATTTGATTCAATGGTTAAATTTCAACTCAATTCTAAATTTAAACCATTTCAATTTATATCAATTTCGAGCACGATTTTCAAAGTTTCGATTTAAATCATTTAAATCAAAATTAATTTCGATGTTCAATTCAGTGTCCAAATCTTTAAAATAATTCTGTTCCGAGCTCAACTTTTGAAATATCGATTTAAGTTACTTTTACTTAGCAATATTCAAAGTTCGAATAAAAGTCCAATCTTTTAAAACAAATCAATTTTCGAAATTCAAATCATATTTCAATTATAACTTCAAAATCTCAACTTCGATTATTTAAATAATTACCGTTACCAAATTTAAATTCAACATTTTGAGCTCAAGTTCGAAAATAATTCGATTTCCATAAATTTGATTTTTACTTCTTTAAATCAAATCATTTAAATTATTCCAAAACCAAGAATTTTAAAATCATTTAATTTAACCAAATCCGGTGTCCGTATATAATTTTATATCATATGGCCAAGTGATTAGTTATTCTAATTTAATTTTAGGGATGGATATATATCATTTCAATCCAAATAAATGTCATAGGTATATATCATTTCAACCTATTTCTTAATTTATTCGAAATAGTTCGATTTACAGTTTTATATACTGTAAATAATATATAGAATGATAACAAGATATATATAAAAATAAATAATCATCCAATCGTCCAAATATCAACCAATTTGCATCCAACACGATCAATCATCCAAACAGTCACAATATCACAACAATTAACTAGATATCAATAACCGGTAGTTTACTAGTAATTTAATTCAAATTCAATTTAACTGTCAATTTAAATTTCTATTAGTTAATTCAGATGTCAAATTAAATGTTAATTAAATTTATCAAACAACAATCAATAAATTAAAATCACTTCATAATTTCAAATTTGACTAACATAAAAATAATCTAGTACTTTATGAGCGTTATAAAGCACTCACCTTTTATTTGAAACTGAAAATATGTTTAGCTCCAAATAAATACCACTTCAATTCCACGCCAAAGCCTTCCTCGATACGATTCCAACGTGATTCGTTTCATCCAAAACGGACATTGTACGGAGAAGCTATGCAATTTATTAATATACGATATAATTTTAAAACTTTAATTAACAAAATTAAAAATAGAAATAAAATAAAACGTGTAACAACCCTGGTTTTGGAGATTACCTATAAATATTAAATTAAACGGTAGTTATGATTTGATATTGTGAATTAAAATAAAATTGGAGAAATTAACTTGTTTATTTGGAATAAACAATGAATTTTGGTAATAAAATGAGAAAAATAAAGTTTGAAACTTTATTTTATTTGTTTGGGTTAATAATAAATGGAGAAAATGCAATAATTGAATTAATTATGGCCAATTACTTCTTCTAATAATTTTTAAAAGAAGTATGTGATTTTTGAGGGTTTTTTTTATCAAATAAAAAGGTGAAAATGGTTTAAAAATAAGTTTTGGCTATAAATAATGTTTTGAAATGGTTTGAAATATTTTTGTAAGTGAGAAAAATATTTTTATGGAATTATAGATGTTAAAAATAAAGTTTTGTGCTTTATTTGTGAAAATTGTGTATTTTTGTAAAATAGATGATTTTAATAATAAAAATGTTTTAAAAATTAAAATTAATCTTTTTATATAGTATAAAATATGTTATTTCATAAGTATGTAAATTTACATACTTTGTTGTGTGAAAATTTGAAAGGAAATGACATTTTGTTTTGTGTTTAAGTGATAAATTGATTTTTCCTAAGGCTAATTAAAATCTTTTATTTTTGGTCCAAGCCCATTTCTTAGCCTAGCCTGTAGAGAGAAGAGTTCCTCTTCTTCTCATTATATTATACGTACAGTAAAAGAAAGAGAAAACAGAAACTAAGAAACTCATTTCTCTTTCAACCCTAGCTCAAAAATTCTCCAAATTAATCCAATTATTGTTGTTTTCAATCAAATTGAAACTATTTTTCACAGGTAATCACTATGAAAACCATTTCTATTTCATCAAAATCTGATTTTCAAAAGTTGATTTTCTATAACTTGTTGTTTCTCTATTGCATGTTGTTATATCATCATCTCCAGGTTCCTAGAGGCTAGAGTCAAGCAAAAAGCTTCAATCTTTCTTCATTAATCCAAATTTTTGTAACAAATCAGCAAGGTGAGTTGAATAAACTCACATAATCTAACAAAATAATGCTTCTAATTATAAAAACTGTAAATAGTTTAGCTTATGTAGAAATATTTTTGAGCCTGCTTCTCTGTTGTTCAAAACTGTTCTGTAGTGCTTCTTTATAGGCATGTATCTTTTGATTCCGGCAAACGAAATGCTGCCAAATTTCTTGCATTTGGTAGTTTGCATGTTGAACTTTGTTGCTGCAAAATTTGGTTGGAAAATATTGTCATTTGAGTGTTCAAAACTTTGCTGCAAAATCAACTCAAGCACGGATTTTTGCCTGTAGTTGTTTTTAGAGTTGCTGCAAACATGGCCTGAGTCCATGTTGGAGACAGCATAACTCATTCATTTCTTACTGGAATTCAATGATTATTTTTTTGTTTGAAAGACGAAGTTTTCTAGTATATTCATACAAATTTTCTGCTCGATCCAAGGTAATTTGATCCTCTGTTTCATGCTTGGAAGTTGAACCCAAGATGGTTTCAGGCCTGTACATTTGGTTTTTGAACTGTTGCAAACATGGCCCGAGTCCATGTTTGAGACAACATCACTCATTCGTTTCAAATTAGATTGGAGTGATTCTTTTTGAAGATTAAAGTAGGAGTGTTGGATTACATTCCTGCAAAATTACATGATAATCTTTGTTCCTTTGCTATTTCGAAACTGCTATCGAACTTGAACCCGCAGCCTGCTGGAATTCAGCGATTTAACCTTGTTTTTAGTCCAAATTTGAAACGACGCAGATTCTTCGTTTCAAATCGGATTTGAATGATCCTTTTTGCAGATTGAAGTAGGAATGTTGAACTACATTTTTGCAGAATTTCAAGTCATTTTGATACTGTTAACTTGTTCAAACCTGCTGTCGATATTGAGTCGCAGCTTTTTTTAAATGGATAATACTTGGTGTAATTTCCGTTATTTCGATGTTTCTTGATATTTCTTTCTGGATTTCATACACAGATATTATAATGTGTTTTAAAAATGTTTTTCAAATAAATGGCCTTTTGAAATTATTATTATATATTATTTTTTATTATAAAAATTATATACTCTATAATAAGAGAATTTCAAAGGCAATTTCTAAAGCGATTTCGAAACGTTCCTAAACTCATTTTCTTCAACTTAATTTCTATATAAAACACACAATTTTGCACTTCGAGCGAAGAGGGAGGAGAATTAAGTGATTAGATAAAACACGTGCTATGAACAAGTGCATTTATCTTCTCAGTTAATACCTAATCTATTCGTTTGATCGTTTTGACCTTCGGGTCTGGTTTACCGATGAGATGAGGTAAACTTTGTACTGCTTTGAGTATGGAATTGACTAACGGTTAGTAAACCGTTTAGTCGAACGTGTGGTATGAGACACACGTTAACACTTTGCGGGTTCCTATCCGAGGGGTTTGTGACACATATTGCCAGTTAGTGGTATCCAGTACTAGGCCTCCGGACCTTCGCCACTACGGTTTGTTGCCTTCGGGTTTGTGCTTCGGGTTTATTGCCTTCGGGTTTGTGTCTTCGGGTTTGTTGCCTTTGGGTTTGTTGCCCTATAGTATCGCTTTTGGAGTTGGTCCTTCGTCACCGCTCGAGAGATACTTGGGTTTGTCGCCTTCGAGCTTGTGGATCCTTGTTTATACAGTACTAAGAACGTGCATCTATTGTTTCGTTGATATTTATATTTCCCTAGAGTATCGCCTTTCGGGGTAGGCCCTTTGAACCACAAAATATATAGCGATTATCTTGTGGAAACTTGTGTTACCTTCATTGGTATTTGTTATCTGCCTTTTTGGCTTGATTTGGGTTATTCATATCCTTTGTTTATTTGAGTTGCCGATGATATAAGGCTTATTATGATTCATCTTTTGTTAGATGATCATGTTATCAATTTTAGAGATTATTGTGGTACTTTATGACCTTGCATGTTCATTATCATTTAGCTTATCTAACCGATTGTTTAGTTAGCATGACCCGTGTATTTTTATACTCGGGTCAGACCGAGGTGTTTCAGGTTAGGTGCTTCGGACTTAGCCTATTTGCTTTTGCTTCCGCATGGATTTTTCTTTCTGCATATCCGCTAGCCTATCTTTTTTTTAGCTTTTTGTTGTCCTTATCTATTGACACTCTGATCTATGTATTATTCTTTTGGGCTCATGTATGAGTAGTGGTCGTCATACCACTTAGTTGTATCATTTTGGATTTGTATTGGAGATGTACTTGTACTTAGACATATGTATGTCATTCTGCTGTTCTGTGATGTTTTACATTTAAGTTGCCATATTTTGTTCTATAAGATCTTATAGACATTATAGTTTTGTATTAAATATTTATTGGATATGTTGATTCACATGAAAAAAAAATATGCTACATTTATCAAAGTATTCAGTAGATAATTAAGACAAGGCTATAGTTGGTCGCTCCTATCCAGCTCTATTCTCCGTATTAGCAGACGGTATTACCTTGTAATACTCTTTGCTAATGTGGGTCTCAGAGTGGGGCGTTACAGTTTGGTATCGGAGCCAGGTTCAGAACAAAATATGATAAACACAGAATAGAAGCACATATTACGATACATTAAAGTGTAATACAAATGTTGCAAATCCCTGGATCATCGTGCTTTTGTTCTTTTCGTGTCCTTTAGGGTAGATAAAATTTTGGGAGTACATCTAGGAATGCATTTTAATTCCGTAGTATTCCATATTTGAATTAATGGTATCTACCATGTGAATAATCTTTATCTTATCTTAACTTTCAGTTAATGGCTGGAAGAGGCAGAGGACGACGTTCGGATGCGGGGCATTCTAGTGGCTCCCATCCGGATGGAGTATATATGTCTACCGATCAGTTCTTGGAATTATTTAGGAGCACCCAGCCTCCAGCTCCTACTCCAGTTTCTCCTTCACGCAAGTCTCCTTTTGCGCGCATGTGCAGTGACTTTGCACATCTCGGAGGCAAGCCATTCAAAGGCTCCGAGTCTGTTTTAGAGGTTCAGGCTTGGATTCGTTCTTGCGAGCGAATATTTTCTTGCATGGATCTTTCGGATTATCATAGGGTTCTTGTAGCATCCAGTATGTTACAAGAGCGTACTCTTAATTGGTATGAGCTATTCACTGCCGAGCTTAACGAGTCTACTCTTACATGGACTCAGTTTCGGGAATGATTCAAGCATAAGTTCATTCCTGAGTCTGAGAAAGCATCTCTTGCCTGTCGCTTCCTCGAGCTAAAGCAAGGGAAATCTTCTGTTTCTAATTATGTGTCTTCTTTTGTGGCTCTTTCTAAGTATGGCCTTGAGTATATTAGCACTTCATATAAGAAGAACCTCAAGTTCATTTCCGGCCTTAAGAAGTATTTGAAGAAGTCTTTGATGCTCCAGCTCAAGCTGTCTTTTGAGGAGTTAGTTGACTCGGCGCTTCACCTTGAAGCCGTCAAGAATGAGCGAGACAGTAATGATGAGGTGAAGGTTCCCAAGAACCCAAACAAGAAGCAGTTTCCATTTCAGAAGTCCATGTCTTTCCTTCCAAGAAGGAGAAGACTGGTGGTTCTAACTCTCAGACTCAGTCTATTGGAACACCTTCCATTCGGAAGTGTTTCAATTGTGGTTCTCCTGATCATATGATTCGAGCTTGTCCTAAGCCTCTCTTCTGCCGCTATTGCAAGAAGGAAGGTCATCATGTTTCCACCTGCCCTACTATTCCTGCTAGTGCCAAGTCTGGCAAGCTTTATGCTGCTAAGGCTTCTGGAGGTTCTTCTCAGTTGAGAGGTATATCTCCATCTATTTTGGAAGGTTCTATTTTATTTCATGACTGCATTATTAGAGTTCTTTTCAATACGGGTGATTCTCATTCATTAGTATCGAAGAAGCTTGTGGAGGATTTGTCTTTGGACGTATCATGTATGGTTACTTCATTGAGGATTGTGAATCCTATTGGGGGATCCGCGACCCTTAGCATGCTTTGTGATGATGTTGAGATTGCTTTATATGGCTTTTCTTTTCATGCGAATCTGCACATTATTTCTTATTTGGGATTTGATATGATTTTGGGTATGGACTGGCTAGTGCGATACAATGCCAAGATTATTTGTTCTGAGAGAATTTTATATCTTTGACATCGAGATTCTCTACTACGCTATCACTTGTTCTTCGAAATATGGATAATTCCGAAGTGGCTTTATATTCCCTAGACTCAGAGATGCTGATGATATATCTCGTATTCATATTGTTTGTGACTTCTCTGATGTATTTGAGCCTGTTTTGGGTTTGCCACCCAAGCGGGCAATTGAGTTCCACATTGATCTCATTCCAGGCGCGCAGCCAGTTAGTCGTCCTCCCACGAGGATGTCTACAAAAGAAAATAAGGAACTCAAGAAGCAACTTTTAGAGCTTGAGTCCAAGAAGTTGATTTAGTCTAGTTCATCACCATGGGGTGCCGCGGTTGTATTTGTGAGGAAGTCCGATGGTACTCTTAGGCTTTGCATTGACTATCGCAAGCTTAACGAGTTGAACATCAAGAATAGGTATCCATTACCTAGGAACAATGATATGTTCGATCAATTGACTGGTGCTAAGGTCTTTTCTCAGCTCGACCTTGCCACTGGTTTTCATCAGTTACAAGTCACGGAAGATAGCGTTCCTCTTACAGCTTTCCGCACTCGTTATGGTTCTTTTGAGTGGTTCGTTATGCCGTTCCGTTTGACAAACGCTCCTGCTTTCTTTGTCGATCTCATGAATCGAGTATTTCGGGAATATCTCGATAAGTTCGTCCTTGTGTTTATTGACGACATCCTTATTTATTCTAAGTCCGAGATAGAGCATACCCACCATTTGAGGATTGTCTTGGATACTCTTCGTCAGCATTAGCTCAGAGCCAAATTCTCCAAGTGCCACTTTTGGGAGAATAAGGTTAGGTTCTTAGGCCACGTTGTATCTTCTGAGGGCATTTCAGTCGATCCCTCGAAGATCGAAGCTATCCAGAATTGGAAGAGGCCTAAGAATGTTCATGTTATCCTGCCTTTTGGCAAGGCCGTGACACCAAAAAACTAACTGGAAATCAATGCCAATTCATCCCGAAGATCGGTTATACGCAGGCTCATTATGGATATCGATGAATTTTGTCTAAGTCCGGATCGAGCTACAATTGACAAGACATGACAAACAAAGCCATGAAAGCCAACGTTCCAAATTTCAGGTCAATTGGAGTTCGTATGCTCAAGATATGATCAATGCAATTCAAGCAATCAACTAAAAGGTCTTGTTCGTATCCATAAATCATCAAATGTTCGTATCCATCAATCCTGTACTGTTCGTATCCATCAATCATGTACTGTTCGTATCCATCAATCCTGTACTGTTCGTATCCATCAATCCTCTACTGTTCATATCCATCAATCCTCTACTGTTCATATCCATCAGGCCTCAACTGTTCGTATCCATCAATCATCAACTGTTCGTATCCATCAATCCACTACTGTTCGTATCCATCAATCCTCTACTGTTCATATCCATCAAGTGCAACAGTGATCGATACGAACAGTGCATCAGTGATCGAGTACGAACAGTGCAACATCGATCGATACGAACAGTGCATCAGCGATCGAGTACGAATAGTGCAACGTTGATCGATACGAACAGTGCATCGGCGACCGAGTACGAACAGTGCCACATCGATCGATACGAACAGTGCATCAGCGATCGAGTACGAACAGTGCAACATCGATCGAGTACGAAGAATGCAACAGCGATCGATACGAAGGAGACAACCTTCGAAAAACACACACTTGCATCGATCATATCTCACAATCTTCAAGTCCAAATGCCACCAACACAGGAGCTTGCATGCAACCTAAAGAATGTCCATGATCGAACTCGACTCAATCGGGCAAGATCTTGATCGATACGAAATTCATTCGTATCGATCACGGATCGAGTCAAAATCGCATGGGATCGATCGCGTGCGCCCGTGCATATGGCAGAAGAGGTCTCTCAAGATCTGAGCGAGATATTTGCATCCTAAGCCTATAAATAACATCCTAAAGCCTATAGAAAAGGGACTTTTGGCTCTTCTACATCCAGACTCTATAGGAATCATCATTGTACTCGAAATTGGCTGTTGTAATCAGTGGTAACTCATTGTAATCAGCAAGCAAACATCAATAAAGTCATCAAATTCAAAGTGGACGTAGGCCGGATTACCTAACCACTATAAACTCTGAGTTCTTTACTGCTTTCCCCTTACTTTTCTGAGTGTTCTTCATTTTTAATTCTCTACATACTTGTTATCTGTAATCTGTGATTGTGAACTGGTGCTTTCATCAACAATTGGGTGTTTGTGACCAATTTTGGCGCAAACATTTTGGTGCTTTCACCGAGTAGGCTAGCATTCAGGAATTCTACAACTTGGACTTCAAATTTGAAGGCTTAAAGACATAGATCTGGACAACTATGATGAGGCAATCAGCAAGAAGACAAAGAACAAAGAGGAGTCAACATGAAAGGAGTCAAGAAGCCTCCTCAGGGGCTAATAGGACTTTAGCTTTCATCACCAGGGATGAGATGGAGATGATGATGGGAGCCATGCATGAGGAGCTATTCAAAAGGCAAGAAGAGATGATATGGAACATTCCCAGATGAATTGAGCAAGCAGGAACAGCTGGAGCTATTGGAGTTCAGACCAATGAAGCAAGACCAGAAGGACCAAACCGGGAACCAAATAGAGTGGGACCATCAAGGGCAGCCCCTGAACTAGGGGGCACCCCCCAGGAGCATGTTGATCCAACCTTAGGTAGGATACCGGCTGAGATTAGGCCGCAAGGAGCTAACAAAGGAGCGGATGCTCGTCCAAAAGAGCAGATTCCAACAAACCCTCGCGAACTCGGGGGGCAAATCGGAGGCAATGTACTAGGATTACAGCTTGGAGATAGTGATAGCTTGGTAGAAATGGTCAAACGAGCCATGAGAGGCGGATTAGTAAACAGGGATCTAGAAGATGTGAGCAGGAGTCCTTTTTCTCCTGTGATTAGAATGGCTAGAAATCCACCATAATTCAGACTACCAACATTGGAAATGTATGATGGGAGGATGGATCCTGCGTTTCATCTGACAAGGTATATAAGGCACATGGAACTATTGGGGGGCATCAGAGGAGGTCATGGCCCGGTGCTTCCCATTGTATTTGACAGACATAGCAGCACTATGGTTTAGACAATTGAAAAGCGGTTCCATTGGAACGTGGACCGAGTTGACCAAGAAGTTCATGAGGCAGTTCAAAGTTCACATTTCATGGCCTAAGAATGTGATGAGTTTGGCAACACTGAAGCAAAGAACCGGGGAATCTTTGAGGAGTTTTCTACCACGATTTAATGCAGCAGCAGCATCGGTGGATCGCCCAGATCCATCCATGGTCTTAATGGCAGCCGTAGCTGGCATCACTGATGGAGCAGAGTTCAAAAATTCACTGACAAGGGATCCACCTATGGATCTGGAAGAATTTTATCATGAGGCCAAAGGATTTCTGCGATTAGAAGATGCAAATGTTGAAAGAGAGGAAGGAGAGGGAATAGAAGTTTATGCAGTCAAAGGCGGAAATCCTCTCGAAAAAGATACAAGCAAGGATAAAGGAAAACGGAAAGCCGAGGATAACGGTGATGAACCAATACGACCACAAAAGGAACCAAGATTCACCTCTTATACAGAGTTGAATGAGACTTTGGAGCGAATCTACCAGGATACCGTGGGCAGATTCCTTATTGAAAGCCAATGAGAAGGAATCCGACCAGCAATGAAAGAAGATCGGACAAGTATTGCTTATTCCACGAGTTGAATGGTCATAGCACGAATGATTGCAGGCACTTGAAGGATGAGGTTGAGGGGCATATCCGGAATGGTCTGCTATCGCAGTATGTGAGAAGGGGAGCTACGACGGTGGAACAAGAACGACCACCGCCTGCACCAACCGGGGATGACTCAGGATCAAGGTGTCAGCTTATCATCAACTGATTGAAATAATGACGAATAAGTGGCAAACTCCACACCGACACGATAAAGTCATTTTAAACATGTACAGGATCACGAATTATCCTCAGGCATGCTTTGATACGACTATAAATCGCATCAGCATAGGTGTTTGCACTCTGACGTCCCTGCTTTGCTTTTGTTTTCTATTTCTCATGTTTGGACTTGATTTTGTTAGAAATTTCTGTTGAAAGACTTATTTTGAATAAAAATATGCTATTTGTGATTCCATAACGGCTAAGCCACTTACACATGTAAGGGATCGCGAACGATCCTCAGGCATGCTCTGAGATGGCGATAAACGGCCATAACTAATAACACAGAAACTCACTCGAACGTGAAGTCTGACAATAATGATACTAAGTCCCCCCCAGGCACACGCAATTCGCCTCGAACGGCACTCGATCGCGAACGATCTCAATTCACCTCGTACGGCACCCGACCACGAACGGTCATGATTCGCCTCGAACGGCACTCGATCGCGAACGATCACAATTCGACTCGTACGGCACCCAACCGCGAACGGTCACAATTCGCCTCGAACGGCACTCAATCGTGAACGATCACAATCCACCTCATATGGCACTCGATCGCGAACAATCACAATTCGCCTTGTACGGCACTCGAGCACGAACGGCTACAATTCGTCTAGAACGATACTCGACCGCGAACGGTCACAATTCATCTAGAACGACACCCGATCGCGAACGATCACAATTCGCCGCAAACGGCATCCGACCGTGAATGCTCACATACCGCCCCGAATGGCATACGATCACGAACGGTCACTATTCACAATTAGATAAGATTATCAATTTCTTTGCAGGTCATTAATAGGATACAAACATCCAGCCTATCGAACTACAAACACACCTTCCTATCGCAAGGCATGTTTTGGGGGGCAAGTGTTAACCCGCCTTTTGGCAAGGCTTTGACATCAAAAAACTGACTGGAAATCAATGACAATTCATCTTGAAGATCGGTTATACGCAGGCTCACTATGGATATCGATGAATTTTGTCCGAGTCCAGATGGAGCTACAATTGGCAAGACATGACAAACAAAGCCGCGAAAGCCAACGTTCCAAATTTCAGGTCAATCTGAGTTCGTATGCTCAAGATATGATCGATGCAATTCAAGCAATAAACTAAAAGGTCTTGTTCGTATCCATCAATCATCAACTGTTCGTATCCATCAATCCTCTACTATTCGTATCCATCAATCCTCTACTTTTCGTATCCTTCAGGCCTCAACTGTTCGTATCCATCAATCATCAACTGTTCGTATCCATCAATCATCTACTGTTCGTATCCATCAATCCTCTACTGTTCATATCCATCAATCCTCTGTTGTTCGTATCCATCAAGTGCAACAGCGATCGATACGAATAGTGCATCAGCGATCGAGTACGAACAGTGCAACATCGATCGATACGAACAGTGCATCGGCGATCGAGTACGAACAGTGCAACATCGATCGATACGAACAGTGCATCAGCAATCGAGTATGAATACTGCAAAATCGATCGATATGAACAGTGCATTAGCGATCGAGTACGAACAGTGCAACATCGATCGAGTACGAACAGTGCAACAGCGATCGATACGAAGGAGACAGCCTTCGAAAAACACAAACTTGCATCGATCATATATCACAATCTACAAGTCCAAATGCCACCAAATTTTCACAGGAGCTTGCGTACAACCTAAAGAATGTCCATGATCGATCTCAACTCGATCGAGCAAGATCTTGATCGATACGGAATTCATTTGTATCAATCACGGATCGATTCAAAATCGCATACGATCGATCGTGTGGGCCCGTGCACATGCCAGAAGAGGTCTCCCGAGATCTGAGCGAGATATTTGCATCCTACGCCTATAAATAGCATCCTAAAGCCTACATAAAAAGGAATTTTGGCTCTTCTACGTCCAGACTCTATCGGAATCATCATTGTACTCGAAATTGGCTGTTGTAATTAGTGGTAACTCATTGTAATCAGCAAGTAAACATCAATAAAGTCATCAAATTCAAAGTAGACGTAGGCCGGATTGTCGAACCACTATAAACTATGTGTTCCTTACTGCTTTCCCCTTACTTTTCTGAGTGTTCTTCATTTTTAATTCTCTACATACTTGTTATCTGTATTCTGTGATTGTGAACTGGTGCTTTCATCGACAATTGGGTGTTTGTGACCAATTTTGGCGCAAACAGTTCATGAGATTCGTAGTTTCCTTGGATTGGCAGGTTATTACCGTCGGTTCATTAAGGATTTTTCCCGTGTTTTGCTCCCTCTTTCTAGCCTTACTCGGAAAGGAATTCGTTATATTTGGTCCGACAAGTGTGAAGCTTCCTTTCTGACATTGAAGGAACTTCTCACTAATGCTCCTATTCTTGTGGTTCCCGAGGGGAATCGTGATCTTGTTGTCTACACCGATGCTTGTGGAAGTGGTCTCGGTGTTGTTCTTATGCAGAAGGATCGGGTAGTTTCTTATGCTTCTTGGAAACTACGTCTAAATGAAGTTCGCTATGCCACTCATGATCTTGAGTCAGCCGCCGTTGTCTTTGCTTTGAAGATTTGGCGCCATTACCTCTTAGGCGAGCGCTTCATTCTCTATACCGATCATAAATCCTTGAAGTATTTGTTCACTCAAAAGGAACTCATTATGAGACAACAACATTGGCTCGAGTTTCTTTCCTCTTATGATATTGATATTTAGTATACCCCTGGTAAGGGTAATCGTGTTGCTGATGCGCTTAGTCGCAAACACTCGGCTATTGTTTCTATGATGCTAGCCGAGTGGAATGTTCTTGAGACTCTATCTTTATGCGATATTTGGGATCGAGCCCCATCATCTGATTCGCCTATTCTATTGTTTAGCTTGGAAGCTCATCCTAGTTTGTTGGATCGTATCGCCGAGGCTTAACGACAAGATCCAGAGTTGTTGCATCTTATTCAGCTTTGTGAGTTTGAATCCCATGATGAGGCGTTGAGGGATTTCAGCATTGATTTTCATAGGTGTCTTCGCAAGAAGAACCGTATTATTGTGCCTTCTGATTCTGCACTTAGGCATGACATTCTCGATGACTGTCATCGTTCTAAGTATACCATTCATCCTAGCAGTAGTAAGATGTATGACGATATGCATCGCCTTTATTATTGGGAAGGCATGAAGCGCGATGTGGCGAGTTATGTGAGTAATTGCATGACCTGTCAACGTATCAAAGCCAAACATCAGCGCCCTTCTGGTCTCCTTCAGCCTCTAGAGATTCCATTGTGGAAATGGGATCAGATTTCGATGGATTTTATCGATGGCCTACCTCGTTCGAGATTGGGTCATCGTAGTGTTTGGGTTATTGTTGATCGCCTCACCAAGTCTGCTCATTTTATTTCTATTAGGTCTAATAGGACTACTTCTCATTTGGCAGGCTTTATATCAAGGAAATCGTGAGACTTCACGGTGTTCCTAGTTCGATTATTTGTGACCGTGATCCTTTGTTCACGAGTCATTTCTGGCAGAGTCTTCAGCAAGCTTTGGGAACAAAGCTTAATTTCAACACAGCTTATCATCCGCAGTCTTAATGGACAGACTGAACGGGTGAATCGTATCTTGGAAGATCTCCTCTATATTTGTATTCTTGATTTTGGAGGTAGTTGGGAGGATCATTTACCCATTGTAGAGTTTTCCTACAATAATAGTTTTAAGTCGAGTATCGGTGTGGCTCCTTTCGAAGCCTTATACGAAAGGACATGTCGATCACCTTCTTGTTGGTTGGAATCTGGTAAGAAGCTTATTCTTTTCTTCTAAGAAGATTGATCTTATTCATCAGAGAATGAAAGAGGCACAGAGCCACCAGAAATCCTACGCGGACAACCGTAGGTAGCCTCTCGAATTCTCTATTGGTGATCTCGTCTTTATTCGTGTTTCTCCTTTAAAAGGGGTTATGTGCTTCGGTACAACTGGGAAATTAGCTCCTCGCTTTATAGGACCATTTCCTATTACTGAACGTATTGGCCCTGTGGCTTATAGAGTTTCACTTCCAGTTCATCTATCTGGCATTCATGACGTGTTTCACGTCTCTCAGCTTCGGAAGTGTCTTCGAGAGTCGGATTCTTCATCGATTCTCCTAATTTGCAAGAGCTTGAGATCTCACCAGACCTATCTGTTGTGCAGCAGCCTATTCGCATACTTGCAATGGAGGTGAAATGCCTTCGAAACAAGGATGTGCCGCTCGTTAAATTTCAGTGGTCCACTAATCCCAATGACTGCACTTGGGAAACCAAAGAGTTTATCGAGCGATCCTGCCCTGGTTTTCTTTCTTCGCATAGTGATGGTGAGAATCTTTTTATCTCAAGCTTATTTCTTTTCTTTTGATTGATGAAATTAATATGTTGAATACAAAATCTTCTCTAGAAATTGTGTGGATGCAATTTTGTTAAGGGGGAGTCTGTAACAACCCTGGTTTTGGAGATAACCTATAAATATTAAATTATAACGGTAGTTATGATTTGATATTGTGAATTAAAATAAAATTGAAGAAATTAAATTGTTTATTTGGAATAAACAATGAATTTTGGTAATAAAATGATAAAAATAAAGTTTGAAACTTTATTTTATTTGTTTGGGTTAATCATAAATGGAGAAAATGCAATAATTGAATTAATTATGGCCAATTACTTCTTCTAATAATTTTTAAAAGAAGTATGTGATTTTTGAGGGTTTTTTTATCAAATAAAAAGGTGAAAATTGGTTTAAAAATAAGTTTTGGCTATAAATAATGTTTTGAAATGGTTTGAAATATTTTTGTGGAATTTTAGATGTTAAAAATAAGGTTTTGTGCTTTATTTGTGAAAATTGTGTATTTTGTAAAATAGAGGATTTTAATAAAAAAATGTTTTAAAAATTAAAATTAATCTTTTTATATAGTATAAAATATGTTATTTCATAAGTATGTAAATTTACATACTTTGTTGTGTGAAAATTTGAAAGGAAATGGCATTTTGTTTTGTGTTTAAGTGATAAATTGATTTTTCCTAAGGCTGATTAAAATCTTTTATTTTTGGTCCAAGCCCATTTCTTAGCCTAGCCTATAGAGAGAAGAGTTCCTCTTCTTCTCATTATACTGTACGTACAGTAAAAGAAAGAGAAGACAGAAACTAAGAAACCCATTTCTCTTTCAACCCAAGCTCAAAAGTTCTCCAAATTAATCCAATTATTGTTGTTTTCAATCAAATTGAAACTATTTTTCATAGGTAATCACTATGAAAACCATTTCTATTTCATCAAAATCTGATTTTCAAAAGTTGATTTTCTATAACTTGCTATTTCTCTATTTCATGTTGTTCTATCTTCATTTTCAGGTTCCTAGAGGCTAGAGTCAAGCAAAAAGTTTCAACCTTTCTTCATTAATCCAAGTTTTTGTAACAAATCAGCAAGGTGAGTTGAATAAACACACATAATCTAAAAAAATAATGCTTATCATTACAAAAACTGTAAATAGTTTAGCTTATGAAGAAATATTTTTGAGCTTGCTTCTCTGTTGTTCAAAACTGTTTTGTAGTGCTTCTTTAGAGGCATGTATCTTTTGATTCCGGCAACGATGTGCTGCCGGATTTCTTGCATTTGGTAGTTTGCATGTTGAACTTTGTTGCTGCAAAATTTGGTTGGAAAAAAGAGTGTTCAAAACTTTGCTGCAAAATCAACTCAAGCATAGATTTTTGCCTGTAGTTGTTTTCTAAGTTGCTGCAAACATGGCCTGAGTTCCTGTTTGAGACAGCATAACTCATTCATTTCTTACTGGAATTCAATAATTCTTTTTTTGTTTGAAAGACGAAGTTTTCTAGTATATGAATACAAATTTTCAGCTCGATCCAAGGTAATTTGGTTCTCTGTTTCATACCTGGAAGTTGAACCCAAGATGGTTTCAGACCTGTACATTTTTGTTTTTGAACACTCCTACTTCAATCTACAAAAAGAATCACTTAAATCTGATTTGAAACGAATGAGTTATGCTGTTGCAAACATGGCCTGAGTCCATGTTGAGATAGCATAACTCATTCGTTTCAAATCGAATTTGAGTGACTCTTTTTTCAGATTGAAGTAGGAGTGTTGAGTTACATTCCTGCAAATTTTCATGACAATCTTGGTTAGTATGCTATTTCGAAACTGCTGTCGAACTTGAACCCGCAGCCTGCTGGAATTTAGCGATTTAACCTTGTTTTTAGTCCAACTTTGAAACGATGCAGATTCTTCATTTCAAATAGGATTTGAATGATTCTTTTTGCAAATTGAAGTAGGAATGTTGATCTACATTTTTGCAGAATTTCAAGTCATTTTGATACTATTAACTTTTTCAAACCTGCTGTCGAATATTGAGTCACAGCTTGTTTTAAGCGGATAATACTTGGTGTAATTTCCGTTATTTCGATGTTTCTTGATATTTCTTTCTGGATTTCATACATAGGTATTATAATTTGTTTTTAAAATGTTTTTCAAATAAATGGGCTTTTGAAATTATTATTATATATTATTTTTTAATATAAAAATTATATACTCTATAATAAGAGAATTTCAAAGGCAATTTCTAAAGCGATTTCGAAACGTTCCTAAAACTCGTTTTCTTCAACTTAATTTCTATATAAAACATACAATTTTGCACTTTGAGCGAAGAGGGAGGAGAATTAAGTGATTAGATAAAATGCGTGCTATGGATACGTGCGTTTATCTTCTTAGTTAATTCCTAATATATTCGTTTGATCGTTTTGACCTTCGGGTCTGGTTTACCTATGAGATGAGGTAAACTTTGTACTGCTTTGAGTGTGGAATTAATTAACGGTTAGTAAACCGTTTAGTGTGAACGTGTGGTATGGGATACACGTTAACACTTTGCGAGTTCCTATCCGAGGGGTTTGTGACACATATTGCCAGTTAGTGGTGTCCAGTACTGGGCCACCGGACCTTCGCCACTACAGTTTGTTGCCTTCGGGTTTGTGCCTTCGGGTTTATTGCCTTCGGGTTTGTGCCTTCGGGTTCATTGCCCTATAGTATCGCTTTTGGAGTTGGTCCTTCGTCACCGCTCAAGAGATACTTGGGTTTGTCGCCTTCGGGCTTGTGGATCCTTGTTTATACAGTACTAAGCACGTGCATCTTTTGTTTCTTTGATATTTATATTTCCCTAGAGTATCGCCTTTCAGGGTAGGTCCTTTGAACCACACAATATATAGCGATTACCTTGTGGAGACTTGTGTTACCTTCATTGGTATTTGTTATCTGCCTTTTTGGCTTGATTTGGGATATTCATATCCTTTGTTTATTTGAGTTGCCAATGATATGAGGCTTGTTATGATTCATCTTTTGTTAGATGATCATGTTATCTCTTTTAGAGATTATTGTGGTACTTTATGACCTTGCATGTTCATTATCATTTAGCTTATCTAACTGATTGTTTATTTAGCCTGACCCATGTATTTTTATACTCGGGTCAGACCGAGTTGTTTCAGGTTAGATGCTTCGGACTTAGCCTATTTGCTTTTGCTTTTGCTTTCGCATGGACTTTGCTTTTTGCATATCCGCTAGCCTATCTTTTTTTAGCTTTTTGTTGTCCTTGTCTATTGACACTCTATTCTATGTATTATTCTTTTGGGCTCATGTATGAGTGGTGGTCGTCATACCACTTAGTTGTATCATTTTGGATTTGTACTGGAGATGTATTTGTATTTAGACATATGTATGTCATTCTGCTGTCCTGTGTTGTTTTACATTTGAGTTGTCATATTTTGTTCTGTTAGATCTTATAGCCATTATAGTTTTGTATTAAATATTTATTGGATATGTCGATCCACATGAAAAAAAATATGCTACATTTATCGACGTATTCAGTAGATAGTTAAGACAAGGCTATAGATGGTCGCTCATATCCAGCTCTATTCTCTGTATTAGCAAATGGTATTACCTTGTAATACTCTTTGCTAATGTGGGTCTCGGAGTGGTGCGCTACAAAACGTTACCTGTATCTCACTCCCACCCTCACGCTCTAGACCCAGGCAACACGCAGACCTAAAATCACGCCCACGAACAGCAACACGTAGACCTAAAATCGCTTCCCTCAGCCATCGTCCTCCCAGGTCCACGCACAAGAAACCATCATCGCGACTCCTCCTTTATTGTTTTGTTTATTTTATGTGTTCGGTCTGCACGATTAAGATAAAGGGGAAAGGTGCATTGAAAAAGAAAGGAGGGGTGTGGCATGAGCAGGTCGGGTGTGGGCTATGTACGGGATGTTGGAGAAGTAAAGAAAATTTATATTATTTAATATGAAAATATGTCGCCCGATCAACCCGTGAAATCCCGAACTCCAAACGAAGCATGCCGTCTGGCGTTCCAAATGTTTTACCTAAATTCCGAACACAATGGAACTAATCTCGAAGCCTAATTCAATCATATGAAGAAGATAGCTTTTCAAAATCAATTTTACTTTAATTTAATTCTGAAATTAAATTTTATGCGTTTCAAGCTCACACGGCCAAACGATAAGTCCGATCGCTACGAAACTTGAAATTCTATAATAATTCACTATTACGGATCCGATAAAACTGGTTTCGTCGAAACTCGAGATAGAGGACAAAATGGCTATTTTTACACGTTAATTAAAACGAGTAATTTTCAAAGTAAATTTAATTACCTTTAAATTCAATTTTAGAAGTTAACAATCTTCGTTCCTGTTTAAATAAATTTTAAATCAACTTCCAAAATCATTTTCATTCGTATTAAATCCAGAATTTAATGATTTAAATAATTTCCAATATTTAATTTTAAACAATTTGATTATCCAATAATAAAATCTTAATGAATTTCACTTATCGACAATTTATTTATTTTGAACTAACTAAGTCAACATTTATTTTTCAATCCAACTATTGATTATAAATATATTCAATACGTAAAATTCATTTCAATATCTGTTATTGCCAAAATCTCCGAAATTGGTTATTTCAATATTTTATTCAAGTTCATATTAAATAAATTATATAAATAAACATTAAATTTTCTTTTCTAACCAATTTTATTCAATAATCACATTAAATTTAATAATTTAAAATAGTTGAAAATACGGGTCGTTACATAAATGGGCAAGCTTAATTAGGTTGCCTTAATATAACTAATTTAGAGTGTATAAACTATTGGGCTCTGATACCATTTGAAGGAACCGGGCCTGTCGAAAGCGGGATAATAGGGTAAATTCTAAAAAAAATCATATTGGATCTTTGTTAGGCCTATGTGGTCCAAGTTCATTTAGAATATTTCCAAATTTTCCTTTTAAATTTTTCTTCATATTATTACAATTGTTTAAAATTGTTTAATTTAATTTTAATTAATTGTCTGCTATGATGAGCACATCAAATGCACTCAAGTGTATAGTGTAACTGCAACATATAAAAAGTGTACATAGTTCATGTAAACATTGTTTAGGTGTTGGGATTTACACCGCAGACACATTTTCCCTCTATATATGCCTTTTTCATCAAACTTGAAAGATTTGTTCTTACATAAAGATATATATACACACATATGTATATGTTTACATGTATATATATATACACACACATATAATAAATATTTTGTATAGCATTTTAAATTAAAATAGACTTTAATTATATTACATGCAATAAATTAATGAATATAATGTCTAATTAAAGTAGTTTAAAAGTTTACTGCTACATCTTACAAAAAAACCCTTTTTGAAACTTTGAGTTAAATACAAATATCCACACAAATATAAATGATATTACATAAATATATAAACTCATGTACTCATACAAACTAAAACAATTTTGAAACAAAATAAGATAATATACATGTAGTTTTTGAAATAGAATGTTTCCTTGAAACAAATATTTAGTATAGATTAGACACAATTGTAAAATAAGAAATAAATCATTAATCTAATTCTTCCCTTTTTTAACTAACAAAATTTATTTTAAATGAATTAAAACATAGCATAATTAAGTCACCATATTATGTTGTTGTAATGACCTGGAATTTCGAATGCTTTATATTTAAATATAGGAATTATTTATATGATTAACTCTTGGATTTAATGTAATAAAATTAATTTAATAAGCCTATTTAAACTCTTTTTAAATAGTAAATGATAATGGTAAACATTTATTTTTTAATTAAATTGACTAAAATAGTTTTAATAATAATTCTTTTTAATTAACGAATGAAATTATCATACTAGGGCACTATCTTGGATTTTGATGAAACCAGTGTCGCTAGATCCGGAATATTGAGTGGATGTGCACCAACGAATTTCATAACGGTCCGATTCATTTTGTTGTTGTGCGAGCTTGTAACATGTAACGATAAATTTATAGGAATATAATATAATATAATTCTCATTATAAATGCCCTATACTTAACCTAATTCTTCACTTCCCTTCCTCTTCTAGTTCTTTCACAAAATTAGCCATCACCATATTTCTAATTCTTCCTAGAGCTTCACTTAACAAAATCAAATGACTTTGGATTCATTGAACATGTGTGATTGAGGGCATCGCGTTAATGTGTGTCAATTTGGATGCGGCAAAGTTTGTATGTGCTCGATTTGAAAAGACGAGACTAGGGTTAGTTGTAGGTGGTGCAGTATGTGATGATAGGCTTAGGTGAGAGTGGATTTGGACTTATCGTGCAAAGGCAAGCTTGTGGAGTGGTGTGGGGTGGAATGGTGCTGAGTTGGGTGGAGCGACATATGTTTGTTGTGTAGTGCTGAGTTTGGTCATGTTCAGTGGCGAGACTCAAAAGTGGGGGTGATAGGATGGCTGAGCTCGGCACGGCTTGAGGAGAAGTATGGTGGTGGTGAGATGGGCATAGGTGGCCATAGCGTGGTGGAGGCAGAATCAACACTCTGTCAAGGGTTTGGGAGGAGCCGGTCATGATGGCCACTGATGGATCGAGCTTGATGTGGAGGGTGTGGTTGGGTTTGACATGCGAAGAGGAAGCCATTGGCGATGGTCGGATGTTCTTCGGTGGTCCGTGCTAGCGGGAAGGGTAGATAAGGTGCACGGTCATGTATTTATGCACACGAAACGTGTACAAGAAGTGGATTTGCAATTTAGGGAAGAAAGGGTAATTAGATTTTGAGAGGTAATTAAAATTTAATCAAGTAATTAAAATTAATTAATTAAGTTTTAAATCTTAATTCTTATAAAAATTGCAACTTTTGCATCTGAGGTCCGATCGAGACAATGTTTTCGCTATTGCATTCGTAGTGGGATTTTCTACGACTTGGGATGATTCGGGCTTGGGTGAGTTTACTCACCAGTTGATTTGTATTTGTTGTGTGTATACATTAATTATGTTAAAATATAAATTGAAAAATCTAACAATGCAAGTTATTATTTTTGGTCTCCTCCTTGCTTTTTAAAGCAAGTGACAACAACATATGTAGTATAATCTCGCTTTTAATCCTCCATAACATGTATCGTGGCCCAGACTACTTGTTTACATATTTGATATTGTTGTTTGATAAAGTAGGGAATTGTGTGAGAATGGTTGAAGCGAAATTGTCGCTGTCAATGTACTTTGAAATTCCCTGTATTTGACTTATGTTAAATTTGTTCAATTTGAATATATTGTGGAAATATATATTTGATTATTCTTTACACCTGTTCGGGTGTGTTTGACCTAAAGGAATTAGTTTGGAAATTTATTGAAACTGTAAAATGATGTTGCATAAGTTTGAATAGCGAAAAGGTCGCTATAGATGCACTTTGAAGATTTTGTTTTAATAAAGTATAAAAAGGTTGGAGGCTTTAGATATTTTTCTAAAATCTTTTAAAGGAGCTTGTAAATGGTATTAAAGTATTTTAAAAGGAAGTTTTAAGTTTGAATATGATTTTATAATCATTTATGAATGGTTTAAGTAAGGCTTTTAAATTATAAAACTTGTTTTTATAGTTTTTAAATAAACTATAAAATAGATATTATAAGAAATATTTTGAGTAAGTGTTTAAAACCATATTATAAGTATTTTAAAGAGGTTTTTGGGATTTTAACCCTTATATTATCATGAATGGCTGTGTAAAAATAATTAAAAAGGTATATCACCTTATCTAAAAAGTGAGAATGTACGCTGATCTTTGAATGGATGTGTTTCAAAGTTAATAACAAATACAAATTTAATTTTGGTTTATAGTAATGATGTTTAAGAAACAATTTCTTTTAACCCATTTAATTATACTTTTGAAAAGTAATATAATCTTTAAAATAGAGTTTTAAAGATAACGATTAAGTGTGAAGTGTTTTGGGTTTGTAGTAAATAGTGTTTTAATAACATTTGTTTTTAAACCCTTAAAGAATATTTTTTAAAGTGGCAAAATATTGTTAAATGATTTTGGAAATACTTAGATCTTTAATAATGGAATTTTAAAGATAATAACAGGTGTGGAATCTTTGGAAAAAGATAGAAAAGTGTAAGTTTTAAAGTATAAAAGAGAGAAGGGCTTTAGTAACAATGTTTAAATAACATTTGTTTTTAAAATATTTGACTGTGTTTAAAGTAAGTAAAACTTGTTATTGATTTGTGAATATACTTATGCAGTTGACATAAGTATATGAATACTTTTGAGTGTATTAAAATGTGTAGAAATAGATGGTGAAGTTTTAAGTAAAAACTGAAGTTTAATAATTAATAAGTGAAGTTTTAATTAATGGAAGAAGTTAAAAAGAATTTTACTAATAAAAGAGGTTTTAATTAATAAAAGATTAATTAAATAAAAAGGGGATTTGAAGTCTTTTATATGACTTGATCGCGCTTGTGTGTGTCGATCATGATTAGGTGTTACTTACTTGTGGAAAGTATACGAGACTTAGTTTCCCATATGTGATCATTCTCATTTTCATTGAAATTGACCAAATATAACTCTAGAAATATGTAGATGAAACACTGGAATTATACGGTGTAGTTATCTTCGGTGATGATATACTATATATATAAACTCGTTTTTCTCTTCTAGGACTAACGATAAGGAAATCCAACCCCGTTCAGTTAGGTGGTGATCTCTGCTCTTATGTATTATATGTTTATTTCCAAAAGAACCAGAGTTGAGTTTACCGAAAATTGATCAATTGGTTTTTGGAGTGCCCGATAAACAAGGAAGTGTACTTATATTAGATGACCTGAAACTGTAACCATTCCAAAACCATATACGGGTTCTATGCTTTAGAAGAGGTTTGTGATTGGTTCGAGATGATAGAATCTATGTGGGGATTCGAGATCTGATTGAGATGCTCGAACATATGTAGTTGTTTGTGACCTATTCAGGGTGTGGGAATTCATGTGTGATTCCGAGATCTGTTAAGATATGGGAATCCATATGTGGTTGATCTATTGAGATATGGAAATCCATATGTGGTTCCGAGATCTGTTCATGTCGGGGACTCCTGTGTCGAGATCTATTCGAATTGTGACTCATGTGCTGGAATGTCGTAAGTAGCCTGACTAGTGGATATGACTAAAACCAAAGGTACGATGCATAGACTAGAGGTTTAGCTAACCCAAGGGTGCATGCGACTCTACCCTAGAGATTCCTATAGTTATGCATGCGTGAATGATGCACTCGGCCTCACATGGTAGGGCCATCTATGTGTTTCCTATGTACATCAGTTAGGGATGTATGATGCTTCGGGAGGATATGTCTGATCCTTGTGCAGGAGGACCATTCTCAAAGTACTGATAGCACCTCTGTGGAATTTCACACCCTAGACATTATTATAATATCGTTGGATTTTCTAATAGAAATGGTTTGGTTTGTAAAGTAAAATCAGTGTTTATTTTGCATTGTGGTATAATGAGATATTTTTACATTTTGAAGGGTTTTATAAATATAAAAATCCATATAATTTTAGTTTCTCATGCTGGTTTACTAGACCGATCCGGTATAATTTCTTATAATGCTCGGGTCAGCCCCGAGTATATTTTCGATTTAGCTGGACGCTTTGGAGCTTCAAGATACGAGATGGATGACACCAAGACTATTCATGTATTTATTTTCCGCTGCATTTCTTATATTGTATTTATCAGCATTTGTGATGATAGGATGTTATAATTGTCCAGGATAATGATAGGTTAGTTTATTTGGTTGGTGTATGTATATTAAAGTTTCTTTTTGGTAAAGATCTTCTAAGATATTATATGTTGTCATTTTGCATGTAAGATTCTGATATTGTGTTCTTCCTTCCTATTTGGTTTCTTTTTCTTTTACCCTAATGTTCTATCTTTCCACCACTTGGGTCTTTGGCATGAGAATACCATGGATGTATTATTGTCGATATTCAAGGGTCGAAAAGGCCTTTCATTATAGTTATCAACAAAAGTTTGATTAATGCAATTCTTTGAACGTTTTATTCGTATAGAAATTCATGTGTAAACATGCAAAACTAAATCTTCTAATATGGAAACTGACTTATTAATAAGAATATTCTAAATTTAATTCTGCTTTGTTTTTTAAATAACAATGATAAAATTAGATGACATAGGCAAATACAGATTCATGATAAAAAGGGTCTAAAACTAGATTAAACAAACTAGATAAATAAACATACATAACAAAGATAAATGAAATTATTATTGTTCATAATAAAATAGCAGTGAACATAGCAAGATTTTTTTTCAATATGATATGAATATAGTTGTTTTAGATTTGAGACATTCAAATCAAAATCCAAATTCAAACATATAAACATAGGAGATAGACAAAGAATTAAGAGAATATAAACAAAATTAAAAGATTAGTAAATATATAGAATTACCTTAGGATGAAGCTTGGTGAAACATCTTGAATGATAGAACAATTCCCAGATCTGATAGATCACTCTCTAGATCTGCAACAATCAAGAGACAACCACCTTTTTCTATTTAATTTTGCTTGATTAAAGTTCGGAAATTTTGAAAAATTTTCCACCATGAAAATTTGACCTAGATGTTTCTCGCAACAACCCTAAATTTTTGTTGTTTAATCAAAAATAGAATAATGATTCAAATAGTAAATTTAAATGAGAAGTTTAATTTTGATAAATGATAAATGAGTTCTTTAGAATACAAATTTTAAAGTTCGATGGTATTGGTGAATTAATATATGAAGTGAATATTTTTGGAGTTTATAAATAAACCTATTTATTAAGAAAATTAGAGAAATTGTATTACTTTAGAAAAGATAGTTAAATACTTTAAAATTGGAGATTACAAAGAATTTAGTAAGTACAGTTGAAATGAAGACTTTAATTTGTTTTATATCTTTTATTTTAATATTAAAAGAGAATTTGGGATTAATAAACTTCTTTATAATGTAGTTAATAGTTCATAATTTAAAGTATCAAGAAGTTATACTTTTATTCGCTATGATCTATGGTTTTAAACATTTATTTATTTATCTCTTTAAGCCATTCAATTGTATGAACAAATGAAATATTCAATTATTTAATTTTGGGTTGTAATTAAATTCTTATAGCCCAAAACCCATTAGCTATTTTGAGATGAGAAGGATTTCTCATATGCTAAGTATTGTACATTAGTTTTATTTCTTATCTTTGTTTACAGTAAAACTAAACTCAACTTTGTTTCTCTTTTATAAACTTAAACTCCAAACCCTCCTAATTCAACCTAGCTTCACTTGTAAATTAGATTATTTGAAGCAATTAAATTCAAGTAAAGGAATATAAACCCTATTTTCTCCTTATTAGAGTTTCTACTTAAGTTTACAGTAATTGAAATTAGTTTCTCTTTGTTATTTTGATTGAATAATTTTAGGGTTTTCTAGTTGAAGCAATACCTATTTGTTGTAGTGTTTATTGCCTAATTCAAAGAAGAAAGGTAAGTTGAGAACCCTCGACTATTTCTAATTATAACTCTCTGATTGAATGAGTAAGAAAGAATAGATGATCTCGGTTTGGTTGTTGACTATTGATTGTGTTCTTATGCTGCTCGGTTAAAACTTTTTTTGAGTGAATTATATTCAAACCATAACCTATATTGTTCTTCTATTAAATCATAATTGGATGGTTTGGATGGTTGCATGCATTGTGAATGAGTTAGAAAATGAAGAATTAGGACGCCGGAACCTAAATTCAAAACAAAGGAGCTCGGGGGGATTGATCTGCGCTACTTGGAGCATGCTTTAGGCACGACATCGGTCGACCGATGCTTTAAGACTGGTCGACGAGTCACGGGCCTGGAGCGTGCTCTAGGTCATGCCTTCTCTTTGCTATGTTGGTTGCTTTTTTGCCTTATTGTTTACTCTTGTGATTTACATTCCTTCTAGTGCTAATTGTGCTAACCTTGTTGTTCTTTTTCGGGAAGTCCGAATCTTAATTTGTGACCCTTGTTTTCATAGGAATCATACTCTATATTTCTTTACCAAATACACTATTTGAGTACACTGATTTGCAAAACTCTTTTCAAAGGTAATTCTATTGGAAGCAAATTGTTTTCTATATGTATATATATATAAGTAGAAATGCATTAAAGAAATTATATATATAGCCTTATTTGCAAGATGATTATGAAGCAAGTTTTTATATAAGTATAGATATAAATTAAATCATATTTTCTACTATGTATAATATTAGTCTTTTAAATAAATATTTCAAAGTGGATTTCAAAGCAAAACTATTTTATTTTACAAACATACAATCTCACTTAAATGTGAAATTGAATTAAACGGTCAAGTAAAACAAGTGGTATGAAACGCTTACATTTACTTCACTGGTTAGTTCTTGGACTTTTTCAAATGAAAATTTATTTGCACGAGTGGGAATTTACAATCACTTAGTAAATAATTAAGTAATGCTAAGTGGTTATGGGACATTAAGCGATACTTATTTAATTACTAATTGAATGTATATTACACTTATCGAGTGGAGTTCACTAAATTGCAGTAAATATTCAGGTAAACCCATATGGTATGGGACATGCAGTCTTTATTCGAATGATTACTATACGGAAGTATATAACACTTATTTTATAGAGTTTTCATACTCGTCCTTGGGTGATCTATTTTAGGCGAATTAAATGGGATTTCAGGCCGATCTTGGGATACTTGTTTACAAACGAGTTATGACTTGCGAAGTGCATGTCTCTTATGTTGGCGCGTGAAGTTTGTGTCTCATGGTTTGACTTGTGAAGTGTTTATCTATTAGGCTAGCTATTGATTATGACTTGTGATGTGCTCGTATCTTGGGTTGACTTGCGAAGTGCTTCTCTTATATTCGACCGGCGATGTGCTTATTTAATTACATGTGAAGTGCATGTCGATGATTATTGACTTTAAAAGTGCTTGTCTTTCACTTGCGTATATGGTTGTGAATTTCTATGTTCTTATTTTGATGGTTACAATAACTTTGATGTTTTTTTGTGAATGAGCATAGTTTAACTTTAAGTCATAAAGCTTTATATGAATTATTAGTAGACTAGTGAAGTACAATATATGGACATTTATTCTTGATGTTTATGCAAGCCTGTTATTATTATGGACTCACCTTTTTATGATAAATAGAGATAGTCTGACTCGTTTATTTTTATAATACTCGGGTCAGACTGAGACTTGATAGGTGTAGGGACTTTTGGCTTTGGATGTGGGATAGCTTGGGTAAAAGTTTATGCTAGTTTATTTATATCTCATGAGTTCATTTTGAGATGTTGTCTTATGTATGGATGTATCTTATTGAGATGTAGACTCATTTTGTATTTTTGGGCTTTGTATTAGTCTATGTATATGGGTATATATAAGTCCAGTTCATTTCTTTATTGACTCACTTTATGGTATATGATATGTCCTATATTATATTTATAGATGCGATCCGTGATTCTATGTTCAATATTATGTTGTTATATTGTTCTTTTCTTGTTTAGCCAACGTGCCTATTGCTTTGTGCCGAGACTCTTCACGTCTATATTTGGTGAAATGAGGTCATGTATGATGTAATAGTTTTAGCCCAAAGTAATAGACGTGGATGATCGCTCCTATCCAGCCTTATTCTCCATATTGCACGACAATATTACTTGTAATATTATTGGGCAATGTGGGCGTAACGGTGGGGTGTTACAGTTGGTATTAGAGCAGAGGTTCTGAATAATATAGAATATAAGAAAACAAATCTTGGCCTAGACAAACTTAGAGTATCGTCTCTTGGGTATGCAAGGTAGATTTTACCTAATTCTAGTAGTAATCTATATATTAGTAAAGGATATTATGGGAACGTATTTGTATAATTTCTTTCTTATAAGTTATAAAGTTGAATCTCACGTATGGCAGGACCGAGATATGGATGGAGGTTGGAATATTGGTTCTGAGTTGGGACCGTCTAGTATTCTTGGACGGGAGGGAGTATTCATGACTACCCAGCAAGTTTTGGAGTTAGTTCAGGCTGTTCAGACTTTAAGCCTAGCCCCCACTCATCCTCAAATCCACCGCTCATCTTTCCCTCGCATGTACAGTGATTTTGTTCATCTTGGAGGGAAGCAATTTACGGGTACTAAAGGAGTTATAGGAGTTCAACCTTAGTTGAAGACATGCGAGCGAATTATATGGAGTTGTCAGGTGCTCATAGAGTTCAGGTAGCATCGAGTCAGCTACATGAGAGGGCCTTGGATTAGTTCGACTTGCTAATGGCAGAGATTGATGAGGCATAGTTGACTTGGGAGTAGTTTAGATCCTGTTTTGAATTGAAGTTCATGCCTAAGGCGGAGAAAGCAACCTTAGCCCGGAGATTCATTGACCTTAAGAAAGGCAGCTTCTCTGTTTTAGAGTATGTGGATACCTTTGAGTCATTGTCCAAATATGGATTGGAGCTTATCCGCACACCTCTACCCAAGAACCAGAAGTTTGTTTATGGATTAAGGAAGACTTTGAGGAAAGCGCTCTTGACTCAACTTTAGGTTTCATTCGAGAAGCTTGTGGACACCGCTCTTAGATTGGAGGAAGCAGAGAAGGATAGTGGCGAAGAAGGCCCCTAGCCAAGAAGGAACTAAACAATAAGAGAAAGGCATAGCATGACAAGCAAAATCCCGGATTTCCGAATAAGGAAGCAAAGAAGAAAGATTCTAACTTCAACAACCAAAGGCGTGCGTTAGGCAAATGTTTCAATTATGGAGAAAAGGATCACTTTGTCACGAACTGCTCGAGACCCAAGATGTGTTGCTACTGTAAGAAGGAGGATCATATAGTTTCAGCCTGTCCAATTCCAGCTCAGTAGGTGGTTGGAGGAAGGCTGAATGTAGTTGAGTCCTCAGGAGGTCCTAGCCAGCATTAGGTAACCTATCTTTCTCTTCTTCTATTCTTAGGTTCTCTTTCTTTTGTTTAGAATCCTATCATTTGATTCGATCAACATGGGTGCTTTTTCTTCACATATGTCGAAAGAGCCTATTGATGCTATCGCTTGATGTTTGATGTTAGCTTCTTTCCTTAGAATCTTGCAGTAAATATTGTTGCATGGTGGAAATTAGTAGATAGTCTTCCACTATAAGTGGTTGGTTGCTTGTTTGTGATGAATGTGTGTTTTGACTTATTTGTTTTTATTCAGGTGATAAATAAAGGGTATGCATACTATAACTCAAATGAGAATAAAAAATAAATCTATTTATGCCTAAATAAGTTAATGCATACCAATAATTATAATAGATGAATGAAATATTTTAGTTGCTAGTAATAGATGAGCTAAGTGGAAATATGATTTCAAGATACAAATATTTTATGCAAGGAAATATATGGTTTAAGAAGGAATGAGACGACCTACCTCCTCGACCCCCGGAAATCGACACTAATACATCTTCGGTATTCACGTGCTGCAAATCCAAGTGCCGAAGAGGCAGATTATCATAGGTAAGAAAGAAAATAAAGACAGAACAGATTCTCACACGGATGAAATAACACATATTATTTTAACATATAATCATTACAGTGGAAATTTTAAATACATTTATCAGAGTCAAACATGGACAATTAATTATATATGTCCTTATAAATGCGGAATACAATAGTACACAAGTGTGGTGGAAATAGATAACAATCTTCAGAAGGATCTTCTAACTCCATGCTTCGAGCTCCATCCAGATTTCTTCTAACTAAAGCTAAATACTAGGCTGCCCGAGGATATTAGGGCACCCAGAGTTTAAGGAAAAGGAAAATAAACTCCGGGTCAGTCATGGGACTAGTGTGAGAAACTCAAAATACACTTTTTGAAAACAAAGGTATCTTATAAGACCACGTCGTACATAAACACGGAATAGGGTTTTACCTTATGATAACTAAAACATTTCTACGTAAAATCATTTGATATTATTTTTAATGACATTCTTTTGGAAACACTTTTCAGATAAATATATTCAAATAGCCGAAATTGTTACATTGGTTAAATTTGATGGCATAATAGGTTTACAATCAAGTCTGAAGGCTCTTGTTGGAGAATGGATTTCCATACAATGGTAGGTATGAGACTACCTTTCGTACAGTACGTCTCTAGAGGAATGTACCGAGGATACACAAACAATCCTCCGCATCTAGCAAGATCGGTTGATCCCTATTTAGGACTCATACATGGCCTGGATAGAAACCGAGTATGACGTCACCCTAGTCGTTAACGACTTATCTAAGAGCTCTCTTAGCATACACAACATACCTGATATATAGAGGATTATCTAGAACGGTGATGATCATACCCTAATGGTTGCGAACCACCTAGCCTTACCCTATTTAAGCCATTACCGGGTGATGAGGCCCGAGGTAGCGATTACCTTTCACATAGCACATTTCACTTTGAATGCCACACTGTCATTCCATGGTCACACAACTGATTTCTACAAACGTTTAACTCTTGAGCTCGTACGTCTTAGGAAAGGATGTTGAGCTAAGAGAAGTTGCCTCTCCACCACCAAATAGATGATATGTTCATAGAGATCAATTAATGTAATTAGAAATGCAACGTCGGATATTCGTCCATACAAGTTGTCCAGGAACAGGACAAACCGACGGCACTCTCCTACCACATCCTGTCAGGGATTACTCCTAGGATTAGTAGCGAGAAGTTCTTACATCGAAGATCTCAAAAGAAGAACTACTGCCACATAATATGATATGGGAAATTTTCACCGAAGGTCAGTGATAAGCAGCCCTACATTCCATCTTCCAAATCATATCCATGTGTTCACTTCGAATACATAAATTGGTTTGAAGTGGTCTTTGGATAGGAATCACCCAAATCCGACTCTGATTCCTTCGAATTAATCATCGTTAAAAGAGGTTAAATAAATAGCGAATTATTCTTTTGATTTATTCCTTCCTTTTTATCCAAAATATCTTCAAGAAATATATATCTTTTAAAGCTTTTCTTTCTGGTATATACGGAATCATTAAACCTCTCTAACCAAATCCTTTGATCACTTAAAACCTTTTTAAATCTTGGAATAATTCTAAATCATTTCATTCAAATCTTAACGAAGATTTCTTAATTCGAAATTCAAAATTTTGATTGAGTTAACACCATGTTATCTAGGATGTTAATCTAGAAACGGTAAATATTAAGTGAGCAGAATCTATAGAAATCATTTAATTTTAATCAATATTAATTTTCGTGTTCAACCAGTACTATGGGCGGAATAAAGGCGAAATCACCTTTTAAATTCCATGAATAGTACGGGGTCCCTCTTCGGGCTTTAACACTAAGTATAAGAAGATTATCTCCATAAAATCCAAGTTATTTATATTTGGAAAATTATATCCATTATACTTTGAAAAATTTTGATCCAAGTAAATCAAATTTACTATCCCCTCCGTTGGGCCATTCCAGATAGCCAGGGAGAGCAGGAAACTAGTTTTCCAAACTCAAGCCTAGACATCATCTCTCTATCACCCAAAAGGCGGTCAAGTTATTTAATTGACTCTAAATCATTTAACATTCCATAAATTCTTCAAATATCCTTTAAAATACTTTATGAATCATTAAGAAGCTTTACAAAATATTTGGAAAAGAATGGTTGCGTTTAAAACTGTATTTTAAAAGTTATAGAAAAGTGCTGCGAAAAAGTGCTGCAGAAAGTGCTATTTAAACTATGTTGATCAAAATGACTTTTCAATCATTTGGAAATTCATTTTTATAACTCAAATCACTTTTAAAACATTTTAAAATATTTTTAGAATTTATTTCATATTTTTAAACAATTTTAAAATATCATTTCCAAAGAAATCCTTTTATGGATTCCAAACTACTAAACCGCGAATTTATCAAAAACTTGATTTACTCATATTTCAAAATCTACTTATCGAAATCACGATTTTCTTGCTTCATTTGAATCAAAACACTTTTAAATGTTTATAAAACAGTTCTAAATCATATTAAACCATTTTTAAGAGGTTTAAACATTCCATATACACCATTTCATTTAATAAAGGAAAGTGATTTCCTTTGTGCTTATCGAAGTGTATTAACGTGACTTGCATATACATTCAACAACCAAATTAAATAACCATAATCAACAATCATATCCAAACATATATATCATCCAATAGTATATATTATTATAGTTTAGGAGTTAAACGATTAACCTATAAATGGCCATAGCTCCGCTATCTCAAAATCTAAGTTCACAAACACTTGGATTATCACCCCTAGATGGTTCGGCCTTAACCCTTGGATGCTCGGGTGCTCACGCCTTGGCTTTGGACGTGGGAAAGGCTCAGCCTTGATGGGAAGTGGTGGTGGTCATGTTCTTTTAAGGTGGAGAGGATGAGATTGGTTATTGTTTTGAGGTGTTTGAATATGCATATATATATATATATGATTTTAAATTTCTTTTGCACTATCTTTTACTGTTAATTTCCAAAGGTTAGAAGCCATTAAATTAGAGTATAAGAAGTGAATAAAGCTTAGGAATTTTGAGAGGAGAAAGTGTGAAATGAAAAGAAGAGAGTGATGGTTATTTATAAGCAAAAATGGAGATGAATATATATATATATATATATTCACACATTTACATCACCACTTTATCATCACCCCACCCCCCCCCCCTCCTATATAATGTAGCATGGCCACATCCCCCCACCCGATGTGCACATCACTTCCATTACTTTAAGGCATGCATATGTTCAATTTTGCATACTTAAGTAGTAAGAAAACTAAAATATCTTGGATATGTATATATATAAGTGTATATATGCATGTTATGTATTTATATATTCATATGTGCACATGACAAGTTTGTGCATGTATATGAATGGTTAAATATGTGTACATAACATGTAAATAAGGTTGCAACAACCTTTGAATGACTTTCATTCGTTAAACCGTTGAAAATGGGGAAACTGATTACCGGTCATATTTTCACTTATAATTTAAATTACGTATATATATAAAAAAAATTGAAAATAAATTTCTAATCATATTAGTTAATTAAAGTGACCACATTTGAATTATAAAACCATATAACTCAATATTAACAATTATTTACAATAATTGTTAATCTATCGATAAAGCGATATCGATTTTTCCTTATATTTTCAAATCAAATATATATATCTTTATAAAACTACTATAAATTATTTAAAATGAATTATTATCATTTAAAAACAATTATTCGAATAATTATAATAATTATTAAGTTCTTAAATCTCAATTTAAATTCATAAATCTATATTTAAATATAATGGCATCACTTAAGATGTCATAAACATATTTTATTTTGCCAAAAATAAAATAATTAATTTTATTTCATGTTCTTGTTCAATTATAAAAATAAGTGTATGTATTCAGCTGCGTGCGCGATGTTTTACGATTATATAGCTGGTTATCAATAAAACGGTTTTCGACCATTTATCGGTATTTTTCCAAAGGAAATATTTTTCGGAACATTTTTCCAAAATAAGTTCATTATTATTAATTATCATTTAAAACTTGATTTTTTGTGAAAAATAATCTATATTTGAATATTCAAAATATTTAAATATATTTAATTAAAGTGCTCAAATTGCGGGTCGGTATAAGGAAATTTAATTATGAGAATTATTTTATAATGTAATTAAAAAGATTAATAATTTATTTTAGTGTTGAATTATCCGTTGAGTAGTTCTCACGAATCGATAGTGATTTCCTAAATGCTTAAATAAGACATTAAAACATGGTAAAAATCTAAGATTTTATATATATATATATATATATATATATATATAGAAGTATATATTATTTTAAATAGTTAAGGGAAAATGTTTATCTATGCTTCAATGATTTGAGTAAATACTTTAGTAAATAAAAAAGAGTTGAGGGAAAAATTTTAAAATGCTTAAAGCATGCATTAGAAACATGGATTAATTATTTTTAGAAGGAAATTAGACGATTTAGGAAAAATAAGATTTCCTAAATTATTTTATTAAAGACTACAAATTATATGAGAGGCAAAACATAAGAATGGAGCCTTTTTAAAATAATACCTTATGGAAATTTATTTGTGAGAAGTTATTAATGAAAATTTAATTTCATAACCATTGGCTTTCTAGAAATGATGTCTTGAAATAAACAACTTAGTTTAAGAATTATAATTAAGAATAATTGTATTTATAAAGTTAATTTAGGACAAATTAAAAAGATTACAAATAAATTGTTGTTGAAATTTTCTTTAAAAAGTGATGAAGTAAAAATGCTATATCTTTTGATTGCTAAATCCATATTAGTGAATCTTTTTGGGGTAGAAAGAGAATTGCAAAATAAAGAACTTTTTTTATCATCTTTCTATATTTTGCAATTTCCTTGGTCAAATTCATGTTTTAGACAGAACTATAAACTCTGTCCTGTCATAAATTTTTTAAGCTAAAGTCTTAACTTGTTTTAATCATAACATCTGAACCGTAAGTCCAATTTCCGTAAACTTGAGCTTTTTGGAAAGCTGAAGTAGTAAGGAAAAATGTTTATTTTATAAGTTTTGTCAAATTATACTTTTTATTATACGTTAAACACTAATTTGTATATAGGACTTAAAAAATAGAAGAGTTTCCAGTTTGGGAAAATATTGAAGTTTTCAAATAATGGTTAAGAATGCAATTTATTTTCCTAAGATAATAATGAAATGATGTTTAAGCTACATTTCCAACTCCATTTTGGGATAATAATAACAAATTTTGATGAAGAAAATGCATAGTGTTTATAAGAATAACATATATATTTGGATGATTTTTGTATGTTTTATGGTGATTGACCTTTAAGTATAGTAAAGAAGTATTACTAACCTTTTAAATGAGTTATAGACTTTCCCGAATTTAGAATTGCGGGTATGCAATTTCTTTAAGGGGGGAAGTCTATAACAACCCTGAATTTTAGTTGTTTAATTGAAAATAAAATAATGATTTAAATTGTTAATTTAAATGAGAAGTTTGATTTTGATAAATTATAAATGAATTCTTTAGAATGTGAATTCTAAAGTTTGATAGTATTGGTGAATTAATATATGAAGTGAATATTTTGGAGTTTATAAATGAACCCAATTATTAAGAAAAATAAAGAATTTGTATTACTTTAGAAAAGACAGTCAAACACTTTAAAATTAGACATTACAAAGAATTTAGTAAGTAGAGTTGAAATGAAGACTTTAATTTTTTTATATCTTTTATTTTAATATTAAAAGAGGATTTGGAATTAATAAACATCTTTATAATACATTTAATAGTTCATAAATTAAAAAGTATCAAGAAGTTATATTTTTATTCACTATGATCTATGGTTTTAAACATTTACCTAATTATCTCTTTAAGCCATTCAATTGTATGAAGAAATGAAATATTCAATTATTCATTTTGGGATGTAATTAAATTCTTATGGCCCAAAAGCCATTAGGCTATTTTGAGATGAGAAGAATTTCACATATGCTAAGTACTATGAGTTAGTTTTATTTCTTATCTTTGTTTACAGTAAAACTAAACTCAACTTTGTTTCTGTTTTATAAACCTAAACTACAAATCCTCCTAATTCAACCTAGCTTCACTTACAAATTAGATTATTTGAAGCAATTAAATTTAGGCAAAGGAAGCTAAACCCTATTTTCTCCTTATTGGAGTTTCTACTTCAGTTTACAATAATTGAAATTAGTTCCTCTTTGTTATTTTGATTAAATAATTTAAGGGTTTTCTAGTTGAAGCGCTATCTTTTTACTGTAGTGTTTACTGCCTAATTCAAAGAAGAAAGTAAGTTAAGGACTCACAACTATTTCTAATTATAGTTCTCTGACTGGATGAATAAGAAATAATGGATGATCTTGGTTTTGGTTGTTGAATGTTGATTGTGTTCTGTTAGTTTGTATGATGCTCTATTAAAACTTATTTACAACGAATTTATTCAAACCACAACCTATATTGTTCTTCTATTAAATCTTTGTTGGATGGTTTGGATGCTTGCATGCATTGTGAATGAGTTAGAAAACAAAGAACTAGGATGCCAAAACCAAAATTCAAAACAAAGGATCTCAGAGGGATCGATCGGCGCTGCTTGAAGCGTTCTCCAGGCATGGCACCGATCGACCAATGCTCTAGGCTATGCCTCTCTTTTCCCTCATTGCTCTGGTGGTTGCTTTGTTGCCCTGTTGTTTGCTCTTGTGATTTGCATTCCTTCTTGTGCTAATTGTGATAATCTTATTGTTCATTTTCGGGAAGTCCGACTCTTTGTTTTCTTAGAAATCATACTCTATATTTCCTTGCCAAATACACTATTTAAGTTCACCGATTTGCAAAACTCTTTTCAAAGGGAATTATATTGGAAGCAAATTGTTTTCTATATATATGTATGTATGTATGTATGTATGTATGTATATTCTTTTAAGTAGAAATGTATTGAATAAATTATATATAGTCTTATTTGCAAGATGATTGCAAAGCAAGTTTTTATATAATTATAGATATAAATTAAATCATGTTTTCTACTATATATAATATTAGTCTTTGAAATAAATTTTTCAAAATGGATTTCAAAGGAAAAACTATTTTGTTATACAAACACACGATCTCACTTGAATTGGAAATTGAATTAAACGGTCAAGTAAAACAAGTGGTATGAAATGCTTGCATTTACTTCACCGGTTAGTTCTTCGTCTTATTCGAATGAACATTTATTTGCATGAGTGGGAATTTATAATCACTTAGTTAATAATAAACGCTAAGAGGTTATGGACATTGCGAGATACTTATTTAGTTACTAATTGAAAGTATATTACACTTATGAGTGGTGTTTACTAAATTGCAGTAAATATTCAAGTAAACCTATGTGGTATGGGAGACGTGGTCGTTATTCGAATGATTACTATATGGAAGTATGTAACACTTATTTTGTAGAGTTTTAATACTCGTCCTTGGGTGATCTATTTTAGGCGGATTAAATGGGATTTCAGGCCATCTTGGGATATTCGTTTACAAACGAGTTATGACTTGCACTGTGAGATACCGTGGAGTACTATTGCTTACTATTGCTTCAAATATCTATATTTTGGAGCTTACTATTTCTTATATTCCTTTGTGATGTATTATGGAGCTATGCCAGCACTTGTATTATTGAGAGATGGTTATTAGAGTTTATTTGGAGCCTGGGATGTATAAAATCTATTATTTCAGTTTTCTGTAATTTGTGAACCTTTGCACTCTGATATTCTTATTTATGGTTCATTTGATTATATTACTATCTCCCTATCTTATATCTATGTTGAATATGATACTTTATCATATGCACTATGAGATATATGATAGGTTATGTGATTTTGATTTGATTTACTTTACCACACTATAATTGTTCTACATCGATTAGGCACCATAGTAGAGCATTACATAGGTATATTGGCAGCCAAAGGTGTAGGGTGGTTATCACATTTGCTATCAGAGCTTAGATTGCATAGTTAACCTAAGGTGATAACTCCTAATGGAGATCCATCGAAGATGGGGTAACAGAAATACCTTAGGATGGATCAGATAATATATAAGAGAGCATACCTATTATATTTTGGCTTTCAAAACTATATAGTAATATATAGTACATGTGACTTATAATAAATTTCATTGTATTCAAAAACATCACTTATTCCTTTATGAGAGACCGTCATTCTTATTTCAGCTTATAAGAATGAGCCTGGAAATCAGGACTGCTGCTAGGACTTCTACTTCTGGCATAAAGCAAGGAGCATGCAATGGGGCGGCTATGAACCCTGATATGCAGGCTATGTCAATATTATAAGGAACATGCTACAGAATGCCCAATGAGTTGCTCCAGGTGCTGTTGGTAGTGGTACCCCAGTGTAACATCCCTAATTTTGATTAACATTATTTAGGATATTTAATTAGATAAATTGAATAAAAAAATATAGAATGATAAGGAGATTGAGATTTGGTAAATATAATGGGTTGAGCCTTAATTAATGAACTATTGGAATTAATTAGAACATTAATAAGAAGGATGGTATACTAAGGGCAAAATAGGAATAAGTTATAATTCCTAGACATACCCTTACACTCCTTCTCCCTTATTCACTTCATTCATACAAACAAAATTAAAGGGTTTGGATCGACCATTGCTAGGAGAAACTAAGAGAAGCAAAGTAAGGAAATTAAATCTAAAGCTAGGTGAAATTAATCAACATTCAAATCTAAACCTTTTTTAACCATTCAAGGTGAATAATAGTTATGCATCTCAAGTTTTAATTATTATTTTCAGTTTTAAGTTAAAACCCGAATCTTTTGATGTTATTATGCCATGTCTTATATGATTGGATGAATATATGCTATTTGATGAATTTATATGATTTATTACGGAATTTATTGATACGTTTAAGTGTGAAAATCTATCGTATGATACCCAAATTACTTGAAATTTTGATATAATGTTAGAAACATTATTTTAGAAGTGGGTTTTAAATTTCATAATTTTCTAAGAAAGTGAGATTTTATTATGAATTCTAATGGAGAAAATGGATTATTACTGGTTTAAATTATTAAAAATAATTAAATATTTTTTTTGGCCCCGAAATTTTTATATGTTAAAACATATAATAAATTGGATTTATTATGATTTTTGGGGATTTTTCCTAAGTGTTTATGAAGGGTTATAAAATTATTAAGCTAGAAGGGCTTAATTATTATATTAAGATATTAATATAAGATTAAAGTTTTGCAAATGTTTTGGAAATGATAAGCCTACTTTAGATCGGTTTTCTGATAAGGATTTTGATAAAGTAATTGTTATCCAATAAGGTTTTGACAAACAATAAGGGTTGGTGGAAAAGAAATTACTTTTAATGGTAAATTAATAGTTTTTATGTTAATTACGAAAAGGCCATGCCGACATGTCGTTGTCGCCTCCATCCACTTCGCAGCTGAACCTTTGAAGTCAACCGATAGCAATGCATGTGATATCAATCAGTGTTGGTATGGACTGAATTAGCTGCGGTTGAAGTAGTTCGAAGTCGGCAACCTCAGCGTTGACGTCGAAATTTTTGCATGACTTAAGAGCTGCACTTTATATAAAGAGGGCATGGTACCACATAGTTATAGCATCGTCGATCCTATTATTTTCAATGTAAATTATAGCGGCTATAACGATGCCACATGTTCTGATGACTCTGAAAGTTATGGAAGCCGTGTCTTTTAACTTCAACTATAATGCCATGTTTTATTATCAACTTCGACTTTATCCTTTGCTGCATGATTTCAAAGTAGGAAACGATGTGGTGTTCTATCACTTTGACTTTATAAATTTCCGACCTTAATCTTTACATCTTGTTTTCGAAGAAGGATTTAATGCCTCTTATCTTCACTTCGGCCCTAATGATGCCGCTTATTTTCTTTAAGGCCTTGATGTCGAGACTTATCAATGTCGAAGAGTATCGTCTAAGATTTTATAATATGCTATATGAAGTAGTTAAATTCGACTATATAGCCTTATGTTTTACCAATAAAAGAATATGTTTTGAGGGAAAAAGACCCTCATCGGCTATATCTTTGTCGCATTTTATCAATATAGAGGCTTTATATTGTTTTATCTTTATAGTCTATGGCTTCGAAGGGAGATAACTTCCAAGTGATTTCAAGATTCATCAATATAATTTATATAAGCATATATCATGGCATAAATATTTTAAATAAAGTAAAGGGCTATATTTTCCTTATTTAAAAGTATGATTTCAAGGGTTAAATCATTTTCAAAGGTTTGTTTTCAAGGATATAGAAAAAGGTATTTACCCCAAGATTTTTTGCCAAAGAGATTATTATTCTTATCACTTTTGGATAGATTATGATAGGATAAATCTGCTCGAAGATTAGAAAAGCAGATGGCACTAGTGTAGGGTGGCACCCTATAATTAAGCTATTAGCCCCTAGCTGATATAGGTCCAAAATTTGGGTGCGTAGGGCTTTGTCAAGGGTAAGACTAAAAGTAGGTTTACGCATAGAAAGGAATACATAAAGATAAGATAGGTTATAAGTTGGTCTGCAAAACCTTTAGGTTCAAAGTAAGCCTAACAAAACTATAAGATTGAAAGATAGTCAGGTAAACACTAGGATAATTGTATTTGGATAGACCATCCAGTTTTCTTCTAATAGTTAATTATTGGTATATCCGGTAGGCCCGAGTCAGCCATATATATTGGTAGTTACCCTATGAAAACCAAACAATGGGATGGATAGTCCACAGATTTGATGGATAATCATGATTACCCATGTAGTATCCATGCACATTATTGTTTATATTGTCTATTTTAACCATTGTGGTTGCGGGTGTTATTTTGCAAAAGATATATTTTGAAAGGGATATTAGTGAGGGTAAACCCATTCCGCTCGGTGGTGAGGTGTCATTGAATATCTATAAACCAAGATGGCATATAATTATTCACACCATACTTTTTGTTTTGCTCGAAGTTTATGTTTTACCCTTAAACTTTCGGATGCTCAAAATTTGATTTGAGTATGTCGGGAGTAAGGGTTTTCAGATTAAGTAGGTTTTAGCGAATAAAGCTTCCGGAGACGTGAAAGAGGCAAAGCTGGCTATATAGGAATCTATATATATTATTAATCTGTTGTGTTGAAGTATATGTAAAGATAGACGTTGTAACTATCTATTAGTAACTCTAATCAACCAAGGGGAATCTTTATACGTCATTCTTGGAGTATTTTGTAATAAATATATTTTATCTGAACCTGGGCAACGTTTTGGGATTATGTAATGAATATGGAATATTATGTTTGAAATGTAATGAGAAATTTTGCTTTGAAATTATGTTTAAATTTATTTCATATTCTTGTGCTTTGATGTTATTGATACAATTAACATTACTGCATTTTGTCATCAAAAATTAATGTTATAGATGATTGCAGCATCTGTAGCGCTTAATTGCAGGCCTCAAAATGGGGGATGTTACAACTTGGTATCAGAGCATAGGTTTAGGTAAAAACTAAAAGAATTTTTTAACTTAAAAATGTTTTGAAAAGATAATCCAAATGAATCAAAGAATAAGATTGGGGTATGGTATAACACTATAGTAACGTACTTGTATTTGTTATATATAAGTATACACTTTATCTCTATTTTCCCTCTCTCTTAGACCATTCTACCGTATCTTACTAAGGTTCGAATGCAAATTTAAGGAAGTAAGATATGGAGGTAGGAAACAGAAGAGTGAATCTCGATGGAGGAAGCACCGCTACTAATGAAAATGTCTGGCCCAATACTAGAAGGAATTTAGGTCGACAAATAGTTGCAAATATAGGTGCAGGAACACCACTGGTTGATATAGGAGCAATTTATCAGTTCTTTGTCAACATGATGCAAGCAGGAGCTACTACGGGATTAATTAGAGGAAATGCTGGAGGAGCTAATCAAGAAGTTCCAGTTTTCAACAATTTTGTTGTTTTGAGTAGAGACTATGCAAGACTCGGAGGAAAGCCATTTATTGGAACGGAGGATGTCATTGAGGTGGATAATTGGCTACTTCATTGTGAAAGGATCTTTGCTGATCTTGGTTTGAATGATGAACAAGAGGAGATTGGCATCTAGGAAATTGCAAGGAGCTACTTTGTACTAGTGGAATAGTGTGACAGTTGGGGTAGTAGAGAAACTTTGACTTGGGTTGAATTTAGAAGGAGGTTTGAAGAAAGATTTATGTCTGAGATCGCTAAGCCAGCTCTATTGATGAAGTTTGCAGAATTGGTGCAAGGTGATATGATGGTGCTTGAATATGCAACCAGATTTGAGGAGTTGTCTTGATATGGGTATGCTACCGTGGATGCAGTGATCAAATGTAATGAGAAGTTCATCCACGGACTGAGACCAGAGCTTGCTAGTGCAACTTTACCACATCTCAAGGATCCATGTGATGTGGTCGTGGAGATGGCTTTGTGAAATGAAGAGATGCTTGTGTTGTTTAATAATAACAAGCCAGTAAAGAATTAGGGTGGAAAGAATCAGAAGAGGAAGTTCTTTCAGAAAAGGGGAGCTTAGAAAGGGAAGTCTGAGGTTGTGTGTTACAAGTGTGATAAGAAGGGACATTATGCTCATGAGTGTCTAACTGGTAAGAGAAAGGAGGTTGTTGGAAAGAAGAACATTAAGTGCTTTAACTATGACTAAGTGGGACATTACCAAAACAAAATGTCCGAAAGTGGCCAAAGCAGAGAAAGGAAAAGTATATGCTTTGGAACCGGCTACCTCTAGACCAACAGCTGAGCAGAAAGGAAAAGCTATGATAAGAGGTACGCTTTTGAGTAATGGCTTACCTGTTAGAGTGCTATTTGATACTGGTGCATCACATTCTTTTATAACTCGTTGTTTGGTAGATAAGCTTAACCTAGAACCCTCATACCTAGTTATTTCCTTAAGGATTGCGAATCCGATAGGAGGGTATGCAACTCTAGGGATAATATTTGACCACTTAGAGTTTGAATTATTAGGTCATATATTTTCTAGCAATTTGCATTTATTGTGTTTTGTAGGCTTTAGGATTATTCTGGGTATGGACAGGTTAGGTAAATATGATTCTAGGATATTTTGCCAAGGTAGGAAAATATCATTAGGACACCCTAATAGTAGCGACCGAATTGAACACTCATAAGAGAATCCAAGTTTAGATGTTTATGCTTTATTGGGTGTGACGGAGGAGGAAGACGAGTTGAATCACGTTTTTTTAGTTAGAGAATTTGCAGATATTTTTGAGTTTATTACAGGACTACCGTCGAAATAAGCTATTGAGTTTCAGATAGATCTTGTACCTGGAGCTGAACCCGTAAGTAGACCGCTTAGCAGAATGACACCTACTGAGATGAAGGCATTAAAAGTGAAATTGGTGGATTTAGAAGGGAAATTTTAATTAGACCAAGCAGTTCGCCTTAGGGAGTGGCCGTGGTATTCATAAAGAAACCGGATAGGTCATTAAGATTGTGCGTCGATTATTATAAGTTGAATGAGAAGAGGATAAAGAATCGATATCCTTTACTGAGAATTGATGATATATTTGACTAATTGAGTAGAGCCAAAGTATTTTTCCAATTGGATTTGGGGACAGGGTTCCATTAACTAAGAGTGGAAAATGATAGTATTCCTTTGGTGGTGTTTCGAACGATGTATGGTTCATAAGTGTGGTTAGTAATGCCATCCGGATTAACTAATGTACTGGCTTTCTTTGTGGATTTGATGAACCAGATTTTTCGAGAGCAATTGGATAGGTTCATGTTGGTATTCGTATATGATATTTTGATATATTCTAAGGATGGAAGAGATCATGAGGTTCATCTTGGAATAGTGCTTGAGACGTTGAGACAGCATCGGTTAAAGGCAAAAAATTTCGAACTGTCATTTTTGGAAGAAGGAGGTGAAGTTTCTACGTCAAGTAGTCCCAGAAAAAGGGTTGTAAGTAGATCCAGCTAAGATAGAAGCTATAAATAATTGGAAGAGACCAAGATGGTGACTGAGATAAAGAGTTTTCTTAGACTAGCTAGCTACTACTGGAGAATGATCAAGGATTTCTCTCGTATAGCAGCACCGATGACTAAACTAATCGGGAAGGACGTGAAGTATGTTTTGACCGATAAATGTAAGGGGGCATTCTTGAAGCTGAAACATTTATTGACTAATGAGCTAGTGTTAGTTGTTCCAGATGGGAATAAGGATTTGGTGGTATATACGGATGAATATGGAATATGATTAGGAGCTTTATTGATGTAGATGGGTAAAGTGATTGCCTACGCTTCTCGACAGCTCGAACTATATGAAGTTAGATACTCAGCTCATGATTTGGAGTTGATAGCGGTGATTTTGCTTTGAAAGTGTGGAGACACTACTTCTTAGGAGAATGATTAGAGTTGTATACGGATTGTAAGTCTTTGAGGTGTTTATTCTCTCGGGAAGAGTTAAATATGAGACAGCAGATATGGTTAGGACTAAAGTTGCAAATGCACTTAGCAGGAAACATTAGAATGTGGTGTTAGCTATGTTGGTTGAATGGAAGGATTTAGAGGCGTTGACTAGTTGTAGTGTGTAGCAAAGATCGATCGCTAGTTCTTGTAAAATTATAGCCATGTTATCCTGCTTGGAAGTTCGACCGATATTAATCAAAAGGATTTCCTATAAGAAAAGAGATGATTCATTGCTAGCCGAAAGGATTAGAAGATTGGAAGGTGGAACCGAGATTGATGATCTAAAAGATTTTAGTCTTGACCAGAGAGGATGGTTAAGGAAGAAGGGATGGTTATGTGTTTTGGATATTGGAAACCTAAGGAGGGATGTTCTTAGGGAGTGTCATCAATCGAAGTTTATGATTCATCCTGGAGGAACAAAGATATATCAAGATATGAAGAGAAGTTTCTTCTAGGAAGGAATGAAAAGAGATGTAAGCTTACGGGCAAAAAAATGTTTGAACTGTCAGCAAGTAAAAGTCGAACAACATAAGCCAAGTGGATTGCTTCAGCCCTTAGATATACCAGTTTGGAAATGGGATTCAATATCCATGGATTTCATTAACGGGTTGCCAAGGTAAAACAGGGGAAATGAAAGTATATGGGTCATTGTGGATAGATTGACCAAGAGTGCACATTTCATTCCCATTAAGTCAACTAGGATGGCACGTGTATTGGCTAAGTTTTTTATGAAGAATATTGTTAGACTGCATGGGATTCCTAGTAGTATAGTCAGTGAAAGAGATGCTTTGTTCACTGGTGAATTCTGGAAGAGTCTACAAGAGGTATTAGGTACTAAGCTTAAGATGAGTACTGCTTATAACCCATAGATAGATGGGAAGATAGAGAGGGCCAATATGGTACTTAAATATTTTTTGAGAGCTTGTGTACTAGATTTTGATGGGTTATGGGAAGACCATTTACACTTGGTTGAGTTTTCCTATAATAATAGTTATCAAACTAGTATAGGAATGGCGCCTTTCAAAGTATTGTATGGAAGGTATTGAAAATCACCGCGTGTTGGTTAGAGACTAGAGACAGATTGGTCCTTGGTCCAGATATGGTAAGAGACGCCACAAAGTAAATTGAATTAATCCAAGGAAGGATGAGAGAAGCTCAGTCTAAGCAGAAAAGTTATCTTAGTAAAAGACGAAAGGACTTAGAGTTATTAGTTGGAGATCATGCTTTCGTCGAAGTATCACCGATGAAGAGTGTAGTAAGATTTGGGAAATCGGGAAAATTGGCACTTAGGTTTGTTAGACCATTTCTTATTATAGAAAGAATCGGGAAACTCGCTTATAGGATAGAATTACCGAACAGTTTGGCAGGTGTCCATAATGTTTTCAATATTTCTCATCTAAGGAATTCTTTCGAGATCCAGAAACTACTATCACATCAATTGCATAGAAGATTTAGTAGTAGAACCGGACATGACTATAGTCAAACAACTAGATCGTATCATGGCTAAGGATGAGAAAGCGTTAAGGAACAAGACAGTCAGATTAGTAAAATTTTAGTAGAGTGACGATGAGAGAGACTATACTTGAGAGACAGAGGACAGTATTAGGGACACTTATTCTAACTTGTTTGATGGTATGTTTTAAATCTATGCTTATATGTTTGATGTGTGAACCTTATCGTAATTTTGAGGATGAAATTCTTTAAGGAGAAGAGTCTGTAACACCCCTAATTTTGATTAACATTATTTAGGATATTTAACTAGATAAATTAAATTAAATAATGTAGAATGATAAGGAGATTGAGATTTGGTAAATATAATGGGTCGAGCCTTAATTAATGAACTAATAGAATTAATTAGAATATTAACAAGAAGAAGGATATGCTAAGGGTAAAATAGGAATAAGTTTTAATTCCTAACACATATCCTTACACTCATTCTCCGTTATTCACTTCATTCATACAAACAAAATTAAAGGGTTTAGGCCGGCTAATTCTAGGAGAAACCAAGAGAAGCAAAGTAAGGAAATTAAATCTAAAGCTTGGAGAAATCAATCAACACTCAAATCTCAACCTTCTTTAACCATTCAAGGTGAATAATAGTTATGCATCTCAAGTTTTAATTGTTATTTTTGGTTTTAAGTGAAAACCAAAATCTTTTGATGTTATTATGCCATATTTTAAATTGTTGGATGAATATATGCTATTTGATGAATTTATATGATTTATTATGGAATTTATTGATATGTTTAAGTGTGAAAACCTATCATATGGTACCTAAATGACTTAAAGGTTTGATATAATGTTAGAAACATTATCTTAGAAGTGGGTTTTAAATTTCATAATTTTCGAACAAGTGAGAATTTAATATGAATTTTCTAAGTGGAGAAAATGGATTATTTCGGATTCTAATTATTAAAAATAATTAAATATTGTTTTTGGTTCCAAAATTTTATATGTTAAAAGATATAATAAATTGGATTTATTATGATTTTTGGGGATTTTTCCCTAGTGTTTATGAAGGGTTATAAAATTATTAAGCTAGAAGGGCTTAATTATTATATTAAGATATTAATATAAGATTATAGGCTTGGAAATATTTTGGAAATGATAAACCTTCTTTAGATCAATTTTCTAATAAAATTTTTGATAAAGTAATTATTATCCAATAAGGTTTTCACAAACAATAAGGGTTGGTGGAAAAGAAATTACTTTTAATGGTAAATTGGCGGGTTTTATGTTAATTACGAAAACGACATGCCGATAGCATCGTGGTTGCCTCCATTCACTTCACAGCCAAACCTTTGAAGTCAACTGATAGCGATGCACATGATATCAATCAGTGTTGGTATGGAGTGAATTAGCTACGGTTGAAGGAACAAAGTCGGCAACCTCAACGTCGACGTCAATGTTGCCGCATGACTTAAGTGCCGCACTTTATATAAAGAGGGCATGGTGCTGCATAGTTATAGCGTCACCGACCCTATTGTTTTCAAAGTAAATTATAGCGGCTATTACAATGCCGCATGTTTTGATAATCACTCCAAATGGCAAGGAAGCCGTGCCTTTTAACTTCGGCTATATAGTGCCGTGTTTTATCAACTTCGACTTTATCCTTTGTCGCATGTTTTGAAGGAAGGCAATGATGCCATTTTTTATCACTTTGACTTTATAGGTTGCCTACCTTAATCTTCGTAGCTTGTTTTCAAGAAGGCTTTAATGCCGCTTATCTTCACTTCGGCCCTAATGATGCCACTTATTTTCTTTAAGGCCTTGATGTCGATACTCATCAATGTCGAAGAGTATCATCTATGATTTTTGAATATGTTATATGAAGTACTTAACTTTGAATATATAGCCTTATGTTTTACCAATAAAAGATTTTAATATGTTTTGAGTGATGAAGACCCTTGTCGACTATACCTTTGTCGCGTTTTATCAATATAAAGGCTTTATATTGTTTTTGCTTTATAGCCTATGGTTTCGAAGGGAGAGAACTTCCAAGTGATTTCGAGATTCATTAATATAATATATAAAAGCATATATCATGGCATAAACATTTTAAATAAAGTAAAGGGCTATATTTTCCTTATTTTAAATATGATTTCAAGGGTTAAATCATTTGCAAAGATATTTTTTCAAGGAAATAGAAAGGGTATTTAGCCCAAGATTTTTACTAAAGAGATTATTGTTCTTATCACTTTTGGATAGACTGTTATTGGATAAATTGACTTAAAGATTAGAAAACCAGATGGGACTGGTGTAGGGTGGCACCCTATACTTCAGCTATTAGCCCCTGATATAAGTCCAAAATTCTAGTGTGTATGTCTTTGTCAAGGGTAAGAGTAAAAGTAGGCTTGTGCACAAAAAGGAATAGGTAAAGAAAAGATAGGCTATAGGTTGGCCTGCAAAACCTTCAGGTTCATAGTAAGCCTAGCAAAACTATGAGATTGACATATAATTAGGTAAACACTAGGATAAATGTATTAGGACAAACCATCTAGTTTTCTTCTAACATCAGTTAGGAAATTTGGTATATCTGGTAAGCCTGAGTCAGCCATGTAGGTTAGTAATTACCTTGTGAAAAGTAGACATTAGGATGGATAGTCCATGGATTTTATAGATAGTCAGGATTACCCATATAGCATGCATGCACATTATTGTTTATATTTTCTATTTTAACCATTGTGGTTGCATGAGTTATTTTGCAAAAGATATATTCTAAAAGGGATATTAGTGAGGGGAAACTATTCCACTCAATGGCGTGGTCTCATTGAATATTTATAAACCGAGATGACGTATTATTATTCATAGCAGGCTTTTTGTCGAACTCAAAGTTTATATTTTCCCCTAAAACTCTTGGGTGCTCAAAATTTTATTTGATTAGGTCGGGAGTAAAGGCATTTCAGGTTAAGTAGGTTTTGACGAATAAAGCTTCTGGAGACATGCAGGTGGCAAAGCTAGCTATGTTGGAGTCTATTTATATTATTAATCCGCTGTGTTGAAGTAATTTTATTGAAGTGTATGTAAAGATAGATGTTATAACTGTTTATTAGTAACTTTGATCAACCAAAGTGGCATCTTCATATATCGCTATGGAGTATTTTGTAATAATTATATTTTATCTGAACCTGGACAATATTTTGGAATTATGTAATGAATATGGAATATCATCTTTGAAATGTAATGAGAAAGTTTGCATTGCGATTGTGTTTAAAATTATTTCATATTTTTGTGATCCGGTGTTAATGATACAATTAACATTACTGCATTTTGCCACTAGAAATCAATACTATAGATGACTACAGCATCTGTAGCGCTTAGTTTCGGACCTTAAAATGGGGGATGTTGCATTCGATGCAAGTGCCAAGGGCTGAATTTGACTACTCTAGTCTTAGTGGAAAACAGTTTCTTGTTCAGCCTTAGAAGTGTGGGATTGATTGGACACCTGCAAATGCATCTTTGAGGACTTGCAGTTGGAAGGTGCGATGAAGAGAAGGTTGGTGTCTAAACAATTTTAGGGTAGGGCCATGAGTTGGTGGAAGGCTATGAAGATAGCTATTCTTAAGGAACCGTTGTTCATTTAGGAGCGGTTCAAAGGTAGATTCGAAGAGAAATTTATATCAACGGCTTAAAAATCAGAACTTTCATAAAAGTTGCTAATTTGAAGCAATGAGATTTATCCATCTTAGAGTATGTGGCTGAATTTGATAGGCTTTCGAAGTAATGGATATACTTTACTAACACTCCATTAAAGAAAAACGAGAAGTTCATTACTGGGCTGAATGACTATCTTAGTGAGCAGACGACCAGCTACATAGATGAGACGTTTGAGAAAGTAATGAAGAGGACTTTGAGACATGAGAGCCTTTACCATAAGTCGAAGGAAGTTACTGTTCCAAATGAGGAGTTCAAACCGCAAGATGGTGACAGCAGAAAAGAAAATGGAACAATAAATGTAACGACCCTGAATTTTTGACATTTGAAATGTGAATATTTAATTGGGTTTAAATATTCGAATGATAATTTAATTTGAAATTCAATTATCGGAATGAATTTGGCGATTAAATTATTGAATTTAATTATTGAAACTGGGTAAAAAATTTGAATCTTCAGTTTTAAGCTGATTAAAAATAATATGAAGTCTTTGAAAATTCATATTGATTATACTGAAGATAATAAAGGTTTCAGGATTGAATTTGGAACTGTTTTGTTCAGTTTTGAATTTATACCGTTTAAATTGAATTTAAAAATAACGTTCCGGGGCACAGTCTCGGAATTCGACGAAATCAGTTCCATTGGATCCGTAATATTGTTTTATTATCGGATTTCAATTTTCGTAATGTTTGGAGTGATCGTTTGGCCGTACGATAAGCAAACGCGCTGAAATTAAATCGAAAATTTAATATTTTAACTGGTCCAAAATGCTATCTTCTCCATACGATCGAATTTGGACCCGAAATCTTTTCCATTGTGTTCGGAATAGGCGTATAACATTATGGATGCCTAGCGGCACGTCTCGATAGGAAGTCAAAATTTTTGGTTGACTTTATCGAACGATTTGAATTTGAAATTTAAATTGGGTATTTATATTAGTCCAATCACAGTTGAATTTCTTTCATTTCGTTATCATTGTAGCCTGTTAACTTCAGCACCCAAAACATCATCTCGTTTCACTTCAACCCTGAAGACACGCAGAGAAATTCACGCTAGTGTCTCATCTTGTCCCCTACGCTTCTTTTTAAAGTAGGTTGGTAAAAATCGAAAAGGAAATCAGTTCCCTCTTCACGAAAGAAAATCCATGACTTCATTTCAAATCCTCAAATCCAATTCCTTTGGGAACGATTTCGTTCGAAAAAAAAAATCTGTATCGCGAGAGGGAAGTTCGTAATCGCGATTTGGTCTCGAGCCAACGAAGGGGAGGCTTCAGCGAGGCGTTCTAGGGTTCGAACCAGTAGTGCTCGCGCACGCAAGACTGGCGGTGGGGAGATGTCGATCGACAGTGAGGGACGAGCAGTGTTCGCGCACGCGAAGGGGCAGCAGTGGCGACCAGGTTCGCGAGTTTGGGAATCGCGTGGTGGTGTCGCACGCGTGGTCGGAGCTGCAAAAGCAAGGAGGCTCGCGAAAAATAGTGGCAGGCATTTCTAGGGTTCGATTTGGGGAAACTCGGGCTGGTTGCTCGCGTCGAAGATGGCGCAACGGTCGTGGGCACATGTGCGATGGAGGTGATAGCTCGAACTCGTGAGCGACACTGGTGGCCTCGGCAACAGGCAAGTTGAAGCTTGGGTTTACTCGAGTGTGCTATGGAAGTGGTGTCGTGATTATCTGGGCAATCGAATGTGTCTTTGAGTGCTCGATCGAGGTAACAACTCACGTTTACTAATTTAAAATCTAATGAATATTCATATATTCACGTTAGAAGAAAATGATGAATAAAAATAAAATAAAAACTTACTGTAAGGAGCTGCAGTTTTTTTTTCTTTTACATATATAATCTGTATATCTCCATTTAAATATATTTAAGAAGACAGTATATATATATATATAGATATGTACAAAGAAGATTTTATACAGTAAAATAAATTTGGTTATTTTAGAGGGAAATTGATTTAAAATCAAATTTTTTTTTTAAAAATAAAATTTATCTAATGAAAATTGGTTACTCGATTTAATTCGAATATTAATAATTGTATAAATTGTTTTTACAAGGTCAAAATCATGAAGAAATGGTCAAAATAGAAATGGGATTGCAAAAATAAAAGCTAAGGTGAGATCTTCTCACTCAAAATTGAAAAGTGGAATTTTCAGTTATTGTTTGTTTGATGTTTGAATGTGATATTAGATATAGTAGAATATATATATATATATAGCAATATATACATATTGGCATATGTATATATTGGATTGATTGATTTCCCGCCTCGTATAGCGGATGAGACCCTATTGCGCCGTTAGTAAGCGGATGATATTTTTTATAAAACCCATATACCGCGATATTCCACCTCGAAGTGGAATTGGTATTGTGCTAACATCTGTGGATGCAGGGAAATAGGTTGGAGGGATCCAACAGGATTCCTCAAAACATTTGAACTGATTTCATATGTTGTTTAATTGGTTATTTATAATCTGTGTATGATTATATCTGTGATTGAATTTGTTGAGAGCTATAATTTAGCCGAATGTGTTTTTGGTATCGTTGGATACCAGAAATAAATGAAATTGGATTTCTGAAATTAAAATTGAATTTTAGATGGTTTGGAAGAATAAAAGAATTTATTTAAAAGGAGATAAATTTGTTTGAAATCAAATTGATAATTGATCGGGTATTTGAAATAAATAATTTGTGAAATCGATATAAAAATCTATTTGGTGTTTGGACAAAAATTGATTCTTGTGTTGAAAAATAAATTTGGAAATCGATTTGTGAAAACGATTTAGTCTTTGGGATTAAAGTTAAAATCAATTTGAAATGTGATTCGGTGTTGAAGTAAATTCAGAAATATATTTGAAATTCGATTTGGGATTTGAAATAAAATGGAGAAATCAATTTTTAAAGTTGATTTGGGGTTGAAAATAAATATTTGGAAAACGATTTGAAAATCGTGTAAAAGTGGATTTTTGGGAATGTAAATTCCGAATAGAAGTTGTAAAGGAAAGGGAATTTGTTTTAAAAATAAATATTGATTTATTTTTAAAAGTGTGGGAAATATGATTTGAAATCGGATTTTCAAAGTGATGAAGTATGGAAATAAATTTACAAATTTGAAATGTAAATTTGAAATAAATCGATAAGGATTTATCAAATTGGTTTAAATGGACCATAATATGATTTGAAATTAATTTTCAAACGTGAAGTATGAAATGTGATTTGAAATTGAATTTTCAAATGTGAAGTGTGAAATACGATTTGAAATGGATTTTCAAATGTGAAGTGTGGAAATATGTATATCTTGTGAAAAGATTTGAAATTTAATAATTTGGGAAAAATTATTTAAATTGGATGCTTGTTGTGAATGTTATTGATAGTTAAAGAACCAACTATCAATATTTGCCTTTGAAATGACACTTGATTTGTTTTTAAAACAAACGCTCATTATTCGGTTAAGCCGGGAGAGGACCTTTGTGTCATATAACCCATTCCGAATAGTGTTACGTCGCGAATGGATAGCATTTGAAGACCGGTGTGAAGACCGGATATTTGTGAAAATGAAAGGACAACCTGTCGAATGTCTCTGCACCGAGTTGCTCCGGTATAGAGATTTATATCACTCTTTTTGTGATGGGAAGTCCGGACGTGATTAGTGAATATCCGGATTGCAAGGGCTTCTTTGGAAGTGCCTTCGGTTCCGTTCGATCCCGGAACGGACTTGTATGGATGTGTGTCTGACGTTACACTTTGAGATGTAAAGCTGGTTTCTATCAAATACATTTCTGTTGGTGGCGGAGAATTTATTCTCTTAGCTTAACACCCTTCTCTGAGACGTACGAGCTCAGAGGTTATGTAGTTGATGGTTACTAGTGATACATTCCCAATTTGGTAATGTGGCATACGAAGTGCTGATGATCATTGGTTGATCAAAGCGTGGCTTTGTGAAAAAGCGTAATGTATGTGGACGAGACTTCGTCGAGCCTCACAACCCGGTAATGGTCGAAACAGGAATGTTGCGGCAAAGGTTTGTAGGGGTAGCGCCCCTAGGGAATGCCATTTCCTTCTGGATAAAAGGTGGTATCATGGTATGGAGCCCAGATATTTTACCTATGTGGATTATATTTTGCGGCTGTTGCTTTTCGATTGAGGATCCTCGGATAAAGGTCGGTAACGACCGGGGGATGGCATAGCTCGTGTGTTAGTTACCTAGTTACAGCTCGGTTAGAGCGTGAGGTAGCATCGGCCTTTTGTTTGCGGAGATCCGGTTAGGATCCGAGGCGTCTTTCCAGAGGCGTTCTATTTCGGTATAAGGAAGTTCCTTAGCCTGACCATTGTTGGAAATCCAAAGAAACAATACGAACCCTGTACGGTTTTTTAATTGTATTAATTGCTATGGAATGTGGCGGTAACTTGCTACTGAACGTAGTAGCTATAGTAGGCATACAACAATTGTTGTATGTTGGCTAAGATTGATAATATACTTTCGAAATGTTTTCCACACTAGACATTAATAATAATATCAATTGATTTTGCGTAGTAAGCATTTTTGACTATCATAAGGAGAAATCTCCTCCAATTCTGCGTTTGCATTGTGTGTGTGGCGGGAGGCCTTATGGTAGTTTCATTTTCCAAAAGCATTGCGAAGTTGTTTTATTTTCTTTGCGAAAATAACTGTTTTACGATCTCACACCAGTCACCATGACTGACCTGGAGTTTATTGTTCCCTTTCTAAACTCTGGGTGCCCATAATTTTCCACACGGGCAGCCTAGAGTTATTTTATCAGGATTCTGGATATTCTGGAGCTTTGGAGATGAGTTGGATGGCGAAGCGTACTATCGTACTTGTTATTTATTCCGTTGTGTATTCTGTATGAGGACAAGTTTATATAACTGTCCATTGTTGTAAACTCTGATGATTGTTGTATGTATAAACTGATATAGTCTTTTGTTTTAAAGATTATTGATTTATCTATTATATATTGTTCCGCTGCGATATGTGAGATTCTGATATTGTTCCTGTTCTGTGTTTTCTGTGTTGTTCTTCTTTCTTTTTCTTCTATCTTTTCTTCTACCTCTTCTTTTAACCCTAAAGTTTCGCGTTTCCGCCATTCGATTATTCGACAATTTGGTACAGTGGACGTATCAGTGTCGAGTTTTCGGAAGACGGATTTGCAGGTCTTTACAAGTGGTATCAGAGCATCCGGTTAAGCGACAAACCTGCTCTGTTGGGTGTTACTCATTAGAGATAGAGTCAGTAGTACTCTAGAATGAGTGTGAGTGTAATAATAGATATGAGCGCGTATTTGTTAGTGAATACAAAAAAATTTGTTTTGTATTGTGTTGACTTATCGGTTGATTGTTTATAGATTCTGGTCGATGCAGGGTGGCCAACTGTAATCGATAGGGGTTTCTAAACTCTTAAACAAGATAAACCGACACCGTATTGTTTTAAATAGGGTGAATGAAATAATTTTGCCCAAAACTATTTTTGTATAGAAAAGAAATGATTTTCTATGAATTATTATTGTATATGGATGCTTGGTTGTTAGGAAGAGATAATATTGAAGTATTATCATTGATATATGGAATTGAATAAGAAATTCAAATAATAACCAAAGATTTGGAGATAAACTCATTTAACAAATGAAATTTATAAATATGAATTGGAAGATAAGGAAATAAATCCATATACAAATGAGATTTGGAAATGTGAATTGTAAAGGTAATTTACAAATTGAAATACAATTTCAGAAAGAATATTTGAAATAAATTCATTAATGGAATGTAAATAAGTTTGATAACTTATAAAATATTTGAAATCTAATTGGAATGAGATTCAAATTGAAAATGAATGAATTTGTGAATGAATAAATAAATTTGCAACTGCAAGTGCAAGAAAATGAAATTGAGTGTTAAAATTCATTTTGAATTTGTAAGTAAATAGAACTGGAATTGAATTTGATTTGCGGAAAATGAAGTGATGTATTAAACTAAAAATTAGTAAGTGAAGCTAATTGAGATTGACCAAATGAATAAGGTTTGAAACGAATTGAATTCAATAATTATAAATGAAAGATTGATTGGATTTATATGGAATTGGTAATCCAGTTTAAATATAAGTGGTAACTGAAAATTAATATGAAAAGTATGGAAAATACTTGTATTGAACTTAAGAAATAAGTGTGAAATTCTTAAGTAAATTTGATATTGAAAATATTCTAAGTTGGTGAATGTGAATATGAAATGCCAATTAAAATTGAGTGGAACCAATTGGAAATGAAGTACTATACATATATGACATATGTTTTCCAAACTAAGGATATGAAAAAGTACCTTCCATTGAAAAAAATAGTGAAGGTGTTGGAACTCAGTATGAGTATCCGTTTGATCGTGATGGGATCATATTGATTGATCACGACGTATGCTAGCGTAATTCGAGGGGTGTGATACCTACAGTTACAAGCGATTCCACTGGGATAGTGGTGTAACCGCCGTGTGAACTACGATCTATGGCAATAACCATGGCGAAATTTAAGAGATGAGAAATCTACAGATTACGAGCGATTCTACTGGGATAGTAGCGAAACCGCCGAGTAACTGTGATCCGTGGGGGAACGTGCTTTCCATATCCATTTTAAAAATGATTTTTAAGTGTTTTCACTAGGAGTTAAAAAAATTTGGAATTTTTGAAAATTTTCACTTAACGACAAGTGATTTCAAATTGAATTTGAGATAAAGGTAAATGAAACCCAATATTCAGAATTAGAAGATGAATCGAATTCAAGTAAAAATTCGAAATGAAAATATTCTGAAGATAAAATGAATTCAAATAGAATTGAAATTTGTAAATTGAATTCAAATGGAATTGAAAATGTAAGGTTGAATGGAAATGAATATGACCTTGTTAATGAAGTGAAAACAAATATAAGAAGTATGTAATACTTATATTGCACTTAAGAAATGAATGAATGAAATTCTTAAGTAAATTGGTATTGGGAAATCCAATAAGTGAATTTGGACATTATTGTTCAGTAAAATATACAGGGATTGTAAAGGCGATAGGAAAATGGATTTGGATTAAATTTTGAAGATAATTTGAATTGCTCGACAAAAAAGGTATGTATTTAAATTTCAGTACGAAATTTGATGAGTTTCTGATTTTGCCACTTGGCATTTTGTTTTCTTTTGAGATCTGAGAGTCCGTAGGGACGTTTTGTAGTCGTACCGTATTAGCCGCGCAAAGGAGACGCTGGCGAAATTTTTCGAAAATTTCGAGTGTTAGAAAAATTTTGAGAAATTTTGGATAATTTAAAATTTGAATTTAAATCTAAATTTGAATAAAGAAGTAAACAATGTTGTTTGAAACTTATTGAGGAGTTTGGAAAGTTAGTTGAAGCAATAGTGGGTTGTTAATAAAAAGATTTAGGTTAGTAAGTTAATAAAACTATTTGAATTGTGAAAAATAGTAGACGAGTTAAGGACCATTTTTCCTAACTTGTAATTTCGGGACGAAATTCTTTTAAGGGGGGAAGATTGTAACGACCCTGAATTTTTGACATTTGAAATGTGAATATTTAATTGGGTTTAAATATTCGAATGATAATTTAATTTGAAATTCAATTATCGGAATGAATTTGGCGATTAAATTATTGAATTTAATTATTGAAACTGGGTAAAAATTTTGAATCTTCAGTTTTAAGCTGATTAAAAATAATATGAAGTCTTTGAAAATTCATATTGATTATACTGAAGATAATAAAGGTTTCAGGATTGAATTTGGAACTGTTTTGTTCAGTTTTGAATTTATACCGTTTAAATTGAATTTAAAAATAACGTTCCGGGGCACAGTCTCGGAATTCGACGAAATCAGTTCCATTGGATCCGTAATATTGTTTTATTATCGGATTTCAATTTTCGTAATGTTTGGAGTGATCGTTTGGCCGTACGATAAGCAAACGCGCTGAAATTAAATCGAAAATTTAATATTTTAACTGGTCCAAAATGCTATCTTCTCCATACGATCGAATTTGGACCCGAAATCTTTTCCATTGTGTTCGGAATAGGCGTATAACATTATGGATGCCTGGCGGCACGTCTCGATAGGAAGTCAAAATTTTTGGTTGACTTTATCGAACGATTTGAATTTGAAATTTAAATTGGGTATTTATATTAGTCCAATCACAGTTGAATTTCTTTCATTTCATTATCATTGTAGCCTGTTAACTTCAGCACCCAAAACATCATCTCGTTTCACTTCAACCCTGAAGACACGCAGAGAAATTCACGCTAGTGTCTCATCTTGTCCCCTACGCTTCTTTTTAAAGTAGGTTGGTAAAAATCGAAAAGGAAATCAGTTCCCTCTTCACGAAAGAAAATCCATGACTTCATTTCAAATCCTCAAATCCAATTCCTTTGGGAACGATTTCGTTCGAAAAAAAAAATCTGTATCGCGAGAGGGAAGTTCGTAATCGCGATTTGGTCTCGAGCCAACGAAGGGGAGGCTTCAGCGAGGCGTTCTAGGGTTCGAACCAGTAGTGCTCGCGCACGCAAGACTGGCGGTGGGGAGATGTCGATCGACAGTGAGGGACGAGCAGTGTTCGCGCACGCGAAGGGGCAGTAGTGGCGACCAGGTTCGCGAGTTTGGGAATCGCGTGGTGGTGTCGCACGCGTGGTCGGAGCTGCAAAAGCAAGGAGGCTCGCGAAAAATAGTGGCAGGCATTTCTAGGGTTCGATTTGGGGAAACTCGGGCTGGTTGCTCGCGTCGAAGATGGCGCAACGGTCGTGGGCACATGTGCGATGGAGGTGATAGCTCGAACTCGTGAGCGACACTGGTGGCCTCGGCAACAGGCAAGTTGAAGCTTGGGTTTACTCGAGTGTGCTATGGAAGTGGTGTCGTGATTATCTGGGCAATCGAATGCGTCTTTGAGTGCTCGATCGAGGTAACAACTCACGTTTACTAATTTAAAATCTAATGAATATTCATATATTCACGTTAGAAGAAAATGATGAATAAAAATAAAATAAAAACTTACTGTAAGGAGCTGTAGTTTTTTTTTCTTTTACATATATAATCTGTATATCTCCATTTAAATATATTTAAGAAGACAGTATATATATATATAGATATGTACAAAGAAGATTTTATACAGTAAAATAAATTTGGTTATTTTAGAGGGAAATTGATTTAAAATCAATTTTTTTTTTAAAAAATAAAATTTATCAAATGAAAATTGGTTACTCGATTTAATTCGAATATTAATAATTGTATAAATTGTTTTTACAAGGTCAAAATCATGAAGAAATGGTCAAAATAGAAATGGGATTGCAAAAATAAAAGCTAAGGTGAGATCTTCTCACTCAAAATTGAAAAGTGGAATTTTCAGTTATTGTTTGTTTGCTGTTTGAATGTGATATTAGATATAGTAGAATATATATATATAGCAATATATACATATTGGCATATGTATATATTGGATTGATTGATTTCCCGCCTCGTATAGCGGATGAGACCCTATTGCGCCGTTAGTAAGCGGATGATATTTTTTATAAAAACCATATACCGCGATATTCCACCTCGAAGTGGAATTGGTATTGTGCTAACATCTGTGGATGCAGGGAAACAGGTTGGAGGGATCCAACAGGATTCCTCAAAACATTTGAATTGATTTCATATGTTGTTTAATTGGTTATTTATAATCTGTGTATGATTATATCTGTGATTGAATTTGTTGAGAGCTATAATTTAGCCGAATGTGTTTTTGGTATCGTTGGATACCAGAAATAAATGAAATTGGATTTCTGAAATTAAAATTGAATTTTAGATGGTTTGGAAGAATAAAAGAATTTATTTAAAAGGAGATAAATTTGTTTGAAATCAAATTGATAATTGATCGGGTATTTGAAATAAATAATTTGTGAAATCGATATAAAAATCTATTTGGTGTTTGGACAAAAATTGATTCTTGTGTTGAAAAATAAATTTGGAAATCGATTTGTGAAAACGATTTAGTCTTTGGGATTAAAGTTAAAATCAATTTGAAATGTGATTCGGTGTTGAAGTAAATTCAGAAATCAATTTGAAATTCGATTTGGGATTTGAAATAAAATGGAGAAATCAATTTTTAAAGTTGATTTGGGGTTGAAAATAAATATTTGGAAAACGATTTGAAAATCGTGTAAAAGTGGATTTTTGGGAATGTAAATTCCGAATAGAAGTTGTAAAGGAAAGGGAATTTGTTTTAAAAATAAATATTGATTTATTTTTAAAAGTGTGGGAAATATGATTTGAAATCGGATTTTCAAAGTGATGAAGTGTGGAAATAAATTTACAAATTTGAAATGTAAATTTGAAATAAATCGATAAGGATTTATCAAATTGGTTTAAATGGACCATAATATGATTTGAAATTAATTTTCAAACGTAAAGTATGAAATGTGATTTGAAATTGAATTTTCAAATGTGAAGTGTGAAATACGATTTGAAATGGATTTTCAAATGTGAAGTGTGGAAATATGTATATCTTGTGAAAAGATTTGAAATTTAATAATTTGGGAAAAATTATTTAAATTGGATGCTTGTTGTGAATGTTATTGATAGTTAAAGAACCAACTATCAATATTTGCCTTTGAAATGACACTTGATTTGTTTTTAAAACAAACGCTCATTATTCGGTTAAGCCGAGAGAGGACCTTTGTGTCATATAACCCATTCCGAATAGTGTTACGTCGCGAATGGATAGCATTTGAAGACCGGTGTGAAGACCGAATATTTGTGAAAATGAAAGGACAACCTGTCGAATGTCTCTGCACCGAGTTGCTCCGGTATAGAGATTTATATCACTCTTTTTGTGATGGGAAGTCCGGACGTGATTAGTGAATATCCGGATTGCAAGGGCTTCTTTGGAAGTGCCTTCGGTTCCGTTCGATCCCGGAACGGACTTGTATGGATGTGTGTCTGACGTTACACTTTGAGATGTAAAGCTGGTTTCTATCAAATACATTTCTGTTGGTGGCGGAGAATTTATTCTCTTAGCTTAACACCCTTCTCTGAGACGTACGAGCTCAGAGGTTATGTAGTTGATGGTTACTGGTGATACATTCCCAATTTGGTAATGTGGCATACGAAGTGCTGATGATCATTGGTTGATCAAAGCGTGGCTTTGTGAAAAAGCGTGGCTTTGTGAAAAAGCGTGGCTTTGTGAAAAAGCGTAATGTATGTGGACGAGACTTCGTCGAGCCTCACAACCCGGTAATGGTCGAAACAGGAATGTTGCGGCAAAGGTTTGTAGGGGTAGCGCCCCTAGGGAATGCCATTTCCTTCTGGATAAAAGGTGGTATCATGGTATGGAGCCCAGATATTTTACCTATGTGGATTATATTTTGCGGCTGTTGCTTTTCGATTGAGGATCCTCGGATAAAGGTCGGTAACGACCGGGGGATGGCATAGCTCGTGTGTTAGTTACCTAGTTACAGCTCGGTTAGAGCGTGAGGTAGCGTCGGCCTTTTGTTTGCGGAGATCCGGTTAGGATCCGAGGCGTCTTTCCAGAGGCGTTCTATTTCGGTATAAGGAAGTTCCTTAGCCTGACCATTGTTGGAAATCCAAAGAAACAATACGAACCCTGTACGGTTTTTTAATTTTATTAATTGCTATGGAATGTGGCGGTAACCTGCTACTGAACGTAGTAGCTATAGTAGGCATACAACAATTGTTGTATGTTGGCTAAGATTGATAATATACTTTCGAAATGTTTTCCACACTAGACATTAATAATAATATCAATTGATTTTGCGTAGTAAGCATTTTTGACTATCATAAGGAGAAATCTCCTCCAATTCTGCGTTTGCATTGTGTGTGTGGCGGGAGGCCTTATGGTAGTTTCATTTTCCAAAAGCATTGCGAAGTTGTTTTATTTTCTTTGCGAAAATAACTGTTTTACGATCTCACACCAGTCACCATGACTGACCTGGAGTTTATTGTTCCCTTTCTAAACTCTGGGTGCCCATAATTTTCCACACGGGCAGCCTAGAGTTATTTTATCAGGATTCTGGATATTCTGGAGCTTTGGAGATGAGTTGGATGGCGAAGCGTACTATCGTACTTGTTATTTATTCCGCTGTGTATTCTGTATGAGGACAAGTTTATATAACTGTCCATTGTTGTAAACTCTGATGATTGTTGTATGTATAAACTGATATAGTCTTTTGTTTTAAAGATTATTGATTTATCTATTATATATTGTTCCGCTGCGATATGTGAGATTCTGATATTGTTCCTGTTCTGTGTTTTCTGTGTTGTTCTTCTTTCTTTTTCTTCTATCTTTTCTTCTACCTCTTCTTTTAACCCTAAAGTTTCGCGTTTCCGCCATTCGATTATTCGACAATTTGGTACAGTGGACGTATCAGTGTCGAGTTTTCGGAAGACGGATTTGCGGGTCTTTACAATAAAGGGAAAACATTGTTTCAGGGAAAGAATGGCCTGAAAAAGGGCAAACGGAAGCCTATGTGTTATAAATATGGAGAGAAGGGCCATCTTAGTAAAGGCCGCAAGAAAGGGAAGAAAGGATGTTATAACTGCAATAAGCCTAGACATATCAAGAAGGATTATCCAAAGCCATCAAGGAATAAGTTGGTTGTGTATGCGTATGCTTTGAATGCAGTTCCAACTTCATTAAGTGCTTCATTAATGAAGGAGAAGGGGAAGAGCATCATTATACAGTGTATGCTTCTATTTTAAATATACTTGTACGTTTTTCGTTTGATACCGGAGCTTCACATTCCTTCATATCTAGTGATTTGGTAGCTGGATTGGGATTGAGACCTAGGATAGTTGACCGACCTTTGATAGTGATAAACCATGTTGGAGGATCGACTAGCCTTTGCATGGTTTGTTGGGAGTTAGCCTTATTATGTCATGGATGTTTATTTATTCATGATTGTTTTGCATTGGCCTTTGCAAGGTTTGGTATTATTCTACGGATGGACTGGCTACAGAATTATAGAGTATTGGTGGATTGTGAGAGGCCGTTGGTGACAATAGGGACAGACGATGGGTAAAGATTGGAATTAGGCTGCTTACTTGAAAATGAGGCGATCGTTAGCTTCCTGTATTCGCTCGAGATCCTAGACGATGAGTATTCGTTTGTGCTTGTTGCTAAGGAATACCTGAATATATTTGAGGAGGTGACCGAGTTACCACCACATAGGGATATCGAATTTGGTCTAAATTTGGTGAAGGATGCCAGACCCATAGTTATGTCATTGAGCCATGTGGCACAAAAAAAGGAGAAGGAACTAGGGGTGAAAGCGAATGACCTACTGAGAAGATTGTTCATTTGAAGGAATATATCTGAGTGGGGTACACTCGTAGTATTCGCCACTAAGGCAGATAGCTCTTTGAGGTTGTGTGTTTATTACCGCGAGCTAAATAAGGTGACAAGGAAGAACAAGTATCCACTCTCATGGATTGATGACTAATTTGATTAGCTTTATGGTGTCAGGGTGTTCTCTTAGTTGGACCTTGCAATGGAGTTCCACCACATGAGAATAGCCAAGGAGAATGTGCCGATTATAGCGTTTCGTACGTCGTTTGTATTTTATGAGTGGTAGGTTATGTTGTTCGGGCTAACCAATGCATTGGCATACTTTGTGGATCTCCTAAATCATGTTTTTAGAAATCAACTGAATAAGTTTGTGCTTGTGTTCATAGGTGATATCCTTATTTATTCGAGGATGGAGGAGGAACACAAGGAGCACTTGAAGATTATGCTAGAGGTGTTGAGGAAAGGCTAAGGCTAAATTTTCTAAATGTCACTTCAAGAAGAGACAAATGCGATTGCTGGGTCACATTGTTTCTGAGCAGGGCATAACTATAGATCCCGCGGAGGTGGTAGCAGTCTAGGATTAGGATCGCCCCAAGAATGCTACAAACATAAGGAGTTTTCTGGACTAGAGGGATACTATAGACGTTTTATCAATGACTTTTGTAAGGTAGCAGTAGAGTTAACCCATTTGACGAAGAAAAATTAGACTTTTGTTTGGGATGTGGGTGCGAGCACGCATTTGTAAGTTTGAAGGGAAGGTTACTAAGAGCACTCGTATTAATCATTCTGAGTGGGAATGAAGAGTTTAAAGTATACACAAACACATGTAGTATCAGACTAGGTGTGATGTTGATCCAGAGGTAAAAAGTTATTGCATATGCTGGTCGACGGCTGAAACCGCATGAGATGAAATATTCAACTGATGATTTGGAGTCGGTGGTGATTGTATTTTCTTTGAAGATATGGAGACATTATTTGCTTAGAGAGAGGTTCGAGTTGTATATGGACCGTAAATCGTTGAAGTATCTCTTCTTCCAAAAGGACCTTAACCTTCGTTAAGGGCGACGGTTAGAGTTATTGGTCTCCTTCGACATTGTCATAACATATATACGTGGTAAGGGAAATGTGGTCACTGATGCTCTTAGTAGATGATATGCCAGTTTAGGAGTGATATTCCTAAAGTGGAAGCGGCTTGAGTTTATTGCTGGTTATAACTTTAGATCTCGATGTGGGATAGAGTCGGATGTGTTAGCTAGTTTGACTATCGGACCAACTTTCATTTAGCAGATCAATACTAGTAAGAGATGAGACATTAGACTAGCAGAGATCATGGCAAAGATAGAGGAAGAAGTAGAGTCTGAGGAGATGAAGAAGTACGGGCTCGACAAAGATGGTTGGCTCTGTAAGAACGGGTGATTGTTATTGCCCGATGTCGATGGATTAACGGATGATGTGCTATGAGAGTGCCATCATTCGAGATTGATTATATATCCCAAAGTAAATAAAATGTACCATGATATAACGCAGACATTTTATTAGAAAGGGATGAAAAAGAACGTTGGGGTATTCATTTCGAAGTACATGAACCATCAATTGGTTAAGACGGAGTAGAAGAAGTGTAGTGTGGTTATCAACCACTGGACATTCCCAAATGGAAGTGGAAACAAGTTTCAATGGATTTCATCGACAGATTACTGAGGACTAAAGGAAGGTATGATAGCATCTAGGTCATAGTTGATAGATTGACGAAGAGTGCCAGATTTATACCCATAAAATCTAATAGAGCGGCATCAAAGTTAGCCGATTTGTATATGAAATGGATAGTATGATCAAGGATGTGCCAAAGAGCATTGTGAGCGACCAAGACCCATTGTTCACTAGTGGGTTTTGGAAGATCTTAGAAGAGGCATTGGGGAGAGAGCTTGATCTTAGTATAGCTTATCACCCATAATATAATGGGCAGACCGAGAGGGTGAATCGTATTATACAGAATCTCTTGTGAGCTGGCATACTCAATATTGAGGGCTCGTGGGATGATCATTTACATTTGGTTTAGTTTTCATACAACAGCTATTAGTCTAGCATTGGTATGGCATAACTTGAGGCATTATATGACCAACCATGCAGCTCTCCTTATTGTTGGGAAGCGAGAAAGAAACTGGTACTAGGGCATACATGATCAGCGAGACATCGGAGAAGATGTGATCATTCGACAATGAATGAAAGTTGCTTAGGATATATAGAAGACTACACTGATAAGGGAAGATGAGATTTAGAGTTCTCTGTTGGCGTTATAATGTATTTCAAGTTCTCCCATTGAAGAGTGTTGTTTTGATCCGGTATTAATGGGGAAGTTGGCATCAAGGTTTATTGGTCCTTCTCCAATACGTAAGAGGATTTGGAACCTAGCTTATAAAGTTGACTTACCTCATAAGATGGCAGGCATGGACAATGTTTTCCACATTCCTCATTTGCAGAAGTTTGTGCACCATAACACCAAATCAGTCGTTTAGCAATGCTTTTTTATTCGTAATTTCTAACGGTTATTAACCTGATAAATAAATAACAAAAATAATCGTTGCAAAATCTACCAACGTTCATATATGTTAGAAATATTGGTAATTTTGTAAACACTTCGAAATAACGGGGAGGGCTCTGTAATTCCCTTTTTTCCCTTACTCACTCCTTATTTTCAATTGCAATGCATTGCCCTATCATTGAAATACCTCTTTGGCTGGCGATTTAAGGTTCGATGTTTGTGACGCCCCACCCCGAGACCCACATTAACAAAGAGTATTACTGGGTAATACTGTCTGCTAATGCGAAGAATAGGGCTGGTTAGGAGCAACCATCTATAGCCTTGTCTTAAACATCTATTAAATACGTCGATTTAATGCTCTAATTTTTTTTCTATCTCAAGTGGATCGACATATCCAATAAATTCTTAATACAAAACTATAGGTGACTAACAGATCTAACAGAACAAAATACAACAACTAAAATGTACATCACATCACAGGTCAGCAAACAGCAGATTTATACACATATATACAGATACATCCCCAGTACCGTACAAAATGATACATCACAAGTAGTTCGAAGACCACACTATATACAACGAGTCAAAAATATACATATCAGAGTCAAACTAAAAAGGACAACAACAAAATGGTTATAAACAGGTATCCAAGCAGAAGCAGATAAGCTAAGTCCAATAGCAGGTATCTAACCTGAAACAACTCAGTCTGACCCGAGTATAAAATCACGGGTCAGTCGAGCTAAAGCAATCAGTTTAGTAAGGTAAGTGATAATATGATGCATAGGGAAAAAGGTGATAATTCTTCTCAAATGAGAAGAAATAATTCTAAGTACATGTGGTTACTCAAGTGATGAAATGTCATTAAGCATATATAGTCTCGAAAGAGATAACTCATCATTAAAATAACAAGCATAAGCATGCCTCATATCATCGACATAATCCCAAAACAACAATAATGGTTTAGAGAAACCATAACTCCTAAATAGGAGGAATCCCAAACTCAAACACGCCATACAAAGGCAATCTCAAAAATATTCTCTAAATAGAGAAATCCCAAAGCTCAAAAATACACCACAATAGCAATCATATATATCTCCTTAAAGGAGAATATAAATCTCAAAAAAATGCCAAGAATGGCAAATCTCAAATAAATGCCAAGTGTTGGCAAACTCAAATTTCATATATAGAAATCGATAAGGAGTTCAATTTCCAAAGATGTAATCGCCATATATATGATATCTCAAATGGCTTAAATGGCCAATAATGTAAAAGGAGATACATTCGGAAAATCACAAAGATATCAATGAAGTCATCTCAAAGATATAGCATGTGCTTATGGTCGAAGCCCGCTAAGTACTGTTCTCTCAAAATAAGGCGCCACGTCTCTTAGACAAACGTCCCGAAGGACAACATCCCGAAGGAAAAACAAATACGTCTCTTAGACAAACATCCCGAAGGACAAATAAGTCTCAATGGACAAATACGTCTCTTAGAAAAACATCCCGAAGGACAAATGACCCAAAGGTCCAATACTGGCAAATACGTCTCTTAGACAAATGTGTCACAAACTCTCAAATAGGAACCCGAAATGTGTTAATGTGCATCCCATACCACACGTTCTCACTAATCGGTTTACTAACCGCTAGCCAATGCCACACTAGAAATCAGTAAAAATATTTGCCTCATCTCAATGGCAAATACGACCCGAAGGTCAAAACGATCAAACGGACAAGTCAGGAATTAACCGAAAAGATAAACGCATGTGTCACATACCACGTGTTTTACCCAATCGTACAATTCTCCTTCTCATACGCTCGAATAGTGCAAAAACGTATATTTTATATAGAAAATAATTTTGTTGAGAAAACAAGCTTTTCAAACAATTTTTCGAAATCGTTTTTGGAAAACAATCTTTGAAATTCCCTTATTATAGAGAATATATAGTTTTTATAGCTTAAAAATAATTTCTAAATATTATATAATAATTATTTCAAAAGCTGATTCATTTTAAAAATCGTTTCAAAATTATTTAGAAAAACCCGTGCTCGAAATCAAAGAAAAATCATCGAAAAACACCAAAACCGACATTCGAAAACATCTCAAAAATCTATTCGTTTTGAATCACAAATTCACCCAAATTTTGGCTCGCCTATTGATAGGCTTCATGGCCTTCAAAACAGTTCAGAAGTATCACAAAAACAAGATGCAGAAGTCGGAAAACGGATTAGAAAACAAGGCAGAACACAAATATGTACAGGCCAAAAACAATTCCCATGTCTGAAATCTTCTCCGGGTTCAACTTTCAGACATAATTCGAATGGCTTAATGACCTCGGAATGGTCTGAAATTGGATACACGCAAAGCAGAACAATTTATCTATGAACTGGAAAAAGATTCACTGAATTACGACATGAAATGGTAAAGATATGAAATTTCAAACATGGACTCAGGCCATGTTGAATTCTGCCCAGATCTGAAAATCCTCTCGGGTTCAACTTACAGGCATGAAACAGGTGATCAAACGGCCTCAGATTTAACTAAAAATTGGTGTGCATATAGTAGAAACTTTAACTTTCAAATAAAAAAGAATTGATGAATTCCGACAGGAAATGAAAAAGATACGATGTCTCAAACATGTACTCGAGCCATGTTTGCAGCAGCTCAGAAAACGGAAATGTGCCCAGGCCTGAAAACCATCTAGGGTTCAACTTTCAGGCATGAAACAAAGGACCAAACGACCTCAGATTGAACTAAAAATTGGCATGCACATAGTAGAAAACTTCAACTTTCAAATCAAAAAAGAAACAATGAATTTCAACAGGAAATGAAAGAGATACGCTGTCTCAAACATGGACTCAGGCCATGCTTGCAACAGCTTGGAAAACGAAAATATGTACAGGCCTGAAAACCACCTCGGGTTCAACTTTCAGGCATGAAACAGAGGACAAACGACCTTATATTGAACTGAAAATTGGTACATATAGTAGAAAACTTTAACTTTCAAATATAAAAAAAATCAACGAATTCCAACATAGGAATAAGAAGATATGGTCATGCAAAGTAGCTACTCAGAACAGTTTTTACTGTAATATTAAACAACACAAAATTTTCAATTACAGTAAAAGATTTTTGGCATTTGAAGCTTTGCTTCAGCTAGAGATTGTGAGTTTATTGACTCACCTTGCAATTAAAGAGCAAATACTTGGATTACAGCTGAAAGATAGAAGCTTTGAGCAAGAGATGGCTTCAATAACCTGTAACTTAGAAGAACAAAGACATGCAAAGAAGAAAAACAAAGCTTAGACAAACACAAAATCTCAAAATCAAAACTTGATGATATAATCTATGTTTTGGGGTTGATTACTTGTGGAAAAGAGCTTTAATTTGATTATTTACAGCAATTTTAGTTTAAGAAATTGGAGATTTTAGCTTTTAGGTTGAAAGAGGAAAGTTGTTTTTCTCAGTTTTTGTTTCTGTTTACTGTAAAAGAGAAAAGAACGTACACACTTGAGAAGAAAAAGTTTTTTTGTTCTTCAGGCTAGTGTATGTTAATGGGTTTAGACCCAAAACAAAATTAATTAGCCTAAGGAAAATTATATTGCCACTGAAACACCAATATACACATATGTTATTAATAAAACAACATATATACACAAGATTTCTTCACAATAAAATTGTACAAACATATTTTCATATTTAATAAAACATTCTACAACTAATAAAAAGATAATTTTAGTTATAAAAATATTTTTATTATTAAAAACTCTTATTTTAATTAAATACACAATTTACACTAATATTTACACAAAACACCATTTTTAACTCCAAAAATTAAACAAAAGTAATTTTCTTGTATAATAAATTGCAATAAATCATTCTAACATCATTTTTATAACCAAAACTTATTTTTAAACAAAATTTCATCTTTTTATTTATAATAAAGACATATTTAAAATCAAATACTTCCTTTAAAAATTATTAAAAGAAGCAATTGGCAATAATAACAAGAATTATTGCATTTTCACTAAATAAAATCATTTTTCATTCATTATTAACATAAACAACCAAGATAAAGTTTTAAAACTTTATTTTCACATCTTATTTCCAAAAATCTATTGTTTATTCCAAATAAACAATTTAAATATCCAATTTATTTTAATTCACAATAATAAATTATAACCACCGTTAAAATTTAATATTTACAGGTAATCACCCAAAACCAGGGTTGTTACAGACTTCCCCTCTTATAAAAATTGCATCCTCGCAATTTCTAGAGAAGAGCTGTATTCAACACTATTTATTTCATCAAGCAAAGGAAGATAGATAAGCTCGAGTTTAAAATTTCTCACCCCAACACAAGATGTTATAAAAACAAGATAAGATCGCTCGATTAATTCTATGGTTTTCCAAGTGCTAATATTGGGATTAGCGGACCATTAAATTTCTACGAGCAATACATCATGATTTTGAAGGCGTCTTACCTTCGAAACAAGAGCATAGACAGGATGCCATAAAAAAGATCAATCGAGTGAGGCTGATTTCTCAGGAGCTTCTCGAATAGAGTCGGGATTTAACAAAATTTTATCCCGGCTTCAACCAACTAGATAATTGTTGACATGATGTTCTGTATGTCACTACAAAAAGAGCCACACCGACATTAGATTGACACAATAGAGGTAAGAAAACTCAATAAGAGGTAGGTGGTTTCCTCAATACCACCAACCCAAATAACCGCATAAATGCAAGTTGCTAGATAATTGCACAAAGGCAAGACAAACTCAAAGAATGGATTTTTATACTCCTATTTAACTAAACAAATATTTTCAAGGTTATCAAAATCCTTTTACTACATAATCAAATTCTCAAATTTCAACATTTCAAAATTTTCAAAACCTCTTTCAAAAATCCAATTTAATCTCCAAACTCTTCTTTTAAAGTGATTAAAATGTTTCACTCTTAAATTATACCAAAATATATTTTAGTTTGAAACATATATTTATACTAAACATCAATTCTATTACATTCGCAAAATTGGTAGAATACACATGACCACAAAGAAAACAAGTAAATTCCAATTACAAACCTGCTGAAAAGAAAAAAAAATTACATACCAAACATCAAAATCAGAGAACTCTTATAATATAAAAGATATTCTACAAAGTCTAAGCTTTCCAGCGATATAAAGATCATCAAAATCGGATTCACGGTTTGAAAGTTATGCCAAATTTACTTTCTGCACAAATTTTAGAAACTTATAAGACAAAAACGTTTATTCACTTTCAAACCTATTTTAGATAGAATAAAAAGCAAAATCTTCTAATATGGTAAAAGAAAATTTATAGCTTTCTAAAAGCTCTTCCATTTGCAAAAAGTTTGAACTCATTCGGAGTTACAAATTTTAAGTTATTGTTGTTTTAGTACAGCACTTTTCAAACCAAATTTTGTCTTTCAAATCAATTTAAATTTTGAAATTTTCCCAAACCATTTTAATTTCGAATTACATTTTCAAACAAGCTTTTGCTAAAACATTTATTTTACGATCTTCTTTTTCCCGAAAAGCTAAGACATACTAAAATATGATCAACTTTGTGTAAGTGTTTGTATCAAAATTGAACACAACACTCTTTGGAACAGTTTGAAGAGATAAAAATGAAGAGATTAAATGGAAAAAGAGGATTATCTAACAAACACTTCAAAAAAATGATAAAAATGCACAGAAACACAGGGATTTAGAGTGGTTCGGCGTATTGCCTACGTCCACTATGAAATTGATGACTTTATTGATGTTTCTTTGATGATTACAACTGATTTCGATGAATAACCACATATTACAATGGATCACAGTAGTGAAATTCGAGTATAGCAGCAGCTCTTAAGTGTAGAGTTGAATCCGGCAGAGTCTGGGTGTTGGAACGTCAAAAGATCCTTTTTCTGTAGGCCCTGGGGCTCTATTTATAGGCGTAGGAGGCTGATACTTCGCTCAGATCTTGGGGGACTTCTTCTGGCATGTGAGTGGGCCCACGCGACCGAGCCCATAAAGTTTCGGCTAGATCCGTGGTCGATACGAATGAATTTTGTATCGATCAAGATTTGATCCGATCGAGTCGAAACTTGGCATGAGGCTTCCTTATGTTGTACGTAAGCTCCTGTGAAAATTTCATAGCATTTGGACTTGTGGATTGCGAGATATGATCGATACGAGTTGGTGTACTTCGGTTGGCTGTTTGGTTCGAATCGATGGTTTCGAATCGATCTGTTCGAATCAATGGATGCATGTACCCAAGTGATGACGTGGCATGCACTCTTCGGATCGATCCACTTTTTATGCCGAGTTGATCGAGTCATCCCCAGATTCTCGCCTTGTTCACATCGAAGGCCGTTGTGTAGCTCGAATCCATCAATAGCGTGCTCTTCGTATCGATCTGTAGTATGCTCAGTTCAAATCGATGGAGATGGTTTAGTTCGTATTGATGAAGGCGGCGTAGTTCGTATCGATGGAGGTGGTCCTTATTCGTATCGATCAAAGTTGTTTCCACTTGATGGATACGAACAAGCAATACCGTGATGGATACGAATAGTGATTACTCAATGGGTACGAAATAGTGGTTGTTTGATGGATACGAACTAAGGTCACCTGATGGATACGAACCAAGATTATCCGATGGATTCGAACAAATGTGATTCGATGGACACGGACAAGGGAGTTTGGTTGATCGATACAAACAAGGTATAATCCACCGATGGATACAAATTGGGTAGTCTGGATGGATTCGAACCAAGGCTCTCAAATGGATGTGAAGCAGTGTGGTATGATCGATGCGAAGCAGTGTGGTCTGATCGATGCGAAGCAGTGTGGTCTGATCGATGCGAAGCAGTGTGGTTTGATCGATGCGAAGCAGTGTGGTCTGATCGATGCGAATACGATCGATGCGAACTGAGGCTCGATGATGGATACAAAATGGGGTTATTTCCTTCAATTTGCATCGATCATAACTTGAGCATACAAACTCGGATTGACTTGAAATTTGGAACGTTGGCTTTCTTGGCTCCGCTTGCCGTGTCTTGTCTATCGTGGCCTAATCTGGACTGGGACAAAATTTCTCGACATCCATGGTGGACCTGTGCGTACTCGATATTCGGGACGAGCGATCCTTGGTTTTCAGTCAATTCCTTGATATATCGGCCTTGCCAAAAGGCGAGATAACATTTGCCCCCCAAAGTACGTCTTGTGGAAACATGACATGCTTTGAAAAGCTGCATCCGTCACTTTGAACAGTTATCGTCTTTTCGTTGAAAGTTGTAATCTTTGACTGATTTCCTCAGTAATGTGAACTGTTGATTGTCAACTGTTGTACCATGTATTGTTGTAACCGATTGCTGTATGATAGTGATTAGCTGTTTGTCGTCGTAATCGCTATCAGATGAGCATCCAATTCCTGTGGATATTGAAAATTTAATATTAGTCCGACATATATGCATATATGTTAAACTGACTCTCGTTAACGTTGCACGTTCACGAGTCATTGTCAGTCCTCTCGTATCGGATCCCGTATCGATCCTCTCCTGAACCAATGTGAAATTCGAGTTGTGACAACGCTTGATGGTTGTACTTTTTTCTCTTTTTTTTTGAATGTCCCTTCGTATCGATCCTCTCCTGGATCGATGTAAAAGGTCGAAAGGTGGTTTTCGTATCGATGCGATTCACAACAATGGATACGAAACAATTCGTTTGTATCAATGGATACGAGTTTCAGTGGACTCCATTTCGTATCGATGAACTAGTGCTATTGTGGGTCGAGTGCTGATGGATACGAAATAAGCATTTCGTATCGATGGAGTTCATTGCTTTCAGAACAGCCTTCGCTGCGCACTTCGTATCGATGAGCCTTGTGTTGTTGGATACGAATTGCCAATTCATATCGATGGATATAGGCCTTTGGAGGTCGTGACTTAATGGATTCGAATAGCGAAGATCGTATTGATGAAATGTGGTTGGAGTCTAGAACAATGGATATGAACAACGGTTTCGTATCGATGGACCTTGTGTCTCAGAAAATATTCTGTTGACAATTTCGTCTCGATAAAAGCTTGAGTTTATGGGTTCGAATAGCTTGTTCGAATCGATCCAATGGTGAACCCATTGTAACCGTTCGAACTTACCGGGAGACGAAGCGTTTTTCTCCCTTGATTTTACGCCCATACAAAAGCACCTTGGACTTAGAAAAAAAAATTTACTTTCATTTTTCTGCCTCGTCTTCGTATCACTTCGAGTCGAAGAAAAACAGAACTGCCTTTGCTCTCGATCCAGACAAACCATTAATTCCCCCAACCGATCGCTTAAACTTGGTAATTAAAACATGAATTTGCATCGAAAACGATAAGACTTGAAATTCTTTGCCATCTTACTTGTTTCCGTGACTAGTTCCGATGAAGCGGTGGCTGGAGATGATTGAAATGATGTCGAGGAAGGTGGAGATTTTTGCAAAGCTCTGGAGAAGACGAAGTGCGGGGATACGAAGAGGTCATCTGTATCGATCGAGGAGTTACGGTTTGTATCGGTTCGAAAGCAACCAAAGTTCATATCGATGGTTAGGGATACAGTTTCGTATCAAGAGAGGGAGTGCCTTTGCATCGATTGAAAATGGTTGGAGGTCGTATCGATCGAGTGCGATCGATACAAAGAGCTAACCGCACTACCGATACGAAGTATCGATTCTACTGATCGATACGTAGTTATGGCCCACGATCGATACGAGGTGATGAGCTTGGACCGGTACAAAGTGACTGGCTTTGATTGATACGAAGCGACTAGTCTGGATTGATACGAAGCGTCTGGCTTCGATCGATACAAAATGACTAGCTTCGATCGGTACGAAATTTTAAGCGCACCCTGATACTTGGCTCCGACGAGCTTCTACCATGCATATCTGGACCAAACCAGACTGCCCTTCGAAGCTCGTCAATGGAATTTGTAACTGAACATAATTTAACAAACTTTAACGTGGTTCGATCTTCAAATTCTGGATGGCACAGTTGTGACGGTCAGCGATGACGGTCATTCTGGTTGTATTTCGAAGTCTCGTCGTTTAAATATTTATTCATACTCTGTTGAATCTCTTCAAGTAGCATAAAGCACTGCACTTGCACAACACATTCACACACTTTACACTGGGGGAAGAACGAGTGTTATTTTCATCTAATGATGATTTCTCGTAAGTTAGTTAGTTATGGAACCTTCAAGCTCACAACAGCAGGAAGTTTAGGATTCATCTTCTTCCGTCCTAGAGATTCCGGCTATCGCAGCCGAAGTCATAGATCCAGCTCCAAATGAGATACCAGGCGCTATCTTCATTTGCGATCTGCTAGATTCGGTACCGTCCAATGTCTCTAAAGACATGTTGGGACGGATATGTTTAAGGCACGGCTTGTCACTGGACGATGTGCTATTACCAGGACCAAGCAATAGACAACACTATCCGCCGGAAGGGTATACCGCTTTCAATAGACATGCATGCACAGCAGGAACACTTCCGCCATTCAATCAATATATAAGGGAAATGTTGTCCTTCCTTGGAATTGCCCCATCCCAGTTACATCCCAATGGGTATGCTTTGCTGAATAGCACTTTCGTTGTTTTTATGGAGCATCTCTTCCGACCACCAATGCCGACCGAGATTAGATATCTTTTTAACTTCAAGAGTAGGGGAGATAGTCCTTCGTTCACATTCTTGGAAGTGGTTAGGAATTGTCAAATAGTAACGGGGTCTTGGACCAGGCTAAGTTACTTCAAAACAGAGTGGTTCTATGTTCGATGCCCCCCTGGATTTGCTAGGCAATGGTTGGATAGACGTAAGTGTTGTAGTCTTTCCCAAGAGTTACCGAGATAATAATAATCGTTCTCAAAACTAATATCCTTCTTTTATTTTATTGCCGCAATCTCACGGCCTGAAGGTGGGTATTTCAAAGAGATAGTTCGGGTCCTTCAAGAAGTCCCGGGTGAAGAGAGGAACATTGACTCGGTTCTGACAAGCAGGAATTTGAGAATCGTCGGGTTAATCGAGCGTGGCCAAAGTATAAGACCTGTGGGAACACTAAGAGTGGCCTCGAAGAAGCGGGTGAAACGCAAGACGCCCGGTGTTGTAATAGCTGAAGGGGTTGATCCAGAGAGAACACCCACGGATGATGAACTTACAGCTGCGCCTTCTTGCAGTTTTCAAGACTCAAAGGGAAGGAGAAAAGGCAAGGCAGTTGCTCATAAGCGTTCTAAATCCGTGAGATTGAAATCTGTGGTTGTGTCTTTGCATGTTCTTGGAATTAGAATTTCGAAGGCTTCTCCCCCGCAAGTAGAGAATCCTTTTGAAGGGCTTGCTGATATTCCGATTCCGGATTATGTGTCGTTTCAACATGACACCGGGTTGGAGGAGCTTGACGGTGCCCTTGATCTGAGTGAGTCGCTTGCTATAAGTGCAGACGACATTTCCGGTTGGTCGGGGAGTTGCACATACATACACTTCACGGTACTACACGATCTACAATCGTAAATTGTCCAATTCAAGAGATCACTAACTTTTCTTTCGTTTCTCACTTACAGGTACGATGTCTGGGAGAGGATCGATGTTAAGGAGCCTTCGTTCGGCTCGAAAGTCTTCTACTTACAACGAGCCCCGCAGGAGAGATTCGGATAGAGACCGCGATCGCGGGTACTCTAGTCAAGACAGATATGAGCAGGATAGGGATAGAGACTATAGACACTGATCTAGGTCCCATTCTCCACCTCCTAGAATCCCATCCCCTCCTCCTGTTCACGCTTCACATCCATCAGAGCCTCCGCGACACAGACTGTCTTCTTAAATTTCTAGGCCCGAGACTCATCGCCAGAGAGCTGAAACTATGGCCCCCATAATTGCAGAGCAGGTCATTACCGAGCCCACGGGGGAAGGTGCGATAAAAATTGCCCAACTTAAGAAGGATTTCCCAAATATTTGCTTTGACGGCTACATCTTCCCCTCTCATCTAAAGAGAATTCCCTCGGAAGCTGAAAATACAATGCATGATTACATTCATGACATATACGCCCAGTATAGAGAGTGGGTGAAGGCCGCAGAAAAAGCTTCGAAGGTGGCCTTTGAGCGGGCTAAAGCGATTGCAAAGATGAAGCCTGAACTTGCCTAAAGGGACCGAATAATCTAAGTGCTCAATACCGAGGCTGAGTCTTCTCAGAAATCTGAAATTGAGCCCACCAAAAAAGCTGATGAAGCGAATGTGGCGATGGAGAGATTGAGGCACACACATGTTGCCTTGGTGGAAGAGATAGGCCACTGAAATACTACTGTCACGGCCGAACGGGATGCGGCGATTAAGGAACTCAATGAGCTTAAAGCCAAATTCTCTGACATTGACAAGGAAAGGGACAACATGAACAACGAAGCCCAAGAGGCGTGCGAACAGGATGTCTTGCTTCGGGGTGAATGGGATGCGGCCATGGCTAAGGTCCGCGAGGTGGAGACTAAGGTTGAGGAGGAGGTGAAATCGGCTGAGTCCAGGCTAGTAGCCGATATTGAAGATCTTCTTGTTGTCTACAACGCCAATGTCTTGAGGCACAGAGATCTACAACTACCCGACACACTTATACAATGCCTGGGGCCGATTGGTTGAGAAGGAGAAGGCGGTGCATCTGGGTGAATCATTTAACGAGTTTGAACTCCAGAATCAAATTCTGAATGAAGATGCAAAGAAGATTCTCCATGGGTTAATGATTTCCTATGAAAAGGAGAAGCTTGGCACCCAGCACTTAGAAGTGGGAGAAGGCTCAGCGGTTGAACACCATGACGCACATCTTGAAATTCTAGCATCAACCCAGCCTGAACCCTTACCTGCATTCAATCCCTAAGGTGTTCCTGCCAATAATCCGGATCAACCGCAAATGTCTCTGACTATAGAGCAAGTTGCTGAAACTGTTCAAGCATCTACAAGCCAAACTGAGGAAGGTACTCTGAACATCTTATATGTCTGTCTTAAGTCGGAATCGTCACTCGAATTAAGTACTAACAGTTCTCTTGTTTTTGTCCAGTGATTGATGCTGCACCGGTCGTGCCTCCTGTTACTCAAGAATCACATCATATGCAGGAGGCAATAATAACTGAAGCCGCCACCACAACGACCATGGCTTCGACCGACGGAACGCAAGGGTGCACTCTAGTTTTTGACGAATAGATGATGGAGGAACTTCTTGGTCATCACAGCAACCCTTTTGCGGACCTGCCATTTGTTATGGGCAAAAGCGCCCCTGCTACAGGCTCTTCAATGTCAACCACTAATGCTCCTAGCGAGGCCCAAGCGATTAATGAAGAGGAAATACTGGCCGAAATTGATGCTGAAATGGAAGCAGCGGCTCGAGGTGGCAGTTTTGGAGGTGGAATGGCGGCACCTGGTCCAGCTCCGCTTAGAATGATATCACCTAGTGGTACAGTTACTGATACTAGTGAGCATATTCCTCCTCCCGCAATTGATCATGCTCCTCCGACTCCTCCCGTAGGAAGCATCCCTGTAAATTCGAGCTCGGAGGAGGACGTAGAGATCATGCCCCCGCCTGGAGACCGACCACCGAAAAGTAAAGGCTCAAAGAGGAAAGTTAGTAGCGGCTCCGGCGGGGTTACACCGAGGAAGAAGCCGAGAGAGAAGAATAAATAGATTGGCCTCTTCAGTTCGCTCTGAGTAGATAGGGATTTATTTTTGATTTTCCTTTCGTAGGCCGTGTATAGATGCGGGTTCGGCCCCTGCTAGTAGGAATTTTTTGGAATAAACTTGTACATGAATTTCTTTCACAAACAGTAGAAATGAAACTCTTCTTTTTTGGCTTCTTCTCAGTTATTGTGTATTTGCTTAAGTGTTTCAATATTTGAAATGCACTTGTGAAGTTTTAGCTTCTGAGTCATTTTTTTTTCTTCGCTAGGTCCGGAAATTGTGGACACGATTCATGACTGGGAATTGAGTTGAATTTTGACGTCGCACTGCTTCAATCAATGGTCGACACTTAAGTTCTGCCCCCCAGTCTTGGGGATGAGTTGTAGAACATCAGCCAGCGATTGCATCTCACTTATAACATGCTGAGTTTAGTGCCACTGAATGAATGTTTGATACAAACGGAGATTGAGTGGTTCAACCACACTTGTTTGATTATCGATGATCATATCCGCACTCTGGGGATTTTCATTTGTTTGTTGGTGGTTGGTTACGCCGTTTTAAGTTTTAATTATTTGTCCGCCCTCTGGGGACTTGGAGTCGACATTTATACTCCGATTCGCACTTTAGGAGTTTGGAGTTGGTGTTTATACTCCAATTCGCACTCTGGGAATTTGGAGTTGATGTTTATACTCCGTTTCACACTCTGGGAATTCGGAGTTGGTTGATGTTTATACTCCATTTCGCGCTCTGGGAATCCGGAGTTGATGTTTATACTCTAATTCGCACTATGGGAATTTAGAGTTGGTTGATGTTTATACTCTATTTCGCACTCTGGGAATCCGAAGTTGATGTTTATACTCCAATTCGCACTCTGGGAATTTAGAGTTGATGAACAGACGCTCAGTCACATTTGTTGCATGTTTTTTGAATTTCGCTCGCACTCTGGGAATGAAAGGTGTATCAGGATCGTGGATGGTCGAATCACATCCACCCCCGAGTTAACAAGCGAGGTCATTAGATGGACGGGTCCTCCCTCCTCAAACTTGGTTCAGATACGGACGAAGTAGTTAGATGGACGGATCCACCCTCTTCACATTTATAAGTTTATACTCCAGTTCGCACTTTGGGAATTCGGAGTTAAGTGAAGGATTGTCATGTATCAATCCTTTTTTGACTTTGGTGTGATGGCTTGTCCCCGAGCTCGGGTTTCATTTAGCGAGTGACCGGTTGCATCACAGTCACTCCCTATTTGAATAAATCCTACCGTATGGTGGAACTTAGCTCTCCGTGCATGGTGATCATATAAAGTATATTAAGTAAATCACAGCTCTAGCTCGAAGAGATTGCATTTTATTGCTGAAATAAGAAAATATGGCAAAGTCAGTTGCCTTATTACAAACTCTAATTTCAAAATGCAGAAACAAATTGCAAATGAAAAATAAACTAAATGAATAAACATAGCCTGTTATGTGTAGTAGCGACAAAGACTCTCGTTGTTCCAGGCCCTTGGTAGAGTAAGACCGTCAACGGTTGATAATTTGAATGTGCCATCTCCGAGCTTTCGTTCAATAACATACGGCCCTTCCCATGCTGGCTTCATATGCGAAGGAACCGGATAAATTCTTTCCAAGACGAGATCGCCGAGTTCAAAGGTTCGCGGGCGGACCCTGGCGTTGTACAACCGGGCGACTCGACTTCGATACACGGCTGCCCTCAAATTAGCCTCTTCGAGTTTGTCATCTAGTAAATCGAGAGACTCAGCAAGTAATATAGCATTTGTTTTCGGATCATAGTATGTCACACGATGAGAAGGTACTTCTAGCTCGACTGGAATAACAGCCTCTGAACCGTAAGAGAGATAGAATGGAGTGTGACCGGTCGCGGACTTGTGGGTTGTTCGGTAAGCCCATAAAGCCATAGGAAGTTCATCGACCCATTTGCCCCCGACCTTTTCCAGTCGTTTTTTTTTCAAAATGGACCTTATAACCTTATTGACTGCTTCAACCTGTCCATTTTCTTGAGGGTGTGCGACTGTAGAGAATTTCTTTTGAATGCAAAACTGTTTGCATAAATCTTTAAATTCCACACTGTCGAATTGGGTTCCGTTATCAGTGATAATGGTGTGTGGGAGACCGAATCGACAGATAATGTTGCGGACTACAAAGTTGATCACTTTTTTCGTCGTTATGGTAGCAAGAGGTTCAGCTTCAGCCCACTTTGTAAAGTAATCAACTGCGACGATGGCGTACTTCGCACCACCTTTTGCCAGAGGTAGAGTACCAATGATGTCGATGCCCCATACTGCAAATGGCCATGGGCTGACCATTTGAGTTATCTCGGTAGGTGGGGCTCTAGGAATTCGAGCATGCTTTTGACATTTATCACATTTCTTGGCATAATCCGACGCATCGCGATTTACAGTCGGCCAAAAATATCCGTATCAAAGTACTTTCTTGGCAAGTGCTTGACCCCCAGTGTGATCGCCACATTCTCCCTCGTGTACATCGTGTAATACTCGTTTAATTTCATCGTGAGCGATACACCGAAGTAAAGGAACAGAGTACCCTCTTCTGTACATGACTCCATTTTGGATGGTGAATCGTGAAGCCTTCCGAAGGACTTGTCTTTTTCACTCCTGCGCTCCGGCAGGACACCATGCTCAAGGTAATTTCTAAATGGATTCATCCACGACTCCTTATCGGGAGCGACTTCACATATCCAATCTGCTTCTGCCCGGTTAATACTTAGGGAAGATAACGTCTCTATGGGAACGAGTCCCATTTGCTGCGCTTCACCAGTGCTGGATAGCTTTGCCAATGAATCGGCTTTCTGATTGTGTTCTCGAGGTATACAATAAATGGCATAATAATCAAACTGATTCAGTATTTCCTAAACCCGAGCTAAGTAAGCTGCCAGTCTTTGATCTCTCGCTTGATATTCTCCCCGGACTTGATACACAAATAATTGTGAAGCAGCGATAATTCTCAAATGCCTGGCAAGTTTCAATCCAGCTAAGAGGGCTTCATATTCAGCTTCATTATTGGTTGCATGAAAATCGAACTTTAAAGCATAACATATAGATCGGCCTTCGGGGGTTTCAAGTACAACCCCAGCGCCCGAGCACCGGTCGTTTGATGCACCATCAGTGTACAGCTTCCAAACGTATTCGAAAGATTCATTGGTTTTGGCCAAGTCCTCTGGAATGGTAAATTCAGCTATGAAATCGGCTAGGACTTGTCCTTGAATGGCTTGCCTTGGAGTATAAGTAATATCGAACTGGCTCAGTTCAATGTTCCACTTGAGTAACCTACCAGACGTCTCAGGCCGTGTAAGGACCTGTTGTAACGGCTGGTCGGTGTAAACAATAAAAGGATGGGCCTGGAAATATGGACGGAGCTTCCTTGATGCAATAAAAAGACAATAAGCCAGCTTCTCTAGTTTCGGATAATTCCTTTCAGCTCCTGTCAACCGTTTGCTGATGTAATAGACCGGCTTTTGTATTCGGTCTTCCTCCCAAATTAGGGCAGCACTGATTGCGTTTTCTGAGATCGCTAACTAAACATACAACTTCTCATGATTAATAGGCTTTGACAGAATAGGCGGTGTGGATAGATGCTAAATTAATGCTCGGAATGCGCCCTCACACTCAGTGGTCCATTCAAAGTTTCGTTTTTCTTTTCGGATCAGATCGAAGAAGGGAATGCATTTGTCAATGGACTTTGAGATGAACCTGCTCAGTGCTGAAACTTTCCCATTAAGACTCTGGACTTGCTTTATAGTTTTAGGAGTTTCAAGATTTCTAATTGCCCAGATCTTTTCAAGATTAGCTTCGATTCCTCGAGCATTGATGATAAACCCAAGGAATTTTCCGGATGCAACTCCAAAGTGACATTTTAGTGGGTTGAGCTTCATTCTGTATTCTCGAAGTATGTTGAACATTGATTCCAGGTCTTTAACATGGTCAGTGGAAAATCATGACTACACAAGCATGTCGTCTACGTATACTTCCATGGTTCTCCCGATTTGATTGGTGAACATCTGATTGACCAATCGGTGATAAGTAGCCCCGGCATTCTTGAGTCCGAATGGCATAACTTTGTAATAATAAAGCCCCGGATTAGTTATGAAGCTAGTGTGTTCCTGATCAGGTAAATGCATTGGTATCTGATTGTAGCCAAAATACGCATCCATGAAGGATAAGAGTTCATGTCCAGCTGTTGAATCTACAAGCTGATCAATTCTGGGAAGTGGGAAACTATCTTTGGGGCAGGCTTTATTCAGATCGGAGTAATCAACACACATTCTCCACTTTCCATTTGACTTTCGAACAAGCATGGGATTTGACACCCATTCGGGATATAGCGCATCTCGAATGAACCCATTCGCTTTAAGCTTTTCTACCTCTTCTTTAAGGACGGTAGATCTCTCTAGATCCATACCACGCCTTTTCTGTTTGACCGGGACATGCCGCGGGTCAATATTCAAAGTGTGGCTCGCGATGTCTGGCAAGATCCCACATATATCAAAATGCGTCCAGGCGAATACGTCAAGATTCACTCGTAGAAATTCAACCAATTCCTCTTGAGTTTGCTGGCTTAGCTGAGATCCAATCTTTATCATCTTTGAATCGTCATCATCGTCAATTGGGACATCGATCGTTAGTTCGGCCGGGGAAGCTTGACTTTCTTTAGATTCTCCTTCATTTTCAGTTTCTTTTGGGTCAAGATCCCTTTGGAATTGGCTGGGGTGCCCGGGCCTAGGCCCAGGCATTAATTGTCAATTATCAGCAAAACGGACGTAGAGAGATTCCTCTACTCCCTTTCCTTTCTCCTTTCGTTGCGGCTCCCGTAGCTCGGCAACGTAACAAGCTCTCTTAGCAGCCTGATCTCCCTGAATGACTCCCACTCCACGATCAGTGGGAAACTTCAGAGTCAAACACCATGGGGCAATAGCTGCCCAGAATTCAGCAAGGGCTGGTCGACCCAAGAAAGCATTATAAGGGGAGTCTATGTCCAACACAACGAACTGCAATATCCGGACTCTCTGGTGTTCTCCAACCCCCAACTCCACTGGTAGTTCAACTACTCCAGTGGGTATAGTAGCGCTCCCATTGAAACCATGGATTCGAGATTGGCAAGGCTTTAAATCTTTAGCCTCCATCCTCATCTGATCGTAAGCTCGTTTAAACAGAATATTCATTGAGCTTCCACTATCAACCAAAATCCTTTTCATCCAGGCTGGACCTACTTGAGCTGAGATGACCAGTGGATCGATAGTGGGGGCTTCGACTTTATCAGCATCTCTATTTTTGAATACGATGTCATCAGTCATCGTCTTCTGTTGTTTGGCCGGAGCCCCCTCATCAAAACTACTACAACAGTCGAAGTCCGCATGCCTAATAGAGCTGGCATACGACTCCATTTCCTTCCAGCTTCGGTCTGCTGGATGGGGACCACCACTTATTGTATTAATAACCAATCTCCCGCCGGTACGAGCGGGTTCCTCCAGCCTTTCCTGATTTGGTGCACGATTCTGAGTCGATGGGCCCGCACCTCCTGACTGCGGCGCCCGCACAAACTGATCTAACTTCCTCTCGCGGATCAACTTTTCAATGAGGTCTTGTAAATGACGACACTCATTTGTGTTATGGCCATAACTTTCATGAAATCTACAAAATTTCCCTGTTTGGGTTTGTTTCTCCGATGATGGCTTTGAAGCAGGCTTCTTGTATTGAACGGTATTGCAGGTCTGCAAATACACATTTTCCAACGACGTATTCAATGGAGTATAATTGTCGAACATGGGAGCTCTATGTCATGGACCATAATTTTGATCTCGTTTTTTACCTTGATTTCCACTGTCCCTCTACTGGTTCAATTTGTTTTGTATATTCAACTGAACTTTCCCGGAACTTTCCTCGGATTGTTTAACTGCGATGTTACTTTGTATTCCTTCCACACTGGGCCCTGCATCATCCTGCTTCCTAGACTATTTCGCATCCTCCCTTCTCAAGAATTGGGCTGCCTTGGAATAGAAACGGTCCAATGACGCAGGTGGCTTCCCGACTAACCAATTTCCAAACTCGGAATCAGGATCAATCCCCTTAGTTAATGCCATCAAGATAGAGTTGTCATTGGGATTGCTTATTTCTGCACATGTAGCATGAAATCGCTCCAAGTAACGTCTGAGTGTCTCTCCGGGAGCTTGAGTGACACTGGACAAAGTATTAACATCTTTAGGTCTCGCTACGTGCATACGGAATTGTTCAACAAACTTGGTGGCCATCTGGTCGAAATTAGAAATGGATCGTGGTGGCAAACGAGTAAACCACATAGTAGAAATGCCCCCCAAGGAAATGGGAAAACTACGGCATTTCACTGCATCATCAGCCCTTGCAGCATTCATCAGCCATTCGTATTTCAAGATATGTTGATTGGGATCAGAACTTCCTTCATAGACTAACAAAGTTGGCATCCTGAATCGCCGAGGTGGTTCAGCATATAATATGTCATCAGTGAAAGGGGTATGACTCCGGGAAATCCCCCAATTGTCATTACTGAGAATTTGAATTTCATGGATCATCTGACGGATCATCGTCGGTATATCCGGCATCTGGATATTTAGAGCATGTTGTGCCAAGGTGTGGTCGGGTTCCACAATGCGAAGCTAGGCCGGACGCGGTCGACGGTCTATGTCTCGCCTCCTTGGTTCAAGATTTTCAGGGACATACGGTTCTCGAGTGTGTTCTCGTCGGTGACGATGCGGATCTACTTGATTTCTAGTATCAACTCCTTGTTCGGTAGTGGTGGTGGTAGCTAGGTTGCCTGTGACATGGTAAGGAATGGTACCCCCTCGGGAGGAGGGTTCGGTCTGATGATTGGTGGATGGTCCAGTCCAGGGTTGTCCAAGGTTTAGGGCAGGTTGGTGTCTTTTGGCCTGGGTGTAGCTCACGTTCAGCCGTGGGCGTGTAGACCGGTGATGATCATCAGAAGAGGCTGAACTCTCCGTGGAAGAGTAAGAAGCTTGATCTCTCCTGGATCTCCTTCGCCGCTGGCGCTGGAGCTGGTTGGTCAATTCCGCGTTAGCACGGACTTGCTGAGTAAGTTGCTGACGACTCTGAGTTAGCTCTTGAAGCAGCATCTGGAACTCTTGTCTAGTAACCGGGCCTGATGGATCTGAAGGTCCGGTGGCATCTTGGTTGGATGGAGGCAATTGTACGGAATTCTGTCTATCCCGTCCTTCCTGATCAGCAGATGTAGAAGTAGTTCGTGTGCTCACCATGATGAATTGATGAAGTCCTTTCCTAGATCTGACGTAAATCTGAATAGGATGGAAGGGTTTTAAGGCTTGAGATCTGGATCTTCTTCTTGGATTTATGCAATTCGGTATCGATAGCATATCCAAAGAGCAGGAGAAAAACTGGGTTTTTCTCAGTGAAAGCACCAAAGTGTTTGTATCAAAATTGGACACAACACTCTTCGGAAGAGTTTGAAGAGATAAAAATGAAGAGATTAAATGGAAAAAGAGGATTATCTAAAAAAAATTCAAAAACAAATGATAAAAATGCACAGAAACACAGGAATTTAGAGTGGTTCGGCGTATTGCCTACGTCCACTATGAAATTGATGACTTTATTGATGTTTCTTTGATGATTACAACTGATTTCGGTGAATAACCGCAGATTACAATGGATCAGAGTAGTGAAATTCTAGTACAGCAGCAGCTCTTAAGTGTAGAGTTGAATCCGGCAGAGTCTGGGCGTTGGAACGTCAAAAGATCCTTTTTCTATAGGCCTTGGGGCTCTATTTATAGGCGTAGGAGGCTGATACTTCGCTCAGATCTCGGGAGACTTCTTCTAGCACGTGAGTGGGCCCACACGACCGAGCCCATAAAGTTTCGGCTCGATCCGTGGTCGATACGAACGAATTTCGTATCGATCAAGATTTGATCCGATCGAGTCAAAACTTGGCATGAGTCTTCCTTATGTTGTATGTAAGCTCCTGTGAAAACTTCATAGCATTTGGACTTGTGGATTGCGAGATATTATCGATACGAGTTGGTGTACTTCGACTGGCAGTTTGGTTCGAATCGATGGTTTCGAATCGATCTGTTCGAATCGATGGTTGCACGTGCCCATGTGATGATGTGGCACGCACTCTTCGGATCGATCCACTTTTTATGCCAAGGTGACCGAGTCGTCCCCAGATTCTTGCCTTGTTCGCATCGAAGGCCGTTGCGTAGCTCGAATCAATCAATAGCGTGCTCTTCATATCGATCTGTAGTATGCTCAGTTCGAATCGCTGGAGATGGTTTAGTTTGTATTGATGAAGGCAGCGTAGTTCGTATCGATGGAGGTGGTCCTTATTCGTATCGATCAAAGTTGTTTCCACTTAATGGATACGAACAAGCGATACCGTGATGGATACGAATAGTGATTACTCAATGGGTACGAAATAGTGGTTGTTTGATGGATACGAACTAAGGTCACCTGATGGATACAAACCAAGATTATCCGATGGATTCGAACAAATGTGATCCGATGGACACGGACAAGGGAGTTTGGTTGATCGATACGAACAAGGTATTATCCACCAATGGATAAAATTGTGTGGTCTGGATGGATTCGAACCAAGGCTCTCAGATGGATGCGAAGCAGTGTGGTATGATCGATGCGAAGCAGTGTGGTATGATCGATTGAAAGCAGTGTGGTCTGATCGATGCAAAGTAGTGTGATATTGATGTGAAGCAGTGTGGTCTGATCGATGCGAAGCAATGTGGTCTGATCGATGCGAATACAATCGATGCGAACTGAGGCTCGATGATGGATACGAAATGGGGTTATTTCCTTCAATTTGCATCGATCATAACTTGAGCATACAAACTCGGATTGACTTGAAATTTGGAACGTTGTCTTTCTTGGCTTCGCTTGCCGTGTCTTATCGATTGTGGCCTGATCCGGACACGGACAAAATTTCTCGACATCCATGGTGGACCTGTGCGTACTCGATATTCGGGACGAGTGATCCTTGGTTTTCAGTCAATTCCTTGATATCTCGGTCTTGCAAAAAGGCGGGATAACAGTAAGTAACATAAAAGAAACAATTCATTAATTGGAAAAAAATTCATTACTTTCCAAATTCTAACTTTAAAGTAATTTAATAAGAAAACTCATTTTGGAAGAGATAACTAATCTCTTCTATTATCAAAAGATAATTATTGATTATCCATACAATAAATTTTGGAATATATATATATAAAGTTTAAAATCATTCTCACAATTAAAATGATTATACTACATAAATGGTTAATTTACCAAAACAATTCAAATTCACATTTCCTCTTTGTCACAAAAATTAAATTTCCAAACTTTTCTTATTAAAACTCAATTTACCGTGTTTGACTGTCTCATCATACTGTTTTGGAAATTCCTATCGATAACGTTGATCAGGCGCATCAACCAGAATTCTTAAAGCACTTGATGGACAACCCAATACAAAAATCATTTTCTATAAAAGATATGCCTCATATATAATACAAAAAAAACTTCTTTGTTTATCTCAATAACAAAATCCAATCACTCTTAAAAGCATATCTTTAATTTGAAAGATTTGAAAATTCAAATAGTTGCTTACACTCAAAATCAAAGAACACAAGAAGAACTCGTTGAGATATTCCCAGAATACTCGATTCACAAGATTGACAAATAAGCTGGAGTGTTTCCCAAATTGAACGGTATAATGAGCCTCTCGCAAGAACCATACGAGTGTGGAATGCGGTAAGAGGAATGCTATCCTCCGCAACTCGTAGCTGATGAAAATTGATGCAAGGTCAAGTTGAGAAAGATCCTAGCACCACTCAATAAATCAAATATCCTCAATCATAAGCAATAGATACTCGTTCTAATGGTTAACTTGTTAAGCTTGTGAAAATGGATGCAAAGCCCAAGAATGCCATCAGATTTCTTAACAAAGATAACCGTGGCACCCCACGGTGAAAACTAGACTGAATAAATTGCTTGGCTCCACGCTTCAACAATTACTTCTACAGTTTCTCATTTCCTCAGTGGACATCCTCATGGAAGGATGACTAACAGACTAAGAACCAGGGATGAGGTCAATCATAAAACTCAATTGCCTAATTGGGTAGCAAACCTGAAACGGACTCACATATATCAATAGAATTACAAACAATTGGAATTCGAGATACTTCATCATCTTGAAACTCAAGAACAATAAAGACACTTCAGAATTATCATCAACATTCTGAAGAACTAGAGACACTAATCAGCCAAACTAGGATACCTAACATGTAGGATCCTTTTAGAACATATGATTGGATTTGATAACAAGCAAGTAAATCCATCCCAAAACTCATATTAAACTCAAGGTGATGACTAATGTGCAGATTTGCACCGAAAGGAAAACTCCAAAGATCAACCCTAATATTGTCACAAGACAAGCTAAGTATTGTGGATCCCCTCAATAGGATTCTCAATTCTCAAAGAAGTAAGAAGATACGAAACATCCAACGGTATCAACAAGCCCCTTCGATATGAATGTGTATCAAGCACCCGCATCAAAGAGAACTAGAATAAAATAATTACGATAAGGATTGTTCATAGGATAAGATATCATCAATTCAATCATGGAATATTATGGAATAAAATATATTCCTAGACATATTCCAAACTTATATCTACCACAAAGGACCCGAAAAAGTCTAGGACACGATGATTAAGGGATATGTAACACTTGTACTATACTTGGATGTATCGTAATATATGTTTCTTTTCTGTGTTTATCATATTTTGTTATGAATTCAGCTCTAATACCAAGCTGTGACGCCCCACCCCGAGATCCACATTAACAAAGAGTATTACTGGGTAATACTATTTGCTAATGTGGAGAATAGGGCTGGTTAGGAGCGCCATCTAAAGCCTTGTCTTAAACATCAATTAAATATGTCGATTTAATGCTCTAATTTTTTTCTATCTCAAGTGGATCGACATATCCAATAAATGCTTAATACAAAACTATAGGTTGGTAATGGATCTATCAGAACAAAATACAACAACTAAAATGTACATCACATCACAGATCAACAAACAACAGATATATACACATATATACAGATACTTCCCCAGTACAATACAAAATGATACATCACAAGTAGTTCGAAGACTACACTATATACAACGAGTCAAAAATACACATATCAGAGTCAAACTAAAAGGGACAACAACAAAAAGGGTGATAAACAGGTATCCAAGCGGAAGCAGATAAGCTAAGTCCAACAGAAGGTATCTAACCTGAAACAACTCGGTCTAACCCGAGTATAAAATACACGGGTCGGTCGAGCTAAAGCAATCATTTTAGTAAGGTAAGTGATAATATGATGCATAGGGAAAAGGATGATAATTCTTCTCAAATGATAAGAAATAATTCTAAGTGCATGTGGTTACTTCAAGTGATGAAGTGTCATTAAGCATATATAGTCTCGAAAGAGATAACTCAACATTAAAACAACAAGCATAAGCATGCCTCATATCATCAGCATAATCCCAAAACAACAATAATGGTTTAGAGAAACCATAACTCCTAAATAGGAGGAATCCCAAACTCAAACACGCCATAAAAAGGCAATCTCAAAAATATTCTCTAAATAGAGAAATCCCAAAGCTCGAAAATACGCCATAATGGCAATCATATATCTCTTTAAAGGAGAATATAAATCTCAAATAAACGCCAAGAATGGCAAATCTCAAATAAATGCCAAGTGTTGGAAAACTCAAATCTCAAATATAGAACTCGATAAGGAGTTCAATTTCCAAAGTTGTAATCTCCATATATATGATATCACAAATGGCTCAAATAGTCAATAATGTAAAAGGCGATACACATGGAAAATCACAAAGAAATCAGTGAAATCATCTCAAAGATATAGCATGTGCTTATAGCCGAAGCCCGCCAAGTACTATTCTCTCAAAATAAGGCGCCACGTCTCTTAGACAAACGTCCCGAAGGACAAATAAATATGTCTCTTAGACAAACGTCCCGAAGGACAACATCCCGAAGGACAAATAAATACATCTCTTAGACAAACATCCCAAAGGAAAACATCCCGAAGGACAAATAAGTCTCAATGGACAAATACGTCTCTTAGACAAACATCCCGAAGGACAAATGACCTGAAGGTCCAGAGTACTGGCAAATACGTCTCTTAGAAAAATGTGTCACAAACTCTCAGATGGGAACCCGAAAAGTGTTAACGTGCGTCCCATACCACATGTTCTCACTAATAGGTTTACTAACCGCTAGCCAATGCCACACTAGAAATCGGTAAAAATATTTGCCTCATCTCATTGCCAAAGACGACCCGAATGTCAAAACGATCAAATAGACAAGTCAGGAATTAACCGAAAAGATAAACACATGTGTCCCATACCATGTGTTTTAACCAATCGTTTAATTCTCCGTCTCATACGCTCAAATAGTGCAAAAACGTGTATTTTATATAGAAAATAATTTTTTTGAGAAAACGAGCTTTTAAAACAATTTTTCGAAATCGTTTTTGGAAAACAATCTTTGAACTTCCCTTATTATAGAGAATATATAGTTTGTATAGCTTAAAAATAATTTATAAATATTATATAATAATTATTTCAAAAGCCGGTTCATTTTAAAAATCATTTCAAAATTATTTAGAAAAACCCATGCTCGAAATCAAAGAAAAATCATCGAAAAACACCAAAATCGACATTCACAAATATCTCAAAAATCTATTCGTGCTGAATCACAAATTCACCAAAATTCTAGCTCGCCTATTGATAGGCTTCATGGCCTTCAAAACAGTTCAGAAATATCACAAAAACAAGATTCAAAAGTCAGAAAATGGATTAGAAAACAAGGCAGAACACAAATATGCACAGGCCATAAACAATTCCCAGGTTTGAAATCTTCTCCGGGTTCAACTTTCAGATATAATTTGAATGGCTTATTTACCTCGGAATGGTCTGAAATTTGATACACACAAAATAGAAAATTTTATCTATGAACTGGAAAAGGATTCACTGAATTCCGACATGTAATGGTAAAGATATGAAATTTCAAAGATGGACTGTGGCGCCCCACCTCTATGCTCATAATAACAAAGAGTATTAAAAGAAATACTGTCTATTATTACGAAGAATAAGGCTGGATAGGAGCGACCATCCGTAATTGGCCTTACACTAATATTGGTTATCTCGATAGGAGTGGTACATACTTTTATTTTTTTCTCTATTATTTATTTACTCCCATTGACACACCCAATACTAGTATAAAACAAACTACGACGGTTCATAATAGTTTAGGACATTAGATATAACAATAACACGGATAATATAAATGCGGAACACAGATAAAAACAAAAGTCTCATATATATATAACTGATGTCAGTTAATACATAGTTGACACAATACATATGATACAACTACAACTGTCGACTCAAGAAGTTATATATACAAGTACATTAACGAATAATATACATGAATACATATCGTTCTATACAATGACACGACTACTACAAATTGACACTGACAACTTCAGAAGATGTGAAAAGTCTTCATATCCTGAACAGCAACTCAAAGAAGAAAATCTACAACCTGAAATAACTCGGGTCTGACCCGAGTATTACATTCAAAAGAAAATAATACACGGGTCAGTCTAATTCAAACTCAGTTATTAATGCACAGAAGCGATAATAATCAAATAGTCAAATAGACGACAGTCACAGAAATCTCGTATACCCGACTCCTCGATAAAAGAATCGGAGAACGGCAGATATAACACTATACAGTGTTAAACAACATATCAACAATCCAAATCAATTTAAACAATTGAAATGCCAATTTTAAAAACAACAATGCTGATTGGCTGCAGTACACGCTAACGTGTACTGCCTCGCCAATACAGAACAACTCAAAGCAATACTAAACAAGATCAGAGGTAACACGTGAAACAAGTTCAACATGTCGCAAAGCAAGGCACAGGGAAATAGCTAACTGAAGGCGAGAGCACCAAAGATATGGCACTACAACACTCAACAGAAAAGACGAAGATCAGCCTCATTAGAGAATAAGGTCATCAGTGAAGCAAAATGACAAAATGCAAATGATACAAGGCATCAATGCAATGTGTCAGATTCGAGAACAAGGCAGTGCAGCAGCGAAAAACTTCAACTAAGAGAATACGAAATGTGTACACAAGTAATGGTATATATCACAAACTGCACATGGCAAATGAATCAGGATGCAACGGTGAAACAAATCAAGTAACATCAAGTAAAGAACTTGGCCAGTGAACAAAGTGACCCAGGGAACTCAAACAATACCAACAAATATAAAAGTGAAGGTCGAGTGAACGAAGTAATACAGGGAACTCAAAAGCAACTAATCAGTGACCAGTGATGAACAGAAGCTCAAATGTGCAACTATACCAGAATCAACTACGAGCTACAAGTATGCAGCAGGTCAGCAAGTGCTCAGGGATGAACAGATGCAAGTGAAAAATGACACATGAATATGTAGTGTATGACCAGGTACCACTAAAATAGAAACTGCCAAATTCCAAGAAAAAGGAAATACATCATGTATATAACACGTAATGACCAGTGAAACAGAACTAAGATCGAAGTGGAACAATATGTAACTTGCATCTGAACAGTGCTCCAAAGATAAGGAGACAGGACAATACATGATACTAGTGACAATGCACGAGATACAGTGATGTAAAAGCTCACTGAAATATACAAGGCAAACCAAAAATAAATGCAACATGCATCTGAACAGTGCTCCAAAGATAAGGAGACAGGACACTACATGATACTAAGCAGCAACAACGATCAGACTCGATGCATGATGACAGTAGACGAACAAAGCCGCTAGCACATAGAGATGCACAGTATAACTAAATGGAATGAAGACCCAGTACACTAACTCGAAGAACAATGGACTGCAAACCATACATGAATCCAAATAATGGAACCCAGGGTAATCTCAAGTGAGCTCAACAAATTCCAACAGTCAATACATAATAACCGGAGTCACGAGACAGTAAGAAAATTGAACCAGGTAGCAACAATAATCAAGAATGACTCAAGTGCCACCAAAACTCAAAACCAAGCAGTGCATATGAAAAATCAAACCATTGTACAGTTGAAAATATACATGTATACTAGTGAGGCATGTACAAACGTGCACAGGTACAAAGACCAAATGATGCAGTGCAAACAAAAGTCCAGAAATCCCAATGGCTTCATATATCTCAAGATCGAAAGCATTTACGAAGTAATCAGAACGAAAACGAACTTTCCAGAGACAGTTAGATAAACCTCAAGCCAACAACATAAATCGAACAACGAGCAAAGTGAATCGACAAACTCAAACCATTTAACACAAACGAAATTCATAGAATTCGAAGTAGATGTGAGTAATAAAATTACTCACTGATGTTTCGAAACAATAAGAAGCAGAGACGAACCATTCATTCGATCGAGCAAAGTTGGCATCTCAACAAAATCGAATGGCCGAAGCCAACAAAACCAAAACCAGAAATTTACGAAATTGAAAATACCATAAATCCAAAATCGCGAGCATCAATTTCTCAAGCAGCCGATTAAACAATTTAATGCGAACCAAAATCACATAGAAGTCGAATTGGATGTGAGTGTCGAGAACACTCACCTTAGCCACGATGTTTTGGAGCAGTCGAAGCCAAAGTCCAAGTCGCCAGAGAATCGAGAAATCGCCGAAGCCCCAAGGAGCAGCTGCGAACGAGCGCAAGCAAACAACCAGAATCGATCGACAGAGGAGCGTGCCGAAGCCAAGCACGAACAAGAGAAGCCGAGCGCTCACGGGAACAAAGGGAACGAAGCCCTAATTTTCAGATTGAAGGAACGAACGAAGAAGAGGGCCGCCATTATTCTATTTTTTTTCTTCGTTCCAATAATTTTAGGGTTGGTTTCGAGTGAATGAACTGAGATGGGGGATTAGGGTATTTGCCTTACAATTATGCACGGCCTCAAAATAAAATATGGGCCACAATTAAATTTCCACAGCCCACAATTCCTTATAACCATTTTTACAAGAATTTACAACTGATAAAACACTTGACAATTTTTATAAACGAATGTCAACTCGAATGAAATCCCAATTGCAATTGTCTAACCAATTAAATCGTCGTTTATAAACTGACGCGAAAAACCGGGTTGTTACAGACTCCCCTCCTTAAAGAAATTGCGTCCACGGAATCATAGGGAATAAATGGATAAAAGGTAACAACCAAAAGAGCATGGCAAAGTCGAATGTACAAGCAAAGCAAGTGTCAGCGGGGAAGTATTAGATAAGAAATCAAAAGGTTCGACTGCTTCAAATCAAAAGAATCAACATCGTGGGAATCAGGGATCAAAATCAGACGACTAACAAAAGCAAGAACAGTCCAGTTCCAGCAACTAAAAGAGAAGGAGAAACAGAGCAGAAATCCCATACAGAGCACGAATTGAATGTGAGTAAATCAAATTACTCACCTGAATCGCCAGAGAAAAAGACGAAGCTCAAATCTCAAAAGTCGCAAATATTCAATCATCAAAAACGATAATTGAATTTTCAAATCGCAAATATTTACTTATCTCAAACGATAATCAGAAGACAAAACAAATATCTGATTATCTCAAACGATAGTCAGAAGACAAATCAAATATCTGATTATCTCAAACGATAGTCAGAAACAAATATTTAATTATCAAAAACGATAATCAAATTTCTCAAATCAACAAATATTCGATTATCACAAACGATAATCAAATTTCAAATTCAACAAATATTTAATTATCAAAAGCGATAATTAAATCTCAAATAAGCAAATATTTAATTATCAAAAGCGATAATTAAATCTCAAATCAGCAAATATTTAATTATCAAAAGCGATAATTAAATCTCATATCAGCAAATATTTAATTATCCAAAGCGATAATTAAATCTCAAATAAACAAATATTTAATTATCTCAAGCGATAATTAAATCTAAAATCACAAATATTTAATTATCTAAAGCGATAATTAAATCTCAAATCAACAAATATTTAATTATCTCAAGCGATAATTAAATCTAAAATCAATAGATATTTAATTATCTCAGGCGATAATTAAATCTAAAATCAACGATTATTTAATTATCTCAAGCGATAATTAAATCTCAAATCACAAATATTTAATTATCTCAAGCGATAATTAGAAACAACAAATATCTGATTATCAAAAACGATAATCAGAACTCATATCAACAAATATCTAATTATCACAAGTGTGACGACCCGCCCTTCTCGACCCTCGAAAATCGACACAAAATACTCAACAGTATAATATGCCGACGATCGAACGCCGGAAAAGACAGATTGTAGGAAAAGAAAGAAGGTAGAAGAAGAAGAAACTAAACAACATCAGAACCTCACAGTCGCAGCGGAATAAAATATAATATATAGAACAAAACTTTACACAAATCAAAACTATATCTGTTTATATACAATACATCATCATCAGAGTATATCATAATACAATCATCAATAACCAGTCGATCAGTCAATACAACAATCACAGCAGCGGAATAATACAAGTACGAGAAATACGTCTCGAACTCCAGCTCCTCTCCTGAGCTCCATAGCAACCTATCCTGTAAAATACTCGGTCTGACCCGAGCATTATAATAAAATAACACCCGAGTCAGTCTGGAATACCAGCGCATCATAAATACATCCAAACTGATTATTAAAGTTTCAAAAATCCTTTGAAACAAAAGCATCTCGTAAGACCACGCCACAAATAAACATGTCGGGTTTTTACCTTACGATAGCTAAAACACTTTTTATAGAAATCCTCTGATATTATAATAGTGTCTATTTACAAATACTTATAAAATAGCCGAAATTGTTACATCTATTAAATTCCGGCATACTAGCCACAACGTGGGTAATACAAACAAAACTCGTACAAGGCACGTAGGGAGAATGGATTTCCAACGAATGACTAGGCACTGGGGTACCACCTGTCACAGTACGTGGCCTAGATCACAGTACCGAGGAGTACGCCCGCTCCCCTGCAACACAAGGCCGGAATCATCCCTTACTGGATAATTCCAAGTAAAATCACCCCACGGTTGTGATCAGCAACCGCACCACTAAGCCGAAATAAAAGGGACATCTAGACAGGGATGACCTTACTCTCAAGTGGGGGCTACCCACGAAGCCTTGCTGCATAACCCCTGATTTTCAGTCATTCCCGGTTGATGAGGCTTGAGGCTAAACGATACCTTTATAGCACATATCCCTTAGAATGCCCATCGTCCACCTGACGATGTCACGAAAGCATTCGTCCATATAAGTCCGTCCCGGGTCCGAACGGAACCGAAGGCACTACCCCTACTACATCCATTTTGGAAATATCCTCAGGATTAGTAGCGACTAGCCCTTGCACTTCACTGCTCCATCTTCGACTCCGAAATCGTTTTCGCGAAACGTACAAACCGGATCGAAGTGGTATTCGAGTCTCCAGACCTAGAATCCCGGTATACGGAAACCCGATCCCGGTCTCTTCGATACGATCAGCGCATTTGGCCAATATTGATAGTCGGTGATTTAACTATCAATTCACATTCACAAGCATCCATAAGCATCCATCACACAATAAATAATATCACACATTGTTTATTCTTTCCCTTTAATATCTTTAAAAGATATATTTCACATTTCAAAACTCATTTTGGAACGAATTCCCAAATTTCTTCCTTAACACGGTAAACCATTTTACCATTATTCCCATTTGGAAAAACCAAGTATAAAACCTTTTTGCATTTAAAAACAGTTAAAATACTTTATACTGAAATATACTTTAAAATATGTAAATTACTTCTATTTATTTACTCAAAATATAAATTTAAAATATGTGAAGAAAACTAGTCATTAACACATAAACTTTGATTTTAAAAATAAGGGTTTTAGTTTCACTAAATTCAAAATAACGTTATAAGAAGAAAAATGCTAATTTTAACAACTTAAGCTAAAACCAACTTTTAAATAAATCTATTTGTAAAAATAATTGCTAATATACTCCCAAATTATTACGGTATTAAAAATTATTAATTTATTTCTTTAAAAATAACGATTTCTTAAAAATACTTTTTAAAACGATTTAAAACTTAACCTTAGTTAAATAAAATCTTTTGTAAAACATTCACTTGGTTTTCCCAGGGAAACACTATCCCGTTCAAGCATTCCAAAGTATCCTTCATATAGATCCAAACGATTTATTTCAAATTCAATTTATGTTTACAACATAAATTTCCAATTCCATACTTAACTATAACTTCCTCCGAAGTTAAATCACAATTTTTCATTTCCGGAAATTCATTTTAAAAATATAGTTTAAACATTTTGGTGAATCTCCAATGGAAGCCAAATTTCCAATTCACTTAATTAAATTCCAATGAAATACGGCATTTCAAAACATTCTATTTTTCATTTGAACTTGTTAATTTATAGTCGGAAACTCCATTTTAACATATTTTTAATTTCCGGATAACATTAGTCGTTATTAAAATAAACACCGTTATTTTAAACAATTTATAATTTCATAAATTTAATCTCCAGAAAACTATACTTTCCATTTACCCATTTCATAAACTTCCCATTATATTCAAAATCCCAATTTGGCCCAATTTACATTTTTCTTTTCAAATCCGATTTCAAATTTTATTCTTTGAAATTCTAAATTTAACAATTCATTTTATTTCGTAAAAACACAATTTATCCATTTATAATTAAATTCAGTGATTATACTTTATACAACAATGTCACAGAACAACTAAATTTCCAGATTTATCAATCACATCATATAAACAGGTATCACTATCAATTTTAATATAATTGCTACATTGTGAGGAATCCAGTTGGATCCCTCCAACCTGTTTCTCCCTGCATCACAGATATTAGCACATCGCAATATAAATATCAACCAGACTGATAATCACAGATATAATCAACCATTCACATAGATATTTAAATATCAACTATTTATAATGTCTAGCATCCAGATGTGAGTGAGAATAACTCACCTTGAGTTTTGACGAGCGCTTTGAAATTTTAAATTAAACCGGACGACGTCCGATTTAACCCAAATTCCTACTTGCCCGGAATAAATCCGGATCTGTCCCATCATGTAGTACGCGTTCCTGCGATCCCGGCGTCGCCAGTTTTATCGAATTCTGAACACGTATGAGATTGTTATCGATTTATAAAGTTTGAATTTATATAAAACAAAATTTCCTTTTTAATTTAAATTTAAATTATACCCAAACAGATCATAGCCATTCGATCAAACAAAAGAAATCACGGCCGACCCCTACATGCTTTCTCCCTCACGCGTACGCAAGCATCAGGAACGATCGAACAAAGAAACCCATCGTCACAAAATTAGGGTTGAACGCCGCCGCTCCTACCGTCGACGAGAGCGAGATCAACCACCACCACCTGGACCGCCTTCGAGAGCTCCATCCTCGGCCCAAACGCGGCGAAGCTCGGTCTTCCCATTATCTCTAATTTCGTGCAAACAACGAACACGGACGCCGGCCTCCAGCTTCCTCTCTGGTCGACGAAAATCCATCTCTACCATTAGATCTGAAGGTCTCGACGAGCCCGACGTTTCCCCAGTTGAAGTCGAGTCGTGAAAGCTGATGGATATTGAGATAGATGAGGGAGAAGACTAACGTCTTTCGGCCATTGAATAAGGAGGAACGGCGGCTCTGAGATAATGCTAGGGTTTTGACAATTAATTGTGAATATATATATATAATTTAATATTATTTAATTAATAAAATATCTCAATTTAACCACAAACGCAAACAAACTCCAAATCTCACGTTCCGATAGGCTATCTTGAGGTTTTTCCATGTTCCGGACACGATGGAACAAGTTTCGTAAGCTAATTTAATCGTATGCATGAGATACGAAATAAAACGATCAATTTAGAATTAAATCGGTTAAATCGATTTCGATGCGTTTCTAGCTGCCACCGTCAAACGACAACTCCGATAGCTACGAAAATTGGAATCCGTTAATAACTAACTATTACGGATCCAATGGAACTGGTTTCGTCGAATTCCGAGACTGCGCCCCGGAAGGCTATTTTAACTCGTCTATTAAATCAGGCGGTTTTTCAAAATTGACGAAAACGTTTAAAATTTCACTTTTAAAATTTTATTAACTTAACAATAAATCATATAAAATTTATAAACACCTTAAAAAATCATTCTGGCTCATTCCGGACTAAAATCTGATTAATTTGCATTTTAATAATATTAAATTCACTTTTAAATTAATATAAAATCCCAAATAATTTATCGACTTTTAAATTCATCTAAAAATCCAACATTATTGTTTATAACCAATTGAACTTAAAAATACATTTAAACCCCATTTTTATAATCATTTATCCCAAATTCACCTTTTATCCCAATTTCGAATATTTAATTATTATTATCCAATCTCAGATTAAATCTCCACATTAGAAATTATCCCTTGTTGTTTTAGTTTAAACCAATTCTTTTTAGTTCAAAATAAATCTTAAACCCATATTAAACATTTAAAATGAATTAAATGTTCAAATTCAATGGCTTAAAAATACGGGATGTTACATTCCTCCCCCCTTATAAAAATTTCGTCCCCGAAATTTGCTAAGGTAAAAATATACTCACAAACTCATTTACTTATCCAATTTGCTTAGTTAAAAGCTTATATTCACTTTCCCAAAAAGTTTCAGCTCCATTTCAAAACCATTTGCTTTATTTACTCTAAAGCCTTTATTTTAACATTTGCTTTCAAAAATTCAATTTCTTAGCAAATCAAAAACCCAAAAATTTTCTAACTCCCAAAATTTCTGGAAAATTTTGGCGGAGTCTCCTTTGTACGGAGGAGCTTCTGCGATATCGCAGGATACACAAATATATATACATCGGCTCACATGGCCGGAAACCAAAATATATCACAATATATATATCGTTTCCCAATTATATTTGCGTAGGCGTACCTCTTAGCAAATTTTTAAAAGCAAGCGGCTAATATAACGCATATACGCGCTCCAACTCTCTCGAACGCCTCCCGTACCTGTACTAAACTCAAGCAACTCATCAGTTTCAAAGATGTGAGCATTTTAATAACATTTCCAATGTAAATGCAAGCCAAGCATATCCATTTCATAACCAAACCAAGCAAACTTCATCATTAACAATGTTAACCTTATTTATTTCAACAATCCAAAGATTTCAATCACATTCAAATTACTTATTCAAGTCTAACCTCATTTTATTTCACTTGAATGCCTTAAATTCAAGTTCACCGTATACAATTCATATTTATTTCATCCAATTCATTTCCACTTCAATATGATTAACATATGCCTTACTTACATTTCTTTATTTTAACTCACATTCCCAGTCTGATTTACCAACCAATTCTTATTTTCAATTTGAAGCATTTGCATTTCTTTTATGATCCATTTTCATTCATATGCAAACATTACTTATTAAAATGCAACCTATTCTGATTGATTCAAAACTAATTCCATTCTCTCTTTAAATCAATTCACTTGCATTTATATACAAACTTTTGAATTAGATTCCAATCCATATCAATTTATTCAAAATTCAATTTCAATTGCTTGTTAAACCACTCAACTCCGAATACAAGCAATTTCATGTCATTCAAGCAAAATAATCACCACTTAAGCTTATAACCATTTAAAATTAATTCCAACTTGGATTCATATAAATTTTATTCCATTTCATGGTTCACAATCCCAGTATTTTTATTCCAATGCAATTTGTTAATTAAATTAAACCTTCCTTACATTTTATGTCATTAACCAACTCAAGTTTACCTTGATATCATTCATTCTTGAGTTATTTACAACTCTTATATTTTTACTTATCACGTTAATTTATTTAAAACTCATTTCACTTGCATTTCAGTTTATTTCCTAACAAATTTCATTCGGAATTACTTAAATAAGCCCACTCACAATCATTTGTTTTTCTTCCAAGATGCTTAAGTTCTTCCACACAATTTCCATCATCTTCTTGAATCAATTTAATTTTATTTCCATTTGATTCTCATCCAATCAAATTTCAATTCATTTATAAATCTAAATGCTCTTTGTTTATTTATCCAATCCATTTTAGATTTATTTTATCAACAAAGAGACCATTTAAATTATTTCCCTCATTTGAATTTACTTACAATTCAAACCATCACTATTATAAGCTAATTTCACTATTCATCCATACTTTCCAATATTTATTACCAAAATTAAATCCCATCCAAAACTGGATTTTATTTACCCTTTTCAAACTTTGACCAACTATCAAAATTCTATTCATTCCATACACATCCTATTTAATTTAGCTAATTCCTTCCCAAACAATCATTTTAGATTTAATTTAGTAAGCATTTACTTCATTCAACATCATCTCAACTAAATTAAATTTCCACTAAACACAATTCTTATCCCATTTTAATTCAAGGTTAACTAAATTATATATGCATTTTCAATTTAATTCCTTTCCAGAATTAATTCAAGTTCATCTAAATTTTATTTAGCCCACCTGAATTTAAACCATTTCCTTTACTACCTTAAATAAGAATTTAATTATATCCATTCTTATTCATAACACAACAGAAATTTTAATATTCAGCTTAATTCCATCTTAGTCGAAGTTAAACCAAATTCAATTTAATCTTAATTCTCCATATCCAAGTTCATTCACATCTTTTATATCTCACTTTATTTTATCTTTCTCTACATTCCATTTAGGATTAAGTTTGAATTTGCCTCACCATCCAGCTATTTCCATTAATGAACTTCAATTTCACTTCTATTTATGGGTTTAGATTGCCCATTTAAGTCCATTTCCATTTAATCACAACTTCAAATTATAACACTTTATAACTTAGGAATATGAATTCACTTACACAATTATAAGTATTTACACTTCACCTTTATACTTATTTCAAGTGAATTTCAATTTACTCAGGTGTACTTCGGTTTCAGGTTCCAATTTAACTTAACTTATCTTAAGTTAAACCCAAATATATTCCCTTCACCTTCATTTCTTTGCAAATTTTAAATATACAATTCCAGATTATAAGTATAACACTTACCAGCTTATGGATACAATTTGTTACACAATGATCCATAATTACAAAGTCATTTAATCTTTCAATTTAACTCAAATTAATCCCAATTTCCAATTTTATTTAATTTATCCCAAGATAAATTCTAATTTCTATTTACTTCAATAACTTCATTTACCCAAAGTAAATTTACATTCCATATATACTCAATTCTTCTTTAAATCAACTTTCCTTTATAAGTTATATAGTTGAATCATTTCAACTTTCACATTCTTATTTAAAAATAGAATCTCCAGAATTCAATTTACCCGGATTTATTTCAAGACCAATTCGAAATAAAAATCAACACATTTCTCTTTTGATACTCAAATCAAATACCAAATTCCAAAACAAACTGCTTTTACCAAACAATTTTCCTTTTGAAAATTCCCAAAATCACTTGTTTTCCCAAACAAGTCCAAATAAATACCATAACCAACTATTTTGGTAGCAATTCATCACTTTAGAAACTCGAAAATGAATTCTAATGATGTGGCCAGCATCATCAGGATTATTTTCCAGCGACTGAAGTGAGTTCAATGCTCTTTACTTCTGAAATTCTTCTCAAAGCAATTCCCATCTCAAAATATTTTTTCCAAATGAATACCCCAAACTTCCAAATGCTTTTGAAAACATTTCCAACATTTCCACAAAGTTTAATTCCCAAAACTTTGTTTAATTCCATTTGAAATCCCTTTCAAAATTTCCGGGGTCAAAATTCTAGTTTAAATCAAATTTTAATTTTTACTTTTCTTATTTAAAACATATCCAGTCAATTCCATTTGGTTATAAACCATTTTAATATTTTAACTTCTTATTTTATTATATATATCATTTCAAATTTTAGATCATGTTTTAATTTCTTATTTAATTATAGAAGAAACAACCTAACAAGCATCCAATACATATAATAATTTAGAAAATTATTTCTTTATATCAAAATATAATTTTGGGTAAAATTATTTCATTTACCCGCTTTAAAAACAATACTATGTCGGTTTATCTTGTTTAAGAGTTTAGAAACCCCTATCGATACGGTTGTACTTCCCGCACCGACCAGAATTCATAAACACCCAACCGATAAGTCAACACAGTATAAAAAAAAATTTTATATCCACTAACAAGTACGCTCTCATAGCTATTATTACACTCAACTCATCATAGAGTACTATTGACTCTATTTAAAATGAGTAATTTACCCACCAAAGCCTAGGTTGTCGCCAACTTAAGCTCTGATACCAACTGTGACGACCCGCCCTTCTCGACCCTCGAAAATCGACACAAAATACTCAACAGTATAATATGCCGACGATCGAACGCCGGAAAAGACAGATTGTAGGAAAAGAAAGAAGGTAGAAGAAGAAGAAACTAAACAACATCAGAACCTCACAGTCGCAGCGGAATAAAATATAATATATAGAACAAAACTTTACACAAATCAAAACTATATCTGTTTATATACAATACATCATCATCAGAGTATATCATAATACAATCATCAATAACCAGTCGATCAGTCAATACAACAATCACAGCAGCGGAATAATACAAGTACGAGAAATACGTCTCGAACTCCAGCTCCTCTCCTGAGCTCCATAGCAACCTATCCTGTAAAATACTCGGTCTGACCCGAGCATTATAATAAAATAACACCCGAGTCAGTCTGGAATACCAGCGCATCATAAATACATCCAAACTGATTATTAAAGTTTCAAAAATCCTTTGAAACAAAAGCATCTCGTAAGACCACGCCACAAATAAACATGTCGGGTTTTTACCTTACGATAGCTAAAACACTTTTTATAGAAATCCTCTGATATTATAATAGTGTCTATTTACAAATACTTATAAAATAGCCGAAATTGTTACATCTATTAAATTCCGGCATACTAGCCACAACGTGGGTAATACAAACAGAACTCGTACAAGGCACGTAGGGAGAATGGATTTCCAACGAATGACTAGGCACTGGGGTACCACCTGTCACAGTACGTGGCCTAGATCACAGTACCGAGGAGTACGCCCGCTCCCCTGCAACACAAGGCCGGAATCATCCCTTACTGGATAATTCCAAGTAAAATCACCCCACGGTTGTGATCAGCAACCGCACCACTAAGCCGAAATAAAAGGGACATCTAGACAGGGATGACCTTACTCTCAAGTGGGGGCTACCCACGAAGCCTTGCTGCATAACCCCTGATTTTCAGTCATTCCCGGTTGATGAGGCTTGAGGCTAAACGATACCTTTATAGCACATATCCCTTAGAATGCCCATCGTCCACCTGACGATGTCACGAAAGCATTCGTCCATATAAGTCCGTCCCGGGTCCGAACGGAACCGAAGGCACTACCCCTACTACATCCATTTTGGAAATATCCTCAGGATTAGTAGCGACTAGCCCTTGCACTTCACTGCTCCATCTTCGACTCCGAAATCGTTTTCGCGAAACGTACAAACCGGATCGAAGTGGTATTCGAGTCTCCAGACCTAGAATCCCGGTATACGGAAACCCGATCCCGGTCTCTTCGATACGATCAGCGCATTTGGCCAATATTGATAGTCGGTGATTTAACTATCAATTCACATTCACAAGCATCCATAAGCATCCATCACACAATAAATAATATCACACATTGTTTATTCTTTCCCTTTAATATCTTTAAAAGATATATTTCACATTTCAAAACTCATTTTGGAACGAATTCCCAAATTTCTTCCTTAACACGGTAAACCATTTTACCATTATTCCCATTTGGAAAAACCAAGTATAAAACCTTTTTGCATTTAAAAACAGTTAAAATACTTTATACTGAAATATACTTTAAAATATGTAAATTACTTCTATTTATTTACTCAAAATATAAATTTAAAATATGTGAAGAAAACTAGTCATTAACACATAAACTTTGATTTTAAAAATAAGGGTTTTAGTTTCACTAAATTCAAAATAACGTTATAAGAAGAAAAATGCTAATTTTAACAACTTAAGCTAAAACCAACTTTTAAATAAATCTATTTGTAAAAATAATTGCTAATATACTCCCAAATTATTACGGTATTAAAAATTATTAATTTATTTCTTTAAAAATAACGATTTCTTAAAAATACTTTTTAAAACGATTTAAAACTTAACCTTAGTTAAATAAAATCTTTTGTAAAACATTCACTTGGTTTTCCCAGGGAAACACTATCCCGTTCAAGCATTCCAAAGTATCCTTCATATAGATCCAAACGATTTATTTCAAATTCAATTTATGTTTACAACATAAATTTCCAATTCCATACTTAACTATAACTTCCTCCGAAGTTAAATCACAATTTTTCATTTCCGGAAATTCATTTTAAAAATATAGTTTAAACATTTTGGTGAATCTCCAATGGAAGCCAAATTTCCAATTCACTTAATTAAATTCCAATGAAATACGGCATTTCAAAACATTCTATTTTTCATTTGAACTTGTTAATTTATAGTCGGAAACTCCATTTTAACATATTTTTAATTTCCGGATAACATTAGTCGTTATTAAAATAAACACCGTTATTTTAAACAATTTATAATTTCATAAATTTAATCTCCAGAAAACTATACTTTCCATTTACCCATTTCATAAACTTCCCATTATATTCAAAATCCCAATTTGGCCCAATTTACATTTTTCTTTTCAAATCCGATTTCAAATTTTATTCTTTGAAATTCTAAATTTAACAATTCATTTTATTTCGTAAAAACACAATTTATCCATTTATAATTAAATTCAGTGATTATACTTTATACAACAATGTCACAGAACAACTAAATTTCCAGATTTATCAATCACATCATATAAACAGGTATCACTATCAATTTTAATATAATTGCTACATTGTGAGGAATCCAGTTGGATCCCTCCAACCTGTTTCTCCCTGCATCACAGATATTAGCACATCGCAATATAAATATCAACCAGACTGATAATCACAGATATAATCAACCATTCACATAGATATTTAAATATCAACTATTTATAATGTCTAGCATCCAGATGTGAGTGAGAATAACTCACCTTGAGTTTTGACGAGCGCTTTGAAATTTTAAATTAAACCGGACGACGTCCGATTTAACCCAAATTCCTACTTGCCCGGAATAAATCCGGATCTGTCCCATCATGTAGTACGCGTTCCTGCGATCCCGGCGTCGCCAGTTTTATCGAATTCTGAACACGTATGAGATTGTTATCGATTTATAAAGTTTGAATTTATATAAAACAAAATTTCCTTTTTAATTTAAATTTAAATTATACCCAAACAGATCATAGCCATTCGATCAAACAAAAGAAATCACGGCCGACCCCTACATGCTTTCTCCCTCACGCGTACGCAAGCATCAGGAACGATCGAACAAAGAAACCCATCGTCACAAAATTAGGGTTGAACGCCGCCGCTCCTACCGTCGACGAGAGCGAGATCAACCACCACCACCTGGACCGCCTTCGAGAGCTCCATCCTCGGCCCAAACGCGGCGAAGCTCGGTCTTCCCATTATCTCTAATTTCGTGCAAACAACGAACACGGACGCCGGCCTCCAGCTTCCTCTCTGGTCGACGAAAATCCATCTCTACCATTAGATCTGAAGGTCTCGACGAGCCCGACGTTTCCCCAGTTGAAGTCGAGTCGTGAAAGCTGATGGATATTGAGATAGATGAGGGAGAAGACTAACGTCTTTCGGCCATTGAATAAGGAGGAACGGCGGCTCTGAGATAATGCTAGGGTTTTGACAATTAATTGTGAATATATATATATAATTTAATATTATTTAATTAATAAAATATCTCAATTTAACCACAAACGCAAACAAACTCCAAATCTCACGTTCCGATAGGCTATCTTGAGGTTTTTCCATGTTCCGGACACGATGGAACAAGTTTCGTAAGCTAATTTAATCGTATGCATGAGATACGAAATAAAACGATCAATTTAGAATTAAATCGGTTAAATCGATTTCGATGCGTTTCTAGCTGCCACCGTCAAACGACAACTCCGATAGCTACGAAAATTGGAATCCGTTAATAACTAACTATTACGGATCCAATGGAACTGGTTTCGTCGAATTCCGAGACTGCGCCCCGGAAGGCTATTTTAACTCGTCTATTAAATCAGGCGGTTTTTCAAAATTGACGAAAACGTTTAAAATTTCACTTTTAAAATTTTATTAACTTAACAATAAATCATATAAAATTTATAAACACCTTAAAAAAATCATTCTGGCTCATTCCGGACTAAAATCTGATTAATTTGCATTTTAATAATATTAAATTCACTTTTAAATTAATATAAAATCCCAAATAATTTATCGACTTTTAAATTCATCTAAAAATCCAACATTATTGTTTATAACCAATTGAACTTAAAAATACATTTAAACCCCATTTTTATAATCATTTATCCCAAATTCACCTTTTATCCCAATTTCGAATATTTAATTATTATTATCCAATCTCAGATTAAATCTCCACATTAGAAATTATCCCTTGTTGTTTTAGTTTAAACCAATTCTTTTTAGTTCAAAATAAATCTTAAACCCATATTAAACATTTAAAATGAATTAAATGTTCAAATTCAATGGCTTAAAAATACGGGATGTTACAACAAGCGATAATTAGAAACAACAAATATCCGATTATCAAAAACGATAATCAGAACTCATATCAACAAATATCTAATTATCACAAGCGATAATTAGAAACAACAAATATCTTATTATCAAAAACGATAATCAGAACTCATATCAACAAATATCTAATTATCACAAGCGATAATTAGAAACAACAAATATCTTATTATCAAAAACGATAGTCAGAACTCATATCAACAAATATCTAATTATCACAAGCGATAATTAGAAACAACAAATATCTGATTATCAAAACAATAATTAGAACTCATATCAACAAATATCTAATCATCACAAGCGATAATTAGAAACAACAAATATCTGATTATCAAAAACGATAATCAGAACTCATATCAACAAATATTTAATTACCGATACGATAATTAAATCTCATAACATCAGATATCTAATTACCTGCAGATAATTAGAAACAACAAATATCTAGAAATCAATTAATAAGACTAGAAAATCAACATAAAAGCTTGGATCGATCCCATCAGATGGCGAGTTTTTAATTCGCCGCACGTGCATCTCAGAGTGGCCGAAGCCTACCAAGTACTCAACATAATTTTGGCGCCCATCAGATTGCCCCGAAGGTCCGCAGAGTGACCTGAAGGTCTAGTACTGGTATTTTACCCGAAGGTCCGCAGAGTGGCCCGAAAGCCCAACAAATGACCCGAAGGTCCAACAAATGACCCGAAGGTCCTCATAGTGGCTCGAAAGCACACAAAATCATCAAATATTTCAATTAACGAGTCCGGAATTAACCGAAATAGCAAACGCACATGTCCCATACCACGTGTTTTACTAAATCGTTTGATTCTCTTCATCGTTTCCTTGAAAGTGCAAAATTGTGTATTTTGTAAAAATACATTTCACATTCTCAAACGGACAAGTCCGGAATTAAGCGAATCAGTAAAAGAAAGGGGTCATAGTCCTCGATTTTGCTGAAACGTTTAAATCGCTTCCTCATTCTTTTGAAATCGCAAACTGTAAAATTTTTGAAAACAATTTTATTTATTTTGTAAAAATAACAATTCGCATTCTCAACTGAACAAGTCCGGAGTCAAGCAAAACAGTAAAAGAAAGGGGTCATAATCCTCGATTTTGCTGAATCGTTTAAGTCGCTTTCTCATTCTTTTGAAAACGCAAACTGCTAAAATTTTATAAAACAATTTTCATTTTAAAATGATTTTCCAATCACGTGATTAAAGCAGCAAATCAGTAACAATTTTCGATAAGGAAATTGTACTTCTCAAAATACCGTAAAAACGGTCACAAAACAGCATTGCGGAATAACCGCTTGAAAATCCACTTTTAAAATTTGACGGTTACTGAAGCCAAAGCGACAGTAATTTTAAAACGTCAAAATCACATCAAAACAATTTACATCAAAATGTAATATCAAAGAATTTTCATTCATCAAAATGCCATAAAACACCGTGCTTCAAGAATTTAGCATTGGTGTGAAAATCCCGTTATAAAAATAACGGCAACAAAATACGTTTCATAACCAAGCATCGGTTCAACGTAAAATTAATGCAATAACGTGCGATTCATTTTTGCATGCACTACAAAATGAACAAGGAAGTCATTCGAATGTATCTTCAATGAAGATAATTCAAAACAGCAAAAGCTAATCAATAGATGATTAGTACAAAAGAAAACCAGCAAAGATCTCAATAAAAATCACATAACTGCAATTGGTTCGAATCCTCAGTTCGGATTCGAAATTCTCAAAGAAACAAAATAATTACAGCTATGTAAACAACAATTGGAATTCATATCAATTTCGTATTTCGATTTTTAAATCAAAAAGATTATCAGTTGTACTCAGCGAAGACAGTTTCACTGTTTCCGCTGCGCACTCTGATAAACAGTACTCAAATCAATCAAATCATCAACCTTTATTTTATTTTAAATAAAGATATTTAAAAATTTCATCGAAGTTTCAAAACTTTAGTTTTGACTCAAATCATAAATAAAACATCGACTAATAGTTGTAACATATGTTCCATCCAAGTTATGTTTTATATTATGTCCATAAACCCCAAGCTCTGATACCAACTGTGGCGCCCCACCTCTATGCTCATAATAACAAAGAGTATTAAAAGAAATACTATCTATTATTACGAAGAATAAGGCTGGATAGGAGCGACCATCTGTAATTGGCCTTACACTAATATTGGTTATCTCGATAGGAGTGGTACATACTTTTATTTTTTTCTCTATTATTTATTTACTCCCATTGACACACCCAATACTAGTATAAAACAAACTACGATGGTTCATAATAGTTTAGGACATTAGATATAACAATAACACGGATAATATAAATGCGGAACACAGATAAAAACAAAAGTCTCATATATATAACTGATGTCAGTTAATACATAGTTGACACAATACATATGATACAACTACAACTGTCGACTCAAGAAGTTATATATACAAGTACATTAACGAATAATATGCATGAATGCATATCGTTCTATACAATGACACGACTACTACAAATTGACACTGACAACTTCAGAAGATGTGAAAAGTCTTCATATCCTGAACAGCAACTCAAAGAAGAAAATCTACAACCTGAAATAACTCGGGTCTGACCCGAGTATTACATTCAAAAGAAAATAATACACGGGTCAGTCTAATTCAAACTCAGTTATTAATGCACAGAAGCGATAATAATCAAATAGTCAAATAGACGACAGCCACAGAAATCTCGTATACCCGACTCCTCGCTAAAAGAATCGGAGAACGGCAGATATAACACTATACAGTGTTAAACAACATATCAACAATCCAAATCAATTTAAACAATTGAAATGCCAATTTTAAAAACAACAATTCTGATTGGCTGCAGTACACGCTAACGTGTACTGCCTCGCCAATACAGAACAACTCAAAGCAATACTAAACAAGATCAGAGGCAACACGTGAAACAAGTTCAACATGTCGCAAAGCAAGGCACAGGGAAATAGCTAACTGAAGGCGAGAGCACCAAAGATATGGCACTACAACACTCAACAGAAAAGACGAAGATCAGCCTCATTAGAGAATAAAGTCATCAGTGAAGCAAAATGACAAAATGCAAATGATACAAGGCATCAATGCAATGTGTCAGATTCGAGAACAAGGCAGTGCAGCAGCGAAAAACTTCAACTAAGAGAATACGAAATGTGTACACAAGTAATGGTATATATCACAAACTGCACATGGCAAATGAATCAGGATACAACGGTGAAACAGATCAAGTAACATCAAGTAAAGAACTTGGCCAGTGAACAAAGTGACCCAGGGAACTCAAACAATACCAACAAATATAAAAGTGAAGGTCGAGTGAACGAAGTAATACAGGGAACTCAAAAGCAACTAATCAGTGACCAGTGATGAACAGAAGCTCAAATGTGCAACTATACCAGAATCAACTACGAGCTACAAGTATGCAGCAGGTCAGCAAGTGCTCAGGGATGAACAGATGCAAGTGAAAAATGACACATGAATATGTAGTGTATGACCAGGTACCACTAAAATAGAAACTTCCAAATTCCAAGAAAAAGGAAATACATCATGTATATAACACGTAATGACCAGTGAAACAGAACTAAGATCGAAGTGGAACAATATGTAACTTGCATCTGAACAGTGCTCCAAAGATAAGGAGACAGGACAATACATGATACTAGTGACAATGCACGAGATACAGTGATGTAAAAGCTCACTGAAATATACAAGGCAAACCAAAAATAAATGCAACATGCATCTGAACAGTGCTCCAAAGATAAGGAGACAGGACACTACATGATACTAAGCAGCAACAACGATCAGACTCGATGCATGATGACAGTAGACGAACAAAGCCGCTAGCACATAGAGATGCACAGTATAACTAAATGGAATGAAGACCCAGTACACTAACTCGAAGAACAATGGACTGCAAACCATACATGAATCCAAATAATGGAACCCAGGGTAATCTCAAGTGAGCTCAACAAATTCCAACAGTCAATACATAATAACCGGAGTCACGAGACAGTAAGAAAATTGAACCAGGTAGCAACAATAATCAAGAATGACTCAAGTGCCACCAAAACTCAAAACCAAGCAGTGCATATGAAAAATCAAACCATTGTACAGTTGAAAATATACATGTATACTAGTGAGGCATGTACAAACGTGCACAGGTACAAAGACCAAATGATGCAGTGCAAACAAAAGTCCAGAAATCCCAATGGCTTCATATATCTCAAGATCGAAAGCATTTACGAAGTAATCAGAACGAAAACGAACTTTCCAGAGACAGTTAGATAAACCTCAAGCCAACAACATAAATCGAACAACGAGCAAAGGGAATCGACAAACTCAAACCATTTAACACAAACGAAATTCATAGAATTCGAAGTAGATGTGAGTAATAAAATTACTCACTGATGTTTCGAAATAATAAGAAGCAGAGACGAACCATTCATTCGATCGAGCAAAGTTGGCATCTCAACAAAATCGAATGGCCGAAGCCAACAAAACCAAAACCAGAAATTTACGAAATTGAAAATACCAGAAATCCAAAATCGCGAGCATCAATTTCTCAAGCAGCCGATGAAACAATTTAATGCGAACAAAAATCACATAGAAGTCGAATTGGATGTGAGTGTCGAGAACACTCACCTTAGCCACGATGTTTTGGAGCAGTCGAAGCCAAAGTCCAAGTCGCCAGAGAATCGAGAAATCGCCGAAGCTCGAAGGAGCAGCTGCGAACGAGCGCAAGCAAACAACCAGAATCGATCGACAGAGGAGCGTGCCGAAGCCAAGCACGAACAAGCGAAGCCGAGCGCTCACGGGAACAAAGGGAACGAAGCCCTAATTTTCAGATTGAAGGAACGAACGAAGAAGAGGGCCGCCATTATTCTATTTTTTTTCTTCGTTCCAATAATTTTAGGGTTGGTTTCGAGTGAATGAACTGAGATGGGGGATTAGGGTATTTGCCTTACAATTATGCACGGCCTCAAAATAAAATATGGGCCACAATTAAATTTCCACAGCCCACAATTCCTTATAACCATTTTTACAAGAATTTACAACTGATAAAACACTTGACAATTTTTATAAACGAATGTCAACTCGAATGAAATCCCAATTGCAATTGTCTAACCAATTAAATCATCGTTTATAAACTGACGCGAAAAACCGGGTTGTTACATGGACTCAGGCCATGTTGAATTCTGCCCAGGTCTGAAAATCCTATCGGGTTCAATTTACAGGCATGAAACAGGTGACCAAACGGCCTCAGATTTAACTAAAAATTGGTATACACATAGTAGTAAACTTTAACTTTCAAATAAAAAAAGAATCGATGAATTCCGACAGGAAATGAAAAGGATACACTGTCTCAAATATGGACTCAGGCCATGTTTGCAACAGCTCAAAAAACGGAAATGTGCTCAAGCCTGGAAACCATCTCGGGTTTAACTTTCAGGCATGAAACAGAGGACCAAACAACTTCAGATTGAAAAATTGGCATGCACATAGCAGAAATCTTCAACTCAAATCAAAAATGAATCAATGAATTTCAACAGGAAATTCAAGAGATACGCTGTCTCAAACATGGACTCAGACCATGTTTACAACAGCTCAGAAAACGAAAATATGTACAAACCTAAAAACCATCTCGGGTTCAACTTTCAGGCATGAAACAGAGGACCAAACGACCTCAGATTGAACTGAAAATTGGTATGCATATAGTAGAAAACTTTAACTTTCAAATAAAAAAGAATCAGCGAATTCCAACATAGAAATAAGAAGATATGGTCATGCAAAGTAGCTACTCAGAACAGTTTTTACTGTAATACCAAACAACACAAAAGTTTCAATTACAGTAAACGATTTATGGCATTTGAAGCTTTGCTTCAGCTAGAGATTGTGAGTTTATTGAATCACCTTGCAGTTGAAGAGCAAATACTTGGGTTACAACTGAAAGATAGAAGCTTTGAGTAAGAGATGCCTTCAACAACCTGTAACTTAGAAGAACAAAGACATGCAAAGAAGAAAAACAAAGCTTAGATAAACCCAAAATCTCAAAATCAAAACTTGATGATATAATCTATGTTTTGGAATTGATTACTTGTGGAAAAGAGCTTTAATTTGATTATTTACAGCAATTTTAGTTTAAGAAATTGGAGATTTGATCTTTTAGTTTGAAAGTGGAAAGTTGTTTTTCTCAGTTTTTGTTTCTGTTTACTGTAAAAGATAAAAGAACGTACACACTTGAGAAGAAAGAGTTTTTTTCTTCTTCAGGCTAGTGTATGTTAATGTGCTTAGACCCAAAACCAAATTAATTAGCTAAGGAAAATTATATTACCACTCAAACATCAATATACACATATGTTATTAATAAAACAACATATATACACAAGATTTCTTCATAATAAAAATGTACAAACATATTTTCATGTTTAATAAAACATTCTACAACTAATAAAAAGATCATTTTGGTTTTAAAAATATTTTTATTATTAAAAACTCTTATTTTAATTAAATACACAATTTACACTAATATTTACACAAAACACCATTTTTAACTCCAAAAATTGCACAAAAATAATTTTCTTGTATAATAAATTGCAATAAATCATTCTAACATCATTTTTATAACCAAAACTTATTTTTAAAAAAAATTCATCTTTTTATTTATAATAAAGACATTTAAAGTCAAATACTTCCTTTAAAAATTATTAAAAGAAGCAATTGGCAATAATTACAAGAATTATTGCGTTTTTACTAAATAAAATCATTTTTCATTCATTATTAACACAAACAACCAAGATAAAGTTTTAAAACTTTATTTTCACATCTTATTTCCAAAAATCTATTGTTTATTCCAAATAAACAATTTAAATATTCAATGTTTTAATTCACAATAATAAATTATAACCATCGTTATAATTTATTATTTATAGGTAATCGCCCAAAACCAAGGTTATTACAATGTTTTTCCTCCAATTCATGTTATTCATTTGAGATTTCTCTACGATTCGCTTCATTGAGTAGGGTTCTAGGGTTCCTGTTGGGATCTAGGGTTCACGTTGCGATTTACTATTGACGGTTACTGCCACCAATTCACTCCATTTTAAGTATATTTAAATTCTATCATTATTTACTTTAGATGTGAATCTATGTGTCGAAATACATTCAGCTCCGATTTTGATTTGAATTAGTTTTTCTTTTCATTTCAAATTTGAAGTACGTTCGGCTTACCACATCATGTAAATGTATAAGCTGATTCTTCACTTGCTTTATGGTTATGCATCGGTGATGTATTTCCTTTATGTACTTCTGTTGATTCACCTATAGCATCATTTTTTATAGTAGTATTTGAAGATTCCTTTTGTTTTGCAGTCTTCTATTTTACTTTTTTCCATTTTGTTATGAATTTTGTACTAACTATAGTTGAGTGTCCAAAACTTTAGCATTTTTATATAATATTGCATATCAAATTGGTCTTCTTGAAATATCCTACAGTATGAAATCATCTTATAACAAGTTTGATATACAATTTGTTATTTTGATATTATGTCTGCTGTAGGATCGATTTCGACCTAGAGGGGGAATGAATAGGGTGATACTAATAATGATAGAATATTTAATGCGGAAATATATAAAATAATTGCAGCACAGATAATAGCAGAATAATAAAAGCATAAAGAGAACAATACATATTTACCCAACTTCAGCAAAACCCTTCCTACGTGCTACCCACAAGGTTTCTACTAGAAATTAAGTATTCAGAAGCTTATACACGTAAACTCGCGACACCCGCTATCGACTAACCTAACTCTACGATCAAAACCCTGCCACAACTCAGCCACTGAGTTGCGAATTCTCGAACTACACCACTGTAGCTCGTCCCCTAGTCACACGACTAGAATTTTACAAATGTTTAAAAGAAAATTACAAAATAAAAACAATATACAAAACAAGAAACCCTAATTTAAAAATAAAGCCCAATAGTATTTAAAAAACCGGCCCAACGAAAATAGTGATAAAAATATGTCCCCTTTTCTTTTTATATTATCAGCCTCTTTCTCTTTCATTCAGTCCTTCGTTCCTCTTTCAACAATTTAGGGCTTCTGCTTTGTTGAAGCCGCCGCTTGAAAAATGATGCTCGAAATCTTGCTGGTATGCTTTAATTTCACTTCGAGGCTCAAATCGTCTGTTGCTTTTGTTCCTTCGCAGCTGCTTCTCGATCGAGTTCGAATCTAACCAAAATGGTATGTGATTTCCTTTATTAATTCTCATTGATATGCTTGAACTCGATGCCTTGTATGCCGATGACGTTAATGGTATTTATAGGGAATAAAATTCTAAATTATCGTTCGAATATTTTGTTTGAATTCGTATGTTAATTTTGCTCCGCCATTCGATTTTGCTTGAATACATATGATTTGTTTAGACTGGTTCAATTCGAATATTTTATTGATGTGCTTTGCTTGATTACCACGGCTTGTTTGGTTTTCTGATTTGGTTCTGTTCTTCTATGCTCCTTTGACTTTGGCCATTTGAATTTCCTACCTTTGTGATAAAAATTGAGTTCGACTTGCTCAATTCGTGTTATCACTTGGCTTTGACACTGACTTGTTCAAACTCTACCTTGATTTTTGTAAAACTGTAAACTGGATTGTGTTGCTTCACTGTTTTTTATGATTTTTGAACACTGCCTTGATTTCTGTAACTCCACCATTGTGTTCCTTCATTTTTCCTTTGTTGACTGGTTCGTTGAACTGATACAATTGTATACATACATGTATATATATATATATATATATATGCATATATGTATACATTTGTATGTACTTCGTGTTGTCTCTTGTATTCTATGGTTTACCTGATCCTGTTAGACGAGTTATCTTGTTGCTTATGTATATACATGTTTGCTATTGGACTTCTGAGCCTCTGAACTGATATGTCTTTGATTTGTGCACTTGTCTAAAATTGCTCATTTTAGTTGCTGTCTGGTTTCCACTGCATGTATGTATACATGTGTATTAATGTCAGTCTTGTCTATGTTGATGCTTAACTTGCATGTGGTTATTGTGTTCATTTGTTTGGTTCTGCATTTTGGTCTTCACATTTCATTGCTCTGAACTGTTGTGTTCATATTGGAGACCGGTCTGGTTTTATGTGCACTTGTATATGTCTTCATCATTGTTGCCGTTTCGAGCCAGTTTATTGCATTCATGTTGCCAGGTCTGCACTTTGCATTTCATTGTGAACTGTCTTGACTTGCGTGCCTTTGCTCTATGTTACATAGAGCTCTGTATTGAATTCTGGTTGACATTGTGTACATGTTCATGTGTAATCTGGTTGGATGAGTCTGGTCATTGTATAGTTGAGTTTGTCTGTGCAGTCAAGTCTACACTGAAATGCTATGTACTATATATATTTGTTGCTCCATTGTTTTACACTTGACCATTTGTATCTGGTCTAGTCTGTGTTCACACATGAAATCTGGTTTAGCTGATCTGGTGCATTTTCTTGGTCCTGCGACCTTCTTGTTGCCTTGATACTGCTTTGTTTGCATTGAGTTGTTGAGCTTCTCCTGATCTCTGTTGCAATGTTGTACTGACCTGATGCCAATTATATTTGAGTTCATTGATGGCCTGTTGAGTGTTGTTGCCTTTGGTCATTGTATTCAAGTTGTTTGTGTTCACCTCACTTTTGTATTGTTCGAGCCATACTTGTTTGCTCTCATGGTATGGTGTTGTATATTGTATTGCGTGCACCTGAGTTGAATCTAGCTTATGGCTCAGGTTTGACTTTGTGCTCACTTGTCCCTGCAATTTTATCAAGTGTATATTGGTGTGCATGGCCTTGTGGCATGTACAGTGATACACTGTGCATGTCACAAGTTGTTCGTGTATGATGAATTCCAAAGAAATGATGACGAACGACCCAAATAACTGAGGCAAATAATATTTTCAAAAACACACATTATAATTTACACTGCAAAAATATTTCTTTTTTAATTTTACTACGTCAGTGTTTATTTTGTAGATAATTCAGATGCTGGATACAAATTGAAATATAGTTAAAGAACAAATATGAATGAACGAGTGATATGTAGTGAGGTGCAAATGTAAGTGACAATTGTATAGTGAAAAATTGTGTTGTAATTTGAAATTGTATTGTAATTGAAATTTTGTATATATAGTGAGAGCTCAAATTTGTACTATTCAAAATTGTAATAAAATATTTATTTGAATAAAATATCTGTTTGAATTTAAATTCAGTGTTATTTATTTTATTCAGCAAATATTTATTTAATTATGTGAAAATAAAATAGTACAATAACAAATACATTTAAATGAATATATATGTTTATTATCATCAAACAAAAATCATATACTAGCATATTCAACAATCTCCCCCTTTTGATGATAACAAACATATATTTAAGATTTTGAATTTATTAAATGTATTTGGTCAATGATGAACTTTAATTGCTCCCCCTATTTGAATGCTCCTTCTCTACAACAAAGCTCCCCTTTATATATGTATGAAAATAAATAAAATATGCAAATTACCCTAGATGGAAATATGCAACTAAAAAATAAAATATTTGACCTTTATTTGCCAAAATCTTAACTTTTCTCTCCCCCTTTTGTTATCAGCAAAATAGTAATAGTGTTAGAAAAATAGAGATAAAGTGACAAACAATAATACAACATTAATAGCCAATAGAGTATAAATATTAAATTTCAATAAAAAATCAAACAAAAATCATAAATACTCTGTCAGGCGCATATTCCACTTTAGAATGATAGGGGTGATGTCGGTATATAAAACCATATAGTTGTGTCTATTTGTGATATATTTATATCAGGAATTTGAATACTTACTAACCATGCATAACCGTTAGGACTTTTAAATGAGATTAGTAGTATTCCCAATTTTAAAAAAAATTCAAGTATCTTCCCACCACGCATAACCGTGAGGACTTTTAAATAGGATTAGAATCAACTCGTCTATTTAATAACCAATTTTGATATGTGTTCCATACATGCATAACCATGAGGACTTTTAAATAAGCATAAAAGCACATAAACAAATATTCCAAGTAATTCACCCATGCATAACCGTGAGGACTTTTAAATGAAAGTGAATACTTTGGATGTTAAAAAATGAATAAAATAAAAACGAATAATTTCCTGTTTAAAATACCACATTTTGACATACTATATTGGATTTTGATGAGTGATGGACGTTAGAAATATGATAGAAGTAGATATGGTCATGGAATTTTTACCAACAAAAGTTATTATAAATCTTGTTTAAATTTTTAAAGAAATTTTCTAAATATACTATCTCAAGTCATAATATATGATTAATATCAACACTCATCACTTTTACAATCACTATTTTATCTTTTCGATAATCAGTAGAGAGTCAGATTAGTTAATGTAGTCACTTAAAATAAAATCCAAAAATAATTATAAAATCAAATTATCTAAAATGACTAATCTGAATCGAAGTCAACAAAAACTATTTTTCTGAAAGGGGTTTTTAAAAATGTCTGCCAATTGAAAATCAATTAAAATGAAAAGTATGCAGATATTTTATTTGGAAATGTGATGCAACTAATGGATGTCCCAACATAAAACACTTTCCACAAGTAATTTTTCTATCAACTAGATTATCAGTGTAATCTGCACCCGAATTTCCTTTTGACTCAAGGTTATTATTAGATAATTATCATAGACCAAACCGTGAAGAGTGCAACAAATACCTTATAATCATTTTATAGCTTTTAAAATGTGATTCCTTAAGGATTTGATTGAAACGGTGCAAATAAACAAACAGTGAACATAGTGTTAGATCTAGAATTAATAAGATAAACAAATATATCCATGTGTATATTGAGTAATCATCAATCAACACAAAACAGCATCTCTTTTGACCTAACTTTGCAATATAGTTAGTCCAAGCAAATCTATATGAAATAGTTCAAAGATGAAAAGATGATTAGTCACCATTTTTGCACAAATCAGAACCAAAATCAACATTTATTTCCATATCACATAACTGGCTGAATTAAATCAGATTATGGTGCAAATTTTCACATTTAATATATCGTTCAAGATAAATGTACCGTTACCTATTTTACCTTCACGATAATTTTTCATTGTTACTCATTGTGATTCTACCACCTTTGTACAAGGCTTAGGAACTTTGATTTGTCGCCTGTCGTGTGCCTGGAACAGCCAGATACCATGTAACACTGTTGTTGTTCCTTGGCCTGCCACCATACCTACACGGGAAAATATTTTTGTGACCTATTTGTTTTTATAGTTCCATGGTTGTTAGTGACAACAGATTTTGAAAAATAAGTTTGTGGAGACCCAAGACAATTTATATTTGTTCCTTTTAGCACCCAGATTTGTTTGACTTTAAGGGATTTTATATTCGTGCCTTTTGGAACCCAAATTGGTATGGTTTTGTGCTTGTATATATTTCGACAATTATTCTTGCCATGTCAAATATTTCCACACTTTACGTATTTGGGTATCACACTTTTCCCTTTAACAGTTTTATTAGTCATTTGTTCATATTTTGACACTTTTGCAAATCCAAATCCTTTCCTTTTATTCTCGAAGAGTTGATTTTCAAAGAGCATATTAAATGATTTATCTCTAGTGTATAATTTTCGAGTAACCAACTCAAGTTTATTAACTTTGGATTTTAAAAGTTTATTTTCATTTATTAGCTTCGAACAACAACTGGAACTATCTCTCTTTTCAAAAAAATTCATTTTCAAGTCCATATTTTCATTTTTAAGCTCTCTAATTTTAGTCTCAATTTCTAGCATCTCAGTTTCAAAGAGTTGGAGATTTTTAAATTCAATTTTTTCAAAATCCTTGATTTTTTCAATCTCCTTTTCAAACTCGTGATTTAATTGAATAATTTCAGATTTGCTCAAAATCACGTTTTCATTTTGAAGGGTTTTGAAATTTTCGTTGACTTCATTTAATTCCTTTTCAAAAATCGCACATTTAGAACTTTCTGACTTCTTAAAACTATCCAACTCATTTTGCAAAATGTTATTTTTACAAATCAACTCCATTTTTTTTCTCCCGAATTAAAATTCCGTTTTCTAACTTTTGAAAGTTTTCTTGAAAACAGGTAAATTCTTTTTCATAGTCCAAACACCTTTTGCAATTAGAATTTTTATTTTTCTTAATATTTTTAAGCTCATTTTCCAAATCATTATTTTTCTTACGCAGTTTAGCTTGTTCCCTTTTCAACTTATTATTTTTCATCTTAAGAGAATCATTATTTTCAATTGATTTTCGTCACAAGAGAACTAAATCATGAAATGAAAGATCACTTATCTCATCGGCTATTGAACCTTCATCACTCCTATCAAATCCTGTCAAGCACGTTACTTCAACTGAGTCGATTATGGGGGATTTCTCACCGTTGTTGACTTTTGCACCATATATTGCATCAAAAATATTCAAGATTTTCTGTGCACTTTCACAATAAGAGATATAGCTAAAATTATTTCGATTTATATAGGAATATAGTATATGCATAGCAAGAGGATTAATCGAAGTATTTTTCTTGTCTACTATATCACACCCATTTTCAATAATATCCCAACATTCAGAATTAACAGATTTTAAATAAAATTCTATTTTTAATTTTCAATTTAAAAAATCTGTTCCATCAAAAATAGGGGGAATAATACTGGACAGACTCTCGCTAGATTTGCAACTAGGGTTAGACATCCTTGCTATTAACCTGCTCTGATACCACTTGTAGGATTGATTTCACCCTAGAGGGGGGTGAATAGGGTGATACTAATAATGATAAAAATTTAATGCGGAAATATATAAAATAATTACAGCACAGATAATAGCAGAATAATAAAAGCAGAAAGAGAACAACACATATTTACCCAGCTTTGGCAAAACTTTGCCTACGTGTTGTCCCCAAGGTTTCTACTAGAAATTAAGTAGTCGGACGCTTACACACGTAAACTCGCGGCACCCGCTATCGACTAACCTAACTCTACGCTCAAAACCCTGCCACAACTTAACGACTGAGTTGGGAATTCTCGAACTGCACCGCCGTAGCTTGTCCCCTAGTCACACGACTAGAATTTTACAAAAGTTTAAAAGAAAAATACAAAATAAAAACAATATACAAAACAAGAAACCCTAATTTAAAAATAAAGCCCAGTAGTATTTAAAAAACCGACCCAACGAAAATAGTGATAAAAATATGTCCCCTTTTCTTTTTATATTATCGGTCGCTTTCTCTTTTGTTCAGTCCTTCATTCCTCTTTCAACAATTTAGGGCTTCTGCTTTGTTGAAGCCGCTGCTTGAAAAATGATGCTTGAAATCTTACTGGTATGCTTTTAATTCACTTCGAGGCTCAAATCGTTTGTTGCATTTGTTCCTTTGCGGCTGCTTCTTGATCGAGTTCGAATCTAACCAAACTGGTATGCGATTTCCTTTATTTATTCTCGTTGATATGCTTGAACTCGATGCCTTGTATGTCGATGATGTTAATGGTATTTATAGGGAATAAAATCCTAAATTATCGTTCGAATATTTTGTTTGAATTCGTATGCCAATTTTGCTCCGCCGTTCGATTTTGCTTGAATACATATGATTTGTTTAGACTGGTTCAATTCGAATATTTTATTGATGTGCTTTGCTTGATTACCATGGCTTGTTTGGTTTTCTAATTTGGTTCCGTTCTTTTATGCTCCTTTGACTTTGGCTATTTGAAATTTCTAACTTTGTAATAAAAATTGAGTTCGACTTGCTCAACTCTTGTTATCACTTGGCTTTGACTCTGACTTGTTCGAACTCTACCTTGATTTTTGTAAAACTGTAAACTGGATTGTGTTTCTTCACTGTTTTTTATGATTTTTGAACATTGCCTTGATTTCTGTAACTCTACTATTGTGTTCCTTCATTTTGCCTTTGTTGACTAGTTAATTGAACTGATACAATTGTATATATATATGTATATATGTATATATATATATATGTATATATATATTGGTATATATATGTATATGTATGTATGTATGTATATGCATATATGTATACATGTGTATGTACTTCGTGTTGTCTCTTGTATTCTCTGGTTTACCTGATCCTGATAGCCGAGTTATCCTATTGCCTATGTATATACATGTTTACTGTTGGACTTTTGAGCCTCTGAACTGATACGTCTTTGATTTGTGCACTTGTCTGAAATTGCTCATTTGAGCTGCTATTTGGTTTCCACTGCATGTATGTATACATGTGTATTCATGTATAGTCTGTTTCTTGCCTTTGTGTTTACAGTCTTGTCTATGTTGAAGCATAACTTGCATGTGGTTGTTGTGTTCATTTGTTTGGTTCTCTATTTTGTTCTTCACATTTCATTGCTCTGAACTGTTGTGTTCATATTGGAGACTAGTCTGGTTTCATGTGCACTTGTATATGTCTTCATCATTGTTGTTGTTTCAAGCCAGTTCATTGCATTCATGTTGCCGGGTCTGCACTTTGCATTTCATTGTTCATTGTCTTGACTTGTGTGCCTCTGGTCTATGTTACATTGAGCTCTGTGTTGAATTCTGGTTGACATTGTGTATATGTTCATGTGTCATCTGGTTGCATGAGTCTGGTCATTATATAGTTGAGTTTGTCTGTGCAGTCAAGTCTGCACTGAAATGTTGTGTACTATATATATTTGTTGCTCCATTGTTTTTCACTAAACCATTTGTATCTAGTCTATTCTGTGTTCATACTTGAAATCTGGTTTAGCTGATCTGGAGCATTTTCTTGTGCTTGCGACCTTCTTGTTGCCTTGATACTGCTTTATTTGCATTGAGTTCTTGAGCTTCTCCCGATCTCTGTTGCAATGTTGTACTAACCTGTTGCCATTGATATTTGAGTTCATTGATGGCCTGTTGAGTGTTGTTGCCTTTGGTCATTATATTCAAGTTGTTTGTGTTCACCTCACTTTTGTATTGTTCGAGCCATACTTGTTTGCTCTCATGTGTATGGTGTTGTATGTTGTATTGCGTGCACCTGAGTTGAATCCAGCTTATGGCTCGGGTTTGACCTTGTGCTCACCTATCCCTATAGTTTTATCAAGTGTATATCGGTGTGCATGGCTTTGTGGCATGTACAGTGATACACTGTGCATGTCACAAGTTGTTCATGTATGATGAATTCCAAAGAAATGATGACGAACAATTTAAATAACTGAGGCAAATAATATTTTCAAAAACACACATTTTATTTTACACTGCAAAAATATTTCTTTTTCAATTTTATTGCGTCGGTGTTTATTTTGCAGATAATTCAGATGCTAGATACAAATTGAAATATAGTTGAAGAACAAATATGAGTGAACGAGTGATATGTAGTGAGGTGCAAATGTAAGTGACAATTGTATAGTGAAAAATTGTGTTGTAATTTGAAATTGTATTGTAATTGAAATTTTGTATAGATAGTGAGAGCTCAAATTTATACTATTCAAAATTGTAATAAAATATTTATTTGAATAGAATATCTGTTTGAATTTAAATTCTGTGTTATTTATTTTATTCAGCAAATATTTATTTAATTATGTGAAAATAAAACAGTACAATAACAAATACATTTAAATGAATATATATATATATATATATGTTTATAATCATCAAACAAAAATCATATACTAGCATATTCAATAATGTCAAAGATAAATTAGTATTTTGATTTTATTAAAATGGTTAGCAACGATCGATAGAGCTATTAATGGACAAATGGTTATAATTTCTCTCCATACAAAGAACATATAGCAATGGATACTATTTATCAAATTTACAAGTTTAACTAAATCATACTTAAAAAAGGGCATATTTTCTGATTTAGAAATCACTAAACTAATTTCATGTCATTTTTAAATGCAATGAGATTACAAAGTTTCGGAAATATATCGAAATAAAGATATAGACGTATCACTAAAATACAAAAGAATAAAAGAGTTGGTTTAGCTTGTTGGAAAATTTCAACATGTGAGCCACGTATGTAAAATAAATGTGTCATGCTATTTTGCTGTAAAGTCAAATTAAAGTTATCAAATTTTGAATTAAAGCTAAAAGGCTTAAAGATATAACTGTCATGGTATTAATGTGTAGATACCATGGCAATTCTAATTCATTGAAGGGCCAAATTAGAAAATGCTAACATATATATAAGCAATTATGGCCCCTAAATTACACAAGCTCTAGTTATTCTCCTAATCTCTTCAATGGAAATAATTCAGATCTAGGCTTATCTCAATTTGGAAGATTAAACCAATTCTTCTTCTCTTTCAATCAGCAACTATAGATTCAGATATGGCTTCGGCTAATTTATTTACCTTCCTCTAATTTCTTGTCAATCAAATCAATATAGATTATATATTCCGATTTAGGGTTTCATGATTAATCAATCCTGAAGTATATTGAAATCCTTACCAGTAGTATCTGAGTCGACCATCATTGATTTCACAGGGAAATTTTTATGTTTTTTTATTACGAGTAAGTTTTGAATTAAACTTCATTTAGAAGTCATTAAATTCCACTTAAGTTTCATATCTGCTTGATGTATGTATTGAGGAATTTTTGTTTTGGTGATGATTTAAGATTTGGCTTAGTATCAATTTTTTTCCATATATTGTAAATTGAAGGGCTAATTTGTGAAACTGTTTTGGTTTAGAAATATAGATCTAAAAGATCTATATGTTATTTATGAAATAAGATAGAATTTTGAAATAATTAAATTTTTTAGGAAATAATCTAAATTCCTCTAAATTTCGAAAATAACTTATGTTGGTTAAAACATCCACATGTTTATTATTGTATATTTTGTAAATAAGTTGTGAATCTTAATGTGTGGAATACTTTGGATCTGATATGTACGATCATTTTCTTTAATTTTTATTAATGGTATGGATAGATATATAAAATTTAGTACCATTTATGCAAGAAATATAAATCTGGTTCTATGATTATTTTACCTTACTTAACTTTTGATCAAGTAATTTGAATATATATAAAAGGTATTTGGCTTATTTTAGAAATTTTGATTAATTAAAAATAAAGTATGCTCCTTTAAGAGGTTTATGTTTATTTTATTATTGATATAAATTTTAATATGACACTAATTTACATATTAGACCACATAACGGTTAATTACATTTATTTTTATCATAAATGAATTAAATTTGGTTGTTATGGTCATAAATTAATCAACTTATTATCATAAATGCATTAAATGCCTTGGTTGCAATAAATTTAATGATGCAGCATGTTTATATTGGGAATAAGAAAATGCATATTGTTTATTATTTGATGCATTTATGTTTGATAGATACAGATATTTTATATGTATGACCCATGCTTGTTGAAAATATGTTTCGCTTTCATGGTTCATTTATCATAAAATAAAAGGAGCAGTAGTTTTCATATTTTGCCAAAATGCATGATTACTGACTTTAATTAAGTATTCAAATAATAAACTGAAGATAAAGTCATACGGTAGCATTCTGTATAGCTATATTATGGTTTAGAAATACATCATGGCTACCACATTCGTTCGTGTTATTTAGTATGACATTTACTATGTCATTTATATATAATTAATGTGGTATTTAATTTTGGCATTCATTTATGACATTTTTCATGTAATTTATTTATGATGCCCTATATCATGTTTATTTAGGAAATGTCATGAATATAACCACATACTTAAAGCAAAAGATTATAATAGTTATGATTAAAACATGTTGTGCCACAGTTATAATTTTGAGATTTTCAAGTGTCATATAGACCTAAAGAATTTTTGATGTTTTATAACACTCGAAATATATTGTACATACACTAAAAAATAAATTCAAATATATTTTTGGTGTCTCTTTGCAAACTAATTGTAAATATCCCACATTCAAAGTGAGCTAATTGAAATAACATATCACCGAAGTGACCTCTCCTATTTTAGTTGTTTATGAAAATCTTTGATATTTGTGTGTATTTATTCATGCGGATATTAGCCGACCCAAAGGAAGACTAATATTTGGCCGAATTACTTACACATGTGTGATGATAAATATGTGACAAATTATAAGGTTTTCCAAGTGAATAAATAATCGACCCAAAGGAAGATTGTTATTTGACTTGAATTCATTGTCGGTGTTTAATCATTACAATAAGAGTACCACTTACAGTTAATATTACTGTTCAAAGACTTGATATTAATGTCGTGCTAGATATCTTGAGAAGAGACTTACCAATTATTTGAATTTACTATGACTGGTATTTGGATATGAGCATATACGGTTAATCTTTATTTTTGTTCAATTTCAACTAATTTGACTAAAGTATTTGCTAATTTTAATAATGTTCTCATCTTATTTGGGACTAACTCTAAGGATTAGTAAGAGAGCATGTTGTTTTTTCTTGACTCTATGGATCTAAATCATGCAACTAGGAGGATCACAACCACCCTTATTATAGTTGAATGTTCTTATATTGTTATGAGAATATTAAGAGGTGGGATAATTCAAATTGCAAGAGTCAAATGATCATAAGGTATAATATTTCAAAAGCTTTCAAGGGTGTGATATCCGTAGAGATAATCAATTTAAAGGAGTTCTTTACAAACTGAAAAGCATTTTTTCCAAAAACGACAAAGGTAACAAGCATGCTTTATATTGCTTGATTCTATAAAGTCAAAGTAAGGGAAACATAAATGAGAACTATATGGAAAGATATTGCTTCAAAAGTTAAAAGCACTCAAGTTGTTGTTAATTGTTTTTTGTACTCTCTTTATTTACAGTATAATCATTTTAAGACTATTGTTAATTATTAACTTTTTTAAGAATAAAATGGCATCTTATTGAGCTTATTTTTCATTGTGGGAAGAAGAAGAAAGATTGAAGCATGATAAGATAGAAGATAACCATCTAACGTACATTGTAGAAAAAAGCATGAATAAGGATAAAGAAGTCGCTAAGGATCTAAACAAAAGAAATTGTAACGACCCGCCTTTTTTGACCTTCGGAAGTAGACACTAATACAACCACGGTGTTCACATGCCGAGCATCCAAGTGTCAGGAAGACAGATTGTTGGGGAAAAAGAAAGAAAAATAATGAATAGAATCTCATTTAATGATGAGTAATATATAATTGCACAATGAAAACTATAATATACATACACTAATTAGAGCACACTAAACAAATCATTAGTCTGGACAGTTATAACAACATGTCCTCACAAATGCTGTTAAATAAAATTACTAATGCGAAGGAAATAAAATATACATGAATACAACTTAGGGGCATCTAGCTCGTTTCCTAAAGCTCTAAGTATCCAAACTGAATATGTAAATATGCTCAATCTGACCCGAGCATTAGAAGAAAATAACGTCCAGATCAGTTTGGTAAATCGGCGTGAGAAAACTCAATCAAAGCATACTGATTTCTATTTTTGTAAAACGCTTTTCAAATAAAAGGTATCTCGTAAGACCATGCCGCACATAAACACGAACGGGTTTTTATCTTACGACAACTAAATCATTTATGTTAGAAAATCAAGTGATATTATAATAATATCTAAGGGCAAAAAAAATCAACAATCAAGTAGTTGTGATGCTCGTAAGTGTACATCGCAACAATAATAAGTATATAATTAAGAACTATTAAGGCGTGTTAGCTAATTGTGTAGGATTCCATTGAGGTGCCCTCGGTACTTCGAGAACGGTCCTCCTGCACAAGGATCTGAGTTATCCTTCCAAAGAAACAATACATCTCTAGTGATGTACAATAGGAAATATATAGATGGCCACGCAGGTCGAATGCATCATTCCATACATGCATAACAACTATAGGTAACTCTAGGAAGGAGATGAGTGCACCCTTATGGGTTAGCTAAACCCTGGGTTATGCATCTTATCTCTGGTTTTAGTCATTACCGCTGGTAAGGCTACATCTGGCATTCCAGCACACTAGTCTCCACTCGAACAGATCTCAGAACCACACATGGATTCCCATACCTCAACGGGTCTTGGAATCACACATGGACTGCCACATCTCAACATAGATCTCGAAATCACACATGGATTTCCATACCCTAATGGGTCTCAGAATCAAACATGGATTCCCACATCTCAACATAGATCTCGGAATCACACATAGATTCCCATACCTTAATGGGTCTCGGAATCACACATGGATTCCCACATCTCAACATAGTTCTCGAAATCACACATGGATTCTCATACTATCGGGTCTCGAAATCACACATGGATTCCCACATCTCAACATAGATATCGGAATCACATATGGATTCCCATACCTCAACAGGTCTCAAAATCACACATGGATTCCAACATCTCGAACAAAAAGTTGAATCTCCTTCAAGCATGGAACCCGTATACGATTTTGGAGTGGTTATAGTTTTGAGATATCTCGTATAAATACACTCCCCAGCTTACCGGGTGTTCCAAATGCAATTGATCGATTTTCGAAATACTCAGTACCGGTTCTTTTAGAAATAATCAAACAATACATAAGAGTGGAGATCACCTCCTAACCATTTAAGCAAAAAGATTTCCTTATCATTTTCATTAGGAGAACAGAACAAGTTTATATGTATAGTATAGCACCATAATGGTAACTATATCATATAATCCTTGTGTTTCCCCTAGATATTTCCAAACTTAATTCCTTCGGTGTTAAGTAGGGAAATAATATTTATGTACCACCAAAATTAAGAAGGATTACATGTTTAGGCCAACGTGTGATAGTTGGTTATTTAACTATCAAATAAACAAACATTTCAAATGGAGATTACATTTCCCATGGAAACCACCAAGCCTCTTAGACTAATCTTTCATTAATTAAATCTCTTTCCAAAAATATTTTTCAAAATATGTGTATACTTATCTCACTGTTATAAGTATATTCACAAACCATTCCTTTCAAACTTGGAAAACCCTTTTCACATACTTATAAAATGGTATAAGTATATTCACCAAACATTTAGAAAGTTTTCCTATTTTGAAATCATATTAAACCGATCAAACCCAAATCACAATAAAACAGAGATATAAATAACCCAAAACACCATACCTTTCCATAGATCTCTTTTATTTTATAAATATCTTCTTTATAAATCTCCAAATCTATTTATAAAGCTTCTTTATCAATCTCCAATCTATTTATAAAACTTCTTTATAAATCTTCAATCTATTTATAAATCTTCTTTATAAATCTCCAAGTTTATTATAATTATAAATCTCAAAAACCCATTTATAAAATTTCCCTTTCAAATCTCTAAAACCATTTATAAATCTCCTTCTGAAATCTTTTAAATACCAAACTTCTTTTCCAACTTCAAATCTCTTTCAAATTCATAAACTCCTTTAATATATCCTTTTTATAAAAAGGAATCCTTTTATAAACAATTTATTATTTAATTATAATGAATAAAAACTTTAACATCATAAAAATAAACTTTAAACATTCTTAATAATATAATGGTAATACATTAAGAGAATTATCATAAATATAATAATTAAACATTTTAAAAACATTTAAATGATAAAATAATTAATTTTTAAATTTTTTTAAATAGCATAATAAAATAATTTTAAACCACTTTTAGAAATGTAATTATTTAACTTTTAAACAATAAACTAATAAAGTAATTAACTAGTTTTAAACAATCATTAATAAACTAATTTATTTTCTTTAAACAATCTTAATAAATAATAATTAATTATTCTTAAACAACACTAATAAAATAATTAATTCTAAAACATTATAAATACAATAATTAACTTTAAATTTTTTAAATGATATAATAATTAATTTTAGTATAGAAATAATTATATAAAACACTGTGTTAAAATAATAACTAAATAATCAGTTTACTTCAAATTATAAAATTGAAGTTAATTTAACTCCATAACTTTGAAAACTCGGAAAGATGCTTAGTGACCCCGATGTTACTTAAACAAGCTACCATTTTATTCAATTTAACTTCCTAAGTTAAATTACTTGTATTTATATAAGCAGAAATATATGTAAACCAAATCCATAATTAAAATTAATTATTAACACATCACTTATCTAGTATTAATCAACTGGCACTTAATAAATGTCCAAATTAATTAATAGCAGAACAAAGATTTATTCTGCTAAACAAATGTCATTCAAAAAAAACTTTTATATCATTAGACCGTGTTTATTTAGCCAAATAGATAACACTAAAGAAGTATGCTTAAATTAACTACGTTATTATTTAAACAACATAATTATATTAAATCAGTATTATTTTATCACTTAATACATTATCCATTTTAAAAATGATAGCTTATCCAAACCAACCAACCAACAAATACAACATCCAAGCATACAATCAATAATTTATATCTACTATATAACATACTGATTAACCAAAAAGGTGAGTTTAACTAATAGAAATTTCAGTTATCGCCGAAGCATTCTGGGTTCGTCTAAAATTGAACGGCGCTTGAAATTCTACAAGCTACAATCTCAACTAATTCATTTCCATAATATAAATAATGATTCCACATTACAACGCAACTAACTATGTTCAATTTGGATCTTGTATGAACAAGTTGTTGCATTTATAAGATTTATGAATCAAATAATAATTAATTAACAAATTAATCATCATTAGTTGCTAATTACCCAAATCTAAAACCACTTACCTAATCCACCTCCATTTACAACCCAGGCCGCACGCGATTAAACTTGTCGCCTTTACTTCTTTGCACACCGCCACCGCCAGAGGTGATGCCGCGCCATCGCAATCCCATGGTGGGTAGCCTAGCCTCTGTTGAACTAAAGCCAATCGACCTCGTCCCTTACAGCACTACCACAACCGAGATCCATGCCAAAAACAACCATGGCGATGAACTAAGATTACTGCCACCACAGGTCGAATTAAGACAATCCAACCATCCATCATCTTCCCCTCCTCTAGCTGAACAACTTTCTAGTTGGACCCCTCGCCTAAAAATGCCTCATGTGGCTCCGATCATCGTAGGCCATGGGATAGGGGTATAATTTTGGTGGTTAGAGTTTCTTCTGGTTTGGGAAAGAAAGAGAGGAGTTAAGGGTCCTTATATAGGCAACCAACCGATACTATTTGCCCAAAAATTCACGAACTCCAATCGAGGCATTCTCACTGCATTCCTAACCAAATACTCCTATTCCGAGCTCAATGGAACTAATTTCGGGACCTAATTCCATCACTATAGAAGTTAACTTTTCAAATCGCTCGATTTACATACCAAACTCGACCTTCTAATTCGAAATCAAATAGTCAGAAGATATCGATGCTTATACTCTTTCTGGCTCGCTCGGACCATCCGGACCCAATGGAAATAATCTCGAGTCCTAAAAAGTCCATCTGTGAAAATCAAGTTTTCCAGCTCATCGATAAAATAAAATAATAAAATATTTAAATATCCAAAATTTAAATATTCAAAGCACTCTTAAAAATACGGGTTGTTACAGAAATAGCATACAGATATACTTATAGTTGTTCCTCTTGTGAAATCTATGGACATATAAAAGGAATTTTACTAGATATCACACATGTCATGTTTAAAAAGATATGCATATTATTTGGATTTGTTTGATATTTTTGTTATACTATCGCTTAAACAGATTTTGGTTTCTAATTTTGATATGTACAAATTTGGTTATTATTGTTCCTTCGGAAATAATAAGATTAATCTATCAATAAATTCATACATTATTGGAATTGAATATCTCGAAATTCATGATAAATACCTCTTATAATAAAGCCTTGAATTTAGATATGGTGATTAATGTAATTATTTATTTTATCTTACTAAATAATTCTAGATTGAGGCATTAAAGATATCAAACACTTTATTGATATTCTAATGGACTTAAAAGCTACAAGTTTTATAAACCCACACTAAGGAAAAAATTTAAGATGGGAAATGCTACAGTTTTTTCGGATGTTGAGTTTAGGGGAGAAATAAAGTATGGATCATTGTCTTTAAGGAGAATTATTATCTTTGATTCAACTATAATTACTTCGTTGGACAAGAAGTAAATTAGGAACCATCATAAGACAACGTTAAAAAAATTAAAGTACGGATCATTGTCTTTAAGGAGAATCATTATCTTTGATTCATCAACGGTTACTTCTTCGGATAATTTATAGGATTTGTTTCCTTTCATTGACAATAAGTAAATTAAGAACTATAATAAGACAATGTTAAACAAAACTTTCTTCAAATTAAGGTTGATGTTTCAAGAAACCAAACTCAACAACCACAAGGTGCAAGGTCACTAAGGAAATCCACTTGAAAAGAAAGAAATACTATTCCGGATGACTATGTAGTACTCCGTAAAGATAAATAATGGATTGGTGATATGTTGGTTTACATCAACCCATACAAGATATGAATTTGAAATGTAGATTTCAAGTATGAATATATAGTGTAAATCTATAAAAAAAATAAAGTTTGAGATCTTTCCCACTACCATAAGGTAACAAGATCATTGGTTATGAATTACTATTCAAAACCAATGTGATTAAGTGGATAATGTGGAAAGGTATAAGGCTCGTTATAGAAAAGACTATACTCAAAAGGAAAATGATGTTTTTATAAAAGAGACTTTCTCTTTGGTTTTACTAAAAGATTCTTTAGAATTATTTTGGAACTTGTTACAGATTATAAATTTAAGCAATATCAGGAGGATATTGAAATCATGTTTCTCAATGGACAGTAATGAAATAACTCAAGAAACCCATTTATGGATTACTATTTTATATTAGAGATTCAAATAAACCGTTATTATTCATGGGTGATATTTGGATTATCACAAAAGAGCTAGGCAGATAAGTGCATAAAAAGGTTTGGTATGCAAACTGCGAATCAATTGATTCTCTTTTGCCAAAAGGGACAAATGTTGTCTTATATAGTGATATAAGAACATCCTTGAAGCTAAAGAAATGCAAAAGATTCCTCATGCATTTGCGATGTAGAGTCTAATGCATGCTAAGGCATATACCCATATGGATATTATGTGTATCATTTGGCAGATATCTTACTGGCATTGAAAGTGGATCAATGGTTAGCAACCAAAATAGTCACGAGATGTCTTTAAGGAACAAAAAGATTATATAATCATATATAAAAGATCGGATTGGTTGCAGGTCATAAAGAATTACAATCCGAATATTTTGGATGCCAAGAGTATGAAAGATCCACTTCAGATAATAATTTTATTTTCTGGGTGGAGCTATATAATAAAAGTGGTTATATAAACACTTAGAGCCTCCTCTGTTATGGAACTAACGTTTATTTTCTGTTATGAGGCATCCAACGATGGAAAATAATTGAAAATTTTTTGTCACAAAGTTACGGAATATTGAAAAATAAATTGAAATACCATTAAAGAAATATTATGACAATAAACAACATATTATTTTCTAATAAGAGGAGAGTGCAAAATAGATTAATTCATAGAGCATATCGTGACAAATGCCATTATGGCAAATCCGCTTATAAAAGGATTATCATCCAATGTCTTTCTTAGCACGTGGCTCAATTGGTGTAATTTTGTATAAGGATATTTTGGTTTAGGGTGGGTTTGTATTTGGCATAGTCATATGTCAATTGCTCTATACTTCAGTTATAGATATATTAATTATTATTTTTTGATCAGAAATAAAGTAAAAAAGTTTTCTTTGTACTCCACGAAGTTCGAATATTGAACTTTTTTTCGATCTCACTGAAGTAGGACTAGTTGGAAATAGACATGTGTAGATCACATCTCATGTAATTTCCATGCTACTCATTTATTATTGGTCTATGTCGTTTGTTTGTATTGGTATATTTGACCATTAGTGGGTTTACTTAAACTAAAGGTAATGAAAGCCACTTTGATCCTTTGTCAGCATAGTTAATAGACGAGATTGTTTTGGAAACACCTTATATTATAAATAGCAAGATTTGGAGCTTATAAAGTTAAACACATTTATAAGGTTATTACATATATGGCCTAGCGGGAGCTTGTTGGAAAATTTCAACATGTGAGCCACATTTGTAAAATAAATGTGTTGTGTTATTTTGGTGTAACGCCTTCAAGTTATCAAATTTTGAGTTAAATCTAAAAGGCTTAAGATGTAATTGTTATGATATTAATGCATAGATACCAAGACAATTCTAATTTTTTGAAGGGCCAAATTAGAAGATGCCAACATTATGTATAAGGGGTTATGGTCTCCAAGTTAGACAAGCTCTAGTTATTCTTCTAATCTCTTCTATGAAAATAATTCAAATCTAGGTTTATCTCAATTTGGAAGATCAAACCAATTCTTCTTCTCTTTTAATCAATAAAAATAGAGACAAGCACCATTGTCCCAGTGGTTAAGTGATTTCACTTAGGTGCGAGAGGTCACAAATTCGAAACTTACGTAGCGTGATTCGAACATTTATTGACACATGATTTGTGGTTTGTTGTCCCAGTGACATGTTGTATCTAAGTACCATTTCAAAAAAAATAACAATAGATTTAGGTATGGCTTCCATGAATTTATTTACCTTTCTCTAATTTCTTCTCAATCAAATCAATATGGATCACCTAATCAAATCTAGAGTTTCATGGTTAATCAATCCAAAATATTGAAATCCTAACATAGTTTTTTTCATTGCATTATTATTTTATATACACACAGATACATACATACATACACACACATATACTCACACACACACATATACATATATACATATACATATATATATATGTCTTTATAGCAAATAATTTTTTGGACCTTTTCTCATTGCATTTTTATTTTATGAGATATATTGACATGAAGTTATTATTTATCCTTCCTTTTGAAGTAAAAGGGAAGTCAAGTAACATTGAAAAATATTTCATGTATCAAAACTAAAGTAGAAAGTAGCTTCTATCATCTAAGAAAATAAGGTAACTAATGTAAATTAATACATGATATTTTACAAATTAGCCCATATATATTTACTTGTTTTGTGCACATTGATGATATTGTTTCATATTGATTTTTACAAAGCATATTTATGTCACCAAAAATACATGTCTGCATTGCATTCATGAAATGTTTGTCCATTTAGACATGTCAAGTGTCAACTGTGTATATAGATGAATATTTCTATTTTCAAACAAGTGTTAAAATCACTGATTTTTTTGCTCATTTCAAACTTTGTACCCTTAAATACAGTTAATCCTTATTTTCTTAAACGAATAGATACTAATATTTTTCTCATGGATTCTTAGAGTATAGATTAGCCATTTTAAGTAATGTGGTTACATAAATATGTAGCAATGTAATGTTTCTATTATTGATCTTCTCTCCAGGATGTGTACTTTTTGTACATGTATTTTTTGTTTTGGTTTTATTGAATTGATTTCTTGCATTAAGCTAAAACAAGTGTACGTATAATTAATTATACTAGCACGAACCTGGGCTTCGCACACGGATGTTGGAAAAACATGAAAGATAATTATTTGTAATAAATCACACATGAATGAAGTCATTGATAATATATAATGATGGTTTTCCTGTGTAATGGTAATAAATATTCGGTGTTGATTTCAGGTTCCTCAACTTTTGGCTTATCATTTCAATGGTTTTTTTTTGAAATTCTCCATAGAGGGAAATTTTGAAGTCATAAATCTTATAAAAATGCAAGAACTCGTTGGAAGAATAAAGCTTATGAATCTTATAAAGATGAAATATAAACTAATTTTGGTGTATTGTAGAACATGTTCGATAATGGAAACAATGAGAAAATTTACACTGTAATAAATAAAGAATGATTAGAAGTCGACCATAGGAATGCAACCTCAAAAATATTGTCAACATCGTCAAAAAATAAAATTGATAATATTATCATCAATAAGTAGAATACATAAAGCATTCAATTAAATACATTAAAATGAAAATGAAGTAGATAATAATAACCCAAAACATATGAGCACAACTGTGCAAACATATAAAGTTTTTGATATGCAAGCATAATTTGAGCTACACATACAAAAGCTGACGCAGCGGATATTTCAAAATGATGTAGATCGGTGAAAGTAGCAGTCGATGGATTGATGAATGCTGAATTGCCCGAATTCGTTGATCCGAAGATACCGAACTCTAGCTATCTCGAACTCGTTGATCGCGCACGATACCGGGTTCAAAGATCTTCAATTCTTCAAGCGTTGATCAAGCGCACTTGATTCCGCGAATCGGCTTCTACAATCGTTGAATCGAGCGCACTCGATTATCCGAAAGAGGAGATAGGAGATTACACTCAACTACCAATTTGAATGAAAGCACAAAGCAATCAAAAGAGAATTTTATTCAAAAATCAACAACCTTTTACAAATGAGACTCACGGCCTATTTATAGGCATTTTACAATTCACACAAAAAAAACAACAAAATTCACTAACTCCTAAGTCGGCAACCGACTTACGACCTACGACTCAGCCTAACTCGGTGACGACTTAAGGCACAACCGTTACAACACTTGCCTTCAAACAGAACGACTTATGAATACAGACGACATACGACTTATAAATGTCGCGACTCAACATACATGTGTATTACAACCGACTTATGACTTACTTAAGTCGTTGCCGACTTAACATCTTCTCACAACTTATCAATAGCAGTGACTTAAGCATCAACGGTCCAGATTAAGTCGGCAGGAAAGATCCACGGCCTCTATCTTCAACGACTTATAGCTTGACTCGTTAGGTCGTTCACGACCTAATACTTCACCAGTTTTCTGCATAACTCGGTTAGTTAGTCCAGACGACTTAAATAAGTCGTAACTCGGTAACAACTTATTCCCTGCTTTGTTAAGTCGTACACTAATCAAAACACTTCCCTTAAGTCGTTGCCGACTTAAGCCTTCACATTTTCCACCTTGTGTTGCTCCTCCTGTAGTTTTAGGTCGTAGCTTGTTCGAGTTGAGTCGGTCACAACTTATGTCTTCTCTCCAGTTAAGTCGGTCATGACTCATGCTTGTTTCTATAAGTCGGAGACGACATATATCTTCCTTAAGTCGGTCACGACTTATACCTTCGCCTTTCTTAAGTCGGTCACGACTTATGCCTTCGTCTTCCATAAGTCGGTCACGACTTATGTCCTTTGCTCTGATAACTCGACTACGACTTATGCCTTCGTTCCTGGCCTGAGCTACATCATCCTCCCCAGGTTGAGAGAAATTCGACCTCGAATTTGCACACTCTTCATCCCCAACAAACTCATTCCCATGATATGGTACGAGATGCTTAACGTTGAATACATCAGACGTATACACATCATCTGGCAGCTTCAGTTTATAAGCATTTTCATTTATTCGTTTCACAACTTCCACCGGACCAATTTTCCATGCTTTCAATTTATTGTAAGCGCCTACTGGAAAACGATCTTTCGTTAAAACTGCATAAACCAAACCTCCTTCATGAAATTCAACACTTCGTCGTTTCAAATCTGAAGATTGTTTATATTTTGCATTTGCCTTTTCTAATCGTTCCTGAACGATTTGATGACATTCTGCTAACCCTTCAACAAAATCAGCAGTTTTCTTAACAGTCTTCTTTGATTGAGGCACTACCGTCAAATCCAACGGTCCCTTCGGTAAACTTGAATAAACAATCTGGAATGGACTGAACCCAGTACTTCGATTCACAGCATGATTATGGGCAAATTCTGCCTGGCATAACTTCACATCCCAACTCTTCAGATTGTCTTGAACAAGACACCTCAACAAGTTTCCCAACGATCGATTAACCACCTCAGTCTGTCCATCCGTTTGTGGGTGATAAGCACTACTAAACTTCAGCTTCGTTCCCACCATTTTCCACAAACTTAACCAAAAGTGACTCAGAAATCGAGTATCTCTGTCCGACACAATAGATTCTAGCAATCCATGAAGTCGATAGATTTCCTTGAAAAACAACTGAGCAACATGAACAGCATCCGCCGTCTTCTTACAAGCAATAAAATGTGCCATTTTCGAAAATCTGTCAACCACCACATAAATGGAATCATTACCACGCTGCGTTCTTGGCAACCCCAACACAAAGTCCATACTCACATCAACCCATGGTTTAGTGGGTACCGGTAACGGCATATATAAACCCGCATTAGTTGCAGTTCCTTTCGAAACTTGACAGATATGGCATCTCTCAACAAATCTTTCCACCTCTTTTCTCATTGATGGCCAAAAGTAGGACTGTGAAATCAACTGTAAGGTACGGTCTCTTCCAACATGTCCTTCTTCATGTAACTCCTTGATAATCTTCATTCTCAAACTACCCTCCGGAATGCACAATCGATTTCCTTTGAAAAGAAAACCATCTACCATCACGAAATCACCCGTCTCTCCCTCCTTGACTTTTTCAACAAATTTTGCAAAGTAAGGATCATCAGTGAATAACTCTGGCAATATTTCAAACCCCGTCACTTCAACCTTTAGCGTAGTCAACAAATGACTCCTCCTACTCAAAGCATAAGCCACACGATTTGTCACCCCTGACTTGTGTTTCACAACAAAAGTAAACTGTTGCAGATATGCAATCCACGATGCATGTCTCGCTGAAATCTTGTCTTGCCCTTGCAAATGCTTCAATGCTTCATGATCAGTGTAAAGAACAAACTCCTTCTGAAATAGATAGTGTCTCCAGTGTTTGATAGATTGTACAACAGCATAAAACTCCACATCATATGTACTGTATCGCATCTTCGCTCCTGACAACTTCTCACTGAAATATGCAATAGGACGTCCCTTCTGACTCAACACCCCTCCAATCCCAACCTTGGATGCATCAGTATGTAGTTCAAACACCAACTGAAAATCAGGTAGCACTAGAATTGGTGCAGTCGTCAGCAATTCCTTGATCTTCCCAAAAGCACTCCCTGCTTCCTCTGTCCATGCAAACTGTTTACCTTTCATGCAATCGGTAACAGGTGCCATCACACTACTAAAGTGTGGAATAAACCTCCGATAAAATGAAGCCAACCCATGAAAACTACGAACTTCTGTTATCGTCTTGGGCTGCGGCCAATTTCTGATCGCCTCAACTTTACTTTGGTCAACCTGTATTCCTTTCTCTGAAACAACATACCCCAGAAATAAAACACTATGCGTCATGAACACGTATTTCTTCGTAGCAGCATAAAATTGTTCTTGTCTCAGTACCATCAGCACTTCTCTAAGATGATTCAAATGTTCCTCTGGACTTCCACTATATATCAGAATATCATCAAAATACACCACCACGAATTTCCCAATGAACGGTCGAAAAATCTGATTCATCACCCTCATGAAAGTACTTGGTGCATTCGAAAGACCGAACGGCATTACCAGCCATTCATACAACCCCTCTCTCGTCTTGAAGGCTGTCTTCCATTCGTCTCCAGGTCTAATCCGAATTTGATGATATCCGCTTTTCAAATCAATCTTCGAAAAGATAGTAGCTCCGCTTATTTGATCTAACAAGTCATCCAACCTCGGCATTGGAAATCTATATCTCACGGTAATCTTATTCAAGGCTCGACTGTCAGTGCACATCCTCCACGTCCCATCCTTCTTGGGTACCAATAAAGCTGGTACAGCACAAGGACTCAGACTCTCCTGCACACGTCCTTGCTCAAGCAATTCCTCTACCTGCCTCCGCAATTCTTCATGTTCCTTCGGACTCATTCGATAATGTGGTCTGTGTGGCAATACAGCACCGGGAACAAGATCTATCTGATGTTGTATATCCCTCAACGGTGGCAACTCCGTTGGTAACTCCTCTGGAAATACGTCGTCAAATTCTTTCAAAACTGGTTTAACTTCTTCTGGAATTTCAACCTCTTCACTGCTTTCTCGTCCAATCAACAAGAATACTTCTGGTTCTTCCTCAACCTCCTTAACAAACTCCTTCAAAGATAACAACGTTTTCAGTTCTTCGATTTCCTCCAGTTTGTTTTCTTCCTGTTGGCGTTTCTTCGGAACCAGAGTAATCTTTGTACCTTCGAACATGAAACTGTAACTGTTGGTCCGTCCGTCATGCTGCACAGCTCGATCATACGCCACGGTCTCCCCAGCAACAAATGACAAACGTCCATATCTACGACATCACACCAGATTCATCTTTGTATTTCTTCCCAATTGAAAACTTCACACAAGCTCTACGTCCAACTTTCACTTCACCACCCTTCCTCAACCAAGCTAACTTGTACGGTTTAGGATGTTTCTCGGTTTTCAACTCCAACTTCTTCACTGCTTCTGTAGAGATAATATTATCGCAACTCCCAGCATCAATAACAAATTTACAAACTCTTCCCAGAATAGTGCATGTAGATTGAAAGATATTGTTCCTCAACCAACTACTTTCCTCCTCTTGCTTCGGTGTTAAACAACTTCTCCTCATCATCAATGCGTACCCGTCATCTCCCGACAGTAAGTCTTCCTCCTCTACTGGTAAAGAATTAGAGCATTCAGCTTCTTCATCCTCATCCTCAACCTCAGCAATCATTGCTCTCTTCTTTGGCTTTGGACACTCATTGCTTTTATGACCCAACTCCTGACAGTTGTAACATTTGAAACCGTTGTTAACCTTTGCCTTCTCAACCTCCTTCATCACTGGTTTACTGATAGGTTTGGAAACATTAGCACTTCCACTAACACCCTTCACTTGATTGTTGGAATTAGTAAACACACCACCTCCTCGTCTACCCTGCTTCTCCCAAGCCAATGCTTTTTGATGTGCCTCTGCTACAGATCTTGGATCGAACATATTAACCATATCCTGAATCTGCATTCTCAATCCCCCAATGAATCTCGCTGTCAGCTGCTCTTCTGTTTCCATAATATCATTCCTCACGATAAGCTGATAAAACTCATCTGCGTAATCATTAACAGTCTTTGTGCCCTGCCTCAAGTTCTGCAAACGTTGATACATCAGAGATTGATAATTGTAAGGTAAGAACATTGCTTTCATCAATTTCTTCTTCTTCTCCCAAGATTCAACTTTTGACTTCCCCATTCGTTCACGTGTAAGTTTAGTTTGCTACCACCATGCCAAAGCTCTACCCCTCAACCTTGTAGCAACCAACTTCACTCTACGATGTTCTGGAACTTCTTTGAAGTCAAAAATCTCCTCAACATTAGCTACCCAATCTAGAAACTCCTCTGCTTGCATACCACCCTTGAATTCAGGAATTTCTATCTTCATCCCCGACTCCCATTTGTGATCATACTCAGAATAGTTTCTTCCTTGACCTCTTCCTTGAACACTACCACCATCATACTCCTCTCCAAAATCAGATGCATAACGATGTCGATTCTGACCACCAACATCTCTACTACCATTACGCCTTCCACCTTCATCCCTTCTATCGACATTCCTCCGTTCACGATCATTCACGTTCCTCCCACGTCCTTGATCATTCTCAACACTTCTGTCTCGATTGGAATGTGGCGAGACTCTACTACCCCCATGGTTAGATTCTGGTGAAACCCTTCTCCGATTTTGATTCATCTCTGTCATAAGCCTCTCTAACCGGCCAATTCCTTCGTTAAGCTTTTCACTAAAATTCTCATTGATTCTTTGCTCCATCTCATCAGCTTCTTCTCTTCGATACAAAGCTTCTACGTTTTGGTGGCGATTAGCTCTTCTTGGCGGCATACTTGAAAATTTCACAACTTTTCAACGCGTCAAAATTCAAACACTTTTCGGACTTTGATCCAAAATGAAACGGATCGAAAACTTCCACTTTGTAGCAAATCGCGATGAACACGATGGACAAAGTTTCGGCCTTCAAGACAAATCCGATCAAACAACTTCGAACAATGATGCACAACTTCACTTGCTCACGGCTCAACTTCAAACTTCAAAACTTTTCAAATGATTAGGCTCCAAGTCTCGATCTAGCTATGATTGGCTAGAACAAGCTCTGATACCAAAAACTGACGCAGCGGATATTTCAAAATGATGTAGATCGGTGAAAGTAGCAGTCGATGGATTGATGAATGCTGAATTGCCCGAATTCGTTGATCCGAAGATACCGAACTCTAGCTATCTCGAACTCGTTGATCGCGCACGATACCGGGTTCAAAAATCTTCAATTCTTCAAGCGTTGATCAAGCGCACTTGATTCCGCGAATCGGCTTCTACAATCGTTGAATCGAGCGCACTCGATTATCCGAAAGAGGAGATAGGAGATTACACTCAACTACCAATTTGAATGAAAGCACAAAGCAAAGCAATCAAAAGAGAATTTTATTCAAAAATCAACAACCTTTTACAAATGAGACTCACGGCCTATTTATAGGCATTTTACAATTCACACAAAAAAAACAACAAAATTCACTAACTCCTAAGTCGGCAACCGACTTACGACCTACGACTCAGCCTAACTCGGTGACGACTTAAGGCACAACCGTTACAACACTTGCCTTCAAACAGAACGACTTATGAATACAGACGACATACGACTTATAAATGTCGCGACTCAACATACATGTGTATTACAACCGACTTATGACTTACTTAAGTCGTTGCCGACTTAACATCTTCTCACAACTTATCAATAGCAGTGACTTAAGCATCAACGGTCCAGATTAAGTCGGCAGGAAAGATCCACGGCCTCTATCTTCAACGACTTATAGCTTGACTCGTTAGGTCGTTCACGACCTAATACTTCACCAGTTTTCTGCATAACTCGGTTAGTTAGTCCAGACGACTTAAATAAGTCGTAACTCGGTAACAACTTATTCCCTGCTTTATTAAGTCGTACACTAATCAAAACACTTCCCTTAAGTCGTTGCCGACTTAAGCCTTCACATTTTCCACCTTGTGTTGCTCCTCCTGTAGTTTTAGGTCGTAGCTTGTTCGAGTTGAGTCGGTCACAACTTATGTCTTCTCTCCAGTTAAGTCGGTCACAACTCATGCTTGTTTCTATAAGTCGGAGACGACATATATCTTCCTTAAGTCGGTCACGACTTATACCTTCGCCTTTCTTAAGTCGGTCACGACTTATGCCTTCGTCTTCCATAAGTCGGTCACGACTTATGTCCTTTGCTCTGATAACTCGGCTACGACTTATGCCTTCGTTCCTGGCCTGAGCTACATCAAAAGCCCTACTTTATAATTTTTCACATCATTCATAACCCTATGATTCTATTATTGCTAATTTTTCGCATCATTCATGAGCCAACCATTCATAACCTAAGGATTCTTCCTCCTCATTCATAACCCATTATTCACACAATCAAGTTCGTATAAACCATACGATTTCTAACATGTTGACCTAAGGTTAATTAAGGGAAAATTAACCATTGGCCTCTTAGTGGACACATAAATTATGTTGTTAGTTTTACTTTGTTTTTTTACATATTAATTTGATTTCTTTCTTAGTGTCATCTTAAAATCTTCTTGATTCATAGTTTTAATTTTATTTTTAAGCGAATAATAGTCTACTAAGTCCTTGCTAGAGGTCTTTGATGTGTTCTTTGATTATTTTTTCCAAGTGTGTTCAACATCTTCACGGTTTGTAGTAATAATTTTAAAAGCTAAGTGTAATACATTGGATAATAGTGTAAAAAAAATTAAAATACAAAGCTAACTTAATTAAATTTGCAATGTGTACTGAGTGGTGGCAAATTAACATGAAACTGATTAATGAATGTTGAAATGAAGTTGAAGTAAGGTGAACAATCTCTATAAACTTGCCAAGTAACTATAGTAGACATTTTATGGTACTTTTTCTATTCAATGGTATTTAAATTTTCACATTATTATTCATGGTAATGAATAAAATTAAATTGAATATCTCATTTTCATACATCTTAGAATTCAATGCCTATAAATTTTTTTATCATCTAATGCACTGTATATGTTAGGTTTCGATCATATCTACTTTTTTCAGCAATTTATTACATTCTAGATATTGGATATTATTGATACAAGGTTCATAATCTCTATGAGCTTGCCGGTGACTACAACAAACATGATATAAACTTTATTATCATTTTTTCTTTATTTTACCCAATATGACTTCCCGCTCACTACTAATTAATTATATGTTTCTGTCTAAATTTGATCACTAATAATTAAAGTTATAGTAATATAAATTTACTTTTTATATTCGTTAATATTTAAATTTATTTATAGTACTGAATAAAATTAGCATGAATAACTCATTTTAATATACCTTAAATTTTGATGCCTATCACATATTTTTTACCATTTACTGCATTATGAATGTTGGATTTCTACCATATTTACTTCTCTAGCACTTTAATGCATTCTAGATGGATAACAGTATATAAAAAAATACAAAGCTAGTTTGATTAAATTTGTAATGTGTACTTTTTCTATTTAATGGTATTTAAATTTTGTATTATTATTTATGGTAATGAATAAAATTAGAATGAATATCTCATTTTCATACATCTTAGATTTTGATACCTATCACATTTTTTATCATTTATTACACTGTGAATGTTGGGTTTCGATCATATCTGCTTTTTTAACACTTTATTACATTCTAGATGTTGGATAGTATTGATACAAGGTGCATAATCTCTATAAACTTGTCGATTATAATAAACATGATATAAACTTTATTATCATTTATTCTATATTTTACCCAATATGACTTCCTGCTTAGTACTAATGAATTATATCTTTCAGTCTAAATTTGATCACTAATAATCAAAATTATAGCAATATAAATTTACTTTTTATATTCATTGATATTTAAATTTGTTTATAGTACTGAATAAAATTAGCATGAATATCTTATTTTAATATATCTTGGATTTTGATGCCTATCACTTATTTTTTACCATTTACCGCATTGCGAAAGTTTGATTTCGATCATATTTACTTCTCTAGCACTTTAATACATTCTAAATGTTGGAATTTTTTATATAAGCTTGCTTTCATTTCTTAAATTCAAGCTTAAGGTTTTTATTACAAATATATTACTTATTGGTATTAATTCACAAAAACCATATATTGATCAACAAGTTAGCCATTAAAGTGATGTGAGTAATTCCAATTATGCTTATTTGAATCAAATTATTGAATACAACTTTATATATATATATATATATATCTGTGTGTATGTGTGTGTGGGTATGTTATAAAAACGGTTTAAGTAAGTCTATCTGAATTTGATGTATATACATGTTTTTTTGTAGTAATCTATGTTGTTATATACATACATGTATTGCATATTATTATTAATTTCCATCAGTATTAACATCATTTGTCAATTTAGATTGGTCTTTATCCTATGAGCCTATATTCGTTAAAAAAAAACTTATAAATTGGTTGGTCATGTTTATTATGAAGTGTCAAAGGAACTGAGTTATGCTTACTTTTTGTTAATTATGTTTTAAGATTGTCTTTTTTGTTAATTATACTGTAGAAGTAATTACCTATGGATTCAGGAATGTTGCGGCAGCTATAACGGTCTAGCTCGTATTCCTCTTTTATAGTTTGAATAGCACAGAAGCATATGCATTTCGCATAACTATTGTTTTATCATTCTGCCTCCAAGAAAAATAAACAAGCTATATCTAATAAAGGAAACACATAAAGTCATTCATCAAAAAACGTTGTCTCAAAATATTAACTTAGCTTATGTTTAGTGAGGATAAGATTAATATTATTAGTTGATTGCTTGTCATCTTACAGTACAAATATTAAAGTGTGTTGGTTTCAGCATGAGAATAGTTTGGCTAAGGGGTTTTATTTATGTTTTATATTACAAATTCCTACTTGTCATCGCATATAATAGACTAAAACAAATCATAATCATGTTGCACAAGCTTTTATTGTCTCGGTAGTTAATTTATTTTTCTTTCACTAAATCTGTTTGGTGTTTGCTAATACTTTATACAAATTAGCTTATCAAACATTTGACTTTAGAGGTCGTAGGTGAGTTTTTTCTTTCTCGCAATAACTGTTGTTTGAAAAGAATGTTACTAAAGAAAACAACTAAAGAGAAATTAAAAAGTTATTAAAAAGACAAAAATAGAAATTAATATCCAAATATGCTCCAATAGTTTATCCATGAGATGAGATCATATATTCTTTAGTCTTAGCTAGACTCTTTGTGTACCGTGTTTTCATATTTTTTGGAGTGATATGGCTAATAGTGTCTCTTTGCGACCTTATATTTGATAGTCGGTGTTGTCTAATAACATTGGTTGTGCATTACACAGTTCAGGTTGATCCAATTGGTGGTTTGTTTTATATAAAGATACATTGATTCAGATAATACATGGGTGGAACTATGGATGTAAGTTTATTCTTGGAAAGAAGGGAGGTGGGGAGGGGGAATTTTAAGGGATAAATAAGAGGGGAACTGTGAATGTATGTGGCTGCTGGAGGAGCAACTTCTTTGCTGCTTGGAGCATAACAAAGTTTATTGCGAGGTCATATTATAATAACAAAGCAAATTTTCCCATTTGCATGTAAAGAAATGTTCTTATCTTAGCATACATGAGTTTTAACTATAATTTATAAAGATATGCCAACTAAAAGTGATACCATATAACAATAGGATGTTTATGCGAAAGTAAAGCTCGGTTGATGGTTCTACTATTTTGCTTTAGACTTTAAGCTTACAAACTAAATCTATATTCGTGAATCATTCTCTTAGCTTTTTTTTGAAATGGCACTTAGATACAACATGTCACTGGGACAACATAACACAAATCACATGTCAATAAATATTCAAATCATGCTACGCAAGTTTTGAACTTGTGACCTCTCGCACCAAAGTCGAATCACTTAACCACTGGGATAATGGTGCTTGTCATCATTCTCTTATCTTAGTGGTATTTCATTTTGACGATATAGTGTTGTAATGTGAGATTGTTGCTTTATGAGGTTATTCTAACTTTTCAATTGTACGTAATATGTTAGTGAAAGTATATTGTTTTTATTTTTTTACATTACATTCTAGGCTATCTCATTGAACTTCTATTCCACCTAACTACACTAGTCTAAGGGTTACATACGCGTTTTTACTTTCCAAATATTCTGTTTTAACAAACTGTCCAACACTAATTTTATGTAGATTGTAATTATAATAATTCTTACCCAATAGTGGCTAGACACCAACCCATGTTACGGTGGTAGAGTCCGACATAGATGCATGAGTTGATGAACCGGTTGCATCAAAATCAAGAGGAGTGGGTAAGGTCCTGCCATTCATCCTGCTCCACTCGACCCTTTTATTTTCATTATATTCTTTTTTCAAGCACAATATCGTGAGCCTTTTGTTTTTCATTATTGAACTTGTAGGTGGTTGGTGTTGCTAGTGGGGGTGCTAATGTGTTAGCAAAAAGATCGTTTAGATGCATTCAACTTGGAATCTTTGTCTGAACTAACATGTAATATATGCTTTACTCGTTTATTTTTTCTAAGGTTCTTGTAATTTACTATACATTACATAATGTTTATATACTTTTGTTTGTGTAAGATGGCACATTAGCACATCCTGAAGTGCCTACTTTGAAGCCACAATCAAAAGAGGGTAAGAAAATCCAAATTAACATTAATAATAGACAATGAAGAAGATTATAATCGAAGAAGAAGTAGAATAGACTTTCAAGTTACTAGTAAGCATCTAAATTTGTTTTGAAATTATAATATTTTGTAGTTATTTGATACATTGATGTTTTTTATGTATGTTGAAGTCTAATATTTTGATGCTTATTGCATATTGTGATGTTATGATGTAAGTTGAAGTTTTGATATTTTAAGATATATGGATTTTAGTATGAAATATATGTGTTTGTATTATATTATTTGTCCTAAAATTCATTATATGTTTCTTCTTTTGAAATTTTATCCAACATCTGAATTTTGATTATATATAGATGCTAATCCTTGCAACAAAATTTTGCTTCAGCAATGAAATACAAAATTCCAAATGGTAATAAATATTGGTAAATTGAAAATTACCGATGGTTATAAGTGTTGGGAATTTTATGATTGGGACATTGTTGAAAATGCATTGGTAACGGTTATAACCGTTATAAGTATTCATATTTATAACGGTTATAACCGTTACCAATTTCAATATTTGTAATGGTTATAACCATTACAAATTTCAATGTTTACAACAGTTATAACCATTATGGATTTTGCGATAGAAAAATGCCATGCACCTTGGGGTAATGATTATTTTCTTTATAAAATTGAGTTGTAACGGTTATAATCATTAGAATTCTCCAATCCAGGATTGGAGAATTATTTTCTTTAATGAAAGATACGATGGTTTCTCTTTCCATTACATAAGCCCACGCACATTATCGTAGTTATGGTTGTACAAGTTTTTTAATGAAAGATATGATGGTTTCTCTTTCCATTGAGTGATGTTAATAGCTATTTGGACTTACAATTTGGGAGATACGGCTGTTTGAGGTTAGACATTTTTTGAGACAGGTTAATGGGTAATTAGTGAAGTTTGGTCGAGGCCCAACAACTCATTTTGAGTTTTAGGGTTATATTGGTTGTCATGGCCTCCACAAGTTATTTTACCATCACCCCAAAATAAATCTAAACCTCCATTAAACTTCTCTTTAGCCAAAATCTTCTCTAGTCTCTTCCAAATTAAGCTAAATTTATAGCTTACGGGCACATTAATAAGGGGATGAGTTAGAGACTTCCAAATCTATATTTTTGAAGAGGAAATTTTGGGGCTTTGCTATTTACTCTTGGATTTGCCTCATTTTACATGCAAATCTTCCATTTTGGGTGTTTAGTAAGTGAATAATCATCTCACAACTTATTATATATGTATTTATAAGTTTTGACATGTTTTACATCCATTTCTAAAGTAAAAATTACATTTTATATTGTTTTGAAACCCAAGAAGTAAAAAACAAAATTTAAATGATTCAAAGTTGTTTAATCATGTGGTTTTGATGTGTGGTTGCTTATATAGTTTTTAGGCTATGTTATAGAAGCATATTATGATGATTTGCCACGTTTTAATGAATGTTTACTTATTCAAAGGATGATTGAACGTTTTTTATGCTTGTTTAGAAGTAATTTGTGTGTTTCAATGGTTGTAAATGCTCATCAGTGTGAATCAGAATGGTGAGTGATTGCATGGTCAAGTGTCTCCATATAGAAGGAGTAGCAACATGCTCTCGATTTGATACACAAAGGACGGGAGATCCATAAGCATAAATTTAGACTTCAATATATGAGCTCTATAGTGTTTAAGGTCACATCGATGCATAGGGGATGCACATGGGTCGAAGTAGTAAGTGTAGTGATGGAGTCAGTGCAAAATTAGGGCGTTGGAGGTTCTACATGAATCTGGTCTTGGGTGTATGGTTAATTTGGTGTCATAAGGTTGTTGGCGCTGGGCAAGGAAGGTACTTCCTTTAAGTTCAGGGAGATCCAGACCGGTCAGGAAATTATGTCGAGTAAGTGCTTTGGTCTGGTCCGCTGATTACTTGGAGATTGAGAAGAGGATGCTCAGGGATTGGATAACCGAATACAAAAATTGGTTTGGAGGAGCATAACCAAGCATAAGTGGGCAATAATTATAGTTCGGTAGTGTGCTTCGGACTAAAAGATAGACGACTTCGGTCTGATGGTGTGAGGAGCCGGACAGAGCGCGAAACTTCAAGGGGGCTTCGGCTTGGCATGGGAATGCTTCGGGCATGGCTTAGAGGTGCTTCGGAGTTTCTTGTGGCTTGCTTTGGGGTTCGTGTGAGATGACTTAGAGTCAAGGGATTCGAAACAACTTAGAAGTTAAGCGACAATCAATGAAGTGCGATGAGTTTGATGACCCTACATTGCGAGTGATGATGGCATCTAGTGATAGACCGAGTGGGCAAGTTCTGTGTGATACCTTTTGGAGTGGAACAAGATGTGGTTCTACTATTGGTACATGTGTTAAGGGATCGATGGATAACTTTGAAGTTGTGATGCTTATTTTGGGATAAGGTAGCCTATGTGTACCCATATTTGGATGTCTGTGTGTGTCTAATCCTTAGCCATCTGTGTAGGCATAAGTCGAGCATCTGCGAAATTGAGTAGTCACTGACCATCCGTGTGAGTCATAAGAGTTATTATATACCCGACGACATTTGAGTGAGAGATGCGAGGATGTGTGATGGTTGCAATCTTTGTAGTGTGCTTGATATGGATGTCATATTGTTGTGTTATTATGAGGACCCACTATTTTTAAAATCTAAAATCAATTATAAACTACGTCGAAATCTTTTTCTTCCTAAAAATACCATCTTTACAAAAACAATTTTTCAAAATATTTTCCACCACTTTAAACCAATTCAAAATAATTATTAGAAATCAATATTTTATATGTAATCAAATCATAAAAATTTACTTAAAATAAAAAGTCTTTATTTTAAAATATTTATGGAAGTCGGTGATCATTTGTATAAAAATGGATTTCTAAACACATATTTAAAAGTCGATATAATGATCCTCCCGCCTATCCTTAATTTATCAATGGTACCCATCAGGCTTTTAGTCATCAAAATCCTTTAATCACCATTACCCATCTTCAAGAAACATCTTTACATCTCTTAGTCAATTCCAATATCTAGTCTTCCTTAACTTAGAAAACTATGTCATTCCACCACGACTAAATCAAATGTGTCCCTTAACCTCTTGCTAGTTTCCCCAATGTTCCTCTTACTAAAAGAGGACCTTGGTTAACTACATCGTACAATTATCATTCATAGCAGACAAACAAAAACCAAATAACAAGAAAACAAATAAATTAATTATAATAAATAAACAATCAACAACAACCAAGTAGAAGTAAACAACCAATCAAACAAATAGGCGACAAGCCATCAAACAAATAATTCAATTAACCGTAGTAAGAAAAAACAATCAACATCATAATATAAGTAAGAGAATCAATTCAAGCATGAATGACATGAAGTAATACGTAACATAGACAAACGAGCAATGACATTCTTAATCGTAAGTAATATAAGCAATTCAACAAAAGTAAGTAATCACAAGTAGAAGGTCGCCATCCCAAACATCGAAATGGATGGTCCCTACATCATTTCCCAACCTCCTCTATGGATGGGAACAACTAAACATTCCCACAACTCCTAAAGGAAGTTGCACATAACAGTCATACGGTAACATCATCATAATGGGTGTCGAGCCAACTCAAAACTCATCTTACCATATCGTCTTACACCCCCATGTTACAAAGTCTAGTTTTATAGTCCTCGGTTAAATCCACAAACAGAACATCTTTTTAACAAAATATATTTTTAATAAACACCTTCAAAGTTTGTTATTCAATTAAATATTTTACTTATTCAACTATTTACTTTTCAAATTAAATCATCTTCTTCTTAGTAAAAAAATTTCAAAGGTGTTGTAAAACTAGATATTTTATATTACATCATTTCTTAAATAATGTACCTCCAAATATATTCTCAAATAAATAATTTTCAAATTAGGTCCTTTCTAACCAAAAGTCCTTGCCCAAACAAAATTGATTTGCTTTTCAAACCAACATTTATCAAAGCACCCTTTAAGTGGAAGTTCTTACAGCCGAGATCAATTTCCAAACAAAAAGTATTTCGAAATCAAATACGCTTCTTTGATAAAACTTTTCTCTAAAATAAATATTTTATTACATTATTTACTCCCAAAGGATACTTCTCAAAAATATATTCATCAAACTAGTTCCACCAATAATATAATTTTTCTATTTAAAAATATCTCTCCTATATATTTTTTTTTCAAATACTTCTGTTGAGAAAATATTTCTTTAGAATAAAACATTTTTGTGGAAATAACCTTCCTATAAAGTATCTTTAAAATAAACCTTCTCCAAATCATATAATATTTGTTGTAATAATGTTCAAACAAAACACTATTTTCTTTGAAATAAAGGTTGTCATTAATCACTCTCCAACAAGGTACTTTTGACAAACATATTTTAAATTCTTCGCTATTATTAAAATAGTTTTCTCCCTTAAAACATCCATTTTAAACAAGTACTCCTTCAACTTTATAGTATCTATTTTAAAATATGTGTTAACCAAAAATATCCCTTTTCAAAATGTCCCTCGGTATAATATTTTCACAAAGTACTCTAGATCAAAAATGAAGTTACAAAATAATTTTCCAACTAATACTTTTTGCGAAAGATGTTCCCAAATTAAAACAATTTATAGCTAAGATGTTCTCATTAAATCATTTATTTGAAAATATTCTAAACCAAAACACCCTTTCATTAAATCAATTTTCAAATAGAACACACTTCAACAAATATTTCTCTTCCCTTAGATAAAGTCATCCTTTATTAACAAAGGGTTCACAAATCATAATACCATTCTAAAAGTACATTCCAAAAGATGATTTAAAATTAAGCAAATTTTCCCACACTAAAATGTTTCTTCAAAGGCTAAATTAAGCTTCCATATAATTTTTTTGCAATATTTACACTTATTTTACAAAAATATCTTCGTAAAATTATTTTATTTCACCAAATTAAATACATTATTTTTCAACAATCGCTTTATGCCAAAAATAATTTGTTTTCCAATTTTATATAATATCTTTAAAATCAGAAGTGTATAGCTTATAAATTTTCCAAATAAATATTATTCACAAAAAATTAAAGGTGGTTTCATCTTATTAAGGTTAGGTTTCAATCAATTTACATCGAGTGTGCGTCACTAGGGTTACAACTAATAGTAAACGATCCTATAAGTGTTCATCTTACCCCACTTCTACTTTATTTATTTTACACATAAACTTCGACATAAATAAACATCATTTTAAGTTGAGGTAATAAATAAACCATACATGAAAAATATACGATTGCCAATCAAAACGGCCTCTCAATCTATATTTTAACCTAATTAAGGTATAAGTCATTATAACCTAATGGACAAACCTACCCAAGGCTCAGGGAATTGCTAAACCTAATCTTTGATACCAAGTGTGACAACCCACTATTTTTAAAATTTAAAATCAATTATAAACGATGTCAAAATACGCATACAACTAATTTCAGAAATTAAAAACAGTGGACCATATGTAGATAAAAATTGAAAATCCTAAAATAATGAATATAAGGGAGAACCTCATAGCGGAATCAAACATCAATAGAAATGAACACTATCTAAATAATATAATTATTTTACAACATTATCGCATCAATTTACACTTTGGTACATCAACTGTCAACTATCAGCGATATAGTCTACAGTCCATACATCTATATCCTCTTCTGCTTCTACCTGCAACTTCAGAACTGCAAGGATATATATATAAGGAAAAAGGTTTCAACTATGTTTGGACTATGCCTAACGCTATACACTATGGCCATAGGCTCGATAACTATTACATAGGAAAAGACTGCCTATGTACCCCTTTTGAGGGATTAAGCCCACGTAATTATATTTCATGTTCTTTTACCGCATCCAAATACTTGTTAGTACATTGTAACCATAACATCCATGCAACCATTGTGACCATCACAACCAATGAAATCAATGCAAATAATGCAACCATTGCAACCGGTGCAAATAATAGAAGCAGAAAATAATATTACTACACATCCATTTTAATAAATCATCATATGGTGCAACCGGGATAATAATAGCACATAATCTTCAAACGTTAACAATATCCAATGACAATCTCAATCCATCATATAAGAAAATCACAACATAAATATACTTACGTATGTAATTAATTACCAACTGTAATAATACATCATCAATGTAAGTGTCAATCATCTAGAAATCACTCAACAATAGTAACATAATAATCGGTATCATCAAATGTGTACTAACAAATCAATATTGGTAACACAACATCCATCATCAAATAACCATAACTACCTGTCATCTAATAGAAATAATGGCAAAATATCGCACTCTCATTAATATGCGATACTATCACCAAACATCAATGATAATTCTTTCTAAATGATAATAAACTCTTATGTTATTGTACATCCATTTCTTTGAATACTTCTAAGCAACGTAGTGTAAATCAAAATAGTAATCTTCACCAGATCGCTTTGTAAAACTATAATATCGTTGTTTTATATCAAAATAATATATTTAAACATCCTTAATACTTTCTAAATGTATTTCTATTTATTCAAAAAACAATATTTTATTTCAAATTACCGAAACTCCTTTTTATTTCTATTTATCATAAAATAGTAATTATCAGTTTTGGAAAACATTACTTCATTATAATTATTATTATTCAAAGTCTCAATCTAGTTTATAAATAATAAACTCCCAAATATTAATTTAAAATATAATTTCAATTATTTTTTATGAATTTTCCTAGAAATCCATAAATAATAACCTTATTTAATTCCATACTTTAATTTTAGTAAAGTCTATTAAATCTCCGTTATTTACATAATCCATCCAAAATCTATAAACAACCTTATCTATAATTTATTTATTTTTCTCATTATTATCCAATTTACCTGATTAATTATTTCCAGTCCAAATCAAAGAAGTTATTTTAATTATACGTCCAAAAATACGACAATTAACAATAATTACCCAACCAAGGCATAATGCATTCAAAATATTATAATAATTAAACAGTTGTCTATAGAACATAACATACATCAACGAATATGATTTTTCATTAATAATTACGGATTTTATATTTAAACTTCAATTAATTAATGTTTAGATTTTTGCTCATATATTAACGGACTTTGAGTAGTGGGTGGTGACTTTAATATTACCTAGTTTCTTAGCAAAAGAAACTCCGGTGGGTTGTCCCCTGATATGGAAACCTTTACCGACTTTTTGGAGTCAGCTGACCTTGTTGACCTTCCTTTAAATAATCGTGCCTTTACTTGGTCCAACAAATGCTCTTTTCCTTCTCTTGCTAAGCATGACAGATTCTTCATTAGTTTATCCTAGAAAGATATCCTATCCCTTTCTTCTCAGTAGTGGTTTTCCTTCCATCATCTCAGATCACTGTCGAATTCTACTTGGCACTGGTGATGATAGTCCTCATTATCGCCCTTGGAAATTCAAAAATTTTTGGATCCTAGAGCCTGGTTTCAATGATATGGGGGAGCATCTTTGGTTTTCCTTCCATGTGTCTGGATTTGCTATTAATGTCCTAGTTTCTAAACTCAGGCTTCTTAGAAAGTCTTTAAAAAAATGGTCTGCTAATATTTGGGGCTCCATGCATGCAAGAAATGAGCTCCTACAGAACCAGATCCTCAATCTGAACATTAAGGAAGAAACTTCCCTCCTGGATGATGATGAAAGATCCTACTCCACGAATTAGAATATGATCTTGAGCGAATCATGAGGTAAGAAGAAATGGCCTAGATGTAGATATCTAAAGTCTAGTGGCACAAGGATGAGGATCTCAATACAACATATTTCCATAGAATTGTAAATAGTAAACATAGACCTAACTCTATTCTAGCACCAATGAAAATAGTATTCTGGTGGAAAACAGTGTTGAATCCTTCAGATTTATGAAAATCACTTCAAAAACCTTCTACAAAAAAATCACTTCAAAAACCTTCTACGAAAAAAGGCGCTAGGCAAAACATTGCTGATCGTTCAACCATCTTCCCCCATTATCCAGTAATTTCTGACGAGATTGCTATAGAGTTTGACTCAACCGAAATCTAGGAAACGCTGGCGGACATGGCTAGCAACAAAGCCCATGGCTCTGATCAGTTTCCTCCTGCTTTTTTCAAAAGATATTAGGGGTTTCTCAAATTTAGTAGAGTAAGAGTCTTTGATGATTTCCACTTGCAGACTGACCTCGTTTCTGGATTAAACTACGCCAACATTATCCTCATCCCTAATGTTGAAGGAGCTAATTGTACTTTTGATTTTCGCTCCATCAGCCTCACAATACTATCTTTAAGCTCATTACTAAAGTTCTTTCCAACAGATAGAAGCATCTCATGGGCTCTGCTTAACCTAGACGGTCTGCTTTTATTGTCGGTAGATCTCTTCTTGATAATGTAGCTGCAGTGCAGGAACCAATTTTTTACTGCCATTCCAATCATATAAATTGTGCGTTAATTAAGCTAGATTTTTCGAAGGCCTTCGACACTTTTAATTGGGATTTCACTTTATTTGTGTTTCCCAATAGGCGATTCCGACATAAATTTATCTCTTAGATTAAGAGTATCCTCTCAACTTCAACATCATCTGTTTGTATTAATGGGATTAGGTTGGGGTAGACATAAACCGCACCGTCATATGGAACCGCCTGCACCGGACTGTAAAAAATGGTGTGGAAACCCACGCCGAATATTCTAAACAAAGCAAATATGCAAAACTGGATCGACCCGCATCAATACAGTTCGGTTGTGGTTTGGACGGTTGAACTGACCATATTAAGCTGGATCGAACTAAAAATTAACACTAGTAATCTTATGATAAAAATATAAGCAATTCCTATCTCATTTTAGATTCTAACGATGTATATTCTATTTTTAGCATATGTTGTAATATTAATATAATCATTGTCACAAAGGAAGAAGTTATAGTTTTAGTATAATATTTTTCATCTCAATTTTTAGGATAAATGCTAATTATAATCTTATTATAGTTATTTAGTTAATGTTTTGCATTGACTAACATTGATATTTGGTTAATCTACTAAAAAATCTCACTTGTAACTAAATGTCAAATTGAAATATTCATACAATTAAGAACTAATATTTCATTGCAGTATAACATTATGTGTTTTAACCTTTAGGTGAAAAACCTTACACGGTTGCCTTCGTGAATCGATTACTGATGGAAGTAATTCTGTTATTTTATATTTAATATGGGTTCAAATCAGATCGAAGCAAAATCGGACCGTATTATATTGAACCAAACTAAAAAACCAAACCATTTAAAAGATTAGTATAATGGTTCATATTTTTGATTAACCGTTTGATGCAGTACGAAAGCGGTTTGGGCTCCAAACCGCACCAAACTGACCCGTGCCCACCCCTAGGTTTAAGGGGATCTTTTCAACAACTCGCGGAGTCTTTGGTAGGGAGATCCTATTTCTCCCATATTATTCAATCTTGCGGTCGACACCTTTGCCAATATGATTGATCTTGCCTCTTCGTCTGGTTTGGTATCCTGTCCTAGTAACAATGTTGTCACTTAAGGCATAAATTCTTTCGATGTGCTGATGAGTGATGACACCATCTTACTTGCCTCACCTGAACCTTCCTCAATTGCTTCCATCAAACTACTATTATATTCTTTGAATTGATTTCAGGCCTCAGTATTAACTTCCCCAAAAGCTTAGTGCTTATGGTAGGTCCTGACTCATCTCTTGGCCGCTCTGTTGCCAGTAGTTTTAATTATGCCCTTCAAGATTTCCCTTGCAGTTACTTAGGCCTAACAATTAGACAGTCAAGGCTCCTGAAGGATGATTGGCCTCTCATCACTGGAAAAACTCACCGTAAGCTGGAAGGTTGGAAAGGAACTTCACTCTTTAGAGCTGGAAGTTTGACCTTGGTTAACTCGGTCCTCTCTTCTCTCCCTGCTTTTAGGCTGTCCTTTTACAAAGAACCAAGATGAGTCATTGATAAGATTGATCATATTAGAATGGCGTTCCTCTAGAAGGGTTCGGAAAGGATGTCCCCTGCTAACTGCCTTGTAGCCTGGGAACATGTTTGCAGGCCAAAGAAGGATAGAGGCTGTGGAATCTTAAACATACATCAATTTAACATAGCTTTATTAGGTAAATGGGGATGGTAGTTGCTCTTTGGTTGCTCTAAGCCTTAGGTAGTTTGGATTAAGAAGTGTTACTATAATGGCATGTTCTTGCATTCTGACCTTAGATTTGACTGCCTGCCATAGCATCTTCATTATAGAAAAATATTGCTCGGTGTTGTAAACAGATCCACATTTGTGCATCAATTAAAATTGGGAACAAACGTAGAATTGCTTTCTGGACCGACCCTTGGCTCAATGGTGTATCTCTCTCCTCCCTCTTCCTAAACTTATATCATTTAGCATCTAACAAATTCACAACTATCAACGAAGCCTTCTCGAAGGGGTTGTTGCCTGTTTTTTCTGCCATAATTGCAGGTAATAATCTTCGGGACCTTTGCTATATTCAGGTTACCAACTCTATCTCTCTGTCAAAAAGTGATGTTTTCTTTGTATAGGGAGCTCAGGGAAAGAAAGTGTTCTCGGTGCAATCTCTTTACACTTTTTGCAATTTCTCTGGTACGTGCCTTGATTTCTCTAAAATGTGGAAAGCTAATTCTCCTCCTAAGTTCAAAATCCATATGTGGCTCAATTTGCTGAATAGATTAAACACAATTGACATGCTAGCTTCCAAGCATTTAGGCTTGGCTCGGCCTTTCTTCCTTTATAATAGTTATTCTGATTCTACCAGTCATATTTTTTCAACCATAACTATGCATTTCTGGTTTGGGGCCATTGTGCTGCCAACCTTCAAGTAGACCTTTGTTTCCCTAATTATGATCCAATGTTCTTCTGGTCTTCTCCTCGAACCTCAATCGAAGCAACCCCGACTTTAGCTTTCTGTTAGATAATATGGAGTGAAGGAAACAACATATGTTTTAATTCTAAGTTTAAATCATTGATTCATCTGGCTAATTAGACTTTGTCATTGATTACTTTCTAGACAGATAATTCGCACCGGCCTTTGCAATCTCTACTTCCTGGCATGAATCATGCGAAATCGGCCACGTGCAACAACCTTAATCAGTGTGTGGCAAGAGGTGCACTTGGGTAGATGTATGTTTGCATATGTAATATTATATATTTGGTTATATGTATAATTATTATCAAGTATGACTATGCAGTTAGGGGTCTTATTCCCCTGGACTTATGAACTTATTTTTTTAGGTACTGACTAGGCTTGTTAGTCGGAATATTTACACAATATGCTATATATATGATATTACGGTTGTGCAGCTCAATGTTGCATATTCTTTTCATTAAAAATAATAATTCATACCAACTCACTTTTTCCAATAGTCCCCAAACTCGGCAACCCAATGTCAATTTGTCTAGAATTCCTCCATGAGTTCAATGGATGATATGCACGTGAATCGGAGTTCGTATGTGAGAGATATTGAGGTTAAAACATTCAGGGTTTAATTTGCAAATAATAAAAAGTTAGGGCTAAATTGAGAAATAGTTTAATAGCTGTAGTTGCTTGGCTACCCTGATCAACCTCGGGACCCATTAGTCGCCGCCCTTAAATCCACGTCAATGCCACCATGGTCCATCATTCATCGATCCCCCACCGCTATCACCTTCCCCTTCACCGCATCGACCTAGCCAACCATACTTGAGCCACCGTGCCGCCTCCCCTTGGCCTCTTTCAGGCACGAGATTATGGTCGAAAATTGGCCCATTTTGGTAAAGTTGATCCCCTTTTCGTCGATCCAACCATATGGATCGACCCACCATAATATGCTCTACATGATCATGGTCTCCAATCATCTTAGATCAGTCGTTGATTTGGAAACCCTAATTTGAACGGGTGAGAATAATTTGCTAACTTATTGTCAACTGAAGCGTCAAATGGAAATACAAATTTCAGTTGTTCCTTGCCTCGTCGAGAACTTTGAATCCATGTAATATGATGGGGTTTGGACACTGTAAATATTAATTAAATTTTAATTAATTTTCTATTCACCATTAGTGAGCAATTAGGTTAATTTCAAGATTAATGAAAATGTTGAAGATAGAAGTGACATCTAGGGTTTTGTAACCTCGCTTATATAGTTGTTAGGCCGAGTTATGGGCTACGTATCCATTTTAGCCCGAAACAACTATGTGCACCGTTTAAACACTGTAACGCCTCTATTTCGCAAACCGTAACTCGGAATACATTATATATCAAATAGATCATCTTCGAAAGACCTTCTCAACTGTTATAAAATTCATCTTTTAATTAAAATCCAGTTTAATTAGTTATTTATAGCAGCGTTAAATTTTCGGGTTGTTATGATCCTCCCTCTTAAAAGTATTACGCCCTTGCATTTTCTCAAATACAATTTTCGACCAAACTAATAAAGTCTCGTCATAGACTTAATTACAAATGTGGAGAATATATCGATCACGGACTTCTTAACAAAACAATGTATAACGACTACGTAATATAATCAATAATGACATAGTAAAATTCATTCACGGGAACTCAATTTTCTACATATATATTGTAATAACACATCCACTTTCTCAACAATGCAATCCAAACTATAGTATGTAAGATAACACTTCATTTTATCAATCGTAGATTAATTCATCTGATGTATTTCAATAATTCAACCATAATTAACAATAATTAAAGTCCACAACCAAAAAGAGGTTGATCCAAACATGCATGTGTAAATAAATGAATACACATAAATCAACAACCAGCATAGCTCATAAAAATAAAGTGCACACACCCCCTAAAAGGGCAATCACACATCACCATATCAACAAATAATATGTTTATGTTAATCTCAATGCTGACTACACATCCATTCAAATATGTGTATCTTCAATGTCGCCAATGAACTTTCTCATGGTCTCATCCTTAAAATAATCGGTGTACCACCTCATTTTGACACCTTCTAAAATAATTCGTGTGCCCACTCATGGCTACATCTTTAGAATAATATATGCCCAATCATGACTACATCCCCAAAATAATATGGTCATCTATCCATACTGCGGCTGCATCAATCATCGATTTTCAGATCCATGTCTTAAGGTCTCTTCCAAATGACCATCTTCATAAGGTCAATGAATACTCACCAACCTAAGGGTATTTTTCTTTGGGATGATGACACAAATGACCATCCTCATAAATTTATAATCAATATTATTTATAAAAATCATCCTATAATTTTCTATAATTAAATACGATTTCTAAATAAATTTATAAACCAGATGATCAAATTCTATTTATTTTGAACCATAGAATATACTTTAAAATCTCTTCCTTATACTCAAAAATCATAGACGACTCCTCTTAAAATCCAATAGTATTCATTGGGAATCATTCCATAATTTTCTGCAATTAAATAGCATTTTTAAACGAATTTTTTTAAAGTCCAAATCAACTTCTATTTAATAAGTCAATTTCTTTCATAAAATAATTAATATTCAATTTAAACAAGCCTTTTTCTACAAAATAATTTAATGTTTGGAATGTGACTAATTTTCTCTTTAAGATGGTAAATTTTTTTTTGATTTTAAAGAAACAACAATTTAAAATAAACATGCATATAGAGTCAGACCTGGAGCTTTACTACTCCTGGCAAGCCCTGGTTGTTGACCGGCCCAATCACCCTTAGTCGACCGCTGGTGACATAGGGATTGACCGCTTAGGTTGAGTTTGAAGCAGTTAAGCTCTGGACTTCCCTTGTTTTTCCCCTTTCTTTACCCGATCGAAACCAATTTTTTGCTACCATTTCTACATAGTTGCAGCGCCCAAATTCATACAACAAGCAACATAATTAAGACATGTACATGGTTTTGCAAATCCACAGCAATGGGTATAATTTGTATTGATAAACACAATATATTAATAGAGCAAGCACAAAGCAATGTTCAGAGCAATTTCAATCACAAACAAAGTGTACACACATTCACACATTCATTACTTAGATATAGGCTTGTGAGTGAGAACACTCACCTTAGGAATAGCAAGCACAAATTCTCTTCCAGCTCTTCATTCAAAGTCTCCCTTTTCCATTCACTATAAACTTCAAATAGAAGCCTCAACTTGCTCAAAACTCCACCTTGATGACATCTAAGGTATGGCTCTTAGTAGAGAAGCTCATATTTTAATTTGGGAATTTTGGGATTTTATTTGATTTACTTAGAATGTTTGAAATGGAGGTTTGGGCTAATTTTATTACGGGACTTGAGAGCAAGAAAGATATTTTTAAGGTAAGGAAAGAAGGGTCTAGAATACAACTCTTAACTAAAAATCATATTTACTTAATAATAGTGTTTTTCCCAAAACTATATAATTATTTTATGAAAATTATATTTCACAATTTTCTCACTTTAAAATTAATTACCACCAAAATTGCAATACTATGCCCATTTTAGTAAAAGTCATTCACTAGCCTAAATCATTAATTAAAATTCATTCTTTACTATAATAAATTTCAAAACTCCTTTGTTTACCATTATTTAACTCTATACAATTGTTAATCCATTTTAATTTACTTCAAAATTCTTTTTACTTTTTTGAATACCAATATTACTTTAAAATGGTCCGAAATTATCATTATTAACAATTTTTTGCTTTAGAAATATTTGGTACCAAAATTATTCATTTAATAACCTCTTTAACAAATAATTTCCTCCAACATTACAACAATGGGGACTAGGATTCCCTTACTCTTACAAACTGACATCTACGACGTCTTGATTCACGTCTTAAAAAGGCGCTGACATCGCGGATGTCGTTGACGGCGGATCGTTTTGAGTTAAAATATAAAAAAACACAAAGCTATCTACAATATTCTACACTTTTGGAAACTCACCAAGAAAGTAATAAAATATAATAGTCAATAATACAATCCCACACAAATAAAACAATGTAATATCAAATAAACTTCAACTATAACTCACTTTAAACTGGTAATAGAAACAATATAATGTCTGGAAATAAATGAAATAAAATAGTAGATATCTAAAAAATAAATTTATGTCTCCATCGTGCCATCACACCTCCAATTCACCATCGGTCCTCTCTATCTACCTATTAGAGTATATTTAAAAGGAATAGAATGATAAAGGGAGTCAGACATAAGTCTGGTGAGTAAAACACTTCATATAAGTGTATAATACTAATAAGTTAGTAAAACAACACTTATTGTAATGATCCTAATTTTAGTTAACATTATTTAGAAAATTTAATTGGGTAAATTAAATAAAATAATGTAGAAAATTAAGCGATTGGGATTTGTAAATTAAGGAGGAGCCATGCCTTATTGTATGTGTTAATAAAAGAGAAACTAAACATAATTAAGAAGGAGGAATATGAAGAGGGTAAGCCTTTATTCCTATACCCTAAACCCTTCAATTCTCTTCACTTCCTCATTCATTCTACATTCACAAACTAAAAAAACAATACTAAGCATAGGCCGACCACCATTAAGAAGATTTAAAGGGAATATAAGCTAGGATTCAAGTAGAAAGCTTAAAGAGATCAATTTAAAATCTCAACCTTCTTAATATAAAGCCAAGGTGGATAACTAGTTTACATCTCACGTTTTGATAATGATTTTGGTTTTAAAGCATAAATCTGTTTATTTGCAAGTTATATGCCATGTTATACTGATCAAATGATTATATGCTTTAAGTTGATGATTTATAGAGATTTAATAAGAATTTTATGTTATGTTTAGATTAGAAAACCTATCATATGACATCCAAAAAAGTTACTTTTTTAATATTTGGTCAAAAATATTATTTAGAAGTGGGTTTCAAGTTTCATAATTTTCTAAGTAAATATGAATTTATTATGAATTTTTTATGAGAGAAAATGGGTATTTCGGTTTAAATTATTTAAGGCAAACAAATAATGTTTTCGGGTCTGAAATTTATATATGTTAGAAAACATATTTAATGTGAATTATTGTGATTTTTGGGGATTTTTTTATGTGTTTTACTATGGTTAGTAAATTATTTAATAAGAGGACTTTAATGTTTTAAACGTTTTATTAAGGAGAAGGGTTTAAGTGTTAATTGTTTCAAATAACCTAAGTTTAATTTCAGCAGCAAATTCTAAAAAAGGAATTGAGAAAGTTTTATAAACCAATAAGATTTCGACAAATATTATTGGTAGGTAAAAAGGAATTTCTTTAAATGGTTAAAATGCAGCTTTTTTAAAAATTACACCATCGCTACTACCCTTGCTAGCTTCTGACATCATGCACCCACACAAAACCCCCTTCCATACCCATTCGAATCCAATATACATGGTACCAATTCATTGGTATGTACTGTGTTGGAGATAGGCGGAAGGTAGATGGTGTCGAAGGCATGTTCAAAAGGGGTGAAGTTGTCCTTTAAATCTTTCGAATCTATTGACCTGCCTTTGTTTAAAAGAGTGTTTCGAAAGGGTTGTTTCTTTGAAGTCCTTGATACCCTAACTGTCGCACCAATGCTTTTACCTTAGTTAGACGACGCTTCTATAACCCTTAGATCAATGAGTGTGGAAGGTAGGTTTCGAACCAATACCCCTCTGCAACAATTGAACCACTTTCCTTTTAACCTATACATGCGGAAGGGAAGGTGCTGCATCTATACCTTTCGACATGGTTAAGACCGCTTTGCTTTAAGGAATAATTATATGCGGAATCATGTTGCTGTCACCCTAGGTCTTTTGAAAAGATAGCTTTCGAACGTTTCCCCTTTTATACTTTACAGTTTGTTTTTTTTCGAACTATGGTTTCGAAAGAAATACTATTAATTGGTTACGAAGCTATGCTTCCATAACTTTTACTTGAACCTAATGCTTTTGAAAGATGTGTTTTAAGTGTTTCGAAAGGAATTTTCCAAGTGTTTCGAGAGATATATTTTAAGTGTTACGAAAGGAATGTTTCGAAAGAGGATGTCTAAGATTTTAAGTAATGATTGTGAAAGGTCCATTTCCAAAGCATTCGAAAGGAAGGTTTTGGCCTTTCAGCCTAATGTTTTCAAGGTTAAAGTATTTAACTAGTTTCTAAAGGATGGATAACCCTGTTGATTTTAGGTTTTCATCAACATTGTTTTATAAAGCATATATCATAGCATAAATATTTTGAGTAAAGCAAAGAGTATAATTTCTTTGTTTTATAAGGATATGATTTCAAGGGTAAATCATTTGTAAAGATTGTTTTTAAGTAAATGAAATTTGACTAGGGTGGTCAGCCCAGATATTTGCTAAAAGAATGATTCAGATTTTAGAATACCAGATGGGACTGGTGTGTGGTAGCACCCTATACTTTAGCTAGTAGCCCTAGCTAATATAAGTCCAAAATTCCAATATGTAGAGCTTTGTCATAGGTAAGACTAAAATGATGTTACACGCAGAAAGGAATACACAGGGTAGAGATAGGTTATTGGTGATCCCACAAAACCATTAGGATCAATTGACCCAAGGAGAAGTAAGTTAAGGATGACCATCTAGTATTGTGTCTAACAAAAGTTAAAATATTTATTATGTTTAGTAGGCCTGAGTCAGCCAATGGTTCATAGTCAGCCAGATAAAACTATAATGTTCGAACGGATAGTCCATTGATTACCTGATTTATATGCATATATGTTATCGATATTGTTGTCATAATCAGTTTGATTGCAGGATTTTGATTTGCAAAAGATATGATTTTAAAAGTTATTAGTTAGGGGAAACCCATTCCGCTAAGCGGTGTGGTCTCACTTAATATCAGTAAACTAAGATGTAATAGAATTATTCACACCAAGCTTTATGTCCAACTCAAAGTTTATGTTTTCCCTTTAAACTCTCGGGTGCTCAAAATTAAATTTGAGTAGATTGAGGGTTAAGGACTTTTCAAGTTTAGTAGGTTGGACGAATAAACTTCTGAAGATGTGCATGAGGCCAAACTAGCTATGTAGGAGTCATTTAGTATTTTTTTCAGCTATGATGTATTTGTGACTGATATATCTATCTATTCAGTACTCTAATCATCCAAAGGGGCATCTTCATATGTCGCTCTTGGCGTAATTTGTAATAATTATATTTATCTGAACTTGGGAATCGTTTTGGGATTATGTAATTGAATATGAAATATTGATTTAAAATGTAATCAGAAAAAAATCTGTGTTGATTTTATTCATATTCATGTGCTTCTGATATTATGGATACCATTAACATTACCGTATTTTGTCACCGGAAGTTAATACTATAGATGACTGCAGCATCTATAGCGGTTAGCTTCGGGCCTTAAAATAGGGGATGTTACAACTTGGTATTAGAGCATAGGTTTATGAAAACTTAAAAGAAATTTTAAACCTAAATGATTTTGAAAAAAAATCATAGTCCTAAGGAATTAGAGAAAAGATTGGGTATGGGATAACGCTATAGTAACGTACTTGTATTTGTTATATATAAGTATACACTTTATCTCCATTTTCCCTTCTCCTTTAGGCTATTCTTCCATATCTTACAATCTTCAAATGTAGATTTAAAGGAAATAGGATATGGATGCTAAGAATGGAAGAGTTAACCTTGGTGGTGGAAGCACTACAACTAATGGAAATGCCAGACCGAATATTCGAAGGAGTCCAGGTCGAGCACAAGCTGCTAATGTGGATGCTAAAGCACCGCAAGTTGATATTGGAGCTATGTATAAGTTCTTCGTCAACATGTGCAAGATGGAGCTACTATGAGATTAGTTGGGGGAAATGCTGGAGAAGGTAATCAGGAAGCTCCGGTGGTCAATAACTATGCAGCATTGAGAAGAGACTTTTCTAGGCTTGGAGGGAAGCCATTTATTGGGACTGAGGATGCAATTGAAGTGGAGAATTGGTTGCTTCATTACGAAAGGATTTTTTCTGATTTAGGACTCAACGATGAGTAGATAAGGAGATTGTCATCCAGACAGTTGCAAGGAACAGCATTGTACTGGTGGAACAGTGTTACTGTAGGAGTAGCTGAAGAGGCTATGACTTAGGCAGAATTCAGAAGGAGGCTTGAAGAAAGATTCGTGTCGAAGATAACAATGTCAATTATGCTCAGGAAGTTTGCCGAGTTGGTGCAGGGAGACATGACAGTGCTTGAGTATGCTACTATATTTGAGGAATTATCGAGATACAGATATGCTAAAGTTGATACAATTATCAAAAGGTATGAGAAGTTCATCCGTGATTGAGACCTAAGCATGCTAAAGCAACTTTACCACATATTAGGGATTCGTGCGAAGTAATTGTTGAGATGGCTTTGAGGAATGAGGAGACGCTCGCTTTATTTGATGGTAACAAAGTAGTGGAAACACAAGGTGGGCAAAACCAAAAGTAAAAGTTTTTCCACAAGAAGGGAGCTCAGAAGAGTGGAGCTTCCAAGAAAGGAAAGACAGAAGTTATCTGCTACAAGTGTGATAAGAAAGGGCATTCCGCTAATGAATGTCGCTCAGGGAATGGAAAGAAGGTGATCGGGAAGAAGAATATCAAATGATTCAACTGTGATCAGATTGGACATTATAAGACCAGTGTAAGGAACCAGCCAAGGATGGAAAGGGCGAAATGTTTGCATTGGAACCAACTACCTCAAAACCAACAGCAGAGGAGAAAGGAAAAGCTGATTTGGGAGGTATGCTTTTGATTCATAATATATCGGTTAAAGTTCTATTTAATACTAGTGCATCACATTCTTTTATATCTCATTGTTTGGTAAATAAGTTTAACCTAGAACCCTCATACCTAGTTACATCCATAAGGGTTGCAAATCCGATAGGAGGATATGCAACTCTTGGACGAGATGTGACCACTTAGAGCTTGAATTGTTAGGTCATATATTTACTTTCAGTTTGCATGTGTTTGATTTCGTAGCTTTTTGAATTATTTTGGGTATGGATTTGTTAAGTAAGTACGATGCTAGGATATTTTGCCATAATAGGAAAATATCACTTAAACACCCTAGTTGTAGTGATCGAATTATATACACTGTAGAAAACCCGAACTTAGATTCTTGCATTTTGTTAGGCGTTATGGATGAATAAGACGAGTTGAATTGAGTTTTCATTGTTAAAGAATTCGCAGATATCTTTAAGCACGTGATAGGACTACCACCAAAATGAGCCATTGAGTTTCGTATAGATTTAGTACCAGGATCTGAACCTGTGAGTAGAGCACTAAGTAGAATGACACCTACCTAGATGAAGGAGCTAAAGGTGTAGTGGGTGAATTTAGAAAGTAAGAATTTTATCAGACCAAGTAGTTCGCCTTGGGAAGAAGCCGTAGTATTTGTTAAGAAGCTGGACGGATGTTAAGTTTGTGTATCGATTATCGTAGCTGAATGAAAAGACGATAAAGAATCGATATCCGATTATCTGTTACCTAGGATTGACGATTTGTTCGACCAATTGAATAGAGCCAAAGTCTTCTCTCGATTGGATTTAGCAATAGGGTTCCATCAACTTAGAGTAGTAGAGGATAGTATTCCTTTGACGGTGTTTAGGATAATATATGGATCATACGAATGGTTAGTAATGTCGTTAGGACTAACTAATGCACCAGCATTCTTCATGGACTTAATAAACAGAATTTACCGAGAGCATCTACACAAGTTTGTATTAGTATTCATAGATGACATATTGATATAATCCAAGGATGAAAGAGATCATGAAGTTCATCTTAGGATAGTTCTTGAGACACTGAGGAAGCATTAGTTGAAAGCAAAATTTTCAAAGTGTCATTTTTGAAAGAAGGAAGTGCAGTTTCTTGGTCATGTAGTCTCAGAGAAAGGGTTATTAGTAGATCCGACTAAGATCGAGGCAGTGAATAATTGGAAGAGACCCGAGACAGTGGCTAAGATAAAGAGTTTTCTTGGACTAGTAGGATATTATCAGAGATTCATTAAGGATTTCTCACAGATAGCAGCACCGATGACTAAGCTAACTCGGAAAGACGTGAAGTTTGTTTGGAGTGATAAGTGCTAGGAGGCATTCCAGAAACTAAAACATTTGTTGACTAATTCACCTATGTTAGTTGTTCCAGAGGGGATCTAGACTTAGTTTTTATACGGATGCATGTGGAATAGGATAATGAGCTATGTTAATTCAGAGAGGTAAAGTGATTGCCTATGCCTCTCGACAGCTCAGACTGCATGAAGTTAGATATCCGACTCATGATTTGAAATTAGCTGCAGTTATTTTTGCATTAAAAGTATGGAGACATTATTTATTGGGGGAAAGATTCGAGTTGTTTACGGACCATAAGTCATTAAGATATTTATTCTCTCAGAATGAGTTGAATATGAGATAACAGAGATGGTTAGAGTTCATAGTTGCTTATGATTTTGGGATTGAGTACACACCTGGAAAAGGAAATAAGGTGACAGATGCACTTAGCAGGAAACATCAGAATGCAATTTTGGCTATGATAGATGAGTGAAAAGATTTAGAGGCATTGAATCATGTGGAGCTCAGTAGAGATCTAAGAGTAGTTCTAGTCAAGAAACTGCTATGTTATCGTGTTTAGAAGCTTGACTGATGATGATCGAAAGGATTGCTTCTAAACAAGGAGAAGATCCATTATTAGCTGAACGGATCAGAAAGTTGAGGAATGGAATTGAGAGCGATGACTTAAAAGATTTTAATCTTGACCAAAATTGGTGGCTGAGGAAGAAAGGACAACTATGTGTTCCGAGGGTCTGAAACATTAGGAAGGAAGTTCTTAGGGAATGTCATCATTCAAAGTTCACTATTCATCTGGGAGGAACTAAAATGTATCAGGATATGAAAAGGAGTTTCTTCTGGGAAGGTATGAAGAGAGATGTAGGCCTGCAGGTGAAGTAATGTTTGAACTGTCAACAGGTAAAGGCCGAGCATCAGAAACCGAGTGAATTACTTCAGCCCTTGGATGTTTCAGTCTGGAAATGGGATTCTATCTCAATGGATTTCATAGAAAGATTGCCAAGGTCGAATAGAGGAAATGAGAGTATCTGCGTTATAGTGGACGGATTGACTAAGAGTGCACACTTTATACCCATTAAGTCGACCAAAACAACACCAGATTTAGCAAAGTTATTCATGAAGAATACAGTTAGACTACATTGAATTCCTAGTAGTATAGTAAGTGACAGAGATTCCTTATTAACTAGTGAGTTTTGGAAGAGTCTACAGGATACTTTAGGTACCAAGCTCAATATAAGTACCGCTTACCATCCGCAGATAGATGGGAAAACAGAGGGAGTTAACAAAGTCTTAGAGGATTTATTAAGAGCTTTGTGCTAGATTTCAGAGGATCATGAGAAGACCATCTATACTTAGTCGAGTTTTCGTATAACAACAGTTATTAGAATAGTATAGGGATGACACCGTTTGAAGCTTTATATGGAAGGCCATGCAAATCTCCAGTTTCTTGGTTAGAGACCGGGGCTAGACTAGTTCTTGGTCCGAATTTGGTTAAAGAAGCTGCAGAAAAGATTGAGTTAATTTGGGCTAGGACGAAGGAGGCTCAGTCAGGGCAGAAGAGTTACGTAGATAAGAGACGGAAAGACTTAGAGTTCTCAGTTGGAGATCATGTTTTCGTAAAAGTGTCACCGATGAAAGGTGTGATCAGATTTGGAAAGTCAGGAAAGTTGGCACCAAGATTTGTTGGACCATTTCATATTATATAAAGGGTCGGGAAACTCGCGTATAGGGTAAAGTTACCAAATAGTTTGGCAGGAGTCCACAATGTTTTCCATATTTCTCATCTAAGGAAGTATATTCGAGATCCAGAGACTGCTATTATGTCAACTGTGTTAGAATATCTAGTAGTGGAACCAGATATGATTATAGCTAGAAAACCAGTTCGTATTGTTGCGAGAGATGAGAAGAAACTAAGGAATAAGACAGTCAGACTAGTCAAAGTCCAATGGAGTGATGATGAGAGAGATTGTACTTGGGAAACCAAGAGCAGGATTAGGGACACTTATCTTGACTTGTTTGATGGTATGTTTTACCTTTATGATTGTTTAATGGTTGTACCTTATCTTAATTTTGAGGACGAAATTTTTTAAGGAGGGGAGTCTATAGTGACCCTAATTTTAGTTAACATTATTTATAATATTTAATTGGGTGAATTAAATTAAATAATGTAGAAAGTTAAGGGATTGAGATTTGTAAATTAAGGAGGAGCCGTGTCTTAATGAATGTGTTAATAAAAGGGAAACTAAACATAATTAAGAAGGAGGAATATAAAGAGGGTAAAATGGGAATAGCCTTTCTTCCTATATCCCAAACACTTCTATTCTCCACACTTCCTCATTCATTCTACATTCACAAACTAAACAAAAACAATACTAAGCTTAGGTCGGCCACCATTAAGAAGATTTAAAGGGAAGATAAGCTAGGATTCAAGTAGAAAGCTTGAAGGGATCAATCTAAGAGCAAATCTCAACCTTCTTAATACAAAGCCAAGGTGAATAACTAGTTTACATCTCATGTTTTGATAATAATTTCTGTTTTAAAGGATAAATTCGTTTATTTGCAAGTTATATGCCATGTTATAGTGATTAAATGATTATATGCTTTAAGTTGACGATTTATAGAGATTTAAAAAGAATTTTATGATATGTTTCGATTGGAAAACCTATCATATGACATCCAAATGAGTTACTTTTTCATATATGGTCAAAAATATTATTTTAAAAGTGGGTTTCCAGTTTTATAATTTTCTAAGTAATTATGGATTTATTATGAATTTTCTATGAGAGAACATAGTTAATTTTGGGTTTAAATTATTTAAGGCAATTAAATAATGTTTTCGGATCTGAAATTTATATATGTTAGAAAACATATTTAATGTGAATTATTGTGATTTTTCGGAAATTTTTCTAAGTGTTTAACTATGGTTAATAAATTATTCAAGTTAGAGGACTTTAATGTTCAAACGTTTCATTAAGGAGAAGGATTTAAATATTAATTGTTTCAAATAACCTAAGTTTAATTTCGGCAGCAAATTCTGAAGAAGGGAATTGAGAAAGTTTTATAAAGTAATAAGATTTCGATAAATTTTAGTAGTAGGTAAAAAGGAATTTCTTTAAAAGGTTAAAATGCAGTTTTTATTGAAATTAGACCTTCGCCACTACTCTTGCTAGCTTCCGACATCATGCACCCACACAACCCCCTTCTATACCCATTCGAAACTAATATACATGGTATCAATTCATTGGTATGTAGTGTGTTGGAGATAGGCGGAAGGTAGATAGTGTCGAAAGGCATGCATTCGAAAGGGGTGAAGTTGTCTTTCAAAGCTTTCAAATGGCCTGCCTTTGTCTAAAAGAGTATTTCGAAAGGGTTGCCGCTTTGTACCCCTTCAATACCCTAGCTTCTTCACCAATACTTTTACCTTAGTTAGAGGCTACTTCTATAACCCTTAGATCAATGAGTGCGGAAGGTAGGTTTCGAACCAATACCCCTCCACAACCATTGAACCGCTTTCCTTTTAACCCATACATGCGAAAGGGAAGGTGCCACACCTATACCTTTCGACACGGTTAAGACCGCTTTGCTTTAAGGCATAAGTATACATGCGAAAGCATGTTGTCGTCACCCGGGGTCTTTCGAAAGGATAGCTTTCGAATGTGTCTCCCTGTGTACTTTGCAGTTTGTTTTGTTTTTAAACTATGGTTTTGAAAGAAATACTTTTAATTGGTTACGAAGCTATGCTTCCATAACTTTTACTTGAAACTTATGCTTTCGAAAGATCTGGTTTAAGTGTTTCGAAAGGAATGTTTCCAAGTATTTCGAAAGATATATTTTAATTGTTTCGAAAGGAATGTTTCCAAGTGTTTCGAAAGATATGTTTAATGGTTTCGAAAGAGGATGTCTAAGATTTTAAGTAATGATTTCGAAAGGTCTATTTCCAAAGCATTTGAAAGGAAGGTTTTGGCCTTTCTGCTTAATGTTTTCAAGGTTAAAGTATTTAACTTGTTTCGAAGGGATATATAACCCTGTTAATTTTATATTTTCATCAACATTTTTTATAAACAATATATCATGGTATAAGTATTTTGAGTAAAGCAAAGAGTATAATTTCCTTATTTTATAAAGATATGATTTCAAGGGTAAATCATTTGTAAAGATTGTTTTCGAGGAAATGAAATTTAAATATGGTGGTCATCCCAGATATTTGCTAAAAGAATGACTCAGATTTGTAAGGACTGTTGTAGGGTCGCGCCCTATACTTTAGCTAGTAGACCCTAGCTAATATAAGTCAAAAATTCCAGTGTGTAGGGCTTTGTCATAGGTAAGACTAAAATGATGTTACACGCAGAAAGAAATACACAGGGTAGATCTAGGTTATTTGTGAGCCCACAAAACCATTAGGATCAGTTGACCCTAAGAGAAGTAAGTTAAGGACAGACCATCCAGTATTGTGTCTAACAGAAGTTAGAATATTTATTATGTCTGGTAAGCCCGAGTCAGCCAGTGGTTAATAGTTAGCCAGATAAAACTATAATGTTTGGATGGATAGTCCATTGATTGCCTGATTTATATGCATATATGTTATTGCTATTGTTGTTACAATCATTTTGATTGCAGGTTTAGATTTGCAAAAAATATGATTTTAAAAGCTATTAGTAAGGGGCAACCCTTTCCGCTAAGCGGCATGGTCTTACTTAATATCATTAAACCGAGATGTAATAGAATTATTCACACCAGGCTTTATGTCTGACTCGAAGTTTATGTTTTCCTTTTAAACTCTCGGGTGCTCAAAATTAAATTTGAGTAGATTGAGAGTTAAGGACTTTTTTGGTTTAGTAGGTTAGATGAATAAGCTTCTAAAGACGTGCAGGAGGCAAAGCTAGCTTTGTGGGAGGCAAAGCTAGCTTTTTGGGAGTCATTTAGTATTATTTCCACTGTGATGTATTTAAGACTGATATGTCTATCTATTCGGTACTCTGATCACCCAAGGGGGCATCTTTATATGTCGCTCTTAGCGTATTTTGTAATAATTATATTTATTTGAACCTGGGAATCGTTTTGGGATTATGTAATTGAATATGAAATATTGATTTAAAATTTAATCAGAAAAGCTGCTTTGAAATCGTTGTTGATTTTATTTCATATTCATGTGCTTCTGATTTTATGGATACCATTAACATTACCGTATTTTGTCACTGGAAGTTAATACTATAGATACTGCGGCATCTGTAGTGGTTAGATTTGGGCCTCAAAATAGGGGATGTTACACTTATGCTCGAAAACCAAACTTTAGTATGTGCCACCTGCACTCAACAAGTCAGCTAAACATAATATAATAATATAGTGACATCATATGCTAAGTCTCATTAAAATTTAACCCATGCCTAATGCATGCCCACGATCGACCTTAAAGTCTCAACCATTATCATCAAATCGCATACCAAGGACTCGAGTACTCTAAACATGTCGTGATGCCAAATAAAAAATTGAGGTCTCAGCTCCTTGGATTATCATATATTGATGACTCAGATCCCCAAACTATCATAAATTGAGGACTCGGACCATCATATATTGAGGACTCAGCTCCTCGTACTATCATATATTAAGGACTCGGCTCCTCGGACTATCGCATATTGAGGACTCAGCTCCTCAGACTATCACATGCCGAGGACTTAGCTCCTTGGGCTATTGTATGTTGAGGACTCGGTTCATCGGACAATTGCCTATTGAGGTTAAGTCCATGTTAGTCATTTGCCTAACGATCTTCGACACTATTGGGATCAAGCCCAAAACTCGTCATCGCCCAACCGTTTATGAAGCTGCTAGATTAAGCCTTGACCTATAAGCGCAAAATCATATAAAGAATTTTTCTAAACTTTCCCATATCATAGCAAATAACATACAAAAATGTTCTTTATCTCGCCACGATCTCGATGACGCGAACGTGTGAAACGAAGGTCATATATGAGAGTTATAAGCATTTAAAGTTCAGTGGCATTTTCATAATAAATAATTTTTTATTATATAATTTTTTTATTTTGCATATACAGTTTCCCATAACATCGCGATTACACCCATCGAAACTTCATCCGCCATATAGTTTCCATCACCCCAGCCGCTACTAGCACGGAGGCTAAGCTTCGACATCCCCAGCTACCTCTACGCATCGAGGCGACTTGATCCCTCCTATTCTGAGCATCTCCATCGCTCCATACTATGTCATTGTCTTCCGTTTCTTAACGGCAAATTTCTGATGCCACTCTAATCCACGTTGATCAGAGACCACCATGGGTGCCTATCGACCTCCTTTACACCCCATGCCCTTCGATCGTCGTATCATCACCGTTTCACCGATGGATCTGAATGGATGGTGCATGTTCATTGAACTTCTGATGTGTTTTCTAATCAATTCATACACTGAATCAATGAACGAACACCACAAGCGCATTCACATCGTCGAGAACTACAATTTTAATATATAACATGTCTAGTTTGAAACACTTTTAAATTTACATTTTTTAGAGAGTGATTAACTTTCGCTAATTATAATCGGTAAAAAAATCACCTTTTTAATCATGACTTCTACCTCTTAATCAGGTGTATATATAAAAAATCAATTTTTAACTATTGATTGCATCATTTATAACTATGTTTAAGATCATAGGTGGTGAATTACTATGTATTATCACTATATATACAAATAGAACGAATCACACTCACAAATTAGCTATGCATCTTCAACAATCCAAGGTGAATCTTCCTCCTTTTTCACTGCCTAGAAATTCCCCTCCTTAAAAGTGCCAAACCTGTCACTGGCTTTGAATTATTTTTGTAGCTCTCTTCGCGGCGATCGGTTCCATATATTAATTCATTTAATTTGGATTTGGAATTGATTTTGTTTAGAGATTAGATGAAGAAGAAGATGGAGATTAGTGGTAAGATGTTTAGGCTCAAGTAAGGTTAGAGAATATGGTTTACATATCTATTTATAGAGTGAAATAACACATGTTCAACCTAAAATCTCGATATTAATACATTACGAAAATATCACTATATTTGACTTCTTCTGACTATAAACGATATTCCAGATGCAAAGGAATAGGTCATGGTGCCTAATTCCAGCTCTAGTAAAAATTTAGTATTTTTCTCTTTGTGTAAAATTATGATTTTACCCTTTTAATTTAATTATTTAATTTTGTAAAATTACAGGTATTACATTCTCCTCCCCGTTAAAAGAATTTTGTACCTGAAATTCTAAGAGATGGAAAATGCAACTAAGTTTATAGCTTATAGACGTACAAAACAAACATAGATACATCAATCTAGTATCCATCACACAATATAAGAAAAAACATAACTATGAGTATATCATACACATGATAGATAAAATAAGATGATATGATATAAGATGAGTGCAATATAACTAAATCGGCCTCCTATAAGAATGCACATTGAATGCAATCAATACGCATGTAAACATTTAATATATGAAAATACATACATACATACATACATACATATATATATATATGCACATCAATACATCCTTATCAAAGTGCAAGTAAATAACCACGTCCATAAACACAATCAGCTAACGCATATAAACATACATACACATACATAAATAATAAATATCATATAAAATTATCTAGCATAAATTAGAACGCATGTCTATTATAGGTTGGATTGTATATACATACAATCTAACACGATATATACTATACCGGTATAACTCAAGCAAAGCAATCGTAGCAACCAAAACACATTATAAGGATGTGCATACAACCAATCATAGCATCTATACATCCATGCATGTATCAACTAGCTAGCTAAGGCAACCATGTAAAAAACAACAATCTAACAAGAAAACTTGCAAACGAACTAAAAGAGGAACTTATTGGAAGAAAGTGTGTGATGGGAAACTCAGATTATCTCCTCGAGCTCCATAAAATTCCTATCCATCCTTTTCCTCATCGTACTTGCACCAACTTCATTTCCTTATTTTTATGCCATCACATCAAGTCCTAAGATGTTAATACACCTATGAATATTCTAGACTCTATCCATACATTTGCTTCATAAGCTGACTAGTTGTACCATAAAAAATGTGTGAACATCCGCCAACTTTTCAAAAAGCCTACTCAAATGTGCTGACTTCCCTACTCTCTATACAATCGAGAAAGGCCCACCAATTTATGACGCCAGCTTTCCTACATATCTCAATAACGAGTCATTCACATACAAGCTACCCACTATGAACTCTCTATGCATGTCTATCCTACACTGTTTCCATCCCTTTTCTTATCATTGAGGCGTCTCTAATCATATAATCTCCAAGTATAGCTTTAATTTAAATAGGCTTCAATATCAGCATATCTTCATCTTCGAACGCCTTGCAACAAACTCCACCACTTGCTTCTTTATTCCTAACCAATAGAAAGTCCTATTAGTATCCTTTGACATACCTCACTAAATTCCTTCTTTAATTCCATAGGGATGAGAACACAATAACAGACAGTGTCTCTCCTTTAAGTATACTAACATTTGTGATTCTTAGGTGAACCTCATATTCCATCACCACTTAATTATAAACATCACAAATGGATGATGACTTAATTTTTGTAAACACAATATTAGTACAATGAACTCATAGACTATGTTGTGCAGTTTTCATTACTTTTCACATGCATTAGGCACCGAAAATAAGTTAAGCACAAAATGTCACAATTTCGTAAAATTGACTTAATAAGATAGCTTTTAAATTTAACTGATGACCGAAAAGAACTAATCTTACATCTTAGTCAATTTTCTTCCAAATAGCCAAATCTCGCCTTTCTTAAAACCGCCTTTGTATTTTAGTACGTGCAAGTTAGGACATTTATGTTATGTCTTGAAATCATACAACACTGGATATTTTAAAAATAATATTAGGTTTGCATGCTTGAAGTCTTATAAACTAACATATGACTAAATTACCTTATGTACACCGTCATACTCCATAAACACTTTACATAGACAAGTATAATCATCCTCTATCGGCGACTGTCTTATACAAGGCTTCTTCTGTTATTCAAGTTTTTAGAAACTTTTCACTTAAATACGCTCTCATTCTTCTCACGTCTTATATAAGCATATCCCAGCCCTCAACGTAAACATATATGTTAGTTTCAACCAATTTAATCACATATGTCTCAACAATTGAAAACAATAAATTTAAGCTCATTAGTTTCTTCTTAAGTATAAACCATCTCATACTTTTTCTCAATTACTTCAAAATAGTATATATATTTTTTCAAATCTACAATATACTCCAAAAATCATTTGTTTTTTCAACATATTACTTTAAATATCTCACAAAATTACTTAATCCAAAAATGATAATTTTCATCAAGTTTCCTTCAAAGAAATAATATATTGTCAATTTACACCAAAACAAAATATTTATTTAAATTGGTTTTTTTTCACGACCATTATATTATTATCTGATTCAAAAACAACCTTCTCCACTAAATCCTAAAAAATCCTTTTTTGTGTTATTTACAAAAAATAGTAATAATTTAACCCAAAAATATTCATGAAAAATATCTCCTTATTATTTTCATAATACCTCTTATTTTTATTACATAAATAATAAAAATCTTTTTCATAAGCTCCATATAACAATCATATTATCATTTGCTCAAAATTTAGATAGTCTTCCAAAAATCATATTACTATTTATATAAATTCCACCTTACTTTATAAATAATAGTAAATTCTGGATCCAAAATAGAATTGTTTCAGATTTTTTTTCCAAATAATACCCTCATATATTTTTCAAGACAACACTTATTTCTAGCAAGTCCTTAACGCACTGGCATCTTGACTATTGTAGTTAGTTTAGCATAATCAATTCAAACTTTATAGACTGTATATTCTTTTATAGCTTTAATCAAATTTTAATTGAAAATATCAATGACTTTCAATTCAGTTTTTTTCAAACTCCTTGATCTCAAATCTTATTTTTTACAAAACTAGTGAGATTTGAAAACCATAGAATTCACTATTAACTTTAACCAACATTTAATTTTGATCTTGGTATTTTTTTCAAAATAAATTCCTTAAATTTTATTTGAACAAATTTTAAAAATGTTTTACTTTCGAGGTTCTATATTAATTCATTTCACAAGAAATCATAACTCGTATTTATTACAATTCAATCACTTTATATCCATTCATATATCCTTAAATAAATAATTATTATACTTCTAATTCCAAAGCTAATTTTTTTCAACAATTCTTAAAAATATTTACCTAAATTTAACTTCCAAAACTCGATACTTTATAGTTTAACCAATTTAATATTAATTAATCAAAATTAAATTTGGAGTAACTTCGGTTATTTTTCTAAAATACACATACTATACGCTTATAACCTTTTTTCATATAATTTATAACCACTTTATCATATATAATTATTTATCACTTTGTTTCACAAGTAGCCAATTTCCAACGCCGTTTAACTATACATCATGCATAAAAACACATTTTTAAAATTCAATTTTATATACTAACTATATTCATAATGAATGTAGAAATAATTTTCAAAATTTTAAACACTTTATTAATGCATATTAAAAAAGTCTATATCTCAAAGCTTTAGTTTCCATTCGAAAATACATATGTATTAAAATAGAAAATTTCCACAATAATAATTTTTAACTTTTTTTCAATTTAAATTTTATCCAAAATGGTTCAATTTAACTTAGAGAAATAGACATGTAAAATGTACCTTTTAAAATTTACTTTTATAAATAAGAAATGTACACATAAATGTAAAGAAAATGTAATGTTAATTTTATTCCCAAAGCGTGACAAAAATATTTATAAAATAATAGGCACTCAAAAGATGTGTTTTACTTACTTTTTAATTTACCTTTTTTCCTATTTATTATCAAAGGTTCCTTTGCTAAATACCATATATACATCAAAAAATAAGTGCAAACAATATGCCCCATACCTAACCTTTTACAAAAATAAAACCTTTAAAATACCAATGAAAAACTACCTTTTATTAAAATTTCCTATATTCGAAGCTTAAAACGAGTTATTATTCCAATACAATAAACAAACTTCAACTTCGTTATTTTTTTCCCCTAAAATCTCAAACATAATTATTACTAACTTTTTAAGAAAAACATTTAAATTAATTTCAATTATTTTAAGTGCAGTAGATCATAACTTACACAAGACTAACTAATATCTAAAAAATGCATAAGTGCCTTCATTACACAACACCAACATCACACTATTTTTTCCCCATAGAAAACAAGTAATTTATTCATAATTACTATTTTGCGTAAGGACCCTATACTGGTAATTCTTTGAGGAATGAACTATAGTATACGTAATGAATTTATTTTTCATCCCGGAACTTCTTTTAATCTTAGCATTTATTCAACTCATAGTTGTTTACTTCTACAAAGAATAAGCCAACTACTACATCTACAAGTCAAAATATATGTGATGTGGCATAAAAATAACACACATACACACACACATATATATATAATAAAAATTATAAATATCCTCTCTTATATGCCCTATTGCGACAACCCGTATCATTGACACACTGATCCAAAGTCTAGGGTGACTTTTGGACTCGCGTCGATGCCAAGAAGTATGAGCTATCGGATTTTTATAACATTACAGAGACTAAAAAAATAACTAGATATGATCTAAGGTATGCTACACTTTCAGAACTCACATCGAAAAGAATAAAATATAAATACAAAAAATATCCATCTTAGAATATATCTCAGAAAAACAGTACGTAGTCAAATACAGAGTACACAGAAATACCACTTATAGTCTGAAAAAGAAATACTAAGTATTGATAGATAGATAGTTACATGGATGGTAAATAAAGGATAACCAACTATTATGATGAGCTCGCCTCTCCACGTACTAAAATCAGGCCAAATCACCTACTACCTTGTCCTTCTGTGGTGGGGAATAGAAAGTAAAATGGGTGGGTCAGACAAAAATCTGTTGAATGAGTATATGTCTGTGCAGTTAAAGCATTTAGTTATTCCATGGTAGTGGAGGTGCAAAAAGTTATAGCGGGGATAAAGCAGGAATATAATGGAAAATAGCAGAGGTAAGAAAAGCTTTATTAGAAATAAAACCAAATATTTGAAGTCAAATTATTCTCATTCTCATATCATTTGTTTAGGAAAAAGAAATATTGTTTAATCTTATATAACAAAACTAAAAAATATCATGATTTATGCAGTCAAGATTTAGTGACTATGGTAGATTTCTAAGTTATATCAAGCACTTATGCTCTAAAATTAGATCTTTATCTAAGTTATTTGATTCAGTTCAAAAGAAAACTAATCAAATCCACCTTTTTATATTAATTTTGCTAGAGCGAGCACTAAAAAGCCTTAATTTAGCGGGTGTAGTAGAAAATAGTGGGGCTTAAAGGGAATCTACTGTTCAATAGCACTATATTAAAAAAGCGTAGTGGTTGAAGAGTGCTATGGGCTATAGTCGAGATTACACGGGGCTTTAGCGGGGCTTTAACTACATAGGTACATGTTTAATATATGGTGATCATGTGCAGTTGTCTTTAATTCTACACTATGTGACCTAGGATGTCCTACAAGTGTTCATGTATTCATAGGGTCCTTTACTTAAGAGTCTTTATTTAACACACACTAACACTACAACTTGCGTAGGCTCCTACAAGAATCGAACTACGGAATGAACATAAATAATTAACGATCGGCCACTGCTCCCGGGGCTACTCAATGTAGGATCATCCTACAACTTTCTCGTATAGGACTATATCTCACATTAGACCTACATGTAACTATCTCACATAGGTTTTCCTATAATTACCACATGGGAATAAATTTCCCACAACTATGACTACACGTACCCAACTATGCATCAGGGGGAACACGCAATGCTAACTTGCCATTGTGTCTCACCGTCCGCATCTATGTCCACCTCTCAAATTGTAGTATACGCCTCTTATTGCACGCGCTAGGATCCACCAACAACATAGTATCACACCATGATAGAATCGTGAATACCAAGAAGTCCCGTTGTGTCGGGCTCATACACTTATCGGGTATCAATTAGTGCTACGCATCCACCGTAGAAGCTCCTATAAGTGCCATTTGCGATAGAATCGCCCTCAATCGAATAATCGACCCACACTGGGTAAAGTACATTTATGCAACCTCGCAATGTCCAAGCGTCGTCTCATAGGGAACTAGCTTCCTTACTATCTGTAACATCTGTACATATGTATACAATATAGTTATACATACAATCAATAATTTTATTTCTAACCTGGGCCTTAAGCTGAGGTTTAGATACGTTTTTGGGTTATCAACCGATCGACCGCTAAAACCTACCGGTCGATCGCTAAGGGTGAATGGTTTACCGATCGCAATATAAATTTTAAGATTTTCTGATTTCGTTTATTCGATTTTAATAATTTATTAATTTCATCGATTCTGACTTACACAGTGAACCCTAAGCATCAATTTATAGTGACTACTCTTTGCAATTTACCTTACTTTTTATTAATTCAAATTCGTAGATTTATACCAGTTTAAACATAATAGTTTAATTTAGGGTTAACCAATTTTTGGAGATTTCTACTCAATTACAAGAGGGGTTTAAATTGGGTTAAAATTATATTAGCCAACTTATACCACTTTCAATTACTAATTCAAATCTCAGATTTAAACAGTTAAGGTTCACAATTTAATTACTAACATCCTGATCGGGTAGAATAGATTAAAATTAATTGTGAATAATAAACTTATTAAACTTGTTCCCCCTCACCTCGGATCCGAGCTCAAGCTCTATGCTCCATCAGAGAATCAACATCCACTAGTTTGCCCCCTCCTTGATCCGATTTACTGGTGTTCTCTTTACTTTGTTTTTAATTTATTTTAAAGAAATTTTTGTAAGTGGAGAGAAGAAATTTTGGCAGATGAAATTAGGGTTAGTTTAGGTGTTTATTTATAGGGATTTGGAGTTAACATGGAGTGTTAGATTTATCTTATGGAATCTTTAGTTTCATCTTTGAACGCACATCAATTACTTGGCACCAAAGAAAACATTTTTTTTCAATCCAATTTGTTCATTCTCGCTCCAGATCGCTCAAAAAATATACATCAACCGGTCAACCGCTAGGGTAGACCAGTCGATCGCTTCATGTTGACCGGAATACCCTAGGGTGTTGATCAGTGGCATTGTTTTATAAGGAAACTTTTCATTTTTTAATTTATTTCATTTGCAAACTTTTAAACCACTGTAACTTCTCTTTACCAACTCCGATTTTAAAGTGTTGTATATGAAAATTGTCCAGAAATCGCTATATGAAAATTGTCCAGAAAATATCTACAAATGCAATGGTGCAAGTTTCGTAGCCAAATTCGGATGTTTGTAAAAATTCTACTTTGACCCTTACTATATTTAAATTGAATTTTCTTATTAAATTTTCAACTAAATTTCTAGGGTGTTACATTATCCCCCGTTAAAAGGATTTCGTTCTCAAAATCTTAAAGGACGGAAAAATGTAACTCATATGCACACCAATGAATAGCTACAACCACATACTCATCCATCATCCACGGGCAATCATTGTCCTTAATAAATTTCTAATGCGGTATATGTATGTGCAAGAGTGAAATGCACGTGAACTTATGCTAATGCAAAGAGTAGGCGGACTACAGATCTAGTCGACCTCCTATCATGTAAGTGCTCATGCCATGAATCCAAAATGTACGTAACATCCTAAGTAAGTTTTCTTGCAGTTCAACATGTATATACAACCATTCAATCCATATGCAACATTCATGTGCATGCTCAACAAGGTAAACAACAAACAAGAGATAATGTGAGTGTGTACATATTATTAGAGGATATACTCTCATAAATGTGTAAAGGAAACAGTCCAACCAATACATCCACTAGCATCCATCATCCATAACATGTCATAACGACAAGTTTACAACCATTCCTATCATCCAATGGTATCTACCTAAAGGGTATTCCAAGCTAAGTCCTAATGCATAGGTATTCTCTACTTACTAAACTTAAATTGGAAACATACCAGAAGAGAGTTGTGGGGTGGGTAGCTCGGATCATCCCCTTAGGCTTCCATGTACTCTCCGTTGGATCGTCTGCTCATTGGACCTTAGTAAGTTTGATTTCTTTGTTGCGGAGTCACTTTGTACCATGCTTAAGAATACAAGTGGGTGCACGACAAATAAGGGACTCCCTCCTTACCTCCACCTCCTCTAGCTGACTCGGCTCAACTACGGTAGTTGAATTATGCAAACACTTTCGCAAGTGTGACACATGGAAAACCTCATGTACTCTCACCAACTTCTCAGGAAGCTCCACTCTATATGCCAACTTCCATACCCTTTCTGTAGTAGGAAAAGGTCCTATGAACCTCAATGCTAGCTTCCCCAAACCACTAAACCTCATGACATGCCTAAGTGATGAGACCTTCATAAACACCATGTCGCCTATTACGAACTCTATCTCCATACGTCTCCTATGAGCATAAGATTTATGCCTATCTTATGAGGTTTTCATTATTCTATGAATTAATTCTACTTTCTCCAATGTCTCCTTCACCATATCTGATCTAAGAATAATCCTATCTGTAGGGTCCCACTAACACGATGGTGGTCTATAGGGTCTACCATATAATGCCTCAAATGGTGTCATTCCAATGCATATCTAATAGCTATTATTATAGGTAAACTCCACAACAGCAAATGATCCACACAAGAGCTTCCAAAATCCAAGATACACATCCAAAGAAAGTCCTTGAAAACTCGATTCACTCTCTCCATATGTCCATCAGTATGCGGATGATAAGTGGTACTCAAGCTCAACTTGGTGCCCAAAGTCTCCTCCAAAATTCGCCGGTGAAAAGCGGATCCTGGTCGCTAACTATACTAGTTGAAACTCCATGTAACCTAACAACCTCCCTCACGTATAGAGTCGCCAAAGATGTTGTCATCCTTATACTCTTAACTAGTATAAATGAGCACATTTGGTCAACCAATCGATTATGACCCAAATACTCTCATTCCCTTTCCTACTCCTCGTAAATCATCGACAAAATTCATAAAAATACTCTCCCACTTCCATAATGGAATATGCAATGACTACAACAAACCTCCCAACTTCTTCTGCTCCACCTTTACACTTTGGCAAGTCATACATCGAGCTACACACTCTCCAACATACTTCTTTATACCAGGCTAATAAAAGGCACTCTTCATGTCATCGTAAATTTTATCTCCGCCAGGATGAATGGTCATCCTCGGACCGATGAGACTCGGCTAGTACCATATCAATCAACCTCATAATGAGAGGAACACAGTCTGCCATCTCTCCGTAACCATCTGTTTGAGTCAATGGCATAATGCCTCAAATTACTTGATTGCTATCCTTTACCAAGCTTCTCAAAAATATAAACTAGCTTCTTATGTTGCTTTTGATTGGATCTGATACGCACCATGAGTGTAGGCTGCATATCTAATGCTACCAGCAATCCTGGGGTAATATATGATGATGATCGGAAATTAAATGTAAAAATGGACTTTAAATGCCTCCATGCCAAGAACAAAACGACTTAATGCCACAAGATGTCTTCTCAAGGCATCGGCCACCACATTTCTCTTGCTAGGAGTATATGAGATATCGAAATTGTACGATGCCAAAAACTCCATCCACCTCTACTGCCTTAAATTCAAGTCCTTTTGGGAGAACACATACTTCAAAGACTTGTGATCGATATACAGCTCAAACCGCTTTGCTAAAAGATAGTCTCTTCATAACTTGACCGCAAAGACGATGGCCACCAACTAAAGATCGTGGATAGGGTAGTTTCTCTCATGGACCTTCAACTATTACTAGCGTAGCTCACCACCATTCCTTCTTGCATTAAGACCTCACCCAACTCCATACTACATGCATCGATATATTCTGTGAATGTCTTCATGCCATCGGGTAATACAAAAACAGGTGCACTAGTCAACGCCTCTTTTAACTTAAAAAAAGCATCCTCGCACTTCACGTCCCATAAGAAAACTAGATTCTTCTTGGTGAGGCAGGTCAGAGGGGCAGAGATCTTCGTGAAGCCTTGGTGAACTTTCGATAGCAGCCCGCCAAACCAAGAAAAATGCTCACTTCGTGGAATTCTTCGGTACATGCCAATCCTGAACTGCTGCAGCTTTACTGGGATCACCCGCAAGCCCATTTTTTAAGATAACGTGTCCCAAAAGCGTAGCTCCTCTCTCCGAAAGTGGCACTTCGAAAACTTTGCCTTCAACTTATGCTCATGGAGTGTATTGAGCACTTCTTCAAAATGCAATCGTGCTCCTCCTCGCTCTTCATAATTTCATCCATAAATACCACAATGAACTTATTCAGCAACCCTTTGAAAACTCGGCTCATCGGATCAACAAAGTAGGCGGGTGTATTGGTCAGTCCAAAAGGCAAGACTAACCACTCATAAAGTCTGTTGGGTGTACAAAAAGCAGTCTTCTCGATACTATCCTTAGCTGCATGCAACTGATGGAATTCAGGAGCTAAATAAACTATGAGAACACCCTTGTTCCAACCAACTGATCAAAGAGGTTGTCTATATGGAGCAGTGAATACTGATTCCTCTTTGTCAGTTTATTCAACTCCCTATGACCAATGCAAAGTCTCAGAGAACCATTCGCCTTAGTGGCAAAGACATCTAGCGCTCTCCACTCGGAAATGCTCCTCCTAATGAACCCCTTCTCTAACAGCTCATTTACTTCCTTTTTCAACTTGCATCTCTTCTTTGGATCCATATGCCTCAAGCATAAGACAACAGGTCTGGCGTTTCCCAAAAGATAAATTCGAAACTTGATCTCTTGCCATGGTGGGAGACCGGTAACCTCAAAAAAGACATCTAGGTAATCTCAAACTACAAGCTTAAATCTAGCTCGTCATGTAATATGTATAATGAATATAAGTAGCTCAAGATAATTGATCCTCGGATATCGCAATAAATGTAAGAACCTAATTTTTTGATCCTCAAAAGTCAACACTAATACATCCACGATATTCATGTGCCGAGCAACCGAGTGTCGGAAAGATAGATTGTTTGGGAAAAGGAAAAGGGAAAGGAAAAACAATAGAACTAAATCTCACAATGTGATGAATAATATATAATACTCCAAGTTAATCTTTACAAAAAGAAAACCTTTAATACATAACAACATCAAATTCCAACCTATCATCACCCTGGACAGTTATAACAGCATGTCTTTACAATTGCTGATAAACTCATATAAGAAAAACACAGTGGAAGTACAAATACAAAAATATGTTTTGGGCCTCCAACTCGACTCCTGAAGCTCCAAAGCATCCAGAGCTATCTCTGGAAAACTACTCGGGTCTGAACCGAGCATTTAAGAAAAATAACATCGGATCGGGCTAGTAAAACTAGCGTGAGAACTCAATCACATGGAATTTTATTTTAACTTATAACCCCTTTAAAATCAAAGGTATCACGTAAGGCCACATCGTACATAAACATGGGCGGGTTTTTACCTTACGATAACCAAAACGTTTTCTATAGAAAATCCAATGATATTATAATAATGTTTAAGGTTCAAAATATAATAATCAAGTAGTTGGGTTGTCTGTGAGTATACATCACAACAATAATAGGTATACAATCAAAATTGTTAAGGTGCGTTCACTAATTGTGTAGGATTCCATGGAGGGGCCCTCAGAACCTCTGAGAACGGTCCTCCTGCACAAGGATTAGAGATATCCTTCCGAAGCAGCATACATTCCTAGTGATGTACCATAGAAAGTATATAGCTGGCCCTTATCGGTCAAGCTAAGTGCATCGCTCTCGCATGCATAATAATCATAGTAAATCTAGGATAGAGTCAACTGCACCCTCATAGGTTAGTTAAACCCCCTGGCTATGCATCCTATCTCTGGTTCTAGTCATTTCCACCGGTGAGGCTACATCCAGCATTCCAGCTCATGCATCGCCGCTTGAATAGATCTTGGAACCCCACATGGATTCCCATACCTCAACGGTCTCAGAATCACACATGGTTCCCACATTCAACAGATCTCGGAATCATATTTGGATTCCAACACCTCAACAAGTCCCGTAATCATACATGGATCCCTAGATCTCAATAGATCATGAAACTCCTCCAAAACGGAACCTGTATATAGTTTTGGAGTGGTTACGGTTTCAAGTCATCTCATATAAGTACACTCCCCCGCTTACCAAGCGCTCCAAAAACCAATCGACGATTCTCTAGTAAACTCAACCCCGATTCTTTTAGAAATATACAAACAATACATAGGAGTAGGATCACCCCCTAACTGTTTATGTGGATGGACCTCCCTATCATTTATCCTAGGAGAACAGAACGAGATTTACATGCACAGCACAACATCATCGAGTATGACTGTGCCATGTAACTCACATGTTTCCCCTAGATATTTCCAGAGTTATATCCTTCGATGTTAAGTATGGAGAGTTTTCATACCACCAAAATTAAGAAGGATTATTTAGGCCAAGATTTGATAGTCGGTTATTTAACTATCAAATAAAAACAACAAATAAATCAGATATTTAATTTGCTAGAAAACGAATCGATCAAGCACATCAATGACCGCTCTGCCTCTTTAATTAATATTTCATTACTTAAAGCACTTTGTAAATACTTGGAAATCAATTACATATATTTATCTCGACGGTATAAGTATATTCACAAAACACTATAGTTTTCAATACTTAGATAATATAACTATATACTTATCTCAACGGTATAAGTATATTTACAAACCAGCTAAGACAGATTTCATATTCTAAATCATATTAAATGGTCAACAAAACAAAATCCATTTAAAACATTGCTTTATATAAACCCAAATCCTTTATCCTTAGAAAAAATCCTTTATATAAATAACTTAAATAAAATATCATTTATAAATCTCCTCTACCAAAATATTACCCAGAAAGAAAAATCCTTTTTATAAACAATTTATTATTCATAACCACTTTTATTAAATTGATTTATTTCCTTTAAAACATCATAAATAAATAATTAAATAGCTTTCAATTACTATAAATAAAGCAATTAATTATCGTCTTAAAAACATTATTAAATAAATAAATATTAACTTTAAAACGCTATTAATAAAATAAATTAATTAACCTTAAAAACACTATTAAACCAATTAACTAACTTAAGAAACATTAATAATATGATTAATCAATATAAAATATCATAAAAAATTAAATTAAATTAATTAAAACATTTTTATCAAAATGATTAAATAATTTAGGCATCATAAATAAAAATAATTAATCAACTTAAACACAATTTTATTTTAAAAATTACTTTACTTTTAAATAAATTTAAAATCCCAGAAAATCCAAAATTCATTTTCTTTCCCAAAATTTGGAATGATGTTCAGCGACCACACTGGTATTTAGATAAGTTACCATTATTTTCAATCCAATCATTTCAGATCATTACACTGATATTTTCATAAGCAACAATTATGAAAATAAAATTCACAACCGACGAATGACAGATAACACATCATCTGTCAAAGTCAAGTTACATACAATTAAATGCCCAATTTAATAAAATAGCAGAATGAAGATTTATTCTGCTAAAAATGTCCAAAATAAATCTATTCAACTTAAATATAGTAGAACGGTGTTTATTTTGCTATCAAATGACAGTGGAAAAATATAATTACTAACTGACGTAATTCTTTCGGCGACTGTAAATTTAGCCGTATTCCGTACTTCTACAAACTATCAAATAACTGCAAACGTAATCTAATAGATTATACAATCCTAACATCAAAACACGTGCATCAATTGGAACTCGTACGGATCAGAATCAGATTGTTGAAGTTATTGAACCTTTAAATACTTAGAATTTAATTTTCTAAATCCAAATGGGCCAAGCCCATCATCCAACTCACCCCTCTAACTCCTTCTCCCCTCTCCTTCACATCTCATCCAGGTTCCAAATTTTTTGGAGCCGAAATTCAGATATACACCCGCACGCACGATCACTGCCAACCATCTACCACCCTGTCCTCCTCGCCCACATGTCCGCCTACTCGAGCCCGTCACCCCAATACCACTACCATCCCCTCAAACCCCCAAATCAAAACCAGTCCCCTTAACCTGAAATCAAGCATGCAAGCAACCCACCCAGATCTCGCCTATATTCCACCGATCACCACGATCCACTTGGACCCTCCCCGCCTAGACACTAGCACCGCACCTCGCTGCCGCACCTCCTTGTCATACCATGGACGCGGCCGACTGCCTCCACCTTCCCGTGTGACAAGAAACACGGCCGCTTACCATCTAAAACCCTAGATTGAGCTCGACAGCTCTCCTTAGACCACGACCTCGCAAATGCCTAATATCACGACCCTATGTAGCTCCACCTTCAACCGCTAGGTCCATCTCGACGAGATCACCAGAATTTGATTTTAAATCTGATTCCGATCATCTCACCAAATCGACCAAACTACATTTCTAAAAAAATCTGCATATAGTCTTTAAAATCTTGCTTTGTCGATATAAACACGATGGCATTGGTCGTTCGTCGAATCGTAATCGACAAAAAACTGACAAAACTTACCCACTTATTGTAATTTAAACTTTTCACTCAACCTACTCGATGAAAACTTATGAAACTATTTAAAAACAACTAGACTTGAAATTTAACATTTCATTTGTTGACGGTTTCGGCTAAAATGGAATGGTTTAGGAGATTTTGATTTTTGAAATCAAAAGGAAAAGCGATTTACTGATTTTTAAGCAAGAACATTATGTATGTATTTTTCTCTCCCTATATACATTCCAGAGAGCTACTTTATATTTAAAAATAAAATTTTGATTTTAATCCTTATTTAATGTAAGTGGGTGTGTGTGTGTAAACCAAACTCCATAAGATTGTAATTAATCCATCATCTTAACAACATAAGGAAATAAACAAAAATCAAAGGATGTGAATCTCACCTTTTCCCCCTTTTTCCAAAATTCAAAGCTTATCTTGCTTAAATCTTTGTTTTTGAAATCAAAATATGATTTTCCCTCTTAAAACAATTGAATGAAATTTTAAAAAGATGAATTTTTAGGAAAAAAAAGAACTAAGGATGAATAAGATGGAAGTAGTTTGTGTGTGAATATATAAGGAATTTAAGTAAAAGAATTTAAAAGTGAAGAAATAAAATAAAACATCACTTCATTTCTAACATCATTTCTCCTGGCCATCATGGTACACACATGTAAGAACATGGTGGGTAATAAGGTGTGTTTAAGTACCTTAGTTTACTTAAACAATTAAGGAATCAAATTGTCTTCTCATGTTTTAAAATTTAAATATTTGTTAATCCTTTTGCCATTCATTTTTACCTAACCATCCATTTTTCAAATGAAATGATACTCTTTTTAAAAAAATGTAAATGTTGTTTTTTAAATCATAAACAAGGGCATTTACGACCTTTTACAATTTTCCCTTGGATAAAAAGCTGAAAATCCGAAAAGTGGATTTCGGTCACATTTTCAGTTTACTGTCAAACTATTTATTTATCTAAATCAAATTCAAAAATGAATTTTCTAGTATTAGTCATAATTAAAAAAGCTATTCTATTCATTAAAACCATAAATTGAATATTTAAATTACATTAAATATTTTCAAATTAAATTGACAAAATTTTGGATCATTACAATAAACCTCGAAGTTACGTCCACTACACGTACTCAACCTAACAACCTTCCTATCACAATCTAATATAGCTCCGTACATCATCATCCAATCCATACCCCATATCAATCCAAACCTAGAAAATCCTAAGATAAAAGCATCGCAATTGAACTCAACCCCCAAAATAAATAATTTCAAACCGCTACATACCATAGACAAATAAGTCGATCCTCCTATAGGGTTTAACACAACTACAGGGCCCATAGCTATGCTACTGTCTAGGTGTAACTCATCCACAAGTCTACTAAAAATAAAAGAGTGTGATGCCTCTATAACAAATAAAGTGCGAGTGGATAAACCAGATGAAGTCATCACACCTTCGATCATGACCTTGTTCCCATTATTTGCAACTGGTGGCGTGCTCGTGCTAGGTATTGCATCCAGTGCATAATTTGGGACCACCTGGGTAGAGGTCATCTGAGGTGCTAGACACTCCCGTTTCATATGCCCAAACTGGTAGCAATTATAACACTTGACCTTTAAACCCTCTATCCTGCACTCTTTCCCGAAATGACCCATCTTGCCACACTTCCAACAATGCATATCCTGCTTCTTGATCCTCCCCTTTGGTCTAAATCCTCCCTTGCGCTGATTCTACGGCTGTGCTTTTCCCTCAGTCTTCTTAGGTTCTTCCTTTGCTTCTTCCTTGAAGATGGTATTCAGCAAGGCTATCTCCACTAAACCCTCATATGTAGCGCCCATAGGAACTAAACATTAAAAGGGTTGGTTCAGCCCTTTAACAAACTTCAAAGCCTATTCATGTAGAGTATCAATCAGTCCTATCCTAAACCTAGCTAGTTCATTGAACTGATTTACATACTCCTTTACGGACATGTCTTCTTGCTTAAAGTGAATAACCTTCTCTAATTGTACTCCTTCTTCAGCTCTAGAAAGAAACTTCATATCAAAACATCTCTGAAACTCCCCCAAGCGATCTCTCCTTCGTCAATCTCTGCCTTAACTACCTCCCACCAACTAAGAGCCTCACCCTGTAATTGCCAAGTAGCTAACTGTCTCCTTATCTCATCAGCAAGATCCATTAACCCAAAAATTGTCTCACAAGAACGAATCCATTTCCTCAAATCTACATATGACTCAGTCCCCACATACAGCTTTCCTCCAAGGGTCGTGAAATCCTTACATAACTTAGAAAAATCTACGGCATGTGGGTGGGTTGGAACTGCACCTATCACTCTCTCTGTGGGTCCTCTAGTGGGATTAAGCTCGGCTTGTCCCCTCGCCTAAAGATACTAGCAGAACCAAATTTGGATGTTCACAGCTGAAATTTCGGCTACATTACCTGAGCCTGAACCTGTAGGATCGCTCATCTTTTATCTATGATTTTTAAGAATTTTATTAGCAACTTTCCACAAATAGTATAGGCATAAATAAGAGATAACATAGGCACGAATAAAAGAGAGAGATTATGATATATAAAACTTTTGGAGAACTTTTTGAAAGCTTTTATATGTTTATATATATACTTTCGAAAGCCATTTTAAAACTTTTTGGAAAACATTTTGAAAACCCTTTTGAAAAACCATTTTCTTTTCAATGAAATTTCAACTACGTTCCCTCAATACGCTCCTAATCCCTAAAGAAATTTGAACCTAGGCTATGATACTAAATATGACAACCCGCACTCCTCGACACACCAATCTAAAGTCTAAGGTGACTTTTGGACTTGCATTAGTGACAAGAAGTACGAGTTATCGAGTTTTATAACATTAAGAGACTAAAAAATAACTAGATATGATCTAAGATATGCTACACTTTTAGAACTCATATCGAAAGGAACAAAATATAAATATAGAAAATATCCATCTCAAAAAATATCTCAAAAACACAGCCTTGGGAAAGCAGTACATAGTCAAATACACGGTACATAGAAATACCGCTCATAGTGTGATAGAAGAAGTACTAAGTACTGATAGATAGATAGTTACATGGAGAGTAAATAAAGGATAAGAAACTCCTATGATGAGCTTGCCCCTCTAAGTACTGAAATCGGGCCAAATTACCTAGTATCCTATCCTCCTGTGGTGGGGAAAAGAAAGGGAAAAGGGTGGATCGGAAAAAAGTCTGGTGAATGAGTACATGTTTAATATATGGTGATTATGTGCAGTTGACTTTAATTCTACACTAGTGACATAGGGGTGTCCTATAAGTATTTGTGCATTGCTAGGGTCCTTCACTTAAGAATCTTTATTTAACATACACCTACACTACAACATGTGTAAACTTCTACAAGGATCGAACAATAGATCGAACCTCAATAACTAACAATAGATCATTGCTCCTAGAGCTACTCAACATAAGATCATCTTACAAATTTCCTATATAGGACTGTATCTCACATTACGCCTATGCGTAACTATAGGTTTCCCTACAATTACCACATGGGAATAAATTTCCCATAACTACGACTACACATACCCAATTACGCATCGATGGGGAACCCGCAATGCCAACTTGCCAATATGTCTCATCATTCGCATCCATGTCCACCTCTCGAATTATAGTATACGTCTCTTATTGCAAGTGTCGGGATCCATCAACAACATAGTATCATGTCGTGTCAGAATCATGAATATCAAGGAGTCCCATTGGCTGGGCCTACACAATTCATCAGGCATCAATTAGTGCTGCACATACACCGTAGTACCTCCTGTGAATGTCATTTGCGATAGAATCGCCCCCAGTTGAATAATCGACTCTCGTTGGGTAAAGTACATTTACCTAACCCTGCAACGTCCTAGCGTTGTCTTATAGGGAACTAGCTTCCTTACTATCTCTAACATCCACACATATATGTGTGTATATAATACGGTTATACATATAATTAATAGTTTTATTTCTAACATAGGCCTTAGGTCAAGGTTCAAATTATGTTTCTGGGCTGTCAATCAGACCGCTAAACCCTATCGGTCGACCGCTTGTGGTCGACCGCTCAGGGTGAACAGTCGATCGATAGCAGTGTAAATTTTAGGGTTTTTTTTTTAATTTCATTTATTTGATTTCAATAATTTATTAATTTCATCAATACTGACTTACACAATGAACTCTAAGCATCAATTTAAAGGACCAGTCTTTGCAATTTACCCTACTTTTTATTATTCAAATTCATATATTTATACCAGTTTAAACATAATAGTTTAATTTAGGTTTAACCAATTTTTGGGGATTTCTATTCAATTACAAGAGGGGTTTAACTTGGGTTAAAATTATATTAGCCAATTTATTCCAATTTCAATTATAAATTCAAATCTCAGATTTAAACAGTTAGGGTTTACAGTATAATTACTAACATCCTAGATCATACAAAATATATTAAAATTAACTGTAAATAATCAGCTTGTGAAACTTGTTCCCACTCACCTCGGATCCAAGCTCTAGCTATATGCTCCATCGGAAAATCAACACCCATTAGCTTGCTCCTTCCTTGATCCGATTTACTAGTGTTCTTTTTACTTTGTTTTTAAATTTGTTTTAAAGAGATTTTTCGTAAGTAGAGAGAAGAAATTTTGGTTGAGTTTTAGTATGCTGTTAATTTTCTAATGGAATTAGAGTTAGGTTGGGTATTTATTTATAGGAGTTTGGAGTTAGCATGGAGCATTAGATTTGTCCTACGAATCTTTAGCTTCATCCTTAGATGCACATTATTTACCTGGCACTGAAGAAAAATATTTCACTCAATCCGGTTTGTCCATTTTGCCCCAGATCGCTTGAAAATATACCTCAATCGATCGACCGCTAGAGTAGACCGATCGATCGCTTCATGTTGACCAGCACACCCAAGGGTGTCGACTAGTGACATTTTTTTATTAGAAAAGTTTTTGTTTTTAATTTATTTCATTTTCAAACTTTTAAACGCCGTAACTTCTCTATACTAACTCTAATTTCAAAGTGTTATATATGAAAATTGTCTATAAAATCGCTACAAATGCAATGGTGCAAGTTTCATAGCCAAATTCAGACATTTGTAAAAAATTATATAGCCCTTATATATTTAATTTTAATTTTCTTACTAATTTTTCCACTAAATTTCCAAGATGTTACACCTTTGTTTAGTAGGAATCGCCTAACTTAAGCTCTGATACCAAATATAATTACCTGGCATCTACGACATCCAGATCTACCTATAAAAATGACATGGATATTGCTGATTGCATTGATGGCAGACCGTTATTGAGTTAAAATATGAAACATATCATAGAACTATCTACAATATTTTACACTTTTAGAAACTCCAGCGGAATGAATAAAATATAATAACCAATAATACAATCCCAGACAAATAAAACAATGTAATATCAAACAAATTCAAACTACACATCTCTTTAAACTCATAACAGGAACAATATAATGTCTAAGAATAAAATAAATAAAATAGTAGATAGCTGGTAAATAAATATGTGTCTCCAAGTTACCATCACGCCTTCAATTCACCACCAATCTTCTCTATCGATCTATCATAGTATATCTAAAAGAAGAGAATGATAGAGTGGGTTTGACATAAGCCCGGTGAGTGAAATGCTTCATATAAGTGTATAATGCTAATAAGCTGGTAAAACAACACTCATACTCGAAAACCATACCTTAAGTTGTGCCACATGCACCAAATAAGTTAGCTAAACATAATATAATACTATAGTGATATCGTATGCTAAGTCTTATTAACCCATGCCTAATCGTATGCCCACGATCGACCCTAAAATCTCAACTCTCTATTATTAAACCACACGCCAAGGACTTGGCTCCTCTAAATGTGATGCCAAATCAAAAATTGAGGACCCGGCTCCTTAAATTATCATATATTGAGGACTCAACTCCCCAGACTATTATATATTAAGGACTCAGCTCCTTAGACAATCACATATTGAGGACTCAGCTCCCTGGACTATCGTATATTGAGGACTCAATATGTTAAGGACTCGGCTCCTCGAACTATTATGTGTTAAGGACTCAGCTCCTCGGACTATCATATGTTAAGGTCAAGTCCATGCTAGTCATTTGCCAAACAGTCTCTGACACTATTGGAATCAAGCCTAAGATTTGTCATCGCTCTATCGTTTATGAAGCTATGGGATCAAGCCGTAACTCGTAAGCGCAAAATCATATAAAGAACCCAACACAATAAGGCACTTTTCTAAAACATCTATTAACACAATAAACAATATACCAAAACATTCCTTATCACGTCACGATCTCGATGCTGCAAACTGCATATGAAACGAAGATCGTATGCGAAAGTTATAAGCATTTAACGTTCAATGACATTTTCGTAATTTAATAAATAATTTAATTATTATATTAATTTTGTAATTCCGCATTAACATTTTCCCCTAACATCACGACCATACCAATCGAAATTCAAACCACCACGTAGTTTCCCTTACCGCCCTTGTTATAGCACGGAGGCCAAAATCCGATGTTACCAGCTACTCTTATGCATTGAGCCGAGTTGATCCCACCTACTCATATAATCCCCGTCGCTGCAGTTTGCATCGTCGCCACCCATTCTTTACTGGAAAATTCCTGATGCCATACTCAATTCCAAGTTGATCGGAGACCATCATGAGGGCCTACTTGACCTCCTCTATACACCTATGCACTCGGATCGTCGTATCACCACCGTTTCACCGTTGGATTGAAACAGGCGGTCCATGTTTGTCGAACTTCTGATGCGTTTACTGATCAATCCATACACCAAATCGATGAAAGAACACAACCAGCGGATTTATGGTATCGATAACTACAATTTTGATGTATACTATGCCTGGTTTGGAACACCTTTGTATTTCGCACTATTTTAAAGAGTAATTAACTTTCGCCAATTATAATTAGTAAAATCCACTTTTTTAATCATCTAGCCATTACATCTACCTCCTAATTAGGTGTATATATAAAATAAATCAATTTTTAACCAATGACAACATCATTTATAATTCGATTTAAGATCATAAGGGGTGAATTACTATGTCTTGTCAATATATACACAAATAGAACGAATCACACTCACTTATTAGCCGTGCATCTTCTTCTATCTAAGGTGAATCCTCCTCCTTCTTTGCTATATAGAAATTCTCCTCTTTGAAAATGCCAAATCTGTCGATAGCTTCAAATTATTTGCGTAGCTCTCTTCATGGGGATCAACTCTATATATTAATTCGTTTATTTTGGATTTGATTTGGTGGATTTGGAATTGATTTTGTTTAGAGATTAGATGAAGATCGAGATTAGTGGTAAGATATTTAGGCTCAAGTAGGATTATAGAATAGGGTTTACATTTCTATTTATAGATTGAAATAACACATGTTTAGCCTAAAATCTTGAAATTAATATATTACGAAAATGTCATTGAGTTTGACTTCTAATTTTTAGTCCGTTTAACAAAATTCAGCAAATTATATATGTATTCTAACTGTAAACCACATTCCAGACACTATGTAATAGGTTTCGAGGTCTAATTCCAACTTCGATAAAAATTTACTATTTTGCCTTTTATGTATAATTACGATTTTTACCATTTTAATTTAATTATTTAATTTCGTAAAATTACGGGATGTTACACTTACTTTTTTCTTAAGCCACCACTTATTTCACCTCCTTCACTCATTTCAATTGATATTTCTTCTCTTCCTCCCACCTCCTTCCTCTCCTCTTCGCCTCAAGTAACCCTAGCTTTCCCTATTGTTGCAATTTTGCCCTTTTTTCCTTTTCGTTACTGCCCGCCTCCTCCATGCTCATTGGCACCCTCTCCAACATTTCCATCTCCTCCTTCTCAGATCCAACGTAGCTACCCATAATTAATTCATAATTTCTCTTAGTTTTCCTAAAACCTCTTGCTTGACTTGGCCTGGTTGTTTGTAGAGGCATATGCTCTACAGTGTTTCTTCTGTAAGATATTTGGCTTTTGGATCTAGATGTTGGTTGAGTTTCTGGTGTGTCGGCATTGTGGGGTTAGGTTTTTAGCTCAACTATAAGATGGTCAAGTTGGTTTTCTTGTCTCCCTTTTCTTGCTTCACAGATTTTTTTTTTCAAATCAGTGACTACCTTCGTGGTGAGTGCTTAGACAGCAAACGTAGGTTCATGTCATTTGATTTATCAGACTTAATGTGCCTTTACTAGCTGCTCGTGGGATTTCACTCTACCTCCTTATTTCGTTTCATTATTTAGCTCTTTGGAATGGTTTCTATGTATTTATACTTGTTTATATCACTGATCTAGTTCCTTTGGTCATTAGTGTCTTGTGGAATTATGCATCCATGGTTGTTGCGGATATGGATATGTTGTTGAAAAGTGATAGTGGTATTTTGGTAATCTGTTCTTCTTATAATTTCAGTTTCATGTTTGATTGTTGCTTGTTTGCTCAGGCATCATCATTTTCTCATTTGCAATTGTATTTGCAATGCATTTTTCTATTTCATAATGGAATATGTGAGCCTTTGTATAGTGCTCTTTGGTCATAGAGCTCTATTTGTTATAGAGAATGTTAATGTCATGTTATGGCTATGTGTTAATCGCAACGATGTCTTGCAATCTAGATGAGAATCTTTGTATGTTTTTGTGTGTTGCCCTATGCAACACCCGAGTGATGTATTGTGTGTGATTGTACTGTGTATGTTAGTGAAAGTGGTCGGGCCATTGTAAAATGATAAAACCGCTGTGATCTTTATCCCTCACACCTATAATAATTTTTAAAAGTGGTACGACCACTATAAATCCTGCTTGCCTTTGCAAAATAATAATAATTTGTTTTATCTGCAAACAAATATCTCCTCCAATATAATTAACTACCACCAACTAATTTATATATTTCTCAATTTTCAATAATAAATATTTTATTATTAAAAATTTCAACTTTACAACATACTTCATCATTTAAATCCTAAATAAAATTTTATATTTCCAGATCATCTGAAATCTCAAATTTTATAATTTAATCTCAAATTATTCACATTTTGTTATTTAAAACCCATTTAATTATTTAAAACTCTATTACTAATTTTAATTGATTGCTTCTTAACATTGGGTTGCTACAAAACCATTCTTGTAGGTGGAAGCAAGACTGTGATAGTGAAAATCCATAAAGACTGACATTAGAGACTAGGCATAGGGTGAAGATACCCAAATAGGATAAATCACTATGTCGCCTTTAGCATTTGCACTTTCTTTATTGTTACTTTACTTTGCTATTGTCGCACCACAATTGATTATCACTGCATATTCAAGCTAGTATTTGATAGACAATGTATATAACTTTAATGTATTAATATTCATAAATTTGTCATATAATATTCAAATTAGAAGTTAGTAGGCAAATGTTGTAATCTTAATAATTTAGAGCAACCATAAGTCCTTTTTGCATATCTAATTAGATCATGTAGAATTCATATCACCTTCATAATATATAGGGTGAAAATCAGTAAATAACTTAATTTCTCTTGCTTTTTGAAGTTGTGTCGGTTTGGACGAGTGTGAAAAATAGTTTCCAAATGTGTCAAGTTTGGCGGTTCAAGATAATGGCCATTGACTAGAACATTAAAGTGAATTCCCAATTTGTGTTATCCAAAGGGTGCTTCTATATCATCGTCGAATAAAGTTTATCATGTGTTATTTTGTATCTTATCATCAATTAAATGCTAACTAATATATACATGATATACAAATGACATATGTAAAGTTGACTCGCTTACCCCATAATTAAACAAAATCATACATAACAATCATATTAGATTAAATCAAATAAAGTATACAACAAAAATTACCCTTAAAATACAGGGATATGTTTGAACAAGGAGTACTCATCGAATAACTTTTTAAGGCTCGCTTCACTGTTATGTCACTAAGAATTGACCGACTATTATCCCAATCCCATCTTCCAATGATCGCCATCGTTTTGGAAACTTTCGATATATAAAGGAAGCTCTCATCAGTGTCTAGTTTTTCTATTAGATTTTAGCAGCAAGTTGATGGTTTTTGATGAGTAGAAATATGCAAAGAGCAAACTTGAATTTCAATGATATAAGAATGATAATATCAGTATATATTTATTGATACATTTTGTTCGTATTTATAATGTACAAATTGTTAGGCCTTTTGGGCCATGGTTCTTCAATGTATTTACACCCGAACTCCTTGTTAGCTTAATACACTGAGATGTTGTTTTCGGCTGCTCACTTTATTCATTTCTCACTCCCCTTCAAACCCATCTAGGGTTTGCAATTTCTAGGGTTTCTCCAAATTTTCCAAATTGCTTCTGCTCCTCTCGAAATTCTTTATAAAATTATGAAGTATAAATTCAACTAACTTCAACCTTCAATCTGCTTCAGGCTTAAGGCTTACAGCATCTTAAGTTTTGAAGGTTTTTAATTTGAAAGTTGCTGCTCTCTAAATTACTTCGAGAAGATACGAAGATTGACTTTTTCGATCTTCCATCTTTGCTTTAATTGATGTTTTGAGCTTGCAATCATTAAGACTTTGCAAGATTCAAATTTGTTGTTGCAACTTTCTGACTTGTTTGAGATCTGATGGAGACTTACTTCTGTCTTCTTCAATTCTTAGTTCTTTCCCGGGTCTGAAGAATGACTTGGCTGAAAGTGGCTTGGTAAGTATAACGGTGCATTGGTAAGTAGCAAGTATGCGATTGACTTGCAATTTTCCATTGATAACCTACTCTCGCATAAAATATAAACCTATTTCTATAAGTTTTTGTTCTTGAATGTTGTATTGGATTAGCCGACAGTGACACAACACTCAGGTTATCACACCATATGGTTGGCTTTGCTTCTATGTTTAGCTTTAATTTACTAAGTAGATATTGTATCCACATGATTTCTGCTATAACACTAGCTATGCTCCTATACTCTGCTTTAGTACCTAATCGTGATATAGTAACTTGTTTCTTTGAGCACCATGAAACTGGGTGGATTCCAATGGTAAATGTAATTTCCTATAGTAGACTTTCTATCATCAGGATCTGTAGCCCAATCAGCATCTGCATATCCTGTTGTATTAAGATTATTGCATGCTTTTAAGCTTAATCCATAATCTGTTATTCCCTTTAGATATCTTAAGATTCTTTTGATTTCTTTCCAGTGTTCATCCTTTGGGTCCTGCATAAATTGACACACTTTGCTAACACTGAAAGAGATTTCTAGCCTTGTTATGGTTACATATTGCAATGCACCAACTATACTTCTATATTGTTTATCATTAAATATTGGTTCCCCCCTGTTTTCTTGATAGATGTTGATTTGCTATCATTGGTGTTGGCATTAGGTTTGCACCATCCATTTTAGACTTGTCCAGTATCTTTATGATGCATTTTTTCTAACATAAAAAGAGTTCTGGATCTGATTTCCTCTTCACCTTTATGTCCAAGAAATAGTTTAATACTCCAAGGTCTTTGATTGAAAATTATTTATCTAAGAATTGAATGAGACTGTTGATTTCTACATTATCGTTACCTATAATAAGCAAGTCATCAAGGTATATTATGTTATATATAATTGATACATCATTCACTTTAATAAATAAGGAATTATCTAATTTGGTAGGCTGAAAACTTAAATTTATCAATGTTGTTTTCAGTTTGTCAAACTAGACTCTAGGAGCCTGTTTAAGCCCATATAAGACTTTGTTCAATTTGCACACATAGTTTTTGCCACAATTATAGCCTAGTGGTTGCTCCATATACACTTCTTCCTGCAGATCACCATTTAAAAAGGCATTATTCACATCTAATTGTATGATAATCCAGTTCATATGCAATGATATAGTAAGAATAATTCCAATTGTTGTTGGTTTTACAACTGGAGAAAAGGTTTTGTTGAAGTCAAAACTATGTTGTTGAGTATATGCCTTAGCCACAAGCCTTGCTTTATATCTAGCAATTGTTCCATCTAGATTATTCTTTAACTTGTATGTTCATCTACGTCCATTAACATTTTTATGATCAGGTGGATGAACTAAATTCCATGTTTTATTCTTCATAAGTGCACTATATTCTTCATCCATGGCCTTTTCCCAATTTAGATCTTTTACTACCTGAGAAAATGTTTCTGGCTCTTCTGAAATTATTGTTGCAGTGTAAATCTTTGGTTTGAAGATTCCATTCTTTGATCTTGTGATCATATGATGTCCAGTTTGAGTATGAAAATTGTCTTATGTTTGTCCTATTGCACTGCTTCCTGATTGTTCTTGTTGTAAGTTTGAATTCTCTTGATTATCTCCTTGAATACTGCTTTGTATTTGACTATCTGTATGTGTGGAGGTGTGGTTGAGATGGTTAGGTAGCTCTGCTTGTCCATGACCGGGTTCACTGAGCACTGTGAGTTGTGGATCAATACTTGATTCTTCTCAACCATTCCTTGTTCCAATCAGTAGAGTACAAAGGTATGGAAGATATTGAACTTCTTGGATTGTCTGTGTTGGTTTCATATCTGTACTAGAAAAAGGAAATAAATGTTCATTAAATACTACATATCTTCTCACAAACACTTTTCCATTCCTGTCTAAACATTTGTACCCTTTTTGGTTAGTTGAATAACCGAAAAAGGTAAAAGGAGTTGATCTAAAACTTAACTTATGACAATTATAAGGTCTTAGACGAGGAATACACAAGCATCTAAAAGCTCTTACGCTTTTATAATCTAGTTTTATATTGAATAAATTTTCAATTGGACACTTGTTTTTCAACACTTTAGTTGGCAGTCTATTAATCAAATATACTACAGTATTAAACGAATCTGGCCAAAATTTTAGAGAAGTGATGTTTGTGCTAATAGAGTAAGACCCGATTCTACTAAGTGTTTGTGTTTCCTTTCAACTAGTCCATTTTCTTCAGATGTATATAGACATGTAATTCTATGTATTATTCCTTACTTTTGAAAGAAATCACCGAGTGTTTTGTACTTAGTGCCACCATCAGTTTGAATAATCTTAACTTGATGGTTGGTTTGTTTTTCTACATGAGTGATAAAATTTATCACTGCTTTACGTGTCTCAGATTTGATTTAAGAAAATAGATTCATGTGTATCTTGTGTATGCATCAACAATGTAATATTGAAACCATAATCTGAACTGATGAGTGCTGGACCCCATAAGTTAGTAGCAATCATTTCAAGTGGCTTACTATATTTTGTTTGTGAATTAGAAAACATAAGCTTATGGCTTTTCCCTATTTGACAATATGTACACAAATATGGTAAAGGTATATTTTTAAAAGGAATCTTATTTTCTACTAAAATCTACCTTACAATATTTGCATTATGATGGCCTAGTTTATAATGTCACACATCAAACATGTTTTTGATTCTCTCTGTGTTTTCAAACAAATTACAACACTTTCTTCTATTTTCAGAATTTCCTGATTTAACAAAGCTGAACTTGTATAATCTATTCACAACATCACCCTACAAAAGAATTTATCTAGTTAGAATAACTAAATAGTATTCAGGATAAAATTCAAAATATTGTAATTTTGATACTTGTTTCTTGAATTGATTGCATAATTGATTGATAAATCTGTATCTTGTGGTTTTCTTTGATCTATCCTTCCTTCATGTGCCAAGAGTGTAGAATGCACATATTGCATTGATGGTAAGGTTTCCTTAGATGAAATCACTACTACCGCTAATTCATATTCTTCACTAAGACCACTTAAGATGGTTAAAACTTGCTCTGTCTCGGAAATTTTATGTCATGCTGCTTCTAGTAAGTCACATATAGTTTTGATCTTTGATAGATATTCTCTCATTGATGAAACGTCCTTTCTAATATTATGTAACTGTCTTTTATAATGCATTATCTTGGTAGTAGATTGAGAATTAAAAATCTATTCTATTATGGTGCAGATCTCATTAAATAATTTGCATCTAACTATTCGAGGCAATATGTTGGTGCTGATTGAAGATAGCAGCCATGAGCTTATTAGGCTATCTTGTCTTTGATGCTTTGTGTATTCATTATTCCTTATCACCTTGTTTTCTTGATTTGTAATAAATCTAGGTGGTATAGGCAATGTTCCAAGAACAAACCCCTTAAGACCATACCCTCTTACTGTTGTTTCTATCTGAAGCTTCTACAGAAGATAATTATCTTCATCGACATGTACTATTATCAACTGAGTTTGAGGGCTGACCACTGTCTTGATCAGTTCCTATGTGGCAATTGTAGTTGGTTGGTGTGAATTGGTAGTGCTCTCTGATGTGGCTGAATTCTCATCTCCTTCAGCCATAACGATTGAATGCAGAATAACAAGAATGATGTATCAAGAATAGACTAATGGCAAGAAATGATATACCGGGGTATGTTGCAGTTGAATCTAAATGATGAAATTAATCTGATGGATTCTTGGCATGGCACTTACTTTCTTGAACTTTGATGAGGAATTTTCTTGCTTTCTGAAAATCTATTTTCTAAGGTTGCTATTGATTTGCTTGTTTTCTATGATAAATCTTATTGCAGCCATAATTTAAAGAATTCTAGACGTGACGCTTGTTTTCGGTGAATAATAGACAGATCTTTAATCTCAAACGATGAGAGTGATTCTCTGATGAGCAAACTCAAACGATGAAGATTTTCTAATGAGTTTTTATCTTTAGATCCCGGATTAGATGCTGTTAGCATTTGTAGCTCTGATACCATATTAGATTTCAACAACAAGTTGATGATTTTTGACGAGCAGAAATATTGTAAAGAGAAAATTTGAATTACAATGATATAAGAATGATGATACCAGTATATATTTATAGATACATTTTGTCCTTATTTATAATGTACAAGATATACAAATTGTTGGGCCTTTTGGGCCATGCTTCTTCTACGAATTTGCACCCGAACTCCTGATTAACTTAATAAACTGAGATGTTGTTTTCGACTGCTCACTTTATTCATTTCTCAATTTTCTTTAGCATCTTTACCTAAATTTTTCTCTATCTCACGGTCTCCTAAAACTAAGGCACTTTTTTCCAGCCGTCAATGAGAATTTAGTTTTGGGAAATGTGATACTGATAAATTAGAATACAATAAGGCATATGCTTATGTTTAATAAAAAGGTTATTTGATTTACTCTCACTCGACCAATAAGTTATCGCTCTCTTTATAATTTGTTAATCCCATTATTAATTTTTCTACGGTATTATGAAATACAATCATTTACGTATTAGAAACGTCAGTGGTTGTTTTTTTTTCTATTTTGATTAAGGGTATAGGTCCGATTCTCCTTTTTAAAACTCTCTTCTTCACCAATCTCCCAAAAATATTAAAACACTTTTCTTTACCCTACGACAACCCTACGACAATGCCTAGTTATATTTCATATAATTCTCTTAACAGTTGAAATCTTTCAATACTTCCTTGCTTACACTATTACATTACTTTCATCTCTTACTCTTTGATAAAATAATTTTTTCTCTACTTTAACACTAGCTCCTCAGTACGAAGACTCAAAATTTCATATTTTCCATAACATGGTTTTATTGAAATCAGAAATTAAAGAACTTGTTTTTATTGTAAGAATAAAATATATTTCCACTTTTGTGAATGCAAAAACGTGTGCATGTAGGTGTTAATAGCAACATTCCAATTAGTGAATGCAAACTGCGTGCATGCTGCATTTGTAAGGCAAAATAATTCGTACGAATATTATGTGTTTCATGCGTGAAGTACAAAATAGTTGATACAAATTGTACACAATCTACATATGAAAAGGATAATAAAATACTACAAAATACACATTTGCATGTGAAAGACAGAATAATTATTACAAATAGCATACGTTATTGGCAGGAAGAAGAAAAATGTATAATTTGAAATTTAAATATTCAAACTTCGGTTGCTGACATCATAACTTTAGTTCAATAAATATCTTGGTGTCTGGGGTGCACATGTGTTAAAAGTATCTTTGAACGAAATAAGAAAATAATATAATCAAAGTTTAATTTGATATTAATTCCGTAAGAATTATATTGAGTTATAATATCATTTGTTTATTCATAATATTTTCTAGTAAGCCAGAAAATAAATTTTAAACTTTTAATAAGAGAGTCATTGGACATACAAATGAGAGTAAAAATAAAAGTATCCGACTAAAGTAGTACACCAAGAATTTTGTTTGAAGTTACTTTTGAACTCCTTAATCACCAAAAATTAAAAAGTAAAAAAAAAACCAATATTATATTGATATATCATTATTTTTTTTAAAAATGTTAATGTTATGAAAAATGGATTGAACGTAAGGTTCTTAATAAGAGAACAACGTTGGTAAATATAAAGTGTGAAATAATTAAAAAAGAAGATATGATATAAAAAGACCACAAAGAAAAGGTATTTTAAAATAATAGTGTAATTGTAACGTGCACGTGTACATTGATAAAATAAAGAAAATTTTATGAATTCTACTATTCATATTAGATCCATTGTTCAAATTTATTATCTTATTTATACATATCCATTAGAAATATGTTTGTCATCACTATGTATGATTTTTTTAAATTAAAAACACAGTGAAAATTAGAAAAGTTCGCTTTCATTTACGTTGAATTAGATTATTGACAAAGGTATTAGGATGAACGTGAATGCACCTTTTGACAATTATAGTCCCGTAGATCAATGGCTGATATTAACCTTCATAGCATGAAATACATATATATGTGAAGTCAATATATTACCCTTTCTCCACCTTCCCAAACCCTTGTTCTCTCCCTAATCCCCAAATATTATTTCCTCTTTGTGTTTTTTTATTCCAGTCCGGTAGGAATTAAAATTTGGAACTAAAATCATTTCATACTTTTAACATATCCTCCCTTTATAATTTCATTTTTACAAATTTCTCATTCCCTCGCTCGAGTCGCTCTAATTCTGATGATTTTTCACGTCTCCTGCCCACTGACTTGGTCCGTCTCTCGTTACCTCTCTCTCTTTAGATTTCACTCTCTTTTTTTCCCTCTCTAGTCTAATTCTAAAAAAAGTTTGCTTTTCTTAATTGCAGCCAAAAGATCTGCTTTTGCGATTTGGGCTTCAACAATGGGTTGAAGAGCAAAAAGGCGAGGGAGAACTTCTCGATCGAGGTGGATGCGTTGGAGGCTTTGCTCAAGAATACGTGGACGGTGAGGATCGGGGAGGAGACTGGAACCGTGCAGGTTCCGGTGCCACGAGTCGTGCAGCGGCAAGCAGTCGAGGATGATGTTGTGGCGGCACTGCAGAGGCAGGCAGTGGAGGCTAAGGCAGCAAAGGAAGATTATATCAGGAGGCTGGAGACTGGTGATGTTGATTTGGTGAGTTTCAATTTTAAGTTTTGTGTATGTTTTTGGTGATATTATGTAACAGTCAGGCCGATGGATTGATGGGCTGGAGTTTCTGATCAAATTTGTAGACTCATTTTTGATCTAGTTGTCAACATTTTATCAATATATGTCATTTTCTTAATTGAAGAGTGAAATGTAAGGAGCTATGTAGTTAGTTTTCCTTGATATTCCTGGAATCACATATTGTTAAGATATGTCGAGAATACATCAGACAACTATGAGTGAGAACTATATTCATATTACCTATTGTTTTTTGTTCACGCGCGTTCAATTGTTACTTGTGCTTCACGACCTTCATATAAATATTCCTGTGATCCGATATAAATGCCCATGTTTGGCTTAAGATACTACAGATGGAGTGTGTTAAGAATAATCTTGCATTGAACGATTTGTATAATGAGGTTAGAGACTTTTCCCTGAGAGTATTTTGAAAAGCTTGCATCTGAGTATGCTATTCCGACGATTCACCAATATTATTTTAAGGTATTTGTTTTTTTGGGGGGGGGGGTTGGTTTGTGTAAGGGGTAAAAAAAAGAAACTAAAGATGTTACTACCTAGCATAACTTCTTAGCATATCAAATTAGGCTGAAACATTGAACTTTATGGTTTCAGTTTCCTAGTAACTTACTTACCTATACATCCATGCTAATTAATACAAAATTTGTTAAAGTTTGCTTTTCAACTCGTACATACATTAGTGATCATGTTTGTGAAGTGAGTAGTATATTGGCCTTTTACTGTTGCTTTGGCAAGCTAGGACCAGTTGCTAATTTTGAATTTTGGTGAACTGGTAAGACCGAAACAGCCTCTTCGCAATGCGAGGGAAAGACTGCATACATTATTGACATCCCCAGAGCCCGCTATCGTGCGGGAGTCTCGTGCACTGAATTCCACATTTTTTGATAGGCTTGGTGAGATAACATAAAAACCATAGCCTCTCTTATGGAAATGGAACTTTATTATATTTTGTTGTTGTTGTTGTTGGTGAACTGGTAAAGACCATTAATCCAAAATTGGTCTTGACCCATTGATGCATTTGCTCTTACAGGAGTTGTTGGAAGAAGCTCACAGCCCTTGTGGCAAGGAAGAACTGGGTTCCTCTAATGTCAAAGTCATGTGCCGCATATGTTTTTCTGGTGAAAATGAAGGCAGTACTAAAGCACTGAAAATGCTTTCTTGCAAAACATGCGATAAAAAGTATCACAGGAGCTGCATAAAAAGTTGGGCTGAAAACAGAGGTCTTTCTTTGAACTCTGATTGATTATTGATTTCATATTATAGCTTGTTGATGTTATTATCTAAAAAGATACATATTTTTCAGATCTCTTTCATTGGAGCTCATGGGACTGCCCCTCTTGCCGCACTTGTGAGGTTTGCTCCTTAAATACGATGGGCGTGCATACATATTATTTTCACATAATTAAACTAGTCTAACACTAAAAATACCCATTCGTCGACTATTTAGGTTTGCAAAAGTGCTGGTGATCCTAGTAAACTGATGTTTTGCAGGCGTTGTGATGATGCTTATCATTGTTATTGTCAGACACCACCACACAAAGTAATAACAATTATGATATTCCTTCTTGCATTTATCTCATTTTATATTTTATTTGCTTTACGTTGGTTCTTCACTTTATAGAATGTTGGTCATGGGACTTATGTGTGTGCAAAACATACAAGGTGTCACAGTTGTGGGTCCACTGTCCCTGGCAATGGTCCAAGCACTAGGTAATGATTCAAATATTTCAATGTACTACGCATTACTATTTAAGCTGCATGGCCTTTATAATTTAGTAGAAGAGAATATTTGTGAACGAGACATAATGAACTACTGATATGTTTGATATCCTTTGAATGTTTTAGAAGAATATGTATTAATGTTAATTTCTGAGTACACTATAACATACTGAAATAAGGTTTGCAGATGGTTTCTAGGGTACACTTGCTGTGATGCTTGTGGAAGATTATTTGTGAAAGGGAACTACTGTCCAGTTTGTTTGAAGGTATTCAATGCTTATTTTTAATGCTATTTTATCATTGAAGGCGATTTCAATTGTGGATCAGCAACACAACATCAATAATAATAATAATAAGTTGTAGACCTTGTGACTCATAATACCGATACTGAGTGGAGACAAAGATGTTATTGTTTGTCATATTATTGGATAGTAATCGGATTACTGTAGAATCTTTTAAGACAAACTTGATATACCACTAGCATGAAAATAGTAAATTTTGTGACTTATCCATGTCTTGAAACCAGTAATTTTGAATGATGCCAAGTGACTCCAATTCTATTATATCTGTTAATATATATGTTTATGGCCACACCATCTTTTCTTTTTCATCACCCCAATTGTTCCAATGTATATGAATGACCAATGTAAATAAATTCATAGATTTTTGCACCAAGTACTGGGGCTATAATATAGAAGCACTTTCCTTTTTTGAAACATTTTGATAGCTTTGTGCAATCACTAACTTATCCTTACAGGTGTATAGAGATTCTGAAATGACGCCTATGGTTTGCTGTGATATTTGTGAAAGATGGATACACTGTTCATGTGATGGCATCAGGTGTGTGTATACTTGAATATTATTCTTGAACATACCATAAACTTAATTGGCTACTTCTGATATTTGCTAGAATATCCCTCACAATTTGAGGACTATATCTTTGCGAGAATCAATTAGTGAAGCTATACCATCATCGTTGACTGAATTTTACAGTTTTTTGTTCTCTTGTTTAATATATTATTATTGTCTTGAATTATGACTGGTGCATCTACTGCAACTTCATGTACATACACATTATTTTTGGTATCAATAAGATGAAACATGAACTATTTGCAGCGATGAAAAATATCAGCAATTCCAATCTGATCAAAATTTACAGTACACATGTGGAGCATGCCGAGGTGATTGTTACCAGGTACTTTATGTTTTCTAGTTCTTTCTGTATTCTTCATTGAAAGCTATTTAGTTATACATGATATATTCTCCAATAAATAGGTGAGGGATACAGATGATGCGGTTCGAGAACTATGGAGGAGAAAGGATGAATATGATCGCAAATTAATTGCTACCCTTCGAGCTAATGCTGGATTACCATCACAAGGAGATATTTCTTCTTATTTTGACGATGATCATCAAAACTATTCCATCAGATCTAAACATGATTATGGACGGCCATTAAAGTTCTCTGTGAAAGGGTCAGGTGACGTGTGCACAAGTACTAAAGAGTTGGGTAACCCTGTCTCTAAGAATGCCTTGCATGCTATTAAGGAAAATATAAATTCTCTTAGTGCAGAAGGTGCACATCAGAATTATGAAAAGCATACTAATGTTAGAGAAAATCAACAACTAAATTATGATTTAAACTCCCGCACTAAATTCCAAGATGAGGGTAAGAAAAAACAAGATCTACACATCAAGGAACCTACGGCTAAAGATGCAAAGAAAAGTGAAAATGTGAAGGGAACCAAATTAGTCATTCACATTGGATCTAAAACTAAAAATGCTTCAAGCTCCCCTAAATCAGAGACCTCAAGCTACCATAAAGAGCAAGACGTGGTGGTAAATCATGGTATGTTTGTTTAGATATTCCATCCCATAGTTACCTCAATGCTATCATGTTATGTATGTGTAATACAAGATTCAAATCTTTTTGTAGCAAGTATTACATTATTAGTATTATTTAAAATAAAATGGACTGGACTGTACATTATAGATTTGAAATGGTAGTCTCAGGCTTTAATGCAGGTATGCAGTCATGACTTACACCATTATTTTTGACACAGTCTGCGCTGATTAAACCAGAATAGGACACATTTAGATCAGCTAGTATTTGAAACATGGTTATAGGATTAACCATTGAGTGGAAGATATTGTTGGTTATGTAACTGTTAACATGAATGTGGATTGAAAGATGCGGTTTTGTTTTTGGAAATAGCAGGGAATACGTGACCCTAGTTATTACTAAAAATACAATAACATAGAACGCTTTTTTCTAAAAAAATTCATACCCGAGATGATTATCCATTTCAGTTTCTGTTTCTTCTTGACAACAACCCATTATATTCAATTACCAGGACTCCAATTTAAGAGTGTAGATCCTAAACCCATGCCTAAAATTGTACTATCTTAACATATTTGCTGAAGCAAATTAATTAGCAAGATTTCTTTGAAATCCTCTACTAACTAGGATGTAACTTGTGCGTTGCACATGGTATTGTTATAAAAAACCATAGCTATTAAGGCGCGCGCCTAGGCTCAAAAAAGCCCAAGGCTCAAGGTTTGCGCCTTTTTTTAGTTTGAGTGCGCCTTTTTGCAAAATTCAAAATTTAGTTTACAAAATAATTAAATAAAAATTTTAAATTGTTAAATGAATTATAAAATATGGTTTGAAATTTAAAATTTAGTTAATAAAATATTTAAATAGTTGAATGAATTATAAAAGATGGTTTAAAAATTAATTTGTAGTTAGTAAAATAGTAGAACAAACTTGTATAAAAGGCACGCATAAAAGCCCAAGGCTCAAGCCTTGTGCCTTTTTGCGCTTTAGCGTCTTAACTACTATGTAAAAAACAATATCAAAAGTTTAAATATATTGTTAGAATATACAATTTTTAACGCAATGAAGGTGAATTTGTCTAAGATAAATTACTACAAAACCGAACTTGTTATTTTTGTTTTGTGATTTGTATTTTGTATATTTGAACAAAAAAATTGTGTCCTTATTCATATAAATGAGTTATATTAACTTTGTTATTTTCTAGAATTTGACAGGGCTAAAAACTGAATATAAGTTAACTGCATTAATTCGGTTGATGTTGTCAACATTTTTTAGATATATATTTATTAAGATTAATTTTGAATTTGATATGTGATTTTTATTTTACCTTTTAACCAAGATTCGAGGTTTCGATCGAAACACCGAGATTTTGATCCTTTCGTTTCAGTTTTAGCAGAGATTGGAACGAAACTAAACCGAAACTCCAGTTCAAATAAACATAATATTGAAATTCAAATTTTATAAAAGAAAATCAAGAAAAGAATTAATTTGAATTTTAAATATGTAAATATTCAGAATTTAAAATTTTAACTTCGAAAGCATACGAAATCACAAAATACATGGATAGTGTAGCTAAAAACATTAAATACGAAGCAGTAAATAAATATTTGTTAGTATTATAAATATTTATAATTAATTGATATTGTTCATTTGTATCTTAATTTTCAATTAAAAATAAATTACACATCTTGTTTCAATTTATTAAACAAATACATTTGTAATTATATGAAAAAAAATAATGAAATGCGAAACCAAAACTTGAAGCGAAATTCTTAAAATTACAAAAGACTGAAACCAAGATCGAAACCGAGATCTTGAACTTTGCTTTTTACCCATTATTTCATTCAAAAAAAAATCCGATACAATTTTAGAAAAGAAGAAGAAATAAAGCTTTTTTTAATCAAAATAAGACGTGTAAATGTTTTGTTCTTGTTTATATTAATTGTAAAAAATAGGTTATCTAAAATTTAAAATGAAAAAAAAAACGAAACATAGATTTTTATATGATCATACTTGTATGATTCAATGCAAAGAAAATTAGCTTTGATATGGAATAAACAAAAGAGAACATTAACGTAAAGATATTTACTTGTTTGTGGATTATAATTTTATGACTTCAATATAACATAATTGGAGAGGTCTAAGAAAAACAAAGAAAATTTTCTGCCTTACTATTATTTATTAGATAGATAAGTTTTTTGTTTATATCGAAGTATAAATTTTTGAAGGAAAAACCACATGGACTTGAACATAAAACCGTGGGAGAGAATCAAAGAGGAACTTTAGATTTTTTAGAAGGAGAGACTTTAGATTTTTTTAGAAGGAGAGAGGATATAATTTTTCTACTTTGCTAGTGTATAATAGATTATTCAGTAGATCTGACTAGATAAATGGTATATTTGTTAAAATACTTGTAATAGACTTATATGTAAAAATAATTAAAGATAATTATATATGATACTAGTTATTTCATTTTCTGGTATGCTAAAATTGCAAGGGAAGTTAAGAAAAAATAATAAAGAGAATTAAGTAGAAAAATAATAGAGAGAATAAAGCAGAAGAGGCAATTTTTTCATATTTCTATTATTTTAGTATATTATAAATAGTGTGTGTGTATATATTAGGATCATATATATATAAATAATATATTTTGATTTCAAACTAATACTTTTGAAATTCAAATAAATTATATATTAAGTATAGCACTTAATTAATTTATATGTATTAAATAAATAAAAATATTGATAAATAAATATTATTATTGTTTTTGGACCTTTTATGTTAAAAATGGTATTTTGTTGGTGTAAAATAATATACATAATATTTTTGAAGTTAAATAAAGTACATTAAATATCATACTTAATTAATTTATATATTTTAAGTAGTTATAATTTTTTTCAAATTCTAATTATTCAAAATGATTTATTTTGTTTTAAAATATTGAATAATTTATATGTTATATACAATATTTAACCACTTTACACATTAAACAAATATAAATAAATTTATAAAATAATAGAGATAATTAAACACAAAAAAAATAATATAAGAGAAACAAAGAAGAAGAGAGTATTTTCTTCTACTTTGGTGTTATTAAATACATAATTATTTAATAGGTTAGATTGATATATAACATTTGTTCCAAATATTCCTTAGATAGCGATAAGTGTATCTAAAACTCAATGTGTAATAACAATGTGCTAAGGCATTTCTACTATTTTACAGCTTTACAACAAATTCCTTGATATTAATCTAAAATGAATACATAATATATCAAATCTATTAATGGAATATTTTATTATGAATTAGAAAATTTTAAATGTGGAAATAAAAATTGAAATGTGAGAAACTGTATTGATGTTCAATTTTGTTAGAATATTTTACTTTTAAATCCGTTAATTCTTATTTTAATAATATTCCCTATGATACAACTTCGAGAAAAATTAATTATACATTTATCTCAGCAGAACAATTAACAAGTGTGAATTTATTTGAATATATGATCTCATAAATGAAAAAAGTGGTTTAAAATCATAAATGAAAAAAGACAATTGAATATATGATCATATTTCTGTGATGTATTGATATTTTAATTTTGTTAAGAAATATTTTGCTTTTTGACCCATTAATTCATATTTCAATAAATTACTTTTGTGGTATAAATTAAAGAAAAAACAATCAAATATTTATCCAGAATTAGACTCAAGTATTATCAATTAAAAAATAGGAGTGATCCTCTTATCGAGGAAAACATCCATTGAAAGTTTAAATGTATTATTTATACTATTGTTTTTAAAATAATTTGTTTAAAATTAAAATGTAAAAAGAGTGAAATATAAATAAATATATGATCATATTACATCGATTCAAGTAAAGGAAATTACTCTTGGTAAAGGCAAGAAGAAAAAATTAATATCAATGTAAAGTTAATAACTTGAATGCGAATTATAAATTTCAATTACTTCGATGTAAATATGATTAGAGAGAATTAAGAAAGACAAGCAAAACTTTCTAATTTACTATTATTTCATAAATTGTTAGATATGTTTATTGTTTGTATTGAAATGTAAGTTTTTTTTAAAAAAACTATATGGATTTGAATGTAAAATAGTGAGAAAGAATAAAGGAGAGACTTGGAAGTTGTAGAATTAAGAAGAAAACTTTAAATTCTTCCGTTTCACCACTATTATTTAGTAGATTAAAATGGAAGAACCAATGAGTAATAATCAAGATACCATAATGGTTTGGTATTATGATGAACATGAGAGAATCAATGATTTAATAATCAGGGTGTGTTATGGTCTTTTAATGTGATTGAAAACAAGAGAATAAAAGCGAGAAATAATAAGAAGATCCTTGAATAGCACTGAAGATCAACAATATGTTTGGTCCATGAAGGATGAGAACTAACAGAAGTAAAAGTATTGTTTGTTAAACAACTTACATTTGCAAAACCTAGAGGTTGACTCATGAAGATTGATTTTGCAAGAAAATCACCAAAAAAACATTTTCTTATCCTATCCATCAGGGCAAGATTAAAAGTATGATGATAATCTTGTGAAAACACTTGATAAAAACATTAAGCTATAAGCAAGTTATGTATCAGTCGACGATGTCATTTAGTTTTAACTTCATATTAAACTTCCATTTATAACCAAATTTACCTTTTTAAGAAGAACAAGAGACTGATTCAATTTTTCGTAAGAGCATCGATCTAGTGTAATCTAGAATAACTTTAGGTAAAGAGTAGCCAATACTTAGTTGATGTTGAGTGCCATCTGTTCGAATTCTTTGATGTTGAGTGCCGAATTCTTTTCAAAAAGTAACCTTGGGATTTGACAGATTAATCTGATTAGACTGATAGATTAATCTGATTAGACTAAGGTACTGATGTTGTTGGAAGAAATCTTTGTTTCAATTGAGGTTCTACAAGAGTAGAAAAGGAAATAATTGTATATCATTTAAAAGATTTAAAAGGTCACAGAGGAAGTTATTTATGTAAAGAAAACAACTCTTCTCAAATTATGCATGTGTGAAAATGTAAATACAATCAAAACACTTATCTTTGCTATTGTAAGAAAACAATAAAAAGCCACATTTAACAATTTTAGATAAATAGTTATTAGTTATATAAACTTATAAATAACTAGAACATCCACAGAGGATTAGCGTCATACTTTTGCTCCAACAAACACTTCATTCTATCAAATTTAATTTTAATTTTTTTTATTGTTGTTAGAAATTTAAAATTCGGTCGAGGATTGAAGATTTGAATGTTCGCAAAGATCTGTCGCTAAAATACAAAAAAGAGAATGTAAAAAATATATAAAGAAATGAACAATCATGATATATTAATTATGAATCCTCGAAGGAGGCAGCGGGAAAAACATCTACCTTTAAGCAATTATGTGTTACACAAAATTTTCACTTTACCTTAAACATCCAAATACAAGCGGGTTTAACTTTCCAAGAGGAACAAAATACCAATACAACTTTGCGAAAGAGCATTGCACTAGCATACGATGGAAAAGCCAGGGAAAAGGGTGGTCAATACTTAATTATACCATCAGTGCAATACATTAATAGATGTGGAGTGTCATGTTATTTTTAAAAAAGTAGGCTTGGTCTGCATGATGATCCATCTAAAGAAAGATCGTGATAAGATGATTGAGTTACATATGTGCTAAAGTTACTTTAATATTGATGTTGATAATTGCATAATAGATTAATTTACATTGATATTTTTAGAGCCGAAGAAGTTCGACGTACAAAACGGATTTTTTTAATGTTAATTAATTAGGAAGATTTATTTGACATATTCATATGAATCTAATATAATTGAAGTACTAGTGTTGGTGAAAGGGAATTTTGTCTTGATGGAGGTTAAAGCGGTTAAAGTCTAAGCCATAGCGTTTGGTCTTTGATCAATATTACTATCAGTACTATTATTACTATTTATACTATTATCATCATTTATTTGTTTATTTTTTTATACATACATATATATATATATATGGATTTTTATCTTTATTTTTACTTTACTTAGTTACTATTATTATTACTTTACTTATTTGACTTTATTTTATTATTGCTATTGTTATTGTTATAACCTTTAAATTAGCTTTGTCATTTAGTTTTGAGTTTCATCTCTAGCCGACCCCAACTTGTTTGAGAATAATGACTTTATTGTTGTTGTTGGAGGTTAAAGCGGTTAAAGAGAGAGTTATCTACATTAAAGAAAACACTCCTCCTCAAATTAAGCATGTATAAAAATATTAATACAATCAAACCACTTATCTTTGCTATCACAAGTGGTAATAAAAAGTACAGTCAACAAATTATAGTTATATAAGCTTATTCATAAGTAGAACATGCACAACTTAATGTTGCAATATGAGAATTGATGACATAATTTCACTACAAACATAGTACTTCATTCTATCAACTTTACCTTTAAAAGACTATTTTATTGCTAGAAATTTAATTTTTATTATCGAATGAAGATTTGAATACCTAAAAAAAACTTCTCTAACCTCAAACATTCATCTATAACCAAATTTGCCTTTTCAAGGGGTACAAGAAACCGATTCGACTTTCCGAAAGAGTGTTGAACTAGTGTAAGTTATAAAAGCTCCAAGTAAAAGATAGTCGAAGCTTTGTTATACCATCCATGCAAATTCATTGATGTGGAGCGTGTTTCTTCTTTTTTTCAAAAAATGTAAGGTTGGACAATATACGATCCATCTATTGAATGACCATGGTACGGTGATTGAATAACACGTGTTCTACAGTCAATATGATATCAATGTTGAATCTGCACAACATATTATAAAGCATTTGTATCCATGGCGTTGAAGAATATCAATGCACTTAAGGAGTTATTTTCCATGTTAACTGATTGAGATGATGAATTTGATAGATCAATCTAAATTAATTGAGGCATTGATGTTGTTGGATTGTTTCGACGGAGATTCCAAAATGTAGAATTGAAATTAATGATATATATAGTATAGTGTCACAATCGAAGAAGGTCAAGGAGGAGGATGTATAAAAGAAACAACTCTTCAATTTATATATCTAAAAACGTATACAATCGAAACATTTGTCTTTGCTATCATAAACAACAATAAAAAGCCCAATAATAACTATTAAACTTATAAATAAGTACACCATGCATAATAAAATTGCAATATAAATGATCAATGTCATAAATTCACTCCAACAAACATGATACTTCATTCTATTAATTTCATCTTTAAAAAGACTTTGTTATTACTCGAAATTCAAACTTGATTGACGAATGATATATCAATCATGTATCACATAGATAAAACCTTTAACCTTAAGCAATTAAAGCACACAAGGTGAGAGTTATTTTATTTAAAGAAGACAGCTCCTCAAATTAGGCATGTCTTGAAATATACACAATTAAGGTACTTGTCTTTGCTATCAGAAGGATGATAAAAAGCTACATTCAACAATTTTAGATAAATGATCATTTGTTATAAACTCAAGTAGAGCATGCACAATTAGGAGTTGCAATATGAAGATTAATGTCATAATTTTACTCTAATAAACATAACACTTCGTTATATTGACTTCATTTTTAAAAGACTGTTTTATTGCTAAAAATCCAAATTTGATCGATGAATGAAGATTTGAATGTTTGAAAAAAATGTGTCGCTAAAACTACAAAAAGTGAGAATGTGAAAACCATGTGGAAAAAGAAGTGAATGATGATGCCATATCTATTATGTCACACAAAAAGAGTGTGAATAACCTTTAACTTTAAGCAATTATGTATCATGCACGTTTTCATTTCATCTTAAATTTCCATCTATAACCAGACCTGCCTTTTCATGAGGTATAAGAGACCAATTAATTGGATTTTTCGAAAGAACGTTGAATTTGTGTAAGCTAGAAAAGCTTTATGTGAAAGATAGTCAATACTCAAACATATCTCCATTACAAATTCATTGATGTAGAGCGTCATGTTATTGTTAAAATTGGAAGCTTGGACTAGATGATGATCCGTCTAAAGAATAATCATGATAAGATGATTGAATAATATGTAAGATTTCAAATCTCAGATTTCAATTATGTCTTGTTTCTAGATTTTCACACACAATATCGTGCATCAAGTGAGATCTCGGATGAGATAAGTGTATATCGGGTATGCATCTCGGATCTTAAAGTACATCTTGGAGTAACTTATGCATTTAAATTATCATTTTAATTTCAATTTTTTTTATGATTGTTATATAAAAAATTATAACACACTTTATTTGCATAGAAAGATAATTGTTGCACTAGAATAGAAGATCTTTTTAGGGGATGTTGTAACTTAAGTAATTGAAGAATTTTTGTCTTATTTGAAGATTAATAAAAGTAAAAAATATCAAAATTTGTTGAGACTTCCTCAAATAAGAAATAAAAAGTAAGATTAGGGAAATTACATTGAATAACAGTTGGTAGTCTTTTGGATCATGTGAAAAGAAAAAAAAAATTATGTAAAAGAAAAACATACAATTTAGAATGAGATCTCGGATTGAAACCCTAATCTAACTTTTGGTTGAGATTTTAATACCTTGGACGAGATGAGTGTCAAACGAGATATTAATGAGATTTGTTACTTTGTCTTGCCTTGGTGCAAAAATAAGATTTTGGATGAGATTTAGAACACTGTTAACATGTGCTCTAAAGTAATATGATATTGATGTTGACAATCTTACAATAGATTAATAGATGTCGACTTCCATAGAGCCGAAAAAGTTCAATGAACTGATGGAATTTTTATATGTTAATCAATTAAGAACATGGGTTTGACAAATTAACTTAATTTAATTCAAACTAGACATGTCTAAAAATGTAACTAAATCAAAACACTCGTCTTTTCTATCATAAACAACAATAAAAAACCACATTCTAACAACTTTAGATAAATAATTATTAGCTATATAAAAGCTTAAAAGTGTTTTTCATGTAATAAGAAGATGAATTTGGCAGATTAATCAAGTTTAACTTAGGTATTGATGTTGTTGGAATGGATTTTTTTTTGGATGCATGTTCCACAAGAGTAGAATTGAAAATAATGATATTATACACATACACACGCAGACAGTTTCATAACCAAAAGAGGTCAAAGGGGAAGTTATTTATGTAAAGAAAACAACTTTTCAAATTAGATATGTCTAAAAATTAGGGCTGTTATGGTAACGGTAAATTTACCATTACCATTCCATTACCAGCCAATCGATTACCATTTTCGAGTGAAATCGGTATACCAGTTTAATCGGTATGGTAACGGTAAATTTACCATTTTCTATGGTAAATTATCGGTAACATTTCTTCAATACCAGCGGTAACGGTAATTTTACCAGTCAATTTATAATACATGTATATTCATGTAACATGCTTTATTATAGGCATTTAGAACAAGCAAATGATTAAATTTAGTTTATTAACCAGGTGAAATAATGTTAAATACAATTCACTTCTTTCTCATTTATGTCTTTTATTAAGTAACACTATAAATTGTATAATGAACCACCGTTATGGTGTGAATACGTGTTATGTTACTAACCTTTTTTAGACAAACGGTAATTTACCATTACCAGTGTAACGGTTACCAGATTATCGGTATACCAGTCTTCGGTATACCAGCCTATCGGTAACGGTAACGGTAAGCAATTTTCGTTTACCAGTAAAAATGGTACGGTAACGGTATTTGTGAAATGGTAACGGTAACCATTATCATAACAGCCCTACTAAAAATGCAAATATAATCCGAACGCTTATCTTTGCTGTCATAAACAGCAATAATAAACCACAATCAACAATTTTAGATTAATAATTATTAGTTCCCCTAATTATCAGCTATGTAATAACTCGTAAATAAGTACAACAAGTAGAGTCAGAATTTGCAGTACGAAGGATTAACGTCATACTCCAACAAACATGAACTTCTTTGTTATGTGAAATTCAAAGTTGGTTTAATAATGAAGATTAGAATGGTTGGAAAAGATGCGGAGCTGTACTCACAGAAAAAGTGTGTAAAATATAGTGAAAAACTTAGAGAGAAAGAAATGAAGAATGTATATTATTATATCTTGATTTTGTTAGTTTGGGCTTCTCCAACAATAATCAGTTACACCAAAATACCTAAAAGCGTTTTCATACTATACACGTTGTCAAATGCAGTAATTAATCAGTTATAACCAAATAATGCTTTAAAATACGATACAAAATTACGTGGCCTTGCGATTAAAAACAAGTGTTTGGAAAATTTAAGTAAGAAGTGGAGATGCAAGACAAATAAAATAAATATAAAAGGAACTAGAATAAGAAAATTTGTTCGACCAATGTCTACAATGTGATTATGTATCATTATACTTGTTAACTCTATCATTTTGAAATTGCTAGGCACTAGATGGATTTTGTTTGAATAGGATAGAAACTTTTGAAATAGACTTTTTCTTTCGTCCGATGTATGATCATCAGTAATAAAACAATATTTCTTATTGAAGGGTTGGAGAGTTGCTAAACATTGAAATGCACATCTTTAAAAAGAAGTCCGAGTTATTGTATTATAAGAGGAAACTGATACTGGTGTTGATTTTATTATCAAGGAACAACCTCAGAAATCACTATCTTTCCATAATCACTATCTTTCCATAAATCACCAGTAAAGTAAAGATAATAATTTTGATAAAATTGTAATTACCAAATATCAACACCGACCATGAAATTATGATGTGTTAAGTATGTAATCACATATAATTAAATATGATATAAATGTGCTAAAATAATGAAGCGCTTAGGGAAATGATGTTTAAAAAATTTCACGTTTTACACTTGCCTTACATTGTTGTAGTAGCATATGCCACACTGCTTTTATAATTCAAAAGGTTGATGTCAATATTATAACTATATTTACTTATCATACACATGTAACTGGCTCTAAGCTGGGTCATTGCATTTCATATCCTAGAATACATGCTAGTCAACGCGAAGTTAATTGTACTCCGAAAATACTCTCAACTGTACAGTTCTATCCGGGATCACAGGGTGACACCCAATCTACGAACTGATCTATGGGTGCAATTAGAAGAATGTCAATCTTTGTTCATATTCCAAGTAGTCTCTAAGATATTGTGGCAGTGTTTATTGTCTAAAATTCTTCTAACCAAAAGTTAGTCTGCATAGTCCATCCAAATGCTAACTAGCATAGTAAAAAACCTAACATGGCTGCATTTTCTTCATACCTTTAGTGTCAACATGTGGTGGAGAGTTATTTTAATTCTCTGTTAACATGTTATTGCAAGATTTATTTGTGCCAATCAAACTGAATTTCACATGCTTATCTAGCATTAATGTTAGTCATTATTTCTGGAATTAGGTAATGAAGACGTTAATCATTTGAAAATGACAGATACTAATAACCATATGGATCAAACTGGCAGAAACGGAAAAGGTACATGTTTGTATATTATCTGATACTTTGATACCTTTCCACTGGTTATAATGTATCTTTAACTTACAGTTTTGGAATAATCTTTAATGATTATAAGATGGTAATTTTTTATTTCCATAGTGAAAACAGTTTGTTCACCATAAATGAAGTGTGATTTATTAGCCTGTATGGTCAAAGTTCAAAACAGATAATTGATTGATAACCAAACATAAATCCTCAAATAAGTGTACTATGTTAATGGATATTGCTTCCCTCAAACTTACAAGTACTTAATTTTTCAGGCACAAAAGTAGATTATACAAGCACGAGGAGAAGCTCAAAGCATGGATATAAAGAAGATACTGGAACACCAGTTATCATCTCCAGTAAACAGAGGAAAAACAACAGTACATACGCCGTCACTCCAGTTAATCATGAGAATGATGATGACATCATGCTCACAAAAAAGAAACATGCTGGTTCAAGCGCAGTTAATTTACAAACCGACACAGTCCCTTATACGTCACGGTTAAAATTTGTTTCCAGTGCTTCCCCAAGTGTTGCCACTAATGATCCTAAACCACTTTTGAAATTAAAATTTAAAAATCCATACTTTGAACAAAAGAGCAGTTGGGCTCCCAAAGGAGAAGAAGAGAGCATCGTGAAAGGACAGCGCTCGAAGAGAAAAAGACCTACCATTATAGTAAAAAATAGTTCAGATAAAAGTGAAGGAAAAGGTGACTCTGCTACAATGCATCAGCCACAAAATTTGCTTACGGATCAAGAGATGGAGGCAAATTGGATACTGCAGAAGCTCGGTAAGGATGCAATTGGGAAGAGAGTTGAGGTCCATCAACTACCAGATGGTTCCTGGTAAGCACTTTACTTTTTTTTTCCCTTTGTCTCACGTATTGTTTCTTTTCCAGTGGTGCGATCATCTTCTGATTTTGTTTGGATTTGCTACTAATTTTAATATAGAGGCAATTTCCATTTTGTTTGGATGTCCCCTATGAGATACCGGTATATCTCTAGATTGCTTATGTAGAGCCATTGAGATCAAATTTTATTGGAATCAATCAATTAATGTTCAAATAAAAACTTAAGGAATGTTGACTAAATATTTCAAGTTAAGTCAAATACTGTTTTATGGCTGAAATTCATAGTTGAGAATTGAGATAACCGCAGTTAACCCCGCTCTTGGATATCTCAAATCACTGTTCACTTTGAACTGTAATTCCTCATGGGACGGTAGGCTTACATCTATTGGTGGACGTATGACCATACATTTTGTTTCTCTGGTTATGAATTAGACTTAAATTAATAAAAAGTAATTATAAATATGTATATTTTAATATCAAATGTTTAAACGATATTGTAGTTTATTCGTAAAGTATTAACCATAAATTATACTTTATAAATTATTAATTATTAATTACTAATTATATTAATTGTACATTATTGGTTATTATTTATATTTATATTATTAATTATCAAACACTGATTATAAATTATTAAATATAAATGATTATTTATTGATTATTATTTGTTAAATTTAATTATTTCATTTAAATTGTTAATTATTAAATTTAAATGAATGATTGTTTGAATTAATTATTTCAATTAATTATTAACGATAAATTAGTAAATTTTAAGTAGTAATTATCAACCGTTAAACAATTATATCATTGAAATTATTTTTTTGTTGAATAACCTAATTATCAAATATATGTTATTAACTATTAAGCATAAATTATAATTTTTTATTATTTTAATTGAAATTTATCAATTATAATTTATTAATTATTATTCTTTGATTTGTAATTTAAATAATTATTTAGCTAACATTCACAAATTGAATTAATAAAATAAACAATAAATATTTAACTAATAGTAATAAATTTGAATTAATTATTATTCTTAGAGTTGAGGCGATTATAAAACTTAAGCACGTACATAACTCCAAGCACAAATATATTAATCTAAACTTTAATACCTTAGAGCGGTAGATCATGGCTATTTTACTTAATGTCCTGCTTAATAAATTGGTGCTTCACTCCTATATTATTGACATATACATCACTATATACCTCGATTTTTTTCAGTCTCGTTCTTCTTCTTTTTTTTGGTAAAAACGGCTGTATATGAACCTCAGCTGTGTATAAATTTGTTTGCTATCCTGTACCTCAGTGTTATTTCATTGTTGACATTTAAGTTTGTTATGATTTAGTATGTATGTCCATATATCTGATATTACTATATATATTTTGTGAAGGCGGAAAGGAACAGTGACAGATGTTACGATAGAAGAGGGGAACGCATCATCCTCATCTTTGTTTGTGATATACGACGATGGAAAAACGACCACTTTGGATCTTAAAAAGCAAGCCGTTCGATTTGCCTCACAAAAACATTACAAAAGAACAAAATCGCGACATTGAGAAACTTACTTCACATAACCCAGCTTTGTATGTTGTTGTACATGTATGCATGTGTATTAGGTGAATTAGATCCATCTTGTTGTAGACCTATCATCTTTGCTTTTGGAATTTATCCACCTTAATTTATTTTTCTGGATTTTACTTGAAATGGATTTGTATTAGTCAGAAATATGGATCTGTCGTTGAGTGTTTTCTAAATCTGTAGCTTAGTCTATAAAAATGTTCTGCCTCTTTGGAGTAATTTTGGGTTCAGGAGGGGAGATGAAGAAGTAATGTGTGTAATTTTGAACAATACAAAGGTGCAAGCATGGCTTTTGCCAGCAATCCAATCAGATTTAGTTTTCATTGGTTATATGATTGTGTCTTGGATTCCGCCATTTGTGATATACATTTGTTTTCAAGGGTTGATTTAATTGATTTCAGTTTAGCTTTGCGGTTTGGTTTGATGAGGGTAAAAGGAGACGTTATATTGTTACTAGTACATTTGATTTGAGTGTCAAGGAAGCGATGTTTTCAGTTCTCTTTAATATTTTTATTTTTAGTATCTAGAATTATGAAACTAGAAACTACTTCCACGGACGAAATTTCATGAAATTTTTCATTATAGTCCGCACATTTAAATTAATTACATTATCCAAAATTTAAACCAATCGACCAACTTAGTCCACTAATATTTATGAATAAACTCTAAAAGATGAAAATTTCAATATATATACTATAGGCGCATCAACAAATTGGTATAAAATTATTCATTTAGATGCAAATATATATAAATCACATAACATAAATTATATAAATTAAAGACAGTAATAAATTTATTTTATAATTTACTTACTAAATGAATTTATCATACATTACACTATAAAATTCTATTAACTTCAAATATCTAAAATTTTAAATTTTTTACAGTTACTTATAAACCCTTCTCAATTATCTTCTAATATTTTACATTCAAGTCCAGATGTTTAACTAATTGTGTAGTCTTAAATTTAAACTATTTAAATAAATATGATTAACTAATATTTATTAATCCATCTAATAAATCCTTAAAATATGAGGATTTCAATATATACAATATTCGTGTAAATGAGAAAAATGATAAAATTATTCCTTTATTTTGATATATGAAGATATTTAAATCATATAACATAAAATGTATATATAAACAATAATAACTCTTTTAAGTTATAATTCATTTATCCCAAAAAATTTATCGTACATTACATAACATAATTTCATTTTTAACAACCTTTAAAAGATAAAATTATATTTTACAATAGTACGATGTGAACGTACAGATTACATTAATAAAAAATAGATTATATAAACATTCTCACTTTCAACGCGTTATCAAATTATATCCAGCTCATAACTCAACTAAATGCTACATAACATTATCTTGCAATTATCAAAGTGGTAAGTATGATCCTCCTACAAGAACATAAAATCTACGATTAACTACAAGGATAAAATTGTATAAAAATAAAAACTTAATATTGAATAAAAGTTCACATGTCTAATTCAAAAACAAAAGTTCACATGTAGATAAGCTAACCATAAGATCTATGTTTTTCTCAATTGAAAATTTGTACAAAGCTCTTCTCAATTTTCTTCACATTTTTTACATTTATCTTCTTATATTTAATTAGTTACGTTGAACATTAATTCAAATTATTTAAATAATTTCAATTATTTAATGTTCATTAGTCAATTTATAAATCCTTTAAAAGATGACAATTCAATATATGAACAACAATCATATTAATAAAATGGTGAAGTTACTTATTCACTCATACATATAAAAAATATATATCACATAACATAAATTATTAATATATATATAGTATTAACAATTTTAATCTATAATTTTCTTTATTTAGGATATTAATTTTTACAGAGATATGTAGTTAGCGAGTATTGAACCCTCAACTTTATATTTGAGCGTCGCAAGTCATTTTAGTTTATAATTAATATATCACAATAAATTTATCATGTATTACATCATAAAATATATTTTTAGCGATAATTAAAATAAAAATACTATTTTTTAACAGCATTACCGTGTGCAACGCACGGGTTACACACTAGTTTAGTTTAAAAGACAAAAGTTTGAAGTTTTTTAGCTTCAAAAATAGCGTCTTCAAAATTTAGCCACAACGGCACGTGTCTCTTTTATGCGCTCACGCCATCGTACCGCATTCCACGCTGCCGTATCCCTCCGCCAAACTTCATCTGTGCCGCGCCACTGTTCATATTCATGCCTTAATAGTTGTCACCAACTTAAAATCTAATCCTAAATAGTAGTAGGTAAAAAAATAATCCTATGCATTATATAAGAAAATGATGTGTGTATACATCAAGTACAAAATGCAAATAAATTGTATCATTAAACTATAAAATGTCACCACAAGGTAAGATTAACCGTTGCACTATAAAAATGAAATATAAATGTTCTATTCTTTTCTTTTTTAAATTCAGTAAATACCAAGCTTACACTATCTAGTAGCATTTACGTCTTGTCTTTCTCACAAAAGTTGTCTTACCGTCAAATTTAGTTGTAAAATTTGACTTTCATGCTAAAAAATTGACAATCAATCCTAAAAGCCGAAAATGCAATAAATTTGTCCTCCATATTATTTTCCTGTAACGAAAACTTATGATATTTTTTATCTCTTAACCCACCAACTTTCAAATTAGTCGGAGGGACAATATCTGTATCGTATCTCAAATGAAGCTGCCCCATCTCATATCCGATATGGGTGTATTCTAGGGACAATTATGTAATTTATTACGTAACTTAACTTTATAAAAAAAAATCTTTTTTATAAGTTACATATTTATGGTTGTTTGCATGACCCAACGAGTGTTTTTTTTATAGTTTATATTACTTAGTCAAAATAGAAGATCTTAGAGTATAGACGTAGAATGGTCTTTCAACTTGATAATATTATCGATCTTGAGTATGTAGGGTGTACTTTGATTATGGAGAACCGCATGGCTTAGCGACCATGTTACGGCAATAGTTGGATACATGTTGAAATATTCGAAGTGAAGCACTACTCAAGGGAGAACTCTTCTCCTTCATTATAGTATGTCAATATCACTGTGATTGCAGGTAAGTCGAATTAACGACAAACTTGTTGGCCAGAGCAAAATGGTTAATCGATAAATGTTATCGGATTAGACCAAAGACTTAAAAGTTGACATACACAATTAATGAGGATATTAAAAAGGTTTTTGACCGTAAACCAAACTCTAGATATCTAACTGATACAGCGATGACAAAAAGAATATGTATATAAATTGTCATTACTAGGCGAGCTTATATTAGACTAGAAATATGATTTCTCCTAATTGATCTGTAATCGTTGAACTTGACATTTTACTGTACTTCAACAAAGTAAGTACGGATTTTAATATTTAAACTGTTTGAATATTGTATATGAATCAAGTTCACAACAGAGAATCAATGCAGTCGCGTTGTATTTTTTTCCGAATTCGACCAAGGTTAAAATTAATTTATAATTGTTATAAACTAAAACTAAAATTAATAGAAATAGTTGCTATTTTATGAATTTTTTAGTAGTTTATTTAGAGCTAAAATCGGGCAGAACAATTTGTAATAGTTATACATGGGTACATTTGATAAATAAACTATAATCAAATAATCAAAATGGGATTCAACTATGGTCAAAGGAGTGTTTGATTAAGGAAAACATCCCCCGCCCCTGGGCCGACCATATTATGAAAAGAAGGGGCCAAGATTTGGTCTTCAAATCTAGAGAAATATTAAAAAATACTTATATGTCAAGATGACTGTACATAGCATAGCCTCCACACAAAATTCTAATACAATATTTTTGCCCCTACTTCTCCTTGTCAAGGCCGAATTCCACTTGGTGTTGCCTTCACTTGAACTTGCAAATCAACAAGTAAGGAAGAGATAGTGGTACTTTACAAGAAATGACCGACATACAACGTATCGATTCTCGATGTGATTTATTAGGAGCAAGGTATGATTTATAATATAATTTCATATGCTGATATAATCATAATATTCCTCTTTGACATATTTATTTTTTCGACCAAATTTTTTTTTTTGAATTTATTTAATATAAATTTATGACGTACGTACGTACGTACATGTATGTGTGTATGTATGTATATTAATAACATATAAATATATATGTATTCACATTTATTTGTAAAATTTGTTTGTACATATTTTATACATACATTTATTCTCGGTAAAAGAAAGTTTATTTATTTACATATGTAGACACACACACACGGGTGTTACTGCACGCGCAGAGAGCACGTGAATCGTTTTTCTTATAAATTTTATATATTTAAATTAATTAAAAAGAATGATTTTTTATTTTCATGTGATATTAAGATTTGTATATTTGTAAAGAAGTATTTTGAATTTGTAAAAAAAGTTTAATTTTAGATCCTGTTTTTAGAAGCGTTTTGAATTTGTAAAGCATGTTTAATTGTTAGATCCTACTTTTAGGGGCGTTTAATTTATAAAAGAAGTTTAATATTAGATCCTAATTTTAAGTGATTAAGATTTGATAACATATAGATGGACGTTTTTGGTAGTTCACGTTGATACCAAAAAAGTGTGACACCAAAGTTATTACAACTATTAATAAAGACACACGCACATATTGTGTGTGTAGATACATAAAAAAAATCATTATTTATTTTTTTATACTGTTTTGTTTGCTGCAAAATTATATATATATATATATATATTCGTGTGTGTGTATATATATATTCATACATATATACATATTTGTATCAAGGTTAACATACACTAATATATTAAATATACAAAGTATTTTTTATTATTTTATATAAATTTATACACACACACACATATGTGTGTGTTTGACCAATCAACATTTATTTAAATCCAGAATTTTGAATTAGTTAAAATTGCCCTTCAATTTTTGGGCCGCATTTTTTAAATAAAAAAGAATATTTTTTACGGCTATGCTTTAAAAGAAAACGAAAAATTATTTTGATTAATTCAAAGTTTTTAAAATTTGAATTTCTTATCTATTCATTTAATGTCGACAATAAATACATATATAATATGTGTGTGTGTGTACACACGCACACACGCATAAATTCAATCTGCTTTAAATATAACATTTTCTGTGTTTATAATTGAATGTGTTTAGTGGCCGAATTTTTTTTAATATTGATTCATGTGTTTTATGATTATGATTAATATGATATGTGTGTGTATTTCATTTATTTTTATATATATCACATTAGACACACTTGACTATAGCTGTGCCCAGATTTAGTACACATGCTATAAGAATGTGTTAACTATCTAAAAGCACGGAATAAAGAACATAAAAGGAGCGATCCATCGTATGCACTCCCTTGGGCCAACATAGGTACGTTTTATAATAATAACACAACTCAGAAATACGTATCTCGTCTCGGCATAAATCGATGCACATGAATTGTTTCAGGACATAATATGCATAAATAGTACATATATACAGAACATCCCAAAATAAAACGTCGCAAGGAATCAAACAAAAATATATACATAAGTGATATCGAAGTACACAGAGATTACAAAATATGCACATCATGTTTACCCAAAATGATATAAATATGATCCATCATAAGTGCATCACATATACATATCACCATCACAAACACTAATATAAAGAACAAAACACTAGCACAACCATCACCACAGCATCACCACCAAAATGAGTCCCAAAAAGAGACAAAACTATAGCAAAACTTCCTATCAAAACAACCTCAGTCTGACCCAATGTTGTTAAACAAATAACAAACCCTAGGTCAGGCTAGATCTAGCTGTATATGTAATAGTGTACATATAACAATGTCAGGCAGAATGGGTCACAAAACATATAGAATGAATGTCACACACGCTCAAAATTAACTCCAATCCCATCATATTACATACATAATGTCATAATAAATGAGTCGTATCCCCATTTACTATGATCACAATTGCAATTCTACTCAATTATGATTTACTCATAATCACAATTATGAAGAGTCGTAATTATTAATCATCCAGTTGTTGTTAATTCATCATGGTTTAATTTATATAACTTGTTGATTGTAAATGCACTCTTTCAAATGCTGATTGAGCCACGATACACGTCCCTTTTCATCCGTGTGTCTCCCAACCAAAATTATAACTTTTCCATATGTTGATCAGGCCAAGATACATGACTTTTTTATCCGTGCATCCCTCGACCAGAATTATAACTTTTCAAGATGCTAATTGAGTCAAGATACACGACCTGTTTCATTCGTGTATCCCTCGACCATAATTGTGGGTTCCTCCACCTGACCTATTTGCTGTATTATTCTCTACTATGTGGGCATCGTCGTTTCCACCAAATATACTACGTGCCCATCATCGTTAGTGATCTTGTATAGCACGTCGCTGAAACCGATGGCAAATGGGCCAGAATGTCATTCGATCCTAGCTAGGATGGATCTTGCCAATTTGGTTGTCTTATCTCGTTTGATGAATTCATTATATTTTCCATCCTCTCATTAAGGCGGTAAACACCTCCTAACCGTTGTTTAATCCAGTGTCACTGAAGGTTAATAACATGATCCAACGTTCACAAAACATCATATATTGTACTTAGCATAAAAATCATAGATGGGGTATACACATAGATTATCACGAAGATAATAAACATGGCATCTTTATATGATATTTTGTAATATCTCTCTTCGCATGGTTAGTGGTAGCATACAAATATGCACAAGATATGATCTTATAATAGCGAATTACATGCAATGAATCATTTAGCCATAGCTAAATGATAACAAACATTACACATCCATGCATATTTCATCCATACAATAGCATGATTTTTATTGAAGTTATATTGGAGAATAATAAATTCCAAAAGAGAGAAAATTTTATCCATAAAGGAATTATTTAAATAAATGTTTTCAAAACTCAAAATCTTCCAAATCTCTCCTTATGTAAACTTCTAACTCATATATACATACACACATACATTAATAGCCTCATTTCAGGTTTTCACTTAAGTAATCTAATCCTATGCACCAATTCAAGTAATTAGAAAGAAGTATAACCCATTTAGATACAAAGATAAATTTGAAACCATTTAGTCACCGAACAGATAAAAATCGGCACTTATATGCTCCTGTAAATGAAGGATTTGACCCACTAAAACATAATATTTTTCAAAAAAAATTCAGAGAACATGCATATATGAGTTGAGAACAACATGTCCAAATTTCATCATTTTAGCCTTTATTTCAATTTTTATGAATATATGATCAACTATCATTTTCAACTGTGTATATCCTCCTTTTGCTCTTAGTAAAAATTCAATCCACCGCCACAAAATTCAATATTTTGGCCTGAAATTTTGAGGTGAGAAATTCAGATAGATCAAAAACAACACAAATAAATTCAAGAATTTTTGTAAATTTATTTTATTTTATACATTATTTTATTAGTAAGAGGGTTGTACCAAAAATACACTATATACACAAGCATTTAATCAAACACTTTCTATACACCATACAAACATTCAAAAACACACAAATCCATCATCCTTTTCATAAAATTTCTACCATATCAAGCATAGACCAATATAATCATCACAAAGAAAAAATATAAGGCATGCAAGAGCGAAGAAGTTACACTCACTTATTTTTGCAAATTTAAGCTAGAATCTTCTATTCCCTTACTTCAAAGCCAACCCCGCTTACTACCTTACCGACCTGAAGTATAATACACATCAAAATTCAAAATCTAATACGATTAAATGATATTTGGTATTAGATTAAGGATATAAGCAACATACACTTGAATTTATACATAAAACTAGCTTGAAAATGCTTGTTTGCTCAAACACTAGGCTGTGGCTGCCATAATTGAAAACTTTAGAAGATGTAGGTCTTTGTTTTGAAAATGAGAACGATGTTAGGAGTCCTTTGGATGGATAAAACATTTTAAATGGTTTTGGGCCACTTAACAACCCATTATGCCCATATTAATAAAATAAAATGCCTTTCCTTATTTCTATTATGTTACTAACTTGTTCTTCAAGCATTTTTGTACATATAGAGGTTTTACAAGCTATAGAAATATTTTTCTCAAATTTTGTTCTTACTCGGAATAATTTTTCAATAGCTAAAAATTCATTTTTAATACTTGAAAATATTTTAAAACATTTATTTTTCTATCAAAACAATTTATAACTTCACCATTACATTTTATTTTCCAAAATTTTAAATAGATTTTTATATTTACAAAATACATTTTTAGCTGCATATTTGAGATTTACTTCAATATCTAAAAAAAAACGTTCCAACATTTTGTAAATTCTTTCCAAAACAAATTCAAATCCTTATTTATCAAATTTATTTCAATTAAAATCTCTAAGTACGATTTTTAACCATATTTATATATTTCTTCATCCTTTTATTTCTCTTTAAAAAATGTCTATATTCAAAACCATTTTTAATCTCCAAAATTTCCTTTTTAAATCCAAAATTCAATTTTCTTTCCTAAAAAAATCCCAATTTATTCTAAAAAACATATTTTATTATGTTCATCTCATTATGCCCTTAACTGCGATGTCATAGACTCCCTTATGTAAAGAAATTGCATTCTCACAATTTATAAGAAGAGTACTATAAAAAATCTAACCAATATCATCAAAACAAGCACATACAAACATACACACAATTTACTAACTTTATATGCACTTAAACACACTCGTATACTCAAGTACACATCAAAGCATTACATTATTCCATTCAAATATAACCATTTATGTCAATTAAATACAACATAAATAGCTACATACTAACAGAAATGAATAATCCATATAAGCAAAAGTAAGTCATTTATCCATTAAACATACACATCACGACTTCAACTCAATCGTGATAATCATGTATACAATCCATATAACTAATTCATTTCACCTCATTGATGCAACTATACACAAGAAAAGTAAACATGCCATGTTCCATTTATATGAACATACCACACCACATCATCATAAGTATAAAGAACAATATACATACATACACATACATACACACACACGTACACATACATACAAATATATATATATATATACATATATATATATATATAATATGTATATATATATGAACACATATATATCTTTCAAAAGTTCACTTAAATTTTTTAATTCAACTGCAAAAAGCACTTTTAGGAAATTTTACCGAGTATCAAAATTTTGTGAAAATTTCGATAGAGCCTCCTTTGTATGAAGGGGCCTCCAATAAATTATATTATGATTATATACACACACACACAAATACACATACGCACAAATTCACATACACACCAAAACATGATCGAAAATAACATATATATCAAACTTTTGCCACACTGCATATAATGCATAATATATCTAATTCATAATTAAAACATACCTTGTTTTTAGTAATTTTCAAACTAAATTATATACCTTTAAGCAAGCATAATCGAGAATGCAACAAGCTTCGACTCCAAACAGCTCTTTAGGTTTGTGCTCATCTCATAAAAATCAAATAATATTATAATATACAATTTGAAAGCAACATATTCGCATTCAAGGTTACTACTGTAATATTTATACTGTATTAACTTACCAAAAGTGTTTAATGTGTCAAAATACACTACAATTTGATATTTTTAAGAGAAATTTCCAAAAGATTATAAATAGGCTTCTCTAACCAGTTCTCGAAACTTCAAAACATAGTTTTTTTCAATATTTAAAACTCATTTATCTTAATATTGCGGTTTTGAAATTTTCTTTAACTTCCCAACCTATTGTTTTAAAATGGAATTTTCTCTTAATAGAAATCCAAATTCAAAATAACACCTAAGACAAAAGTTTTTCCATATAAGCTTAACTTTTCAACATGCACAGTTTCGTCGAAAGCAAATCAGTGGTTTAAAAATTATGACCAAATCAATTTGTTACTTCTACTGAAATTTTTAGTAGAACAGGACATAATTATTTCCTATGTTAAAAACAAACACTACCACCAAAAAACATCAAAATCATGAAAAGTGGTTAACATAAAAGCTGTTCATTATAAAAATTTCTTTCTACCGTAGAAAGAATAGCTAAAATCCATTCAAAAATCAAATGACTGTTTTACTACAACACTTTAAAGTGTTTAAATGTCTAAATCCTGTCCATATTTTTCCTATTACTACAAATCAATTTTTCACTTTGAAAATCTCAAAATTTGATAATGGCACCCTATACCACAATTGTTCATCTTTAAATCTACTTTTTGGGAAATCAAAAATCACTAAGATCCTATTTCTAGATTTGATGTTATGTTTTTAAAATGAAAGAGGTTTTTCAACATAATATGCATATTTGAAAAACATTGTTAATAAACTTGACTCCTTTTTAAATAAAATTTTCTAAAATATTCCTATCTCATTGTAAATTTAAAATCGTATTCTCAACACTTATGACATTTTACACCTCCGCAACTTGAAATTTTTTATTGAGGTATAAACTAAATATACAATACATTTTTTTTCAAAAAATTCTTTTTTCATTTTAAAACAAATCATTACTTCTACAAAATAGAATATTCTTAAACCACTTGAAAGGATTATTTCACTTTCATAAATACTCATACAAAAAAATGACATATTTCTTTCATATAAAATTACCATACTTCAATTCATGTAAATAAATTTTAATATTGTCTATTTCTAATTTTCCTCTTAAGAAATCCCTAAATCAATATAACCTCAAAAATGTATACTTCCATCGTTATTAACAAAAATTACCATTCTTATTCCTAACATACATTCAATATCCAAAATTCACTTTTCCCTTTTCTCAAATCCTACTCACTTTTAAAACTTTGTTCTCATTCTATTTTATAGTTCTTAAAGTCATATACACATTTTCAAAAATAATTAGTACTTCAACTTCAAAACCATTAAACCATCATCATAATATATATACTTAAATGTATTTTTTTCGCATCCTTTCTTTAAAAGTTACATTATTCATACACCCACTATTTATATAAATATAACCTTTCAGAAGAACACTTCGTTACTCAGAATATTTTTTTAAACTTCATCTTTCATTATTGATTAAATAATTCAAAAATAAGAATGGTCATATACTTTATAACAAATATTTAAAGGACAAATGCATTTACTTAAAACCCCTTATTAAAGTTAAATCCCTCCACCACACACACACACATTTATATACGTATACGTATACATATACGTTACATATATATACATATATGTGTGTGTGTATCCATACATCCATATTTAAAAGGCCTATGCATTTTCAAACTCGTTTAGTTGAAAATTTTAAAGTCATAATCATATATAAGATTATATCAGTGTATTTTCGTATATATATGCAAGCCATTAATTGGCAACACTATATTATTGTAAAATATGCAATACACCATATACATCAAGTAAGCTAAGAATAAATATCAATAAACACTATTATCATAGAAAACTCAACTAATTATCATATACTTCCTCGATGTGGGTCATAGTTACTAGTTTTTCCAATTGGCTATAGTGTTGATAACATAAGAAAATATATAAAAACCGTCTCGTCGTTGGCCTTAACATTCTTGTAAAACCGATGACCACAAAAGTTGTATAAAATCATATAAACTCAGTAAATAAAAAAAATGCTTTACTCGAATATTTTAAATTATGAAGAAAATCATTTTTATACTTCTAAAAATTTCATGTACACTAATTTTTATATATATATACATATACACATATAAATATAACTCTTATATCTTTATACTGCTTGCTCAACATAGGTATAATCATTACAAAATCACTTTACAAAACTAGGAATCACCTTCTAGTATTAATAAATTTTGTCTTAAAATAATATTCTCCCTTTTCATAAAAAAATACTGTTTAGAATATTGTTTTGTCAAAGTACCTCGTTCAAAAGTCAAAAGTCGACACAATAAATTCCCCAAATCGTCCCTTACTCGAAAATAAACTTAAATTTACTTTCCTTTATAAACAATTCTCATCAATTTATAATTGAAATTAGCTTCCATTTCTTACACACATACACACATTGTAATGACCCAGAATTTCGAATACTTCGTATTTAAATACCTGAATGATTTAAATCTTAGATTTAATGTGAATAAATTGATTTAATAACCTTGTTAATTCCCTTTTAAATACTAACCAATGATAAGAAATTTGTGTTCAAAATTTGTATACAAAAATAAAAAGTTCGAATAAATATCGATGATGTGACTAAAAATTGTTTATCGATAAACGATCTCGAAACGCGTGAAATTATCATTCCGGGCATTGTCTCAGATTTTTATGAAACTAGTGCAATACCCGATCAACTTTCATTTTTGAATGTGTATTGTCATCATTTTTCTCTTAGTAAGAATTCGATATATCACCATAGAATTCAATATTTTAACCTAAAATTTTGAGGGGATGGATTAAGAATAACATATCTAAATTCAAAAAATTTTGAAAAATTATTTTATTATATATGAATTTATTGGTAAGAGGATTGTACACAAAAACACAAAATATACACAAACATTTAATCAAACACTTTCTATACACCATACAAAAATTCAAATCATACACAAATCCGTCATCCCTTTCATAAAATTTCAACCAAATCAAGAATATACCACATAAAATCATCATGTAAATCATCATAAAGCCATATATAAGGGATGAAAGAGCAAAGGAAGAAGTTAAACTCACTTTGTGCAAATTGAAGTTAGAATCTTCTTTTCCCTTGCTTTAAAGCTAGCCCCACTACTACCTTACTGACTTAAAGTGTGATACACATCAAAATTCAGAATTTAATACAATTAAATGATTTTTGGTATGAGAATGAGTTTAGGAGCAATATACACTTGAATTTAGACACAAACTAGTTTGAAAACGCTTATTTTCTCAAACCCTAGGTTATGGCTGCCATAATTGAAAATTTTAGAAGCTTTATGCCTTTGTTTTGAAAATGAGAATGAAGTTAGAGAATTCTTTTGGCTAGCTAAAGCAATGGAAATGGGTTTTGGACTACTTAACAACCCATTATGCGCATTTTAATAAAAGAAAATGTTATTCCTTATTTGTGTTATGTTATAACTTGTTCTTTATCGTTTTAAAGCATGTGTGTGTAAGTTTTACAAGCTATAGTAATATTTTTCTTAAATTTTGTTCTTACTCATAGCATATTTTCAATAGTTTAAAATGCATTTTTAGTACTTCAAAATATTTTAAAACATTTATTTATCGTTCAAAACAATTTATAACTTCATTGCATTTTATTTTCCAAAGTGTTGAATATATTTTTTAATCACAAACATATTTTTAACTACAAATTTAAGATTTACATTAATATCTTGGAAAAACATTCCATTATAAATTCTTTCCAAAACAAATTCAAATCCATATTTATCAAATTTATTTTAATTAAAATCTATAAGTAAGATTTTTAACCATATTTACCAATTTGTTTATCATTTTAGTTCTTTTTAAAACATTTTTATGTTCAAAACCATTTTTAATCTCCAAAATCTCTTTTCTAAATCCGAAATTCTATTTTTTTATTAAAAAAAATATTAATTTAATCTCAAAAATATATTTTATCTCGTTTATTTCATCGTGCTCCTAACTGAGAGGTAATAGTAGGTCAAAACAATCAACTTTTCTTTGAACCTTAGCTAGAAAATATATGTATGTCTGTATATTTTGTTGAGATGTCCATATTATGAATGTGGATATTATGATACTTTAGACCAATTAAAAAATTAGTTATAAGTTTATTACAAATAAAGTTATTTAACTATTAAAAGCAAATGCATATTCTAATTAACAAAATAAACTTAAAATATCAAAACTCTCTTTTATTAATCAAAATTACTAAACTTGATTTAGTATTAATAAACATTTATTTACACAAACACAAATAAAAGATTTTGTGCAAATTAATAAAATGATTTCTTTTAAATTTGTACCTTTTACCCCTTTGCCCTTGCACTTGATCCAACAATGATATTACAGCTGTAATGTGCTTGTGTAAGTAAATTAACTAACACTATGAGTTTTACCTTAAGAGAAAGTCATAGTAGATGGGTGTCTAGGAAATGTTGCTTAAACTAAGGAGAAAGCTACTAGAATTAAGGACCACTTTTGTGGAAAACATCTCGACATGATTTACCGGCCCTTATTCAGCTTGTCAAAGTCTGGCTTTTAAGGTATGCTCTTGTGGAAGACTTTAAATGTTATTCGGGTCTTACGTTATTTCAAATATTGTATTTTAATTTTATGAATAATTTAAGATTATTCTAAATAATTCATTAATTGCATGATTTTATAAAGAGTTATAAAATGCAAATTAAACTTGTTTTAAATAAAGTCATTAATGACATACTTTATGAATAGTTATAAAATGTAAATTTAAAATTGTTTTGAATTAATATTAAAATTGAATTTATATGGATTATGATGTAGTTTAAAATCTTTTTAAACTTGTATTCATAAAAGTTATAAATTAGAAAATTATTTTAAATAAATAAATATAAATGTTATATGTATAAATTAATTCAATTGTTTAATTAAGAGAAGGAACTACATATGAATATATTTATATATTACTGGATAAATTATATATGTTATAATTAAATATACACATATATTATATGTATAACTCAAATGGGAGGTCAAAATAAATAAAACTCACGAGACTTAAGGAGGTATACATTGGATATATATAAAAGATATATAATATCATGAGTTATAATTGGTATACTCATCTTTTTTAGATATTCGATAATACTGTAGAAAATTATATTTAAATTATGAATTTAATAATAATATTGCTCTCTAATATTTATAATATAAATGGAGAACCCTACTTATCCATGTTTGTTGAGCACCCTCAAGGCATGGAATATCTAAAGTAATGTTTATATTATATATAGATATGGGGGAATGGTATGTAACTTTGTTGAGCATCCTCAATGGTCACATAGCTCCCCTTAGGATATTGCAAAATAACTGGGTCTAGAGTGTCTAATGTACTTCATGATCTGTTAAGCACCCTCAAGGTCCTGAAGATTATTAGGAGCATGGTTGTTTAGGAGTTGTACGAATATAACTAGCAAATGGTACCTACTGTTTATGGGAAATATGGTTTTTAAGCACCCTCTATGTCGTAGTAATAAGATAAACGGATCTTAATGCTCATTGAAGGAATTTATGAAATTTCCATATTGGATTTGAGTTTTTAAGAGATCTAGAATTCAGTGGGAGCCTTATTAGATAAATACATTTAACCAATTTAATAAGTATAAGAACATATGTGATTTAAAAATAATCCACTTCAATAAATTTGAGCAAATAATATAATTGATAAATTTGTTTATCAATTAAAATATACTAAACGAAATGAATTAAAGATTGACGAAGAAATTTAAAATATAGTTTCCAATATTTTTTTTGGCATATTGTCACTCCAATACCCATGCAAGAGTCAAAATTATATAAGCATTAAAAACATTCATGCCTTGGTCATTTAATTGTTTAATTGTCCTAGATTGTGTGTTGTCTTCCATGAGTTTTGAACTTTAAAGCAATATAAGAGTATGAATATTTGATCCATATTCAATCACATACAAAAGTTGTATGGTGAATGGTTGCGTTTCTTTTTTATGAAATCTTGTTGAAAATGTTTCACTTGAAATGAGCCAGTAAACCATAGTGCAAAATCATGTGTTCAAAATAATTGGTCATGCGTTTAATGCAATTGAATACCATAAGGATCTTGTTGTGTTAGATGTAATATTAGACCAAGAACTATAAGGCAGACCTCGGATTTCAATCACTAATGATCCATTTACCTAAGTGCAATATATTCGGTATCCTTAAAACGTTGAGGATGACAAAACAGATTTTTGTAAAGAAGTCCGATGCAGTCTTGAAGTATAAAGTTTCTCTTTTGAACGGTTTGACCTTTGAAATGAGAAAGCGAAAGTTTGAGAATGGTAATAATATTGGCATAGTTGGGATGAAGAGAGTGAATGACAAATTTTGCTTCATGAGGAGACATCAAAAATGCAATTGGATAAAATATTTGTAGACTTAATGTGGAACGAGAAATATGATTTCCATTCGAGATGTATTTTATTTTTATAGAAAATTTGTTCTCTATGATGCTTATTTCTTAAGTTCGAGATATTTTGTAACGACCCAGAATTTTGGTTATTTGAAATTGGAATATCTAATTGATTTTAAATATTTAAAAGTTAATTTTTAACTTGAATTTCAAATATAATGATTTATTGGATAATTTAATAATTGGAATTTACTAAAATAATTGAATCTTGAGTTTTAAGCTTAAAAATAATTTAAAGGCTTATTTAATTTTTATTTATAAGAATGAAGATAATAAAACTTTTTAAAAATTGAATTTAAAAGTGATTTGCTCAATTTTAAAAATAGCTTATTTAAATTAACATATAAAAATAGTCTTCCGGGACAGTCTCGGAATTTGACGAAACCAGTTCCATGATCCGTAATAGTGTATTATTATCGGATTTCAAATTTCATAGCGTTTGGAGTTATCGTTTGGTCGTACGGGATACAAACACGTTGAATTTAATATTGAAAATTCAGTATAATAATTGGATTCAAAAAGCTATCTTCTCCATACAATCGAATTCAAACTCGAAACTTTTTCTGTTGCTTTCGGAATAGGGGTATAATATTATGGACGTCCAGCGACACACTTCGATAGGGGTTCGAGATTTTTAGTTGCGTAGATCGAGATATTTCAAAATTAAATTAATATATTAATTAGTCAATTCCCCTTTCAGTTGATATTCCATCACTGTGCGTTTGACCTATTCAAACATGCCTCCTTTCTTATCCATCACTTTCCCTCTCTCATTTTTTAAATGGAAACACAGTGAAGAAAAATGAAACAATGAAGTTTAAAAATTTATTTCTCACAAATTATACAATTAAAAAATCTAAAACTAGTTTGTAAAATCCTATTGCATCTAGATCTTCCCACTGTCGCGTTTGGAGGGTGTTCGATCGTGTTTTGGAAGGCTCGACAGTGGTGTCATGAACAAGTGATAACTAGGGTTTGGGTTTTCTCCAGTTTTGGCCTTCGATTCGAGCAGCGGAGCTTGATTGTGGGTTCGGCATGGTGAAGCGCATCTCTGGGCATGATTTGGTGGCGTGTGGCGGCTCCGGGGGTAGTGCGACCTGATGTGGTCGATGAGGCGAATGGTGATGTTGCATTCTGATATAGGCATGGCGTGGTGATGTAATTGTGCCAATGTAATGGAGATTTGGGTGGGGCATTCGACCGTGGGGTCGTTTTGTTCATTCGACAATCGAAGTGCTGTGTTGGATGCACGATAGTAATGCACGAGTGGTTTGAGCATGTTCGAAGGGAGCGGGTTTTGAAATTGGGGAAGAAGCATTTCTTTGGGCTGGGATTTGTTACGTATGGGTATGGGTTTTCTTTTGAAATTAAAATATAGTTTATATAATTGTTTAAAATAAAACAGTTAAAACTTATAAATCGAATATCGCATTCGTTTTAGGTCGAAATCCAACGCGGTCAGTCGTGTTGGGTTCGTAATAAGGAGGTCTTTGCTATGGAACTAGTTTGGTTGAAATTAGAGCTTGTTGAATTTTCAAATAAATTCAAATACGTGCGGATTTAATCGGAACCAAAACGCGAAAGCGACAATAAAAATCAATGTGAGTAAATCTCACTCATTTGAATGATTGGCATTAATTTTAAATAGTTAAAATTAATTATTGATTGGTTGAATTGATAAATTATTATTAGTTGAATGTGATATTATATATATAGTATATATATATTAGTAGTTGGATTGATTATTCTCGCCTATTGGAGTGGATGAGACCCTATGCGCCCCGCATAATAGCGGATGATCCTATATACCGTGATATCCCGCCTCAAAGCGGGATTGGTATTTTTGTGATTTATCTCACATCTGTGGATGCAGGAAAACAGGTTAGAGGGATCCAACTGGATTCCTCAAAAATGTTGAATTTAAATTCATATATAGTAATATATGATTTGTTTGAATGATCTGTGATAGATTATTGTGTGATTTGAATTTATTGGATGTTATGGTGGCAGTGGCCTAGATTTTGGTATTTTAAAATACCATAATTTTATATATTGAATTTTGAAAGGAAATTAAAAAAGGATTTTGGAAGTAAAATATTTATATAGAATTTTGGATTAGTTAAAAGAAAATTGATTAGATAAAATAAAGGGTTTGAATTTGTACATAACTATCTCGGAATATCGTAAATAGAGATTTTTGGAATAATGTGTATAAAGGATTTTTAATAATAATTCTTAAGTGATACTTGTTGAATATAAAAGGTTTTAAAAATCGAGATTTAAAATAGATTGGGAGAATAAAAAGGGAATTTGGAAATAAATATAAAATTGGTTATATTAGATCTTTAATAAGACTTCTAAATTACGAGATGGAAGTAGAATCGAGATTTGGTTGGTTTTGGAATATAGTTGGGTTATTTAAGGAATTGATTTATAAATGGAAATTAATTTAGAAAATCGAAGCGATGTTAAACCGTTGTAAGCTGGAATTGAGACTGTGGGATTTATAATTTTTTTTATAAATAGAGTGAAATGATTATCAGTTGATAAATTGAAGATATAAATTCACGTTAAGAATTTATAATGAGATGGGTAAATCGGTTTAAAAAGAAATGATAGATTTTACCTTTGGAAATGTGAAAAAAAGGATTTATGAAAGTGGGGACGTAAATCGATTGGTGGTAAATTGAGAGATATTTATAAATATTAGATTGGTTAGATTGGAATTGACAAATATACTTTTTTCGGGAAGTTGGGTTTGTTTTATAAAAAGGATTTTTAATTATTAAACTAGGTAATTTAAAAATGTTTTAGCATAAAAATATTCAAAAAGTTAGCTATTTAAAGAAAGTGTCAAAATGAATTATAAGTTTTATAAACAAGGCTTGTAAATCGATTAGAATTTTATTAATAAATCAGAATTAATTTATTGTTTCAAAGTTATGTAATTATTTAAATTGTTTAAAAGTATATTTAATTATTAAATAATTTTTCGGAAAGTAATGGTATACTTTCATGGCGAAATCGGAGGCAGAGATTGCCTGTAGTTAAGTTTGGATTTCTCTGGGATATAGACGTAATCATTGAGCTGCGAATCCATGGTTGATACCGCGTGGTGTTTCCATATCTATTTATATTTTTAAAAGGAATGGTTTGTGAATATACTTATTTCGGTGAGATAAGTATATACTTTTGAATAAAGAGATTTAATTAAGGAACCCAGAACTTATAGAATTCATTATAAACGAGTTAAGGAATTTACAATATAAATGGTGAAGGGTTTTTGAGTGAAGAGAAATAAATGGAACTTTCCTAAGTGTTGGGAAGTAAGGGGTTTAGAAAATATATTTTTAAATATTTTTTCTAAGTGGTGAAATAAGAGATGATTGGAAATATCCTAATATGGATACAAGTATTTTAGTTGTCTTAAAAATTGAAAATTTAGAAGGGGTTTGAATATATATCTTATAAAGATATTTTGAAAATAAATTTTGAAAAATTAAAATATGGGCCTAGTGACTGCTTATGGATGTTATATTGATAGTTAAATAACCACCTACCAAATATTGTCCAATTTCGTTGATCGTTTTGAAGAGACCAGGATCAGATTTAATTATTTGAAAATCACTTCGATCGCGTTACGAATGGATATCGTGAAGATGGTGATTCAGTTTCGTTCAGACCCAGAACGGACTTGTATGGATGAATGCTATCAGTACATTGTCATTGGAGGACAATGAGCATTCTAAGTGAAAATTTCTTAAAAAGGTAATCATAGCCTCCAGCCTTATCAACCAGAATGACCGAAAATCAGGGGATATGCAGCAAGGCTAAGTGGGTCATACCCAATTAGGGTATGTTATCACCTTTCTAGATACCCTCGGATATATTATTAATTATGGATACGAGGGTGCATGGAAAAAGAGCTCTCAATAAGGGTGGGAACCACCGGGGTGGTAACATATTCGGTTCTATCCAAGTTAGGGATAGAGCCGGTCTTGTGTTGTAGGGGATCCCGACGAGGTCCTCGGTACATTTTTCTAGACGTGTACCGTGATAGGTAGTACTCCAGTGCCTAGTCATTGTATGGAATCCATTCTCCAATAAGCGCCCTACGATTTTGATTATGCCCAACTATGCTGAAACGTGAGATGTACGCATTTTAGCTATTTTTTGTTTATTTTCTATAGACACTATAATAATATCAGATGATTTTGATAAAAATGTTTTGGTTATCGTAAGGAAAAACCAGTCGTGTTTATGTGTGACGTGGTCTTACGAGATACCTTTGTTTTTCAAAGGATTTTGATGACTTTAATAGTTCAAATTGAGTGTGTTTTCTCATGCTGGTTTTCCAGACTGACTCGGGTGTTATTTATTATAATGCTCGGGTCAGACCGAGTATTACAGATTCATGTTAGGATGCTATAGAGCTCAGGTGATGAGCTGGATGACGAAGACGTATTACACGTACTTGATTATATTCTGCTGTGTATTGTAGGCTGTATAGTCAGTACTAGTGAGGACAAGTTATTATAACTGTCCAATATTGAGTTATTGATTGTTGTACTCTGATGATGTAATGTATAAATAACAGTTATAGTTCTTTTTGTATAAAGATATGTTAGTATCTATTATATATTGTTCCACTGCGATTGTGAGATTTTGTGTTGTTGTTTCTATTTTCTTCTACCTCTTCCTTTTCTTTTCCCCTAATTATCGGGTTTTCTGACGTTCGAATACTCGGCATGTAATACAGTGGACGTATTAGTGTTGATTTTCAAGTGTCGAAAATCCCGGCCATTACACTTGGTATCGGGTTAAGCAAGAACTTTGGCTTTGATGGGGTAACTCATTAGAGATAGGGTCAGTAGCACCCTAGAATGAGTTTGAGTGTATTAATAGATATAAGTGCGTGTTTGTTAGTGAATATGAAATGTTTTATATTGCGTTGGTTGATTTATTGAGTGGCTTATGGATTCTGGTCAATACGAGTACGTTATTGATAGGGATCTCTAAACACTTGAACATAGCGAGTCAACATGGTATTGTTTCTAAATAGGGTAAATGAAATAATTTTACCCAGATTACTTTTATATATAAAGGAATAATTTTTCAGAAATTATTAGTTATATATGGTGTTCTTGGTTGTTAAGGAATGATAAAATTAAAACATTATCATTTGTTGTTGTGGTGATTGAATAAAAGCTGATATTATAATCAAAGTTAAGAAGTAATTTATATAACAAAATGGGATTTTGTAAATGTGATTTAAAAATTGATATGGTTATAAAAACAATTTATAAAGGATTTAAAAGTTGGAAATTTGGGAATTTAAAACCCGTTGGTTTTGAAATGATGTTTCAAAGTTGTGAATATACTAATGGTATTATTTGGAGAATATTTTTGAATTGGAAATATTGAAAACGGTTTTTAAAGAAATAAAAGCACTGAACTCACTTCAGTCGTTGGAAAATAATTTTGGTGATGACTGCAGCATCATCGACGTTAATTTTCGAGTTTCTGAAAGAGGAATTGCTATGATTGGAGTTTTGTTTGGAAAAATGGTTTCGGTTTGAAATGCAAAAGAATGATTTGATATACCAAGGGATTTTGTGTGTGTGTATATGATTTTAAAATGATTTTGAAATACTTAGAACAAAGTGTTAACTCCGGATTTTTTATTTAAAATGTTTTATGGAATATGAGTAAGTTGATAACTTATAAAATTTGTAAATTGCAAGTAAAGCAATATTTTAAAGTGTTGAATATTGATGCAAAAGTAAAAATTTGAAATTTAATCGTGGTATGAAATTTAACTTGAATTAAGTTAAATAAAGTGAATTTTGAAAATTTAGCCTAAATAGGCTAAATGAAATAATCATTGGAAATGGAATTTGTTGAGATTTGGGATAAATGAATAAATGGACCAATTAAATCGATTATTTATTTGGATATGGTTTGGAATGTTGGTTGATAAAAATCAAATGTGAAATTGGAAAATTGAAATTGAATTTGATTAAAATGGGTAAGGAATTGAGTTGTAAAGTGGTAATAACCATAAGAAGTTTGTATAAAATGTTTATAATCGTCTTAAGAAAATTTGATGGTGAAATTCTTAAGTGAAATTGGTATCAAAGAAATATACTAAGTAAATAAGGGAATGGGAGTAAGCAATGTGATGGTGATTGTAAATAAGGGAGTTTATATGAAGTGAATATGAATAAAAGGAATTTGGCGGAGATAAGAAATTAATTTAAATAAATACCTAAGTTGTACATATATTATTTTATTCGCATAACGATTTGATCCAGATTCGAGTACAGGATTTCGAGATAATTTTTATCGATCTAAGTTAGGATTTTTCACTCGATTTTCAATGGCGAACCCTGGATATGGATTTTTGATTTATTCTGGAATTCTCTATCATAGCATATGACTATGCAAGGAGAATGATGATTTCTGATCAAGGAACCAGGTCCGAGTCCGCACTAGAGAGCCGTGTGAATGATACTAGTTCGAAAGTGAAATTGTGTGATCGAGCAAGCGATCGGATTTGATATTGCGTATGGGTGATATATGTACATCGTACGGGTTTTCATGAGATAAATGTTGGAAATTTGAAAATGCTGAAAAAATATAATGATTTATATGATTGGATATTATTAGTAAGTAAGGTGCAGGTATTTAAAAGCCTAAGAAAAATTGATGTCTTCGATATCATAAGAAAATTGGATTGCCTGACAAAAAGTTGCATGTTTAAATTGTTGTTTGGATTTGATGATTTTATGATTGAGCCAGTTGGCTTTTGTTTTCTTTGGATGGTTTGAGCCTGTAATGGCATTTTGTAGTTGTTTGGATCTAGCCGCGCAAAGGAGACGCTGACGAAATTTTTCAAAAATTTAAGAAGTTAGAAAATTTTGAAGAAAATTTTTATAACTAAATTTTGATTTTGGTTGGAATCTAGAATGATTGAGTAAATAATATTATTTGGAATATATGGTTTAATTTGGAAATTAGTAAGAAAAGACAATGTGGTTTCAATAAAAATTTTTGGGAAGTTGTTTCAACTGATTGGTTTAGGAAAAAGTTAATGGGTTTTGGACCATTCTTCTTACCTTGGTAATTTCGGAGACGAAATTCTTTTAAGGTGGGAGGAATGTAACGACCCAGAATTTTGGTTATTTGAAATTGGAATATTTAATTGATTTTAAATATTTAAAAGTTAATTTTTAAATTGAATTTCAAATATAATGATTTATTGGATAATTTAATAATTGGAATTTACTCAAATAATTGAATATTGAGTTTTAAGCTTGATAAAAATAATTTAAAGGCTTATTTAATTTTTATTTATAAGAATGAAGATAATAAAACTTTTTAAAAATTGAATTTAAAAGTGATTTGTTCGATTCTAAAAATAGCTTGTTTAAATTAACATATAAAAATAGCCTTCCGGGACACAGTCTCGGAAGTTGAAGAAACTAGTTCCATTGGATCCGTAATAGTGTATTATTATCAGATTCCAAATTTTGTAGCGTTTGGAGTTATCGTTTGGTCGTACGAGATACAAACACGTTAATTTAATATCGAAAATTTAGTATAATAATTGGGTTCAAAAAGCTATCTTCTCCATACGATCGAATTAGGACTCAAAACCTTTTCCATTGCGTTCGGAATAGGGGTATAATAATACAAACACGTTAAATTTGTGCATTTTTGTTTGTATATATATTGCTTTTATTGTGACGCTATTTAAGGCAATGTACATAGACTATCGGTTGAGTTAGATAGACTTCTTGTTTTGAACATTTCCAACTTAAAGTTCCTTAATATAGGTCGAACATGAGTTTAAGATTGATATATTATTCTCGAAATCACTTATGAAGTTCGAATCTGAACTCTTCTTCATTAGGAGTTTGCTGTTTCTATAAACAATTCTCAATTATTTTTTAAATACTCAAGGATTCTCTTAACTATCATTAGTGAAATTAATTCGAATTTGACACTTGCTCACTATACCAGTTACATAGGTAAATTGCAATCTGTGTAGTTAAAGCCCCGCAAAATCCATGCAATAGCGCATAACGCTCTTCAGCTGCTACGCTATTTCAATTTAGTGCTATTAAATAGTAGACCCGCTTGAAGGCCCGATATTTTCCGCTGCACCCACTAAATCAAGGCTTTTTTGCATCCGCTTTAACAAGATTAATATAGAAAGGTTGACTTGAGTGATTTTATTTTAAATTAAATCAACAAAGTTAGGTTAAAGACCTAATTTTAAGACATAAGTGCTTCACATAAGTTAGAAACCTTTTGTAGTCACCAACTCTAATCTGCATAAATCATAATATTCTTCAATTTTAAATAAGATTAAAAAATATTTCTTTTTTCTACACAAATGGTGTGAGAATGAGAATAAATTAAATTTAAATATTTGACTTTATATATTATGAAACTTTTTGCACCTTCGCTATTTTCCGCTATACCCCCGCTTTATCCCCGTCATAACCTTTTGCACCTCCACCGCTATAGAACCGCTGAGCGCTTTAACTGCACATATTGTGATATAGTAGACAACACAACAAATATGATATAATTCCTATTGTTGAAGCATAAGAAGTCTATCTCTTATGCTCCATATTAAACATTTTAATTTAGTGTTTGTGTATATTGTTTAGGATAATACCAACATTCCTTTATACCGATTATAAAAGATGCAATTTTCAAATCCAATGTTGGATATTACTCAATCAAACTTAAATGATTTCAATATGGGTACACCGTTAACAATTATAAGTTTGTTGTTTATCTATAGTTTAGGAATATTTTAGTACCTTTAAAATTCTTTCTTTCAGACATACACTTCCTTTTATTTTGACTAAAAATTAAACTATTTGTTTTCTTGGCCAAAATATTTGCTCAATTCTGAAGCTCGTTGAATGATACACTTGTATCAGTTCTTGGATCATATCTGAAACCTACAAACCCAGTATCACTCCTACTAACTTCGAGGCACTTTGGTTGTTAATTGCAAAAATTCTATTCTAAATCACTATTTTGAATTTTGTTTCAACATAAATGTATCAAAAATCAAAATCATGTTAGCGATAATTTTCCAAGTAAAATCCGAATCAACTTATTCACGTTGAGTGATGAATCTATTATGTTAATATCAATAATTGAAATTTATGACGTTATTCTTATTAATGTTGGTTACTATATTCCTACTACATTGGTCTTCTTCTTGAAGACAAATTTGTGATCGATGGATCGTATCTTTTTGGGTACAAATATGAAACTCATATTTTGATAATGTACATGGAATCTATTTCAGGTTTGTACATCGTTCCATGTGGCCAAGTCAATAATCTTTATGGCTTATTGACAACTAAGGAACTTTTTTTCTCTATATTAACATTCATAGTTTCTCATTAATGTGCGAGAGTTCTTGTTAGACATTTTAATGAGTGGTATTTATTTTGGCTTGGTTAATTTCATTTTATTTTACGAAATCAGTTTTATGTTTTAATCATATCCAAATCCATTTTACTACCAATAATTTCCAGAAGAAATTCCTTTATAATGAAGTTGGTATTTCTTGAAACAACAGTTAGTTCTTAGTACGACGAATATATATTCATAAACATTTTAGGAATTACCTTTTTATATATATATGCATAAAACTGATTTATTTTTTAGTTTAAGAAACTTATGTTCATAACATAAATTGGTTAATAAATATTGGTCCCCCCTTATGTAGTTAAAATGCTTAGCGGTTCTATAGTGGTAGAGGTGCAAAAAGTTATAGGTGAGATAAAGCGGGGATATAACAAAATAGTAGAGGTGCAATAAGCTTCAACAGATATAAACCTAATATTTAAAGTTAATTTATTTTCATTCTTACATCATTTGTGTTGGAAAAGAAATACTATTTAATCTAATATAACAAAATTGAAGAATATCATGATTTATGGAGACTTGATGTGGTGACTACAATAGATTTCCAACTTACATTGAGCACTTATGCCTTACATTAGGTCCTTACCATAATTTTGTTGATTTATTTTAAAAAAAACTAGTCAAATCAAAGTTTATATATTAATGTTGCTAAAACGGGTGCTAAAAAGCATTGATTTAGTGGGTGTAGCAGGAAATAGTCGGGCTTATAGTGTATCTACCGTTCAATAGCACTAAATTGAAATAGTGTAGCGATCGGAGAGCGCTATGCGCTATAACAAGGATTTTGTTGGGCTTTAGCCAGGCTTTAACTGTATATATCTGCTCTAAACTTCTTTGTCCTGGTCCATACAAGATCCCTCATTAACGAATATTATGTGCCACCTCTCGACTTACACAACATGTCAACTGTTTGACTTAGGATATATAGGGGTTTCTTATAAACTTCTATCTTGTATGATCTCGTACACTATGTCTTAGATGAAATTTAGTTTATGCTATGTATTTACTCTTAAGTACACATCCCAATAGAAGAAGTTATCTCAATTTCACTCATCAGTTGTTCTTTGTCCAACAAAGTCCGATTACTCCTTATCGATATTTATCATAGGGAGGAGTGTTTTTTAAAATAGAATCTTATCCATTTTAGGTATATTTGGAACTCTTTTCCAATGTACTCACTTATTTGATCAAATAGAATCGTTTTATTTTCATTTGCATGTTATGTTATCACTTTTGTTTTATATATTATGAATGATCAAAGACATACTACATGTGTATCAAATACACATGTTCATGTCTTTGATAATTCATCGGTTAATTTAATGAAGTATGCAGAATTGTTTTGATATCAATATAATTATGATTATATTCATCTACAAGTATCAATCTGAAGAGTTCACCAACTCTTTTGTCACTCTTATTGAGTAGGTGCATTGGCCTTAATCGTTTAAAATGCAATTCATTAATACCATATGTTTCACAATCATATAATTAAAGAATTATTTCTTAGACATAAGGCTTAGTCTATAATTCCAAAATAATTGTAAAAATTTTAGGTACTTTTGTATTTTTAAATGCATCACTTTTGTTATGAAAACAAATACCATCATTATAGATTCATCTTATAATGAATATTCATCGTATCCATATTAAAAAAACCATATCTATTTTCGATCAATACTAAAAAACGCTATCATTTCATATATAATACTCAGTATATTTATGAAGACAATCTTTCGTAACTTGATGTATCCACTAATAAATGTCATATGGTATGCTCCCACTATTCCCGCCATTATAGTAATAGCTTATAAAATACGAAGCTCCATTTTACCACTTATTATGTGATTTAATCTACCTAGTGTAACCAGTTTATAGTCGAGGGTCTAAGATTAAATATCTTGAACTCAAAGGAATAATCTTAGTACAAAATAATTTTCTGTAACAACCCCTAATTTTGTAAATATTTTCAATTAAATTTTATTTGAAAACTTTGATTTTTAAATCATTAAAAGTTGAAAATTTAGAATTTTCCAATGTAAGTTTGGAATGTGCTTGTAATTTATTTTCCAAATACAATAAAATAAACAATTTCTGTAAATTTTTTATTTTGGTCAAACTTTGACTTTTATTTGAAAATTTGAATATTTTAAAATTCTAACCTTTTTATTTGAAGCTGGATATAAATTTATATTAGTTATGCTTTTCGTTTCGTGAAATTCTGTTTTGTACTTTTTGAATTTGATAACTTTCAACGTTTTACATGCAATTATTCTCCGAATTTTATTTGTTATTTTCTCTTGCCTATTTCCTATGTTCATTCCTATTTTATATTTTTGTTTTTCTATTTTCTATTTTGTTTGGACTTTTTATTTGTTTTTATTGGATTTTATTTGGATTTTTGGGCTTGGAAATTCAAAGAGTCTTAGGTTTCTTTTCTTGGAAATCAAGTAAACCTCTTCACTTTGCCTAGCTCTTCACATCTTAGCCGTTCACTCCTCCACTAAACCCTAGCTGCCACTTCATTTTCTAATTCACATACAAAACTTCTCAATTCCTCACCTCACTTCTCATTTTTATTTCCTGAAAAAAATTACAGAAGTTTTCCATGGCTTCTCCTTCCTTCTTCCCATTTTTCTTTTATTTTTCTCTTGTGTTTTCTCCATGCCATGCTCGGCCACCATGCTATTGCCGACCACCAATCCTCCTCCACCACCACCTCATCACCACCACCAAATCATGCCGTGACCCCTATGACCCAAACCATCCCAAACAATGTAAAAACCCTAACCGAGCCTTCACATATTCACCATCATCCCCTTATTGCCTCGACCACCAATTCCTAACATCACCAACTTGTCTTGCCATGACCTCTTCCATTCCTTAGCCGTGAGTTTAGGTTGCCTTGACCCAAGATCCAAACATGGCCGAGCCACTTTAGCCTATGGCCGAGCCTAGGTGAGCTTGTGACCTTCCAATTGCATGTCTTTTTGCTTTTCTATCACTTGTAACCTCCATCTCTTCTCATTCCAAGCCATAGCCGTGCCTCAAGACCTTCATAACCAAGCCTATATGCCTTAACTCCAATGATGGTCGAGCCTATGGTGTAGTGGTCGAGCATATGCATGATGTGGTCTAGCCTTTGACATAGTGGCCGAGCCCACTTGTTGATAAGATCCATAGTTATGTCATTTTAACCCATATTCTTTTCATTATTTAATTTATGATTTCATATGTTGAAGTTTATACTTATGTTTGTATATTATTTGTTTGTGTACAAGATTTGGATCTTGACTATTCATCTACTCAAAAATCTAGTCGTGCCTTTTCGTGCTTTGCGAAGTTTGGATGTGTTTTGAATTTGATTCTAGCTTTTTAAAAAAGGTGAGTTTATCACTCTCGACATACGTACTTTTATAACTGTGAAACAATGGCATGTGAATTGTAGAAAATTTATATGTTATGTTAATATGTTCATATATGCCTGTGATATGATTATATGATGTTAAATGCTGTTTATATATTTGTTACATCATCTGATATGATTATATGTTCTACTGTTCCTTTTTTTTATTGATTCTCACACTACAAGTTCGATATCACTATGGGTTGAAATGATACATACCCGAACGAACATTAGAATAAGTAAAAATCATTATGAGCTGAAATGATAAGCTCGAGGGATTTTATTGTATTTTATTTGACTTGGGATTGCGGGTCTGAAATGATAAAACCTGGATTTTTCTTTTTAAATTACGGATTGAAATGATACATATCCGTATCACTTGATCTAGGTTAGAAAATATTATACAGACCCATGGTTATATATTTAATAATATTTTCTGAAAATTTCTAAGTATTTTTATGTTTTAAGATATATGAAAATTTTACTTAAAATTTTGATTCAATGATTTTAAATATATGGAATTTTTATAAGTCAATAAGTGGTTTGATTTTGACATTGAATTTAAATGGTTTAAATGAATATGTTTTGAGGTGAAATATAAACCATTTTTGAAATTTATAAGTTAATATAATGTTTTTGAAATTGGTATAATTGAACGAATGAACTTAATAATGCTATAACTTTGGTAATGAATATTATTTTTAAGGGTGTTATGATTTTTCTAAATATTATGATTTCCAAATGATAACATTTTAAAATTGATATTCTTTCAAAGTATTATGGTTTCAAAGTGTTTGGTTTCAAAGGTGTTATAACTTTGAAAGTACTATGATTTTGGAAATGAATTTATTTGAAATAGTATCTAATTAAGAATTGTTTTGAATATATTGATTTGCAATTTAAGATTTAAGAATATGGCTTTATAAAGTGGTTTTGGTTTAAGATGATTTAAAAAGGAATATTTCAAGATTAAATAAATTGAAAGAAATATTCAGTGATTGGAAATTTGAGTTTGTTCAAATGATATTTTGGTTTTGAAGTATAAACTAGTCTTGAAATGGATGATATTTGGCTTTGAAGTAGAAACTAGTTTTGAAATGGATATGATATTTTGTTTTGAGGTATAAATTATTTCAAAATAAATACCCATGAGTTATAATAACGATTTGTTGGAAAAGAGACCGGGATCAAATATAGGCATACTCTCGGTCGATACCGAAAACCACTTTGACAACCGTGTACGCGGTGGAGATTCCAAAATGAAGTAGGATGGTGGCGACGATCCTATTGAGGTATATACGTGGACCTAACTCCCGTGAGTTAGCATAAGGTGGCTAAAACAGGAGCGATTTCGGACCAATGAGGTAGCACCTCTGATCGGACACATTTCTTCGATATCATTCTATTACTTTGTGATTGATTTGGTGGCCACCCTTCGATTTTTGATTTGGGAGTGTGTTCCGAGGTGGGTGGTAGTGGTTGCTATGCGTTTCCACCAGCCCATGTGCATAATTGGTATATCTACCCTGGCATTGCCTCGTTGTGCCGTGTCACCTACCATAGCGAGCTTTACTACGAGTTTGGATTTGTGCCGTAGCCTGTGGAGTATTTAGGGTAGCTCCCGATCTGGGGGTACGCTGATACTGGATAGACTACTGGGACTATTATGTGTTAAGGGGGATATGGGTACTCCTTAACACTATTTAAAAGTTAGTTTATTTTACTATTAAACATTATTGTAATAGCGAATATTACTATATAGTAAATAGTTTAACGGATCCTTAAAGAATGGGCGATCCCAAGCATTCTTTAAGTTACTTGTGCATTTTATTACAGTACACTTGAGTTGGTTTACGTTGTATAAGTATGTATGTCCCGACTCGAGTGTTTTGTGTTTTGCTTTACGCTCGGGTCAGACTGAGTGATACAACATTCGAGACTCACCTTTAGAGTTGGAGCTTTTCTTGGAGATCCAGCTATCTATTTCGCTTTCAGTTATCCAGTTGATTCCAGTGATGTATTCTGATTTTACTTGATTATCATATTGAGACTTCTGTTGTATCTTGTTACTTCTATTGTATCTTGTTTACTCTGATGTATATATATAGTAGCTTCATGAACTACTATTTCTTTGCTTCCACTGCATTGTTATATTACTCTATGTCTGTGATTATTTATTTACTATATATTCTGAGTTTTTGCCAAATTTTATTTACAATCTATTGTTTTGAATTATTCAAGTCCTACATGTGTGGATTTATTGTCGATTTGAATGGTCCAAAATAGTGGGTCGTTACATTTGGTATCAGAGCTCTGGTTTTAGGTAAAACTCAGTATATAGAGTAGATGTAATTACAGATCACTTTCGTTCGAGCTTGAATCTCTTTCTTTTGACTCGATTTCTTTTGAATTTTGGAATGTTCCCTGCGGTTCCAAAATCCATTCTTGTCTCTCCCTACTTGTCTTCTTTTGATTCTGGAGCATCCCATAACTCCACTTCGAATGATCTTCATAATAAATAGGCGGTCTCGCCAATCTTCGAATGATTATAAGGGGGTGAAACTCCTTTACAAGAAGCATTGATTCACCAAAGGTTTCTGCATCCTCGGTTTACAATGCTATCTATCTCTTATTATCCCGAATTCTATCTCTTGAGATCGGATGTAGGTTTGTCCCTCAACCCTACATCGATCTTATTCTTGAAGTCATTGTCGACCCGGTTAAGGTTGCAAGTGATTTATATAAGCTTATTCATTCCCTTATTCTGTTATTTAATCATCTTGTCTTTTGTTTCCAACTTACCTTCAAATAATTCTTGAAGTGTATTTGTAAACTAATATTTAAATGTTTTAACATACATTGTGTTGTTTGAGTTGTTGATGTTGATTTGGGTTTCCAATCGATTCGTCTGATCAACGCTATCGGTACGATCTCCAAAACACTTGAACAGAGCAAACTGACACCATATTGTTTTCAAATTTGGTAAATGGGATAAATTTTGCATAATTATATTTTATATATGTATAATTTTCTGAATTTTGATAGTTAATTGAATTGGTTGTTAAGAAATAATATTTGACTTTATATATATCTTGTAATGATTGGTTTTTGTTTCATATATAAATAATTAAACTATGAAATATGGTTATAAATTAATTTGGAAATTTAAATGAATTTAAATCAAGAATTTGAGAATTTGATTTCCGATGATTTCGAACTTTGGTTTTAAAGTTTTAAAAGATATATTATTTAAAATATTTCCGAATAGAAATTGTTTCTAAAGAATTTTAAATGTTTAAATCAGTGCTCTTTTCTTTGTCGCTGGAAAATAATTTCGGTGATGACTACAGCATCATCAACATTCATTTTCGAGTTTCGAAGTGTAGAGACCATACTGTAGTTTTGCTACAGTTTTGCTTTGAAGAATTAAATTGATTTGAATTTCTAAAATTTGACTTGATTTATAATATATATTGATATATGATTTAAAATTTCATTTGATATATATATATATATATTTTGTATATATATTTATTTATCTCTAGAATAGTTTGAAGTTAATCGGAAATTTAATTCTTAAATTTTATCTTAAAGGATGATTTCAATTATAAAATAAAGCTAAAATTTTGAATAAATATTTAAGCTTGAAATAATTGAATTAGAAAATTTTATTTATATAATATTCTATTGCATTCCAATATAACTTACCTAAATTAATAAGAAGTTGAATATGTAATTGGATAATATACAATATAAAAGGATTTTATAAATAGAATTTGAGTGGTTATAATAAATGTTATACACTTAAATTTTAGTATAAAAGATTAATAGAGGTAAATAGAATAAAAGGTTAATTGAAAAATTACAATATAAAATGGTGTTAAAGGAATTTATAAATAAATTGGAGCAGTTATAAAAAGTGTAAATAAAGTTAATAATATGATTAGATATATTAAGTGGAATAAACTTAATAATAATTTTGGAATAAAGAAGAATGAAATTTATTGAATAAATTATGAGTATAGTAAATGATTTTCAAATTCATGACTTTTGAAAATTATTAATTTAAGATAATTGCATGATGAGATTTAAAAATAGTTAAGATTTATTTAACTTACGTGAAATCAAATGGATGAAATTAATTATTAATGTAAGTTGAAATTTTCATGATTTTAAATTTATTATTTTATTCTGTTTTCATATCTATTTTCTTTTTGGTTGTTTCCATTCTCCTACCTTCTAAGTGGGAAATCGAATTTCGAATTGGTCAGCCCTTGGAGCTACTGTTTTGTAACGCCCCACTCTGAGACCCACTGTAACAAAGAGTATTACGGGAGTAATACCATCTGTTAAAGCGGAGAATAGAGTATAGTGGAAGCGACCATTTGTAATCAATCTATAACTATCTACTAAATACGTCGAAAGGGTGGTATCTATTTTTTTTCAAGTGGTTCGACATATTCGGTAAATACTTATAACGAAATTACAAATGGCTAAAGATCTATCAGGACAAAGCATAATACTAAATGATAAAACATCATAGAACAGAATCACATAACAGATATAAAATCCCAGAACAATACATCGTCAATACAGATCCAAATACTATAAGTGGGTACAAAGCCACTGCCCACACATGTGGGTCAAAAATATGTACATATCAAAGTCTGAATAATAACAAAGTAGCGGAATAGTGGACAAATAAAAGCGCTATCTATCAGCATAGCAGATAATGTCCAAGTGGAAGCACAGAAGCTAAGTCCAGAGACCTAACCTGAAACAACTCGGTCTGACCCGAGCGAAAACACTCGGGTCAGGCTAGCTAAACAATCAGTAATAACTGAGATATATAATAATGCGGTACATAAATAAAACAGTACTTATCCAAAGAGAAGTATATTATGAACCACATGAATATGATGACGATCCCTAATCATAAATAAACAATAAAAATCTCCAAAGAGAAATCAACACCAAAGTGTAGAATAAATAAAATTGCCTCATATCATCGACGTAGCCAAAGCTATACAAAAGATGCCCATAGGCAATAATCCCAAGAGTGACCAGAGTCTGTAATCAATGCCCAAGCAAAGATCGATGCTCCAAAGAGTAATGGGGATATACTGAAAAGTCAATGAAATCCAACACTGAAAAGTAGTATCCAGAGACACTGTGAATCCACAAGGTAATCGCACTTACATCGTATGGTTCCATAGAACCAACACCGAATGGCGGTACTCGAATGGATATAAAAATCATCAAATAATACCAATATTGCACGTGCACCGACCAGAGTCGTTGTTGCCAAGTACTATAGAGTTGTGATCGATCACTCGCACAGATGCGGAACGCGCGAGACGGTGAGATCCTTCCCAGAAGGATAAAGGCCCAGAGGCGCACGCCGAAAAATAAACTGCTCCATAGAGCAGGTGTCCAGAGACGGTTGCCCAGAGGCGTGGTGACCCAGAGGTCCAGTACTGGCCGCCCAGAGGCTAATGTGTCACTAACTTCTTGGAGAGGAACCCGTAAAGTGTTAACAATGAGTCCCATACCCCACGTTCGCACTAAACGGTTTACTAACCAATAGCAAGCTCACACTCCAAACAATAAAAAATCCACCTTGTATCATCGGTAAACTAGACCCAAAGGTCAAAACGATCAATCGAATAGGTCGGGGATTAACCGGAAAGGAAATACACACGGTTCCATAGGTCGGAGATTTCCTAACCGTTTAAGCACCTTTCCACTTCGCACGACGTGCTAAAAAGTGAGTGTGAGATTTTTATTATAGAAAATAATGGTGTGAAACAGATTTATAATTGATTTTGAAATCACTTTAAAACGGCTTTTGAAACTCTCCTTTTATGGAGTAATTAATTTAATAATTAAAAATAATATTATATAATAATTTCTAAAGCCATTTAGGAGTGAAAAATCTTTTGAAAATGATTCATAAAACCCGTGTACGAAATCTAGAGACAAATCTCAAAGAAATCAATAAAACCAGAAAATCACTGAAAAATATTCTGTGTTTGTAAACATTCAAAAACAGCTGCGAACCCAAGTTCGGCAATTTATTTGGACCAGCAAACGGTGTTCAAATGTCATGAAAATTTGCAGGCGTGTAGTCCAACATCCCTACTTTAAGATGCAAAAATAATTTCTGGATTCCGAGTTGAGACGAAGTGGCACCGACATCTCAAAGTTGGACCCAGGAAAAGATTCATACTGTTTACCAACAACGACCGGAGTTCAACTTCGACATGAAATTCAAAGTACCAAACGAACTCCGATGTTGCTCAAACTTTCCTGAGATGAAGTTCGAAACTCCACCTTTCCAACGAGACCAAAAACGTCGAATTCCGACTTCGGATGCGATCGTGGTGGCATCGCGAAGTGGAGGTAAAAACCTAGAAACAGACAAGCCCAACCCGTCTGGGTTGAGAAAATGGAAGTAAACCCCCAGCCCGCCTGGGCTGAGGAGGTGGGAGCAGGCCCCCAGCCCGCCTGGGCTAGGAGGGGGAGGCAGGCCCAGCCCGCCTAGGCTGGGGAGTTGGGAGCAGACCCAGCCCGCCTGGACTGGGATGTGGTGGGAAGCCCCCAGCCCGCCTAGGCTGGGGAGGTAAGGGGAGCCCCCAGCCCGCCTGGGCTGGGGATGTAAGGGGGAACCCACCCCGTTTGGGCTGGGTGGAAGGGGAGGCCCCAGCCCACGGGGGCTGGGATTCTTCAGGCCCCAGCCCGCGTGGGCTGGGGAGGCCCCAGCCCACGCGGGCTGGGGTCTGATTCCGCCCCAGCACGCCTAGGCTGGGGGGCGGGCTGGGGGGTTCTGCCCCAGCCCGTCTGGGATGGGGAGGGGGGGGATTCGGCCCAGCTCGCCTGGGCGGGGCTGGGGGGTTTGCAGCAGCCTGGGTGCAGCCCAGGCCTGCCCTGGTGCACCCAGATCACTGTTTCAGCCTGTTTTCAGGCTGAAACATTCCAGCCAACTAATTTTGATGATTTTAATGATTTTGGAGTGTTTTTTTCTTCAGTTTTTGGCATCAATTTTTCACCAATACAATAACTAGCAATAATTACTAATAAATAGTAATTACGTCTACCAATCAAGCAAATAAGCAAACACTTCAAGTGCAACTTTCCAAAGCAAAGAGGATGTGGATTAGAGAGCTTCAAAATTAAAAAGAGAACAAAACCAAGGATTATTGTAACGATCCCGAAATTTAATTTAATTTAAATTAATAATTTATTGAATTTTTGAATAAATATGGGTAAAATTAATTATAAATGGATTAATTAATTGCGAGTTTCCCCGATATCCAAATATATTTTGTATAAATCATTTAAATTTAATAAATATTGTATATATGTGGATATATATGTATTTGGGCATATACGAGTGAATTTGAAAATAATAAATATATAGGTATATATATTTGACTTGAATTTATATTGTAAATAAATCGTTTAATAATAAATGATAATAATAAATATTAGAATGGATGGTTAATAATAATTTGAATTTATAAATTAAATATAAGACAATAAATATTAAATTAAATTTAAGAATTGAGTTATAAATGGAAATAAATGTTTAAGTTAAATTAGAATTTAATATATATGTAAAATGAACTACAAACAAAGTATATTTATAAAATATAAATCTATGTATATAGAATGAAGACAAGCATCTAGGCACAAACATAAGATATGTACACAAGCACTAAAAGAAGAAATAAACAAATGTAAATGTACACTTGCGAAATGAAGAAGCATGATACAACCGAAATGAAAATAAAAATAAGCAAAGTTGTACAAGTAAAAGATGCAGCCACCAAACCATATCATGTCAGCCAAAACAAGGAAGTACATAAGCATGGGCTGTAAACAAAGAAAGGGGAAGTAAGGCAAACTAATTAATGCAAGCCTCAACGTATCATATCAGCCTTCAAAACAGAGGCTAAAGTCTCTGCCTAGTATTGTACAAACAATACTTTATCACCCTAAACAAATAAACATCACCCTGTCACCTTCTTTTCTTTTATATACATCCACAAACCTCACTTTCGTTCGTTCAAGAGCAAACCAGAGAAAAAGGAAAGTAAACATCATCACTACAAATTTAAATATCATTCCAGTTTCATTCTTCAAAACTGAGAAAAACAAAAGCAAGTGTCACTTAAAAACTCAAACAAAATTCTTCAATCTAAACAACAATATATCAAGGCAAAACCAGAGATAAAAGTTAGGAGTATTGCTTGAAAATTTCAACTCTGTTTCTTTTCTCTGGAAACTAAGGTGAGTAAAACATCTAAACTTATGTTACTGGTTATTAAATAAAACTGTGATTTGGAATAAATCTGGGTCCTATGTTAATATATAAGTATATGATATGTGAAGTAGGGTATGAAGTTTGGTAATTAGTTTATAAACTTTGGTTTTGCTGTATGATGTAAAAGTATGTTTTTGAGATGTTCTCTGGAAATTTAATATGTGATGATTTTCAGTATTCATAAAGCTATGAGCAAAGAAGTGAAAGAATACCAATATTCCTCATTTACACCAATTTAATCTTAGGAATTGAAGCTAATTATGTTGTTTATCTTAAATCAAAGGGTCTGTGAACTTGTTTGAAGTTTAACAGTATGATATATATACTGTTTATTCAAATTACAGATAAAAAAAGAAAGTAAAAGCTAAAATTCGAATGTCTTAATTTGTGAATTTGATCACATATCTTGATTACATACACAAAGTTAAGATTTTTAACATCAAAATTATGATTTTTAAGAAAAGATAATAGGTGCAGTTTTAAAAAGGAACTGAAATTGATTTTTGTCAATATCTGTTGATTCGATAAATTTCAATTGTTAAGATTTCTTATGAAGCAAGCTTGAAGATAAATTAACATAGGAAAAATGCCAAATAATTTTTCGAATGCAAGGATTTTGAGTTCGAGACAAATGTAGGGTTTAAGCTTCAAGTTTGGTCGACAGTATGGTTTGAACTCGTTCGTCGTTTACGCTGGATCGAGTGTGACTGGACTTGGTGGGGGTGAACTAGAGACGTAGACGGAGACGTGGACGGAGTTGGGGCAGCTCCGGTGGGCTGAGCAGCGGTGGCGAGATGGTTTTCGATGAGCCATGTTGTTCCAGGTGAAGTTCGATTTGCTCGTTTTTGTTTCTCTGGCGAATTCGTGATGATGGATGCTCGAGTTGATAGGGGGGGTAGTAGGCGACTGAAGGATGGTCGTAGAGATGATCGTAGTCGGTCGGAGTAGGCGTACACGTGCACGTGCACGTTGGTGTCAGGCGGTGTTTGAGACAATGGGGAAGAAGCAGTCTTGCCTGGGGACGAATTCGAGTCGTACTCGAGGAAATTCGCGAGGAAACTCGAAGACGAGTGTGTCGAGCGAAAACTCGAAGCAAGGATCGGGGAGATTGATGTTTGGCTCGGGTACGAGTTGTTGCCCAGTTTTTAAAAACAGAACCTGTTATGTTGTTCCTGAAAAATTTAGAATTGAATTTAAATTTCAAAGCAAGTTTAAACTGAGTTGATCCAGATTTAGTTGAAGCCTAGTTTCGGGATAAAGTTTTAAATTTAAAACTGTTTTAATACTTAGAAAGGTTTAAGTATGGAAAAGAAATTTTGAATTTAAAATGAAATTTTAAAATGGTTAAGTTAGATAAAATGGATAATCTATTTATTTAATAAATTTATGATTTGAATTAATTAAATTATTAAAGGCTTAAATAAATAAATTAAGGTTAAATTAATTTGATAATTTTAAACTATTAATTTACGATTAGGAATTTATTTACTTAGTAATTAAAGATTAATCAAGTTAATATGGTAAATTTTAATTTATTAATTAAGCTCAATTAATTAAAAATAATTACTTGATATTAAGTTGAGTATAATTACTTAATGAAAATTAATGAAGTAAAATTACTTAGAGAAGAAATAAATAGATAATTACTGAATGTAATCAATTAAATGATGATTTGAAATTTGAGTAAATTATTTGTAAATAATTAAAGGTTTAATTGATTCATTTACTTAAAAATTGATTAGTTAATAAAGATTAACAAATGAATTCGAAAGGGAATTTATTTCAAATAATTTGAAATTAAATTATGATAATTAACTCGGATTAATAATTGAAACATCTGATTTAAATTTATTAGTTGGTTAATAAATTCACTTGTGAATGTTTGGATTCTATTGGATGATTTAATTGTTTGATATCCCTGATATATGATGCTTTGTGATACACCCTGATTTATGTTGTGATCTGCAGTTTACTTACCTGTGATATATATCTGTGATCTGTGAATGAACGATAAGCGTTATAGTTTATATCGCTTATCAACTATATCCTGTATTTTGTTATGTGATGATTGATGTTGCACTATTGTGTTGAACCCCTGGACTACACCTTTACACACACAAATATGGATTTCACATGGATATCGGTTAAGTCACAGATAATTTAAATTTAATGTTTTGAAATTGAAATTTTAATTTCAATTGATTTTGAAATTAGAAATTCGGGGTTAAAGTAAAAAGCTTTTGAAATGGAATTTCAAAGATAAAAGTTATTTTAAATAACTTAACCGAGTTTTGAAAATTTAAATAGTTAGATTTAAATTTGGATTCAAGTTTGAAATTAAGCTATGATTTGGAAACTAGGGAGTAAAGATGATATAAATGTGTTTATATGAATTTAAACCATTTTAAAAGTATAAGTTGGGAATTTGGATTTAACCCAAGAACCTTAACTCGTATAAATGAATCAGATTTCCAGAATGAAAACTGTTTGTTTTCAAAGAATAAAAGCTTTTAGATAAGAAATGAAATTCCAATTTAGGTAAAGGAATTTCAAGATTTAATTGAAAAATGGTTTTCCAAGTTATAAATGAATTCTTTTCGAAAGCTATGAATTAAATCTGTTTATTTTTAACAGATTTAAAATGATGTTTTGTTAAACCATTCGAAATGAAATTGTTTTGAAAGCTATTTGTTAAATCTTTGATTTAAAGATTCAACGAATTAATTAAATTGAAATGGAAATCGATTTGGAAAATCTGTGAATGAATCTTTGTGAAATTAAGTGAACTTTGTGAATTAAATCTTTTTGTTTAAAAAAAAAAGATTTAAATGGAAATTTGTTTAACCATTTGAAAGAGAAAGTTTGGGTTTAAATTGTGACTTAATTGAAATCCCATTATCCATTGGTTTTTGAATATTGCGCTCACTATTCGGGTTAGCCGGGAAAAGACATCTGTGTCATATAACCCATTCCGAATAGTGATACGTCGTATATGGATAGCATTTGAAGATCGGTGTTGAAGACCGGATATTTTCGAAAATGAAAGGACAACCTGTCGAATGTCTCTGCACTGGGTAGCTCCCGGTATAGAGATTTATATCACTCTTTTTGTGATGGGAAGTCCGGACGTGATTTGAAAATTATCCGGATTTGCAAGGGCTTCGTGAGAAGTGCCTTCGGTTCTGTTCGAGCCCGGAACAGACTTGTATGGATTGTATGTCTGACATTACACTTTGAGATATAAAGCCGATTTCTTTCAAATACATATCTGTTTGGTGGCGGAGAATTTATTCTCTTAGCTTAACACCCTTCTCTGAGACGTACGAGCTCAGAGGTTATGTAGTTGAAATTTACCAACGATATATCCCAATTTGGTAATGTGGCATGCTGAGTGTTGCTGTGTGATGATCAGTGTTTGATCATTTGTGATATGATCATTTGTTTGATCATTTATCTTTGTGATCATAGGTTGATCATCTGTTGACCCAAAGCGTGGCTTTTTGAAAAAGCGTAGCTTTGTGGACGAGACTTCGTCGAGCCTCACAACCCGGTAATGGTCGAAACAGGAATTGTGCGGCAAGGTTTTCAGGGGTAGCTCCCCTAGGGTATGACCATTCCTTCTGGAAAAGGGTAGTATCATGGTATGGAGCCCAGATACTTACTCATGTGGACACACTTTATTTATGACGTGTGATGTTGGATTAGAGGTACCTCGGTTAAAGGTCCCAAAGGACCGGGGGTGGCATATCTGAGGTTTCTTTTATCCCTTGGGAAAAGGGGTTGCCGGCCTTGTTTGGCAGAGAACAGTTGGTTCTCGGAACGTCCCGCCAGAGGCGTTTCTTTCGTGGAATAGGAAGTTCCTTAGCCTGACCATTTGTTGGAAATCCAAACAAAACAATACGAGCCCTGTACGGTTTTAGTTGTATTACCTGCCATGGAATGTGGTGGTAACCTGCTATTGAACATGGTAGCTATAGTAGGCATAAGTGCGAAATGTCTATGCTGGCTAAGATTTATATTCTACTTTCGAAATTTTTTCTACACTATGCACTAATAATAATATCAAAAATGATTTGATTTTGCGTAGTAAGCATCTTTGACTATCATAAGAAGAAATCTCCTCCAATTCTGCGTTTGCATTGTGTGTGTGGCGGGAGGTCTTATGGTAGTTTCATTTTCCAAAAGCATTTCGAATTGACTTTAAAATTCTCTGCTATTTGTTTTTAAAGATAAACTGTTTTTGTTGCTCACACCAGTCCCATGACTGATCCGGAGTTTATTGTTCCCTTCCTAAACTCTGGGTGCCCACCATTTTCCACACAGGCAGTCTAGAGTTGGGTTTTTCAGATCTTCAGGTTTAGTAGATTATCTGGAGCTAGTCAGTCCTTGGACGACTGACCTTGCTTTTCGCTAGCTATGGATTGGAGCATTCTATTGGAGATATTCTATTCCGCTGCTGATGTTATCGTTTTCTTTTCCGCTGCTATTTGTTGTATCATATCTCTGATGTATATAGATATTCATTGTATCATCATTGTATCTAGATATTGCATCAGATATTGTATATCTATATTCTTTTATTTCCGCTGTGTTGTTAACTTAATGTGGTTATAAGCTCCGGCGACTCGGATTTGAACGGTCGAATCTACGGCATTCGAATACGATGTAAAGTATGGATGTTGATTTTCGAACGCGAAAATCCGGGACGTTACATTTGGTATCAGAGCTAAGGTTGAACTTTAGCTCAGGAGTATAACACATTAAGTAGCTCATTAGAGATAGAGTGAAGTAAACTCTAGAATGAGTATTTCTCAGATATCCGTTCGAACGTCTCAGTAAATTCTCTTGCTATCCACAGATAGTGAGTATGAGTGCAAGAAGAGGACGAGATAGGGGACAAGGGAATACGACTATAAATGGTCAATACCCTGCAAAAGTGGAAACAATCTTTCTCTATCAATTTTCTTTGATTCGTTTCCAAATTCTTTTTGATTGCTTCGTATCAGCTCCAAGAAGAAGTTTCGGTGTGATGATGGCTCTACGAACCGTTGTAGGAGATTCTTATTTCGTATCTTCATCGACTTCTTATCAGCCTTTTGGATTTAAACCTTAATGAATTTGAAATTGGAATTTTAAATTGAATTAAATTGACTAATAAAATATGAGGGTAAATTGAATTGAATCAATTAAAACGATATCGTTTAAAACCGAATTTGAAATTCTATTGTAATTTCTTTTGAATATCAAGGTCCGAAGAGGGACAAATTGATATGTATTCAGAGATATTCCGACTTGAGTTTGGAATCCATATCTTGTGTTTGAGGAATTATAGGAGATCACCTCTGTCTATCTCTGTGTTATTTTCGTGCCTGCGAATTTCGAGGACGAAATTCTTTTAAGGGGGGAAATTTGTAACGATCCCGAAATTTAATTTAATTTAAATTAATAATTTATTGAATTTTTGAATAAATATGGGTAAAATTAATTATAAATGGATTAATTAATTGCGAGTTTCCCCGATATCCAAATATATTTTGTATAAATCATTTAAATTTAATAAATATTGTATATATGTGGATATATATGTATTTGGGCATATACGAGTGAATTTGAAAATAATAAATATATAGGTATATATATTTGACTTGAATTTATATTGTAAATAAATCGTTTAATAATAAATGATAATAATAAATATTAGAATGGATGGTTAATAATAATTTGAATTTATAAATTAAATATAAGACAATAAATATTAAAGTAAATTTAAGAATTGAGTTATAAATGGAAATAAATGTTTAAGTTAAATTAGAATTTAATATATATGTAAAATGAACTACAAACAAAGTATATTTATAAAATATAAATCTATGTATATAGAATGAAGACAAGCATCTAGGCACAAACATAAGATATGTACACAAGCACTAAAAGAAGAAATAAACAAATGTAAATGTACACTTGCGAAATGAAGAAGCATGATACAGCCGAAATGAAAATAAAAATAAGCAAAGTTGTACAAGTAAAAGATGCAGCCACCAAACCATATCATGTCAGCCAAAACAAGGAAGTACATAAGCATGGGCTGTAAACAAAGAAAGGGGAAGTAAGGCAAACTAATTAATGCAAGCCTCAACGTATCATATCAGCCTTCAAAACAGAGGCTAAAGTCTCTGCCTAGTATTGTACAAACAATACTTTATCACCCTAAACAAATAAACATCACCCTGTCACCTTCTTTTCTTTTATATACATCCACAAACCTCACTTTCGTTCGTTCAAGAGCAAACCAGAGAAAAAGGAAAGTAAACATCATCACTACAAATTTAAATATCATTCCAGTTTCATTCTTCAAAACTGAGAAAAACAAAAGCAAGTGTCACTTAAAAACTCAAACAAAATTCTTCAATCTAAACAACAATATATCAAGGAAAAACCAGAGATAAAAGTTAGGAGTATTGCTTGAAAATTTCAACTCTGTTTCTTTTCTCTGGAAACTAAGGTGAGTAAAACATCTAAACTTATGTTACTGGTTATTAAATAAAACTGTGATTTGGAATAAATCTGGGTCCTATGTTAATATATAAGTATATGATATGTGAAGTAGGGTATGAAGTTTGGTAATTAGTTTATAAACTTTGGTTTTGCTGTATGATGTAAAAGTATGTTTTTGAGATGTTCTCTGGAAATTTAATATGTGATGATTTTCAGTATTCATAAAGCTATGAGCAAAGAAGTGAAAGAATACCAATATTCCTCATTTACACCAATTTAATCTTAGGAATTGAAGCTAATTATGTTGTTTATCTTAAATCAAAGGGTCTGTGAACTTGTTTTAAGTTTAACAGTATGATATATATACTGTTTATTCAAATTATAGATAAAAAAAGAAAGTAAAAGCTAAAATTCGAATGTCTTAATTTGTGAATTTGATCACATATCTTGATTACATACACAAAGTTAAGATTTTTAACATCAAAATTATGATTTTTAAGAAAAGATAATAGGTGCAGTTTTAAAAAGGAACTGAAATTGATTTTTGTCAATATCTGTTGATTCGATAAATTTCAATTGTTAAGATTTCTTATGAAGCAAGCTTGAAGATAAATTAACATAGGAAAAATGCCAAATAATTTTTCGAATGCAAGGATTTTGAGTTCGAGACAAATGTAGGGTTTAAGCTTCAAGTTTGGTCGACAGTATGGTTTGAACTCGTTCGTCGTTTACGCTGGATCGAGTGTGACTGGACTTGGTGGGGGTGAACTAGAGACGTAGACGGAGACGTGGACGGAGTTGGGGCAGCTCCGGTGGGCTGAGCAGCGGTGGCGAGATGGTTTTCGATGAGCCATGTTGTTCCAGGTGAAGTTCGATTTGCTCGTTTTTGTTTCTCTGGCAAATTCGTGATGATGGATGCTCGAGTTGATGGGGGGGTAGTAGGCGACTGAAGGATGGTCGCAGAGATGATCGTAGTCGGTCGGAGTAGGCGTACACGTGCACGTTGGTGTCAGGCGGTGTTTGAGACAATGGGGAAGAAGCAGTCTTGCCTGGGGACGAATTCGAGTCGTACTCGAGGAAATTCGCGAGGAAACTCGAAGACGAGTGTGTCGAGCGAAAACTCGAAGCAAGGATCGGGGAGATTGATGTTTGGCTCGGGTACGAGTTGTTGCCCAGGTTTTAAAAACAGAACCTGTTATGTTGTTCCTGAAAAATTTAGAATTGAATTTAAATTTCAAAGCAAGTTTAAACTGAGTTGATCCAGATTTAGTTGAAGCCTAGTTTCGGGATAAAGTTTTAAATTTAAAACTGTTTTAATACTTAGAAAGGTTTAAGTATGGAAAAGAAATTTTGAATTTAAAATGAAATTTTAAAATGGTTAAGTTAGATAAAATGGATAATCTATTTATTTAATAAATTTATGATTTGAATTAATTAAATTATTAAAGGCTTAAATAAATAAATTAAGGTTAAATTAATTTGATAATTTTAAACTATTAATTTACGATTAGGAATTTATTTACTTAGTAATTAAAGATTAATCAAGTTAATATGATAAATTTTAATTTATTAATTAAGCTCAATTAATTAAAAATAATTACTTGATATTAAGTTGAGTATAATTACTTAATGAAAATTAATGAAGTAAAATTACTTAGAGAAGAAATAAATAGATAATTACTGAATGTAATCAATTAAACGATGATTTGAAATTTGAGTAAATTATTTGTAAATAATTAAAGGTTTAATTGATTCATTTACTTAAAAATTGATTAGTTAATAAAGATTAACAAATGAATTCGAAAGGGAATTTATTTCAAATAATTTGAAATTAAATTATGATAATTAACTTGGATTAATAATTGAAACATCTGATTTAAATTTATTAGTTGGTTAATAAATTCACTTGTGAATGTTTGGATTCTATTGGATGATTTAATTGTTTGATATCCCTGATATATGATGCTTTGTGATACACCCTGATTTATGTTGTGATCTGCAGTTTACTTACCTGTGATATATATCTGTGATATGTGAATGAACGATAAGCGTTATAGTTTATATCGCTTATCAACTATATCTTGTATTTTGTTATGTGATGATTGATGTTGCACTATTGTGTTGAACCCCTGGACTACACCTTTACACACACAAATATGGATTTCACATGGATATCGGTTAAGTCACAGATAATTTAAATTTAATGTTTTGAAATTGAAATTTTAATTTCAATTGATTTTGAAATTAGAAATTCAGGGTTAAAGTAAAAAGCTTTTGAAATGGAATTTCAAAGATAAAAGTTATTTTAAATAACTTAACCGAGTTTTGAAAATTTAAATAGTTAGATTTAAATTTGGATTCAAGTTTGAAATTAAGCTATGATTTGGAAACTAGGGAGTAAAGATGATATAAATGTGTTTATATGAATTTAAACCATTTTAAAAGTATAAGTTGGGAATTTGGATTTAACCCAAGAACCTTAACTCGTATAAATGAATCAGATTTCCAGAATGAAAACTGTTTGTTTTCAAAGAATAAAAGCTTTTAGATAAGAAATGAAATTCCAATTTAGGTAAAGGAATTTCAAGATTTAATTGAAAAATGGTTTTCCAAGTTATAAATGAATTCTTTTCGAAAGCTATGAATTAAATCTGTTTATTTTTAACAGATTTAAAATGATGTTTTGTTAAACCATTCGAAATGAAATTGTTTTGAAAGCTATTTGTTAAATCTTTGATTTAAAGATTCAACGAATTAATTAAATTGAAATGGAAATCGATTTGGAAAATCTGTGAATGAATCTTTGTGAAATTAAGTGAACTTTGTGAATTAAATCTTTTTGTTTAAAAAAAAAAGATTTAAATGGAAATTTGTTTAACCATTTGAAAGAGAAAGTTTGGGTTTAAATTGTGACTTAATTGAAATCCCATTATCCATTGGTTTTTGAATATTGCGCTCACTATTCGGGTTAGCCGGGAAAAGACATCTGTGTCATATAACCCATTCCGAATAGTGATACGTCGTATATGGATAGCATTTGAAGATCGGTGTTGAAGACCGGATATTTTCGAAAATGAAAGGACAACCTGTCGAATGTCTCTGCACTGGGTAGCTCCCGGTATAGAGATTTATATCACTCTTTTTGTGATGGGAAGTCCGGACGTGATTTGAAAATTATCCGGATTTGCAAGGGCTTCGTGAGAAGTGCCTTCGGTTCTGTTCGAGCCCGGAACAGACTTGTATGGATTGTATGTCTGACATTACACTTTGAGATATAAAGCCGATTTCTTTCAAATACATATCTGTTTGGTGGCGGAGAATTTATTCTCTTAGCTTAACACCCTTCTCTGAGACGTACGAGCTCAGAGGTTATGTAGTTGAAATTTACCAGCGATATATCCCAATTTGGTAATGTGGCATGCTGAGTGTTGCTGTGTGATGATCAGTGTTTGATCATTTGTGATATGATCATTTGTTTGATCATTTATCTTTGTGATCATAGGTTGATCATCTGTTGACCCAAAGCGTGGCTTTTTGAAAAAGCGTAGCTTTGTGGACGAGACTTCGTCGAGCCTCACAACCCGGTAATGGTCGAAACAGGAATTGTGCGGCAAGGTTTTCAGGGGTAGCTCCCCTAGGGTATGACCATTCCTTCTGGAAAAGGGTAGTATCATGGTATGGAGCCCAGATACTTACTCATGTGGACACACTTTATTTATGACGTGTGATGTTGGATTAGAGGTACCTCGGTTAAAGGTCCCAAAGGACCGGGGGTGGCATATCTGAGGTTTCTTTTATCCCTTGGGAAAAGGGGTTGCCGGCCTTGTTTGGCAGAGAACAGTTGGTTCTCGGAACGTCCCGCCAGAGGCGTTTCTTTCGTGGAATAGGAAGTTCCTTAGCCTGACCATTTGTTGGAAATCCAAACAAAACAATACGAGCCCTGTACGGTTTTAGTTGTATTACCTGCCATGGAATGTGGTGGTAACCTGCTATTGAACATGGTAGCTATAGTAGGCATAAGTGCGAAATGTCTATGCTGGCTAAGATTTATATTCTACTTTCGAAATTTTTTCTACACTATGCACTAATAATAATATCAAAAATGATTTGATTTTGCGTAGTAAGCATCTTTGACTATCATAAGAAGAAATCTCCTCCAATTCTGCGTTTGCATTGTGTGTGTGGCGGGAGGTCTTATGGTAGTTTCATTTTCCAAAAGCATTTCGAATTGACTTTAAAATTCTCTGCTATTTGTTTTTAAAGATAAACTGTTTTTGTTGCTCACACCAGTCCCATGACTGATCCGGAGTTTATTGTTCCCTTCCTAAACTCTGGGTGCCCACCATTTTCCACATGGGCAGTCTAGAGTTGGGTTTTTCAGATCTTCAGGTTTAGTAGATTATCTAGAGCTAGTCAGTCCTTGGACGACTGACCTTGCTTTTCGCTAGCTATGGATTGGAGCATTCTATTGGAGATATTCTATTCCGCTACTGATGTTATCGTTTTCTTTTCCGCTGCTATTTGTTGTATCATATCTCTGATGTATATAGATATTCATTGTATCATCATTGTATCTGGATATTGCATCAGATATTGTATATCTATATTCTTTTATTTCCGCTGTGTTGTTTACTTAATGTGGTTATAAGCTCCGGCGACTCGGATTTGAACGGTCGAATCTACGACATTCGAATACGATGTAAAGTATGGATGTTGATTTTCGAACGCGAAAATCCGGGACGTTACAATTATAAAGAGATTTCAAAGATTAAAATAAAGATTAGAAGATGATTAGGCCTAGGATTGCATTACCTTGCTAGGATTAAACAAGTTTAGCTATGTAGAGAAGGAGATGGGTCTTCTACCAAAGGGAGGCCATTAGTTTGAGTTAGATCTAAGTTTAGAAATTATGAAGAGGAGGGTTAGGGTTTAGGGAATGGTTTAAGATATTATATAAAAGTGGGTAGGCTAATGGGTTTGTTATGAGGGTTTTACAACCCAATAAGGCTTAGTTCAATTACTTAAGTGCATATGTAAATGTAAAAATTTTCTAAGTCCAACTATGTTTGATGTTATTATCATGTGAACAAAAATCCTAAGTAGCAACCTAGTTTTTATCAAAACCATATAATTGTCTCATTAGCCAATTAAACCCATTATCACATTTAAAAATTACTTTTTTTAAATATTAAATTCCAAAATATTAATTTCCTCATTTTAAACCCAAAATACTTTAATTTGCAAACCAATTGCAAATTTAAATTCCCAAATTTTTGTTTAGCTCCTTTTTCAACTTAAAATCATAATTTTAGTTTATTATTCGGTAATTGCAATCTCAGGGTTGTTACAGACTCTCTCCCTTAAGAAAATTGCGTCCCTGCAATTCTTTAAATATAGAATTCGTTTATAACATCTAATCCACAAAAGGAATACAGAAGATAAAATATAGATGTTCACCCGTGCCGGAAGATGAAAGAAAACCAGGATAAGTACGCTCGATAAATTCACTGGTCTCCCAAGTGCAGTCCTTAGGATTAGACGACCATTGAATCTTCACAAGCGGAACCTCTTTGTTTCGAAGACGTCTGATCACCGAATCAAGCACACGAAGAGGATGCTGCTCTATAGATAGTTTGGGTGATATCTCCAAATCAAGCACGATTTGAAGCTCGATAATCGAATCAGGGTCGCGCACACACTTGCGAAGCTGAGAAACATGGAACGCATCATGTATTCCAGGGAAATGAGCAGGTAGAGCCACATGATAAGCAACGGGGCCGATGCGTTCCATAATAGGAAATGGTCCGACATAGCGAGGAGCCAACTTCCCTGTAGAGCTGAAACGCACAACCCCCTTCATGAGAGATATCCGAATAAAGACATGATCACCAATGGAGAACTCAAGAGGCTTCCTACGGTTTTCCGCGTAGGATTTCTGGCGGTCCTGTGCCTCTTTCATTCTCTGACGGATAAGAATAATCTTCTCAGAAGATTCCCGAACTGAATCTGGACCAAGAAGGAGCTTCTCGCCAGATTCTAACCAACAAGCAGGAGAGCGACATGGCCTTCCGTAGAGAGCCTCGAAAGGTGCCATGCCGATACTAGACTGAAAGCTATTGTTGTAGGAGAACTCTACAGGCGGTAAGTGATCCTCCCAACTACCTCCGAAATCCAGAATACAACAGCGCAAAAGATCCTCCAAAACACGATTCACCCTCTCCGTCTGACCGTCGGTCTGAGGATGATAAGCAGTCGAGAGATTCAGCTTTGAGCCCAAAGCTGACTGTAGACACCTCCAGAAGTGACTAGTAAAGATAGTGTCTCGATCACAGACGATATAGCTAGGAATGCCATGAAGTCGAACGACTTCCTTCACATATAACTTGGCAAGCTGAGGAACAGTCCGAGTGGACTTAATAGGAATGAAATGAGCTGATTTGGTCAAGCGATCGACGATGACCCAAATAGAAGTATGGCCTGACCTCGATCGAGGCAGACCGTCAATAAAATCCATGGATATCTGATCCCATTTCCACAATGGATATCTGATTTGGTCAAGCGATCGACGATGAGCCAAATAGAAGTATGTGCTTGTAGTTTATTTTCCAAATACAATTAAATAAACAATTTCTGTAAATTTTATATTTTGGTCAAACTTTGACATTTATTTGAAAATTTTAAAATTCTAACCTTTTTATTTGAAGCTAGATATAAATTTTATATTAGTTCTGCTATTCGTTTCTTGAAATTCTGTTTTGTACTTTTTGAATTTGATAACTTTCAGCGTTTTACACGCAATTATTCTCTAAATTTTATTTGATATTTTCTCTTGCCTATTTCCTATGTTCATTCCTATTTTATATTTTTGTTTTTCTATTTTGTTTGGACTTTTTATTTGATTTTATTGGATTTTATTTGGATTTTTGGGCTTGGAAATTCAAAGAGTCTTAGGTTTCTTTTCTTGGAAATCAAGTAAGCCTCTTCACTTTGCCTAGCTCTTCACATCTTAGCCGTTCACTCCTCCACTAAACCCTAGCCGCCACTTCATTTTGTAATTCACATACAAAACTTCTCAATTCCTCACCTCACTTCTCATTTTTATTTCCTGAAAAAAATTACAGTAAGTTTTCCATGGCTTCTCCTTCCTTCTTCCCATTTTTCTTTTATTTTTCTCTTGTGTTTTCTCCATGCCATGCTATTGTCGACCACCAATCCTCCTCCACCACCACCTCATTACCACCACCAAATCATGCCGTGACCCCTATGACCCAAACCATCACCAAACAATGTAAAAACCCTAACTGAGCCTTCACATATTCACCATCATCCCCTTATTGCCTCGGCCACCAATTCCTAACATCACCAACTTGTCTTGCCATGACCTTATCCATTCCTTAGCCGTGAGTTTAGGTTGCCTTGACCTAAGATCCAAACATGGCCGAGCCACTTTAGCCTATGGCCAAGCCTAGGTGAGCTTATGACCTTCCAATTGAATGCCTTTTTTGCTTTCCTATCACTTGTAACCTCCATCTCTTCTTATTCCAAGCCATAGCCGTGTCTCAAGACCTTCATAACCGAGCCTTTATGCCTTGACTCCAATGATGGACGAGCCTATGGTTTAGTGGCCGAGCATATGCATGATGTGGTCTAGCCTTTGACATAGTGGCCGAGCCCACTTGTTGATAAGATCCATAGTTATGTCATTTTAACCCATATTCTTTTCATTGTTTAATTTATGATTTCATATGTTGAAGTTTATACTTATGTTTGTATATTATTTGTTTGTGTACAAGATTTGAATCTTGACTATTCATCTACTCAAAAATCTAGTCGTGCCTTTTCGTGCTTTGTGAAGTTTGGATGTGTGTTTTGAATTTGATTCTAGCTTTTAAAAAAAGGTGAGTTTATCACTCTCGACATACGTACTTTTATAATTGTGAAACAATGGCATGTGAATTGTAGAAAATTTATATGTTATGTTAATATGTTCATATATGCCTGTGATATGATTATATGATGTTAAATGTTGTTTATATATTTGTTACATCATCTGATATGATTATATGTTCTACTGTTCATTTATTTACTGAATCTCACACTGCAAGTGCCCTATCACTATGGGTTGAAATGATACATACCCGAACGGACATTAGAATAAGTAAAAATCATTATGAGCTGAAATGATAGGCTCAAGTGATTTTATTGTATTTTATTTGACTTGGGATTGCGGGTTTGAAATGATAGAACCCGGATTTTTCTTTTTAAATTACGGATTGAAATGATACATATCCGTATCACTTGACCTAGGTTAGAAAATATTATACAGACCCATGATTATATATTTAATAATATTTTCTTAAAATGTTTAAGTATTTTTAAGTTTTAAGATATATGAAAATTTTACTTAAAAATTTGATTCAATGATTTTAAATATATGGAATTTTTATAAGTCAATAAGTGGTTTGATTTAAATTATAAAGTTATATTGGTTTTCTATAAGTTGGAATCTTTATATATCAATAATTGGTTTTAAATTGCTATTTAAAGATCTTTATTGATGATAAATAACTTAATAATTGAATTTGACTTAATATGGAAGTTTTAAATCTAACCTAGTAATTGTTATGAATTTTACTTTATGAAACAGACATGTTTTGTGTAATAAATAATGTATTTTGAACTGAAAAAAATGGAATACAGTTTTAATTGGACATTTTGTAATAAAATTTATTTAACTAGAAAATCATAGTTAATTGATGTCTAAATGAATAGATCTAAAGAAAAAAATGATTGTTATATTAACTATGATAAAATATTCTTTTGTGAAATGTTATGTTTTGTAAAATAAATAGTTATGATTTTTAAATGGAAAAATATAACTTTAATTATGACCTAACTTAATAATTGGAAACTTGGTTTTTCAAATGGAAATTTTAAGTTAAGTAAATAAATAGAAATTTAGTTTTATTTATGAAATGGGTATTTTAAATAAAGTGTTAGGTTAGTGGTTAAAATATAAAGGTTAAGTAAAATAGTGTATTTTGACTTAATAAATGAATTATGGTTTAAATTGGATATTTATTTATAAAAATTTTATTTTATTAAATCAAAAGTTAAATGATATCCAAATGAATATTTCTGAAATGTGAGATATATTTTATAAGTTAAAAATGGCTAAAATTTAAGTTTTAATGTTTCTGAAATGTTATAATAAATCTGGAATTATATTGGCAGCATTTCCAAATTGCTGCTATTTCTGAAATTTAACTATGTTCTGAAATAACTATAATTCTATAGCACTTTATAAGTGCTGTTGTTTCTGAAACTAAGCTGTTTGGAAATAACTAAATATCTATTACAACACCTTATAAGTGATGCTGTTTCTGAAATTGAACTGTTTTGAAATTCTAGTACCTACTGTAGCACTTTATAAGTGCTGCTGTTTTGAATTGGACAATGTTTTTGAAATGTTGATATATTTACCGTAACACTTTATAAGTGCTGTTGTGGCTGAAATTTCAATGGACTTTGGAAATGAATATTATTTTGGAAGATTTTGACATTGAATTTAAATGGTTTAAATGAATATGTTTTGAGGTGAAATATAAACCATTTTTGAAATTTATAAGTTAATACAATGTTTTCAAAATTGGTATAATTGAACGAATGAACTTAATAATGCTATAACTTTGGTAATGAATATTATTTTTAAGGATGTTATGATTTTTCTAAATATTATGATTTCCAAATGATAACATTTTAAAAGTGATATGGTTTCAAAGTATTATGGTTTCAAAGTGTTTGGTTTCGAAGGTGTTATAACTTTGAAAGTACTATGATTTTGGAAATGAATTTATTTGAAATAGTATCTAATTAAGAATTGTTTTGAATATATTGATTTGCAATTTAAGATTTAAGAATATGGCTTTATAAAGTGGTTTTGGTTTAAGATGATTTAAAAAGGAATATTTCAAGTTTAAATAAATTGAAAGAAATATTCAGTGATTGGAAATTTGAGTTTGTTCAAATGATATTCTGGTTTTGAAGTATAAACTAGTCTTGAAATGGATGATATTTGGCTTTGAAGTATAAACTAGTTTTGAAATGGATTTTATATTTTGTTTTGAGGTATAAATTATTTCGAAATAAATATCCATGGGTTATAATAACGATTGGTTGGCAAAGAGACCGGGATCAGATATGGGCATACTCTCTGTCGATACCGAAAACCACTTTGACAACCGTGTACGCGGTGGAGATTCCAGAATGAAGTAGGATGGTGGCGACGATCCTATTGAGGTATATACGTGGACCTAACTCCCGTGAGTTAGCATAAGGTGGCTAAAACAGGAGCGATCTCGGGCCAATGAGGTAGCACCTCTGATCGGACACATTTCTTCGATACCATTCTATTACTTTGTGATTTATTTGGTGGCCACCCTTCGATTTTTGATTTGGGAGTGTGTTCCGAGGTGGGAGGTAGTGGCTGCTATGTGTTTCCACCAGCCCGTGTGCGTAATTGGTATATCTACCCTGGCATTGCCTCGTTGTGCCGTGTTACATACCATAGCGAGCTTTACTACGAGTTTGGATTTGTGCCGTAGCCTGTGGAGTATTTAGGGTAGCTCCTGATCTAGGGGTACGCTGATACTGGATAGACTACTGGGACTATTATGTGTTAAGGTGGATATGGGTACTCCTTAACGCTATTTAAAAGTAAGTTTATTTTACTATTAGACATTATTATAATAGCGAATATTACTACATAGTAAATAGTTTAACGGATCCTTAAAGAATGAGTGATCTCAAGCATTCTTTAAGTTACTTGTGCATTTTGTTACAGTTCACTTGAGTTGGTTTACATTGTATAAGTATGTATGTCCTGACTCGAGTGTTTTGTGTTTTGCTTTACGCTCGGGTCAGACTGAGTGATACAGCATTCGAGACTCACCTTTGGAGTTGGAGCTTTTCTTGGAGATCCAGCTATCTATTTCGCTTTCAATTATCTAGTTGATTCCAGTGATGTATTCTGATTTTACTTGATTATCATATTGAGACTTCTGTTGTATCTTGTTTACTCTGATGTATATATATAGTAGCTTCATGAACTTCTATTTCTTTGCTTCCGCTGCATTGTTATATTACTCTATGTCTGTGGTCTGTGATTATTTATTTACTGTATATTCTGAGTTTTTGCCAAATTTTATTTACAATCTATTGTTTTGAATTATTCAAGTCCGACATGTGTGGATTTATTGTCGATTTGAATGGTCCAAAATAGTGGGTTGTTACATTTTCTATATGAAAATACAATTGGAATAGAAATCACATTTCTCATTCTATATAAAGTATATTTTAGTATTTTATACAATTCTCATTTCATATGTTTCTTCATGAAGTAGTGGTGATCATTCACTCTCATCATTCCAGTTATGCCTAACTTACATCAACTCTCGTGCATTGGCTTTCCTTTCCAAAATGATTGAACCATCCAATGGAAACTCTTATTACATGATCGCATAGAACTCTTTACAATAGTACATTTGGTAATCATCGACATTTAAGGATATCAAGTGAAGTTGGAATTGGGCCAGCACGCAGTGGATTAAATTGGCGAATTTTAAAAAATTTCCATTTTTAGATCTTATTGGGCCTATGAAGTTAAATTTATTTAGTTCCAATCTAAATAATTTTAAATAAAATATTTATTTTATTCAATTAATTTATATATATTTGATTATATATATAACACATAACGTATATGTGTATCAGATACATACATGCGTATAAAGTGTATATGCAACATATACATATAGATGCGTATGTGATTTAATATGCATATATATAAGTGTTGGAATTTACATTGCAAGGGCTAATTAGCCCTATTATATACATTTTTAATGTCAATTATTAATTTCTTAATATATATATATATATATTTATATATGCATATATATATATGTATACATAAGTTCATATATATATATATATATATATATGTATTTAAAATATTATATATATATTTGATTTGCAGATGTTAACCAATTCTAGTGATTCAAATTAACATTTAAAATATCATAAGGCAGATTATAAATTTAAAATAGATTTAGATCTAGAAAAAAATCATTCTGACCAAAAATTCAAATTAAGATATTAATATATTTGAACGTATATATGTATACAAACATATATTTGTTTATTACTTTTGAAATTATATTCATTTTTCTAAACGTTAAAAATTTATTGATAAAATATTAATCTGTAAATATAAACAATAATATGTCAAAAATTAAGTTCTTTTTGGCTGAAACCCTTTTAACAAAACCAAATTTTATTCTTTTATTATTATTTATCCACGCAATTTAAAAACATTATTATAATTTTTAAATTGTAAAATCCCTATAAATTTCATAATTAAAAAAACTATAAATTTGGCATGAAATTTGTGTATGTGTGTGTGTTAATGCATATAATTTTTAAAGATATTAATATATATATATATATATATTAATATTTAATTTAGGATTTTTATTATATATATATGAATTTTTTTAAACATATGTATATATATATATGCACATTAAATAAGAATTAATAAATTAATTTATATGTAATATATATATGTGTGTGTATATATATAACTACAAATGTTAATTAAAATAATTTGAAATACATTTTAAATTTTGAATTTTTTTATTTTAAAGTGGCTGAAAGTAAATTATACACACATGTATGTTTTTTGTTCAATTTAAATATGTGTGAATATGCATGTAAATCTTAAAGCAAATAAATATATAAATTCGTGATAAAGCAAGGTTCTAATCTACACATATGTATTGGCATAAATAAACATGTGTGTAACATAATATAGTTTAGATATTACCAATATCGAGGCCTTGATTTTGCACCTTGAAAATTCAATCCAAAACTCCTTAGATCGAATCTGTATTGTTCAAAAAATGTAGCTAATTAAAGAGATCACCACACATTTTGAAATGGATTTACTTTGATTTAATATTATTTGGAAATGAAGAGGGAGAAGTCTAATACTTGCAGCCAAAGATGGTGGGAGAAGAGGCAAAAGTAAATTAGAAATGAATGGGGATGGTCGGTTTATATTGGCAATAGAATGTAGTAAATAGAGGAGATGGATTTGCTAATTTACCTCTTTTTCTTGCCAATTCAAACCATATATTTCAAACAAATATCACCACTCCCATTCCAAGTATGGACGACCATCGTTATGGGTTAATGGACCCATATACATTTCCAAATCCAATCAATATTTATGTATTTTAAATCTAATTTAAATGTTTATCTATATCGTATATTAATATGTACATATATAACTTTTATATAAGTACCTTATCAAAAACCGATTCAAATAAGTCAAATAATAGTTTATAATTAATATTTCTCAAATATTAATTAATTTAGTTAATTTATAACAATTATAATTTAATTAAAGCATATGGTATTTCAACGTATTCAATATTGCGATTATGCGACTCATAGGTGTAAATTCGACCAGCGGTTAATATCGAACAATTAGAATATTAACGTTCATACGTCACCTTAACTATTGCAGCGATAGTTTGGCCAAATTTATTGCTTACACAACTTTAGTAGAATCCAATTTTACTATTTTAAGCGGCTGTAGTAGTAACGATTATTTATACAATTCTCTTCCTCAAAACTATATCACATTAGGACTTATGGAATTTGGTATTAGTAAAAAATATAATATCATCCATGTTCAACTTGTATAATCCTAACACAAAGTCCTTGGTTCATAACAATTACTTTTAACCGAAATACTTTGCCAAAGACTTTGACTTTGAGTTTACTATAGTTGATCGTGATATTAACCTCATATAACTAAAGGGATGAGTTCTATATTGAATAATGTTTCACTTCCAATGCTTCAACTCATACCTAACTATAGTCGCTCAATGGACGCCATGCCATGTAATTATAATCAATATGGAGTGTCCACATTGAAGTTTAATAATATTCTCCAGTTGAGAGAACTGTGCAATATCGTCACTTCGATATTCTTTGTTTGACCATAGTTATATTAACCAATAAAAAACTATCGACTTAGTCAATCTACATTTATCCAATAACTATCAGTACATAACAGCTTGGTTCCCCCAGCAGCTGTGAGTAATACATTACCCAAAATTTGGAGGGTGTTACATACTCTAGTCTCAACGAATGTATTAATATCACGATACATCTTGGCTAGAAATATTTAAAACCATATGTTATTTTCATTGTGATAAATTTCTAATGACTACAACACATTGTAACTACCATCCTAAAACATATCATTTAAGGGTTTTCTTTAAATATACTTAAATTAAACTAATAATTAACATAACACATTATGACAAACATATAATAGAAAGAAAAACACCTTTTAGTTTGAACAAGATTTTATTACAAAGTTAATAATTACAGTAAATTACAGAATTTCCCCTAGGATACACCCTTAACTCTACCATTCTCCCACTTGCACTTAAGACCAATTATGGAATCTCAATCCCATCTTTTGATCAATTAAGAACCGACCGAGCTAGACCCTTTATGAATGGATCTGCTATATTGTCCTTTATGTATACTCTTATAATTACAACTTTTTTCTTCTCAACGGATTCTCTAATGAGGCGGAACTTTCAAAGAATGTGTCTCGATTTCTTATGTGCTACAGGTTCCTTTATTATTTGCATCATTGCATTTTTGTTACAAAACAATGTCTTTGGATTCTCTATGTTTGGAATCACTCCTAGTTTATTTATAAATTTGCACATCCATACCTCTTCCTCAACTACTTCATTGAGAGCGATGTACTTGGCCTACATCGTGGAATCAACAAATGTTTCCTATATGGAATTTTCCAACTAATGGCCCACCGTTTAAAGTAAAAACATAGCTAGATACAGACTTACTTTCACCGATACCGCTTTAAAAGTTGAAGTCTATATACCCCATTATAAGGAGATCTCCATTCCTATATATAAGGAAGCCCATCGTATTTCTTAAATTCCTAAACATACATTTTATAACGGCCCAATATTTTTCTCCATGATTAGACTGGTATCGGCTTACACATCCTAATCATAAGCTACATCTGGTCTAGTACATAGTATGTCTTACATTATGAAACCAATTGTTGATGCATATTGAATTCAATTCATACACTCTTTCTCCTCATCAGTATAAGGAGCATGCTTCTTAATATGGGTTTCAGATTGTGCTGGAACATTTCTACACTTAGGATTCTCCATATTGAAATTTTTTAGTAGGTACCTATGTATAAGGACTGACACAATTCCAATAGCCTCTTAGATATATTTCTATATAACATTATACTTAGTATCTAAGTGGTTTCTACCAAATCCTTTATGGAGGTTTTTGGATCGCCAAGCTTTTAGTAATTGCAACAATGCAATATCATTGCCAATCGGTGACAAATCATCGACATATAATACTAAGAATACCATATAATTTCCTTGTTCGTTTTGATATATACACGCTTCCTCTGTGTTCCGATATAAACAAAACTGTATGATTACTTTATCAAAACACTTACTCTAACTCCTTGAAGCTTGTTTAAGATCATAAATGGATCTTAACAACTTGCAAGCTTTGCTCTCTGTAACGACCCAGAATTTTGAACAAATTTAATTGAAAATATTTAATTAATTTTAATATTTGAACGATGATTTAATTTGAATCCCCAATATAACTTTGAAATTTGCGATTAAACTTTAAAAATTTAATCTATTGAATGCTGAATAAAAATTTGAATCTTCAATTTTAAGCTGAAGAAAAATATTTCAAAAGCTTTTCAAATTCATAATGATAATACTGAAGATAATAGAAGCTTCAGAATCGAATTTGAATAAATTCGTTCAGTTTTGAAATTATATCATTTAAATTAAATTTAAAAATAGCCATCCGAGGCGCAGTCTCGGAATTCGACGAGACTAGTTCCATTGGGTCCGTAATATTGAATTATTACTGGATTTCAAATTTCGTAACATTCGGAGCTGTTATGTGAACGTACGACACATAAACGCGTTGAATCTTTATCGAATTCAATTTAAATTTAAATTTATATTAGTCAACATCACCACGCGTTATCTCCTAAAATCACGCCTAAAATCGCGATGCAGAAATCGTGCAAAGTAGTGGCCGCGTACTTCTACCCCATATCTCGTTCAAATTGAAAATGAATGGCCAAAGCCAGAGAAAAATTTTAAATCGAGCCTTCATCTTTATTCTCCTGTACAAAATCAAAAATGGCGGCCTCCCCTTTTGCTTTTCTTTTTCGTTCAAATCGCAGGCCTCATCCCAAATTAAAACCGAGTCGCGTTAAATCGACTTCGACCAGAAGAATGGCGGCAACAAGGCAGGAGACGGCGTGCGATGTTGGTGGCTGCGAATTGGAGAGAGGCACGGCGGCAGACGTGCTCGCGATTTCTGTCTGGGTTTCGTGTGCTCGAGTGGGGCGGCGTGCATCGAGGCGGTTCGTGGAGTTTGGGGAGGTCTCGCGTGCGTATGCGTGGGGATGTCAAAGGGCGATTCTTGTGGTTGAGGGTTGTGGTCGCTGTTATTGGCGAAGCAGTGGTGGTCGGTGGCAACGTCTGGATGATGGGTGGTCGAACATCGATGGTGGCTTCGTCTCGTATTTGAGAAGTGGGTTTCGACTGCGACTGGGAAGAACGAGGTGTTCGTTCGAATGGAGGAAGCGCGTTTGATTTTCTGGTAGGCGCGCTCGAGCATCGACAGAAATTTCAATCTGGGTTCGTAAGTGAGGTACTCGAACTTCATTGCCTTGATTTAAATTTGATTACAGTGATGTACATTTTGTTGTTAATCTCGATTTAATATCAAATTTGTAAAAGGAAATTTGTTAGAAACGCAATTTATTAGGTGAAATATATATATGCAGTTAGGAAAAGTAATAATAGAAAATTTAGTTTTAAACTAAAATTTTAGTTAAACAAATTTGTTTAAGAAGAAATTGGTTTGAAATGAAATCATTTGTTTAAATTGAATTGTTAGTAAATTAAACTTGTCGAATGGATAGACAATTTGATTTATTTAAAGAAATATATATATATATATATATAAATATATATACTCACATATTTTAACATACAAACCTATTTTAAAAATTTACAGTTACAGTAAGTATATATAAAAGGTTTAGACAGAAATATATATATATATATATATATATAAATACACACAAGGTTTATAAGAATATGGGATTCATTTGTTAATGAACTTATTAAATTATTTTAATCGATAAAGATCTTTTATAAAATAAAGGTTGGATTAAATTTAGTTTTAAATTTAATTTTTGTTAAATAAGTTATTAAAGGAGAAAATTGGTTTAAATAAAATTATCAGCTAATCAAAACTATGAAACGGTAATTGGTTGTTCGATTTATTTCGAATATTAACGAATTGTATAATTATTTATACAAGGTCAAAATTTGGAGAAAACAATCTGGAACAAAAATGGATGGCAAATAAAAAGCTAAGGTGAGATTTTTCTCACTCAAATAAAATTTAAATTTACAGTTATTGATTGATGATTGCTATTGGATGTGATATTAGATATAGTAGGATATATCTATATATATAGCAATATATACATATTGGCATATGTATATATTGGATTGATTGATTTCCCGCCTCGTATAGCGGATGAGACCCTATTGCGCCGTTAGTAAGCGGATATTTTTATAAAACCCATATACCGCGATATTCCACCTCGAAGTGGAATTGGTATTGTGCTAACATCTGTGGATGCAGGGAAACAGGTTGGAGGGATCCAACTGGATTCCTCACCAGTATTTAATTATTTGCAGATATTTGTTGTATATGCTATTATCATATTGATATATGATATTGAATGTTGTGATGGACTAATTGGTGCGTTGCATCATCGGATCCAATTTTGGAAGTTTTAAAAATAACGATTTTAACTTTAAAAGAGATTTTAAAAGTAATTATTTGAAAATACACGTTTATTAAAAATTTTGAATTGATTTATTTTAAATAAAAATAAACGTTAAAATATTAAAGTTATAGAAGTTAAGATTTTTGTGAAATATAACCGAAAGGTGATTTTTGAAATAAATAGTTAAGTAATTTATAAAATAGCTTAAATTTGGAATTTTGAGTTATTAAAAACAATGTGTATAAAAGATGTACAAAAATGGATATTTATAAATTAAAATATTGGGATTGTAAGACAAGTTTCTATAAGTGTTAAAATGATATATAAATGGGATTTCATAAGTTAATGAAATCTGAAAGTTTTAAAGTTTATAAAGTTTAAAAGAACGATTTCTTTTAAAATAAATGAATGATAAGTTATTAACTTATAATATGGACTTGTGATATTTATATCGAGTTATAAATTGAATTTGTTAATAAAAGGAATTTATAAATCGAAGTTGTTAGAAAAATAGAATTGAAATTTATAAATGTTGTTTATAAATCCGAAATCACTTATTTTGATAAGTAAAATATAGAAGTTAAATAAAAGAAATTTATAAGTCAAAGTTGTTATAAAATAAAAATAGAATTTATAAACGTTGTTTTTATAAATTCGAAATCAATTGAATTTGATAAATTAAATGTAGAATATTCGCGATTTTGGATAGCGAATTTCTATTGGAATAAAATGTGTAGAAATGATTGAAATTTGGTTAAGTGAATTATATTCACGATTTTGGACAGTGAATATATTATTGAATAAAATGGATTCATTTTTGAAGAAGTGATAAAAAAAAATGAAGTTAAACATTTTAAAGAAATGAGATTTAAAATGTATTATGAATCGAAAGCATAGATTTCAACATTTATTGTGGAAATAGACGTTTTCGAGGAAATAAGGAAATGGTGGACTATAACACTATTGTTATAGTAAATGATTTCCGAAAGGAAATGTTTTATATAGTATTGGGATTTATACATCTCTCTTAATTCCGAATCCCTATACTATTGATTTTGAGTCGTCGTAACGATGTTTTACGTAACATTCGTTTTGACTCAGATAAATGTGTTATAGAAATAGATTTCCTTAAAGAATGAAATATATACTTAATATTGTTTTTTAGGAATATCGAATATTTTCAAATGTTGAAAATAAATAGATTTGTGAAATACTTATTATTAAATAAGTATGGAAATGCTTTTCCAATATGAAATGAAACGTTTTTGAGAATTTATCTTTTAAAGATAAATTGAAAAGTGAATATTTGAAATTTGTTTTCAAACGGTTAAGTGTGGAAATTCTATATCTAGTAAATATATTTTTGAAGATAAAATAATTTGGAAAATTATTTGGAATCTGATGATGTTGCGCATCTTTATTGATAGTTAAATAACCGACTATCAATAATTACCTTGAATGGTATTTGTTGTGAATTGGATGAATTTGAATGCCACACTTATTTTCGAATAATCGCTCACTATTCGGGTTAGCCGGGAAAGGACCATGGGGTCGTATAACCCATTCCGAATATGTGATACGTCGTTATGAATTGCATTTGATGACCGGTGTTGAAGACCGGATATTTTTGAAAACGGAAGGATTACCGTCGAGTTACTCTACATCGGCTGATCTCCGATTTAGAGGTTTTATCACCCTTAGTGACGGGAAGTCCGGACGTGATTAGAAAATTATCCGGATTTGCAAGGGCTTCGTGAGAAGTGCCTTCGGTTCTGTTCGATCCCGGAACAGACTTGTATGGATTGTATGTCTGACGTTACAAATTGAGATATAAAGCCGATTTCTTTCAAATACATATCTGTTGGTGGCGGAGAATTTATTCTCTTAGCTTAACACCCTTCTCTGAGACGTACGAGCTCAGAGGTTATGTAGTTGAAATTTATCAGCAATATACTCCCAATTTGGTAACGTGGCATGCTGAGTGTTGCTGTGAAATGATCGTTGTTTGATAATTTATGATATGATCGTTTGTTTGATCATTTATCTTTATGATCATTTCTATGATCATTTGTTTGACCCGAAGCATGGCTTTGTAGAAAGTGTAGCTTTGTGGACGAGACTTCGTCGAGCCTCACACCCCGGAAATGGTCGAAACAGGAAGGATGCGGCAAGGTTCTAGGGAGTAGCGCCCCTTAGTGTATGTCATTCCTTCTGGATAGAGGTGGTATCATGGTATGGAGCCCAGATACTTAACCTATGTGGTTGCTGCATTATTATTATGTGGTTTGTTGCGAATCGAGGATCCTCGGGAAGATCGGTTACGATCGGGGGATGGCATACGCGTGTCAGTAGTTACCTATTTTTGCAGAGGTAACCCGGCCTTGTGTTGGCAGAGATCTAACCATAATGTTAGGTTATTTCTCGAGACGTCATTCCAGAGGCGTTCCGTTCGTGGAATAGGAAGTTCCTTAGCCTGACCATTTGTTGGAAATCCAAACTCCAATACGAACCTTGTACGGTATTAGTTGTAGAACCTGCCATTTACGTACGGTGGTCACCACTGTTTAGATGGTAGCTATAGTAGGCATACGATACTGGTCGTATGTTGGCTAAGATTAATATTATACTTTTGAAAAGTTTTCTACACTATGCACTAATAATAATATCAAAAATGATTTGATTTTCTTGCGTAGTAAGCTTCTTTGACTATCATAAAAGAAATCTCCTCCAATTCTGCGTTTGCATTGTGTGTGTGGCGGGAGGTCTTATGGTAGTCTCATTTTCCAAAAGCATTGCGAATTGACTTTAAAATTTTCCTGTTGTTTATTTTAAAGATAAATAATTGTTTTACGATCTCACACCAGTCACCATAACTGACTCGGAGTTTATTGTTTCCCTTCTAAACTCTGGGTGCCCACCAATTTCCACACGGGCAGCCTAGAGTTATGTTATCAGGATATTCTGGAGCTTTGGAAGCAAGCTGGATGGCGAAACGTATCACCTATACTTTGTATTTATTCCGCTGTGTATTCTGTATGAGGACAAGTTTATATAACTGTCCATTGTTGTATATTGACTCTGATTGATGTATGTATAAACTGATATAGTTCTTTGTTTTAAAAGACTAGTGATTATCTATTATATATTGTTCCGCTGCGATATGTGAGATTCTGATATTGTTATTGTTTCTGTTCTGATGTTGTTCTGTTGTTCTTCTTTCTTTTTCTTCTATCTTTTCTTCTACCTCTTCTTCTAAAACCCTAAGTATTCGGTTTTCCGGCATTCGTTTGCTCGGCAGTTGATACAGTGGACGTATCGATGTCGATTTTCGAAAGTCGAAGAATCGGGTCCTTACACTCTCACTCCCAACGACCTCAAAACCCTTGGGCTACGACATGTAAACAGTCTCTCCTAAAACTCCATTTAGAAAACCCGTTTTCACGTCCATTTTCCATATTTAGTAGTCGTAGAATCTAGATTATCCCAGTGGACATAGCATAACTACGAGAGAAAACGTTTCATTATAGTCAACACCTTGAATTTGATAAAAATATTTCGTAGCTGGACTAGCTTTATAAGTCTCTACTTGTCTATTTGCATTTAAACTTTTTATAAAAATCCATTTGCAACCGATGGGTTTTATCCCTTTGGGTATGTCAACCAAAGTCTAAACTTTATTTTCGCACGTGGAATCCATCTTAGATTTCATAACTCTAAGTCAAAGTGCAGAGTCCTTACTCTATAGTGCCTATTGGAATGAGAGAGGAGTGTTGTCTTCTAATAACCAGTCCTCTTTCTCACTATCCACGAGAAAACTAGTAGTATCTCTCTAATGCACGAGAAGCCCTATTAGACCTAATATATTATGTGTTTTCATATGCTAGTGAATTTAGTTCTCCCAATAGTTAGGCCTCCATGATAGTTTCTCGGTTCTCATCCAAGTCTATGACTTTGCTATTAATTTATTTTGATAGAAATTGCTTCTCTAAAATGATAATGTGTGTGGAAACTGTAACGACCTGTATTTTACATATCGGAGGATCGTAAAATATCGTTATTTAAATCATATTTGGTCATATGACTCTAATATTTTGGGAAATGATACTAGGGACTTCTTGCAACTTTAGAATTTTTATCGAACAGTTTAGACCTAGAAATTATTTTAAGGCCTACAACTTTCAATAGGGGTTGAATTAGGGTTTGAAACCACTTCCATTAGATCAAGATGATGGTTTTTCTTTTCATAGAGTAATCATAATAGGAAAATAGACTTACTGTTTATGAGATATTGTCATTTTAATAGATTGCTACTGGCTAAGTTAGTGGGTAATTGGTTAAACCAAATTAGAGCTACTAACTAATTTCGGAATTTATGCCTAATTGGGATTGATGGTACAGATCCATATCATTTTCCACTTCCCAAAAATAGTTCTAAACCTCCATTAGTCTAAATCTCATCAAAAAGTTTGCCTTTTTCATACTAATCTTAGCTTAAACCATCATTAGAAGAGTAACTACCAAATGGGATTAAATATCTATCATTTTGGGTGCTTTGAATTTGATTTCTTGTTGTCCATTTTAGATTTGGAGATTAGATTGGTAATTTTGGTATTAGATGAGTGATTTATGATCTCTCACTATCCTATGCATGTCCATATAGTTAAAAATGATTTCTTATATGATTTCTATGTTAAAATGTTTTTAAACTTTAATCAAACCTTCGTATATGTTTATGGCCAAATTTAAAAAGATAGAAATGAATTTTAAATGGTTTTACACCTCTCTTTGATCATATTGCCATCTTTATATAAAACTAGATCTAGGATAAATCTTGTATGTTAATCATGTTTGGATGAATTGTATATGATGAATGAATGCTTGGGAATGATGGTTGCTATTTCATGTGTTGCTTTGATATGTTTTATTTAGTGTTTTGAATGTGGTTAGATGCAGTTGTCGATTTAGGGAAAACGAGGACAAAAATGTTGAAACTGGAATGTAACTTGGAAGGGAGAAGCCTACACTCTAGGTCATAGTTGTTTGGAGGAGATTTGGATAGTTAAATAGTAATCGGTGGAAATATGAATTCTGATCGTGGAGACTCCAATTCAAGTCGATGGGAGGTTGCTTCGAGGCTTTGGTAGGAAATATTCGAGGCAGGCTTTGGGTCAATGTTGGAGTGGAACTTTAGGAGTTTAAAGCTCAAAAATCGGTTAAGTACCCTACTCGGTACTAACCTCTTTTGGTTAGCATCAATCACCTTTGAAGGTAAAGAAAGAGCCTGGGTACTTGGGAGGTTGAGGCACGAGGAAGGGAATCTCTAGGCAAACAAAAGAAGGCAAGAGACCGACATGAAGTACCTAGCCAGAATCTGGCTAAGTGATTCATCTTGGTACCAAGATAAAGCAATTCATCTCGGTATTGATATGAATTGGAGTGGCTACTCTTTGCCAGACTTCCAAGGGATGCTCAGGAGTTTCTGCAGGTCATGTTGAAGGTGTCAATTCGTTCATTTGACGTTCAATTATGATGTGGTAGCATGATGAAGGATGATGGCTTTGGGAATTTGATGATGGTAACTCGATGATGATGGGGTTATGTTCTGATAATGACGGCTCGGTGTTGAATGGAATCATGAGGATGATTTTCCACAAGGGAGGGTTCTAGGAAGGGTGGCACATGGATAGAATATTGAATAGTTCTATTGTCGAAAGAAAGGAATATGGAATGGTTCCTTACGGATGAATGGAAAGTAGATAGAGCAAAGAAAGGGATCAGATACGCATGCCAATATATCGTTGATACTTGAAGTGTTTTCTGATATACTTGTAAGCAGGGTTATTGTGAGGATATTCATTGGGTACTTGGAATGGCTACTCTGGATCAATGGAATGGATCCATATAACTTAGATTGATGGAATGGATCCAGTGTCAGCTATGTGCCGGTGGATGAGTACACCAAAAACTAGATTTTTCCATTAATCCCTTGCAAAGGAATGGTCATATAAGTTATCATATATTCAGGGCACTTTAAGTGACAGGGAGGATTGTTTGATGGATGCTTTATTTTTGCTATGGTAGCTTTTCTTGTTATTTGTCACTCTAGAGATGTCATATGAGGTAGGTACTATCGATGTGGATACCTAGACACTTGATGTTGTGCTTGATAGAGTTAGAGGTATGTCCTTGAGGTAATTATGTAAGTTGTTACATATATATAACTCGTTGATCAATCTTGTTCGAAATAAAGGTGCTTTCTTTCTATTATATACTTGATATAATGTCTTATATTAATTAATTAATTAAATTAGAAGTGCATTTAATAGAAAATCCATAAATGATACATTTTGTAAAATGTTGTAACCTTGAGTAATTTATCACAATGAAAAGAAATATACCATTTTAAATGTTCATAGTCAAGATGCATCGAGACTGGATATCGATGTATCCGTTGAGACTAGAGTATGTAACGCTCTCTAAATGTTGGGCAGTGTACAACTTATGACTACTGGAGGCATCTAGGGGTTATGTACTGATAGTTATTAGATAACTATAGAATGAATAACTTGAGAGTTTTATGCTGGTTAATATAACTAAAGTCAAACAGAAAATATCAGTGTGGCTGATTTACACAGTTCTCTCGACTTAAGAATACTATCAATCTTCAATATGAAAGCTCCACTTTGATTATAGTCAAATCATGGCATGGCATCCATCGATTGTCGAGTGGAAGTATTGGAAGTGAAGCACTATTCAAGAGTGGATTCATCTTCTCAGTTATATGGGGTTAGTATCACGGTCAACTTAAGTCAATCCAAAGTTAAAAGTCTCTACCCAGAGCATTTTGACTAATTATTATTATTATTACTGAACTAAGGATTTTATGTTTGGAGTATAGAGTTGAATATGGACGATACTGAAATTTTGACCATTATAAAATTCCAAAAGTCCAAAGTGATATAGTTTTAACGAATAGAATTGGTGTAAACAGAATGTCACAACCAAGTAACGCTTAATACAGTGAAATCGGATTTTACCTAAACTAAGTAAGCGATAAATTTGGCAAAAATGTCACACCACCTGCTAAGTGACATGTGAACATTAACATTCGAATAGTTCGATGTTAATCGTTGATCAAATTTACACTTGACGAGAAACACAACTGAAATGACGAATTCTCTTTAGACCAAATGATTTAATTAGTTCATATTTGTTATAATTTAATTAATATTTATTAAATGTTAATTATAAAATCTTGAATATGATTTGAGGAATAAATATTATTATATATATTTATAATAGTATAAATATATCGATCGATATGCGATATCGACAAACAATTAAATCAGATTTAATTAAAAATATTTATTTAGCTTAATTGGGCTGTTAGCCTATAGCAATAATAGGGCTTATACGAGGCAACTAGAAAGGCTAAAGGGGTTTGGAGATGGATGGTTGAGATTTGATGAGAAATGTATGAGATGTGATCCACATTTCTCTCTATTTTTTCCACTATAAAAGGACCCCTAACCCTAATGCAAAAGGAACTTTTGGCTGCCATATCCACATCATTTCTAGCCGACCTCATCAATAAGGAGCTCCAACAAATTCATCTCAAATTAATTCAAAAGGCGACAACTATTGGATAACTAAAGGTCTACGGTTCAAGGATTAGCAATCCGCCGAATCGAGAAGATTTCAAAGAAGGGAAAATTCATCATTTCGAGGTCTGCTCTAAGGCATTAGATTTGGGTATGTATTTACTATACTATATGATTTATAATTTCTGGATAACATTATATTATTCACAAACACATATCGTTATTATATTGCTAGTTAGGTGAGATTCTTATATTATTATCAATATTGTCACATATTAGATTGGCTATATGTATGTTTTAATTTATTCATAAAAAACACATTATACATACATACATACATACATACATACATACATACATACATACATACATACATACATACATATAGATCTGAAGTGCATAGCCAAATTAATTTTATTTTAATTATTATCATTTTATTAATTTATATATATATATTATAATATACTACCTAATTTTAATTATATGACTTGTATTTATTATATCATCATATCATGTTAATAGTTGAAATTATATTTTATAAATGCATGTCTACATAGATTATATTATTCGGTTGCTGCAAATTAATTTTTAATATTATTTACTATTAGTTAATATTATTTAAATCAATATACTAATTAAATAAATCATATAAGATAAAATTTGTTTATAAAATTAAATTAATTTTTTTTTATCTTCATATAAACTCTTGGCCAAAAAATCAAAATTTAAAATTCACTTTTTATATTTTAATAAATCAATTTAACAAACGACGGAAATTAATCAATTAATTAAAAATATTATTTCAAATCCAAAAATTCTTAAAAACTTTTTGTAACTTTAAAATGTCATTCTTGATTTTCTACAAATTTAAAATTTGAATAATATAACATGAAAATATTTTTATTATTATTTTATTTTACTTGGAATAAATAATTAATATATATATATATATATTTTAATGCAATAAAATATTTTGTGTGTGTTGTACATTCGATCTGGAGATGTTTATATATATTAAATACATAATTATTATACATACACACACACATATACATATTTAAATATTATAAATATACTTATTTACATACTTAAATATAATAATAATAATTTTGTTATTGTAGTTCATACGTATATATGTAAATGTGTAAAATGATTTTAAAAAAATCTTTGTATATTATATATATATATTTAATATTTAATGTAATAGTGTGTGTATATATATCATTAATAGTTAAGATGTTATTTAGGCAGCAATAGCCCATGATGTTAAGATGTTATTTAGGCAGCAATAGGGCTTGTAGAAGACGGCTAGAAAGGCTAGTGGGGTTTGGAGATGGATGGTTGAGATTTGATGAGAAATAGTATAAGATGTGATCTGCATTTCTCTATGTTTCTTCCACTATAAATGGACCCTTAACCCTAATGCAAAAGGAACTTTTTGGCTGCCACATCCCCATCATTGCGGCTGACCTCATCAATAAGGAGTTCCAACAAATTCATCTCAAATCAATTCAAAACACGATAGCTACTGGATAGCAAAAGGTCTACGGTTCAAGGATCATCAATCTATTGGATAGAGAAGATTTCACAGGAGGGATAATTCTTCATTACAAGGTGTGCTCTAAAGCATAAATATTAGGTATGTATTTACTATACTATATGATTTATAATTTCTGGATAACACTATATTATTCATATATATATATATCATTATTATATTGCTAGTTAGGTGAGATTCTTATACGTATCATCAATGTTGTCACATATTAGATTGGTTATATGTATGTTTTAATTTATTTAAAAAAACACATTATATATATATAGATCTGAAGTGCACAGCCAAATAAATTTTATTTTAATTGTTACCGTTTTATTAATTAATACATATATGTATTAATATACTATCTAATTTTAATTATATGACTTCTATTCAATTATATCACCATATCATGTTAATAGTTGAACGTATATTTTATAAATGCATATCTACATCGGTTATATTTTACGATGCTTGCAAATTAATTTTTAATATTTATTTATTATTATTTTTTATTTTTTAAATCAATATAAAGATTAAATAAATCATATAACATAAAATATGTTTTGAAAATTAAATTTTAAATTTTTTAAAAATTTTGTTATCAAAATATAAACTCTTGGCCAAAAAAATCAAAATTTAAGTATCAATTTTACACTTTTAAAAAATCAATTTAATAAACGACTAAAATCAATTAATTAATTAAACATATTATTTTGACTCAGAAAATTTTGGAAAAATTTTCACAACTTTAAATTAGCATGCTTGATTTTCTAAAAATTTAAAATTCAAATAATATAACACGAAATTAAATTTTATTATTATTTTATTGTATTTTGAATAATTAATTAATATATATGTATTTTAATGGAATAAAAGATTAATAATTTTTTTGTGCTGTGCATTCTATCTAGAAAGGTTTAAAAAAATATTTTTTAAATTCATAATTAATAATCATACATACATATACATACATTTTAGATATTATAAATATACTTATATATATATATATTAATAATATATAATAATAATAATTTTGTTATTGTAATTCGTACATATATATGTATATGTGGAAAATGATTTAGGAAAACCTTCATATATTATGTGTACACACACACACACACATATATTTAATATTTAATGCAATAGTATATATATAAAATCATTAATATTTTACATCTAAGATATATGTATATACATATATGTGCATGTGTGTGTATATATATAATTTTACATAATTTTTGATATTTATATAAATAATTAGTTTACATACATACATATATTTGGACAACATTCAATACATATATGATGAGCTAACATGTCATTGTGATGTAAATCCCAACATTTATACACGGGCATGTTATACCTTGCACGGATTATTATGTTACACATGCATATACATTCTTATATGTATATGATACATATGTGTACTATTATATTTAATTGAATATAAATTAAATAAAATTATATTTATAATTAATAAATTTAAATGAGATAAAAAAATTTATTTAAATTAAATTTAGAAATGTTCTAAATAAATTAAACTTCATTGGCCCAATATAGGTCCAAGGGAATTTTTTTGAAATTCACCCATATCTTCCGATGCGAACTGGCCCGGTTCCAATAATGGTATCAGAGTCTGATAGCCTATGAGGTCTAAATTAGCCATGTTAGGGTTAACTATTAAGCTCACAGCCCAAAGGTTGTCTCTAATAGAAAGGGCCCGAATTTGAATTGGGCCTTAGGCTAATTTTCAAAATTATTTGAAAATTGAAATTACAAGATTTTAAATTTAAAAGTTAAAGGTAAAACAAGATATCATATATTATAAAAGTTATAATATAATAAACAATTTCAAAATGTCTTAAAATAAATATTAATTTCATAATTTATTTATAAGATTAATAAAATAAATTAATTGAATAAGTTAATTAATTAATAAATGTATACATGTATTATGTATTATGATATATGTTATGTTGATTTAAAATGTTAAATTAATAGAATTATACATGTATGTGTATAAATGAATTTCGAATTTAATATAAATTTAATTAAAATTGTTCAATTAAATAAATTAATTAAAAGGTTAATTAATTGAATAATGTACACATATATACGATATATGTGTTATACTATAAAGGTAGTGCATAATAATTATTAAATATAAATGTTATATTAAATTAATATAAAATTAATTAAAATTTTAATTAATTAAATTAAATAAATAAGGTTTAATTAATATAATATAATACATAAGACTATTATATAAGTAATATGAAATATAAAAGTTATATAATAATAATAAAAACTTATATAATATGAATGTATAATAGAAGGTGGAATAGTAAGAAACCCAAAATAGACTTAAGGGCTAAATACATACGTATAGTACGTATACCATGATTTCCGATGTGTTCGACACTTGAATTACGATGGTATTTCATAAGAAATACATTATTCCATAAGTCGATATCACTCAATAAAATATATTGAAGATTATGAATTTTCAATATAATGTTGTCCTCTACCATATATATATTAAAAAATAATTTGCATACTCCTTAGTTGTTGAGTAGACTCAAGTTGGGGATATTATGTGTAGAATTATTAATATACTGAATAGACAAGGTAAGATAACTATATGTATTTGTTGAGCAGACTCAAAGTATATCCTATACTCAGGCCATCGTGATACGGTAGGTACGAGTGAATAATTTTGTTTCGATTCGTTGAGCAGACTTAAGGTCAAAGAGAAATTAGGACAATGTACCAAAGGGTTAGGTGTTGTATATAATAAAACCGATTAGAAGTTATCCATCCTCCATGGAGCTATGATTATGAGTCCTAACACCTACTAAAGAAGTCGAAAGACTTCTATGTTTCGCTTAGGGTTTGGTGAAACATAAAAGACTAGCGAAGCCTTATTAGAAAAATGAAATGATAACATTTAACCTTTCTAATATTGTAAAAACATGTGCTATATAATGCTATAATAGTCTACAATGATAAATTTGTTCATTTAAATACGGTTGATAAAATGTTTATCAATTAAGATATACAAATGAATTGAATCAAAGATTGATGAATAGAAATATAATATATATACCTACCACTAAATACTTCTTGCATGTTAATGTTTTCTATACCCATGCAAGTACATAATTTTACAACTACTTAGTATGTTCGTAATTTGGCTACTTACTGTTTACTTGCTCGAGACTGTGTATTGTCTCCAATGAGTTTTGAACTCTAAAAGCAATACAAGGATATGAATATTTGATTTATTTCCAATCACATAACAAGTGTTATATGGTGAACGGTCACCGCTCGTAATGTATGAAAATTTTGATGAAATTAGTTTATCTAAAATAAGCAAATAAACTATAGTGCAACATCGAGTATTCAATTTGATTGATTACAATAAAGTTCACATTGTGTTAAAAGTAAGACAAGACCAAATTAAACTACAATATAGATCTAAGAACTCAATCGCTGATATGTCAGTTTGATTAGTTTACGCAAAATGCAACATATTTAATATCCTTAAATATTAAAGATGTCCGAGTGCGCTTTTGTAAAGAGTTCATTATGATATATAGTAAAGGATCTCTTTTGAATGGTTCGACCATTTAAAAAGAAAACGAATGTATAAGAGTAGATGTGGTTAAAGATAGTTGGGATGAAGAGACTGAATGGTTACTTCTACTTCATAAAGAAACATCGAAAACGAGAATTGTAAAATGATAATTGATACTTAATATTGGAACAAGAAATTTGATTTCTATTCCGAAATATATTTTCATATAGAAAATTGTTTCCTATGAGATTTATCTCTTTGAGTTTAAGATATTTAATCAAAGAAATCTCCGCTGTAAACTAGTTATAGTATATGAAATAAATAATTTATACTAAGTGAATGATGGACCTCTGAATTCAGTACCTATTATAGTAATGGTAGAAATAGTGGGAACATGCCATACATATAGAACATATCGATTGCATCGAGTTATGAAAGTTGTTTCGTAAAACTTACCCAACATTATTTATGAAATACTGACTATTTTTTAGTGTCAACTAAAAATAGATATAGTTATATTTCAATGTGAATACTATGAATATTCGCTATGAAATAAAACTATAATGTGGTATCTGTTTTCACAACAAAAGCAATGCATTATAAAATAGTGAAGTATCTAAAATTATTTATAATTATTTTTGAATTATAGACTAAACCATAGTTTTGAGAAATAATTTATATTATATGATTAGGATTCATATGATACTAGTTAATTGTATCTCAAATGATTTAAGACTATGCACCCATTTAGTGGGAGTGTCATAAGAGTTGATGAACTCTTTGGATTGATACATATAGATGTATGCAATCATAAGTCTATTAATACCAAAACAGTTCCACATACTTCTTCATATTCACCAATGAGTTATTGTCGACATGGACATGTGTATTTGATACATATGCAGTATGTCTAAGATAGATTCATAGAGTATAAAATTAAAGTGAATAATATAACATGCAATAGAAATAATTAAATTTGATCAAATAGGTGAGTATATTGGAAAGATTTCTAAATGTATCTAATACAAATAAAAATTCAATCTCAAAATTCACCCCTCTATCTAATACGTAATGATGTATCAATAAGGAGTAAACTAACTTTGTTGAACAAAGTACGATTAATTGTGAGTACAGTTGAGTTAAATTCTTTCTATAAGGTTGTGTATTTAAGAGTAGTACATAAGGTTAATATTATTTCATCTAGATGATAGTTTAAAAAATCGTACAAGATAAGAGTTTGTAAGAAACCCCAACATAACCTAGGCCAAGGAGTTGGTAGTTTTTGCGAGTCGAAAGTCTGCACATAATAATTTCGTGAGGGATCTTGTATGAATCTCCTCAAAAGAAATTTGGAAAAGACTATCATTGGATGACATATTTATGTTTTGAACATAAGCGTTGTAAACTAAAACCAAATCAGCTTTATAAATAAGGAAATTCATAAAATGTTTATGAATACCTATTTCATTGAACTGAGAAGCAATTGTTGTTTCAAGAAGTATCAACTTCATAGTAAAGGAATTTCTTTAAGAAATTATTGGTAGTAAAATGCAATTGGATACAATTTAAAGATAAAACTGATTACATGAGATGAAAATAAATCAACGTACCTAAATGAACACATCACTTTAGAGTGTCTAATAAGTATTCTTGCATACTGAAGAGAAACTACGAGTTTCTTACCAATGTCAAAAATATATAATCCTTGGCTGTTTAATTAAACCATTAAAAGTATTGACTTATGATATTGTACGATATGCAAATCCAAAATAGGTTCCAAGTACATCATCAAAATATTATTTTGATAATTGTATCCAAAAGGTATGGGACTTAAATGTTTTATATAATTAAGGTAGGAGAAAGGGCTTTTTGCAAAATAATTTAAATTTGTTACCCAAGAAAGTCAGCAGCACTTTTGAAAAATTGCAGTACTTTCTATTGGTATAGAAAGAGGTAACCAATCACAATTAGACACGTAAGGCAGGTTAGATGGAAAGAACTATTTGCTACATGTTTTTCACAGTTTCGACACTGTCGGCACCTAGTTCCGCTTCCTCATCCTCGCTTCTGATATAGTCAAAACCAATGCACATGGTATTAGGGAACTGGTACATAGTTAATTGGATGTAGGCGGAAGGCATGGAGTCAAAAACAGAGGTTCCGTAGGGGCTAAGGCATTACTTTGTTTTTAAATTAAAAATCCGCCTGCTTGCTTTCGGCTAAGATGCTTTCGACTTGGCTGCTTTTGACTAGGTCAAATGGTTTTTAAAGGAATGGTTTCGATTTGGTTGTGCTTTTGTTATAAATGATTGCTTTCGACTAAGTCGAAGACTTTTTACTGCCGCTTCCTACCTTTCGACCCAGATGGTTTCGAAAAGGTTGTTATGTTTTCTAAAAATACGGCCACCTCTCCAATGCTTTTAAAGGGATGGTTTTGACACCATCACTTCTTTACTTAGGAAAAGGTTTCGAAGCAGATGCTTTCGACTTAAATGTTTTAAAGACTCTTTTTCTACAATTGAAGTAAAACCCAAATGGTTTTGAAAGCGAAAGTTTTAAATGGTTTTGAAATATATGTTTTCGACATTAATGGGTTTCTGATCCTTTTGCTCTACTTGAACGCAGAATCCAAATGGTTTCAACCAATACATTTTTCAAAAGTTTCGAAGGGGTAAAGTTTTGAATGGTTTTGAAAGGTTTCCATATGTTTTAAATTAAACCCAAAGTGCTTTCGAAAGGATTGGGTTTTGACTGTTTCGAAAGGTATTAATGAATGGTTTCGAAAGAGGTGGTCCCCAGGGTTTCGAAAGGATTAAAAGGAAGAATTTTTCCTATGTTTTCGAAAGGAAATATTTAAAAGGTTTTAAAGGAGGATGTCTGATATTTTTAAGCTTTCGAAGAAAAGAAAGGAAAGGTTTTTCCAATGCTTTCGAAAGGCAATATTTAATGGTTTCGAAAGGGTCTTTCAATGGTTTTGGAGGGGTTGCCTTCAATTGTTTCGAAAGGGTTGTTTAATGGTTTTAAACAAAGGTTTCGAATGTATTAAATAGGCAATGCAGCCTAAGTATTTTCAGGTTAAAAAGGGTTTTAACTTGTTTTGGAAGGATAGTTAATCCTCATTAAATCTCATTAACATTATTTTGAGTAAAGTATATACCATGGCAAAATAGCTTAGAGTAAAGCTAAGAATATATTTTCCTTGTATAAATATGATTTAAAAAGTTAAATCATTTTGAAAAGGTTTTCAAGGGAAAAGATATAGGGTAGTTAACCCTAAGAAAATAATTCAGACAGTGGTCCATTTTGATTCGGACAGTTAGTCCAGTTTGCGGGCAGCCATTCCAGTTGTATGGATAGATAGTCCATTTGTAGCATAACAGACCTTGCTATTATGTTGTGGACAGATAGTTTACTTATTACCTGTTTTTAGGAAGATAGTCCATTTATTAGCATAAAGGATATTACTATTTTGATATAATCAGTTTGATTAACCAGTTTGGTTGCAGGAATTGTTTTGCAAAATATATGTTTTAAAGAGGATATTAGTGAGGGGAAACCCGTTCCGCTAAGCAGAGTGGTCTCCCTTAATATCAGTAAATTGAGATGTAACCGAATTATTCACACCAGGCTTTATGTCTGACTCGAAGTTTTTAATTCCCCTTAAACTCTCGGGTGCTCAAAATTGATTTGAGTAGGCTGAGGGTTGAGGTTTTCAGGTTTTAGTCTTTTGGCGAATAAAGCTTCCAAAGACGAGCAGGGGGCTGACGGATAGCTAATTAGGATTTGTAGTTTCATTTTGTTTTGATTCCGCTGTGTATATTAAGTCAGATATGACTATATTGCTTTGATCAACCAAAGGTGCATCGTCATATGTCGCTCTTGGCATATTTTTGTAATGATTATAATTAATCTTTACCTGGGAAACGATATAGGACTATGTAACTTGGATATGAATTTGATTTGAAATGTAATCAACAAAATGTTGTTTTTGGAAATCTATGATTTTCTTCATATTCAAGTGCTTCTGATATTATGGATACCATTATCGTTATCGTATTTTGTCACCAAAAGTTAATACTATAGATGACTGCAGCATCTGTAGCGCTTAGCTTTTGGCCTCTAGATACGGGATGTTACAACTTGGTATCAGAGCATGGTTTATGAAAAACTTTAAACTAAAAATGGTTTTTAAAACATAATCCTAAAGAATTAGAGTACAATTGGGGTATGTGATAAAGCTATAATAATGTACTTTTATTTGCTATATATAAGTATACGCTTTATCTCTAGTCTCCTATCCTTGTTAGGTTATTTCTTTGTATCTCATAAGGTTTGAATATAGATATGGAAGGAAGAAGAGGAAGAGTTAACCAAGGAGGGGAGGGCACCGATAGGAATGCTAGACCTAGTACAAGGAGGACCCAAGGTCAGGCACAAGCGGAGAATGTAGGTGCTGGAGTCCCGCAAGTGGACATGGGAGCTATATTTCTAATTTTTATGAATATGATGCAAGCTGGAGTTGTAGCTGGAATGGGAGGAGATGCTGTAGAGGCAGGAATTCTAGAAGTTTCGGTAGTTAACCATTATGCTAAGCTGAGCGGAAATTACGCTAAGCTTGGAGGGAAGCCTTTTCTGGGGACAGAAGATGCTATAGAAGTGGAAAATTGGTTATTGCACTGCGAAAGGATTTTTGCAGACTTGGGGCTCAATGACGAGCATAAGAGGAGGTTGGCATCCAGACAGCTTCAGGGAGCCGCCTTGTTTTGGTGGAACAGTGTGACGGCTGGTGTGGATGAGGAAACTTTGTCATGGGTAGATTTCAAGGGAAGATTCCAAGAGAGGTTTATGTTTGCAATGGCACAGTCTGCTCTGATCAGGATGTTTGCTGAATTAGAGCAGGGGGAGATGTCTGTTATGGAGTATGCTAGAAAGTTCGAGGAGTTGGCCCGATATGGTTATGCTTCAATGGATACATTCATGAAGAGGAATGAGAAGTTTATCAAGGGGTTGAAGCCTGAGTTAGTTAGGGCCACATTACCTTATATTAGAGATCCTTCTGACTTTGTAGTGGAGAGGGCCATAAGGCATGAGGAGATAGTTGACTCTCTAGAGAAGAGTAAGGCTAAAGAGGTCCAGGTTGGGCAGAATCAGAAGAGGAAGTTCTTTCCTAAGAAAGGTGCTCAGAAGGGTGGAGAAGCTAAAAAGAGGAAGTCTGAGATTTTTGCTTCAAGTGCGATAAGAAGGGGCACTTTTCTGATGAGTGTCGTGTTGGGAAGGCTAAGGAGGTGGCTGGAAAGAAGAATTTCAAATACTTAATGGCGACTAGATTGGCCATTATAAGAGCCAGTGCAAGGAGCCAGCTAAGGATGGAAAGAGCAAGGTGTATTCATTAGAGCTTGCTACTTCAAAGCCAACAGCTCAGGAGAAAGGAAAGGTAGTTTTGGGAGGTACGCTTTAGATTCATGGTATGTCTGTTAGCGTTCTATTTGATACTGGTGCATCACATTCTTTTATATCTAGATGTTTGATAGATAAGCTTAACTTAGAACCCACTTATTTAGTTACTTCCTTACGGGTTGCGAATCCAATAGGAGGGTATGCAACTCTAGGGTTGAGATGTGACCAGTTAGTGTTTGGCTTGTTATGTCATACTTATGTTTGCAGTTTGCATGTGTTTGATTTTGTGGGGTTCGGGATTATTCTTGGTATGGATTGGTTAAGTGAGTACAATGCTAGGATATTTTGCCAGGATAGGAAAATATCGCTTAGACACCCAGATTGTAGTGATCAGATAGTTTATGCCGTGGAAGGTTCTAGCGGTGAAGTGAATGCTTTGTTGGGTGCTATGGAATTGGATGATGAGTTGAGTCAAGTTTTCGTGGTTAGAGAATTCGTAGATGTTTTTGAGCCTGTAGTTGGATTGCCGCCGAAACGAGCCATCGAGTTTCGGATAGATTTGGTTTCAGGAGCAGAACCTTTTAGTAGGCCACCAAGCAGGATGACTCTTATAGAGGTGAGGGAGTTTAAGGTGAAGTTGGTGGATTTAGAAAGCAAGAGTTTTATCATGCTAAGTCGTTTTCCTTGGGGAACAACTGTAGTGTTTGCTAAGAAGCTGGATGGATCGTTAAGGCTATGTATCGATTATCGTAAGTTGAATGAGAGGACGATAAAGAATCGATATCCATTGTCGAGGATTGACGATTTATTCGACCAGTTGAGTGGAGCCAAGGTATTTTTGCAGTTGGATTTAGCAACAGGTTTCCACCATCTCAGGGTAGCAGAGGATAGTATACCTTTGACGGCGTTTAGGACCAGATATGGGTCGTACGAATGGTTAGTTATGCCGTTCGGACTGACTAATGCGTTGACTTTCTTTATGGATTTGATGAACCGGGTTTTCTGAGAGCACTTGGATAGGTTCGTATTGGTTTTCATAGATGATATCTTGATATACTCTAAGGATGAAAGAGAGCATGAAGTTCATCTTAGAGTGGTGATCGAGATGCTGAGGCAGCATCAACTGAAGGCGAAGTTTTCGAAGTGTCATTTCTGGAAGAAGGAAGTGAAGTTTGTTGGTCATATAGTCTAAGAGGAAGGGTTATCAGTAGATCTGACTAAGATTGAAGCGGTAATTTATTGTAAGAGACCCGAGACAGCGATAGAGATAAAGAGTTTTCTTGGGTTAGCTGGTTATTACCGGAGGTTCATTAAGGATTTTTCGTGGATAGCGGCACCGATAACCAAGCTGACGAGAAAGGATGTGAAGTTTGTGTGGACAGATATGTGTGAGGAAGCATTCCAGAGTTTGAAACACTTATTGACCCATGCACCTATTTTGGTTGTTCTAGAAGGGAATCACGATTTGGTGGTTTATACCGATGCGTGTGGAACAGGATTAGGAGCTGTGCTGATGCAGAGAGGTAAAGTGATTGCCTACGCTTCTAGACAGCTTAGACCGCATGAGGTCAGATATCCGATGCATGATTTAGAATTGCTGTATTGATTTTTGCATTGAAGGTGTGGAGACATTACCTTTTAGGAGAAAGGTTTGAGTTATATATAGATCATAAGTCGATGAAGTATTTGTTCTCTCAGAAGGAGTTGAACATGAGACAACAAAGGCGGTTAGAGTTTATCGCTGCTTATGATTTTTCGATTGAGGACACACCAAGGAATGGCAACAAGGTTGTAGATGCACTTAGCAGGAAACATCATAATGCAGTATTGGCAATGATTGTCGAGTGGAAATATTTGGAAGCATTAGCAGATTGCAGAGTGCAGTGGAGATCTGAGGATGGGTCTAGCGGAGAAACCGTAGTGTTATCTTGTTTGGAAGTTCGACTAGTGATGATCGAAAGGATTACTTTGAAACAGGAAGATGATCCAGTATTAGCTGAACGGATCAGGAAGTTAAGAGATGGAACCGAGAGCGACGACTTGAAAGATTTCAGTCTTGACCAAAATGTGTGGTTAAGAAAGAAAGGAAGATTATGTGTTCCGAATATAGGAAACATAAAGAAAGAAGTCTTAGAGGAATGCCATCGTTCGAAGTTCTGTATTCATCCAGCAGACAGATCGGCAAACGGAAAGAATTATCAAAATCTTGGAAGATTTGTTAAGAGCTTGTATATTAGATTTCGGGGGATCATGGGAAGACCATCTGCATTTAGTCGATTTTTCATATAACAACATTTATCATACTAGTATTGGGATGGTACCGTTTGAAGCTTTGTATGGAAGGCCATGCAAATCTCCCATATGTTGGCTAGAGACTGGAGATAGGTTGGTTCTTGGTCCAGATTTAGTCAGAGAAGCTGCAGAAAAGATTTAGGTCATTCGAGCTAGAATGAAGGAGGCTCAGTCTAGGCAGAAGAGTTATGCAGCTAAGAGACATAAAGATCTAGAGTTATCAGTTGGAGATCAGGTTTTTGTCAAAGTGTCACCGATGAAGGGTGTGATTAGATTTGGGAAATCGGGGAAGTTGGCACCGATATTCGTTGGACCATTTTCTATTATTGAGAGGATCGGGAAACTCGCATATTGAATTGAGTTATCAAGTAGTTTAGCAGGAGTCCACAATGTTTTTCATGTTTCTCATCTCAGAAAGTGTGTTAGAGACCCGAAGACTACTATTGCACCGACTTTGCTAGATGATTTAGTGGTAGAACCGTATTTGACTACAGTGAGGAAGCCTATTTGTATTGTTGCGAGAGATGAGAAGAGGCTTAGAACCAAGACGGTCAAATTAGTCAAAGTCTAGTGGAGCGACGATGACAGGGACTGTACTTGGGAGATTGAGTGCAGGATTAGAGATACTCATCCTGACTTGTTTGATGGTATGTTTTACCTTCTTGTTTGATTTGTTGTGCACCTTATCGTAATTTCGAAGGTGAAATTCTTTAAAGAGGTGAGTATGTAACACCATAGATTTTTGGTAATATTATTTAGGGTGTTTAATTAGAAAAATTAAATAAAATAATGTGTTGATTAGGGGATTGAGATTTGATTTTATTTAAAGGGTAGCCGTGCCAATTAACAATGAATTAAAATAAGAGTTAAATCGAAATAGAGGAGGGGTAATGACTCGCTATTTCGAACCATTCAAATCGACAATAATCCACACATCTTAGACTTGAATTGCTTAAAACAACAGATTGTTATTTATATTTGGCAAAACTTAGCATATATAGTAAATAAATCAATCACAGAATCATAGACATGGAGTTTTACAACAATAAGCAACGGAATAGATAAATAGTAGTTCATGAAGCTACTACAGAAACATCAAAGCCTAAAGTAAAATACAACAGAAATCCCAATATAAATAAGTCTCTAATACATAAGCAAATGACAAGTTTGAACATAAATAACTGGAAATAACTGAAATAACTGAAAAGCTGAATAGACAAAAAGCAAAGCTCCAAGCTCTAAAGGTGAGTCTCAAATGCTGTGACACTCAGGCCGACCCGAGCATAAAGCAAAACACAAAACACTTGAGTCAAGATTAACATTCTTATGCAAGTAAATCAACTCAAGTGAAATGTCCAAGTGAAATGCCATATAACTTAAAGGATGTTTGGGATTCCCATCCTTTAAGGATCCGTGAAACTATCTACATACATAATACAATACGCTACATAGATAATGTCTACAATAAAGTAAAGTATTAAAATAGCATTAAGGCGTTACCCATATCCCCCTAAACACATTTTTATATAAATGCCATAGTCTAAACAATACCGCAATTACTCCGTAAACTGGAGGGCTATCAGAGGGCACTCCATAGTGTACGACACAAACCAAACTCGTAGTGGGCGCGATAAGGCATATGACAAGGCACACGAGGCAATGCCTAGGGTAGGATACTACCGTTTTGCAGAACCGGGCTGTTGGTAATGCATAGTAGCAAATATCACCCACCTCGAGACACACTCCCATAATCAAAGGTGCACCCAATCAAATCACAATGTAATAGATATGGTTTTGAAGAAGCACGCTTGATCGGATGTGCGACCTCACTTGGCTATGGTATAGCTCCTGTTTTAGTCATATCAAGCTAACCCGAGGGGGTTAGGGCCACATTCATACCTCTTACACTAGCGTTCGCCAAACCATCCTACTTCGTTCTGGATTCTCCACCACGTGCACAATTGTTAAAGTGGTTTTCGGTATTGGCATAGTGTATGAGAATATCCGATCCCGGTCTCTTTAACAACCAAACGTTTATTTCACACTGTGGTCATTTTATAAAATCACTTTCATAAACATTTAAATAAAGTCTTAAATCGCAAAAATTTAAATCAAAATTAAATATTCAACTTCAATTTTTATTTAATTTGAAAATATTCACTTATCACTTTTTATAAACATTTAAATAAAATCTCAAATTACAAATTTAAATCAAAATTTGATATTCAATTTCAATTTTATTTAAATTTGAAAATATTCATTTAATCACCTTTAATCTAAATCGAGTTATCAAATTATAAAATTCTTATCTTTAAAATCTCAAAATCAATAAGTTTCAAATCAATTCTTAAACAAATTAAATTACAAATCAACTTTATTTTATCTTCCCAACCTTAATTTATTAAAGTTATTAAAAAAATCTATTTTCAAATATTAATATAAAATTTAAATAAATATTTTAAACATATTATATATATATTAGTTAAATTAAATTTTTTATTAAATTTTATTAAATAAAATCTTATTATTAAATTTATTTTATTTTATATATTTAAAAAAATAATAAAGTTATAAGTAAAATCTTAAAATTTACATTTTTCAAAACTTAACTTAAAATTTTAAAATTTCCAAAACATATAATTTAAAATTCTAAATTTTACACACATATCAAAATAAAATCTTTATATTATATTTTAAAATCAAAACACATATATTTTTCTTTTTAAAAATTTGGAAATCATTTAAAATAGACCAACGGTGTCCGTATATAGTTTTCTTACCTATCGTCAAGTGATACTGATATCTATCATTTCAATCCGCAATAATTTAAATTTTACGAGTATATATCATTTCAACTCCTAATCCCAAAATTTCAAAATCAACAAAATCGCTTGGGTTTATCATTTCAACCTATAATGATTTTCCCTAATATATAAAATCATTCGGGTATGTATCATTTCAACCCATAGGGATTTCCTAAACTAACAGGGAACTTGCAGTGTGAGAACAATAGAACAAAAATATAAAACAATAACATATCAATGGCAAATATGATCATAATTATCAATTTAAATATAATATATATACTAACATGTTATGGCGTCATATGTCAATTAACATAGGTAAACAATTTTAAATATTAACATATCATACTTAACAATTAAATTACCAACCAATTCAAATTTAACAACATATTTCAATCGTCATTTCAGGTGAAATAAATTTGCTAAACATAAGAATGTCAATCGTGAGTGATCGCTCACCTTCCGTGGCTCTGGAAACAACGATAGCGAAGAAGATGACACGGACACGCGACAAAACAAAGCAAGAAGCTGCTGTACACAAATCGAGACAGCGACAAACAAAAGATGGCTGCAACAAGTTCCGGATAGTGGCGAACAAAGCAAAGCTAGCTTGAACTTGGGAATCAAATATATATATATATATATAGTATATATATTTCCTTCTTTTTTTATATATAAGAAGAGAAGGTTGCCTGGATGCTGCTCGGAGGGGAAGGCTTGGCACTTGCTAGAGTTCCGCCTATGCGGCTGTCAGGTGGGGAAGTGTGCTGTCGTGGTTCGCCAGGGGTGGTGCAAGGTTGCGATGGAGATGGGTTGCATGGAGAGGCTGGAGGGGATGGGTGTTAGCTGTGTTTCAGTGGCTACTGGGCGGAAGACGCTGGAGTGACAAGGCGGAGAGTGGTGTTCGGGTTTTGGGTAGCGAGGCGGGTTGTGCTGCTGCTATGGGGTGGGTGCATTCTAGAGGTGGTGGGTTACGGCCAAAGCAAGGTGATGCGTGAAAAAATGGCGGAGAGGGATGTGAGGCCGGAGGGGCGGTGGGAAAGGCGGAGGGTCGATGATGGCTGGTGTAGTCGGAGAGAGAGCGGAGAGGGTGAGGGAAGGAGACGAGGCAGAGGGGAAGGTAGCGGAGGCGGGTCGAGGAAGTAAGGGAGTGGGTGACGGAAAATGGAAAAGGAGGAGTTGGATTCTCTGAAAAATATATATGCAAACTTCGTTTTTTTTCAAGGCACGGAACGAAAAGGAAAGAATGAGAGAGGGAGAGAATGAAAAGAAACGAACCAGAATAATATTAAACTAGTGGGAATAGCAAAAGCCAATGGCTGAATTCTAGAAATAATAAAGGTAAGTGGCCATTTGTTCTTTCGAGTGAGAAAATAAAAGGACACAGGGAAACCCAAAAGGCTCAAAATGGGAACTGATACGGCTAACTGTTTCATAGATTTCGCCGCGTACCAGATGCCAAATACACAAATGAATATACTATGGAGATCAGTGCGATGAGACGAACAAGATGTTACACAGATATCAGCGACACGACCTACCTATCAAAACTCCATTTTCGCTGCCGAAAATGCTGGTAAACCGCCGAAAATAATTTAAACGGGGCTAGCGAAGTCTAAAATCAACGAAACGAAATATGACATCTCATTCAGAAAATGGTATACATTTTTCTTGTGTAAAAATATTCAAATTTCAAAAATATTTAATTTTCATCAATTTAACCGATTTTAAACTAAAATTTCACATCTGAACAAACTTACATATTTTCTAATAAAAATCTTCCACTTGCTATGTTTAAAAAGACGTATTCCAAAAATCAATTATCATTGCAAAATTTTATTGTTTATTTTCATGAAAATTTAGTTAATTATGTTATTGAAATAGTTAAAATTTTCAGGTCGTTACACTCTCCCCCACTCAAAACTTTTAGTCCCCAAAAAGGAACGAGATAGAAGAATAGAAGCAAACAGAAAGATAAGATAAATTCAAAACGAATGGTACCTGAGACAAACAATTCTGGATTTGAAGCACACATGGACTCCTCAGTTTCCCAGGTGCAATCCCGATCATCTGTACTCCACTGTACTTTGACCAGACTGACAGATTTCTTCCTAAAGTGCTTCGTACCTCTATCGACAATACGAAGTGGCTTCCTCTCGATAGTGAGATTTGGCTCGACATCCAAATTCTCTAATAAAGCGGGCTGAACAATCAAAGATGGATCATGAAGATATTTGCGAAGGTGAGATACGTGAAACACGTTATGCACACCCGATAGCTTTTTCGGTAAATCTACTCCATAAGCTAAAGGACCAACTCTTTCCAGAATGCGGAAAGGACCAATGAATCTAGGAGCAAGCTTCCCTCTCCGACCATGGTGAACCACATTTTTCAGTGGTGAGATCTTAAGAAAGACCTAATCACCTACTAAAAATTCCAAATCCCTTCTCCGCTCATCAGCATACTTCTTCTGCCTATCCTGAGCAATCCTCATCTTCCTCCTAATCTCCTCGACCTTTTCGGATGCTTCTAGAATCATATCAGGCCCAAGAACTAAACGATCAACGGATTCAATCCAGCAAGATGGAGATTTGCAAGATCGTCCATAAAGAGCGGCAAACGGAGACATCTCGATACTTGTCTGAATTCAAAGAAATAGGATTTAATTGATTGAAGCTTAAGATTATTCAAATTCGAAATAAAGTTATACCTAATAACTGTTGGTATAAGTGAATTCAACGAGATGGAGTTGATCTTCCTAAGATCCTCCATAATAAAAAACACGAGCACGAAGAAGATCTTCCAGAATCTGGCTCACCCTTTCCGTCTGACCATCATTCTGAGGATGGTAAGCAGTACTATGGTTCAAACGAGTACCCAAAGCTTCCTGAAAATATTTCCAGAAATTTCTGGTAAAGATAGGATCATGATCACAAATAATACTAGATGGAACACCATGGAGTCTGACAATCTTCCGCATATACACCTCAGCTAAGCTCGAAGCGGTTCGATTCGACTTGACCGGAATAAAATGAGCGGATTTGGTCAATCGATCACCAACCACCCATATACTCTCGTTACCCCTTCTGGTCCTCGGTAATCCATCAATTAAATCCATAGAAACCTGATCCCACTTCCAAATGGGAATCTCAAGGGGTTGCAGCAATCCGGCGGTCTTCTGGTGATCAGCCTTAACTTGTTGACAAGTGGCACATCTACTAACATAAATGGAGACATCCTACTTCATACCACTCCACCAATACAACCTCTTCATGTTCTAAAACATCTTCGTGACACCTGGATGGATAGAGAGTCTAGATTGATGATTCTCCCTAAGAACCTTTTACCTTAATCCATCAATATTCGGAACACAAATTCGGTTATTAATCCTCAGAACTCCATTTGGTCAATTTATGCTCCTAACTCACTCTGGTTATCACTTTCCCTATTCTGAATATTCTCCTTCATGAACTTAGGCATCTCATCTTCACCCTACTTGGCTGCGATACGATCCAACACAGACAAAGAAGCTACAATCTGACATAACATAGCTCTCTTTCGACTTAAGGCATCAACCACAACATTGGCTTTTCCGGGAGTGTAGTTGATGTCGAGATCATAATATGCTAAGAACTCAATCCATCTAACCTGCCTTTGGTTCAAATCCTTTTGGGTGAAAATATACTTAAGAAACCGATGATCTGTAAAGAGCTCAAACTTGGTGCCCAAAAGATGATGCCTCCATAACTTCAAAGCAAACACAACAGCAAGCAATTCCAAATCACGAGTGGCATACTTGGCTTTGTGGGGCTTCAACTGACGACCGACATAAGCAATGACCTTCCCATCCTATATCAAGACATCACCCAAACCTTCTCCACTAGCATAGGTATAAACTGATAATCCTTCGCTCCCATTTAGAACGGTGAGAACAGGAGCAGAAGTAAGCTTTTGCTTCAACTCATTAAATGCAACTTCACACTTATCACTCCAAACAAACTTAGCATTCTTACGAGTCAAAGCAATGAGAGGTGCAACTATGCAGGCAAAATTCTCAATGAATCTCCGATAATAACCGGTTAGGCCCAAAAAGCTACGAATATCACAAGGATTCTTAGGTGTCTCCCAATATTGGAAATAAAATAAGGTGGATAAGTCCAAAGGAAGATAAGATAATTAAATTACAAAAGAGGAAAGGTGGATAAAATTACATTAATCACGGCGACCTTAACCGGGTCAACCGAGACTCATTTTTTAAGAAACAATGTGCCCAAGAAAACGAACTTCATCCCTCTAGAAATGGAATTTAGAAAACTTGGCTTTCAACTGATGTTTCCCAAGAGTTTGGAGAACCTAGCTCAAATGAGAATCATGCTCTTTCTCTGACTTAGAAAAGACGAGAATATCATCAAAGAAAACCAGGACAAACTTGTTGAGAATATTGCGGAAAATGAGATTAATGAGATTGACAAAGAAGGCATGAGCATTGGTTAATCCAAAGGGCATGACTAACCATTCATAGAATTCATTCTCTGTTTGAAAAGCTGTCTTGGGGATGCTCTCCTCAGCTACATGAATATGGTGAAAACTAGTAGCAAGATCAAGCTGAGAGAATACTTTAGCTCCATAGAGCTGATCGAACATATCTTTGATATGGGGCATATGATATCTATTCTTAAGAGCAAGCTTGTTCAACTCTCTATAATCAACACACATCCTTAAGGAACCATCAGATTTGGTGACAAAGACCACAGATGCTCCCCATTCTGAAAAACTCTGCCTAATCAAACCCTTGGAGAACAGGCCTTCAATCTGCTTCCTTAACTCGACTTTCTCTCTGGGTGCCATCTGTTTGGGAAGAAGAACAACAGGTCGAGCTCCAGGAATAAGATCGATGTGGAATTCAATTTCCCACTTAGGAGGTAGAGAAGTGACTTCACCAAAAACATTAGGATAATCCCTAAATATCAGGGTGGAGTCAAGATCACTAGGCTGAGAATCAAGCAAAAAGATAAAACTGCCTGCATAATCCTTAGGCATTCGACAGTCGATCACAAGAGAATTACCCTGGTCGTCCACTAAAAAAACGGTTCGGGCTTTGTAAAAAAGAACTGCATCATAACACTTTAACCAATCACCCCCAAGTAAGATATCAAATACATCAAAGCCGAGGACATAGAAATCTCCGGTGAATCGACGCCTGTTATAAAGGAGTTTCACCCCTTTACCAATCATACTATGGTTGGTGGGACCGCCGATGGGATTACTCACACATAAGGATGAAGTTGCCAATTGAGGTTGCAAGATGTGCTCAAATTTATTACAAAGATCAACAGAAATAAAGCTATGGGATGCTCCAAAATCAAAATGAACACGAACATGACAATCATGCAAAGAAAAGGTGCCTCGAAGAGTACCTTGGGTATCACTAGTAGAAGGAGGAGTGGAAGAGGTCATGGCAAAGACAAGAATGGATTTTTGAAAAAAGGCAAAGTTCTAGAAATTCAAAAGAAATCCTAATCAAAGAGGATCCTAACTAAGAATTTCAAGCTCGAACGAAGATGATTTTATGATTAATTCTACTCATTCTAGGGTATCACTACCCTATCTCTAATGAGTTTTTACTCCATATGCTAAGTTCTACCTAAATCAGAGCTCTGATACCAACTGTAATGACCCGCTATTTCGAACCATTCAAATCAGCAATAATCCACACATGTCTGACTTGAATTGCTCAAAACAACAGATTGTTATTTATATTTGGCAAAACTTAGCATATACAGTAAATAAATCAATCACAAAATCACAAACATGGAGTTTTACAACAATAAGCAGCGGAATAGATAAATAGTAGTTCATGAAGCTACTACAGAAACATCAGAGTCTAAAGCAAAATACATCAGAAATCCCAATATAAAGAAGTCTCTAATACATAAGCAAATGACAAGTTTGAACATAAATAAATGGAAATAACTGAAATAACTGAAAAGCTGAATAGACAAAGATAGATCTCCAAGCAAAGCTCCAAGCTCCAAGGTGAGTCTCAAATGCTGTGACACTCAGGCCGACCCGAGCATAAAGCAAAACACAAAACACTCGAGTCAGGATTAACATTCTTATGCAAGTAAATCAACTCAAGTGAAATGTCCAAGTGAAATGCCATATAACTTAAAGGATGTTTGGGGTTCCCATCCTTTAAGGATCCATGAAACTATCTACATACATAATACAATACACTACATAGATAATGTCTACAATAAAGTAAAGTATTAAAATAGCGTTAAGGCGTAACCCATATCCCCTTAACACATTTTTATATAAATGCCATTGTCTAAACAATACCGAAATTACTCCGTAAACTGGAGGGCTATCAGAGGGCACTCCATAGTGTACGACACAAACCAAACTCGTAGTGGGCGCGATAAGGCATATGACAAGGCACGCGAGGCAATGCCCAGGGTAGGATACTACCGTTTTGCAGAATCGGGCTGGTGGTAATGCATAGCAGCAAATACCGCCCACCTCGAGACACACTCCCATAATCAAAGGTGCACCCAATCAAATCACAAAGTAATAGATCTGGTTCCGAAGAAGCATTCTCGATCGGAGGTGCGACCTCCCTTGGCCCAGGTATAGCTCCTTTTTTAGTCATATCAAGCTGAGCCGAGGGGTCAGGGCTGCGTTCATACCTCATATAGTAGCGTTCGCCAAACCATCCTACTTCGTTCTGGATTCTCCACCACGTGCACAGTTGTTAAAGCGGTTTTCGGTATTGACAGAGAGTATGAAAATATCCGATCCCGGTCTCTTTAACAACCAAACGCTTATTTCATACCATGGTCATTTCATAAAATCACTTTCATAAACATTTAAATAAAGTCTCGAATCACAAAAATTTAAATCAAAATTAAATATTCAACTTCAATTTTTATTTAATTTGAAAATATTCACTTAATCACTTTTTATAAACAATTAAATAAAATCTCAAATTAAAAATTTAAATCAAAATTAGATATTCAATTTCAATTTTATTTAAATTTGAAAATATTCATTTAATCACCTTTAATCTAAATCAAGTTATCAAGTTATAAAATTCATATCTTTAAAATCTCAAAATCAATAAGTTTCAAATCAATTCTTATTTAAATTCAATTCTTAAAAAAATTAAACTACAAATCAATTTTATTTTATCTTCCCAACCTTAATTTATTAAAGTTACTACAAAAATCTATTTTCAAATATTAATATAAAATTTAAATAAATATTTTAAACATGTTATATATATTAGTTAAATTAATTTTTTTATTAAAATTTTGGAATATTAAATTTTATTAAATTAAATCTTGTTATTAAATTTATTTTATTTTATATATTTAAAATAATAATAAAGTTATAAGTAAAATCTTAAAATTTACAGTTTTCAAAACTTAACTTATAATTTTAAAATTTCCAAAACATATAATTTAAAAATCTAAATTTTACGCACATACTATAATAAAATCTTTATATTATATTTTAAAATCAAAACACATATATTTTTCTTTTCAAAAATTTGGAAATCATTTAAATAGACCAAAGGTGTCCGTATATAGTTTTCTAACCTATGGTCAAGTGATACAGATATATATCATTTCAATCCGCAATAATTTAAATTTTACGAGTATATATCATTTCAACCCGTAATCCCAAAATTTCAAAATAATTAAAATCGCTTGTGTTTATCACTCCAAACGATAACGATTTTCCTAATCTATAAGATCATTCGGGTATGTATCATTTCAACCCATAGGGATTTCCTAAACTAACAGGGAACTTGCAGTATGAGAACAATAGAATAATAATATAAAACAACATAACATATCAATGGCAAATATGATCATAATTATCAATTTAAATATAATATATATATATATATACTAACATGTTATGGTGTCATATATCAATTAACATAGGCAAACAATTTTAAATATTAACATATCATACTTAACAATTAAATTACTAACCAATTCAAATTTAACAACATATTTCAATCTTCATTTCATGTGAAATAAATTTACTAAACATAAGAATGTCAATCGTGAGTGATCGCTCACCTTCCGTGGCTATGAAAACAACAATGGTGATGAAGATGACACAGACACGTGGCAAAACAAAGCAAGAAGCTGCTGTACACAAATCAGGACAACGAAAAACAAAAGATGGCTGTGACAAGTTCTGGACAGTGGCAAACAAAGCAAAGCTAGCTTGAACTTGAGAATCAAATATATATATATAGTATGTATATTTCCTTCTTTTCTATATAAGAAGAGAAGGCTGCCTGGATGCTGCTCAGAGGGGAAGGCTTGACACTTGCTGGAGTTCGGCCTGTGCGGTTGTAAGGTGGGGAAGTGTGCTGGTGTGGTTCGGCAGGGGTGGTGCAAGGCTGTGATGGAGATGGATTGCGTGAAGAGGCTGGAGGGGATGGACATTGGTTGTGTTTCGGCGGCTACTGGGCGGAAGACGCTGTAGTGACAAGGCAGAGAGAGGTGTTCGGGTTTTGGCTGGCGAGACGGGTTGTGCTGCTGCTATGGGTTGGGCGTTTTCTGGAGGTGGTGGGTTACGGCCAAAGCAAGGTGATGCGGGAAAAAATGGCATAGAGGGATATGAGGCCGAAGGGGCAGTGGGAAAGGTGGAGGGTCGATGATGGCTGGAGCGGTCAGAGAGAGAGGGGAGAGGGAAGGAGATGAGGTGGAGGGGAGGGTAGCGGAGGCGGATCGAGGAAGTAAGGGAGTGGGTGACGGCAAATGGAAAAGGAGGAGTTGGATTCTCTGATAAATATATATGCACACTTCTTCTTTTTTCAAGGCACAGAACGAAAAGGAAAGAATGAGAGAGGGAGAGAATGAAAAGGAATGAACCAGAATAATATTAAACTAGTGAGGATAGCAAAAACCAATAGCTGAATTCTGGAAATAATAAAGGTAAGTGGCCATTTGCTTCTCCCGGGTGAGTAAATAAAAGGACACAGGGAAACCCAAAAGGCTCAAAATGGGAGCCGATACGGCTAACCGTTTCGCAGATTTCGTCGCGTACCTGATGTCGAAATACATAAAAGAATATACTATGAAGATCAGTGCGATGAGATGAACAAGTTAGTATATAGATATCAGTGACACGACCTACCTATCAAAACTTCATTTTCGCTACTGAAAATGCTGTTAAACCGCCGAAAGTAATTTAAACGGGGCTTGCGAAGTCTAAAATTAGCGAAACGAAATATGATATCTCACTTTGAAAATGGTCTACTATTTTCTTATGTAAAAATATTCAGATTTCAAAAATATATTATTTTCATCAATTTAACTAATTTTAAATTAAAATTTCACAGTTGAACAAATTTACATATTTTCTGATAAAAATCTGCCACTTGCTATGTTTAAAAAGACGTATTCCAAATATAAATTTTCCATCGCAAAATTTTATTGTTTATTTTCATGAAAATTTAGTTAATTACGTTATTTAAATCATTAAATTTTTTGAGTTGTTACACAGATGCTTTCGACTTAAATGTTTTAAAGTCCCTTTTTCTATAATTGAAGTAAAACCCAAATGGTTTCGAAAGAGAAAGTTTTAAATGGCTTCGAAACAGATGCTTTCGACTTTAATGAAATTATGATCCTTTTGCTCTACTTGAAGGCAGAATCCAAATGGTTTCGACCGAAACGTTTTTCAAAGGTTTCGAAGGGGTAAATTTTTGAATAGTTTCGAAAGGTTTCTACATGTTTTAAATTGAACCTATAGTGCTTTCGAAAGGATTGAGTTTTGACTGTTTCGAAAGGTTTTAATGAATGGTTTCGAAAGGGGTGGTTCCCCAGGGTTTCGAAAGGGTTGAAAAGAAGGGGTTTTCCTACGTTTTCGAAAGGCAATATTTAAAAGGTTTTTAAAGGAGGATGTCTGATATTTTTAAAATTTCGGAGAAAAGAAAGGAAAGGGTTTTCCATTGTTTTCAAAAGGCAATATTTAATGGTTTCGAAAGATTCTTTCAATGGTTTCGAAGGGGTTACCTTCAATGGTTTCGAAAGGGTTATTTAACGGTTTTAAACAAAGGTATCGAATGTACTAAATAGACAAGGTAGCCTAAGTATTTTCAAGTTAAAAAGGGTTTTAACTTGTTTTAAAAGGATAGTTAATCCTCATTAAATCTCATCAACATTATTTTGAGTAAAGTATATATATCATGGAAAAATAGCTTAGAGTAAAGCTAAGAATAGATTTTCCTTGTATAAGTATGATTTAAAAGGTTAAATCATTTTGAAAAGATTTTCAAGGGAAAAGATATAGGGTAGTTAATCCTAATAAAATAATTCGGACAGTTTGTCCATTTTGATTCGGACAGTTAGTCCAGTTTGCGGGCAGTCAGCCCAGTTGTATGGACAGATAGTCCATTTGTAGCATAACGGACCTTGTTATTATGTTGTGGACAGATAGTCTACTTATTACCTGTTTTTGGACAGATAGTCCATTTATTAGCATAAAGGATATTGCTATTTTGATATAATCAGTTTGATTAACCAGTTTGGTTGTAGGAAAGAATTTGCAAATATATGTTTTAAAGAAGATATTAGTGAGGTGAAACCCGTTCTGCTAAGCGGCGTGGTCTCACTTAATATCAGCAAACCGAGATGTAATAGAATTATTCGCACCAGCCTTTATGTCTGACTCGAAGTTTTTGTTTCCCCTTAAACTCTCGGGTGCTCAAAATTGATTTGAGTAAGATGAGGGTTGAGGTTTTCAGGTTTTAGTCTTTTAGCGAATAAAGCTTCCGAAGACGAGCAGTGCCTGACGGATAGCTAATTAGGATTTGCAGTTTCATTTTGTTTTGATTCCGCTGTGTATATTAAGTCAGATATGACTATGTTGCTTTGATCAACCAAGGGGGCATCGTCATATGTCGCTCTTGGCATATTGTTGTAATGATTATAATTAATCTTTACTTGGGAAACGATATGAGATTATGTAACTTGGATATGAGTTTGTTTTAAAATGTAACCAGCAAAATGTTGTTTTTGAAAATCTGTGATTTTGTTCAAATTCAAGTGCTTCTGATATTATGGATACCATTATCATTACCGTATTTTTTCACTAGAAGTTAATACTATGGATGACTGCAGCATCTATAGCGCTTAGCTTTTGGCCTCCAGATACAGGATGTTACAGGCCGTTAGTTGGAATGTTCCAAATACAAAACAATTGATGATTCTACAATGAAGGCCGAGTACATCGCCCTCAACGAAGTAGCTATAGAAGCAGTCTGGATTCATAAATTTATTAGTGAGCTTAGGATGATTCTCTACATGAATAATTCGATGACATACAAAAATGCAATGATGCAGATCGCAAAGGAGCCTAGAGAACATAAGAAATCAAGGCACAATCTTCGAAAGTTCTACCTAATTAGAGAATCATCACGAAGAAGGAAATCGTGATTCAAAGAGTAGATATAAAGGACATCGTACAGATCCATTCATAAAGTGATTATCTCATCAAACTAATCAAAGGGATGGGACTGAGATGTAATAATTGGCCCCAAGTGCAAGTGGGAGATTGATAGAGCTTGGGTTCTACCTTAGTGGCGATTCTGTAATATACTTTAGATCTGTAACGACCCACTTTTTTGGATGGTTGTTATCCCGCCTTTTGGCAAGGCCAGGACATCAAGAAGCCGACTAGAGAACAAGGATAGCACGCCATGGATATCACTGAATTTTGTCCAAGCCCAGAGTGAGCTACAATTGATAGGACACGACAAGAAAGGCCATAGAGATCAGCACCTCAAATTTCAAGTCGATCCGGACTCATACACTCAAGTTATGATCGAGTCAAATTGGAGGGAAAGAGCCCAGATTTCGTATCCATCACTCTGGGCGATTTCGTATCCATCACCGAAGCCCCAGTTCGAATCCATCATGCTTCGTATCGATCAGCTCCGGATCCATCGAGGTACCCCGGTCCGACTCGATTTTCTTCGTATCCATCGAACTCGTATCGATGGACTTCACACATACCAGCAATTGAAGGACTTCGTATCCTTCAACCAACGTCTGCTTCGTATCCATCGTTCAGCGTCTACTTCGTATCCATCACTCGGTGCTCGCTTCGTATCCATCACTCGGTGCTCGCTTCGTATCCATCACTCGATGCTTGCTTCGTATCCATCAGAGGACCTCACTTCGAATCCATGCCTAATGACTCGTTCGTACCCACGAGTCAACTGACCAGGGATGACGTGTCTTCCATCAAAGTAAAACGAGGCGAGATATGTGGAGTCGAAAGAGTCAATGCGGCACAAAGACCGGATCGAAACGAAGCGCGCGCGCCACCTCACTTCAAGAACACGTGCAGCCAGCGAGACGAACGGATGGAGTCGAAATCATGGATACGAACCAGACAGCCTATGAGGAATTCCATATCGTATCGACCATATCTCATAATCCACTGATCCAAACATGATGAAATTTTAACTGAAGGTCGCACACATAACAAGGAATGTCCACCAATTTTGAGCCCAATTGGAAGTAATCCTGATCGATACGAAATGATTTCGTATCGATCACAGATTGGCTTGAAACTCTCTGGAAGTGGTCGAATGGGTCCCCTCACGTGTCAGGCCAAGTCTCCCGGAGTTTGAGCGAAATCCAAGCCTCCTACGCCTATAAATAGAGCCCCAGAATCAACGGAAAAAGGATCTTTTTTCTCTGAAGCGCCCAGACTCTGCCGGATTGAGATTTGCATCATACTTTTGCTGTCAATTTCGAATTCTAAACTGTAAACCGCTGTTCATCGCTGTAAACGCTTGTAATCATTGAAAGAGAATCAATAAAATAATCAAAACTTCATAGTGGACGTAGGCTATACGCCGAACCACTCTAAACTGCTTGTCAGTGCACTTTACATTCATATTTGTTGGAGTTTTTGTTAGATAATCTCTGTTTTACATTTATAATCTTCATTTTATCTCTTCAAACAACTCCCGAAGAGTGTTGTGCCCATTTTTGGTACAAACACTTTGGTGCTTTCACTGAGAAAACCAGCTTTTTCTCCTGCTCGTTGGATCTGCCGTCGATACCGGATTGCACAAATCCAAGAGGAAGATCCAGATATCCAGCCCGGAATCCTTCCATTCTATTCAGATTTGCTCAGAATCTAGGAAAGGACTCCACCACCGACAATGGTCAGCACAAGAACTGGCGCCACCGCCACAGAGCAAGAAGGCAGAGACAGGCAAAATCCAACACAGCCGCCTTCTTCCAATCAAGACAATGCCACTCAGTCAGATTCAACGGGGCTAGTCACCCGACAGGAGTTTCAGGTATTGCTCCAGGAGCTGACCCAAAGCCGTCAGCAGTTGGCAGAACAGTTACGCGCCAATATCGAGCTGACCAACCAGCTAAACCGCCGGGGGCACAGAAGGTCCAGGAGAGATGATGTCTCCAGAGCATCTACCGAAAGCTCAGCTTCATCTGATTACCACCGCCAGACTACCCGTCCTCGACTAGAGGGGAATCGCGCTCAAGCTGCTGAATATCAGCCTGCCCTAACTGTTGGGCAACTGAGGGTAGGACCGTCGATTAGTTTCCAAACCGGTCCCTCAACGCGAGGAGGTACTGCCCCACAGTACACCACCGATAACCGCGCCACAACTGCCGCAGCAGAGACAAGGGCTGATACCCGAAATCAATCTGAGCCGATCAATCAACAGCGGGAACATACTCCTGAACCTTATGTCCCAGAAGACGTTGAGCCAAGGAGGCGAGATACGGGTCGTCGACAACGCCCGATCCCTACTCGCGCCGTGGAACCCGACCACGCCTTAGCTCATCACGCTCCGAATCCACCTGTTTCGGATATATCAACCATGATACGTCAAATGATCCGCGAAAGTCAGGGGCTCACCAATGATGACTGGGGAATTTCCCGTAGTCATACCCCTTTCACAGACGAAGTGTTACATGCTGAACCCCCTAGGCGATTCAGAATGCCGACTCTCCCGATGTATGAAGGGAATAGTGACCCCAACCAGCATATTCTGAAATATGAATGGTCGATGAGCGCTGCAAGGGCCGACGACGCAGTGAAGTGTCGGAGTTTCCCCATCTCTCTGGGAGGAATCGCGACAATGTGGTTTACCCGCCTACCACCTAGATCAATTTCTTCGTTCGATCAATTGGCCAAGAGGTTTGTGGAGCAATTCCGGATGCATGTTGCTAGGCCGAAGGACGTCAACACCTTGTCCAGCGTCACTCAAGCTCCTGGAGAAACACTCAGGCGTTACTTGGAGAGGTTCCACGCAGCATGCGTCGAGATCACCAATCCCAACGATAATTCAATCTTAATGGCTCTGACCAAGGGGATTGATCCTGATTCTGAATTCGGAAACTGGCTGGCTGGGAAACCGCCCGCGTCGTTGGATCGTTTTTACTCCAAGGCCGCTCAATTCCTGCGGCAGGAGGATGCAAAACAGTCTAGGAAGCAGGACGATGCGAGGCCCAGCATTGAAGGAATACAGAGCAATGTGGCAGTTAAACAGTCCGGCGAGAGTTCCGGGAAAGTTCAGCTCAACATACAAAACAAGCAAACCCAGCAGAGAGGAAACAATGGCCAGAACAAGAAGAGAGATGAGAATCGAGGTCCACGACGTAGAGCTCAGATGTTTGACAGTTATACACCGCTGAACACGTCATTGGAAAACGTATACTTGCAGACTTGCAACACCGTACAGTATAAGAAGCCTGCTCCGAAGCCCTCATCGGAGAGACAGATTCAGACAGGAAAATTCTGTAGGTTCCATGAGAGCTATGGACATAATACCAATGAGTGTCGACACTTACAGGACCTCATCGAGAAGCTGATTAGAGAGAGGAAGCTAGATCAGTTTGTACGGGCGCCGCAGCCTGGCGGAGCGGGCCCCTCAAATCAAAATCGTTCACAGAATCAGGAAAGAGAGGATGAACCCGCTCGTGCGGGCGGGCGATTAGTTATCAACACAATAAGTGGTGGTCCCCATCCGGCAGACAGAAGCTGGGGGGAAATGGAGTCGTATGCCAGTTCTATCAGGCATGCGGACTTCGAGTGTTATAGTAATTGCGAGGATGGGACCCCGGCAAAGCAACAAAAGATAATGTCTGATGATATCGTGTTCAGGAGCCGAGACGCCGATAAAGTTGAAGCCCCTACTATCGACCCACTAGTCATATCCGCCCAGGTAGGTCCTGCTTGGATGAAGAGGATCCTGGTTGACAGTGGGAGCTCTGTAAACATCTTGCTCAAACGGGCTTACGATCTGATGAAGATGGAGACAAAGGATTTGAAACCCTGTTTATCCAGAATCCATGTTTTCAACGGAAGTGCCACGATACCCATCGGAATAACTGAACTCCCAGTCGAGTTAGGCGTTGGAGAGCGCCGGAGGGTCCGCATGTTACAATTTGTTGTGTTAGAGATAGATTCGCCATACAATGCGTTTCTGGGACGACCAGCTTTGGCCGAGTTCAGGGCGGCGATCGCCCCATGGTGTCTGACTCTGAAATTTCCCACTGATCATGGGATTGGAGTTGTTCAAGGAGATCAAGCCTCGGGAAGGGCCTGTTATGTTGCTGAGCTGCGCGGGGCGCAACGTAAAGAGAAGGGTAAGGGCGTAGAGGAATCTCTCTGCGTCCGTTCTATCGACAATTGACAATTGGTGCCTGGGCCTCGGCCCGGGCACCACGACCAATTCCTGAAAGACCTGGACCCCAGGGACAACGAGGATAGAGACGAATCAACGGAGAGTCAAGCCTCTCCAGCCGAACTGACTGTGGACGTCCCAATCAGTGAGGATGATGATTCAAAAATGCTGAAAGTTGGGTCCCAACTAAACAAGCAGACACAGCAGGAGTTGGTCGAATTTCTTCGGGCGAATCTCGACGTCTTCGCCTGGACACACTCTGACATGTGCGGGATCTCGCCGAGCATTGCAAGTCACTCCCTGAATATAGATCCACGACATGTCCCGGTGAAACAGAAAAGGCGCGGTATGGATCCAGAGAGATCTGCCGCCCTTAAAGAGGAAGTTGATAAACTGCAATCGAATGGGTTCATTCGAGATGCCTTGTATCCAGAATGGGTGTCCAACCCTGTACTAGTTCGGAAACCAAACGGGAAGTGGAGAACTTGTGTTGATTACTCTGACCTAAACAAGGCTTGTCCAAAAGATAGCTTCCCACTTCCACGAATCGATCAGCTCGTAGATTCGACGGCCGGGCATGAACTACTATCCTTTATGGACGCATATTCCGGCTACAATCAGATACCCATGCATCTGCCTGATCAGGAACATACCAGCTTCGTGACCGACCTGGGACTCTATTGTTACAAAGTCATGCCGTTTGGTCTAAAGAACGCTGGAGCAACATACCAACGCTTAGTCAACCGAATGTTCGCTGATCAGATTGGGAAAACTATGGAGGTTTACGTGGATGACATGCTGGTGAAGTCCCGATTCTCCACCGATCACGTCAGAGATTTGGATTCAATGTTCAGCATCCTCCGGGAGTACGGGATGAAGCTCAACCCACTCAAATGTCACTTTGGCGTTGCATCCGGAAAATTCCTTGGGTTCATTGTCAACGCTCGAGGAATAGAGGCGAATCCTGAGAAGATCTGGGCTATTAGAAATTTGCAAACCCCTAAAACTATAAAGCAAGTCCAGAGTCTTAACGGGAAGGTCGCAGCATTGAGCAGGTTCATTTCAAAGTCCACCGACAAATGCATTCCTTTCTTCGACCTGATTCGGAAGGGCAAACGAAACTTTGAATGGACCACGGAGTGTGAAGGCGCGTTCCGATCACTAGTTCAACATCTCTCCACACCTCCGATCTTGTCAAAACCGGTTGACCACGAGCAATTATATCTCTACCTGGCAGTATCTGAACATGCGATCAGTGCTGCTCTAGTCCGGGAAGAAGACAAAGTGCAAAACCCGGTCTACTATGTTAGTAAGCGACTAACAGGAGCTGAAAGAAATTATCCAAGGCTGGAGAAACTGGCTTATTGTTTGGTCATTGCCTCGAGGAAGCTCCGTCCCTACTTCCAGGCTCATCCGCTTACTGTGTACACCGACCAGCCGTTACGACAGGTCCTTACGCGGCCTGAGACGTCCGGTAGGTTACTCAAGTGGAACATTGAGCTAAGCCAATTTGATATCGCATACGCTCCGCGGAGGGCCATTCAAGGACAAGTCCTGGCTGATTTCATAGCCGAATTCACCGTCCCGGAAGACTTACCCGAAACCAGTGAATCTCCCGAATACATCTGGAAGCTGTATACTGATGGTGCGTCAAATGACCGGTGTTCGGGCGCGGGGGTTGTACTTGAGACTCCCGAGGGCCGATCCATATGTTATGCTCTTAAATTCGACTTTCGTGCAACTAATAATGAAGCCGAATATGAAGCCCTCCTGACCGGCCTAAGGCTTGCCAGAGATTTGAGAATTGTCGCTGTAGAAATTTATTGCGATTCGCAGTTAGTGGTATGCCAGGTGCGAGGAGAATACCAGGCAAGAGACCGAAGATTGGCCGCTTACTTGACACGAGTTCAGGAAATCCTAAACCAGTTTGATTATTATGCCATCTATTATGTGCCTCGGGAACGCAATCAGAAAGCCGATTCACTGGCGAAGTTAGCCAGCACAGGCGAAGCACAACAAATGGGACCTGTCCCCGTTGAAACTTTGGCCACTCCAAGCATCGATCGAATAGAAATGGACTCGGTATTTGAAATCGCTCCCAATAGAGAGTCCTGGATGACTCCATATCGGAATTACATTGAGAATGGGGTGCTACCTGAACCTAGAAATGAGAAGAGACAGATTCAGCGAAAAGCCTCGCGGTTCATCATCCAAAACGGAGTCATGTACAGGAGAGGTTATTCCGTTCCTCTCCTCAGATGTATCGCCCACGAGGAAGTCAAGCGAGTGCTACATGACGTGCACGAAGGAGAGTGCGGTGATCATACCGGCGGGCAAGCTCTCGCTAAAAAGATACTCCGATATGGGTACTACTGGCCGACGGTGAACCGAGATGCGGCAAACTATGCTCGGAAATGCGATAAATGCCAGATACATGCCCGAATTCCGAGAGCTCCGCCAATTGAGATAACCCAAATGGTCAGTCCCTGGCCATTCGCAATGTGGGGCATTGACATCATCGGCGCTTTACCTTTAGCAAAAGGCGGTGCGAAATACGCCATTGTCGCAGTTGATTACTTCACAAAATGGGCCGAAGCCGAAGCCCTAGCAACCATTACGACAAAGAAGGTGATAAATTTCGTGGTTCGCAACATCATCTGTCGATTTGGACTCCCGCATACTATCATCTCTGATAATGGAACCCAATTCGAGAGCGCAGAATTCAAAAATTTCTGTCAACGGTTTCATATCCGCAAAAAGTTCTCGGCTGTCGCACACCCCCAAGCGAATGGACAAGTTGAAGCTGTCAACAAAGTTATAAAATCGATCCTGAAGAAACGATTAGAGAAGGCTGGGGGCAAGTGGGTCGATGAACTTCCTATGGCATTATGGGCCTATCGAACGACCCATAAAACCGCGACCGGACACACTCCGTTTTCCCTATCTTATGGCTCAGAGGCCGTTATTCCGGTCGAAACAGAAGTGCTCTCTCATCGCGTGACTTATTATGATCCAAAAACAAACGCTATACTCCTAGCCGAGTCTTTGGATCTATTGGATGAAAAACGGGAGGAGGCTGATTTGAGAGCAGCCGCACATCGAAGTCGGGTCGCCCGATTGTACAACACCAGAGTTCGACCTCGAACCTTTGAACTCGACGACCTCGTGCTCAAGAGAATTTACCCAGTTCCTTCACACATGAAACCAAACTGGGGAGGGCCGTATGTAATTACACGAAAGCTCGGAGATGGTACATTCAAGCTGTCGACGGTCTCGATTTACCGAGGGCTTGGAACATCGAAAGTCTCCGCCGCTACTACATATGACAGGCTTTATTTATTTCATTCTATTTAGCAATTTGTTTCTGCATTTCGAAATTTGAATTTTGTAATAAGGCAACTGACTTTGTCGCATTTTCTTATTTCAGCAATAAAATGCCACTTCTTCGAGCCAGAGCTGTGATTCATTATGTACGATATACAACATCACGATGCACGAAGAGCTAAATCCCATCACACAATGGGACTTATTCAAATGGAGAGTGGCTGTGATACGACCGGCCACTCGCTAGGCGAAACCCGAGCTCGGGGGCAAGCCATGACACCGATATTAATAGGATTGACACACGACAATCCTACAATTAACTCCATATTCCCAGAGCGCGAAATGGAGTATAAACATCCAACTCCGTATTCCCAGAGTGCGAAGCGGAGTATAAAACATCTAACTCCGTATTCCCAGAGTGCGAAACGGAGTATAAACATCCGACTCCGTATTCCCAGAGTGCGAAACGGAGTATAAACATCTAACTCCGTATTCCCAGAGTGCGAAACGGAGTATAAACATCTAACTCCGTATTCCCAGAGTGCGAAACGGAGTATAAACATCTAACTCCATATTCCCAGAGTGCGGAATGGAGTATAAACATCCGACTCCGTATTCCCAGAGTGCGAAACGGAGTATAAACATCTAACTCCATATTCCCAGAGTGCGAAATGGAGTATAAACATCCGACTCCGTATTCCCAGAGTGCGAAACGGAGTATAAACATCTAACTCCATATTCCCAGAGTGCGAAATGGAGTATAAACATCCGACTCCATATTCCCAGAGTGCGAAACGGAGTATAAACACTTAACTCCGTATTCCCAGAGTGCGAAATGGAGTATAAACATTCGACTCCGTATTCCCAGAGTGCGAAGCGGAGTATACACACTTAACTCCATATTCCCGGAGTGCGAAATGGAGTATAGACATTCAGCTCCGCATTCCCAGAGTGCGAAGCGGAGTGTAAACAGTCAACTCCATGTTCCCAGAGTGCGAACAACCGCTTACGAGATGATGCATATCCCCGGAGAGTGGATGGAACGATTCATAAGAGAACGAGCGTAGTTCGACCACTCAGTCCTCGCTTGGTGTCATCACAAGCTGATCATCACAACTTGACCCCGGAACTGGGGGCAGAGGCGAATGTTAGTCATTGCCCGAAACTATACGATGTTCAGCTCCGATGCAATTCCCTATCACAACTCGAGTCCGAAAGTTCCGTACTTAACAAGTACAAATGAGCTATCCTTGAAGCAATCACAAAATGCAAATACACTGGACCAAAGTCCGAACACTACAATATTCAAGCATAGAAAGGAACGCAAGCTGAAGCTAAAAGACAAAATTTTATTCCAACTAAACCCAAAAACAATGCTTCATACATGAGATCTTTCCTAAAATGTTCCTACTAGCAGGGGCCGAACCCGCATCTAAACACGGCCTACAAAAGGGAAAAGACAGAAAAAATAACAAAAGTCCCTAACTGTCTATGAAAAGGATGTCTAATCCTTCTGCTTCCTCAGCTTCTTCTTCTTCTTTGAGGAACTACTGGAGCCGCCAGTACCCTTTCGCTTGGAGCCTTTCTCCCTAGGCAAGCTCCCCCCGGGTGAAGGCATAATGTCAACATCCTCATCTGAGCTGGACTCTATAGGGATACTTCCCACGGGAGGAGTGGGAGGAACAGACTCCGCAGCCGGAGGAGGGGCTGGTACATCAGTATCAGTAAGTGTGCCCTCAGGAGACATAGTCATAAGAGGAATGGGGCACTGTGCTGCCGCTCCGTCATCTGCATCACCGCCATGCGCCGCAGCCGTCATCTCGGCATTGATCTCGGCTAACATCGCCGCTTCTCGCCGTGCCCTGGCCTCGCTAGGAGCCGTAGTAGTTTGGGACAAGGTGTCAGATGTAGCCGTGAATCCACCCAAGCCAAATGGAAGGTCCGCAAAAGGATCACTTTGACGGCCGAGAAGCTCGTTTATCATCTGCTCGTCGAAAGAAAGTGAGCTCCCCTCCGTCACTCCAACCGGTGCCATTGCTGCGACGGAGGTCGCCTCAGAAACGATGGCTCCTGGCGCGTGACCTAATACTTGGGTGATAAGAGGCGCGGCTGGTGCAACTCCTGTCACTGATCAAAGGAAAAGACATGTCATTAGCAACATTTCAACACGGGATCTTCAATCCAAATATACTGGAAGTTAGTTCAAAGTACCTTCCTCGGTTTGGCTCGAGGTCGTCTGAACCGCTTCAGAAGGATGTTCCTTAATAGGAGATAAGTGCGGTTGATCTGGGTCGTACGCTGGGATAGGCTGGGAGTAGATCATTGAAGTTGGCTCAGACTGAGATGACACGACAATCTCAGAACTTGTAACATGGTGTTCCACACCAGAGCTCTCTCCGACTTCCGGGACCTGAGCACCAAGCCTCACCTTGTCATGGGAAATCATGGAGTCATGGAGAACCTTCTTTTCGTCATCATTAAGGATGCGGTTCTCCAGCTCGAACTCATCAGGGGCTTCATCAGGGTGCCCAGATCTCTCCTCATCCACCAGTAGGTTCCAGGCGTTGTAGAGATGTGTGGGGTAATCGTCAAGCCATGTCAGGTCTCGGTGCCTTAGCACATTGGCGTTGTAAGTGACGAGTAGCTCCTCCACCTCGGCCTCAATCCTGGCCTCCGCCTGCCGTACTTTCTCCTCAACTCCAGCCTCAGCCTCACGGGCTTGTTGTACAGCCGCTTCCTTCTCCCTTTGGAGTGTCACCGCCTGGTCACAGGCTTCCTGCGCAGAGACGTTAGCTGCGTCTTTTTCCTTAGCCATCTCTGAAAACTTTGACTTCAGCTCATTAAGCTCCTTGAGAGCGGCATCCCTCTCGGCAGTGATGGAAGTGTTCCTGTGACCCATGTCCTCAATTGCGGTGTAATGTTCTTGCTTCATCCTGGCCATGGCAGCGGTCACCTCGTCAACTTTCTTTAAAGCCTCCATTTCAGACTTACGAGAAGACTCGGCCTCTGAGTTGAGCGCTTTTATGATTTGGTCGTTGCGACCCAGCTCCTTCTCAAGTTTCTCGATGGTGACGCCCCGCTCAAACGCCACTTTAGATGCCTTCCTCGCGGCCCGTCCCCACTCTCTATACTGGAAAAAGATGTCCGCGACGTAATCGTGGATAGTGGTTTCCGCGGTTGGCGGGATTCTCTTCAGGTGCGGGGGAAAGACATATCCATCAAAATAGATGTCAGGAAATTCCTTCCTCATCTGTGCCAATTTGAGCGCTCCCTCGCTAGACGCCTCGGTCGGGACCGACACAGTAGCCGAAGAGGTGGCTATTTCGGTCCTGCGCAGGGGGTCGGACCTCAAAGCTTGGGAAGGCGGCCTAGACCGTGAAGTTTCGGGAGGACGAGTAACGGCGATCACAGGAGGTGCAGAGGTCCTGGGGGGAGGAGAACGAGATCGGGATCGGTGAACATGTCCCCTATCTCTGTCAGACTTCTCCTGACCAGAGTGTCCAGCGTCATAATCCCTCTCGCCCTCTCTCCTGCGTGGCTCGTGATAACGGCGCTTACGCAAACTACCAAGCACGGAACCTTTCCCAGACATCGTACCTAAAAAGAAAACAACAAAGAATCAGTAACCGTTCGCGATGCGTTGTTTGTGGTTAGGAAAGTGTGTTGTGCCGTGAGGAGTGTGTGAGTGTGTAACCCCCCGGACCAACCAGAAGTGTCAGTCGCATCGGCAAGCTCAGACTCGCTAACATCGACAATGTGTCGCGGTCCACCCGACCCAACATCGTGTTGCTCTGGCTCGATGTCAGGGAGTGGAGGGTCAACAGGCCCTTCAAATTGATCTCCAGCTTGCGGGGAGGACGCCTCCGTAATCTTAACTCCTGGCGAAGGGCGGTGCAAAACCACAGACTTCCGCCTCCCAGACTTAGGCTGTTTCGAAGCCACAGCTTTGCCTTTCCTCTTAGCATCGGACTCTGGGGTTGCATTAGCAGGTCCGGCCAACAGTTCTTCGTCAGTATGGGTTTTCTCGGAGTCGGGTTCCTCGATTATCACGACCCTGGGCTTCATCTGCTTGACCTTTTTCCTGGAGACGGTCTTTAATGCGCCGTCGAGTCTTATGCTCTGCCTCCGACCAATCAGCCCAAGGATTCTGAGATTCCGATCTGTCAATAACAGTTCAATATTCCTTTCTTCGCTAGGAATCTCTTGGAGGACCCGAACTATCTCTTTGTAATAGCCACCCTCAGGCCGTTGGATGATAGCTGAAAGAAAAAGAGAAGAAGACGTAAGTTTAATTTCACTCCGAAGATTGCCCTGTCAATTACTTGGGAAAAGAGACGATACTCACGTCTGAATAGCCATCTTCTGGCAAACCCCGGAGGACATCGGACATAGAACCACTCCGACTTAAAATAGCTTAGCCTGGTCCACGACCCCACGACAACTTGGCAGTTCCTTACAGACTCCAAGAACGTATAAGATGGGCTGTCAGTCCGACTCTTGAAGTTAAACAAGAATCTTATGTCGGTCATACGGGGAGGACGATGGAGGTACTCCATGAATACAACGAACAAGCTGTTGAGTGAGGCATATCCGTTTGGATGCAATTGAGACGGAGCGATGTCCAGATAAGCCAACACTTCTCTTATATAGTCGTTGAATGGAGGAAGTGTGCCGGCTGCGCACGCGTGCCGATTAAAAGCAGTATACCCCTCCGGGGGATTATGTGGCCTATCATCCGGTCCAGGCAACAATACCTCATCCAAAGATAAACCATGCCTTAAGCATATCCTCCCCAGCATGTCTTCGGAGATATTGGATGAGACGGAATCAGGTGGACTGTTAATGAAGGACGCGTTGGGCAACTCGTCCGGAGCTGGGCCAATAGCTTCGGTCTCGATGACCAGAATCTCAATTCTGGGAAGGATAGGGTTCTGAGTTTCTTGCTGCTGCGAACTTGACGGTTCCATCACTAGCTAACTCATGAGAAACCATCATTAGGTGACAAAAAGCCCGTGCATTCCCCAGTGTAAAGTGCGTGAATGTGTTGTGTAGTGCGAGTGCTGTGCGTGACTTGAGCAAATTCTGCAGAATTAAAGAAAACGTGCAAGCGACGAGATTCTGGAAGACAGACAAACATGACCGTCATCGCTGACCGTCATGACTGCGCCATCCAGATGATAACGATCGATTCAAGATTGAAGAGTTCGTTGTACTTTTCTGTTAAAAGGCAGTTCCATCGACGAGCTTCGAAAGTCAGTCAAATATGCAATCCTGTAGTCAAGTCCAATTATGCAAGGCAGAAGCTCGTCGGAATCAAATGTAAGAACATGCAAAAGTTCGCTAAGTTCGTCAAATTTCAGCATGGAATCGATCGTAGTTCAAGTTCAAATTCATTCGGAGGCATGATGTCTTTTGTATCGATCCAGTTCGAATCGATACTTTCGTATCGATCAAGTCGATTCGATACCTTTCGTATCGATGTCAGTTCGTATCGACCGGAGGAGGAGATTTCGTATCGATCAAATAAGTTTACTTCGCATCGGCCAAGGGTAACGGCTGTGAGACAACCAAATGCAATAACTTCGCATCGATCTGTGGTTATCGATATGGGACCGATGAGATCTCTTGGTCTTCGTATCGATCAAGAGAGATAGATTTTCGCATCGATCACGCTGGCCAAACACTTCCATCGATCATCTCAGTTCAACACAAGTCCCAACCACCTTAGATCGATGCGAACCTCTGCATCCCCTTTAACCCATCAATCGATGCGAAATCACGAAATCTGGATCGAGTCGAATCCTCCTATCCCAGATCGACACGAACTAGTGGTGAAACAATCACTCCAGAACTCTTTCTTCTCCGATTGAAGCGAGCATGGCCATGGCCATCCTCGACCAAGCTCTGGTCCAGATCTGGCCTTGGCACCACCAAAATCGATAATCGGCAAAGGCACGATGGATCTGAGATCTGAACTTCGTCGCTCAAGTGTAGCCGTGATTGCTCATTTACCTGAATCGAATTGGAGTTTGGGGAAATTATAAGATGATGTTTGATCGATTCGAAGATTGGAATAATTCTTCTTTCCTGCTTGTCTGTGGATCGATACGAGAAGGCAGAAGACAACAGTAAAAGTAAAAGGTAAAAAAGTGAGAAATGGCAAAGTCCCAGATATTTATACGAGGCCTAGGACGGAACCGAGTCGATTCGACTCCCAGTCAATTTGACCGGTCGCAACCAGTCAAGCAGCGCATCGATGCGAGCATTCGTATCGAACCCACTAACCTTTATCGTTTCGAAGCGCACAGGGAGGCCACGTGAATACGATGGGTAGGTGCACGCGCTTTCCTCGCATCCATCAAGCTGTGCATTCATCGAGGCGAAATGTTCACCAGACACCATCGTTTCGAAGCATCCAGGTTTTGAGCCATCGATTCGAAACAGAGCAGATCTGTTGATACGAGCGTCAATTTCGTATCCATCGGTATCTGTCGATGCGAACATCCATTTCGTATCCACCAGATATCATCAATTCGAACCAGAATTCACCACCATTTGTGACCATCGATACGAACGATTGTCTTCGTATCCATCAAATCAACCCATATCGATACGAAAGAAGGCTTTTTGACTTTGAGCATCGACTCGTAAGCGGACCGATACGAGAGAATGGCTAAGGGGTACGACTTCCAAAGCTATTCGAAGAAGGCCTGCAGCTTTTCAAAGCACGTCATGTTTTCACAAGACGTACTTTGGGGGGCAAATGTTATCCCGCCTTTTGGCAAGGCCAGGACATCAAGAAGCCGACTAGAGAACAAGGATAGCACGCCATGGATATCACTGAATTTTGTCCAAGCCCAGAGTGAGCTACAATTGATAGGACACGACAAGAAAGGCCATAGAGATCAGCACCTCAAATTTCAAGTCGATCCGGACTCATACACTCAAGTTATGATCGAGTCAAATTGGAGGGAAAGAGCCCAGATTTCGTATCCATCACTCTGGGTGATTTCGTATCCATCACCGAAGCCCCAGTTCGAATCCATCATGCTTCGTATCGATCAGCTCCGGATCCATCGAGGTACCCCGGTCCGACTCGATTTTCTTCGTATCCATCGAACTCGTATCGATGGACTTCACACATACCAGCAATTGAAGGACTTCGTATCCTTCAACCAACGTCTGCTTCGTATCCATCGTTCAGCGTCTACTTCGTATCCATCACTCGGTGCTCGCTTCGTATCCATCACTCGGTGCTCGCTTCGTATCCATCACTCGATGCTTGCTTCGTATCCATCAGAGGACCTCACTTCGAATCCATGCCTAATGACTCGTTCGTACCCACGAGTCAACTGACCAGGGATGACGTGTCTTCCATCAAAGTAAAACGAGGCGAGATATGTGGAGTCAAAAGAGTCAATGCGGCACAAAGACCGGATCGAAACGAAGCGCGCGCGCCACCTCACTTCAAGAACACGTGCAGCCAGCGAGACGAACGGATGGAGTCGAAATCATGGATACGAACCAGACAGCCTATGAGGAATTCCATATCGTATCGACCATATCTCATAATCCACTGATCCAAACATGATGAAATTTTAACTGAAGGTCGCACACATAACAAGGAATGTCTCCACCAATTTTGAGCCCAATTGGAAGTAATCCTGATCGATACGAAATGATTTCGTATCGATCACAGATTGGCTTGAAACTCTCTGGAAGTGGTCGAATGGGTCCCCTCACGTGTCAGGCCAAGTCTCCCGGAGTTTGAGCGAAATCCAAGCCTCCTACGCCTATAAATAGAGCCCCAGAATCAACGGAAAAAGGATCTTTTTTCTCTGAAGCGCCCAGACTCTGCCGGATTGAGATTTGCATCATACTTTTGCTGTCAATTTCGAATTCTAAACTGTAAACCGCTGTTCATCGCTGTAAACGCTTGTAATCATTGAAAGAGAATCAATAAAATAATCAAAACTTCATAGTGGACGTAGGCTATACGCCGAACCACTCTAAACTGCTTGTCAGTGCACTTTACATTCATATTTGTTGGAGTTTTTGTTAGATAATCTCTGTTTTACATTTATAATCTTCATTTTATCTCTTCAAACAACTCCCGAAGAGTGTTGTGCCCATTTTTGGTACAAACAATGGTTTAAATTGACAATCAACCACACATGTTAACTTAAACCATTCAAAAGGGATGATTGTTAATGTGGTAAATAAGAAAATAAGAGAAAAGAAGGAAAAAACAAAACACAGAATCTCACAGCGGAATGACAAAATATAATAATAAAATAAACAGTTCATGAAGCTGTTTTACAAATAACATTTGATTACACTTTTACAATACAATCAGAGTATACATACAACAGGTATAATAGGATAATGCAGTGGAACAACATGATATAGTGGAATAATTATAATATACAGTATACAAATCTCCGTCTTCGTCCTACAAAGTAAAATGGCCTTCAATATGCTGAAAAGCTCAGGCTGACCTGAGCATAATGAAAAGACAAAACACTCGAGTCAGAACAAAAAGATCTTTTGTAAGTTAAATCAAAATAAGTAAATATGAGTGTAACGGCTTCAGAGATGTTTACGGGATTTTACATCTCCTATCCAGTGTCTAACGTGCGTGCAATAACTTAAGAGATGTTCGGGATTCCATCTTCTAAGGATTCTTAAACTATCTACATATATAATACAGTACGCTATTATAATATGTCTACAGTAAAGTAAAGTATTAAAATAGCGTTAAGGTGTTACCCATTTCCCCCTTAACACATATTTATATAAGCATCGTAGTCTATACAGTACCGTAATTCCTCCGTAAACTGGAGGGCTATCAGAGGGCACTCCATAGTGTACGACACAAACCAAACTCATAGTGGAATCGATCAAGATAATATGACAAGGCACACGAGGCAATGCCCAGGGTAGGATAATACCGTTTTGCAGAACCGGGCTGGTGGTAATGCATAGCAGCTACTACCGCCCACCTCGAGACATACTCCCATAATCAAATCAAAGGGTGGCCGCCAAATCAAATCACAAAGTAATAGATATAGTTTCGAAGAAGCATGCTCGATAGGGGGAGCGACACCATTTGGCCCAGGTATAGCTTCTGTTTTAGTCATTTTAATTATGACCCGAAAGTCAAGGCTATCCATCATCCTTCTCTTACTTCATTCCAGTAGCGTTCGCCAAACCATCCTACTTTATTCTGGATTCTCCATCACGTGCACAGTTGTAAAAGTGGTTTTCGGTATTGGCAGAGAGTATAACAATATCCGATCACGGTCTCTTTAACAACCAAACGCTTATTTCACACCAGTTGGTTCTTTTACATTTCCAAAACCGATTCATAATTGATATCAAAATATCATATCACTTTCAAAATCATATCACTTTCAAAATCATATTCACTTTCGAAATCATATTCACTTTCGAAATCATTATTCACTTTAAATCATGTTCGTTTTCAAAATCATAACCACAAAATAGGTTAAACCATCATATCAAAATATTCACGTTTAAATCAATTAAATCTAAATCATAATAGTTCCAACTTTAAACAGTTTGGGTATTGAAAGTAGTTTATATATTGGAATAGTTGTACATTAAAAATAGTTTATATGTTAAAAGATATATTAAAAGTTGTTTATAAATTTAAAATAATATATATATTAAAATAGTTTATATATTGAAAATAGGTTATAGATTAAAATAGTATATATATATATCAAAAATAGTTTATATATTAAAATAGGTTATATATTAAAAATAGTTAATGTATTAAAAAAGTATTAATATATTAAAATGGTTTATATGAGAAAAATAGTTTATATATTCAAAGAGTTTGTATATTAAAAGAGTTTATATCGAAAATAGTTTTAAATTAGAATTGTTTCTCCCAATTTCACAAATCAATTCAAAACAACTTTAGTTCCAAAAATTCAATTTAAATCAATCTCAGTTCAACAAATTCACTTAAAAAGGCTAAAGATTTCAATTCAAATTCTCATTAAAACCATTTCAATTTATATCGATTTCAAATCCATATTTGAATTACAAATTTAAACCACTTCAAATTCAATAGGTTTTAAAGTTTAAATATTCAAACGTTTACAATAACTCAACTTTTGATAAATTTCATTTATATTTCAAAATTCAACTTTAAGATTACAATTTAAATTCTTTAAACAATTAATTTAAACCCATTTCAGTTTCAAATTTTTAAAAGCTTGGATTTTGAGAATAATTCAGTTTATATAAATCTAATTTTTATTTCATTCATTTAATTTAACCAATCCGGTGTCCATATATAATTTTCTACCCTATGGTCAAGTGATATGGATATATACCATTTCAACCCACAATAATTTAAATTTCCAGATATATATCATTTCAACCCGTATCCCGAATCATAATTTGCAAATGCATAAAATAGCTCAGGTTTATCATTTCAACCCATAACAATTTTTCCCTAATCTATAAGATCGTTCGGGTATGTATCATTTCAACCCATAGTGATTTCCTAACAATAACCAAGGGAACTTGTAGTGTGATTCAACATATAAAATAAACATAACATCAAATCATCCAGAATGTAAACAATTAAGCATCCATCACCACAATCATCATTCAAATCAACCAATAAATCACAACAATTAACTATTATCATTATCAGGTATTTAACTTAGAAATCAATTCCAATATTAATTCAAATGGCAATTAAATTCAGTATAAATTCAAATTAAATTTGAATGACAATTTAAATATACCAAACATCAATTAATAAATTTCTAATCACATCATAAATTTAATTTAACCCACATAAGATGGTTCAGTATTTATGAGTGGGTTAAAACACTCACCTTTGATTTTTAGTCGAATAAAAATCCAAATATAGCCCAAAATTTGAACAGTCTCAAAATGCAACCAAACTAGTCTCATATTGTCCGAAATTTCGATACGATCGCACTAGAGAAAACCACGCGTGAATCCGAGCTCGTACGAAAATGTTACGCGAGTTAGAACATTTGAAAAATTAAATAAAAATAAAGAAAAGGGTAATATCGTAATTGTCATTACCTTCCCTCATGTCCTAAAGCCATCTCGCATGAGTGAATCCATGAACCGTCGCCTTTGACTAGCCATCACGCACGCCTCCGACCTCCGTTCACCACGCCTCCACCTCCATCGTGCTCCCCTTACCACGCCGCACCCGAAGGACCCACCTGTGACCCCCATCTCGCCACGAACTGCACCGTCGCCGCCCCCCTTTACTGGCTAAATTCGACCACCATAGACCACTTCATGACCTTTAACAACCACCAATCGACTCCATATGACGATCTCTCCTATACCCATATTTCAATTTCTTCAATTAACGCCCGAATCGAAAGCCCGAAATTGGTGCTTAGGGTTTCGCGATTTAGCACCTTTGACCGCGATTTGCCGTTTACTCGATCACTATTTCAGAAATCGAACACTTGCCATAGATTCGTATTGTCGAGTGCTTCGAAATGGTATATGATTTGATATATTTAGGAGAGTTTGATTTTTCAGTTGATTTTGATATGGAAATTAGGGTTAGGGAAAGTCTGCCATTGAGAAGGACAGAAGAGATAGAATTGTACGTACAGGAAAAATGAAAAGCTACTAGGGTTTGAAAATAGAATGGTCTAGGATAAACATATATTCACAGCATACAATCAATTGGGCCCAAATGGTCGCACAGGCCCGAAAAGCTCATTTCCAACCCTGAACGAATTCATGACATTCTATATATCGAAAGTGAGGTTTTCAATATTTCTAAACTCAATGGAACAAGTCTCAAACCCTAATTCCATTTAATCTAGAAGTTAGCCTTCAAAATCAGATTATATTTATTTAAATTCCCTTAATCAATTTCTACACGTTTCGAGCTCGCACGATCAAATGGTAAGTCCGATCGCTAAGAAACTTGAAATCCTACAATAATTCACTGTTACGGATCCGATGAAACTAGTTTCATCGAGATCTGAGACAGTGGCCAAAATGGCTAATTTTCGGGTTAATTAATAAATTACTATTAAATTGCTTAAATCACTTTTAAATTCAAATTTACAAGTTAACAATGTTATCATTCTTGATTACGGAGAAATTTAATAATATTTTAAAATAAATTTTCCTTATTAAACCCAAAATTTAAATATTTCATAAATTTCAACGTTTAATTACAACTGTAATAAACCCCAGTTAATTTTATTTTTAATTTGAATCAGATTCCTTTATTTCGATTTACACTCTTATTATTGAACCACCGTCATCTTATGAATATAATTAACATAAGTTTACATTTTATTACATTCATATTCTACAATTTCATCTTAATTCATATTAACTGCAATATTTAATTATATTAATTCACATTGATTTCCAAATTAATTTCAACGGATTAAATAATGAAATGATAATTAAACAATTATTACACATTAATAACTCAAACACATTTCTTTGTTTATTGTTTACAAACAAAGCTAATAAATTCACATAATAATTAATTGATTTCATATTCCTTAATAAACTTATTCTAATTTATAACATATAAGTTCAATATTAAATCCAACATTTAATTTATTCCATATTTACAATTATAACCAAATTAACTTTACAATTATTTCAATTGACTGAAATTATATTAAAATAGTTGTCAATAACTTTCAAGCAACATTATTAAATCATATTCTAATTATTTTTCTCATTAATAAATCATAAATTTTAATTTCACACAATATTAAATTGAAAAATCTTATTTAATTTAATATTTTTAATTATTGAAAAATACGGGTTGTTACACTCTTCCCCATTCAAAACTTTTCGTCCTCGAAAAGGAAAGAAGGAATTAAGAAACTAATTTATTTTTATTCAAATAATCAATTTATAAACATTTTAAACTTACATAATTAAGTATTTTAAATATATCAATTTATAAACAATTAAAATTTTCATATTCAAGTCTATAAAAGTTTTAAAATATTATCACTTTCACAAAATTGTCTAAGTCTTAAATTCACGAAAAATTTCGGCAGAGTCTCCTTTGCGCGGTTAGGTTCAAAAAAATAATAATATCAATAATTACAATATATATCATATTTCAATAATAAAATATCCCAAACCACAGGAAAAACAATAAAATATCGCTATAAAACCGTAATATGAAAACGTACCTATTTGTCGGGCAAACAAACTTTATTTATGAAACTAAAAGCAGTAGCTATTGCTTTCATAAACTTGTATTTCACTTATATAATCCAAAATAGTGAGAATTATGTACAAGAGAAATATTTAGTTGTTTTAAATTAGTAACAAAAGCAAATCAACCCAGAACATATGCAAACAAAACAACAACGACCATCATATGCAATAAAGGAATCAATCATACATCCATAGTAATCAAACTGATGGTTTGTCCAGGTTCAAAAACTTTTCATTGTACAAATGTAATAAATAAACTACCAAGTGTACCCTACGCTCAACAGCCTTAGATAAATAAATTAATAGATTATTTATACATCCTTAAACAATCTAAAGTATCACTTCCCAAACATCCCATAAGCCAAACAACAAAGAATTTAAATGTTATCTAAGTTTATTCGATTGGTTTCTTTTTCATTATTTACTTTTCATTTATTTTTATTCATTCATACAATAATCATTTTCCTTTAATTTGCATTTAGTTACTTACATATGTTAATTTCCATTCAATTATTTAGATCATCAATAAATTAATTATTAAAATATTATAAAAGTTTCCTTGCAAATTTAATTCACAATTATTAATTACTTATAAAACTTGATTTCCATTTAATATTAATATTCATTAATGAATAAATTCATACTTAAGTTTCTTAACCTTTAAATCTACATTCATTCCTTTATATATAGTATCCTTTAATAATAAACTTATTGGTGACTCATTTTAGCATTTCTTATAGTTTATAATCATTTTCTTAGATAACATTCACTTTTTACCATTCAATCTAATTATAATCACTTCAAAACATAAACCTAAGTTTATAATCATTTTCTTAAGCGATATTCCCTTTCATTATTCAATTTAATTATAAAGCATTTCAACCATTCTTAAGTTTATGTCACGTCTTGTAACATCTTAATTCTTAATTTATATATTGATATGATTTCATTTTTAAACATTATCATTACCTAAGTTTTCACTTGTATAATATTCTATTACACATTCATATTAACATTTCAACTTTTAAACATTTTTGGTAAGTTATATCCATGTTTTTAAGAATGCGAATTAAATATTATACAAATTTATCTTATTCATTTTAGTTAGCAAAAGTATTCAATAATTTACATCTTCTAATTTTAATAATCCTTTAATTTACAAGTTATAAATCTCCAATTTCTTATATTTTCATTAATCACTTAGCTTCTAATTTCTTATTTTTCATCTTAGAAATTTCCAATTATTAAAATAGTTAAGATTTCATTTCATTACAATAATTGAAATCCCTAATTTGTAGAAATTTAAGAACTAAATACCGGGTTCCATTTCAAGTCATTTTAAAATAATATATCTATACTCATATCTTTTATATATCAAAATTATATTTAGAAATTTAAAATTAAGATTTATTTATCAAAACAAATGTGTAGTAAAGCTACTACAGTGGTCTTCCCACTTTGAAACTCGAAAATGAATGTTGACGATGCAGCCGTCATTACCGAAAATATTTTCCAATGGTAGAAGAGGGGAGTACAGAACTTATTTCCTTTAAAATTCTTTTAAAACATTTTTTTTTCAAATCACGTTGAAAATATTTATATCAAAAATACTTCCAAATAATACTAATATTATATTCCAAAATCTTTACAAACCAATTTCAAAACCCCGAAACTTAAGTTCTTAAATTTCCAATTGAATTCATTTTATTTATAAATCCTATTTTGCAACCAATATTTATAAAATTTCACTTCCTAACTAACAATCATATTACATACAACTATATTCATTTATAAAAATTATTCTTTTATATACAAAATATAATACTAGGTAAAATTATTTCATTTCCTTATATTTCAAAAACAATATTGTATCAGTCTTCCCTATTAAGTGTTTAGAAATCCTTATCAATGCCATAGCGTCCTATGTACCAACCAGAATTTATAAATACTAAACATAACAAATTAACACAATACAAAAACATTTTTATAACACTAACAAATACGCTCTTTCATATATATAGACTCAAACAACTCATTCTAGGGTATTACTACCTTATCTCTAATGAGTCAAACCCCACAAAGCTAAGTTTATCACTAAAACAAAGCTCTGATACCAAATGTAACGACCCACCTTTTTGGACGGTTTAAATCGACAATAAACCACACATGTCAACTCAAACCATTTGTAACAACCCTGTATTTTGTAATTATTTTAAATTGAATTGCCTGATTTAAAAACTTTATTTTATTTATTAAAATGGATAAATTTTGTTATTTTAAATATAATTTTGATTTTTTATGTGAATTATAATTCCAAACAAGAATAAATAGAGTATTTTCCAAAAATGTGAATTTTGGTCATTATGGTCAAACTTTGACTTTTAATTTAAAAGTTTAAATTTTTGAATTTTATCTTTTATTATGAAAGTAAATAAAATTTCAAGAATACTGCTTTTCGTTTCGTTGAAATCTGATGTATAATGTGAAAGTTATGCCCTTTTAAATATTGTGTGTAATTTGCTGTATTTAACAAAATTGTTTATTTTAAATTATATAAATAATATTTTATTTGGTCATGTAATGTTATAATTTATGTTTATATGGTTAAAATAACTTGTTATGTATATATTTTGGTTTTAAAACATTTTTCAAAGTGTAATTGACATATTCGAATGTCAGTTGTATTCTGTTTATAATTTCTAATTTCCAATTTCATTTAATTTAAGAAATTATTTATTTATTTTCTATTTCCTTAAATCTTATTTTATTCTCATTCCCACTTTATTTTTTTCCTCATTTATTTTATTTATTTGACCTTTTATTTGTTTTAAAGTAAAATAGAAATTTTCTAAAACTAGTGATATTCTATTCGTAATTTTTAAGTCCTGTTTTGAATTTTTAAACAATTTCTTTAGTTCTTTTTTCAATTCCTCTAAATTTAATTATTTATTTAATTTTGAAAATATAAATGAATTATTTTACTTCACATTTTGTTTTAAAATATTTTTAAAATGAAGTAGATATTTTTCTAAAGCTTGTGATGATTTAATTGTAATTTTTAAACCCTGTTTCCAATTTTTAAGCTATTTCTTTAATTCTTTTTCTATTTTCTTTAAATTTAATTATTTATTTTTATTTTATTTTACTTTGTTCATTTTTTAAATTCATTTACTGAATCTTATTTGTTTTTATTTGATTTAAAGAAATGGAAATGTGAAGAGTTTAAAAAGCTTTTAACCTAAGACTTTTCATTTACCAAACCTTTTCATTTTCTTGACTTTTCACTTGCTTGCTCTTTTTGGCCGTATACTTTTTGATAGCCATGATTTTTATTTTGTTTCTCACGTAAAAAATGCTTCCTTCTATTTCATTTTCATGGCAAAAAAGAATAGGTAATGGCTTCTCGTCATTTTTCTACTTTTCCTCCTTCCTTTTGCATTGTTTTGCTTGGTTTTGACATGATTTCACCTAGCTTTGCTAGGCCAAACCCTCCACCATCTCCACCATAGCCTCCAACACCTTCCTCCTCCCCTTCCACGGCTTCAAACCCCTCTCTTCCCCTCTGACCAGATCAGGCCATGGCCTTTAAATGAAGACAAACACCTCAAAAGTTGCACAAAACCTTCCAAATTGCATGCCCAGCCACCTAGTCTTCATCACCTTCACCTTAGATCACCTTGGCCACCTCCCCATGCTCCACTACCACCATGATATGACCATTTACTCTCAGGCATCTCCTCTGTCCAGATCTGAAACATGTATAGCCGAGCCCAAACATCCATGTAGCCAAGCCAAATGTTGTGCAAAACTTCACTAGTTTGCATAAGACTCCTTGTATTCATGTTATGTAACCTCTTCCACTTCCTATTACTTGTAGCCGTGCATTTTTAGGTCCAAACCTGAACCAAAACCATGTTATGGCCAAGCAATATCAACCCCTAGGCCGAGCATGTGAGTGTGGAAAGCATGGCAAAAGCATTCAATTCATTTTTTCTTTTATTTTCAAAGTTGTCTCAATTCAATGTTGTATTGATTCATGTTTTATTGTCTTGTTCATTGGTTGTGTACAAGATCAATTACTTGGTTCTCTTACCTCTTGAATCTATTGTTATGTCATCGTGCTTTCTGGAATCCGTCTGTGTCATTTGAATTGATAACTCCAGCGTAAACAAGTGAGTAAATCTCACCTGACATTTATACTTATGCAAATGTGAATTGACAACAATTGAATGTGTAGAATATTATATATGATGTTATAAATGCCTATGATTATCAATTATATGATGTTAAACCTATTATTTTACCTGTTATATTATCTATTATTGTTATTTATTGTTAAACTGTTCATTTATACATGTTTATCACACTGCAAGTTCCTTGTAGATTAGATTCACTATGGGTTGAAATGATACATACCCGAACAGACATAGAATAGGGAAAAATCATTATGGGCTGAAATGATAGGCCTGAACGGTTTTTATTTATTTTATTTTAACTTGGGATTGCGGGTTTGAAATGATAGAACCTGGATTTTTGCTTTTTAAACTGCGGATTGAAATGATACATATCCGTATCAATTGACCTAGGTTAGAAAACTATATACAGGCCCATGGTTATTTTTATAAAGTATTTTGAGTATTTTAAATATTTTTAAAAGTGTAAAATTATGAAAATTTGATTTAAATTGGATTTTTTATGTTTAAATAAAGAAATTTGAATTTTTCTAGAAGTTAAAAATGTAATTTAAATGAATGGTAAAAGTGAATTTTTGAAATATGACTTAAGTTTGGAAATTTGGAATTTTGGTTTTAAAATGATATTTAAGTTATATAAATAAATGGAAATTTAATTATATTTGGAAAATGGTAAATATGATAATTTGATTTGAATTTTAATTTAAGTGATTTAATAAAGTATTATTGATTTTTCTATGAACTAAAATGGTTAAATGAATAAAGGCTTAAATGTGAAATTTTAAATTTTAACTTGACTTGGAAATGTGAAATTTGGTTTTAATTAAGGGTTTAAATTAATTAAATAAATTGGAAATTTAGTTTAATGTGTGAAATGGTAATTTAAATGTAAGTGTTAATAAATTATCAAATGCAAAATTTGGAAAATTATACACTTGAATTTAATGAGTGATTTATTGGAAGTTGGATTTTATTGTAAAAATTAATTTATAAAAATCATAAGTTAAAAGAGTATTTTTAATGAACATTTTGAATGTTAAAAATATGATTTTTATAATGTTTAAATGGTTTAAATTGAAGTTTAGTATTAGCTGGAAATACGCTAAAATCTGAAAAATACTTTTAATAGCATTCAGAAATGCTATGGTATCTGTAAATAAACTAAAAGCTTTATAAAGAGGCTATTACAAAAGTTCTGAAATGTTGTAGTTGTTGTAGTAAATTTAAAAGCTAAAAACTTAATAAAGGCCTATTACAGCAGTTCTGTAAATGCTGTAGTGGTATGCTGTCTTTGCTGAATTTAATTAAAACCTTTAATTTGAAACCTAAGCTATTACAGCATTTCTGGAAATGCTGTCTTTGCTGTTGTAAACTAAATTGCAAATAAACTGAGATTTAACTGCAATTTTAAAATGCTGTCTTTGCTAAATTAAAAATGTTTTCAAGAATAACTTATAATAGTTTTTTCTGAATGCTGTGAAAGGCTGAAATTTTCAATGTTTATGGTTTTTAACTTAGTAAATGAACTCAGAATAGTTTAAACTTTGGAAATTGAATACTTGTTTTGAAAGTATAATAATTACACTTTTAAATGGTTTAGATGAATTATTTTGATTGAAATATAAACTATTTAAAAGGTGACTTGAAATGATAATAAATGAATGATATCTTTGAATTTAAAAGGTATTTAAAGTTGAATATTTGGATTTGAACTCAAATAAATGATTTGAAATGAAGTTTTTGAAAGGATATGATATTTTGATATATATTAAAATGATTTGAAATGAAGTTTTTGAAAGGATATGATATTTTGATATATATTAAAATGATTTGAAATGAAGTTTTTGAAAGGATATGATATTTTGATATATTGAAATGATTTGAAATGAAGTTTTGAAATGATATGATATTTTAAATATATTGAAATGGTTTGGAATTGATTTAATCTTTATTTTGATAAAGATTTGGATTTGAAATGATATTCTATTTTGAAGTATAAAATATTATTTTAAAATTATAGCCACGGGTTATAATAACGATTGGTTGTTAAAGAGACCGGGATCGAATATGGACATACTCTATGTCAATACCGAAAACCACTTATAATCATTCCCTAGCTCCAAAACCAACTTGGGAAAAAATGGCTTCCCATGCCAATCCCCCCCGCCTCCTTCTTGCCCCCACCCCCATCTTACTCAACCATTCCACCTGCTCCTTCTTCGTCCGCCATCCCTCCCCCGATTTCGTTCGTTCCCAAGAAATATGCCCCCTTCCTGAACGCTAAGCCCACCCCCTCGCAGCCGTCCACAGAAATTCCTGATAATACCAAGCCGGGTAGCTCCAAATCAAATTATCCTCACCCTGTTATCATCAAAACTATTCCTAAAAGATCATATGCACAAGTGGTTGCTCTACCACCGCTTATTCTAGACCTCCGGACGCAGAAACGTCGGCGTTCCTTGCCGCCTTTTGCTAATGTACGCTCCACGATAGATTTTTTGGTATCCAAAGGTCGTTGTCTAAAATGCGCAGGGAATAGACACCTAGCAAGAAACTGCAGAGACTCAAAGATATGCTATAATTGCAGTCTCTTCGGCCACTCACAATCATCCTGTCCTAAGAAGAACAAAACCAAATCACCCGCTTCGTTATCCGTGCGTGCCTCTGCCCCTCCCGCTAAAAACAAAACATCACTTCACTCTCATCGGGACCCAATACCACATCATTCCACTGCCAAGCCGAAAAGCACCTTCACACCAATTAACACCCCGAAGTCTCCTCGTTCCTCACCCCATTCCCATTCCAACACTTCTCCTCACTCTCTTCATCATGTTCCCCCCCTACAACACTTCTCAATGGAAAACTCCCCACTTTATCTCACAGCCACGGTAATCAATGGCATTTGGACGCTAGAAACACTGCACCAAGCCCTCTCAACTGCTCTCCATTACCACGATCTGCCCATCTGGATCATAAATAATACCAGCTTTGCCTTTTGTTGCCCCACCTACGAATCACTAGTCCTCGCCCTCCAGCTCCGAACCATATCCAAACCAGGCGGGTCTGTCCTCATCCAACCCTGGTCTGATCCCGAGCCTTCCTCTGCCAGCCTCGAACCGGTCTCCTGGGCACGAATCCAAGGTTTCCCGGAACTTCTCCGCGATCGCCCGGACGCGATGCGAGCCGCCCTGAATCCCTTGGGTCGTTTCATAGAGTTCGATTGTTGCAACTGGGCAATGCTAGATCACCGATACCTGTTCGTCAAAATACAATTTTTTGCAGGCGTCTCAACTCCCTCTGCCATCGTCGCTAACCTAAACAACCATGACTACCTTCTTTCAGTAGAACGATGGGACCACGCGCACCCGAACCGAAATCCGGAGTCGCTCCCAATTATTATTGATTTGGAGGAGGCATTCAGATGCTTTGATGAACACATCCCCATGGAGGAACTAAACTCGGACGACAGGTTTGACGCCATGAATTTCGATCCAGATACCCTTGCTCCCATAGCACCTGTTGACCCTACTCCTATGGTTGACCAAATCCCTCCGGCCGAACTCGATGCTCCCATCCCAATACCCAACCCGCAAGAAAATTCTTTTGAAGTCATGGGCCCTCTTGGCTGGGATAACTGGCCGATAGTGGACCAGAATTGGAATTCCTATGCGGATCTAGACCTCTCTAATCCATGGTTTCTCCAACTTCCCATTCGCACCCACTCACCAGCTTTGCAAAATTCCGTTAGTCAGCTCGCCCTAATACCCCCACCTCATTACCAACCTCCAGCCACCCCTCACCCTCCACTTAACCAATCTTTGAACAACCAACTTGCCCTCATTCCCTCTGACTTTCGAGCAGCAGCGCCACCACCCCAGGATGATCAACAGTCTCCCTTGGTCACTCCCACAACGGTCAGACGTAGCGCCAGACTTCATAAAGCGGCGTCTCTCCCGGGTAGCTTTCTCAAACCTGTAGTTTTTTCCTCTGTTAACAAAAATCTTAATAAAAAAATTGCACGTTGCATGGGTGTGAATTTGCGGGATGAACACCTCACAGCCATGCGAACACTAGAATTGGAGCACTTGTCCCCTTCCCAATGAAGATTATCACCTGGAATGTCAGGGGTTTAGGGGACCCCAGCAAAAGAATTACCCTAAATCTCATCCTGTCCTCACATAAAATCGATATCTTCTTTATCCAAGAATCCAAACTAGTGGACCCCTCTCCTACCCAGATAAGGCAGCTAGGTGGGCCCACTCGAATGCTGTAGGATCCAATGGTGGTTTAATCACCCTCTGGAATGAATCCATATGGTCCCATTGCCAAACCATTCTGCATCCTTCTGTCCTCCACGTTTCACTTCGTCACATCCAAACCAATACCATTTATTTCTTCTCCAACATATACGGCCCACAAAACACGTCCGATAGAAATGCCCTGTGGAATAACTGTCTCACCTTTGCCACCCACCTCAATGGCCCCTGGTTGTTAGGGGGAGACTTCAACACCACTAGAAACACCCATGAAAGAAATTTAGGAAACATCTCACAAGACTTGGATTCATTCAACTCCTTTATTAGCTCCGGTTCCCTAATCGACCCACCCATCAACAATAGACTCTACACTTGGTCAAATCGTAGGTCTGACTCGTCACTAGCTAAACTTGACAGATTCCTCTTCAATGTCAATTGGGACGACTTGCACCCCCTATCCATCGTCTCCGGCCTAGCCTCGGTTATTTCAGATCACTTCCCTCTAATCTTGGATTTCGGTTCATCCTCTAATCTCAAACGTCCCTTCCGCTTTGAATGCCTCTGGTCTCTAGAACCCTCCTTTGACAATTTCATTCAGCTGGCATGGTCCCAACCGATTGTGTCCAATTCCGCAACCGCCAGGGTAGTTTCCAAACTCTGTTCACTCAGAAAGATCATCAAACCTTGGGCCAAAAACATTTGGGGTTCCCTTCGTTCACGCATCTCTTCCACCCAAGATGCTATCCTAGAGCTCAATATCCTCGAAGAATCTCGACCCTTAAACCCAACTGAATACTCTCAACTAAAAGGGCTAGAATCAGAGCTTGATAGACTTTCCAAACAAGAGGAAATTGGTTGGAAACAAAGATCCAAAGCCAAGTGGCTAGAGGAGGGAAACAGAAACACCTCCTTTTTCCATCGAATGGCCAATGGCAGACGCAGATCTATCAACATCATGGAGTTATCCCCCAACAACTCCACCTTCACTGAATTGTCTGACCACCTTCGCCTCTTCACCGATTATTACCGAAGTATCCTCGGCAAGTCATCCCCGGCTCTACCCCCATAGACTGGAACCTCCTCTACCCATCTTGTCACCCCATACCTGTAGACCACCCATTTTCCGAAGAAGAAGTTTGGGCCGCGCTCAAGGATTTGTCGGATGATAAAGCCCCGGGCCCAGATGGTTTCGGCCCATACTTTTTTAAACGTTATTGGGAAACCATCAAACTCGACTTGCTAGACATGTGCGCGGAATTCCAAGATAATCCCACCTCCATTGCCCGCCTCAACTATGCCAACATCCTCCTCCTCCTTAAATCCCCCGGTTCTAACACTTTGTCCGCTTTCAGACCAATCAGCCTCCTCAATACCACATTCAAAATCATCACAAAGGTTCTTGCTAATAGACTCCAGTTAGTCATCGATCCTCTAGTGGGGGTGGAACAGTCAGCCTTCATATTAGGCAGAAACATCATGGACTGTGTCGCCGCCACTCAAGAAGTTGTCTCTTACTGCCATAAAACATCAACCCCTGGTACCCTGCTAAAATTAGATTTCTCCAAAGCTTTTGACACGGTTCACTGGGACTTCATCCTAGACCTAATGAAGCACAAGGGTTTTCCACCCAAGTGGTGCGGTTGGATCGAAGGGTTACTCAACACAAGTATTTCGTCCATCTCAATCAATGGCTCTTCGGGTGGTCACATTAAATCTGCCAGAGGGTTGAGACAAGGAGACCCGCTCTCACCCTTAATCTTTGTCCTGGTAGCGGATGTGTTCAACCAGATGATCAAGCTCGCCTCGTCCAAGTATTTATTCAAAGGTATCAAGCTTCATGATTCAGATTTGTCAGTTTCTAACCTTCAATTTGCAGATGATACGATTCTATTCGCTTCTACCGAAACCAACCATATCCATTGCCTCAAGGTTGCGCTATTTGTCTTTGAAGAAATTTCTAGCCTCTCCATCAACTTTAATAAAAGCTCCATCATCATGCTTGGCAACTCCGCTCATCTCGGCCCTCATATTTCATCCTTGCTCAACTGTAGCATAGCCCACTTCCCCATCTCGTACTTAGGCATTCCCATCCGCCCCACCAAACTCCACCGTGCAGACTGGCTCCCCCTTATTTCCAAAATTGATTCCCGACTCTCAACTTGGAAGGCACACTCGCTATCCTCTGTAGGTCGTCTTGTCCTAGTCAAATCGGTCCTATCGGCCATCCCCTCATACTGGATGTCCTTCCTCACACTTCCATCCTGGGTCATCACGAAAATTGACTCAATCAGGTGCTCGTTCCTTTGGAACGGAGGCAACGCAAAAAGACTGGTCAACTGGAGGACGGTATGCTTACATCACAACCACGGGGGGTTAGGAATTACATACCTCCGCACTTTCAATCAAGCGTTGCTGTCCAAATGGCTTTGGAGATTGCTCACACCTGGAAACTTCATCTGGAAAACTTGGATCCTATGTCAACACTATCATTCAAACCCTCACCTGGCGCTCCACCCAACCACCCGTTTCCGGCCATCCCCCTTCCGGTCTGGGGTCCTCCAAACACTTCCTAGAGTCAAAGCACTTTTTCAGGTGAAAATTGAAAGAGGTAACAGCTGCCTCTTCTGGCAAGACACATGGTATGGCCAACTGCCCCTATCTAAGCTCCTACCCAACCCTTACTCACACGCCACCTTCACTAACGCAACTGTTGAAGAATATCTTGCCCTTGGCCCTGAGCACCTTTGCCCACTCTCCATTTTCGATGCAGACTTGGTTCCTGAACTCCTCACCGCAACAAATATCCTCCTATCGATTCTCCCTTCCAATAGTTATGACCATTTCCTCTGGGCCCTCGCACCTTCCAAGGGCTTCACAGTCGCATCCTGCTATCAATACCTAAATAACCCCGGTCGCCTTTTCTCCTTTCCCAGGATATGGCATTGCAATCTTCCACCTCGCATAGCTTTTTTTCAATGGTGCCTAATTTCTGGAAAAATTAATACCAAAGATAGACTCAACCGACTCAACATCCCTGTCGACCCACGCTGCGTCTTTTGTTCCACACATAATGAATCAATCACCCACCTTTTCTTCGAATGTGACTTCTCCTACTCAATTTGGGCTGCAACCAGTGCTTATTTACTGGGGTATATCCCCTCCTCGACCCCCTTCTTCGATTATTGGCAGTTTAATCAGCAGAACTTGCTGATGGACACCTACATATCAATCTTTAGTTGGTGCATTTGGAAAGAGAGGAATGCACACGTGTTTGGGAAACCTGCACGCCATTTTGGCGGAACCTGTAGAAGTATCACTCACTTTTTCTCCACTCTAACAGGTCAGAGCTCCTCCACGCCGTTCCGACTGAGCCTTCCGCCTTGCAGCACCCAACCATCAGAATCTCAGGGTAGTACCAGCGCATCACCGTGCAGGTAGTCTTAGTCTACCGAGGATTATTACTTAGCTGATACTTCTAATATTTTGTGTTCCACTGACTTTGATACTCTAGCACTTTAATTGTATTTTGTTGCTCTATGACTATATTTTGGCCATCGATCGGGCTTGTCGATCGACCTCTTACAAATTCTCAATATATAACTACTTAACCAGCTGTGTAGTATCACGCTACACACCCGTCTCTCTCAAAAAAAATATCGAAAACCACTTTAACAACTGTGTACGCGGTGGAGTTTTCAGAATGAAGTAGGATGATGGCGACGATCCTAAGGTATATGCATGGACCCAACTCCCGTGAGTTGGCATAAGGTGGCTAAAACAGGAGCGATCGACGGGCCAATGAGGTAGCACCTCTGATCGGACACACTTCTTCGATACCATTCTATTACTTTGTGATTGATTGGGTGCACCCCTTGATTTGGGAGTGTTGTTCGAGGTGGGCGATAGTGGCTTCTATGCGTCACCACCAGTCCGGATGCGTAATTGGTATATCTACCCTGGAATTGCCTAGTTGTGCCGTGTCACCTACCATATCGAGCTTTACTACGAGTTGTGATTTCTCCCATAGCCTGTGGAGTATCGAGGGTAGCCCCCATTTTTGGGAGTATGCTAATACTGGATAGACTACTGGGACTATTACGTGTTAAGGTGGAAAATGTAAAGCCTTAATGCTATTCAAAAGTATGTTTATTTTATATTAGACATTATTATAATAGCGAATATTACTACATAGTAGATAGTTTAACGGATCCTTAAAGAATGGGCGATCCCAAGCATTCTTTAAGTTACTTGTACCTTTATTACAGTTCACTTGAGTTGGTTTACATTGTATAAGTATGTATGTCCTGACTCGAGTGTTTGTATTTTTATTTACGCTCGGGTCAGCCTGAGTATTCATACATTTGGATTCCACTTTCTGGAGATTGGAATTGTTGGAGATTATCTGCTTATCTAGTTTTATCTATCTCAGTTCTGTTGTTCTATTCAGCTTGTACTTGGTTATCATATTGAGACTTCTGTTGTACTTTATTTCTTCTGTTGTATCTTATTTAACTCTGATATATTTACATAGTAGCTTTATGAACTACTATTTCTTTTACTTCCACTGCACTTCTTACTCTGTGTCTGTGATCTGTGATTATTTATTTACTGTATATTCTGAGATTTGCCAAATTTTATTTACAACGCGGTATTTTGAGCAATTCAAGTCCGACATGTGTGTTTGCCTATGCACTTGGCAGGTGCAGCATGATAGGGGTTCTCGCATTTGCACTACAAGAAAATGTTATATTAATAGCAAGTAGGGATTGCATGAAAACTTGACTTGCTATGGTTAAGGAGTTGTGTTAATTTGGGTTAAAATGATAGCTTGTTCTAATGCAATTATTAACATAAAAGATTAAATCGGTGGTTCCACTTGCATTTCCCTCCCCATTGTTTCTAGACCGCCAAATTTTCCTTTTCACGTTCACTTCCTTCTCCACTTACGATTCTCCTCTTCACCCTCTTTAATAACGAATCCCTCTTTAATCTAAAAGCTCTGCAACCCTTTCTTCCTCAAAACTTGCTTCTGACCGATTCTCGAATCTTAAGCACGATTATAAAATCCATTTTAAGCTGTAGCTCCAATCCTGACTATCATACTCGAAGGTTCAATGGAAAACCCCTATTTCACCGCGTGAGGTTTTCAATCCAGATTTGGATATTAGGTACTACAACTTTTACCTCTTGTTTTGAATCCATTTGAGATTTGACTGATTTGTCATTCTATTTTATTTAATAATTGGACTTTATGGTTATAATTGAATTTCATGTATATGTATATTGTATATCTATATTCCAAATTCATATAGTTGTTAAGACATAAATAGAAATGGTGCATACAAATGGCAACATGCTGTTGTATATTAGCGATTTAAAGTTCTTTTGAAGTAACAACTTTTTTGGTTTGCATATTTAATCGTCATGTGTAGTACGATCTTTTTATCACTTGTATTTTTTGCACTTCTAATGTAATGTTCGTTAAATATTACGATATTATGTATTGTTCTATGTGAATGTTGAATGATTAGTTATTTTTAGTTTAATGTGATCTATATGATTATGTGGAATGGTACATTTTATTTATGTAAATTTGTCGATTATAATGTGGTAATGGATGTGTACGTACTGCAAAAATGATTTTTAAAATGTTGTTAAGAACGCCGTTAATAAGACTTTTTATAGCATGTTTAAAGTGCTATAAAAAAACATGTTTTTATAGCGTTTCTTCTATTTGCAATAATAGATCATTGATTTATTACAACATGTTGATTTACAGCGTTTATAAAAACGTTGTAAAACCCTTTTATAGCATATTAGGAATGTCATTAATAAGACTTTTTACATCATGTTCAAAACGCTATAAAAAACATGTTTTTATAGCGTTTTTTCAGTTGCAATAATAGGTTCCTGATTTATAACAACATGTTGATTTACAGCGTTTATAAAAACGCTATAAAAGCCTTTTATAGCGTTTTTTAAACGCCATTAAAGGGTCTTTTTGTTGTAGTGTTGGTTTGGCAGCGAGCGGATGACTCTTACTCCTACATGTCCCTGCGGGGTTGGTGCAGTCGAGAGGCTGGCCGTAAAGGCAGAACACATGTACTGCTGTATTCTATGGTAGGCGTTACCCCACTGGCGACGACCCGTTACATGTGGTATCAATGCTCTAGTTTTAGGCAGAACTCAGCATATATAGTAGATTTGATTATAGAATCACTTTCGTTCGAGCTTGAATTCCTTCTTCTTCGATTCGGTTTCCTTGGAATTTTGGAACGTTCCCTTCGGTTCCAAAGTCCATTCTTGTCCTCCCCTATTCGTGTCTTCTTGATTCTGGAGTGTCCCATAACTCCACTCCGAATAATCTTTCTAATGAATTGGCGGTCCCGCAAATATTCTAATGACTTGTAAAGGGGTGAAACTTCTTTACAAAAAGCATTGATTCACCGAAGACTTCTGTATCCTTGGTTTACGATGCTACTATCTCTTGCTATGCCTGAATTCCATCTCTTGAGAACGAAGGTAGATTTACTTCAGAATCCTGCATCGCTCTTATTCGTTAAGGCACGGTTGACCTGGTTAAGGTTGCCCGCGATTTATATAGGTTTACCCATCTTCCTATTCTGTTATTTAATCATCTTATCTTTTGTCTCCAACTTATATTCAAATCAGAGTGTTCTTTTATTTGAGTCCATCAAATCTGAATCCCTATCCTTATTTTGAAACATTAATCTTGTATTTGAAAATCTTATATTTAAAGATGTTTTATATATTGTGTTGTTTGAGTTGTTGATGTTGATTTGGGTTTCCGATCGATTCGTTTGATCAACGCCATCGATAGGATCTCCAAAACACTCGAACAGAGCAAACTAACACAATATGGTTTTCAAATTTAGTAGATAGATAGATTTTGTATAATTATAATATGTATAAGGTTAATTTTCTGAATTTTGATAATTAATTGAATTGGGTGTTAAGAAATAATATTTAACTTTGTATGTATTTTATAATCATTGGCTTTAGTTTCATATCTAAATAATTAAACATGGTAATAAATTAATTTGGAAATTTAAATGGATTTAAATCAAGAATGTGAGAATTTAATTTCCGATGATTTCGAACTTTGTTTTGAAAGTTTTAAAAGGATATATTATTTAATAGTATTTCTAGTAGAAATTGTTTCAAAGGATTTTTAATTTGTAAATCAGTGCTCTTTTCTTTGTCGCTGGAAAATAATTTTGGTGATGACTGCAACATCATCGACATTCATTTTCGAGTTTCGAAGCAAAGAGACCATTCTGTAGCTTTGCTATAGTTTTTCTTTGGAGAATTTAATTGATTTGAATTTCTAAATATGACTTGATTTATAATATATATGATTTAAGAGTTGATTTGATATATTGTGTATGTATGTATATATATATATTTTTTTATTTCTAAATAGTTTGAAGATAATCGGAAATTTAATTCTTAAATTTTATCTTAAAGGATAATTTCAATTATAAAAGTTTAAATAAATATGTAAACTTGTATAATTGAATTAGAAAGAATTTATTTGTATAATACTCAATTACATTCCAATATAACTTACCTAAATTATTAAAAGTTAAGTATGTAATTGGAGAACATACAATATAAAGGGGATTTATAAATAAAATTTGAGTGGTTATAATAAATGTTATACACTTAAATTTTAGTTATAAAGGATCAATAGAGGTAAATAGAGAGAAAAAAAGGTTAATTGAATAATTTACGATATAATGATATTTAAGAAATTATAAATAAATTGGAATAGTTATAATAAGTGAAATACACTTAATATATATAGGATTTGATATATTAAGTGGAATAAAGAAGAATGAAATTTAATGAATAAAGATGAAATATAATAAATAATTTTTCAAATTCATGACTTTATAAATTGTTGATTTGATGATGAGATAATGAGATTTAAAAATAATTAAGATTTATTTAACTCAAGTGAAATCAAATGGATAAAACTAATTATTAATGTAAGTTGAAATTTTATGGTTTTAAATTTATTATCTTATTCTGTCTTCCAATCTATTTTCTTTCTGGTTGTTTCCATTCTCCTACCTTCTAAGTAGGAAATCAAATTCGAATTGGTTAGCCTTGGAGCTACTATTTCTCTCAGCTTGATCTTACCACTGATTTTCACCAACTCAGTGTTGCTGAGGAAAGTATTCCCGAGACGGCTTTCCGTACCGAGAATGCTTTTTCTATGAATAGTTAGTCATGCCTTTTGGTTTGACTAATGCTCCTGCTCTCTTTGTTGATTTGATGAATCGTGTTTTTCGTATTGTGCTTAATAGGTTTGTTCTAGTCTTTTTTTCTTTCTCTTTTTCCTTCATCATTTAACTTTTCTATCTCTTATGTGCTTCTTACTTCTCCCTATTCTGAATCTGAGCACTGCTTACCATCCACAGACCGACGGTCAAACGGAAAGGGTGAATCAGATTCTCGATGATCCTTTTCGTGCTTATGTTCTTGATTCTGGAGGATCTTGGGAAGATCATCTCCACCTTGTTAAAACTTGCCTATAACAACAAGTTATCAGGTATAATTTCAATTTTCTTGTCATCTTGTCTTAATCCTATTTCATTCTATCTTTTTCTGTGTTTTCCCGTACCTCATTCCTTTTTGGGGACGAAAAGTTTTGAGTGGGGGAGAGTGTAACAACCCTGTATTTTGTAATTATTTTAGATTGAATTGCCTGATTTAAAAACTTTATTTTATTTATTAAAATTGATAAATTTTGTTATTTTAAATATAATTTTGATTTTTTATGTGAATTATAATTCCAAACAAGAATAAATAGAATATTTTCCAAAAATGTAAATTTTGGTCATTATGGTCAAACTTTGACTTTTAATTTTAAAATTTAAAAGTTTAAAATTTTGAATTTTATCTTTTATTATGAAAGTAAATAAAATTTCAAGAATACTGCTTTTCGTTTCGTTGAAATCTGATGTATAATGTGAAAGTTATGCCCTTTTAAATATTGTGTGTAATTTGCTGTATTTAACAAAATTATTTATTTTAAATTATATAAATAATATTTTATTTGGTCATGTAATGTTCTAATTTATGTTTATATGGGTAAAATAACTTGTTATTTATATATTTTGGTTTTAAAACATTTTCAAAGTGTAATTGACATATTCGAATGTCAGTTGTATTCTGTTTATAATTTCTAATTTCCAATTTCATTTAATTTAAGAAATTCTTTATTAATTTTCTATTTCCTTACGATCTTATTTTATTCTCATTCACACTTTATTTTGTTCCCCATTTATTTTATTTATTTGACCTTTTATTTGTTTTAAAGTGCAATAGAAATTTTCTAAAACTAGTGATATTCTATTTGTAATTTGAAGTCCTGTTTTGAATTTTTAAACAATTTCTTTAGTTCCTTTTCTAATTCCTCTAAATTTAATTATTTATTTCATTTTTAAAATATAAATGAATTATTTTACTTCACATTTTGTTTTAAAATATTTTTAAAATGAAGTAGATATTTTTCTAAAGCTTGTGACGATTTAATTGTAATTTTTGAACCCTGTTTCCAATTTTTAAGCTATTTCTTTAATTCTTTTTCTATTTTCTTTGAATTTAATTATTTATTTTTATTTTATTTTGCTTTGTTCAGTTTTTAAACTCATTTACTGAATCTTATTTGTTTTTATTTGATTTAAAGAAATGGAAATGTGAATAGTTTAAAAAGCTTTTAACCTAAGACTTTTCATTTACCAAACCTTTTCATTTTCTTGACTTTTCACTTGCTTGCTCTTTTTGGCCGTATACTTTTTGATAGCCATGAGTTTTACTTTGTTTCTCATGTGAAAAATGCTTCCTTCTATTTCATTTTCACGGCCAAAAGAATAGGTAATGGCTTCTCATCATTTTTCTACTTTTCCTCCTTCCTTTTGCATTGTTTTGCTTGGTTTTGACATGATTTCACCTAGCTTTGCTTGGCCAAACCATCCACCATCTCCACCATAGCCTCCAACACCTTCCTCCTCCCCTTCCATGGCTTCAAACCTCTCTCTTCCCCTCTGACCAGATCAGGCCATGGCCTTTAAATGAAGACAAACACCTCAAAAGTTGCACAAAACCTTCCAAATTGCATGCCTAGCCACCTAGTCTTCATCACCTTCACCTTAGATCACCTTGGCCACCTCCCCATGCTCCACCACCACCATGATATGACCATTTACTCTCAGCCATCTCCTCTGTCCAGATCTAAAACATGTATAGCCGAGCCCAAACATCCATGTAGCCGAGCCAAATGTTGTGCAAAACTTCACTAGTTTGCATAAGACTCCTTGTATTCATGTTATGTAACCTCTTCCACTTCCTATTACTTGTAGCCATGCCTTTTTAGGTCCAAACCTGAACCAAAACCATGTTATGGCCAAGCCATATCAACCCCTAGGCCGTGCATGTGAGTGTGGAAAGCATGGCAAAAGCATTCAATTCATTTTTGCTTTTATTTTCAAAGTTGTCTCAATTCAATGTTGTATTGATTCATGTTTTATTGTCTTGTTCATTGGTTGTGTACAAGATCAATTGCTTGGTTCTCTTACCTCTTGAATCTATTGTTATATCATCGTGCTTTCTGGAATTCGTCTGTGTCATTTGAATTGATAACTCCAGTGTAAACAAGTGAGTAAATCTCACCTGACATTTATACTTATGCAAATGTGAATTGACAACAATTGAATGTGTAGAATATTATATATGATGTTATAACTGCCTATGATTATCAATTATATGATGTTAAACCTGTTATTTTACCTGTCATATTATCTGTTACTGTTATTTATTGTTAAACTGTTCATTTATACCTGTTTATCACACTGCAAGTTCCCTGTAGATTAGATTCACTATGGGTTGAAATGATACATATCCGAACGGACTTAGAATAGGGAAAAATCGTTATGGGCTGAAATAATAGGCCTGAACGGTTTTTATTTATTTTATTTTAACTTGGGATTGCGGGTTTGAAATGATAGAACCCAGATTTTTGCTTTTTAAACTGCGGATTGAAATGATACATATCCGTATCAATTGACCTATGTTAGAAAACTATATACAGGCCCGTGGTTATTTTTATAAAGTATTTTGAATATTTTAAATATTTTTAAAAGTGTAAAATTATGAAAATTTGATTTAAATTGGATTTTTTAGGTTTAAATAAAGAAATTTGAATTTTTCTAGAAGTTAAAAATGTAATTTAAATGAATGGTAAAAGTGAAATTTTGAAATATGACTTAAGTTTGGAAATTTAGAATTTTGGTTTTAAAATGATATTTAAGTTATATAAATAAAATGAAAATTTAATTATATTTGGAAAATGGTAAATATGATAATTTGATTTGAATTTAAGTGATTTAATAAAGTATTATTGATTTTTCTATGAACTAAAATGGTTAAACGAATAAAGGCTTAAATGTGAAATTTTAAACTTTAACTTGACTTGGAAATGTGAAATTTGGTTTTAATTAAGGGTTTAAATTAATTAAATAAATTGGAAATTTAGTTTAATGTGTGAAATGGTAATTTAAATGTAAGTGTCAATAAATTGTCAAATGCAAAATTTGGAAAATTATACACTTGAATTTAATGAGTGATTTATTGGAAGTTGGATTTTATTGTAAAAATTAGTTTATAAAAATCATAAATTAAAAGAGTATTTTTAATGAACATTTTGAATGTTAAAAATATGATTTTCATAATGTTTAAATGGTTTAAATTGAAGTTTAGTATTTGCTGGAAATACACTAAAATCTGAAAAATACTTTTAATAGCATTCAGAAATGTTATGGTTTTTGTAAATAAACTAAAAACTTTATAAAGAGGCTATTACAGCAGTTCTGAAATGCTGTAGTTGCTGTAGTAAATTAAAAAGCTAAAAACTTAATATAGACCTATTACAGCAGTTCTGTAAATGCTGTAGTGGTCTGCTGTCTTTGCTGAATTTAATTAAAACCTTTAATTTGAAACCTGAGCTATTACAGCATTTCTGGAAATGCTGTCTTTGCTGTTTTAAACTAAATTGCAACTAAACTGAGATTTAACAGCAGTTTTAAAATGTTGTCTTTGCTAAATTAAAAATGTTTTCAAGAATAACTTATAACAGTTTTTTCCGAATGTTGTGAAAGGCTGAAATTTTCAATGTTTATGGTTTTTAACTTAGTAAATGAACTCAGAATAGTTTAAACTTTGGAAATTGAATACTTGTTTTGAAAGTATAATAATTACACTTTTAAATGGTTTAGATGAATTATTTTGATTGAAATATAAACTATTTAAAAGGTGACTTGAAATGATAATAAATGAATGATATCTTTGAATTTAAAAGGTATTTAAAGTTGAATATTTGGATTTGAACTCAAATAAATGATTTGAAATGAAGTTTTTGAAAGGATATGATATGTTGATATATATTAAAATGATTTGAAATGAAGTTTTTGAAAGGATATGATATTTTGATATATTGAAATGATTTGAAATGAAGTTTTGAAATGATATGATATTTTAAATATATTGAAATGGTTTGGAATTGATTTAATCTTTATTTTGATAAAGATTTGGATTTGAAATGATATTCTATTTTGAAGTATAAAATATTATTTTAAAATTATAGCCACGGGTTATAATAACGATTGGTTGTTAAAGAGACCGGGATCGAATATGGACATACTCTCTGTCGATACCGAAAACCACTTTAACAACTGTGTACGCGGTGGAGTTTCCAGAATGAAGTAGGATGGTGGCGACGATCCTAAGGTATATGCGTGGACCCAACTCCCGTGAGTTGGCATAAGGTGGCTAAAACATGAGCGATCGACGGACCAATGAGGTAGCACCTCTGATCGGACACACTTCTTCGATACCATTCTATTACTTTGTGATTGATTGGGTGCACCCTTTGATTTGGGAGTGTTGTTCGAGGTGGGAGGTAGTGGCTGCTATGCGTCACCACCAGTCCGGATGCGTAATTGGTATATCTACCCTGGCATTGCCTAGTTGTGCCGTGTCACCTACCATATCGAGCTTTACTACGAGTTGTGATTTCTCCCATAGCTTGTGGAGTATCGAGGGTAGCTCCCATTTTTGAGAGTATGCTAATACTGGATAGACTACTGGGACTATTACGTGTTAAGGGGAAAATGTAAAGTCTTAATGCTATTTAAAAGTATGTTTATTTTATATTAGACATTATTATAATAGCGAATATTACTACATAGTAGATAGTTTCACGGATCCTTAAAGAATGGGCGATCCCAAGCATTCTTTAAGTTACTTGTACCTTTATTACAGTTCACTTGAGTTGGTTTACATTGTATAAGTATGTATGTCCTGACTCGAGTGTTTGTATTTTTATTTACGCTCGGGTTAGCCTGAGTATTCACATATTTGGATTCCACTTTCTGGAGATTGGAATCGCTGGAGATTATCTACTTATCTAGTTTTTTCTATCTCAGTTCTGTTGTTCTATTCAGCTTGTACTTGGTTATCATATTGAGACTTCTGTTGTACTTTATTTCTTCTGTTGTATCTTATTTAACTCTGATATATTTACATAGTAGCTTCATGAACTACTATTTCTTTTACTTCCGCTACACTTCTTACTCTGTGTCTATGATCTGTGATTATTTATTTACTGTATATTCTGAGATTTGCCAAATTTTATTTACGATGCGGTATTTTGAGCAATTCAAGTCCGACATGTGCGGATGCGAATGGTTGAAAATATCGGGTCGTTACACCATTCAAATGGGAGGAGTGTTAATGGGGTAAATAAGAAAATAAGAAAAAAGATGGGAAAAACAAAACATAGAATCTCACATAGGAATGACAAAAAATAATAATCAAATAAACAGTTCATGAAGCTGTTTTACAAATAACATTTGATTACACTTTTACAATACAATCAGAGTATACATACAACAGGTATAATAGGATAATACAGCGGAACAACATGATATAGTGAAATAAATATAATAAATAGTATACAAATCTCTGTCTTCGTCCTCCAAAGTAAAATGGTCTTCAATATGCTGACAAGCTCAGCTGACCTTAGCGTAGTGAAAATACAAAACACTCGAGTCAAAACTAAAAGAACTTATGAAAGTTAAGTCAAAATAAGTAAATATGAGTGTAATGGCTTCGGAGATATTTATGGGATTTTACGTCTCTTATCCAGTGTCTAACGTGCGTGCAAAAACTTAAGAGATGTTTGAGATTCCATCTCCTAAGGATCCAATAAACTATCTACATATATAATACAGTATGCTATTATAATATGTCTACAGTAAAGTAAAGTATTAAAATATATAGCGTTAAGGCGTTACCCATATCCCCTTTAACACATTTTTATATAAGCATCGTAGTCTATACAATACCGTAATTCCTCCGTAAACTGGAGGGCTATTAGATGGAAATCCATAGTGTATGACACAAACCAAACTCGTAGTGGGCTCGATCAGGATAAATATGACAAGGCACACGAGGCAATGCCCAGAGTAGGATACTACCGTTTTGCAGAACCGGGCTGGTGGTAACGCATAGCAGCTACTATCGCCCACCTCGATACACACTCCCATAATCAAATCAAAGGGTGGCCACCAAATCAAATCACAAAGTAATAGATATGGTTTCGAAGAAGCATGGTCGATAGCGGGAGCGAACCCACTTGGCCCAGTATAGCTCCAGCTTTAGTCATTTTAATTATGACTCGAAAGTCAAGGCTATCCATCATCGTTCTCTTACTTTGTTCCAGTAGCGTTTGCCAAACCATCCTAATTCGTTCTGGATTCTCCACCACGTGCACAGTTGTTAAAGTGGTTTTCGGTATTGACAGAAAGTATGACAATATCTGATCCCGGTCTCTTTAACAACCAAACGCTTACTTCACACCGGTTGGTTCTTTTACATTTCCAAAACCGATTCATAATTGATATCAAAATATTATGTTCACTTCAAAATCATATCAATTTCGAAACCATATTCACTTTCGAAATCATTATTCACATTAAATCAAGTTCGTTTTCAATATCATCACTACAAAATTGGTTAAACCATCATATCAAAATATTCGCATTTGAATCGATTAAATCTAAATCATAACAGTTCCAACTTTAAACAGTTTGGATATTGAAAGTAGTTTATATATTGGAATAGCTATACATTAAAAATAGTTTATACATTAAAAGATATATTAGAAGTTGTTTATAAATTAAAAATAATATATATATTAAAGTAATTTATATATTAAAAATAGGTTATAGATTAAAATAGTATATATATTAAAAATAGTTTATGTATTAAAATAGGTTATATATTAAAAATAGTTAATTTATTAAAAATTACTAATATATTAAAATGGTTTATATGAGAAAAATAGTTTATATGTTAAAAGAGTTTGTATATTAAAAGAGTTTGTATTGAAAATAGTTTCAAATTAGAATTGTCTCTCCCAATTTCACAAATCAATTCAAATCAACTTTAGTTCCGAAAATTCAATTTAAATCAATCTCAGTCCAACAATTTCACTTAAAAAGGCTAAAAGTTTCAATTCAACCTCTCATTAAAACCATTTCAATTTATATCGATTTCAAATCCATATTTAAACTACAAATTTAAACCACTTCAAATTCAATAGGTTTCCAAGTTTAAATATTCAAACATTTACAAAAACTCAATTTTTGATAAATTTCGTTTATATTCAAAATTCAACTTTAAGATTACAATTTAAACTCTTTAAACAATTCATTTAAACCCATTTCAATTTCAACATTTTAAAAGCTTGGATTTTGAGAATAATTTAGTTCATATAAATTTAATTTTTATTTCATAATATCATTTATCTGGATCCAAAAATTAAGGATTTAAAATCATTTAATTTAACCAATCCGGTGTCCGTATATAATTTTCTACCCTATGGTCAAGTGATACGGATATATATCATTTTAATCCACAATAATTTAAATTTTCGGATATATATCATTTTAACCCGTATCCCGAATCACAATTTGCAAATCCATAAAATCACTGGGGTTTATCATTTCAACCCATAACAATTTTTCGCTAATCTATAAGATCGTTCGGGTATGCATCATTTCAACCCATAGTGATTTCCTAACAATAACTATGGGAACTTGCAGTGTGATACAACATATAAAAAAACATAACATCAAATCATCCAGAATGTCAATAATTAAGCATCCATTACAATCATCATTCAAATCAACCAATAAATCACAATAATTAACTATTATCATTATCAGGTATTTAACTTAGAAATAAATTCCAATATTAATTCAAATGGCAATTAAATTTAGTATAAATTCAAATTAAATTTGAATGATAATTTAAATATACCAAACATCAATCAATAAATTTCTAATCACATCATAAATTTAATTTAACCCACATAAGATGGTTCAGTATTTATGAGTGGGTTAAAACACTCACCTTTGATTTTTAGTCGAATAAAAATCCAAATATAGCCAAAAATTTAAATAGTCTTAGAATACAACCAAACTAGTTCCATATTGCCCGGAATTTTGATATGAAGGCATTGGAGAAAACCGCGCGTGAATCCTAGCTCGTATGAAAAAGTTACGCGAGTTAGAACATTTGAAAATTTAAAATTAAATAAAAATAAAGAAAAGGGTAGTATCGTAATTGTCGTTACCTTCCCTCATGTCCTACAGCCATCTCGCACGAGTGAACCCATGAACCGCTGCCTTTGACCAGCCATCACACACGCCTTCGACCACCGTTCGCCACGCCGCCACCTCCATCGTGCTCCCCTTGCCGCGCCGCACCCGAAGGACCCACCTACGACCCCCATCTCGCCACGAACTGCACCGCGCCACCGCCCCCCTTTACTGGCCAAATTCGACCATCAAAGACCGCTTAACGACCTCTAACAACCACCAATCGACTCCACATGAAGATCTCTCCAATACCCATATTTCAATTTCTTTGATTAATGCCCGAATCGAAAAGCCCCAAATTGGTGCTTAGGGTTTCACGATTTAGCACCTTTGACAGCGATTTTCCGTTGACTCGAGCACTATTTAAAAAAATGAACACTTTCCATAGATTTGTATTGTCAAGAGCTTTGAAACGATATATAATTTGATATATTTAGGAGAGTTTGATTTTTCAGTTGATTTTGAAATGGAAATTAGGGTTAGGGAAAGTCTGCCATTGAGAAGGACAGAAGAGATAGAATTGTACATACATAAAAAATGAAAAGCTGCTTGGGTTTGGAAATAGAATGGGCTAGGATAAACATATATTCAAAACATACAATCAGTTGGGCACAAATGGTCGCACAGGCCCGAAAAGCTCATTTTCAACCTTGAACGAAACCATGACATTCTACATATCAAAAGTAAGGTTGTCGACATTTCTGAACTCAATGGAACAAGTCTCAAACTCTAATTCCATTATATCCAGAAGTTAGCCTTCAAAATTGGATTATATTTATTTAAATCCCTTTAATCGATTTCTACACGTTTTGAGCTCGCACGATCAAACGGTAAGTCCGATCGCTACGACACTTGAAATCCTATAATAATTCACTGTTACGGATCCTATGAAACTGGTTTCGTTGAGATCCGAGACAGTGGCTAAAATGGCTAATTTTCACATTAACTAATAAATTACTATTAAATTGATTAAATCACTTTTAAATTCAAATTTATAAGTTAACCAATTTATCATTCTTGATTATAGAGAAATTTAATAATCTTTTAGAATAAATTTTCCTTATTAAACCCAAAATTTAAATATTTCATAAATTTCAACGTTCAATTACAACTGTAATAAACCTCAATTAATTATATTTTTAATTTAAATCTGATTCCTTTATTTCGATTTACACTCTTATTATTGAATCACCATCATCTTATGAATATAATTAACATAAGTTTACATTTTATTACATTCATATTCTATAATTTCATCTTAACTCATATTCACTGCAATATTTAATTATATTAATACACATTGATTTCCAAATTAATTTTAATGGATTAAATAATGAAATGATAATTAAACAATTATTACACATTAATAACTCAAACACATTTCTATGTTTATTGTTTACAAACAAAGCTAATAAATTCACATACTAATTAATTGATTTCATATTCCTTAATAAACCTATTCTAATTTATAACATATAATTTCAATATTAAATCCAACATTTAATTTATTCCATATTTACAGCTATAACCAAATTAACTTTACAATTATTTCAATTGATTGAAATTATACTAAAATAATCGTCAATAACATTCAAGCAACATTATTAAATCACATTCTAATTATTTTCTTATTAATAAAGCATAAATTTTAATTTCACACAATATTAAAATCAAAAATCTTATTTAATTTAATATTTTTAATTATCGAAAAATACAGGTCGTTACAAAATTATTAACTCTTGAATAAAATCTCATTCAAAATAAAAGGTGTTTTTCTTTTTATTATATACTTGTTATAATGTGTTATATTTATTATTTAATTTAATTTAAGTATATTTAATAAAAAAATCCATAAATATATATTTTGTGATAGTTGCTACAATATGTTTTAACTATGAGAAATTTATCACAATAAAAAAATAAGCATATCATTTTTAGTATTCCTAATCAAGATGTATCGAGACTGGATATCAATACATCCATTGAGACTAGAGTGTGTAACACTCTTTAAATGTTGGGTGGTATATTACTCATGGTTGATGGGGGAATCAAGGGGTTACATAATGGTAGTTCCTGGATAACTATGGAATGTGTCACATACCGAAATTTTCGACTTTCGAAAATTCGACATCGATACTCACTTTATTGACTGCCGAACAATCGAGTGCCGGAAACTCCAATAGTGAGGGTTTTAAGAAAAAGAAAAAGTAGAAGAAGAAGATAGAAGAAAAAGAGAAGAAAGAAAGAAGAAGAACAACAGAACAGCAACAGAAACAGAACAATATCAGAATCTTACACATCGCAGCGGAATAATATACAATAGATAATTACTAGTCTTTAAAACAAAGAACTATATCATTTTATACATACATCAATCATCAGAGTCAATATACAACAATGGACAGTTATATAACTTGTCCTCATACAGAATACACAGCGGAATAAATACTATCAGATACAAATACTACGTCTCGTCATCCAGCTTATCTCCAAGCTCCAGAATATCCAGAATATCCTGATAATCTAACTCTAGACTGCCCGTGTGGAAATTGGTGGGCACCCAGAGTTTAGAAGGGAAACAATAAACTCCGAGTCAGTCATGGTGACTGGTGTGAGATCGTAAAACAGTTATATCTTTTAAAAACAACAAGATAATTTTAAAGTCAATTCGAAATGCTTTTGGAAAATGAAACTACCATAAGACCTCCCGCCACACACACAATGCAAACGCAGACTTGGAGGAGATTTCTTCTTATGATAGTCAAAGATGCTTACTACGCGAAAATCAAATTCTTTTTGATATTATTATTAGTGCATAGTGTAGAAAACATTTCGAAAGTAGAATATTAATCTTAGCCAGCATAGGCATTCCGCACTTATGCCTACTATAGCTACCATCCAAACAGTGGTGACCACCATAAGTGAATGATAGGTTCTACAACTAAAACCGTACAAGATCGTATTGTTTCTTTGGATTTCCAACAAATGGCCAGGCTAAGGAACTTCCTATCCACGATGGGTACGTCCCTGGAATAGACGACCCGAGAACCTAACCGGATCTCTGCCAACACAAGGCCGGGTTACCTCTGCAAAAATAGGTAACTACTGACACGCGTATGCCATCCCCCGATCGTCACCGATCTTCCCGAGGATCCCCGATTCGCAACAAACCACATAGATAATAATAATGCAGTAACCACAGAGGTTAAGTATCTGGGCTCCATACCATGATACCACCTTTATCCAGAAGGAATGACATACACTAAGGGGCGCTACTCCCTAGAACCTTGCTGCATTCGTCCTGTTTCGACCATTTCCGGGGTGTGAGGCTCGATGAAGTCTCGTCCACAAAGCTACGCTTTCTACAAAAAGCCCTGCTTCGGGTCAAACAAAATGATCAACCTATGATCACAAAGATATAAGATCAAACAAATGATCATATCACAAATGATCAAACACTGATCATTTCACAGCAACACTCAGTATGCCACGTTACCAAATTGGGATATATCGCTGATAAATTTCAACTACATAACCTCTGAGCTCGTACGTCTCAGAGAAGGGTGTTAAGCTAAGAGAATAAATTCTCCGCCACCAACAGAAATGTATTTGAAAGAAATCAGCTTTATATCTCAAATTATAACGTCAGACACACAATCCATACAAGTCTGTTCCGGGATCGAACAGAACCGAAGGCACTTCTCACGAAGCCCTTGCATTTCCGGATAATTTTCTAATCACGTCAGGACTTCCCGTCACTAAGGGTGATAAAACCTCTAAATCGAAGATCAGTCGATGTAGAGTAACTCGACGGTAATCCTTCCGTTTTCAAAAATATCCGGTCTTCAACACCGGTCTTCAAATGCGATTCATAACGACGTATCACATATTCGGAATGGGTTATACGACCCCATGGTCCTTTCCCGGTTAACCCGAATAGTGAGCGTTTATTCAAAAATAAGTGTGGCATTCAAATTCAATCAATTCATAACAAATACCTATCTAAAGGTAATTATTGATAGTCGGTTATTTAACTATCAATAAAGACGCGCAACATCATCAGATTCCAAATAATTTTCCCAAATTTTTTTCATCTTCAAAAATATCTTTACTAGATATAAAATTTCCACACTTCAAAAATAAATCAACGTTTATTATTTTTTTTTCCAAACAGTTTCCCTTTCCTTTATAAATTCCATAGTGAATTTATATTTTCAAAATATCTACTGATATACGATTTTCAAATCGATTTCAATATTCAACTTCATTTTATCTTTAAGAAGATAAAATCCCAAAACGTTTCATTTCATTTTGGAAAACATTCCATACTTATTTAATAATAAGTGTTTCACAAATCTTTTATTTTCAACATTTGAAAATACTCGATATACTTAAAATCAAATTAAGTATATATTTCATTCTTTAAGGAAATCTATTTTCTATAACAACATCAATTTAAGTCAAAACGAATGTTACGTAAAACATCGTTACGACGACTCAAAATCACTAGTATAGGGATTCGGAATTAAGATAGATATATAAATCCCAATACTATATAAACATTTCCTTTTGGAAATCATTTACTATAACAACAGTGTTATAGTCCACCATTTCCTTAAATTTCTTGAAAACGTCTATTTCAACAAGAACTGTTGAAATCTATGTTTTCAATTCATAATACATTTTAAAACATCTTTAAAATGTTTAACTTCATTTTTAATATCCCTTCTTCGAAAATAAGTCCATTTTCCTTAACAATATATTCACTGTCCCAAAATCGTGAATATAATTCACTTAACTAAATTTCAGCCATCTCTACACGTTTTATCTCAATAAAAATTCGCTATCCAAAATCGCGAATATATCTTCTTTAAAAATCTTCTATATTTAATTTATCAAACTCCATCGATTTTGAATTTATAAAACAACGTTTATAAATCCTATTTCTATATTTTTTTAACAACTTTGATTTATAAATCTTCTTTATTAACGATCCGATCAATATTCCATTTAAAAGCAGAAATCCAATTTATAATTCTATACACTTCGTATCTTCACATTTTATAATTATAAATTTCATATCTTCACATTTTATAATTCTATACACTTCGTATCTTCACATTTTATAATTATAAATTTCATACCTCTTATAAAACTTATTTTAAAATTCCAATAACTTAAATTGATAAATATCAACTTGATACATCTTTTTATATACATTGGTTTAAGAATTCAAAAATCTCAACTTAAACCATTTCGTAGATTTCTTAACTCTTTATTTCAAAAGAAATTACTTTTTTTGTTAAAATTCACAAAATCTCAACTTTTATAACTTAAAAGTTTTAACGTTTATCTTTTTAAAGTAAATCAATTCAACAATTTAAATAAACGTATATTTCCAAAGATCACTTTTAAAATTTCACTTTTAAAATCAACATCGTTATTTTTAAATTTCAAAATTTAAATCCGATGATGCAACGCATCAATTAGTCAATCACAACAGTCAATATCATATCTCAACATATGACAACAGAATATATATCAACATCTGTAAATAAATAAATACAGTTGAGGAATCCAGTTGGATCCCTCCAACCTGTTTTCCTGCATCCAAAGATGTTAGCACAATACCAATTCCGCTCCAGTACGGAATTATCGCGGTATATAGGTTTTTATAAATCCGCTTACTAACGGCGCAATAGGGTCTCATCCGCTATACGAGGCGGGAAATCAATCAATCCAATATATACATATGCCAATATGTATATACTGCTATATATATATATATCCTAAAATATCTAATATCACAATCAACATAGCAATCAAACAGTCAATAATAACTGTAAAATCAAATTTCCTTCGAGTGAGAAAGATCTCACCTTAGCTTTTTATTGGCAACCCATTTATATTCCAGACTTGTTTTCCCGATTTATTGACCTTGCATAAATATTATACAATTAAATTAACACTCGAACCAATTAAATAAATCGATTTCTGTTTTGATAGTTTTAATTAACCAATTTCTCCTTTAATAATTTATTTAACGAAACATTAAATTGAAAAACTACATTTCCTTTAATAAATTTAATTTTCTAACCCTTTGATAAAAATAATTAAATAAGTTTTATTAAACAAAACTACCTTTATCATATATCTATTATCTATTTTATTTTCACAAAAATATACCTATGCCAATATTCACTGTTTTAGTAAAAATAAAAACTGGATTTAAATTCCTGTACATAAAATTCTACATATATATCTGTAAACAGAAACTATTATATATGTATAAATTTATATAACTCTTTACTGTGATTATTAAATATACATATAAAATTCCAAATTTAAACTAAACATGTTACCTTACTGAACAACCTCGAATCGAGATGCCTCAAACCCTTATCGCGACTTTATCATCTCGTCGCTGACTTTGAGAAATTGCCTGGAAACGTTCTCGAGTTCCAGAAATCAAACCCCTCGTCCATGTCGTGGCCTTCCCTACGCGAACTCGATCACCACGAATCCCATTACTTTCGCCTTCGTTTCTCCCCTCGCGTGCCCAAGTCGAACGACACCTTCGACTGCCAACAACCACCCTTCAAAATTTGCGACATTGAAATCGCCTCCAGTATGCCGTTGCTGCCGCCTTCGAGCGCGCGTGTTTTCCAGATTCACTCGCCCTAGTTCGACAACCCCAAGTGCTGATCGAGACCAACGCGCCTCCCCCAGCTCCATGCGACGCCCCAAAATCGACCATGCCCTATCCAGTTGAACTCGCGATGCCCCCATATAACTTCGACGACGTTCGAATGCCTCGCGACTTCGATTTTTATTTGAACTGGGAGGGTTTCGTTCGTTATTAGCTGAGGGGATTTTTTCGTTCTACCATTAATTGTTTTGATTTGATTTCGTTTTACAGAGGGGAGTCGCGAACTAAAGATAAAGGGGGAACGATCATTTAAGATTGAACACGGTATGGTTTGCACGATCTTTTTTTTTCTTTCGTTCGTGATTCTCGGCAGAAACAACGGGACGCAAGTGAAGGCGTGTTTAAAGGAGAGAAAATGGGCTGACATTGACCCAAAATTTTAAATTTAAATTTAGATTTAAACTTGAAATTCAATTTAATTTCAAGGCGTTTGCTCGTCGTACAGTCACGTATTAACTCAGAAAATTATGAAAATTGAAATCCGGCAATAATACAACATTCCGGACCCAATGGAACTGGTTTCGTCGAATTCCGAGACTGTTTGAAAATTGACTATTTTATAAATATCGGTTCGAGTGATTATTTTCAAAACTGAACAAAACAGTTCGAAATTAAATTCTGAAGCTTCTATCATTTTCAGTATTATCAATACGAATTTTAAAAGCTTTCGAAATATTTTTCTTCAGCTTAAAATTGTAGAATCAAATTTTTATTTAACTTCAATCGATTAAATTTTATAATTTAATCGCCAAATTCAAATGTATATCGGGAATTCAAATTAAATCATCGTTCAAATATTTAAAATTAATTAAATATTCTCAATTTAATTCGTTCAAAATTCTGGGTCGTTACAAACTTCCCCCCTTAAAAGAATTTCGTCCTCGAAATTACAAGTCAGGAAGAAAGAGTCCTTAACTCGTCTATTATCTTTCAACATTCAATAGTTTTATCAATCTATCAAAACAAATCTTCCTACTAAAGATTCGTTATCAATTCAACTAACTTTCTAAACCTTTCATAGTTTTCAAACATCATTGTTTTCCTTAACAATTCAAATTTAAATTCAAATTCAAATTTAAACTTTCAAAATTTTCTCAAAAATTTTCTAACGCCCTAAATTTTCGAAAAATTTCGCCAGCGTCTCCTTTGCGCGGCTAATACGGTACGACTACAAAACGTCCCTACGGACTCTCAGATTTCAAAAAGAAAAAGAAAAAGCCAAGCGGCTAGACAAGAAATCATCAAAAACTCATATTTGAAATTCAAATACATACCTTTTTCGAGCAATTCAAATTTATCTTCGAAATCAAATTCCAATTCCTTTATACCTGTATATCCTACTAGCCATAATATCTAGTTACATATTCAAACCATTTTGCAATTCTGATTACAAAATTTTCAATATAAACTGCTTATACGATTTTACTTCACTATTGAAGTTATATCCATTTTCATTCAACTTTACATTTCAAATTTCTTTTGAATTCAATTCACAATTTCAATTCTATTTGAGTTCAATTTATCTTCAATTTTGAATTTCATTCCAATCAGATTTCAATTATTCTATAATTTATCAACTTATCTACATCTTGATTTATACAATCATTTATACATTCACATTCACAATTCCATTTCATTTAGGAATTTTATTTTCAATTATCTTCTTGGAATTCTATTTTCATTTATGAATCATATTTACAATTCATATTCATAATTTTTGTTCACATATGAATTTTATTTCCTTATACTTTCAATTCATATTTATAGATTTCATTTATTAATGAACTTTAATTCCAATCACCATTACATAATTTACATTAACAATTTCTATTTGTATAAGTTATCAATTCAATCATATTCCATAAATATCCTTATACAGTATTCCAGAGTCTTTTCAATCTTTTCAAAAATCTCTTTTGAAAACAATTCAATTTACCCTTTTGATTTCCTAAAACAAACCCAAAATTTTTCAAACCACTTCTATTTAAAACAATTTGGCAGCAATTCCTCTTCCAGAAACCCGAAAATGAACACCAATGATGCCGCGGTCATCATCGAAGTTATTTTCCAGCGACCGAAAAGAGTTTAGAGCTTTTCATCTCTCTAAAATACTTTTCAAAACCTTCGAAATTCATTTTCAACTCCAAAAGATTTAAACTTCCCAAATCTCCAAAAATTTTCAAATTTCTTTCAAAACATTTCCAAAAATTCTCTGGAATCTCATTTTAAATTACAAATTACATTTATAATTTACATTCTCAAATTTCATTTGCATGTGAATTTATTTCTTTAACTTTGGAGTTACGATTTCAATTTCTTATTCGATTTCATATAAAAATGATAACTTTCAATATTATCACTTTCCTAACATCCATGCAACCATATACTATAGTACTTCATAGAAAAACATTTCTTTTCTATACAAAAATAGTTTTGGGCAAAATTATTTCATTCACCCTATTTAAAACAATACTGTGTCGGTTTATCTTGTTTAAGAGTTTAGAAACCCCTATCGATTTACAGTTAGCTAGACTGCACCGACCAGAATCCATAAACAATCAACCGATAAGTCAACACAATACAAAACAATTTCATATTCAAATAACAAATACGCGCTCATATCTATTATTACACTCAAACTCATTCTAGAGTACTACTGACTCTATCTCTAATGAGTAACACCCAACAGAGCAGGGTTGTCGCTTAACCATATGCTCTGATACCACTTTGTCACATACCGAAATTTTCGACTTTCGAAAATTCGACATCGATACTCACTTTATTGACTGCCGAACAATCGAGTGCCGGAAACTCCAATAGTGAGGGTTTTAAGAAAAAGAAAAAGTAGAAGAAGAAGATAGAAGAAAAAGAGAAGAAAGAAAGAAGAAGAACAATAGAACAGCAACAGAAACAGAACAATATCAGAATCTTACACATCGCAGTGGAATAATATACAATAGATAATTACTAGTCTTTAAAACAAAGAACTATATCATTTTATACATACATCAATCATCAGAGTCAATATACAACAATGGACAGTTATATAACTTGTCCTCATACAGAATACACAGCGGAATAAATACTATCAGATACAAATACTACGTCTCGTCATCCAGCTTATCTCCAAGCTCCAGAATATCCAGAATATCCTGATAATCTAACTCTAGACTGCCCGTGTGGAAATTGGTGGGCACCCAGAGTTTAGAAGGGAAACAATAAACTCCGAGTCAGTCATGGTGACTGGTGTGAGATCGTAAAACAGTTATATCTTTTAAAAACAACAAGATAATTTTAAAGTCAATTCGAAATGCTTTTGGAAAATGAAACTACCATAAGACCTCCCGCCACACACACAATGCAAACGCAGACTTGGAGGAGATTTCTTCTTATGATAGTCAAAGATGCTTACTACGTGAAAATCAAATTCTTTTTGATATTATTATTAGTGCATAGTGTAGAAAACATTTCGAAAGTAGAATATTAATCTTAGCCAGCATAGGCATTCCGCACTTATGCCTACTATAGCTACCATCCAAACAGTGGTGACCACCATAAGTGAATGATAGGTTCTACAACTAAAACCGTACAAGATCGTATTGTTTCTTTGGATTTCCAACAAATGGCCAGGCTAAGGAACTTCCTATCCACGATGGGTACGTCCCTGGAATAGACGACCCGAGAACCTAACCGGATCTCTGCCAACACAAGGCCGGGTTACCTCTGCAAAAATAGGTAACTACTGACACGCGTATGCCATCCCCCGATCGTCACCGATCTTCCCGAGGATCCCCGATTCGCAACAAACCACATAGATAATAATAATGCAGTAACCACAGAGGTTAAGTATCTGGGCTCCATACCATGATACCACCTTTATCCAGAAGGAATGACATACACTAAGGGGCGCTACTCCCTAGAACCTTGCTGCATTCGTCCTGTTTCGACCATTTCCGGGGTGTGAGGCTCGATGAAGTCTCGTCCACAAAGCTACGCTTTCTACAAAAAGCCCTGCTTCGGGTCAAACAAAATGATCAACCTATGATCACAAAGATATAAGATCAAACAAATGATCATATCACAAATGATCAAACACTGATCATTTCACAGCAACACTCAGTATGCCACGTTACCAAATTGGGATATATCGCTGATAAATTTCAACTACATAACCTCTGAGCTCGTACGTCTCAGAGAAGGGTGTTAAGCTAAGAGAATAAATTCTCCACCACCAATAGAAATGTATTTGAAAGAAATCAGCTTTATATCTCAAATTATAACGTCAGACACACAATCCATACAAGTCTGTTCCGGGATCGAACAGAACCGAAGGCACTTCTCACGAAGCCCTTGCATTTCCGGATAATTTTCTAATCACGTCAGGACTTCCCGTCACTAAGGGTGATAAAACCTCTAAATCGAAGATCAGTCGATGTAGAGTAACTCGACGGTAATCCTTCCGTTTTCAAAAATATCCGGTCTTCAACACCGGTCTTCAAATGCGATTCATAACGACGTATCACATATTCGGAATGGGTTATACGACCCCATGGTCCTTTCCCGGTTAACCCGAATAGTGAGCGTTTATTCAAAAATAAGTGTGGCATTCAAATTCAATCAATTCATAACAAATACCTATCTAAAGGTAATTATTGATAGTCGGTTATTTAACTATCAATAAAGACGCGCAACATCATCAGATTCCAAATAATTTTCCCAAATTTTTTTCATCTTCAAAAATATCTTTACTAGATATAAAATTTCCACACTTCAAAAATAAATCAACGTTTATTATTTTTTTTTTCCAAACAGTTTCCCTTTCCTTTATAAATTCCATAGTGAATTTATATTTTCAAAATATCTACTGATATACGATTTTCAAATCGATTTCAATATTCAACTTCATTTTATCTTTAAGAAGATAAAATCCCAAAACGTTTCATTTCATTTTGGAAAACATTCCATACTTATTTAATAATAAGTGTTTCACAAATCTTTTATTTTCAACATTTGAAAATACTCGATATACTTAAAATCAAATTAAGTATATATTTCATTCTTTAAGGAAATCTATTTCCTATAACAACATCAATTTAAGTCAAAACGAATGTTACGTAAAACATCGTTACGACGACTCAAAATCACTAGTATAGGGATTCAGAATTAAGATAGACATATAAATCCCAATACTATATAAACATTTCCTTTTGGAAATCATTTACTATAACAACAGTGTTATAGTCCACCATTTCCTTAAATTTCTTGAAAACGTCTATTTCAACAAGAACTGTTGAAATCTATGTTTTCAATTCATAATACATTTTAAAACATCTTTAAAATGTTTAACTTCATTTTTAATATCCCTTCTTCGAAAATAAGTCCATTTTCCTTAACAATATATTCACTGTCCCAAAATCGTGAATATAATTCACTTAACTAAATTTCAGCCATCACTACACGTTTTATCTCAATAAAAATTCGCTATCCAAAATCGCGAATATATCTTCTTTAAAAATCTTCTATATTTAATTTATCAAACTCCATCGATTTTGAATTTATAAAACAACGTTTATAAATCCTATTTCTATATTTTTTTAACAACTTTGATTTATAAATCTTCTTTATTAACGATCCGATCAATATTCCATTTAAAAGCAGAAATCCAATTTATAATTCTATACACTTCGTATCTTCACATTTTATAATTATAAATTTCATATCTTCACATTTTATAATTCTATACACTTCGTATCTTCACATTTTATAATTATAAATTTCATACCTCTTATAAAACTTATTTTAAAATTCCAATAACTTAAATTGATAAATATCAACTTGATACATCTTTTTATATACATTGGTTTAAGAATTCAAAAATCTCAACTTAAACCATTTCGTAGATTTCTTAACTCTTTATTTCAAAAGAAATTACTTTTTTTGTTAAAATTCACAAAATCTCAACTTTTATAACTTAAAAGTTTTAACGTTTATCTTTTTAAAGTAAATCAATTCAACAATTTAAATAAACGTATATTTCCAAAGATCACTTTTAAAATTTCACTTTTAAAATCAACATCGTTATTTTTAAATTTCAAAATTTAAATCCGATGATGCAACGCATCAATTAGTCAATCACAACAGTCAATATCATATCTCAACATATGACAACAGAATATATATCAACATCTGTAAATAAATAAATACAGTTGAGGAATCCAGTTGGATCCCTCCAACCTGTTTTCCTGCATCCAAAGATGTTAGCACAATACCAATTCCGCTTCAGTACGGAATTATCGCGGTATATAGGTTTTTATAAATCCGCTTACTAACGGCGCAATAGGGTCTCATCCGCTATACGAGGCGGGAAATCAATCAATCCAATATATACATATGCCAATATGTATATACTGCTATATATATATATCCTAAAATATCTAATATCACAATCAACATAGCAATCAAACAGTCAATAATAACTGTAAAATCAAATTTCCTTCGAGTGAGAAAGATCTCACCTTAGCTTTTTATTGGCAACCCATTTATATTCCAGACTTGTTTTCCCGATTTATTGACCTTGCATAAATATTATACAATTAAATTAACACTCGAACCAATTAAATAAATCGATTTCTGTTTTGATAGTTTTAATTAACCAATTTCTCCTTTAATAATTTATTTAACGAAACATTAAATTGAAAAACTACATTTCCTTTAATAAATTTAATTTTCTAACCCTTTGATAAAAATAATTAAATAAGTTTTAGTAAACAAAACTACCTTTATCATATATCTATTATCTATTTTATTTTCACAAAAATATACCTATGCCAATATTCACTGTTTTAGTAAAAATAAAAACTGGATTTAAATTCCTGTACATAAAATTCTACATATATATCTGTAAACAGAAACTATTATATATGTATAAATTTATATAACTCTTTACTGTGATTATTAAATATACATATAAAATTCCAAATTTAAACTAAACATGTTACCTTACTGAACAACCTCGAATCGAGATGCCTCAAACCCTTATCGCGACTTTATCATCTCGTCGCTGACTTTGAGAAATTGCCTGGAAACGTTCTCGAGTTCCAGAAATCAAACCCCTCGTCCATGTCGTGGCCTTCCCTACGCGAACTCGATCACCACGAATCCCATTACTTTCGCCTTCGTTTCTCCCCTCGCGTGCCCAAGTCGAACGACACCTTCGACTGCCAACAACCACCCTTCAAAATCTGCGACATTGAAATCGCCTCCAGTATGCCGTTGCTGCCGCCTTCGAGCGCGCGTGTTTTCCAGATTCACTCGCCCTAGTTCGACAACCCCAAGTGCTGATCGAGACCAACGCGCCTCCCCCAGCTCCATGCGACGCCCCAAAATCGACCATGCCCTATCCAGTTGAACTCGCGATGCCCCCATATAACTTCGAAGACGTTCGAATGCCTCGCGACTTCGATTTTTATTTGAACTGGGAGGGTTTCGTTCGTTATTAGCTGAGGGGATTTTTTCGTTCTACCATTAATTGTTTTGATTTGATTTCGTTTTACAGAGGGGAGTCGCGAACTAAAGATAAAGGGGGAACGATCATTTAAGATTGAACACGGTATGGTTTGCACGATCTTTTTTTTTTCTTTCGTTCGTGATTCTCGGCAGAAACAACGGGACGCAAGTGAAGGCGTGTTTAAAGGAGAGAAAATGGGCTGACATTGACCCAAAATTTTAAATTTAAATTTAGATTTAAACTTGAAATTCAATTTAATTTCAAGGCGTTTGCTCGTCGTACAGTCACGTATTAACTCAGAAAATTATGAAAATTGAAATCCGGCAATAATACAACATTCCGGACCCAATGGAACTGGTTTCGTCGAATTCCGAGACTGTTTGAAAATTGACTATTTTATAAATATCGGTTCGAGTGATTATTTTCAAAACTGAACAAAACAGTTCGAAATTAAATTCTGAAGCTTCTATCATTTTCAGTATTATCAATACGAATTTTAAAAGCTTTCGAAATATTTTTCTTCAGCTTAAAATTGTAGAATCAAATTTTTATTTAACTTCAATCGATTAAATTTTATAATTTAATCGCCAAATTCAAATGTATATCGGGAATTCAAATTAAATCATCGTTCAAATATTTAAAATTAATTAAATATTCTCAATTTAATTCGTTCAAAATTCTGGGTCGTTACAGAATGACTCACACGATAGTTTTCTGTTGGTTAATATAACTAAGGTCAAACATATAATATCAAAGTAACAATATTACACTGTTCTTTCGACTTGAGAATATCGTTGAACTTCAATACAAATACTCCACTTTGATTATAGCTAAATCATGGGACAACGTCCATCGAAGGACTGTGGTTGGGTCTAATTTGAAGCATTGGAAGTGTAAACTATCCAATAGAGAATTTTCCCCCTCGGTTATATGAGGTTAGTATTATGGTCAGCTGTAGTTTACTCAAAGTCAAAGTCTCTGGTAAGAGCAGTTCAATTGATAATAATTGTTATTACCGAACCAAGGAATCTGTGTTTGGATTATACAAGTTAAATGTGGATGATATTGGAATTCTGACCAATACCAAATTCCATAAGTCCTAATATGATATAGTGTCGACGAAGAAAATTGGCGTCAATAATCGTCATTACCGAGGATTATTTAAAATAGTAAAACTGGATTTTACCAAAATTGTGTAAGTGATAAATTTGACCAAACTGTCACACCACCAACTAAGGTGACGTGTAAATGTTAATATTCAAATTGTTCAATATTAATCATTGACTGAATTTACATCCATGAGTCATACAATCGTAATGTTGAATACTCTGAATACCACTTAATTTAACTAAAATTATAATTTTTATAATTAATTAAATTAATTAATATCTATGAAATATTGATAATAAAATTTTATTTTTATTTATTGTTAAATATAGTGCGTATATAAAAGTGATATATGCACATATTGATAAATAATATTGATGTACATTTAAATTGGATTTAAAATGTGTAAATATTGATCTGGTTTGGAAATGTGTGTAGCCTCATTTACCTACTGGTGTGGTAGGTCATGATAGGAGGGGGTGTGATATTTTACTTGAAAATATGGGTTTGAACTAGTTTTTAAGGTAAAAGTGAGATCTAGACCTTCTCCTTTCTCTCCTTTTCTTTTCCTATATAAACTTAACACCTCCTTCATTTTCAAGGTTACTCTTTCTAGTCTTCATCTAACTTATCTTCGCCAAAAACGCTTTCCTCCTACCCTCTTCATTTTCAAACCAAAATCAAATCAAATTAAATTCAATGTGTGGTGATCTCTTCGGTTAGTAGCTTTTTTGGAAGTTATTAAATTTGATTCAAGGAGTTCTTCTGATTCAACATTCAAGATACTTTATCAAGGCTATAGTTTGGGTAACATCTAATTTTATATCTATTCATTTATGTCATTGTATATATTTAGATTAGAACTTATGACATCGGGAATTTATATATTTAGTTGCTATCAAGTATATATATATATATATATGTATGTCCTCATTTAATTTTTTCGTATATGAATACTTATATTTTCGGCCACAAAAAATAAAAAAAATCTGAAGGAGTGATAATTTAAAATATTTTTAAATTTAATTTGAAATTTAAATTGATATTATATTCATTTATATATATATATAATTTATTTAATAAATTTCTTGTACATAGATTTTCATAGAAAATAATTTTTTTACATATATATTTAATGGATAACATAATATAAATTTATTATATATATATATTTATTATATATATATATTTATATATTTCTAAGTTTTAGTTATAATATATTTTATATGTATGCTATAATATAAACTACATTCAAAAATTATAATTTAAGAAAAATTCGATGAGAAATCTATACAATTTTTTTTAAAAAAAAATTTTGTTTTTAAATCGCACGGTTCTAAAATTAAAAAAATTAATTTTTTCAAAAATCATATTTGGCTAAAAAATTACATTTTGTTTTACATTTAAATATGTAATATTATACTCTTAAATTAGAACACTATAACTTTTAATACATACATACATACATATATATATACATACACACACATACATATATGTGTATTTTATGTATTTTTGAAATAATATATATATATATATATTTAATTTGTATATATATTTAATTCAATTTTAATTTTAATTTCAAATAAAATATTATTTTTAATCTATATCTATTTTCAAATTTGAATATTTCTTAAGCTATTTTTAACACTAGATTTTGAATTTGTTTTATGTTTAAAATAAATTTATACATAATTATTTTAGTATATATGTGTATATATAATTATTTGTATGTATATATAAGTATACTTTATATTATATTAATTTTAAAATAATAAAAGATAGATAATACGCATATAAAGGGCTAATGTGAACGTTGTAGTGTAAATCTCGACACTCATATACCGGCATATTAAACCATGTATACATTAAATGTTGCACGTGTACATACATGTATATGTGTAATTGATAAACATGTACACATTATGTATCACATATATAAACAAATCAAATCTTTACGTTAGTCAACCAAATAAAATAAAGATTTTATTTTAAATTTATTTAAATTGGATCTAAATCAATTTAGAGTACATAAGCCAAATAAGATCTAAAATGGTTAAAAAGATTGAAATTCACCCTTTTAACTCGCTGCCTACCGGTCTAGTTATAGTAATACACACTATACATATGTATTTATTCCTTAAATCTGATTTGGGTTTATTATAGTTCCACATGTTATTATACATTCATATCATATACGTTTAATTCTTGTATAATAGGTCATGGTTCTAATTAACTTATATAATAATATTAAGTAAAATTTATTAAGTAAATCTTATTTAATTAATTTAATTAATCAACTAATTAACATTTTAATTAATTTAATTTTAATTAATTTTAAACATTTTAAATTGGATATGTATATTATAACATTTATAGTACTACACATATATCTTAAAACATGTATATTGTATTATTTATTAGTTAACGTTTAATTAATTTATTTAATTAAAACAATTTTGACTAATTTTAATTAATTTAAAAAATGATGTATATTACATATTAAGATAAATTTTCATCTGTCAATGTATATTTTTTTAATTTAATTAATTAACCTTTAATTAACTATTTATTTAATTAATCTAATTAATTATTATTAAATTTTTGAAAATAATTATTTAATTTCCATAAAAAATTTAAAAATATTTTATAGCAATTATATTTTTTTTACTTATTTCAAATTTAAGATTTTAAAATTAAAATTTAGTTTATAATTTCAAAATAGATTCTGAAAGTTAGCCCAAGGCCCGAATTCAACTTTGGTCTTATATTGTGGATAACCTTTTAGGCTTAACTCATCCTTTTGAGCCAGGCTAGTAGCTCGGTAGGGCAGAGTACTGGATTATCCAAACCCAATCTTAGATATTATTTTTCTAGACATCCTACTAAATGGGTAGGCATTGATAAGTTGGCCATAATATTGCTAATTTGGACTATATAAGCTGTTGGGCTCAGATACCATTGTTGAAACTGGGCCAGTACGAAGCAGGTTAAATGGATGAATTTCAAATTTGTTTACATTTTTAGATCTAGTTGGGGTTATGAAGTCAAAATTGATTTAGATTTAATCTAAATAGTTTAAATAAAACCTTTATTTTATTTAATTAATTTATATAGACATTTGATTATATATATATATATATAATGCACGTGTGTATCAAATACACACATACATGAAAAGTGTATGTGCAACATATAGATGTGTACATGGTGTAATATGTTCGTATATAAGTGTTGGATTTACACTACAACAAACACATTAGCCCCTTTATCAATGTATTTGCTGTCTATTATTAATTTATTAATATATAATTTATTTTTATATGTTTATACATATATAAATTTATATAAATTTATGCATTTAAAATATTTTATAAAAATTTATATTTAATTTGCAGATGTTGCCTAATTCTAATGATACAAATTAACATTTAAAATATCTTAAGGTAGACTTAAATTTAAAATAGATCTAGAATAAAAATCTTCTTGAAATTCAAATTTCAAATTGAAATTTTAGTACATTTGAATGTATATATGCATACAAATATGTGTGTGTGTATATATAAATTATCATTTTTTACTTTCAAAATATATGCATAATTTTCAAAATTTATTTATAAAATATTAATTTGTAAACATAAAAATAATATGTCAAAAGTTTATTTTTTTGGGTGAATTTTTTAAGCAGAAACAACTTTTTTTATTATTTAAATCCATGCAGATTTAAAAATATTATACTTTTAAAATTATAAAATCCATATAGATTTCATAAAACCTTCTTTTAAAACTATAAATTCTTATGAAATTTATATTTGTAGAAGTATATATGTATGTATGTATATATATATACACATATAATTTCTATAACGACCTGCTATTTCGAACCATTCAAATCGACAATCATCTACTCATCTCAGATTTGAATTGCTCAAAATAACAGATTGTTAATTTATAAATGGCAAAACTCATCATATATAGTAAATAAAATCAATCACAAAATCACAAACACATAGTAATATAACAATAAGCAGCGGAATAGATAAATAGTAGTTCATAAAGCTACTATATAAATATTAGTGTTAAAACAAATACAACAGATATCTCGAATACACAGAAGTTACTAATACAAATGCCAATGACAAGTCTGAACAAAACAACTGGAATAAACTGATGTAACTGGAAAGCAGAATAGACAAAGACTGATTTTCAAGCAAAGCTCCAAACTCCAAAAGGTGAGTCTCAAATGTTGTGACACTCAGTCTGACCCGAGCATAAAGCAAAACACAAAACAATCGAGCTAGGATTAACACTCTTATACTAGTAAATCAACTCAAGTGAAATACAAATAACTTAAAGGTTGGTCGGGATTCCCATTCTTTAAGGATCCGTTAAACTATCTACATACATAGTACAATACGCTACATATATAATGCCTAGAGTAAGGTAAACTATTAAAATAGCGTTAAGGCGTTACCCATATCCCCCTTAACACATTTTTATATAATGCCGTAGTCTATACAGTACTGTAAACTCTACCAAACCGGTGGGCTATCAGGGAGCACTTCATAGGTACGACACAAACCAAACTCGTAGAAGGCGCGATAAGGCATGTAACAAGGCACACGAGGCAATGCCAGGGTAGGATTATACCGTTTGCACTTCCGGACTGGTGGTAACACATAGCAGCTACTACCGCTCACCTCGAGACACACTCCCAAATCAAATCGAAGGTGCACCAAATCAAATTACAAAGTAATATAATGGTATCGAAGAAATGTACCTCACTTGGCCCGGTATAGCTCATGTTTTAGCCACATCAAGCTGACTCGCGGTAGTCAGGGCTGCGTTAATACCTCATATAGAATCGTCGCCAAACCATCCTACTTCGTTCTGGAATCTCCACCACGTACACAGTTGTTAAAGTGGTTTTCGGTATTGGTAGAGAGTATGACAATATCCGATCCTAGTCTCTTTAACAACCAAACGCTTATTTCATACCGTGGTCATTTTATATTTCAAACAGTTTATACTTCATATCAAAATATCATACTCCTTTCAAAATCATATCACTTCCGAAATCATATTCACTTTTTGAAATCATAATTACAAAATAATTTAAACCATCTTATTAAATATTTGCATTTAAATCCATTATACCTAAATCATAACAGTTCCCACTTAAACAATTTGAATATTTAAAAGTATTTTTTATATATATTAAAATAGTTATATTTAAAATAGGTTATAGATAAAATAGTTTTATATTAAAAATAGTTTATATAAAAGAGTTTATATCAAAATAGTTTCAAATTAGAATTGTTTCGTCCGATTCCACAAATCGATTCAAATTAACTTTAGTTCCAAATTCAATTTAAATCAATCTCAGTTCATCAATTACAATTCGATTCAAATTCTCAATAAAACCATTTTTAATTTATGTCGATTTTAAATACAGATTTGAACTACAAATTAAACCATTTCAATTTCAATAGGTTTCAGTTTTAAATATTCAAACCTTTAAAATAACTCAATTCGATAAATTTCATTTATATTTCAAAATTCAACTTTAATTTTATTTATATTTGAAAATACTCACTTAACCATTTTTTTATAACATTTAAATAAAATCTCAATTTACAAATTCAAATAAAATCAATAATCAAATATCTAACTCCAATTACATTTAATTTTAAAACATTCACCTAATCACTTTTATAAACATTTAAATAAAATCTCAAAAATCATTAAGTTCCAAACCAATACTTATTAAACTCAATTCTTAAATCAATTAATTTACAAGTCAACTCAATTTATCTTTTCAACCTTAAATTTTATTAAAGTTATGATAAAGTCTATTTTAAAATATTAATATAAATTTAAATAAATACTTAAAACATAATTTACATACATATATTAGTTAAATTAAATCTTATTATTATTATTATATTAATTATTATTATTAAATCTATTTTGAATCTTATTTTATATAGTAAAAATAATAAAATTATAAGTAAAAAAATTATAATTTACATTTTAAAACTTTAACTTATAATTTTAAAATTTCCAAAACATATAATTTAAAATCTAAAATTTACACATATTAAAATAAATATTTACAGTATGATTTAAAATCAATATTTATCAAACCCATATATTTCCTTCAAACTTTGGAAATCATTTTTCAAAAATAGACCAACGGTGTCCGTATATAATTTTCTATCCTATGGTTAAGTGATACAGATATTTATCATTTCAATCCGAAATTTAGATTTAATATTTATGGGTATATATCATTTCAACCCGGAATTTAAATTTAATATTTACGGGTATATATCATTTCAACCCGCAATCCCAAAATTTCAAAATCAATGAAAATCGCTTGGGTTTATCATTTCAACCTATAACGATTTTCCCCTAATCTATAATATCATTCTGGTATGTACCATTTCAACCCATAAGGAATTCTAAACTAACAGGAAACTTGCAGAGTGAGAACAAATATGATAATAACATATCAACAACATGCATATATCATCAGTAACAAATTTAAATATAATATATACAACAGGTTAAGGTGTCATATGTCATAGGTAAACAATTGTAGATAATGGCATATCATATTTAACAATTAAATAACTAACAACAAAATATTTCAATCGTCATTTCATGCGAATTAAATTTACTAAATATAAGAATGTTAATCATGAGTGATTGCTCACCTTTCGAGGCTAGAGAAATTTGACAATCTCGATAAGCTACGAATTGAATCACAATCGACCAATCCAAATGACAAATCTCAAAGCAAAGCAAAGTGAACGCAAATTTGACGAAAAAAACTGAAAATTTGGAATCGAGGAAAACAAATTAAAATCAGCTTGATATAAACTGAAACGAAATGTATATTATATATATAAACATTTTTTATTAAAACCAACATTCAATTTAAAAATACATATTTAAAATAAAATCTCCATTATACCTTCTCTTATTTTATATATACAAATAGAAACAACAACCCCAAAACTTGATAATCTAATATATACATATAATGTTTTTTTACAAATACGTACCCATTAACTTAAATATATGAAACATACCCTTTAACTTAAATATATGAAACATACCCATTATATGCAGATACATAGCCGAGGCTGAGGGGTATCGGCAACAAAGAAGGACAAGCAGGTTTTCACTGTCAAATATATATAACTTATATATATTGTTATTCCAAAACAATGAAGTGATGAATAGACTCAAAAAGAGGGAAGGCGGCTAGCAAATCGAAGGAAAAGGTGATGAGCAGGTTGGGAAGAGTGTATGCAACATATCAGGCAAAAAAAATGTATACAACTTTGTTATATTTTTTTTGAAGCAAGGCAGTGGGTTCAGACAATAGGGATAGCAGCGAGCAGGCATGCCGAGTAGGGGTCGGAGGTGAGAGGCTTTGAGAGCAAAGGCGGGTGGTGATGTATAGTCGGAAGACTGAGGTGGCTATGGCAATCCAGGTGGTCGGAGGGTAGGCTTAAGGTTGGCAACAAGAAGGAAGGTGGGACGAACTAGAAAGGGAGGCGTGTCTGGGGATGAGTAAACGATGCTCGGAGGTTGACATGGATGAGTTTGGTCGCAGTGGAGAGGGCTGTCGGCTGCAGCTTGTTTTGGTGATGGTGGCACTGACAGGTGGCGGGTGAGCGAGGCATGGTTGTGGCAGCGTTTATGGTTTGGTGGCGCTATGGTGATGGGGTGGTGGATCCGTGAGTTAGGCGAGGTGTTTGGGGCTTGCGGTGCTGGGTTGCTGTCAGGAAGAAGGAAGGGCTAGGCAAAAAAATGGTGAGCAAGCTTCAATGCACAGAGTGACGTGGAGATGGATAGGCTAGTTTCAAACAAATATATGCAGGCATGGTTTCTATCTCAACAATATATGCAAACTTTAAAGTTTTTTTTAGCATGAAGAAAGAAGAGAACGAATAGGAGGAAAAGAAGAAAGAGGATGAACACGGCAAGGAAAAACAAGGAAGAGAAAGAGGAATAGAAAAACGTACCACTAAAAATATTACAATGGGAATGGTAAAATTCAAGCATGAGAATTCAGAAAATATAAATGCTAATGACTGTTGGTATAATACGGTGAGCAAATGAATGGACATAAGAACAAAAAGGCACAAAACAGGTACCGATACGGTTAACCGTTTCGAAGATTCCACCGTGCATTGGACGTCGAACTACTCAAATGTATATATTGCGTAGATCAGCATGACAAGACGAACAAAATAGTACATAGATATCAGCGATACGACCATCCTATCAAAAGTCGATATTCGTTGCCAAAAATGCTGCTAAATTGCCGAAAATAAGATAAATGGAGCAAGAGCAATCCAAATTTGGCGAAACAAAATATGACTCTTACTCAGAAAATGATTTACATTTTTATTATGTAAAAATATTCGGATTTCGAAAGTATTTTATTTTCATCAAATTAACTAATTTTAAATTTGAAATTGAAAATTACACAACAGAACTAACTTTCAAATTTTTTAAAGAAATTTTACCATTTACTATGTTTAAATAGACGTATTCCAAACATCAAATTTTCGTTTCAAAAATTTATTATTTATTTTTCATGAAATTTTTTGTTAATTACGTTATAAAAATCGTTAAAATTTATGGGTCGTTACACTCTCCCCCCATCAAAACTTTTCGTCCCCGAAAAGGAACGAGATAGGAGAATAGAAGCAACCAGAAAGAAAGATAGATTTGAAATACACAGTATCAGATTCAATAGTTAAATCAAAACTGTTAATTCAAAACCATATAAATTTTATTAGTTTAAATTGATTAATATTCAGCAATTTTGGTTTCTATCTTTTTATTTAATTAATAAATAATCATTGTATTCACATGTAGTTGATTTAAATTCAAAGTATTTTCATTCAATTGATTTGTTTCAATTTATTAATCATTTGTTAAAAAAAATTCTTTCAAAACAAATTTATTTTATTTAACTCACTTATTATTCAAATTTATTCACTTAACAATTCTTATAACATAGGTTAAGTGTATAAACATTTATTATACCAATTCAAATTTTTATTTATAAATTCTCTTATCAAAATTTCATTTTGGACATCTTATTATTTACATTTATATTGTATATTATTCAATTACATATTCTCATAACATTTTAACTTTTTTAAATATTTCAAGCAAGTTATATATGTTTTTAGAATGTAATTGAGTATTATACAAATTATTTCATCCTATTTCAACTATTTCAAGTTATTTCAAATTCCATTTCTTATTTTAAACACTTAAATTATTCAAAATTTTGCTTCGTTTCAATAATTTGAAAACCATCACTTTACACAGAATTTAAGAATGAATTTCTGGTTTCACTTCAAATCATTTTGAAATAAATATATACATATATATTTTATTTATCAAATCATACTCAAGAAAATTCAAATAAAATCCATTATCCAAAACAAAAGTGTAGCAAAGATGCTACGTGTTCTCTCCACTTCGAGACTCGAAAATGAATGTCGATGATGCTACAGTCATCACCGAAATTATTTTCCAGCGACAAAGAGGAGAGTATAGACTTATTTCCTTAAAAATTCTTTGGAAACAAATTTCATTCGAAAATACTTTCAAATAATATATATATATATATATATATATATATATATATATATATATATATATATATTCTCAAACTTTGAAAACCAATTCTGAAAAGCGCTGGAAATTAAATTCTCAAATCACTTAATTTAAATTCATTTTATTTACAAATCAAATTTATAAACCATATTTATAAAATTTTAATTCCTTATAACATACAATTATAGTTAATGGTTTAGAAATGTTGTCAAAACAATAAATGAAAATCTAGTATTATCCTTTCTAACAACCGATTCATTTAACTATCTAAATTCAGAAAATTATACTTTTATATATAAAATATAATCATGCAAAAATCATTTCATTTACCAATTTCGAAAACAATATTGTGTCGGTTTGCTCTATTCAAGTGTTTTGGAATTCCTATCGATAGCGTTAGCCAGACGAATCGATCGAAACCCAAAATTCAAACTTAACAATTCAAACAACACAATATAAAACATTTTATATCAATTACAAGTACACTCCCTCACAGGATGATTCAAGAATAGATTTTAGAACAAGGATAGATATTCAAATTTAGAGGGATCCTAATCAAAGAGAAATCCCTAACTAAGAAGATAGGCTCAAAAGAAAGATAAGATAATTAAGTTACAAAAGAAGGAAAGATGGATAGGCTTATATAAATCGTGGGTAACCTTAAACGGGTCAACTAGGACCTAGAAAAGATGATATTACCATCAAAGAAATGGGACAAACTTGATGAGAACATCGCAGAAAATGCGATTTATGAGATTGATGAAGAAGGCAGGAGCGTTAGTTAATCCAAAAAGGATGACTAACCATCCATAGAAACCATTCGTCCGAGAAACTGGACAACAGGTTGAGTTCTAGGAATAAAATCAATGCGGAATTCAAATTTCCCGCTTGGAGAGGAGAAGTGACTTCACCAAAGATATCCAGAAAGAGTTGGACAACAGGGGCTGAGTCCAGATCACTAGGTTGAGAATCAAGCGAATAGATAGAACTACCTACGTAATCCTAAGGAAATCGACATCGATCATAAGAGAATTACCCTTGTCTTCTATAAGAGAAACAGTTCGGGATCGACAAGAAATAACAACATCAAAACCGAGGACATAAAAATCTCTGGTGAATCGACGCCTGTTGTAAAGGAGTTTCACCCCTTTACAATCATACTAAGGTTGGCGGAACCGCTAATGGGATTAGTCACACACAAGGATGAAGTTGCTAATTGAGGTGGCAAGATGAGATCAAATTTGTTTCGGAGATATACAGAAATAGAGCTATGGGATGCTCCAGTATCAAGAAGAACACGAACAGGAAGGGCAAGAATAGATTTCAGAACAAAGGAAAAGTTCCAAAATCCGAAAGAAATCCTAATCTAGGAGGATCCTAACGAAGAATTCTTAAGCTCAGATGAATATGATTCTGTAATTAATTTTACTCCATATGCTAAATTTTGCCTAAACCAAAGCTCTAATACCACTTGTAACGACCTGCTATTTCGAACCATTCAAATCGACAATCATCCACACATATCAGACTTGAATTGCTCAAAATAACATATTGTTAATTTATAAATGGAAAAACTCATCATATATAGTAAATAAAATCAATCACAAAATCACAAACATAGAGTAATATAACAATAAGCAGCGGAATAGATAAATAGTAGTTCATGAAGCTACTATATAAACATCAGTGTTAAAACAAATACAACAGATATCTCAAATACACAGAAGTTACTAATACAAATGCCAATGATAAGTCTGAACAAAACAACTGGAATAAACTGTAGTAACTGAAAAGCTGAATAGACAAAGACCGATCTTCAAGCAAAGCTCCAAACTCCAAAGGTGAGTCTCAAATGCTGTGACACTCAGTCTGACCCGAGCATAAAGCAAAACACAAAACACTCGGTCAGGATTAACATTCTTATACTAGTAAATCAACTCAAGTGAAATGTCAAGTGAAATACAAATAACTTAAAGGATTGTCGGGATTCCCCTTCTTTAAGGATCCGTTAAACTATCTACATACATAGTACAATACACTATATATATAATGTCTAGAGTAAAGTAAACTATTAAAATAGCGTTAAGACGTTACCCATATCCCCCTTAACACATTTTTATATAATGTCATAGTCCATACGATAACAGGGAACTTGCAAAGTGAGAACAAATATGATAATAACATATTAACAACATGTTTATATCATCAATAATAAATTTAAATATAATATATACGATAGGTTATGGTGTCATATGTCATAGGTAAATAATTGCAGATAATGGCATATCCTATTTAATAATTAAATAACTAACAACAACATATTTCAATCATCATTTCATGTGAATTAAATTTACTAAATATAAGAATGTTAATCGTGTGTGATTGCTCACCTTTCGAGGCTAGAGAAATGTGACAATCTTGATAAGCTACGAATAGAATCACAATCGACCAATCCAAATGATAAATCTCAAAGCAAAGAAAAGTGAACACGGATTTGACGAAAAAAGCTGAAAATTAGGAATCGATGAAAACAAATCAAAATCAGCTTGATATAAACTGAAAAGAAATGTATATTATATATATACATTGTTTTTCTTAAAACCAAAATTCAATTTAAAAATACATATTTAAAATAAAATCTCCATTATACCTTCTCTTGTTTTATATATACGAATAGAAACAACAGCCCCAAAACTTTATAATCTAATATATACATATAATGTTTTTTTACAAATACGTACCCATTAACTTAAATATATGAAACATACCCATTAAATTAAATATATGAAACATACCCATTATATGTAGATACGTAGCCGAGGCTGAGGGGTATCGGCAACAAAGAAGGACAAGTAGGTTTACGATGTCAAATATATATAACTTATATATATTATTATTCCAAAATAATGAAGTGATGAACAGACTCAAAAAGGGAGAAGGCAGCTAGCAAATCAAAGAAAAAGGTGAAATTGAAGGAAAAGGTGACGAGCAGGTTGGGAAGAGGGTATGCAAAATCTCAGGCAAAAAAAACGTATACAACTTTGTTATATTTTTTTTGAAGCAAGGCAGTGGGTTCAGACAATAGGGATGGCCGCGAGCAGGCATGCCGAGTAGGGGTCGGAGGTGAGAGGCTTTGAGAGCAAAGGCGGGTGGTGGTGTATGGTCGGAAGGCTGAGGTAGCTATGGCAATCCAGGTGGTCGGAGGGTAGGCTGAAGGTTGGCAACAAGGAGGAAGGTGGGACAAACTAGAGAGGGAGGCGTGTCTGGGATGAGTAAACGGTGCTCGGAGGTTGACATGGAGGAGTTTGGTTGCAGTGGAGTGGGCTGTCGGCTGCAGCTTGTTTTGGTGATGGTGGCACTGACAAGTGGCGGGTGAGCGAGGCTTGGTGGTGGCAGCGTTTATGGTTGGGTGGCGCTATGGTGATGGGGCAGTGGATCTGTGAGTTAGGCGAGGTGTTTGGGGCTTGCGGTGCCGGGTTGCGGTCAGGAAGAAGGAAGGGCTAGGCAAAAAAATGGTGAGCAGGCTTCAATGCACAGAGTGACGTGGAGATGGATAGGCTAGTTTCAAACAAATATATGCAGGCATGGTTTCTATCTCAACAATATATGCAAACTTTAAAGTTATTTTTAGCATGAAGAAAGAAGAGAACGAATAGGAGGAAAAGAAGAAAGAGGATGAACACGGCAAGGAAAAACAAGGAAGAGAAAGAGGCATAGAAAAACGTACCATTATAAATATTGCAATGGGAATGGTAAATTCAAGCACGGGAATTCAGAAAATATAAATGCTAATGACTGTTGGTATAATACGGTGGGCAAATGAATGGACATAAGAACAAAAAGGCATAAAACGGGTACCGATACGGTTAACCGTTTCGCAAATTCCACCGTGCACCGGACGTCGAAATACTCAAATGTATATACTCCGGAGATCAGCACGACGAGATGAACAGAATGGTACACAAATATCAGAGATACGACCATCCTATCAAAAGTCGATATTCGCTGCCAAAAATGGTGCAAAATTGCCGAAAATAAGATAAACGGAGCTAAAGCCGTCCAAATCTGGCGATACAAAATATGACATCTTACTTAGAAAATGATTTACATTTTTATTATGCAAAAATATCCAGATTTCGAAAGTATTTTATTTTCATCAAACTAACTGATTTTAAATTTGAAATTGAAAATTACACAACAGAACTAACTTTCAAATTTTCTAATGAAATTTTACCATTTACTATGTTTAAATAGACGTATTCCAAATATCAAATTTTCATTTCAAAAATTTATTCTTTATTTTTACGAATTTTTTTGTTAATTATGTTATAAAAATCATTAAAATTTACGGGTCGTTACAATTTCAAATTTTATTATAAATGTATATATATGATGTTTCTAAATATACATACATATATACATACATATGTATATGTATATATATATAAATAAGAATTAATAGATTAATTATATGTAGTTTATATAACTACAAATTATAAATTCAAATTTTAATTTATATTAATTTTAGAAAAAATTTAACTTTCTATTTTTTTTGTTTTAAAGCGGCCAAAAATAAATTATATAGATGTATATGTTTTTTATTTAATTTAAATATGTATGAATCTGTGCATTTAAAGCGCTCGGCAGATTCAATGCGGTGGAGGTGCAAAAAGTCATAGCGGGGATACAACGAGGATATAGCAGGATATAGCGGATGGCTCTAAAATAACATATAAAACTCATACTTAATGATTTTACAAATAATAAATGGTAATTATATGAAAAGTTAACATTCAATTGAATTATAATTAATACATAAATAATTTTAAATAAAAACATGTGCGAATATACTATAAATAAACGTAATATTGTTATATAACATAATTGAATTTAGTAGAATATTAGAGTATTTTCATTTCTGAAAAATATATTAAAAATTCAATTAAATAAATTAATTTCATAATTCTTATAATGTATAAATGTCATTTTTAAATTTATTTCTTTTAAAGAAGATATAGCGGAAATAGCGAAATATAGCGGGAATAGCGGGATATAGCGGAAACAGCGGGGCTTAAAGCGGAAAGGCTATATTTGGGGCTATGTGGAAAAATCGTAGCGGTAGAAATCCGCTATGAGTTATAGCAGCATTGTAGCAGGGTAATAGCGGGGCATTAACTGCATAGGTATGAATATGTATGTAAGTCTGACAGCAAATAAATATATACATTTGTGATAAAGCAAGGTTCTAACTACACATACGTATTGACATAAATAAACACGTATATAAAATAATTTAGATTAGATATTACTAATACTTTGCCATGATTTTACACCTTAAATTTTGAACTTAAAACTCCTTAGATCAAATTCTTACTCTTTAGCAAAAGCATTAATCAAGAGATCATTGTACCTTTTGAAATGGATTTAATTTAATTTGGAAATGAAGAGGGTGAGGTCCTATACTAGTATCCAAAATGGTTGGAGGAGGTAAAAGTAAAGTAGAAAAGAATAGGGAGGGTTGGTTTGTTAATACCTTAGATATTAATTTAATGACAACAACCATATTAATATAGATACTAATGTTTTACCAAATTGTATAGTATTTGCAGAATATTACATAGATACAGAATGATTAAGCTTGAAGATTGATTAGTATAAAAACTAAAATTAAAAATTCAGAGCTATTCAAGACTCATGGGTTTAAAGACAAAGATTTGAAGAGCTCAAGACTTTAGTGTATAGTTATCAGTCATTAGAATAAATTGTTAAAATCTCTAATAGTAGATTCTGATCTTTATCACAAAATTTCGATCGTTGATATTTTATCAAAATAAATTATTTAAAATTCAAAATATATTTTTACATGTATTTTATAAAAAATATTATGTGATCAAAGTATTTAAAAACTATGTTTAAATTATTTTACAAAAATATAGAAGTTTGAAAACAATCATTTATTATATCCATCTTTATTCATTAAATTTCATTCTTCTTTATTCCAATTTAAAATTAAATTTATTCTCAATATATTTTATCACCTATGTTAAATATGTTTACACTTATTATTACTGCTTTAATTTATTGTTAGTTCCTTTAACATCCTTTTATTGTGTAAATTATTCCATTACTCTTTTACTCTATTTACCTCTGTTAATCTTTTTATAACCAAAATTTAAGTGTATAAAATTTATTATAACTACTTAAATTCTATTTATAAAATCTTTTTATATTGTATATTATCCAATTACATATTCAACTTCTGAATAATTTAGGTAAGTTATATTGGAATGTAATAGAATATTATACAAATAAATTCTTCAATTTCAATTATTCAAGTTTACATATTTATTCAAACTTTTATAATTGAAATTATCCTTTAAGATAAAATTTAAGAATTAAATTTCCGATTATCTTCAAACTATTTAGAAATAAATAAATATATATATACATACACAATATATCAAATCAAATTTAAATCATATATCAATATATATTATAAGTCAAGTCATATTTAGAAATTCAAATCAATTTAATTTTCAAAGCAAAACTGAAACAAAGCTACAGAATAGTCTCTTCACTTCGAAACCCGAAAATGAATGTCGATGATGCTGCAGTCATTACCGAAATTATTTTCCAGCGACAAAGAAAAGAGCACTGATTTACAATTTTTAAAATTCTTTGAAAACGATTTCTATTAGAAATACTTTTAAATAATACATCCTTTTAAAACTTTCAAAACAAAGTTCGAAATCATCGGAAATTAAATTCTCACATTCTTGATTTAAATCCATTTAAATTTCCAAATTAATTTATAACCATGTTTAATTATTTAGATATGAAACTAAAGCCAATGATTATAAAATACATGCAAAGTTAAATATTATTTCTTAACACCAATTCCATTAATTGTCAAAATTCAAAAAATTAACCTTATACATATAATAATTATACATATTTATCCATCTACTAAATTTTGAAAAGAAATATAACATCTTTAATATATAAAATTTTCAAATACAAGATTAATTTTCAAAATAAAGATAGGGATTCAGATTTAATGGACTCAAATCAAGGAGAATTCTAATTTGAATATAAGTTGGAGATAAAAGATAAAATGATTAAACAACAGAATAGGAAGATGGGTAAGCCTATCCATATTGCGGGCAACCTTAACCAGGTCAATCGTGACTTAATGAATAAGATCGTTGTGGATCTTCTAGGGTAAATCTACATTCGTTCTCAAGAGATAGAATTCAGAATAGTAAGAGATACTAGCATCTAAACCGAGGATATATAAAATCTCCAGTGAATCAATGTCATTGTAAAGGAGTTTCACCCTTTTACAAATCATTAGAATATTGGCGGGACCGCCAATTCATTAGAAAGATTATTCGGAGTGGAGTTATGGGACACTCTAGAATTATGAAGACACGAATAGGGGAGGACAAGAATGGACTTTGGAACCGAAGGGAACGTTCCAAAATTCGAAGGAAACCGAATTGAAGAAGAAGGAATTCATGTTCGAACGAAAGTGATTCTATAATTAAATTTACTCTATATGCTGAGTTTGCCTAAAACCATAGCTCTGAGACCAACTGTAACGACCCGATATTTTCAACCATTCGCATCCATTATAAGTGTATAGGTAGACACTCATGTCGGAATTGAATTGCTCAAAATACCGCATTGTAAATAAAATTTGGCAATTCTCAGAATATATAGTAAATAAATATAATCACAGATCACAGACACAGAGTAAAATAATGCAGCGGAAGTAAAAGAAATAGTAGTTCATGAAGCTACTATATAAATATATCAGAGTTACATAAGATATAACAAAAGAAATAGAGAACAACAGAAGTCTCAATAAAATAACCAAGTACAAGCTGAGTAAGACAACGGAACTGAAGTAGATAGGACAAGACAAGCAGATAATCTCCAGCGATTCAAATCTCCAAGAGAGTGGAAACCCAAATCTGTGAATAACTCAGGCTGACCCGAGCATAAAGCAAAACACAAAACACTCGAGTCAGGACAATATATACTTATATAATGTAAACCAACTCAAGTGAACTGTAATAAGGTACAAGTAACTTAAAGAAAGCTTGGGACCGCCCATTCTTTAAGGATCCGTTAAACTATCTACTATGTAGTAATATACGCTATATACAGTAGTGTCTAATTAGTAAAGTATAATCATATAGAAAATAGCGTTAAGGGGATGGAGAACCTTAACGCGGTCGGATCTTAAAATCATAATCGTAGTAAAGCTCGATATGGTAGGTGACACGGCACAACTAGGCAATGCCAAGGTAGATATACCAATTACGCATCCGGACTAGTGGTGACGCATAGCAGCCACTACCGCCCACCTCGAACAACACTCCCAAATCAAGGGTGGCCACCAAATCAATCACAAGTAATAGAATGGTATCGAAGAAGTGTCCGATCAGAGGTGCTACCTCCTTGGTCCGTCAATCACTCCTGTTTTAGCCACCTTATGCCAACTCATGGGAGTTGGGTCCACGTATATACCTTAGGATCGTCGCCACCATCCTACTTCATTCTGGAAACTCCACCGCGTACACAGTTGTCAAAGTGGTTTTCGGTATCGACAGAGAGTATGTCCATATCCGATCCCGGTCTCTTTAACAACCAATCGTTATTATAACCCGTGGTTATAACTTTTAAAACAATACTTTACTTCAAAATAAAATATCATTTCAAAACCATATATTTATCAAAATAAAGATTAAATCAATTCCAAACCATTTCCATATATTTAAAATATCATATCATTTCAAAACTTCATTTCAAATCATTTCAATATATCAAAATATCATATCTTTCCAAAACTTCATTTCAAATCATTTTAATATATCAAATATCAATCTTTCCAAATCTTCATTTCAAATCATTTTCATATAATAAAATATCATATCCTTACAAATCCAAATATTCAACTTTAAATACCTTTTAAATTCAAAGATATCGTTCATTTACTATCATTTCAAATCACCTTTAAATAGTTTAGATTCCAATCAAAATAATTCATTTAAACCTTTCAAAAGTGTAATTATTATATTTTCAAATCAAGTATTCAATTTCCAAAGTTTCAAACCATTCTGAGTTCGTTTACTAAGTCAAAAACCCTAATTATTAAAATTTCAGTATTTCACAGCATTTAAAAACAACTGCTACAAGTTATATTTGAAAACATTTTAATTCAGCAAAGACAGCACTTAAAACTGCTGTTAAAACTCAGTTTTAGTTGAATTATAGTTCAAAACAGAAAAGACAGCATTACAGAAGTGCTGCGGTAGTTCAGATTTCAAAACAAGTGTTAAATTTGGTTTCAACAAAGACTGCAGACCATTATAGCATTTCCAGAGAATGCTATAATAGGCCTGAGTTCAATATTAGCCTATAAGTTCAACTACAGCAACTACAGCATTTCAGAAATGCTGTAATAGCTCCTTTTTACACAATTTTAGTTCAAAACAGAATCTATAGCATTTCTGAATGCTATTAAAAGTTAATTTCAGGTGTTAGTGTATTTCCAGCAATTAAATAACTTTAATTTAAAACACATAAACATTTTAAAAATCATATTTTAACATTTAAAATGTTCATTTACATATCATTTAACATATATCTTTTCACAATAAATTCCTTATAATCAAATCCAATTTCAACAATTTACTTAATAAATTTAAGTGTAAAAGTGTCCAATTCTTCACTTTTCAACAAATAAACTTAACACTTCAAATTTAAATTACCATCTCACAATTTAACTAAATTTCCAATTTTATTTAATTAACTTAAACCTTTAATTAAAACCAAATTTCACATTTCCTAGTCAAGTTATATTTTAAAAGATCACGGACCAACATTCATTTATTTAACCACTTAAATTCATAGAAAATCAATAATACTTTAATAAATCACTTAAATTAAAATTTAATCAAATTATCATATTTACCATTTCCAAATAGAATTTAATATCCATTTTATTTATATAACTTAAATATCATTTTTAACCAAAATTCCAAATTTCCAACTTAAGTTATATTTCAAAAATCCAGTTAAACCATTCATTAATTACATTTTTAATACATAGAAAAATCATAATTTCTTTAATTCAAAATATTTCAAAATCTGTTTAAATCAAATTTCATAAATTTATATTTTTAAAATACTTAAAAATATCCAAAACACTTTATAAAATAACCACGGGCCTGTATATAGTTTTCTAGCCTAGGTCAAGTGATACAGATATGTATCATTTCAATCCGCAGTTTAAAAAGAAAAATCCAGGTTCTATCATTTCAAACCCGCAATCCCAAGTTAAGATAAATTAAATAAAAACCGTTCAGGCCTATCATTTCAGCCCATAACGATTTTTCCCTATTCTAAAGTCCGTTCGGGTATGTATCATTTCAACCCATAGTGAATCTAATCTACAGGGAACTTGCAGTGTGATAAACAGATATAAAATGAACAGTATACAAAATATAACAGTAACAGATGAGATGACAAGTAAATTAACAGGTTTAACATCATATAATTAAATCATCATAGGCAGTTATAACATCATATAAAATTCTACACATTCAATTGTTGTCGTTTCACAATTGCATAAGTATAAATGTCTAGTGAGATTTACTCACCTTTTATGCTGGAGTTATCAATTCAAATGATACAAACAGATACCAGAAAGCATGATGACACAACAATGGATTCAAGTGGAAGAGAACCAAGCTAAAGAACACGTGTTACAACCTAAAACAAAACCAAGATAAATCAAAATTCAATACAACATTGAATTTGAATAACTTTGAAATGAAAACAAATATGAATACAACGACTTTTGCCTTGCTTTCTCTATCCTTTTGCATGGCCTAGGGAATGTTTTGGTTCAGGTTTGGACATGGTTTGAGTCTGGTTTGGACCAAGGGATGCACGGCTACATGCTAGAGATGATGGGGAAGTTACAACAAAGGCATGTGAAGAGTTTTATGCAATATGGTGGAGTTTTGGTTCATCTTTGGCTCGGTCTATAAGGTCCTAGGCTTGGCCATGACTTGCTACAGGTCTGGACAGAGGAGATGGTGATGTGTAGTGGTGGTAGCAAGGTGGTGGTGGTGGGTAGAGGTGGTGTCCAAGGTGGTGGGCGAAGATATGTTGCAACTAGTGGTGGCTATGCATTGTTTTAAGGGATTTGTGCAAGGTTTTGTGTGGTTTTTAGTCAAGAGGAGTGCATGGCCTGTCATGGTCAGAGGAGGAGGGGGTTTGGTCGTGGATGGTGTGGGGAAGGAAGTGGTGGTGGTCGGTGGAGGAGATGGTGGAGGTGTTAGGCCAAGCAAAGCAAGAGAAACATGGAAAAAATCATTGAAAATGAAGAGAAAAGTAGAAAAAAGAGAGAAGAAGCCATTATCACTTCCTTTGGCCATGAAGATAAAATGAAAAAGAAGTTTTTCTCGTGAATTATGACTAAGAAACTCACGGCTAAAGATCAGGTAGGGTATGGCCAAGAAAAGTATATGAAAAGACAAAGAAAATGAAAAGACCAGCAGCCGAAAAGTCACACGTTATAGAGCTTTTTAGTCCCTTCAAATTTCCATTTCTATTAAATCAAATAAAACAAATAAATTTCAGTAAATAAATTTTAAAACTGAAAACAAAGTAAAATAAAATAAAAATAAATAATTCAATTTAAAGAAAATAGAGAAAGAATAAAAGAAATAGCTTAAAAATTGGAAACAGAGTCCAAAAATTACAAATAAATTATCACTATCTTTTAGAAAATTTCTACTTCACTTAAAATGGTTTAAAATAAATCTTTGAGATACAAAATAAAGTGAAAATGAAAAATAAAGTGAAAATAAATAAATAATTTTATGGAAAATAGATAAAGAATTAAAGAAATAGTTCATTAATTTAAAACAAGGCTTAAAAATTACAAATAAAACATCACTAGTTTTATAAAAAATTTATTTCACTTTAAAACAAATAAAATTCCAATAAATAAAATAAAATGAGAAACAAAATAAAGTGGGAATGAGAATAAATAAGTTCTTAAGAAAAATATAAAGATAAATAAAGAAATTTCTTTTATTAAATGAAACTGGAAATTAGAAATTATAAACATAATACAACTGACATTGGAAAATGTCAATTACACTTTGAAAAAAATGTTTTAAAACCAAAATATATACATAACAAGTTATTTTACCCATATTAGAACATTACATGACCAAATAAAATATTATTTATATAATTTAAAATAAACAATTTTGTTAAATACAGCAAATTACACACAATATTCAAAAGGGCATAACTTTCACATTATAAATCAGATTTCAACGAAACGAAAAGCGGTATTCTTGAAATTTTATTTACTTTCATAATAAAAGATAAAATTCAAAAATTTCAAACTTTTAAAATTTAAATTAAAAGTCAAAGTTTGACCATATTGACCAAAATTCACTATTTTGGAAAAACTCTATTTATTCATGTTTGGAATTATAATTCACATACAAATCATAATTAATATTTAAAATAACAACATTTTACATTTAATAAATAAAATAAAGTTTTTAAAAATAATTGCAAAATACAGGGTTGTTACACTCTCCCCCACTCAAAACTTTTCGTCCCCGAAAAGGAATGAGCTACGCGAAAAACACAGAAAAAGATAGAATGAAATAGGATTAAGACAAAATGACAAGAAGATTGAAATCATACCTGATAACTGTTGTTATAGGTAAGTTTAACAAGGTGGAGATGATCTTCCCAAGATCCTCCAGAATCAAGAACACAAGCACGTAAAAGATCATCGAGAATCTGATTCACCTTTTCCGTTTGACCGTCGGTCTGTGGATGGCAAGCAGTGCTCAGATTCAGAATAGGGAGAAGTAAGAACCACAGAAGAGATAGAAAAGTTAAATGATGAAGAAGAAAAAAGAGAAAGAAAGAAAGACTAGAACAACTTATTAAGCACACTACGAAAAACACGATTCATCAAATCAACAAAGAGAGCAGGAGCATTAGTCAAACCAAAAGGCATGACTAACTATTCATAAAAAACTACTCTCAGTACGGAAAGCAGTGTCGGGAATACTTTCCTTAGCACACTAAGTTGGTGAGAATCAGTGGCAAGATCAAGCTGAGAGAGAACAGTAGTCCCAAGGCTAACAAATTAGAATTTGATTTCCTACTTAGAAGGTAGGAGAATGGAAACAACTAGAAAGAAAATAGATTGGAAAACAGAATAAGATAATAAATTTAAAACCATGAAAAGTTCAACTTACATTTCATTTGATTTCACTTAAGTTAAATAAATCTGATTTATTTTTAAAATTTCATTATCTCATCTTCAAATCAACAATTTATAAAGTCATGAATTTGAACAATCATTTATTATATCCATCTTTATTCATTAAATTTCATTCTTCTTTATTCCAATTTAAAATTAAATTTATTCTCAATATATTTTATCACCTATGTTAAATATGTTTACACTTATTATAACTGCTTTAATTTATTGTTAGTTCCTTTAACATCCTTTTATTGTGTAAATTATTCCATTACTCTTTTACTCTATTTACCTCTGTTAATCTTTTTATAACCAAAATTTAAGTGTATAAAATTTATTATAACTACTTAAATTCTATTTATAAAATCTTTTTATATTGTATATTATCCAATTACATATTCAACTTCTGAATAATTTAGGTAAGTTATATTGGAACGTAATAGAATATTATACAAATAAATTCTTCAATTTCAATTATTCAAGTTTACATATTTATTCAAACTTTTATAATTGAAATTATCCTTTAAGATAAAATTTAAGAATTAAATTTCCGATTATCTTCAAACTATTTAGAAATAAATAAATATATATATATACATACACAATATATCAAATCAAATTTAAATCATATATCAATATATATTATAAGTCAAGTCATATTTAGAAATTCAAATCAATTTAATTTTCAAAGCAAAACTGAAACAAAGCTACAAAATAGTCTCTTCACTTCGAAACCCGAAAATGAATGTCGATTATGCTGCAGTCATCACCGAAATTATTTTCCAGCGACAAAGAAAAGAGCACTGATTTACAATTTTTAAAATTCTTTGAAAACGATTTCTATTAGAAATACTTTTAAATAATACATCCTTTTAAAACTTTCAAAACAAAGTTCGAAATCATCGGAAATTAAATTCTCACATTCTTGATTTAAATCCATTTAAATTTCCAAATTAATTTATAACCATGTTTAATTATTTAGATATGAAACTAAAGCCAATGATTATAAAATACATGCAAAGTTAAATATTATTTCTTAACACCAATTCCATTAATTATCAAAATTCAGAAAATTAACCTTATACATATAATAATTATACATATTTATCCATCTACTAAATTTTGAAAAGAAATATAACATCTTTAATATATAAAATTTTCAAATACAAGATTAATTTTCAAAATAAAGATAGGGATTCAGATTTAATAGACTCAAATCAAGGAGAATTCTAATTTGAATATAAGTTGGAGATAAAAGATAAAATGATTAAACAACAGAATAGGAAGATGGGTAAGCCTATCCATATTGCGGGCAACCTTAACCAGGTCAATCTTGACTTAATGAATAAGATCGTTATGGATCTTCTAGGGTAAATCTACATTCGATCTCAAGAGATAGAATTCAGAATAGTAAGAGATACTAGCATCTAAACCGAGGATATATAAAATCTCCAATGAATCAATGTCATTGTAAAGGAGTTTCACCCTTTTACAAATCATTAGAATATTGGCGGGACCGCCAATTCATTAGAAAGATTATTCGGAGTGGAGTTATGGGACACTCTAGAATTATGAAGACACGAATAGGGGAGGACAAGAATGGACTTTGGAACCGAAGGGAACGTTCCAAAATTCGAAGGAAACCGAATTGAACAAAAAGGAATTCATGTTCGAACGAAAGTGATTCTATAATTAAATTTACTCTATATGCTGAGTTTGCCTAAAACCAGAGCTCTGATACCAACTGTAACGACCCGATATTTTCAACCATTCGCATCCATTATAAGTGTATAGGTAGACACTCATGTCGGAATTGAATTGCTCAAAATACCGCATTGTAAATAAAATTTGGCAAATCTCAGAGTATACAGTAAATAAATATAATCACAGACAAAGAGTAAAATAATGCAGCGGAAGTAAAAGAAATAGTAGTTCATGAAGCTACTATATAAATATATCAGAGTTACATAAGATATAACAAAAGAAATAGAGAACAACAGAAGTCTCAATAAAATAACCAAGTACAAGCTGAGTAGGACAACGGAACTGAAGTAGATTGGACAAGACAAGCAGATAATCTCCAGCGATTCAAATCTCCAAGAGAGTGGAAACCCAAATCTGTGAATAACTCAGGCTGACCCGAGCGTAAAGCAAAACACAAAACACTCGAGTCAGGACAATCTATCTATTACTTATAAAGGAAAGCAGAAACCAGGGAAGTCATTTGCTGCCACGTATTCTTTTCAGTTGAATCCACTTTCACTTTTCATCCCCCAACTTCCCAACCTTTTCCTCCACTTTCACTCTCCTCCCTCCTCAACCACAGCATCTCTCTTCCCCTTCCCGATCCGTAAATCTCCCCGTTACGGTGCTCTTCCCTTTCCCTGTTTACCCGCTCCTTTTTGCAACTACCCACCCTTGGTTCACCTACTCTTTGCCCCTTACTCCTCACCTCCCTCCTTACCTGCTCTCCGTGTAAACCCGGCTATCAATTCCTGCGGCGTCGAATTGGCCCGTGGCGTAACCTTTGGCCACAGCAGAGGTCAGTACTTTTTTATATTAATTTCTACGTTTTGGTGGCTTACTGTAAATTTGTCAACGATTTACCCAATCTCCGCCGTACGCACCACCCAATGTTTACCATTTTGTGTTAACCGCGTTTTTGCTGTTCTGACTTACTTCACGGTCACCACGTCGTCGTTGAATCCCTAACCCTACGTTAACGCAGCCCAACAGTATACGGCTGTTTATGTTAATTTCACTTGGCAGTCAGTAAATGTGGATTGTCCAGGTAGACATGCTATTGCGTACAGTTTGACCATTTTCTGCATTCACTCCCCTTACTGTTTACCAACCTTGAGGGTAAATTGTTTCACTACTTTCCATCCAACTGTACGTCCGTAAAGTGGGTAAAAAAGATTGAGTATGTGTAAGCCAGTAATCTCGCTCACTTTCATCTCCTCTTACGTTGCTACGCCGTAACAACTTCCCTGATTATAATGTTGAACGACAGTACGAAACAGATTACATTTGCCAGCATATAGTACAGTCTGTTCAAACAGAGTAAGAGATATTCTTTTTTCCCTCCGACCATCTCGCATGCTTACATCCCCCTAAACGCTGTTTTGACTACAACATCTTTGCCAGATTGGAAATGTCACTGACCCATTTTCATTTTTCTTCCAATACAACATTTTACCGTTAGAAAATTATGTATGTTGCGAGTTTATGAAGCATGTATGAAATAATTTACTAACATGAGGTTAGTTAACTGTGGAGAAAAAAATTGCTGTTTCAAAACTTAGGTTGGAAATTATCGTTCCCGCTTTGTTCACCTGCAATCTCTAATTTCTGTATTATGACAACTCAATGATACGATTTTAACATGCAAAATGATCAACAAGTTATTTGGTCATTTCTGAAAGCCTATACGTTTATGCTGTAGATAGTATTGTTAACAGATGTTAGGCAAGTAATATAAATAACGCTGGGAACATGATGCCTTCCACTCATGTTCACGTTTCACGTTTTTATGTTTATATTTCTTCTTATTAGACGTGTCATTATAGTTAATCAAAATATGGTATATACTACGGTACGTTGTCCAACATAGTAGATACACCCTGCTGAATTGCTCTACATTGTCTTCTGCAGGAATTCAAGTGGGATGATACTGTCTGCCGAGTAGCGAAGAGATGCCTCCTGGAAAGGTATTCATCTGCTGACCCATTCCCTTTGATTGTATTCATACTCTTTTTTGACCTCCAGTACTTACCATTTAACATAGTTTTTCATCACACTTTCATATGTGTAACATTCCCCCTTCTGACCGCCTCCAGTCGGTAATTAAACCAACTCGAAACGTTCAAAAAGACGAATTGTTATTTAGTTTATAAGGTTTAAACAGAATCAGCCACAGAAACACAGATAATAACAATCAATTAAAACAAATGAGAATTTATTTCATTACTATAAATCTTTTATATACATCAGAGTTTATACAATTTTTTATACTGATACAGCGGAATATTTAAAATACAATTTTCTTCTGAACTAAAAATGATTCTTTTCTCTCTCTCTCTAACTTCGCTGCTCGAAAATCTTCAAGCTGAAAAAAATACTCGGTCTGACCCGAGTATTATATTCAAAAGAAAATAATACACAGGTCAGTCTAATTCAAACCAGTTTATTAGTGCATATAAGCAGTAATAATTTAAATAGACGACAGTCACAATAATTCCCGTCTATCCGACTCTTTTAACAAAGAAATCGAATAACGAAAATTTTAACACTAAACAGTGTTAACAATAAATCAGCAGATTTAAATCATCAACAGAGATAAATAAACAATTTATCAATCGACTAAATCAATTTAAGACAATTGAAGTTGTCACTTTAAAACCATCAGAGTTCGATTGGCTGCCGTACACGCACGCGTGTACGGCCTCGCCAATACAACATCAAAGATCAATGCATCACGACGCAAAGAAAAAAAATATATCAATTCAAAACTGTCAATTCTGGGTGGCTGCAGTGCACGCACGCGTGCACTGCCTCGCCAACTCATGTGCACCAACCAAAAGAACTAGATAACACCAAGTTCGAACCAGCAGCAGGTCAAAACAATGGATCAAGCTATGGCAACAATAGACAGTGAGTCAAAGTAACATGCAAGTCGACTAGCAGGGCATGCAGACATACACAACAGCGAAGAGCATCTGGAGTGAATGAAGAGTGATACATGCAACAATGAAGACTACTTCAATATTGGACAAGACTCAAATTGATATAGCAGCAGTTCATATGCCAGACCCAAAAACAATGAAGGCCACAGCAAATTTCAGTGCCAACATGAACAAAGACATAGCAGGTGAAGTGTAACAAGAACCAGACTCAAGTACATGGTACAAATGCAAAGACACAAGGTATGTGAACATAATATGGACCATCAGTAACAGCAGGTCGAAAAGCACTCAGGGATGATCACAAAGTGTACAAATCAAAGAACACATGACCAGACATGCACAGGAGAAGCAATTTCAAGTAATCAAGTGAACCCAGTGCCTACATACCCAACTAGAAGTGGAACTACAAGATAAATCAAGTATAAATGCAGACCATAACATAGCAGTATGGAAGAAATGCAAACCAGAGAACATCTACAATATGCAGACCTAGGCTACAACTTCAGATTTCACAAATGAACACATGGCCGAGAACACAACATCATCCAGAACAAAGCTACAAGGCCAATGAACAAACAAGCAGATACATCAGCCTTAACAATGAGATGCAGACACAACCACCATTCAAAACAATTCAGTTCAAAATCCAAACAGGGGTCAAGATGCCAACTTCAATAAATATGTAAGGTAGCAGAGGAGCTACTGAAATATGCAGTGCAGATGCCAACTACAAAGTCAATGCCGTGGTCATCACAAAAAAAATAATTCACAAGCTAATTATCAAGTTCATCTGCATATTAAATATGCAACCAAAGGTTGCAGTGAAGACTACAATAATGCTCAAGTTTATCTGCAATGGATCGACTAAGTGCAACAAATAAAATGTACTGTTTTTTTTTCTTTCTTTCCAAAATCATGCTTGCAGTTTTCAAATAAAATCATACGGTGAGCTCGACCAAGATAAAAATACATGACCAAGTCAATCATTTCCAGAGAAAATAAAATGCAATTCGAACATACATATATACATATCAATTAATGTATATACATACGTGACTGCATACATATCCGCGAAGACTAAAATGCAACTAGGTGCAAACAGTCCCCAAAACATGAATGTACGAATTGTAAACTAATATAATACTGTAACTGGACAGTACTACATCAACGTACACAAGTGAGGATTGAAGAACAACAACTACAACTAACTCATGCTTAACTAATCAGTGTGAACAAAACAAAACTGCAGAGAAGATCCATACCCAACATAAATTAACTACATGATGCACAATTATGTAGTGACAACATTAGTGAACACTTGCAGTTTCAAGGACGTAATGAACAAGTGCAGCCTTAACAGGCAAATCGAACTCAAGTGGAACAAAATGGAGAGGGAATGTGGATGAAAGCATATACATAGCAACCACCTCAGCTAAAACAAAGTAAAATCAAAGACAATTTCTTTTTGTTTTATGCCCAAAATAAATTTTAAAACTGTCAGAAAAGCAAATGAAAGTCATTAAGCCGTGGATTACAACAAATCAGCAACTTCAACACCCAACAAACTCAAATAAAATCCAGACCAGTTTAGTTCAGGCAGTATAGTTATGGCCGAGGTCAAATGTCAGAAATAAAATCAAGATCAACTCGAAGCAACAGGCCAGAATAAATACAGGTCAATGCCAGTGAATTCGAACAAGCTAGGAAACTAGAGACTCGAATTAGATGTGAGTAGATAGTACTACTCACCTTCTCTCGAAGCAAGGATGAGCAGAGCGAAGAAGACGAAATCGACCTTCGATCGGCAAGCCAAAGTCCTCCAGATTGAAACAATCGTCGCCGGCGCCTTCGAATTTTTAACGAGCCCTAAATTTCGTTCGCCATTTTTTTCTTCGTTTGCTTTTAATTAGGGTTTTTTTTTCCGAATGTTTGTGAAGTGAGGGGGGCGTGGGTTTTACAGAAGATAAGGGAAACGGGTATGGGTTGTACGTGATTGAAGTATGGGCTGAGATATGGGTTAGACGTGGTATAGGGTATGGGGTATATTATTGTTTTTATTATTTATCTTTATTCAAAATTTGTTTTGTTTTTAAATTATCATGTTAAAATTTAGCTATGTGTATTTATTTTATTTTTGTATTAATAAAATTTAACAAAAGAATTTCAATCGATTTACAATTTCCAATTCAAATTTAACAACCAGTATTAGTTTGTCAATTGACGAAAATTTAATTGTTATAAAAATTCCAACAACAAACAGCAATTTAACTGTCAACATAGATCGTTTATTGATGATTACAATTTTGGGCAAAACCCCAGTTGTTACAGAAATTCAATTTGAATTCAATTAAATTCTATACGCGTTTATACGTCGTATATTCACAAAACAATTCCGATAAATACAAAATTTGAAATCCGGTAATAATTCAATATTACGGACCCAATAAAACTGGTTTCGTCAAATTCCGAGACTGTGTCTCGGAAGGCTATTTTTAAATTCAACTTAAACGATAATATTTCAAAACTGAACAAATCGCTTTCAAATTCAATTCTGAAGCTTCTATTACCTTCAGTATTATCAAAATGAATTTTCTAAGCCTTTAAATTATTTTTAACCGGCTTAAAATTGAAGATTCAAATTTTATTCAACTTTCAATAGATTAAATTCAAAAATTAAATCGCCAATTCATTTTGATAATTTGAAATTCAAGTCAAATCATCGTTCAAATATTTAAAATTAATTAAATCTTTTCAATTTAAATTGTTTAAAATTCAGGGTCGTTACAATATGACTGAGTGTTATTCAGTTCTTACTACTGTTAACCCTTTTTATACTCGGAAGATAATTTTTTTTCCTTCCCCACTTCCCCTTCGTATTATCTGCTCCTATCAGCGACATAGTGTTATTTGTACATTCACACGCACACCCCCACACATATATGGAGACAGACGGACAACTGCAACTTAGTTTGTTCACTATTTTCAATGTGCAATAAATATCACACATGGTTAATAAGAGTTTTCATTGATCGCGTGATGTTGTTCATATCATACTGCTATTAAATTTAGTCTGTAATGCACGCGTTTACTCTGCTTCTTTCCTGTCCCCTGGTCATGGCTTATTTAATATATTTTCCCCTGCTTCAACTCAACTAAATCAATCAGTATTGTAAAGTTATGAACATGGCCAAACACATTTTGTTTCAAATTTATCCTCATTTTTTTACACGTCACTCTCTACTGCAATGATAATGCTGTGATTTAATTTGATTATGCTGACAGAATATATATGTAATTACAAGTTTTAATCACTTATTATTTGTGACGAACATAAATTGAAGGCTTTGATAAGTAAGTGAAATACACAATTAGTCACACAGAGTACATTGTAACAAACTGTTGTTATATTAGTTTGATTTTTAGCACTTAATGTCTGTTATCTGTATCTCATATGCGTTTACGGACGTCGTTTTATAAACTAATAAGTACTGTACCTAATATGTAAAGTTGTACACAATGACTGTTCAACACCAAAAATCAGTCTCTACTGTTGCTTATTCCAACAACCACAACCTCATTCATTTTACAGTTATAACCTAACATGGATATAACTTGATTTTAATATTTGGTGCACGTAAGCATTAACGGTCAGCTTTACCCAACCTGTCATTCCTGTCGCTAAGACAACAGTCACTTATGACCTATCATAGTAGGTCCCTTTTTTTTCTCCTTTTCTCCTTTTATGAACTCAACTGTCGCTCCCTTTTTTTTAACCAACCAAAAAAGCGTTTTTTTGTTAAACAAAATGTCGATTTTTACACACTTAATTTTTTACGACCAAACATATGACAAGTTCCTTTTCCTCTTCTACCCAACATTATTCCAAGATGTGTAATCGGTCTTACTATTTCTGATTTATGTAAATATTTTTGGTTTTTCGCAATTCATTTCATGCAATGTCGGATCATGGAAGTTTTGTACAGTTCATCTTATTGGTTTCAATCATTTTTTCCGTACACCCTTGCTCCCTGTGAAGTCCACCTTTAGGTTTCTTATTCGTTGATTTTACTAACCATTTGTTCTAAGTATTGCCTTTTAACCTCTAAAGGTAGCAGCTACTTATCCACTGTTTGTGAATATGTAATACCGCGTGCACTTAAAACAATATTTTAAGTTTCTAGAATTGTATTATTTTTTAAATACCGGTATGTCTACTTTTTTTAAAGCAAATGTTAATTATGGTATCGTTCTTGGCTTCTCTACCTTAAATTCAGCAACAAACATTTCCACCTGTATATTGGTAGGCTGATTGTGTTTTACAAATACATAATATTCTTGGTAACCTCATGTCTAAGATTTAAGTGCTATGCTATCAGAAGTGGACAACCATCAAACTAGCCAGAATACCAGTTTGTACGTGGTTTTACAATTTAAAAGAAATATAAATGGTTACCTGTCGTATTTCAAAAGTCATGTCCACAAGAAATATGCATTATTTTACTGCTGTCTTCTTTGCCTAATATGTAAATGAACAAATTTAGCATCAATTTAACTTTTAAGCAGTTGTTTGGCTATGTGCAGGAATGAGCTTAGGCAGATCAAATCGATAGTCACCATTTACTCAATGTGTTCGTTGATGTTGGTAGTGCATGTCAAAGTTGAATAAAAGTCAGACAACACTTCAGTACTTTGAAAACAACACTTGCCTCTGGAAGTGGCACTGCCGGTTCAAATTGCAGTATTTAACTAGGCAGACGGATGTTAAGGTATACGTAACAACGTGTGATACAGTGATTCTTCTTCAATAATCATACCGTCTAAATTTTGAGTCATTGTGCAGTTCACAATAATGGTTTTACATTGCACGATACATTACTGCATCATAACTGTCCCTCCTCTCCATTTGCAGACAGCAAAAACGTGGATCCTTGATAATTGCAACGCTTCGTTACCAACACTGCCTTGCTGATTCCTTTCTCCAAAGTTGGTAAGATATTAGTTGATCTAATTTTATGTCGTAACTGGTACTGTTACGCGTTTATTTATCATCGTATTCCAACTGACTATATGATGGATAGTTATACAGTAATTTTGTTAAAGTTTTTCTTCTTCCCAAACAACTATATTGTTCGCCTTCTATTTTCATACGACCTACTACTGACAGTACGGACATGGATGTGCATATTCATCCGTTCAATCAGTAGGTAGACCAACTGTACAGTAAAGCTAAGTGATGATATGTTGCTACATCTACGAATCGGATGAAATTTTTAAATTTCAAATAACAATGCTAATTATATCAAAGCAATGCGACAAACTGTTGGCAAGTTCAGGATTTCTTAACGATCCTAAATTTGACAGACAGGATGTAGTAGGGGGGAAAAAATAAATCATAAGTGTATATTTAACAATTTGCCCTATCAATTTCATAAGCGAGCATACATCAAATCTATGCTTACTGAATATTACTACTTGAATAGATTAAGACTGTTTTAATTTTTTCTCTATGCTAAACTTTTAGCTGTACTATTTTATCATTTCAGATGATTGCTTACCTGATCATATGACCAACTGTTTTCAGTTTTCTTTACTACACAGCTTATTGTTACACCATATAGCAGGCTAGATTTTACCAACCATTGTTAATTACTAATTCTGTTTTCTACCTACATAAATACTTTGTTGTCCGCTGTTCAAATAAAAATTATCTGTAGGATGATGTTGTACTAAGAGGATTAAACCGGTGTAAATCTTGGTAAGGAAATTGTAGTCGGAGGTTAAAACATGGTAGTTTGCTAATATGTTCACGGATGTGGGAAGTAATCATGTTTAAGAGCAATAAGTTTATGAATATGAATGTACCGACGTAGAATATAATTTGCTCAACTCTGCTCAGCCTGCACAATTTGCATCTAAACTGAGTACTAAAGTAACATCAACGCAACTATCATTGGATTTCAGTCAGGTTTTGACGTTGTGTGGTTAGTTAACCGTTTAACTTCCTTTTGACATATGACTCCCGTGTCAGCTACTCCTATTTTCTGACCGTATGGTAAATTGAAATGTGAATGTTCAGTAAGGAAAATGGTAGCTGTACTTATAAATTTTTATTTCATTAGTCTTTGACTTCACTGTTTTGTTCAAACCATATAAACGAGTTGTTTTCCGTCTGACGTTCCATGACGAAAATAGTGACTGTATTGTAAAACCGACCTACTAAATATTGTTTTTTCCTACACAAGTCATCCTGATCATATTTTTGTACAGAATTGATGTCACTGTGGTAAACAAATGAAATTGGCATTGAACTGTCAACTCAATGTTCTACGTGAATCAAAGTGCAATGTAAACTATCAAATTTTGCCCACCATTTTCATATGCGTGACTTGCTATATCCCTGTAACATTTTACGTGGTTTTAATCACAGCTAAATATATCATGTTTATGGGGATAGGTTTTTTCATTTTTCACTCTAACCTATATTAATGCTACCGCTTCCCATGTTTCACATATAAATTTTACCATCACTTGCTCTCTTCCCCTCTGTATTTCAAATTTGTGATGGTCTTTTTGGACCTTGATTTTGCAATCTGCCTGTTTGTAAATAATTAACTAAATGACACACAGAACCTCCACTTCCAGCTGCATGAACATGGAGATAGTGACATCATCAACGACGATGGCCAAGTTGACCACTCCACTAAGATATGCGTAGTTATGAGTGTAAGTAAAGGGGTGATGTACTATGGCAGTCCGGTCTTAGGGCGAGGCTTGGATGTGTTGTTAAATACTGAATATTTATGAATGTATAGCTGGAACTTATGAAATAATTTGAAGCAGGTCAGAGTAAATGCTACAGGCTTCGTATTCTCTTCAAGAATGCAAATTTATTTTCCTGCTTTTAGGTAGTATTGGTTTTTATTTACTGTCAGTTATTTTATTCAGTAATTGTTTATAGCCTTTATACTGTTTTATTTGGTTCCTCTCTCGGTTGTTATCTGCATCGTACTTGCTCAAATTAATTTGCTCCATTAAGCTTCTGTTTATGTGTACTTACACAAATATTTGTTAAAACCAGCATTGTACTATGACTATTTCCGACTGATAATTTACTGGTCTGTTTCTATTTTTCATATGTATTCAACAACTGTTCGATCTTGGTTCATTGTTCAGGATATCAATCATTCCAAATGTTTTTTTTACTACTGATGGAGCTCAATTTTTCTCCCTTCCGTAACTGCAGTTCAATCAACACAACTCCTACATTTTCATGTCAGGTTCAAGGAGAAACTTTCTTAATTATGTTAATGATCTACAATTATACAACTAACTATACCTGAAGATCAAATCAGATTATTTGTTTTGCTTTTTAGCTCACTGGGTGAAATAAATAAATTTGTGGATGTTCACACTATATTTTGTCTGTCATTGGATTAAGCTAACGAAGTTACTACGATAAGTTTGCAGAGCCAAATAAAATTCAAATTTCAGAAAACAGAAAACATCATACCTCTTTCTTCGTTTTATTCTGATTATGTACAAGCCATATGTTCCACTATTGTTTATGTAAAATGATATGCACAATTTTTTCTCCATTTGTACTATGGCTTTTGAATTTCATATACTGACAACAGTTGCATAACTCCGAAACCTCAACATCACTAGATTTGGATATGATTACGCCTTGACTGACTATTTCTACATTTGTAACTACTTCCCAAGTGTCTTACACTTTCAAATACCCTTCCGCTTGCTATTAAATTTTGAATCTTTCCAAACGATTTAGGACAACTTATAATATCCAACAGACATTGCTGTTGGAAAACCAAACAAAAAAACCATCAAAAATATTCACCATTCATGCACTAGGGACTGTTTCCACAAATGTATGTATGTGCACGCAAACGTTTTGTTCGCTATTCGGGTCAGATGTGGTAGATCCAACGACATAAGCTAAACAATACTTCGAACTACTTCTACCAATGTGCGGTAATCTACAAAAAAATTAGTTGTACAAATTAGACAATTATACATATCTTTAACAATAGTATAAATTCCTCAGATTTTAATTACACACTTGCCCGTGTGCGTAGCACGGGCGACGCACTAGTATATACTTATATAATGTAAACCAACTCAAGTGAACTGTAATAAGGTACAAGTAACTTAAAGAAAGCTTGGGACCGCCCATTCTTTAAGGATCCGTTAAACTATCTACTATGTAGTAATATACGCTATATACAGTAGTGTCTAATTAGTAAAGTATAATCATATAGAAAATAGCGTTAAGGGGATGGAGAACCTTAACGCGGTCGGATCTTAAAATCATAATCGAAGTAAAGCTCGATATGGTAGGTGACACGGCACAACTAGGCAATGCCAGGGTAGATATACCAATTACGCATCCGCACTAGTGGTGACGCATAGCAGCCACTACCGCCCACCTCGAACAACACTCCCAAATCAAGGGTGGCCACCAAATCAATCACAAGTAATAGAATGGTATCGAAGAAGTGTGTCCGATCAGAGGTGCTACCTCCTTGGTCCGTCAATCGCTCCTGTTTTAGCCACCTTATGCCAACTCATGGGAGTTGGGTCCACGTATATACCTTAGGATCGTCGCCACCATCCTACTTCATTCTGGAAACTCCACCGCGTACATAGTTGTCAAAGTGGTTTTCGGTATCGACAGAGAGTATGTCCATATCCGATCTCGGTCTCTTTAACAACCAATCGTTATTATAACCCGTGGTTATAACTTTTAAAACAATACTTTACTTCAAAATAAAATATCATTTCAAAACCATATATTTATCAAAATAAAGATTAAATCAATTCCAAACCATTTCCATATATTTAAAATATCATATCATTTCAAAACTTCATTTCAAATCATTTCAATATATCAAAATATCATATCTTTCCAAAACTTCATTTCAAATCATTTTAATATATCAAATATCAATCTTTCCAAATCTTCATTTCAAATCATTTTAATATAATAAAATATCATATCCTTACAAATCCAAATATTCAACTTTAAATACCTTTTAAATTCAAAGATATCGTTCATTTACTATCATTTCAAATCACCTTTAAATAGTTTAGATTCAAATCAAAATAATTCATTTAAACCTTTTAAAAGTGTAATTATTATATTTTCAAATCAAGTATTCAAATTCTAAAGTTTCAAATCATTCTGAGTTCGTTTACTAAGTCAAAAACCCTAATTATTAAAATTTCAGCATTTCACAGCATTTAAAAACAACTGCTACAAGTTATATTTGAAAACATTTTTAATTCAGCAAAGACAGCACTTAAAACTGCTGTTAAAACTCAGTTTTAGTTGAATTATAGTTCAAAACAGAAAAGACAGCATTTCAGAAGTGCTGCGGTAGTTCAGATTTCAAAACAAGTGTTAAATTTGGTTTCAACAAAGACTGCAGACCATTATAGCATTTCCAGAGAACGCTATAATAGGCCTGAGTTCAATATTAGCCTATAAGTTCAACTACAGAAACTACAGCATTTCAGAAATGCTGTAATAGCTCCTTTTACACAATTTTAGTTCAAAACAGAATCTATAGCATTTCTGAATGCTATTAAAAGTTAATTTCAGGTGTTAGTGTATTTCCAGCAATTAAATAACTTTAATTTAAAACACATAAACATTTTAAAAATCATATTTTAACATTTAAAATGTTCATTTACATATCATTTAACATATATCTTTTCACAATAAATTCCTTATAATCAAATCCAATTTCAACAATTTACTTAATAAATTTAAGTGTAAAAGTTTCCAATTCTTCACTTTTCAACAAATAAACTTAACACTTCAAATTTAAATTACCATTTCACAATTTAACTAAATTTCCAATTTTATTTAATTAACTTAACCTTTAATTAAAACCAAATTTCACATTTCCTAGTCAAGTTATATTTTAAAAGATCATGGACCAACATTCATTTATTTAACCACTTAAATTCATAGAAAAATCAATAATACTTTAATAAATCACTTAAATTCAAATTTAATCAAATTATCATATTTACCATTTCCAAATAGAATTTAATATCCATTTTATTTATATAACTTAAATATCATTTTTAACCAAAATTCCAAATTTCCAACTTAAGTTATATTTCAAAAATCCAGTTAAACCATTCATTAATTACATTTTTAACACATAGAAAAATCATAATTTCTTTAATTCAAAATATTTCAAAATCTGTTTAAATCAAATTTCATAAATTTATATTTTTAAAATACTTAAAAATATCCAAAACACTTTATAAAATAACCACGGGCATGTATATAGTTTTCTAGCCTAGGTCAAGTGATACGGATATGTATCATTTCAATCCGCAGTTTAAAAAGAAAAATCTGGGTTCTTTCATTTCAAACCCGCAATCCCAAGTTAAGATAAATTAAATAAAAACCGTTCAGGCCTATCATTTCAGCCCATAACGATTTTTCCCTATTCTAAAGTCCGTTCGGGTATGTATCATTTCAACCCATAGTGAATCTAATCTACAGGGAACTTGCAGTGTGATAAACAGATATAAAATGAACAGTATACAAAATATAACAGTAACAGATGAGATAACAAGTAAATTAACAGGTTTAACATCATATAATTAAATCATCATAGGCAGTTATAACATCATATAAAATTCTACACATTCAATTGTTGTCGTTTCATAATTGCATAAGTATAAATGTCTAGTGAGATTTACTCACCTTTTATGCTGGAGTTATCAATTCAAATGATACAAACGGATACCAGAAAGCATGATGACACAACAATGGATTCAAGTGGAAGAGAACCAAGCTAAAGAACACGTGTTACAACCTAAAACAAAACCAAGATAAATCAAAATTCAATACAACATTGAATTTGAATAACTTTGAAATGAAAACAAATATGAATACAACGACTTTTGCCTTGCTTTCTCTATCCTTTTGCATGGCCTAGGGAATGTTTTGGTTCAGGTTTGGACATGGTTTGAGTCTGGTTTGGACCAAGGGATGCACGGCTACAAGCTAGAGATGATGGGGAAGTTACAACAAAGGCATGTGAAGAGTTTTATGCAATATGGTGGAGTTTTGGTTCATCTTTGGCTCGGTCTATAAGGTCCTAGGCTTGGCCATGACTTGCTACAGGTCTGGACAGAGGAGATGGTGATGTGTAGTGGTGGTAGCAAGGTGGTGGTGGCGGGTAGAGGTGGTGTCCAAGGTGGTGGGCGAAGGTATGTTGCAACTAGTGGTGGCTATGCATTGTTTTAAGGGATTTGTGCAAGGTTTTGTGTGGTTTTTAGTCAAGAGGAGTGCATGGCCTGTCATGGTCAGAGGAGGAGGGGGTTTGGTCGTGGATGGTGTGGGGAAGGAAGTGGTGGTGGTCGGTGGAGGTGTTAGGCCAAGCAAAGCAAGAGAAACATGGCAAAAATCATTGAAAATGAAGAGAAAAGTAGAAAAAAGAGAGAAGAAGCCATTATCACTTCCTTTGGCCATGAAGATAAAATGAAAAGAAGTTTTTCTCGTGAATTATGACTGAGAAACTCACGGCTAAAGATCAGGTAGGGTATGGCCAAGCAAAGTATATGAAAAGACAAAGAAAATGAAAAGACCAGCAGCCGAAAAGTCACACGTTATAGAGCTTTTTAGTCCCTTCAAATTTCCATTTCTATTAAATCAAATAAAACAAATAAATTTCAGTAAATAAATTTTAAAACTGAAAACAAAGTAAAAGAAAATAAAAATAAATAATTCAATTTAAAGAAAATAGAGAAAGAATAAAAGAAATAGCTTAAAAATTGGAAACAGAGTCCAAAAATTACAAATAAATTATCACTATCTTTTAGAAAATTTCTACTTCACTTAAAATAGTTTAAAATAAATCTTTGAGATACAAAATAAAGTGAAAAATAAACTGAAAATAAATAAATAATTTTATGGAAAATAGATAAAGAATTAAAGAAATAGTTCATTAATTTAAAACAAGGCTTAAAAATTACAAATAAAACATCACTAGTTTTATAAAAAAATTATTTCACTTTAAAACAAATAAAAGTCCAATAAATAAAATAAAATGAGAAACAAAATAAAGTGGGAATGAGAATAAATAAGTTATTAAGAAAAATATAAAGATAAATAAAGAATTTCTTTTATTAAATGAAACTGGAAATTAGAAATTATAAACATAATACAACTGACATTGGAAAATGTCAATTACACTTTGAAAAAAATGTTTTAAAACCAAAATATATACATAACAAGTTATTTTACCCATATTAGAACATTACATGACCAAATAAAATATTATTTATATAATTTAAAATAAACAATTTTGTTAAATACAGCAAATTACACACAATATTCAAAAGGGCATAACTTTCACATTATAAATCAGATTTCAACGAAACGAAAAGCGATATTCTTGAAATTTTATTTACTTTTATAATAAAAGATAAAATTAAAAAATTTCAAACTTTTAAAATTTAAATTAAAAGTCAAAGTTTGACCATATTGACCAAAATTCACTATTTTGGAAAAACTCTATTTATTCATGTTTGGAATTATAATTCACATACAAATCATAATTAATATTTAAAATAACAACATTTTCCATTTAATAAATAAAATAAAGTTTTTAAATCAGGAAATTCAATTTAAAAATAATTGCAAAATACAGGGTTGTTACAGCGCCCCTCTTAGATATGTTGACATAGCGACCATTATTTGTTTTGTAAAATTTGAAAAGAGGTGTCTTTTGGACACACCTCTTCATGGATGGATATATCTGTTCATTTATTATATAAAGGGGAGTATAAACGAATTTTCTAACTAATTTCTCTTACTTCTTACTCCCTTGAAATATTTCTTAGAAACTACTCACTATGTTTTTCAAAACTACGTAGAATCAATCCATACACTATTAGATTGATTCTCTTTAAATTATTTACTATTTTGAAAGCATTCTCTCTACAAACTCAAAGATCAAACCGCTACCAGAAGGACTATAGGATATCTTGTATTCCATGTACAAATGTTTGTATTTGGAAATCAACAACTCTATTCTTATTTTTTTGGATGTGCTTGTTGTCCATTCAAATCAAGTGGATGTGCTTAGTAGCCCGTCTAAATCTAATGGGTGACCTTGTTATCCAAAAATTAAGAGAGTTTACCTCGGACTCATGAGACATGAGGGTGTATCTCATAGCCTTGAAATCGAAACTATATTCTGGTTTGCTTGCAACTTGGTTAACGTAGGCGATTGAAAAAAAATCTATACAGTACTGTATGGGACTGGATGTAGGATTGGTTAATCCAAACCAGTATAAAATTCCTGGTGTCATCTTTGTTACTTGACTTTTTGTTACTACTTTTATATTTATCTATGATTGCATCTATAACTGCTTGATTAGTATAGATCCCGGTTGATAATCTACGATATCATTTAAATCTTGAAGTAAAGTTAAGAAGATTCATAAGAGTTATAAAACACTATTCACCCCCTCTACTGTTAAAGTAGCCTTAAGATTCATTACACTATAACTCACATTTGGTGTCAGAGCGGGTTGATGCATGATAAGGGGTTCTCATAGTGTAATCTATGGTGAAGTATTGGCTCTTTACTCCTACACGTCTTGTGCAAATGGTTGGTTCGGGTCGAGAGGTCGGACGTAAAACCCGAGTCTGAGGGACCAAAATATGGTCATCACAGGAGGTTGCGAGAAAGACACATTTGGAATTATAGCATTAGGTTTTCAAAAACTCGTAATTTGATTTTTGAAAAGTATAAATGGCTAGTAATACTGTTAGTACACTTTTTAACACTTTTGTAGAAAAACAAAGTTATGAAATCTGTATGTTACTATCAAATAGATTAGAAGCTAATTATTCTAAAAGTCACGTAATATTTTGGAAAGGTATAATGTGAAATTGTAGAAACAAGTATGTTATATGGCTAATGGTGAACACACACTTGATATTTATACATCATAAATCAAGAAGGACAAATGGATACTAGACAGTGGATGCTCAAGAAACATTACTGGAAATCCATAGAGCTTAAAGGATATAGCTTATAAAGATGGAAGTTCGGTTAACTTCGAAGACAACTCAAAAGGATATGTGATTGGCATTGGCAATGTTGGTAACTCTAAAACTGCAATTATATCTAATATTCTTTCAGTTAGGAATTTGAAACATAACCTGCTTAGTTAGTCAATCATGTGATAAGGGTTTTAAAATTATGTTTGAAAAGGATATTAGCCACATCGAGGATCATGAGTCTAAAATTATCTTTGAAGCTGTTGAACGTAATATTTACATCTTAAGTATGAAAGTGTCCAATGTCAATCTTTGTCTTTTTGCTGAATCTAGTGACTCTTAGATTTGGTACAAAATAATTTGGTCATTTAAATTTTAATTTATTTAGAGTTTCTACATATGAACTTGTTAGGGCACTCTGTAAATGAGTTTTAAGGTCAACAATTTATATGATGCTTACCAACTAGAAAATTTTCATAAAAGTTCTTTTAAATCAAAAGATATGGTTTTAACTTCTCTATCATTAGAACTTCTTCACCTAGTTTTAATGCCACCATCACAAATACTATCTGTAAATCATAATAGAATAAATTTTTGTAATTATAGATGATTTCTCTAAATTTACGTGGATAATCTTTCTAAAACTTAAAAGTAAAGTTTCTGATATGTTTAAAATTTTTACTAAAATAATTCAAAATCAAAAGTCAACAAAAATTAAAATGATTAGAAGTGATTATGGAGGAGAACTTGAAAATAAAAATTTTGAAAACTTTTGTAATGAGAAAGGAATTACACATAACTTTTCATTCCCTAGAACACCCTAATAAAATGGAGTAGTAGAACGTAAAAATAGAACTATACAAGAATGTACTAGGACTACGCTAAATGATAGTAATTTACTTAAAAGTATTTGGGCTAAAGCAGTTACTATAGCATGCTATATTTTAAATAGAATTTTACTAAGACATTTGATGAAGAAAACACCTTATGAATTATTTTACGATAAAAATCCTAAAGTATTTTATTTTAGATTGGTAGTAAATGTTTTAGATTGGATACAAAAGATAATTTAGATAAATTTGATGCTAAATCGGGGAAAGAAATTTTTATTGGCTATTCTAATAGAAGTAAAACTTATAAAGTTTTTAACACTAGAAGAACCAACACCATTAAAGAAACACTACATGTTTCATCTGATGAAAATTTTAAAGTAAATAATACTAGTATTGATGAAGAAGACAGTATTAATCCAAATGAAAATAATGAAATTACAAATAATGAAACCACTAACGATGAAAATAATGACAACTCTAAAAATTCAAATCCAAATAAAAGAACAAAATATTTGAAAAATCGTCCTACAGATAATATTGTAACGACCCGACTTTTTCTCCACAGAAAGTCGTATCATCATGAAGAAAGAAAGGGATAGAAGAAGAAAGGATAGAAGAGAAGAAACAACAACACCAAAGAATCTCACAGCGGAACGAATGAAATATAATATATCACATAGAATATTACATAGTATCATATACATCGGAGTACACAACTTATACATCACAGAATAGACAGTTATAAACTTCTGTCTATTATACAACACAAGTACATCAGTACAATACAGACTAATACAAACACAGCGGAATCATCATATATCTACACGGTGAAGCCTCCTGCTCCAAATCTCCTCCAGAATTCGTCAAAGCTAACCTGAATCCCTCGACTACTCAATACAATATTGAGTACCCAAGAGTTTAATAAAACAGAAAATAAACACTTGGGTCAGACATGGGTCTGGTGTGAGTAAACGGTTAGATTGCTTAACTTTGAAAACTTTTGAAAACAAAAGTATCACGTAAGACTCCCCACAAATAAACATGGGTAAGTTTTTACCTTACGCTAACTAAAACGTTTGATAGGAAATCTGATTGTATTATAATAGGGTCTAGGGTTTTCAAGTAAATACTCATATAGCTGAAATTGTTACATTATTAAATTCCAGCATACTAGCCACAAAGTGGGTTATACAATCAAAACCGTAAGGGCACGTAGGAAGAATGGGTTTCCATCAATGGCAGGGCTATTGGGGTACCGCCCGTCACAGTACGTGGCCTAGATCACCGTACCGAGGAGTACGCCCGCTCCCCTGCAACACAAAGCCGGAACCATCCCTTACTGGATAATCCCGAACAAGATAACCCCGTAGTTGGCGCGACCAACCACACACTAAGCCGAATGAAAAGAAAAGGGACCTCTAGACAGGGATCTATCTTGCTCTCAGTGGGTGCTACCCACGAAGCCTTGCTGCACCTCCCCTGTTTTAGCCATTCCCGGTTGATGAGGCTTGAGGTTACGATTACCTTTAATCAGAACATATCACTTAGAATGCTCATCGTCCGCCTGACGATGTGCTGAAAGCATTCAATCCATACTAGTTCGTTCCGGGTTCGAACGAAACCGAAGGCATTATCTCGTTACACTCGTTTTGGAATCACCCTCAGAGTTAACGACAATAACCCTTGCACTCTGAATCTTCATCTTCACTTGAGATTAACGACCTATCGTTAATTTGGATCGATGTGGTATTCGGGTCTCCAGACCTGGAATACCGGTATACGGAAACCCGATCCCGATCTCATCGAAATCCAAAACGTATCTTTTAAGGCCAAGTTGTTTAAAGGTTTAAACATTTAAACTTATATTCTGAATGATATAAACAGATAGATAAATAACATTATCACAATAGATAATTCATATCAACATTCATCTCACAAAGCAGCATATATCATATATATATCAGAGACATACAAATCATCCAATATCAACCAATCACCCAATATCAAACATCCAGTATTAATCAATTATCTAAACAGAATTGATTTACTCTAATCAATTTAATTAACCTTTAATTAAATTAATTACTATCCTTTAATTACTTGGATTATCTTAATCCTGCTTATTATCATTAATTAATTACAAATTAATTAATTAAACATCTAAATGATCTTCCTTAATTAATCTCCTTTGATTAATTATACTTTAATTACATTCAAGTAATTATCCTTAACCATATACAGTAATTAACCTTTAATTACTATCATTTAATTACAATAATTAATGATCCTTTATTAATTAATTAACTATAATTAATTATATTAATCTTCAATTAATTACAATTAATTAATCATACTTAAATTAATTACTTTTATTAATCAAACTTGATTAATTCATTAATTAAATAATCCTTATTAATTTATTAACCTTTTAATTAAATTAAATAATTAACTTGTAATTAATTATCTCATTAATCATAAATAGTAATTAACAATTTGTAATTACTTATCTAAATTAATTAACTTCTTAATTAATTATTCTTTAATCACTTATTATTGATTAATTAATCTTAATTAATCAACCCTTAATTACATCATTTATTTAATTAATGATCCTTAATTAATTACTCTCTTTTAATTAATTACCTTAACTAGTAATTAATCACATTATTAATTAACCTTAATCCTTTAATTAATTAATTACTCTTTAATTAATTAACTTCAAACCAATTATATTAATTAATCTTTTAATTAATAACATCAAGTGATTTACCTTAATCAATTACATTTAATTACTTCCATAAGTAATTCTTCTTAATTTAATTACATTCAGTAATTACCCATTTATTACTTCACTAAGTAATTATACTAAATTAATCACAAGTGATTATCTTTAATTAATTAGACTAATTAATTAACCTAAAATTAATTACATTAATTAATTACTTAATTAATCATCACTTAATCTTAAATTAATTTATTTCTTAATTACATTCATTTTCACTAATTACTTCATTAAGTAATTATTCTTAATTACAAATAGTAATTAAGCTTTAATTCAATTTATTTATTAATTATCCTTAATAAAATTCACTCTTTAAAGATAAACTTTTCATTTAAATTACATATTAATTTCTATCATTAAACTCCATTTAAACATTTAGAAATAATTTTATATTTGAATAAAATTTTACCTTTAAACAAAACAATTTAAACCCATAATTTTATATACATTTAAACAAACATGTTTAATTAAATTAACCAAATATTCATCTTTGAAACTTGATTATCATATTCTTTAAAACTTATTTACTTAATTATATTTTAAAACTTGTTAAACATTTATCTTTGAAAACAAGATTATTTTCATAACTTAAACTTGTTTACTTTGCTTTGAACTCGAAAACAATTAAAATCAAGCTTCCAGTTTAAAACCAGAACAACCCGAGCTCCAGCAAAACAAACCCGAGAAACTACACTTCCTTCCCGAACCAGCTTCGAGTTACTCGCCTACTCACCTGCTTCGAGACAATCATCCACTTGCACAAGCCTAACCCGAGACGCCTTCTTCTTTTCCAACGCTACTCACCACAAACCAGAACAACGTGCACACGTGCACGTGGTGCACTTGCACACTCGTCGCCGACCACCAACGTTCATCGCGACGATCGCCAACAACCACACGATTACACGCGAACTCGAAAACGTCCCCAGATCGAACAAAACATCATCGAATCGAATTCGAACTAATATCGCCAAAAACTGGAACCCATCATTGCCAGAAAACTTCACCGTTACGACGCCTTCCACCTCGAGATCACCTGCCCACCTCACCGAAGCTTCGTCACGACTCCAGCCAGCTTTTACACCTATCGCGATCAATTCCGGATCCTCTTATCCCTTGCCATTGACTCGACAGTCCAGAAGAACAATACACGAGCTTAAACCCTAGTTTGTTCAAATTCGAACAATACAGCTATTGGAAAAATTCCATTGCATTTTTCCCATCATCTTCCACATATAAGCAAGCTCCGACCAAAGTTACGACCATTCACTTGCCTCCGATCATCCGTGATCGACTAAAAACCCAATATTGCTCATCACAGCATAACCCAAGAATCCCTCCACTAAAAATCCTAATTTTACTTCCTAAAATCATCATCTTCCATTACTAATCTATTCCTAAATTCAGATTACTAAATTGTGATGATTTATTTTTGACATATATATTTATATTTACTGTAAAAATCCAAATTTGAAATAATGTCTTAATGTAATCTTTTGAAATTATTTTTAAGAATAAGGTTATAATCTTTCAATCATCTTTTATTTAAAGATCAAAGCTTAAATTCAATCACAGGAAGAGATTTGAAAATATTTCTTATCTATAGCCTGTAAATAGACAGAGGAGTATGTTTTATATCCATACAGACATAAACATTTATATTCATATGCACAATCATTCATATATATATATATATACATGCATCCATATCATAAACATATTCAACCATATTCTATAGCAATTCAATTATAGGGTCAGATTTTAAAACTGTTTTTAAAGTATGATTTTCTCACCAATTTATAAGCATAGAACAGAGAGCATATTCCAGGTTTGTTTTACTTCACAGGCATTCAAACACACATAATACAACATGCATTCAATTCAATTCAATAATCCAAGAAGACATCTTGATTTTCATACATATATCAAAGAGAAGAACAAGATTTAAGCTGTTTTTAAAATCTGTTTACTCACCTGTAAAACAGAGAACTGGTTTTGTTCTATTTTCTGGAAATTTTGCATTTGATTTTGTTTGTTGTTGGAATTGAATCCTTGCATGCCAGACCTTTGATTTGAATTATATTGAGTTGAAATCGAATGCTTGCTAAGGTTGGATATGTAAAAACTGTTGTTGCTATTTGATTTAATTGCTTGATCTTCTACTTGTTTGTAGATTTGTATTCCAGGTTGAAGATTGGAAAGCACTTTGATTTTATTTCTTTTCAGTTTTTAGTTTAGGAAGAAGAAAATATTTTAGAAAGGAGAAAGATTTGAATTGGAAAGAAAAATAAACCGGTTTCTCTAACACAATATTCCTTTTATAAATCTAAATTTCTAAATAAAAGAAAATGTTGCCACTTGTATTTTTATTAGTATTACAAATGTCCCAACTTGGTCTATGTGTTTACAAGTGTTAAAATCAATGCCTAATTATGTTTAAATCCTTGTCTTAAAAGTATTTATGTTTTCTTAATTATGTAATATGAATATGTATTGATATTTATATCAATTTAAGTTTTATTTATTTACTTACAAACTATTTTAGTTTAAGAGATATTAAAAGAAATGTCTAATTAAATCTATATATATATATTTATAACCACTTAAATTTAAACAATTTTAAGAATACAAAATAAAACTTTATTTAAACTATCATGTTTTTAAAATAAATAATTATCTTATATTTTTAAAATAATTGAATAAATCTTTAACTTTTGAAAGATATTAAATTTAAAATAAAGCTTAAATCACAATATATTCCTACTATATATATATCAATAGATTAAATTAAATTTCAAACAATTTCAAATTATAACATATACTTACATATATATTACAATTTGAAAAATTCATCTTTTAGTTAAAACAAAAGATATCCTATTCACAATATATATCAAATATATATATTATATACTGAATAAAATTTTATTAGCTTTCAAAGATAAATTTTTCCATTTTGAATTATTGGAAAAGATATGAATTAATATTGCCAGATTAAATATTGATTATTCTTTAAAGATTAAATTACCAATTTAAACTAAAATTATAAAGGAAAATTATCAATTCAATTGAATTATTAATACAGATTATTAAATTTATATTGCTCAAAAACCCGGGATATCACATTCCTCCCCCCTTAAAATAATTTCGTCCCCGAAATTAAAAGCAAAGTTAATTTAATAATCCAACAAATATTTTAATTTCAAACACAAACCTATCATCCAATTTCTAACAACCAAAGCAACCAATCAACAATCTAATCTAACTAACTATTCTGATATAAATCAGAATAGACTTCATATTACTATCTCGAGTTTTCCCGAGTATAAATCACCGGGAGACTCGCTCTACAGAAACTAAACAAACAACACCACTATGATCCAGAGCTCCTCTCTTCTCTAGATCTACAAATATGAACAGAATATCAGACCACACTCAAGTCCAGCTCAACTTCCAAATCCATCTGAACTGCAGATTCCACAACTTGCGATGAATCATGCACGTACTCCCTCAGATATACGTGAAATAAAATGAATTCCAGTTATCCAAACTGGCCATTCATTCCTGTAGATCAAAGAACTACTCCTCTCAAGAACACAAGAAAATCCAAAATACTTTTGGAGCTAACTTTCCAGACTTACCAAATCTTATAGCTCTTAAATCGGAGAAAAACTTAAACAACTTCCAATTTCCAACTCCGAATTCCAAACTCCGTCTCATATCTGCCTAACTCATCAGACGATCCTGAGTTACCTCATCTCTTCCCGATCAGCTCAACCCTTGTTGATGCCTCTAAAAACAAATCTGGACCAAGAACAAAATGATCTCTAGATCCTATCAACAATATGATCTTTCCAAAATCTGCTGAAATCCAAACTTGAAAACTAGATCTGACCAATCCATTTCCAAAAATTTCTGAGCTACTACACCAACTCTTCTTTTTCTAAGAACTATCCTACTACCAGACTAACCACCGGTATCGCTGCTGAACCAAGTTGATACGGAACTCAACTCCAAATGCAAACAAACTTCTACTTCCTCTTGAGATGCCTCAACCCCATACAAAAGATTACTCAAGATGAACTCTCAAACTAATCGCAAGTCACTTTTGCGATCCTACCTAGTTCGGATTCCAAAGAAACTGTTCTCTCTTTACTAATTAAAACAGCCTTAAACTTTTCCGAACAAGGTTAACCCTTCAAGAAAAACTTCACCATCTACTCGGACTGCTGATAAAAGAACCACAAAGATTCCGGGACCATCGAAGAAACGGACCATACTGTTGCATCCAAACTCTATCTCGACAGCACACCGAACACTCCAAGCTGCACTGCTATCACAGCTAACCAAGAACTTCTAATCCAAAGGCTTCTCAAAACTAAAACCATCAACAAACCTCTCAACGAATCTCCGAGATGGCAGACATCCAAAAGAAACTCGGGCTCCAAACCAATCGCCAATAACTTACTCTTCTTAAGGGAACAATGAGACCATGTCCGAAGAACAACTAATCGACCTTAGTCTCATACTTCAAAATAGACAAAACTCTCTTACTTGATATCAGAGAATTCCTATACAGTCGAGTCTTCCTGCGGTAGACATCAACTGTTCCTCCAATACCTTCTTAATCTTGTTCCAAAAAAATTATCTCCTTCGGGAACATCCATAGATACTGCGTCTTATCACACAACTGCTCCTTCCTGAAGTCGCCAAGCTACCATCACTTACTTCTGCACAACTGATAGATTCAACTCTAGAAAATCTGCTCACCCGAGCTCAACCAATCTTACATTCCAATAATGGACTCCGAATCTTGAAAAGGATTTTCTTCAGAGATCCGAGACATCCTTACTCCATACTGCCAACTTACTCGAGACGATATTGGGTTTACAGTCTCGATATATACTTCCAACCTCAACATTCAAACTCCAACTATTGGTAATTGTGTTACACACACTACCACCTTATCTACCTTTATAACTTACATTGGAAAACCCGAACAGGTAACCCAATAAATAGGTAGAAATACATAAATATGTATATTTAAAATAATATTTTTTTTTATATAGAAATTATTTCTGGGTAAAATTATTTCATCTACCTCTTTAAAACAATATTGTGTCCGTTGGCCTGGTTCAAGTGTTTAGAGATCCCTATCAATAACGTTAGCTACTCGTATTAACCAGAATCCATATACCACTCAACCGATCAATTAACACAATATAAAACCATTTTTATATAACTAACAATTACGCGCTCTCAAGATAGACACCACTTCAGAGCCTAGGTATTCACTCAACCTACTGCTCTGATACCAACTGTAACGACCCGACTTTTTCTCCACAGAAAGTCGTATCATCATGAAGAAAGAAAGGGATAGAAGAAGAAAGGATAGAAGAGAAGAAACAACAACACCAAAGAATCTCACAGCGGAAACGAATGAAATATAATATATCACATAGAATATTACATAGTATCATATACATCGGAGTACACAACTTATACATCACAGAATAGACAGTTATAAACTTCTGTCTATTATACAACACAAGTACATCAGTACAATACAGACTAATACAAACACAGCGGAATCATCATATATCTACACGGTGAAGCCTCCTGCTCCAAATCTCCTCCAGAATTCGTCAAAGCTAACCTGAATCCCTCGACTACTCAATACAATATTGAGTACCCAAGAGTTTAATAAAACAGAAAATAAACACTTGGGTCAGACATGGGTCTGGTGTGAGTAAACGGTTAGATTGCTTAACTTTGAAAACTTTTGAAAACAAAAGTATCACGTAAGACTCCCCACAAATAAACATGGGTAAGTTTTTACCTTACGCTAACTAAAACGTTTGATAGGAAATCTGATTGTATTATAATAGGGTCTAGGGTTTTCAAGTAAATACTCATATAGCTGAAATTGTTACATTATTAAATTCCAGCATACTAGCCACAAAGTGGGTTATACAATCAAAACCGTAAGGGCACGTAGGAAGAATGGGTTTCCATCAATGGCAGAGCTACTGGGGTACCGCCCGTCACAGTACGTGGCCTAGATCACCGTACCGAGGAGTACGCCCGCTCCCCTGCAACACAAAGCCGGAACCATCCCTTACTGGATAATCCCGAACAAGATAACCCCGTAGTTGGCGCGACCAACCACACACTAAGCCGAATGAAAAGAAAAGGGACCTCTAGACAGGGATCTATCTTGCTCTCAGTGGGTGCTACCCACGAAGCCTTGCTGCACCTCCCCTGTTTTAGCCATTCCCGGTTGATGAGGCTTGAGGTTACGATTACCTTTAATCAGAACATATCACTTAGAATGCTCATCGTCCGCCTGACGATGTGCTGAAAGCATTCAATCCATACAAGTTCGTTCCGGGTTCGAACGAAACCGAAGGCATTATCTCGTTACACTCGTTTTGGAATCACCCTCAGAGTTAACGACAATAACCCTTGCACTCTGAATCTTCATCTTCACTTGAGATTAACGACCTATCGTTAATTTGGATCGATGTGGTATTCGGGTCTCCAGACCTGGAATACCGGTATACGGAAACCCGATCCCGATCTCATCGAAATCCAAAACGTATCTTTTAAGGCCAAGTTGTTTAAAGGTTTAAACATTTAAACTTATATTCTTAATGATATAAACAGATAGATAAATAACATTATCACAATAGATAATTCATATCAACATTCATCTCACAAAGCAGCATATATCATATATATATCAGAGACATACAAATCATCCAATATCAACCAATCACCCAATATAAAACGTCCAGTATTAATCAATTATCTAAACAGAATTGATTTACTCTAATCAATTTAATTAACCTTTAATTAAATTAATTACTATCCTTTAATTACTTGGATTATCTTAATCCTGCTTATTATCATTAATTAATTACAAATTAATTAATTAAACATCTAAATGATCTTCCTTAATTAATCTCCTTTGATTAATTATACTTTAATTACATTCAAGTAATTATCCTTAACCATATACAGTAATTAACCTTTAATTACTATCATTTAATTACAATAATTAATGATCCTTTATTAATTAATTAACTATAATTAATTATATTAATCTTCAATTAATTACAATTAATTAATCATACTTAAATTAATTACTTTTATTAATCAAACTTGATTAATTCATTAATTAAATAATCCTTATTAATTTATTAACCTTTTAATTAAATTAAATAATTAACTTGTAATTAATTATCTCATTAATCATAAATAGTAATTAACAATTTGTAATTACTTATCTAAATTAATTAACTTCTTAATTAATTATTCTTTAATCACTTATTATTGATTAATTAATCTTAATTAATCAACCCTTAATTACATCATTTATTTAATTAATGATCCTTAATTAATTACTCTCTTTTAATTAATTACCTTATGTGATATCCCGGAATTTTGGCAATATCAATTTAATAATCTTTATAAATAATTAAATTGATTTGATGATTTTATTTTATAAATGGACAAGCTTATTCATTTTAAATGTTAATAATATTTTAAATTGGCAAGTTTATTTCTTTGGAAACTAATAACATTTTAATTTGGGAATATCTTTTCTAACAATTTTAAATTGAGAAGATTTATCTTTCTAAAACTTATATAAATGTTTTATACTTATACTGTATATATATATTGGTATATATATATTATGAATAGGGAATCTTTTAATTTAAAATTGTTATGATAATTAATTTAGTGACATGTGTTGCTTTCTTAGGACCTCAAATAACATGTGTTAAGTGTTTAAACAAAGATATTTACAAGTGTTAATAGTTTAAGACAAGTGGCTTCATTTTGTTTTCTCTTTGATAATGTAAGTTTAAAATTAAAATATGAAACATTAATTCATTTAGATAATAAGTAATTTATAATCTCTTTTATAAATTTTATAAAATTGTCAAGTGTGTTATTTTCAAATAATAAATATATGTATTGTTTTTATATATAAATATAATTGGTTTTATTCTTTAAAGTTATCTATATACATATATATAACTAAGTATTAAAAACTAATTAATTAAGTTAAAAGCTTTTATTAACACTTAATTATAAACACAAATTACTTACAAGACAAGTGTAAACATCCTAGAGCTTAATTTAACATGTGTTAAGTAATAAACACTTAATGTGACAAATGTTAAATATCTAAACAAGTGGCATTTCTAAACTTAGTTTTTCTTTTATTTTTATTTAAAAATCATTTTCAGCCTATATATATCTATTGTTCTTTCCTTTCTTCCTTTTTGGTATCTTCTAAAATCAAAAACTAAGAAACTCAAACCCAAACAATCTTTCTAAACAAATCTGAAACCTTCCTCAAACTAAAATATGCAAAATATCTTCCCCAAAACCACTAGCCTGCATGTTTCAAAATCATTAACCTAAGCATCTGCATTTTTCCAAACCTGAGAACAACAAAACATGCAAAGTATTTTCAAAAATCAAAAGGCTGCATACATTTTCTTTAATCTGGAATCTAAGCTGGAGTCATCTCTTCAACAAATTTCAAAAGCAAGCATGCAAGTTTTAAATCAAAACAAAGCAGCAACTCAAGTTTTCATAAGCAAAAGACTTTTCCAGTAACTCAAGTTTTAAAAGATTCAAAAAGCTTTTTCAAAGGAGGCTCTGCTCTTCATTTCAAAATCAAGTGAGTAAACCTTCTCTTTAAAAACAGCTTTTAAATTTACGATTATATTAATGTATGTGATAAATCTGCATAGAAATTGTTGTGTTATGGTTTGTATGTATGATTTAAGTTGAATGTATATATATTACTATGATTTGTCTGTGCACATGAATGTATATGTATGAATCTGTTCTCTGCTGAATGACAGACTCAAATTTATCTAAATAAATCCCATTCTTATCATATAATCATTGTTTGGCTTTGATCAATAAAGTGGATTTGATCACAAGACTATAACATCATTTTAGAAAAAATGAATTCAAGAATTTATATTAAGAAATTATTTTAAAAATAAGATTTACAGTAGAAATCGAAAATAATCAAAAACCAATAGTTATAATTCTGTGATTTGGTCCCATAAACAGATTTGTGTTGTGAAATAATGATTTTTGACATTAATTTCATAAATTTTAGTGTTGTATAAATCGAGATATGCTAAGTTAAATGGTTTTGGGTATATCACCGAATTCTGGCAATCGACGTGTTGGAGTCGATCGAGTTTTAGGCTGGAGGTAGTGTGGAGGATGGGGATTGATGGAAAAATGGTTGTGGATTTTTCTGGTGATCGAGGTGGCCAGTCAGAGACGATGTAGGGTTTAGTCGCCAGTTTTCTTTATGGTTTCCTCGAGGCTAAATTCGTCGCCGTGGAGAGGCCGGAGTGGATCGCGAGGAGGAAGATGGTTCGTCGGAGTGTGGCATAGCTCCGGGTTGGTCGGCGTGTGTTCCAGTGGTCGAAGGTGATGGTTGGTGGCGATTTTCTGATCGGGTTTGTGTCCAGTTTTGGATCGAGTGTCTCGATTTCGAATCTCAGGTGCTTCGACGAAGCTAGATGGTTGTAGCTCACGTGTAGGCCGTCGTCGACTTGAGAGCGTCGCCGGCGAGGTGGCAGCAACGTTCAGGTCAACGTGCACGTGCACGGTGTACATTCGTTTCTGTTGTAGTTCGATAGTTTTGGGAAGAAGGGATGAGCTGGGTCGTGACTCGAAGTCGAAGCGTGTTTGTCTCGAAGTAGTGATGGTACGCGAGTGACTCGTGTTTTGCTCGAGTGCTTGGTCGAGTTTTCTAGTGATGGGCTTGGGTTTTTAAGTTATCTGGTTTTTAAAAGGGAACTTGTAACAGGTTTCAAAGCAAAGGTAAATTTGTTAATCAAGTTTTCAATATATATATAACTAGGTAAAGGTATAAGAATTTTCAAGATTTGAGGAAAATGTTTAAACGAGTTTAAAGTTATTAAAGTTTTTAAAGTTATTAAAATGATAAGTTTTCAAAAGAATGTTTAGCCAAGTTTAAAAGTATATTTAAAATGAATATGTTTTAAAGAAATGTTAAATTTAAGCATAGGAAATTTATTAAACAAATTTGAATAAGTTTCAAGGACTTAATAATTTTTAAGATTTATTTTGTTTAAATTAAATTTTATATCTTCTATTATATAATTGATTTGCAAAACATTTCCAAATGGAAGTATAAAGATATAACTAAGTTTTGAATAAAGATAATGAATTTGTCTTTAAATTATTTAAGTTGTGATTAATTAAGAATAATTAATTAGTGAATTAATTAAATATTTATCACTTAATTAAATTTATTGGTATAATTAATTAAAGATGAGATTAATTAAAGATATTACTTAGAGTAAGTAATTAGTGGGTAGTTAATAATGGGACATTAACTAGGGATTAAGAAGTGATTAATTTAGGTAATTAAATTAAGTTAATTAATTAAGGTAATTAATTAAGGATAAACTTTGAATTTGATTGAGTGTTAATGACTTAATATAGTTAATTAAGTCAATTACTTAGTATAAGTAATTAAGGTGTAATTACTAAATGTAATTAATTAAAAAGAATGATTACCTTTTGGAAGTAATTAATGAAAGGTAATTAAGGATTAATTACTTAGATAACTAATTAAGGTTAATTACCTAGTGTTATTAATTAAAAAATATATTTAATAAAGGATTAAGATTAATTAATAAGGTAATTAATTATTTGTTAAGGTAATTAATTAAAAGGTAATTAATTAATGGAAGTAATTAAGGGAAGTTAATTACTGGATTAGATTAATCAAAGGTGATTAATAATTGTGGTTTAATTAAGATAAATTACTTAATGTAATTAATTTAATTAAAATAAATAATTAAAGATATAATTAAGGGTCATTAGTTTATAATTAATTAATGATGTGATTAAGAGTTGATTAATTAAGATTAATTAATCAAATGATAAGTGATTAATTGTAATTAATTAAGAATTAAAGTAATTGATTATAATTAATTAATTAATTAATGAAGTAATTAAAGGTTAATTACTGTATTGGTTAAGAATAATTAATTTGTGAAATTAATTAAGGATAATTACTTAAATGTAATTAAAGTATAATTAATCAAGGTGATTAATTAAATGGATAATTAGAGAAAGATTAATTAATTTATTTGTAATTAATTAATGATTATATAAGTAAGATTTATGATGAAGTAATTAATTTAATTTATTTTAAATTAATTAAGAGAAGAAGTAATTAATTTAATTCACTTTAAATTAATTAAAGATAGAGATAGTTAATTTAATTCATTTTAAATTAATTATGTTGTGATTAAGTAAGTCATTGCTTATATAAGAATGGATGACATTGATTATCTGAATGGATGTAATCTCAGAAATGAGATAAGTAATGTTGTGTGGTATGAATGCTTGGTTGTATTATGATGGTAATATAGATTAACTATTGTGATGTTGATATGGATTACCTATTTGATTATGAATCATCTGTTTAAATGTTAATGTGATTATCAATTGTGACTTGTGAATTATCTATCTGTATAGATAAGTTAAATTGTTTAAACCTTTAAACAACTTGGCCTTAAAAGATACGTTTTGGATTTCGATGAGACCGGGATCGGGTTTCCGTATACCGGTATTCCAGGTCTGGAGACCCGAATACCACATCGATCCAAATTAACGATAGGTCGTGAATCTCAAGTGAAGATGAAGATTCAGAGTGCAAGGGTTATTGTCGTTAACTCTGAGGGTGATTCCAAAACGAGTGTAACGAGATAATGCCTTCGGTTTCGTTCGAACCCGGAACGAACTTGTATGGATTGAATGCTTTCAGCACATCGTCAGGCGGACGATGAGCATTCTAAGTGATATGTTCTGATTAAAGGTAATCGTAACCTCAAGCCTCATCAACCGGGAATGGCTAAAACAGGGGAGGTGCAGCAAGGTTTCGTGGGTAGCACCCACTGAGAGCAAGATAGATCCCTGTCTAGAGGTCCCTTTTCTTTTATTCGGCTTAGTGTGTAGTTGGTCGCGCCAACTACGGGATTATCTTGTTCGGGACTATCCAGTAAGGGATGGTTCCGGCTTTGTGTTGCAGGGGGTCGGGAGTGATCCTCGGTACGGTGATCTAGGCCACGTACTGTGACGGGCGGTACCCCAGTAGCCCTGCCATTGTATGGAATCCAAACTCCAATAAGTGCCGTACGTATTAGTTGTGCCCAACTATGTTGGAATGTGAGATGTAAGCATTTCAGCTATTTCTGTATTTTACTTGAAAACCCTAGACCCTATTATAATATAACTGGATTTCCTATCAAATGTTTTGGTTAGCGTAAGGTAAAAACTTTTCCATGTTTATGTGTGGGAAGTCTTACGTGATACCTTTGTTTTCAAAAGGTTTTGAAGTTAAACAATTTTAACCCGTTTACTCACACCAGACCCATGTCTGACCCAAGTGTTTATTTCTGTTTTATTAAACTCTTGGGTACTCAAATTTGTATGAGTAGTCAAGGGGATTCAGGTTAGTCTTGACGAATTCTGGAGGAGCTGTGGAGCAGGAGGCTTCAGCGTGTAGATATATAGAGTTTCCGCTGTGTATGATGTATCGTATTTATGTAGTTGTGTTGTATAATAGACAGAAGTTTATAACTGTCTATATTGTGATGTATAAATCGTGTACTCTGATGTATATGATACTATGTAATATCTTATGTGATAATATATTTCTCGTTCCGCTGTGAGATTTCTGATGTGTTGTTGTTCTCTCTTCTTTTCTTTTCTTCTTCTATCCCTTTCTTTCTTCATAATGATGCGACTTTCGGGGCATAGAAAGTCGGGTCGTTACATATGGTATCAGAGCATAGGTTGAGCGAATGCCTAAGCTTTTGGTTAAGTGAATATCAGAACACTAGGTTGAGTGAATACCTAGGTTCGGAAGGATTGTTCATTAGAGATAGGATCTGTAGCAACCTGTTGAGTCTAAGTATATATATACGAGAGCGCGTATTTGTTAGTTATATAAAATGGTTTTATATTGTGTTAATTGATCGGTTGAGTGGTATATGGATTCTGGTCAATACGAGTAGCTAACGTTATTGATAGGGATCTCTAAACACTTGACCAGGCCAACGGACACAATATTTTTTTTTTAAAGAGGTAGATGAAATAATTCTACCCAGATATAATTTCTATATAAAAAATATCATTTTAAATATATATATTTATGTATTTCTACCTATTTGTTGGGTTACCTGTTCGGGTTTTCCAATATAAGTTATAAAGGTAGATAAGGTGGTAATGTGAGTAACACGACTACCAATAGTTAGAATTTGAGTGTTGAGGTTGGAAGTATATCTGACGAGACTGTAGACCTAATACTGTCTCGAGTGAACTTTGTTGTGGTGTAAAGATTTCACCGATCTCTGAAGGAAACCAGTTATGGTTTAGAGTTTATCTTTGAAGTTGGATGAATAGAGTAGATCTATTGGATGAGCTGAAGAGAGTGATGGTATTTTGGTAACCTCAGGAAGTAGTAGCTGTGTGATGAGACACGGTGGCTATGGACGTTTCTGAAGATGTTTCTTCTGGAACAAGTTTGAAGAAGTGAGTCTGTTTCGGTGTTGTGGCTGAGTCCAGTGGGGTGTTTCTATTTGCTTTGAGGTCCGAGTTTCTCGAGGAGTTTCAGATAAGAAGTCTTTGGTTTGTGGCAGCAGTGCAGCTCGGAGTATTCTGTGATGGCAGGAAGTTTTCTGGATGAGCAGTTTTTCTGGAAGTGAAGTTCAGAAGCAGTAAGAGGATCCATTTCTTCAATGGATTGGATAGATAAGCGTAAGCTGTTCTGATTTGTGAAGAGAGAACGGTATCTGTGGAAGTTAGGTCGGGTTGATCGCAAAAGAGACTTGCGATTATTTGAGTATTCTCTTGGTATTATTGGAGATTGAGATTCCGTATCAACTTGATTCGTGGAGTTACCGATGGTTTAGCTTAATAGGAGGATGTCTCCGAGAGAAGAATTTGGTGAAGCGGCTCAGGATTCTTTGGAGAGGAATTGATCACACCTAATTTTCTGAAGGAAATTCTATTGGGATGTTTTTGACCAAGTGGAAGGGTTCACTAAGATTTTGGGGTATGGTGAACTGTGAATGATCAAGTTTGTGCTCGAGTTTCTCCGACGGCATTCTCATCTATTCCAGATCAGAGTTGTGCAGCGGAAGCAAGATAGCAGCTATTCTAGAGTGGAAGCAACCGAGAGTTGTAATTTTCTTCGAGTAAAGGATTTCTATAGGAAATTCAAGTGTAACTCCAAGTGTGAAGGAATTTTCAGAATCTGGAAGTAAGATTGTCAAGGGTAACTGTTTGGCTATTCCAGATAGGAGAAGTAGTTCGAAGTGCTCTAATGATTGTGGAGTGGAGTTAAGTTCTGGATTTCGATGTATTTTTGGAAAACCATTTTATTGAGAAGGATCTAGAAATTGGTTTGATGTTGGTCTAGTCTGTTTCAAGAAGCATCAGCAAGGGTTAAGCTGATCAGGAAGAATGAAGTGACTCAGGATCGTCAAAGGAGTTATGCAGTTAAGAATTGATGGAATTTGGAAATTGATGTTGAAATTGGATATTGTTTAAGTTTTTCTCCGATCAAAGGAGATATAAGATTTGGTAAGACTGGAGAGTAAGCTCCGGAAGTATTATGAGATTTTTCTAGGTTCTTTGGAGATTAGATTTTGATCCCCAGGATTGAGTTGCCAGTTCGGATAACTGGAATTCATTTTATTTCACATATTTCTGAGGAATATGTGTATGATTCATCGAGTGATGGAATCAGCAGTTCAGAAGGATAGTTGGGATGGTTTTGAGTTAGTCTGATATCTTGTTCAGATTTGTGATCTAGAAAGGAAGGACTTCTAGATCATTGTAGATAGTTAGTTTAGATCTTGTAGAACGAGTCTCCCGGTATATATATATATACTTGGGGAAACTCGAGTAAATTCTATCCAGATTTTGACTGGATAGTTAAATTTGTTTGATTAAATTGTTTGCTATGGTTGTTAGAATATAATTGATATGTATGATTGCTGTTTAAAATTAAAAATTTGCTGGGTTATTAAATTATCTTTGCTTTTAAATTTCGGGGACGAAATTATTTTAAGGGGGAAGGAATGTGATATCCCGGAATTTTGGCAATATCAATTTAATAATCTTTATAAATAATTAAATTGATTTGATGATTTTATTTTATAAATGGACAAGCTTATTCATTTTAAATGTTAATAATATTTTAAATTGGCAAGTTTATTTCTTTGGAAACTAATAACATTTTAATTTGGGAATATCTTTTCTAACAATTTTAAATTGAGAAGATTTATCTTTCTAAAACTTATATAAATGTTTTATACTTATACTGTATATATATATTGGTATATATATATTATGAATAGGGAATCTTTTAATTTAAAATTGTTATGATAATTAATTTAGTGACATGTGTTGCTTTCTTAGGACCTCAAATAACATGTGTTAAGTGTTTAAACAAAGATATTTACAAGTGTTAATAGTTTAAGACAAGTGGCTTCATTTTGTTTTCTCTTTGATAATGTAAGTTTAAAATTAAAATATGAAACATTAATTCATTTAGATAATAAGTAATTTATAATCTCTTTTATAAATTTTATAAAATTGTCAAGTGTGTTATTTTCAAATAATAAATATATGTATTGTTTTTATATATAAATATAATTGGTTTTATTCTTTAAAGTTATCTATATACATATATATAACTAAGTATTAAAAACTAATTAATTAAGTTAAAAGCTTTTATTAACACTTAATTATAAACACAAATTACTTACAAGACAAGTGTAAACATCCTAGAGCTTAATTTAACATGTGTTAAGTAATAAACACTTAATGTGACAAATGTTAAATATCTAAACAAGTGGCATTTCTAAACTTAGTTTTTCTTTTATTTTTATTTAAAAATCATTTTCAGCCTATATATATCTATTGTTCTTTCCTTTCTTCCTTTTTGGTATCTTCTAAAATCAAAAACTAAGAAACTCAAACCCAAACAATCTTTCTAAACAAATCTGAAACCTTCCTCAAACTAAAATATGCAAAATATCTTCCCCAAAACCACTAGCCTGCATGTTTCAAAATCATTAACCTAAGCATCTGCATTTTTCCAAACCTGAGAACAACAAAACATGCAAAGTATTTTCAAAAATCAAAAGGCTGCATACATTTTCTTTAATCTGGAATCTAAGCTGGAGTCATCTCTTCAACAAATTTCAAAAGCAAGCATGCAAGTTTTAAATCAAAACAAAGCAGCAACTCAAGTTTTCATAAGCAAAAGACTTTTCCAGTAACTCAAGTTTTAAAAGATTCAAAAAGCTTTTTCAAAGGAGGCTCTGCTCTTCATTTCAAAATCAAGTGAGTAAACCTTCTCTTTAAAAACAGCTTTTAAATTTACGATTATATTAATGTATGTGATAAATCTGCATAGAAATTGTTGTGTTATGGTTTGTATGTATGATTTAAGTTGAATGTATATATATTACTATGATTTGTCTGTGCACATGAATGTATATGTATGAATCTGTTCTCTGCTGAATGACAGACTCAAATTTATCTAAATAAATCCCATTCTTATCATATAATCATTGTTTGGCTTTGATCAATAAAGTGGATTTGATCACAAGACTATAACATCATTTTAGAAAAAATGAATTCAAGAATTTATATTAAGAAATTATTTTAAAAATAAGATTTACAGTAGAAATCGAAAATAATCAAAAACCAATAGTTATAATTCTGTGATTTGGTCCCATAAACAGATTTGTGTTGTGAAATAATGATTTTTGACATTAATTTCATAAATTTTAGTGTTGTATAAATCGAGATATGCTAAGTTAAATGGTTTTGGGTATATCACCGAATTCTGGCAATCGACGTGTTGGAGTCGATCGAGTTTTAGGCTGGAGGTAGTGTGGAGGATGGGGATTGATGGAAAAATGGTTGTGGATTTTTCTGGTGATCGAGGTGGCCAGTCAGAGACGATGTAGGGTTTAGTCGCCAGTTTTCTTTATGGTTTCCTCGAGGCTAAATTCGTCGCCGTGGAGAGGCCGGAGTGGATCGCGAGGAGGAAGATGGTTCGTCGGAGTGTGGCATAGCTCCGGGTTGGTCGGCGTGTGTTCCAGTGGTCGAAGGTGATGGTTGGTGGCGATTTTCTGATCGGGTTTGTGTCCAGTTTTGGATCGAGTGTCTCGATTTCGAATCTCAGGTGCTTCGACGAAGCTAGATGGTTGTAGCTCACGTGTAGGCCGTCGTCGACTTGAGAGCGTCGCCGGCGAGGTGGCAGCAACGTTCAGGTCAACGTGCACGTGCACGGTGTACATTCGTTTCTGTTGTAGTTCGATAGTTTTGGGAAGAAGGGATGAGCTGGGTCGTGACTCGAAGTCGAAGCGTGTTTGTCTCGAAGTAGTGATGGTACGCGAGTGACTCGTGTTTTGCTCGAGTGCTTGGTCGAGTTTTCTAGTGATGGGCTTGGGTTTTTAAGTTATCTGGTTTTTAAAAGGGAACTTGTAACAGGTTTCAAAGCAAAGGTAAATTTGTTAATCAAGTTTTCAATATATATATAACTAGGTAAAGGTATAAGAATTTTCAAGATTTGAGGAAAATGTTTAAACGAGTTTAAAGTTATTAAAGTTTTTAAAGTTATTAAAATGATAAGTTTTCAAAAGAATGTTTAGCCAAGTTTAAAAGTATATTTAAAATGAATATGTTTTAAAGAAATGTTAAATTTAAGCATAGGAAATTTATTAAACAAATTTGAATAAGTTTCAAGGACTTAATAATTTTTAAGATTTATTTTGTTTAAATTAAATTTTATATCTTCTATTATATAATTGATTTGCAAAACATTTCCAAATGGAAGTATAAAGATATAACTAAGTTTTGAATAAAGATAATGAATTTGTCTTTAAATTATTTAAGTTGTGATTAATTAAGAATAATTAATTAGTGAATTAATTAAATATTTATCACTTAATTAAATTTATTGGTATAATTAATTAAAGATGAGATTAATTAAAGATATTACTTAGAGTAAGTAATTAGTGGGTAGTTAATAATGGGACATTAACTAGGGATTAAGAAGTGATTAATTTAGGTAATTAAATTAAGTTAATTAATTAAGGTAATTAATTAAGGATAAACTTTGAATTTGATTGAGTGTTAATGACTTAATATAGTTAATTAAGTCAATTACTTAGTATAAGTAATTAAGGTGTAATTACTAAATGTAATTAATTAAAAAGAATGATTACCTTTTGGAAGTAATTAATGAAAGGTAATTAAGGATTAATTACTTAGATAACTAATTAAGGTTAATTACCTAGTGTTATTAATTAAAAAATATATTTAATAAAGGATTAAGATTAATTAATAAGGTAATTAATTATTTGTTAAGGTAATTAATTAAAAGGTAATTAATTAATGGAAGTAATTAAGGGAAGTTAATTACTGGATTAGATTAATCAAAGGTGATTAATAATTGTGGTTTAATTAAGATAAATTACTTAATGTAATTAATTTAATTAAAATAAATAATTAAAGATATAATTAAGGGTCATTAGTTTATAATTAATTAATGATGTGATTAAGAGTTGATTAATTAAGATTAATTAATCAAATGATAAGTGATTAATTGTAATTAATTAAGAATTAAAGTAATTGATTATAATTAATTAATTAATTAATGAAGTAATTAAAGGTTAATTACTGTATTGGTTAAGAATAATTAATTTGTGAAATTAATTAAGGATAATTACTTAAATGTAATTAAAGTATAATTAATCAAGGTGATTAATTAAATGGATAATTAGAGAAAGATTAATTAATTTATTTGTAATTAATTAATGATTATATAAGTAAGATTTATGATGAAGTAATTAATTTAATTTATTTTAAATTAATTAAGAGAAGAAGTAATTAATTTAATTCACTTTAAATTAATTAAAGATAGAGATAGTTAATTTAATTCATTTTAAATTAATTATGTTGTGATTAAGTAAGTCATTGCTTATATAAGAATGGATGACATTGATTATCTGAATGGATGTAATCTCAGAAATGAGATAAGTAATGTTGTGTGGTATGAATGCTTGGTTGTATTATGATGGTAATATAGATTAACTATTGTGATGTTGATATGGATTACCTATTTGATTATGAATCATCTGTTTAAATGTTAATGTGATTATCAATTGTGACTTGTGAATTATCTATCTGTATAGATAAGTTAAATTGTTTAAACCTTTAAACAACTTGGCCTTAAAAGATACGTTTTGGATTTCGATGAGACCGGGATCGGGTTTCCGTATACCGGTATTCCAGGTCTGGAGACCCGAATACCACATCGATCCAAATTAACGATAGGTCGTGAATCTCAAGTGAAGATGAAGATTCAGAGTGCAAGGGTTATTGTCGTTAACTCTGAGGGTGATTCCAAAACGAGTGTAACGAGATAATGCCTTCGGTTTCGTTCGAACCCGGAACGAACTTGTATGGATTGAATGCTTTCAGCACATCGTCAGGCGGACGATGAGCATTCTAAGTGATATGTTCTGATTAAAGGTAATCGTAACCTCAAGCCTCATCAACCGGGAATGGCTAAAACAGGGGAGGTGCAGCAAGGTTTCGTGGGTAGCACCCACTGAGAGCAAGATAGATCCCTGTCTAGAGGTCCCTTTTCTTTTATTCGGCTTAGTGTGTAGTTGGTCGCGCCAACTACGGGATTATCTTGTTCGGGACTATCCAGTAAGGGATGGTTCCGGCTTTGTGTTGCAGGGGGTCGGGAGTGATCCTCGGTACGGTGATCTAGGCCACGTACTGTGACGGGCGGTACCCCAGTAGCCCTGCCATTGTATGGAATCCAAACTCCAATAAGTGCCGTACGTATTAGTTGTGCCCAACTATGTTGGAATGTGAGATGTAAGCATTTCAGCTATTTCTGTATTTTACTTGAAAACCCTAGACCCTATTATAATATAACTGGATTTCCTATCAAATGTTTTGGTTAGCGTAAGGTAAAAACTTTTCCATGTTTATGTGTGGGAAGTCTTACGTGATACCTTTGTTTTCAAAAGGTTTTGAAGTTAAACAATTTTAACCCGTTTACTCACACCAGACCCATGTCTGACCCAAGTGTTTATTTCTGTTTTATTAAACTCTTGGGTACTCAAATTTGTATGAGTAGTCAAGGGGATTCAGGTTAGTCTTGACGAATTCTGGAGGAGCTGTGGAGCAGGAGGCTTCAGCGTGTAGATATATAGAGTTTCCGCTGTGTATGATGTATCGTATTTATGTAGTTGTGTTGTATAATAGACAGAAGTTTATAACTGTCTATATTGTGATGTATAAATCGTGTACTCTGATGTATATGATACTATGTAATATCTTATGTGATAATATATTTCTCGTTCCGCTGTGAGATTTCTGATGTGTTGTTGTTCTCTCTTCTTTTCTTTTCTTCTTCTATCCCTTTCTTTCTTCATAATGATGCGACTTTCTGGGCATAGAAAGTCGGGTCGTTACACCTTAACTAGTAATTAATCACATTATTAATTAACCTTAATCCTTTAATTAATTAATTACTCTTTAATTAATTAACTTCAAATCAATTATATTAATTAATCTTTTAATTAATAACATCAAGTGATTTACCTTAATCAATTACATTTAATTACTTCCATAAGTAATTCTTCTTAATTTAATTACATTCAGTAATTACCCATTTATTACTTCACTAAGTAATTATACTAAATTAATCACAAGTGATTATCTTTAATTAATTAGACTAATTAATTAACCTAAAATTAATTACATTAATTAATTACTTAATTAATCATCACTTAATCTTAAATTAATTTATTTCTTAATTACATTCATTTTCACTAATTACTTCATTAAGTAATTATTCTTAATTACAAATAGTAATTAAGCTTTAATTCAATTTATTTATTAATTATCCTTAATAAAATTCACTCTTTAAAGATAAACTTTTCATTTAAATTACATATTAATTTCTATCATTAAACTCCATTTAAACATTTAGAAATAATTTTATATTTGAATAAAATTTTACCTTTAAACAAAACAATTTAAACCCATAATTTTATATACATTTAAACAAACATGTTTAATTAAACTAACCAAATATTCATCTTTGAAACTTGATTATCATATTCTTTAAAACTTATTTACTTAATTATATTTTAAAACTTGTTAAACATTTATCTTTGAAAACAAGATTATTTTCATAACTTAAACTTGTTTACTTTGCTTTGAACTCGAAAACAATTAAAATCAAGCTTCCAGTTTAAAACCAGAACAACCCGAGCTCCAGCAAAACAAACCCGAGAAACTACACTTCCTTCCCGAACCAGCTTCGAGTTACTCGCCTACTCACCTGCTTCGAGACAATCATCCACTTGCACGAGCCTAACCCGAGACGCCTTCTTCTTTTCCAACGCTACTCACCACAAACCAGAACAACGTGCACACGTGCACGTGGTGCACTTGCACACTCGTCGCCGACCACCAACGTTCATCGCGACGATCGCCAACAACCACACGATTACACGCGAACTCGAAAACGTCCCCAGATCGAACAAAACATCATCGAATCGAATTCGAACTAATATCGCCAAAAACTGGAACCCATCATTGCCAGAAAACTTCACCGTTACGACGCCTTCCACCTCGAGATCACCTGCCCACCTCACCGAAGCTTCGTCACGACTCCAGCCAGCTTTTACACCTATCGCGATCGATTCCGGATCCTCTTATCCCTTGCCATTGACTCGACAGTCCAGAAGAACAATACACGAGCTTAAACCCTAGTTTGTTCAAATTCGAACAATACAGCTATTGGAAAAATTCCATTGCATTTTTCCCATCATCTTCCACATATAAGCAAGCTCCGACCAAAGTTACGACCATTCACTTGCCTCCGATCATCCGTGATCGACTAAAAACCCAATATTGCTTATCACAGCATAACCCAAGAATCCCTCCACTAAAAATCCTAATTTTACTTCCTAAAATCATCATCTTCCATTACTAATCTATTCCTAAATTCAGATTACTAAATTGTGATGATTTATTTTTGACATATATATTTATATTTACTGTAAAAATCCAAATTTGAAATAATGTCTTAATGTAATCTTTTGAAATTATTTTTAAGAATAAGGTTATAATCTTTCAATCATCTTTTATTTAAAGATCAAAGCTTAAATTCAATCACAAGAAGAGATTTGAAAATATTTCTTATCTATAGCCTGTAAATAGACAGAGGAGTATGTTTTATATCCATACAGACATAAACATTTATATTCATATGCACAATCATTCATATATATATATATACATGCATCCATATCATAAACATATTCAACCATATTCTATAGCAATTCAATTATAGGGTCAGATTTTAAAACTGTTTTTAAAGTATGATTTTCTCACCAATTTATAAGCATAGAACAGAGAGCATATTCCAGGTTTGTTTTACTTCACAGGCATTCAAACACACATAATACAACATGCATTCAATTCAATTCAATAATCCAAGAAGACATCTTGATTTTCATACATATATCAAAGAGAAGAACAAGATTTAAGCTGTTTTTAAAATCTGTTTACTCACCTGTAAAACAGAGAACTGGTTTTGTTCTATTTTCTGGAAATTTTGCATTTGATTTTGTTTGTTGTTGGAATTGAATCCTTGCATGCCAGACCTTTGATTTGAATTATATTGAGTTGAAATCGAATGCTTGCTAAGGTTGGATATGTAAAAACTGTTGTTGCTATTTGATTTAATTGCTTGATCTTCTACTTGTTTGTAGATTTGTATTCCAGGTTGAAGATTGGAAAGCACTTTGATTTTATTTCTTTTCAGTTTTTAGTTTAGGAAGAAGAAAATATTTTAGAAAGGAGAAAGATTTGAATTGGAAAGAAAAATAAACCGGTTTCTCTAACACAATATTCCTTTTATAAATCTAAATTTCTAAATAAAAGAAAATGTTGCCACTTGTATTTTTATTAGTATTACAAATGTCCCAACTTGGTCTATGTGTTTACAAGTGTTAAAATCAATGCCTAATTATGTTTAAATCCTTGTCTTAAAAGTATTTATGTTTTCTTAATTATGTAATATGAATATGTATTGATATTTATATCAATTTAAGTTTTATTTATTTACTTACAAACTATTTTAGTTTAAGAGATATTAAAAGAAATGTCTAATTAAATCTATATATATATATTTATAACCACTTAAATTTAAACAATTTTAAGAATACAAAATAAAACTTTATTTAAACTATCATGTTTTTAAAATAAATAATTATCTTATATTTTTAAAATAATTGAATAAATCTTTAACTTTTGAAAGATATTAAATTTAAAACAAAGCTTAAATCACAATATATTCCTACTATATATATATCAATAGATTAAATTAAATTTCAAACAATTTCAAATTATAACATATACTTACATATATATTACAATTTGAAAAATTCATCTTTTAGTTAAAACAAAAGATATCATATTCACAATATATATCAAATATATATTATATACTGAATAAAATTTTATTAGCTTTCAAAGATAAATTTTTCCATTTTGAATTATTGGAAAAGATATGAATTAATATTGCCAGATTAAATATTGATTATTCTTTAAAGATTAAATTACCAATTTAAACTAAAATTATAAAGGAAAATTATCAATTCAATTGAATTATTAATACAGATTATTAAATTTATATTGCTCAAAAACCCGGGATATCACAAATATTCTATGAAATATAGAGTCAGTCGTAAAAACAAAAATCAATTAAATAAAATGAGTAATACATCCATTGTCTTGACTAATGAACCTAAATATCCAAAGGATGCATCAATAGATGATTCATGGATTCTTGCTATGCAAGAAGAACTGAATCAATTTACGAGAAATGGTGTTTGAGAATTAGTCCTAAGAACTGAAAATAAATCTGTAATAGAAACTAAGTGGGTTTATAGAAATAAAATGAATGAATAAGGAGAAGTCATTAATAATAAAGCACGTTTAGTTGCTTAAGGTTATATTCAGGAGGAAAATAGAGATTTTGATGTAACCTTTGCCCCTGTAGCTAGATTAGAGGCCATTAGAATTTTGCTTGCTTTTGCAAATCATTGTAATTTAAAACTATTTCAAATGGATGTCAAATGTCCCTTTTATAATGGTTTTATTAAAGAAGATGTTTATGTAAAACAATACCCACTTTTCGAAGATGAAAAACTTTTAAATCATGTTTATAAATTAAAGAAAGCTCCTAGAGCCTAGTGTGAAAGACTTAAATCTTATTTAATGCAATCTAACTTTGAAAGAGGAATAGTAGATATTACACTATTTATTAAAAGAAATAATAATGATATTCAACTTGTACAAATATATAGATGAAATTATTTTTAGGTTAACAAATAAACAGTTAATAAAGAATTTTCTGGTGTAATGATTAAGGAATTTTAAATAAGGCGTATGGGAGAACTAACTTTCTTTTTAGACAATTAAATAATGGTACATTTTAAATTCAAGAAAGGTATTCTGAGGACCTAGTAAAGAAATTTGGTATGTCTAATACTAATGGTAAGCCTACTCCCATGGCAACTAATAAAAAACTAAATAAGGTAGAAAATTCAGAAAATGTTGATCAAAAACTATATAGACGTATGATAGGATCTTTGCTTTATATAACTACTAGTAGACCTGATATAATGCATAGTGTATGTCTCTATGCAAGATATCAATCTCAACATAAGGAAACTCATCTAAAAGCCATAAAATGTATTCTAAGATATGTAAACAGCACACTAGACTATGGACTCTTCTACCCAAAAGAAGACTCCTTTAACTTTTAATATCATATAATGACGCCGACTATGCTGGATACAAATAAAAAAAAAGTACAAGTGGAACTTGTCACTTTTTAGGCCACTCTTTTATTTCCTAGTTTAGCAAAAAGCAAAATTCTGTATCTCCATCCACAACAGAGGCATAATATATCTCAGCCGCATTAGCCTATTCACAGGTTATCTATATGCAACAAACTTTAAAAGATTTTAAATCTAAAACACCCACCAATATACTATGATACTAGTACAATAAATTTGTCTAAGAACCCAACACATCATGTTAGGACCAAACATATAAATATAAGCCATCATTTTCTAAGAGACAACGTAAATAAAGAAGTTATTTCACTCGAATTTATAAATACTGAAAATCAATAGTCGATATTTTAACGAAACCTTTAGCACAAATTGCCTCCATTAAATTTAGAGGAGAGCTAGGAATATGTTATTTCATACAAATATAAATATAACAACTTTTATTGATTAAAATAAATATAAAATGAAAAATACATTTTTAACTACATATGTCGACATATGCTTTCTATATATGTCAATATACTTGCCAATTTTTTAAAACTGCTTTTCCCTTTTTAATTCAAAGTTCGAAATCTATTTATATAACCACCAAATTTTGAATTTACTCTGATTTCTCAGTCTTCTTCTTCTTGAAAACTCAAATTAAAATATAAATTCATGGATCCTTCAAACTCCAAAAGACCAAGAGACGGGTCTACCCCTACAAATCTCAATGTCTCTAGTCCAGGACCCTTTCAAAAGTCTACCCAAGCCAAAGTCACCAAAATTGAAGATGATATGAACCATGTCCTTAACATGCTTTCTAAAGTAGATGTAGTTCAGATTCGTCTCTTGAAAGAGCAAGTGAAGCAAGGCAAGATTCTCTGAAACCTTCAAAAGTATCCATCGGACAACGAGGCTAATCCAATAGCGATTGAAGAAAATATCCCCAATATTGTCATTCATAACACCATGAATGATGAGGAAGATGAGGAATTGGAAGATGATGATGATGTAGATAGCGATGAGGTTAAGTGTATATGAGAATTTTTCTTTGATTCTAATGGAAACCTTATGGAACAAAAAAAAATTTGGCCTCCACTATCCTAATTGTTCTATCCATAAGTCTTCAATAATAAAAAAGAAACATTGATTTTTATGTTAGTTTGATTTGTAAATACTTAGTATAGTTAGATTTGGTTTGTTATAGATTTATATATGGTTTGACTTAGTTTGTTTAGGATTGTGTGCTTGTATGTTTGGATTGTATAAAAGTTTGATTTGTATTTTGAAATAATTAATAAAGTTTGTCTTATTTAATGTCTTCAATATTTAGTTATGATTCAAAATTTAAACATTTCTCTATATATGTTCAAAATATATGTTCCGAATATAACACTTTTAAAATAACTTGTATTTCCATAAATACATGCCTTATATACAATCTAATCACATACATGTATATAGTTTAAATCTCAAAAAAATTGCTTAGGTTTAAAAATTGATTTTGCTCCATATTTCATAAGTATATCGCATTTAGGGTAAGATTTTTTGTTTTTCATCCATTTTTATTGATGAAAAAGGGGGAGAAAAGTATAAAATATAACACATGCATATACTAAAGGGTATTTATTTAACGTAAGGGGGATTACATTATATTTTATATACAGAAATATTTATATGGTTGTCATCATCAAAAAGGGGGAGATCCGTAATATCTCATATTTTGATTTTGATGACAACAACCATATAAATATAGGTACTAATGTTTTGCCAAGTTGTATAGTATATATTGCAAAATATTACACATGTATAAAATGATTAAGCTTGAAGACTGATCAATATAAAGATTAAAACTCAAAATTTAAAGATGATCAAGACTCTCGAGTTTAAAGGCAAAGATTTGAAGAGCTCAAGACTTTATTGTATAATTATGATTCATTAGAAAATATTATTAAAGTCCGTGATAGCAGATTCTGATCTTTGATATTTTATCAAAATAAATTATTTAAAATTCAAAATATATTTTTACAAATATTTTGTAAAAGTTTTTATGTGTTCAAAGTATTTAAAAAATATGTTTAAATTATTTTACAAAAATATAGAAGTTTGAAACCAATTTAAAAAGAAAATCATTTTCAAATTTACAAGTGTATGTCAACATACCCTTCTTAGATATGTCGATACAGTGAATGTTGATTTGTTTTCTAAAATTTGAAAAGAGGCGGCTTTTGGACACACCTCTTCATAAATGGATACATCTATTTATTCACTATATAAAGGAGATGTAAACGCATTTTGTAACTAATTTCTCATACTTTCTTCATACTCCTTACCCCCTTGAAATATTTCTTGAAAACTACTTACTTTCAAAACTACATAGAATCAATCTATACACTACTAGATTGATTCTCTAAAAATTATTTACTGTTTTGGAAGCATTCTCTCTACAAACTCAAAGATCAAACCACTATCAGAAGGGCTATAGGATATCTGGTACCCAAGTACAATTGTTTATATTTGGAAATCGGTAACTCCACTCTTATATGTTTGGATGTGCTTGTTGCCCATGCAATTCAAGTGGATGTGCTTAGTAAGCCGTCTAAATATAGTGGGTGATCTTATTGTCCAAAAAATCAAGAGAGTTTACCCTGAACTTGTGAGACAAGAGGGCGTATCTCACAGCCCTGAAATTGAGACTATATTCTAGTTTACTTGCTATCTGGTTAAAGTAGGCGATTGAAAAGAAATCTGTACAGGATTGTACGGAACTTGATCTAGGATTGGTTAATCCAAACCAGTATAAAATTCCTTTTATCATCTCTCTTCCTATACTTTTTGTCACTACTTTATTTTTATCTGTAATTGCATTTGTGACGGCTTGCTTAGTATAGATCTGTGTTGATAATCTATGATTTGATTTAAATCTTTAAACAAAGTTAAAAAAATCATAAAAGTAATAAAACACCATCACCCTCTCTAGTATTAAGTAGCCTTAAGATCCATAACATTGTTACCCTTATGGTTTATGTAGGCTAGAGAATGAAGTAAAAAGAGGAGATCTAGATCTTCTAATTTACCTCTTCTCCGTGCCAATTCAACCCATATATTTCAATAAAATATCACCACCCCATTCCAAGTATAGTAGGCCATCATTATGGGATAATGGACCCATATACATTTACAAATCCAATCAAAATTCATGCATTTTAAATCTAATTTAAATGTTTATCGATATCGTATATCGATTCGTACATATATAACTTCTAAATAAGTACTTTATCAACAACCGATTCAAATAAAATTTTATAATTAATATTTCAAAAATATTAATTAATTAAGTTAATTTGTAACAATTATAATTTAATTAAATTATGTGGTATTTCAAAGTATTCAACATTGCGATTGTGCAGCTCATAGGTGTAATTCGGTCAGCGATTAATGTTGAATAATTGGAATATCAACGTTCACACGTTACCTTAGCTAGTGCTGTGATAGTTTGGCAGAATTTGTTTCTGACATAACTTTAATAGAATCCACTTTTACTATTTTAAGAGGTCCCTAGTAGCAATGATTATTTACACCAATTCTCTTCCTTAAAATTATTTCACAATAGGACTTATGGAATTTGGTATTGGTTAAAATTCTAATATTATCCATGTTTAACTTATATAATCCTAATACAAAATTCTTGGTTTAACAACAATTATTTTTATCTAACCTGCTTTTCTAAAGACTTTGATTTTGATTTGACTATTGTTGATCGCGATACTAATCTCATATAACTAAGTGGACAAATTCTCTATTGAATAGTGTTTCACTTCCAATACATTAACTTATACCTAACTATATTCGTTTAATGATCGTCGTGCCACGTAACTATAATCAAAGTGGAGTGTCCACATTGAAGTTTAATGGTATTCTCAAGTTGAGAGAACTATGTAATATCGTCACTTCGATATTCTTCATTTGACCATAGTTTTTTTAACCAATAGAAAAGTATCGAGTGAGCTATTCCATAGTTAACTATCAGTACATAACCACTTGGTGGACCTAATAACCATGAGTAATACACTTCCTAACATTTAGAGAGCGTTACGTACTCTAGTCTTAGCGGATGTATCAATATCCTATCTTGATACATCTTGACTAGGAATATCTAAAACAATATGTTATTTTCATTGTGATAAATTTCCAATGATTACAACACATTATAATTACAATCCAAAAACATATCATTTAAGGATTTTCTATTAAATATACTTAAATTAAACTAATAATTAAAATAACACATTATGACAAGCATATAATAGAAAGAAAAATACATTTTATTTTGAATGAGATTTTATTACAAAGTAATAATTTACAATAAATTACATAATTTTCTCTTGGGTATACCCCTAACTCTACCAATCTCCCACTTATACTTGGGGCCAACTATGGAATCTCAACCTATCCTTCGTTCAATTTGTTGAGAATTGATAACCTAGACTCTTCATGAATGGATATGATATGTTGTCCTTTGTATCTACTCTTAGAATTGCAACTACTTTCTTCTTGATGAATTCTCTATGAGGTGGAACTTTCAAATAATGTGTCTCGATTTCTTGTATGCTCTAGGTTCCTTTGTGATTTTTATCGCTGCATTATTGTCACAAAACAATGCCATCGGATTCTCTATGTTGGGAATCACTCCTAGTTCATTTAGAACTTTGCACATCCAGACCTCTTCCTTAAATGCTTCATTAAGGGTAATGTACTTGGCCTACGTTGTGGAATCAATAAATGTTTCTTATATGGAATTTTCCAACTAATGGTCCCTCCATTTAAAGTAAAAACAATAGATACAAACTTACTTTTACCGATATTGCTTTGAAAGATAAAGTATGTATAACTCTTCATAAGAAGGTTTTGATTCCCATATATAAGGAATAAGTCTATAGTATTTCTTAAATACTTAAGTATACATTTTACAACAAGCCAATGTTTTTCTCCAGGATTAGACTGGTATCGGCTTACACATCCTAATGCATAAGCCACATCCGATCTAGTATATAGTATGGCGTATATTATGGAACCGATTGCTGATGCATACGGTATCCTATTCATATGCTCTTTCTCCTTATCAGTATAAGGAGCATCCTTCTTAGCAAGGATTCCAGATTGTGCTGGAACATTTTCGCGCATCGAATTCTCCATACCAAAACTTTTTAATATGGTATCTATGTATAGGGACTGCGACAATTCTAACATCCTCTTAGATCTATCTATATAGATCTTTATACCTAGTATATAGGTGGTTTCTCCCAAATTCTTCAAGGAGAAGTTATTGGATAGCCAAGCTTTTCACTAACTGCAACAACATAATATCGTTGCCAATTAGTGACTATCAGCTTTTTTTATTTGAATCTGTGCGGTTAAAAACATTATTATTATTTTTAAATTGTAAAATCCACATGGATTTCATAATTTTTTTAAAAACTATAAGTTTTGTATGAAATTTATATTATAAAATCATATATATATGTGTGTGTGCGCGTGCGCGCGTGTGTGTGCATGTGTGTAAATGCATAATAATTTTAAAAATAATATATATATATATATATATATTTAATTTCAGATTTTATTATAAATATATATGGATTTTTTTAAACATACATACATACATATATATATCTATGTGTGTATAAATAAGAATTAATAAACTAGTTAATATGTATTATATATATTAAACTCCATATTATAAAATTTTAATTTAAAATAATTTTAAAAACATTTTAACTTTTATAATTTTTATTTTGAAGTGGCCGAAAATAAATTATACACATGTATGTTTTCTTATTCAATTTAAATATATGGGAATATTTATATAGATCTAACAACAAATAAATATATAAACTCATTATAAAGCAAGGTTCTTGTCTACGCATATGTATTGGTATAAATATACATGTATATAACATAATATAGATTAGATACTACTGATATTGTGGCCTTGATTTTGCACCTTGAAGGTTCAATCCAAAACTCCTTAGATCGAATCCGTACTGCCAAAAATATAGCTAACTAAGGAGATCACCACACCTTTCGAAATGGATTTACTTTGATTTAATTTTATTTGGAAATAAAGAGGGGGAGGTCCAATACTTGCAGCCAAATATGATTGGAGAAAGAGGCAAAAGTAAAGTAGAAAAGAATGGGGATGGTTGGTTTATGTAAGCAAGAAAATAGAGTAAAAAGAGGAGATATGGATATGCTAGTTTACCTCATCTCCTTGACAATTCAAACCATATATTTTAAACAAGCATCACCACCCCCATTCCAATTATGGTTGGCCATCATCATGGGATAATATACCCAAATACATTTCAAAAATCCAATCAATATTTATACATTTTCTAATTTAAATGTTTAATGATATCATATATCGACATGTACTTATAAAACTGTTTTGCAAGTACATTATCAAAAACCGATTCAAATAAATCAAATAAAATTTTATAATTAATATTTCATAAATGTTAATTAGTTTACTTAATTTATAACAATCATAATTTAATTAAATCGTATGGTATTTTGGAGTGTTGAACACTGTGGTTGTGTGACTCCTAGATGTGAATTTTTTGGCGATTAATATCGAACAATTCCAATATTAACATTTACATGTTACCTTAGCTAACAGTCTGAAGATTTGGCTGAATTCGTCGCTTACGCAGTTGTGGTAAAATTTAGTTTTATTATTTTAAGCGGTCTTTGATAGTAATGACTATTTACACCAATGCTTTTCATCAAAACTATATCACATTATGACTTATGGAATTTAGCTTTTGTCAAAGTTCTAATATCATCCAAATTCTACTTATATAATCTAAACAAAAAGTGTTTGGTTCAATAATAACAATCATTATTAACCGAACTACTCTGGCTATAGAATTTGACTTTGACTTTGAATTGACTATGGATTATAGTTGACCATAATACTAACATCATATAACTAAGGAGACAAATTCTTTACTGAATAGTGTTTCATTTTCAATGCTTCAAAACTGATGCAACTATTGTCATTTAATTGATATCATGTCATGATTTAACTATAATCAAAGCGGAGTGTCCATATTGAAGTTTAACTGTATTCTTAAGTCAAACGAACTGTTTAATATCATCAATTTGATATTCTATGTTTGATCTTAGTTATATTAACCAATATAAAACTATAGAGTGAGTCATTCCATAGTTATCCAATAACTATCAGTATGTAGCCCCTTAGTGTCCCAGTAGCCATGAGTAATACACTGCCAAGCATTCAGAGAGCGTTATATACTCTGGTCTTAACAGATGTGTCGATATCTTGTTTCGATACATCTTAACTAGAAATATTTAAAATAATATGTTATTTTCATTATAATAAATTTCTCATGATTGTCATGTTATTTTCATTATAATAAATTTATCATGATATGATAATCGTAATTACTATCACAAAACATATCATTTAAGAATTTTCTATTAAATATACTCAAATTAAATAATTAATTAACATAAGACATTATAATTAGTATATAATAGAAAGAAAAACACTTTTTATTTTGAGGGATATTTTATTACAAAGTCAATAATTTATAGTAAATTATAGAATTGCCCTTAGAGCATATCCTTAACTTTATCAACACCCACATGATTCAACTGTCAAATACATCTGAAATCATGGTGTACGTACTTACATATTTACTTATTCCAAAAACCTAAGTTGAGTTTTTTTACCATTCCACTTATTATATATTACAATATATAAGTTTAATTCATTTATAACTGTTTAACTTTTATTATATTCATATGTGTATTATTAATTAAATCATATTTACATAATTTTAATTTTATAAACTAAATCATAGTTAATTAATTTTAATTTATTGATTTTATTAACTAACCAATTAAATTATTTTAAAAAATTCAAAATTTCATTGTATTCATCTTAAACAATTTAAGATGAATATTAAATATAACATTTATAGTTTTATATACATATATCATTATATATATATATATATCTTTGTTAATTAACATTTACTTAATTTATGTATCAAATAATATTTTATATAATTAAAATAATTTAAATTAAATATTTTTAATAAATTTGAATTATCTTTTGTTTACCTTAAACAATTTATGATAAAATACATGTTGAACTATAACATTTCTAGTTATACACACACACAAACATATATGTATGTATGTATGTATATAAACACTCTCACACACACACATATATATTAATTAACTATTATTTATTTATTAATTTATTTAATCTAATAAATTAATATTAAATAATTTAAAAAATATTAAATTTATTTCTGAAATAAATTTTAAGGATACATACAACTTTTATAAAATTTATTTTAAATTTTACATTTAACTTAAATAAGAAATATGTTTTAAATTTTGAAATTGAATTTTGAAAATTAGCCCAAGACCCAAATAAATTTAGACCTTTACAACTGGGCCAACTTTTTTGATTTACTCCACCCATTGGGCTAGGCCAGTAGCCAAAGTGGGAAGAATAATTGATCATTCAACCCCTAAGCCTAGACATTACTATTCTAGACATGCAAATGATAGGTATGTTTTATTAAATTGGCCCTAAAAGTTCCAATTTAGACTGCATAGACCATTATGGTTATGATACCATTGAAGGAACCAAACCGGTCTATAGTTCGTGAAATAAATAGGTTTCAAAAATATTCCTATTTTGGACATATTTAGCCTAGGAAGTCTAAAGGTTTGTAATAGATCCAATCTAATTAATTTAAGTAAAACATATTTTCTTTAATTTGGTTTAATTAATTACTGGATTTAATTAGTAGTTATATATATGCTTTATAAGTATATCATTATATACCCATATATGTATAACACGCACGTAAAACATAGCTAGAGTGTACATGGTTAAGTACATACATAAGTAGATGATGGATTTACATCTACTATGTATATACTTGGATTTTACATATATGTTAACTACTTGAATAAAATATTTCAAAATAAATATACATATATACATAAATTTATCATATAATATATATATATATTAGTTAATTTTATTTATAAATTGATATAATATAAATTTTGACTAGGGTTTTAATTTAAAACTTCAAATTTAAAACATCTAAATTTGACTTAGCAGACAAGATACAAATTTAAAGCTAGATCTGAGATTTAAAATTCAATTTTTTTAGAATATATTAATTTGACTTTAAAATATTTTAAAATAATTTATATATTGTTTGAACCAAAAATGCCACAAACACCCAGAAGATTATGTAGAGAATAAAAAGTAAGGAAAATAATGAAAATGAGCAAGACAAGAACATACATCGTTTATAGTGGTTCGGCTAATCTTAGCATATGTCCACTTAGTGATTTTATTGCTTAGGTCACTGGATTACAAGTAGTTGTTCTTATGAATCGGTAAAATTCCGAGGGTGATTACAAGAAATTAGAGTAGAGAAAGAAAGAGTCAAAAATATCCATAAAATGACCCATACCCCTCTATTTATAGATGTAGGGTAGCCTAAAATATCACCTCCATGATCTCACCTTATTTTCCATGCCAAGACCAAGTCCCCTAGAGAAAATGGTGGCCACATCATTAGTTTCCCTGGATTAGTACCGATCCATAAGTTTAGTGTATGGATAGTCATGAACTCCTTTTCCTAGCTTGATTTGTGGTTAGCTCCGTGACTTCATAATTGCTTGCACCATTATTAGCTTGTTTCTAAGTCCAAATGATGGATCTATGGAATAATGAAGTTGTTGATTTTGAGTGCTACTGGAGATCGATAGAGAATTGTATGGAACCAACAAATAGTATTTGAAATAGGCTCTATTATCATTAACATGTAGAAGGAGTGGAGGCAACTTCGGATGAAGATTCGTGGATCGGTTCCGATCAATGGGTTGGATCGGCATTGATCCAACTCCTTGTTGGATTTTTTCCCTTTGCTTCTTTGAATGGTTGGATCTTCGTCTTATGAATTTATTTATACTTGGTTTCTGGACTCTTAGGCTATCTCTCAGGGTTTCCTGCCTTGATAGTTTTCAAGTTCGATTTGCCCAGTCTATCCAAACATTACATGGTCAAAAGTCTGGATAACACTTGCCCTTCAAAGCACATCTTGTTTCAACCATGGCATGCTTTAAATTGAGACAAACTAGGATTGCCGTGAAGGACTCCACACTATGTTATGAATGGTCGTTACCCTTCCTACGGATCGTTTCTGCAAGAGTTATATCTATAGCTATTCATCGCGATGCTTTACCAGCATCTGGTATTATAAATTCAGAGTATGCTCTCACGATCTGTCATTTCAAACTATGTAATTTTGAACTTATTCCTTTCATGGACTTTCCAGGTTTGAATCTAATTTTATTTGACTCTAGTCATCGGGGTTGGATACGCACATGTACTTGTATACACGTGCACGTCCTTGTTGAATCCCAAGCATATGAACATACTTATGTAGGCATGTATTGTTCAACAATCATCATTGATCTTTCATTTATTTAATGTAAGACTCGATACTAATCCATGTTCTTGGATCGGTACCGATCCAGGACTTGGAGAAGCCTTGTTCTTTTGCCTGGAGAATTGCATTTGGGCATCCCATTCCTTCTATTTTCGTCTTTACTTGCATTTGCCATCGAACCAAGACTTAAGCTCTCCATTAAAACCTTTAGTTTTTGAACCGATGCCTCCTCTTATTAGTGTTGATCATCCCAAACTCCAACGACACCAGCGCTGCCATCCAAACCTTGATTGAACACAATATCACTACCTTGCCTTGACTGGACCGATCCAAGTCCTAAACCCAAAGCTTAACTCCTTGAATCGAGTTTTCCCTTTAATTTTATCATTCTGAGGTACGTGAAGGTGAAGATGATGAGGTTGGAAGTTGGTGTGGGTGAACTTGCATCGATGACCGCATTTGGGTTTGATGTACAAGAAGGCGAAGTGGAAAATTTACACCAAGGGTTCGGATTGGTATCGATCCGACCCTTGGTGGTTTTTCCACTTTGAACTCCTCTGTGGAATTTTAGATTCCTTCATGATAATGCATATAAGCCAATTTCTCTTGATTTTTGTGACATGCTTGATGCTTGGCTGCCATTGTGAATTCCGATGGGACGAGCAACAATGAGAGTCACTCCAGGCGATATCTAGAGTTTAATATGAACTATGGTATAATATCGAAAATCTGCACTATACAACGCTGCGTGACACTAAACTAGGTTTCACTTTAGCATGAGGGATATAACTTATAATTAATCCTATGTTCATTATCTGTTGAGTATTTATAGAAATGGAGCACAGATGTTCTAAGAGTCTTTCCACTCAAGCCGCAAGTCTGTCTACTTCCAAATATGCCAAATCCGATACAAAGTCGAGCTCGACTCGCACAACAAACTCCAGTGCTACCCACACCTTCAGTTGAAAATCCACAAGTGGATCAACAACATCTAGAGGTTTCTCAAATGCCTGCATAAGGCCTTGAAGTAGAAATAGAATTTGCCCCCAACACTCTCGAGGACGCTATCATTCTAGACGATCCCGTCGATTCCATTGCTTCAAAAATAAAAGAGGAGTCACTCCGCAGAATCTGTAACAAGCACAGAATTCCATTCGAGGACGTACTAGTCCCTTCTCGTCACCAAAGAGCTCACAGTCCCTTAAAGGATTATATAGCTTTTAACAAATATATGTGCCGAGCAGGATGTGTTCTACCATTTAATCAATCCATTCATTGACTCTTGAACTTCATGAGGCTAGCTCCGATGCAACTAAATCCAAATTGTACGCCTTCCTCTATGGTATGTATATTGTATTTGATCAACATTTGCAGCAAGTGCCTAGTGATGAGGAGATTTGTATATATATAGCTTTAATTGTCGAAAAGGAAGCCGTAATCTGACTTATCTTGAGCCGGCAAAGAGTTGTATAGTTGTCACTGGCACATGGAACAAACTCAGCTATTTCAAGAGAAAATGGTTCTATGTCCGCTGTCCACCTGGATTTGTACAAAGATTGCCATATGGACATAAGTTATACTTTATCTATCTGCTGTTGATTCGCCTTATGAATTTGCGAGCTTAACTCATATTCTTTCTGTCATTCAGATGTTCCGACGAGACCCAACAGCGTAGCTCTTGGAGGTGCAGTCAGAGTCCTTATGGCACTTTCGAAGGGGGATAGAGATATTGTAGTTCTTCTCTCCAATGAAAATCTCCTAGCTCATAATTTGGTAGAAGAAGGTCATAGAGCTGATCTAGTCCAAGTGGCTTTTGATGACAATGGTGATGACAATGATGATAATAACTCACTTATAGGTGGCGATGTAAACCCTGATGTGCCCCCAGTCCCAAGTCTAGGGGTTGAAGTAGAAAGAGAGTAAGAACATGATGAAGAATGTGAAATAATAGGCGAAGGTGGCAAAGCAGGCCATGATGATGTTGATGCAGGCTATGAGCCTTCGATTGAGCAGTCCAAGGATGATCTAACAGTTTATTCTAAAATAGTGGCTAGTTGTGAAGATTACCAAAGCATAGACTTCTGCATAGCCTCCACTGGTCACAACCGTGGAGAAAACTCCTTCCCATCCTTCAACAGATACATTTACTAACTTAAGTCCAATTCCTACTGAGTTTGGCTCTTTCGGTATTAGGAACATAAGCCTAGAGGGTCACTATTCTTCCCTTCGCATTGACGATGACATTATTCCTATCAATGTGGGAGAGATCACTCCCATGAGCAAAGCTCCATAACTGGGTCCGTTAAGGGGACACTTGAACAATCACTCACATGTGCACTTTACAACACTACATTGTAGTTGACTTATGTCCTTAATTATTGAATCTAACTTGTTTCCATTTCTTTTACAGGATCAATGGAGAGGAAGAAGTACATATCTTAATCTCTTGAGGAAAACATATCCCGATCACATAGGCATCGTCCAAGCACATACCATCAAAGCAGTGGTCGAGATTCTGAATCTGATTACCGTTCTAGCTATAATAAAGGCAGCCGCGGTAGAGACAATCCATCTCAAGACTCTACCTCCAGATATCATTCTAGCTCACCACGAGAACTTTCCACTGGGCGATGTTTCCCCTCCAGCTTCCATTCTTGTGCAACATTTGGCACCATCCCATTCCAGACGATCTTCTGAATATAGGCATTATAAGAGTAGCTCTAAGACTTCTCATCACAAGGCTGGCAGGAAACCGATTGAAGCTCCAGCCATCACCATGGAGCAAACTTGTCGCCGATGCTCAAATAGTCGAACTAAGGGAACAGTTCCCAGAAATACGCTTTGATGGTCTTATGTTTATCCCCAATTTAAAGAGAATTCCGCCTGAGGTCAAAGATGCAACCGTTGCTTAAGTAACCGACATTTATAATCAGTACAATGAATGATCATGAGTAACTAAGAAAGTCTCCAAGGTTTCAAGGGAAAGGAAACTCAAGATTGACAATCTGAAACTTCTAGAGGCATAAGGTAAAAGGATCATTGCTAATCTCGACATCGAAGCTGAAAACTTGAGAAAATCACAAGCTGAAGCCGAGAAAAGGAATGAAGATGCTACCAAGGCACTAGAAAATGAGAGGCCAAGCATCACGATGAGATGGAGACTTCACACCATCGGAATCGTGACTTAGTGCTAGAAAGAGATGCCCTAACCACAAAAGTAAGTGAGCTGTCATCCAAGCTTGAGAGTGAGACAAAGGAAAAGAACGATGCTCTCCAAGAAGCTCAGAGTATTGCAAAGAGCTACTCACCACCCGTGAGGAAAGGGACAAGGCGGTCGCACATGCTCAAGATGTGGACGAGCTCGTCATAAAAGAGGTTGAAGCCCTAGAGAGGCGGATGATGGAGAAGTTCAAACCAATGCTCAATAATTTAATGCCAACGTACTCAAATTCTGCAATTTAGAGTGGTTTGACCATGATTAACTCAGAGTTATTTCCCTTGCTTAGGAAAAAGTCATCGTGGAAGATAAGGAATTCCTAAAAGGTGGTGAGGTGGATCTGGCACAGCTTGAGAAGGAGATCTTAATAGGAGATGAGCCCAAGGTTCTAAAAGAGGGCCAAGTTATTCTCCATCCAGAGCTAGCCGATATAGTGTAGAAAGAATTAAGCGAAGGCTCCGGATCATCGCCTCAAGATGCCACTACTGGAGACACCTCCGGTCTAAAAACTGCTCATGATTCTTCTTCGATCCTGGGGTATAATCCAGATCAACCCCAAATGCCAAAGTCCAACATCCTTTCTCCCATCTTGGAAGGGAATTCTAGCTGCACTCTGGCCTAAACTGAAGGAAGTATCTCATTGACCTCACCTGTATTTCAGAGAGTCCATATGTCGCAAATCGACGTCACTAACCTCTTTTTTTATATCTTTCAAGTTTTAGGTCAGCCCTAGGTCATTCCGCTTCCCAACAAAGGTCTCCAGTCTGGACAACAAGCATCTACAACAGAATCGGTGATCGTGACCCTTCAATGATGGCGCCAAATATCCCGATTGGTCAGTCTCCTGGGCTTGGTGAGTGAATGATATATGCTTTACATGACGAAGGGACTGGTAAGCTTTAGGGAGCTCAGACTGATGATGGTGTTGTGATCATTGGGTCCTCCAAGCCCCTGCAGGGTCCTACCATGAGTACGCTTGAGCGGGAACTTGTCCTAGCCAAAGAGGTTAAGCTAAAGAAAATTGAGACCTTTTCCTCCTCCTCTATCCATAGCTCTACCTAGTTAAACTATCTTTATTCCTGTCACTCTTCCTCCACCTGTGAGCACCCGGAGCGTGCCTGCTGTATCATCGCAAAGCACTCCATCTAAGGGTTCGAGAAGAGGTAGGAGGAGGGCTGATCAAATTACACCTCCTTCTGGGGAGGAGAAGAAAAATCCAAGAAGCAGAAGCATAAAAAGTGATCGTCGGTTCATTTTGTTTTGGTTGTACAGTTAGGCATTTTTCTAACTTTCTGTTTTTATTTTTCCAGCCGGTGTTGTGTAGATTGGGCCTCCACTTTTGCTCTTCAGTTTAGATATAAATAAAACTTATGCTTCTCCTTTCAAGTTCCAATATGAATGTGAATAACAAAGACTTTTGTTTAGTTCAATCTTTATTGGAAGTCGTTTAAGTACTTAAGAAATGTGCTTCCATTCAATGTACTTACGTTCCATTCCTTTTTATTGTCATTGTCGAACTAAGTCATTAGTCCATTTCATGATTTTCCATCCTTTTATCATTCCAGTGAATGCAAAGTAATCGTTGAAGTGCCAAGCTCTGGGCATCGATTAGGGTAAACCATTTAGTATAACGGTTCAGGTATCCTTTTGCAGGATAGCGACATCCGATCGCATCAAGCTCCAGGTGATAGTTTGAGCTAACTACTTAAGATTGTAGTGTGCACATCTTTATCCAAGATGTTTTACTTTCAATCATGACTAAATCTGGACATCGATCAGAGTTTATAGGTAAGATCCCACCGTACACCAGGCATGGACCTTTCTTCTTTCCTACTTCGGGCAAGATGTTAGTGGTTGGATGGTCATGTCACATCCATTTTGGATTATACTCCTAACTTCGCATCAAGGGTAAGAGTTAGCTGATGGATAGTGAAATCATGTCCTATTTTGTTTATACTCCTGCCCCACATCAAGGACAAGAGTTAGTTGGTGGATGGTCAAATCATGTCCTATTTAGTTTATACTCCTGCTCATACATCAAGGACAAGAGTTAGCTGGCGGACGGTTAAATCACGTCGTATTTAGTTTATACTCTTGTCCACACATCAAGGGCACGAGTTAATTGGCGGATGGTCAAATCACTTCCTATTTGGTTTATACTCCAGCCTCCAAATCAAAGGCAAGAGTGAGTTGGCATCCATCTCCGAGTGCCAAGAATGGTTGAACTTCGAGGGTCTGATCGTGGACCTTGGAAGTTTGGTTGGCACCTAACTCTGGGTCATACATACCTGCATTATTCATATACAGATTCATTCGAGTTGGTCATATTTCACGACTCTTAAGCTATGTAATGACAGAGAAACAGATCTGGAAAGCTATTTCATTTATTGAAGATAGGAAATGACAGGTTTTGTCTGATTACATGGATTTATAAATTTATTTCTAAGTGAACTAGCATTATAAGTGCTTGCTATTCCACACCCTCGGGAGTGAGATCCAATCAACCATTGCTAACCTGAAAGTGCCATCTCCAAGCTTTTGCTCGATTTCGTATGGACCTTTCAATGTTGGACCCAAGTTTCTAGGGTCTAGGAAGATTCATTTAAGAACCAGATCGCCAATCCCGAAGGTCCAATTCCTGACGTTGGCATTGTAATATCGGGCGACTCGATTTCAGTGTGCAGCTGCTCTCAAGTAAGCTTTATCTCGTTTCTCATCGATCATGTCAAGAGATTCGAGAAGGAGTTGTTCATTTGTCCGTGGATTATAGTGAATCACTAGATGAGAAGGTACTTCCAATTTACATAGAATCGTTACTTTTGATCCATAGGCTAAGACAAATGGAGAATGACCAGTCACTGACTTGTGGGTCATCTGATAAGCCCAAAGTGCTATTGGAAGTTATCAACCCACTTGCCCTTAGCCTTTTCCAATCGTTTCTTGAGAATGGACTTGATAATCTTGTTTACAGCTTCAACTTGTCCATTTTCCTAGGTGTGTGCTACCCATCAAATCTCTTCTCTATGCAATGTCGGCGGTAAAAATCCTTAAACTCGGTGGTGTCGAATTTGGTTTTGTTATTGGTAATGATTGTTTGTGGAACTCCAAAACAACAGATTATATTCTGGACCACGAAATTGATTACTTTATTTGTGGTAATTATAGCTAATGGCTCTGCCTCATCCCATTCGGTGAAGTAATCAACTGCAATGATGGCGTACTTCACACCACCTTTAGATATCGGTAATACACCAATAATATCAATTCCCCAAACCGCAAATGGCCAAAAACTGACCATTTGATTAATTTCCGTCGGTGGGGATCCCATAATCTTAGCAAACCTCTGGCACTTGTCACAATTCCCAGTGTAATAAATTCTATCTTAGTTGATGATTGGCTAGAAGTACCCATGGAAGAGAGTCTTCTTCGCTAGGGTTTGCCCCCCAGTGTGGTCGCCAAAGGCCTTTCATGCACTTTTCTCAGGACTTGTTTGGCCTCGTCATTAGTGATACATCAAAGCAGTGGGACCGAGAATCCTTTCCTATAAAGTGTCCCTACTAAAAGATGTATCTCGAAGCTTGGCAAAGGAGCTTCTTTCATTCGCTTTTCCGTTCCGAAAGGATCCCCCACTGCAAATAATTCTTTATGGGAGTCTTCCATCACTCCTTCTCTTCGGCTTTCAAGATCTAATCGACATCCATATGGTCGATGTTCAAAGTCGATAATACTTCCATAGGAACTAGGCCCATAAGCTTCACATCTCCTGAATTGGCCAGCTTGGCCAGTGAGTCGACCTTCGTATTTTCCTCTCTGGGAATATGCATTATTGTGTAATGTTCAATGTCACCGAGCAACTCAAGGATCTGGTTTAGATAAGGAGCCAGCCTCACTCCTTTCACCTGAAACTCCTTCCTGACTTGACACACCACCACTGGAAATCACAAAAGATGTGTAAAGTTTTAACTCCAAATTCCTTGGCAATTTTGAGTCCCGCAATTAATGCTTTGTACTTCATTTCGTTGTTTGTTGCAGAAAAGTCAAGTCTTAGGGCATAACAAATTAAACGTTCCTCGGGAGTGACAAGTACAACTCCAGCACTAGAACAACATTCGTTTAATGCACCATCCATGTACATCTTCCACCCAACATTTTGCTCACCACTTCTCTCCAGAGTATCGTCTTGCGCAGCGAATTCGGCTATGAAGTCCACCAAAGCTAGGCCATGGATAGCCCTCCAAGGGTGATAGGTTATATCGTATTGGCTCAATTCAATGTTCTATTTCAATAGCCTTCCAGAAGTCTCAGATCATTGCAAGTTTTGACACAAATGCTGGTCGGTGCGAACTTTGATCGGATGAGCCTGAAAGTTGGGGTGAAGCTTCCTTGAAGCAATCAACAGGTAGTATGCAAGCTTTTCCAACTTCGGGTAAATTATTTCTGCTCCAGTCAACCATTTACTTATGTAATAGTTCGGTTGTTGGATGTGGGATTTCTGTCGAATGAGTGTGGCACTCAATGCATGCACCGACACTACAAGATATATAAACCTCGGCATCCACCGGCTTCAAGAGAACGAGGAGGGGTCTCTCTCCAAGTGATCCACCAGAGCCTGGAATGCATCTTTACACTCCTATGTCCAAGAAAATTTCCTTTTTCTCTTTGGACTTTTTACCTTCTTAATTACGTCAAAGAAAGGGATGCATTTGTTGGTGTCTTTGGAGATGAACCAACTCATGGCGGCGACGTTCCCGTTCAAGCTCTAAACCTCCTTGACTGTCTTTGAAGCCTCTATGTCCCTCAACGCCTTTATCTTTTCCAGATTGGCTTCAATCCCACGGGAGTTCATAATGAAGCTCAAGAATTTCCCTAATGCAACATCGAATGAGCATTTCAAAGGATTAAGCTTCATCTCGTATTTTCGGAGAACACTGAAGATCTCAGCCAAATCATCCACGTGGTTGCCCGATCGCTGTGATTTCACAAGCACATCATCTACACAGACCCCCATCAAGCATCCGATCTGGTCTTTGAACATCCTTTTTACCAGCCTTTGGTAAGTTGCTCCAGCATTATTTAGTCCAAAAGGCATGACCAAATAGTAGTATAGTCCTAGATCGTTTATGAAGCTGGTGTGTTCCTGATCTAGAACATGCATTGGAATCTGATTGTATCCAGAATACGCATCAATGATTGATAGCAGTTCGTGTCCAGCAGTCAAATCCACCAACTATCAATCCTCGAGAGCGGGAAGCTGTTCTTCGGGTATGCCTTATTCAATTCAGAATAATCATCGCATGTCCTCCACTTCCCGTTATACTTTTTCACCAGGACCGGATTTGATACACATTTCAGGTATAAAGCATCATGGATGAAGCCATTGTCCTTTATCTTCTCCAGTTCTTATCTAAGTGCAGCAGATCTCTTCGGACCCAGATTGCGATGCTTCTATTTCACAGGAACGCACTTGGGGTTTATGTTCAATGCATGGCTCGCTATCTCCGACAAGATCCCACACATGTCAGAGTGTGTGTAGGCAAACACATCTAGGTTCACCTAAAGAAAACCAACCCTCATTTATCATTCTCATGTCGAGCTGTGAATCGACCTTCAAAACCCATACTAGATCATCCTGGCTGATTGGACATTGATCGTTAATTCGATGGGAGCTGCTCTTCCATCCAGTGGCTCTATTCATGGATCTATATCCTTATGGAACCGACTGTACTGCCCAAGCCAAGGCCAAGGCGGTGGTTGCTATGCATCCAAAGCCTTAATGCAAAGGGACCCTCTACACCTTTTCTTTTCTCTCTTCTCCTTGCCTCCTTTAGCTCAGGGACATAACATTCACGACCAAGCCCCTAACTTCCCTGGACTATTCCTACACTATTTCTATAGGAAACTTCATTGTCAAGCACCAAGGAGGTATAACCTGTTGAGACTTTGTTTTGATTCATGACACAAAGCTATCACTACGACATACATATTTGACGACTACTGCTACGACAAAAAGAGAATATATACTATAAGGAGACAAGACTTCAAAACCGGTGCATCAATTATATTATTTTAGTTTTGAGTCTTAGGTCAATTTTGTTAAAATCTCTCCTCGATTACGTATATATTAGCTTATATGTTTAATCATCTTATTCTCAAATATTTTATACATATATATATAAGCATATAAAATATATAAAAAGTGTTTAAAGTTATATATATTACTATACCTGTGTAAACTGTGCAAATTGCACAGATTTTATTAGGTCATTCGACTGACCCAGAGGTTCAGTCGACCGACCCTGGAAATTCTGTGAAAAATGCACAGTGCACAGATATACAGATATATATTTAAAAATTCATTTGAATATTCAGTCGACTGACCCAGAGGCTTAGTTGACTGAATTTCTATAACAGCCACTTTTCGAAAAGACACGACTTTTTGTGAAGAGCTGCGAACCTCTAACGAAAAGATTCGGATGCAACACTTCGATCGAAACTCTTCACCAACAGTCGTTGCTATCTAATCTTTATAAATACATACTTCAACTTCATTTCAAATCACTGAATCATAATCTAATTCTCTTATCTTTGCTCTTCTATCTATTTGCAATACACTTTCAATTATTCTGCATTAAAGCAATACTATACCTTTCTATTCTTCATAAACTTCAAATATATATATTTATACTCAAGGAGAAGATTATAGGAAGGGTGTACTACAAGTGACAAATCCGTGTTATTAAGAACACACAAAGTCAAAAGTAATTTTTGGTATTTGTTGAAGTCCTGTTCTATTGCTCAAGCGTGTGAAGTCCTCTTCGGCTGCTGAGGTGAAATCATGTTCCGCTGCTCAGGTCCTTGTTCGACTGTTCAAGGGTTGTATAGACCTGTTCCTCCGGGTTAAGTGAGGGTTATTGTTTTAGTGAAATTCCAGAAGGAGTTTGGGACTGGACGTAGGACGGTGCTCCGAACCAGTATAAAAATCTCTGGTGTCATTTTTACTATACTGCTTTTATATTCCGCACTATTTACCGTATAGCTATCATCACTATACTCTGTATTTTCATATATCCATATTACACGATCCATAGCACACTTTCATTTGGTATCAGAGCAAGGTCATCATCAAACCGTAACACAGTTATCTGATAATCTAATAATATGGACACTAACACGAGTACTAGCACTAGCATTAACACTAGCTTCATTGAAGGACAATCCATTGCACGTCCACCACTATTTAATGGCATGAATTATAACTATTGGGCCACACGAATGAGAATATATATGTAAGAAAACGGTTTTGATTCATGGAATATACTATTCCTACTACAGAGTATTCTACTTGGTCAAATACACAAAACTAGATGCCACAGCAAATGCAAAAGCCATGAATATGTTGTTTTGTGCCTTAGATAAAAATAAGTTTAATCGTGTTAGCATGTGCAATACTGCATATGAAATATGGCGTACACTCAAAGTTACTCACGAAGGAACTAACAAGGTCAAACAAAGAAAAATATCCATGCTTAAAAGTCAGTTTCAAAACTTTAGGATAAAAGAAAATGAATCTATAAATGATATGTATTCAAAATTTCAGGATATCTACCATTCATTAGTAGGACTAGGAGAAAAATATTCAGACTTTGATATTGTTTCCAAAATCCTTAACTCTTTAACGGAAAAATGGGAAAGAAAAGTTCTCGCTATTGAAGAAGTGAATGATATTTCCAAAATAACTCTTGAAGAGTTAATAGGAAATCTAATGTCCTATGAAGTGAATTTGTAGGCTAAACGAGTTCAGGCTCAAGATAAAAAGAATATAGCATTCCATGTAGAACAAGGAGAATCAGATTCAGACAAAGATGACTTAGCCTTTATTGCCAAGAACTTTAAGAAATTCTTGAAATATAGAAAAGGAAACAGAAATAATGGCAAGAGAAACTCAAATAGCAAGAAACCACCGTCTTTATCAATTATGGAGTGTTTTAACTGTCACAAAAAGGGGCATATGCAGAAGGACTGTCCAGATCAAAAGAAAGAATATCGAAATAAAAGGAAGGACAAATTCAAAAGAAAAGCCTTTTCAGTTACATGGGATGATTCAGGTTCCTCTTCTTCTAGAAGTGAAAGTGACAGCGATAATGAACAAGCTAACGTATGTTTTATGGCTAAAGCTAATGAGGTCCCACTAAAGAAAAGAGGAAAATGGATACTCGACAGTGGTTGCTCAAAACATATGATAGGAGACAAAGATATGCTGATAAATATTATATACTCAGATGGAAGTTCTGTCACTTTTGGAGATAATTCCAAGGGCTATATCGTTGGCAAAGGCGATGTGAGCAATTACGGTACATCTAATTTACCTCTTATCACAAATGTTTTATTAGTTAAGAATCTAAAACATAATCTATTAAGTATAAGTCAATTATGCGATAAAGGTTTTAAAATATCATTTTCTGAAAATAAATGTAGTATTCTTGATCAAAATCAAAATCTTATTTTCGAAGGAAATAGAGATAAAAATATATACGTTTTGAATATGAAAGTTAATCATAATTCCAATATGTGTTTAATAGCTAAAGAAAATGATCCCTGGATATGGCACAAACGATTTTGTCATATCAATTTCAAAAATATAAATAAAATTTCTAAAAATAATCTTGTAAAAGGATTACCGAATATGAATTTTAAAGTAAATAATATATGTGACTCATGTCAATTAGGTAAATTAACTAAATCTTTATTTAAATCTAAGAAAGTTATTTCGACATTACAACTACTCGAGTTACTTCATATGGATTTATTTGGTCCTACCCAAATTCAATCCATAAATCATAATAAGTACGTATTTGTAATAGTTGATGATTTTTCTAGATATACATGGACTATCTTTATGAAAAATAAAAGTGATACCTTTGAAAATTTCAAAACTTTTGTTAAACAAATACAAAATTTAAATGGTATTAGAATTAAAAATATTAGAAGTGATCACGGAGGAGAATTTGAAAACATACAGTTTGATAACTATTGTAAGAAGAAAGGAATATTTCATAATTTTCCGTTTCCTAGAACTCCGCAGCAAAATGGAGTTGTAGAACGAAAGAATCGAACTCTGCAAGAATGTGCAAGAACTTTACTAAATGAAAGCACATTACCAAAACCTTTTTGGGCTGAAGCTGTTGCAACTGCCTGTTATGTTTTGAATCGTGTTTCTATTAGACCTCTCACCAAGAAAACTTCTTACGAACTTTTTAACGGTAGAAAACCAAACATATCCTATTTTAAAATATTTGGATCAAAATGTTTTATATTAAATACCAAAGATCAGCTTGGAAAATTTGATTCAAAATGTGACGAAGGTATATTTCTTGGATATTCGAATCGAAGCAAAGCTTATCGAATTTATAATAAACAAACTAATACTATCGAAGAGTCCCTCCATGTATCTTTTGACGAAAATTTTAAAACAAATAATGAAAATGATTTGCTTAATAATAATAAAACAAATATAATAATAAACAATTCAAGGGATGATGATGATATTGTTTATAATCCTAGAGAAGATGAAAACATTGTTAATAGAGACATTACAAATATAATAAGATCTCCTCGAATAATTTTACAGAATCATCCTACAAAAAATATAATTGGAGAAATAAATTCAAATGTTCGAACTAGAAATCAACTAAATGAAATGGGTAATATAGCTTTTCTCTCTACTACAGAACCTAAAAATACTAAGGAAGCATCGTCCGATGAAAATTGGATTATTGCTATGCAAGAAGAACTCAATCAGTTTGAACGAAATGAAGTTTGGGAACTAGTACCCCGACCGAACGATCAAACTGTTATAGGAACTAAATGGGTTTATAAAAATAAAGCAGACGAGTTAGGAAATATAACTAGAAACAAAGCAAGACTAGTAGCACAAGGATATAACCGGTAAGAAGGAATAGACTATGAAGAAACATTTGCTCTAGTCGCTAGACTAGAAGCAATACGAATTTTATTGGCATTCGCATGTTTTAATAACTTTAAACTCTATCAAATGGATGTTAAAAGTGCATTTTTAAATGGATATATTAAAGAAAATGTTTATGTTGAACAACCTCCGTTATTTATTCATGAAAAATACCCAGATCATGTCTATAAACTTAAGAAAGCTTTATATGGTTTAAAACAAGCACCAAGTGCTTGGTATGAACGCCTTAAAAGCTATCTAATTGACTCAGGATTCGTAATAGGAAAAGTAGATCAAACTTTATTTATAAAACATTCTAAGAATGATATCTTAATAGTTCAAATATATGTCGACGGCATTATATTTGGATCAACTAATAATGAATTATGTAATGAGTTTCTGAAATAATGACTAGAGAATTTGAATTGTCCCATATTGGAGAATTATCATATTTTCTAGGTCTTCAAGTAAAACAAGTTTCAAATGGAATTTTTATTAATCAAGAAAAATATTGTAATAATCTTATCAAACGTTTTGGAATGGAAAACACTTCTGCCAAACCAACACCTATGAGCACAACAACACATCTTGATAAAGATGAAAATGTCAAAAGTATAGACCAAAAACTATATCGTAGTATGATAGGATCTTTACTTTATTTAACAGCAAGTAGACCAAATATTATGATGAGTTTGTGCCTATATGCACGATTTCAAGCTGACCCAAAAGAATCACATTTACGAGCCGTAAAACGCATACTACGCTATCTTAGTAAAACTACAAACTTCGGACTTTTCTATCCAAAAGAGTTTTCGTTCAAGTTAGTATCATACAGTGATGCTGATTTCGGCGGATCATGAACAGATAGAAAAGGTACAAGCGATACGTGTCACTTCATTGGTAAATCATTAATATCATGGTTTAGCAAGAAACAAAACTGTGCCTCACTATCAACTTGTGAAGCTGAATATATTTCTGTGGCACTAGCTTGCACACAAGTAATTTATATGAAACAGACACTTAAAGATTTTGGAATTAATCTATCAAAATCAACAATTTACTGTGATAATTCTAGTGCGATAAATCTATCTAAAAATCCAGTAAACCACTCAAGAACTAAACATATAGATATTAGACATCATTTTTTATGTGATAACATAGAAAAAGAAGTAATAAATCTGGACTACGTACCATCAGAAAATCAATTAGCCGATATTTTTACTAAACCACTACTAGAAAATATGTTTATAAAATTGTGTCGTGAGCTTGGTATAATGTCAATTAAAGATATATAAATAGAATATAAATTTTTTTAACTAAAAACTCAAGAATAAATTTTTTTACAAAAAATTCAATATTCTAACCATGCTGAGACTCGAACCCATGACCTGCTATGCATAGCCCAAGTGTCTTAACCACCTGAGTTATTAATGTTTTCTGTTATAGTCTAGTATGGCCACCTTATTATATGGTAACATTAATTTATACTGCATTACTTGTCACATTTAACTTTAGAATCCACATTACTAATTTTATAAATATTAAAATTATACAAAAAAATAGCTCAGCCAACAGAAAACCAATGTTTCACCATATTTCTTGGCTATAATTAATATAGTCCACCAAATTTTATCCTATTTACCCTAAACTAAGCCTATATAGATGCATACTCCTTTGTCTATGCAATCAAATTAAAAATCAAATCTTTCGATTTTCTCTCTAAAGTAAAAAACTCTTATATACAAAACTACTTTGTTTAAAAATGTCAACCTCCTCTTCAACGGATTCTATCGAAATAGTTGCTTCTAACAACTCTCCAAAAACTCTGGATCATAAAATATCACCATCATATGTCTATTGGACCGGATATACCCCGGATAAGAAAAAAGGAAAGAAGACGATTAATATTTCTCCGAATACAAAGCAAAAGACAGATGATCTCCACCATTATCAGCAAGAATCTCTAATGCTACAACGAGAAATGTATTATGAACAAAAAATAAACTCCAGACGGATAGGAATCATTGAGCATATAACTATAAAATTCTATGGGGCATCATCACATCCGATAGACGAAAATGCTATTTCGCCTATCAGACGACCATCGACTTCGTCTCCACCACGACCACCATACTCACCGAATTCGTGGGATCGCAACAAAGCATCAAATGTTCGTCATAAGCAACTGAAAGAATTCAAGAGGCCTAGCCCCTCGAAATAATCGTTGTCATCGTTATCTTTTTTTGTATTTTTCAAATAAATTTTCTATGTATGTATGTTTTTTTTATTTCTTGAAATAAATTTATTTCTGCTTTATTAATCAATATGACAACTATTAAATAAAATAACTTAAAATAATAAAAAATAAAACTAAATAAACATTTCAAAGCAAAAGGAATCCATTGCAGAAAATACTCCAGGTCAATCGACTGAACTAGGAGGTCAGTCGACTGACACAACAAGTTACTATTTAACATTAACATAGCCAGTCGACTGTCCCAAAGCCTCAGTCGACTGGACCAGAGGGTAGAAAAATTTCGACCTTCAGCTTCAGTCGACCGAAGCCCTGAGCCAGTCGACTGAGCCATAGATCTGAGTCATCTATTTACTCTCACCTACTCACTTTACTCTTCTAATCTTCTACTTTCAACTCTTTTCACCATTACCATTTCAGTTTTCCAAAATTTTAAAAACCCTATACTCCCCAAAACTGCATTTTTTCCTTCAAATTAAACATTAATGGCTCCTAAATGAAAGGGACAAGCTTCCTCTTCATCTCAACCTCCATCAAACGAACAAATTCAACGGTGGCTAATTGATGACACCGCTATTCGGAGGTGGAGACGGATGCAAGACTCAAGGATTTTCGAAGGTTCGTTCGTTAAATTTCCTGATTTTTCTCCATATCACATCCAAGAGTTAGCTCGACGAAGCAATTTGGAGTCGCTATTTAACATCAATGATAACAAACACAAAATCATCCAAATAATGGTGAAGTTGTTCTACGCAAACCTAAATTTGGGTCACCAAAATATTCCAAACCATCAAGACTATGTATGGAGTCTCGTATGTGGAAAACCTGTCTTTTTTTCTTTAGACCGCATGGCTTATATTTTGCAAATGGAAAATGATGGTGTGGAATTGGCCACTATTGACTGTGACTTGGTAGTTCGAGATAACATAAGCCATTTGTTTCTAGAGGATGATATGCGTCAACTTAAATCGATGTCTTCACGACCAAAGGCACGAATTATTCACCGCGCTCTAATGAAAACCATAACTCCTAGAACCGGGAGTTATGAACTTATCTACGAAAATAACTTTAAAGCTTTATATGCTATCTTTGGAAATATTCAATTCAACTGGCTTCGCTTAATTCTTGACGAATTTTTAAGTTTCAACAACGGTAGAATGAATATAATTTACTACGGTGAATACATTATGCGCCTTCTAAAAGCTTGTGAAGTTCCGGAACCGGATTCACCGATTTCTACCGTTGGATGTTTGAATGCTCGAACTTTAGCCTTGATTGAAACTACCGGTTGCCCGACCCCCTCATATCATATCTTTTGAAGAATGGACCCAAAGGCATTTAAACCAACCACAACAACATAGCGAACCGTCTCAACGTCCATCTCGTCAAAGATCTACTCGTCATCAACAAAAAGAAATTTTAATTCCAAATCCGGGTCTTCAACCACATGAATCCATCTCTATTGTTTGCCGAAATCAACAAATTCTACATTCAAACACCATCAAAGTTGATAAAAAGCTCGATAAGGTCAAAGGATTTTTTACCAAATTATGGCAAGCGATTTCATGCTCGTCCGGGACATCTACGGCTACTATAGGCGATTCGGGTAAGCAACCCGTCTTTACATGGTCTTCTTCTGACGACGATGAAGCAAGTAGCAGTGATGATGATGGAGATGAAGGTTACAGTGGTAGGGGTAAGGAACCGATGGCGTAAGGTGTTCTTTTTCTTTTTATCCAAGACATTTGTTTTCAATTCCGTATGGCTTGTACTAAATGGCCATTTTAGTTTATTTTGAGCACTCTTAACTATGGAAGTCAAATGTATGGATAATTGTTTTTAATTTGATATCTTCTCTACTTTATGACTTCATATTATTTTTCCTTTTTTTCGATGACAAAGGGGGAGAAATATTATTGCTAACATAATTGCAGGATATAAAACAGCAACGATTCAGGGGGAGTAAGTATTTATGTTATTATATATATACAGTCGAAATCTATATCAGGTTGTCATCAATCAAAAAAGGGGATAATGTTGAGACTCGGTTTTGATTCATGACACAAAGCTATCACTACGACATACAAATTTGACGGCTGCTGCTACGACAAAAAGAGAATATATACTACAAGGAGACAAGAATTCAAAACCGGTGCATCAATTATATTATTTTAGTTTTGAGTCTTAGGTCAATTTTGTTAAAATCTCTCCTCAATTACGTATATATTAGCTTATATATTTAATCATCTTATTCTCAAATATTTTATACATATATATAAGCATATAAAATATATAAAAAGTGTTTAAAGTTATATATATTACTATACCTGTGTAAACTGTGCAAATTGCACGGATTTTATCAAGTCAGTCGACTGACCCAGAGGTTCATCGACCGACCCTGGAAATTCTATGCAAAATGCAAAGTGCACAGATATACGGATATATATTTAAAAATTCGTTTGAATATTCAGTCGACTGACCCAAAGGCTCAGTTTACTGAATTTCTATAACAGTCACTTTTCGAAAAGACACGACTTTTTGTGAAGAGCTGCGAACCTCTAACTAAAAGATTCGGACGCAACACTTCGATCGAAACTCTTCACCAACAGTCGATGCTATCTAATCTTTATAAATACATACTTCAAATTCATTTTAAATCACTAAATCATAATCTAATTCTCTTATCTTTGCTCTTCTATCTATTTGCAATACACTTTCAATTATTCTGCATTAAAGCAATACTATACCTTTCTATTCTTCATAAACTTCAAGTATATATATTTATACTCGAGGAGAAGATTATAGGAAGGGTGTACTACAAGTGACAAATTCGTGTTATTAAGAACACACAAAGTCAAAAGTATTTTTTGTATTTGTTGAAATCCTGTTCTGCTGCTCAGGCGTGTGAAGTCCTCTTCGGCTGCTGAGGTGAAATCCTGTTCTGCTGCTCAGGTCCTTGTTCGGCTGTTCAAGGGCTGTATAGACATGTTCCTCCGGGTTAAGTGAGGGTTATTATTTTAGTGAAATTCCAGAAGGAGTCTGGGACTGGACGTAGGACGGTGCTCCGAACCAGTATAAAAATCTCTGGTGTCATTTTTACTATACTACTTTTATATTCCGCACTATTTACCATATAGCTATCATCACTACACTCTGTATTATCATATATCCATATTACACGATCCATAGCACACTATCATAACCGTTCTAAATTCAACTAGGACCAGTCGGCCCAAGAATGCATTGTAAGTAGAGTAAATGTCCAATACCATAAAAGGCATGACCTGCACTCGCTTGCGGTCGCCCTCTCTAAGCACCACTGGTAGTTCCACATATACAACAGGCACCATAGCCATTCCGTTAAATCTCTGTATCCGAGATTTACCCAGTTTCAGGTTCTTTCCTTCCAGAAGCGTCTGGTCATAATATTTTTTGAATAAATTGTTGATTGAACTCCCAAATTCAACTAGCACCTTTCATACAATAGCAGGGCCAATCATGGCCGTTATAACCAACGGGTAAATCATCGAGGCTTCCACCCCATCAGCATCTCTGCTCCGAAAGACAATATCATCAGTCATGGTTCTAAACTGTTTTATTGAAGCTCCATCCTCTACAGCGAAGCAGCTTTATTCTCCGTGTGTTTCAGTGCGCCAACATATCTATTCATCTCATTCAAACTCTTATAGGCTGGATGCGGCCATCGATGATTGTATTTATTACCAAACATTTTTCAAGCTGCCTAGGCTCCTCACCACTAGGATAAGCTTGCCCCCCATTTAGATGTCATCCTAGGGGGGTTGGAGGTTTCCTTGTAACCATCCTACGGGGCTTTAACAAACTGTTGTAATTTCTTCTTTCAAATCACCTCCTCAATCATATTTCTCAAGTGCCTACATTCATTGGTATTATGACCATTGTTCTCATGAATCCTATAGAACTTGCCAAATCGCTTCTTCTTCTCGGTTGACTCTCCCAAAGTTAGGTTCCTGTACTGTTGAATACCTTGAGTCGCCAAATATATATTCTCGATTAAGCTATTCAACTCAGTATAATTATCATACTTAGGATGTAACGTTCCCTATCTTGAGGCCCGAAGCTAAGCACTGCAAATGCTGCAGTCATTTATAGCATTAACTTTCGGTGACAAAATACGGAAATGTTAATGTATCCATAATATCAGAAGCACATGTATATGAAACCAAATCACATATTCCAAAACCAACTTTACGGATTACATTTCAAATCAATGTTTAATATTCCATTACACAATCACAAACGATTCCCAGGTTTAGATCAAATATAATTATTACAGTTTACGCCAAGAGCAACATATGAGGATGCCCCCTTGGATGATCATAGTACTCAATAGACACATCAATCATAAATATCACAGCGGAAAAAAAACTAATTACTTCTATATAGCTAACTTTGCCTCCTACACATCTTTGGAAGCTTATTCGTCCACTTACTAAACCTGTAAAGCTCTAACTCTCAATCTACTCAAATTAATTTTGAGCACCCGAGAGTTTAAGGGGAAAACATAAATTTCAAGTCAGACATAAATTCTGGTGTAAATAATACTATTACATTTTGGTTTTACAGATATTAAGTGGGACCATGCCGCTTAGCGGAACGGGTTTCCCCTCACTAATATTCCTTTTAAAACATATCTTTTGCAAATCAGAATCCTACAATCTAACTGATTAAAGCATTAATAGCAATATCATATATGCACATAAATCAGGTAATCAATGGACTATCTATCCAAACAATACAGTTTTTTTGGCTAACTACTAACCATTGGCTGACTCTGGCCTACCAGACAAAATAAATAATCTAACTTCTGTTAGGAACACTCCTGGACGGTCTGTCCTTAACTAACTTTTTACAAGGTCAACCGATCCTAATGGTTTTATGGGCTCACCAATAACCTATCTTTCTCTATACATTCCTTTATGTGTGTAACATCATTTTAGTCTTAACTATGACAAAGCCCTACACACTGGAATTTTGGACTTATATTAGCTAGGGACTACTAGCTAAAGTATAGGGCACCACCCTATACTAGTCTCATCCGGTATTCTAATATTTAAGTCATTTACTTATGGTTAACCACCCCATCAAATTTTCCTTTTAAACATTTCTTTCAAATTGATTTAACCCTTTAAATCATACTTAAACAAGGAAAATATACTCTTTGTTTTACTCAAATATCTTTGCCATGATATATGCTTCACACAAAACAACGTTGATGAAAACTTAAATCAACCGGGTTATCTATCCCTTTAAAACAAGTTAAAGCCGTTCTTTAACTTAGAAAACATTAGGTTTTAAATCCAAGATATCACCTTAGAAACCCTTGTTTAAAAACTTTAAACAGTCCTTTTTGAATCCATTAAAAGTACCCCTTTCAAAATAGGTTAACTACTTTACCTTGAAACACTAGGCCAAAAGCCCAAAACATACCTTTCGAAACCTTTAAAAATAGACATTTCGAAATCATTGAAAGTATCCTTTTGAAAGCTTTATAAAACCTTAGACATCCTCTTTTCAAAATACTTTAAACTTGCCATTCGAAAGTGTTAGAAACCTTCCATTTACAGACTCAAGTAAACTTTTCGAAAACATTGGGTTCAAGTAAAAGTTTGTGGAACATAGCTTCGAAACCATTTAAAACCATTTCTTTCGAAACCTTTGGGTTTATCTTTTAATAGAACAAAGTGTCTTAAAAGAACTGGGGTGAAAGCATTGCTTTCGAAAGCACTACTTTCGAAAGCATTATTCCCAAGTAAAAGGAAGTGGATGGTTTTGAAACCAACCCTTTCGAAAGCATTGAGAAGCGACTTCAAAGTTTAAAGGCGAAAGTACCCTTTCAAAAGCATTGATTCGAAGGGTTGAATGTGGCAGCATGGGTTTCAAACCCATTCAAAAGCTTCATTTTAAAATAAAAAGGCAGCAACGCCTTTCGTAATCCCTATTGATAAAAAAAGGCTCATTTGACTAAGTCATAATCTAAAATAACTACTTCGAAAGCCTCCTTTATAAACATAAGTGATTCGTAGTCAAAAATAGTAGCTTCTACCCCTTCGAAAGCATATTTCGACTCTATAGCTTCCGCCTAACTCCAATCCACTACGTACCAAAGTATTGATACCATGTGTATTGGTTTCGACTTGGTTGGGGCAGAAGTATAGGGTCGAAAGGTAGCTGCTGTAAGTGGCGAAGTAGTAGTTCTTTGCAAAACTGATTATTAGCATTTTAAAGCAATATCTTTCCAATTAACTTGCCTCATTTGTCAACATATAATTGTTTGCCAATTCTTTTTCAAAATCTTTTTCTATAAGTGCTACTGAATTCAGTAGTTAACAATTAAAAACATTTAGCAAATTAGCCCCTTCACCTTTTAGAAGCATATAAAACATTTAAGTCCCATACCTTAAATAATTTTATATCCATAATAAAATACTTAGGAAAATTCTCCAAAAATTCTCATAAATCATTTTTAATATGTTTTCTAACATATTTAAATTTCAGACCCAAGGCTATATTATATTTGCCGAAAATAATTTAAATCAAATTTAACCATTTTCTTTCCTAGAAAATTCATAATAAATCCACATTAAATTAGAAAATTATGAAACTTGAAACCCATCTCTAAAATAATGTTTTTGACCTTATCAAAAGCACAAGTTATTTGGATGTCATTTAATTGTTTTTCAAATCAAAACTTATCATAAAATCTATATGAAACAACATAATTCATCAACAAGCTTATATATCCATTTAAAGAATCAAATCATGGAATTTTACTTGCAAAAATAATTCGGATCTCACATAGAAATCGAAACAATAAAAATGAGATGAAATCTATTATTCACCTTAGCTTGTTAAGGACGTTGACATTTGCTCTTGAATTGATTTGATTAAGCTTCCTACTTGAATTCTTGCTTATCTTCCCTTTTGTTTTCCCTCAATGGTGGCCGACCAAGCTTTGAACGTTCTTAGTTTAATTTACAAATGTTTAGAATGGATAAGGAGTGAAAGCAAGAAGGTTTTAGGGTATAAGAACTTAGTTTATTCATATTTTGCCCTTATCCTATTCCTCTTACTTATTTCATTTTAATTCTCTTTGGCTTATAGGTTAATTAAGGCACGACTACCTTAAATTGTTCAAATCTCAATCCCTTAACCATTTACATTATTTCATTTAATTTATCTAATTAAATATTTTAAATAATGTTAGTGAAAACTAGGTTCATTACAGACTCCCCTCCTTAAAGAATTTCGTCCTCAAAATTACGGTAAGGTACTAATAACAATCAATCATGAAGGTAAAACATACCATGAAACAAGTCAGGATAAGCATTTCTATCCTTACTCTCGGTTTTCCAAGTATAGTCTCTCTCGTCATCACCCCACTGGACTTTGACTAATCCGACTGTCTTGTTCCTTAGTCTCTTCTCATCTCTGGCGACTATACGAACTGGTTTTCTAACTATAGTCAAATTTGGTTCCACTACTAAATCATCTAATACAGTCGGTGCTATAGTAGTCTCTTGATCTCGGATACACTTCCTTATATGAGTAACATGAAAAACATTGTGTACTCCTGCCAAACTATTCGGTAACTCCACCCTATACGTGAGTTTCCTAATCCTTTCTACAATAGGAAATGGTCCAACGAATCTCGGTGCCAATTTTCCTGATTTTCCAAAACTGATTACACCTTTCATCTGTGATAACTTGACGAAAACATGATCTCCGGCTGAGAACTCTAAGTCTTTCCATCTTCTATCAGCATAGCTCTTTGCCTGGACTGAGCTTCCTTCATTCTGGCTTGAATGAATTCAATCTTTTCTACAGCTTCTCTAACCAAATCTGGACCAAGAACTAACATATCCCTGGTCTCTAACCAACAAACGGGAGATTTGCATGGCCTTCCATACAAAGCTTCAAACGGTGTCTTCCCTATACTAGCCTGATAACTGTTATACCAAAACTCGACTAAGTGTAGATGGCCTTCCCATGATCCCCCAAAGCCTAGCACACAAGCTCGTAATAATTCTTTTAAGACTTTGTTAACTCTTTTTGTTTGCCCATCTATCTACCGATGGTAAGCGTACTCATCTTGTTCTTGGTACCCAAAGTCTTCTGGAGACTCTTCCAGAACTCGCTAGTGAATAAGGAATCTCTATCACTTACTATACTATTAGGAATTCCATCTACTCTAACTATATTATTCATGAATAATTTAGCCAAAATAGGTGCCGCCCTAGTTGAGTTAACTGGAATGGAATGGGCACTCTCGATCAATCTGTCCACTATAACCCATATGATTCCATTCCCTCGACTCGACCTTGGCAACCCATCGATAAAATCCATTGAAATAGAATCTCATTTCCATACTGGAACACCTAAAGGCTAAAGCAACCCACTTGGTTTCTGATGTTCAGCTTTTACCTATTGACAGTTCAAACACTGCTTCACCCATAAGCCTACATCTCTCTTCATACATTCTCAGAAGAAACTTCTTTTCATATCCTGATACATCTTAGTTCCTCTTGGATGAATAGTGAACTTTGAATGATGGCATTCTTCAAGAACTTCCCTCCTAATGTTTCCGACATTTGGAACACGGTATCCTTTCTTCCTTAACCATCCATTTTGGTCAAGACTGAAATCTTTCAAGTCCTCGCTCTCTGTTCCATCCCTTAACTTTCTGATCCATTCTGCTAATATTGGATCCTCCCATTTCTTTAAAGCAATCTTTTCGATCATCACCGGTCGAACTTGTAAACATGACAACATACCAGTTTCCTTACTAAATCTAGCCTCAGATCTCCACTATATTCTACATGTAGTCAATGCTTCTAAATCTTTCCACTCAGCTATCATTGCCAATACTGCATTCTGATGTCTCCTGCTAAGTGCATCTGCAACTTTATTCCCCTTCCCTGGTGTGTCCTCTATACCAAAGTCATAAGCAGCTAAAAGCGCTAACCCCTCTACTGTCTCATATTCAACTCCTTCTGAGAGAATAAATACCTCGGCGACTTATGATCCGTATAAAACTCAAATCTTTCTCCCAAAAGGTAATTCCTCCACACCTTCAATGCAAAGATTACTGCAACTAATTCCAAATCATGAGTTGGATATCTAACCTCATAGGGTCTGAGTTATCGATAGACAATCACTTTACCTCTTTGCATTAACACAGCTCCTAACCCTGTTCCACATGCATCTGTGTACACTACTAAATCCTGATTCCCCTCTGGAACAACTAACATAGGTGCATTCGTTAATAAGTGTTTCAGTTTCTGGAATGCCTCCTCACACTTATCAGTCCATACAAATTTCACATCTTTCCACATTAATTTGGTCATCGGTGCTGCTATCCGTGAAAAATACTTAATGAATCTTCGATAATAACTAGCTAATCCAAGAAAACACTTTATCGCAGTCACTGTTTTGGGTCTCTTCCCATTATTCACTGCCTCGATCTTAGCCGGATCTACAGACAACCCTTTCTCTGAGACTACATGACCAAGAAACTTCACTTCCTTCTTCCAAAAATGACACTTCGAAAATTTCGCTTTCTATTGATGCTGCCTCAACATCTAAAGCACTACTCTAAGATGAGCTTCATGCTCTCCTTCATCTTTAGAGTATACCAAAATGTCATCTATGAAAACCAATACGAACCTATCCAAGAGCTCATGGAAAACTCGGCTTGTCAAATCTATAAAGAATGCTAGCAGATTAGTTAGTTCGAGTGGCATTACTAACCATTCGTACGATCCATATCTGGTTCTAAACGCCATCAAAGGAATACTATCCTCAGCCACTCTAAGTTGATGGAACCCTATTGCCAAATCCAACTGGGAAAATACTTTGGCTCCACTCAACTGGTCGAATAAATCGTCAATTCTAAGTAAGGGATATTGATTCTTTATCGTCTTCTCATTGAACATACGATAATTGATACACAACCTTAATGATCTGTCCAGTTTCTTTGCAAACACTGTGGCTGCTCCCTAGGGAGAACTACTTGGTCTGATAAAATTCTTGCCTTCTAAATCCACAACTGCACCTTTAACTCCTTCATCTTGGTAGGTGTCATTCTGCTTAGCGGTCTACTCACCGGCTCTTCTCCTGGTACTAAATATATCTGAAACTCAATAGCTCATTCCGACGGCAGTCCTACTACGGGCTCAAAGACAACTGCGAATTCTCTAACAACAAAAATTCGATTCAACTCATCTTCTGCCTCCATTACACCCAACAAAGCAGTATCATCAAAACTAGGGTTTTCTACGGAGTATATTATCCGATCACTACAGTTAGGGTATCTAAGTGATATTTTCTTATCATGGCAAAATATCCTAGCATCGTATTTACTTAACCAATCCATACCCAAAATAATTCCAAACCCCTACGAAATCAAACATATGCAAACTGTAAACAAATGTATGACCTAACAATTCAAACTCTAACTGGTCACACTTTATCCTAAGTGTCGCATATCCTCGTATCAGATTCGCAACCCTTAAGGAAGTAGCTAGGTATGAGGGTTCTAGGTTAAGCTTATCTACCAAATAATGAGATATGAAAGAATGCGATGCACGAGTATCAAATAGAACTCTAACTGATACACCATGAATCAAAACCGTACCTTCCAACATAGCTTTTCCTTTCTCCTCAGCTATTGGCCTTAAGGTAGCCGGTTCCAATGCAAACATCTTGCCTTTTCCATCCTTGGCTGGCTCCTTGCACTGGTTCTTATAATGTCCCATTTGATCGTAGTTGAAGAATTTAATATTCTTCTTCCCGATCACCTTCTTTCCAACTCCCGAGCGACATTCATTTGCAAAATGCCCTTTCTTGTCACACTTATAACAGATAACTTCTGCCTTTCCCTTCTTGGTAGCTCCACTCTTCTGAGCTCCCTTCTTATGGAAAAACTTCCTCTTCTGGTTCTGCCCTCCTTGAGCTCCCCTGCCTTGTTACCCTCAAGAAAAGCAAGCATCTCTTCTTGCCTTAAAGCCATCTCAACAACTACATCGCACAGATCTCTAATATGCGGTAATGTGACCTTAGCAAGCTCAGGATTCAACCCACGGATAAACTTCTCATTCCTTTTGATAACAGTATCAACGGTTGCGTATCCGTATCTCGATAGCTCCTCAAATCTGGTTTCATACTCAAGCACCGTCATATCTCCCTGCTCCAATTCAGCAGACCTCCTGAGCAGAGTTGACTTAGCCATCTTCAACATAAACCTCTCCTCAAACCTTCTTCTAAACTCTGCCCAAACCATGGTCTCCTCATTAACTCCAACCGTAACACTATTCCACCGGTACAGTGCTACTTCTTATAATTTCCTAGAAGAAAGCCTCCTTTTCTATTCATCATTAAGCCTTAAATCAGCAAAAATCTTCTCGCAAAAAAGTTACCAGTTCTCCACTTCAATTGCGTCCTCAGTCCCGATAAACGATTATCCTCCCAGCCTAGCATAATCTCTACTCAATACAGCATAGTTATTGACCACTAGAGCTCCCTGATTTCCTCCTTCATCACTCCCTCCAACTAACCATACAGCAACTCTAGCCTACACCATGTTAACGAAGAACTGATATATAGCTCCCATATCTACTTGCGGCATTCCAGCACCCATATTAGCAGCTTGTGTCTGACCTAGATTCCTCCTAGTGTTTGGTTTGGCATTCCCATTAGTTGTGGTGCTTCCCCCACTAATGTTAAATTTTCCACTTCTAGCATCCATATCCTACGTTCGTAAAATCTACATTCAAGTCTTTGTAAGATACATAAGAATGGCCTAAGGGAGATGGGAGAATAGAGATAAAGTATATACTAATATATAGCAAATACAAGCACGTTATTATAGCGTTATGCCATACCCCAATCATTTCTCTAATTCCTTAGGATTATGTTTTCTAAATCATTTTAAGTTTGAAATTTCTTTTAAGTTTTTCATAAACCTATGCTCTAATACCAAGTTCTAACATTCCCTATCTTAAGGCCCGAAGTTAAGCGCTACAGATGCTACAGTCATCTATAGTATTAACTTTAGGTGACAAAATACGGTAATGTTAATAGTATCCATAATACCAGAAGCACATGAATATGAAACAAAATCACAGATTCCAAAAACAACTTTACTAATTACATTTCAAATCCATGTTTCATATTTCATTACACAATCATAAACGATTCCCAGGTTTCGATCAAATATAATTATTATAATTTACGCTAAGAATGACATATGAAGATGCCCCTTGGATGATTGGAGTACCCAATAGACACATCAGTTTTAAATATATCACAGCGGAAATAAACTAATTACCCTCATATAGCTAATTTTTCTTCCTGCACGTCTTCGGAAGCTTATTCGTCCACCTACTAAACCTGTAAAACCCTAACTCTCAATCTACTCAAATTTATTTTGAGCACCCGAGAGTTTAAGGGGAAAACATAAACTTCAAGTCATACATAAAGCCTAGTGTGAATAATACAATTACATCTTGGTTTTACTAATATTAAGTGAGACCATGCCGCTTAGCGAAACGAGTTTCCACTTACTAATATCCCTTTTAAAACATATCTTTTGCAAATCAGAATCCTGCAATCAAATTGATTAAAGCATTAATAGCAATATCATATATGCATAAAAATCGGGTAATCAATGGACATATGTCCGAACAATATAGTTTTGTTTGGCTAAGTACTAACCATTGGATGACTCGGGCCTACCAAACAAGTAAATAATCTAACTTTTGTTAGACACACTCTTGGACGGTCCGTCCTTAACTTACATTTCCCAGGGTCAACTGATCCTAATGGTTTTGCGGGCTCACCAATAACCTATCTTTCCCTATATATTCCTTTCTGTGTGTAACATCATTTTAGCCTTACCTGTGACAAAGCCCTACACACTGGAATTTTGGACTTATATTAGCTAGGGGCTACTAGCTAAAGTATAGGGCGTGACCATATACCAATCCCATCTGGTATTCTAATATCTGAGTCATTTGCTTAGGTTTAACTACCCAATCAAATTTTCCTTGAAAACATTTCTTTCAAATTGATTTAACTCTTTAAATCATACTTACACAAGGAAAATATACTCTTTGCTTTACTCAAATATCTTTTCCATGATATATGCTTTACACAAAACAAAGTTGATGAAAACCAAAATTGACAGGGTTATCTATCCATTTAAAACAAGTTAAAGCCCTTCTTTTATTTAGAAAACATTAGGTTTTAAATCCAAGATGTCACCTTTGAAACCCTTATTAAAAACTTTAAACAGTCCCATTCGAATCCGTTGAAAGTACCCCTTTCAAAATAGGTTAACTACTTTACCATGAAACACTAGGCCGAAAGGCCAAAACATACCTTTCGATACCTTTAAAAATAGACCTTTCGAAATCATTGAAAGTAACCTTTCGAAAGTTTTATAAAACCTAGACATCCTCTTTTCAAAATACTTTAAACTTGCCTTTCGAAAGCGTTGGAAATCGTCCATTTAAAGACTCAAGTAAACCTTTTGAAAACATTGGGTTCAAGTAAAAGTTTGTGGAACATAGGTTCGAAACCATTTAAAACCATTCTTTTCAAAACCTTTGGATTTATCTTTTAATGGAACAAAGGGTCTTAAAAGCATCGGGGCGAAAGCATTGCTTTCGAAAGCATTATTCCTAAGTAAAAGAAAGTGGATGGTTTCAAAACCAACCCTTTCGAAAGCATGGAGAAGCGGCTTTAAAGTTTAAAGGCAAAAGTACCCTTTCCAAAGCATTGATTCGAAGGGTTGAATGTGGCAGCATGGGTTTCGAACCCCTTCGAAAGTTTCGTTTTAAAATTAAAAGGTGGCAACCCCTTTCGAAAGACCTTTTGATAAAACAAAGGCTCATTCGACTAAGTCGAAAGCTAATATAACTCCTTCGAAAGCCTCCTTTATATATATAACTGATTCATAATCAAAAATAGTAGCTTCTACCCGTTCGAAAGCATATTTCAACTCTATACCTTCCGCCTAACTCCAATCCACTACGTACCAAGGCATTCATACCATGTGTATTGGTTTTGGACTTGGTTGGGGCGGATGTATGGGGTCGAAAGGTAGCTGCTGTAAGTAGCAAAACAGTAATTCTTTACAAAACTGGTTATTAGCCTTTTAAAGTAATATATTTCCAACTAACTTGCCTTATTTTCAATATATAATTGGTTGCCAATTCTTTTTCAAAATCTTTTTCTAAAAGTGCTGCCGAATTCAGTAACAATTAAAAACATTTAGCAATCAGCCCCTTCTTCTTTTAGAAGCGTATAAAATATTTAAGTCTCATATCTTAAATAATTTTATATCCATAATAAAATACTATGGAAAATTCTCCAAAAATTCCCATAAATCATTTTTAATATGTTTTCTAACATATTTAAGTATTAGAACCAAGGCTATCATATATTTGCCGAAAATAATTTAAACCCAATTTAACCATTTTCTTTCCTAGAAAATTCATAATAATCCACATTAAATTGGAAAATTATGAAACTTGAAACCCATCTCTAAAATAATGTTTTTATATCAAAAACGCAAGTCATTAGGATGTCATTTAATAGGTTTTTCAAATCAAAACTTATCATAAAATCTATATGAAGTAACATAATTCATCAACAAGCTTATATATCCATTTAAACAATCAAATCATTGCATTTTACTTGCAAAAGAAATTCAGATCTCATCTAGAAACCGAAAAAAATAAAAATGAGATGAAATCTATTATTCACCTTATCTTGTTGTTAAGGAAGTTGAGATTTGCTCTTGAATTGATTTGATTAAGCTTCCTACTGAATTCTTGCTTATCTTCCCTTTTGTTTTCCTTTGATGGTGGCCGACCAAGCTTTGAACGTTCTTAGTTTTGTTTACAAATGTTTAGAATGGATAAGGAGTGAAAGAAAGAAGGGTTTAGGGTATAAGAACTTAGTTTATTCCTATTTTTCCCTTATCATATTCCTCTTACTTATTTCATTTTAATTCTCTTTGGCTTTTAGGTTAATTCAGGAACAATTACATTAAATTATTCAAATCTCAATCCCTTAACCATTTACATTATTTCATTTAATTATCTAATTAAATGTCCTAAATAATATTAGTCAAAACTATGGTCATTACATAGGAATTCTGGGATGATTCATATTATCAAGATTTTGCTTTCTGGCCCCATTATCATTCTGTTCCTAACCACTGCTCTTGTTGCCAACGTTCGCATCCACATTCTCGAAACTCCCTATGGGCTGTTTTATAGCAATGTTGCTCATTATCACGTTAGATGAACTCCCAGCCTCACCTCTTCAGGGAGATTGTGTGCCTCCACCAAACGCAGGAACTGATTGGCCTTCTTGTAGAAATTATCTATTGTCAACGGGGGTTTCATTTCCAAACACCTCCCGAAGTCAGCCTTGAGATGAATTCCCCTGATCAATGCCATCAATACTATATCATCATTGGTACTTGTTACTTCCATCACAGTTGTATGGAACCGATTCAAGAAATCCTTTAATGACTATCCCGCTCCTTGGAAGAGGTTTGGCAATGACATCACATCTTTCGAACATGCAACGTGTAAATGGAATTGCTCTAAAAAAAATTGCAACAACTCAGCGAAAGACAATATAGATCTCGCTGGGAGCCGAGTGAACCACATCATTGCCATTCTTTCCAGGAAAATTGGAAAGCATCATCTCATGGCATTGGATGCTCAAACTGAGTCCATATGCAATTCATACTTCATTAGGTGCTACCTAGGATTTGTCTTTCCAATGTGCCATGGCATTGTTGGTATTACAAACCTTCTTGGATACTTCACATGCAGAATGTTCTTAGTAAATAGATTCCGACTAGGAGAAGTGCCCCATTCATCGTTGCTTCTAAACTAATTTACATTCATAAGTTTCCTAACCATCTCGGCCAAATAATTCGGTTCTACAGGTTCGGTTGAACAACGGTATTCGAGATCTATTCCGAGTGCTCAGCCTAAGAACACTCTTGGGCATACTTATAATATTTAGGTTCTCTAGACTTTAGGAGATACATTCATCCAGCTGTCTCCCCATTTGATTTCTGGGTGGCAATTCGTTAGCAACAGCTCGATATTCCACATTTTGATCATCTGCAGCACAGCCAGAGGTCAAGCCCACACCACCCTCCAAAGGCCGACCCTCGGAGCCAACATTAGCTGAATGGTACTGATCCACAATCTCAAGCCATGGGTCTATCTCGTTCCTTGATATAAGGTTCCAGTCATGTTTAGAGTCTTCTTCTGCTTCCTATAACTCCATCGTTGCTCGGATGATGGGGAACTTGCAGATTTTGAACTTGAATTGCTTAAGTCCCTTCTACTCCTCCTATAGCTTTTCTAAGTTAGTTCATTCAGCAGCCTTAAGCTCTGCTGCATCTACTGGTTCATCTCATTGCGAGTCTCCTGGATTCTATCCTCCATTTGCTTCATCATACGATCCATCTCCATTCCGGTCATGACTTCAGTTGGATTTTGGATCTCAGCTTGTTCTAGTTAGGCAACTCCATCTACACGGCGAGTGACTTGGTTCTCAGCATCAGTATTAGCTCTGGAAGTTGTAGCACATTCTCCACTTGATGAGTCTATGGTGAATAACTTCTCTTAGATTGTTGAAAATCTAAATATTAGAACAGTATGGTTGGAAGATTTGATCTATCTCTCGGATCTAAGAAATCCAATAGTAGATTATCGATCCAAGTAGCCTGAGAATATACCATTCTTAGTGAAAGCACTAAAATGTTTGAATCAAAAATAGCACAAACACCCAGAAGATTATGTAGAGAATAAAAGGTAAAGAAAATAAATGAAAATGAGCAAGAAAAGAATACGCAGTGTTTATAGTGGTTCGGCTAATCTTGGCATACATCCACTTAGTGATTTTGTTGCTTAGATCACTGGATTACAAGCAGTTATTCTTACGGATCGGTATAAATCCAAGGGTGATTAAAAGAAATTAGAGTAGAGAAAGTAAGAGCCAAAAAGTTTCATAAAATGAGTCCTTCCCTTCTATTTATAGACATAAGTATCCTAAAATCTTGTCTCCACGATCTTGCCTCATTTTCCATGCCAAGACCAAGTCCCCTTGAGAAAATGGTGGATCGGTACCGATCTAAGGGCCTGGATCGATATCGATCCATAAGTTTAGTGTATGGATCATCGAGAACTCCTTTTCCTGGCTTGATTTATGGTTAGCTTCGTGATTCTATATTTGTTTGCACCATTATTAGCTTGTTTCTAAGTCCAAATAATGGATCTATGGAAGAATAGAGTTGCTGATTTTGAGTGCTAGTGGAGATCGATAGAGAATTGCATGGAACCAACAAAATAGTATTTGAAATATGCTCATGGGATCCTCTTAGCCTGTAGAAAGAGTAGGAGCTATTTTGGATGAAGATTCATGGATCGATAGCGATGGGTTGGATTGGTATTGATCCAACTCCTTGTTGGATTTTTGCTCTTTGCTTCTTTGAATGGTCGGACCTTCATCTCATGACTCAGTTTGTACTTGGTTTCTAGACTCTTCGGCTATCTCTCCGGACTTCCTGCCTTGATAGTTTTCAAGTTCGATTCATCCAATCTATCCGAATATTGCCTGGTTAAAAGGCTGGATGACACACACACATAATAAATTCAAATTAAAAAATAAAGATAAAAATATATAAAAATATTTATTATAAATACTTATATTGATTTCATGATGTGTGTGTCTGTATACATACACACACAAACTCTTATATATATAAGTAGTATTGAATATACATGTAAATACATAAATATGTATATTTAAAATATAAAAGTGCACGTATGTTTTGGTATTAATAAAAAATAATTTTTTTAATTTTAAAACTTAGAATAGTGTTTCACAATTATATAAAATTTGTTTATTTATATAATATACACATATTATTCCAAAATTAATCAGGTCGAAAGCCTTTTTCAATTCCCAAAAAAAATTTAAAATAAAATATTTGCGTAATATTTTTTCTTAGTTTAATTTATAATTAATCCATTTAAATAACTAAACAATATTTTAAAATTAAATAAAAAATATTATATATATTTTTTAAATTAATTTAAATCAATTTTTTAATTCTATCCGAACCATTTTTTTACACATGTATTATAAGTTTAGTTTTATCAGTGGTAAATGATTACGAATCACATAAATCAAATGTTAAATATATGACTAATATAAGATCAGTAGGCAATTATACACACACACACACACATACAAGGTGACATAGCATATACAACACATAGTGTTTATAGTAAAATAATGAATGAATTTTACCTTAAGATATAAGGTTGTAGAACCACACACATTGATATATATTATATACTCGATCTGTCAGATCTAGTCCTATTGGTGTAAACTAGAAGCATGCAAACATCGAATTTGTATGTAATTTATTGATTAAAGGTGAATGGAGTTCGGAATGAAGATGAAGGAAGAAGAGAGCTTCCAGCTAGAAAAGAGGAAGGGAGGAGGCAAGATAGTCAAACTAAATCAAGAGGCTTTAGGATCCTTTTTTAGGAGAACTAACCAAAAGATCTAACACCTGTTTCTCACGTACCAAGTCAAAACTTGGACTCCCTATCCTCCTTATTTGGCCAGCCATATCTAAGGCTCAAAATGAACCAAATTTCCTTCCTAGCCACTTTATAAATTATCTTATTAAATCTAATTTAAATTCTTATTGATATCGTATATCGACATGCACATATATAACTTTTATATACGCATCCAATAAATTGCTAATGGCATCCCAAGAAATTCTAAAGGAAACTTCATTTTACTAAACATACCTTATATAAATAAAAAATTATTAATATTCATAAGTATTTAGTAATTTAATTACTTACAAATATTATAAATCAATTAAATCAAGTAGTGCTCCAAAGATTGGATAGATTCGCTTGTGCGACACACATGTGTGAATTTAGCTAGGAATTAATATTCAATTAATTCAAATACTAATGTTCACACATCAGCTTAGCTAGTAGTGTAACAATTTGACTTATTCATCACTTATAAATCTCATAATAAAATCCAATTTTATAAATTTAAGCGGTCCCTTTTAGTAATGATTAATTACACTTATTCTCTTTATCAACACTATATCACTTTAGGATTTGTGGAATCCGTTTTGGTCGAAATTCCAATATCTTCCATATTCAACTCGGATTGTCGATAAACAAAGTCCTTGGTTCAATACAAACATTCATTATTGACCGTACTATCATCGCCATAGATTTTTACTTTGAGTTGACTACAGTTGATCATGATACTAAACTCATACAACGAATTCTCTATAGAATAATGATTCACTTCCAGTGCTTCAACTCAGACCCAACTATAGTTGCCGGATGGTTGTTATGTCATGATTTAACTAAAATTAAAGTAGAGCATCCACATTGAAGTTCAATAATATTCTCAAGTCGAGAGAATTATGTAATATCATCATTCGAGATTTCTTGTTTGACCTAATTGTTTTTAACCAATAAGAAACTCACGTAGAGTTAGACCATAATTATCAAATAATGATCAATATGTAAGCCCTTGTGCCCAGAAGCCTTGAGTAATACACCAACTAATATTTGGAGAGCATTACGCCCTCTGGTATCAATGGATGTATCGATATCTTTTCTCAAAACATCTTAATCTGGAATATTTAAATTAAAATGTTATTTTATTCTATGATAATTTTCTCATGGTTATAACTCCTTGTAAGTATTATCACATAACATATCATTTAAGGATATTCTATTTGACATACTTTAAATCAATTATTTAATTAATTATATCAATATATAACAAAGTATATAATAGAAATCAAATACCTTTATTATAAATAAAATTGGTTATATTGTTAGATATATGTAACAAATTACATAATTGCCCTTAGGGCATATCCCTAACTCTCTCAATGAATAAGTGGTATAGAGCTTACAGTAATGGGGAAGCGTGATTGAAAAGTAGATATACAATAATAATGCCATAGATTCACTAAGGCCTCTTCTCACTCTAAATTTCGGTAGGATGATTGATGGTATGAGCATGAGGCACTATAATTGGTCCCAAGTGCAAGTGGAAGTGTGACGCCCCACCTCTATACCCACGCTAACCAAGAACACTACGATGTAGTGCTGTCAATTAGCACGGAGAATAAGGCTGTTGAGGAGCGACCATCCGTGTAACTTCTTTGTGCGAGCACCGATATGTCAGATAGAATAGAATGCATATCTTTTAAAGAGGAAATCCAACATACCGATACAAACACAAAGCTATCACACGGTGGCTATATATAATCTTCGGAAACAAACATAGAAATAAACGTAACACAAATCAGTCACAGACAATTCATATCACAAAGGCGGAAATAGATATGGATATAACACACATGAAAGTGTACATCAGAGTAGTGGTCAAAAAGATCCACAATAACACAAAAGAATAGATACAAGTGCAGGACAATAGAATACGTATACATCAAGGAGTCTAATCTCAAATGCATACAACAAAAACTACTAAACTAGAGTAGTTATCCAAAAGTCAGAAGATGGCTCCAGATAAGAAGTTATGAGGAAGCACCTGTAAAATCTCAGTCTGACCCGAGTATTATTTATAAGAAAATAATAAACGGATCAGTCTAGCTATAAATATCAGATGATATGGTATAAAGTAAAAGGTATGACATGAACATGTAATAACCATAACGGCATACTACTATAAGTATGTAAATGATAATCAACAAAAGATTAATCAATATCACAAGAATCTTCTCAAAGATAAAATAGGGTATCATACCCTAAACTTGTATTCATAACAAGTCAATAACACATAAATTCACCAATGCACAAAAACTGATATCATATCAATGAAAATCATGAAAATTGGTGAAGTACAAAATTCCAGAAATCATCACCAGAAATCCAGAAAACACATAAAAGGGGGGAAGGCCTGTGAGCCGAATGCTCCACGAATGGTCCGAAGACCTATGAGCCGAATGCTCCACGAGTGGTCCGAAGACCGATGAGCCGAATGCTCCACGAATGGTCCGAAGACCGATGAGCCGAATGCTCCACGAATGGTCTGAAGACCGATGAGCCGAATGCTCCACGAATGGTCCGAAGACCGTAGGGTGCTACCCTACATATGTGATGGCGAAACATCACATAAACGAGGTATAGTCTCCTTCGCAGACAAAGAGACATCGCTCAATCGCTAGTCTAAATCACAAAAATGATCGTCATGATCATCAAGAAGTGTCAATTACACTAAGCTAGTAAATATAAGAGTTTAGCTTCATGTCCCATAACCACTTGCTTAACTCAAATATTTACGAACAAACTGCAGATCTCCACTAGAAAGTTGTCACAAGAGTTTCAATATGTGTGAATCGAAATCACACCAATGAGGTATAGACTAACCTTGAAGATAAAGAGATATGTGTGAATCGAAATCACACAAATGGCGTCTAGTCTAACCTCGCAAACAAAGAGACATCGCACATTGCTAGTCTAAACCATAAAATGATCATCATCGATCATAAAGAAGTGTCGATTACACTAAGCTAGTGAATATAAGATTTAGCTTCATGTCCCATAACCACTTGCTTAACTCAAATATTTACGAACAAATTGTAGATCTGCGCTAGAAAATTGTCACAAGAGTTTCAATCGAACAAGTCCATAAATTAACCGACGAAGTAAACGCAAGCGTTTCATACCACTTGTTTTGCTAAGCCGTTTAATTATATTTTCTCATACGAATGAGGTAAAGGTTTGTATATACTAGTAGATTGGAAAACAGTTTTATAAACGAGTTTGATATTGAAAATAGAGTTGAAATCGTTTTGATGAAAGAGTTTTGATATTTACTACTAGTATTGAAACCTTTATATTTTTAAAGTGACAAATCATAGAAGTGATTGTAGAAACAATCAATCATAAAAATTCACGTTCGAAGACGTGAGTAAAGTTCAAAGAAATCAATTCTCAAAACCATCAAAGTAAGAAGTTCGGTTAAATGGCTTTCGGATAAGATTGCTTACGCAGAGTTGTACGGGGTACCATCTCGAAAGAGGAGTCATCAAAGTCTTAGAGATGATAACAACAAATAGGAGACCACACGAATCGATTAAAGTTGGAAATTCAAACAAATAAGCAATATAGGAAAAACTGGCAAATAGGAGCAGGTCGGTCAACCGGACTCCCTGAGTCGGTTGACCGGACCAAAGACAGAAGTGCTCGGGTAGCAGGTCGGTCGACCGGACCCTGAGGTCGGTCGGCCGAAGCCTGTAACCTGCACTTCCAAACAGAGGCAGGGAGATGCTAGAGTAGCAGGTCGGTCGACCGGACTCTGAGGTCGGTCGACCGGAGCCTGTTTCCAGCACTCCCATGCCAATCAAATGAATGCCAATCCCTTCCGAAATGCAATCGGTCGAGCAACGGCGCTAAGGGTTTACGCCAATCGACTACCCGGCCATATACGCTCTTCGATTCATCACCAAAAACATGATCAAAACATCCAAGTTAGGATTTTCAAAGAATTGAACTCAAAACACTAAAAATTGGAATATTCACCAAATCAATCCAAACCAAAAGCAATTGCACAAGAATAAGTGTTAGGAATTCATACCTAACAATCGAAGATAATTATAGTTTAAGATGTGAGATAAAAATCTCACCTTTGAACCCAAACGAATGAAGAAGATGCTATGGAGCAATGGCAAGAGCAATTACTCTTCAATTCCAACTCAACAAGCTTTAAAAGAGAAATATTTCCTAAGTTAGGTTTAGGAAATTCTGAAATTGAAAGGAGAAAGAGTTGGAGAAGAAGAAGATGAAGCTTACCAATGGGTTCTCTTTGAATTTGGAGCTAGAACTTGATTTGCAAATGGAAACTAGGGCTTGGGAATTCTAATTTCCCATTCCACTCACCATTGTTGCTCAAGAACTGAAATGAGGAGGAAGTGAGGGAGAATGGAGAGGAGTGGTTCAGATTTGTGGGTTAAGTTGGCTAGTGGGCTCAACCCAAAACCAAACCCAAAGTGCAAATGGTCAAATTTTTGACTAGCTCCAAACATATCAAAGTTTATACTCAAAAAGGTCGCAAACGGCATTTTGAACTCAATGGAAGTGGTCTCGAGTCCCAATTCGAATGTTTGCAAAAAGTAGCTTTTTGGACCAAAATCCGATTAACGAAAAAATATTTAAATAAAATATTTAAATGATAAATTGATAAATATGCGGGTTGTTACAGGAAGATTGATAGAGTTAAGGGTGTGCCCTAGGGAAATTATGTAATTTATTACGTTACTTAACTAAAAAAGGTATGCATCTAGTTTATTTTTCTTTTATAAATGTTATATATATATATATGATTAATGAATTAAATACATTAAACATATATAGGTAGAAAATGCCAAGGAAAGGTATTTTATTGAATGTAGTCATGAAACATCGAGCATCGAGTCGATAAATATATATAGACATATGTATGAATAGATATTTACTCCTTAAACGTTCCTAGTTGAGAAGTATGGAGAAAAAGATATTGATACATTTGTTGAGACTAGCGTAGGTTATACTATCCATACAATGGATGGTGATCTATTCGCGACCATTGAGGGTATTTTACCTACTTGTGGTGTCTGGAACAATCACAGAATGACTCAATGAGAGTAATTTATTGGTTATACAACTTATTTAAAATAAAAGATCTCAAAGTAATGACGTAAAGTAATCTTCTAACTTGAGGGTACTGTCAATCTTGAGTATGTAAGCTGTACTTTAATTATGGGCAGCCACATGACATAATGACCGACACTTTAAAATACTCAAAGTGAAACACTACTTAAGAGAGGATTTGTCTCCTTCATTATAGAAGGTCGATATCATTATAATTGATTAGTCAAAGTCTGTGGATAGAAAAAAATCAATTAATCGATCAATATTATCATATTAGTCTATGGACTTTAAAGTTGACATATAAAATTAATGAAGATATTAATAGAGTTTTTGACTGTACCAAACTCTAGATATCTAAATGATACAACGATGATGAAAATAATACGTGCACAAATTTTTGTTACTAGGCGAGCTTATATTAGATTAGAAATATATTTTCTCTAATTGATCTATAAGCATTGAACTTGATCCTATATTGTACACCAGTAAAGTCCATATATGCTTCACTATTCTAATTCTATAAATCCTAATGGGTGGATCGAGTTCACACTAGAGAGTCAATACAATCGCCATGTCTATTGTACAGAATTTGACTGTGGATAAAACTAATTTATAGTTGTTATAAATTATAAATAAAATTGATACAAAAAAATACCATTAATTTATGATTTTTCTAATTATTTTTTAGTGCTAAAATCGAACATAACAATGTGTAATAGTTATATGTTGGTTCATTTGATAAATAAGCTAGAATCGAATAATTAAAATGGGACTCAACTAGGGGTCGAAGAAGTGTTTGACTATGGAAAATATTCCCTCTAGGGCAGGCCATATCATGGAAAGAAGAGACCGAAATTTGATCTTCAAATCTAGAAAAAATTAGGAAATACTTGTGTATTGAGGTGGTTATAGATAGTACAGCCTCCACACAAAATTCTAATACGATATTTTTGCTTTCTCTTATTCTTGTAATGATCTAAAATCCATGTGTGTTACCTTCACTTAAACTTGCAAATCAACAAGGAAGGAAGAGACAATGATACTCTACAAGAAAAGACATATAGACAACATATCGATTCTCGACATGATCTATTAGAAGCAGGATATGATTTCTAAACTAATGTCATATGCTAATATAATCATAATATTCCTCTATCACATATTTATTTTTCGGCCATTTTTTGAATCATTTTGTTAAATTTAAAACAAAACACACACAGAGATAGAAATATATATATATATATATTACTAACATATAAAAATATAATTATACATATTAATAACACACACATACATATACATACATACACACACACACACACACACTATTTATGCTTTTATAATGTTTGCTTGTTGCAGCAAAATGAGTGTGTGTGTGTGTGTTTGCATCTACATAAACTTATTTAAATATATTAAAATATTATTTCAGTTTCTATTTATTTAAAAAATAGATCATATATATAGTGAATATTTGGCACACATCCCTAAAATCAAACTTAATTCAAACGACATCCATGTGCAAATCGCATATGCAAAGCGCATCCCTATAATTATTTTACTATAGCGAATTTGTTTTCATATTCTTTTGTTCCACTGCCTAAAAAACTTCCATAAAATTGTAAATATTAAAACCAGGCTATTGGATAAAGCACAGAATAAGTGCAGAAATGTCTGCAGTTATTGAGAAATATTGCAGACATATAAGCAAACATTCACTTAATAATTGCAGACATATCTGCAAATATACACTCAATATGCCAATATTTGATGCAGAAATGTTTATGCAATTATTCTATAAAATTGCACATATGTTTGCAATTTTCCACTAGACGTGGTCTGTTTTGTATTGTTTTCGTTTTCCATCAACTTTTTCTTGCTTTTTGTGCAATAAATATGATGTTGAATATAATTTGAAATAAATTTTGAAATTTTGAAATATACATCAAATAATTGCATAAAAGTATGCTATTATTGGCTATAGTTGCTTGTATATGCAATATTTTGAATAATTGCATATATTTCCGCAAGTTCTCCAGAAGCTTACTGTTTTCGTTTTTTTCCTTTTCCATCCATTTTTTTTATTTTTCCAACATAAATATAAAGATAAATATAAATTGAAATAAGTTTAGAAATTTGGAAGTATTTTTCGTTCTTTTTTGATGATTTTCGAGAAAGAGGGGCCTAATTTACATACTTTTTTGGCAAGGATGTTTTGTGTATTTTTAAATTTAATAGGGACCTTAGCTAAACTGACCCATATATATGTATATACACAGACACACGCAGATACATGTGTGTGTGTGACCAATTCAACATTTATTAAAATCCAAAATTTTGATTTAGTCTAAATTGTTCTATTATTTTCAGGCTACATAAAAAAGAATATATTTTTTATATGTGGTGATGCTATTTAATTTTTTTTTGACTAAATCAATGTTTTTAAAATTTGAATTTCTTATCTATTCATTTAATGTCGAAAATAAATACATATCAAATATGTACACACACACACTTATATATCTATAATTATTTCTAATATTGATTTAGTAATGTTGTAGTAAATAAAATTATATTTGATTATATATATATATATTATATTCAAATTGTTATGAATATAATATTGCCTATGTTTATGATTAAGTATTTTTAATAGTCGAAAATTATACATACATACACACACACACACATATATATATATATATATTCCTTATTTATATATATATATATATATATGTCGCATTAGACACATTATTAACCGTAGGTTAAAACGTTCAATTTTGCCATGAGCCTTAGTTAGAAAATTCATATATTTATGTATTTATATCTAAATGTTTTGTTGTGATGTCCATATGTGAATGTAGATAATATGACATTTTAAACCAATTAATGTATTAATTATAACTTTATTATAAATAAAATTATTTAAATATTAAAACAAATAAATATTTTAATTAACAATATAAAATTACAATATTAAAACTCTCTTTTATTAATCAAAATACAAAATTGATTTAGTATTAATAAATATTTATTTACACAAACACAAATAAAAGATCTTATGCAAATTGATAAAAGATTTTCCTTTTTTGAAATTCACATCTTTTAACCCCGCTACCTTGCACCTAATCCAACAACGTTATTACACCCCCACACTGTTGTATCCCACTGGTCCACTGCAACCATTAACTACTATGGTTCATATAATGCTAACGCAAAACAACATTGTGAGGTGAGTCATACACACTTCATCTAAATTATGCTATTATGTAGTTCATAAAATGCTTCTACAATTTAAAATGCTACTGCAATTCATAAAATGCAAAGTTGCACTGTGAGATAAAATGTGTATACTGTTAGGTGTGGCTCGAATTGTAAATGGAGTGGGTGCGTGGACTGACGGGTTAAAAGTCTCACATCACAGGATATTTGGAATAATCGTGGTACATATATGGAATTGGTGGCATGTAATATTGGGGATTCCTTTTGTTACAATGTCTTGCCAAGACCAGATTATATGCCCGATGGGAGGCGATGGAGGGATGTTCAATCGGGACGCCGACATGGGAGACTTCGACCATTGATGGCACTAGACACGGTGAAGCGAACGCTTACGAAATGCGAGAATGCCGAAACTCAATAGTATACTTCATCTACAAATGCTCCTGCAATCGAAGAAAACTACTACAAGTTATATGTCGTTGCTACAAAATAACATTAGTAGCAGAAATATACATGATTATTATTTACTTCCAAAAAAAAAGAAGATACTAAACAGTATTATTACTAGATATTATCACTATCAAAAATATATAATGTATCATAAAATGCTACTATAACATAAAACATAAAAATAACTTTGTTAAAAATAATTACTGCAAAATAGCTTTATGAGCTACACACACTAACTTCATCTAAAAATGATATTATAAAACATAAAATGCTACTACAAAAATAACATTCTGAATTAAGAAATACATATTTCATCTAAAAATAATATTGAATTTCGTACAATGCTACTATGAAAATCATTGTTGAGCAGATATACATTTGTTTTACTTACAATTTTCGGTTCATGAACGTACATAGTATTATGTATTTTTTAGGAAAAAACCAGATGAAGTGACACAAGATAATATAATTAATGGACTTTATGTATGTATATCATAAAATGCTAATTCATGGTAAAACATAAAACAATTATTTTACGGAAAAGCTTTTGCTATGAAATATATCTGTATAAATATCGTGAATTGAGAAACAAATATTTTCACCTGAAACGATACAATAATACCAAGGTTCAACATTCCGGCCGGCACGCCGGAACTCCGGCGATAACGTTCCGATTCCGACGTCGACCGCACCGGAATATGTGAAAAATACCGTTCTGGATCTAGGGTTAAAAAATTTACACTAAAAATTTAAGAAGAAAGTAAGATCAACGGAAAACTGAAAATTACTTGCGTCGAAGATCCATTCTTTGTTGAAGTTGAAGCCGAAGTCGAACTTTGAAGCCGCAGTTGAAGTCGAAGTCGAGGCTGAGGTTGACGTTGTATTGAAGTCGAGGCTGAATTTGAAACCATTCTTTGTCGACGTTGTATCGGCATGTATCGTTTTGTTTTTGGATTTAATTGACGGAGGTAGGAAAAGCTAGGGCACATATAGAAAATGAGAGAGAAGAAAGCGTTGGCTCGATTTGAGGAACTAAATTGGACTGGGCTGGACAAATTTTTTAAGAATAAAATATATTTGTTAAGTTGATGGACTAACTAATTTAGTAAGTAAAACTTTGAATTAGTTAAATTTGATGTATTGGACGGAACATACAATTTTAAATTGTTTAATTTTAATTTATTTAAATAAATTTAGCTTATATAATTTGTATAAATTAAATTATTTACAACTTCACGCGGTTGATTGTGGCAAATCGTGATATCATTTGAAATTACTGTACAACAGCCCGTGTTGATTAAAAAAAACTCAAATATAATGATAACATTTTTAAATTCAGATCAGAGACAACAATATACTTTCCAACATATTATAATCTAACACAAAACGAAAAAACGATGACCACAATACATATAATGCTTAAAATAAAATCAGTTCTTGGTATTAAATTTTTATGTTGTATGTATTATATTTTCTATGTAATTTGAATAATTTACCATCATATTGCATATTTATTGACATATTTACAATAAACACCGGAATGCAACAAATCAGAATTAAAACGAAATTTCCGGAATTTACGAAACGGAACCGAAATTTTGAAATTTTTCGATGGCCGGAACGGAAACGGAAAACGAAATTTTGAACCTTGAATAATACATACAATGCAATGCTACTTAAAAAGTATAAAAAGCTTAGATGTACTTCTGTTTCATTTAGGCATAAAATGACACCATATACTAGCATCGCAAATTATTTTACACATGTTCTTCAAATCAACATTGCTCCTCACTACTTACAATCAAACCACATGAATGCTCCAATCATCTTCATGGTACACCACCACTTCTATTTTCACATCGATCTCCATCATCAAGTTCTCTTTTCATCATCGTCAAACTCATTGCGCACCCCTTCATCATCATCACCGTTAAGGTCGACTACGCCACCATCGTTGAGAGTTGTTGTGCCTTCGACGAGACTCACTGCAACATCCTCGGAGCAACCGCGCCCCTCCTCCATCGTTTGCATGAAAAATTAAAAGCACTAATTTAATGTGCTCTTGAAACGAAATATTTTGAATGTTGTCTATATTGTGAATAGAACTGTTCGTTCTAGCTGAAAATTAAAGAGGTCCCAGAAAAGCATGGAGTTCACACTGTTTTCAAAATTAGATGGAGTTCAGGCTGTTTCCAAAAACTATAATTTTTTTGCGTCATCTTATATCGTAAGATATATTATAGTATACGTGTATATATTTATTCGTTGTGACATACTGTTATAGTTAAACAACTTGTTATAAAGTATCATTGCGTCATCTTACAATTTTAGATATAATCCTCTTATAATTTGTGGATATACATATCATTGCGTCATCTTACAAAATTTACAAAATTTACTAACATTTGAGTTATAAAGTATTTAAATATAAACTATTTGTTGGAAAATTTGGGGGTTTGTCCTACTTCTGTGCTAACAACTGGTAATTGAACCATAGTTTGCTGGGTCCAAAACCCATACGGCAACAATTTTTAATTTCAGAAATCCTATACATCTTTTGAAACATTCCTCGTGCGAAACAGTTCCTCACCGTGCCTCTTTCTCGCGCCTTCAACGTCTACAGCAACCAACGGAACAAGTATCAAACGCTAGAATATTAAAAAAAAAACAAACTGAACAACCATGCAGGGCAACTACGGGGTTAGTGTCAATATCACGCTGAAGTTCTGCGTAGTTGTGTACAGAATCATGCAGTATATTCGCACGATCATGCCATGAACCTAGCAATGACCTGCGTGGATTATTATTAATCCCCGTAATCGACAACCTACAACTGCATTTGTAAAAAATTAAAAACTTTTCAATTGTTTTTTGGAATTACATGCTATGACTGCGACCGAAGATCATTCTTCTCTGCATAATCCATCATCTAGTAGTTTAAAAACAAAATTTTTCTTCAATGATTTGAAAATTAGGTTAGAATTTTGGAGATTCTGTGTTTTAGACGGTAAAACTTACATAAGAAATAAAGAAGTGAGAAGAACACTTCCTAAAAGTATTTTTGTCTTTGAATTTTTTTATAAGGGGACTACTAATTGAAAATACTGGTTGGAATAGAATTTTAGTTTGAAATATAAAAATATATCTTTTCAAAACATCCTAATATTTCTCCTCCCCTATTATTTCTCTCCTATCTACCATATATAAAACCATAATAAACTGTATCAGATGTCAATAAACAAGTAAAAAGAACGAAGTTCCAACACAATATACATCATCTCCTTTGTCAAACTAATCCAATCATCAAACCAATCTGATCGTCAAAGCAATCTTGACAGAGTGGTCGGTTCCTTTATGGTATTTTTTTTTTGTTAATAGGTTCCTGCTGTTGTAATTAAATGACTGCGACGAATCCAATTATCATTTGTTTATAATATCTATTTCTTATTTTCTTTTGTAGATGGCGCTGTTCAAATTTGTTGCTGGTGCAGTTTTCGCCCTTGTTCCATCTTTTCTTATGTTGAAGATTTATCAAAAAACGATTTTTCTCCCGAAAGCCCACTCGTAAGTTCATTTTATTTTCAATTTCATCTATATACATCAACCATCTCATAAATCAAAATGAGATCTATGGGGTGCTGGGTGGTCTTTTATAAGAAGATGGCTCTAGTATATGTCCTTGCTAGCCTGTATATATAATCTCAAATATTCTATCTGTACCTACTAAACCTATAATATTTTTAAAAAATCTTCAAATTTTGTTGAATTTGTAAGCAAGTCTAATATTTTACATGACGTGCATGTAAAAACAGAAGCAAATTACTCATTTAAAAATTGAACAATGGCAGGAACCATACCATCCAAAATTCGCAGGAAACAGTGAGGTCAAAGGCTGGTGTGAAGAAACAAAGAAAAAGAAAGACATATGCAGGCCAAGGAGTAGTGGCATAACCTTCAAACTCAAATTCAAAGACAAAGAGTCCGCACCTAAGCTTGTTTATATGGTATACACTTACAGCACTTCCACTATTGTGTTCTTCAGCAATGTACATCATGCATCTGGAACAAAGGCTCATCACGTTGCTACACGGCTATTTGACATAAAACTTCCAGACGAAGGAAAAAAATACATCATGAGCCACCATCTGCACTGCAAGGGTTTGTTTGTGTTCCCTCATGCAACCAATACTCTAGTATGCAATCCAAAGACCAAAGAAGCCATAACTTTACCTCAAGGCAGCGCACATTTTCCTCGCACCAAGGATGAAGAACACAAAGAAGTCAACCGAAGAATTGCTTTCGGATTCATTCAGTCCACCCAAGCTTACAAAGTAGGCCAGTTTTTTTACAGGTCTTTTGATTTGAAAAAGAGAAGGTACGACGTGGGATTTGAAGTGTTTACTTTAGGAATCAGTGAATCTTGGAGAGTGCTTGCTGAGGACCCTCCTTATCCAATATGGAGCTGTTGTTCTTCGTTTACGGGGAAGCGTGTTTATTTCTATATATTTGACCGTCTCGACACGTACCCTCCTAACGCCTTCCTTTGCTTCAACTTCAAAAGTGAAAAGTTCTCGTTGCTATACCCGCCATATTCATTGAAACGTACACATGTTTACCGTATGAGGTTGTCGAATTTGGGAAGCAGTCTATGTCTTTCTGTGCTTACTATGAATGATACAAGACTCAGCGTATTCACCAGTAAACACGCCAACAACATTGATTGGACGCCTAGATTTTGCTTCAATATTGTACTGCATGGGCATGCACTTGTTTTGCCTATGGGGGAGTATCAAGAAAACCTTTTGACTCGCGTAGTTGATGACAAAACTAATAGGTTGGAGTATTATAATGTAAAAGATGGATCTTGTGAGGAGGTAAACGGTGAATTAGTGAATTTTACTACGGAAAATAAGGACGTTTTCATCATGAACGGAAAACCGTGGTACAATGTTAGCTCTTATGATGAAAGTCTATTCCGACTCGGGACTGATCAGTGTTAATTTTGTAGTCTCGGCATATGTTTGTTTTTGTAGGCATTTCTTTATTTAAGTTTTATAATTGAACTTCAATGCAAGTTGAAGCATTGTTGGTCGAGTTTAGCAGTTTAGAATATTTCTAGCATATGGAGTCATGGACAAAGATAGTTCTATAGTTGAGTTTGTTATCGAATTGAATAGTTGCTTTTTTAGTAGAAAACTTGATCAACTTTTGTTCTGTTATTTTAATGAACAAAGGGGAAGCTCTGGCCTAGTCTTTCTTTGAAACATAATCCAACTCAAAAGTAAAGTTTTGTCTCAAATAAACATAAAAATATGGCAAATTCTATTTCAACCCGAGTATTTACTTAGTAGCCCTCCAAAAATTAAAAAAGTCTATAAACCCAAAAAATAACTTAGTAGCCCCCTACCATTTCCAGAACAACCCTTCCCATCGAAGAAAAAAAACAAAATGAACTACCACGTATGGTGACTCCGTGATTCGTGTCAATACCACGTAGACTTTCTGTGTGGATATGTAAAAATTCACGCGATTATTTGCACGATTAAGCCAGAAACCTAGTATACCCCTTGTGTGAATTATCATCAATCCCTGTAATCGACAGCCTACGATTATATTTGCAAAAAAATTAAATACTTTTCAAAATTTTTTTTGAATTACCTGTTGTGATTGCGTTAACAATTCATTCTCCTCTTCAAAATCCATCAGATAGTAGTGAAAATTTGAATTTTTTCTTCACTGATTTAGAAACTAAGGTTTCGAAGAAGCGGTGGTTTAGACAGTAAGAAACTGACGCAAGAAGATAATGGAATTGAGAAGAAAGAAAGTACGCAGCTTTCTAAGGGTATTTTAGTCTTTAAAATTTTATTTATTTAGGGGGGGCTACTAAGTAATTATCTATGTTGAAATAGAATTTGCCTAAAAATATATCAGATATAAACTAATATTATCTCAAGTAAATGTTTATATACAAAATGATCATATGATATATGGTCTCCAAGTTACCTAAAAATTAATGTATATGCATGGCTGATACAAATAAACCTATGATGGCGGAAATTTCAGATCCAACTAGTTTATACCCATGATTGCTGGTGAAAGAAAATGTAAATTCACAACTAATTCACATAAGGTGCTAACTAATATAATTAAACTTGGACTATGAAACCAAGCCCATAGCCCATAGCCCAGATTGAATAATATAATATATTTATCTTATTACCTATCGGTTAACTTTCCTAAAGCTACTTTTAGGCTTCTTCTCGTCCTGGTTGTTCGCATTACTTCAACATCATAAGTAGGGCCCGGTCCTAAGAGTTTTGGTACCTAAAGCAAATTGAAAAAGCAAGGGCCTTATACAAAAAATACTAATAATATTTTTTACATTCTTTGTATGTTTATTAGCACAATTTTCATATTTTTAATGTACTAATTAAAATATTATTAGCATGACACACAAGCCTTTACATTAATTAAAGATATTGCAACTTTTTTATTGATCAGCGGAGCAATTTGCAGTGTCAAATACAATTATTAATTATGTCAAATATCAATTTGAATATTATACTAAATTTGATTTAATTCTTATTAATTATTATACAAATCACTAATATACAAATCAATCCTTAAATTAATATACAATACAATAACTAAACCGACTCAACAAATAACAATTAAAAGTTTAAAACATACAAAATCCAAATTGTTAGTACCCGAATCAACTGAGGTGGAGCCAGATGAAGCCTGCCCTAGCTAGTAGCTGTTGTTGCCGAGATGAATTGAAGTCGATGCTCTAGCTGCTGCCATCGCCGAGATGAAACCTCCTTAGAGGAGATGGAGCCGCCTGGTTGGATGTTGATCGTCGCGGGTCGTTGGCTTGCCTGAGTCGTCTCACGTCTTTTCGTGAATCGCGGATTTTATTTTGCGATTTAATTTTTGCTATATTGCGTGATTCTGATTTTGGTGCCCTACTTGTTTCGGGGCCCTAAGCGGTTGCTTCTCCCGCTTTGGGGAAGGGCCGGCCCTGATCATAAGCAATACAACCTTTCCTTATCGTTTGTGCTCTCAATGACCTCCTAGCAACGGCGGCAACTGCGGCTCCGACCACCGCATCCTTCGAACCGCCGTGAGACTGCTACCAACAATAGACATGTTCAGTCACACTCTCTCGCTCTTCTTTTTACACTGAGCGAACGAGCTCTTCCTATAGAGAAGGTAAAACCAACCACGAAACCGGTTTTAAAAAATCACCAAAGACCATATAAATTAAATAAATTGGCAAAGATTTAATTTGCAATAAAACGACACGTTTTATTGCAAAAATGATTTAAAGGGCAAAGTCTTTGCTGTTTTAACCCATTGTCATAATAAAACGGCAATGCTTTTTCCGTTTTAAAAATCAACACTCTGTTCAGTTGCTAGTCATGAAATCACCTAGAACTGGCCACGGATAATTGAAGAAGTCGTGCACCATTGTGTAGATGCTACACGCGTTTTACGTATGCGCGTACGCGAACTCCATCTCGTCACGTTTCCCCATGCGAACGTTGCGACTGCACTCGCGCGCTCAATCGACCACCTACTGCTGTGAAACCTTGCGCCCTCCCTTCGCCATCGCGACCCCTTTTTGAAATTTCCCCTCTTCTTTTCATCTGTTCTGAATGATTTTGATTACGTTCGTTGATTTAGGTATGAGGATTTTGAAAGAGGGGTCGTGCGATTTTATGAATCTGGGTTTCATGATTTTCGAGTTCGAATTCGACTTGTTTCGAAATTCCTTTTTCTTTGTATAACAGGCGATTTCATTTTTTTATTTCGTATGATTTAAATTGGAGAGACAAAGAAAGTTTTTCCTTTTAGAACTAAAGAGCGGCGCGTTGTACGAAGGTAGGACGACCCATATAGGGTGGCTGATGGGTACAGGCTAGGTCGGCTGCAGTTGACTTTGATTTGATTTTCTATTTATCCATTCAAATATTCGTATTATATATAGGAAAGCCTCAGACTCCTATTGAGGTTTGCCATCTGCCGTCCCTAATGTTATATCGCTATTCCGAATCCAGTGGGACAAGTCTCGATCGTACGTGGAAGATAGCTTTTCAAATCGACTATTTAAATTGAATTCAATTAAATTATTTCTAGGCGTTTTTAGATCGCACGACCAAATGGTAAACCCAAACGCTACGAGATTTGAAAGCCGATAATAATTCACTATTACGAATCCAATGGAACTAGTTTCGTCGGATTCCGAAACTGTGCCCCGGATCACTATTTAAACGCGTCGATTAAATCGACGATTTCTAAAATTTACGAAATCGCTTGAATTTCAGTTTTATAAATTTATTAATTAAATTCTAGTTCAAATAGAATTTTATATCGACATTAGAAATCGTTTCGATTCATATTCAACTCCAATTTTCAATTATTCACTATTTCCGTATTTTGATAAATCGGTATATTTAAATTTTAAATTCATTCTATATTCCCAACCAAAAATCTTCATATCCAACCTCGATTTATATTCCAAATCAATATTTAAAACCATTTAAATATTCAAAATCAAATGTCGAAAAATCCGGATCGTTACACACTTCAACTTAATTATACTATTGTGTAGTTCATAAAATGCTACCATAATTTAAAAATGCTACTGCAATTCATAAAACGCAAAGTTGCACTGTGAGATAAACTATGCGTATTTCATCTACAAATGCTACTAAAATCATAGAAAAACTACTACAAGTAATATATCGTTGCTACAAAATAAATATATAACATTATTAGCTGGAATATACATAATTATTATTTTCTTCAAAAAAGAAATAAAATGATACTAAACAGGATCATTATCAAAAATATATAACATATCCTAAAATGCTACTATAACGTAAAACATAAAAAATCACTTTGTTAAAAATAAATACTACAGCATGGCTTTGTGAATTAATATACACATTAACTTCGTCTAAAAACACTACTACAAATCATAAATTCTACTGCAAAGATAACATTTTGAATTGAGAAATAAATATTTAACGATATTGAATTTCATACAATCTATTATAAAAGTCACTGTATATACATTTGTTTAACATAAATTTTTTGGTTCATGAAGGTACATAAGTATTATGTTTTTCAAGGAAAAAAAAAGATTGAAGTGACACAAGATGATATAATTAATGGATATATCCTTTTCAAATACACATGTGTGCATGGATATTCTAGGGGCACCACGTCAACAGTCGAACATAATCCTTTTTTATCACTGCAGTTGACAGACAATCGCCGACAAAATAATATTTGGTGTTAACCGCCGAGACAGCAGGATGCTTTTAGCATCATATCTTTAATAATAGCTGTAATAGTTTTGGTGTCACATTTTTTTTATCAACGTGAACTACTAAAAGTGACGCTCTATCTTAATATCACTTAAAAAGTGGATCTAACTTCTTTTACAAATTCAAAATTTCTCTCTACAAATATAGTCAAATATTAATATTACTTAAACATAGGATCTAACAAATAAACCTTTGCAAATATTATCAAATCTTACTAACACTTAAATATATGATTCAAAAATAAAATTCCGATATATAAATTCAAAATGTTCCTCTACAAGTATTACTGGATCTTAACATAACTTAAAAATAGAAACTAAGAAGTACACTTGATAGAATTTGAAGTGGTTTGATGAATTCAGAAATGTTATTGAAAGAGAATGAAAAGGGTTTTTACTTTTATTAATGCAATAGAATTGAATAATTGTTTCTACAATATGCTGCTCTAGCTATTTATATAAAACAGAGAATGAGTAAATTGGCTTTATATATCCAGCCCAGTACAATAACAGAAGAAATATATTCTGGTTGCAATACTGTATCGTTTCATTTAACTCCCCCCTTCAACCAGAAGCTAGGGTTAAGGTTATCTTTCACTAGCGATTTAGAGGCTTGGCCGAGATGATTCCTTTTTAAATTTCTTCTCTCTCTTTTCACAACACCAGAAAGGCAATTTGCTCACGGTTATAAGCGTGACAAAACTAATTTGTCACGGTTATAACCGTGAAAATAGGTATCGTGGGCAAATTCAGTCACACTTTTGCTCACGGTTATAACCGTGACAAAAATAGTAATTTGTCACGCTTATAACCGTGACAGAATAGTATTTACTCATGGTTATAACCGTGATAAAATAGTAATTTCTCACACTTATAACCGTGACAGAACAATGGTTTCTAACATTTATAACTGTTACCAAAAAAGAAACTCTAACACTTATAACCGTGACAAATGCAAATTATATCACTGTTATAACCATTACGAAAGATTATTTTCTAACACTTATAACCGTGATAACTAAAACAGTATCAAACAAACTATATAGCACCAATATTTTATTACAGCTACAAACAATCTATACAAAAAATATATAGTATTAAAATTAAGAAAACATACGATCAATAATTAGAACAACACCAAACATTTATGTTTCATTCAAACACCACAAAGGATACTTCATACCAACACCGCAAATTATAACATACAAGCATAGTATATATAACAAACTTTAAAACACAGTTTCAGAATATAACTACATAGTGTTCAGTAACTTACTAATACCACATCCCATTATTCCATTTAGTGGAGCACCTAAGCTACCTTCTTCTGCTCACCCTCAACCTCACTTCCCTGCATCACCTCTGTTCCTATACCACATCACCTACAACTTCCATTCTCCAAACCTTCAACTCCATACAAAACCACTTCTCCAACAGCAACTGTTTCTCCCACTGCCTCTCCACCTCCACAAACAACCGGATTGCAAAATAAACCATCCACCACTGCTCAACCAAACGAATTCAAAACTGCCACTGCATCACTTCATAACTCCTTTATAAACTGCACTATAACCATTGCTACAGTCGCATACTCCTACCACACCTCCACAAACAACCCACTGCCTTCAAAAACCATCGCCTACAATACCCACTGCAACCAATATCTTCCAACCTGCATCTTCTAAAACTCATCAATCCCCCCACTACTAACACCCTCTATTCATGAAGAACCTGGTATATTTCAAGCAAAGCAGCCTTAGGGAATTGGGAATACATGGGAAACTTAACTGATGAATGATCGTATGCATTGCTTGCTTGGTTTGATTCATTATAACCTAAACTTGGAAGCTGTTCTGAGTTAGTTATATCATGTTCAACTTCAAATATAAAATGTAAAAATTTGTGTTAATGCATGATCATAAGGCCAGTGTGAAACAAATGAGCATAAGAAGTCCAGTCAAATGTGCATTGTCATCATATTGACTATAATAAGCATAAGAAGCCCAATCAAATTTTCAAACAAATGTTTGAGTATAATGGAAAAAGGTTCAAATGATGTTTTACAAAATCGAACAAAATAACAAAAGATGAAACATTGGGTGACCTAAAGAACTAAAAGATGAACACATCTGTAGGCAGTCCAAAAAAAGTAGGGAATTAATAAAATAATAATACTGTTTGTATCTCTAATTGTTATTTTTGAACTTCAAATACGTCTTCATATTCGAAATTATTCAGTAAGTTTTTGAAATAATGGTATCGATATACTTTTATTTTAAGTTGTATCTTCTAATCTTTATGCACATCACCTATTCTAAGTTACCTTAGATTGCTAAATCGATCAAGCTATCATTTCGACATAAGCCCCAAGAATATTGTAAAGGTGAAAAAGATTTACTTGATATTATGCTTTTCCTTGATCTCTTTAACAATGTGAGAAATGCCCTTGGATGGATCTTCTTCACGGTGTCCTTCTTGTCCATCTTTCTGAAACTTGTGGTTTTCTTTGAGATTTGTTAGTTGATTTGCAAAGCTAAAATTAAAGAAAAATTCAAACTTCAATATTCTATAATGGAAAAACAATGAATAAAAAAATGCAAAACAATTATCAGCAAGTAAAAAAGTAATTATTTCAAACTAAAAAAAATACTTTGCAGAATTATCAGCATCATTAGCAACTCCAACTGGGTCCATACTCACAGATTGCCATCCATCGTCGATAATAACAAATTTAGGAGGAATCCCACCTTTTTCTAAGCTGAAAGAATAAACAAATGATTAATGATTCTTATTCGATGACTACATCTGTAAAAAGTAGTTCTTAAAGTGAATAACAAAGCACCTTTCTAATCCACTTTTAACACCGTCTACAGTGACATTAGTATAAAATGCATCCCATGTACACCAACCAAACCAGTTTAACACATCTGGCATCTTTCATAAAAATTTAATTGAGTATTTTATCTATAATCCGTATTTTAAAAATGAGGCAAGGAACACTTTATAGCATTTCATGTATACTTGGGCATATTTGCTTTTTGAAAGAAGAAAATGACCACACACAAAAAAAAAGAAAAAAAAAGAGAACCTTCTTCTCTCGATGGGAAAATGTTTCCAAGTGTCTCTCTACTGTCCTGTACAGTTCAAAATACATAGAAACAAGTTGTTACAATAAGAATAAGAAGTATATGAATATATAGATCGACATCTCATAATGAAACTATTTTGCAGAAATATTGGTTTTGAGGTAAGAACTCTGAATAGAACCCAAAGAAAAATGTAACTAAAGAACAGGTTCCGTTGGACACCCAAACAGTCATCTTTATCCCCTATAAAATCTTGTTGCAATTGGAGCAGCATAGCACCTCAAGATTTATTATAAGTAATTTCTGAATATAAAAAAATAAATTGATCTCTGATATGCACAAATAATCACAACTTGCACGGATAATCTTCATTGTACATAATAGTCACAATTTGAAAATATAATCACAACAAGCACATAATTTATCAAAAATTCTTTTAAGTAATTTCTACATAAAAAGCATCATCAGTTTATCAAAATATAATGATTTTTGATCAGTGCAACTGATAACAACCTCCATAGGTAATTTTCATGTATCCTTATAAAAAAATTTCATTCAAAACTATGCGCTTTGGGAGAGAAAACATTTTCCATGTATAACAATCCACCCATGTCTTGTATGGGAAGATCCTAACTTATCTTAAACAACATAAACATGAATGAATAAAAAGGTAAACGATGCTCACTTTACTGCATTTGTTATGACATCAAATGGGTTCGGTCCGGCAGCCACAAAAGCCAGATGTGTTCCTTCAAATTTGTCCACTGTAGGATCACCTGTAACAAATTAAATTAATGAACATTAATAGCTATTTTTAACAAAAGCCTTTGTTATGCTAGAACTTTTCAATCGAGAAAGTTCTATTCAAAAGAAACTAAGGAAGGCAAATACTAAAATAAAATAAGTGAAGAACTAGTAGAACAGCCAGCCAAATACTAATGTACCTTAGCTTAGTAGAGAGCTAAATTTATACAGTAACAGCATCCCTTTTATATCTTTTATTTACAGTTGTTGTTGCAAACGAATATAAATCGTGGTTCAGTTATAACAAGTAACAGGCAACAGCATTGTTTTTCCGCTAGTGAGCACTAAGTACAAAAATATGTCATTTAGACATTTGTTTTTGTCACAAAATATACATATTTTTTATGATCAATATCACAATTTTACTCACTTTGTTATCGATTTTGTCCATTAGTTAGAGTACCAAATTTTGAATAACCATGTATCCAAGAAGAACAATCAAAACACCGTTTACTTATATATTACAATGTGCTACAAACATTTCCCACGGAACGGTCAAACAGTTTGCAGTGAAATGCGAACACAGTTTGCACTCAGTTTTGTGAATGCAAACTTCCACAGTTTGCACTGACTGCAAACTGCCCAGTGCAAACTTGTACATTTTGCTCCGAATATACACTGAGTTTGCACTGAGTGCAAACACAATTTGCACTCTATGCAAACTGGCATGTCATTTTGCACTGAGTGCCAACTGTGTTGCACTAATGCAGATTGCAGACATAGTTTGTACTCGGTACAAACACAACGATTTGGATGTTATAAAATGTTTAATTTTTTATAGATCTCTTTTTGAATTAAAGATTTCTCAGCCATGATACACATTATCATAGAACTGTCTATGACTAAAGTATAAATCAGCATTCATGCATTATGTTATTATGGCAACATTTTGTCTAACGTGAATATAATATATTTTTAGTCCTCTTTTTTTTACACACAATAGGTGGAAGCGAGGATAAGAACAGTTCATCCAAATAGTAAACATTGCAATAAAAGAGCTGCAGCAGTTCATATCATAATGCTCATATTTGTACTCAGTTGCAAAACTGAGTAGTTTTGCAATTGATTTGCAGTTTGCAACTAAGTTTAAAACTGATCTGCAAACAAACTGCAGGTAACATTGTAAACCAAAAACTAATACCCAACGAAAAACAAACTGCAAGTAACATTGTAAACAAAATATCTAACATACACTATGAAGTCATGTAAAGTGTGGGAGATTTACCAAATGCAGCACACTTAATAACCCTCCCGATGCTTCTACAAATGCAGCAACAGCTTCGTCATTGACAAACGAATGCAACAGTTAGTTTGAAAAATACAATCAATATTGATTTACCAAATAACACCAAATCAGTTGCAGAATAAATTAAAGCGATTATTTTTTTGTAGTATTTATACCTTTTAACCAATGCATATGTATAGCGGTAGAATAGATGAAATTGCAACCTACTTGTACCTTTCTCTTAGTTTTAGATATACCTTCATATACAATACATACTAGAAGATAAAATCATAACAGATACAAAATAATCAATGTGTATCTGATACACATTAGAAAAGATTTATCCTTAAAAATATCCAAGCTATAAATCACAATGGCTTATTATTCTCTAGAACCCTAACAAGAAAGTTCTGTAGACGTATATGTAAAATGCTCCAAAGAAATATTATGTACCTTCAGCAATGGTGGATTCGATTTCTCCAAGGATAGATCTACATCCTGACTGAATTGGAGCTGGAGCTATTTAGGTAAAAAGAAGTTAATTAAAAAGAAGTTAAAAACTACATTAAAAAGTAGTAAAATAATTGCATGATTATGACTCAAGAATTAGAAACCAAAAACTTATGATTAATTAAACAATTTGGTGATTAGTTCATTAAAAACTGCAATTGAAATATGTTTTACGTTTACCAGAAAGTTCAATAATAATTTATAAAATAAAATAAAGAATGTGTGTAGCTAGTCCACTTATCATAATCATTTTTTGGAGCAAAACTGAAGATGAATCAAATGATAAGAAACCATCAAAAAAACCAAAAAACAAAAGCGAAATGAAAGTTACATGAGCAACAACTATAATTGAAGTTTGAACTGATTTAGTTTTTTCATCTGAAGAAGTTACTGATTCAAAACCCTTGACTCCCTATATCAGTTTCCCAACATTCATGTTTTTGTTGTTTAGATATTGCTTTTATTTCATTTCTCATATTGTAGTTATAGCACATTGGAATAATTATGATTACTAAACGTAATATTATTTTAAGATCAAGGACAAAATATTTGCACACTACTATTGCAGTTGTGTACAGGGACACCGATATAAATCACAATCGCATGCATAGTCGGGATTTTTGCTTGGCAATAATGTAATTCTAACAAAATGTAGGGTTTGGGAATGATAGTCATAGAAAATTTCTTTTATCAATCATGTAGAAAAATAAGCATCGTATCAAATAGTGCTATGATAATAATACATTACAAACAAGATGTAAGATACGGTAATCTATTAACAAAAGACGACGAAAGTTAGCTAAGAAAACCGGAGGATGTTGGAATTTGATGCTAGCATTTCATATCATATATACCACAAAAAATATTATTTCTAATTCATTATTCCAACCCATTAATTCATACCCAGGATCAATAATGTGAGCGCACACATGTTGAACTGAAATAACTGGTTTCAGCTGATGAATTATTCAAGACTAATGAGAACTTAAGTAAAAAAGTAAAACCAAAAACTGGTGGTGATTGCATGAATACGAGAGTGGACACAGCTGTTAAACAAGGAACCTTTATCCAGTGATTCTTCAATACCACAAATTGATACCTAGTGAATGGGAAATTATTCACCCTTCGAAGTTGAATAAATAACACGTCTCTCTTGAAGCAATATCAGCTACTCAAAAACAAAACCAAAAAACTTTTGATAAAAAAAATAAACAAAATCCTGACTTTACAAAAACATACAAAAGTGAAATACAAACCATGATAAAATAGATCCATAATTAAAATTGAATAAATAACAAAATTAATACAAACAAAAATGTGAAATACAAACAAAAATTATTACCTGACTTTGTAGAAGGACGAAGGTGGTGAAAGAGATGGGCGGATATGGCGAAAGAGAAGAGCGGAGGCTTTGAAATAGAACGGTGGTAGGCGAAAGAGAGGGGCGACATGCTAGATCGAAGGAGGCTTTGAAATAGAATGGCTTAAACCTAATTTTATTTGGGGAAGAATGACAAAAGCAGAAGCGTGACAAACAATTGAAGTAACAACTGAAACTTAAATGACGACTCTATCCAACGTCTTTGGGTTATTTACGAAAAGCCCAAATTTTGTCACGGAAATAACCGTGATAATACAATGTAACAGTAATAACCGTTACAAATTTCCAACAATAATAACCGTGACAAAATTAAACGAAAAAAGTGTGACAAAATGGCATGTTTGGTGTAGTGTTTACTCTTGAATCTCGACAACATGATAACGTATTAAGATGTGATCTGCTTTGCCTTGTAGATCTGAAGTAATATCTATTGCTTCTTCAAATCGTCTTCGAAAATTGATCTGAAGACTGATGCTATTGCAAATCTGAAGTTGCGAGCTTGAAGATGGAACCTTTGTTTGATTTTTCACTGATTGCTTCCACTTTCAGGTCTTGTCGGAATCGATGAAAATTCTTTGCAGATAATGCCTTTGTAAGTATGTCTGCACATTGGTAAGGTGATGGTAAGTGATTCACTTGAAGCTTTCCTTTCTGTACCAATTCACGAACAAAATATAAGTCAATCTCTATATGCTTTGTCCTTGAATGCATGTTTGGATTAGCTTCCATATAGACTGTACTTTGATTGTCGCACCATATTGTTGGTTTAATCTCTGTTTTGATGTTCATTTCTGAAAGTAATGATTGAATCCAAGTGATTTCTGCGGCAGCACTAGCTATGCTCCGGTATTCAGCCTCTGTGCTGGATCTGGAAATGGTAGTCTACTTCTTTGAGCACCAAGAAATTGGATTGTTGCCTAAGTATATGTAGTAGCCTGTTACAGATTTTCTGTCATCCACATCTGTTGCCCAGTCTGCATCTGCATATGCTATAATGCTAAGTTGTTTGCACTTCTTTAACATAATACCATAATTTTTTGTGCCATTAAGATATCTGAGTATCCTCTTAACTGTTGTCCAGTGTTCTTCACGTGGTTCCTGCATAAATTGTGAAACTTTGTTAACACTGAAAGATATATCTGGTCTTGTTATTGTGGAGTATTGTAGGGCTCCTACAATACTTCTATATTGTTTGATATTTAATATTGGTTCTGCCCTGTGTTTGGATAGTTGCTGATGACTGATCATTGGTGTAGGCTGTGATTTAGCACCTTCCATTTTTGCTTTAATCAGCAACTCCTCGGTATACTTCTTTTGGCTTAGGAAGATTTCTGAATCTGACCCTTTTACCATTTCTATTCCCAGGAAGTAGTTCAGTTAACCTAAATCCTTAATTGAGAATTGCTTATCAAGATACTGTATTATGCCTTTGATTTCATTCTCATCATTACCTGTTATAATTAAATCATCGACATATATTAGTATGTAAACAATAAAATTACTGCTAATTTTGATGAATAAAGAGTTATCTGATTTGGTAGATTGATAGCCCAAATGAATTAATGTGACTTTCAATCTATCAAACCATACTCCAGGGGCTTGTTTTAACCCATATATGGCTTTATTTAGCTTGCACACAAGATTGGTGCCTTGTTTGTATCCCTGTGGCTGCTCCATGTAGATTTCTTCCTGTAGAACACCATTTAGAAATGCATTGTTTACATCTAACTGTCTCAAGTTCCAGTTATTATTTAAGGCAATTGTAAGAACTATTCTGATAGTTGTTGGTTTCACCACTGGTGAAAAGGTTTCACTGAAATCAAAACCATATTCTTGTGTATATCCTTTGGCAACAAGCCTTGCTTTATGTCTGGACACTGTTCCATTTGGATTTCTTTTCAATTTATAGTTCCATTTGCATCCTGTAACAACCCGGGAATTCGTATCAATAAATTATCGTCATTAAATGATAGATGTTGCTAGCAAATTGCTGTTGGAAATTTTTTAAATCAAGTTAAAAAATAAAATAAAATAAAGGTAGAGAATATAGGGTCCCTTTCATAAATTCTTTTGTAAATTAGTAAATTATAGGTGGGCTTTACATTTTTATCGTGGCCCATATTTGGTTGGTACCGTGTTAATAAAAATCACCGTTTCCCCTTTTCTTTTTCTTTCGTTCAACCCTTAGCCCGATCCCCTTTGAATTCTTTCTTGAGAATGGCGGCTTCGATCTGGAGAAATTAGGGCTTTGGCGATCTAATTCGATCCTCTTTGCTGCTCGATTGAATTAGGGCTTTTCGCCTCACGATTCGTTCGTGTTCGACTTCGATGGTCTCTGCTTCGTTGGCTAAGGTGAGTGGTTTTCGCCCCTCACATCTAGTTCGATCTCGTGATGCTACTGCAATTTCGAGTTTTGTTTTCATGTGTTTTGTCTCGTCCATCACCATAAAATTTATGTTGAACTGTTTTTGATGATTTCTAGCTTGAATTCGTTGCCCATTTTGTTTCGACTTGATTTTGTCAATATTTCGTATCGGCCATCTGATATTGTTTTGATGTTTGAGATTTTACTGACTTAATCGATGTTGTTATGTGAGATCCTACTGTGCTATGTCGTTCGACTTTGTTTGTTGATGATGATTTACGTCATGTTCATACATTGTTTTTTGTCATTTTTGGAATCGAGAATTTATTGTTTTCTTCGATAGGCTTCCATGACTTCGGTCACTGATTTGGTGTCTTGACAACTACTGCTTTTGAAACTGTTATTGACAGTATTTGGTTTTTGTTTATAATCCCTGCGACCTTATTTTTGTTCGAATTTTATCCTGTGGCTTCGGAACTGACTGGTTCCATGACATGTGCAGCTGCACTAGCAATTTGTTTACAATATTTGAATCAGCCGCGTGTTTGATCCTTATGAATCTAGTGCGACATGAGCCTTACCTTTTTTTTCACTGATGCTTTGGATTTTCTTTATGTTACATAACCTGTTCTTTGGTGTTGGGCAATTGTTTCTGCAATCTTTACTGCAACTAGACGTGTATAATTGCCATTACGGAATTTCTCATTCTCATGATATTTTCCTATGTTTATTATGTTGTTGCTATGCCCTGCATAATTCTCTCTCATATGTTGGCATTTGGTTCATTTTGGAAAAGTGATGTTGTTGACCTTTATTTAAATCCATAATACATTCATATAGTAGTAAGGCCAGGTTGCAATCTTTTCCACTAATTACGTGTGTTCTTATGCATGCCTGGGTCATCATTTTTTAAAAGAAGCATGAAATTATATCAAGATATATTTGATGAAAACTTATGAGGCTGCATTGTTTCATATTGTCTTCATTTTAGTCTTGTTCATCATGTAGTTGTTCGACCTAGCATTTGATTTGTAGTATTGGTCTGGGTTCTCGGCCACTGTCTGCATTCCTTTAGTAGCTTCGTTCAAGTTATTTTGGGCATTGTTGTTGTTGAGCTTCTTGTTTTGGTCATTGTTGTAGTCTGCAGTTGCATGTTGTTCATCTCTGTCATGTATCAGTTGCATTTAGCTTTGAATTTCCCTCTAGTCTCTGATCATGTTATATTGGAACTTATTGCATTGCTGCTGTCCTATAGCTTTTGTAATTTTTTTTGATTCAGTTGCCATTGTGGTCTCTTTGTAGACTAGTCTGCATTGCACTGGCTTTTCTTGTATACTTTTGCCACTGATTGTCTGCATCACATACAGATATTGTGCATTTAGTTCCAGTGCTCTTCAAATTGCATTCTTCCATACTGCTATGTCATGGTCTGCACTGATGTTCATCTGTTTGTATATATCACTGAGTTGATTTGTAGTTTTGCTTCCTTGACACATGTACATGCACAGTTTTATTGTTGCAGTGATATCTTGAATTACGGTTGAGCTTATCTTTTTTTGTGTTGAATCTGATTTTTGATTTGACTTCGTGCTGATTTCTATTTCTTCACTCGAGCTGGCAAGGCCGTGCACGTTAGCGTGCACTGCAGCCACCCAAAAAAAACGACAGTTTTGAATTGATATTTCTTTTGTGTCGTGATGCATTGATCTTTTATACTGTATTGGCGAGGCCGTACACGCGTGCGTGTACGGCAGCCAATCGAGTTTTTGATGGTTTTAAAGTGACAATTTTAATTGTTTTAAATTGATTTGGATTGTTGATTTGTTGTTTAACACTGTATAGTGTTATATCTGCCGATATCCGATTCTTTTATCGAGGAGTCGGGTATACGAGATTTCTGTGACCGTCGTATATTTGACTATCTGATTATTATTGCTGCTATGCACTAATAACTGAGTTTGAATTAGACTGACCCGTGTATTATTTTCTTTTGAATTTAATACTCGGGTCAGACTCGAGTTATTTCAGGTTGTAGATTTCCTTCTTTGAGTTGCTATTCGGGATTTGAAGACTTTTCACATCTTCTGAAGTTGTCAGTGTCATTTTGTAGTAGTCGTGTCATGGTATAGAACGATATATATTCATGTATATTAGTCGATAATGTACTTGTATATATAACTTCTAGAGTCGACAGTTGTAGTTGTATCATATGTATTGTGTCAACTATGTATTAACTGACATCAGTTATATATATATGAGACTTTTGTTTTTATCAGTGTTCCGCATTTATATTATCTGTGTTATTGTTATATCTAATGTCCTAAACTATTATGAACCGTCGTAGTTCGTTTTATACTAGTATTGGGTGTGTCGATGGGAGTAAATAAATAATAGATGAAAAATAAAAAGTATATACCACTTCTATCGAGATAACCAATATTTGTGTAAGGCCAACTACGGATGGTCGCTCCTATCCAGCCTTATTCTTCGTAATAATAGACAGTATTCCTTTTAATACTCTTTGTTATTATGAGCATAGAGGTGGGGCGTCATAGTTGGTATCAGAGCTTGGGGTTTATGGACATAATATAAAACATAACTTGGATGGAACATATGTTACAACTATTGGTCGATGTTTTATCTGTGATTTGAGTCAAAACTAAAGTTTTGGAATTTTGATGAAATTTTTAAATATCTTTATTTAAAAATAAAAGTGGAATTGTGTTTTGTTGTTTTGATGGTTTTGTGTTCCGATGATTTGATTGATTGTGTTCTATTTATCAGAGTGCTCAGCGAAAACAGTGAAACTGTCTTCGCTGAATACAACTGATAATCTTTTCGATTAACAAATCGAAATACGAAATTGATATAAATTTCATTTGTTGTTTACATAGCTGTAATTATTTTGTTTCTTTGAGAATTCGAAGAAATTACAGTTATGTGATTTTTGTTGAAATTTCCGCTGGCTTTCTTTTGTAATAATCATATATTGATTAGATTTTTGCTGCTTTGAATTATCTTCATTGAAGATACCTTCGAATAATTTCTTTGTTCATTTTGTAGTACGTGCAAAATTTGAATTGCACGTTATTGCATTTATTTTACGTTGAACCGATGCTTGGTTATGAAACGTATTGTGTTGCCGTTATTTTTATAACGGGATTTTTACACCAATGCTAAATTTTTGAAGCACGGTGTTTTGTGGCATTTAGATGAATGAAAATTCTCTAATATTACATTTTGATGTAAATTGTTTTGATGTGATTTTGACGTTTTAAAACTACTGTCGCTTTGGCTTCAGTAACCGTCAAATTTTAAAAGTGGATTTTCAAGCTGTTATTCCGCAATACTGATTTGTAACCGTTTTTATAGTATTTTGAGAAGTACGATTTCCTTACCGAAATTGTTACTGATTTGCTGTTTTAATCACGTGATTGGAAAATCATTTTAAAATGAAAATTGTTTTATAGAATTTTAGCGGTTTGCATTTTCAAAAGAATGAGAAAGCGACTTAAACGATTCAGCAAAATCGAGGATTATGACCCCTTTCTTTTACTGTTTCGCTTAACTCCGGACTTGTCCAGTTGAGAATGTGAATTGTTATTTTTACAAAATAAATAAAAATTGTTTTCAGAAATTTTACAGTTTGCGATTTCAAAAGAATGAGGAAGCGATTTAAACGTTTCAACAAAATCGAGGACTATGACCCCTTTCTTTTACTGATTCGCTTAATTCCGGACTTGTCCGTTTGAGAATGTAAAGTGTATTTTTACAAAATGCACAATTTTGCACTTTCAAGGAAACGATGAAGAGAATCAAACGATTTAGTAAAACACGTGGTATGGGACATGTGCGTTTGCTATTTCGGTTAATTCCGGACTCGTTAATTGAAATATTTGATGTTTTCGTGTGCTTTCGAGCCACTATGTTGGACCTTCGGGTCATTTGTTGGACCTTCGGGTCAAATACCAGTACTAGACCTTCGGGTCATTTGTTGGACCTTCGGGTCATTTGTTGGGCGCCAAAATTATGTTGAGTACTTGGTAGGCTTCGGCCATTTGTTGATGCACGTGCGGCGAATTAAAAACTCGCCATCTGATGGGATCGATCCAAGCTTTTATGTTGATTTTCTAGTCTTCTTAATTGATTTCTAGATATTTGTTGTTTCCAATTATCTGCAGATAATTGGAAATTTGTTGATATGAGTTCTGATTATCGTTTTTGATAATCAGATATTTGTTGTTTCTAATTATCGCTTGTGTTGTGATAATCGAATATTTGTTGATTTGAGAAATTTGATTATCGTTTTTGATAATTAAATATTTGCTGAATTTGAAATTTGATTATCGCTTGTGATAATCGAATATTTGTTGATTTGAGAAATTTGATTATCGGTTTTGATAATTAAATATTTGTTGAAATTGAAATTTGATCATCGCTTGTGATAATCGAATATTTGTTGATTTGAGATTTAATTATCGTTGTTTGATGATTAAATATTTGTTGATTTGATTATCGTTTTTGATAATCGAATATTTGTTGTTTTTGATTATCGCTTGTGATAATTAGATATTTGAGATTTAATTATCGCTTTAGATAATTAAATATTTGTTGATTTGAGATTTAATTATCGTTGTTTGATGATTAAATATTTGTTGATTTGATTATCGTTTTTGATAATCGAATATTTGTTGTTTCTGATTATCGCTTGTGATAATTAGATATTTGAGATTTAATTATCGCTTTAGATAATTAAATATTTGTTGATTTGAGATTTAATTATCGCTTTAGATAATTAAATATTTGTTGATTTGAGATTTAATTATCGCTTTAAGATAATTAAATATTTGTTGATTTGAAATTTGATTATCATTTTTGATAATCGAATATTTGATGATTTTAATTATCGTTTTTGATAATCGAGTATTTGTTGATTTCAGAATTGATTATCATTTGTGATAATTAAATAATTGTTAAATTGAAATTTGATTACCGTTGTAGTAATTGGATATTTGTTGATTTGTTTTCTGAGTATCGTTTGGATAATTGGATGTTTGCTGATTTTATTGAATTTTTGTTTTCTATTTATCTCTGTGAATAGTTAGAGTTTGTTGATTGTGAAGTTGTGTTTTCTAGTTATTTGTTGAATAACTAGATAATTGCAGTTTTGCAAATTATAATTTATGTTTTCTAACCATCTTTGTTGATATTAGATTTTGTTGTTTTCTAATTATCGTATCGATAATTAGATATTGCTATTTTGTGATTTTCTATATTTTAATTATCTAGTTGATAATTGAATATTGCTGAAAATTGCATTTATCAGGCTTTACTGTTTTCTGATTATCTATTTGATAATTAGATTTTGTTGAGAAATTATGAATCTCTTGTATGCAATTAAAAGATTTCTTTGAGAATTTTCTACCTTTATTTTTTTAGCTTAACCAGTTTATGTTAGAAAAATAATTATTATTGACGGCCTTAATTATGAAAATTGCGAGGACGCAATTTCTATAAGGAGGGGAGTCTGTAACAACCCGGGAATTCGTATCAATAAATTATCGTCATTAAATGATAGATGTTGCTAGCAAATTGCTGTTGGAAAATTTTTAAATCAAGTTAAAAAATAAAATAAAATAAAGGTAGAGAATATAGGGTCCCTTTCATAAATTCTTTTGTAAATTAGTAAATTATAGGTGGGCTTTACATTTTTATCGTGGCCCATATTTGGTTGGTACCGTGTTAATAAAAATCACCGTTTCCCCTTTTCTTTTTCTTTCGTTCAACCCTTAGCCCGATCCCCTTTGAATTCTTTCTTGAGAATGGCGGCTTCGATCTGGAGAAATTAGGGCTTTGGCGATCTAATTCGATCCTCTTTGTTGCTCGATTGAATTAGGGCTTTTCGCCTCACGATTCGTTCGTGTTCGACTTCGATGGTCTCTGCTTCGTTGGCTAAGGTGAGTGGTTTTCGCCCCTCACATCTAGTTCGATCTCGTGATGCTACTGCAATTTCGAGTTTTGTTTTCATGTGTTTTGTCTCGTCCATCACCATAAAATTTATGTTGAACTGTTTTTGATGATTTCTGGCTTGAATTCGTTGCCCATTTTGTTTCGACTTGATTTTGTCAATATTTGGTATCGGCCATCTGATATTGTTTTGATGTTTGAGATTTTACTGACTTAATCGATGTTGTTATGTGAGATCCTACTGTGCTATGTCGTTCGACTTTGTTTGTTGATGATGATTTACGTCATGTTCATACATTGTTTTCTGTCATTTTTGGAATCGAGAATTTATTGTTTTCTTCGATAGGCTTCCATGACTTCGGTCACTGATTTGGTGTCTTGACAACTACTGCTTTTGAAACTGTTATTGAAAGTATTTGGTTTTTGTTTATAATCCCTGCGACCTTATTTTGGTTCGAATTTTATCCTGTGGCTTCGGAACTGACTGGTTCCATGACATGTGCAGCTGCACTAGCAATTTGTTTACAATATTTGAATCAGCCGCGTGTTTGATCCTTATGAATCTAGTGCGACATGAGCCTTGCCTTTGTTTTCACTGATGCTTTGGATTTTCTTTATGTTACATAACCTGTTCTTTGGTGTTGGGCAATTGTTTCTGCAATCTTTACTGCAACTAGACGTGTATAATTGCCATTACGGAATTTCTCATTCTCATGATATTTTCCTATGTTTATTATGTTGTTGCTAAGCCCTGCATAATTCTCTCTCATATGTTGGCATTTGGTTCATTTTGGAAAAGTGATGTTGTTGACCTTTATTTAAATCCATAATACATTCATATAGTAGTAAGGCCAGGTTGCAATCTTTTCCACTAATTACGTGTGTTCTTATGCATGCCTGGGTCATCATTTTTTAAAAGAAGCATGAAATTATATCAAGATATATTTGATGAAAACTTATGAGGCTGCATTGTTTCATATTGTCTTCATTTTAGTCTTGTTCATCATGTAGTTGTTCAACCTAGCATTTGATTTGTAGTATTGGTCTGGGTTCTCGGCCACTGTCTGCATTCCTTTAGTAGCTTCGTTCAAGTTATTTTGGGCATTGTTGTTGTTGAGCTTCTTGTTTTGGTCATTGTTGTAGTCTGCAGTTGCATGTTGTTCATCTCTGTCATGTATCAATTGCATTTAGCTTTGAATTTCCCTCTAGTCTCTGATCATGTTATACTGGAACTTATTGCATTGCTGTTGTCCTATAGCTTTTGTAATTTTTTTTGATTCAGTTGCCATTGTGGTCTCTTTGTAGACTAGTCTGCATTGCACTGGCTTTTCTTGTATACTTTTGCCACTGATTGTCTGCATCACATACAGATATTGTGCATTTAGTTCCAGTGCTCTTCAAATTGCATTCTTCCATACTGCTATGTCATGGTCTGCACTGATGTTCATCTGTTTGTATATATCACTGAGTTGATTTGTAGTTTTGCTTCCTTGACACATGTACATGCACAGTTTTATTGTTGCAGTGATATCTTGAATTACGGTTGAGCTTATCTTTATTTGTGTTGAATCTGATTTTTGATTTGACTTCGTGCTGATTTTTATTTCTTCACTCGAGCTGGCGAGGCCGTGCATGTTAGCGTGCACTGCAGCCACCCAAAAAAAACGACAGTTTTGAATTGATATTTCTTTTGTGTCGTGATGCATTGATCTTTTATACTGTATTGGCGAGGCCGTACACGCGTGCGTGTACGGCAGCCAATCGAGTTTTTGATGGTTTTAAAGTGACAATTTTAATTGTTTTAAATTGATTTGGATTGTTGATTTGTTGTTTAACACTGTATAGTGTTATATCTGTCGATATCCGATTCTTTTATCGAGGAGTCGGGTATACGAGATTTCTGTAACCGTCGTATATTTGACTATCTGATTATTATTGCTGCTATGCACTAATAACTGAGTTTGAATTAGACTGACCCGTGTATTATTTTCTTTTGAATTTAATACTCGGGTCAGACCCGAGTTATTTCAGGTTGTAGATTTCCTTCTTTGAGTTGCTATTCGGGATTTGAAGACTTTTCACATCTTCTGAAGTTGTCAGTGTCATTTTGTAGTAGTCGTGTCATGGTATAGAACGATATATATTCATGTATATTAGTCGATAATGTACTTGTATATATAACTTCTAGAGTCGACAGTTGTAGTTGTATCATATGTATTGTGTCAACTGACATCAGTTATATATATATGAGACTTTTGTTTTTATCAGTGTTCCGCATTTATATTATATGTGTTACTGTTATATCTAATGTCCTAAACTATTATGAACCGTCGTAGTTCGTTTTATACTAGTATTGGGTGTGTCGATGGGAGTAAATAAATAATAGATGAAAAATAAAAAGTATATACCACTTCTATCGAGATAACCAATATTTGTGTAAGGCCAACTACGGATGGTCGCTCCTATCCAGCCTTATTCTTCGTAATAATAGACAGTATTCCTTTTAATACTCTTTGTTATTATGAGCATAGAGGTGGGGCGTCACACATCCTATGATGTTTTTGTTGCTTGGTGGATGAACAAGACTCCATGTATTGTTTTTCACTAATGCCTGATACTCTACATCCATTGTTGCTTTCCAGTCTTTGTCTTTAACTGCTAGATTAAATGTTTGTGGTTCTGGCTCTATGGTGCATGTAGTTGCAGTATAAACCTTTGGTTTATAAATTCCACTTTTTGATCTGGTTATCATGTGGTGGCCTGTTCTGGTCTGCAGTTCAGTATCAGATGATTCTGAACTGCTGTCCTGATTTGCAGTATCATCTAGTTGATTTTCATGACTATTTTGATCTTGATTGTTTGATATTACAGGTGACTAGGGATGTGTAGCAGGCTGACCAACTGCATCATGACCTGGTCCAGATGACAATGTGTGTTGTGATCCAGTGGCTCCTGTTCTTTCCTCTATTTCACCAGCATGCCATATATGTGGCATTACTGGTATATTTGATATGGAAACCTTTGGATTATAAACTTTATGTGTAGTTCTAATATTAGCATTGGCAAAAGGAAATATTTTCTCATTAAAGACTACATGTCTGCTTATAAATATTTTTCCTGTCCCATCTAAACACTTATATCCTTTCTGTTTAGTTAGATAACCTATAAATGTGCATGGTTGAGATCTAAAGTTTAGTTTATGGTTATTGTATGGTCTTAGATAGGGAAAACACAAGCATCCAAAAGTTTTTAGGTTTTGATAGTCTGGTTTGACACCTAGGAACTTTTCTAAGGGACTTATTCCATTCAGTACTTTGGTTGGAAGTCTATTTATTAAATAAACAGCAGTAGTGAAGGAATCTGGCCAGAATTTTAAAGATAGTGATGCTTGTGCTAGTAAGGTCAGGCCAGTCTCAACAATGTGCCTGTGTTTTCTTTCAACCATGCCATTTTGTTCAGATGTGTAGGGACATGTGATTCTATGAACTATACCATTATCTAGAAAATATTTACTAAGCGACTTATATTCAGTACTCCCATCGCTCTGAATGATCTTGACCTTATGATTGGTCTGCTTTTCAACTTGAGTGATAAAATATATAACAACATTATAAGTTTCTTCCTTGGATTTTAAAAAGTATATCCAAGTGTACCTTGTACATGCATCAACAAAGGATATGTAATACTTATACCCATGATCTGAACAGATAGGTGCTGGACTCCACAAATCTGTTGAAATGAATTCAAGAGGTACTTTGTATTCTGTTACAGAATCTGCAAAAGCTAATTTGTGGCTTTTGCCCATTTGATAGTAAGAACATATATATGGCAAAGTTATATCATCAAAAGAAATTTTATTTTCTTTAAGAACCTGTTTTACAATACTTATACAAGGATGACCTAGTTTGTAGTGCCAAAGGTCAAAGTTATTTCTACTGGTTTCACATGACTGCAATTCATTGTTATTACAATTTGTCATTCTTTGATTTGAATATTTGCTATTAGTCAGAGTGAACTTGTATAGACCATTTACTGCATTACCCTGCAAGAGTATTTCCTTAGTTAGTATATCTTTAACTAGGCAATAATTTGGATAAAATTCGAAATAGACATTATTATCATGAGCAAATTGAGAGACACTCAACAGGTTTTTCTTAATACTGGGTACTCTTAACAGATTATTGAGGTATAATTGTCTTTTACCTTTGATATGAGTATTGCCAGTGTGTGTGATCTCAATTGCTTTGCCATTTCCTATAGTAATAGATTGTTTACCTATGTATTCTCTGCAGCCCAGATTTAGATTCTCTATGTTGCTTGTTAAGTGGTTTGTTGCCCCTGAGTTTGGATACCATGCATGACTCATCTTGAATGTGATCTGCTTTAGCAATTTCATCCAGATTTTGATTTCTGTTTCCACTGGGTTGTTTGCTTGAATCCAGTTGTACTTGTGCCATGTTTGCATTGTAGTTGTTATCTCTCTGATTGTTTGGTCCCTGACCTGGCACATAATTTGCATTAAATCCGAAGTACCATTTTACAGCAGTGTGTCCAACTTTTTCGCATATCTGACATTTTGGTTTGTTGTTGCCATTAAATCTTCCTCTGCCTCTTCCCATGGCTGTTTGACCTCCCCTCTGTGATTGCTGATCTGTTCTTCCATAGTTCTGATTTCTGTTTTTACTATTTGAAGCATAGTTGATAGACATGTCTGTATCTGAGGGTTTCTTGTAGTCTAGTCTTCCTTCATGAGCCAAGAGTATGGAGTGAACATAATCAATAGTGGGCAGAGTTTCTTGTGATGCAATAACTGCCACCACTGCCTCATATTCATCTCCTAACCCACTCAGTATTGTTAAAACATGCTCTGTATTGGACATCTTATGTCCTGCAGCCTCAAGCAGATCACAAGTATTCTTGATCTTATAGAGGTATTCCTTCATGGGTTGACTATCTTTCCTTATATTATGTAACTGCCTTTTGTAATGCATTATTTTGGCTGCTGACTGTGTATTGAAGATTCTTTCTACTGTAGTCCAGATTTCATTTGCTATTTTGCACCCTATAACTTGTGGTAACAATTTTACACTGATTGAAGAAAGCAACCAAGAACTTATTAAACTGTCTTGCCTTTGAAATTTGACATATTCCTCATTACTCACTGTTTTGTTTTCTTGATTAGTGATAAACTTGGGTGGAGTGGCTATCATGCCTAGGATGTATCCATCAAGACCATATCCTCTGGCAGCAGTTTCAACTTGCACTTTCCAGAGAAGATAATTGTCATCTTCAAGATGTGCAGTGATGAGATTGGAGTGTGGGCTAATTACAGTTTTGATCAAACTGTCAGTAACATCCATGGATTGCGATGAAGTGCTAGTATCATTACCTGATGTTGCACTGCTTCCTTCAGCGATGAAGAAACTTCTTTAAAAATTGGAATTGAGAAAGAAAGAACTTAGAAATAGGGTGAAATCAAGAAATTCTTCTTTCAACAGGTATGTTGCAACCGAGCAATATGATGAGGCTTCTCTGATTGCTCCTGGTATGGCACTTACCTTTTTTTTGATTGATGGGTTTCTGTTCTCTTTTCTGATTGGATTTCTAATTTTCTTTCTTGATTCTTGAACCTGTTTTTGTGGGAATTCTCTACAGCCGATTGTTAATCTTAGCAAGGCAGTAGATTCTTTGACCAGATTCCTTACCCAAGTGATGATGAAAGTATTTTGATGGGTAGGCTGATCCAAATGATGAGATTTCTCTGATGGATCAGTTCTTGCATAAAGCTGTAGATGCTTCTGTCCTCAGCTCTGATACCATGATAGAATTTGAAGTGGTTTGATGAATTCAGAAATGTTATTGAAAGAGAATGAAAAGAGTTTTTACTTTTATTAATGCAATAGAATTGAATAATTGTTTCTACAATATGCTGCTCTATTTATATAAAACGGAAATGAGTAAATGGGCTTTATATATCCAGCCCAGTACAATAATAGAAGAAATATATTCTGGTTGCAATACTGTATCGTTTCATTTAACTACACTTCTTTTACAAATTAATAGAACAAATATTTAAACTAACAAAAAAAATTAGATGTTGCAACTAAGAAATAAAAATTCAAACCAACCGCACATGATTTCAGTGCAAAAATGTGGTTTAATTTTCATGCAAATCATTTATTTTGAATATGTTAAACATATTCAATATATAAGAAAATAATACATACCCAAAATATGTGTCATTATCACACGCGCGAAACGCATGCCATAACGCACTTTTGAAAAATTACTTTACTAAAATTTATGTTATGAAATATCCTTATCTCATCACCATCAACAATCAAACGGCATTAATGTTCCAATCTTCCTGGTACAACAACATTTCTATTTTGACATCATCTCCATCATCATCTTCTTTTTTTAATCATCGACAAACTCATTGCACCTCCCTCCATCATTGTCACCGCTAAAGTCGACTCCACCACTATCGTTGAGAGATGTTGTGCCTTTGACAAGACTCACTTCTGCATCCCCAGATGCAACCGTGCTTCTACTCCATCGTTAGGTCAGTTGCATGAAAAATTAAAAGCTGTAATTTAATGTGCTCTTGAAATTTGAATGATGGCTATATTCGTTAATTTTAGGATATACATATTTTGCGTCATCTTATATTATAACATTTTAGATACATTATTATAGTATACGTACATGTGCTTATTCATTGTGACATACATAACATTTAGCTATACATATTCATCCATTGCTGAAATCCTATACATAATAAAGTCTCGTTCATTATATTAGTTCCTACAACTGCAATTTTCAAATATACAAATATTGTTATAAACAATTAAGAATATGTTATAAACTGAATAAGATCAGAAGCCATTAATGAAAGAGAGAGGAAACATTTTTATTCATTCTCCAGAGATTGGTCGCCTATTTACATTACATAGTCTCCTTTATATAAAGCTTTGCAGCTTGGTACAAAACTTATTCAACGATGTGGGACTAAACAAAATAACATAAAAGCATATTCACTTTATGATATACATATATTATAACACTCCCCCTTGAATATGCGTCTTCAAAATCTTGAATGCTCTGATAACTTGAAATTGTCCCTTTTGAAACGTGTATGTGATTGCTCCCCCTCATTATTATCTTGCTTGAATTTATCCATTCAGTCGATATAGATATTGTTCGTTGCCTCATTAAAAACCTCTGTTAGGAAAACCCAGTGGGAAAAACCTTGAACGAGGAAAAGAGTGCAACTTGTAAAATCATATTAAAAATGATATTCTTTCTAAAAGCTTTGATACTTCGAGATCAAAACAATGCCTCATTAAAACCTTACTAAGAAAAACTCAATGGGAAAAATCTTAATGAAGGAAAAAGAGTACAATATAGTATGACATATTTCAATAATTTACTAAATCAAATGGAGTTTGATACTTCTGGATCTATTTAATGCCTCATTAAAACCTTACTAAGAAAAACCCGATGGGAAAAATCTTAGTGAAGGAAAAAGAGTACATTATGATATATTTAGGTATTCTCCCCCTGATTTTATATTTTTCTATTTAAGTTTGAATACATATATTGATAATCCAAATCAACTACAAATACTTTTGATCCATATATGTGTAACATAGCTTAGACAAACATTAAGAAAAATAAAAATCAGGAGACAATAATTCTTCTTTTCCTCATTTCATCATTTATAAATAGTTGCCTTTGATATGATCAATTTTCTAAGATTATTTCTTTCAAATATTGTTTGCATTTTATGCACTTTATATGTTAATTTTATGAAAAAAACTTCGTGTGCTTTCATTTTTGATGCATCATATCAGCTTTGCTTATTGCAACTACATCCTCGATGTAAATTAAGAGTTTCATTACAACAGTACTTAAAAACAGGAAGTAATCTACTCATCATGAATTATATCAAGATTTTCATTACAACAATATTTAAAAGAAGTTTGTAATCTACACCCTTTATTCTTTGCATTCTTTATAAGCAGCAAATAATTTATATTCTTCGAGAACGACTTTCATCATTTAGTATGATTTAATCAATATTCATACCTTCAGGGTATTTTAAGTGTTTCAAACACTTTCACTACTTCAGTCAATTCAATTATTTATAAAAACATCATGTCTAAAGCATTTAACATGATGTAGCACTACATGTGCTTTAGTATTTTAGTGTGTTTTTCTACTTTATATATATATATATATATATATATATATATATTTCTAATTATATTTTTCGAACTACAGGTTCACATTTCTTATTTAGGAGAATTTCATGATGGCCAATCATGTTTTTCTCTAATCCAGGATCTTTAATCCATTTATAAACATAAGCGCTTTATTTATCATATTAAATCATGTCAGTTCTAGATATGATTTATTGAGATCTCTTTATTTATCATATTTTAGGTACCTAAACCACTTATAGGGTTATTTGACAATTATGTCATGGATCTCTTTCAGAGCATCCTTAAGTGTTTCTTCAAGAGCACTCGCCTTTTTTTTTATTTAGCATCTTTATCACTTACTCCAAAAATATTTTGAACTAACTTTTGAACCACATTTCAAATGTGGTTACACATTTTGATCCTTCAGGGATTCAAATCTATATTGGAGAAAGTTTACTAGGGATATTATCGAAAATTACTTAATATTTGCATCATTGTATATGTTAACAAATATTTAATCTTGATAATCAAAATGAAATTGTATCCCTTTTATCCTCCTCCTCAATGTTGATGAACATTGTCACATTGAATAATTATCTTCTTTGAATTCTCATTTTGATCCATTATGATATTGCTACTAGCAAATACGTTACATATCTCTATTATAGAGGATAATGATTTTATCAGTTGAGAAGATGCATTCAAGTAATAGTTCTTATTTTCATTTATTGATCTAGCCACTTGGAAGAATTTTGTTATTATGTAGATTATTTGAATACAAACATGACTTCAGGTCATTCAACATTTATATTGATTGAATTTTTAACCACTGAATGATATCTATGCATAATCTATACGATAAGTTCATATCAATTTAGCCAAACAATCTTCTGGTTGTTAGTTAAATATTTACATATATGGATATATACGTGCGTCCACGTATCACATATTATAGACTTGCACATTCTTTATCATTTGAGATAGTGATTTTAGAACAAACTAATACACGGATCCAGAATATTAAATTTTGTTTATCACTCGATTTAAATGTGAATCCTTAAAGATTAAATGATAGTTTCCAAAATGTCTGGTTTGAAAATACATATGTATCGAGTTTGACTTATCAGTAATAACTTCAAGTTATTTGATATGTTACAACTTTTATTTATAGAATATATTGTAACTTCTAGTTACTTTTGGCTATCGATAATAAGAATTTCAAGATCTAAATCTTAAAATTTGTCAGTGTTCTTGCTTTAGTATTGAAGTCAGACTTTTCTTAGTAATAATTATCAAAGCCTCTGGTTTGATAATTCATAAAACTTGCAATATTTCATATAATCTCTTGTTTATTTCCATTATTAGACTTTGAACTTTATGTTCATTTTTGTTCACTTAAATTTATAAATCCATATAGATATAGAATATAATTAAGACTTTCAACATATTTTTTTTCTTTTTCGAATATGCTAAAGAACAACGCCCTTTGAATCAATAATTCAAATGTAACTTAATGGTTTTCTATTGCAATCATGTTGAACTTCTGGTTCAAATAAATTATTTATGCAACTTCGAGTTGTTAAAGTTTATTCTTCAATTATATTTCAAATATCTCTTTTGAACATTATTTACAATTATATATCAGAGAATAATACATAGTTCGAATTATATATTGACATCTCTTCAGGAGTGTTCAAAAAATAATAATAATATTTATAGCAGAAATAAGAACATCTTCTGGACACTTGATATGTTGTAGAAATATGCAATTATATATCTTACACATAAAGATCTCTTTAAGACCGTATTTTAATTTTCATGAAAATTATGATATGACATATAGATTATCTCTTCAGGGGGATATCTAAAGATTTCTTCTAGAATTGTTATGCATACGATATTCAATTCATCGTAAGTTCTGAAAAGTAAAAGGTTACATATCACTATTTGCTTCCAAATTTGTCTAATGGAGCTACGGGTCCATGACAATAGACGATTGAATTTTAGGTAATTTATTATCACATTACTTTTTGGAGTGTTATATCATATTTGACAATATTCCATGGGCAATTCTTTTATAGTGCTATACGAGATTATAATATCTCTTCTGGAGATATTATATAAAGACCACTTAATTTTTTAAGTGTGATATTTAAATTATTATGTCAATGGTCTACTTATGGAGTATTACAGTAATATATATTTTCTCCTTCAGGGATATTTTATAAATCTAGATATTTTTTTCAGCACCGCTTCTGGAGTGTCACATATCTCTTCTAAAGATACTTTATATGCACTACTTTTGGAATGTCATATCAATATATGGTGTATTTTTTTTTTACATAAATTACATAATCGAACTTCTGAACATATTTACCATCAGTAATCTTTGAGAGTAGCTATATAATATCTCTTTTGGAGATGAATTACTATCACTGCTTCTAGAGTTTTATATGATGTTCCTTCAGGGATATAGCGTTCCTTTTTAAGCAATTGCAATTTAACAAATAAACAAAAAATTCTATAACATCTCTTCTGGGATGTTGGATTTTGCAATATAATAAATATAAATAAAGCTCTAAAAAAAATCTAGTATTAAAATCTATTTCTTCAACAAAATAGATAGGCATACGTGCATAAAAATAATTTATCAAAATTTCAGATTTTACAGCAGTGTGTGATTAGTGAAAATCATCAGATCTACTAATATAGTATAATTCACTCAAACTTCAAGTTTGAGTTATATAAGATACATAAATAATAAAGCAAGAAGGAGAACAACAATTTGATGCATAACCATGTAGGTAGTATTGATCATATGAACCGAAGCCATTCATGTTATGCAATGATAGTAAATGAAATTAGAAACATCTTAAGGCTTTAAGCAATCAGTGACTAACACAGAAATTTGTTGGTGCTCTGCCTACTATTACATCTCCTGATAGTAGTGTATTCCAGCACATTATCCATTGTTCGAACCAACCAGGAGCAAACAATAACGTGATGGTGTGAGTGGCGTTGTAATGAGTATAAATAATGTCTTGGAGTGGTGTAGGCTTGTTAGCAACAAGGGTAAAACGAAATTGTATGGTTTTAATGACAGGAAGCATAAACTTACCTAACTTGTCGGCTTTAATGTACATTATATATCTCGTGACAAATGCACATATTAAAATAATAGCTGATTCACATATTGATTTGCAGGAAGCTTGGAGATCCTTCATATTTGTCATGGAACAGAAACCCGGAGGCCACTAAATTATATGTATTTTGTGTGGAAGCAAACAATGTGATTATATGCTTAAATTATGCTGTATACGAGACACAATGTGATTAATTTATATTTGTGAAATAAGAAGATAGAAACAAGAAGCTATATTGTAACTAACTTTATAGATTATTTGTTAACACAAACACATTGTGTCACCGTATGACATATTAAACTTGGCTTTCAGAGTGAGTATAATAATACTGACATACATGAAAAACCATATTTTTCGTGCATAGAATTTTATAACACAAACACTTTTACATATATAGATATATACGTGCATTGGTGAAGATGATACGTAATCTATAAGATGTAACATTGTGGAGTTTTTAAGGTAAAATAAAAATAAAAATATACATGGGTTAAAACAAACATATATGTGGGGGTACTTGATGAATAGACACTGAGAAGTGCAGGCACCTATCTAACATAAGGACATACTGCCCTCTTGAAAATTAAACTAGAATGAGGACTAGACAGTGCAACATTTATTTTCCAGTGTAACTACAACAAATATGTATGGACCCTCTTGAAAATTAAACTAGAAATAAATGAGAACAGACATACAGCCCTCAGCCTATAAGTTAATGTCCAGACAATCGGGCTTCGATTCAAAAATAAAGGTTAGAAACAACAATTTGCTTCTTGCATGTTGGTCACTGCATTTTATCACTTGTACGTGGGATGAAAGGAATAAGCAAATTTTTGATCAGAAAGGGACTTTTATGTGTATAGTTTCTAGGACAGATAGGAGGATGTAGTTTAACAAATAAATTCAGATGGCTAAGCTAATATATGTCTGTGTGATCACTAGCGCATATTAAATGCTTGCTGCAATGCAAAATTTCAGAAATTGTACTTACATGCTCTTAACATGTGCCTGGGCACATGTTAATTTATTTACGACTAATTTATAATCATAAAAGTAATAATAAATTTTTAAAGCAGATAACAGTTTACCCAACAAACAAAATTGAAAAACATGAATTAACAGACTATTTTTTTTTTTTGGATTTTTTTTTGATAATCTATTAAAACACACCTGATGCAAACCAATCAACTCAAAAGCATCATAAATATTGTATCTGTAATATTCTATCACTCTCAAGATAAATTAAAATCAGTTTAGCTACTATCCAGTACATAAAATTATATTCTGTCATCTGGATTTATCCACTACTAAATCAATCCATTTATCAAACAAGCAGCTTATTAATTTGCAAAAACCAATGGAACAATTGAAATCAAGCAAACTACACGGTAATTTTTCAAAACAAATCTATGATATTCTAGATTTTAAAGATAAGGAAAAGTAACTTACTAGATCTGAAACCAACAAACATACAACGCTAGAACAGCAAGGAAACAAATAAACAAGAATTAAGTAAGTAGATGCAAGATTGTACCTAGTATGAAGTATAATTTGAAGCGGCTACGATAAAAAAACACCTCTATTCGAGCTCTCCGGGAATACAGAAAAAAAAATTATTTTGAAATCGTGCTGATAACGTGTTATAAACAATTAAGAATATGTTATAAACTGAATAAGATCAGAAGCCATTAATGAAAGAGAGAGAAAACATTTTTATTCATTCTTTAGAGATTGGTCGCCTATTTACATTACATAGTCTCCTTTATATAAAGCTTTGCAGCTTGGTACAAAACTTATTCAATGATGTGGGACTAAACAAAATAACATAAAAGCATATTACATATATTATAACAAATATATCTTTTCAAATCTTCCTAATATTTCTCCTCCCCTATTATTTCTCTTCTATCCACCAAATAAAACCATAACAAACTGGATCAGATATCAATAAAATAAGTTAAAAGAACGAAGTTTCAACACAATATATCGTCTTCTTTGTCAAACCAATCCAATCGTCAAACCAATCCGATCGTCAAAGCAATCTCTGACGGAGTGATCGATTCCTTTACGGTATTTTTTTTTATTTTTATTTTGTTAATATCTTCGTAACTGTTATAATTAAACGACTGCTACGAACCATATTATCATTTTTTTATAATATCGATTTCATTTTTTTGTGTAGATGGCGCTGTTCAAATCTGTAGCTGGTGCAGTTTTCGTCCTTCTTCCGTCTTATCTTATGTTGAAGATTTATCAAAAGACGATTTTTCTCCCCCAAGCCCAGTCGTGAGTTTATTTTATTTTCAATTTAATCTATATACATCAACCATCCCATAATTAAATTACAATGAGATCTATGGGGTGCAGGGTGGTCTTTTATAAGAAGATGGCTCCATGCATAAATATTGTAGTACATATCCTTACTAGCCTGTACAATCTCAATATTCTATCTGTACCCACTAAACCTATATAATATTTTTAAGAAAATCTTCAAATTTCGTAGATTTTTTAGCAAGTCTAATATTTCACATGACGTGTATGTGAAAACGGAAGCAAATGACTGTTCTAAAATTGAACGATGACAGGAACCATACCATCCAAGATTCGCTGGAAACAACGAGGTCAGAGGCTGGTGTGAAGAAACAAAGAAAAAGAAAGATCATATGCAAGCCAAGGACTAGTGGCATAACCTTCAAACCCAAATTTAAAAATAAAGATTCAGCACCTAATTTTGTATACATGGTATACATAGACAGCTCTTCCACTGTTGTGTTCTTCAGCAATATACATCATGCATCCGAAACAAAGGCTCACCGCGTTGCTACACAGCTATTTGACATAAAACTCCCCGACGAAGGAAAAATATACACCAAGAGTCTTCATCTACACTGCAAGGGTTTGTTTGTGCTCCCACATGCAACCAATACTTTAGTTGTCAATCCAAAGACCAAAGAATCCATAGTTTTACCTCAAGGCAGCCCACATTTTCCTCGCACCAAGGAAGAAAAACACAAAGAAGTCAACGAAAGAGTTGCTTTCGGATTCATTCAGTCCACTCAAGCTTACAAAGTAGCCCAGTTTTTTTACAGGTCTTTTGATTTGAAAAGGAGAAGGTACAATGTGGGATTTGAAGTGTTTACTTTAGGAATGAGTAAATCTTGGAGGGTGCTTGCTGAGGACCCTCCTTATCCAATATGGGGCGGTTGTTCTTCGTTTACAGGAAAGCGTGTTTATTTCTATATATTCTATCATCTCGACACGTACGCTCCCAATGCCTTCCTCTGCTTCAACTTCAAAAGTGAAAAGTTCTCATTGCTGTACCCGCCATATTCTTTGAAACATACACATGTTTACCGTATGAGGTTGTCGAATTTGGGAAGCAGTCTAAGTCTTTCTGTGCTTACTATGAATGGTACAAGGTTCAATGTATTCACTAGCAAACACGGCAACAACATTGACTGGAATCCTAGATTTTGCTTCAATATTGTACTGCATGGGCGTGCTCTTGTTTTGCCTTTGGCGGAGTATCAAGGAAACCTTTTGACTCGTGTACTTGACCGAAAAACTAATAGGTTGGAGTATTATAATGTAAAAGATGGATCTTGTGAGGAGGTAAAAGGTGAATTAGTGAATTTAAGTATGGAAAATAAGGACCTTTTCATCTCGAAGGGAAAACCGTGGTACCATGTTAGTTTTTATGAGGAAAGTCTATTTCGACTCGGGTCTAATCATCAGTGTTGAATCTTCAATCTTGTAGTCTCAGCATGTCTGTTTTTGTAGGCATTTTTATATTTAAGTTTTATTATTGAACTTCAATTTAAATTGAAGCATTGTTGGTCGAGTTTAGCAGTTAAGAATAATATTTTTAACACATGATAAAGATAGTACTCTTATTGAGTTTGTTATCAAATTAAACTAGTGTGTAACCTGTGTGTTGGCACAAGGTAATGTTGTTAAAAAATACTATTTATATTTTAATTATTGCTAAAAATATATTTTATTATGCAATATATGATAAATTTATTGTGATATATTAATCATAAACTAAAATGACTTGTGACGCTCAAATATAAAGTTGAAAATTCAATACTCACTAACTACATAGCTCAGTAAAATTAATATCTGTTTGTATCAAAAATGGACACAACACTCTTCGGAAGTTATTTGAAGAGATAAAATGAAGAATGTAAATGTAAAACAGAGATTATCTAACAAAAACTCCAACAAACAGAAATGTAAAATGCAAAGACAAGCAATTTAGAGTGGTTCGGCGTGTTGCCTACGTCCACTATGAAGTTTTGATGATTTTATTGATTCTCTTTCAATGATTACAAGCAATTACAGCGAACAACAGTGGATTACTGATTAGAATTCGAATTCAACAGCAAGAGTGGGATGCAAGTCTCAATCCAGCAGAGTCTGGACGCTTCAGAATCAAAAAGTCCTTTTTCTGTATGCTCTGGGCTCTATTTATAGGCGTAGGAGGCTGAGATCTCGTTCAAACTTCGGGAGACTTGGTTTGACACGTGAGGGGATCCACGCGACCGTTTCCAGAAAGTTTCGCCTCGATCTGTGATCGATACGAATCCATTTCGTATCGATCAAGACGATGTCCGATTAAGATGAAATTTGGCAGGGACATTCTTCAGTGTGTATGCAAGCTTCCCTGAAAATTTCATTGGGTTTGGATCATTAGATTGTGAGATATTGTCGATACGAAATGGCATTCAACGTTGGCTGTTCTGTTCGACTCCATGGCTTCGAGTCGATCCCCCCCGTATCGATCACTGCACGTGCTTCTGAGATGATGTGGCACGCGCACTTCGTTTCGATCCAGTATTCACTCCGCGTTGACCGCTTTGATTCCATGGATCTCGCCTTGTTTGTTTCGATGGATGACACATCACCCTAGTTTATTGACTCGTTGGATACGAATAAGACATTGGGTATGGATTCGAAGTGAGGTCCTCTGATGGATACGAAGTAGACATTGGCTGACTGTTGTGAGGCACGTCATCTGTTGGTGGATACGAACCCGATCGATTCGAACCCGATGGGTTCAAACATTGCCAACTTGATCGATACGAAATCGTGGGGACTTGCCAATGTGAAGCGGATGATGGACACGGGCTGGATGGATACGAAGCAAACATTTTGCCAATCGAATCGAGTTGTACCAATTATCGATGGACATGAAATCCATCGATACGAACTCGATGGATTCGAAACACGGCTACCTCTATCGATACGAAACGATGTTCCATGATGGATACGAAATGAACATCATTGATTGGATACGAAAACATGCTTTTCCCTCCAACTTGTATCCATCATAACTTGAGCATATGAACTCGGATTGGCTTGAAACTTGGAATGATGGCTTCCTTTGCTTTCCTAGTCATGTTTCGTCAACTGTAGCTTGATCCGGACTCGGACAAAATTCAGCGATATCCATGACAAATGATATTTGGAATCCAATCAATTCCTTGGTGTCCTGGCCTTGCCAAAAGGCGGGATAACATTTGCCCCCCAAATTACGTCTTGTGAAAACATGACGTGCTTTGAAAAGCTGCAAGTTCGCGAGTCGTTGTCAGTTTAGCTTGTTATCGAATTTCGTGTTGATTCTCTCCTGAACCGATTTGAAATTCGAGTTGAAACAACGCTTGACGGTTGTTTCGAGCTGCTCCTTCATATCGATCCTCTCCTGAATCGACATAGAAGGTTAAGAGGTAGTTTTTCATAGCGACGCGGTCTTCATTGATGGATACGAAACGACCGTTCACATTGATGAATTTTGATGGATACGAAATTGACGTTCGCATCGATGGATCTGCATTGTTGAAAGTTGATGGTTGCAAAATAATCATTTCGAATCGGTTGGAGTCTACTGCCTACAGGCGTCTCCCCTGTGTGCTTCGTATCGATGGTTCGCTGTCGATTTCGTATCGATGGAGACTTTGGGTCAAGTGGATTCGAAACATAGTCTTCGAATCGACCCATGAGTCAACTAGTTGTGCCCGGTTACGTAGACTGGGAGGCGAATCGACTCGGTTCTACCCTGGGCTCCATATAAATACCTGGGACTTCGTCATTTTTCACTTTTTTACTTTCTTTTACTGTTGCTTTTAACCACTTGCGATCGATTCAGGAAGAGACAACAACTCCATACTTTCGACTCGATCAGACTTATTCCTTCAGATCTTCGAATCCCAATCCCAAACTAGGTAAGCAACTGTGAATCTAAATGATAAGGCCGCCATGGATCCACTCTTTCTCCACCACTCTTCCCTTCTGGCAACTGGTAAAACCAGATCTGGCTCGAAAATATGATGGCCATGGTGTTTTTTGTAGGTTGGAGAAGAAAGAGTGGAATAATCGATTTCGAATCGATATGGGAGTCGTGTTCGAATTGATGAGAGCAATGGTATTTTCCTGGATTTTGAATCGATTCTTGGGACTGACCAGTGACGATGCAGTTCGAACCGATGGTCATGGCGGTTGATCGTATCGATACGAAGTGATCGATACGAGAAAATCAGTTAATGATTGTCACGAAGTCTTTAGCTTTAGATCGATACGAATCTTACGTCTACAATTGATATGAGAAATGTTGACTCGAGCGTTATCGATGTCAAGCTAAGACTTTTTCGATCGGTATGAACCAGGCAGCTCAGGATCGATAAGAAGTCATCTCACCCTGATCGATACGAAGTTGGCCCCTGATGATCGATTCGAAACGTATCCACCGGTGTCGATTCGAACTGATACTCTGATAGATTCGAATGACCTCCTCTTGACCGATTCGAACTGGTATCATGATGGACTCGAAATGAGTCTCTCGGGATCGATTCGAATTTATATCCCGATGGACTCGAATATATGACATTCTTTAGCACAATTCCGACGAGCTTCACTTTTGCATATCTGGACTTGACTGTTAAAATACATATTCGACCGCTTCTCAAAGCTTGTCGATAGAACTGTAACTTAGTAAAAAACAACGAAAATATAACTTCAATGTGAATCAATCGTTAGCATTTGGATGGCCTGGTTGTGACGGTCAGCAATGACGGTCATTCCTACTGCCCCTCTAATTCCACAGAATTTGCTCAAGTTATGCACATCACCTGCACTGCACAACACATTCATACACGTACACTGGGGAATGCACGGGCTTTTTATCGTCTAATGATGATTTCTCGTTAGTTAGCTAGTTATGGAACCATCAAGTTCGCAGCAGCCAGAAACTCAGAATCTAACCCCTCTCAGACTTGAGATTTCGGACATCGAGGCCGAGGTCATTGGTCCAGCTCCGAACGAGTTGCCTGACGCATCCTTCATCAATAGTCCACCTGACTCGGTCCCGTCAAATGTTTCCGAAGATATGCTTGGGAGAATATGCTTAAGGCATGTTCTGTCGCTAGACGACGTATTATTGCCGGGACCAGACGACAGACCGTATAATCCCCTGGAGGGATACACTGCATTTAACCGTCATGCATGCGCAGCCGGGACACTTCCTCCGTTTAATGACTATATAAGAGAAGTGCTGGCTTATTTGGGGATCGCCCCATCTCAGCTTCACCCGAATGGATATGCTTCACTCAATAGCCTGTTTATTGCATTTATGGAGTACCTATATCGACCCCCTCGCATGACCGATATAAGATATTTGTTCAACTTCAAAAGTCGAACTGAGAGTCCATCTTTCACATTCTTGGAGTCTGTAAGAAACTGCCAGGTGGTCACAGGGTCCTGGACTAGACTGAGCTACTTCAAGTCGGAGTGGTTCTACGTCCATTGTCCTCTAGGATTTTCCAGAAGATGGCTATTCAGACGTGAGTATCATCATTTTCCCGAATTGTTGACAAGGCAATTCATGAATGAAATTGAACTCATATTTTCTTTTTCTTTTCTTTCAGCAATAATCCAGCGTCCTGACGGTGGTTACTACAAAGAGATAGTCCGGGTTCTCCAAGAAATTCCAAGTGAAGAAAGAAATATCGAACTACTGCTGACGGACCGGAACCTCGGAATTCTCGGGTTGATTAGACGAAGGCAAAGCATAAGGCTTGACGGCGCACTAAAGACTGTCTCCAGAGAAAAAGTCAAGCGGAAAAAACCTAAAGTCGTTATAATCGAGGAAGCTGACTCCGAAAGAACTCATACCGATGAGGATCCATTGGTCGGGCCCACCGACGGGACCCCGGATTCTAAGGAAAAGAGAAAAGGCAAGGCAGTGACTTCTAAACAGTCTAAATCAGGGAGACATAAGTCCGTAGTCACAAACCGCCCCCTTTCTGGAGTTTGAATCTCAGAACCATCTCCCCTGTAGACGGAAAGCTCCTTCAAAGGGCTCGCTGACCTTCCAATCCCGGACCTTGCATTCACACAGCATGATGCCGGGTTGGATGAAACGCAACATACTCTCGATGTTAGCAAGTCTCTTACTACCAGCGTGGTTGACACTTCTGGTTGGTCTGGGGGGTTACACATCCATACACTCTTCACGTCACTACACAATTTTGACCGTAAATCGCATATCATAAATGGTGACTAATCCTCCTTGTTTTACTTTTCAGGTACGATGTCTGGTCGCGGCTCTGTGCTTGGCAGTTTGCGCAACAAGCGCCGTTATTATGAACCACGAAGGAAAGAGGGAGATAGAGACTATGATTCAGGGCATTCTGGTCAAGAGAAGTCTGACAGAGATAGGGGATACGTACGCCAGTCTCGATCCCGCTCTCCTCCGCCTAGGACCTCTGTACCGCCCACATCTCTGGTGACACGCCCTCCTGAGACATCACGGCCCAGGCCACCTTCTCACATTCCTAGATCTGATCCCCCACGTGGAGCTGAAATAGCCACTTCCTCAGCTACTACACCGGTCGTGACTGATTCGACCGGGGAAGGAGCGCTCAAACTGGCTCAAATGAGGAAGGAATTCCCCGACATCTGTTTTGATGGTTATGTCTTTCCTCCCCACCTGAAGAGAATTCCGCCAACAGCTGAAAATACTATCCATGATTATGTTGCGGACATTTTCTTTCAATACAAGGAGTGGGCGAGGGCCACGAGGAAAGCATCTAAAGTGGCGTTTGATCGGGCCGTTGCTATCGAAAAGCTGCAGAAGGAGTTGGGTCAAAAAGACCGAATTATGCAAGTGCTCAACACCGAGGCCGAGTCCTCCCGCAAGTCTGAAATGGAGGCCCTGAAAAAGGTCGATGATGCAAACTCGGCCATGAAGAGAATGAAACAAGAGCACTACTCTGCCATCGAAGAGATGGGTCATAGGAACACCACCATCACTGCCGAGAGAGACGCAGCCCTCAAGGAACTTAATGAGCTGAAATCTAAGTTCTCCGAAATTGCAAGGGAGAAAGACGCGGCCAACGTCTCCGTGCAAGAAGCTTGTGACCAGGCGATGGTGCTCTAGAAGGAGAAGGATGCAGCAATGGAAAAAGCCCGCGAAGCTAAAGCCGGGGTTGATGAGAAGGTACGACAGGCGGAAGCCAGGACTGAAGCTGAGGTAGAAGAGCTACTTGTCACTTACAATGCCAACGTGCTAAGGCACCGAGATCTGACTTGGCTTGATGACTACCCAACACATCTCTACAACGCCTGGAACATGTTGGTTGAGGAGGAGAAAGATGGGCACCCTGATGAAGCCATTGATGAATTTGAGCTGGAGAACCGCATACTCAATGATGACGAAAAGAAAGTTCTCCATGACTCCATGATTTCCCACGAGAAGGAGAGGCTTGGTGCCCAGTCTCAGGAAGTTGGAGAAGGCTCTGGTGCTGAGCACCATATTACGAATTCAGAGATTGTCATGTCATCTCAGTCTGAGCCGACTTTGACGATCGACTCCCAGCCCATACCGGCTTATGATCCAGATCGACCACATCTATCTCCTATTAAGGAGCATTCTTCTGAAATCATTCAGACGACCTCGCGCCAAACCGAGGAAGGTACTCTGAACTAATCTCCTGTTCACTTGGACTGAAGAATTTGTATAGAAGTGTACACTAACAAATGTTTCTTTTCTTTGATCAGTGACTGAAGTTGCACCAGCTGCGCCTCCCGTAGCCCAGGAATCATGCCAAGTGTCGGAGGCCATCATCTTCGAGGCAATCTCCATTGTGACAGTTGCGCCGGTCGAGGCAGCGTAGGAGAGCTCACTTTCTTTAGATGAACAGATGGTAAACGAGCTCCTTGGCCGACAGAGTGACCCTTTTGCAAACTTACCGTTCGGCCTGGGTGGATTCTCATCTGCCTCTGACATCTCGACTCAGATCACTACGGCAAATAGTGAGGCCCGAGCACAACAAGAAGCGATCATGTTGGCTGGGATCAATGCCGAGATGGCGGCAGCGGCGCATGGCGGCAGCTTAGATGGCGGAGCAGTAGCGCAGTGCCCTACTCCCCTTATGATTGTATCTCCCGGGGGGACGCTCGTTGATACTAGTGTGCCAGTCCCACCCCCGGCCGTAGATTTCGTTCCTCCAACTCCTCATGCGGAAGCATCCCCATAGATTCCAGCTCGGAGGATGATGTCGACATCATGCCTTCGTCTGAGGGGAGCCCGCCTAAGGAGAAAGGCTTTAAATGGAAGATCACTGGTGGCTCCAGTAGCTCCTCGAAGAAGAAGAAGCTGAGGAAAAAGAAGGATTAGGTAGTCTTTTTTAGGCATGTGTTTTCCCTTTTTGCAGTCAGGAATTTCGTTATCGTTTTCTTTTTGTAGGCCGTGTATAGATGCGGGTTCGGCCCCTGCTAGTAGGAATTTTTTGGAAAGGCTCGTGTATGAACCATTGCTTTTGATTAGTTGAAATAAAATTTTGTTTTATTGCTTCAACTTAAATACCTTTTACGCTTAAATGTTGCAGTGTTCAAACTTCAGTACGGTGCACTTGCATTATTTTAACGTTTAAGCATAGCTTGTTTTGTCTGCCAAGTCTGGAAATCTCGGACTTGAGTTATGATCGGAGATTGAATCGGACTTGAACATCATGCAGTTTCGGGTAGTGATTAACATTTGAACCTGCCCCCAGTTCCGAGGTGAAGTTATGGTGATTAGCTTGCGATTGCAATGAGTGAGGACCGGGCGGTCGAACTACACTCGTTTCCTTATGGATCGTTTCATCCACACTCTGGGATACAGATCATCTCGTGAGCTGTTGTTCACATTCTGGGAACTTAAGATTGACGTTAGTAATCCAACCCATATCCTGGGAAATTGGAGTTAGCGTCCGCATTCCGACTCGCACTCCGGGAGTTCGGAGTTGAACGTTTACTTTGTTTCGCTCTCCGGGAGTTCGGAGTTGAACGTTTATACTCCGCTTCGCGCTCTGGGAATACGGAGTTGAATGTTTATACTCCATTTCACACTCTGGGAATACGGAGTCGAATGTTTATACTCCGTTTCACACTCTGGGAATACGGAGTCGAATGTTTATACTCCGTTTCGCACTCTGGGAATACGGAGTCGAATGTTTATACTCTGTTTCGCGCTCTGGGAATACAGAGTTGAATGTTTATACTCCGTTTTCGCACTTTGGGAATACGGAGTTGAATGTCTTTACTCCGTTTCGCGCTCTGGGAATACGGAGTTGAATGTTTATACTCCGTTTCGCGCTCTAGGAATACGGAGTTGAATGTTTATACTCCGTTTTCGCCCTCTAGGAATACGGAGTTGAATGTCTATACTCCATTTCGCGCTTTGGGAATACGGAATTGAATGTTTATACTCCGTATTCGCACTCTGGGAATACGGAGTCGAATGTTTATACTCCGTTTTCACACTCTGGGAATACGGAGTCGGTTACAGGATTGTTGTGTGCCAACCCTATCTAACATTGGTGTAATGACTTGCCCCCGAGCTCGGGTTTCGCTTAGCGAGCGGCCGGTCGTATCACAGCCACTCTCTATTTGAATAAGTCCCATTGCGTGATGGAATTTAGCTCTCCGTGCATCGTGATGTCGTATATCGTATTTAATGAATCACAGCTCTGGCTCGAAGAGATGGCATTTTATTGCTGAAATAAGAAAATGCGGCAAAGTCAGTTGCCTTATTACAGAATTCAAATTTTGAATTGCAGAAACAAATTGCTAAATGGAAAGATATAATGAAATAAATAAAGCCTGTCATGTGTAATAGCGACGGAGACTCTCGCTGTTCCAGGCCCTTGGCAAATCAAGACCGCCAACGGTCGATAGTTTGAATGTGCCACCCCCGAGTCTTCATGTAATCACATATGGTCCTTCCCAATTTGGTTTCATGTGTGAAGGAATTGGATAGATTCTTTTGAGAATGAGGTCGCCGAGTTCAAAAGTTCGAGGTCGAACTTTGGTATTGTACAATCGGGCGACTCGACTTCGATATGCGGCCGCTCTCAAATCAGCCTCTTCCCGCTTCTCATCCAATAGATCCAAAGATTCAGCAAGTAATATAGCGTTTGTTTTCGGATCGTAGTAAGTCACGCGATGGGAAAACACTTCCGTCTCGACTGGAATAACGGCCTCTGAGCCATAAGATAGGGAAAACGGGGTGTGTCCAGTTGCGGTCTTGTGAGTCGTTCGATAAGCCCATAATGCCATAGGAAGTTCATCAACCCATTTGCCCTCGGCCTTTTCCAATCGTTTCTTTAGGATGGATTTTATAACTTTATTGACAGCTTCAACCTGTCCATTTGCCTGGGGATATGCGACTGCCGAGAATTTTTTATGGATATGAAACCGTTGACAAAAATTCTTGAATTCTGCGCTTTCGAATTGGGCTCCGTTATCGGTGATGATGGTACGCGGGAGCCCAAATCGACAGATGATGTTGCGAACCACAAAATTTATCACTTTCTTTGTCGTAATGGTTGCGAGGGCTTCAGCTTCAGCCCACTTTGTAAAGTAGTCAACGGCGACGATGGCGTACTTCGCACCACCTTTTGCCAGAGGTAGAGCGCCGATGATGTCGATGCCCCATATCGCAAATGGCCAGGGACTGACCATTTGAGTTATCTCGGTAGGTGGGGCTCTTGGAATTCGGGCGTGTTTCTGGCACCTATCGCACTTTCTGGCATAGTTTGCTGCATCTCGGTTCACTGTCGGCCAGTAGTACCCATATCGGAGTATCTTCTTAGCAAGAGCTTGCCCACCGGTGTGATCGCCACACACTCCTTCGTGTACGTCATGTAACACTCGTTTGATTTCATCGTGTGCGATACATCAGAGGAGAGGAACAGAATAACCTCTTCTGTACATGACTCCGTTCTGAATGACGAATCATGAAGCTTTTCATAGAATTTGTCTTTTCTCATTTCTATGTTCGGGCAATGTCCCATTCTCAATGTAATTTCGATACGGAGTCATCCACGATTCCCTACTGGGAGCGGTTTCGAATACATAATCCGTCTCTACTTGATCAATACTTGGGGAGGATAAAGTTTCAACGGGGACAAGTCCCATTTGCTGTGCTTCACTTGTGCTGGCTAACTTTGCCAATGAATCGGCTTTTTGATTGCGTTCTCGAGGTATGTAATAAATGGCATAATAATCAAACCGATTCAGTACTTTCTAAACTTGAGCTAAGTAAGTAGCCAGCCTTCGATCTCTCGCTTGATTTTCTCCCCGTACTTGACACACCACTAACTGTGAATCACAATAAATTTCCACAGCGATAACCCTCAAATCTATGGCAAATTTTAGGCCGGTTAAGAGGGCCTCATATTCAGCTTCATTATTAGTTGCATGAAAATCGAACTTCAAAGCGTAACATATAGATCGGCCTTCAGGCATTTCAAGTACAACACCAGCGCCCGAACACCGGTCGTTTGATGCACCGTCAGTATACAACTTCCAGATGTATTCGGGGGATTTACTGGTTTCGGGCAAGTCCTCTGGAACGGTAAATTTGGCTATGAAATCTGCCAGGACTTGTCCTTGAATGGCTCTCCACGGAGCATAAGTGATATCAAATTGGCTTAGTTCAATGTTCCATTTGAGTAACCTAACAGACGTCTCAGGCCGCGTGAGGACCTGTCGTAACGGCTGATCAGTATACACAGTAAGAGGATGAGCTTGGAAGTAAGGGCGGAGCTTTCTTGAGACAATGACCAAGCAATAAGCCAGTTTCTCCAGTCTTGGGCAATTTCTTTCAGCTCCTGTTAGCCGTTTACTAACATAGTAGACTGGTTTCTACACTTTGTCTTCCTCCCGAACTAAAGCGGCACTGATCGCATGCTCCGATACTTCCAGATAAAGGTACAGTTGCTCGTGGTCGACTGGTTTTGACAAGATCAGAGGCGTGGAAAGATGTTGAATCAGCGATTGGAACGCGCCTTCACATTCCGTGGTCCATTCAAAGTTTCGTTTTCCTTTCCGGATCAGATCAAAGAAAGGAATGCATTTATCGGTGGACTTTAAGATGAACCTGCTCAATGCTGCTACTTTCCCGTTTAGGCTCTGGACTTGCTTTATGGTTCTTGGGGTTTGCAGGTTCCTTATTGCCCAGATCTTTTCGGGATTCGCTTCTATCCCTCGAGCGTTGACGATGAACTCGAGGAACTTTCCAGATGCAACGCCGAAGTGCACTTTAATGGGTTAAGCTTCATTCCATATTCCTGAAGGATGCGGAACATCGAATCTAAATCTCTGACGTGATCCGTGGAGAATCGAGATTTCACTAGCATGTCATCCACATAAACCTCCATGGTCTTCCCGATCTGGTTGGCGAACATCCGGTTGACCAAGCGTTGGTATGTTGCTCCGGAGTTCTTTAGACCAAATGGCATGACTTTGTAACAGTAGAGTCCTAGATCGATTACGAAGCTGGTATGCCCTTGATCAAGCAAATGCATGGGTATTTGATTGTAGCCAGAATAAGCATCCATAAAAGATAGTAATTCGTGCCCAGCCGTCGAATCTACAAGCTGGTCAATTCGAGGAAGTGGAAAGCTATCTTTCGGGGCAAGCTTTGTTTAAGTCAGAGTAATCGACGCAAGTTCTCCATTTCCCGTTCGGCTTTCGAACCAGTACGGGGTTGGACACCCATTCTGGATACAAGGAATCTCGGATAAACCCATTTGATTGTAACTTATCAACCTCCTCTTTAAGGGCGGCAGATCTCTCTGGATCCATACCGCGCCTTTTCTGCTTGACCGGAACATATCGCAGATCAATTTTCAGAGAGTGACTTGCAATGTCCGGCGAGATCCCGCACATGTCAGAGTGTGTCCAGGTGAAGACATCGAGATTTTCCCGGAGAAATTCAACCAATTCATGTTGTGTCTGTTTGCCCAGTTGAGACCCGACTTTTAGCATCCTTGAATCATCATCCTAATTGATTGGGACGTCCACAGTCAGTTCGGCTGGAGAAGCTTGATTCTCCTTGGATTCGTCTTTATCTTCATTGTCCCTAGGGTCAAGGTCTTTCTGGAATTGGTTGTGGTGCCCGGGCCAAGGCCCAGGCACCAATTGTCAATCATCAATAGAACGGACGCAGGGAGACTCCTCTACGCCCTTTCCCTTCTCCTTTCGCTGTGCCCCGCGCAGCTCAGCAACATAGCAGGCCCTCCCCATTGCCTGATCTCCTTGGATGACTCCAATCCCGCGATCGGTGGGGAACTTCAGAGTCAAACACCATGGGGCAATGGCTGCCCTGAACTCAGCAAGGGCCGGTCGGCCCAAAAATGCGTTATAAGGTGAATCAATCTATAAAACAACAAACTGTAACATCCGGACTCTCCGGCATTCTCCAACTCACAATTCCACTGGTAGTTCTGTTATTCCAATGGGTATTGTAGCACTCCCGTTAAAACCGTGGATTCGGGATTGGCAGGGTTTCAAATCCTTTGCTTCCATTTTCATTAAACCGTAAGCTCGCTTAAGTAAGATGTTTATAGAGCTCCCACTTTCAACCAGGATCCTCTTCACCCAAGCAGGACCTACCTGGGCAGATATGACTAGTGGGTCGATTGTAGGGGCTTCGACCTTATCAGCGTCTCAGCTCCTGAATACGATATCATTAGACATTATCTTCTGCTGTTTAGCCGGAGTTCCATCTTCACAATTACTGCAACATTCGAAGTCTGCATGCCTGATCGAACTAGCATACGACTCCATTTCCCCCCAGCTTCTATCTGCTAGGTGGGGACCACCACTTATCGTGTTGATAAATAGCTTTCCGCCTGAACGAGCGGGTTCTTCCTATCTCTCTTGATTTTGTGGACCATTTTGATTTGAAGGGCCCGCACCACCAGACTGCGGAGCCCGCACAAACTGATCTAACTTCCTCTCCCTGATCAACTTCTCGATGAGTCCTGCAAATGCCGACACTCGTTGGTATTGTGGCCGTAGCTCTCATGAAATCTACAGAACTTTCCTGTTTGGATCTGCCTCTCCGACGAGGGTTTCGGAGCAGGCTTCTTATACTGTACAGTGTTGCAAGTCTGTAAGTATACGTTCTCCAATGACGTAGTCAATGGTGTGTAATTGTCAAACATTGGAGCCCTATGCCATGGGCCTCGGTTCTGATCTCTTTTCTTATCCTGGCCATTGTTGCCCCTCGGCTGGGTTTGCTTGTTCTGTATATTCAGCTGAACTTTTCCGGAACTCTCACCGGACTGCTTAACCACTACGTTACTCTGTATTCCCTCACTACTGGGCCTCACATCGTCCTGCTTCCTAGACTATTTCGCGTCCTCTTGCCGTAAGAACTGAGCGGCTTTGGAGTAGAAACGGTCCAACGACGCGGGTGGTTTCCCGACTAACCAATTTCCAAATTCAGAATCGGGATCGATCCCTTTGGTTAATGCCATCAAGATCGAGTTATCGTTGGGATTACTAATTTCAACACATGCTGCGTGGAACCTCTCTAAATAACGCCTTAGCGTCTCTCCATGAGCTTGGGTGACACTAGACAGGATGTTAACGTCTTTCGGTCTAGCAACATGCATACGAAACTGCTCTACAAACCTTTTAGCCAGTTGATCGAACGAAGAGATAGATCTAGGTGGCAACCTTGTAAACCACATTGTTGCGATTCCCCCAGAGAGATGGGGAAACTTCGACACTTCACTGCATCGTCAGCCCCTGCAGCACTCATTGACCATTCATATTTCAAAATATGCTGATTGGGGTCACTATTTCCTTCATACATTGGGAGAGTTGGCATTCTGAACCGCCGAGGGGGTTCAGTGTATAATATCTTGTCTGTAAAAGGGGTATGACTACGAGAGATTCCCCAATCGTCATTAGTCAGCCCCTGACTCTCGCGAATCATCTGACGTATCATGGTTGAGAATGTATTTGACTAAGATCATTAATTAAACATATTCGAAAGACATGTCAACTCCCCACAGCTACAGAAGGATCAACTATTATTTATGAAGATAATGCAGTTTGCGTAGCTCAGACTAAGCATGTTACATCAAGTGTGATAGGGCGAAGCACATTTCTCCTAAATTTTATTCACACATGAATTACAAAAGGATAATAAGATAGAGATGAAACAGATTCAGTCCTAAGAAAATCGGGCAAATCTATTCACAAAGGCACTTCCAAAATCAACATTTTAGAAGATGGTGTATTAAATTGGTATGCGTTGGCTGCATCTACAGATTAATTGAATAATGCATTATAAATAAGGAAGCATCCAAAAGTATGCTATAATGTACTCTTTTTCCATCACTAATATTTTTCCTATTGGGGTTTTGTCAGTAAGGTTTAATAAGGCATTATCTTGATCCAGAAGTATCAATCCTCATAATAACATTATAAAACATGTTACTTAAAGATGAAATAAAGTCGCACTCTTTTCATTATTTATGATTTTTCCGACTGGGTTTTCATAATATAGGTTTATAATGAGGTAGTTATTGTTATTGTCTTTACATATGCATATTCGAGGGGGACTATTGTAATATATAAGTAATAAGGGTGAATATGCTAAATGTTAAAGGATATTATTGTAATCTTCTTTCCATATAGAGTCTATAAATAAAACTCACTTGTATTGTATTACGTATCTGAATGAATAAAAATGTCTTCTCCCTCTAATGACATCTACTCTTGTTTATTTTGTAACATTCATAGCATATTTCTGCATGGAACTAATGCGGGAAAAGGATAATTGTCAACCTTTTGCTTAGGAATGAAGCTTGGGCATCCTAGAAGAACTGCTATTTCAAAAGATAAGGACTATATTTGTCAACTACCTCTAGCTCAAGTGTTAGAGTTATGGCGCTTTAGACAGAGTATGTAGATGTCATGGGTTCAAGCTTCTAAGATATGAAAATAAGTGTTCTGCTTGAATAAAGTATCACTATTAATATCAAAAAAGACAAGTACTATATTTCATTTAATGACTGTGCCTATTTAACTATTTCACTTGTAAAGTTTAACAGACTCATACTAACAAGAGTGCCGCTATTAACTTAGTTTGTATGTATCTTGAACTGCTATAAAAGACTTTTTTATAAATAAAGATACAAATATTGTTTGAGAGTTTTTCAGTATATAATTGTAAGAGATGTTTTCCCCTAGGTCAGTCCATTGTTTATATATTTATATGCATGCATACATTCATACATACATATATCTCTGTGTGTATGAATTCAATTTTGGTTGTATATCTTTTAATAACCCGCCTTTTTGACCTTCGAGTTCAACGTCAGAACCGACATCAACGCCTTAGAGTCATTGGTGCGATAAAATAAACAGTTATAGTTCTAACTAATAATTTTCAAAGTCTCACAACGGAAGAAAATAAAATATAATATGAAAATAATCATAATCACATCCATCACCATAACATGTATATCTGTCAAATACATATGTTTGTATAAATCAAGTAGAACCCAAACCATACACATAGTCAAATCCAGGTTATGACACTTATTTACATCATATACAATATATACAAATGAATCCTTGTCTCCAATGTCATCTTGTCTTCAAACTCCATCAACCTAGATATATAAGTAGAAGGAAAAAAATATGAGTGGGTCGGACATAAGTCTAATGAGTGAGCCATATTTTACTGTTACATATACTACAAAAATAATACTAAAGCAGGATATGAGTATAATGCTCAGTCACCATACGTCCCGCTGGTCACGTCATACCTAACCATCATATACGTCCAGTCATATCATATCACATCTATGTAGGCCCGCTTCCCTAGACCCGCCTTGTGCGCCGCTTATGATCCATTGTTACGTCAATCACCTATAAGACACGTTTTGGACTAGTCTCATGCCCTACAGGTTTGCTTGTTGACCTCGCATACAATATGGACTCACGCCCTAGACTACACTCATGTCCTATGGGGTTGCTTAACATACATCCTCCATATTGGTCCGCCGAAGCGCTACAGGGGAACAACGTAATACTTGGACTATCCACTTGTGTCACAGCTCTGTATCCTTATCTATATCCATATACCTATCCATATCCCGGGCTATCTACTTGCACCACAAGTTCATTCGTGTTCACATCCATCATCGCATTACTTTACATATTACAACAACATACATGTCCATTTCAAACAATGATCAATCATGACACACATTCACTCGAATTCGTAACGTCATCACTTGCCTCGTCAATGGCGCCTAAATGCCTTCTGAAAATAAGAGGAACAAGCCTTGGATTGGTAAATGTTATTTTATATAAACCCATATGGGCCCAGGTTCAATATGCCCCAAAATATAAGCCACCGGTGGACCGTTGCACGTGAAAAACCTAGAATTTTCAAGCATGGATTTGGAGGGTGTTAACTGGGCATTTAATCCAATAGAATTCAAAGGGAAGTAGAACATCTACAGCAAGTCAAAATATCTCCAGGATGGACCAAGAAGACCAGAAGGAAAAGAAAAGAAAGACCAAAGAAGAAAAATGCCAAAATAAGCTAAGGCGATGGATCGTTAGCGATCCATCACATATGGATCGCTAGCGATCCATAAAGCTTGCCCGTGGATCCTCCAGTCGTCTTGCATCATGATCTAATATGTTTCCTAGAGGGGCTTGCCAAGTTTCATAGCATGTCAAACAATCTAGCCCGAGAAGTGAAGACTCACCCGATTCAAACTGTTTGACCAAAAGCAGCAAACTTAAAATGGATCTATAGAACTCATACAAATTCAGGACATGAAATTTTAGGAGAACATTTAGAAAACATATAAGAAGGCTCACAATTAAAATGAGAGAATTTGGAGTTGATTTGATGGATTGCTAGCGATCCATCTAGATGGATCGCTAGCGACTCACCTAGAGTGGGCACCACCATCTCAAAATTTTATTGTGGGTCCTGACACCCTCTAGAGTGTTCTTGCAATGTTTCGTTCGATTTCGTTAAGATTTGAGCGAGTTATAGATGATTCTTTTGGACTAGATGACCCATGAAGACGGATGATCAAACTAACTCCAAACGACTTGATATTTGGACAATGCACTTAAATAGAAGATAGAAAGACAACCAAATAAAGATCACTCAAAAATATGCTAAGTGGATGGATAGCTCACGATCCATCCCCTATGGATAGCTAGCGATCCATCAAGATAGGTCGGATCGCCCTCAAACTTTCCGAGCTCCTTCGTAGCACTAAGTAAAGGCTTCTAGTAGAAAAATATGCTTAATTGATGGATAGCTAGCGATCCATCCCCTATGGATAGCTAGCGACCCATCTCCTATGGATAGCTCGCGACCCATAGAAATGACTCAGATTGATTTGAGATTTTCGGTGATGACTTGGCATAACAATTGGACTCTTCTGCACTTGGACTTTTGGCCCAACACAGATTGAATTCCCTTATAAATACTCACCTACCTGCAACTAGAAGTGGATCTTTTTTTCGGAGAGAGATTAGCCATTACTCTATATGAATTCCTTCACTTCTTCAACTTCCTTCTCCCTCACAACAGTCATTAAGGGGGTTACTGTGATTCTCTAGTCAACCCTTGTACTCGTGACTTATTCTAACTCATTATAACTTAGATCTAAGAACTAACTAGTTGATAACCAAAGAGCTTCAACTAGTATAATCATAATAAAGATTAATTAAAGTGGACGTAGGCAAGAGGCAGCGGAACCACTATAAAAATTCTGTCTTTTTTCTTACTTTTGCGTTTTATTTGTTATTTATCTAAGATTTTTGCTGCTGATTATCTACACTGGTGCTTTTACACTTAATCTAGGGTGTTGATCCATTTTTTAGGTTAACATTATGGTGCTTTCACTAAGAACCTTGAATGAGATCTGAAGTACTAAAGTTTGAATCTAAGATTTAGAGAAGATGAGTAGGCCTAATACTAGATCTAGAGTTGTAGCAAGTCAACCGGAGCCTGGGGGCAGCCAAGGGGTGTCCTTGATTTTTCATCAACCCATCTATGTGATTAGAAAAGAAACGAAAAGGACGATGAAGGAGATGCAAGATGAGATCTTACCTAGGCAACAAGAGATGATGGATATCTTCTTCCAGAGGATGGAGCAACTTGGGATAGCTAGATCTGCAGGGAATATGAACTAGACTCCAAGGAACAAAATAGGAGCTGTTGGAGTTGGATTGGAACAAGGTGGAGTCTTTCCCCCTCGTCCAGAGCAATCGATACTTCGGGGCAACTATGGAATCAACAATAGGACCCAATGTTGGAGCATTTAGAGTTAGAGCAAAACAAACTAAAATAATGCCCACATGACTTAGAGGAACAAGAGATTTGGATCTAGGATAAGCTTTATCGCTTGGAACGGGTGACGTTGGAGCTAGAGTAGCAAATCAGAGTACGAATACATGACCTAATGAGCCGAAAACAGAATCCCACAGTTGGAACAGGGGGCAGGTTCGTCCCTTACTCTCTGCCTTCTGCTTTTAATACCTTTAATAACCTCAGGCCGCTTACACATGTACAGGATCCCGAACGGTCCCTACGCACACTCTGGTCGGATGCCTGAGATGAATATTTAGGACAATAATGACCCAGATCGCTTAGACGTGTGCTAAACCAAGACCAGTTCCTTGTCGCGCTCTGAGTCGGATATCTAGGATAATTGAATAGGATAATAATCTCAGACTGCTTGGACATGCATAAAACCTAGATTGGTCCCTTGCCATGCTCTGAGTCGAATGTCTAGGATAGACATTCAGGATTTCTGCTTATTTAATTTCTGCTTGTTTTCTTTGATTTGAAATTTGAATTTTTTAGAATCCATATTTAATGTGATAACTAATTTTGAACGGCGTAGAGTCACGACCGGAGAGATGGGACCGAAGTGTAAGGTGCAAGTCCTCTTGCCAGAGAGCGAGTGGATGGATTGTACGATATCGAATGCCATAGAGTCCCGACCAGAGAGACGGGACCAGAGTGCAAGAAGTAAGTCCCCTCACCAGAGAGTGAGCAGATAGGCTTACTTAATATCCCTTAACTTAACAAACAAACGATCCGAAGAGATCGTCCCCTTAACTTAAAACATTAAATGATCCGGAGAGATCGCATATTAAACTAAACATTAAATGATCAGGAGAGATCGCGCATTAAACTAAACATTAAACGATCTTCAGAGATTACGCATTAAACTTAAATGATTAGGAGAGATCAATCCTTAAAACAAATTTGATTTAATAAAAGGATTTGAATGTCTTATAAACAGAATAAAACTGATAAATCCTAGATGAACAGATGATGATTTCGATATATGTTATAATTCTGATATATGATGTGATTCTGATATATGATGTGATTTTGATATATAATATGATTTTGATGTAAAGCAAAAATTAATAGTGATGTAAATCCTAAATAAATATGGGATAATTAGAGAGATGTGATGTAAATGGCGATATGTGATGCAATTGGAAACATGTGACTTAATTAGAGATATGTGATGTAATAATTCCGAATGAAATTGGAATGATTGTGATGTATAGATTACACCTAAGCAGAGTTAGAGTCCTAGGATATAATAGGTTTGGAACGACTTGTAATTGACAAAAGAATCCAAAGGAACTGGATGGTTTACCAAGGCTAAAGCCGCTATAAAGCTCAACAATCAAAGACTTGTTACTGGAACTCGTTCTGGAGCAAAGCACACCTTTTATTCAAAAGGCGTACTTTGGGGTGCAAGTGTTAACTGGGGTTTTAACCCAATAGAATTCAAAGGGAACTAGAACATCTACAACAAGTCAAAATATCTCAAGGATCGACCAAGAAGACTAGAAGGAAAAGAAGAGAAAGACCAAAGAAGAAAAATGCCAAAACAAGCTAAGGCGATGGATCGCTAGCGATCCATCAACTATGGATCGCTAGCGATCCATAAAGTTTGCTCGTGAATCCTCTAGTCCTCTTGCATCATGATCTAATATGTTCCCTAGAGACGCTTGCCAAGTTTCATAGCATGCCATACAATCTAGACCGAGAAGTGGAGACTCACCTGATTCAAGCTGTTTGACCAAAAGCAGCTAACTTAAAATGAACCTACAGAACTCATACGAAGTCGGATTGACTTGAAATTTAGGAGAACATTTAGAAAACATAGAAGAAGGCTCACAAAAAATGAGAGCATTTGAAGTTGATTTGATGGATCGATAGCGATCTATCAAGAGTGGGCCCCACCACCTTAAATTTTTATGGTGGGTCCCTGACATCCTCTAGAGTGTTTCTGCAAAGTTTCATTCGATTTTGTAAAGATTTGAGTGAGTTATGGATGATTCTTCTAAACCAGATGACTCATAAAGACAGATGATCGAACTAACTCCAAATGACTTGATATTTGGACAAGTTACTTAAATAGAAGATAGAAAGACAACCAAACAAAGATCACTCTAAAATATGCTAAGTGGATGGATAGCTAGCGATCCATCCTCTATTGATAGCTAGCGATCCATCCCCTATGGATAACTAGTGATCCATCAAGATAGGTCGGATCGCCCTCAATCTTTTCAAGCTCCTTCGTTTCACTAAGTAAAGGCTTCTAGTAGAATAATGTGCTAAGTTCATGGATAACTAGCGATCCATTCCCTAGGATAGCTAGTGATTCATAGAAATGACTCAGGTTGATTTAGGATTTTCGGTGATGACTTAGCATAACAACTGGACTCTTCTGCACTTGGACTTATGGCCCAACACTCACTGAATTCCCCTATAAATACTCACTCATCTGCAACTAGAGATGGATCTTTTTTCGGAGAGAGAGATGCCATTACTCTATAGGAATTCCTTCACTTCTTCAACTTCCTTCTCCCTCACAACAGTCATCAAGGGGGTTAATTTGATTCTCCAGTCAACCCTTGTACTTGTGACTTATTCTAACTCATTGTAACTTAAATCTAAGGACTAATTAGTTGATATCCAGAGAGCTTCAACTAGTATAATCATAATAAAGATTGATTAAAGTGGACTAAGGCCAGAATCAGCCGAACCACTATAAAAATTTCGTTTACAGCCTAAATATATATATATATAATATTTATGGCATTAAAATTGCATTATACAAAGAGTAAAGTAAGAGTCACTCATTGAATTCACCATTTACTGCCCGAGTCTTAGCTCTCCGATCTGCTGCACCTCTATGCTTTAGAGTTTCACCTCCAAGTTGGTATAAATGTGTAGCCTTCCTTTCTAGTTTTGCCATTCCGCCAGTTTCATGCAATTTCGTTGAGAATTAAGGAAGATATGATGATTTTAGTTTTGTTTGGAAGGAGGAAGAAGGAGAAATAAAGCAGTCAGTTATGAAAACAGAAATATGAGTATGTGAATTTGTATTTTGGATGGAAGGAGGGAAATCAACCATCGTTTTAAATTTAAAATTCTAACTTTTGGCACTCGATCAACTCGACATTGTATCAACACAATTCCTTCATAAGGACCCCAAACAAGGCAAACCAAAATACTACATGAATTAGAATAACAGGACGCCCGCAATAGCACTGGTTTCGTCATCAAATTGCAAAATTGGAAAAATGACCATTTCATCTCCTTATTTTTAATTTATTTTATAAACACATTAAATTCAATTATTTTCATATTATTATATTGTTAATATTTAATTATAATATTTACCAACCTTTTAGGTTATTGCATTCTCTCCCACTTAAAGGAATTTCATCCCAGAAATTCATAAGGAACGAAAAATGTAAAATAACGCTTACTCATTCGCCAAGCATATGTCAATCAAATATACAATCATAGAATCCAATTTATGCAAACAACATATAGATATGAATGATATAAACAACATATAGGTATAAATGATGCCATGAACTTGCAATTTCTATGCTTACGATGCATAAATGCAGCTAATGCAACTTATATTAATGCAATAAGATGACATATCATGCATGAATGTGTACACCCTAATATGAGCACACACATATATGTATATATGTATATATTTCTATATGAATGCAAATCCAACAATATATAATCTAAGATCTCAATCATTTAAAGCATCCAAATCCTAATCCTAGACTTATCTAAACTAAGGAAATCAAACCAAATTTGGAAGCATACCGAAAAAGAGTTAAGGATGAGTAGCCATCATCTTCTTTTCAGAATCCCATGTACTCTTTATTGAACTGTTCCCCTGTTGCACTCTAAGAAATTTCACTAATTTATTATTAAGTTGTTTCACCCAACATTCTATAATACGAATCAGACCACAGGATGAATTCAGCTTAGATTCCAACTCTACCTCCTCCGATTGACTAGTTGCAATTAAAATCATCTAGATCATGTACACATTTCTACAAATGTGAGACGTGTAATACGTTCTGGACTCCTGGTATTTTCTCCAGAAGCTCCACTATATATGCCAGACTCCTTATCCTCTCTAGCATGGAAATGGGCCAAAAACTACCCCGAACTCTTGAATCTTACCAACCTCTTCAATGGTGAAACCTTCACAGAAACCAAAATTTTCCACTTCAAATTCTAAATATTTCCTCCTTCAATCAGAATATGACTTCTGTTATCCCGCCTTTTGGCAAGGCCAGGACACCAAGAAGCCGACCAGAGAACAAGGACAGCACGCCATGGATATCACTGAATTTTGTCCAAGCCCAGAGTGAGCTACAATTGATAGGACACGACAAGAACGGCCATAGAGATCAGCACCTCAAATTTCAAGTCAATCCGGACTCATACGCTCAAGTTATGATCGAGTCAAATTGGAGGGAAAAAGCCCAGATTTCGTATCCATCACTCTGGGCAATTTCGTATCCATCACCGAAGCCCCAGTTCGAATCCATCAAGCTTCGTACCGATCAGCTCCGGATCCATCGAGGTACCCAGGTTCGACTCGATTTTCTTCGTATCCATCGAGCTCGTATCGATGGACTTCACACATACCAGCAATTGAAGGACCTCGTATCCTTCAGCCAACGTCTGCTTCGTATCCATCATTCAGCGTCTGCTTCGTATCCATCACTCGCTGCTTGCTTCGTATCCATCACTCGGTGCTTGCTTCGTATCCATCAGAGGACTTCACTTCGAATCCATGCCTAATGACTTGTTCGTGCCCACGAGTCAACTGACCAGGGATGACGTGTCTTCCATCAAAGTAAAACGAGGCGAGATATGTGGAGTCGAAACAGTCAATGCGGCACAAAGACCGGATCGAAACGAAGCGCGCGCGCCACCTCACTTCAAGAGCACGTGCAGCCAGCGAGGCGAACGGATGGAGTCGAAATCATGGATACGAACCAGACAGCCTATGAGGAATTCCAGTTCGTATCGACCATATCTCGTAATCCACTGATCCAAACACGATGAAATTTTAACTGGAGGTTGCACACACAACAAGGAACATCTCCACCAATTTTGAGCTCAATTGGAAGTAATCTTGATCGATACGAAATGATTTCGTATCGATCACAGATTGGCTTGAAACTCTCTGGAAGTGGTCGAATGGGTCCCCTCACGTGTCAGGCCAAGTCTCCCAGAGTTTGAGCGAAATCCAAGCCTCCTACGCCTATAAATAGAGCCCCAAAATCAACGGAAAAAGGATCTTTTTCTCTGAAGCGTCCAGACTCTGCCGGATTGAGATTTGCATCATACTTTTACTGTCAAATTCGAATTCAAAACTGTAATCCGCTGTTCATGGCTGTAAACGCTTGTAATCATTGAAAGAGAATCAATAAAATCATCAAAACTTCATAGTGGACGTAGGCTATACGCCGAACCACTCTAAACTGCTTGTTTGTGCACTTTACATTCCTATTTGTTGGAGTTTTTGTTAGATAATCTCTGTTTTACATTTATCATCTTCATTTTATCTCTTTAAACAACTCCCGAAGAGTGTTGTGCCCATTTTTGGTACAAACACTTTGGTGCTTTCACTGAGAAAACCAGCTTTTTCTCCTGCTCGTTAGATCTGCCGTCGATACCGGATTGCACAAATCCAAGAGGAAGATCCAGATATCCAGTCCGGAATCCTTCCATTCTATTCAGATTTGCTCAAAATCTAGGAAAGGGCTCCACCACCGACAATGGTCAGCACAAGAACTGGCGCCACCGCTACAGAACAAGAAGGCAGAGACAGGCAAAATCCCACACAGCCGCCTTCTTCCAATCAAGACAATGCCACTCATTCAGACTCGACGGGGCTAGTCACCCGACAGGAGTTTCAAGTATTGCTCCAGGAGCTGACCCAAAGCCGTCAGCAGTTGGCAGAACAGTTACGCGCCAATATCGAGCTGACCAACCAGTTAAACCGCCGGGGGCACAGAAGGTCTAGGAGAGATGATGTCTCCAGAGCGTCTACCGAAAGCTCAGCTTCATCTGATTACCACCGCCAAACTACCCGTCCTCGACTAGAGGGGAGTCGCGCTCAAGCTGCTGGATATCAGCCTGCCTTAACTGTGGGACAACTGAGGGTAGGACCGTCGACCAGTTTCCAAACCGGTCCCTCAACACGAGGAGGTACTGCCCCACAGTACACCACCGATAACCGCGCCACAACCGCCGCAGCAGAGACAAGGGTCGATACCCGAAATCAATCTGAGCCGATCAATCAACAGCGAGGACATACTCCTGAACCTTATGTCCCAGAAGACGTTGAGCCAAGGAGGCGAGATACGGGTCGTCGACAACGCCCGATCCCTACTCGCGCCGTGGAACCCGACCACGCCTTAGCTCATCACGCTCCGAATCCGCCTATTTCTGATATATCAACCATGATACGTCAAATGATCCGCGAGAGTCAGGGGCTCACTAATGATGACTGGGGGATTTCCCGTAGTCATACCCCTTTCACAGACGAAGTGTTGCATGCCGAACCCCCTAGGCGATTCAGAATGCCGACTCTCCCGATGTATGAAGGGAATAGTGACCCCAACCAGCATATTCTGAAGTATGAATGGTCGATGAGCGCTGCGAGGGCCGACGACGCAGTGAAGTGTCGGAGTTTCCCCATCTCTCTGGGAGGAATCGCGACAATGTGGTTTACCCGCCTACCACCTAGATCAATTTCTTCGTTCGATCAATTGGCCAAGAGGTTTGTGGAACAATTCCGGATGCATGTTGCTAGGCCAAAGGACGTCAACACCTTGTCCAGCGTCACTCAAGCTCCTGGAGAAACACTTAGGCGTTACTTGGAGAGGTTCCACGCAGCATGCGTCGAGATCACCAATCCCAACGATAATTCAATCTTAATGGCTCTGACCAAGGGGATTGATCCTGATTCTGAATTCGGAAACTGGCTGGCTGGAAAACCGCCCGCGTCGTTGGACCGTTTTTACTCCAAGGCCGCTCAATTCCTGCGGCAGGAGGATGCAAAACAGTCTAGGAAGCAGGACGATGCGAGGCCCAGCATTGAAGGAATACAGAGCAATGTGGCAGTTAAACAGTCCGGCGAAAGTTCCGGGAAAGTTCAGCTGAATATACAAAACAAGCAAACCCAGCAGAGAGGAAACAATGGCCAGAATAAGAAGAGAGATGAGAACCGAGGTCCACGACGTAGAGCTCAGATGTTTGACAGTTATACACCGCTAAACACATCATTGGAAAATGTATACTTACAGACTTGCAACACTGTACAGTATAAGAAGCCTGCTCCGAAGCCCTCATCGGAGAGACAGATTCAGACAGGGAAATTCTGTAGGTTCCATGAGAGCTATGGACATAATACCAATGAGTGTCGACACTTACAGGACCTCATCGAAAAGCTGATTAGAGAGAGGAAGCTAGATCAGTTTGTACGGGCGCCGCAACCTGGCGGAGCGGGCCCCTCGAATCAAAATCGTTCACAAAATCAGGAAAGAGAGGATGAACCCGCTCGTGCGGGCGGGAGATTAGTAATCAACACAATAAGTGGTGGCCCCCATCCGACAGACAGAAGCTGGGGGGAAATGGAGTCGTATGCCAGTTCTATCAGGCATGCGGACTTCGAGTGTTATAGTAATTGCGAGGATGGAACCCCGGCAAAACAACAAAAGATAATGTCCGATGATATCATGTTCAGGAGCCGAGACGCCGATAAAGTCGAAGCCCCTACTATCGACCCACTAGTCATATCTGCCCAGGTAGGTCCTGCTTGGATGAAGAGGATCCTGGTTGACAGTGGGAGCTCTGTAAACATCTTGCTCAAACGGGCTTACGATCTAATGAAGATGGAAACGAAGGATTTGAAACCCTGTTTATCTAGAATCCATGGTTTCAACGGAAGTGCCACGATACCCATCGGAATAACTGAACTCCCAGTCGAGTTAGGCGTTGGAGAACGCCGGAGGGTCCGCATGTTACAATTTGTTGTGCTAGAAATAGATTCGCCATACAATGCGTTTCTGGGTCGACCAGCTTTAGCCGAGTTCAGGGCGGCGATCGCCCCATGGTGTCTGACTCTGAAATTTCCCACTGATCATGGGATTGGAGTTGTTCAAGGAGATCAGGCCTCGGGAAGGGCCTGTTATGTTGCTGAGCTGCGCGGGGCGCAACGTAAAGAGAAGGGGAAGGGCGTAGAGGAATCTCTCTGCGTCCGTTCTATCGATAATTGACAATTGGTGCCTGGGCCTCGGCCCGGGCACCACGACCAATTCCTGAAAGACCTGGACCCTAGGGACAACGAGGATAGAGACGAATCAACGGAGAGTCAAGCCTCTCCAGCCGAACTGACTGTGGACGTCCCAATCAGTGAGGATGATGATTCAAAGATGCTGAAAGTTGGGTCCCAACTAAACAAGCAGACACAGCAGGAGTTGGTCGAATTTCTTCGGGCGAATCTCGACGTGTTCGCCTGGACACACTCTGACATGTGCGGGATCTCGCCGAGCATTGCAAGTCACTCCCTGAATATAGATCCGCGACATGTTCCAGTAAAGCAGAAAAGGCGCGGTATGGATCCAGAGAGATCTGCCGCCCTTAAAGAGGAGGTCGATAAACTACAATCGAATGGGTTCATTCGAGATGCCTTGTATCCAGAATGGGTGTCCAACCCTGTACTAGTTCGGAAACCAAACGGGAAGTGGAGAACCTGTGTTGATTACTCTGACCTAAACAAGGCCTGTCCAAAAGATAGCTTCCCACTTCCGCGAATCGATCAACTCGTAGATTCGACGGCCGGACATGAACTACTATCCTTTATGGACGCTTATTCCGGCTACAATCAGATACCCATGCATCTGCCTGATCAGGAACATACCAGCTTCGTGATCGACCTGGGACTCTATTGTTACAAAGTCATGCCGTTTGGTCTGAAGAACGCTGGAGCAACATACCAACGCTTAGTCAACCGAATGTTCGCTGATCAGATTGGGAAGACCATGGAGGTTTACGTGGATGACATGCTGGTGAAGTCCCGATTCTCCACCGATCACGTCAGAGATTTGAATTCAATGTTCAGCATCCTCCGGGAGTACGGAATGAAGCTCAACCCACTCAAATGTCACTTTGGCGTTGCATCCGGAAAATTCCTTGGGTTCATTGTCAACGCTCGAGGAATAGAGGCGAATCCTGAGAAGATCTGGGCTATTAGAAATTTGCAAACCCCTAAAACTATAAAGCAAGTCCAGAGTCTTAACGGGAAGGTCGCAGCATTGAGCAGGTTCATTTCAAAGTCCACCGACAAATGCATTCCTTTCTTCGACCTGATTCGGAAGGGCAAACGAAACTTTGAATGGACCGCGGAGTGTGAAGGCGCGTTCCGATCATTAGTTCAACATCTCTCCACACCTCCGATCTTGTCAAAACCGGTTGACCACGAGCAACTATATCTCTACCTGGCAGTATCAGAACATGCGATCAGTGCTGCTCTAGTCCGGGAAGAAGACAAAGTGCAAAACCCGGTCTACTATATTAGTAAGCGACTAACAGGAGCTGAAAGAAATTATCCAAGGCTGGAGAAACTGGCTTATTGTTTGGTTATTGCCTCAAGGAAGCTCCGTCCTTACTTCCAAGCTCATCCGCTTATTGTGTACACCGACCAGCCGTTACGACAGGTCCTTACGCGGCCTGAGACGTCCGGTAGGTTACTCAAGTGGAACATTGAGCTAAGCCAATTTGATATCGCATACGCTCCGCGGAGGGCCATTCAAGGACAAGTCCTGGCTGATTTCATAGCCGAATTCACCGTTCCGGAAGACTTACCCGAAACCAGTGAATCTCCCGAATACATCTGGAAGCTGTATACTGATGGTGCGTCAAATGATCGGTGTTCGGGCGCTGGAGTTGTACTTGAGACTCCCGAGGGCCGATCCATATGTTATGCTCTTAAATTCGACTTTCGTGCAACTAATAATGAAGCCGAATATGAAGCCCTCCTAACTGGCCTAAGGCTTGCCAGAGATTTGAGAATTATCGCTGTAGAAATTTATTGCGATTCGCAGTTAGTGGTATGCCAGGTGCGAGGAGAATACCAGGCAAGAGACCGAAGACTGGCCGCTTACTTGGCACGAGTTCAGGAAATCCTAAACCAGTTTGATTATTATGCCATCTATTATGTGCCTCGGGAACGCAATCAGAAAGCCGATTCACTGGCGAAGTTAGCCAGCACAGGCGAAGCGCAACAAATGGGACTTGTCCCCGTTGAAACTTTGGCCACTCCGAGCATCGATCGGATAGAAATGAACTCTGTATTTGAAACCGCTCCCGGTAGAGAATCCTGGATGACTCCGTATCGGAATTACATTGAGAATGGGGTGCTACCTGAACCTAGAAACGAGAAGAGACAAATTCAGCGAAAAGCCTCGCGGTTCGTCATCCAAAACGGGGTCATGTACAGGAGAGGTTATTCCGTTCCTCTCCTCAGATGTATCGCCCACGAGGAAATCAAGCGAGTGCTACATGACGTGCACGAAGGAGAGTGCGGCGATCATACCGGCGGGCAAGCTCTCGCTAAAAAGATACTCCGATATGGGTACTACTGGCCGACGGTGAACCGAGATGCGGCAAACTATGCCCGGAAATGCGATAAATGCCAAATACATGCCCGAATTCCAAGAGCTCCGCCAACTGAAATAACCCAAATGGTCAGTCTTTGGCCATTCGCAATGTGGGGCATTGACATTATCGGCGCTTTACCTTTAGCAAAAGGCGGTGCGAAATACGCCATCGTCGCAGTTGATTACTTCACAAAGTGGGCTGAGGCCGAAGCCCTAGCAACCATTACGACAAAGAAGGTGATAAATTTCGTGGTTCGCAACATCATCTGTCGATTTGGACTCCCGCATACTATCATCACTGATAACAGAGCCGAATTTGAGAGTGCGGAATTCAAGAATTTCTGTCAACGGTTTCATATCCGCAAAAAGTTCTCGGCTGTCGCACACCCCCAAGCGAATGGACAGGTTGAAGCTGTCAACAAAGTTATAAAATCGATCCTGAAGAAACGATTAGAGAAGGCTGGGGGCAAGTGGGTCGATGAACTTCCTATGGCGTTATGGGCCTATCGAACGACCCACAAAACCGCGACCGGACACACTCCGTTTTCCCTATCTTATGGCTCAGAGGCCGTTATTCCGGTCGAGACAGAGGTGCTCTCTCATCGCGTGACTTATTATGATCCAAAAACAAACGCTATACTCCTAGCCGAGTCTTTGGATCTATTGGATGAAAAACGGGAGGAGGCTGATTTGAGAGCAGCCGCACATCGAAGCCGGGTCGCCCGATTATACAACACCAGAGTTCGACCTCGAACCTTTGAACTCGGCGACCTCGTGCTCAAGAGAATTTACCCAGTTCCTTCACACATGAAACCGAACTGGGGAGGGCCGTATGTAATTACACGAAAGCTCGGAGATGGTACATTCAAGCTGTCGACTGTTGACGGTCTCGATTTACCGAGGGCTTGGAACAGCGAAAGTCTCCGCCGCTACTACATATGACAGGCTTTATTTATTTCATTCTGTTTAGCAATTTGTTTCTGCATTTCGAAATTTGAATTTTGTAATAAGGCAACTGACTTTGCCGCATTTTCTTATTTCAGCAATAAAATGCCACTTCTTCGAGCCAGAGCTGTGATTCATTATGTACGATATACAACGTCACGATGCACGAAGAGCTAAATCCCATCACGCAATGGGACTTATTCAAATGGAGAGTGGCTGTGATACGACCGGCCACTCACTAGGTGAAACCCGAGCTCGAGGACAAGCCATGACACCGATATTAATAGGATTGACACACGACAATCCTACAATCAACTCCGTATTCCCAGAGTGCGAAGCGGAGTATAAACATTCAACTCCGTATTCCCAAAGTGCGAAGCGGAGTATAAACACTCAACTCCGTATTCCCAGAGTGCGAAGCGGAGTATAAACACTTAACTCCATGTTCCCGGAGTGCGAAATGGAGTATAAACATCTAACTCCATGTTCCCAGAGTGCGAAATGGAGTATAAACACTCAACTCCGTATTCCCAGAGTGCGAAGCGGAGTATAAACATTCAACTCCGTATTCCCAGAGTGCGAAGCGGAGTATAAACACTCAACTCCGTATTCCCAGAGTGCGAAGCGGAGTATAAACACTTAACTCCATGTTCCCGGAGTGCGAAATGGAGTATAAACATCTAACTCCATGTTCCCAGAGTGCGAAATGGAGTATAAACATCCAACTCCGTATTCCCAGAGTGCGAAGCGGAGTATAAACACTTAACTCCATGTTCCCGGAGTGCGAAATGGAGTATAAACATCTAACTCCATGTTCCCAGAGTGCGAAATGGAGTATAAACATCCAACTCCGTATTCCCAGAGTGCGAAGCGGAGTATAAACACTTAACTCCATATTCCCAGAGTGCGAAATGGAGTATAAACATTCGACTCCGCATTCCCAGAGTGCGAAGCGGAGTATAAACAGTCAACTCCATGTTCCCAGAGTGCGAACAACCGCTTACGAGATGACGCATATCCCCGGAGTGTGGATGGAACGATTCATAAGAGAACAAGCGTAGTTCGACCACTCGGTCCTCGCTTGGTGCCATCACAAGCTGATCATCACAACTTTACCCCGAAACTGGGGGCAGAAGCAAATGTTAGTCATTGCCCGAAACTATACGATGCTCAGCTCCGATGCGATCCCCTATCACAACTCGAGTCCAAAAGTTCCATACTTAACAAGTAAAATGAGCTATTCTTGAAGCAATCAGAAAATGCAAATACACTGGACCAAAGTCCGGACACTGCAATATTCAAGCATAGAAAGGAACGCAAGCTGAAGCTAAAAGACAAAATTTTATTCCAACTAAACTCAAAAACAATGCTTCATACATGAGTTCTTTCCCAAAATGTTCCTACTAGCAGGGGCCGAACCCGCATCTAAACACGGCCTACAAAAGGGAAAAGAAAAAAAAAATATAATAACAAAAGTCCCTAAACTGCCTATGAAAAGGATGTCTAATCCTTCTGCTTCCTCAGCTTCTTCTTCTTCGAGGAACTACTGGAGCCGCCAGTACCCTTTCGCTTGGAGCCTTTCTCCCTAGGCAAGCTCCCTTCGGGTGAAGGCATAATGTCAACGTCCTCGTCTGAGTTGGACTCTATAGGGATGCTTCCCGCGGGAGGAGTGGGAGGAACAGACTCCGCAGCCGGAGGAGGGGCTGGTACATCAGTATCAGTAAGTATGCCCCCAGGAGACACAGTCATAAGAGGAATGGGGCACTGTGCTGCCGCTCCGCCATCTACTTCACCGCCGTGCGCCGCAGCCGCCATCTCGGCATTGATCTTGGCTAACATCGTCGCTTCCCGCCGTGCCCTGGCCTCGCTAGGAGCCGTAGTAGTTTGGGACAAGGTGTCAGAAGTAGCCGTGAATCCACCCAAGCCAAATGGCAAATCCGCAAAAGGATCACTTTGACGGCCAAGGAGCTCGTTTATCATCTGCTCGTCGAAAGAAAGTGAGCTCCCCTCCGTCACTCCAACTGGTGCCATTGCTGCGACGGAGGTCGCCTCAGAAATGATGGCTCCTGGCGCTTAACCTAATACTTGGGTGGTAAGAGGCGCGGCTGGTGCAACTCCTGTCACTGATCAAAGGAAAAGACATGTCATTAGCAACATTTCAACACGGGTTCTTCAATCCAAATATACTGGAAGTTAGTTCAAAGTACCTTCCTCGGTTTGGCTCGAGGTCGTCCGAACTACTTCAGAAGGATGTTCCTTAATAGGAGATAAATGCGGTTGATCTGGGTCATACGCTGGGATAGGATGGGAGTAGATCATCGAAGTTGGCTCAGACTGAGATGACACGACTATCTCAGAACTCATAACATGGTGTTCAGCACCAGAGCTCTCTCCGACTTCCTGGATCTGGGCACCAAGCCTCACCTTGTCATGGGAAATCATAGAGTCATGAAGAACTTTCTTTTCATCATCATTAAGGATGCGGTTCTCCAGCTCGAACTCATCAGGGGCTTCATCAGGGTGCCCAGATCTCTCCTCATCAACCAGTAGGTTCCAAGCGTTATAGAGATGTGTGGGGTAATCGTCAAGCCATGTCAAGTCTCGGTGCCTTAGCACATTGGCGTTGTAAGTGACGAGTAGCTCCTCCACCTCGGCCTCAATCCTGGCCTCCGCCTGCCGTACCTTCTCGTCAACCCCAGCCTCAGCCTCACGGGCTTGTCGTATAGCCACTTCCTTCTCCTTACGAAGCGTCACCGCCTGATCACAGGCCTCCTGCGCAGAGACATTAGCTGCGTCTTTTTCCTTAGCCATCTCTGAAAACTTTGACTTCAGCTCGTTAAGCTCCTTGAGAGCGACATCCCTCTCGGCAGTAATAGAAGTGTTCCTGTGACCCATGTCCTCGATGGCGGTATAATGTTCTTGCTTCATCCTGGCCATGGCAGCGGTCACTTCGTCAACTTTCTTTAAAGCCTCCATTTCAGACTTACGAGAAGACTCAGCCTCTGAGTTGAGCGCTTTTATGATTTGGTCGTTGCGACCCAGCTCCTTCTCGAGTTTCTCGATGGTGACGCCCCGCTCAAATGCCACTTTAGATGCCTTCCTCGCGGCCCGTCCCCACTCCCTATACTGAAAAAAGATGTCCGCGACATAATCGTGGATAGTGGTTTCCGCGGTTGGCGGGATTCTCTTCAGGTGCGGGGGGAAGACATATCCATCAAAACAGATGTCAGGAAATTCCTTCCTCATCTGTGCCAATTTGAGCGCTCCTTCGCTAGACGCCTCGGTCGGGACCGGCACAGTAGCCGAAGAGGTGGCTATTTCGGTCCTGCGCGGAGGGTCGGACCTCAAAGCTTGAGAAGGCGGCCTAGGCCGTGAAGTTTCGGGAGGACGAGTAACTGCGACCGTAGGAGGTGCAGAGGTCCTGGGGGGAGGAGAGCGAGATCGGGATCGGCGAACATATCCCCTATCTCTATCAGACTTCTCCTGACCAGAGTGTCCCGTGTCATAATCCCTCTCGCCCTCTCTCCTGCGTGGCTCGTGATAATGGCGCTTACGCAAACTACCAAGCACGGAACCTTTCCCAGACATCGTACCTGAAAAGAAAACCACAAAGAGTCAGTAACCGTTTGCGATGTGTTGTTTATGGTTAGGAAAGTGTGTTGTGCCGTGAGGAGTGTGTGAATGTGTAACCCCCCGGACCAACCAGAAGTGTCAATCGCATCGGCAAGCTCAGGCTCGCTAACATCGACAATATGTCGCGGTCCGCCCGACCCAACATCGTGTTGCTCCGGCTCAATGTCAGGGATTGGAGGGTCAGCAGGCTCTTCGAGTTGGTCTCCAGCTTGCAGGGAGGCTGCCTCCGTAATCTTAACTCCTGGCAAGGGACGTTGCAAAACCACGGACTTACGCCTCCCAGACTTAGGATGTTTCGAGGCCACTGCTTTGCCTTTCCTCTTTGCATCGGACTCCGGGGTTGCATTAGCAGGTCCAGCCAACGGTTCCTCGTCAGTATGAGTTTTCTCAGAATCGGGTACCTCGATTATCACGACCCTGGGCTTCATCTGCTTGACCTTTTTCCTGGAGACGGTCTTTAATGCACCGTCGAGTCTTATGCTCTGCCTCCGACCGATCAGCCCAAGGACTCTGAGATTCCGATCTGTCAATAACAGTTCAATATTCCTTTCTTCGCTAGGAATCTCTTGGAGGACCCGAACTATCTCTTTATAATAGCCACCCTCAGGCCGCTGGATGATAGCTGAAAGAAAAGGAGAAGAAGACGTAAGTTTAATTTCACTCCGAAAATTGCCCTGTCAATTACTTGGGAAAAAAGACGATACTCACGTCTGAATAACCATCTTCTGGCAAACCCCGGAGGACATCGGACATAGAACCACTCCGACTTAAAATAGCTTAGCCTAGTCCATGACCCCACGACAACTTGGTAGTTCCTTACAGACTCCAAGAACGTGTAAGATGGGCTGTCAGTCCGACTCTTGAAGTTAAACAAGTATCTTATGTCGGTCATACGGGGAGGACGATGGAGGTACTCCATGAATACAATGAACAAGCTGTTGAGTGAGGCATATCCGTTTGGATGCAATTGAGACGGAGCGATGTCCAGATAAGCCAACACTTCTCTTATATAGTCGTTGAATGGAGGAAGTGTGCCGGCTGCGCACGCATGCCGATTAAAAGCAGTATACCCCTCCGGGGGATTATGTGGCCTATCATCCGGTCCAGGCAGCAATACCTCATCCAAAGATAAACCATGCCTTAAGCATATTCTCCCCAGCATGTCTTCGGAGATATTGGATGAGACGGAATCAGGTGGACTATTAATGAAAGACGCGTTGGGCAACTCGTCCGGAGCTGGGCCAATAGCTTCGGTCTCGATGACCGGAATCTCAATTCTGGGAAGGATAGGGTTCTGAGTTTCTTGCTGCTGCGAACTTGACGGTTCCATCACTAGCTAACTCACGAGAAACCATCATTAGGTGACAAAAAGCCCGTGCATTCCCCAGTGTAAAGTGCATGAATGTGTTGTGTAGTGCGAGTGCTGTGCGTGACTTGAGCAAATTCTGCAGAATTAAAGAAAATGTGCAAGCGACGAGATTCTGGAAGTCAGACAAACATGACCGTCATCGCTGACCGTCATGACTGCGCCATCCAGATGATAACGATCGATTCAAGATTAAAGAGTTCGTTGTACTTTTCTGTTAAAAGGCAGTTCCATCGACGAGCTCCGAAAGTCAGTCAAATATGCAGTTCTGTGACAAAGTTCTATTGTGCAAGGCAGAAGCTCGTCGGAGTCAAGTATTTGAATATTAAAAGTTTCTTTAAGTCCGTTCAAATTTAGGTTGGAATCGGTCGTTACATTTCATTTCGTATCGAGTCATGAAGGTCATGCATCGCAACCCGGCTGTGTTCGAATCGATACTTTCGTATCGATCGTCTCAGAATGAAAGATATGTTCGTGTCGATCACACTGGAATGTAGGTACTTCGTATCGATCGAGTTCGACTCAATACATTCGTATCGGTCAGGCAGGGGTGAGAGCGCTTCGTATCAATCAGGTTCGAATCGATACGAGTCGTGTCGATCGGAAGCAGATCAATTCGAACCGATCGAATTCGCCAATTTCGCATCGATCTGAAAACGAGGGCTTCGCAACAATTGCCGCTCTCATCTCCCTACCGATACGAACGTATGCTGACTGGATCGATTCGAATATTCCAATTTCAGATCGACACGAGACGAAGATAGGGTGATTTCCTCCATATCTTCTTCTTCCCCAAGGGATCTCAGCTCCATGGCCACGAGTCATTCCCCAATACCGTTTTCTCTCGTCCAGATCTGAAAATTCATGAAGGCTGGACGAAAAAGCAGGAAAGATGAACGCGCAGACTCGTGATTCGACGTTATTGACATGACTCTATCCATTCATTACCTGATTTCAGCGACTTAGAAATAAAGAAACGAAGGTTTGCTTCGACTCGAAGACGAACACTTGTCTCTCAGTTTATCGATACGAAAGTAAAAGAAGGAATGGAGAGTGATAGTAAAAAGTAGAAAGGTAAAAAAGTGAGAATGGGCTAAGTCCCAGGTATTTATATGAAGCCTAGGACGGAACCGAGTCGTTTCGACTCCCAGTCAATCTGACCGGTCGCAACCAGTCAGACGGCACATCGAAACGAAGGCTCGTTTCGAACCCACCAGACTTCATCGGTTCGAAACGCACAGGGAGGCCACATGAATACGATGGGTCGATGCAAACGCTCTATTCGAATCCATCAAGCTGTGCATTCATCGAGACGAAATGTTCACCAGACACCATCGTTCCGAAACATCCAAATTTTGAGCCATCGATTCGAAACAGAGCAGACCTGTTAATACGAGCGTCACTTTCGTATCCATCAATATCTATCGATGCGAACATCCATTTCGTATCCACCAGATATCACCAATTCGAATCAGAATTCACCGCGATTTGTGACCATCGATACGAATGATCATTTTCGTATCCATCAAGTCAACCCACATCGATACGAAAGAAGGCTTTTCGACTTTGAGCGTCGATTCACAAGAGGACCGATACGAGAGAATGGCTAAGGGGTACGACTTTCAAAATTATCCAAAGAAGACATACAACTTTTCAAAGCACGTCATGTTTTCACAAGACGTACTTTGGGGGGCAAATGTTATCCCGCCTTTTGGCAAGGCCAGGACACCAAGAAGCCGACCAGAGAACAAGGACAGCATGCCATGGATATCACTGAATTTTGTCCAAGCCCAGAGTGAGCTACAATTGATAGGACACGACAAGAACGGCCATAGAGATCAGCACCTCAAATTTCAAGTCAATCCGGACTCATACGCTCAAGTTATGATCGAGTCAAATTGGAGGGAAAAAGCCCAGATTTCGTATCCATCACTCTGGGCAATTTCGTATCCATCACCGAAGCCCCAGTTCGAATCCATCAAGCTTCGTACCGATCAGCTCCGGATCCATCGAGGTACCCAGGTTCGACTCGATTTTCTTCGTATCCATCGAGCTCGTATCGATGGACTTCACACATACCAGCAATTGAAGGACCTCGTATCCTTCAGCCAACGTCTGCTTCGTATCCATCATTCAGCGTCTGCTTCGTATCCATCACTCGCTGCTTGCTTCGTATCCATCACTCGGTGCTTGCTTCGTATCCATCAGAGGACTTCACTTCGAATCCATGCCTAATGACTTGTTCGTGCCCACGAGTCAACTGACCAGGGATGACGTGTCTTCCATCAAAGTAAAACGAGGCGAGATATGTGGAGTCGAAACAGTCAATGCGGCACAAAGACCGGATCGAAACGAAGCGCGCGCGCCACCTCACTTCAAGAGCACGTGCAGCCAGCGAGGCGAACGGATGGAGTCGAAATCATGGATACGAACCAGACAGCCTATGAGGAATTCCAGTTCGTATCGACCATATCTCGTAATCCACTGATCCAAACACGATGAAATTTTAACTGGAGGTTGCACACACAACAAGGAACATCTCCACCAATTTTGAGCTCAATTGGAAGTAATCTTGATCGATACGAAATGATTTCGTATCGATCACAGATTGGCTTGAAACTCTCTGGAAGTGGTCGAATGGGTCCCCTCACGTGTCAGGCCAAGTCTCCCAGAGTTTGAGCGAAATCCAAGCCTCCTACGCCTATAAATAGAGCCCCAGAATCAACGGAAAAAGGATCTTTTTCTCTGAAGCGTCCAGACTCTGCCGGATTGAGATTTGCATCATACTTTTACTGTCAAATTCGAATTCAAAACTGTAATCCGCTGTTCATGGCTGTAAACGCTTGTAATCATTGAAAGAGAATCAATAAAATCATCAAAACTTCATAGTGGACGTAGGCTATACGCCGAACCACTCTAAACTGCTTGTCTGTGCACTTTACATTCCTATTTGTTGGAGTTTTTGTTAGATAATCTCTGTTTTACATTTATCATCTTCATTTTATCTCTTTAAACAACTCCCGAAGAGTGTTGTGCCCATTTTTGGTACAAACAACTTCCACCAATCTTATGCAGCTTTCATCCTCTTTCTTATGAGCTCCACCTACTCCGCGGTATCTCTAACAATCTCCGAATGAAGAATAATCTTATTTGTAGACAGACTCCCATCAACACGAAGATGACTTACATGGCCTTCTATACAATGCTTAGAATGATGCCCTGCTTATACTAGCATGGTATCTATTATTATATGTGCACTCCATAAGAGGTAGATGATCATCCCAAGATCCCTTAAAATCTAATATGTAAGCCCTCAACAAGCCCTTCAACACCTGTTTACTCTCTTAGTCAGTCCATTAGTCTGCGGGTGATATGCTATGTCAAATTCAACTCCATCTCTAATATCTCCTGGAGACTCCTCCAAAATTCACTCATGAAAAGTGGATCCCAATCTCTTACTATACTAGCTTGATATCCATGTGGTCGAACCGGATCTTTAATATACTGTGTCACTAATGTCATCACCATTCTCGTGCACTCTAGTGGAATAAAGTGCATGCTTTTCGTGAGACGGTCTACTATAACTCATATGCTATCATTTCCTTTTCTACTTCGAGGTAATCCATCAACTAAATCCATAGACACGCACTTCCACTACGACATATCTAAAGCAAGCAATATACCATTTGGCTTCTTCTATTCCGCCTTCACCCTTTGGAAAGTCATACATTTTGCCACATATTCCACCACCTGCCTCTTTATCTCCAGCTAATAGATTATCCTCTTCACATCTCGATGCATCTTATCATCTCCTGATGAATAGTAGTAATCCTTGAATGGTGACACTCCCTTAAGACTTCCTCTATCAACTCTTTAACTTATGGTACACATAGCCTCCCGTCTCTTCTCAAATAACCCTTTTGGTCTTTGGAGTAACGATCCAAATGGCTTGATCTTTAACCCCATCCTATCTTCTATATGATAGTAACCAATAATGTGTTATGCTGTTGATTAATCCAAAATGGTCTATCAATGCGGGTCTAACATCCATTGTTGCCAATAATCTAGGTGCATACTCCGAACGGGATCAGAAATAAAACTCTGATATAAAGTCCAAATTTATCCACAATAGCAACATAACATTCACCTCAGCATGTCTCCTACTCAAAGCATCAATGACTACATTTTCCTTCCCTGGTATAAGAAATTCCAAAATCATATGATGATAAGAACTTCATCCATCGTTGCAGTTTTAAATTCAAATATTCTAAGAAAATAAATACTTAAAAGATTTATGGTCCATAAATAACTCGAATACCTCAACCTACAAATAATGCCTCCATGACTTCAATGCGAATACAATAGCTGCTAACTCCAAGTCATGCGTTGGATAACTCATCTCGTGATTCTTTAGCCATCGATTCGCATATGCCACTACCTTCACTTCTTGCATAAGGACATCACCAAGACCAGTATAACATGCATCAGTATACATGGTGAAAGGTTTGGTACCATCAAAAATAGCTAAAGCTAGAGCACTCGTAATAATTCCTTTAATCGAATAAATGCCGTTTTATACTCCAAATCCAAGTATAAATCAGGTTCTTCTTGATCAAATGGGTCATATATGCCGATATCTTCATAAAATCTTTAATAAACTTCTGACAGCCACTAAAGCATTCTTTGTTGTCTTCCAATCTCTAATTGCAACTACTTTCCTTGGGCCTACGGCCAATCTGTCTACTGATACTACATGCCAAGTAACGATTATTTCCTCCAGAAGTAACATCTAGAGAAATTAATCTTCAATCGATTCCTTCTCAAGACATTCCATGGAAGCAAAAACATATGCCATTTTTCTTTTTTATATAGGACACTAGTAACCATTTCAATACATATAAGCTATTTGGTCATTACTATGAACACATGGAAACTAACTCAACTTTTACAACTTTGGGAGATGGACAAGTGGACCACCTATTATCCCACTCAAAAGTATCAAGTTTTGTCTCAAACAAACAAACGAAGAGAACATACCAGGTATAAACTAATATTGTGACGAGTAAATGTATGTATATGGTAATATGATAGTCTATAAGTTAATATAAAATTTATGCATTTGCATGGCCAATACGAAACATATGATAACGTATATTTTGAATCCAACCAGCTAGTTCATAACCATGATTCACATTACACTCTGGTGAATAAATGTAAACATAGTCGCAAGTAATTCCTTTTGATAACTGCAAAGTGTAAACACATGTAAATCTACCTTTCATATTCAAAGAATCGACACTAAAATAAAATGGAAGATAAATATACAATAATAAATCAGCAGAAGCTTTTACTCCTTCTAGTTGTAAGAAATATTAGATCAACACCCTGAATATTTGTACCTCTAACTCAATATGTTCACGTTTAATGAGCAAAATTACCAAACCCCCAAAAACAGTACCATGTCTTTTAACATGTTTCCTTAATCTCTTCTATGGTATTTACTTTGTTCTCCTCATTAAAGTCTCCTTTAATTTTCCCAATTCTAAATTTTTTCCAACATATTAGGTTTAACTAAAATTAATGAAAACCACACTAGGTTTTAAAAAAATTATGTAATCAAATGGTCGGTTCCCTCGGTTATTGGTTGTACTGGTTAGCTTTTAATATAAGACATGTAAACTAGTGGATTCATAGGCTACAGTTTCTACTGATGTTTTTGAAATATTTAATTGACTAAAACATAAAAGTGAAACATATCAACATTAATATATATAGAGAGATAGATAGCTAAAGTATTTGGAATCTACTCTTTAGCTTTAAACCATATTCTCCGAGACTAAAGTAGTATAACGAAACAATGGTAAGAAAACCAATTGTTTGATTGTGTAATTCCAAAAAAAGCACATTTGTTGTAGTTTTCATCCGTTTCAACTTAAAATACATAATGATAATATGTTCAACAATAAAATATCAACATTATCTTCTTATTCTAGGAATGCAAATAGGGGAGTAGTTAACATATGGACATATTATGTATTATACACATAAAACACACATGAAGATATATATATATATATATATATATATATATATATATATATATAGTGAAAATTGGTACTATTATTGTTAAACAAATCATATACTTCAATAATATGCCTTATTAAAACCTTACAACCTTCTAAATTAAATGAATGCCTTATAAAAGTAAAGACTACATATTGCATCCATAAGTTCAAAATACATCAAAATACAAGTTAATATGTCAAAAATACTTCCAAATACATGATGACATAGTAGGCATACATGGTCATGACTCATACTTTTCACCAGACCCGCTTACGACTTCTAATAACCACTTAAATCATCTCCCGCGGCAGTGAAAGCATGAAAATGGAGAAAATCGCCACTTTTTTTGATTCCCCACGCTACAACGACGACAATTCGAGTGTGAGAAAAGGAAATATGCGGGGGTTTCCTCCATTTTTTTAAAGCTGCGATTTACAAATAGTAAAATGAAAACTGTTTATGTTATAAACGATTTTCAGAAAACTAATTATAGCATAAACGGTTTTCATTTTACCATTTAACAAAAAGGTTTTAAAAAGATATTTAGGTTCATAAATAGGATTTTCGTTAACCATTTAGTTGTTTCTATAAAATTATTTATATATATGTGCCATTTAAGTTGATAAGAGGGTTTTAGTTGTGTATATATATACATATATATGGTTAATGTTACATAAATTAAGGAAATTAATAATAATAGGATGGTCGATCATTAAATGAAACACAAAACAAACCTACAAATACACATCCAAACATAGAAACTGAAATAAGAAAATACTAAATTAGTAGTAAAAACAATGCTATTGCAATTTGTATACATTCTAGAACTTCCCTCTTCATTTTGATACATTTTTCGTTGCATCCTTAGAATGCTATGTTTTCTGACCAAAACATACTCCAAAAACTCCCCAAATAGATGAGAAACATCTTTTGCTAAACTCTTTTCCTCTTCTTTATCCCGTAAATGTCTTTCACAGGCCTTATTCAATTCAGTTCTTTCTCTTGAAGCCCTAGTTCTGTTTGCATCTTGTTGAACCAGCGCTTCCAAAATCTTTAATTTTTGCTCTTTTAGCCAGACGGCCGCCCTGCTCCTCCGTTACCCAGTATACATGGATAATGAATTATGGAGGTACCCGATCGATGGAGTACGGTAGCCAATGGTATAAAGTAACAAAATTTTAAGCATAAACCTTGCAGAACATCTCAGAACGCATAGACATAATATAATAATCAAATAGATGTAAACTAGTCGAGACAAGAATATAATCAGATGAACCATAAATAAGAACATCGTAGTGCATTAGGTTCACGGATCATACAAAATTGAGATAAAAGAGTTTGTACATCCGAAGTCTCCAAAATAAACTCTATAATTGTCTCCCAAAACACAAGTACAGACATATCATTACAGTACTACACAACGGAATATAAGCGATAGTGAGCTCCAAAGTATGGATATACGAAAGTGTAGCCTCATGCTCGTACTCCGTACAACTACATGCACTATCCAGACATGTTATCCCTAATATACTCATTTAAGAGTACTTGAGATAATAAGAAGCAAAGACTAAAACCTCGGGTCAGACAACAGTCTGGCGTGAGTGATACATAATCTCAAAAATACTATGAAAATCGTGTATATTAAATATGTACATAGGGTATGAAGAACCATAGCTGACATATCCATACTTCCAAAGAGTTAGTACATAATAGTCAAAATATGCTAATCTACTTTCATTCAATACAAGTGTACTACAATCGAAGTACAATGTCTATTGTTTAGGCATACGGTTGAAAATACCTACATCGGGTAATACCTTAAAGTAATAAATAACCATGGAAAACATAGCGTCCATCAAACAATCCTCACTACCACTCGTGTGCGCTAGATATATGATAACTCGTATGGTATAATCGCAAACTAGGGACTCAATCGAAATCTCGGGTTCATTGGTGCTTGAATCCATGCCACCCCATAAGGCTAGGAACGAGGCTCATAATTGCAAAAGCCCAGGGTAATCTACTATCGCAAGATCTGGACACGATCACAAATCCAGAAGGGAACTACCCACATCCCCCTCTTTATGAGCATAATAGAAATCTCCGAGTTATCATAGATCCCTTTGCACGCATCTCCATAATGGAACTCAATCGTCATTCCAACCTGATTATCTACATAGTAGAACACAGTCGCAAATTCTACTCGCAAGCCCCCATCGTTGAAATTGCCCTTGTGGATCACCGTTACGACTTCTATTGTTAAGTCATCTTCTCCAAAACGCCTCCAAACGTCCATTGTAAGTCGTAGAGCCATCATTTTATGGTCTTGAAGTCATCGTGTCGAAGCACCATGTCCTTGCTTCATCATTCGCCTTACATACCTGAAGCAAAATCAAACTGCGGCCGGTGTATTCCTCCTTCGTGCTTGGAGCACTCCCAAAACCCCAAGCCTTGCCTAACCTCCCCCACATCCGGACCAAAACCATGCTGCCCAACCCTTAAGCAATACCCCAAACCAATCATCTTGTCCAGTAAGCATCATTCCTGACCCACCATCATCGGACTGAAAATCTTGTCTAGCACTACCCATGACCGAACACAACTCCTTGTTTAGCACTCGGACCAAAGTAGAAACCGGACAAAATTTCCTTTTCGATCTCTTATCATCGAACCCAAATGCTACCATACATGATTTTCTATCTGGTCTTCCATTGGCGAATCGACTAACTATCGGACAAGGTTTCCTTTTTGGTCTTCCCTTGCCAAATGAAGCCAACCATTAGATCATCCCCATGTTGGACCAAAGCCAAGTCCGAGCCAATCCTTCTTAAACCCCAAGCACTTCCGCATCGAATAGACTTTCCCTGAATCAAAATATTGTAGTATCTCCTATTCCCAATTTTACATTGATTTCACCGCTATACTCCGTTCTTCGACCCTTATGCACCACATATGCAACAATACAACTCTCAACAACCTCGAGTCAATCCATCGAAGTTCGGTTTCATAGTTCCTACCTCTAGTTCATTTCGATGAGCGTTTTTAACTATATAAGCATACAAACAAACACCATACACGCACCAAACAATATTCAAACATGCAAATCACACGATCAGTCATAATAATCATTATACAAGGTGTCTACAACATAGCCTAACATATATCAAGACAAACATTTATCCAAATAACATGTCCAAAACACCAAATTCCATTTATTCACGTTTTTACTATATATAAGGTTTTAAAATAACAATAAAACATAATTTTAACTTTATAAAGGATCCAAAACATGTTAAAAGCTATACATACATATATAATAAGGTGAGAGATGATAAATCACTCACAGAACCTTCCAAAATTCGAGTTTTGCACGTAACTCGAGGCCAATTCAAAAATGAATAGCAAAAATCTGATTTTTCTTTCCAAAGATGTAGATTTGAAGATCACTAATGAATTCCCTTGCTAATCTACCATTAATCTATGATTTAGACTTGGTTTGGAGATGAAAGGAGAAGGTTTTGGATGTAAATGGTTTAATGAGAGCTCAGATCTATTTGAAAAGTGGAAAAAATGATTTGGGGATGATGGTTCAGCCTATTATAGCCTCCAAACCCGAAATGGGTTAGTCGGCTTGCCCCAAACCTCACTGATTACCTACTAAGCTGCTCCATAAACTACCAATCTTCAGATAGCTGTATCTCCTAGCCAGCAAGTCCAAATTGCTATTATGACCACTCTCCGAAAAGAGAAACCATCGTATCTTTCCAATGAAAGTGACCTCGGATGCTAATTCGGCTTCGGTCAAATGTTATTTTTTTTACAAGGTTTCAGGGGTAAAATCATTCGATTTTTTTTTAAATATACGAAATGTCACTAATAGGCATTTCCCAAGGTTATAGACATCATATGAATTTAAAAATAATATATTATGATCCTACGATACGTAAAATATGTATCATACACTCTCGCCCCTTTACGAAATTCACCCTCGAAATCCCAAACACAACCAAGTTAAAATCAAACATAGCTACCCCACATGCCTAGCATCCATGAGCAAACGTATCAAACATCAAACATGCATACAGAAGCAGGTAATGATATCTACGCCTACCCTAGCATGTAGGATACTAAACTACCCTTTATGATATCGAAAGTGAAAGTAAATGTGATAAACAAAAGTATCAACAAGTAATGACCTCTGGATAAGTGGTACTCATGCTTTCTTTGGTCTCCCAAGTACAATACCCTTCACTCTCACTTCACTGAACCTTTACCAGCTTTACAATCTTCCTCCAAAGCTGCTTCGTATCACATCCAATGATACGAATAGACCTATGAGGTCTCGAAGCTTCTGGTTCAATCTCGGTATCATTAAACTAATTTGGTTCAACTATCAAGCCCGATCCATGCACAAACTTCCACAAGTGAAAGACGTGGAGCACGTTATACACACCCGCTATCTTCTGAGGTAAGTCGAATCTGTAAGCCGGGTTCCCAATCTTCTTAAGTATTGGTAAAGGACCAACGAATCTCGATGCCAACTTCCTCTTAGTACCGAATTGAACAACATTCTTTAGCGGAGAGACCTTGATGTACACCATATCACCAACAGAGAAATCTATGTCACGTCTTCTCCTATTAATGCAGCTTTTCTATGTACTCTGAGCATCTTTCATTCATTGTTTAATATCTTGATCTTCTTCGTAGTATCTTTAATCATACATGTCCCAAGTACCAGTTTCTCACCCGCTTCCCACCAACATGAAGAAGCGTTGCACAGTCGGCTATAAAATGCCTTAGATGGCACCACACCGATATTGGACTGATAATTGTTGTTGTATGCAAACTCTACTAAATTTAAATGATCGTCCAATGAGCCACGGAAATAAAAAAATGCAACCTCGCAAGAGACCCTTCAATATACGATTCACAATTTCAGTCTTCCCATCAGTTTGTGAGTGATAAGCTATACTAAGATGCAGCTATGTCCCCACCGCCTTTTGTAAGCTTTTCCAAAACCCATTAGTGAACAAAGGGTCTCGATCGCTCATAATGCTCTTCAGCACACCGTGGAATCATACAACCAACTTCACATACATCTCGACCAATTTGGACGCCATTCTACTGGACTTGGCAGGTATGAATCGGGTACTCTTCATCATTTTATCGACTATGATCTAAATGCTGTAATATCCTCCTTTGGTCATCGGCAATCCATCAATGAATTCCATCGAAACTTATTCCCATTTCCACTCGAGAATCTATAGCAATTGCAGCAAACAACTCAACTAACTGTTCCTGCACTTCGAGATGAATGCCCCAACGTACTTCTTCATCCCTTTCTAATAAAATGTCTACCCCATATCATGGTACATTTTATTGCCACCGGGATATATAGTCAATCTCGAATGATGGCACTCTCATAGCACCTCATCCCTTAACCCATCGACATCAGGAGCAAACATTCTCCCATCCTTACGGAGCCAACCATCATGTTAGGTCTGCTCCATCTCCTCGGACCCTACTCCTTCCTCTATCTTTTACATGATCTCCACTTATCTAACATCTTGCCTCCAACTAGTACCGATTCAATCAATCAAAGTAGCTATGATATTCAAGCTAGCCAACACTTCTGGCTCTAGCTCACATCATGGTCTAAAATCATAGCCAGCGATAAACTCCAACAGCTTCCACTCTAAGAACATTTCTTCTAAGCCGGCATGCCTCCTACTCAAAGCATCATCAACTGCGTTTACCTTTTTGGGCGTATAGGAAATATCAAAGTCATAGAAGGCTAGGAACTCTAACCATCGCTGTTGACGAAGGTTAAGATCCTTTTGGGAGAATAGATACTCCAGTGACTTGTGGTCCATATACAACTTGAACCACTCTCCAGTAAATAACGCCATCATACCTTCAAAGAAAATAATATCGTTGTCAATTCCAAATCATGAGTTAGATACTTCTTCGAGTGCGGTTTTAGATGTCGACTAGCTTAGGCAACAACCTTTCCCCTCTGCATCAATACCACACCTAGTCCGGTACCTTAGGCGTCTGTGTACTAACAATGATGCGCTAGTCAACCTCTCTTTAAGACTTATGAACTCGTGCTCACACCTCGCATCCCAAATAAAAGTCTGATTCCTCTTTGTCAAGTTGGTTAACGGCACTGCTACCTTAGAGAAGTCATTGGTAAAACATCTATAGTATCTCGCCAATCCAAGGGAACTTCTCATGTCTATAGCGGTCTTCTGTCGATCCTAGTTCTGTACTACTGCCACCTTCGTAGTATCTATGGAAATACCCTACTTAGAAACAACATGAACCAAAAATCGCACTTCCCTCCATCAGAAGTAACACTTTGAAAACTTCATCTTTAATCGGTGCTTCCTTAGCACCTTGAGCATAATCCTCAAATGCTCCTTATGTTCATCTCTCGTCCTCGAATAAATAAGGATATCGTCCACGAACACGAGTACAAAACTTATTTAGCTGATCCTTGAAAATGATTCAAAAGATCACTAAAGTATGACGGTGCATTAATTAGCCCAAATGATATAACCAACAACTCATAAAACCCAGACGATGCACATAGCGCTATAATCGACACACTCTCGATCGCTACTCTCAGTTGATGAAATTTAGTCGCAAGGCTAATTGAGAAAACACCCTAGCACCATGACGCTTATCGAACAAGTCATCAATACACGGGAGTGCGTACTTGTTCTTCCTCGTCACCTTATTCAGCTCATGGTAATCTGTACACAATCTCAAAGAGCCGTCCACCTTAGTGGCGAATACTATAGGTGCTTCCACTTCAGATATACTTCGTCGAATGAACCCTTGTTGCAACAGGTCGTGCACTTGCACCTCTAGTCCCTTCTGCTCTTTTGAAATCATATGCCTCACTGGCATAACAATTGGTCTGGCATCCTTCACCAAATCAATATGGAACTCTATCTCCCTGTGTGGTGGTAATCTGGTCACCTCGTCGAAAATGTTTGGATACTCCCTCGTTATAAGCACAGATGAAAACTCATCATGCGAGATCTCGAGCGAGTACAAAATGCTAACCATCACCTCATCGTTAGGAAAGCAGCTTATCTCCAACATATGCCAATCATCCATCCTTATCATCATAAACGACATCTCACAATCCACCACTATCCTATACTTCTACATCCAATCCATAACAGGAATAATACCAAATCCCACAAAACCCAAAACAAGGCAATCACAAGAAAACAAACATCCGTGACTTCATAAGGCTAACTCCCGACAAACCATGCGAAGGCTCATCGATCCTTCAACAGGGTGTAACAATCAAAAGTTTAATCAACTGTCTCGGGGTTCAATCCCAGTCTATCTACCAAAACACTAGATATGAAGGAATGTGAAGCCTCGGTAACAATAAAACACATACATGTATATCAGAAATGGAAAGCATACCTTATATAACGATGCTCTTCCCCTTCTCCTTTGCATATGAAGCACTAGATGAAGCTGGAACATCGTTCAAAGCGTAAGTAGACACAACTTTATTATCAAAAATGGTATAATGATTCTTATTCTTCTTGATTTGCCCCAGCTTGTTACAGATGCAGCACATCTTGCCTTCTGCCTTACAGTCTCTGACAAGATGGCCCTTCTCCTCATAATTATAACAAGTAGGATCACATTTTCCCTTCTTCTGACCACTCTTCTAAAATTGCTTCTTGTTGTTGTTGTCCCACTTCCTCTTGCATCCCCGCCAGCTTACGGATTTGGCTTATTCTTGGGAGCAACAACCGACTTAGGCTTAGGATGCAGACTTTCAGGTTGAAGAGCCATCTCTACCAGCCTCTCAAAGATCTCATCAATATGACTTATGAGTTTTTCTCCAAAATAATCGTCTAAGCCCATAATAAACTTCTCATTCTTTTTAAGCAAAATATCGATAAAAGATAGGTGGTACTTCGACATCATGCCAAACTTAGCCACACATTTTGATGTGGGCATATCCCCCTATCTCAAGTTAGCAAACTTCCGGAAGAGCACCGACTTCAGAGCAGCCGGTATATACTTCTTTTCAAATCTCGCCTTAAACTGCTCCCAAGTAATCTGATCCTTGGGAGCAGTAATATTAATGGTGTTCCACAACCCCATAGCTCATCCCTAAAGTTGTCTAGAGGCCAGCTTCTTTTTCATCACATCCTCCAACTCCATATCCTCGAAGCTACGTTTGCAGGTGTCCAGCTAATCCTATACTTTGATGGCTGATTCCATTCCAAGGAATGGTTTGCCTCCTAGACTGGAGCAATCCTTGCTTACTTTGGCAAAGTCAGCCCTCGGCGCTTGCACTGGAGTACCACCACCAACAGCCGTAATAGGAGCAACTTAGACATTCTGAAGCATGTTTCACACCATCTCAGCGAACATATTCTACAAGTCAAGGTTAGCAGCCCCCAATCTTGCCCCCTCGACTAGAAACAGAGTTCCTAATAACATTCCTCGTTAGCTAACTCATTCTTACAAGTTGTAATAAGGATGATCAGCCTCTCTAAAATGAAAAAGCGGTGTCCATGAATGCAATGCAATTTATATACTAAATGTGACGACCGCCCTACGCCTCTGGTACCTAGTATACTTATATAATGTGTTGTGGAGGTACCCGGCCAATGCAAGATAGTAGCCAAGGGTGTAAAGTAACAAAAGTCAAAGTACAAAACCTTTAAAACATCTTACAATGCATAGGTAAAATATAATAATCAAATAGATGTAAAACAGATAGATAAAAATTTAATCAGATGAACCATAAATAAGAACATCAGAGTGCATCAGGTTCACAGATCGTATAAAAACCGAAATAAAAGAGTTTATACATCCCAAGTCTCCAAAATAAACTCTATAACTGTCTCACAAAATACAAGTTTTGTCTGCATCTTGTTAAACCAGCGCTTCCAAGATCTTTAACTTTTGCTCTTTTAGCCCAATGACCGCCCTACTCCTCCGTTACCCAATATACATGTATAATGCATTATGGAGGTACCCGATCAATGCAGGATGGTAGCCAAGAGTATAAAATAATAGAAATCCAAGCATAAAACCTATAGAACATCTCGCAAAGCATAGACAGAATATAGTAATCAAATAGATGTAAACTAGTCGAGACATGAATATAATCAGATGAACCATAAATAAGAATATCATAGTGCATCAGGTTCACTGATCATACAAAATTGAAATAAAAGAGTTTGTACATCCCAAGTCTCCAAATAAACTCTATATTTGTCTCCTAAAACACAAGTACCGACATAGCTCCACAATACTGCACAACAGAATATAAGCGACAATGAGCTCCAAAGTATGGATATATGATAGTGTAGTCTCCTGCTTGTACTTCGTACAGCTCCATGCGCTATCCAGACTGTTATCCCCAATCTACCAATTTAAGAGTACTCGATATAATAAGAAGCACAACCTAAAACCTTGGCTCAGACAATAGTCTGGTATGAGCGATACATCATCTCTAAAATACTATAAAAATCATATATAATATATATATGGACATAGGGTATGAAGAACCATACTGACATGTCCCTACGTCCAAAGAGTTAGCACATAACAGTCAATGTACGCTAATTTACTATCATTTCCATATAAGTGTACTACGAGCAAAGTGCAATATCCAGAGTCTAGGCATACAGTCAAAAATATCTACATTGGGTGACACCCTAAAGTAATAAACAACCATGGCAAACATAGTATGTAAAACAACCCTCATTATCACTAGTGCGCATAGGATATATGATAAATCGTATGACACAATCGCAAACTAAGAACTCAATCGAAACCCTAGTTTCATCGGTGCTCGAATCCATGCCACTCCGTAAGGCTAAGAACTAGGCTCACAATTGCAAAAGCCCAGGGTAATCTACTATCGTAAGATCTGGACGTGATTGCAAATCTAGGTGGGAGCTACCTATATGCCCCCTCTTTACAAGCACACTAGAAACCTTTGAGTTATCAACGATCCCTTTGCATGCTTCTCCATAATGAAACTCAAGTGTTATTTCATCCCAACTATCTCCACAGTAGAACATGGTTGCAAATCCTACTTGCAAGCCCCCATCGTTGAACTTGCCCTTGTGGCATCACAATTCCCATCATTAAGTCATCATCGTCAGAACGCCTCCATACATCCATTGTAAGTCGTAGAGCCATCGAACTATGGTCCTAAGTCATTGGCTCGAAGCGCTATGTCCTCGCTTCATCATTTGCCTTACATACCCGAAGAAAACTCAAACCGTGCCTGATGTATTCCTCATCCTAGCTCGGAGCACTCCCAAAACCTCAGGCCTTGCCCAGCCTCCTCCACGTCCGGACCGAAACCATGTTTCCCAACCCTTATGCAACACCCCAGACCAATCATATTCTTCGGTAAGCATCATTGCCGAACGACCGTCACTGGACCAAAAATCTTTTCGACACTCCCTACGATCGAACACAACTTTATGTTCGACACCCAGACCAAAGTAGCTGCTAGACAAGATTCCTATCTGGTCTCCTATCACCGAACCCAAATGCTATCAGACAGGATTTCCTGTTCGGTCTTCCACAGCCAAACCAACTAGCTACCAGATAGGATTTACTATATGGTCTTCCCTTGCCAAACGAAGCCAACCATCGGACCATCCCCATGCCGGACCAAAGCCAAGCCCTAGCCAATCCTTCCCAAACCCCGAGCATTCATAGCACCGAACAGACTTCTCCCAAACCAAAATATTATAGTATCTCTTGTTTCCAATTTTATACTGATTTCGCCGCTATACTCCGTTCTTCGACTCTTGTGCATCCCGTATGCAGCGATTCAGCTCTCAAAAATCTCGAGTCGATCGGTCGAAGTCCAATTTCATGGTTCCTGCTTCTAGTTCGCTCCGGTGAGCGTTTTTAACCATACAAGCATACAAACAAACACCATCCATGCACCAAACAACATTCAAACATGCAAATCACATGACCAGTGATAATAATCATCGTACAATATGTCTACAACATAGCCTAACATATATCAAGGCAAACATATATCCAAATAACATGTCTAGAATACAAAAATTCCATTAGCAGTAATAAAACATAATTTTAACTTTGCAAACGGATCCAAAACATGTTAAAACATATACATACAATATAATAAGGTGAGAGATGATAAATCACTCACTGACCAACCAAAATCCAAGTTTTGCATGCAAATCAATACAAATTCGAAAATGAACAGCAAAGATGTGATTTTTCTTCCCTAAAAAATGTAGATTTGAAGATCTCTAATTTATCCCTGTGCTAATCTACCTTTAAATCTATGATTTAGACTTGATTTAGAGAAGAAAAGATAAGGTTTTGGGTGTAAAATAGATTAATAGGAGCTTAGATCCATTTGAGAAGTGGCAAAAATGATATGGGAATGATGATTTATCCTACTATAGCCTCCAAACCCGGAATGGGTTAGTGACCTTTCCCTAAACCACACTAATTACCCACTGAGCTACTCCAAAAACTGTCAATCCTTAAGCAGCCATATCTTTTAGCCAGCAAGTCCAAATTTCTATTATAACCACTCTACAGAAAGGGAAACATCATATATTTCAATGGAAGTGGTCTTGGATGCTCATTCGGCTTATATCAAAAGTTATAGCCATTATACCTTTTTAGTGGTAAAATCGTCCAGAAAAATTCTATATATCAGAAATGTCATTAATAGGTATTCCCTATAGTTATAGAGTTGTACGACCTTATACGAATTAAAAAATAATAATTTACAATCCTTTGATACATAAAATATGAGTTGTTACACAAACTGTCCTCTTTTTTAGGCAAATGCAATTGAAATATCACTTAGAAGTGCAGTTAGCATGTTACTAGCCACTGCCAAGTCACTTACTTCCTTGTTTCTCAACAATGATCTCTTTCTTGATTTTATTCCTTTAAGTCGATTTGCAACTCCACTATATAACATTTCTGAAGTAGGAGTCAATGGAATTCTATTGTTCCCCTCTACGTTTACTGACATAGGAGGTTCATTTTAATGACTAGGGGATGAATCCACTAAGTGTCTTGAAGATGCACTTCTTAAATTAAATTCTTCGGTATCTCCCTCACCAACATCCACTTCTTCATTGAGAATTGCCCAACGCGGCCTTACACAGTGAGTTTCAAATGCTTCACGAGCCTTGAAATCACAGTTATAAGTACCAAGATAAATTTTATCATAATTTTCATTCAAGTCCCTAAACAATTGTCCACTACTTAGTCTATCTCCTCTTTGTACTATTATACCTTTGTATTTAGTACACAGTATTCAAGTTTTACCATGTTGTCTTTGTGCTCTCAATCGATCGCTTCTTTTGGCATTCTGGGTCCTGTTGTAGTTCTCATTTACTCTCAAATAGAAGAACCTCCCACTCAAACGTCCTGATGGAACTTCGGATGCGTTAACCCATGCATTGGCCAACACCTTATAGTCATGTGCTCTCCATCTCTTATCACTATCCGTGCTTTTATCAACAGAATCATTGGATTGAGAATCCTTAGGCTTTCTTTTGTTGTAAGATCTTTTTACGTTTCCTTCCCCCTTGTTACTTGTAGCAGCATCTAAAGGTGTCTCTTCGGTTGTTTTTGCAGGAGGAATTATTGGCTGTGAACCAACATGTTCGGGTTTAGATGGATTTGATTGATAAGCTTACCAAACTATCATGGAAAGTTTAGTTGGGTAAGTAACTGATTTTGTTATGGAGTAATGAATTATGTCGGCATAACCTGTGAAGCTTCAGACCGTGATAGTAAATTAGTAACGTTTGTGAGATCATCATACAAGTTTCATTTCAGGGACATTGCTATTGTTTGAGTTTGCCATTAGTTTGTTCTTTTGTTTTGTAGATATAGATTTGTTTGAGTATAAAGACTGTATGTAAAAAATTTTTTTTATATATATAATGAATATGATGCAACTAATTTTTGTAATATCTAGTCTTATCAACTAATTTTTGCAATGTCCAGTCTTATCAGCTGATTTTTATAGTGTTTAGTCTTATTAGCTGATTTTTGCAGTGTCTAGACTTATCAACTTTGAGCAGAAATATTGCAGTTTCTCTTTTATATCATTCAACTATCTTTTAGCATCAACTAACCTTATGCAGAAATTATTTTTTTGCATTAAAATCATTCATCTACTTCTTGCATTGACTATTATTATCAACTTTATACAAAAATTGTTTGTTTGCTCTTTAATATCATTCAACTATTTTTTGCATTGACTAATATTATCAACTTTATACAGAAATTGTTTGTTTGCTCTTTAATATCATTCAACTATTTTTTGCATTGACTATTCTTATCAACTTTATATAAACATTGTTTGTTTGCTTTAAAATCATTCAACTTTTTTTGGCATCAATAAGATTTATCAAATTTCTGGCCAATTTATGTATAAAATTTGTTTGAGCAAACAAAAAAATTAAACATCATTGATTAGTCTTATCAACTTTATACAGAAATTGTTTGTTTGTTCTTTAATATCATTCAACTAACTTTTACATTGGCTATTCTTATCAACTTTATATAGAAATTGTTTATTTTCTTTCAAATCATTCAATTTTTTTTTGCATTAACTAGTTTTATCAACTTTATATAGAAATTGGTCGGAAATTTGTTAACATGGTGTTTCTTTGCTCTTTAATATCATTTGTAATATATATGAATGAAAATGCTATTCTAAGCTATTAAATTTCAATATGACAAATGAAGCATGGACTTTAGCGGATTATCTATTATTGAAAGCATACATTTAGGCATATAGTCCTTACATAAAATAAGAAATTGATCAAGAATTTTGGGTTACCTTCAACGAAGCGTACATAAATTATTCAGAATGTAAATTACTACGAAGGATTCCAGATGCAAGAAGTAAGTTCGTCACATTTATTAGGTTATGTAGGACATACCACAAATTAATAGATAAGGTAAAAGCGGAGGACATTTTTCAACTGTCACATTCAATCTATGACTCCATTAAATCTTCAAATATCGAACAACCTTTGTCGGCACACCGTATACGAGCTATGGAACAACTATATGTTGCAATTTGAGTAACAACCTCATGAGTGTTTGTTAAGCGTAATACCTACTATTTGTATTATACAACCTTTGCATGAGCTATTTTTCTAACTATTAATCTCTATTTGAAGAAACCAAGAACAGTATTGAAAACAGTGATATAATGTCATGCACAGTCATATTACATTATCAAACATAAATACTATTAGCCCTAATAGTTTAATTTTGTCTACTAATGTTTAGCCCATGAAGCTGATTATGAAGTCTAATAATTTCATTTTGCTACCTAATAGATTGATTTTGCAACATTGTTAGTTGATACTAATTCATTAGCGTAGTCAACAGCTCGTTGAGGAAAAGGATTGTCAATCCACTTCCAAAAGCCACAACCTCTTGGATACATGTGGCATCTGAAATGAAGATGACCAATATTATTTCTGCTTTGAATGACATCTTCTATAGCTGCATATCCACCTTCACATATTATACTAGGCGAATCAACTTCTTGTTCGATTTCCTGAAGGATGATTCATTGTTGTTGATGCCTTGATTCACATCTTCAATGTCATCTCAGTCTTTCTTCGTAACGTGTCTGTTCTCACTTGTCTTTGAAGTTATTCAAGTTCTCGTTCATGCTCTTGCAAATCTTCATGGTTTCTATCATGCATTTCAATATAGAAATCAATATCTGTTTCTGGTGATGATAGATTGGAAGGCATCAAGTGCTCAAGGGGACCTTCATGATCATATGATGAAGGGATAGAAATGTGGCTATGGTCCACCATTGTTGAAAAAATTTATACTGTTGAAAAACAATTTGGGGAGATGTTATTTATAGTGAACATACTCACACACACTCTAAATAAAGATGATTGAAAACTTAAGTAGCTAAAAGATTTCACAACTAAAATATATATTGATGGGACATATCACTGTCCATAAAGGTGGTTGGACATGACAATGTCAAAAAAGCTATAAGTTGAATTGACTAGACAATACAATGGACCAGTCACTGTCCATAAATGATTGAATACTATAATAGAGGAAAATATAATTGTTGAATTCGAATAAATAATATTTCATATTGTTGCACAATGTAAATAGTACAATAACCATTATCCAATACATTACACGATATGATATTTACATAGCTAACACAATGGATTACATCAACAATTTCCCATCAAATGCCACAAATGCTCAACTAGGTCTTCTTGAAGTTTTCATGTATTTCTCTGATCTAATTCTATGGAAGCGTCTCAAGAAAACATCAGTAGTGTCTGGATCTCTCTCAGCAACAACCATGGCTGTGTTATTCCGAACAAGATGGAAACGCACCTCTTTCTTCTTCAATGATCATATTATGCAGTATAACACATGGTCACATCACATTTCTCCATGCCTTTGGCTTCTACAATTTAATAGGATTTATTGCAATGGAAAATCTTGCTTGAAAAACCCAAAAAAGTACGCTTTACATCTTTTATCGCGGCTTCTTTTCTTTTAGCATATTATTTCTATTTTTCTATTTTTGATCTAAATTTTTTTGGACTAGGGTACCTCCGATGGATATATACCATTCACTAAATAATATCCCATGTCATAGAGATTTCCAGAAATACTAAAATTGCATGTATGGGCATTTCCATGTGTGAGATTTTTTTAAAGAGATGTGATTGGTCCTTCATGTGAATATTGAAGCGGACCTTTCTGAGATATCCTCAACCGTGCCTAAACCCAATCCCGACCATTTAATACTTCATATAAGGGAAAGAGGTGAACCCTCAAACAACCACTTAATATCTTCAATCCTCAAAGCAGGTCCTTCATATTATGACTCGTACCCAAAGGAGATGTCTCACATTAGCCCGACTATTCGTAGGAACTTGTAGCCAGATTAACCGGCCAGATTTAACCTACAAAATTGGGACTAACCTTGCATCATCTGTAGTTACTTATTATAGGGGATATCTTACATCAGCTCCAAAGTCACATGGCTGGTAGCAACGTTAGCAGGGCAGACTTTTGTGTGCTTTTGACTGACCTCGCACCCCTATAACTTAGTCGTATTTCTTAACACTCTCTAAGTGTATTATCATGCATCTCATCATTTTCATTATTTAGGCCTTATAAGAAATCCTTCTTATTTCACCTAATTAATCACTTTCCTATAGGGGATTTAAATGATAATTATTGACTTAACTAACTACACAATTAATATGTTACAATTGTACGTTATTTATGCTACTTATTTTTTTGAAAACCCAGGAAAACCCCGCGGGCGGGTAAACTCTTAAGAAGGGTATAGTAAAGCTGTCCGCTGATCCAAGCCCTCATACCCCCAGGTAAATTTATATAGGATAGGGAAGCGCATGGTAGGAATCGAACCTGAGTCTTTTTACCAGAATCCAAGCCTCCTTTCCACTGCACCGCACCCATGGACACACATATACGCATTTATTAATTTCTATGCATGCGGGGATTATGCCCTAAACTAACGTTCAAATGTCAAATCTTCCAAAGGTATACAAATCTTATTTCCACAATAACATTTTTAACATAAATCCAATATTCTAAAATTAAATCAATAGACTTGTACTTAGAATCCAACTCCAACTTATTTTATATTAAAATAATGGAACAAATCAATAATAATGGAAACTTACAGTTTAATTCATTTTACATTCTATTCAACTTCTTTTACATGAAATTAGACAAGAGAATTTCTATTCAATTTAAAGATCTAGACAGTGCAAACTACGAATAAGAATTCGTATCTTACACATCATTTCATAATCAAATCCCCTAATCAGATCAAAATAAAAAGAATAAGAAATGGAATAGATGGTAAACACGTAAACTACAAAATGCACACAAACTCCATTATTTTAATATAAAACAATTAAGATTCGAACCTACAAATTGACATTTTGCTTTAGAGAATTTTTGGGATTTTTATTGTGATGTTTTCGTAATCCAAAATTCCCCACATATATCAAATCCAAACTACACTATTAAATTACTAAAATAGAAAAACTAAAATTTCCACTCACAATGGTCATTAGCTTTGCCTTCTCTAAGATTTGACACGCTTTCAATGAACTCTTTCAGATATCTTTGTTTTGATATATATATATATATACGAGTATGGTGGCACGTCCGTTGGACGTGTGCATAGAAGGAAGGGGGAAATTTTATGTAGCCTGAATATGACCGCAACAAAAATTAGGCAAGTCTATATTTGTTAAAAAAATAACAATTTATAAACTGTATACGATTACCTATCTATACCGCACATAGGTAGAGAAATGTGTAGATGGAAATCAAATTATGCATGTGAAGCAGCAGTGTATATGACACAACAGTTGTAATTGTTATTTTATTGGCAAAGTACAGTAGGAGAAAATATGCAGCATAACATGGAATTGATTAAATGTTGTAGCTATAAATGTCGTAATCAGTTCTGCGAACGTTCTGCAAGGTAGCGCTCAACAGCTCGATCACACTCTTCGATCTGCAGGAGAAGGTTAAAGGAGTTGATAGTTAGACGATTGATATATATGTGAGAAAATATGCAGATGTGATGAAGTATATGTTAGTATGTGTTGCATACCACCTCGGGAGTGAAGAAATCATCCCAATTACCGTCTGTAGGGTAAGGTGCATGTGGGTGTTGGTCATTGGTGATTTGTAGTTGAGGTGAAAATGCAGATGCTTCCTTCAAGTCGCATTTTTTCTAGGCATTCTTTGTTGTTGTTGTGAACGGTTGAAGATGCTGTAGTCATTTTGTGTTGGTACCATTGTTTGACTTGTGATGTGGGGCAGGAGATGGCGGTAAGGGAGCGGAAGAAGCAGTTATTTCAGTAGGAAGAGCTTGAAGAAGCTTTGTTGAACGGGTGCATTTTCGTTTATTCCTTTCGGTGGAAAGGTTATCTGCTCCCTCTTGAGTGGATGTTGAACATTTGGACTGCATTTGAAGAAGTCATTAGTGATGTAGAAGGAAATAAATAAGGAAAAAAAGTAGTGCAATAACAATGAAGAGCTTTATTTGTAAAATGCGGAAGGACTTACCTTTGTCATTGAAGGACGAGGTTGTATTAAGCAGACAGTAAAACTATATGGCGTTGAGGAGTTTATAAGTTGGTGGCGATGTGAGGTAGTGAGTGGAGGAGGAGAACGTGGGAGGGAATGAGATAGTTACTGGAATATTTGAATCAGTATAATGCGGCAATTGGGGTTAGTTGGTGTCAGGGTAATATGTTGAATTGGACGTGAGGGAGACACGCAAGGAGGATGGAAATGGAAACGGGTGTGTGATGGTGGGTAAAATTCCTGTAGAATAGGGCGTTGCATGCATTTTTGTACGTGTAGTACTGTTACTGAAAAACAGAGCAGGGTGATGTAGGAACAGTTCTATTTGTGGTTTTCAACAGTGGAAAATTGTAATGCAGATTTGTAATTCGTAAGCATAATCTGTTAAAGTAGTATGTAAAAATCAAAAGTAAATACAGTTGAACTGATGCTTTCAAGTTTGATTTAGGTGGTTAACAAAATTAGAACCCAGATAACAAATTTATATGCCACAACCATCATGCCCCTGTGCCAATATCCAAAATCGACCAATTGCACAGTAACTGAGCCACGTAGTTTCAAAAACTAACAGTAAACATGATGCGTGTTCCAGTAAACGCATGTGGGACACCTTATTTTTACGGTAATGTATATGATATTTGAAACTAAAACTAAGGCTACAAGTAATAGTATGAGTACAAAACAGGCTACAGTCATTGAAAATGCAAGCCTAAAACTAAGGCTACAGGGGTAGAGTTGAACCCAACTGAGCATCCAACACAGACACATATAGTGGATTAAATATGTTAGCAACTTTTATTTATTACCAAACATAATAACACTATTTGGATTAAGCCATAAAAGCAGTTAGTACCTATGAAATTAAGTTATTTATGCTAACATGCTTTCTCCAATATGTTTCAGAGTGTAAGCGTTTTTGTTCTTTTTGAATACTTACTTTTATGAACTGATTATAAGTAAAAGACTTCTATTTTAGAGTTATTTAATATTTTTTACTGCAAATATGACTGTGCACTGCTGTTTATAGTTTAGTCTGTCGTCTCATGGTATCTAGTAGTTATGAAATATAATTGTGAGTGTTAGGTCAGCGGGATTATGAGTTAACACCGTATGTACATCTTCTTGTTTTATTTGTGCTATTTGTACGTAGAAATATATCGTACTTTGTTTCCAATAAAAGTAGAAGGTGATGTCATGATAGCAATAACCAAATCATTATCACTTGAAAGTACTCAAATATTTTGCCTTAGTAGCTGTATTTTTTCATCCTTACCAAGGTGAGTTTCACCACACAAAATCTATGTGCAATTAAGTAACGTTTACGCATACGCACATGAATTAGAGTAAGCAACAGAAGCAGAGCAGAAATAATGAGTCAGCTACGTGCAGTAGATAGTGGGAGAAGAAATAAATATATAACGGCAGCAGGAACTCATACATAAATTTGCTAAGTTTCAACATATGCAGCTACAGTAAATGTTACATATCATTCAGCATGTGCAAATAAATATTAACACTATGTAATCAAAGCTTATACGGTATCTTCATGTAGTCGTGAAGCATGATGGTTGAGTTAATCAGTGTGTCAACAGGTGACGAAGCAAGCAGACTGTCCAAATGCATAAGCATACCATGTAGTTGGAGGTGATTGTGCAGTGAGTGGTTGTAGTGCATCTTCCCATGTTTGTAGTTATGGAAACCTAAAGTGAAACAATTTAAAACAAAGTTGGTGGGTCAGATGATCATTTATTTGTAAGATCAAAGGATGACAGTTAAAGCGGAATAAAAAAAGATAAATAAATGTACATAAGTTATGTGACAACAGATAGTAAAGCTGTTTCATTAGGAGAGAAAATGTAGTTTTGAGTACGCATGCATTACAGCGGCGATATATGCATAAATGAAGGTGTAATAAATGATGGCAGATTGTACCTGTGGAGGAAAGTGTTGGAGAAGCAGGGGTTGGGTCTGCAGACAGCGTAATAATAGGGAAGGAATGGTGCACTGTAAACGGTAATTACTACGCACACTGGCCTCTGTGAGGGTACCAAACAATATTTTTCTTGTTGAATGCAGTGTAACAGGTGGCATCCTGTGAAGTGGGGAAGCAGTTGTTTTGTTGGGAAAATCCAAAGTGACGGCGGAGCGTTAGGGTGGAGTGCACATGATGTTGACTTGTTTGTATTTTAAATTAACCAAACTTTGCACGTACAACGACTGCTGACTAATTCCTGGAACAAAAAACCGGTGAGACAATGTAGTGGAAGAGGAGAACGGTGGGATAAGTAAAAAATTACAGTATGCTAGTTTCAGCACTTACATTTTATTTCCGCCAGTGTAGTTGAGAGCAGAATGGTAATCGTAGTGTGGAACAACGACATTCTTGTTGGATGATAAATGTGTGGCTGCCATAATTGGTCATCGTCGCGAATAGTTGAGGGGTGCAACCACCTTCCTTGGTCAAGCTCAGACCGTGAATCCCATTTGTGGATGGCGAATTAAATCAGCGGAGGTTTGTTGTTGGGAAAAGGAAGAAGAAATAGAGTGAGTGTAAAAAAATGAAGCAGAACTTAAGCAGCTTCTTATTATGTAGTATGCGCACATGACAGTAAAAGATTTGTAAAATGAGGTGAGCGGGTGCTAATGTTGTGTAGATGCACAGGCCGAATGCAGTAGCAGCACGTGACTTATGGGAGAAGGAGATAATATATGCAAGGCAATGGAAACGGTGCAAGAGGATTGTGAAATCGGAGGATGTTTTTATGTCATTGAAGAAGTAAAGCAGGGGGATGGGAAGATGTGGGAAGTGTGAGCTAGAAAGGAAGTGCGGGGGAGGAAGGATGGGTCGTTAGTTAGGTTGTGTGGAAGAGATGTCCATACTTTGAGAACATGTGAACAAAACATCCTTGTAAACAACGTTTCGAGTATGCGTTCCATTTTTACGATGTAGCTTTCCATTTTAAACCAAAATTTTTGTCGTGCTAGATGAAATACCTCGGCTTAAAGCGACATAAAGTTGGCCGTGGGAGAAAACGTGGTTGGGAAGATAAATTCCAACGTGGGGGATGGTTTGCCCTTGTGATTTGTTAATTGTTAACGCGAACGCAAGATGAACAGGGAATTGTTTACGGATAAGGGTGAATGGTAGGCTTATGCTTTCAGAAGGCTTTAATGGTATACGTGGAATAAACACCCGTGTACCTTGGAACTGACCGAAAGAAATTTCAGCGTCTATAAGGTTTGGATGGAAGGCGCGACAGAGTAGTCTCATCCCATTGCATAGCCCAATTCGTGGATCAATGTTGCGGAGTAACATTATTGGCGATCCTTCTTTAAGAGTTAATTTGTGAGGTGGCATACCACCCGGGTTGAGTGAGTTCAAGAACTCAATTTTATTCTGTCTTCTACTCTGTCGAAGGAGAAGTAAACGTGTTCATCGCCGGGAAAATTATTAATTATCATGTTATTAAGTTCATCCGCTGTTTCGTTTGTTGGTGATAAAATTGCTCGTTGTAGTATGTAGTCTGTGTTGGAAAAATTATCATTTAATGCGGGGAAGATTTCGCGTATCAAAGAGTGTACTGAACTTGTGTCGGCCCATGGTGTGACAATATTCGGTGGTAGTTTGATCATGTCTTCCTGTATGGTGGGTTCGGTACCGTTTCCAATGCGCAGAACAAAATCAACGTATGGTTGGTCAGCGCGGGCCCTTATATTTTGAGTTAGATGAAATACTTTAACAGTCGACCACAAATATGACCGAACTATACATGCGTCAGTTGTTTGAGCTCTTGTCCCTCCGGGAACAACAGGTAAAACCTGACGAAAATCACCGCCTAAGATAATAATTTTTCCACCAAAAGGAACATCCGAATCGATCAAGTCTCGTAACGTTCGGTCAAAAGACTCAAATGCATGGCGGTGAGCCATGGTTGCCTCGTCCCATAGGAGAACGGTTGCCGCAGATAAAAGTTTTGCAGTGTTAGATTGTTTACTGATATGGCAGGTGGAGGAAGAGTCTAATTTAATCGGGATTTTAAATCGTGAGTGTGCGGTTCTACCGTCGGGCAACGCAATAGAAGCTTTTCCAGAAGTAGCAATTGCAAGTGCAATAACTCCTCGGTCTCGTAGATGAGCTAAAACTGCTTTGTGTAGAAAAGTTTTTCCTGTCCCGCCAGGACCGTCGATGAAATAAACGGAGCTCTCTTTTGAATTTACCGAAAGCATTATCGCATCAAATGCTTCCTTTTGTTTAGGGGTTAACTTATGTATGGCTTGTAAATCTGGCAACGGTATTTGAATTGACCGTTCTTCTAAAATAAGGGTGGATACATTGTGCTGCTCATGTGAACGTAGGTAGCTATGTGGTAAATCATAATCAAATATCGTTCTATTATATTGTTTTAGAAGGTTGTTAATATCAGAGAGACATTGACCAATTAAGTATCTTGTTGGGATGGTGGCAGAAGACGTAGTTTGGTAATCTTCAGTGAGAGAGGGCCAAAATTTGTCCCACAATTCACATACACCACATGGTTCATAGTATACTAAAATGGTAACAAATAGTCGTCGTAAAGCAGCAGGCATATGGGTGTTCGAAGCATCAGTTAAACAGTCGTTAACACTGTCATCATTTTCTAGTAGACCTCGATATTCTGCTGCTTCTTTAAATGTACGGTGAACAGTTCCGTTGACCGTAAGTAAGTCTATGAAGGAAATTGGACCTGGGATATGAGTTAGTAGCAAACGTAAATAGTAGCGATCACCTTCGGTTGGCTGTACGGTGTAAAGACGACCAATTACTTTACGGTTATTACGTCTACGTTCCCATTGTTTATGTTCGTAGTTCCACCAATATTTTTCTGGGAATTCGTGGTAAAGGTAGCGGGTTGCCTCCTCGTTCGATAAATTATGGTTGAAAAATTCTGTGAGCATAGTTTTAGTTCTACGTTGATCGGTTAGAACAGAGTGTAAGGTTTCATTTGTGTTAAATTGAACTTGTTGCATGTTAGGTAGATGTATTTGCAGTCCAATTACAGACGGAGACATGCTGCTAAGTTGGAACTTAAATATTCGCCATAGGGACTCTGGTGCACAAATCCATCGGGCGTTAACAAATTCAGAAATTTCATCGATCGTCTCTGATGAAGAAGATAAGCCTACGGAAACGCGATCTGATCCTTTGTAAACATATTTATATAGATTTTTGACAGATTTAATACTGGAACAAATTTCAACGTTTATATGGCAGTCATATTTTAGAAGTAAATATGGGTTATAGGGAACGACCCAACGATTATCAATTGCGTTAGATGTTGATTGATCGTGTATTCGAATATCACGTCGCCTATAAATGGGGTATGAATCAGTTCCTTATAAAGTTGATGACGCGAAGGGTTTAGGAAACCCCTTCTTACATATTCCATCTCGCATGCATACGGCGTTGGGGTTGAAACTACCGCATGGATGATGAATCATATGTTTAGTAACTAATGTGTGCAAATCTGGTTCTAGTTGTACATTTGGAATTTCTGCTCTAACCATAGCATCGTAGTCATCGGGAGTGTAAAGTTTATCAGTTTCTGATAGAATAAGCAAGATATGAGCGTGTGGCAACCCTCTTTTTTGAAACTCTATGACATGAACATGTGCAATGACTTTACCTAAGACATGCTTATCAAATAAATCAATTTTTAGCTGTTCTAATTTTGCACGGAAAACTCTAGTAGTTAAATCAGGGCGATCTTGTGGTTGTTGAAAGGGAAGTAGGTCTTGTGTAATTTCTGACCAATTAGGATTACATGTTATAGTAATAAATAAGTCGGGCTTTCCATACCTTCGGACTATTGCCATTGCGTCCTGGTACCGTTGATGCATATCACGTGGACTACCAACATGGGAGGACCTTTCTAACTCCAACGTTTCCTGCAGATTGCACCGGTGCATACAAAATTAAATATGTAGGTTATTTTTTAGTAGCGTGAAATGAGTATAAGGGGAAGTTCTTACTGGCAGTTGTCTCACCATTGGCTAGAGCATCTTGTAAGCCCTGATATAAGTCTGCTCGTATAGTATCTTGGTGGTCTCGAAGATATCGTAGTCGCATAGTTTCAATTTTGACGAACGTATCAATAACAAATTGTTGGAGAAGGCGACCACTGAGTAGTAGGAGGGGCTGTTCCATAGGTCGTACCTATGATGTGCATAAACAGTTAAGTGTGGACAGTTGGGGAGAGAGTAAATGTGTGTGAAGTTTGGATGGAAAAGTATTAAAAGGAAGTAGGTACCTGCAACAGATGGGAGTAGTAGGCTCTACAACTGATTGGGTTATGTCCAGTATTGTGGATGTTTAGATCCCATCCTTGTTCACCGCGAGGTAGAAGAAGCGGATACTGCAGTGGGTCGTAAAATCCTGTTGTATCTGCAACACGTTGTAGCATTCCTGATCTTGTTACAACTATAATATCCCTGTCGCTCGAATTGTGTGAGTTATTGTCTCCTACAACGATACCCGCGACCTGTGATGCGGTGGGAAGTTGGTGGGAATGATGGTCAATGATAACTTTTTTTATTATCAATCTGCAATCCTGTAGATCAGTACGCTGCCCTAACTGTCTCAGCACATGGACATAAGGATTGTACAAATCTAAAATTTGTTGGACTGTTTGCAGAATATCTTCTCTTAATGCTGCACTACCCTGCTGTCGATTTTGAATCTCATGATCAGTATCGTAGATGTAAAGCTGGAGGTATCTGGGTCTGGTGCCAGGCATTGGGAGAACACTTCCGATGCTGTGGTAGATGGAACCCTGTGCACGGTAGGAGTAAATTCCATTTCGAGCAGAAGCTAAGTTTTGATCGATGTTAGCCCCCATAGACGTGAATGCGAAAGCATTGTTGTAAGATCGAATATTGGTTCGAAAATGTGTCCCGCGTTCAGTGTCTTCAGTGTACAAAGTGAAAAGCTCAGGAGGCGGTGGAGGGTGGTGAATGTTAATTTTACCACCGGAGCAACAATTTCCGGGTGGTTCGCGGGAAAATAACTTTGCGTTACAATGTCTGCAGTAAGTGGGTTGAGGTAGGATATGATGGGCGAAAGTTTGGGTCGCAGTAAAATTCCGACCGCAGTTATAACGTGTTGGAATTATAGGTTGATTTAGACGTAGTTGTTGGGGAGTGGACCTAATTGTGGCTGCAGTAGTGGAACAAAAAATTGGTAAACAGTGCATGTACTATCATGTAAGACAGTTGAAGATTGAATAGGAGAAAGAATACCTGAATCATCTGTTGCAGAAGTTGAGGGGCGGCTGACTACCTGCGTTGCCATGGTTCGGGTGTTGGTAGTGGAATGTACTGTAGTGGTAATGGAAGACAGAAATTAGGGGAATGGTGTCTGTAGAAGGAAAGAAATAATGTACAGAAAGGGAAAACAAAGGGGACAGAAGTTGAAAAAAATTTGGAAACCAAAAAATCTGGAAAGCAGTAAACTGAAAAGGTAAAACAAACCCAGTTAGTGAACAAAGCAGTCGCTAGTATTCAACAGGGTGGGCGAATAAATTTTTTTTTGGTCTGTAGTGACAAATCTGTTTGCTCAGTATAATAAAATGGAAGTGAAAATATATCAAAAGTTTAAATCTTGTTTTTGTGGTTTTTAACATTGAAAAATTGTAATGCAGATGTTTAATAAGTAATCATAATCTGTTAAAGTAGTGTGTAAAAATCAAAATTAAATACAGTTGAACTGATGCTTTCAACTGTGATTTATGTTGTTAAGAAAATTAGAACCCAGATAACATAGCTGCGGTTTGTATAAATATGCCTACTGTATCCACCATGGTACAAAAACTGGATTGAGGTTGAAAAATTACACAAAATTTTTGCATTTCAAAGTGGTATTTGTAACCCGAGAATTTTTATTTTTCAAATTGCACAGTGTTTAAAAGTTCGTAAAAGCTTTAAATTCATAACTGTTGAACTGGTTTGAAATTAAACATATATAAAATTAGATTTTTTTTTATCCGCGTCCAAAGAGGAAACGCAAACAGAGGAACAAAATATCGGAAATTGGAAATGGTAAGTAAAACTTGGTATTGAACTTCAAAAATGATGTAGTCGTATTATGCGAAATAAAAAATAACAAAAATGCAGCATTAGGTAGCAGAGGCATGCTGGTACGTGGAAGTAGAAGAGGAAAAGTATGTAGTTGTAGGAAAAAAACATAGCTCTCCGTATTATTTCCCTCACCTAGTCAGCTTGAAAGCCAATTACAACCGTATACAAAATTGTATTGTTTTTTTACGGCTGCAAGTGGTAATTATGTACCAAAATGTTGCAAAATAGCAGTGAATATGTATTAAAAACAGTAATATATGGAGCAGTGACTGCAAGAATGGTAATACGAACATCGAGGAACATGTTGTGTAAATAATAAATGTGGATAACATCAAGGACCATATCATGTAAATAATAAATGGCAATAAAGACTTGAATATTTATAGCATATGGTGTTTCTTGCCTAACATCTTGCTAATTGAAATCCATGAATTATGCAAAAGCTTAGAGTATATCAAAAAAGTCATCTACTACATGAATGCATTGTGGTTATATATATTTTTTCATATAGTATTTTAGCAAACACCGTACTTGCAATTTAAAAAAAAACATCCAAATGTTCATTTATGGATCTGCAGTATCGAATACAGTTTGAAACGATTTTATTTGATCAAAATAAAGTTGATGTAGTTGAATTAAATGACCATGCTTCCATGCAACAGATTATGTATCGATGAGCATAAAATATAAGCAGACCTACAGTTGAAACCATTATGGTTAGAATAGATTAAGTACTACAGACGATCAAGCATGACCTCATTGGCAACTTTTGGCCTTCCAGTAACAACCGCTGGAATTTTTCAATAAGGGAACAATGATAGAGTAGTGGTACTTAAGAAGCATAATGGGTGGAAAAGCATTAAATAAAAAACATGCAGCCAGAGCAGTAAACATACATATTGACAATGTTGTTTTGTTAAGTTATTTATTTATCAAATATCAGCAGTACTTGAGTATCAATTTGTAAAAGAATGATCGATGGTCAGTATATCTATGTATACCTAATACGTGCCCTATGAGCATTTATTAATGTTCAAACTTACTCTGACAGTGTGTAAGGAAGTTCTACCTATTAATCTGAAACTTTTTGCCTTTCAAAACCATGACATATAAATTTTAGTAAGAGTAAATACTGACTCAAAACTTTTACAGGTAAAACTGTTAATTGTAACTTACGAAATTTATTTTTTTCAAAAGGCTAACTGTATAGAAGTAAAAAAGAGCTTTAAATCCAAAACTCATGCATACATCCGAGTTATATTGTTTGAAAATCAAAAGTATATAATGCATCAAATAAAAGAGCATAAAATAAATTGTATATTTGAGAATAAAGTAAAACAGTACAATGCTTGGAAGGAACGAACGAAGATAGTTGGAAAAAGTGAATTGCAAGAGCAGAAGTTGTAAAAGGCTGAAGGCTAAAAAACAGAATATATATGAAGCAATGCTTGCATTGAACTTGGTAATTGATATTAGTCAATATAGACACCGTATTTTTCAAAGTTCAGAAATAAATTATGTGTATGAGAATAAAATAAAACACTATAATGCTTTGTTTCAACTGTCAGCATGTGGATGTAGTTGTCAGCGTGAGCAGTAAATATAATTCAAGCTAAAGTGAAGGCATACTTAGACGCTAGATTTGAGCTTGGAAAAAAACATGGCAATTAATGTACAGTATGCCATGCCTATTGAGAATATCAATTAGTGAACTTGCATATAAATTTAAAGTTGTATATGTCGTGATCTGAATCCTCTGAAACTTTTTGCCTTTGAAAACCATGACATATAAATTTTAGTAAGAGTAAATACTGACTCAAAACTTTTACAGGTAAAACTGTTAATTATAACTTCGAAATTAATATTTTTCAAAAGGCTAACTGTATAAAAGTGATTAAGAGCTTTAAATCCAAAACTCATCCATACACCTGAGTTATATTGTTTGAAAATCAAAAGTATATAATGCTTCAAATAAAAGAGCATAAAATAAATTGTATATTTGAGAATAAAGTAAAATAGTACAATGCTTGGAAGGAACGAACGAAGATAGTTGGAAAAAGTGAATTGGAAGAGCAGAAGTTGTAAAAGGCTGAAGGCTAAAAAACAGAATATATATGAAGCAATGCTTGCATTGAACTTGGTAATTGATATTAGTCAATATAGACACCGTATTTTTCAAAGTTCAGAAATAAATTATGTGTATGAGAATAAAATAAAACACTATAATGCTTTGTTTCAACTGTCAGCATGTGGATGTAGTTGTCAGCGTGAGCAGTAAATATAATTCAAGCTAAAGTGAAGGCATACTTAGACGCTAGATTTGAGCTTGGAAAAAACATGGCAATTAATGTACAGTATGCCATGCCTATTGAGAATATCAATTAGTGAACTTGCATATAAATTTAAAGTTGTATATGTCGTGATCTGAATCCTCTGAAACTTTTTGCCTTTGAAAACCATGACATATAAATTTTAGTAAGAGTAAATACTGACTCAAAACTTTTACAGGTAAAACTGTTAATTATAACTTTGAAATTAATATTTTTCAAAAGGCTAACTGTATAAAAGTGATTAAGAGCTTTAAATCCAAAACTCATCCATACACCTGAGTTATATTGTTTGAAAATCAAAAGTATATAATGCTTCAAATAAAAGAGCATAAAATAAATTGTATATGTGGATGTAGTTGTCAGCGTGAGCAGTAAATTTAATTCAAGCTTAAGTAAAGGCATACTTGGCCAAATTTGAGCTTGCAAAAAAACATGGCAATTAATGTACAGTATGCCATGCCTATTGAGAATATCAATTAGTGAACATACATATATTTTTAAAGTTGTATATGTCGTGATCTGAATCCTCTGGAACTTTTTGCCTTTCAAAACCATGGCATATAAATTTTAGTAAGAGTAAATACTGACTCAAAACTTTTACAGTTAAAACTATTAATTGTAACTTCGAAATTTATATTTTTTCAAAAGGCTAACTGTATAAAAGTGATTAAGAGCTTTAAATCCAAAAGTCATGCATACATCTGAATTATATTGTTTGAAAATCAGAAGTATGTAATGCTTGAAATAAAACAGCGTGAAATAAATTATATATTTTAGAATAAAGTAAAACAATATAATGCTTGGAAGGAACGAACGAAGATAGTTGGAAAAAGTGAATTGCAAGAGCAGAAGTTGTAAAAGGCTGAAGGCTAAAAAACAGAATATATATGAAGACATGCTTGCATTGAACTTGGAAATTGATATTATTCAGTATAGAGACCGTATTTTTCAAAGTTCAGAAATAAATTATATATATGAGAATAAAAGAAAGCAGTATAATGCTTTGTTTCAGCTGTCAACGTGTGGATGTAGTTGTTAGCGTGAGCAGTAAATTTAAGTCAAGCTTAAGTAAAGGCATACTTAGACGCTAAATTTGAGCTTGCAAAAAAACATGGCAATTAATGTACAGTATGCCATGCCTATTGAGAATATCAATTAGTGAACTTGCATATATTTTTAAAGTTGTATATGTCGTGATCTGAATCCTCTGAAACTTTTTGCCTTTGAAAAACATGACATATAAATTTTAGCATGAGTAAATACTGACTCAAAACTTTTGCAGGTAAAACTGTTAATTGTAATTTCGAAATTAATATTTTTCAAAAGGCTAACTGTATAAAAGTGATTAAGAGCTTTAAATCCAAAAGTCATCCATACACCTGAGTTATATTATTTGAAAATCAGAAGTATATAATGCTTGAAATTAAACAGCAGAACATAAATTGTATAATATATGCCGTTGAAAACCATGACATATAAATTTCAGTAAGAGTAAATACTGACTCAAAACTTTTACATTTAAAACTATTAATTGTAACTGCAAAATTTATATTTTTAAAAAGGCTAACTGTGTAAAAGTGATTAAGAGCTGTAAATCCAATACTCATGCGTTGGTTCTGAATTGTATTGCACGTGCTCTAAAATTCATGATATATTGCTCATCCGTTATCTTCACATTAAATATACAAATGTTTAAGTTGTCTCAGTCAAAATGAAAGGGTGAAAAGTTTTAATACACTCATGTTGTAACGTACACATTAATATGGAATTTCATCCATTTATTTTGTATGACCAAAATCATGAGTTCTCTTTTGGTTTCTTCTAGCATTTAGGTTTAACCATGGGACTTTCAGTAATTTAGCAATTATTTCGCTAACTTTTCACAAACAGTAGAACTAAAATATTGAAATATAACGACTCTGCTATACTCAATAATCTTCTCTGGCTATTTTTCCACAATAAATTATAAAGGATGACCTCCCTATGAAAACATAGAGCTTAAACTATCATATGGCTTGTTTTGCAGATTGTTTGCAGGTTCTAGCTGCTACCATTTACTATCTTGCATTGCCTAGCAAGAAGTCCAGATTGCCTGTTATTTATCTTCTATTTGGTTGCTAGTTGAGGATTCTAATTTGATATATGCTAATAAACTTTCAATTACAAAGGATCAAAAGTTGTTAAATATTGCGGAAAGTAAATGTTTGATATGGTTATTTTTTTCACAACACTCATCCTCTCAGAGAAGAAAAATTATTAATGTGGATGTCCCTATTTCCATTTTCATGCTAAAAGGAAAGGAAAAAAAAAGAAAAAGAGAAATAGAAATTTCTAACTATTTCTACACGGAATTGTTTTCTAAAGAAATGAAAACACTAAATGTTGAGTACAATGCTTGAAATAAAACAGCATGAAATAAATTATATAGTTGAGAATAAAATAAAACGGTATATAAACTGATGAGGAAAAAACCTGATGAATGCTGAGGACGTTGGCTTTGACCCATGCCTGTCCTTCTACCTGCAAGGGCAGTCTGCCTAGAATGTTGACGCCGTGCACGCTGAGTAAGGCGTCGTCTTTCCCTCTGCTGCTGGTCCATAAGATAGCACAAATGTCAGTTATTGAAGGGAAAGGTGGACAAATTAGTGGGCAGTTGCATAAACGCGGGGAAGTATTGATGTGGAAGTTAATGGGGAAGGAGTTGGGTGTGAAGGGAACAATTGGGTGGAGGTAGATGTCAAGAGCACAGACGTATGTATAGAGTGGAGTAAAGGTGTATACAGCTGACATGGAAAAGGTTGAAGAAGTCTAAGGCATAGAAATCGGGAGAAAAGGGTGGGCTCAACGGCCATAACACCGTTGATGGGATTGCAACAGTTATGAAGTGGGATTTTTATCGTCGGTGCAGGTTTGTAGGGAAGAAGCCGTTGGATAGGGAGGAAAAATTATGGAAAAGTTAGCGTGAAGACAGTGCAGCGGAAAAGTTAGCGTGAAGTGGAACGGCAAGGAGAAAAGAGAATAAATAAAAAGCGAACAGAGAGAGAGAGGTCGATATCGTACCTTGCTGAAATTGCGCGCAGAGGCAGAAGGCAACCAACGACCGTGGTGTTTAGGAGAACTGGCAGAAACTGTGTTGCCGCGGGGAGGATTATTACCATCTCATCAGTTCCGTCGTAGGTAGGTCAGAGGTTGGGAAGGGCAGAAGTTCCGGTTTGTGGTGGTGTTCGGTTCGCGAGGACATAAGCTGCAGCCAGGGACGGTTAGGTTGAATTGAATGGCGGCTGAACTGGTTGAAGTGGAAATTGGGGAGGAGGGGAGAGGTCGGCACCGGTGAGTTTTTGAGGGGGAAATTGGGGAGGAGGGGAGAGGGCGGCGGCGGTGAAGTGGTTGAAGTGGAAATTGGGGAGGAGGGGAGAGGATGGCGGCGGGTGCGTGTGATGGGGCAGAAGGGAAGGCGGACGGCGCAGAGGGAGGAAGAAGAAAGGGAAGGGGAAGAAAGGGAGGCGAAGTAGGAAATGCTGTTAGGGAGGTGGAGGAGGGAGGAGGCCATTTTAGGTAGGTTTTGGGGAAAGTGGAAGTGGGTAGCAGGGAAGGGGAACCGAAAAGAAGACGGGGCAACGTCGTGGGAGGTAGGGAAAAGGCAGAAGTGCCCTGATGCGAAAAGTTTGATATTGTGTGGAATGTAGGGTAAGATGGGAAGTGCCAAAAAGGCTTCACTTTGACCGGTTTGACTAGGTATTTGCATTATAGTATAGATATATTTGTATGTATGTATGTATGTAGCAAGGAATTTGTATATACTTTAGATTCGGAAACTTATAGGTTTGGAGGAGAATAGGTTGAGAAAATAAACAATAAACAAAGATAGATATATATGATTTCTTATTTGAAACCCTGATGGAATTTTCTGAATCTATGAAGGGATGAACTTCGCTAATGTTCCCAAAATATTTATGAACAAAAGTGAGGGACTAGGATCTTATTTATAGTGGTTGGAATGCACTAGAATCGTCAGATGAAGGCCAGTTAAAAAACAAAATATGGTACATTAAATTACATAAATCCTAGCCACCACTTAACAGACAGCAGTCGAATGCCACCTTCTATCGGTCGACTGCTAGCATTCGATCAGTCGTGGTCAATGGGTAGACCACTCCCTTGTTTTGGGAATGTATAACTTTTTTCCGTTTTAATTAATTTTCATCCTTAATTATTATTTAACGTTAATATTAATTTTAACGTTTACTTAACCCCAAGTATAATTACTATTAACTTTTGAGTTTCAAATTTAGGAATTAATTATTTATTTGAATTTGAATTTTATTTAAATTAATTTGAATTCGAAACTTCAAATGTTCATAACTTCCTATTTTAAGCTCCATTTTCAACATATTTATATGGAAATTGATCAGAAAATAATCACGACATAACTTCTGTAGTCAAATTCTGACTTTTACAAAATTTTCATTTTTATCCCTATCTTATTTAAATTAATTTACCCAATTTATTTATTTATGGTTGATTTTACGGGATATTACACAAGAGGTATTGAAATAGTCTTTAAGTACTTTAGCAAATCCACCTTTATGGTCACCCATCTTCCCTTTATCTATACGACCATATTACTTCCACCATGAGATCCACTACTACATCCTTCGATTATGAATTTTTGGAATATTTGTTAGTGAACGCTTACCGCTTTCATCATTAGTTCTAGCTCATCGGTATCAGTAGTAGTTTCTAATGATAATTGAAAAAATCTCTTTGTTTATATAGCTCATCATCTTTATCAGAATCAATTTCACCATCCTCCATGTAATTTTCGTTGTTGTTGATAAACCCTTCAAACTTCGAATTTTCATTTTCAACTTCTTCACCTCTAGAGTTAAGTTGTGACATTTTTTAGTTGTTGATATGTTTGTTTGAATGGGCATGGATTGAAGAATGAAATTATAGAGGAATATATAGCCAATTATAACTGTTGTTGAAAAACAGTCGTCTAGTTTGCATTGAAATTTTGAAAAAAATCAAATAAAAAATTAAACAGCAAAATGAAAACTCTTTTGGCGAGCGAAAAAATGAAAATCATTTAAACGGTTTTCATTTTACCGTTTTAGGTATTTTTGTATACAACCTGATGCAAAATATATATTGGCATATGAATAAGTTACATGCATATAGAAGTGGACAATCTGAAACATATATACCATCCACCGATGAGATATGTGAGCATATATAACAACCTACAAGCATATATAACAACATAAATAAGCATATATAACACCCACAGATAAATTTTAAATCATGAAATGATTGCTAAAATTAAACAATCGCTAAAAGTCTTTCAAACTAGTGGACTCTTTGCCTTTCCACTCTTACTCCCTTTTCTTTTGAATAAAGATGTCATGTTGCTAACAATTCCACCACTCTTTTTCTTATGTTTGACTTTCTCCTTTCCACCATTTGAACATGTATACAATAATCAAATATAGAAATATATATAAAGGATCACTTTGATTTTTAATATAAGTTATAAGACATACTCGAAGTAGAAGGTGAAGTGGTTGGAGTTCTGAACTTAACCCTATATTTATTGCTTACGACCACATCTTTGCTTTTGTCATCATTGCCTTCATCGTCACCGTCGTTATCATCATCATCATTGTCATCATCATCTTAGCATCTTCATCGTTGTTGAGTTTGTCGTTCTCTTATAAATTGTTTTCCATTTTTTGAGATTTTGATCGATTCGATGCTTTAGTTGCAAGACAAAACTTTGGTTCCCTCCTAATCTCCATGTTCTACACAAAAGAAAGACCAAATAACATAAACTTATGATAGAAAATAGAGGATTGTAGGACATATTTAGCATTAGAGGTTATTAACATACAAAATCATCCATCCTCATAATACTGCGATTCTTAAAGAAAAAGATGCCGCATACTCATGTTGATATCCTATAAACCATCGGTTGAATATTGAGATGGGACTGGGGGTATGTCAGCCAGATAAGGGATAATTTTCGGATCCTGTCTAGCCCACTACATGTACCAACTAGGCTCCTCTGCTCAATTTGCTTGCCCGGGTGGGGATAAAACTGTGATGAATAATTGACTTCTAAAGCCATAATGATAGGGGCTTGAATACCTGACTTAAAATTAGAAGGGTGAAAAAAATCCATACTCCCAATACGAACTGTATCATTTAGTAATGGACCGACATCTTTATCAATTAACTTCGAATACATTTTGTACCTCATGCCTAGTCCTTGATAAATGTACCGTTGGAAGTCATCTTGATATATAGCTCATTTTGCATAACGCGTAGCTGCCATATGTCATTCTACGGGTCTTGTGTAGAGGTGGATCAAATGGGATAGATATAAGGCTAGGCAACTGTAATAGCCCGAAATTTAAGCTATAATAATTAATTAATTAATTAATTAATAAAATAAGATTGTGAAATTATCAAAATTGAGCCACGAGAGTTGCACCATTATGTCTGTGGTAATTTTTTGGTCAATTTCCATATATAGTTTGTAAAAATCCGAGTTAATATGAAGAAGTTATGAAGGAAACAAGAATTCAGAAATTAAAAGAAAAAAAAATATGGGTCAGGTCGACCTAGACCAAGGCCAAGTTGACCCTAGGGTCGACCCCCAGAGGCCTAAGTCAACCTGCATGTCGACCCTCAACATTTAAGGGTCGACCCCCAGAGGCCTAAGTCAACCTGCATGTCGACCCTCAACATATAAGGGTCGACCCCCTTTTTTTCTTGTACGTAGTTTCGTCCATATTGAAGCGTGATGTGTTTTTCCAATTTCTTTCGATCCTGTGCGTTCGTGCTTCCATCCGACGGTTCCCAGCGAGCCTATGACATGGTTGCACCAAATTTAATCTTCAAATCCAATGGTCTGAGATCCCTAGACTACACTACAAATAAGACCCTAGACCTAGCTATTTTTCTCATTCATATTTTCTCCTATTTGGGTTCATTGCCAGAGGCTGGACCCTAAATAGAAAATATTTCTAAGGAGGAAATCTTTTTGATAAAAATAATCTTCGCTCTAGAAGTGGACTAAGGAAGACCAAGGACTAGAGCTAAGGACCATAGGTGAGTGTTTAGTAATTATTTTAGATTTTTAAGCATTTTAAATAATAGGGTTCTCAATAATTATAGTTTTTCTGCAATTTTGAGACAATTTCTATATAAGTTATTTACAGCCAATTTTTAAAGTTCTTTTCAGTCTATTTTATTCAGTTATTTTATTCAGCTATTTTATTCATTTATTTACAGTTATTACAGTTATTTGCATTTATTTACATCTGTTTTAAAATAGAATTTAGCCTGTAAATTTTAGTTTCTTTTTATTCCATTTTGGAAAAATAAAATATAAGAATATTAAAAGAGAGAATAATTCGCAAATATGGATCAAAATATAAAAACATTAAATTTATAGAAATTAGATGTAAAATAAGAAAAACTATAATAAAAAAAGATAGACTAAAATAGGCAAATTTGAGACATTTGCAAGCATGTTTATAACTAGTGGTTATAACTAAAAAGATAAAACAGAAGAGTAACAATTACAACGTAGGTTATAATTAAGCAGAAAAAATAGAAAGGCTTATTTTAAAACTTTGAGTAAGTCAATAAGCAAATTATAACATAGGTTATAATTAGAAATAACAGAAAGGCTTATTTTAAGACTTATAATTAAGTTGATAAGAAAATATAGCAGAGATAACAAAAAGGCTTATTTTAAAGACTTAGATTAAGTTAATAAGCAAATAAGAGTAGAAATAACAGAAGAGGCTTATTTTAAGAACTTACACTAAGTTAATAAGCAAAAGATAGAAGTAGGGCCCGTACCAACAACATTCTCTTTCAAACTAGGACTGATGGTCTCACAACAGATTAGGTGAGGCTGAACAAGACCCTTTCAGACTAGGACCGATGGTCTCACAATAGTTAGGTGAGGCTGGGACAAACGGTAAATAAGTGGCCAATAGATAGAAGTTCAAATCGGGGGATTTAGGCAAGGGGCGCAACTAGATTTTTGTTAGTTAGGACCCGCATAGGCAGCATTCCCTTTCAGACTAGGACTGATGGACTCACAACACTTAGGTGAAGCTGGGCAGGACCCTTTTAGACTAGGGCTGATGGCCTCATAACAGATCAGGTGAGGTTGGGCACGCTTATGCTGATTAGGGTAGATAAGAGGTCAAAATAGGGAGCGACAGTAAGTGTGTACCGGTGGTGACCGAGCGTGCGGCATCGATTAGAGTAGATAAATTACTACTGCGTTCCAAGCGCTAAACATGTGTCTTTTGCTGTGGGACCCACAGGATGGGACTAGCTCACAGTGGCGCAACAGAGATAGAAGGCCGATCAAAGGGTAGAATTAGGGTTCAGCCTAATTAAAATAGGATTAGGATTTCAGCCTAATCACAGCAATCTAAGACAAGTGCAGACAATCACAATCAAAGCAAACAGTTAAACAATATTTTGTCCCAGTTATATCTTTCCTTTATTTCCTTTTATATTAGAACTGTTGCTAAGTCTATTATCTTTATCTTGCTTAAAAATACTAGTAGTTACTTTCACTCACCAGACTTATAGTCTGACCCACTCCTCTATTTCCCTTTTTCCTCCCATAGGCCAACAGAGGCAAGGACAGTAGATTCAGATTTCTTGGAGATTTAGTTGCGGAGTTTTTCTTCATGTATTCTTCTTTTTTCAGTTTTATTTTCATTTGGCTTTGGATGTACTGGTATTTATGAGAGGGGTGATTATTTTATTGTACTCTGATTTTATGAGACTGGGATATTTTTTATAAGACATGTGTATTTGGTATTTGAGACATGTGATGTTTTCCAGACTTATTTATGAAGTTTTATTTTGAATAATAAGTTACCATTTAAATGTTTCCACTATTTATATTTATTTGTCTTGTGAATCTTAGTCTCTGTGATGCTTTAGCTATACCTATAACGCACCATATCTTTTAGTGTGCCCTTTTTGGGTATACTAAGGGGTGTGGGGTGTTTCACTTGGTATCAGAGCCTAAGGTTACAGGATTCTTAAAACTTGTTTTAAAAATAAAGTATTTTTCAAAAGTAACCTATCTTTAAAAGTATTTTTCAGAAAGAAACTATTATTGTAGAAATGGTTTTCAAGTATAAAAGAGTTTTTATAAAAATTCCCTCAGAGTCCAGTTCAACCTTCTTTCGATTCTTTCGAGCCTAAATTTTCTTTTCTTTGCATAGTATGGCTGATTGGTTTCGTAGAGCTACGGTACCATAGGTGCAAGGGCAATCGCCCAATACAGCACCAGCAGGTGGAGATCCCGTTAATCCACCTGCAGCAGCAAATTTTTCTAAGTTATGCAAGGACTTCGCTAATCTAGGAGGCAGAATGTTTTCCAACACGGAGGATTTCATGGAGGCTCGAGCTTGGTTGAGGAATATGGAGCGGATATTTGGGCTGTTAGGATTGGAGGACCGACAGAGAGTATAGAGAGTTCAGCTTGCATCTAGGCAGCTGAAGGGAGAGGTTAAGGAGGTTCCTAAGTCAGAAAACTTTAAGAAGCAGTAGTGGAAGAATAAGTGGGATAAGGACAAGAGGAAAGAACGAGGACCTCAAAAGCACATCAGGAAAGGCGGGAAATGTCATAATTGTGGATTGGTTGGGCATTTCGCAAAGGACTGTAAGAAGGATATGATGAAGGGGAGGTGTTACAACTGTGGACAGCCTGGACACCTTAGTAGAGCTTGTCGTCAGAGGACGGGGCAGAGAGTAGGCGCACCTACAGCGTAGGTACAGGCTTTGGATGCAGCACCTTCCAGTAGTGGACCGGATTGACGTAGGAAAGTCTCTGTAGAAGGTTTGATCTCTATTTCGGATTTTCCTATTCAGACTCTTTTTGATTCTGGAGCATCGCATTCTTTCATTTCTAGTTCCTTGGTTGATTGTTTGCACTTAGATATTTCTCTAGTAGTAGACCCTATAGTTGTTTCAAACCCAATAGAAGGATCGGCACATTTATCCATGATCTGTAGAGGTTTGAAATTTTTTATACTAGGCGTAGAGTTTGATTGCGACGCCTATGTATTGGTATTTTTGGGATATAGGATGATTTTGGGGATGGATTGGCTATCCGCTTATGGAGCGATATTGGAGTGTGAGAAGAGAGTCGTCAGACTAGAGACATGCAGTGGTAGGACTCTCGAGGTTTCTTGCAACCCACAGGGTTCAGTCATGTTGAGCTTCCTTTATTCTCTTGATTCATCACTAGGAGAGTTAGATTCCATTCCAGTCGTTAGAGATTTCCCAGATGTTTTTGAGGAATTTAGGGGACTACCTCCTAAGAGAGAGATCGACTTTAGGATCTATCTGAATGACAATGCTAAGCAGTGGCATTGCCCGTGAGACATATACCTCCTAGGGAGAGGAAAGAGTTAAGCAAGCAGATCAATGAGCTATTGGAGAAAGGCTTCATCAGATGGACCATATCTGAGTGGGGAGCACTAGTCGTCTTCGCTATAAAGGCGGATGGTTCCCTTCGACTTTGCGTAGACTATAGAGAATTGAATAAGCTCACAAAGAAGAACCGTTACCCACTTCCTAGGATAGACGATATTTTTGATCAGTTGGTTGGCTCTTCAGTATTTTCTCAGCTTGATTTAGCCACTGGATTTCATTAGCTTAGGGTCGGTAACGATAACATCGATAAGACAGCACTTAACACACCCGATGGATTATTTGAGTGGTTGGTCATGCTGTTTGGGCTGACCAATGCCCCAACCTAGTTTGTAGATTTGATGAGCCGTGTTTTTCGAGATGTCCTAAATAAGTTCGTTGTAGTATTTATGGATGACATTCTAGTGTTTTCCAAGAGTATGGAAGAGCGTGCTATTCATCTTGAGGAGGTTCTTTGTACACTTCGTGTGCATCAGTTGAAAGCAAAATTCTCGAAGTGTCACTTTTGGCGTAAGGAGGTGCGTTTCTTGGGACATGTAGTCTCAAGAGAGGGTCTAGCTGTTGATCACGCTAAGGTTGTAGCAGTGAAAGATTGGAAGGCCCCCAAGAATGCTACCGAAGTTAGAAGCTTCCTAGGTTTGGCTGGCTATTATAGGAAGTTTATTAGAAATTTCACTAAGATTTCAGCACCGTTTACTCGCCTCACTGAGAAGAATACGACATTTGTGTGGGACGTAGATTGTGAGGATTCCTTCACGATGCTAAAGAGGGCCCTTACTAGTGCATTAGTGTTAGTTTTACCCGATGGAGCTAAGCCTTTTACAGTATACACTGATGCATGTGGGACGGGCCTTGGTGCAGTATTGGTGCAAGGGTAGTATGCTATGGAAGTAGACAGTTGAGGACTCATGAGAAGAACTACCCTACCCATGATTTGGAGTTAGCTGCTATTGTTTTTGCACTCAAGTCTTGGAGACATTACTTGCTAGGAGAGAGGTTCGAGCTCTTCACCGACTATAAATCATTGAAGTACCGATTCTCACAAAAGGATTTAAACTTGAGGCAGCATCGTTGGATGGAGTTTCTAGCATCATATGACTTTGAGATAGCATACACCCCTAGAAAAGGGAACGTAGTTGCAGATGCGTTAAGTAGGAGGAGAGCAACCCTTAGTCCACGTGGAGTGGACAAGTCTAGAGTTTATTTCCACCTTTGATTTTAAGCCCTCTACGGACATTACCCCTGGATTATTAGCAGCACTTGAGGTTAAGCCTACCCTCATAGATCAGATTGACTCGAGGCGACGAGAGGATTCAAAGCTTGTGGATATTTTGGATAGGATTAGCATAGGAGAGGTCTCTAGACATCTCCAACGCTATTCCATTGATAGTAAAGGGTGGCTAAGGAGAGATGGAAGACTTTATGTTCCCCGCACTGGTGATTTGATGAGAGCGTCTCTAGCAGAAGCACACCATTCTAGGATGACTATCTATCTGGGTGGTGATAAGATGTATATGGACATGAAGAGAATGTTTTATTGGAGTGGCATAAAGAAGGATGTAGCCAAGTTTGTAGCTAAGTGTCTTGTATACCAAAGAGTTAAGGCAGAGCAGCAGAAGCCCGGCGGATTGCTTCAACCATTGGATGTACCCGAATGGAAGTGGGATAGTGTTTCGATGGACTTCATAGATGGTTTACCCCGATCTAGGAAGGGGTATACCAGTATTTGGGTGATTGTAGATCGTTTGACTAAGAGCGCCCACTTCATTCCAGTCAGGAGTAAGAGGACAACACCTTATTTGGCATCCTTATATGTTCGTTAGATAGTCCGACTTTATGGAGTTCCCTCTAGCATAGTGAGCGGTAGGGACCCTATTTTCACTAGCGAGTTTTGGAGAAGCTTGCAAGAGGCTTTAGAGGCACAGCTTAGATTAAGTACGGCCTATCATCCTCAGACGGATGGCCAAACGGAGAGAGTTCATAGAGTTCTTGAGGATTTGTTGAGGATTTGTATTCTTGATTTTGAAGGAACTTGGGAGGAGCATCTTCCTTTAGTGTAATTCTCTTATAATAATAGTTTTCAAGCTAACATCGGGATGGCACCTTTTGAAGCTCTTTATGGATGACCATGCAAGTCGCCTTCATGTTGGTTGGAGTCTATAGAGAGATTGCTACTTAGTCCCGACATGGTTAGGGAGACTTCAAAAAAGATTGAATTGATTAGGAGGAGAATGAAGACGGCCCAAGATAGGCACAAATCTTATGTAGATAAGTGGAGAAGGGATATTGAGTTTGAAGTAGGAAACATGGTTTTTATTAAGGTATCTCCGCTAAGAAAGGTAGTGAGATTTGGATCAAGTGGGAAACTTGCTCCCAGATTTGTAGGACCGTTTCCCATTGTGGAAAGGGTAGGGAAGATGGCGTATCAGATAAAGCTACCGGAGAGACTTGCAAGAGTTCATGATGTTTTCCATGTTTTGCACTTGAGAAAGTGCTTACATGATTCAGCAGAGGCAGTGGAACCTAGTTAACTCGAGGAAGTTGAAGTGGAGAGAGAAGTAGCAGTTCGTCGTATTCCTACCAAGATCGTTGGGCATGATATCAAGAAGCTTAGGAAAAAAGGAAGTACCTTTGGTTAAGGTGCAGTGAGGAGACAACATTGAAGACTCTACGTGGGAGGCTGTAGAGAAAATATGTGTCTCTTATCTGTTTCTTTTCGATGGTACGTTTTGAATTTCCTATTTCCATCTTTAGTTTTGAATAGGTTCTTTCCTTTAGTATCCTTTGGGAGGGTAGATCTTAGGATTTAACCTATGGATGGTAGGACTGAATGTAAACATGTTACTGAACATGTTATGTACGATGGACGCTAGTGGTTGCAAGTGTTTGCTATTGGATGTTAATGGACGCATATATACACAGTAGGCACTATTATCTCTTAGGGATCGGCCTAACTAGGTCACTAAAGCATATGCATATGGATGTGTGCGCATTTGCATTTTAATTTTATTTCCATGGTTGCTATAAATGGATGATTAACATATGACTGTTGCATTTGGATAATGATTGTAGCACGCATATAGAATTATCAGTTGCCATTAGGGAATTTGCATTCATTTGGATACATGGCACAGACATGATTACATAAAAAGGAGGTCGACTGAATCAGTAGACCGCCTAATCTATTGCATTAGTTAGGGACATTGACACTACACTATTTGCATATATATATATATATATCATAAATTGCATTAGAAAACTTAAGGACAATGGATGTAATGGATGGTGGTTGAGTATATAGTTGTAGAATTTTGATGAAAATATTTATTTCATTCTTCTGTCCTTAGATATTTCGGGGACGAAATCCTTTAAGTAGGGAAGAATGTAACAACCCAAAATTTAAGCTATAATAATTAGTTAACGAATTAATTAAATAATAAAATAAAATTGTGAAATTGTCGGAATTGAGCCACAACATTTGCACCATTGTGTCCGTGGTAATTTTCTGGTCAATTTCCATATATAGTTTGTCAAAATCCGAGTTAATATGAAGAAGTTATGAAGGAAATAAGAATTCAGAAGTTAAAAGAATATATATATATATATATATATATGGGTCCGGTCGACCCAGACCAAGGCCAGGTCGACCCTAGGGTCGACCCCCAAGGCCTAGGTCAACCTGCATGTCGACTCTCAACATATAAGTGTCGACCTGCTTTTTTTTATTGTACGTAATTTCGTCCTGATTCAAGCGTGACGTGTTTTTCCAATTTCTTTCGATCCCGTGTGTTCGTGCTTCCATCCGACGGTTCCCAGCGAGCTTATGACATGGTTGCACCAGATTTAATATTCAAATCCAATGGTTTGAGATCCCTAGAATACACTATAAATAAGACCCTAGGCTTAGCTATTTTTCTCATTCAGATTTTCTCCTATTTGGGTTCATTGCCAGAGGCTGGACCCTAAATAGAAAATATTTCTAAGGAGGAAATCTCTTTGATAAAAATATTCTACGCTCTAGAAGTGGATCAAGGAAGACCAAGGACTAGAGCTAAGGACCACAGGTGAGTGTTTAGTAATTATTTTAGATTTTTAAGTAATTTAAAATAACAGGGTTCTCAATAGTTGTAGTTTTTTTTGCAATTTTGAGACAATTTCTTTATAAGTTATTTACAGCTAGTTTTTAAAGTTCTTTTCAGTCTATTTTATTTAGCTATTTTATTCAGTTATTTACAGTTATTTACATTTATTTACTGTTATTTGCGTTTATTTACATTTGTTTTACATTAGAATTTAGCCTGTAAATTTTAGTTTCTTTTTATTCCTTTTTGCGCGAATGAAATATAAGAATATTAAAAGAGAGAATAATTTGCAAATATGGATTAAAATAGAAAAACATTAAATTTACAGAAATTAGATGTAAAATAAGAAAAACTGTAATAAAAAGAAGATAGACTAAAATAGGCAAATTTGAGACATTTGCAAGCATGTTTATAACCAGTGGTTATAACTAAAAAGATAAAACAGAAGAGTAACAATTATAACGTAGGTTATAATTAAGCAGAAAGAACAGAAAGGCTTATTTTACAACTTTGACTAAGTTAATAAGAAAATTATAACGTAGGTTATAATTAGAAATAACAAAAAATTCTTATTTTAAGACTTATAATTAAGTTGATAAGCAAATATAGCAGAGATAACAAAAAGGCTTATTTTAAGACTTAGATTAAGTTAATAAGCAAATAAGAGCAGAAATAATAGAAGAGGCTTATTTTAAGAACTTACACTAAGTTAATAAGCAAAAGATAGAAGCACGGCCCGTACCAACATCATTCCCTTTCAAGCTAGGACTGATGGTCTCACAACAGATTAGATGAGGCTGGGCAGGACCCATTCAGACAAGGACCGATGGTCTCACAATAGTTAGGTGAGGCTGGGACACAGGGTAAATAAGTGGCCAATAGATAGAAGCTCAAAGCGGGGGATTTGGGCAAGGGGCGCAACTAGATTTTTGTTTATTAGGACCCGTACCGACAACATTCCCTTTCAGACTAGGACTAATGGTCTCACAACACTTAGGTGAGGCTGGGAAGGACCCTTTCAGACTAGGGATGATGGTCTCACAACAGATCAGGTGAGGCTGGGCATGCTTATGCTGATTAGGGTTGATAAGATGTCAAAATAGAGAGCGACGGTTAGTCTGTACCGGCAGTGACCGAGCGTGCGACATCGATTAGGGTAGATAAATTGCTATTGCGTTTCAAGCGCTAAACAGGTGTCTTTTGCTATGGGACCCACAGGATAGGACTACCTCACAGTGGCACAACAGAGATAGAAGGCCGATCAACGTGTAGAATTAGGATTCAGCCTAATTAAAATAGGATTAGGATTCCATCCTAATCACAGCAATCTAAGACAAGTGCGAACAATCACAATCAAAGCAAACAGTTAAACTGTATTTTATTCCAGTTATATCTTTCCTTTATTTCCTTTTATATTAGAACTGTTGCTAAGTCTATTATCTTTATCTTGCTTAAAAATACTAGTAGTTACTTTCACTCACCAGACTTATAGTCTAACCCACTCTTCTATTTCCCCTTTTCCTTCCATAGGCCAGTAGAGGCAAGGACAGTAGATTCATATTTCTTAGAGATTCAGTTGCAGAGCTTTTCTTCATGTATTCTTCTTTTCAGTTTTATTTTCATTTGGCTTTGTATGTACTGGTATTTATGAGAGGGATGATTATTTTATTGTACTCTGATTTTATGAGACCGAGATATTTTTCATAAGACATGTGTATTTGGTATTTGAGACATGTGATGTTTTCCAGACTTATTTATGAAGTTTTATTTTGAATAATGAGTTACCATTTAAATGTTTCCGCTGTTTATATTTATTTGTCTTGTGAATCTTAGTCTTTGTGATGCTTTAGCTATACCTATAACGCACCATATCTTTTAGTGTTCCCTTTTTGGGTATACTAAGGGGTGTGGGGGTGTTTCAGCAACAGTTGCGAGCACCGCTCTCCTAGAAATAACTCATAAAATTCTTCTGGAGTAACAAGCAGAGGCAATCTTCATCGATAGGTTACAAGCTACCAAAACCTCATTTAATTCAGATGCGACTGAGGTATTTCATGGATTCCAATTTATATGACTGGCATGCCAATGATTGATATGATAATGGGTGCTAGAAAATAATTGAGTTGTAGTATCATGTGTTTTGGCTCTATTTCCTTTTTCCCACGATTTTAGTCTTGGGTAAGATGACTGCTTCACACTTTTTTTTACAATATAGCTATAGAGAGTCATATACTCGAAGAACTAGAACTGTAAACAAAAATATTATTATGTTAAATAAATGAATAATTCGACAAGTAAGATATAACAATTCAAGTATACGGTAAGTTAGTGTAGCTACAACAACTCAACAAATCTAGTGGTATGACCTCCATTGGTTACAGCTAAATCTAGACTTTGGTATAAATACCCTAGAATAGCTGACAATCTTACTATTGAGCTACTTCCAAATCCATAATAGCCTCCAAATAACCAAGGCTAATTGTATCATTTCCTGTTATAAAAAAAGAGTCCACATCATGTACAACACAAATATTCTAGCAATTTGATCCAGATTATTCAAATTTTGCATTACATAATCATCAGCAAAATATTTAACTAGATGGGATAATGTAACTTTTCCAATCTTGATATCGGTCTTGACAAGTAGCAGTAAAAACCGACTAGCATTGCAAAACGGACTCCAACTCTCATTATATCGTGTACAAAGTGTGTTCAATCCTACAACTATAAATGTCAATCTCAACATTCGAAAGTCTGAATACATCTATTATGTATGTGTTGTTGGCTATAAGGTGTAATACCAATCTCACCATTCGAAAATAAAAATGTATGTGTTGTTGGCTACCAATTCTTTACTATAGCATGAATACATCTATTATCTGAATTTTTTAACTCAATATCCATATATCTACCAAATATCTTAACTACTGGTCTATAACCTGTGGATGTACATTTAATCTTTTCCACTATTTTAACATTGTCGTGAAAGCTCCATGACATCTCATTCTACCGCGTCTCTATTTACAATAAGATTTTAACATAAACTAGTAATATATAAAAAGAAATTAAATAATTAATAAATTTTAACGATAATAAACGATATACCGTGAGCTTTTTTCCATCAATGAAAATTTGATGAATGCCTTCTCGAAGCATCCTGACTAACCTAAACGGAAATGCCACTGAAATCACATTTAGTACACCCAATCTATTTCCACCATCATCGCCGCTAAAAGCCTTTCTACTCCATCTTAATGTTTTCCTTCTCCGCACAAGGGCTGTAGAGCTAAACATTCTTCATTTGTGTTCTCCATCTTCAAAATTACAAGATTATACCTTAACCCTACTAATTGGGGATTTTGCAAGTATCAGTCGAAATCACAAAAGTTGAATGAAAGGAGGAGGAGAATGGATTGATATTTCAATGCAGAAGTGTTAATTTTTAATTTAATTGAATTTTGGAGGAAATAGAAATTTTTTTAGATCGATATAAAAAGAGGGAGGACATGAAAAGTTCTATCGAGCTGAAGGAAAATGCTCCTGGGTAAACTTTTACAAGGATTATTAAAACCTAAACCCCTATAAATGGTTTTCAGAAAACCATTTATAACGTAAATGGTTTCCTGGAAAACCATTTATATCTATAAATTGTTTTCAGAAAACTGTTTATAGATAGTAAAATAAAAACCTGGTTTCCTCTCACTCCCTGCTTGAGAAGTTGGAGGAATCAACGTTTTTTATTTTGTCCCCCGTGCTAATTTCCACCTTCCTCCTATAGATGTTCTAAGCATACTTTAGGTCTATATATCTAGGTACATTGGTCAGCCACTGAATTGCATAGCTCATATACATGCTTGTATTATGTAATGCATGATTCATTCCTAAGCCTTGAAGCTTTTTAGTTCAAATGTGCACATTTATTTTTTATAGTTTATTAATGATAATTATGGCAATATCTTGTATTGTTAATATAAGAAAACAATTTAAAATAAATTCAAGCATTTTAATGTTTCTTTATAAAATTATTGATGGCCTAACGATGAAAATGAACTAATTGAAGCAACATGTCACCAAAGTGATCTCTCTTGTGTACACAGATTATAAGAGTGTTTGGTTTTATGTGTATTCATGTAGATGTTAACTGGTACAAAAGAATGTTAATATTTGATCGAATTGCTTACGCATGTGTAATGATAAATATGTGATGATTATAAGTTTTTTCAAGTGAATAAGTTGTTGACTCAAAGAAATATTGTTATTTTACATGAATTTATTGGCAGTGTTTAATCGTTAGAACGTGAGTGCACTTACTGTTAATACTATTGTCCAGAAACTTGATATTAATATTGTCCTAGGTATAGACATACCGATCATTTGAATTTACCATGGTTGGATTTTAATGTGGGCATATTTGGTGAATTTTTTATTCTATTTTCAGCTAATTGACAATAATATTTTCAAATCTTAGTAATATTCACATTTTGTTTGGGATTAGCTTTAAAGGTTAATAAGAGGACATATTGTTTGTTCTTGGCTTCATTTATCCTAATCTTGGACCGCAAATCGTATAAAGATATAATTCTCTTCATTTGAGACATGTATTTTTGCTAGATTTATGCTGTTGTAGTAGCAATTAAATTTCTTTTAACCAAACACCCAAAAGCAATAAGAGAAGAAGCTATAGTGGACATGGATCTCTTTTGAACGAACTACTCTACATTGTGTGTCATTTCTTTACTTACACTATATTTCATTCTCATTTATTCCTTACATTATATTTCTAACAATGTTTTTAATGAGTAGCCTTCATTAAAAACCTTCACTAATTACTATTTCGAGGTTGGTTAGAAATCTACTAAAAAATTTGGCATTAGAACGAAGGATTTCACTTTAAAGCTCTTTTCTTTCATCATTTTCTTCTCTTAAAAAAAGTATTCTCCTCTAAAATGTATTCATCATGTAGCCTAGTAATGGTAAGCCTGAGGCTGATAACTCAAATTGTCGTAACACCAAAAATAGTACTAGGGCTAGTGCCATTTGACCCATCCTTGGCATAAGCAATGATATGCGGCTTGGCTTGGTCAATGGGATCACAAATATTGGCCCAGGATTTAAATGACTTCCATACTCGGGTGGAAGCCCATGAGACTATCCACTATGGTCAAAGAGTGTTAGCTTCCATGGACAGAACACCTTTCTCATCTATAGTACCAAGCACTGTAAATATCATGCACGATGCCATGGAGCGATTCATACTCGAAACCCCTATCAGGGTATTTATTGCTGGGACAGGTGTGCACATGTCATGGCATTCATGAGTTTTCTCATGACCCTCCTAGGCTCGAGCCAATCCTAGTACCATGGGCTCATGCTACTCATCTTCTTTTTCTCTCAAAAGACAGACTGCCTTTGAACGACTAAGGGAAGCTTACGAGGAACACAACTTGCGTTCCAACCGCTTAATTGGTAAAGGGCGAGAAAGGCACAATTAGCCTAAGGAGGTATTATTTCTTTCCTAATCCCAATGAGAAATCTAAAGATCTTACCCTACGGTAGGTGGGTCCATCACTTCGATTCGTTCTTTGAATAGAAACAAAAGGTCGCTTACCCATGCACAACGTCATCACTCACCATCTCCTTACCAATGCCAAAGGTATCCTTCCCCCATGAGACATAGAAGGACCCCTTCATCAGCAAGAATTACGCACCATTAATAATGGGAAGATGTTGATTTTAGGGAAGAAACGACATCACTCATGCAATAGATGCTTATAATCTAACACAAAACCAAGTAAGTGAGGGATTCTTCAATAAAAAAATAAGGAACTATTCTCAAAGGAGATACTAAGCACATACATTCATCTGAGCTATGCTTTGTCTCCCATCAAGAAGTATGCTGGGAGCGCTAACACGTTCGACCATATCACAACCTTCGACTCAATCACCAGGGCGGGAAATTTTTTTAGCAACGCCAAATACCTCATATTTCCTTTTACCCTGAATGGACCAACCTCCCGTTGGTTCCAACACCAACAACAGGCAACATCCACTCCTAGGGTCAATTGTGCACCAAATTTAAGACTTGTTTTTTCGCTTCCTGAACGCAAACAATGAAAGCCATTGAGCTTTGCAACATCAAATAGGGCTTAATTGAGTGGCTCTTATCTGATGTAAATTGCTTTAATAAAGAGTCAACCCATGCCTAGGGAGCGGACAAGAACAACTTGGTAGTCGTCCAATGCTCCGATGTGAGGTAATATTTCAAAATTTTAGAAGAACTACAAAAACAGCCATATTTGTCTTTAATTGACTTTTTTCAAAGGGCCAACAACATTATAAGGGCGGAGGAAGCCAACCTGTTTGATAGCGATGACGTGGACAGGCAAGGAGATAAGCATAATTCACGCGATAAAAGGTAGTTGCAGAAGAAATGGCTTTCATAAGCACAACAATAAAACTCTCCGCAGACAACCTATAATTTAAGTCCATTTGGCATGCATTTGGACCACTCCATGCACTTGGTGTCCGAGCTGGCTAGATCTGGACCAAAAATTACAGTCAATGGCTCTAGGGAACTTAGCATCCAAAGTCGTCCACCGTAACCCTTGAAGATATGACCTCCACTATTATAATTAGGGTATCTCATGCACCTATTCAAGGTTTGAATTCTCCTCACTTGAGATATATATTCTTGTTTGTTTCATGATCTTGTAATAGCCATTAATTCTCTCCTGTAACCAAAAAATCAAAAGAAATAAGTGAAGAAGCATAGTGGATGTAGATCTCTTCTTGGTCGAAGCACTACACATTGTATCCCTTTATTTAGTAGCACCATATTTGATTCTCATTTATACCTTATTTTACATTTCTAACAACTTTGTAGTGAGTAGCCATTATTATAAACCTTCACTAATCTCTATTTCGAGATTGACTTGAAACCCAATCAACTTTTGGCACTAGAAGGAGGGCCTTCACCTTAAAGCTCTTCACTTTCATCAGTTTCTTCCCTTTTAAAATAATTTTCTTTTATAAAAAGCATTCGTCGTGCAACTTAATAATGGTGAAGTTGAGGCCAACAACTCAAAGTGTATGATACCGATGGTGGTCCTAGAGACAGTGCCATCGTTCCCAAGCATGAGCAATGACTTGTGACTCAGCTTGGTCAGTAGAATTGAAAATATTACGCAAATGGCTCGTGTGCTCAAGAGGAATCTTATGAGATAATAAACTATGGTCAGAGAGTTCCAACTGCTATGGACAGAACCCATCTCTCACCTATGGTTCCAAGCACTTTCAATATCATGCATGACATAAGTGACAGGGTCATACTTGAAAACTTTATCAAGATTTTTCCTGCATAGGATGGAGGTGCACTTATCGTGCCCACCCATGAATTTAATCATGATTCAAAGTCAGTCTCAATACCCCGAGCTCATGCTTCCCCACACCATCTTTCTCTCAAATGAAAATCTGCCTTTGAATGATAAACGAAGATTGATGGGGAATGCGAATTACATCTTGACCACTTAAGTGGCGAAGGATAAGCAAGGGACAATGAGCCTAGGGAGTTCTCAGTTCATTCCTAATCCCAATAGGAAGTCTCAAGAAGCATCACTTTGGGTCTCCTTGTTTGAATAGAAACAGAAGGTTGCCTACCCTGTATGTTGTCATCGCTAACCCTCTCCATACCAACACCAAAGGGCTTTCCTTGAAATACATAAAAGGACCCCTTCCCCAGTAAGAACTGCTCACCATCAACAGGGGAAGACGTTGGTCTTAAGGAAGAAATGGCATCACTCAGTCAATAGATGCTCAAGATCCAAACCTAAAACCAAGGCAGTAAGGGCTTTTCCGATTACAAGAATGGGGAACTACTATCAAGAGATACTACCTATATTCGTTGGGGTTATGGCTTGCGTACCATTGAGAAGTATAATGGGAGCATTGACCCATCCGATCGTATCATGACCTTAAACTCAATCACTAAGGTCGACCATCTCTCTAACAACGCCAAATGCCTTTGATTTCCCTCTACCCTGATTGGACCAACCACTCTTTTGTTCATGCACTTACAAGCAAGTAGCATCCAATCATGGGGTCAACTATCCACCGACTTTAAGACTTGCTTTTTTGCTTCTCGAATGGGAATAATAATGGCTAGTAAATTTTGCAACATCTACCAAGGCCCAACCAAGTTGCTCTATTCCTATGTAAACTGCTTTAATAAAGAGATAACCTACCTAGGAGAGAACTTGGCATTCCCTTTGCTTCAGGGTGAGTTACTGCTCCAAAATGCGGAAATAACTACAAAAATAGTCAGTTTTATCTTTGTATGATTTATACCAAAGGGACAATGAGTTAGAACCGGGCAGGTTAGAAACAGCTGCAATATGTAGATTTTAAATAAATTTCCTATTTTCGATCGTATTGGGCCTATGAAGTCTAAAAGTTGAATTAGATCCAATCTAATTAATCTAAATAAAATCATATTTTATTTAATTTTCTAATTTATTCAATTAACGAATTTAATTAAAAGTGCTTTATTTAGTATACGAGTGTATAATTACATACTCATATCTGTATAATATGCATGTGCAACATAGCATAGGATGTACCTGATTAATGTAACAACCCGCATATTTATCGATTTTATATTTAAATATTTAAATCATTAATCGGATGTTAGTCCGAAAAGCTACTTTTTGCATACGGTCAAATTAGGACTCGAGACCACCTCCATTGAGTTCAAAATGACGTTTGCGACCTTTTTGAGTGTAAACTTCGATATGTTTGGAGATAGTGAAATTTTCGTCACTTTTTGCTTTGAGCTTTTGGTTTGGGCTGAACCACTTCTAAGTCAGTCCCAACCCCCTCCTCTCTTCATTACCTTACTTCTTCTTCCTTATACTCTAGCTTTTACAACAATGGAGAGAGGAATGGGAAATTAAAACTCCAAACCCTAGTTTCCATTTGCAAATCAAGTTCTTGCTCCAAATTCAAAGAGAAGCATTGGTATGTATCATCTCCTTCTTCTCCAACTCATTCTCACTTTGATTTCAGAAAATTCCTAAACCTAATTTAGGAAATGTTTCTCTTTTAAGCTTAGATTCAAGCTCCTTGGGTTGTGGTTGAAGTGTGGTTGATCTTCCTCTTGTCTTCAAGCTTCTCATTCATTGTTTTTGGGTTTAAAGGTGAGATTTTTATCTCACATCTTTGTCTATATCTATCTTTGTGATTGGGTATGAATTCCTAACACTTATTTATGTACATTTCCTTTTTGGTTGTGATTGAATTGGTGAATATCCTAATTTCTTGGTTTCTGAAGTCCAATTCTTGTGAAAATCCTTCAATGGATGTTTGGATATGTTATTTGGGGTGTATCGAAGTGCCTATATGACCGGGTTGTCGCTGACGTAAATCCTTAGTTGTCATTGCTTTCTCAATCGCTTCCAAGAACGTTTTGGCCATCTTGGCCTAGGCAAATTCAAGCCCAGATTAGGTGTTCAGACGTCTGGAGATCAATGCCAGACGTTTGGTTTTGCCTCCTGGTGAAAAATAACAAACGGCGGAAAAATAAAAAGGACAGTGACTAATTTCAGACGTCTAAACTATTGTTCCAGACGTCTGAAAAGATGTCAGACGTCTGATTCGCGTTTTCAGACGTCTGGTTGGTTTTCTGGAATATTTCCAGAAACCAAATCCAGACGTCTGGACTTTTTCCCAGACGTCTGAATGCTTTCAGATGTCTGATTTTAGGTTTCAGACGTCTGGATAGTTTTTTGGAATATTTCCAAAGACTAAATCCAGACGTCTGGACCAACCCCTCAGACGTCTGGAAATTCCCAGTTTTGCCTATCTGCCTAATTTTGAGTAAAATTTCCAATGTTAATCGAGTTTTGTCGATCCGATTAGACGTTATCACTTTTACCGACGTTGATGACTTCTTTCTATGGATTTTAAGTGAATATCCATTTTGATGGATTTAGTATCGATTTCTTTGGATTTGATTCACGTCTTCGTATGTGAATTTTGATGATTAATTGTTTCTACAATCGTTTTTGTGATTTGTCACTTCAAAAATATAAAGGTTTCAATACTAGTAGTAAATATCAAAACTCTTTCATCAAAACGATTTCAACTCTATTTTATTACAAAGCTCTTTTTCGTAAACCGTTTTCCAATCTATTAGTATATACAAGCCTTTACTTCACTCGGATGAGAAATCTAATTAAACGGCTTAGCAAAACAGGTGGTATGAAACGCTTGCGTTTACTTCGTCGGTTAATTCTTGGACTTGTTCGACTGAACATTTTGTGACAATTTTCTAGTGAAGATCTACAGTTTGTTCGTAAATATTTAAGTTAAGCTAGTGGTTATGGGACATGAAGCTAAACTCATATATTTACTAGCTTAATGTAATTGACACTTCCTTATGATCATGACGATCATTTTTGTGATTTAGACTAGCGATTGAGCGATGTCTCTTTGTCTGCGAGGGAGACTAGACCCCGCTTTTGTGATGTTTCGCCATCACATATATGGGGTAGCACCCCATGGTCTTCGGGCCATTTTTGTGTGGAAATTTAATGGATAGCTTCCATGAGATAGCTTCTCGTTCATGTGTTATACGCGTTGGTGAGTTTTCATGCTCCCGTTCATGTGTTAGGCCTCCCCCCCTTTTTATGTGTTTTCTGGATTTCGTGTGATGATTTCTGGAATTGTGTGCTTCACCAATTTTCATGATTTTCATTGATATGATATCAGTTTTTGTGCATTGGTGAATTTATGTGTTATTGACTTGTTATGAATACAAGTTTAGGGCATGATACCCTATTTTATCTTTGAGAAGATTCTTGTGATATTGATTAATCTTTTGTTGATTATCATTTACATACTTATAGTAGTATGCCGTTATGGTTGTTACATGTTCATGCCATATTATTTATCATATACCTTATCATCTGATATTTATAGCTAGACTGATCCGTTTATTATTTTCTTATAAATAATACTCGGGTCAGACCGAGATGTTACAAGTGCTTCTACTTGACTTCCCTTCAGGATTATTCTGACTTTTGGCTAACTACATAGATTAGTAGTTTAGGGTGTACACATTTGAGATATAGACTCTATGTAGTGTACTTATTCTTTTGTATAGCACGTGTTGCTATTCTTTTGTATTATCGTGGATCTTTCTGACCACTACTCTGATGTACACTTTCATGTGTTATATATATATTCATATCATTTTCCGCCTTTGTGATATGGATGTCTGTGACTGATTTATGTTATGCTTACTTCTATGTTTGTTTCCGAAGATTATTTATAGCCACTATGTGATAGCTTTGGGCTTGTATCGGTATGTCGGACTTCCTCCTTAAACGATGTTCATTCTATTCTATCCGACATATCGATGCTCGCTTGAAGAAGTTACATGGATGGTCGCTCCTCAACAGCCTTATTCTCCGTGCTAGTTGACAGCATTACACCATAGTGTTCTTGGCTAGCGTGGGTATAGAGGTGGGGCGTCACAATTAATTTTTGTACATAGTAGATACTGTGATTTATATCTACTTTACATGTACTTCACTCATATATAGATGTGTGTGCGTGAGTGTTTGTATTGCATGACTAAAATATTTCATAATATGCATACATATACACACACACATACATACATACATACATATAAACGCTTATACATACATACATATATATACACATTAAATATTGAAAAAATTAACTAAAATTAATTAGAAATAGATATAATAAAATTTGAAAGTCTTTAAGTTCTTCAAATTTAATTTATCTATATTTGACTTAGTAAACAAGATATAAATTTAATGCTAGATCAGAAATTTAAGATTCAAATTTACAAAATTATCATAATTTAAATTTGCATATTTTAAATAATATATATATATATATATGTTAAAATAAATTCATATTCAAAAATAAATATATTTCAAAATATTTATATAAATACTAATATTATTTTATATATATAAGTAGGTGTTTATACATATATGTGTAACTAAAATATATACTTACACAAAAATACATATATCGGCATATAGGTTTCTGCCAGAAATATATTTTTATTTAAAATCAAAAATAATTTTTTTTACAAAACACACAATTTAAACAAAAGGATGGATATTTGCATAACACACACACGCATAACCATGCGATATACATATAACAATTCGGTTGAAGTAATTTTTTTATTTTTGAAAATATTCATAATATTTTACTTGATTTAATTTACAAATATACTATAAGTCAAACTCCTAACAATGTTTTTAATTTAATGAACAATTACATTTATATATAAAACTATTTAAATATATTTTCTGGCTAAAAACAAATTATACATATATATGTATATGTATATATTAATACTGTTGTTTTTATATCAACTGCAAAATTAATAGAAAGATAGTGCACATAAATCAAAAATGAAAATCAAATTAATATGAGATTGACAGGCAAAAACATATACATATGAAAGGTGAAATATAATATATATAAATCACAATATAATAATGAATAAATTTTACCTTAAGAGATGGGTTGTAGAAATACACGTCGATCTAGATAATTTCCTTGATCTATTAGATCTACACTGTACATTGCAAGAGAAAGGCATGCAAACACTGGATCTACACTGATTAAATGTTTGGATGCAATAAAGTAAGAATAAAGGAGACGGGGAAGGATGGAATTTCCAGCCAGAAGAGAGGATTGAAAAGGAAAAGGTAGTCTAAGGAACAATAATGTATTGGCTTTCTATTGTAGGAAGAATTTGATAAAATATCTCACACCAAATTCTCATCCACCAAGTCAAACTTGGACTCCTTCCTTTGAATCCCTATGATCGGTTATTTATTGAGTCCTAATGGACCAATAAACACTTCAAAACCCAATAGCAACTAATATTATTTAAAGTAGATTTAAATCGTATTGATATCATAAATCGATACGTAAAAATATAATTATTATATATAATTAATTACCAATAGCACCCCCAAAAAATTCTAAAGATAACACCATTTTACTTAACACACCCCATGTAATAAATATAATAAAAATTAATCTTTCACAAATATTAACTAATTTAATTAATTTATAACTTTTATAAATTAATTAGATCAAGCGGTGTTTCAAAGACTGAATAGATTTAATTGTGCGATTTACAGATGTCAATTTAGCCAGTGATTAATATTTGAACAATTTAAACACTAATGTTCACACCATACCTTAGCAAGTGGTGTAAAACTTTGACTTGATTCATCACTTACAAATCTCATTATTAAAATCCAATTTTACAAATTTAAGCTGTACCTTTTAGTAATGATTATTTACACCACTTCTCTTAGTCAAAACTATATCACATTAGGACTTATGGAATTTGGTTTTGGTAAAAATTATAATATCATCAACATTCAACTTTGTTAGTCCACAGATAAGTCCTTAATTCAAAAACAACATTTATTATTAATCGTACAGCTCCGGGTAGAAATTTTGACTTTGAGTTGACTGCAATTGACCATGATACTAACCTCCTACAATTGAGAAGATGAATCCTTTATTGAAAGTGTTTAAATGTCAAATCTTTAACTCAAACCCAACAATAGTCATTAGACGGACGCTATGCCATGATTCAACTATAATCAAAGTGAAGTTTGCATATTAAAGTTCAATGGTATTCTCAAATCGAGAGAACTATATATTCTTGTCACTTCGAAATTCTTGTTTCACCAAGTTGTTATTAACCAACTAGAAATTCTCGGATGAGTCATTCTATAGTTATTCAATAGCTATTAGTATGTAACCCCTTGGTGCCCTCAGCAGCCATGAGCAACACACTGCCCAAAATTTAGAGTGCGTTAGTCCCAATAGATGTATCGATATCCTTTCTCGAAAATCTTAAATATGAATATATTAAAATAATATGTTATTTAATATTTTGATAACTTTCTCATGATTACAACCTCTTGTAATTATTATCACATGACATATCATTTAAGGATTTTCAATTTAATATACTTTAAATTAATTGCTTAATTAATTATATCACTATATGACAAAATATATAATAAAAAAACAAATACCTTTATTATGAACAGGACTGGTCACAGAGTTTGATATATGTAAAAAAATCACACAATCGCTCCTAGTGCATACCCCTAACTCTTTCAATCTCCCATCTGCACTTAGGGTCAATTATGGACTCTTATTCCTTTCTTTTTAATTAGTTTCTCAAAATGACCGAGCTACTCCCTCTGTGGATGGATATGTTATATTGTATTATTTATCTCCTCTGTTAGTCAACTCTCTCTACCGCTGATAAGATGCCTTTATCATGTGTGACATTTCAGAGCATGTTTTTCGACTTCTAGTCACCTCTAGATTCTTTTGCGTTATGTATTACGACATTGTTATCATATAACAATGTCATGGTACTCTCAACATTTGAAATCACCCCTAGCTCTATTATTTGTGCTTTTATATATACACATTGCTTTTATTATGGTGTTATTCAAGGCGATGTACTTAGCCTTTTGGTTGAATCAGCCACAACCTCTTGTTTAGAACATTTCCAGGTTAAAGCTTCGCAACTAAGATTGGTCATGAATTTAGGATTTACATTATATATTCAATATCGCTTATGATGTTGGAGTCTGAATACTCCTCCATAAGGAGTTCATTGTTTTATAAATAATTCTATAGTATTTTGTAAATACTCGAGAATACTCTTAACTATCATTTAGTGAACTTATTTAGATTTGACACTTGCTCGCTATACCATTTATATTAGCAAATTGCGATATAGTAAACAAAAAAACATGTACGATAATTCCTATTGTCGATGCATAATGAATCCATCTTATATGCTCCATATTAAACATTTTAATATGATGTATATGTATGCCATTTGGGGGCATTCCCAACATTCCTTTATACCAATTATAAGGGCTGTCATTTCAAACCCAATGTTGAATATTAAACATGCAAACAAAAATGATTTAACATAGGTGCATCATTAACAATCATAAGTTTTTCGTTTGCTTATAGTTTTAGAAATATTTTAGCACCTTTCATGTTCTTTCTTATAGACACATGCTATCTATACATTTTTGCCTGCAAATCAAATTATTTGATATTTCTGTCAAAGTGTACATGTTCAACTCTGATGCTTGCCAAACAATACTTTTGTATCGGTTCTTGAATCGTATCTAAAAACCTACAAACTTTATTCGCTCCCATTAAATTCAATATGGTTTGTTTGTTATATGCAAATAGTCTATTCTAAACCATTATTTAGAATTTTCTATTTCAATATATATGTACCAAAACTCAAAGTCATATTGGGCAATAATTTTGTTTGAGTAAAACTGAATTAATTTAATCACATTGAATGAAAAATTTCCAACAATTGAAAGTTACAGTATTAATCTTATCAACATCACTTACTATATTCCAACTGCATTAGTCCTCTTCATGAAGACACATTTGCGACTGATGGATTATATCCCTATAGGTACGACTATCAAAATCATATTTTGATAAAATACTTGGAATCCATTACGGATTTGCGCACTGTCCCATATAGCAGAGCCAATACTCCTAATAGCTAATTAACAACCGAGAAATTTTTTTTCTCAACATCGATAAGAAAATTATAGTTTTTCTTTGATATGCGAGAATTTTTATCAGACATTCTAACTAGTTGTGTTTGTTTAGTAATTTCATCTCATCCTTTGTAATCGGTTTTATCTTTAAATCATATCCAAATCCATATTACTATCAATAATTTTTAAAAGAAATTCCTTTATCATGAAGTTGGCATTTCTCGAAACAACAATTGTTTCTCAGTGCAACAGAACAGGTAGCCTTAGTGAATTTCTTATTTAGCTGCTTTTGATTTTTGATGGTCTTCTCTTGATTTTTGAGAATTCCTTTGTTTGAGCTTTGAGATGGTCTCTCAAAACTTTCAAGAAAGTCTCTACTTCCTCCTCCCGCTCCTCCTCTTTTTCTCCTTGAATTCCATAACTTTCTTCCTTTTCTTCTTCTTTAATTTTGTAATATTTCTCATTTTGAGGCCCGAAACTATGTGCTACAGATGGTATAGTAATCCATAGTTATTAATTTTCGGTACTTAAATGCGGCTGTGTTAATCATTTTGATAATATAAGAAATGCATGAATATGAAAAATTTCAAACACAATTTAAAAAACAAATTTCACATTTCATTTCATGCTAGCATTTTAGATTCATTACATAATCTCACACATAAACCCACGTTTAGAGAAAATATAATTATTACAACATATTCCAAAAGCGACATATGAAGGTGTCCCCTTGGATGATCAGAGTCAAATATATGGCATTTAATACAACTTGCCATTACGACACAAAAACAAAATCAAAACACAGTGGGAAATAGATATATAGCTCCCACTAGATAGATTGCCACTTGCACTTCTCCGGAAGCTTATTCATCTAAAGAGAACCTGAACAGCCCTTACTCTCGATCTACTCAAATGAGCACCCAAGAGTTTAAGGGGAAAGAAAAAAGCTTCAGGTTAGACAAAATGTCTGGTCTGAATAATAACCTACAATCTTAGACCAACTAGATATCTAGTGAGACCACGCTGCTAAGCGGAACGGGTTTTTCCTCACTAGTATCTTAACCACAATAACCATATACCGTGCACCTGTATTCCCAATGGTTAAAACATAACATAATATGATGATATTCAAAACTGCAATATGCCTTGGATTTTCCATCCTAATTTATCTGAATATCTGTCTCAATTTATAGTTTCTAGGGTTACTATTAACCTATTAGTTTTTATTGGGCTGACTAATAGCCTGTTCCAATCTTACAGACTATCTATTCGATTTCATAGTTTTCATGGAATCACTAAGAAGTTCTTGGTTTCTACCAATAACTTTATCTAATCATAGTTTTCATGGGATCATTATGAACCTACTGGATTCTCCAATAACTTCTCTCAAATCATAGTTTTCATGGGCTAATTATGAACCTGTCGATCTTTATCAATAACATATTCTGGACATAGTTTTCATGGGATCAATAAGAACCTATTGGCCTCTGCCAATAACATTTCTCACAACATAGTTTTAATGGGCTAACTAAGAACCGGTCAAACTCAAAAATCTTTTAATTAGTTCTGGGCATCCTATATTCTGGTCTACGTGGCCTCCTAGATACAATTCTACTCATACAGAAGTTAAGTAAAATATTTACTATTGGGTCAACCTAGTTGGTTATCCTGCCCTTAACACCCCAAAATGCAGTTATGGATCAACAATGAAGTGAATATGAAAACAATAGCATTTATAACGACTGATCAAATGCACACAATAATATAAAAATCCATATTTTAATTCCTTGTAATCATTTTCTTAATGAAATATGGTTACCCTTAATCCATAATTTAAACAAGGAAATCATCCCTTTATATTTTCAAAGTCTAATGTCATTTGTAAAGCCCTTTTTATATTGCCCTGTACATGATCGGAAATGATATAAGGTTTATTACTTTCAGAACATCTTAGTTTGATCAACGTCGACATCATATCATGTTGATGTAATAGCATAAGGCTTTTCGCCTATTAAAACTTAAAGACTAAACATGCGGCATCATGAGCCTCGATGACAATAATGTTGTCGACGCTCATGATACATAAGCTATTCGCCTATTTAAAAACTCGAAGATTAGTTAACATCAACATTGACAAGGCTCGATATCAATTTTAAAAGCGGCATAGAGTAAACTCGATGGCTAGTTAAAAGCTGCATAGGCTCGATGATAATTTAAAGCGGCATGGTGTAGGCTCGATGACCATCTAGGTCGATGAGGCAAAAATATTGAACAGTATATGCGGTAGCATGCTTTCTAGTATAAACCGTGGCATCATGTGCATCGACATGACCATGTCGAGTCCTTTCTTTTTATCTTTATTACCTCAGCCTCAACGCGATTCAAGCCGAATCCACTTCCTGCCAAGCTCGTTGACATAATGCGTGTTAGTTTATTTCGCATCAATGATGACGAAGTGTGGTGAGACGTGGCTCGACATGGCCAATGTCGCCATGGTAAAGTTGTAATTAACTTAAAAACTGCAATATTACTATAAAAATGGTTTCTTTTTACCAAACCACTATAATTTATCAAAAGCTTATTGGCTAGCAAAACTTTATCAATTTCTTTTCAGATTTTGCTGCCATACCAAATTTCTTAAGTCCAAAACATATGTTAAACCAACTAATTAATTTTCTTAATTGATTATCCATTTACATGCTTTTTCAATATAATTAATTCATAATTATATGAAATCACATGGGAAAATTCCCAAAATTTCACAAAAAATCTAAAATACTATTATCTTCACCATATAAAATTTTCGGGTCGAAAATCATATTTTAATTACTTAATCAAATTAAACCCATCTCCCCCCTTAAGAAATTCATAACATATTGATCTTAACTTAGAAAATTATGAAATTAAAAACCCATTTCCAAATTAATTTTTTACACATCATATCAAAAATTCATAGCAATTGGAGATCAAAAACTATTGTTTTAGCCTTAAAACCGAATTATTTAACTGTATAAAATCCTTATAAATTATCGCTCATTCAAAACATGGAAAAATCATCATGGCATATCATCAAGACCTTTATACGTTCGGTTTTAAATCTAAACCAAATCAAATCAATTATAAAACAATGAAAATGAGATGGATTTAGATTATTATTCACCTTTTTTGGATAATGGATTTTGATATTTGATTATTACTTAATCTTCCTAGCTTTCCTTCTTGAATCTCTACTTGATTTTTGTGATTTAGATAGTAGTTAATGGTCGGCCCTTGGCTTGCAATTTCTTTTCATTATTTTGATTTATGAAAACATGAATAGAATGGAATAAATGTTTAGGGGTCTTGTTGTAATATTTAGTCCTATATTACCCTTTCCCTATTCAACTATATGCTTAAGTTATAAAATAAACTTATATATTTATTTGGTTAAGGCACAACCTTAGTTATATTCAAATCTCAATTCCCTTATCACTCTAATCGTCACATTACAACAATAACAACAACTAAGCTATTATTCCCAAACAAGTTGGGGTTGGCTAGAGATGGAACCCAAATCTAAATAACAAAGTCAATTTAAAAGTCATAATAGTAGTAGTAGTAGTAATAATAATAATAATAATAATAACCACGATAATAATAATAAAATAAAGTTAAATAAGTAAACAAATAATAATAATAACTGAGTAAATTTAAAAATAAAAAAAATCATGATGATAGTAATAATAATACTAATAGTAATATTGACCAAACACTACGTCTTAGGCTCTTATTCACTAATCTTATAATCTAAAACTTATAACACTACCCCTAAACTAACCCCAAGCAAAAAACTCCTAACTCATGGTTTTGGTACGTGGATCGCTAACTTTCACATGCTTCTGTCCGACACCAGCTCTTCAGATATACTCCAATCCTTCGAGTCTCTTTTTACCACTTCCTCCCATGTCAACCTTGATCAACCTCTACCTCTATTTGAGCATTCGACACGGCCTATAATTCCAACGCGCATAGGTGCCTCGTGAGGCCTCCGTTGGAGATGTCCAAACCATCTTAAACGGTGTTGGACTAGCTTCTCCTCAATTGGTGCTACTCCATGTTTATCACATATATCATCATTTCTAATTCGGTCTCCTCTTATATGGCTGCAGCTCCATCGCAACATATGCATCTCTGCTACACCTATCTTCTAGACGTGCTGGATTTTAGTAGGCCAACATTCCGCATCATACAACATTGTAGGCTTGATTGTCGTTCTGTATAACTTTCCTTTAAGCTTCTATGGGACTTTCCTATCACAGAGAATGCCAAATGTTTTTCACCATTTCACCCATCCCGCTTGATTTTGAAAACTAACATCTTCATCAATCTCACTGTTTCCTGGAGATTTGACCAGGCAACTAGTGCTCGGCATCAGGTAGCACTCGGCATCAGAGAGTGACCGGCATCCAGGAGTGTTCGACGAAGCACTTGGCATCCAGGAGTGTTTGGCGAAGCACTTAGCATCCAGGAGTGTTCGGCGAAGCGCATGGCATCCAGTGGGACTCGGCATCCATAGCGTTCGGCATCTGTAGTGCTCGGCGACCAGGAGACTCGGCGTCAGTTAGTGTTCGGCATCATTAGAACTTGGTAATAGGAGAACTCGACTACAAGAACGCTCGGCATCCTATGGTACTCAGCATCCAGAGGTACTCGGCGTAGTACTCGGCAACAGGAGTACTCGGCATCCCAAGGTACTCGGCGTCAGTAGAACTCGGCGATAGGATAACTCGGCAACGAGAGCGCTCGGCATTCAGAAGGCATTCAGTATGCACAACTACGCAAGGTAACGATATCATTCGGCCTACATACATTGATCGGTCAAGGGCTTCGAACAGAGGTACGTTCGGCTTCACTACAGCCACCCTGCACTTCCCATACATCAGACGAACCATTCAGCATAGAAAGGACCGTTCGGCATGGAAAGCACCGTTCGGCATGGGAAGGACTGTTCGGCATCAAAGCGTTCGGCATACCTGGTTCGGCATGCAGCGACCACTACACCTGGGCTAGAGCATTCGGCTATCAAGCCCACTTGGGTAGTCCAGCCCACCTTTGCCTATAAATAGAGGGGCATGGTCATAGTGAAAAGGATCCTTTTTTGGAGAGAGAACACTGGGGAGACTCTGCCATTTTCGAGACTCATCTTCTCTACTTAAACAACTTCATGCAAGCATTTGATTCACGAATTGTATTTGTAATCAACTATAGAGAAGATCAATAAAGTTTAACCTCAAAGTGGACGTAGGCAATTACGTTGAACCACTATAAATTTGGTGTTTTTACTTTCTGCAGTTAGATTAGCATTGTCTTCTCTGTTTAATTTACTTTCATCACTTATATCTCTACACAATCTTTCTCTACGAGGTTAGTGACCAATTTTGGTGCTAACACTTTGGTGCTTTCACTGAGAATTGAATTCTCAGACCTCAAGGATCTGCTTTGAAGCTACTGGATTGAACAAATCCCCCAAAGAAGATCCGACTCACTGATAGGACATCCGTTGATTCTACTGAGAGTTCATACCAATAACTCTACAATGGCAAGACCACATACCAGGTCAGCTTCTCATAATGCGGATGCCCACGAAACTGCTAGTGTGCAACAAGCAGGACCTAGCAATCAACTAGCGATTCCGAGTGCAGGAATTGCCGCTCAAGAACAGACTCCAGTTGTCACCAGAATAGAGTTCAATGACTTGATGAGAGAACTCAGGGAAAGCAGGAGACAACTAGGAGAGCAGATGCAAGCTAACGCCAACCTGATGGCACAACTCACTCAACAGCAGCAACAGAATGCTGGGGGCAATCCCGCTCCTTACTCTTCATCTGACAGTTCAACTTCCTCTAATGAACCTTCCAGGCGCAGACGCCGCAAGACTGACGCTGCACGAGCAGAAGCTGCTGTTCAAACAACTGGAGATCGTGACCAAGCAAGAGCTGGAAACTTCAGGACCGGGGTACAGATGGAGGACAGAGGCCCGGATCATCAAAATGCTAACGATGTCGAACCTCAAGACGCACGATTGGCAGACCGCCAGGAGAGGAGGCATCAGCATGGACAGGCGCGCAGAACAGACACTAACCTTCCGCCTTCCATACAGACACCAGATCTGACAGCCATGATCAGGCAGTTGATGAAGGAAAATCAGGGATTATCGAATGATGATTGGGGAGTGTCAAGAAGTCATACTCCGTTTACGGATGTTGCGTTGCAAGCGGCGTACCCCAGGAAGTTTAGTATGCCTACTATCCCTGCGTATGAAGGGAGGACTGACCCCAGACAGCATGTCATGAGGTACGAATGGATGATGGATTCAGCTAGAGCGAATGATGCCACCAAGTGTAGGTGCTTTTCGATTACTCTATCTGGGATCGCTACTATGTGGTTCACCCGACTTCCTCCACGATCCGTATCAAATTTTGAGGAGTTGGCAAAGAAGTTTGTTGAGCAGTTCAGGATACACACTAGGCGCCCAAAGGACGTGATGTCTCTGTCAAGTGTAATCCAAAATCCCGGGGAGTCGTTGAAGGAATATTTACAAAGATTCCACGTAGCAGCAACTGAAGTCAGTAATCCCAATGACCATGCAATTTTGATGGCTGTAATGAGAGGTGTGGATCCAGACTCTGAGTTTGGAGACTGGCTGGCAGGAAAACCTCCGGCTACGCTAGAGCGTTTCTACTCTAAGGCACACCAGTTCATAAGAAGAGAGGAAGCTAGGTGGGTACGACGAGCTCCAGATTCCCAGAGTGTGAACATGACTATAAACATCAACTAATTCCATATTCCCAGAGTGCGAACTGGATTATAAACATCAACTAACTCTAAGTCCCCAGAGTGCGGATAGAGTATAACACCAGCTGGGTATGACTAACCACCCATCAACTAACCCTGGTTCCGAGAGCGCAGACTGGAGTATAAAGACCAAATTGGTGTGACAGACCACCCATCAACCAACTCCAGTCCTCAAAGCTAGGATTGGAATATAAATACCAGAAGGGATGCGATTTTTCGACTATCCATCTATCAACTCTGATTCCTCAGCAAGTTCTATAGTACAAAAAGCAGATGTGGTTCGACCATCTAGCACTAAGCGGGCACACTTATCACAAAAAATCAGATGCGATCCGACCATCTAGCACTAAGCGGGCACGACGCGACCGTCCATGCATCAACTCTTGTCCCTAGCACGGGACCCGTAACATAATTTTATAGGGATGCACTCCAATCCTACAAGACAAAATTTCTTCCTTAATTCGACAGGGAGACGCAGATTCGCAAAACAGACCTAGTTGAACGTCCTATTCTAAATGGATGTGACTACCCATCCTACTGCAAATGAACGCGACACGACCGTTCATCCGCTAACTCTTGCCTATGATCCGACGGGCTGTGTGTGCAACATGGACAGATGTGACCTAACCATCCGCCAATCAATTCCTTCCTACAGTTCAGTGGGAGAAGCATCAAATTAAAGTTGTCGTAATGTGACCGACCACACTTCGACTTTCGCCATTGACTAGTGCCAGAGGAATTAATCGAGGAAAATGCGGTCCGACCATTTTCTGCTAAAACTCTTAGTCCCTAGAGTGCAGACAGGGGTATAAACATCAAATAGGTGTGATTAATGGCCCTTCAACTGGCTCTGATCCCCAAGGTGTGGCTACAAGCATAGACAAACGAATGAACATGACTCGACAATTCATTCACCAACTCTGACCTAAACTAGATATGAGGAGTATAAACTCACTATAGGTGCAATTAGACCATCCACGAACTAACTCTGCTAACCCAAGACCGGGGGCAGAAGTACAAATCACCGAAAGATGAGAAACATGACTCGCTGCATCTCCAGCTTAGCGTCCTTTACAACTTAAGGCAACGACTACACGGAGGCCTTAATGCCAACCAATTAGAATGATGCCCGAAGTTACGGGCAACAATTATATCGTACCGCCGGATCGACGGGCAATATCGATTTGCACCTTTCATATCATACCAGTGGATCAAAAGGCAATAAGGTCCGAGCATTCTACATCGTGTTGAATCGACGGTCAATATCGATCCACTTCGACTACAAATCGATGTGACCCGAGCGTCCATCGAATACCTTTGACCAACAGAGCATGGATAGAAAAATGAACCACGAATGAGTGTGACTTGACCATCCTTCATCACCTTCCTTTGATCCGTCAGGAAGAGCATGAGACCGGATGAGCATGACCTGACTGCATTTAAGCTGACTTTACCCCTAGATCTGATTGAAGAACGTAAATCGAAATAGACGTGGTTGATCGCCCAACTCCTAATGAATGTAACGCGACATTCATTCATTGACTCTTACCATTATCCAACTAAAAGAGCAATTCAAAACAAGTGCAACCTAAACATCTGCACACCGATTCTTACCTTGGATTCGGCAAGGGAAGCATCAATCCTGCATTGGATCCGACTAGACGATTCACTCTTCAGTTTTTGCCTAGAGTATGGCGACATAAGCAGCAAAGTGAATGTCATTGACCGTCCAAAACCTAGCTCATGTCCGAATGTTGGCAAATCAACAATGTATTCCACCTAGAGGAAAGAACTAGAACATAATGCAGGATAGGCACGACTCAGCCATCCATCAGTTAACTCGATCCCATGATTCAACTGGACAGAATACAAAATTGAAGTTGACATGATCTACCTTGCCACATATCGGTTAGACTTGTGGGCACATGCGAGAGATAAGATGAATATGGTTTGATCATTATCAAACAACTCTGGCTCTTACGACTTAGACTACAATATAAACACAGTAGGGGCTAGGCTCGACCATACGCACAATACGTCCACCAACCCAAGACTGGGGGCAAAAGAGTGATTATCCAAGAGTTGACTATGACAACTTGATCCTATGACCCGTGCCTTATATTCATAACAACTCAAGGTTACGACCGAAAGGATGCCTAGGGATAGAATCATCGGATCGATGCCCGAACTTATGGCGGCTGATCATTATTCTGACCCTTACAACGAGCAATGGATCGCAAGTACATTGAATGGAAAGCGCATCACTCGAAAACACAAGTAGGTTCAAACTCATAGCTAGAGCCAACTATGCAGCATCACGCGATACAAGGCTAAACTCTACTAAGCCTTTGATTTAACATGCCTATATGGCTAATCATTAACCATTGCAAATAAGCACATGAAGTGCCTATAATCCATCACGAGTACTAAAGATCATATCACAACTCAGCGCAATGATGATAAAAGAGTTAACTGTTTTACTTTAGGTGAATCTTGATGTGTTCGCTTGGACTCGATCTCATATATATATATATATCGCTTGGACTCGATCTCATATATATATATATGGACTCTTACCAACCATTGAGAACCCTACACTAAATGTCGACCTGAGGCATGTCTCGATGAATAAAAACGAAGCGACGTGGATCCAAGGAGATCTACTGCACTTTAAAGAGGAGGTGAATCTACTCAAAACCAATGGGTTTATCCACTATACCCTCTACCCAAAATGAATATCCAATCCCTTGCTCACAGGAAAAAAAGGGAGAGTGGTGGACGTACATCGACTACTCAGAATTGCACAAGGCATGAAGAAACACAGACTTCCACTTCCAAGGATCAACCTACCAGTGGACTCGACCATCAGACATGAATTACTTACATCCATGGACGTAAACTCCAAATACAATCGGATACTGAAGCATGTCCTAGACCAGGAATACAACTGTTTCATTATTGACCTGGGCCTATAGTGCTATGCTGCAATCCACAGATTCAAACTTAAGGACACCGGTGCTACTTACCAAAGGACGGTTAATAGATCGTTCAAAAATCAGATTAGCCGATCGATGAAAGTATATATGGTTAATATGCTCCTGAGATCATGACCATCAAATGACCACATCGATGACTTAGCAAAGTTATTCAATGCTCTCCAACAACTGCAGGATGAAACTCGATCCTTTGAGTTGCTCTTTCAGCGTTGCCTCAGAAAAATTCTTGGGTTTCATGATCAACTCTCGTGGAATTGAGGCTAATTTCCAAAAAATTCCGACAATTACAGATATCTATGCACCGAGGACAACCAAGAAGGTATGAAACTTAAATCGAAAGATTATCGTCCTATGCTGATTCCACTCTAGGACCATCTACAAGTGTATTATCTTCTTCAACCTAACCAAGAGAGGGAAGAGAACTTTTGAGTGGACCAACAACTGCGTTGATGCAATTCCAACTCTGATAGATCGCTCGGAGAGACCTCCCATTTTACCCAAACCTTTGGATCGCGAAGATTTATACATTAATTGGGCAGTGTCAACACACGCCATAAACATTAAAGTGCTATGTGAAGAGAAACGACGACCAGCCATTATGATAGGTCCTATAGCAACCTTAGATGTCCGGAAGGCTACTCGAATGGAATATCGATCTAAGCCAATTTGATATCACTTATCTCCCTCGGAGAGCTATCCATGGTCAAACGTTAGCATACTTCATATCTGAATTCACTGCATACGACGATTATCCGAAGAACAGTGGAGAACCGTCCAACCGATGAAGAACATACACAGATGGAACTTCCAATAATCGGCTTTCTAACATCGAAGTTGCGTTAATGACTCCTAAGGAACAATCGATCTGCTATGCCCTAAAACTCAACTTCCTTGCAACAAATAACGAAGCATTCCTAGGGACTATCCATTTCGTGTCGATAGCCATCGATACGAATCATACATTACAACATCTCAGATCGATCCAAGAGAGGATCGATACGAAGGAAATACTTAAAACAACCATCGAACATTGTTACAACTCGAATTTCACATTGATCCAGGAGAGGATCGATACGAAACTCGATACAAAAATAAAACTTGACAACGACCCATGAACGTGCAAACATTGATGGGAGTTAGGTTAACATACATGCATGTATGACGGACTAACATTCAATTTTCAAAATTCACAAGAGTTGAATGCACACCTGGTGACAACTACAATAGTGAACACCCGATTGCTAGCACTCGACACTCAGTTACAATGATGCACTGCATAATCATTGGCAGTCAACAGTTCAGCATTTATTTTATTGGACGTAAATCAAAGGTTACATCTTTTGACGAAAAAACAACTACTCAGCGAATTGGATAGAACTTTTTCAGAATGAAGGATGCAGCTTTTCAAAGCACGTCATGTTCACAGAAGATGTACTTTGGGGGGAAAATGTTATCCCACCTTTTGGCATGGCCGTGACACCAAGAACTTGATTAGAAACCAAGGACAATTTGTCCTGGAGATCGGTTATACATAGGTTCACTATGGATACTGGTAAATTTTGCCCGAGTCCGGATCGAGCTAAAATTGATATGACACGACAAGCAAAGCTATGAAAGCCAACGTTCCAAATTTCAAGTAAAACGGAGTTCGTATGCTCAAGATAATGATCGATTATGGTTGAGAAATCCAACTCTATTCATATCCATCCAATTTCGTATCCATTCCCAAAGAGAGATTCGGTTTGTATCCATCGCCTACTAACTTCCCTCATATCCATCAAAATGAAGCTACTTCATATCCATCATGTTAACAACACTTCATATCCATCAACAAATGTCCATTTCGTATCGTTCTCCCTCCATCCATCTCGTATCGATCTCCCACCATCGATACGAACAGCAACCGATCAATACAAAGAAAGCAACATAAAGTATCGATACGAAGGCGGCCTCCAACCGTCGATACGAAGTAGCATGCAAGCATCGATACGAACAGAGCCATGCATGACCGATGCGAAATAGTATCGATACGAAGACGACAATTTCTTACAAATCCAAACTTGCATCGATCATAACTCGAGATCTACAAGTCCAAATGCCACCAAATTTTCATAGGAGCTTGCCTACAACGTCAAGAATGTACCATATAAATTTAAGTTAAAATGATCAATTCGTGATCGATACGAATTCCATTTGTATCGCTCTTAGATCGAGTCGAAACCACCTGAACTCGATCCCATGGGCCCACCCACGTGAGAGAAGAAGTCCTCCGAGATCTGGGTGAGATATTTGCTGCCTACGCCTATAAATAGTGACCCTGGACTTACAGAAAATGGACTTTTTTGCCTCTCTATGCCGATACTTTGCCAAAATTGCTATTGTACTTCGATTGTACTGTTGTAAATCTTTTGTAACTAGCGAGTTATAATCAATAAACATCAATCATTCCATAGTGGACGTAGGCCATATGCCGAACCACTCAAAATTCGTGTGTTTCAATGCTTTTTCTTATCTGTTAATTGGTGTGTTTGTTAGATCTGCCTCATTTCACATTTACTGTCTTCATTTTATCTCTTCAAACACATCCGAAGAGTGTTGTGTCCAATTTTGGTACAAACAAATGTAACAACCTATAAATTTAACGGTTTAAATAACATAATTAACTGAATTTTCGTGAAAATAAAATAATTAAATTTAACAATGAAAATTTGATATTTTGTATGTGTTTATTTAAACATAGCAAATAGCAGATTTTCGTTAGAAAATATCAAAGTTAATTTTGTTGTGTAATTTTCAATTTCAATTTAAAATCAGTTAATGTTTGATGGAAATAAAATATTTTCGAAACCTGAATATTTTTATATAATAAAAATGTTTATCATTTTCTGAGTGAGACGTCATATTTCATTTCACCAAATTTGGACTGCTATAGCCATGTTTATCTTATTTTTGGCAAATTTACAGTATTTTAGCAGTGACATGTCGACTTTTGATAGGTTGGTCGTATGCTGATATCTGTGTATCATTCTGTTCGTCTCGTTGTACTGATCTCTGTAGTATATTCATTTGTGTGTTTCGACGTCCGATGAAATCTGTGAAACAATGGACGGTACCGGTTTTGAGCCTTTTCGATTTCCTTGTGACTATTCGTTATCCATCGTGTAAAACTGAATAACCATTAGCATTTATATCTTATGAATTCAACAAGCTGGCTATCACTATTCCTCTAGATAGATATTTATTTCGGTTGTCTATTTGCTTTCTCTTCTGTTATTTTATCTTCTTCATTGAAAAAAAAACAAAGCAGTATATCATCTTCAAATCTGCTTGTCTCTCTCTCCTGGTCGCATCCTATTTACTTCGAGTCCTGGTGGTTCTTCTTCGGGTTGCAATTCATTGTTTTGATAAATTTCATATTATAAGTTTTATATTTATATTCACTTTATCACTTTCATTTTGCTCGAAGGTTAACCCATGCGTGCCCGAGCTTTCTTTTCCCCTACTCGATGCTCGGCCTAACCTCCATATGCCACTGCCATGTCTTTTGGCCGCATCTCACCTTCCAAGTCCATCACTTTTCCATGCGACCACCCTACACTGACACACCCACACCACCAGCCTTAGCCAAGCCTACCCAAATCCGCCTCAGCCCTCCACCACCTAGCACAGCTCCGCGGCCAACCGAGAACAGCCTCTGACCATTTCCCCTCCCTCTCGACCCAAACCTCCACCCGTAACCACAACTTTGCCCCGCCACCAAGCTTCCGACACAGCCTCACTCCCTTCGCATGACAATTCAACCACGCCCCACTCCAAAAGTCAACCGAAACCCACCTAACACCTCCGCACTATCCATACCACGTCCACCTTCCTCCACGGCGCCGCCTCCAACTGCTAGTGACCTCCGCCTGCCAACGATTCCACCGCCACATCCGCCATCAACTCGACCATCCCCTAGCAGCCTAGCTCCTCTTCCTTTATGCGTAAGTGTATATATATAAATATATATAGTTTTTTTATAAGGTACAAGTCTGATTGTATATATATATATATGTAAATTGATGTAAGTTATATAAAATGTCAGTTTATATATATGTTAGTTTATATAAGTTATATAATATGTTAGTTTATATATATAGTTTATGTAAGTCATGTAAAATCTGTGGTTTGCATACATAAATATATGTAAGTTTACATATGATTTGTTTGGGTTTATTTATATATATTATAATAAAGTAAGTTTATATTGATTTTTTAAATATAATATGTATATAAGTTCATATATTAGTCATATATATAAGCACATACATGTGTTTTGGTTTTCAAGTATAACGTAAGAGTTTTATGTTAAATTTTAATATGTGTTTTAAATAAAACAATGATTTTGAAATATATAGATTTTATTCTAATATGTGTTAAATTTAAAATATGATTTTGATATATATATATATATATAATTTATATATAAGTTCTCTTATATAATTGATCTTCATCAAATCAAGTTCATCGTGCTCTGCTTTTGTCTCGACGTTGTCCAGAATTGGTCGCAGCAGCAATTTCTAGCTTTGTCGTTGTTCCGCGTGTCGTATCTGTGTCCGTGTACGTATCCGTGTCCGTTGCTTCTCATTCTTGTTGTTTCTCTAGCCTCGAAAGGTGAGCTATAACTCACGATTAACATTCTTATATATAGTAAATTTAATTCACATAAACTGACGATTGAAATATGTTGTTAAATTTGAATTGTTAGTAATTTAATTGTTAAATATGATATACCATTATCTGCACTTGTTTACCTATGACATATGACACCATAACCCGTTGTATATATATCATATTTAAATTTATTACTGATGGTATATGGTTGTTGTTGATATGCTATATGATTATCATATTTGTTCTCACTCTACAAGTTCCCCATTAGTTTAGAATTCCCTATGGGTTGAAATGATACATACCCGAACGATCTTATAGATTAGGAAAGATCATTATGGGTTAAAATGATAAACCCAAGCGATTGTCATTGATTTTGAAATTTTGGGATTGTGGGTTGAAATGATATATACCCATAAATATTAAATTTAAATTGCGAATTGAAATGATAAATGTCCGTATCACTTGCCATAGGATAGAAAATTATATACAGACACCGTTGGTCTATTTTTGAAAAATGATTTCCAAGGTTTTGAAAGGAAATATATATGAGTTTTAATAAATATTGATTTTTAAAATATAATATATATATTTATTTTAATATATGTGAAAATTTAGATTTTAAATTATATGTTTTGGAAATTTTAAAATTATAAGTTAAGTTGTAAAAATGTAAGTTTTAAGATTTTACTTATATATATATTTTTTAAATATATAGAATAAGATTTAAATTGAATTTAATAATAAGATTTAGTTTAATAAAATTTAATTTAATTAGTTTATATAATATATTTAGTATTTATGTAAAATTATATTAATATTTTGAAAATAGATTTTTTGTAGTAACTTTAATAAAATAAAGGTTGGGAGGATAAATTAAGTTAATTTGTAATTTAATTTGTTTTAGAATTGAATTTAAATAAGAATTGATTGGAAACTTATTGATTTTGAGATTTTAAGATATGATTTTATAACTTGATAACTGGATTCTGATTAAAGGTGATTAAATGAATATTTTCAAATTTAAATAAAATTGAAATTGAATATTTAATATTGATTTAAATTTGTAATTTGAGATTTTATTTAAGTGTTATTAAAAAATGATTAAGTGAATATTTTGAAAATTTAATAGGATTAAAATTGAATTTTGAAATGTAAATGAAATTTTTTTAAATTTAGTTATTGTAAATGTTGAATAATTAAACTTTGAAACCTATTGAATTTGAAGCGGGTTAATTTTGTAGTTCGAACCTGGATTTAAAATCGATTAAAAATGGTTTGATGAGAATTTGAATTGAAATTGATTTAAATTGAATTTTTGGAACTAAAATTTATTTGAATTGATTTTTGAAATTGAAAGAACAATTCTACTTTGAAACTATTTTTAATATATAACTATTTTATCTATAACCTATTTTTAAATATAAACTATTTTAATATTTATAAACTATTTAATCTATAAACTATTTTAAATATAAACTATTTTTAATTTATAACTATTCTAATATATAAACTATTTCCATTATTTAAACTATTTAAGTTGGAACTGTTATAATTTAGATTTAATGGATTTAAAGGCAAATATTTTTATATGATGGTCTAAACTATTTTGTGGTTATGATTTTCGAAGTGAATATGATTTCGAAAGTGATATGATTTCGAAAGTGATATGATTTCGAAAGTGAATATGATTTCGAAAGTGATATGATTTTGAAATGAATATGATATAAAGTATGAATTGTTTTGAAATAAAATGACCACGGTGTGAAATAAGCGTTTGGTTGTTAAAGAGACCAGGATCAGATATTGTCATACTCTCTGCCAATACCGAAAACCACTTTAACAACCGTGTACATGGTGGAGATTCCAGAACAAAGTAGGATGGTTTGGCGACGATTCTATATAAGGTATTAGCACACCCCTGACTCCCGCGAGTCAGCTTGATGTCGCTAAAACAGGAGCCATGCCGGGCCAAGTGAGGTCGCACCTCCAATCGGGCACATTTCTTCGATACCTTTCTATTACTTTGTGATTTAATTGGGTGCACCTTTGATTTGGGAGTGTGTCTCGAGGAGGGCAGTAGTAGCTGCTATGCGTTACCACCAGTCTGGATCCGCAAAACGATAGAATCCTACCCTGGCATTGCCTCGCGTGCCTTGTCACATGCGTTATCGCGCCTTCTACGAGTTTGTTTTGCACAGTACCTATGGAGTGCCCTCTGGGTAAACCACAAGTATGGTGGAGATTACGATACTGTATAGACTATGGGAATATATAAAATGTGTTAAGGGGGATATGGGTAATGCCTTAACGCTATTTTAATAGTTTACTTTACTATAGACATTATTTATGTAGCGTATTGTACTATGTATGTTGATAGTTTAACGGATCCTTAAAGGATGGGAATCCCAAACATCATTTAAGTTATATTGTATTTCACTTGACATTTCACTTGAGCTGATTTACTGGTATAAGAATGTTAATCCTGACTCGAGTGTTTTGTGTTTTGCTTTATGCTCGAGTCAGACTGAGTGTCACAGCATTTGAGACTCGCCTTTGGAGCATTGCTTGAAGATCGGTCTTTGTCTATTCAGCTTTCCTATTACTTCAGTTTATTCTAGTGTTTTGTTCAGACTTGTCATTGGCATTTGTATTAGTAACTTCTGTGTATTCAAGATATCTGTTGTATTTTACTTTAAACTTTGATGTTTATATAGTAGCTTCATGAACTATTATTTATCTATTTCTGGTGCTTATTGTTATTTTACTCCGTGTCTGTGATTTTTTGATTGATTCATTTACTGTATATGCTAAGTTTTGCTAAATATAAATTAACAATCTGTTGTTTTGAGCAATTCAAGTCTGACATGTGTGGATGATTGTCGATTTGAACGGTTCGAAATAGCGGGTCGTTACAGCAAAAATGTAGGGGCTCAAAGTTGACCCATGATGTAATCCTATGTTAATGGAAAATTTATAGGTTTCACCCTTGCATGCTCTGACACTACTCACAACATCATCATACATATCCTTAATAAGGGTAATGTACTTTGTTGGAACTCTCTTCTTTTCCAAAGCCCACCACATAACCTTTCTCAGTACTTTACCATAAGCTTTCTCCAAATCGATAAATACCATGTGTAGATCCTTCTTTTGCACCCTAAACCTCTCCATAAATTGTCTTACCAAGAAAATCGTCTTTGTGGTTGACCTCCCAGGCATGAAACCAAATTGGTTTTTTGAAACGCTTGTTATCCTTCTTAATCGATGTTCAATGGCTCTCTCCCAAAGCTTTATTGTATGACTCATAAGCTTAATTCCTATATAGTTTGTGCAACTTTGGATATCTCCTTATTCTTAAAAATTGGAACTAATAAGCTTCTCCTCCACTCATCTGCCATCTTGTTTGATTTGAAAATATTATTGGAACAACTTAGTTAGCCAGGCTATTGTAACAACCTGAAAATTAAACTATAATAATTAATTAATGAATTAATTAAATAACAAAATAATTTTGTGAAATTATTAGAATTGAGCCATGGAAGTTGCACCATTGTGTCTATGGTAATTTTCTAGTCAATTTCCATATATAGTTTGTCAAAATCCAAGTTAAAACGAAGAAGTTACGAAATAAACAAGAAATGAAGAAAAGAAAAAGAAAACAAATATATAGGTCAGGTCAACCTTAGGATCGCCCCTATTGTGCATAGGTCGACCTTCCACATATATAGGTAGACCCTCACTTATTCCAGGTCGACCCGCCCTTATATTTGGACGTTGTTTCATCCAGTTTCAACCGATGGCGTGTTTTGCAATTTCTTTTCAATCCTGTTCGTTCGTGCTTCCATCCGACGGTTCCCAGTGAGCCTATGATCTGGTTGCACCAGATTTAATCTTTAAATCCAATGGTCTGAGATCCTTAAACTACACTATAAATAAGACCCTAGGCCTAGCTATTTTTCTCGTTTAGATTTTCTCCTATTTAGGGTCATTGCCAGAGGCTGGACCCTAAATAGAAAAAAATTCTAAAGAGGAAATCTTTTTGATAAAAATATTCTACGTTCTAAAAGTGGATCGAGGAAGACCAAGGACTAGAGCTAAGGACCATAGGTGAGTGTTTAGTAATTATTTTAGATTTTTAAGTAATTTAAAATAATAGGGTTCTCAATAGTTGTAGTTTTTTGCAATTTTGAGACAATTTCTATATAAGTTATTTACAGCTAGTTTTTAAAGTTCTTTTCAGTCTATTTTATTCAATTATTTTTATTCAGCTATTTTATTCAATTATTTACAGTTATGTACAGTTATTTGCATTTATTTACATCTGTTTTGCATTAGAATTTAGTCTGTAAATGTTAGTTTCTTTTTATTCCTTTTTACGCGAATAAAATAATAAAAAGAGAATAATTCGCAAATATAGATTAAATAGAAATAAACACTAAATTTACAGAAATTAGATGTAAAATAAGAAAGACTATAATAAAAAGAAGATAGATTGAAATAGGCAAATTTGAGACATTTGCAAGCAAGTTAATAACTAGTAGTTATAACTAAAAAGATAGAATATAAGAGCAATTATAACATAGGTTATAATTAAACAGAAAGAATAGAAAAAGGCTTATTTTAAAAACTTATAATTAAGTTAATAAGCAAATATAGTAGAGATAACAGAAAAGGCTTATTTTAAAGACTTAGATTAAGTTAATAAGCAAATAGAATAGAAATAACAGAAGAGGCTTATTTTAAGAACTTACACTAAGTTAATAAGCAAGAGCAAAATAGGGCTCGTACCAACAGCATTCCCTTTCAGACTAGGACTGATGGTTTCACAACAGATTAGGTGATGCTGGGCAAGACCCTTTCAGACTAGGGCTGATGGTCTCACAATAGCTAGGTGAGGTTGGGACATGCTAACTAGGGTAAATAAGTGGCCAATGGATAGAAGCTCAAATCGGGGGATTTGGGTAAGGGGCGCCACTAGATTTTGTTTGTTAGGACCCGTACCAACAACATTCCTTGTCAGACTAGTACTGATGGTCTCACAAAACACTTAGGTGAGGCAGGGCAGGACCCTTTCAGGCTAGGACTGATGGTCTCACAACAGATTAGGTGAGGCTGGGAACGCTTATACTAACAAGGTGAGTAAGAGGTCATAAGAGGGGGCGGCAGTGAGTGTGTGCCAACGGTAACCGAGCGTGCATCATCGATTAGGGTTGTAATTCGCTACTGCGTTCCAAGCGCTAAACAGGTGTCGTTTGCTGTGGGACTCACAGGATGGGACTAGTTCATAGTGGCACAACAGAGACAGAAGGCCGATCAATGGGTAGTATTAGGATTTCAGCCTAATTAAAATAGGATTAGAATTTCAGCCTAATCAAAGCAGTAATATGAGACAAGTGCAAACAATCACAATCAAAGCAAACAGTTAAACTGTATTTTATTCCAGTTTTATCTTTTCGGTATTTCTTTTCATACTAGAACTGTTGCTAAGTTTATTATCTTTATTTTGCTTAAAAATGCTAGTAATTACTTCCACTCACCAGACTTATAGTCTGACCCACTCCTCTATTTCTCCTTTTTCCCCTATAGGCCAGTAGAGGCAAGGATGGTAGATTTGGATTTCTTGGAGACCCATTTGCAGAGCTTTCTCCTTCTTCATGTATTCTTCTTCTTTCAGTTTTCTTTTCATTTGACTTTGGATGTACTGGTACTTTATGAGAGGGATGATTTTTATTGTTTATATACTCTGATGATGTGAATAAGATTATATTTTTCATAAGACATGTGTATTTGGTATTTGAGACATACTCTGTTTTATGACATTAATTTATGAAGTTTAAGTTTGAATATCAAGTTATTATTTAAATGTTTCCGCTGTTTTTTTATTTGTCTTGTGAATCTTAGTTTCTGTGATGTTTTAGCTATACCTAAAACGTACTACATTCTTTAGTGTGCCCTTTTTGGGTATACTAAGGGGTGTGGGGTGTTTCAGTTATCCTTGCATCTCCAAGGCATCTCAACACCTCAATGGGGATGTCATCAGGCCCCAGCATCTTTTATGCTTTCATCCATTTTACCACCTCCTTTACCTTGGACTCTTGAATTCTCCAAACAAAACGTCTACTGGTATCATCAAAGGAGTCATCCAGCTCAATCGTAGTGCTATCACCTTCTTCATTGAATAGCTTTTCGAAGTAATCTCTCCATCTATTTTTTATGTCATCGTCCTTCACCAAAAGTCTATTATTGTCATCCTTGATGCATTTAACTTGATTGAAGTCTATCTTCTTCCTCTCGTGGAGCTTAGCTATCCTATAGACGTTTTTTCACCCTTTTTCGTACTTAGCTTTTGATATAGATATTCATACGCCCGACCCCTTGCTTTACTCACCGCTCTATTTGCGTTCTTCTTTATTACTTTGTACTTTTGCATGTTGTCCTCGCTCCTATGATGATGTTAGCACTTATAGCATTCCTTCTTCTCTTTGATAGCCTTTTGTACATCACTATTCCACCACCACGAATCTTTAGGTTCACATTTATTTCCTTTCATTATCCCAAACATCTCAGTAGCCACTTTTCGAATGCACATTGCCATCTCATTCCACATGTCATTTGCTTCTCCTTCCATATTCTATGCCCCTTCTCCCATCACTTTATCCTTAAACACCCATGAGGCATCTCCTTTGAGCTTCCACCATTTCGTCCAACTAATCTAGCTCCTTTATCCTATCAAACACATATTCGAAGATGAAACTCAGATATCAAAAGCTGATGTTGTGAGATAACACATGCTCTAGGTATGGCTTTGCAATCTACACAAGCTCATTTTTCATCTCTTCTAGTAAGGACAAAGTCAATCTAGTTAGAGTATTGGCCACTATAGAAAGTAACTAAGTGTGATTATCTCTTTCTGAAGAAGGTATTTGTAATGAATCGGAATTCTACCGCCTTGATTTACGAATATTTAATAAATTTTAAATATTCGAATAATAGGGTTTATAAATTAAAAATAATACGACTCTTTTAGATAATGACAAATGATGTTAAAATATATTTGTAACGACCCAAGATTTTGCCACTTTGAAATAGGCTATTTAAATATATTTTATATAATCAATAAATGGATTTTATTAGCAAATAAACCTATTTGAAATATAATAATGATGATAAAATAGTTTTCAAATTTGTTTACCAATATAGATAGTTCAAATAAAAATAGCAAATGTGACTGAAGAACGTTTTCTGAAATTTCGACTTTTCCACACTCGAAAGTCGTCGGAAACATTGTGCACACTTGGTGTAACATGCACATATTTGTATATGTTAGAATTATTATTAATAAACACACTTATAAATGTTAACTTATATTTATATACATATAAGAAGTTATGTGACTAATTATGGAAAGGTTAAAAGAAAGTAAAATAAAATAAGAAAATTGTCATGTTAAGCCATGCCTTAGAGTCATCACAAGTACATAAAACATGGCTATCATGATTGGGGGTATGAGGTTCCATGCATGTGTATATTTTTAATTCAAGCCACTTAACATATTTTAATTATTTTTTAAGCTTATAAATACTCATTCCCTATCATATTTCTCATTTTACAATCCACTTCTTCATTTCTAAAATTCCTAAGATCTTAAGAAAATATATCCATGGCTTCTCTTCATATTTTCTAATTTGAGAAAACCATTTCTTTTCTACTTAAAACACTTCAAAATTCTTGCTAAAAACAGTTCTACATATACTACAACCCATCACTTCCAAATCTACACTAAAACTCCAAGGCCATACCCAAACTCCCTTAGGCTAAGCCTAATCTTGGTGCTTAGCCACTTATAGAGTCCATAATTGCAAGGTTCTAGGTTTTATTTGAGCTCTAGTTGAAGTTTGGTTTGAAGTTGTTAAGTTTTGGTGAGTAAAGTTCACGTTTTTAAAACTCAAGTTACTAACTTTTTAAAGTTGTAAAATTTACGAGTTAAAATGTTGCTTAACTATGTAGTAATTTTATATGTTGTGTATGCATGCATATATGATGATTTGGTGTTGATTGCTTATGCCGAAGTTTAAGTGGACGATAAAGATTATACCTTGAATATTGAAAAAGTTAGTTAGTATTTGTGAAGTAATATTCTTGCTTATGATTGTGCTATGATGTTATGATATGGTATTGTGATCGAATGTTGTATGTGTTGTATGTGGCTTTATGACATGAAGATAGTGATTCGCTAACCAAAAGCGACGAAGAAATCCGCTTTTTGTCGAAAGTTTGATATTTGTTTTCAAAGTGAAAAGTTTTAAGGTTTAAATCTTTGATTTTGGTTTAAAAGTTTATTTTCATGTTTTAAAGAAGACAAGCATTCAAAGTTGAAGTTTTAAAAGTTAGAAAATCAAATTTTCAAGTTTGAAAATTACGGGTCCATATAGCGATAATCGCTATACGCGCAGTTTGAAAAATCTAACTTATTTTCTTATCTAAACTTGTTTTAACTTAAAATATTTTTAGAAAATGTTTTCTAACTTTAATTTAGTAGTTAGAGAATAATTATTTAATTATTTAATGATTAATTAATTAATTATAATTAGTACTTAATCATTTGTTAATAATGGTTATTAAACTTAAGTGTTAGTCAATTAAGTTAATCATGATTTAATACTTAATTGAAGTTAATTATTAAGGATTAACTAATTATTATTTAATTATTTATTTAAGATAATTATTAATTAATTATTAGTTTGAAAAGAGGTTTTATTTGATTAATATTTTATTAAAGTTAATTATGTTTTCATAAAGTTTAATTAAAGTATAATTATTTTAATTACAGTTTAATTACTATTTAACAAGGATTTGATTCTCATTTTTAAGGGTTTTAATTTATTTTAAAATCCCTTTGAGTTTAAGTAATCAGTTTTGTTTTAAATTGTTTTCTTTTCAAATTTATTTTAAATCAAGGGATTTCTGTGTTGCTTACCCTTAAGTAACCCCATATGATCAGGAAAGCTAAATGACATCTATTGGCAGAACAAAATACCATTCTGCTATTACAATTAACTTGGACATTTACTTAAGTTGATTGATTTTTATGTGTTGATCCTTTATATACCTATAGTTATGTGATGCCATATTAAACTAGATAAGAAAAATTATATTAAAAACATCATTGTGGTCACTAAGCCTCCATTTGATTTTGCAAGGATAAATATTTCATTGTTTTTTTGAAATGATTTCAAAGTTATTGCATTTTGAATAAGATATTTAAAGTATGAGTTGGAAAATCGTTTTACTAAAGATGTTTTAACCAATGGAAATGGTTTTCATTGTTATAAAAAGAAGTTTACAAAGAGTTCTCTTAATGATTTGTAAAGTTTTATAAAGGAATTTGGGAATTTATAAGTTTTTTTGGGAAAATAGATTTGAGTTTTTAAGCAAAGAAGATTTCATATATAAAGAAGATTTTTAAAATGGATTTGCTTATTAAAGGAAGCTGATTTGATTAAGGTTATTTAAGAATTTGTTAAAGCAGGAAAGGTTTATAAAGAAGTTTTATAAATTATTTTGGGGTATTTTATAAAAGAAGTTTTAGAAAATGATTTGGATATTCATAAATGGAGTTCACAAAATAGTTTGGGTATTTATAAGAAATTTATATAAAAAGTTTGGATATTCATAAAAGCAATTTATATAAATGATTTGAATATTTATAAAAGGGTTTTATAAATGAATTTTGGAGTTTGGTAAGCATTTTGAAATGGATTTGGATTTTAAGTAAAAAAGATTTCATGAATGAAATAGATTTGATTAAAAAGATTTATCGGATGAATTATAAAAAGAATTTGAGATTTGGGTTTCTCTAAACTGAACTTTTAAAAATGGTGGTATGGAACATCCGTTCTACACTTAACAATGAGGGGATAGTGTTTAGGATTGTCCTTACCTCCAATTTAAACAACATTTTTTAATCCTTTTTAACATGATTTGGAAGTAAGAAGTTATTCACAAATGTTTTGTGAATATACTTATGTCAGAGAGATAAGTATATGAATGTTTTAGACAAACGTTTTTGAAAGAGATTTATTAAATAAAGATTTGTTTTGAGGCTTAGTGATTTCTATGGATAAATAAATCTCAAACGGAATTGGTTGTTGTTTGTTTATTTGATAGTTAAATAACCGACTATCAAATCTGGATTTGTTTTGACTCAGGAGGCATGTTGGTTATCGAGTTCACCGGTGAGAACTCGATTGTGCATATTTCCAAAAGAACCGAAATTGAGTTAGCCAGAAATTATTGTTTAGTTTTAGAGACACCAGTCCTCGGACTTATCCAAACCACTCCAAACTAATAAGGGACGATGTTAAATCATATTGAAATATGTTGTGGAGTTATACTATTCTTCTTGAGGGTTATTCCGAAATGGAAGATGGTAATCTGGAATGTTTGTTTGATCCCGGAACAACTTGCATGGATGAATGCTAGAATTATATCTCTACCTGGAGGGTAGTGTTAGCATTCCTAGATGGTTTGCTAGTATGAAAGAAGGTAAATTCTAGCCTCAAGCTTTACAACCAGGAAAATGGAAAAAACAGGGTATGTGGTAGAGCTATGTGGTTAGCTACCATTAGAAGCCGCCATCCCATTCTAGATTGTCCATATTCGAGTTTTTTTGTATGCAAACACAATGGTAATATAAGGCCTCGGCGTCAAAAAGGGATGGGGTAATCTGGTTCGCCATGTTAAATGGGAAGCTGGCTCTATGTAGCAGGGATGCAAGAAGTTCTTGTCAGACTCCGGTGCATTTTCTTGGGGTATACCATCGAAAGGCAGTCCCTTACCTTACCATAATATGGAATCCATTCTCCAATACGTGCCTTTACAGTTTTAGATGTACCCAACTATGTTAAAATGTGGGATGCAAGCATTTCAGCAATATTCATATTTTATTTGGAAACCATAGAAATTATTATAATAACATTGGATTTTATATACAAATGTTTTGGTTATCGTAAGGTAAAAGCCCGTTTGTGTTTATTTGCGGCGTGGTCTTACAAGATGCGATTTAAAGTTTTTTATAAAGTTAAAAACTTATGATTTACTCACACCAGACCCATGCCTGACCCGGAGTTTATTTTCCCTTTTCCTAAACTCTTGGGTGCTCAAATTTGAATGGGCAGTCAAGTAGTTCAGATTTTTGTGCAGATTCATTTTGGAGGAGCTTGAAGCATGTGGCTTCATCGATAGCTAGTTATTACCTTGTCTTCCACTGTATTATATGAATATTGTATCGATTAGATAGGGATAGACTGTTATAACTGTCCTAGGGAAGAATTTGTATTAGTATGACTCTATTGTAACATTTTGAAATGATTTTGTAATATAATATATTGAGTAATATATATTGTTCCATTGCGTTTTGAGATTCTATGTTGTTTAGTTTCCGTCTCTTCTATCTTTTCTTTCTTTCGCCCCTAATGACCCACCTTTCGGACGACTAAATGATCGGCACACGAATACCGAGGATGTATTAAGTGTCTCTTTGGTAGTAAGAAAGGTGGATCATTATAGTATTAGCTATCATGAGGTCATAAGCAATAGAGAAATTCAATATTTCTTCTCCTTCTTGGTTCATATCGCCATATCCAAAACCACCATGTACTCTCTCAAACCCCCTACTAACCGTACCAACATGGCCATTGAAATCTCCTCCTAATAAAAGTTTCTCGCTACTAGGCACATCTCTAACCATGACATCTAACTCTTCCCAGAAATTCCTCTTGATGGCTTCACTTAGGTCTACTTTTGGGGCATATGCACTAATGGTGTTCAAAACCATATCACCAAATACCAACATGACTAGAATGATCATGTCCCCTTATCTCCTAACATTGACCACTCTAATCATCACATTATTCTATTTAATTTATCTAATTAAATCTCCTGAATAATGTTAATTAAAATTAGGGGTGTTACAAATTTCTTATTGTTCTTCCCTTGCTAGTCTTTCTTCTTTTTGGGGAAGAGTGGTGTAAGGTTCAAAGTAAGAAGAAATATGCATGAGAGAAATGTTGGATTTGTTGAAAACTTTTCGAGGCAAAGTAGGTTCTCCTCTTAAATCAACACCAATGTATTCGGAAACTCTAGTGAGATACATGCCATAGCAAAATGTGTGTTCTCGCGTCTAGAAATATTCTTTTAAACAAAATCATCTATGATGACTTGTGCCCAATTGATGTTGTAGTTTCCATAAATAGCAAAAGGAGCCTTAAAAACCTTTTGAGTCGGGCTATTGTAATCACCCATTCTCGGAGTGATGATTTGTTGTAAAATGAGACTGATAAGCCTCGATATAGGTCTAAGATTTTGTATTTGAATTCCTTCATCGTTTTCAAAAATTTCATGAAAAACATCTCAATTTTGTTCATCGATTTTAAAAGTGGAGCAGTCAATTCCACTATATTCGCAACCAAGTATTTGATCCAAAATTTTACAATGTAAAACAATTATATTTTCTTTCACACTACTCCAAATTTGTCTCTCTTCTCCTTTAAATTTTTTTCTATTTAAATTCGCATAAAACATTTTTACTAAATCCAGATAACAAACTAAATCATTTTGAGAAGAGTCAATCAAACTAAGAATATCATTTTGAAAACAAAGATCTTGAAACCATAAGAAGAAAAATCATCAAATTTTGCAAATCTTCCAGGAAATATTTTTCTGGAAGTAGCATTTTCAATGTAAGTGTCGACGACTTCTTTGTCATTGAAAAGAAAGCTTTTGATTCCTTTTTAAAGCCTAATGATTTTTGATGGTTGGCTTGAGGAGGCCATTTTTGAGTAGTTTAGGAGATAAGAGAGTGAAGCTAAGTTTTGAATTTTTGATATAAAGTGAGTAAATAAATGGATTGAATTGTATTGATTAATAGACATGTACTAACATGTTTTAGGACAAAGGAGGACTTTTCAGATTTTTGGAATTAATGCAAAAGAGAGGAAAATTCAAAATTTGAATTTAAAAGAAAATTTCAAAATTCAGGCTAGTATGTCGATATAAGGATTTGGGTAAGTCGTCATATAGGCCAGAAAATAGTAAGGTAAAAGATTTATACACACACGCACACACAATCACTTAAATGCATCCATTTTTATTATTATCTATATTTTGCTCCTAAAAATAATAATAATAAAATGAAATAAAAAAGTATCGCTTTTTGCTCCTTTGATTTATTCTGATTAATCTACTATTATCATGACACACATGTTTGCATCCTCAGTGTCTGGTTCATTGTCACTTGAAGTAGTTTGTGAATCACTAATGTTGTTGTGTAAGCTCTCTTTCTTTTTCTGGATGAATCGGTGATTGGCGAGATTCTTGATCTCTTTTGATGTGGACTGTCTCTTTTCAACCGACCAAGTTCATCGAAGTTGAAACATTTAATTACATCTCCATTTCCAGGAGTTTTGTTTTCTAGTCTCCAAAAGTTGTTCATCTTTCTATATTTTAGGAACTTTCTAAAATTCCTCATCACAAAGGCAATCTCCTCATCATTGTCATCGTCTGAATCCCAATCATCAGTTATTATGTTGAAGGCAATGTACTTCTTTTTTGTTGCCTTGCTTTCTCGTCTACCCTACAATTGTGGTTCATAGGACATTAAATTGCCTATTAATTCTTTAATTTTTAAAGTACTAATGTCATTAGTTTATTCTATTGCTAATGTCTTTTGACCCCACTTTAAGGAGAGTGAATTGAGGATTTTTCTAACTTGGTCCTCTTCAGAAAAGTTTTTACCAAATTTACTAATGAATGTACTATATCTTGAAACCTACAATACATGTTAGAAATAGACTCATTCTGATTCATTTTAAATAATTGAAACTGATTAGTTAACATGGAAATTTTACTCTATTTAATTTTACTTGTGCCTTCATTTGTAACTTGCAACGTTCTTCAAATTTCATATACAGACTTACAAAATAGAGACTCTATTAAATTCATTTTTATCTAAAGAGAAAAATAAAATTTTCGTAGCCTTAGAATTATTAGGTGCTTATGTCTTTTGGTCAAAAGTCCATTATAAAAAGTAAGTTTGGGGTTTAGTGTACTCATTTTGTGTAATATTCTAGATATCTAAACCATTAGACTGTAAATAAATCTTTATCCTACATGAACAAGAAGTGTAATTGTTGCCATTGAAAGTGGGGATCTACTAGTAGATTGTCCATTTACAAAAGGATCTCAAGTGTACTAACAGTATTGCTAGCCATTTATAATTTTCAAAAAATCAGATTACGAGTTTTTGAAGGGTTGCAGAATAATGGATCCTAAGGCTAATTTAATACTAGAGAGAGAAGAGTGGTGAACAGTATTTTCTGACTTCTGTAAATCCTTTTAAAATTATTTTAAGATTAATATTAATTCATAGATTAACAACATAGATTTATACTGATAATCAGTCACAGATGCAATTACAGTTAAATATAAAAATAATAAAGTAAAGTAAGAGTTGGAGAGATGACACCGGAGATTTTATACTAGTTTGAATTTCTTCTACATCCAGCCCTGTATAATTTCTTGTATGGATTCCTTTTCAAGCGCCAAATTTAAACTAGGTAAAAGGCAAACCAAAATACAATCTCTATTTCAAGGCTACGAGACATACCCTCCTATATCACGAGTTTAGGGGCAAAATCTCTTGATTTACCAAGCAACAAGATCACTCACTATTTTACCAGGCTAACAAGCATACCTGCTTGATTTGGATGGGCTACAAGAACGCCCACACAAACAAAAGTAGAGTTGATGTTTTACCGAAGACAAATAGTTGTACTTTGGATATAATAGATCCTATAGCCTCTTCTATAGCACTTTGATCTTTGAAATGAGTGAGAGATGCTTGTAAAACAGTAAGTAAGTAGTAGTCAATCATACAATGGAATATGAACATATTCTATATGATTTTGAAGAGAATAGAGTATATTTTAAAAAAGAATTTTCAAGAGAGTAAGTACTGAGAAGAAAGTAAGTTATTAGTTAATCAAAAATTCGTATGCACTCCCTTTTATATAGAGAATAAACATATGTATCCATTCATGAAGGATTGCGTCCAAAAGACACTTCCATTCAAAATTTAAAAAAACAATTTAATGACCTATATGTCGACATATTAAAATATGCATGTCAACATATGCTAGTTAAAATTGAAAAATGTTTTCTTTTAAATGGTTTTGAAAATTCTATACTTTGTAAAATAATTTGAACATAGTTTTTAAATTTTTGAACTCGTAAAAAGCTTTTATAGATATTTAAAAACATATTTTGAGATTAAATGTTTTTTTTTTAAATATCAAAGATCAGAAATTGCTATCAAGAAATTTAACAATATATTATAATGACTCTAAGCATTAAATTGTAGTCTTGAGCTCTTCATATCTTTGTCTTTGAACTCAAAGTCTTCATATATTTTATCTTGAGTCTTTACGCTGGATAGTCTTCGATTCAGCATTTACGTGATATTCTGCACTATGTAATATATAACTTAGCAAAACATTAGTATCTACATTTTATATGGTTGTTGTCATCAAAATCAATAATTGAGTATTAACACTCTCAACTCACATCACCTGTTAACTCCTTGACCAAGGATATGTTAGGGTTTCTTATAATCACTTATCTTATATGATCTCGTAAATTATGCTTTAGATGAAACTTATTTTAACCTTGTATACTTACTCTTAAGTATATAATGATAAAAAAAAGTTAACTCAACTTCACTCATCATCAATCTTACTTCATCCAACAAAGTTTGATCACTCTTTATTGATATATCATTATGTATTATAGGAAGGAGTGATTTTTGATATTGAATCTTATTCATTTTGGGTACATTTGGAACTTCTTCCAATACACTCACTTATTTGATCAAATCGAACATTTTAGTTTCCTTTGCAAGTTATGTTATTATTTCTATTTTATATTATATGAACTTATCATAGATATACTACATGTGTATCAAATACACATGTTCATGTTTTTGATAACTCATTGGCGAAATTAATAAAGTATGTCGAACCATTTTAGTATCATTAGACCTTCGATTGCATACGGTTATATGTATCAGTTTGAAGGGTTCACCAACTCTTATATTGCTCCCACTAAAAGGGTGTTTTGCCCTAATCATTTGGGATACAGTTCATCTGTACCATATGGTTCATAATCCAAAAATAGTAAAACTTCAGATTTTTTTTATATTCTAATGCATCACTTTTGTTATGAAAAAATACCAATACTATAGTTTTATCTTGTAATGAATAGTCATAATATCAAATTGAAATAAAACTGTAACGACCCGTATTTTACGTGTTGGAGGACCGTAATTTTTTTTTATTTTATTTGTATGAGGTCGTATGATTCTATAATTTTGGGATATGATTCTTAGGGACATTTTACAGACCAATGATTTTACCCAAATTTCTATATGACCATTTTAACCCTGAAATCTTGTTTGACCTATAACTTTTGATAGAAGTCGAATTAAGGTCTCAAACCAATTCTATTACTTTAGGATGAGGGTTTTCCCTTGGTCATAATAGAAAAATGGACTTACGGTTAGAAAGTTGTACGCATTTTAAGTTTTTAATGCTATTGGCTAGGATTAGTGTGTAATTAATTAAGCCCATTAGTGAGCTTATTAGTCTACTTAGAGAACACTATAAATAAAGGGCTAAAGAGTTAAATTAAAACTATTCCCTTTCATTCTAAATCAGGTCTAAACCCTAATTAGCCCTAGATCCCTCCTAATTTCATTTAAAATCACATAAATTTCTCTCCAAATCAAACTAGATTGCGGATTAGAGATTTGATCCTCAATTAGAAGATAAAGATCATCGATTTGCATGATTTGGAGTGCTTTTCTTCATTGTCTAGATTAGATCTACATGCAAATTGATTGAATTTGGTAAATAGTGAGTGATTTATGCCTTCTCACTATGCTATACATGTTTATATGGTAGAATTATAGGATTTAACAAGTTTTAAATTGATTTTGGCCATAAAAACCTCTTCTAACTTTAATAACATGTTAATCCATTCATATGATATTATTGAAGAAATCACCTTGGTTTATGTTCATATAATATGTTATATAGATTTATGTTAGAATGCCTTGTTTATCTTATTTTGATGGATTGCAAGTTTGGTTAGATGAAATTGCTTGTTATTCTATGTTTGGATGATATGATTTGATGTTTTTTGCTAGCGTTGTGATTGCATAGAATGTTAGGTGGGAGAATTAAGCAAATCGGAGGCAAGTTGGTAGAAATTGGATGAAACTTGGCCGATAGGCTTTGGAGCATAGCAGGAGGCATAGGATAACTCACACCTCGATTGGATGCAAAGTGATAAGTCGTTACCAAGTTAAGGGAATGGGTCGGACCCAAGTTATGGTGGTAGTTCATAAGTGATGGTCGAATTGATGGCTTGGAAGGCTATGGATAATAAATGTTGCCTATGGCAAGGTTTTGAAAGATTGGGTAAGCGCTTGAGCTTACGATGAGTTATTGAGTTAGGTTGGAGACGAGTTATGCCTATAACTTGGCACCGAGTTATGGGGAAGAAGACTATGAGTCGGTGGCAGCATGGATAGATAGAGCATGGCTATATGAGGTGTTCTATATCAAAGACGCAAGAGATTTGGCTAAGGGTTGGGTATACCATCGAGTTATCTCTAGAAAAAGTAGCTTTGGATTGGGGCTGAGTTATTAAGTAGGGTTGAGTCGAGGTCTAAGGCACTGGAAGGGGAGTACTAGAGACATAGGAGATGAATTAGCCATTAGTTGGTAAGTGTATAACTCCGCTTCGAGTTAAACCTATAACTCGGTATTGAGTTATCTGTGAGGAATGCGGATTACGGATCTTAAGGCTAGGAATAACACTAGAGGGGGGTGAATAGTGTTTTTAAGAAATTGCTAAATCTTTTTGAGTTTATTTTAATTTGTACACAGATGTATGCAATATTCAGACACAGATATAATCACAAAAACAAACACAGATGCAGAAATAAAGTAAATGCAGTAAAGGAAAGAACACACCGGATTTTATACTGGTTCGGAGTTACCCTCCATCCAGTCCCGCACAACTAAGTACGGATTTCCTTTCAAAAGCAATTCAAGAATTACAACCCTCGGTTTCAAGGCTACGAGGTACACCTTCCAAAATCACAATCCTTTGGGTAGAGATACTTGATTTCTGGGGCAACAAGTTCACCCAATTGATTTCCAAGGCTACAATCACACTTTTTCTCGCTTGATTGATTTCCAAGGCTACAATCACACCTTTTCTCGCTAGATAGATTATAACGAATCATATAACTCTGAATAGCACTTAGATCTTGTTGAGATAGTGATAGAGAATCAAACCAGAGATAATCTAGTTAGATTCAATGTTGATTTCGGCAGAGTGATAATATGATTTTGATTAAGAAAATGTGGAAGAAGAAGAAGAGAAGTGAAAAACCAGAAAAACTGATTAAAAATTCATTGAAACTAACCCCTATTTATAGAAGAACAACAGTCATGTCCATTCATGAAAGGTTATGACGAATAGACACTTCTTTTGAAATTTAAATTTTGAACTCAACTGTCACCATGTCGACATGGTCACCATAGGCATGTCGACATCCCAAAGCAATTTTTGATAGTTTGATTTTCTTTGAAAATAACCTTTATCTTATATTAAAACTATTTTAAACTTTATAAATATACTTGACTATAGATAAAATATATAGATAAATATAGAGAACACTATATATATAATTTTACTATAATTTTATATTTAAATCTAAGTATAAATATATTATATTAAAAGATAGTTTAAAACAGACGAAGTTTAAAAATAAGAATATTTAAGGCTAAAACATCTTTTTGAATAATCATTTGAAAAGATAATTTTTAAGGCTAAAACATTTTGAAAAATAATTTTGAAAATCATTCCGAAGTTGTTTTGAAAAAACATTTTGAAGTAGTTTTGCAAGCTTTTTCCTGCAGAGTATCTCATCATGTCAGGACTCGAGAACTTGTACAAAACTAAGATGTTCGTGGGTTTGTAAGCCACTTGTCGTAGGTTTGTAAGCTACTTGTTGTGGGTTTGTAAGCCACTAAAAAGGTAGAAATGGGTTTCATCCCCAAAGAAAAATGGAGTGAAGATTTCAGTGCTATTATGAAGTTTTAACATAATTCTAGACTCAATACTTATCTTGAAATCTTGAACTCTTGATAATCTTGATATTCTTGATACTCATGAGTCTTCAATCTTGATATCTTGAATCTTGATACTGTACAGTCTTCATTCTTGGTACCTGCATGATTAAATCCTGCATATACATATATATCTAAACTTATAATGTTAGTATTTATATTTTATAATCTATTCTAAGGTTGTTGTCATCAAAACCATCATCTCACGGACTAACAATCTCCCCCTTTTTGATGATGACAACCTTTGTTTATAAAATATTACTTCTATCCTAATAACTCCCCCTAAATCTAATAACTCCCCCTTAATCTATGCCTAATTACCCTATTTTATATTTCTCCCCCTTTGTCATCAACAAAAACCATCCTAAAACCATAAAACTATAAAACTCCCCCTTAAACTAATACTATATAACATGTGATTATAATGATAGTGTTATCATAAATAATCAACACTTAACTCTAAAAACTAGAACTTAATCCTAAATTACTAACTATCCTAACTAAGAATCTATGATAATAGTTAGAAATCAAATATAAGAACATAAATTATTTATTAAGTATATTTCAACACACTCATCAAAACTAATCATGTCAGACAAGTCAAACAAATCAATCAAGTCAAACAAGTCAAACAAGTCAAACAAGTCAATCAAGTCAAACAAGTCAAACAAGTCAATCAAAACATCAAAAACTAATAATCCTATATTATAAGACAATACTACAAACTCCTCCTAAATAAAATATACTCATTATGTATACATGTATGCAATATGTAGTTTGTAATACAGTATGAAATGTATGACATATGCAATGTAGCATGAGATGATATGTAAAATGAAGTGCAACTTGTGATGCAAATAATTATGATATTTCATGCATTGTAATTTATGATGTAATATGCAATGAAATGTGATATGAAATAGGATGCATAATGATATATAATATGAAACAAAATGATAATGAATTAAAAAATAATAATATGCAAAATGATATGATGATATATATATATACTACGTAAGTGACATTTAGATTATAAGATAAACATGAGTGATAAGTAATATCTAATTGACAAGCATACATATATATGTGTGTGTGTGTCTATGTATGTATACATATATCAAACTATTTATTATAAAACACTTCAACCAAACAAAGGTAAAACACACCAATTACTAGACTTAAGTTAAGGAAACTAATGAATGGGACTGAAAGAGTTGTAAAGAAAGAGTTTAAAGGTAATAAATAGTATTAAAACTATAACATATTCATGAAAGGTAGTAATCACACTCAATATCAAAATCTAATTGATAAGAAATATGGACTTTAAACTGCATATATGATCAAATATGGTTTTTTTTAAATTAATACCCTAATTATTTAATTTATTTAAAATGATTTTTTATCAACTTGGTTGATTTTTTTTAAGAATCCAAACTTCCATGTTCTTAACTTACTAATTAAAACCTTTATATCAAATTATTATTGATTTAAATATTTAGAAACACGTTTAAAAATCTTTTAAATTTAAAAAATATCATAATGCTATATTAAATAAAATAATAAAGATTGAAAAACTAAAATAAACATGTGTTACATTAAGGCTTCTTACATTAAAAAATTTAATTAATTAAAAATATATTTAAACATGAAATTACTTTTTAAATATTCTAATATAAGTTAGAAAATAACTCTAAAAAGAATAGAGAAAAATACTTAGTTTAAATATCATTTTTTTTATAATTTAAAATTTCAAACAGAAAAGACAGCATTTACAGAATGCGATAAAAAGTTTTTGCAATAATATATATTCAAAATATTATAAAATAGAAACTGTAGCTTTTACCAAATGTTGTGTAAAGTTTCTGAAACTCTACAGCGTTTCAAAGCACAGAAATGCTATAAAAACGAATTTGCAGTACTTACAAAACATTACATAAGAAAAGAAGCATTTTACAAATGCTATCTAAAATTCTGGTCATGTGATGTGGTGCAATCTTATAATTGAAGAAATATATAAATAGAGCCTTATTCTAACATTCTAAATTCATTCTACTAATTTCTTAAAGATATAAAATTAGTATCTTAAAAGAAATAGAGTATGAGAAGTAAAAATAAAATTAGAAAAGTTGAAATCATGAATGAATGTATGCTTTTCTACTTAGTATAGTTGTAATAAATTAGTTGTAGATTTTATTTGAAAGAAAAAACATTTTAAAAGACTTTTTAAAAAATTTAGACTTGTATAACGATATTTATACTATGGTGTGTCGATATATGGACCAAAATATCAGAACTTATAAAAGAGATAAATTTATATACCTAACTATATGTATAGATATATATTTCTAAATGCAACAATAAAGATGAAATAATAGTAAAGCGTACCAATTTTTGCATTCCATCTTTCTAACTTTGCTGTTCCTCCATTGTTGTGAACCACACATTTATATCTTTCTGAATTTGACGACGAGATATGTTCTATTGCGACGGACTCGTTTTTTCGATCAGCGTAGTATATTCATTTGCTGAATTTGAAGACCGTATGAGAAAGATACAGATGATTTAGTAAATTGACCAACTTTGCGCCAAAACTTTGAATTCGAATTTTGAATGAATAGACACTTCAACCACTATAAATAGGTCCAACGGTCACCACTTTTCATAAAAATTCCTCCTCTTCATCTTATTCCCGTTTTTCTATATACTATCAAACTTCTAGAAGGCATATCTCCTTCGTTTCTTAACGGAATTGGATGAAACCAGCGGCAAGTCGAAGAGGAAGGCAAGGGCTACGATCTAGTAATTGTTTGGTGTCGAATTTGGATGGTATTGTGATGCAACAGGCTGAATAGTAGAAGAAATGTAGAAGATCACGTACACAGTTTTTCAGTTTTGGATAGCCAACTTCAAACTGTCATATCTCACTCAATTTTGATCGGAATTTGATGATCCACCCATCAAAATGACCGCGAGAACAAGAACTACAATCTGAAAAGGAGTGGGAACAAAATACTCAAATCTCTGGATGCATTTTGAAGAATACCTTTGACAATTTTGCCTTCTTTTTCTCTTTGTTCACCAAAACTTCATTTGACCATAACTTGGTCATTTCTTGACGGATTCACACGAAGCCAGTGACATTGCGAAGCAGATGGAGAGAAGTACAGTATCAAATCAAGTTGTAGATGAAAACCCAAAGTTTTGAATTGATCTGGTACCCATTTCTTTGTCGATTTCCATTATATATCCATTTGTTCTTCTTGATCGATGAATGATTATCTAGTATCTTTTAACCAACAGTTTGTTTGTTTTGGATTGATTCCTCAATTCCCATAAAGCATAATTCCTGCACATAAAACAATCTTAGTAGACAACTTGTATTTGAATATTGATTATATGCAGACTCAAAAGATAATGATGATCTGAATATTTCTAAACATGCATTAACAGATTTCTAAAACATAGCCATTTTTAAAAAAAAACTTTTTCAAAAAATCAGATTATGAAACTTTTGAAAACCTTGCTCTGATACCAAATGTGAGGAATGCGGATTACAGATCTTAAGGCTAGGAATAACACTAGAAGGGGGGTGAATAGTGTTTTTAAGAAATTACTAAATCTTTTTGAGTTTATGTTAATTTGTACACAGATGTATGCAATATTCAAACACAGATATAATCACAGAAACAAACACAGATGCAGAAATAAAGTAAATGTAGTAAAGGAAAGAACACACTGGATTTTATACTAGTTCGGAGTTACCCTACATCCAGTCCCGCACAACCAAGTACAGATTTCTTTTCAAAAGCAATTCAACAATTACAACCCTCGGTTTCAAGGCTACGAGGTACACCCTCCAGAATCACAATCCTCTGGGAGATACTTGATTTCCGGGGCAACATGTTCACCCAATTGATTTCCAAGGCTACAATCACACCTTTTCTTGCTTGATTGATTTCCAAGGCTAAAATCACACCTTTTCTCGCTAGATAGATTACAAAGAAGCCTATAACTCTGAATAGCACTTAGATCTTGTTGAGATAGTGATAGAGAATCAAACCAGAGATAATCTAGTTAGATTCAATGTTGATTTCGGCAGAGTGATGATAGGATTTTGATTAAGAAAATGTGGAAGAAGAAGAGAAGTGAAAAACCAGAAAAACTGATTAAAAATTCGTTGAAACTAACCCCTATTTATTGAAGAACAACAGTCATGTCCATTCATGAAAGGTTATGACGAATAGACACTTCTTTTGAAATTTAATTTTTGAACTCAACTGTCACCATGTTGACATGGTCACCATAGGCATGTCGACATCCCAAAGCAATTTTTGATAGTTTGATTTTCTTTGAAAATAACCTTTATCTTATATTAAAACTATTTTAAACTTTATAAATATACTTGACTATAGATAAAATATATAGATAAATATAGAGAACGCTATATATATAATTTTACTATAATTTTATATTTAAATCTAAGTATAAATATATTATATTAAAAGATAGTTTAAAACAGACGAAGTTTAAAAACAAGAATATTTAAGGCTAAAACATCTTTTTGAAAAATAATTTAAAAAGATAATTTTTAAGGCTAAAACATTTTGAAAAAAAAATTTAAAAATCATTCCGAAGTTGTTTTGAAAAAACATTTTGAAGTAGTTTTGCAAGCTTTTTCCTGCAGAGTATCTCATCATGTCAAGACTCGAGAACTTGTACAAAACTAGGATGTTCGTGGGTTTGTAAGCCATTTGTCGTAGGTTTGTAAGCTACTTGTCGTGGGTTTGTAAGCCACTAAAAAGGTAGAAATGGGTTTCATCCCAAAAGAAAAATAGAGTGAAGATTTCAGTGCTATTATGAAGTTTTAACATAATTCTAGACTCAATACTTATCTTGAAATCTTGAACTCTTGATAATCTTGATATTCTTGATACTCATGAGTCTTCAATCTTGATATCTTGAATCTCTATACTGTACAGTCTTCATTCTTGGTACATGCATGGTTAAATCCTGCATATACATATATATCTAAACTTATAATGTTAGTATTTATATTTTATAATCTATTCTATGATTGTTGTCATCAAAACCATCATCTCACCGACTAACATTATCATGGTGAATGATGAGGGGTTGGAACTTCTATGGACTGTTGTTGAGGTTCTGTAAATCATGCTTGATATGTTGGCTCGTTCGTATCAGGTTGGATGACGATATAACAACATGAAGAAAAGCTATAGTCTTTGGATGTTGGCTCATGTTGGGAGTAGGTTTCAAAGATGGCAGCTTGTAAAAAAGGAAGCCATATAATCAGGGAATGTGGTTGGGTTCCTCGTGAATAATGGAAATTGGATTGGGCAAGAAAAGCTGGGTTTCCAGATGGAGTAAAAGTGGGCTCGGGTATATATGCTAAGGAATCATTGAGACTCGAAGAGTTTTCAATTGTACTCGAAGCAGGGGTATTGTAAGTGGGGACGCCCATGTGTCAATTGAGGGACATGTATACCATGGATCTGGGGCTTTGGGTATCTAGTGTCTAGCTTTGGGCTGCGAGAGATGTATCCAGCTTTGAGATGTGAGATACGAGAGTACGACAAAGAACCTGGATTTCCATTAGTCCTAGGCTTGGGGGTCATACGAGTTATCATATATTCAAAGCACAAGGATGATAGTTAGGATTGCTAATGGATGCTATGAATGCTTTGATTTTTCTTCTTTAGTAAGCTATCACTCATATGTATCAAGGGAAGTAGGTATTAGAGATAGGAATACCTAGAAGACTGATATCCTTTATTTGGTTTGTGGTGTACCTTTATGATATTGTAGAGTAGCATATTATAGTGTTACATGCTAACTCTTTGGTTACTGGGACATGTTAGGTATTATTCATGTACTCTTGTTCCTTACCATATTTACCTATCTAGTATTTTGAGACTCGTCTACCGCTCAAACCTGACTGTTATCTGATCCAAGGTTTTATATTTTTCTTTTTATTATCTTGGGTTCTCTTGAATGAGTAAACTAGATAACATGTCTAGGTGATGTAATAGCTGCTTGTAGGACAAGCTAGATAGAGCTATCTCGTATTATATACATATATGAAGTCTACGCTAATTCCGCTGTGCAGCACTGGAGAGACTTACTAGTGACTGCTTAGCATTTGTATTTGAGACAGTTGTTGAGTTTGTTTCCGTTGTATAAACTCGACTATTGATGTATAACTCTATGGATATTATACTTTGATGATAGCGATCTATTTACATTGTTATTACTGTCTCTTTTATTGTATATGTGATATTATATTTTGTCCATGTGTTTTAAGATATACGACATGTTATATGATATATTAATTTATTTCAACCTTGATGATCATCCTATGTTAACCAGGCACGACAAATGCACACTATTTATATACTATTGGTGCTAGTGGTATAGGGCGGTCGTGACAAAAACTATGCCTATTTTCATTCAATACTGAAAACAATTATTATATCATGAATAATATTTGATATGTTTGCAAAAACAATTTTTCGTAACTTGATGCGTCCGTTAAGAAGTGTAATATGGTATGCTCCCACTATTTCCGCCATTACTGTTATAGCTTACAAAATATGAAGCTCTATTTAATCACTTATTACATAATTTTATTTCATACGCTATAACTAGTTTATAGTTAAGAGTTCTAGATCAAATATCATGAATTCGAAGAAATAAATTTCATAGAAAACAATTTCTATATAAAGTATTTTTAGTACGTTATACAATTCTCATTTCTAGTGTACCTTCATGAAGCAGAGGCGACTATCTCTAAGTCACATCCACTCTTATACATCTGCTTTCCTTTCCAAAATGGTCGAACCATTCAAAGGATCTACAAAACTACATCGAATTCTTTACAATAATGAATTTAGCCATCATAGTATTTAAGGATATCAAATAAGTTGCATTTTACTTAAAATTAATGAATTGACATTTTAGTGATCAAATTCCTAGGCACGTCTTATAGCCGTTGGTCTAGTGCTTCATTTAATACAACAAGATACTTACTGTAATCAACCATATTGAATATATGATCTCGAATCATGGTTTTCTAGCTCATTTCGATTGAACTAATTTATTGAGGTTTTGTGCATTATGAATCATGATTGTTCACCATATAATATTTATATATGATCGATTATGGATCAAATATCCATATCCTTGTACTGCTTTTAGAGTCCAAAATTCATGGAAGACAATACACAGTTTTGGACAAATAATTTTTTAAATGACCAAGGCAAGAATATTTTAGCAGTTGTATAATTTGGCTCTCGCATGTATCTTGAATTGACCACATGCCAACAAATTATTAGTAGGTATATTTTATATTTCTATGTCAATCTTAATTCAGTTTTTATCAACTCTATCAGTTGCACAAATTTATCGAAGTAGACTATTTTAACTTTATATAGCATATGTTCTTACAATATTAGATAGATTAAATGTTACATTTCATTTATCTAATAAGCTCCCACTAGACTTTAATGTTTCTCAAAACACTGAAAGAAAACATAGAAATCTTCTAATTTCTCTAGTGGGCTTTGGGACCCGCTTGCCTTGGGATTATGACCTTGAGAAAATTCAACAAATCATAGGCCCACATGCGATGGATAACACCTTATCGGTTGTACCATATACAAGTCTTAACCTAAAGTCTTTTTTCTAATCTCATCTTGACCTGGAGGAATCTCAACAAACTGAAAGAGATTCCCACCATTTTGTGATGACTTAAGTATAATGCACGTATCTTGAGGAAACTCGACAAATACATGAATGTATCTTACTTCATCTAGTCAATGTATTAATAATAATACACACAAGCCCTGGCTTGAGGAAACTTAACAACTAAATAGTATGCAATTAATCTATTAATAAATAAATGTTAAAGGAAAACATACATAGATCTTTAATATATGTACATATATATACTATTATCCAACTTTTAGACCAAGCGGCTTTCAGATGAAGCTAGATGTCAGGATGTAGACAAAGTGGTTCAAGGACTAGGAGGCATGCTTGAAAAGGCTATGAAAGAGGCTTTTTAGGGTTTGAAGTGCAAGAATATACTAAGTGGCAGGTCAGTAATGACCTCTATTTTATGTCGGTACCAACATGTTTTCAAGCACAATAGAGAGCTCTAAAGCTATGGTCAGTGAGTAGCCGGCTATAGTGATCATCCTTGGTCCCATTTCTGAAGGAGTAAGTGAACAACTCCAAAAATGTCTAAAGAAAAGGACAAGTACTAGACGTGTCAGAACCTCTCACCAATGACTTGATTTCTATGGCCAAAGTGCTCAGAATTCAATGGATCGAAGCAAGGAAACAACATAGCAAAAGGTAGCAAGATCTGTGGTGAGCATTTCAAATCGGTACCGATCAATTCTTACCAGTACCGATATGAGTTTATCACTCAAGATACATTGTCACCCCTCCTACTTTTTCAGATCTGGATTTTGAACTGGTATTTTATGATCCGACGACTTCGTTGGGAGATTTCTTTATAAATAGTAGACTTAGAGCCATTGGAAAAGGATTTTTGGCACTTTATCTTCTTCATCCCCTCTCTTTACTCGACTTTGTCAAAAAGAAAGTTACTCTTTCTACTCTAGGCTATTTAGAACTGTAAATCCCTTATATTTATGACAAAAATTCTATACAATAACATTATAGTGGATGTAGACCTCAAATTTGCAAAACCACTATAAAAGTCCTTGTGTTCTTGAATTTTTTAACTATTTATAGCCAGATCTCTCTACTTTAATTTGAATTGAGGTGTTACGCCACTTTTGGGTCCAACGTTTTTGCTGCTTTCATTGATAAAAAAGCTTCTTAGGCGTAGATCTAGCTATCTATTATGGATTAGAACTCTAGGAATTAGATCCAGAATGTTTCTATATAAGGTTTGAAGGAATTTTATATTGAAAGTAATGGATGCAAGGAGATCTGGAGTAGTTGCTAGAGGAGAAAATGGAGCTTTCCACCATGATGAGGTGACTAACCAACCAATAGCCGCACTACCAGGACCATCTGCTTCATAGGAGATGGTGACTAAGGTGGAGTTTGATAAGATGATGGCAGAGCTGAAGCAAAGGATTCTAGATAGTCATAAGCCACATCTTGATAAGAAGGATGCTAGCTTTTCCTTGCCAACCGAACGGTCTCAAAGGCCCAAGAGGGATAAGAGATAAGCATTCCAATTGGTTCTGAGGAGGAAAATTCATCCACTTTTGGTCAGAATAGATGGAATGGAAGCAAAGATGAAGGAGAAGACTATTGGAGTAACACTGGAGGAAGTAGCCAAGCACCTACTAGAGGAATTCATATTGGTACCAACTATAATCAAGTTGCTACTGGTTTGAATTTGAGGACCTTAGAGGGGCCTGAAGCCGTCAACTTATCGGATTCCAAGGACGATTTGCAGGATGTTGGCAATAAGGATGGACTGAATTCTGAAGCTCAAAATGTTGATGTTTAAGCAACCACTGTAGAGCCAACTAAACATCAAAGAAGGTTCGAAGGAGTGGTTCTCCTAAAGACAGGAGAACCAAGATGTCAAACAGCAAACCGAGACTGTTTGTGGAGTTAAACGCTCGATGCAGTTCCTGGTAATCATCCTTCGGATTACTAGGCTAGTGAGGAGCATATTGCGGATATGACTAAGTAGTTGCTAAACGAAAACAAATGGAGAAAGAATTAAGATTTGAATTATGTGCCTCATGGAACTCCATTCATGGAGAATATTTTGAGGCAAGTGTATTCTAAGAAGTTTATGATGCCTTCAGTGCACCATATAAACTGACGACTGACCATAGGCAGCATTTATTCAAGTATGAGTGGCACACGGATGGTGCCAAAGCAATAGATGCAATTCGATGCAGATGTTTCCCTATCTTTCTAGATAGATTTGCATCGATTTGGTTCATGTGGGCCAAAGTACATCTTGACATTTGATGACTTAGCCAAGCAGTTCTTGGAGTAGTTCAGCCTCCTTATTGGCTGGCCCAAGGATGTGATGTCCTTGTCTAGTATTTTTTTAAGGACCTAAAGAGTCAATGAAGGGTTTCCTGAATAGATTCAATGTTACAGTTACTGAAGTGAATAACTCAAATGAGGGTATAGTGTTGATAGCTTTAGTATGGGGGATACATGTGCACATAGATTTTGGAAAGTGGTCGAGGATAAAGTAGCCTACTACTATAGAGGAGTTCCACTGAAAGGCTAACCGGTTCTTGCACTTGGAAAAAGCAAACTAGGATGCTAAAAAGAGTGGTGGTGGACAATCGAAGGAAGTTATTCAGAGTAATATAGCTATCAAATAGACCATTGAGAGTGTTGGTAAAGTAGTTGTGAATGTTGGAATTGCAGTAACCAAAGAAAGAGAAATCAAGGTATTGGAGGCAGGCTGAACGATGCTAAAAATCATCCAAGGAATATGAGACCAAAGGAGTACATGCCCTAAATGATATGCTCGAGAACATATAACTTGCCACGCAAGGCATGGAAAGGTCTAAGAAGCCGCCTATGAGAGGGGCGTTTGAGGTAGAAAAGCGCTATAAGAACTTTTGTTGATTCCATGAAATTCATGAACATAATACCAACGAGTGCGGGCATCATGGAGATTTCATTGAAGAGTTAACATGGAAAAGGAAATTGCAGCAACATGTCAGGGATATGTAAGATGGCAGACAGAATGTTAGACCCTAAGGGCCTAATGCTTGAGAAATCCAGCTTGGACTCGGTGGAGAGGAGACCGGGCTGTCTAATGGAAGGATTGTTATAAACATGATAAATGTAGGACCTTATCCAGAGGAGAAAAGTTGCAATGAGATGGAGTAGTATGCAAGTTCATTGAGGCACATTTTGCAGGAGAGCTGCTTCACCATTGAGGATGAAGTTTCAATTAAATAGGAAATGTTAATAATAGATGAAATTGTCTTTTGAAATAGGGATTCTGAAGGGGTTGAAGCACTGACCTATGACCTACGGTGATAACGGCCATTGTAGGTCCTGCTACTATACACCGAGTCTTGGTGGATTGTTTAATCTTGGTGATATTCTGTTCAAATGGACTTTTGATTGGATAAGAATAAGTTCAAAAGACATCAAGCCTTGTAAATCCACGATTCAAGGATTTACTAAAGAGGAGAAGGAACCATTAAGAATATTGATTTGTCCGTGGAATTGGGAGATAGAGATTGCATGATTGTACATGTTTAAAAGTTTGTGTTTGTGAATGACTTTTTGACGTACAACGCCTTTTTTGGCCAACCAACCTTGCTAATTTCAGAATAGCACTTGTTCCTTGGCGCTTGATGATGAAGTTCTTCACAGAGACCGGGGTTGGATCAATTCAAGGTGATCAGAGCGTTAGTTAGGAGTGCTACATCACCGATTTCAAAGGGGGGAAAGTAATGGGAGAAAGGGAAGAATGCAAAGAAAGCTGCATTACGGACGCAGATTCATAGCAATTAATGACCAAGCCCTGGCTTGGGAACCATAGCAAATTCTACAAGTCTATGGATCCTAAGAAGTAGTCATGGGAAGTGCAGATAGCGCCGGATGAGCTGATGATCAATGTTTCGATCGATATAGATGATCTATTCTGGTCTTTAAGATCGGGTCTCAGATTAGCACAGGATTGAGGAAGGAATCGGTCAATTTTCTCCAAGCAAACCTGGATATATTTGCTTGGACACATTCAGATTTGTGTGGGATATTGCCAGAGATAGCGTGTCATGCATTGAATATGGACCTAAAGTACCCTCGGTAAAAAAAAACACACGGTTTGATTTCGAAGCAATCTGCTGCATTAAAGGAGGAAGTGGATAAGCTATAGGTAAATAGCTTTATACTCGATGCTTTGTACTTTGAATGGGTATCAAACCTCGTGCTGGTCAAGAAAGTAAACGGGTAGTTGCAGACATGTATTAACTACTCGGACCTGAATAAAGCATTCCCGAAGGACAGGTTCCATTTCCTAAGATTGACCAGCTAGTAGATGGGGCCATTGGACACGAGTGACACTCTTTTATGGATGCTTACTCCGAATATAATCAGATCTCGATGCATGTTCCATATTAGGAGTACATAGTTTTTATAATGGATTCAGGACTATACTACTACCGAGTGATGCATTTGGTCAAAGAAACGTAGGAGCTACTTACGAGAGGTTGGTGAATTCCATGTTCAAGGATCAAATCGGCTGGACAATGGAGGTGTATGTGGATGATATGCTTGTGAAGTTATGACTATCAACGAACCACATAGATGACGTTTCAGAGATGTTTGAAGTGTTGTGAAGGTATGGGATGAAGTTAAATCCATTGAAGTGCTCTTATGGAGTTGCATTGGGTAATTTTCAAGGATTTGAGGGGCATTGAAGTTAATCTAGAGTAGATCGATGACTTAAAGAATGTAGCTACCCCAACTATGAGGAGGGATATGCAAAGCTCCCATGGGAAGGTTGATGCACTAAGTAGGTTGATCTCAAAGGCAACTAATTGTATACTGTTCTTCGATACCCTCAAAAAAGAGAAAGGAAAACTTGTATGGATGAAGGCATGTCAGGATCGAAGAACTACCGAGGCATATTGAAACACCATTGGTCCTATCCAAACATTTGGACAAGGAAGATTTGTTTATCTATTTGGCGGTGTCTACTCACGCACTAAGTGCAGCATTGGTACGTGAGGAGGAAAGGATTCAGAGGCTAGTGTATTACATCATCAAGTGGTTTACGGGAACTGAAAAGACTGTCTGAAACTGGAAAAGCTTGCTTATTGGTTGTTGATTGCATCGATGAAGTTGCAACCATACTTACAGGCTTACCCGATAAAGGTGCTGACGGATCATCCCTTGAAGCATGTATTGCACCGACGAAAGACTTAAGGAAGGTTATTGAAGTGGAATATCAAATTGAGTTGGTACGACATCACTTATCATCCAAGGTGGGCAATAAGAGGACAGACATTGGCGGATTTCATCGCTAAATTCATCGTCCAGGATGGAAAAGAGGAAGACGATGTGGCCACACTTTCTTAGTGGAAATTATTCCCGGATGGAGCTTCTAATGAACATAGTTTTAGGGAAATATTGGTACTTATAACTCCTGAAGGACGATCGATTTGCTATGGATTGAAGTTAAAGTTCCCTTTAACAAACAACAAGGCTGAGTATGAAGCATTGATAGCGAGACCCAACATAGTGAAGGAACCGGAGGTGAGAACGCTGCATATATTCAGTGACTCCTAACTGGTGGTCTGCTATGTAAAGAAGGAAGTCTAGGCTAAGGGCACGAGACTTGCCCATCACCTAATAAAGATGCTGGAACTGCTAAACGACTAGAGCATTACATGATTACGCTCATCCTTAGAGAAGAGTATACGAAGGTCGATTCACTAGCCAAGCTAGCTAGCTTTGGAGATGCACAGTTGCTGGGATTGGTTTCGGTAGAAGTTTTGTCGACTCCGAGCATTGACCAGAAGGATGTCGACTATATTTTGGAGGCCGATAGGAAAATGAGTCATGGATGATTGCAATAAAGGACTACCTGCTAAAGGGAACTCTCCCAAAAGGAAACAATGACCAACGAAAACTCCTTTGTAAAGTGTCGTAGTTTATAATGTAAGAAGGAGTACTATACACGAGAGGTTTCTCAACCCTCTAATTCGGGTGTGTAACCAAGGATGATGCTTGGAAATTCCTTATGGAAATCCATATGGATAGCTATAGTGACCATATAGGGGGTAGATATTAATGGAGAAGATACTTTGCTATGTACACTTATGGCCAACAATAACCTGTTACTGCTGATTACACCAATCAGTGTCACCATTGCTAGAGGTTTGCAAAAATTATGAGAGTCCCATCCATAGAACTTACGTAAATGGTTACGCCATGGCCATTTGTAGTTTGGGGAATTGATATAATAGGTGTGCTACTGATATTGAAAGAAGGAGCTAAGTACATTATTGTTGCTATGGATTGCTTTACAAAGTAGGCAGAAGCAGAATTGCTTGCCACAATCGTAATGAGGAAATTGATCGGCTTTGTGACAAAAAAATATTATCTAGAGATTTAGAGTTCCTTAAAAGATTATAACTAATAATGAAACTCAGTTCGAAGGTACCGAGTTCAAGGATTTCTATAGCCCGTACAAAATCGAGAAAAGCTTTTCGGCAGTAGCACACTGATAGGCGAATAGGCAGGTAGAGGTGGGGAATAAAATTATCAAATCCATATTGAAGAAACAATTAACTAAAGACAAAGGAAACCGGGTCGATGAGTTTCCAATTGTATTGTGAGTTTATAGGACTACCCACAAGTCCACAACTGGACATACTCTATTCCCTTTGGCATAAGGGTCTTCGGCCATGATTATGATAGAACTGGAATTCCCTTCTCACTCAAAAAGGCACTATGACCCCAATGTCAAAGGGGAACTCTTGCTCGAGTCCCTCGATTTGATTTACGAAAAGCGAGAAGGGGCCGAATTAAGGGTAGTTGGTCACCAGAAAAGAGTAACGTCAAGGTTCGGAGTTGTACCTTCTAAGAAAAGAACATTGTTTTGAAATGAGTTCTCTCGGGTATGAGGGCACTTGGTCTGTATTAGGAAGGTCCTTATGCGATCGAACAAAAGTTTGGAGATAGAACTTTCAAGCTGGCTACCGTTGATGGGGTCCCCATCCCATGGGCATGGAACAACGACCTAGGATTCTATTTCACTTATAATTACTTAGTTTATTTTCAATGAATAAGCCACCCTAGTGAATTGGTGGCAATGTAATAAGGCAAGAATTGCTACATCTTTTGTTTATAAATAAAGTTAGCTTCTTGAACCAATGAAACCGTGTTCTTATAAGCAAAACCATGTACCACATAATTAACAGTATAATCAACTATGGGGAGATAGGTACCGACTCATTTGATCTAGGAACATGATAGAGGAGTATAATCATATGGGTTGATTAGATAATTTAATCTTATCCCTCTGGTATAGAATAATACCCAGAGATAGGCAAAGTCAATGGTGGATGCCCAGAATAGAGTAACTAAAGCGCCAGTTTCCAAAGATAGAAACTGGTGCACGGTTGAAGTTTTAATGACCATTCTTGTAAACATGCAGGACATTCTAGGCCGAGTATAAGCGAGGATGGTCAAAGGATACTCTCAGTCAATACCTGGCGATAGGTAAGACTAAGAGCGAATGCCCAGAGATAGGCGTCCAAAGCACTGGTTTTCGGAGATAGGAACTAGTGTGCGGTGTAATATCCTATATTTTTAGTAACATTATTTAGGATATTTAATTATTTAAATAAAGTAAAATAATGTAAGATGATTAATGGATTGAGATTTTGGTTAATAGGGGTAGCCATGCCATGTTAATGAGTAAATCAAATCGAGATAACTTAGAAATGAAATAGATAAAGGGTTAGGAAATAAATAAGGGATAAATTGGGGAAATGGATGTTCTAATACCATAAACCCTTAACCATGAATTGTCACTTCATTTCATTTGCAAAATTTAAACTAAGAAGAGGTCGGCCACCATTTTTAAGAGCAAAGGAAAGAAAGATAAAAGGGGAACCTTAATCAACATCAAATTCATTCAAATCTCAAATCCTTAATCATAAAGCTAAGGTGAATAATTACTACATCTCGTTTCCTTATGGTTTTCGATTTTGAGAATAAATTCGAAGTATTTTGCATTGATTTGCCATGTTTTTTAATGATGGAATAATTATATATACATGTTGATGATTTATGTATATTCATATTGATTTTATGATATGTTTTAAGGTAAAAACCCTATTAATGACATCCAAATGCCTTGCGAATTTTTATCTAGACTAGAAATATTATTTTGGAGATGGGTTTCAATTTTCAGATTTTTCTGAATTTTTAAGGAATTTATATTAATTTTTCTAGTGAAGAAAATGTTAGTTTGGGTTATAAATTATTCACGGTTAAACAATTAATTATTTAAGTTTGTATTTTTATATGTTGGAAAACATATTAAAAGAGATTTTCTGGAAATTTTTGTAGATTTTTCTTAAGTGTTTTAATGGATATATACAATTATTTAAGGTATGGGATTAAATGTTTTATATACTTATAAATGGAAAAGGGGATTTTTGCAAATAATTCAAATAGTTATTTCTGAAATCTACAGCACTTTTTATTAGTAAAGAAAAGAGGCAACCAATCAAAATTTGACACGTAAAGCAGGTTAGGTGAAAGAACTGTTTACTACAGGCTTTTTAACTGTTTTATTGCTCTTGGCACCTGCTTCCGCCTTCGTTGGCTTTCGAACAAGTCCCTCCGCCCTCATCATCATCGAAACCAATGCGTCTGGTATCAATAAATTAATACGTAGTGAATTGGATAGAAGGTGAAAAGTATGAGATCGAAACCATGGGTTTCGAAGGGGTCAAAGCATCACTTTGTTTTTAAATTAAAATGCGCTTGCTTGCTTTTGACTAAATGGCTTTCGACTCAGTTAGCTTTCGACTCGGTTAGCTTTCGACTAGGTCAATGGATTTAAAGAAATGGTTTTGATTGGGTTGCACTTTAGTTTTAAATGTTTGCTTTCAACTAATCCGAAATCTTTTTAGCTGCCGCCTTTTCACCTTTCGACTACAATGGTTTCGAAAGGAATACTTTGCTTTTAAAACTTGGCCACTTCTCCAATGCTTTCAAAGGGATGGTTTTGACACCATCACTTCTTTACTTAGGAAATGGTTTTGAAACAAATGCTTTCGACTTCAATGTTTTAAAGACCCTTTTTCTATTATTGAATTATAACCCAAATGGTTTCGAAAGAGATAGTTTTAATGAATTCGAAAGGGATGCTTTCAATTTTAATAGTTTTCTAATCCTTTTGCTATACTTAAAGGCATAATCCAAAAGGTTTCGACCGAAACGGTTTTCAAATGGTTTCAAAGGAGTAAACTTGGAACAGTTTTGAAAGGTTTCCACATGTTTTAAATTGAACCCAAAGGCTTTCGAAAGGTTATTATTTTAATGCTTTCAAAAGGGTTTTAATGAATGATTTCGAAGGGGTGGTTCCCCAGGGTTTCGAAGGGGTTGAAAGAAAAGGTTTTCCATTGTTTTTGAAGCTTTCGATGAAAAGAAAGGAAGGGTTATTCCAATGTTTTCGGAAGGCAATGTTTAAATGTTTTAAAGAAGGATGTCTAATATTTTGAAGCTTTCGGAGAAAAGAAAGGGAAGGATTTTCCAATGTTATCGAAAGGCATTATTTAATGGTTTCGAAAGGAGTACTTTCAAAGGATTCGACATGGGTACTTTCAAAGGTTTAAATGTTTTCATCAACAAAGGTTTGAGTAATATATATATAACATGGCAAGGTGATTTTGAGTAAAGCATAGAGTATATGTATTTTCCTTGTGTAAATATGATTTAAAGATTTTAAATCATTTTGAAATGGTTTTCAAGTAAAATTTAAGGGAAGTTATCCCTAAATAAAATGACTCAGATATTAGAATACCAGATGAGACTGGTATAAGGTCGCGCCCTGTACATTAGCTTTAAGCCCCAGCTAATTTAGTCCAAAATTCCAGTGTGTAGGGCTTTGTTACAGGTAAGACTAAAATTATGGTTACACATAGAAAGGAATATATTTGTATATATATAGGTTATTGGTGAGCCCGCAAAACCATTAGGATCAGGTGACCCTTGGGAGTTGTTAAGTTAAGGAAAGACTGTCCAAAAGAGAAGTATTTAACAGATAGTTAAGGACAGACCGTCCAGAAAAGAAGTGTCTAATAGATGTTAGATTATTTTGATTACGTTGTCTAGTAGGCCCGAGTCAGCCAAAGGTTAGTAGTTAGCTAAACAAAACTACAGAGTTGGGACAGATAGTCCATTTATTACCTGATATATATGTTTATATAATAATGCTTTACAGTTTTAACCAGTTTTGGTTGCAGGAAAAGATTTGCAAAAGATATGCTTTAAATGGATATTAGTGAGGCGAAACCCATTCCGATAAGCGGTGTGGTCTCGCTTAATATCAAATAACCGAGATGTATAGTATTATTCATACAGGGTTTATGTCTGACTCGAAGTTTATGTTTTCCCCTTAAACTCTTGGGTGCTCAAAATTAATTTGAGTAGTTTGAGAGTTGAGGTTTTCAGGTACCTCAATAGATGAATAAAGCTTCCGAAGACGTGCACGAGGCATAATAGCTTTATAGAGTTTTCTTTTATCTGATTCCACTGTGTGGTTGTAATAGCAAAGTTGTTATATTGCCTATATACACTCTAATCAACCAAGGGGCCATCTTCATATGTCCTTGTTGGCGTATTTATGTAATAATTATATTTGATCTTTACCTGGGAAATGTTATGGGATTGTGTAATTTGAATATGGAACATGTGTTTTGAAATGTAATGAAAAATGTTGTTTTGAAATCTGAGATTTGTTTCGTATTCATGTGCTTCTGATATTATGGATACCATTAACATTACCGTATTTGGTCACCGAAAGTTAATACTATGGATGATTGTAGCATCTGTAGTGCTTAGCTTCGGGCCTCCAAATAGGGGAAGTTATGTGCGGCTAGGATTTTAACGACCGCGCTTGTGGCCTAGTAGGACTGCACGACCAAGGAGAGGTGAGGATGGTCAATGAATGCTTCCCATCGATACCCGATGATAGGTGAGATTGAGAACGGGCACCCAAAAATAGGCACCGCCAAACTCCTTTGGTGCAGGATAAGTCCTTGAAGAATATAATCAGATTGGGGGAAATTAGATTATTTTTCCCATGTTATTAACCTTCGATTGATACGTAGAGATAGGAAAGGTCGAAGGATAATGCCCGAGTTCTGGCATTTGGAACACCGAGTCTTGGAGATGGGACTCGGTGTATAACAGAATTACAAGAAAGAACAACATTACTCGCGGCCCAGCAAGACATGCATGGCGGAGGTCGAGTGGTGGAGGTCGATGGATAATATTAATCATGCCCAGTTGTTTGCGATATCTGGGACATAAGGATATAGATGTCCAAATCACTGCTTCAGGGAGATAGGAAATGGCAAGAACTCAATTTATTTATAACTTATTAATCATCGAAGGAAACTCGACCAAGGGTTAACAACAAAAGCCACAAAGTTGGTTTTGTTTGGCCAAACTGAAACACTTTGGCAATAAAATAAACTAAGTAATGGAACATAACTAAAGCAACTGTAAGAATTTACTTATATGCACAGAGTTATAGTAAGTAAAAGCACTGCATTGACATAGGCATGTATAACATGTATAAATTGCAGTACATGTAGTTATATTATATATGCAGGAAAATAATATTGGCTGGTATAATATAAAAATGCGAATATGTAAATGGAACAGAGATTGTAAAAGAAAAACAATCATTCATTACATCAATTTTTATACACATCAGCAGCGGGAGGCCGCTTCCGCATAAACGAGGCCAATGTAAAACAAGAAAAAACAAAAGGTAGAACTAAAAGAGACAAAAGGAAATTGTCTTATCATCATTAAAGGCCGAGTGGAAGGCCTATTTCATCTGCATCTTCTTCTTTTTCTTGCCCTTGCCGCCTAAACTGGTATGTGATCTATTTTAGTCCTGGCTATCCTTGGGTTTCCCCTTAGGAGTGCTAGATTCTGGTCTCTCCTTCAATGATTGTAATGGTTGGATGTTAGGGCATATCAATAGGGGCATCAGAGGTCTTTTGGAGGCGTTGGCATTGCTGCCCTTAGGAGGCTTAATAGTAACTAGAAGAATTCTGGGAGTAGACTTTGACTTTTCGGCACTAGTTGGCTTTTCTAATCTAGGGTTGATCTTAATTTTTACCTTGGATATGTAAATCTTCCCCCTCTCCGATGTAGAAATTGGATCAGTTGGACCCACAACACTAGTAATGGTGACATCTTTCCCCAAGTATTGTGAAGTGTTGTCCAATCTCTCCAAAGTCATGATCCTCTCTGAATTAAATCCAGGGATGGAACCAGAGGGAGGGATTGGAGCGACAAGTTCCATGGTAACTAATGTTGATTTGGTAGAGATTACGACGAGGTCCCAACTTTGAGTAATTGGCGACGGAGGAGGAGGAAGCGACGGGTGTCCTATAAATTCACAAATAGTAAAGTAAAGGTTAGTGACAGTCTTGGCTGAGAACTGAAGCTTCTCAAACACCAAAGAGACGAGAGAAATACCTTTACTAGTCAAAGTTTCCTTAGCAGGAGATGTAGCAATTTCACCCTCTTCTATTGTTGACTAAATGGGTTGAGAAATAGAGACGGGAATATGAGGCTCATCGGTGGCCATGGCGACGGAGGCCGAAGTTGTAATAAGAGAGGCCTTAGAGCCGATCCCTTCAGATGTTGGAATATCCACTACAAGCTATTAGACTTTTGGAGATGATGATTCTACATGGCCCGATGCACTTAGACCAATATGAGCTTTAGCGGCGGCATCAACAATGATGACATCCTGTGCAGCTAGGATAAATTTTCCCTCTTTTAGCTTTTCATTATCATCGGCAGCAAGGTTCTTAGCCTTCAATTGGTTCTCAGTAAGGCCTTTACGGGATTCAACCACTTGACGCATTATCTCTTCCCAAGCGTCGGCTAGAGTGATGGAATAAGTACTTTCTAACCAATTCAGGTTCATGAATTAGATGACATTAGCGAAGAACTACTGAAGGGTGGAATTCAAATCTTCCTTTTCCTTTGTTACTTACTCTTTTGACTTAATTAGCTCACTCACTACCTCAGCATAATCAACCTATGCCTCTAGTTTTTCCACTTTTTTCATCAATAAGGTGTACTTAAGCTTCTCAATTTCGTCTCAGAGTTTCATCAATTTCCTTGGCTGAAATGCCTTGTCCTTTTCTTGGAGGGCCAGGTCCTTAGTATCAATTTGCACCTTGAGATGGGCATTTTCTTTATAAGCAGCGTTTACATGGTCTTTCATCACCATCGTAGCTTGATTGTGAGTTTGTATCATCTCTTCGACCAAACATTTAGAAATCTTCATCGATGTTTGAGTGATAGCTCCTTCTTTTATAGCTTCGACCAATTCCCTCTTGTATTCATCTAAAGTTCTATCGTAACTCTTCTTCTCTGTTGATGTAGGTTTGATGAATTCTATTGATATCAGAGAGGGCAACGTCGAGTATCTTTCATTTACACCCTTGGTTTATCAGCTCCTGGATTCCTATGATCCTACGGTTGGCCTCTTTCCTAGGAATATATTTAAGGTCGTGATCGAATTAGACTCTTGTTAGACAAAGGTTTAGGAAGTTTAGCTTGCATTTTGCTTGGCGGGGGTAGAGATGGAGTTAGGAAAATAGAGACCTCTTTGGATTGATGGGGTAAAGGAACAGTGGTGGCTAGAGAGAGCAACATTGGAGGTTGTCGTGAAGAAAGCTGTTGTTAAGACCGAGATTGGGAAAGTACGGAGGAAGGACAATGGCAGTTATACGAGTCTTTGTGCCTTTAGCCTTGGTCATAGGATTCTCCCCTCCCCCCCTCCCTGCATGCTTTTACTTTCTGTCTTTTCTACATAGCGGTCTCTTTCCACTTGGCGTTCTCTTTCTTTCCTCTATGCTCTCTCTTCATTGAGATCTGGCATGTTCAAGAGTTAGCTGAAGTAGTCTCCTCCTATTATACCTGAAATGAAAGAAAGGATCGTATCAATTTCTAAACATTGAAGAAAGGGTGAAGGCAAGATATGAGTGCTCGTGATCCTAGAAGTGTGTAGAGTGCTGGTGTTACCTTAAGTACTCTACAAATCATGTTCAAAAGGTTGTAAGAATGGAGTTTCACCTCCCTTGACTGGGAGGCCTTCAGATTGAAAGCTGAATCCTAAAAGATATTCGTTAAAAAGATTGTCGATGGGGATGTTAAGATCACTCAGTGAGTCGAAGATATTTTTTGAATGACTGGCTGAAGGAGTCGCCTCAATTGTTGGCATCATGCTCTATTCAATAGACTGCTGGGAGAATTTGATGATTATTCACTTTGGATGCGATAGGGCATGAATTTTGGTACCCTCTTAAGATGTCTCTCCATATGATTCATCTCCATATTGATCAAAGCCCTCATCATCATCGTCTTCTTGGACACCTTCTCCTTCTTTCTGTTCTCCTCCTTATTCTCTTTCTTCTCCTCCCTTATGTATTATTTCCATCTAAACTCTCTCTCCTCCTTCCAATTGCACTTTGCTAGCTATGTTTGCGTTTACTACTCTACCGACGGTTTCATGGATGTTTGCCATGCATGATGGGCCTTTACCGCTTTATTGGATATTTTCGCTAGAATCATTAATGGAGGAAGAAGATCCGATGGACACCTTGGACGATCCTTATGGAAGAAGCTCAGTTGGAACGACTAAGTATTTAGGATGTAGAAGACCACACCAACGAAGATTCTCATTCGTCAGGAGATAAAAGATGAAGCGATATCGAATATTGGCTCTTTTGAGGATTTGTAGAGTTTTTGAGTGCTCGTCGCTCCTATCTCAAGTAGGAATATCTATGAAGAGAATGGATAAGGAGTTATATACTTGGATAATAAAAATTGAGTATATAAAAGAATGGGAAGGAATAAGTCTTGCATTCGGATAGGCAGAGCCGGTTGAAGTCGTATGGGTAGTGAACGAAGAACTGCCCATTTTTAAAATATGATCGCGTATTGTGAAATGCTTCGATAATCTTATGTCAACACTAGGCTTCTATGATCATAAAGGATTGTAACTCGTTCTGTTGTTTGAAGCCCAAAAGGTGTGTTAGCTCCCCAAAGGTTGGAGGTCGATGTAATTGGTACATGGGTAGGAAATAGAAGGAATTCACCAAGGCGTAACCATTAGGATGGATTTGAGTAAAGGCGAGCCAGAGCTGTTGAACGAACGTATGAAGGAATGGATTGAAGGGTAGCATAGCACCTTCTTGACACATGTACTTATTAAAAGCTAGGTAGCCCTGTGAAGGACTGTGTGCCTGTGGTTAACTATTGAGAGTAGGACATCGCTCTCTAGTATTCCATATTGTTAGCATATACTCTGGAGCGACTTAGCAGTTAGGACTATCGGCATTTTTTCTGGAGGATCATCTAAAACTCTTAAGCCAACTTGTTAATTAAGACAATGAGGTTGATTTTGGATTGGAGCTGTTGGAACTATCATCCTATGTAGCTCTATAATGATTAAATGTCTGAGTTTGGCAGTCGTGGATGTAGAGACTTGAACAGTGATAGAACCAGCTTTAGGGACCTTGACGGCCTGCCACCAGTGTCTAATCTAGGTGAATGATGCATCATTTTAGATTGGAAATCTTAATATTGAGCATGGTGAGGTATGTTCTATTTTGAAATTGTATTTTAACATAAACCTATGTAACTGACGCTAAGAATCCAACGAATGTCGACGTGTGTATATCAATCTGATTTTGTTCGTCGATCATGGCAGATTGGAAGTGTTAATCTATGTAATGTGTGTCCTATGTCCTATAAATAATAGATGGATCATTCTTTGTAGATAGACCTCTTGTGCGGGAAAACGAGCATCATCGCATAATGGAACTGTGTGTCGGATCTGGCATACTATCATTGGATAGTCGATAACGGAATCATTGTCCGTAGTGATGGGGAGCATTCTTTTGTAGAAACATAGGAAGTGCAGTGACTGGAAATGCCATGCAATGGAATTATTCGAATGCTGAAGTGCATTTGACGCGACCATTCTTTGGAAGAGAACCGTCTAATCTGACTTCAAAGCGGCGATTCACGATCAACCAAACCTCTTGAGAGAAACTCAAGCGCTTTGAGAAGTAAAGGAGTTAGGTTGTAGCAAAGTGGAGGATTCTTATGGATGACCTGGAGTAGGGCTTGGGTCGACACCAAGTGGACTCAAATTTTTGGAAATTTGAGGATTTGAAGCTCCCACTTAGCTATAGCCCGAGTCCATCCTTACGGTCACCTAGGTTAAACCATAGACATTAGAATGTAGGGATGGCCAACCACTTCCTAAGCCCTCCACGCCTCAGTCACCAGAACCAACAATGATTACGGCCACCATAGGAGTTCAGGAAACCCACCTCTATAACTTCAGATTTCAAATCTGGAAGTGAGTTTGGTGATATCGTTTCGAGCTCTCTAGAGGGAGCTATGGTTCGAATTGAAGATCTATCAACGGAGGTGACAAAAGGAGGGTGGTGGAAGCTTTGACTGATTGATGATAAGCGGTAGTGGTTAAGAAAATTGGATTGCAAGTTTTCAAGGTCGAGCTGAAATGGAAGGCAAGGAAGCAAAAATAAAGATGTGAGTTAAATTTTTGCTAAGTGTTGAATACTAAAAGAATTAATGTGACTCGATAATTTAGTTCGGTACCGACATAATGTGCTCAATGCCAACATGAATTTTGGATCCAAAATAAAAGAAAAAAGGAAAGGACAGGGTTTCTCACCTAGCTGAGGCGTGGAACAATCTTTGGAGTGATATAGATCTGGGCCTTGGCGTAGAAGTGATACTGCTGCTATTTAAAGCGATCGAATGGATGCCCTTTAAATAGAGATGATACTTTGAAGCAACTCTTGGATGATTAATGGATTTATATGGATGATTATCTAAGCTTATCTTGATCAAAAGCACACTTTGTTTCCAATAGAAGTGTACTTTGGGGGAAAGTGTTATTCAGCTTTTAGACAAAGCGACTTTTCAAATGAAGCTAGACGTCAGGATGTAGACGAAGTTTTTCGAGGACTTAGAGGCTTGCTTGGAAGGACTATAGAAGAGGCTTTTAGAGATTTGAAGTGCAAGAATATACTAAGTGACAAATCAGTACCGACCTCTTTTCAAGTCCGTATGGACATGTTATCTTGCATTATGGAGAGCTCTGAAGCTATGGTCAATGAGTAGCTGGTTATAGTGATCGTCCTAGGGCCCATTTTTGAAGGAGTGGGTGAATAACTCCAAAAACCTCTGAAGAAAAGGACAAGTACTAGACATATCAGGACTACTCGGCAATGACTTGATTTCTATGGAAAAACCGCTCGGAACTCGATGGATCGAAACAAGGAAAAAACATAGCAGAAAGTAGCAAGATTTGTGGCCAACATTTCAGATCGGTACCGATCACTTCTGATCGATAGCGATATGTATTTATCACTCGGGGGACTACGTCTCCCCTCCTACTTTTTTATATTTGGAGTTTGAATGGGTATTATGTTATCCGACTACTTCATTGGGCGATTTCTCTATATATAGAAGGCTTGGAGCCATTGGAAAACAACCTTTGGTGCTTCTCTTCTTCATCTTCTCTCTCTACTAGACTTGTCACAAAGAAAGTTACTCTTTGTTGTTCTAGGCTATTTAGAACTGTAAATTCTTGTATTTGTGACAAAAATTCCGCATAATAACATTAAAGTGGACATAGGCCTCAAATTTGCCAAACCATTATAAAACTCCTTGTGTTTCTGGCTTTTTTTACTGTTTATAGCTAGACCTCTCTACTTTAATTCGGATTTGGAGCGCTGTGACACTTTTTGGCCCAATACATACATCGAGTAATATTTTTTATAGCAAAGCCAAAATACATCGAGTAATATCGATTTAGGAAACAATTTATTTCTTATGAAATACCCTCGTGATTTAAGTGTCGGACACATCCGAAATCACTATATACATACAATACGCATGTACTCGTTCCTTAAACTTAAATTGTGCTTGTTATAGTTCCTCTTATATTATACACTCATATGATTTATGTTTATTTATAGCCTTTTATAATTTAATTAACTTATATAATATTCTTAGGTATACTACTAATTAAATTAATTTTAATTAATTTATTCAATTGACGAATTAAAATTCAAAATTTTATTATATCATCTTAAAAAATTTAAGATGAATATTAATCATAATTATAACACTTATAATTTTATATACATATGTCATTATATGTGTATATATATTTTATATATTTATTAAGATTTAATTAATTAATTTAATAATTATTAATTAATTAATTTTTTATATTAAATAACAGATAAATTCTAAAAAAATTATTTATAATTTACTTTAAACAATTTAAGATTATATATATTTAACTATAACATTTATATACACGCACATATATAAATATATATTGTTTTATTTAATTAAATTCTAATTAATTAATTAATTAATTAACTTATTAAACAATTTCGAACATATCAATTTATTTTCTAAAACAAATTTTGAAATTTATTTTGTAACTTTTCTAAAATTTATTTTATATTTTAAATTTAACTTTTAAATTTAAAATATAATTTTAAATTTTCAAACTCAATTTTGAAGATTAGCCTTATGCCCAAATTAGTCTGAGCATTTACAATTAGCCAACCTTTTAGACTTACATCATCACCGAGTCAAGCCAATAGCCAGGGTGGGTAGTATACTTAAATCTAACCCCAAGTCAAGGCACTATTATTATAGATACCCAAATGATGTGTAGAATTTTATTAGTTGGTCCTAAAATTGCTAATTTAGACCACATGGATCATTGGCGCTCTAATACCATTGTTGGAACCATTGTTGGAACCATGTTAGCCTAAAGCGGGTGAAATATGTAGATTTCAAAACAATTCCAATTTTGGGTCATATGGGCCTATAAAGCCTAAAGGTTGAATTTGATCCAATCTAATTAATTTGAACAAAATATTATTTTATTTTCTGATTTGTTTAATTGATTAATTTAGTTAAAATTATTTCATATAGTATATGAGTATATCATTATATACTCATACGTGTATAATGTACACGTGCAACATAGCATATGGTGTACATGGTTAAGTTTGTACATAGTAGATACTAGGATTTGTATCTACTTTGTATATACTTCACTCTTATATGGATTATAATATTTCATCATATAAACAGACATATATATACACACACATATAAGTTTTCAAAAATATTAACTAATATTAATTATAAATGGATATAATAAATTTTGAATAAGTTATTGACTTTAAATTTAATATATCTAAATTTAACTTAGTAAACAAGATACAAATTAAATGCTATATCTAAGATTTAAGATTCAAAATTTCAAAACTATCATAATTTGACTTTGCAATATTTTAAATAATATATATATATATATGTTAAAATAAATTCAAATTTGAAAATAAATATATTTTAAAATATTTATATAAATAATAATATTAATTGCTATATATATATTTATATAAGTGGGTGTTTAAATGTGTGTGTATACACGCATACATACGTGTGAGTAATTTAAATAATATGCATAAAAATATATATGAGCGTATAGGTTTCAGCCAAAAATAGCTTTTTTATTATTTAAAACCGAAAGCGAATTTTTCGTGTTAGTTATAAAATACGAATTTTAGCAAAAGAATTTATTTGTACTTAACACACGCACATATAGTTACTCGGCCGAAGTAAATTTTTTATTATTTCCAAAAAAATTTGCAAACAATATTTTTCATAATATTTTTACTTGCTTTAATTTACAATTATATATAAACTCCAAAATAATGCTTTAAATTAAATGACCAATTATATATATATATATATTAAACTATTTAAATAAGTTTATTTTATTTTTATTTCTAGCAGAATATATATTATAAAACATATAGAGGTTTGTGTATTTCATATCAGTTGCAAAATCAATAGCAAGATAGTGCATATAGATCAAAATATAATTGGTCATTTAATTGATATAAGATTGATAAGTAATAATATATACACACACACATATATGAAAGTTGGTATAACAAATATAATATATATATATATCGTAATATCATAGTGTATAAATTTTTACCATAAGAGATAAGGGCGTAGAAATACACATCAGCCTAGATAATCTCCTTGATCCATTGGATTTCCACCCAACATTACAAGAAAAAGGCATGCGAACACCTAATCTACTATTGATTAGTTATTTAGATGCAATAAAGTAAGAATAATGGAGATGGGGAGGAAAGAATTTCCAACCATAAGAGAGAAAAGAAGGAGGCAAAAGGTAATCCAAAAAGCAATGAAGTCTTGGCTTGCTTTTATACTAAGAATTTAAGCAAATATCTCACGCAAAATTCTCTCTTATCACGTCAAACTTGGACTCCTTTCTTTCCATCCTTATGGCTGGCCATATTGGGTCCTAACGGACCAAAAAATACTTCAAACCCAATAGTAATTAATATTATTTAAATCATATTTAAATGTATATCGATATCATATATCAACTCGTACAAGTATAATTATTATATATGCACCCAATTAATTACTAACAGCACCCCAAACAATTCTAAAGGCAACTCCGTTTTACTAAACACAACTCATACAATAAATACAATAATAATTAATATTTCTCCAATATTAATTAACTTAATTAATTTATAATTAGTATAAATCAGTTAAATTAAGCAGTGTTTCAAAGAATAAATAAATTCGATTGTGCGACTCATAAGTGTGAATTTAGCTATCAATTAATATTTAACCAATTAATATACTAATATTCACATATCATCTTAGCTAGCTGTGTGATTGTTTGACTTAATTCATCACTTAAAAGTCCCATTGATAAAATCCAATTTTATAAATTCAAGCGGTACTTTTTAGTAACGATTATTTTCGTCTATTCTCTTTGTCAACTCTATATCACATTTAGATTTACAGAATTTGTTTTTTCAAAATTCCAAGATCATCCACATTTAACTTGGTCGAACAACAAATAAAATTCTTGGTTCAATAATAACATTTATTATTAATCGTACTACTCTAGCCAGTGATTTTGAGTTGATTACAGTTGACTATTATACTAACCTCATATAAATAAGGAGAAAATTTCTCTATTGAATATTGTTTCACCACCAATGCTTCAACTCAAACCCAACTATAGTGGTTTTATGGACACCATGCTATGATTTAATTATAATCAAAGTGGAGTTTCCATGTGAATTTCAATAGTATTCTCAAGTCGAGAGAACTCTGTAATATCGTCACTTTAAGATTTCCTGTTTGACCTAGTTGTTATTAAATAAAAGGAAACTCTCGGATGATTCATTCCATGGTTACCCATTAACTATCAATACGCAACCCATTGGTGCCCCCAATAGCCATGAGTAATATATTCCTAACATTTGGAGAGAGAAATGTATTATGGTCTCAAAGGATGTATTGATATATTTTTTCAAAACGTCTTTACTAGGAATAATTTAAAATAATATGTTATTTAATATTGTGATAATTTTTCTTATGATTACAACCCCTTGTAATTACAATCATAAAACAAATTATTTAACGATTTTCTATTTAATGTACTTTAAATCAATTACTTAATTAATTATACATCATAACAAATATATAACAGAAAATGAATACCTTTGGTACGAATAAGATCAGTCATAGAGGTAGATATATGTAATAAATTACATAATTGCCCATATGGCATACCCCTAACTCTTTCACAGTGGAACCATAAGGGTATAGGATGGCGGCCTGTCCGATAGCAATGAAGAGGTTATGTAAGGGGATAAACACAACTAACGTTGTGGAGGTAGTCGTTGAAGAAATAACCACCAGGAGCATAACAAGAAGTGCTTTAGGGATGACCCACAATCCAAGGCTAGATACACAAACTATGCCTTTTTAAATCATGATATATAAACCATCTATCTCACCATAAGGCACTGCGTCCCATAACAGAGGCCTTCCCTCACCCACTCAGGACATATAGGAGGAGCCTTGTGGAAATGAGATATATTATGAGTTCCATAAGTTTAACGATCAACCTAGAAATTAGTGTCTTCACTTAAAAGACCAGATAAAGTGGTTGATGTGCAATGGTATACTCATGTGATATGTTAAGCAAAAGTAGATCAAAGATTGAACGAAAATAATGTTGCCACCATTAATATTGAGATCATATCCATATATGGTGGCCTGCATCTGATGTGAAGCAAGGGGCCTAAGCGCATTATAGAAGGGACTCACCTCTACTAACCAAGTATATACAGTAGATTTTAGACCCTTGAAAATATTTAAGGTGAAGTCGGACAAAGCTGAATTCACATTCAGCTAAAGACAATAGAGGCATCAACTATCCGCACCATGACCCATGTTTATCTCCATCCACATCACAAACCCAAGGTGCATCGGGTCTTTATAGATAAGGAAAACATGGTGAAAATTATGTCCATATATGGCTTTAGGGACTAATTAGTTGAAGCCTCCATAATTGAGCCTTACTCCATGAACCTTGCCCATCTTTGGCTTCGGTGGAAATAAGATTGTTCCTTTAGTGTCGACTTGCATGTGGTCCCCTTTCGTGAGGAGCCCCACTGCACCAAAATCAAGGGAAACTTTATTATGGTTGATTGCCCTCCCCCTACAACATCCTTATAGGTAGGCTTTCTTTGGCTGATCTTGACATATATAATCATTGCATACCAATGACTCACGATGAAATTCCTAATCGAGGGGGAATCAGTTGCATCCATGGAAAATAGCAAGATGCCAGGGACTACTATAGTATTTCCCTCTAACAAGCCAAAAAGGGAGTATGCATGCTCCAACAAGAAGAGGAAACCATTATAACTAATGGCCACCTCAAGAGGGGTTCGAAGGCATTGAGTTGGCCCTGCCCATATTGTAAGAGATCCTAGCACATCAATTTCCCCTGTTATAGTGCAAGAACTCCTAAAGCACCCACCAGTGCTAGATACAAACCATTAACTCCCTCTGAGGAAGCAAGGAAGTTATCGGAAGCTCTTATTTGTGCCAAAATATGAAGGTAGAAGCATCCGAGAGAGTGCAAGAATCCCTTGAGATTCCTATTCACGCGGGACCGATGCAAAACTTAAACTCCAAGAGTATGCGAGAGCCGATCATGATCACATCAATGCTAAAAACCTCAATCATATTGAAACAATCCCATCACCTTACCATGCTGAGTTTGCCTCCGAGAGAATATGAGTGCCACTAATCACTTTCGTTCGTGATGGGACCCCAACAAGAAATTTCAAAGGTCTTGTCTCCCTAGTTACCAAGTTACGACCCAAGAACTTATTGCCACTTGAACATAACACCAACCCTCTCAACATCGATAGACTCATGTGTGAGAGCTAAGGGGATTAGACCACTCATGCTTGTGCATAGGCATCCTTCTTGGTTGAGGAATTCATAGAACCTGAATCTATGCAATGGATCAGTGCGAACTGGAGCTCAATGTCAGGAACGACAACATTGACACCTGTTAGCACCAAAATTGGTCACTAACACCCTTGAGTAGAGTTATGTAGAGAGATTAATGAAGAGAGTAAATTAAAATAGAGAAATAATGTAATTGAATGCAAAAAGGACAACAAAAACGAGAACACCAGATTTATAGTGGTTCGGCGTAATTGCCTACGTCCACTTTGAATGAAATCTTTATTACTTTCTCAATCACTTGAATACATATACAATCCGTAAACCAATCACTGGAATACCAGTTTGAATTAAAAGAGGAGAGTATAAAAAATGGCAGAGTCTCTCTGGAGTTCTCCCGAAAAGAGGTCCCTTCATCTATACCCCTGCCTCTCTATTTATAGACGATGATAGGCTGGACTCCCTGCGTAAGCCCAAGAACAAGGTACGTCGGCCCAAAGCAAGAAACTTGCGTTCACCGAGCCGTGCATACATGCCGAACCATATCAATTGCATCAAACCCTTATATCTCCAGTTTATTCTTGACCAGAATCTTGTCTAGTGATAACTATAACTTCTGCAACTGTCGCTTTGTAGCCGAGCCAAGCAGCCGGGTAACATTTTCCCCCCAAAGTACGTCTTGTTGCATACATGACGTGCTTTGAATCGAATCAAGTTAGAGTTTCCAGAAAGAAATCAATCATGTTTCTTGAATAGTCATTATCCTTCAATTTTATCCTCCCAAAGTGTCGTATCCTTCTTCGATCGTCATGACGCTTGGTCGATTCCCAATAGTATAAATTCAGGATTGTAGTTCATGAGTGGTCATCTGTATCTGGTTCTACAGGACTAGTAGGCTTCGGTTATCTAATCCAGTCTTTTCTTAATAACCTTAAGTGAAAATTCAATTTCTGTTGATTTCAAGAAGTTGAATTTTTTTTTGAATATACACGTGCATGTTCAGGTACATGTTCTTGCCATTGGCTCCCGAATGTGTTTTATATGTTTGTGAGTCATCATCAATTCCTTCTAGTTTAATTGCAATTCGATTTCAATTCCTTGTTTATATATATATATAAATATATATATATATAGAATTATTGGTTGTAATCAGCCACTCAATGAGAGGGGACTTCAAGTTATACGTAGATGATGGCCTCGGAGCCGTAAGTAGGGAAAATGGAGTATGGCCAGTCGCGAACTCTCGGGTAGTTCTGCAATCCCATAAAGCTATTGGGAGCTCATTCACCCATTTACCTATAGCCTTTTCAAAACCTCTTTTCAGAATAGACTTTATTATTTTGTCCATAGCTTTAACTTGTCCATTTGCTTAAGGGCGAGCAAATACCGCAAATCTCTTTTCAATATGATGCCGACGGTAGAAGTTTTCAAATTTAGCGTTGTTGAATTGAGCTTCACGATCGGTTATAACGGTTTGTGGAAGGTCATGATGATAGATGACATACTGGACAGTGAAGTTGATTATTTTCTAAGTCTTGGTATTGGTTAAAAGTTTTACATCTGCCCATTTGGTGAAGTAATCAACTGCTACGATGATGTATTTTGCACCACCTTTAGGATTGGCAAGAAGATGATGATGTCAATGCCTCTAAGTGCCAAATGGCTATGGATTAGCCATTTGAGTAATTTCCATCAGCGAGGCTCTCGAAATTTTTGCAAACATCTTGCACTCGTCACATTGTCTAGCATGATCAGTTGCATCTCAATTGACAGTTGGCTAGTAAAACCCATAGCAGAGTATTTCTTGGTCAGGGTTTGCCGCCTTATGTAATCGCCACATTCTTCTTCGTAGACTTCACTCAAGACTCAATTGATATCATCATGGGTGATACACGGAAGCATGGGAATGGATAAACTCCTTTCTACACATAACTTCTTCTCGGATGATTTGGAGTGAAGCTTTGAGGAGGATCTGTCATTTTCCATTCCTCCATTCAGTAAGAACTCCTCATTGTAGATAGTCTTTGATAGGAGTCGACCGTGACCCCTTTTCTGGCTCTGTCTCCAAGATCTAATCGTCGATCTCCAACCGTCAATACTTGGAATATTAAGTATTTCAACCGAAACAAAGTATGTCCGTTGCGTGTCCCTGAAACTGGCCAACCTGGCCAATGAGTTGACTCTTTTCATTTCATTCGCTAAGGATGTGTGTAATGATGTAATATGTGAAGTTGGCTAGCAGCTCTTGGAACTGGCCGAGATAAGGAGAAAGACAATGCCCCCTGGCAAGATTAACTTCCTAACTTTGCAGGCTACCAATCAGGAATCACAAAAGATATGTAAAGTTTCCACTCCAAGTTCTCTAGCAAGTTTGAGGCTGGCGGTCGAGGCTTCATACTAAGCATCGTTGTTTGTTACACGGGAACCGAGTTTTAGGGCGTAGCAGATCGATCGTTCCTCAGGAGTCATTAGCACGACTCCTGTCTAATAACACTGATCACTGGATGCTTCATCTGCGTACATTTTCCATCTGTTGGTTGGTTCTCCACTACTCTTCGAGTAGTCATCTGATGTAGTGATTCAGATATGAGGTCTACTAATTTCCATCCTTAGATAGCCCTTCGAGGGAAATAAGTGATATCGAATTGGCTTAGTTCGATATTCTATTTAAGTAGTCTTTCAGACGTCTCAGGTCGTTGTATGATGCTAGCTTTTGTAGCTTCGGGTTGATATTCAACGCATGGCTCGCGATAGTCGGTGAAATCACGAATGCATGTCAGAACGGGTCCAAGGGAACATATCATTATTTATTCTGAGAAATCCAACTAATTCTTTTACCATTATTGCACTGAGCTGTGATCCGATATTCAGCACCCGGAAAGGGTTGCCATGGCTGGCTGTAATGTTAATTGTCAGCTTAGCAGGTGCAATCTCGGATTCTTTGAGTTCAGATATAACTATTTTATGTAACATTCAAAGTGAAATATGGTTGGGATGGTCAATGTTGATGGTTACTCAGGTCGAATCCTAGAGTCTTGTCATAAGTTATTAAGTCTGATAGTGAAGGACTCTGAATGCTCTGATCGATTATGTGCAAATGGCCAAAGATCAGGCTTAGAAGCACATTGAAGAAAATGTCAAGTAGGGGTCAGCCTCGAGCTGCGTGAAACTGCATAGTTGGATCTTGCTTTGAGTTTAGAGTTGCTTGGGTATTCGAGTAACGCTCTTTCCATTGAACGCATTCATGACCTTTTATTCGTCCTTCGGGTCGATAGTCAGTTGCCAACGAGCTTAGGCATCGATTTAATGATTCTATCGCTAGGCATCCTTCCGGTCGTATCCTTGAATAGTTGTAAACACTATCTATAAGTTTCAATATTGAGCTATTGCAGCCAGTCTTTGGATGATCACGCTTCTGCTCTCAATCTCAGGATGATAAATGTACTATGTGGACGGTTGAGTCTCATCCTAGCTACTTTTATACTCCCACCTAAACTCCAAAGACATAGAGTCGATCGGTGAATAATCGGTTCACACTCATCCTCCTTCTCGCTCGTGCCCCCAAGTCCGGGGCATATACCGATAAGTAAGAAGGCCAGCCATGCCCACTTTAGCTTTACTCTCTTTCCCGTTGAATCGTGGGATCAGGTCAGTTGATGGGAGGCTGAGTCTTGCATATTTTGGATTGTATAATGGTTTTTCATTCCAAGGGGAATACTTGGATGCCTCGTCAGTTTATGGGCGTAAGTTAGGTACTCGACGGTCAGCTACGTCCACTTTGGTTCATTTTCTATAGCCAGATCTCGAGGTAAAGTTGGCTCAAGTGCAGTCGGGTTATGCTCATCCAGTTTCATATTCCTCCTGACGGATCAAAGGAGGGTGCTGAAGAATTAATGACCAAGTCTTCGTGGTTTACTCTCCTTTCCACACTCTGGTGGTCATAGTTTTTCAAGGGACATTCGGGCCACATTCGTATGTGCTTGGTGCGGATCGATATTGACCCTCGATTTGAGGTATGATATGGTCGGTCGCCCGTAGCTTTAGATGTCATTTCCATTGGTTCTGTATTGAGGCCTCCTTACATCCGTTGCCTTAAGTTGTAAAGAACTCCAAGCTAGAGCTATAATAAGCTGTCGTATTTAGCTTTCAGTGATTTGTACTCCTGCCCCCAGCATTGATTTGGCCAAACCACAAGTCGGATGGTCGAACTCCATCCATAGCGAGTTAATATTCCTCCTGTCAATTTTCGACCGAAGTTTGCGGAATAGAGAACGGTTGGAATCCACTCATCTATTTATTGGTGTTTAATACGCCACTCTGCATTCTAGTGACTTAGAGTTATTCTTCCCTCGGTCGACTCGTGCCCAATTTGTGTTCATGCATTGGTCCACGCTCTAGGGACTTAGAGATTTGTCGAATGGTTTATGCTCTAGTCCACATTTTGGGATGTAGAGATTTTCATCAAGCATTTATACTCAAGTTCACGCTCCGGGGACTCAGAGTACTCTAGTCCGCTTCAGGAACTTAGAGATTTTTCTCAAGTCGTTAATACTCTAGTCCGCGCTCTGGGGACTCAGAGTACTCTAGTCCGCTTCAGGGACATAGAGATTTTTCTCAAGTCGTTTATACTCTAGTCCACGCTCTGGGGACTTAGAGTACTCTAGTCTGCTTCAGGGACTTAGAGATTTTTCTCAAGTCGTTTATACTCTAGTCCGCGCTCTGGGTACTCAGAGTACCCTAGTCCGCTTCAGGGACTTAGAAATTTTTCTGAAGTCGTTTATACTCTAGTCCACGCTCTGGGGACTCAGAGTACTCTAGTCCGCTTCAGGGACATAGAGATATTTCTCAAGTCGTTTATACTCTAGTCCGCGCTTTGGGGACTCAGAGTACCCTAGTCCGCTTTAGGGAATTAGAGATTTTTTTGAAGTCGTTTATACTCTAGTCCACGCTCTGGGGACTCAGAGTACTCTAGTCCGCTTCAGGGACTTAGAGACTTTTCTGAAGTCGTTTATACTCTAGTCCGCGCTCTGGGGACTCGGAGTACTCTAGTCCGCTTCAGGGACATAGAGATTTTTCTGAAGTCGTTTATACTCTAGTCCGCGCTCTGGGGACTCAGGGTACTCTAGTCCGCTTCAGGGACTTAGAGATTTTTCTGAAGTCGTTTATACTCTAGTCCACGCTCTGGGGACTCAGAGTACTCTAGTCTGTTTCAGGGACTTAGAGATTTTTCTCAAGTCGTTTATACTCTAGTCCACGCTCTGGGGACTTAGAGTACTCTAGTCCACTTTAGGGACTTAGAGATTTTTATGGAGAGCAGTTGTATTTCCACCCGTTTGATTTGTATTTCATTTACCGTATCGAGGCTAATGTTGTCGAATGAACGATCAAACCACGTTTGCTCATGGAATGGGACTCTGCCCCCAGCATCAAGGATGAAACTTTAAAAATGGACGGTCGATTCTCGTCCGCTTGGTGATTATAGCTCTTCCAATCAAGTCAAGGAAGGAGGTATATGACAGATGGTTGAATCACATCCATGCTGGGGTTGGATAATCAAGTCTCGCACAATTTGCTTCGTATCTCTTTCCAGAAAACGAGGATGATGGATTACTGGGTAGACAAAGTAAGTTGCATATGTTTCACGGTGCAGTCGCGTCCATGCATTGAGAGTGATGGTTAATGAGTAGGTAGTCTATCACAGCTACTTCAAGTCAGGCTTTCGAACCACCTTTTGTGTTCAGGGTAGGATTTGATGTGTAGATGATCAAATCATGTCCGCTCTAGTTAGATCCCAGCATCGCTGAGCTCCATGAGAGGCATATGTATTTTATTGAACTTTACTTTATGACCCGAGGATTGGATGATCGGGCCACATTCATTCCACGCCTTCTTTAGTTCTCCAAGGAAAATGTGGACGTCGATGAATGTATGGTCGGTCATGTTGGCTTTGTGTTGGGCTCTGACCGTGGTGAGTTTTTCAATCTCTAGTCCTTGGCCCCAAATCAAAGGCACATGGTTGATGATGAGCGATCGAATCATGCTCGTCTTGATGAAACTCCACAAATCCGATTAAGGTTTGCGTGGATTGGTTGGAGGCCAACTCTGAGTACTTGGTCACTATTGAAGCTTTCCTTTCCGAAAAAGCTTTTCGATCACACCTCGGAGGTGTTTGTAATCACCAGTGTTAGGATCAGTGTGCATCTTGGAATATACAACATTCCCCTGATTTTCTTTGGACTTTGGTGGACTCTCTTGAGGTTGGTTTTCAGTACCACTCTGAGTCGTGAGCTTCCAAGTAGAGGCTATCGATTGAATCTACCAAAGAGCATATGAGTTAAATTTTGAGATCTTGTTTTTGTCTACTAGAATCAGTGTCCTTAGCCGACGGGCCTGTATTGTTATTTTTCCTAGTCTACTCCACTCCTCCTCACTTTTGTTCTGATTCATTTTGTAAAAGAAACGATCCATAGTCGTAGGAGGCTCTTCAGCTAACTAGGTGCCAAAATATTTCTGGAGGTCGACTCTCCTCAAACGCGTTCAGTATGATATCCTTGTTAGTATTTGGAATAAATTTCTTAGAGCCAAACATTGGTTTGCTTGGAGTCACTAAATTCGAAGTGCTGGGTCAGCCAAGAATGGTGCTTGGAGTCATCTTGGCGTTTGCTAGAGTCATTTCATCTATGTTCTCTAACCTTTGGGAGTACCGTTTGAATAGCGGTTGCTTGTCCGTTCCCTTGATGCCGTTCATAAGCTGCCGCTAGATCCTCTATGCCCTAGTCGATCATGGGATATCAGGGGAGTGGATAGAATGTCCCTTTAGCCTCTTTTTCGGAAATTTGGGTCGTACCCGAATTTTTTTTATGAGGACCGGTCAGGTTGTTTTTTGAGAGAGAGATCGGTATACAGTGCATGGATCGATCGGCATACTCTCGCTCGGTATACACTGGGTCGCTTAGCATACTCCCGCTCGGCATACACTGGGTCGGTCGGCATAGTCCCGCTCGGCATATACTAGGTCGTTCGGCATTCTCCCGCTCGGCATACACTAGGTCGCTCGGCATAGTCCCGCTCGGCATACACTGGGTCGTTCAGCATGGTCCCGCTCGGCATACACTGGGTCGTTCGGCATACCCCCGCTCGACATACACTGGGTCGCTCGGCATACTCCCGCTCGGCATACACTGGGTCGCTCGGCATAGTCCCGCTCGGCATACACTGGGTCGTTCAGCATACTCCCGCTCGGCATACACTGGGTCGCTCGGCATATAGAGGTTTTGGAGCGATCGGTATATGTGTGCTTGCCTTAGTGAAGGTTCGGCCATATGAGAGATCGGCTGAATTGCCTTAAGAGGGGTGGGCATCGGCCTTCATTCAACTTGAGTGCAAGCCTCAACATCCAATCCCTAAATCTTGCATACATTACTGAATCCAACCCTTTCACATGAGCATAAGCACTTGCTTAACTCTAAATAAGAAACTTAGCATAATCAAACCTTCCAAAAACAGGGGGCAGTAGACTTAGTTTCTCTGACTATGGCTATCAACTTCCTTTAGATTTCTTTCAAATCTGAGTAGAATAGGATGTTTGCTGGTAAACAACTGGATCTATCTCGCGAATAGGGAAATCCACTAGTAGACGATGGGATCCAATCAAGCTGAGAATTCAATTCTCAGTGAAAGCACCAAAATGTTAGCACCAAAATTGGTCACTAACACCCTTGAGTAGAGTTATGTAGAGAGATTAATGAAGATAGTAAATTAAAATAGAGAAATAATGTAATTGAATGCAAAAAGGACAACAAAAACGAGAACACCAGATTTATAGTGGTTCGGCGTAATTGCCTACGTCCACTTTGAATGAAATCTTTATTACTTTCCCAATCACTTGAATACAGATACAATCCGTAAACTAATCACTGGAATACCAGTTTGAATTAAAAGTAAAAAATGGCAGAGTCTCTCTGGAGTTCTCCCAAAAAGAGGTCCCTTCATCTGTACCCATGCCTCTCTATTTATAAACGATGATAGGTTGGACTCCCTGCGTAAGCCCAAGAACAAGGTACGTCAGCCCAAAGCAAGCAACTTGCGTTCACCGAGCCATGCATACATGCCGAACCATATCAATTGCATCAAACCCTTATATCTCCAGTTTCTTCTTGACCAGAATCTTGTCTAGTGCTAACTATAACTTCTGTAACTGTCGCTTTGTAGCTGGGCCAAGTAGCCGGATAACAACACCTTGTATCCCCACATAGGTGACATCAACCTAGATGGCAGCCAGACCATAAAACTTGGAAAAACCATCTTAGATGACAACGACACAAAATAGACCATCCAGACTAGCATAGAGCTGGACCTAATTGTAAGAATGGAGTTGGTAGATTTTCTAAGGCATAGCACGAACGTGTTTTTCTTAGGGTAGGTGATATGAATGACATAATTCCCTTCATCATATGTTGTGCTTTTAACATTGACCTTAAAGCTCATCCACTCTGCTTAAAAAGAATATCGTTCAACCTTAAAAGGTACAGAGCTCTATAAGAAGAGGTAGAGAAGCTTACATATAGTGGATTCATAAGAGAATCAAAATATCTAGTATGGCCAACCTTGTGCTGGTTCGAAAATCCAATAAGACTTGGAGAACATGCATTGATTTCTCCAACCTCAAAAAAGCCTGCTTGAAGGATGACTTTTCCATGCCTCACACTGATCACCTTATGGACATAACTAGTGGAAACAAACTGTTGAACTTCATGAATTCCTATTCCGAGTATTATAATAGCCTAAATTTGAGTAATCAAAAAGGGCATTTTGGAAATTTTATATAAACCTGAATTTTAAAAAATGAAGGAATTTGTGAACTCTGACATTCCATTGTGTTAAGTAGATTTTTCTACCCAAAATTCATACATACAAGGTCAGGAACAGACAACAAATGAAGGAGATATAGACTGTTTACTAAAATGCATTTCGAGGAAAAATCGATCCGAACTTGGATGGGCTGAGGGAGATTTTGAAATTTGTGTCTATATAAGGGAAGGTTATATCCCTATTTCACTCAAAAATCATTCTTCTTCATTCAGTAGTAGCCGCTCAACCGCAAAGCTAAAACTACATACTTTTTCTCCTTCTTCTTCAATTTTATCAAAATTCTCCAAAAAAAATAGCAAATCAAATTAAAAAAGGAATCTAATATAGACATTAGCAAACTAAATAGAGAAAGAGAGATACTAAATCCGTTTAAATCAGAGAAGGAAATTTGGAGATTTCTAGCAAAAATCAAGTAAAGCAATGAATTGAAGTAAGTGATATTATCTGCAAAATGGTTATATTTTTATATATGCTTAAATTTCCTTTATACATATATTTAGGTTGTGAAATATGGTTTAAAAACTAATTTAATGTTTTAAGTTGATGATTTACACAAACTGAATAAATTGGAAAACCCTAAACAATCACTTTGATAATAAAATTAATATAAATCGAGGGAGAGTTAATTTGGATTAATTTGACACATGTATATTTCATCCTAAGTTTTGTAGAAAGGATTGATAAAATAATTCTATAACCATTACAGATGAATATAGGTTAACTTTGTGAATATACAAATCATAGTGTAGTTTATATGATTGTATTGTAATATTTACATTGAAAATGGATTATAATCAAATTGAATGAATTTCTAATATTTGGAACATATTATACGAATGTTAGAAGATATGAAAAAATATAGAATAAATCTATAATGAATTAAACATAGTATTCAAATCCTAAAAATAAGATAGGATGAAATAGTAAACAAAAATGGTTAAAATGATGAAGTTTGGAGTGTTGGAATGCACGCTATAGGCGAGGAATCAAATGGAGGAAACTTATAGTTGATTGGTAAAAAGGTGGAAGCAAGGAAGAGAAGGAGCAGAGTTCGAGTCGACTAGAAACAATGTTCTAACCGGTTGGAAAGGTAAATGGATACCTGACACAGGCATCCAGTCTACTGGAAAAACTTCTATTTGATTGGGTACTTGTTTCCTTCTTTATTGACATTCTAGAGTTCATGTAGCTTTGCGATGTTGTATAACATGATAGTCAATGTGAGCATGCAATTGTTTCATAGTTAGAAGCTCTTATTGTTACTATTAGCACCATGGTTGCAACTTTCTGTAGGTGAACCAATAGAAGAATGGAGATGTCCATATTAGTAGGGTTTACATTGTTCGATCGATGTACCTATGGCGAATCAATTTTTTGTTTGATTCTTGTATAGTATTAGTTGAATGATATGGATTTTATGTTACATTTAACTTTGAGATTGTGTACTCGATGCTTTGATAGGAAGTTTACCATCGAAAATTGTATGCTCAGTGTGTGCCCTAGGTAGTTTGCCATTAAAATTGTTTACTCGATGTATAGTGTAGTGGTTTACCATTGAGATTGTTTACCAATGTATAGATAGATGTACCAGCGAGACTATATACTCGATGTATTATATTGTACAGGTGATTGGGTATCGAGGATGTATACTCAATGGATTATTAGGTTTACCCAGTTTCTGGATGTCTAACCCTTGGATGGGGAATCCACGTAGGCTATTATCGAATTTTAGCAATATTACAGATCCTTAACCTATACTTGATTAGTTGGCTAATTTGTTAGACGTAAGTGCACAAGTGTAGATAAACACCATTGGTTGTTTGGATTATAAATGATAATTTATCTGTCTATTAGAACCATGACACCAACTGTACTTCTTATACACCAGACTATGTCTAACCTCCTCCATTTTTTCCTTTTTAACATACTTACTGGTTTGTAGGATGGTAAGGATGCATGACAAAAAGGAATAAGATATGTAAAGAAGGTGACCACGCACTCTGGAATTACTTTATTTATAGTAATTCCATATGTAAGTTATAAACATTTGTCAGTCGATTATTTATTATATTTCTAGTTGGATATTATTAAGAACTTTATTTAGTTGTGTTTTGTATGGATCGTTGTTGTTTTAAACAAAGGCAATTTGGTTATTTTAGTCATCCAAAATTTTGTTCCTTCTGCTGTGAGACTTGAAAGCATAAAATGATTAAAAATTTATATTTATCTTTGTATCATATAAACCATAAAATCCTAACGGTCCATACTTCTTGGTAGGTGCAAGTTCAAATGTTGCTTCTAGGAGTTGAATCAGTGTGTTTTGAAGTGCAGGTTGTTATATTTGGCATCAGGGCTTAAGTTTAGAATCCCTTACGTATTAGGTGCATGTTGAGAGAGCATATTTGTATATTTTAAAAATTAATATTTTGATATAAGTATAACACGGATACACCCATAAAATTCTAGTAATGCTTGCTTTTATTTGAGGAAAGTTGCTAATGATTTCTGTTCACAAATAAGTGGAAATGAGCAATCAAACCGGAAATCATTCTATAGAGGAAATAGTTGAGGTTTTGGGCTTGAACGTTTCAGTATGGTTCACCGATATCTTTAAGCAATAGGCTGGGCTGAAATTAACCTTAGTGGAGGACCCATAGCTCATTCATATAGTGCAGCCCATTCAACCACCTACTTTGGATTTTCCCAAATTGTGTTGAGATTTCTAGAGTTTAGTTAGAAAGAATTATTTGGGGACTGAATAATTGACTCGAGCATGGCTAAGGAATTCCAATAGGATATTTTCTATGATGGGCATAGAGAATTCAATGGAAATGCAGTTGGCTTCATGGCACTTGTAGGGGGAGGCCTTGAACTGGTGGGATATTGTCATTATAGAGGCAAAAAAGACTGAGATTACTAGACTTATTTTTGAAGGCACTTTGAAGTTAAGTTTATATTAGAGGATGGATATGGAGTAGAGCTGGAGAAGTTCATCCATTTGGAGTAGGGAGACCGCAGTGTAAAGGAGTTCGTCAATCAGTTCAATCTATTAGTGACGTACGACCAAGACCTCATTGATATAGCAGTGAAGAAGGCTACAAAATTTGCTAAGGGGTCGAAATAATCTATGAGGGATGTTGCTTTAAGCCATGTACCCACAAGAGATACTTTTGAGAGCTTGGTAAGAACGGTGTTACCCAATCTAGTTGCTAAAGGAGACCTAAGAAGGTGGAAGGAAAGCCATTTCAGCAGAAAAAATGTAAGGGGAGCACATGGGAAAATAAAGAAATCAGGATTTAAGTATAGAAGGTGCAGTATGAGGGGACATATGGTAAATGCTTGCAGAGTGAATGTTGAGAAGATCTGAAGGAACCCGATCTGTTTGGTAATTGCTAAATTTCAAAAACAAATCCTTATTTGCATTAAAGTGTGCCTATGAAGTCTAATGAGTTTCACTAAATCTAATGTAGTTATTAAATAAAATCATATTATATTCAACGTAGTTTTATATTTATTAATTTACCACATCATTTAATTTAACAATTTTTTTATATTTTGAACGTGTCATGTATACATTTAATGATATCACAGCATAACATAATGAAACATAAACATGTGTATTACTGTAAGCATATACATAAATATTGGCACTTATATCTATTGTATATACATATATGTTATACTTACACATACATATGACAAATTCATATGAACATCGGGAATATAAATGCTTAAGTGTGTACGTGTGTGTGTATACATCTATGTGTGTGTCCGTGTGTTTAATATACTATAATATTTGTATATGGTTGACATTTATAGCACACTATATGTGTGTGTATATAATATTGTTTAGACATATATACACATATATGTGATATTTATGTTGCCATATATATATATATATATATGCATAAAAACTAACATGTGTAATAAAATTAGACATTTTCAAAATAAGAGAAAGCTTTTTGCAAAAAGAAGATATAAATAAATTTTACATTGGATTTGCATCTAATCAAATCAGAATTAAAAAGGAAATGGGATAAGGTAATATTTTATATTTCTACTTTACAAACACCAATGAATAATAGGTTTGATATCTATATGGAATGGATTCTATACTTAATCATAACAAAAGTATTTTAGTTTTTAAAATTACTGATCATACATTCAACATGAAAACAAAATTATTATAAAGTATTGTCACATTAATATATATATAGCTTCAATAATATTTATGTATTCTAGTTTAAGAATTTAAAATTCAAATGCATATAATTCACTAAACAATAGTCAATAGTCATTGAATATATTAGTTTGAACAACAAAATTAATTTAACCAAAAGATTTAACTTGAAATTGGTTTACAATTTTGGATAGCCTAAAGATGAAGCATATGAATATACATACACACACACACACATACAACTCAATTAATAAATATTAAATCCATAACCACAAATAAATTAAATTATGATAACGAATGTAAATATTATTAAAACAATTTAGATCTATGATGACTAATAATTTTAGATCCAACAACAATCTGAATGCCTAAAATATATCAAACACAAATTTTATTTTATAATTAAATAATAATACATAAGAGATTTTAGATTATATTTAATAAGTGGCAATTTGTATACATATATGTGTGTGTGTGTGTGTGTGAATTTGGTAAGGATTAAACATCAAGAATAAGTAAAATAAAATAGAAGAATTGAACCTGAAAAGTCTTGCGATTTGTAACACCTTGATTTGAGATTTCTCCTCGGATTTCTAAGTAAATCCACATCCAACTTTGGAAAAGAATGATGAGCCACTTAGTTTTTTTATTTTATTTGATGTTTGATTTGATTTGGAGTTGAATTTTTTTGGAAAAAGATGAATAAATTTCACCCATGGCTAGAAGATAGGGAGGAGGAATGAAGAAAATGAGAATGAAATAAGAATTTATGTTAAGGAAAGAATGGAAACCTTTCCTATTCTTTATTTAAAACCTTAACCTTTTAATTCCTTATCAATTTTCAGTTACTCCACCTTTCTCTCTCTTGATGTGTCCAACCCTAGTTTTCCATTGTATGATGCAAAGTTTCCAAAAATCCCTTCAAGAAATTATCTTTTATCTAAACTCATTTAAAGTTACACTGATATCGTATATCGATGCCTGCAAATATGACATTTATATATGCGTAAAATAGTTCCAAACAATTCTAAAACATCAAATAAATTAAGCAAGATCAATATTTCTCAAATATTAATTAATTTAATTAAGTAATTAAATCACGTGGTTTTTCTAAGAATTCATAAATCCAGTTGTATGATTCAGAGGTATGAATTTAGTCAGTGATTTATGCTGAACAATTAAAATCGTAACGTTCACATGTCGCTTTAGTTAGTGATGTGGCAGTTAGGCCAATTCATCGCTTACATACCTTTTTGGTAAAAAGCTATATTTTATTTTATCTTAAGCATTACCAATAGTGTAACGCCCCACCTCAATACCCACGCTAGCCAAGGACACTACGATGTAGTGCTGTCAACTAGCACGGAGAATAAGGCTGTTGAGGAGCGACCATCCATGTAATTGCTTATCACACGGTGGCTATAAAATAATCTTCGGAAACAAACATAGAAATAAACATAACACAAATCAGTCACAGACATCCATATCACAAAGGCGGAAGAAGATATGAATATATAACTAACACATGAAAGTGTACATCAGAGTAGTGGTCAAAAAGATCCACAATAATACAAAAGAATAGCAACACGTGCTATACCAAAAGAATACAACTATGAGTCCATATCTCAAGTGTATACAACAAAAACTGCTAAACTAAATAGTCGGCCAAAAGTCAGAGTAGCAAATCCCGGGAGGAAGTCAAGCAGAAGCACCTGTAACATCTCGGTCTGACCCGAGTATTATTTAAGAAAATAATAAACGGATCAGTCTAACTATAAATATCAGATGACATGATATATAATAAAAGATATGGCATAAACATAGAATATCCATACTGACATACTACTATAAGTATGAAAATGATGATCAACAGGAGATCAACCGAAGAGAAATGATCAATATCACAAGAATCTTCTCAAATATCCAAAGAGGGCATCATACCCTAAACTTGTACTCATAACAAGTCAATGACATAAAAATCCAGAAATCAAACAAGAAATCCAGAAATCATAAAAAGAGAAAGAGGCCTATCACATGATGGTCCGAAGACCATGGGGCGCTACCCCATATGTGTGAGTCGGAATCACACTGATTGAGGCCTAGGCTAACCAAAAAGCAAAAAGGTATGTGTGAATGGAATCACACAAGTGGTGTCTAGCCTAACCTCGCAAACAAAAAGATATGTGTGAGTCGGAATCACACTACTGCGGTCTAGACTAACCTTGCGGACAAAGAGATAGGTGTGAGTCGGAATCACACCACTGCGGTCTAGTCTAACCTTGCAAACAAAGAGACATCGCACAATTGCTAGTCTAAATCATAAAATGATCATCATGATCAGCGAGAAGTGTCAATCACACCAAGCTAGTAAATATATGAGTTTAGCTTCATGTCCCATAACCACTTGCTTAACTTAAATATTTACGAACAAGCTGTAAATCTTTACTAGGAAATTGTCATGAAAACGGTTCAATCGAACAAGTCCAAGAGCTAACCGACGAAGTGAACGCAAGCGTTTCATACCACTCATTTTACTAAGTCGTTTAAGTCGATTTCTCATTCGAGTGAAGAAAAGGCTTATATATATTAGTAGATTGGAAATCAGTTTGAGAAAACGAACTTTTGATATTAAAAATAGTGTTGAAATCGATTTGATGAAAGAGTTTTGATATTTACTACTAGTATTAAAACCTTCATATCTTTAAAGTGACAAGTCATAAAACGATTGTTGGAACAATCTATCACAAAAAATTCACATTCGAAGACGTGAATAAAATCCAAGGAAATCAGCTCAAAATGCATCAAAGTGGAAGTTCTGATGAATGCTTTTCAGATAAGATTGCCTACGCAGAGTAATACGGGGTACGACCTAGTGAAGGCAAGCGGTCTCGAGAAGCCAAACGACCTAAGGGAAGAATGCCACGCGACCTAGCAGAAGAACAGGTCGAACGACCTAGGGGAAAACAGGTCAAACGACCTAAGTGCTAACTCGCGAACGACTTACGACTTAAGAGGGTTCTGCGACCTAAGTGGGATGCGCGACCTAAGAAGGTACGCGAATTATTAGTTTAAGGGTCTACGACCTAACGAGTTAAAAGGGTCCAACGACCTAAGAAAATTAGGGTCATACGACCTAAAGAGGTTCACGACATAAGGTTGTTCGCGACCTAAAAGTGCACGACCTAAGGTCTTACGACCTAAGGAAAAGAAAAGTCTTACGACCTAAGGAGTTAACTCGCGAACGACCTAACTCTTTAACTCACGAACGACCTAAGCCTTTAACTCGTGAACGACCTAAGCCATTAACTCGTGAACGACCTAATGCCTTAACTCGTGAACGACCTAAGCCTTTAACTCGTGAACGACCTAATTCCTTAACTCGTGAACGACCTAATGCCTTAACTCGCGTACGACCTAGCGACTTAAGTTCGATATGACCTAACATTTGCCTGGAGATTATAGGTCGGCAACGACCTACGACTTAACTCCAGGCGACTTTTCCTCGCGCCTACGAACCCATCTTCACCACGACCTAAGGTTAACTCGTAGGCGACCTACGACCTATGTATGAGCGACCTAACTCCGAACGAGCTAAAAATGGCCAGAACGAGCTAGTAGCAGTTTTTCACCGAAATCACTAAAATTTGGAGTTTTTCGCCACTCCAATCCAAACCAAATGCAACAAACATGCTAAAGTGATGAGGAATCATTCCCAACAGTCCAATGATGATTATAGGCAAGATGTGAGATCAAAAATCTCACCTTTTCACGGAATTTGATGAAGATGGAGATTGACAGCAAGGAGAAGCAATCCAAAGCTTGAATCCACTATCTTCTACTTGAATTTGGAGTTGAATCTCGGATTTGCAATAGAATTTGAGTTTGGAGTTTTAATTTCCACTTCCCACCACCATTTTTGATGAAGCTTGAATGTTAAAACAAATGGTGAATGAAGTGAGGAAGAGGGTTGGGCTGAACTAAGGAAGTGCAGTCCAAACCAAAGTCACAAGCGGGAAAAGTGACGAAAATTTCACTATCTCCAAACATATCGAAGTTTACACTCAAAAAGATCGCAAACGTCATTTTGAACTCAATGGGGGTAGTCTCGAGTCCAAATTTGACCGTATGCAAAAAGTAGCTTTTCGGACTAACATCCGACTAACGATAAAATATTTAAATAAAATATTTAAATATAAAATCGATAGATATGCGGGTTGTTACAAATAGGATTTACAAACGTTCTCTTCATCAACACTACACCACTTTAGGATGTATGAAACTTAGTATTGGTCAAAAATCCAGTAGTATCCATTTTTAACTAGATTATTCATAAACAAAGTCCTTAGTTCAATGATAAAATCTATTATTAATTGTTTTACTATGCATAGAGATTTTGACTTTGAGTTGATTATAATTGACCATGACACTAACCTCATACAACTAAGGAGGCGAATTCTCTATTGAATAGTGTTTCACTTTCAATGCTTCAACTCAGACCCTATTATAGTCACTTGATGGATCGCCATGTCATGATTTAACTATAATCAAAGTGGAGTATTCACACCGAAGTTCCACAATATTCTAATGTCGAGAGAACTATGTAACTTCATAATATTGAGATTTTCTCTTTGACCCAGTTGTTCTCAACGAATAGGAAACTCTCGACTAGTCATTCCATAGTTATACAATAATTACATGTACACAACTCATTGGTGCCTAATAGCGATAAGTAATACATTGCCCAAGATTTGGAGAGCACTACACACTTTGGTCTCAAAAGATGTATCGACATCCTTTTTCGAAACATCTTGACTAGGAATATTTAAAACAAATATCATTTTATTTTGTGATTAATTTCTCACGATTGCAACTATTTCGTATTGCAATCGCACAAAATTTAATTTAAGGATTTTCTTATTATATACTTTAAATTAAGTACTTAATTAATTATATCACAATACAACAAAGTATATAAAAGAAAGCAAACACCATTCCTATGAACAAGATTAACTACATAGTTATATATATAACAAATTACATAATTACCCCTAGGGCATACCACTAACTCTTTCAAGGTCAAATGCTTAACTACAACCAAACCATATATACGAAGAGGGAGTGTTAGACTTAAGGCCTCTAGTTAAGAGGGTCTAGCTTATGCACTTAATGTTGTTCCTAGCCCAAGCGTAGCCCGGTTGTGGATAAAGGAAAGAAAGTCGTCATGGAAGGTGTGCTAACTTTTTTTAATTTATCTATTCCACTTTATCTGACACTAAACCATCTCATTCATTTACTTTAAGTAAGCTACTAAATGAATTTCATTTGGAGAATAGTATAGTCATAACACCTATTACAGTATTGAATCCAGGTGGGGATCTAACCATTTATCCTTGATTTGTAGGGTTTGAAGTTATATATTTTAGGTGTCGAATTTGATTGCAATGCTTTTGTGTTGGGATTTTCTATTATTGGTCTACTTTTACGGGTGAACTAGATGTCTATGTATGGAGAGGTGCTGGACGGTGATAAGAAGGTTGTTCGCTTGGGTGCTTATAGTTAGCGCACCCTTGGTGTTTACTGGGATCCCAAAAGTTCTATTATGCTTAGTTATTTGAATTCCCCAGACCGTCACATGATGAGTTAGCTTATGTTCCTATAGTTCGGGACTTCCTTGTGTTTTTTAACTGAATTTACAATCTTTCTCCTTATAGGGAGGTCAAATTCGAATTTATTTAGAAAAGTATACCAAACCCTTTGCTTTACCACTTAGGCATCTGACTCTTAGAGAAAGATGCGTGCTTAATAAAGAGGTTAATGAATTATTGAGAAAGGTTTTATCGAAAGCGGTGTTTTAGAATCGGGTGCATCTATTTCCTTTTCTATAAAAGAAGATAGCTCTTTAAGACTTTACATCGACTATCGTGAACTGAGCAAGCTAAGGAAAAAGAATCATTATCCACCACCATGTATTAATGATTTGTTCGAATAGTTAGTTAGAGAAAGGATATTTTCTGGCTTGGCTTGGCTACTGGATTCTAACAATTGCGTATGGCCGATGACAATATTCAAAAAACCACTTTTTGTACACCTAATGGACTTTATGGGTGGTTAGTCATGTTGTTTGGATGCACCAACATATTTCATCAACCTTATGAGTTGAGTGTTTAAAGGGGAGCTGAATAAGTTCATGATGGTATTTGTAGACGATATACTTGTTTATTCAAAAAAACGAGGAAGAGCACAAGTTACATTTGAGAGAAGTGCTTAGTACTCTACGTATTCATTAGTTGAAAGCAAAAATTTTGAATTGCCACTTTGGTTCAAAGTGGTTCATTTTCTCAGTCATTTCGTTTCTGAGCGTGGATTATCGATTGATCTAAGTAAAGTTAGGGAAGTGCAAGATTGGAATTTAACAAAAATGATATATAGGTAAGAAGTTTTCTTGGTTTGACTGGATATTACAGGAAGTTTATTGAAGACTTTACAAAAATTTATGTACCATTGACATGCCTTGCTGAGAAATATTTTCTCGAAACTCAGCGTGCGAGAATAGACTAAAGGAGTTATTGATTAGTGCACTTGTTTTGTACTTCTTTATGGTTTGAAGCCATTTATTGTATATACTGATGTTTGTGGTACAGGGCTTAGCATTGTTTAGATGTAGGTGGGTAGAGTTGTTAATTATCCTAGTTGGTAGTTGAAAGTACATGAAGAAATTATCTAACTCTTGATCTTGAGTTGGCAGCTATTATTGTTCTATCAAATCTTGGAGCAATTACCTTTTAGGGGAGTGATTTAAGTTGTTTATAGATCATTAAGTCCTAAAGTATTTGTTCTCCCAAAAAGACCTAAATTTGAGGCAACAGAGGTAGACGGAGTTCTTGGCATCGTATGATTTCAGTACTTCATAGCTCCAGGCAAAAGCAATGTTATAGCTGATGCCTTGAGTAGGAGACATGTGACGTTAAGCTCTATGTTTTTATAGTGGAAGCACATGGAGTATATTTTTGAGTTTGATTTTCGAACTTTGTTAAAACTTGCACCACAGTTATTAGCAGCTTTAGATGTCCGACCTTCACTTACGAATCATGTCGATTCTAGTTAGAAGCAAAACACAAAGTTGTTGAATATTTTTGAGAAGTTGAATAGAAATGAGCATTAGAGTCATTTAGCCTGTTCTTTCATTGATTTTAGGGGGTGGCTGTATAGGGATGGTAGATTGTGTATTCATTTATTATAGAGTTGATTGACTTGATACTAGATACGTCCCATCTTACTAGGATGACTACTCATCTCAGTGGTGACAAAATGTATCAAGATGTAAAGGGTATATTCTACTAGCCAAGTATAAAGGGACATATAGCAGAGTTTTTCTCGAACCGCGTGACATGTCAAAGGGTACAGGTAGAGCATAAAAAGCATGGTGGATTTACACCCTTTGGATATTCGTAATGGAAATGGGAAAGCATATCTATGGATTTATTTGATGGGCTACCTAGGAGTAGAAAGGGAAATGAAAGTGTTTGGGCTATTGTCGATCAACTTACCAAATGCACCCATTTTATTCGATTACGAGTACGAGGACGGCTGCATCTCTAGCAACTTTATATATGAGAAAATTAGTTCAACCACATGGAGTTCCTTCCAATATTAGTAGAGGCTGAGATCCACTTTTTACTAGTAAATTTTAGAGGAGTTGTAGGAAGCTTCGGGCACTAAACTGAATTTAAGTATAACCTATCGCCCATAGGCGGATAGACAGATTAAGCGGATAAATAGGGTGTTGGAAGATTTATTATGGGTGTGTATTTTGGACTTTGGAGGTTTTTGGGAAGACCTCTTACTATTAGTGAGGTTTGCATATAATAATAGCTACCAGGCATGTATTGGAATGACAACATTCTTGATGTTGTATGGAAGGCTGTGCAGATCTCCATCTTGTTGGTAAGACACTACAGATAGGATTATTCGTGATCCATACACGATTAAATAGACTTCGAAGAAAGTAGATTTGATCCATAGGAGGATGAAGGCTATGCAAGGCATGAAGAAATCGTATGTTGATAGGGGACGCATAGAGTTGGACATGTTATGAGGTTTGGTAATTGGGGAAAGTTAGCACTGAGGTTGGTAGGGTCTTTCTAATTTTTGCTAGAGTATTAGCATATATGGTGAAGCTTCTTGAAAAGTTTGTGGGCATTCATGATGTTTTCCACGTGTCGCACTTACACGATTCAACTACTATGGTCGGGCTAAGTCAGTTAGAGGAGGTGTAGTAGAGAGAGAGAGCCACATATCCATTGTCTGACCATCCACATTATTGAGCATAGGACAATGTGACTCCAAAGTAAAGTAGTAAACTGGTTAGAGTCCATTGGGAAAATGATTCGGCGGAGAGTACTTAGGAGCCAAAGGAAAAGCTATCTCTCATTCTTTTCCGGTACATTTTCCCTATTTTATTTGCTTAATAAAATTCAGAAACTGATGGTGTGGTATGCTTTGTAATGCGACTTATATTTTGTTATATGATTTGACTTATTGCATATTATGTTGCATACATATAGAAATTATCAGTATATTTTAGGATGTTTTGGATCCATGCCTATATTCCATGATTTCGCATTTATATAGCAGCCACATTAGCTGGATTTACGCATTTATCACATGCAATATTCATGACATATGTTGATTTGATGAATGTTGTTAACTGGGTATCTAACTAAGCAAAAGTCAATGGAAGTTAAAACATCAAGACGAAGACGAAACAACTCGAAAACTTAGAATTACACTTGGAAGAGCTAGAGAAACAACTAGGAAAAGCTTTAGTGGAAATGGAGTTAAGTAAATGACTCAGTATCGAGTCATTTAACTCGATGATGAGTTGTTTTCTTAACTAATTCCTCCTCCCAAGCTCCATACATCTCACACATAACTCCAACTACTTGTGGTCAAGTGGTTTTCCCAAAGTTTGGACGAGCAGTTCCAAGGATTGATGAGAAGAAAGTGGGATAATTCAAGTACTATTAGGAAGATCACTAGAATCAATTAAAAAATCATGAAAAGGTAATCGGAACATATCGAGTAGAAAAGAGAAGAGCAAAACAAGTAAAATAGTTTAACTTTCACGAAGAAAAACAAATTAGTACCGATCCATATAGGTCGGTATCAAGTTGTTTTCTCGATTAGTTGGCCTCCATTCTCACTTGTACAACATTGGGTTATCTTATGGACTTCAGTCCAAGCAGGCTCCTGAGCATGTACCTCTATTTCCCTATAAATACAAACTCTATTGCAACTAAAAAGGGATTTGATTCGTTGTTGGCATAAACTCTGTCATTTCTTTATCTCCTACCTTCCTCACAATAGTCACCTAAGTAGCTACTTTTGGCAGTTCTAGACCATAGAATTTGTCAAAGCCTTGTACTAGTGACTTGTACTCTCCAATTCTCTGTAAACAACAATCAATAAAACTATAAGGTGGACGTAGGCCAGAGATTGTTGAACAACTATAAAAATACTGTGTCTCTCTATTCTATTTTCTTTTATTTTTCAATACTATCTGCTAGATTCTAGGTCTCATAGGTTCCTTACAACTCATTCTTGGATGTTGATCCATTTTTGGCATCAACATTTTGGTGCTTTTACTGGGAACTGAATCTATATTTTGATCTAGATCTCTATTTTGGGTTGGAAAAATCCAGAAGTTAGATCCAAAAAACTTGCTTGAGGAACTTGAGGGTTTGGTGTAGGAAACTTATGACACCTAGAAAAGGAAAGTCTGTATTTGTAAGATTAGCGGAGCAGTTGGTGGTGATGAAGCAAACACTCACTAGATGAAAGTTAATAATGGAAACACAATATCAGGACCCTTTGTTCAACTTGAAGTAGTGACCAGAGGAGAGTTTGATAAGATGATCCATGAACTTAACCAGAAGATGGCTGATAGCCAAAAAGCTTCCATGGACAAGATGGATGCTTTGCTCAATCTACAACCTTGAACTACTAGGAGAACTAGAAAGGAAACTTTTCCTGTTATAGAACAAGTGAATTCCTCAGTTTATGGCTTAAGTAGAAGAGATGGGAAGCAAAAGCAGAAGGAAGTAGTTGGTGAAGTTGCACGAGGACTTGTAGGAGTGCTCGCCCTCAAGAAGACCAACCGGTTCCGAGAGAATTTCTCTCGCTACCGAGAGGAATTCTCATGCAAACGCTATTCAAGATGGTGATGTTGTGGTTGTCTCCGATGAGGATGTGGACTTGTAGCTTAATGATGATGATTTGGAGTTGGATGTTGATGCCGATGAAGGTGGAGTACAGACAACCGCATCTCAACCAACCGTACGTCCACCAAATATTGAAGGAGTGGTACTCCCAGAGATAAGAGCATCTAGATGTCAGCCGGCAAACCAAGACTGTTTGTGGAGTAAAGCACTTAGTGTAGCCCCTGATAGTCCACCTTCGAATTACCGTGCCGGTGAGGAGTACATTGTTGACATGGTCAAACGATTAGTGGAGGAAAGCAGGGGCATGAAGGATGGAGACTGGGATTTCATGCCAAACTGAACTCCATTTACTGAGAATATTCTAAGAGAAGAGTATTCTAGCAAATTCACCATGTCGACAATGCCATCCTATAACGGAACTACTAATCCCAGACAACACTTGCCCAAATACAATGGCATATGGATGGAGCTAGAGTTATAGACGATATTCATTATAAGTGTTTCCCTATCTTCTTGGAAGGAGTTGCTTCTATGTGGTTCACCAGGCTCGCACCTAAATCCATATCAACTTTTGACAAATTGGCCAAGAAGTTTTTGGAGTAGTTTAGGCTCCACACTGCATGACCGAAGGACATTATGTCATTGTCTGCCTTGTCACAAGGACATAAGGAGTCACTGAAAGCTTTCTTGAACCAAAAGAAAGATCTAGTATTTATGGCTCTGGTTCGAGGAATTCACCCGGACATGGATTTTGGTAGGTGGATTAAAATTAAGCAACCCACTACCATGGAGGAATTCCACCGAAAGGAAAATCAGCTTTTAAGGATGGAAGAAGCAAGTATGGTTTAAGGCAAGTCCGTCAAAGAGTAATCGAAAGAGATGATTTAGAGTAACGTTGCAGTCAAACAGGATGGAAATAGTTCTGAAACTACTGTAGGAAGTATGAAAAAAAATTGCAAATCAGAAGAAGAGGAATCAGAATGCAGGTAGGCATGATGGGGATAGGAAATGCCCAAGGAATCAAAGACCTGAGGACTATCGCCGTTAAACGACAATTTGGAGAACATCTATCTTGCCATCCAAGGAACCAAATGATATAACAAACCACCTAAGAGGGAAGCAACCTTGCAACAAAAAAGGTCGGGGAAGTATTGCCACTTCCACAAAACTCACGAGCATAAAACAAATGAATGTCGGTATTTAAAGGACTTAATTGAGGAATTGATAAGATAACAAGCTCCAGTAGTATGTCAACAAACCATAAAACGCCGATCACCCTACTAGACGTTAGGGGCCAGATGCTTAAGGGAAACTTCCTAGACCCAGCGGAGAAGGGCCCAGGAAAATAGATAAAAGACTGGTCATAAACACCATTACAGGAAGACCTCACCCAGCGTAGAAGAGTTGGGATGAGATGGAATGGTATGTTAGTTCTTTGAAGCATGTACCATAGGAGAGTTTCTACACTGTCAAAGATGGAGCTCCGGCTACCAACAAAGGATGATTACCGATGGCATTATGTTTAGGAATCGGGACATTGAAGGCATAGAAGCACCGACTCTCGATCCAATGGTGATAATGGTCGTGATCGGACCAGCAGTTATGCATCGAGTATTGGTTGACAATGGATGTTCGATCAACATCCTATTCCAAAATATGTTCGACCAAATGAAGATTAGCATGAAGGATGTGACCGCCTGCAAAACGTAGATTCATGGAATTACATGTGAAGAAAAATAGCCAATTGGAACAATTGACCTCCCTGTAGAACTCGGAGAAGGACAACGATGGGTGGTTCACATCCAGACCTTTGTGATTGTCGATGAGTATTCTGTTTATAATGCTTTCATGGGCCGACTAGCAGCCCTGGCGAAATTTAAAATCACTTTGGCTACATGGTGTTTGATGATGAAATTCCTAATGAAGACTGGGATAGGAGTAGTAAGAGGAGACCAAAGCGCTATAAGGGAATGCTATGTTGCTAAGTTACATGAAGTTAAATGCAATGAAAAGGGAAAGCATATGGAGAAGACTCCCCGTATTCAGGAATCGCAAGCATAGCAATTACAGAACAACCCCTGACTTGGGGATTGTAATCGCTTCGACAAGGCTATGAACCGTAGGAAGAAGTCAGGGGAGATGCGGGCTGCCCTGTTGACATGGATGACCCAACTCGGGTCTTAAAGATTGATTCTCAACTAGGAACCATATTGCGAAAGGAATTAATTAACTTTCTTCGAGCAAATCTGGATATGTTCTCTTGGATGCATTCTGAAATGTGCGCATATCGCAAGATATAGTGTGCCACGCAATAAATATCGATCGTAAGTTCACGCTAGTGAGATAGAAGAGACGCGACCTAGGTTTGAAGCAATCTTATGCATTAAAGGAAGAAGTGGATAAGTTGTTCGCCAACGGCCTTATCTGTGACGCTGCATATCCTGAGTGGGTGTCAAACCAATGTTGGTCCAAAAATCGAACGGGAAGTGGCGAACTTGAATTGAGTACTCAGATTTGGATAAAGCCTATCCGAAGAATAGCTTTCCATTACCCAAGATCAACGAGCTTGTTGATGGAACCACAGGGCATGAACTACTTTCATTTATGGATGCCTACTCAGGATACAATCAAATTATGATGCATGAACCAAATCAAGAAAACACCAGCTTCATCATAGACTTAGGACTATATTTATATCGTGTAATGATGTTCAGTCTGAAGAACGCCAGAGATACTTACCAAAGACTGTTAAATACAATGTTCAAGAGCCAGATCTGATGAACAATGGAAGTGTATGTAGATGACATGCTGGTAAAGTCATGGGTGTCTAAAAACCATCTGAATGATCTCTCAGAGATGTTTGATATCCTTTGGAAGTATGAAATGAAATTGAACCCGCTTAGATGTTCATTTAGAGTTGCTTTTAGGAAATTTCTTTGTTTTATTGTGAACGCAAGGGGCATTGAGGCCAATCCAAAGTAGATTGACGCCTTATGAAATGTTAGAGCCCCAACGACAAAGAAAGAGTTACAAAGTTTAAATGAAATGATTGTAGCATTGAGCTGATTTATCTTCAGAGTGACAGATAAGTGCATACTGTTCTTTGATTCATTAAAGGAAGGTAAGAAGAACTTTGAGTGGAATCAGGACTGCCAGAATGCTTTCGAAGAATTACTAAGACATATGGAGATACCATCAGTTCTGTCCAAACTAGTGAATGGGGAGGACTTATTGATTTACTTAGTGGTATTTGCCCATGCACTAAGCCCAGCGCTTGTATGTGAGGAAGCTATGGTTCGACGGCCCGTCTACTACATTAGCAAGCGATTTACCAAAGTTGAATGGAACTAGTGGAAGTTTGAAAAACTGGCATACTTCTTGCTAATAGCATCTAAGAAACTACATCGTATTTCTAGGCTCACTCGATCAAGGTACCAACGAATCAATCCTTAAAATAGAACCTGTATTGACCTAAGGCCTCCGGACGACTTCTAAAGTGGAACATCGAGTTGAGCTACTATGGTGTGACTTACCATCCCCGAAGAGCGATTAACAGACAAACGCTGGCTGACTTCATCAAGGAGTTCACTGTTCGAGATGATAAGGAGGAGGAAATGATGGTCATGATTTCCCAATGGAAACTATTCGTTGATGGTGTGTCAAACGAATTTTGCTCAGGATCAGAAGTTGTATTCGAAACACCCGAAGGACGAACAATTTTCTATGTTCTATAGCTGGAATTTTGTGCCACTAACAATGAGGAAAAATATGAGGCGTCGATAGTAGTATTGAAGATTGCAAAGGAGCGAGGAATAAAAACTCTACATATCTACAGAGATTCCCAACTACTCGTTTGTTAGGTTAGAAGGGAATATCAAGCTAAGGGCGGAAAACTTTCCCCTTACTTATAGAAAGCTTAGGGGTTGCTTTGTAAAATTGAATGCTACATGATATCTAATATTCCCAGAAAGGAAAATATGAAGGCTGATAAGCTAGCTAGTTCCGGAGAAGCGTAGCTGATGAGATTGGTTTTAGTAAAGTGTTGACTGCTCCCAACATAGATCAGATGAATTGGGTTCTACAGACTACAGAGGAGGTAGAGTCATGGATGATGCCAATAAAGACTACTTACTCAAGGAAATACTCCCCAGAGATAGGAATGAAGGGAAGAAGCTCCTTCAAAAGGTACCAAGATTCATAATGCAGGATGGAGTGCTATATAGAAGAGGATTCTCTTCCCCTTGCTTAGGTGAGTAGCAAAAGATGAAGCCAAGAAGACTCTTATCGAAATTCACGAAGGCAGCTACGGGGATCACACCGGGGGGCAGACGTTAGTAAAGAAAGTGCTTCGTTACGGATACTTCTGGCTGACCTTGAATAGGGATGCAATTGATTATACGAAGTTATGTGACATATGCCAGAGATTCTCAAAGACTTCGAGAACTTCGTTGACAAAACTTACATAAATGGTCAGTCCCTGGCCATTCATGATCTGGGGAATCAACATTATTGGCGTGCTACTAATGGAAAAAGGAGGAGCCAAATATGTTATCGCTGCAGTTGATCACTTTAGAAAATGCCTGAAGCAGAACCGCTTACCACGATTTCTACTAAAAAAATTAATTATTTTTGTAATGAAAAGTATTATTTGCAGATTTGTAGAGCCTAAGAAGATTATCAAGAACAACGGGACTCAATTCGAGAGTACCGAGTTCAAAGATTTCTATAGGCTGTACCAAATTGAGAAGTGCTTCTCTGGGGTAGCGCACTCTTAGGAAAACGGGCAAGTGGAAGTGGTGAACAAAATAATCAAATCCACTATAAAGAAATGACTAACTAGAGCTAAAGGCGATTGGATTGATGAGCTTCCACTCGCACGATTGGCTTACAAGACAACGCACAAATATGCAATCGGGCACTCGCCATTCGCCTTGGCTTAAGGTTCAGAAGTTATGATCCCAGTGGAATAGGATGTCCCTTCTCATCATAGAAGACACTTCAGTCAGAGAGAAAACAAGCAGTTACTACTCGAGTCCTATGATCAAATCGATGAGAAGCAAGAAGAAGCTGAACTGAGGGTTGCTGCTCACCAGAAGAGAGTGGCATGACACTTTAACGCAAAAGTCAGCAATCACACCTTCGAAATAGGAGACCTCATTCGAAACGAGTTATCCGAGGCACGGGAGTGCTTGGCTCGAACTGGGAAGGACCCAACGTAATCAATCAAAAGATAGAGATGGAACATTCAGACTGGCAACTGTCGATGGAATTCTGATTCCACGAGCTTTAAACACCGACTTGCTACGACACTACTACATTTGATCTCTTTGTTTCTTATTTTCACAAATAAACCATCTAGGAATACCGGGGGCATTTTAAATTGGCAGGATTTTCCATTTCTTCTATTCACCAATAAAATTAGCTTCTTGAACCAATGGAATCGTGTTCTCATAAGCAAAACCGTCGGATTGACGAGGAAAATTGATCCCAACCATCTAAGAACCGACATTGCTTTGGAAATATCGGGAAGGTCCAAACCGTCGGGTCAACGGTGAAAATCGATCCATACCTTCTAAGAACCGGCATTGCTCCAACAATGCCGGAAAGGTCCAAACCACCGAGTTGATGGTGAAAATCGACCCCTACCTTTGAGAACCGGCTTGCTCCAGCAATGTCGGAAAGGTCCAAACTGATGGGTCGACGATGAAAATTGACTTTCACCTTCTGAAAACCGACGTCGCTCCGACAACGTCGGGAAGACCCAAAACCACCGAGTCGATGGTGAAAATCGACCCTACATAATGAAAGATGGCGATGATGCATCTTAGCGATACATACATTTAGAATGATGTAGGCTGATGATGTCAACTTGGAAGACTTCGAATGCAGCCATGAAATAGGTGGCATTAAAACTATAGTGCTTGGAATCAAGCAGTGGAGTCGATAGTTCCTAGATATAAGAACTATAGGGCAAAGTCTTAATATGCAGCCCTGTGGATAGGGGCACATACACCAACACTTGATTAAAAAGGACTCGACTGACCCCGAACAGAAATAGCCGTAGAGTTGGCTAAAACTATAGTTTTATTGCACCAAACAAGGTATTTTGATAGTCAAAAACAAAGTTGAGCGTCAAGATATACTAAAGCAAATGTAGGAATATTATTTACATGCACAAAGCTGCGTTAAATAACCATATCGCATAGAAATAGAAGTATATAATACAGGCAATTACAATACAAGCAATCATATTATATAAACAGGCAGCCATACATAAACAGGCATAGTACACAGAAGAGAGATTACAAAGGAAAAGCTAATCTTTTATTACTAATAATATTTTATGTACAAGTCAAACAGCGGGGTCCATACCCGCATAATTGCAGCCTGCCAAAAGCGAAAAAGAAATACAGACTCAATCACCACAACAAAACAAAAACCAAACGCTCAGCTAGCACAAACGCTATTGATTCTTCCCTTCCTGCCACTCCGACCGCCTTTACTAATGTTACCCGGATGGTTCTGGTGGTTCTTTCTCCCTTTGCTCTCTTTGCTAGGAGGAGTCTCACCTTTTGAGTGAGTAGATTCCCCACTGATCTCAATATATGGCTCCACGGACTGGCCTGCTGAAGACTCAATGGGCTTTGTTTTAGGTGGCCGGATCTTTATTGCGGGAACCTTTTGCTGGATGCTTGTCGGTTTTGTAGCGGCGGACTGGTTAACATCGAGTTCTTTCTTAACACAGATCTTTTCCATATCCTTCCTCAGCCCTTAGCCATAGTTTCATGCTCAGACAGGTCAAAAGAACCTGTAATGAACACATCCTACTCCTCTTGGGATACAGAAATGTCCTCCAAGCTCTCCAGTTTAGCAATCTTCTCAGAGTCAGGACCTGGGCCGGAACTGGAGATAGGAGCTATGATAGTCAATCTGTGGAGATGGAGGTGGATGAAGCAAAGATAACTGCAGGTCTCGAACCTTGCATAGCTGGAGGCAGAGGCGGAAGAAACGGTTGACCTACAAGTTTACATACTGATTGGTAAAGTTTAATGATAGATGCTTATGAGAATTGAAGCTTCTCAATGACCAGAGAAACAAGAGAGATACCTATAGCAGAATCTTAGTGAGATATGATGAATTCGCCTTCTTCGGTCCCAAGCTCCCCATGCTGGACCACAACGAGAGGAATGTAAAGCTTATAAAGTGTAGTCGCTATTGAAGTCAGAATTTCATTAGTGGGTTCAATGTTGATGTCTCAAAATTCTGAAGTGGATGCATTGTGTTGACCCGATGAGCTTTGGTTAGCGAGAGCTTTGGCAGCATCAGCAATAGAAGTATTGGTAGCCTCTTAAGCTAGAAGAGCCTTTCTAATAGAAAGAGATTCAATGTTCTCAACACCAAGGTGTGCAGCCATTAGCTCTTCCTTAGAGTGATATTCTCCATCTTGCGCAGACCTATGCAACACTTCCTCCCAAGCTCCAGCGAGCATTCCGGGATAGTCATTTCCTAGCCATCTCAAGTTCTTGTATATCACCACATTGGTATATAAGAACAGCATGTTGGCATCAAACTCCTTACTTGTCTTTGCCTTCTCTTCCTGAAGCTCTTTGAACTCTTGTATGGAAATTGCAAGCTCAAGATCATTAGCATCGTTTTTTGTAGATAGCTTCCCCAACTCATCAGCGGTTTTCTTTTTTTCCTCCCTAAGTTTTTGAATCTCATCCCTAAGCTTAGCAAGTTCAGCTACATGTTCAAAAATAGTCTGACCCTGGGCCTGAATAATCTCATCTTTCTAAGAAAGCACCTAAGCTCTATCGTCAGCTTGCTTTTTGAACTCAACACTATCGGCTAGAGCTGCTTTCAATTCAGTCCTCATCACGACTTCGGCTATTGCTAGAGCACGCTTTAACTCTTTTATCAAACTATCAGTGCTAGCTTTTTGCTTTTTGCTTTTGTGCGAGGTTTCTCTCTCTCTCTCTCTCTCTGATGACCTTAAACAAATCATCCTCTCATTCCTCAATCAATCATTCGAGGTCAGCTTTCTCAGACTCAAAGGATTGGATGTTGGTGTAGTTAATTCGATTCAAATTGGAGAGGGACTTGCATAAACATTTCCATTTGTACCCAACCTCTTCAACTTCTTAAATAGCCTGGATGGTTTTCAAGGTGACCTTCTTCGGGACATCCTTAATGACTTTATCAAAATTAATGTAGTGTAGGAAAAGATTAGGAAATGCAGCTGATAAACATGGAGGACTAGTAGGGAGAGTGAACGAAGGAGCGGAGACTCCCTTAGAAACAGGTGGGACAGTCGTGATCATAGCTTGGGAGACCGGAACTTGATGGACCGAGGAGGTTGAGCTTGGGTATGATATGCAACATTAGCAGAAGGAGGCCACCGATGCTCAGAGGAATCAATGTGACGACTGGGTGCGTCTCAAGGCAGCTCGGTCTCAACCTCCCTCCTCCTTCTCTCCTTCTCTTTTCCCCTATCCTTTTCCCTATCGTCCTAGTGGGCTTCTCCGGCCTTACAGTCTTTCCATCTCTTCCTTTCATCCTTGATTTCATAGCAAGAAGGTGGGCTAGGGTTTGGAGTTTGAGCTCGATAAGAACTGGCATGGCGAGAGAGCTTCTCTTAGTATCCACGGCCTATGGAACCTGAAATAAGAAATAAAACAGAATCAGTGTTGGAATTTCGGAGCAAGATTTAGTGCAAGAATGAGTATCCATGATCCTAGTGAAGTGTATGCTGCCAATGACCCCTTAAGTGCTCTACGGACCGTGTTCGCATGGGTGTAAAGATGGAGTTTCTCAACCTTCGCTTACAAAATCTCCTGGTAAGAAGGTAAAGCCGGACTCGGTTTCATCCCGAATGTCGCGAACGGTGAAGTTAATCTTGCCGATGTCACTCAAACTGACGTAGATGTCACCAAAGGGGTGGGATCGAGGTGAAATCTCTACCAAAGATAATACAGATTGATCTCCATCCATTTCAGAAGTTTCTACAGCATTGTGTTCCTACTGGGGCAAGCTGGGAAATCCAGACTCATCCCGGGTGATTCACCGAATGATTCGTCCCTTTGTTCACTAGTCTGATAGTAACTATTGCCATCACTGGCACCCTCTTCTTCCTCTTCAACCATTGTCTCTTTGCCCTATCTCCTTTCGGCTTCTTCACCTTCCTTAAAAATCGAGGGCATTTTGACTGCTTTGTCACCATTTCTCATGACATCACATCCTATGGGTTGTTCGTTTTCTCTCCCAAGGGTCTCCTTTGTGTGCACCTCGCCAAATAGGCCTGCAACTTCCCCTTAAAGATTCTTACTGGAACTGTGAGTGGGAGCAGAAGAACTAATACGAGCTCTAGAGCTGCTCTGCGCCGGAGACTCAACGACAACGAGCCTATCATGGCAAAGTGGATCACACCGCCATAGATTTTCATTTGTAAGCAAGAATGTGATGGTGCACTAACGTGGTCTAACTTCTTTCAAGGCATTAATTGTTGTTTTCTGCTCATCACTTTCGTCTCGAGCTGGGATGCCTACGAGGAAACACATATCAAGTTAGAAACTTAGAAATTTCTGCACCGGAGAGGTAATAGAAAAGTGGCATACGTCTAGATAGCCAGGGTGGTTGAAACCGTATGGCCATCGCACGAAGAAATATTTTTTCTTGAAGTATGAATGTTTATTGGCGAGGGCCTTAACGATTTTTAACCCTTTCAGGCTTCGATTATCATATAGGACGGGGAATCTTTCCTTCTTTTAATTGTAGTAGATGTGTAAGCTCATTGAACCTTGGAGGTAGGTTGAACCGATTCATGAAGAGGACGTAAAGCGAACTCCAAAAAGAATACCTATTTGGATGGACATGAAACAGATCCAGTTCAAGTTCTTGTTGCATCGTCATGAGGAAAAGGATTGAATGGTAGGATGCACCACCTAGGCACATGTACCAATTGCAAGATATATTTCCTTTTGGGGGGTTGTGTGAAACTCACCCCTCCCAGGGAGAAGAACGTCCTCTTCGGAAATCCTATGCTGAAGACGGATATTGTGAAGCATCCTAGCTGTTTGAATTGTCGGCACCTGCTCCAGCGGATTATTCGATATTCTTAGACCTACGAACACATTCAACGGAGGCGGTTGATCCACCACTAGAATAGCCGGTACCATTGAACCTTGTGACTCCGATGTAGTGGGTTGGTCCGGTCCAACAAGGATCATAGGTGAAGCATGAGCTGTAGAAGACCCAGCTTTAGGAGGAGTGGAGGTGCCTTCACCGGACTTGAATCATGGCGATCAACGAGTCATTCTAAATAATAAAACTTAGCATTCAACATGGTCAGGTATGTTTTATTTGAATAGTAAACCCATGTGATCAACACCGAGAATCCAAAGGATGTTGACATGTTTGACCAATCGGATTTTGAGCATTGTCTAGGGCAAGTGAAATATGTTAATATATGTAGTGTGAATCCAGTGCCATGTACACAACGAATGGACCATCCTATGTAGATGGCTCGCTTGTGCTAGAAAAACAAACCGCGTCATACTTTTAGATTATATTTCGAAACTTACCTGTTATCGATGAGTAATTACTAACAGAGCCACAATTGACGTGGAAGATTTTCTTTTTAGAAAAGGGAAATGCGGAAACGAAAAAGCAATGTAATGAAATTATCCAGTATGATCGTTTTGGGAAATGGACCATCATGCCAAATTTAAATGACGATGAGTACTTAACTGTATTTTGACCAGAGATAGTCAAATCCAGAAAACCGGTCTTATCTCTAGATTGGTGTCCATACGACCGAGGAAAAACCCTAAATTGAGTGCAAACCAAACATCAACCATCTCCTCTTAACTACAATCGGCTATACCCCTATCACAACCACCATAGCCACGATGTTCACAATTGCGAACCTTAAGTCTTCGAAGTTTGGATCGGTGCTAGGATTTTAGATCTCGAGGTTGAGTCCTCCATATGGTGATTCGAGCGGTGTCAACTTTTCTAAGGTGGCGTCAGAAGGCGGCAACGGGAGCAACAGGACGGCAGTAGTAGGCGGCGACAGGTGAAAATTGGGTCGGCGCTTAGAGATCTCAGAGGAAAACAACTTGGGTGAAAACAAAGGAAAGGAATGAAGAAGTAGGTAAAAAAAAATTGAAGTCCTAAATATATAGGACTCGGTGAAGAACAAAATGACAAGGTACCGAGTTAAACAACTCAGTTTCAGGTGATTTTTTTTCTCCCCTGAAACCTCCAGAAAGCGCGGTAGAGAGAAGTTATGCTCATTTAGGACTTGAAGTGATCTCTGGAGTGCAGATCACTTCTCTAGTGTAGAGGAGTGGAATTCCAACTATAGCTAAGACAAATGGTTAAACGAAAATCTATTAAGTGAAAGCAACGTTTCAGAATAATGCTTGAACGATCAACTAGAATTCGAAGGATAGCATTCCAAGACTTGTTTTGGTTTAGAGCACACTTTGTTTTCAATGAAAGCATACTCTAGGGGGCAAGTGTTAACTGGGTTTTTAACCAAGCAGAAGTCAAGGGAAGTTAGAACGTTAAGACGAAGACGGAATTACTCGAAAACTTAAAAGTACACTTGGAAGAGCTAGAGGAACAACTGGGAAAAGTTTCAAAGGAAATGGAGTACTTAGAACATATCGAGTGCAAAAGAGAAGAGCAAAAATAGTAAAACAGTTCAACTTTCATGAAGGAAAACAAATTGATACCGATCCATTTAGGTCGGTACCGAGTTGTTTTCTCAGTTAGTGGGCCTCCATGCTTACTTGTACAATATCGGACTGTCTTCTGGACTTCAATGCAAGTAGGCTCCTGTCCATGTACCTCTGTTTTCCTATAAATACAAACTCTACTGCAACTAGAAAGGGATCTGATTCTCTGCTAGCATAAACTCTGCTATTTCTTCATCTTCTACCTCCCTCACAATAGTAACCTAGGAAGCTACTCTTGGCAGTTCTAGGCCATAGAACCTCTCAAACCCTTGTACTAGTGTCTTGTACTCTCCAATTATATATAAACAACAATCAATAAAACTACAAAGTGGACGTAGGCTAGAGATTGTCGAACCGCTATACAAAACATGTGTCTCCCTTTCCTATTTTATTTTATTTTTCAATACTATCTGCTGTGATTTGTGGAATTAAGGATCTTAAGGCTAAATAAACACTAGAAGGGGTAAATAGTGTTTTCTAACTTTTGTAAATCTTTTTAATTTTCTTTTAAGTTTAATATTAAATCACAGATTTTAACATAGAATTGTATCAACAATCAATTGCAGACGCAAACAATGATAAAGTAAAAGCAGAAAAGCAAAGTAGAGATTTAGAGAGATCACACTAGGGATTTTTATACCGAGTTGGAGTTACCCTACATCCAATCACGTATAATTGCTTGTACAGATTTCTTTTCAAAATGCTAATCTTTCAATAGGCAGAAGGCAACCCAATATAATCTCAATTTCAAGGCTATGAGACACACCCTCCTAATTTTTTGGGCTCAGTGTACACCCACTTGATTTGGACGGGCTACAAAAACACCTACTCCAATTTTTGGGTAACTAAGCACACCCAATTGATTTGAACATGCTACAATCACACCCAAGCAATTACAACTAGAGTTTGGTATTTTTTCCAAAGACAATTTCTTGATCTTTGGTTATAATGGATCCTATAGTCTCTTGAGTAGTACTTTGATCTTGAATTGAGATAGAGATGATTAAAATCAGATAGTAAACAGTAGAGAATCAATACAATGAAGACTGAATTGATTCTGGTTGAATTTGAAGAGATTTGAATAAATATTTCACTAGAAATTTTGGCGGAATAAGAATAGAGAAGAAACAAGAAATTAGTTGTTCAAAAATTCCTTTGAAACCCCCTATTTATAGAGAATAAACAGACATGTCCATTTGCGAAGAGTTAGGACGAGTAGGCAGTTCATTTCAAAATTTGAATTTTAAATGAGCGGCATGTATGTCGATATACTCATAGGGTATATATCGACATATCCCTTTGAAAATTGAAAACCCTTTTGGTTTTAAATATTTTGAAAACCTTATGCTTTTTAAAATATTTTAATACTTTGTAAAATAATTTAAACATAGTTTGTAAACATTTAAATTTTGAAAAACTTTTATAAAATATTTTTAAATATATTTTTAAATTATATTTTTTTTAAAGTTAAAGAATAAGAAAATGGGAAATAAAGATCAAAGATTGCTACTAGGGACTTTAACAATATTCTATGACTCTAACTATACTATAGTCTTGAGATCTTCATATCTGATCTTTATACTCATGAGTCTTCATGTCTTTTTCTTGAGTCTTTATACTGTACAGTTTTCGATTCAATACCTGTATAATATCTTGCACTATATACTATATAACTTGACAAAACATTAGTATCTATATTTTATATATAAATGTAGTTTGTTATTAAGTTTGCTATCATCAAAATCAATAACTAAGGTATTAACATCTGCTAGATATAGGTATCACGTGTTCCCTGCAGCTCATTCTTTGGTGTTGATCCGTTTTTGGCATCAACAGATGCGTATTATTTATTTGCACTTATTTTTCCATTGCTATATATTGTTGTTTAAATTCAGATTTTAGTTTTACCCCTATGGGTATGATGCCTTATATCGCTAGAAAAGTCAGGAGTCAAATATGATTGATATGCATTGTTTGGATTACTTTAATTGTGGTGTGGTTTGAATGTATGTATTGCATATACACATGGTTGCTATTGTGTGGTTGAGTCTACGAATTACATTTTTCCATCTCTTGGAATTTTGGGGACCAAATCCTTTTAAGGTGGAGAGAGTGTAACACCCCGGAATTTTTAATAAAAATAAATATTTAATCAAAAAGGGCATTTTGGTAATTTTATATATAATTGAAAAACTTGATTTTAATTCAAGGAATTCTGAAAATCTGACTTATCCATTGCATCAAGTTTTTTTTTCTACTCTAAATTTATATAAAACGATAGAAACATACACCGAATAAAGGAGATACAGACTATTTACCGTAACATGCACTTCAAGGCAAAACGGGTTAGAAACTCGGAAGGACTGAGAGGGATTTTGAGAATTGTGCCTATATAAGGGAAAATTATAACCCCGATTCAACCCCAAACTCATTTTTTTTTCATTAGGCAACCCTAAAGCTAAAACTCCATTCTTTTTCACCGTCTTCTTCAATTCTAAATCAAAATTATCCAAATAAAATATTAAATCAAATAGAAAAAAGGGAATCTAGTCAAACATTAGCAAACCAAATAGAGGAAGAGAGATGGTAAATCCAACTGAATTAGAGAAGGGAATTTAGAATTTTTTAGCAAAATCAACCAAATTGATGTTTCAAGTTGATGATTTCCATGAATTTGAAAAAATAGAAAACACTAGACAATCAAATTGTTAATAAAACTGATATAAATTGAGGGAGCATTAATCTGAAATAATTTGACATATGTATAACTTATCCTAGGTTTTTTTCAAAGGATTGTTAAAATAATTCTATAACTTTGTAAGTATACTAATCATAGTGTTATTTATATGATTGAATTGTAATATTTACATCGGGCATGGATTATAATCGAATTGAATCAACTTATAATAATTAGAATATATTCTATGATGTTAGTAGATAGGAATAAATAATGGAATGAATCTATAATGAATACTACATCGCATTTGCAGTCCAAAAATAAGATACGATGAAATAGTGATGTTTGGGGAGCTGGAATGCATACTATAGGTGAGCGGTCGACCGAAGAAAGTTCTAGTCGGCTGGAAAAAAGGAAAAATGAGGCTGAGAAGGAGCAAAGTTTGAGTTGAATGGAAACGACATTCCAATCATCTGAGAAAGTAGACTAGTGCCTGCTATAGGCATCCACTTGACTGGAAACCATTCTAATCGACTGGTGATATTTTCCGTTTGACAAGAAACTTACAACAGTCAAGGTTGAACCTGGACCTGGTGCAGGCCAAGTAGGCGGGTTTCGAGGAATTGCTTCCTGCTTTGTTGATTTTCTGAAGTTCATGTAGCTTCATGATGCTATATAACTTGCTATTCAAAGCGGAAGTGCTTTTGATCGCAATTAGGTGGTCTTATTGTTAATATTAGCTCTACGTTGCATATTTTAGTAGGTGAAATGTTAAAAGAATGGACATATCCAATTAGTAGGATTTACATTATGCGGCCGATGTACCTACATGGAATCAATTTTTGCTTGATCCTTATATGCTATCAGTTGAATGATGTGAAGTGTAGGACATGTTTACCTGAAGGAACTAGGTCGGTCTACAGCAGGTGAAATGAGTAGATTTTAAAAAAATTCACTATTTTGATCAAACTGGGCCTATGAAGTCTAATGGTTTAATGTAAGTCCAATCTATTAATTAAATAAAATCATATTTTTATTTAAATTTATATTACATTTATCAATTAATCTAATTAAATTTTTATACGGATGTATCATGTATACATTAAATGATATAATATAATAGCATAGCATAATGAAATAAAAACATATATATATACACACACACGCACACATAGATATTAGAATTTATATCTATTGTACGTACATATATATATATTATACTTATATATATATATATATATATTACAATTTCATACGAATATCGGGAATATAAATGCCTAAGTATAAAATTTCTTTGAATATACTATGATATGTGCATAAGGTTTTTGTTTGTGTGTGTGTATATAGTTTTCACATATGTAATATTTTGTTGCCACTTATATATATTTAATATATATATATATATACATATATAAAATTATGAAAACAAGTCTATATAATAAATCATATAATTTTAAAGTAAAGGAATGCTTGTTTGGAAGTGAAGAAGGAAATAAAGTTTCAAATTAAATCTGGATCTAATCAAATCGGAATTAAAAGGAAATAGAATAAGGTGTTATTTTAATTTCCTCCTAAATAAATATTAATTAGTAATAGATTCAGTACCATGAAAATTCCATGCTTGGTCACAACAAAATATCCAAACTTTAAAATTACAAATACGAAAATACACATTCAATATGAAAAAAAGAATTTAAGGTAGTATTGTCATAATTTAATTTATACATACATACATATATAAATATATAACTTTAATGACACAATTAATTTTATTTCATATATATATATATAATTGTAATTTAAGGTGTAATTTCAAAACCATATATTTGATTAACCAACAAAGTTGAATATATTAATTTAAAAACAAATTAATCTAACCAAAGGATTTGACTTGATGTTAGTTTACAATCTTGAAAAAATGAAATCGAAGCATATGAATATATACATATCTAGACACAATAAAATTCATATAACATTAAATCCATGTTTATATATGAATTAAATCATGATAACAAAATTAATATTATGCTATAGCAAATCAGATCTACATATACCAATAATCATCGATCTAACAACCAATATCATTACACAAAAGAAATAAAAAACAAATTGATTTTAAATTAATTAATTAATTTAATTGTGATAAAATGTAAATTTTGCAGCAAATCAAATATATTTTAACTAATGATTTCAAATCCAGCAACAATATCGGTACACAAACAAATCATACACAAGATAGATTTTACATTTAAATGACAACACACAAGAGGTTTAAAATAGATTCAACAAGTGGCGATTCAACATACATATATGTATGTTAAGCCAAGGTTAAGCATTATGAATAAGTATAAACAGAAAGAAAACAAACCTGAAAGTCCTGCCCTTTGTAACACCTTGGTTTGTGATTTCTCCTCGGATCTTTAAGTAAATCCACACCCAACTTTGCAAGAGAAGGATGAACCACTTAACTTTTAATTTATTTAATGTTTCAATTTGATTTAGAGTTCATTTTGTTATATAAGGGATAAATTAATTTTTAGCTATGGCTATAAAGAGGACGAGAGTAAAATGAAAAATGAATGAAAGAATGTACGAGAATAAAATTAGTGGATTTGTTTTACATGAAAGAATGAAGCATTTCCCTTTTGTCAATTAAAAAAATCCATAATTAATACCTTAATTTTCTCTCTCCACTCCTCTCTCTTCTTAATATATCAACGACTGTTGATGCCATTAAATGAAACAAAATTTTCATTCAAATATCGATATCGTAAATCGATGCACCGTTTAAAGTTACACTGATATAATATATCGATGCATGCAAATATATCTTTTATATGTGCATTCAAATAATTGCAAATAAGTCCCAAACATCAAATAAATTGAATAATAATTAATATTTCTCAAATATTAATTAATGATGTTAATTTACAACATTTTATAGATTAATTAAGTCATGTGGTTTTTGGAGAATTCACAAGTACGGTTATGTGACTTAAAGGTGTGAATTCAGTCGGCAATTAATATTGAACAATTCGAATATTAACGTTCACACGACACCATAGCTAGTGATGCGACAATTTGGCCTAATTCATCGGTTATGGACCTTTTTTATAAAAATCATATCTATAATTATCTTAAGCGGTACCATTTTGTAACCATAAATTATACACATTCTCTTCGTCAACACTACATCACTTTAGAATCTATGGAAGTTGGTTTTGACCAAAATTTCCATATCAGCCTTATCCAACATAGTTTGTCCATAAACAAATTCCTTGGCTCAATAATAATGTTTACTTTTAATTGTACTACATTGGTAAGAAATTTTGACTTTGAGTTGACTATAGTTGACCATGATACTAACCTCATACAACTTAAAAGATGAATTCTCTTTGAACAGTGCTTAACTTCCAATGTTTCAACTCAGACCCATTAATAGTCACTCGATGGATTGTCATGCCATGATTTAAGTATAATCAAGTTTAAGATTCACATTGAAGTTTCACAGTGTTCTCAAGTCGAGGGAACAATATAACTTCGTCAAACTGAGATTTCTTGTATGACCTAGTTGTTATTAACCAACAGTAAACACTCAGATAAGTCATTCCATAGTTATCCAATAACTATAAGTATGTAACCTTTTGGTATCCCTATCAACCATGATTAATACACTGCCCAAAATCTGGAGAGTGTTACATACTCTGGTCTCAATGGATGTATCGATATCCTTTCTCGAAACATCTTTACCCGGAATATTTAAAATAATATGTTATTTTATATTATGATAATTTTATTATGATTACAACTCCTTGTGATTATTATCACATAATATGTCATTTAAGGAATTTTCAATTTTAACATACTTAAATTAATTAATATTTCACAATATAACGTATATAATAGAAAATTAAACAGCTTTATTATGAACAGGATTGGTTATAGAGTTCGATTTATGTAATAAATTACATAATTACTCCTAGGGCATCCTCTAACTCTTTCAATCTCCCACTTCCACGTAGGGTTAATTATGGAATCTCAATCCTATTTCTTTGATTGGTTTTCTCAAAACGGTCGAGCTAGTCCCTTAGTGAATAAATATGCTATATTTTCTTAATTATCTACTTCGTTAATCAACTTTCTTCGATATGGATAACTGCCTTTATCATGTGGAATTTTCGAAGTATGTTTCTCAACTTCCAATGAGCTCTAGGTTCTTTCGCAATCCTTATCATGGCATTGTTTTTACAAAACAAAGACGTGGGATTCTCGACATTTGGAATCACCCCTAACTCAGTTATAAATTTATGCATTATATATACATATACCTTTCGCTACAGAATTATTTAAGGCGATGCACTTAGCTTTTTATTTCGTTCGGGACAATTCCAATTTAAAATTCTTAACTAAGATTCAACATGATTTTAGGATTGACATATTATACTTGATACCACTTATGGAGTTTGAGTCTATATACCACTTTATAAGGAATTCACTGTTTCTACAAACATTTCTGTAGTATTTCTTAAATACTCGAGAATACTCTTAATGATTGCTTAATGATCTTAGTCAGATTTGATATTCGTTCAATATACCTAGTACATAATTGAAACGTAACACAGTAGACTACATTGCATACGTGATAATTCCTTTTGTCAAAGCCTAAGGAATCTATCACATATGCTCTAGATTAAACATTTAATGTGGTGTTTATCTATATCATATGGGATTATCCCAACAGCCTTTTATAATAATTATAAAATATGTCATTTTCAAATCAAATATCGAGAATTAAACAACCACACTAAAATGATTTTAATATAGGTACATTGTTAATAATCATAAGTTTGTTGTTTACTTATAATTTAAGAAATATTTTAGTACCTTTAATGTTCTTTCTTATAGACATTTTCTTCCTCTGCATTTTGACTGAAAACCAAACTATTTGATTTCTTTGTCAAAATACTTGTTCAACTTTGATGCTTATCGCATGCCATCATTATATCCATTTTTAGATCATTTCCAAAATATACAAATCATGCTATTGCTTCCATTTATTTCAAGATATTTTGGTTATGTGTAAATAGTCTCCTCTAAATCATTATTCAGAATTTCTATTTAAGCATCAAAGCGCCAAAACTCAAACCATATTCTACGATAATTGCATGTAGAATCTAAATGGTTTTGAGCATATTGACTAGCAAAATTACATCACTAGTTTCAACATTTGAAATCAATGAAGTAATTTCATATTCACACTCCTTAATATATGTTCAACGGCATTGATATTCTTGAAGTTACATATGCAACCGATGGATCATATCCCTTTAAGCATAACTACCAAAATCATATTTTGATAATGTACTGGAATCCATTTTGGATTTAAAACATCATGCCATAAGGTAGAGTCTATACTCTTTATGGCATATTGATAAATAGGAAATTGTTAATGTTTACAGTTCTATTTCTTCACATTGATAGTAACTCATAGTTTCTTTTTAATATACGAGAATTATTATTATATATTCTAATATAGTGTGTCCATTGTAGGCTTGATTAATTTTATTTTGTCTTATGTAATTAGTTTTTATGTGCAAGACTCTTGATCATATCCATGTCCATTGTACTATGACAAATTTCTAAAAGAAAGTCCTTCGATCGTGAATGTGGTGTTTTTTGAAACAATAATTTTTTCTCAGTATGATAGAGTAGGCATTCAGAAATATTTTATGAACCGCCTTTTATATATACGTATAAAACTGATTTAAATTTTAGTTTATGAAACTTATGTTCATAAAATGAATTAGATAACTCTTGTCTTAAATTGTTTAAAATCTGGGTTTCTTATTAATTTATATCTCATATGAATATGATCTCATAAACTTCACTTTAGATGAAACTAAATTTAACTTATGTAATTACTCTTAAGTACTCGTCCTTATAGAAAGAAGTTAACTCTACTTCCCTAGTCATCAATCACACTTTGTCCAACAAAGTCTTATTAATCCTTAAAGATACATCCTTATGCATCACAGAGAGGACTGACTTTGAGATTGAATTTTATTCATTTTGAAGGTCATTTGGAATTATTTTCCGATACACTCACCTATTCGATCAAATTGAATTCTTTTATTTCTTTTTGTATGTAATGTTTTCTACTTTCATTTTATATTCTATGAACTTGTCATGAATACACTACTTGTGTATCAAATACACGTGTTCATTCTGTGATAATTCATAAGTGAATTTTAAAAAAGTAGGTGGATATGATTTGGTATCATAAGACCTTCAACTACATATATCCATATGTATCAATCTGAAGAGTTCACTAACTCTTTTGTCGCTCCTACTGAATAGGTGTTTTCCCTTAATCAGTTTAGATACAATTTAGTAGCATCATATGGTTCATAATCATACTATTAAAGAATTATACCTCAAAGATATAGCTTAGTCGATAATTCCAAAATAACTGCAAAAGTTTTAGATACTTGTATATTTTTTATAATTATTGCATCACTTTTTTTATGAAAATAAATACCATAGATTTATCTATAACGAATATTCATAATATTCATATTAAAATAAAATAATATCTGTTTTTAGTCAATACTGAAAAACCATTATTATTTCTTAAATAATATTTGGTATATACATACAAAGACAATCACTCTTAGTTTGACGCATTTACTAATAAGTGTCATATGGTATGCTCCTACTATTTCTGCCACTATAACAATAGCCTATGAAAGGGATTTTTATTTCATTCATTGCGATTAGTTTACAGCGGAGAGCTTCAAATAAATATTTTGAATTTGTAGAAATAACTCTCATAGAAAACAATTCTTTATATAAAATTACATTTGGAATTAAAATCACATTTCTTATTCCATATTAAGTATCCACTTGTATTTTATACAATTCTTGTTTTTGATGTCTCTTTATGAAGCAGAGTGACCATTCACTCTCCTTATCCCAGCATGCTTAAGTTACATCCACTCATGTGCATTTGTTTTTCTTTCCAAATGGTCTAACCATTCAAAAAAAAGCTCTTACTACAGGACCACACTGAATTCTTTAATAAAGTGCATTTGGATATCCTTAAGATTTTTAGGATGTCAAATATGGTGCACTTAAGTAAATTGATCGAATTGACATTTTAGTGGTCGAATTTATAGGTCTCTCTAGTAATTCTTGGTCTATGTTACCTTTAACATAATATGATCCTTATTGTATTCAACAGATGATCTCGAATGTTAGTTTACTTGCTCATTTCGAATGATACCAGTTTTATTGAGATTTTGTACGTTACGAATATGACTATTCACTATACAACTTTTGTATGTGATATTATATGGATCAAATATCCATATTCTTATACCGCTTTAAAGTTCTAACTCATAAAATGCAATACACAGCCTCGAATAAATAGACACTTAAATAATCAAGTTATGAATGTATTTTGTAGTTGTATACTTTGGCTCTTACATGAGTCATAAAGTGACAACATGCAAATGATTTACTAGTAAGTATACTTTATACTTCTTTGTCAATCCTACTTTGGTTCATTTGTATATTTCAATCAATAAACAACTTTATCAATTATATTGAAAGCATTAATTTATTGAAGTAGATAAAATAATTTTATATAGCATATGCTCTTAATATATTAGAAAGGCTAAATGTTTTCATTTCACTTTTTCTAATAAGGCTCCAACTAGAATTTTAAGTTTCTTAAAACCCTAAGAAAAATGTAGAAATTATTTAATTCCTTTTGTTAGCACCAAAATCGGTCACCAACACCCTTGAGAAGAGTTATGTAGAGAGATTAATGAAGAGAGTAAATTAAAATAGAGAAATAATGTAATTGAATGCCAAAAGAACAACAAAAATGAAAACACCAGATTTATAGTGGTTCGGCGTAATGGCCTACGTCCACTTTGAATGAAATCTTTATTACTTTTTTAATCACTTGAATATAGATACAATCTGTAAACCAATCACTGGAATACCAGTTTGAATTAAAAGAGGAGAGTATAAAAAATGGCAGAGTCTACCTGGAGTTCTCCCAAAAAGGGTCCCCTTTCCATCGCACCCCTGCTCCTCTATTTATAGGCGAAGATAGGCCGGACTTCCTTCTCAGGCCTAGGAGCAAAGTACCTCGGCCCACTACCGACAACTCCTACACGCCAGACCGAGCCATATTTGCCGAGCGTCATCGGCCGAGCGGCATATGTCGAACCGGGGTGTCTTGGTGATAGCCCGAAGCAATCCTCTTAAGGACTCAAAGTAAGCGACGATGCAACCTGCCTTACTTTGAAGTGGAATCGACGACCACCAACTCCGCTTGCTTGCACCGAACGAGTTACATTAAACTGTCATGACCGGACCACCAGCACTGAAATAAGACCGAACAAAACTCCATAGCCGACCCATGTATGGCTTCACCTCGTCGACCGAGCGGTGAGTTCTGAAGCATTTGGACCGAACGACATATAGTGTACTATCCAGACCGAACGACAATTAACCGAACGACAATTGCCCGAACGACAATTGATCGAACAATTCTTCACCAAACGACAATTGACCGAACGACGAATTTCTACCCTAAGCCGAGCGATACATGTGGAGTTCCTACCAACACACCCTTCCCTCCTTTGACCGAGCCGTACATAAACTCCAAAACATATTGAATGCATTCAACCATTGTATCTCCAATTTCTTCTAGCTCGGGTCTTATCCAGACTCAATCAAAGCCTTTGTAATTATCACCTTGTAGCCAGGCCAAGTGACCGGATAACACCTCTAGTAGGTGTTAGGACTCGCTTGCTTTGGGATATGATCTTGAGTTTGTTTTACAAATCATATCCCCGCAGGCGAATGATAACACTTTACTAGTTGTATCATATACAACTCCCAACCTATGGTCTTTGTTCTAATCTCAATCTCAACCTTGAGTTTGCTTAGCAAATTGAAAGAGATTATTCACTCATTCCCACAATTTCATAACGATCTAATTGTAGTGCATGTACCTTGTGTTTGCTCAAAAAATATGTGTATGTATCTTACCTCGTCTAATAATATATTAGTAGTACTACATATAACATCTCGGGCTCAAGTTTACTCAATAACCAAAGAGTATGCAAGCAATCTATTAATATATAAATGGTAGAAGACAACTGATATATTAAGGATTCATAATCTTTAATATACATATACTGAGTGATATCTATTTAAGGAATAATGTGTTTCGTATGAAAACACCATCGTGATTCAAGTATCAAACACATCAGAAATCGGTAAACGTACTTTACATAGTACTTATTCCAAGAATCTACTCTAGGTTTATTCCAGTTCAACTTAGGTTGATACATACATAGTTATATAAGTTTAATTCATTTATAACTTTTATGATTTAATTAGCTTATATGATATTATAAATAATTAATATAGTTTTTAATTCATTTATTTAATTGCACATGATATTTTAACTAATTCAGAATTTTTAATTTAATTTACCTTAAGAAAATTTAAGGTAGATACACCACTATAACAATTACAGTTACATACATATATAAATGTGTGTGTGTGTGTTTTAATTAATTAACTTTTGATTAGTTATTTTATTTGATTTAATTAATCAAATATATTATAATTTTGAAATTAATTGTTTTAATTTCTCAAACAATATTAAAATTTTTGAATACATTTTATAATGTTTATAAAATTTTCCTTTTATATTTAAAAATAACATTTTAACTTAAAATATATTTTAAATTTTCAAACCTTATTGTGAAAATCAATCTAAGGCTCAATATCTATTTAGACCGTACATCTGAGCCAACCTTTTGATTTACTCCATCCATTGGGCCAAGCTAATAGCCAAAGAGGGGAGAATAATTGATTATCTAATCCCAAACCTAAACACTACCTCACAAGTGAGTATTACAAGCAGCCTTTTGACTAGCATAACCATTAAAGGACATGTAGGGTAAGGGGCAATGTTTCGTGATAGATCACAATGTGAGAACCCCATATCATACTAGTTGTAGTGATCGTACTTGAGACATCTAATGTACCAAATGAAAGCCTCAACCAACTTTGCTTTAATGCCATTGAAGGAACTTGATCGATGTAACAAACTGCATTTTCGACCCTTAAGAGTCGACACTAATACATCAACGGTATTCAAATGCCGAGAATCCAAGTTCCACAAAGATAGATTATTAAGAGAAAAGGAAGGAAAATATAGAACATAATCTCACATCACGATGAGTAGTATATAATACACAACATATCTTTATAAAGAAAAACTATAAATACATACATCAAATCATAGTACCCTAATCTATCATAAGCCTGGATAGTAATAACAACCTGTCCCCATAATTGTTGATATATACAACTAACAAATGCAGCAGAAAATAAAATATACATGAATACATCTTAGAGGCATCCAGTTCGTCTCCTAAAGCTCCAAATCATCCATAACTAGATCTGAAAATATGCTCGGTTAGAGCTGAGCAATATAAGAAAATAACGCCTAGATCAATCTGGTAAATCAGCGTGAGAAATGCACATCATATGGATTCTAATGTTATAAAACCTTTCAAAAATAAAGGCATCTCATCAGACCACGCCGCACATCAACATGGATGGGTTTTTACCTTATGAAAACCAAACCAATTCATAAGAATCTTCTGATATTATAATAATGTCTAGGGTTTAAAATAAATATTGAATCATAGCCAAAATTGTTACATTAATTAAATTCCATCATAATAGGTATACAACTAAGTCCAAAAGCACTTATTAGACAACGGATTCCATACATGACAAGGTAAGGGTCTACCTTCCATACAGTACATCTCTAGAGAAAATATACCGAGGCTACCTTAATTGCACCTCCACTACTCAGGACTGGTCTACTCCTTCTAAGATAGTACCGAATATGATCACAACCCCCGGTTGTCCCTGACAAACCATTTTCGTGGCCACAAACATACATAATCCATAAATAAATGTCGATCTAGATAAAAGTGATTATCATAACCTAATGGGAGCGACCCACATATCCCTGTGGTACGTCCCTGCTTTAATCATTACCCGTTTGAGGCCTGAGGCTACATTTTAACTTTTTGCAAATCCCACTTGGAATGCTAACACTGCCCTCCAAGAAATAATGCAATGCTAGCATTCGTCTATACAAGTCTGTTCTGGGACTGAACAAAACCGAAGGCACTACTTCCATTACATCCTTTTTGGAATCACCCTCAGGATTAGTAGCAAGTAACCTTTGTAATTCAAAGAACTCCATTTTTGATTCCATCATCTTCAGGATGTCTCCAATTGGAATGTTTATGCCGGCTCGAAGTGGTTTTCGGATAATATATCTGATCCTGGTCTCTTCGAACTAACAACAATAGTTTTAAAAACTAGCCAACATTTGATAGTTGATTATTTAACTATCAAATAAATAACAAATTCAATCAGAGATTTAACCAACCATGGTTGAGCACAAAGCAACCGCTAAGCCACTTTAATGAATCCTTTCGTTAACTAAAACCATCTTGTAAATACTTGTATCAAAATACATTTACAAAGATATATTCACATGCCCTTCTCTACTCTTTACAATACTTGAAAAATATTGATATACTTATTTCAACTATATAAGTATACTCACAAAACATTTCACTTTCAAACTTAGAAAACTTTTCCATATACTTATATCAATAATATAACTATATTTAAAAAAACTACATATCAATACTTAGGAAATATACTCATATATTTATCTCATTGGTATAAGTACATTCACAAATCTTAAGAAAGATTTTATTTTCAAAATCACACTTAATTGGGTTAAAACAAATATCATTTAAAACATTGATAACAATAAACCCGAAAACTTTCCTTTTGATGTAAGTAAATAGATCGTATAGAAACTAGACTAAATATACTTAACACCACTTTCCAATTTCAAAGAATACTATTGATTAACAATGAAATCAGACAAGTTAGAAAACTATTCTTGCCTAGATACACATACTTAATTATTAAGATAGAGATGAGTTCTCATACCATAGAATTTAGTGTTAAGTATGAAAAGAACATTTTTCATACCACCATATTTAAAACAATCATTTATGGAAATCAGGTCTCAGTCTTTTGATAAATCCCTTCTTTATAAAATGCCTTTATAAAACTCCTTATATTTGCAAACTCTTTTTATAAAAATATTATTTATAAATTATAAAATTCCCTTTTATAAATATTAAAACATAATCATAAACCTCCTTTTACAAATCTCCAAATTTACTTAATAAACTCCTTTAAAAAACATCCTTTACATAATTTATAAAACTCTAAATATAAAACAAACTCCAAATATAACTATAAAACTCATATACTTTCCATAGCATGATTATTCCATTTATTACAATAAATTCACAACTGTGATTTATTACTCCAATTTATCAAAACGATAATATTTTCTCTTTATAAAATACCATTTATAAACCTATCTTATATTTATAAAATACCCCTTATAGATCTCACTTTGCTTTATAAAATACCATTTATAAATCTGTTCTTTTATTGTAACATTTTTGTATAAAATGTTTCACAAATATTTATTCTAAAATATTTCTATCTCCCTTTAAAAATAAAATTCACTTTAAAATAAAGATAAACCCTTTTATTTCCTTTAAAATAAACATTCATTGTTATAATAGCTTTTTCTATGAAGATGGATATATTTTAGAATAATTTTAAAACATTTACACATATGCATATAATAGACATGAATAATAAAATAAATTAAAGTAAAATAGAGAAGTATAAAAAATTATTTTAAATAAAATATCACAGAAAAATCCAAAAGGTCAAATTAAAAATTATTTTCCCAAATCAAAACCATTTCCAAAACCAAAATATATAGTATTTCATAAATACTATAACGAGGCCAAAAGCTACTATAGCACTTAACCAATGCTATTACTACTTTTATCTTTAAAAAGGTTTAAGTTTCACATATGCCAGTGTCACATCCGATATGGCCAAACTATCAAATTCAGCATTTAACAATCTATATAACGGGTATATGACTGAAATTAAAATCAACAAGTATATAATTGGAATTAAAAATCACAACGGCGAGAAAACTGGATTTCTTTATAATTTTCCCTGCATTTCATTTTAAATGTCATTCGTTTTTCAAAAGCAGATATTTAACCAAACAAGACCAATAATTCATTCAAGCATAAAAGCAATTATTTTTGTCTACTATATATCATACTGATTGTCCAAAAAGGTGATTTTAACTCACCGAAATTCCAATGGACACTTAGGCGTTCTAGATTGAACAGCCTAAAATTTCACTTGCTCCAAATTAGATCAAACAAATTCCATCACATATCTATCGCTATTACGAGTGCAACGCAAAAAATCTTGCATCGATTAGACCTCGTATGAGAAAGTTATTTAATTTATAAGTTTTGAGATTAATTTATTATAATTATTTACACTTAATTAACAATTTGAACCAATTACTCCTCTAATCCACATTCTTCCTTTTCTACCTAAAACATTGCTCGTGCATACAGTGACACCACCATTACCGTGCCCTTCATCTCCCCCGTTCTAGCTCGTTCCTCCATGAAATCACCTCAAACCAACTCCGACAGACCACACTTTGCACGAGCTCTGAAACCATCCCATTATCTCCAAACTTGGTGGCTTTCCTCCACTTTCGACCTACTACCTTTGACCCATGACAAAAAAACATCACTTCCCCCAATCCTTGATCGCACATTACTATACAGCCACCATCCATGCTCCTCGACACTACAAATCCAATGCAACAACCCCCGCGACCTCTCATCATCTAGAATTCAAGAAAAATGGAACCCTAGATCCCTAATGGCTCATGGCTTCACAGCGCCCCCCAAACCACCATCGAGCCCATCCAAACTCACATAGAAATGTAGATCTCTTCAATATGGATTCAAAGATCCTTGTTTTGGAATTTTAGTTGAGTAAATCATTGTATATGAATTATGAAGGTTGCTTCCATTTTTTGTTTACTATAGTTGAGATTTTAAAAGAGAGAGAGGGAAAAAGGTGAAGGCAGAATGTTGAATTGATTGAAGGGTTGAATTTGGGTTTATTTTGAATTTCCGATGCATCGCCGCACAAAATTTCATCTGTGTACGAACCGCAAATGGAAAAACAAAAATACAATCTCGCACAAAAACACGATATGATCCCAAGACAATAATAATATATACTGATTATGTAAAATCACAAAATTACCGTTGCTTGCTGTAAATCGTCAAACGATAAACTTAAATATTTTATAGATTAAAAATTATGGAAAAATCAAATAAATTAAAATTGAAATACTAAAATAAAAATCGCGTTGTTATATTAAAAATAAATTTCGTTATTTTTTATTAAATTTGAATCAAATTTGAATATTTGAATAAATAAACACATTTGAAATGTTAAAAATTGTGAGTCGTTGCAGTCGGTCGGAAGTGGGTGAAATGGGTGGATTTCAAAGAAAATTCCCTATTTGAATCATAGTGGTCCAATGAAGTCTAATGTTTTACACTATATCCAATATAGTAATTATTTAAATTTATGTTACATTTATCATATTAATTAATTCAGTTAAATGTTTATTTGGATGTATCATATATACATTCAATGATATAACAGTATTGCATAATGAAGATAAACATGTGTAGAACTATATATGTACACACATTTAGATATTTGGATTCATATCTATTGTGTGTGTGTATTATACTTACATATACACATGACAATTTCATAGGAATATCGATAATATAAATGCCTAAGTGTACACATATGCTTGAATATACTATAATATGTGTATATGGTTTATATATAGATATTTATAGTACATATATATAATTTAGACATATTTATATGTATATGTGATATTTTGTTGCCACTTTTATATATATAATATATGTATATAAAATTATGAAAAAAAACCTATATAATAAAATTAGATAATTTCAAAGTAATCGAATGCTTGATTAGAAGTGAAAAAGGAAATAAAGTTTCATATAAATCTTCATCTAATCAAAAAAAAAGGTGTTAGCACCAAAATTGGTCACTAACACCCTAGAATAGATTTGTGTAGCGAGATAAATGAAGAAAGTAAATGGAAAAAGAGGAATAACACAATATAATGAAAAATAGAACAGTAAAAAGCAGGAACAACAGAATTTATAGTGGTTCGGCGTTAATTGCCTATGTCCACTTTGAAAATACTCTTTATTGCTTTATCAACTGCTTGAATACAGATACAATCCATTAAGAACGGCATGAATTTAGGTTTGAACAAAAAGGAAATGAGTACAGAAAATGGCAGAGTCTCCCTTGAGTTCTCGAAAAAAGATCCCCAATAATGGACCCTTGCCCCTCTATTTATAGATGGAGACAATGGCGTCTCTGAGCTCGAACTTCTTTCCAGTCACTCAGGCCCATCACCAAGAGAACTCGGTCCAATATTGATAAGTTAGCAAGGCCGACCTGGAAATGCCAACCCCTCAAAGCCGACCCGAGGTTTCCTGGGTGTTGACCCGAAGCAACCCTAATTCAGGCTCGAAGCAAACTAGACCATGACTCAAAGTAGCTCACTCTCATGCATATGCTGATCCATCTCCTCTTTCCATAATGCCGACCAGAAGTTCGAGTGTTGCTGACCCAGAGTTAGTGTGATTCCGACTCGTTATAAACATGTCGATCGCTTCCTGCTATGCCGACCTGATCCAAATGCACCGACCCTAGATACAAGTGCTACCCCTAAACAGTTATGCCGACCCAGAGTTTCAAGCACTGTCGAGTAGTCCAAATATGCCAAACCCCCCAAACATGTCGACCCGAGGTATGCCGAACAGTAGTCCTAGGTTCTTTACACCGACCTGAAATCCTTCATGCCTTATGCCGACCTGAGCTTTTGCCAATCCGTTATGGTGATTGCCGACCTGACCAAGCTATGCCGACCGCTACCAATCATGCCGACCCGACCATGTTATGCCGATCCTACAGCCATTACAATATGTTCTAAGCTTTTGCCGAAACCTTCAACTATGCCGACTTCTAGTAGCGATGGCTAACCCGAGCATTGACCTGGAGTAAATGCTACCTCAACCTGAAGTCTACCCAAGTGCTAACCCATAGCAACCGCTATGGCCAACCAGAAGCAAGAACAATCATGTCCCGAAGTGAACCATGGTACACCTCGAAGTAGACCATAAGCAATTCATCCTTTTCCAAAATCTTCTTGTAGCCGGGCCAAGGCACCGAATAACATTTGCCCCCCAAAGTGCATCTTGTGAATAACATGACACACTTTGAATCAGCTAGTAATCCGTGTTCCAGAGGCAAGCTCGTTTAAGTTAATAACTGATCGTTGTTTCCAATTAACCTTCAACGAAGTCTCGTTTCATTCGAACGTATTAGTTTAGCCTTAAGAAAACCTCGGAGTTCCCATGTTTAACTTTTCAAAAGTTGATTGCACATAACCTTTCAAAGGTTGGAGTCATAAGGAATTCTCCCAAGCTCACGACCATTTCCCAATCATGCATTGTTTCGTCTTACTCATTTCATTATTTTTTATTCTATTATATATATATATATATTAAAGAGAAGGGGAGGGGTCGGCATAGGAATGTCGATCCCTTGATTCTTATTTGTGGGATGAGGTCGGCATGTTGAATAACTGACCCCTTGGAATACGACCAGGTCTCTAGGAGATGACCGGTTCTTATTCCATCCCGCATATAAAAGCTTGGGTCCACCATTTTCCTCTTCCTACTTTAACTTCTCTAGTTTATCTCCTTAAGTTTTATTTTTCCTCGGAATCGCCACACCCCTTCCTTGCTGAACTACCATTATCACCCCAACAGATCATCCTCCCAATCATGATTCCTCATCACTTCCCAGTTCCAAGTCTTGACGTCCACTTGCCTAGCTCGAATCCACTACATAAGTATGAATTCGTGCTCTCTTTCGAACTGCTGGACCATGCCTTTTTATCTCAACCTAGCTTTAGGGCTATCTAGGCGCATGTAGTTTCCATATCGAGAAGAAGAGGAGAGAACAAGGAGAGAGGGAGAGAGAAGGCAGGAATGGAAGAAGAGGTTTTTTGGTGTGGGTCAGAGTTGGCTTGAGTGAGTTTAGCATAAGAGATACAGGAAGTGGGGTCGGTATGTTTTAAGACCAATGTGTATTGAGAGAGAGGAGTCGGCATAGGGTTAGAGAAAGAGGTTAGTGAATAGGCTTAAGAAGAGAGATTGGCATATAGGTCTAAGGAGAGGGATCAGTATTTTTCGTAGAGAGGAGCGGGTCGGTGTGTTTTTGAGAGAGGAGGGATCAGTATTATGCTAAGGCCCAAGGGTTGACATAAGGTGGCTGGGATCGGCATTGTTGACAACTGAACTATTTTAGCCTGAATTATCCAAGCATGATGACTATATATTTCCTTGCCCAAGCATGCTATGACGAATAATGACATGAGTTAGCAAACGCAAATTATGGACTCAATTTGAACTAATAAATCCTCACTTCACATATCATAACTAAATGTAATACTAGCCCAATTAACTCAGGTAGCGGACTTCATGATCTAGAATGTTAATGTCCGATCCCAAGATTCATGTCGTCGACTACCTTCTACGCTATCCAAGATGGTCAGCAATGACGGTCTCCTTGGACGAAAATTCAAAACTTTGTTGTTTTTCTTTTTTTTTTCTAATCTTAAGCTATTTGCACTTATGCCAAATCCATTGCACTAGTTCACACACAGCACGGGGGGATGGATTATTATTGCTTCTAATATGATTGTCCTTCGAGTATAGCTAACACAGGTATCCAGCTACACAAGGCGCTCTCTCGTGATGTCTTCCAAGTCAGATAGGAAATCGAGTTCCACTACTCTGCTTGATAAGCCGGGGCCAAGCTAGCAACAAGAGGTAGTAGAGACATCAAGCCAGCAGTTGGACCTCTTTTTCGACATTCCAAGTCTTCCTGCTGAAGTTATAGATTCGGCTCCCGATGCCGTGAATAACCCGACTGATTCACAGGCTTAGAAAATCGGTGAAACGGCCATTCGTCGACTATGCTCGATTCATGGGATCCCTTTCGAGGATGTTCTGGTCCCGTCGAGGCAAGACAGGCCCCACTTGCCCCCAACCAGGTGCACTGCATGCAATAAATTCATGTATTGGGCCGGATGCGTGCCACCCTTCAACTCCTTTATCCGCGAAGTGCTAAAGTACATGGGAATCGCCCCTACTCAACTGCACCCTAACAGTTATACATTTATTCATGGCACTTTCTTGCTCTTCATGAGCGTTCTATTCCGACCGCCAACTCCTGAGGACATCCGATATATTTACAATTTCAAGAGATGAGCCGATAGCCCCTCGTACGTATTCCTTGAGCCACTGCCCAGATGCCAAGTTCTAATGGGTGCATGGAAAAGCTTTCACTATTCAAGCAAGAAGGGTTCTATGTGCGTTGTCCTCCCGGCTTTGCGAGAAGGCGGTTGGAAGGACGTAAGTTCTATTCCCATTTCGTCTTTAATTTAAGGACTCAAATTACATTATGTCTAATCACCCGAACTTTTAAACTTTCCCAGGTGTTCTCCCTCGGCTCGAAGGCTCCAAGTATTCCAGGACAGTTGAGGCCATCTGTGCTACTTTGGTAGAAGATCGAGATGTCAAGCTGTTAGTCACTGATGAGCTGCTCTTGCTATTTGGGCTACTAGCAGATGGCCGCAGGATCGGCCTTCTAGGGAGTAGAGCAACCTTAAGGGCGGTAGCCGATAGGAGGAGAGAACAAGTTAGACCCACGGTGCCCCCAGTTGAAGGAGTCGATGAAGGTATTGAGGAAGGGGAGATCAAAGAAACAGAGGCCCAGAGCTTAATACTAAAAACATAAGTCTTGGACAAGTGCCAGCAACCAACGTTCCCCACACAAGCCAGCCGCAACCTTCTCCAAAAAGAAAAAGAGCCTGGCGTATTGAATTAAAAAGAGGGAAACTGGAGAGACCCCAAAATTTGTTATAACTCCCGTTGAGAAGAGGTCATCTTTCCAACAAATGGAAAGCTCGCTGAAGGGACTCTCTGACCTTTCTATTCCGGGCGACCTGTTAAATTTGTTAGAAATGCGGATTATGGATCTTAAGGCTGGATTAACACTAGGGGGTGAATAGTGTTTAATTAATTTTATGAATCTTTTTGAAATCTTTTCAAATTAAACACAAACAGATGTAATTCACAAACAGGGAACACAATCACAGAACCAGACACAGATGGAAATAATAAATAAAGTGGAAATTAGCCACAAGGGTCTCTTTAGCAAGTGGAATTAGTTTCTAGGACACACAACTGAAATAATCACTTTAAAGGACAAAACGTAAAATAATTAGTTTCTAGAGCCTAAAAACCTATGAATTGTGTCCTTGAAAGTAATTGGACTGCTGACTTTGTCCTTGAAAGTAATTATTCTGTTGACTTTGGCCTTGAAAGTAATTTCTTTGAATGTGTGTCCTAGAAACTAATTGGACTGCAAAGTTTGTCCTTCTGGTGAAATGCCCCATAAATAAAAGCAGTAAAGGAAAGAACATACCAGAATTTTATACTGGTTCGGAGTTACCCTACATTCAGTCCCACACAATTTCTTGTGCAGATATCTTTTCAAATATAATGTCGATATTACAACCTCGATTTTAAGGCCACGAGATACACCCTCCTGTCTCTGAGTCCAGGGAAAACTCTCTTGATTTAACTAGGCTACAAGATCACCTAATTGATTTACAGGCTACAATCACACCCAATTGCTTTACGGGCCACAATCGCACTTTTCCAATCACACTTTGATAGAGAGAGACTCGATACACATCGATCTTTCAATCTTTGATTACAAATGATCCTATAACTCTGAATAGCACTGAGATCTTTGAGAGGGAGTGGTAGAGAATCAAACATGGACGATCGAGTTTGATTCACTTAAGATTTCGGTAGAGTTTTGTCAAAACATTTGAAATATAAGAGAATATTTGAGTGGAGAAGAAGGAGTGAAGAAATGAAGAAAAACTAACTTAAAATTCGTTGAAAACAACTGGTATATATAGGAGAACAACGGTCGTGTCCATTCCCGAAAGGTTATGACGATTACACTACAAGAAAAATGATTATCAATAACAAACCAGTACAGCGTTGAAATGCACCTCGTCATCTTCGTTTCTTTTAAAGGCAATTAGGGTCAAAACAACGCAATTTTCACGCCATCCAAACAACTTGGCGGTATATTTTTTCTTTTCCCTCTCATATTTACCTATTCTCAAAACCCCTTTTCCTCGTGTTCTCACTTGCAAAGCCCTAAATTCCTCATCCGACTTTTAATCGAGCCATGGCCAATTAATTCGTGGCATTAAGAAATCATTCGTCGCTCTATCGCCGCCGTGCCGCCGTTCTTTAATTGACGACGAGAGAGACTTCAGGATTTGCTCAAATCTATAGGAACCAAGTTCACGTAAGTCAATTTTTTTAAGTTAATGGATGGCAACTATAGCTGTTAAATCGTCGTTTTAGGATCTGTTGTCATTTGGCTTTCTTTTAATCTTAAATTTATGTGGTTTACGTAGTTTTGTGTTTCAAATGGAATTTTTATTGAAAGGTGACATCTTCTTTGATTTACAGTTTATAATTTTGGGTATAATTGAATTTGGAGTTGTCATACATTTTGTTAATGATTTGGGGTTGTCTGCGATTAATACTGCAAAATGGTTTACTTTTTCATAACCGATAGTTTGATTTCTCTATATTAAAATTGATGTGCTGGGTATGTATGAATTTGTTCCAGTTGAAAGTTTTTTTTAATCGAGTGGATTGAGAGTGAATGGTTTTATTTAAACAGCATAACAAGGTTATGAATATCTGTCAATTGTCAGTTGAAGTAAAAATGCAGTTTTATCTATTAATTTATTATGTGTGTTGAACTGATACGTTAGTTGAGGATTTTATACAGTCTCATGTTTACATTGTCCTTGGTAGATCGATAGATGGACCAAAGTTTCTGAATGTATTCATGCCGAGTAGAACTGAGCGACAGTTTTTACCTGATTAAAGTATATTTTTACTTGATTAAAGTATATCGTGTAAACAATTTGATTTTTTGCTATTTGGTTTTGATGTATTTGAAATATTTAAATCATGTTCTTGAATCGTAACTTGATAAGGGAATAAAATTAGCCTTGTGTAATTGAATATTTTTAGTTTTCTGCTAAAATAGAATCCAATTTTGGCTTTGTGCCACATTAAGTTTTTTTTCTTTAAAAAAATACACGAAAGTTGTACATGCTATCTCGTTTACTTTATGCACACTCTACTAACAGCTAAATATTACACTCATCATACTAAATACCGTATTTATCATATGTATCACTTCAAATGTCAATGTATGCTTTCCATGCACACTTACAGTAATCTATCACATTATAGCACTAGTATTTATCATATGTATACTTTCCAATGGTGTTGAAAAAAGAAGACAACATACAAACAATGCGTATAATTCGTGAAATAATTTAAAGGTGAAATTAATGAAATGTTAATATCAATTCAAATGTCAATGTATGCTTTTTTCTGAGTGGTAAGTTTGACACTTTTTACTTTAATTGTTTCTTGTATTATTTTGTTAATAAATATAAGATATTTGTAGTATTAAAGCAGTACCAGTGCCAGTACAAAAATAACAAGTAATAACATAGACCATCAAGTTTTGAACATGCAGTCCATTGAAAATATATGTATTCAGGTACAAAATATTGCTTAGCGCATTTATTGTATTAAACAAAATCAACATATGATTGTCCACTTATATATGCACTTGCTTATAAATCAATGTTAACGAATTCCCAAAATGATTTGGAGGGGTATTATGTTTTTTTTTGTTTAATCATTGTTATAGGGAATCACGGGGTATTTGGTTCCTTTAATAGTTTAGTTACTAATTTTATTTTCAACCTCAATCAATAAACTCTAAATAACTTAAATATTTTCTTTGACATTATATCAATTATTTTATGTGCATTCAAAATCATTTAACACTATTACATCAAATGATCAACCCACTACCAAAATAATATATTTCACTTCTATAAAATAAACTAAAATTGTTTACTTAACCATATATAAAATTGGGTAATATAAACTAATATATTTCTTACATAAAGTAGGCAATTTTGGTCTAACCATATCAAATACTCAGTAATATATTACTGTAAATAGTTTAGTTTTTGTCCAACCATGTTGTTCCAAAATGCGTTAAGGCTAGATACAATGAATTTGAATACTACTAAGTAAAAAGGATTTCAAAATTTGTTGACCACTTTACAATTTTGCCTTGTAAATATATGTAGGAACTGAATGACAGGTTCACATATTCAAAAGTGAATAAAAACCATTTAACAAAGATCTAGAATCAAGCATGTACAAGGATTAACAAGAGAAATGTAATATAAATATTGTCTTATCGATGTACATACAACATATAATTTAATGATAGATTTCATAGCAATATTTTTTTTCCATAGGTCCCCTATTACCTTGATGAGCCAAAAGGATGAGCTCTTGAGCTTTTTGAGATGAAGAAGCAATTGGAAAATGCAAGATATAAGAGTATTACTATTAGAGCTATGGTAGTAATAAACCCAGGCAATCCTGCTAGATAAGTTATGCTCGCCTTTACTTCATTACTAAAATACTTTTCTGGACTTGTTTATTTCTGTTGTATAAAAATTTAAAAAAATAAATGTAATTTGGTGCCGCAATATTTTAGTTACTTTTTCTATACATTGGTGAAATAGGATGGTTTTCATTGTTCAGATCATAACTCCTCTAACTCTCAACAAAGGCTCCTTTTTTGATATGTTCTTTCAGTGTTTGCTATCTTTTTTGTTAAGAATGTGAGGTTTCGGGTTCTTTTAGAGCAAAATCAATGGGAAATTATTGAATTCTGCAAAAAAGAAGGCCTTGTGCTTCTGATATCCAATACCAGCTGCAGTTACTTTGAATGTTTCAACATGCAAGTTCATTTTTTGGTTAACTGCTTTTGTTTCAACATGTCTTTTTTGTATGCTGGTGTATATTCAACCTTTGAAACAATAGGATAACTGCTTTTACTCTTTTTTTTATCTGCATAGCATTAGCAAGTGAAGCAAATGTAACTGCTTTTAATATTATTTTCCAACTTGATATACATTGTTATGCGGTCTCATATAGTTCTAAAATGATGTACTGGCAGTCTATTTAGTTAAAATGATGTACTGGCAGTCTATTTAGTTAAAATGATGTACTAACAGTCTTTTATCTTTTTTGTTATGAAAAATTATATAACTTGCGGATGATGTTTGGATTTGAAAAATAACTTATGTGCTTCGTTTTGACAGGTGTTGTATGATGATACCGGGGTTACTACAAGCTGGAAGGAAGGAAAAATTATTTTGCTGCATTCATTCTCTTTCAAATCGGTCATGCTTGGATTAACGTATTTTGTATTGACGTTCATATATCTTTGCTTTTAGTATGTATCGTTTTGGTCAGCTATGGTTGTATGTATTGTTTTTTTTTAAGAACACAAATATTTGAAACTTTGTGTACGAAATATTATGGATATATATTTAAATATATATTGTGGTTTGGCTTATGTCTTCATTTGATTACGTACATCATTATGTGATAATTATGTTTTTTGAAATTTTATAATATATTAGTAGAATTGTAAGCTTGGATGTACCTAGTAAAAAATCCGCAGGGATAAAAATTTATAGCGTTTTAACCGTGCTATGGAAAGGTTGTTTTTTCCAGTTTTATATACTATAGCAGTCATGAAAACGCTATAGTTTCACTTCATAGCGACTTTCCAAGGCTATTAAAAGTCATATTTACAGCACTCATAAAACGCTATGAAATGTCCTTGTCCATAGCGTCTCTTATAGCATTTTTTATGTTGCTGTTATAGGTCACTGACCTATTACAACATGTTAATATACAGCGTAAGAAAAAACGCTATAATAGCTTCTAATAGCGTTTTTTAAACGCTATTAAAGAGTGTTTTTGTTGTAGTGTTAGACACTTCTTTTGAAAATTTAAAATTTGAAATCTATGGCTACCATGTCGACATGGGGGTATAGGGATGTCGACATGCCAATGTATTTTTTGAAAATTGATTTTGCTTTAAAATGATTTCTATTCTAAAACTTGTCAAAATAATTTCTAAACTTTGTAAACCATTTTGAATATAGTTTAAACTTATAAAAGAGTTTTAGAAAGTAATCTTAAAATATATAATCTATAATATAAAAGTAACATTAAAAACTAAGTATAAACTTCTTTGAAAATATACTTTTGAGATTTAAAGCTAAAATATTAAAATGAAGAGATAGTTTAAAAACAAAAAATGATTTTGAAATTAATATGATTAAAAATAGTTTTTGAATTAAGGCTAAAATATTTAAACCGAGAGAGATGTCTTTTTTAGAAAGATAGTTTTGAAAAAATCTAAAAATAAGTCATTTTGAAAATTTCGTGGATTCCATTCCACTAGAGAAGGTCGTGGGTTCCATCCCTTTAAAGAGGTCGTGGGTTCCATCCCACTATTAAAGCGAGAAGGTGGATTCCATTCCACAATTAAAATTCGAATAAAGATTTTAGTGCTATTATGAAGTTTTAACATAAATCTAGATTCTATTACTTGTCTTGATATCTTGAACTCTTGATACTCATGAGTCTTCAGTCTTGATTTCTCCAATCATGAATTCATCAGTCTTGAATCTCTATACTATACAGTCTTCATTCTCTATACTTGCATATATATATATATATCATGCATATATATATATATATATCCTGCATATACATATATCTAGACAAAGATATTCGTATTTATATTTTATAACAAGTCCTAAGGTTGTTGTCATCAAAACCATAATTCAGGAACTAACAATCTCCCTCTTTTTGATGATGACAACCTTTGTTTATAAAATATACTCCAACAAATTTCTATTCTACTCCGACTCCCCCTTATTCCAACAACTCCCCCTTAATCTACTAACTCCCCTTTAATCTAAGCCTGTCTAACCTATTTTATAATTCTCCCACTTTGTCATCAACAAAAACTAACCCTAAACTACATAGCACCGTATATGATAATAACACGGTATAGTAGAATGTAAATAAGACAGATAATAATATAAGTAAAATATAGTAAGGTAAATATGAGAGATATGAAAATTTTAAACATAATCAATTAATATATACATCATGTTCTTATCAAACCACAACATGTTCAGTTATATATACACACCATATTCAAATCAATCCAAACCATACTAATCTAAACAAAATCAAATCAAGCCAAACAATTCAAACCAAATCAACCCACATATGTTAAATCAAACATTTCTTGGAAATTGAACCCATCCTTCTTCACCGAGGATAGGATCTGCCTTTATAGCATCCCATTATTCATTATCTTTGTTCAGAGTTCCTTCTTGATTCGCTTCAAGTTCATCTTCGTTGAGGGCAGAGATCATCCATCGAATGGCATCGAAGTGCCTTTCTTGTTCCTTTATCATCTTCATTTGGCTTAACTCTAAGTGTCATTGATTGCGAAGGAAAAAAGAAAGTATGTTCTTGAAGGAATTGAGAGTTTATTCAAGATTCTCACTTAGATTACGAATAGGAGAGGCCATTTTTTTGATAAAATACGAAGAAATTCAATGGAAAATAAAGAGAATTGAAAGTATGCATTTTTTGGAAGAAACGGGTATTTAAAGAGTTAGAAAATTGTTTGAAATGAAAAGACACAAGGTAGTTGTGTCAATTTAAATAAAAAAAAAACAGTTTCTGACCGTGACATGTCGACATGTGGGGTAGGGGGATGTCGACATGCCCCTGTTAATTTTGAAAATTTACTTTGTTTCTTTATATTATGTACAAGTCTATATATATAAACTTATATAACAAGCATTCCAAAGATATTTTAGAGCTAATAAACAGAAATAAACGATCATTGATAATTTTAGTTAATATTACATAAAACAATACATAACATTAACTAAAGAGAGATACAAACTAATACAACATGAAATGAAACTAGTATCAGTTAGAGGATGATGAAGATGATGATAATCCAAGCTTGCGACTCACTTTCCCAAAGAACTTTTTCATTTTGGTGGAAATTTTTTCTAACTTTTTACTAACGGATATTTTGAGAATCCGTTGGTTTTCCACGATAATCTTTTGGTTCTTAAGAAGCATTTTGTTTGATGGATTGGTAGGAGTGATAGGGTATTCGATGCTTTCTAATGAAGTCTCTTCCTACTCCTCTCCTTCTTCTTCAATTTCCATCTCCTCCCCATCTTCCTCCTCCTCCTCCTCTTCTTCTTCCCTCTCTTCATGAGCCAATCTCTCATACTTTCCGGAAAGTGTTTCATATGGTTGAAACACAAGCGGAATTCTCATGAGAGAGATGTTAGCATGGTTAAACAATTTTCTAAAAACGAACTCCTTTCTCTTATAATCAACACCAAAGTAGTTAAAAATCCGAGTGAGGTAAATTCCATGGTATAAAGTGTTTTCACCTAATGTAAAAAATTTGGGACGAAGTTCGTCCAAAATCACTTGTGCCCAATTAATGTCATAGTGCCCAAAAATAGCAAAAAGCGCCTAATAAACTTTTAAGGTCGGGTGATTGAAATTTCCCGATCTTGGTGTTATGGTATGTTGCAAAAGAAGGTTTACAATTCTAGCTTTAGGTCGGAAATTTCGGTATTAAACTCAAAGTTATCAACCCCTTCAAAAATGTGATGAAATGTCTCATGATCATGGTCATCAATTTAAAATCCGAAAGATCCATTCCCGTACTCTTACAACCAAGAATGTTACCCAAAATCTCACTATTTAAAATAATACGCGTTCCTTTAACGCTACTCCACACTTCCCTTTCATTTCCTTCATAAAAACCACAATTCAAATTTGCATAGAACATTTTGACAAGATTCGGATAACAAACAAAATCATTTTGAGAATCATCAATTAAGCTAAGAATTTGATTCTCTTCGAAAAGAACATTGACCTCATATGAAGGAAAATCACTAAAGATAGCAAATTTTTCCCGCATGGACCTTTCCAAAGTTTACATAGCTAATGTAAGCTTTGATAGCTTCCGGATCATTGTAGAGAAACTCTTTGGTGGCCATGGACAATCTCATGGTGGATGAAGTGCTTGAGGAAGCCATTTTTGAAGAAGGTAGAGAACTTGAGAGTTTGCAAGAGAATTTGAATTTTGAAATGAAAGTAAAAAAGATAGGATAAAGTTAAGGAAATAAATAGATATCTGAGAGCCATGTTCTCTGGCCAAGAGATACCATTTTAGAGCTATGGAATTGGTGAAAAGGTGGAGGGATATTCAAAGTTTTGAATTCAAATTTGAACTTCAAATTTCTACCAGGGATGTCGACATGGGGGGTAGGGTCATGTCGACATGGGTCCCCTAAATCATGTGACTTATTTTTCTACTTTATTTAATATTTATATCTATATATCCTATAATCTAGTTTATATTTTATCTGAAATAATATTAAATATAATAACACTTTAATATTATATTTTAATATTAAAATATTATTAAAATAATATTATTTTGAAAATCAAAATTTTAAATTCAAACAACAAGCAATTTCAAAACATGCAAACAACCAAACATTCAAACAAGCAATTTCAATCAATTTAAATGCGTACTTATTTTTAGATCCATATTTCCGAGATCATCAGACTCGTGAATAGCTGTAAAGCACATGTTTGGATTTTTCGTCTCTTGATCTTCATCACTAGAGGATGAGTCTGAATCGTCTAGTGTAGAAGTATATGCTCTCTTTCTTTTCTTTGACGATTCATTACTTGGAGAAAATTTCTGTTTATACGGATGCGGACAATCTCTTTTTAAGTGGCCTGGTTGATCACAATTGTAGCATCTGATGTTCTTTTGAGTATCATTACCATTTCCATAATTATTGTGATCATTTCTCCTATAATTGTTCATCTTTCTGTATTTCAGAAACTTTCTAATATTCCTTATCATCAAGGCTATTTCTTCATCATTATCACTGTGTGAGTCTGAACCATCTGTTATTGCATTGAACGCTATTGACTTTTTTTCTGAGGCCTTGTCTTCTCTTCTCCCTTGCATTTGTACTTCAAATGACATCAAATTCCCAATCAATTCTTCAATTTTCAGAGTACTAATATCATTAGCCCCCTCAATTGCTAAAGTCTTCTGATCCCATTCCGGAGTGAGTGAATTTAGAATTTTTCTAACTTGATCTTCTTCGGAAAAGTTCTTTCCTAATGCAATTAGTAAGTGCACAAGGTCTTGAAACCTACTGTACATGTCTGAAATGGACTCATTTGGATTCATCTGGAATAATTGAAACTGATTGGTCAAGATAGATATTTTGGTCTGTTTAACTTTGCTTATTCCTTCATGAGTAACTTGCAAAGTTTTCCGAATCTCATATGCAGACTAACATATAGACACTCAATTAAACTCATTCCTATCAAGTGAACAGAATAGAATATTCATGGCTTTGGAATTGTTTTGTGCAACAATCTTTTGCACAGCAGTCCACTATGCAAAATCAGTTGTGGGTTCAATATACTCAGTTTGTGTGATATTCCAAGTGTCTAATCCTATTGATTGTAAATAGATTTTCATCCTACATGCTTAATATGCATAGTTACTGCCATTAAAAAGTGGTGGTCTGGCAGTAGACTGACCCTCTACAAATGAACTAGTGATAGTGTTGACATTACCATTGTTGGCAGCCATTTGAAAACTTTTCAAAAATCAGATTATGAAAACTTTGAAAACCAATGCTCTGATACCAAATATTGGAAATGTGGATTATGGATCTTAAGGCTGGATTAACACTAGAGGGGGATGAATAATGTTTAATTAATATTATGAATCTTTTTGAAAAAATTTCAAATTAAACACAAACAGATGCAATTCACAAACACAGAAACAATCACAGAACCAGACATAGATGCAAATAGTAAATAAAAGCAGTAAAGGAAAGAACACACCAGAGTTTTATACTACACTACAAGAAAACTCATTATTAGATGCATTAATTGGTAGAGCTTAAAGCCAAGTGCAACCACTACTTATTTAGAAGAACAAAAATAAATAAATCAACGCTACTAATTGTTTGGCGCCAATAATTTGGTAAAATTTTGATGAAACTTTTATTTGGCCGCTAGTCTTTCTTTCTTCCGCTCACATGTTTGTATTAAAAAACCTAAATAAAAATGGAGTCGAATTGTCAGCCATCATCCCTCATCTCTTTCTCATCTCATCGTTTACCTACTCCTTCACTCTGACCTTGTCTCCCAACCTTTCCCTCTTGTTCAACCCACATCCATCCCATCCGCTCCTTTAATCGCTAGCTTCCCTTTCAAATTTGCAAACCCTAGATCTGCCTTGCTGCATCAACCGTCGCATTAACGTCGTTGCTTTCAGGTCGGCCTCTCTCAATCTAAGCCTAAGACCATGGGACAACCGATAATGGTTTGTTTTTTCCACGATTTTAGCTTTAAACACTTTCTCGGATTCTGAAATTGAAATATGTGAATGAGTTCAAAAATTTCAATTATGATAAAGATTTTTAAAATATTAGACAGTAACAGTAGTGTATTAATGTTTCTTGCTTGTGATGTTCCCCTATTTAACTAAAGTTTATACCTTTGGTATTGCTTAATGTGATGATGCCATTAAATGATTTTCATGTAGTGCTATTACAATGCAGCAGTTCATCTTAATGTTCCTAAAACTCATATACAACGCTCCTTTAATTTGACTCTTTCCAAATATAAGATTGTTCCATTGAAATCATACATCACCCCATTTGTGGCTTCCTATCATACCATTTCTACATACCTTTGCTCAGATTCTTTCGACTGTCGCTTCTTAGGAATTTAAATAAAATAAAATGAATTCATCATTTGTTTATTGTCTTGTTACTCGCATTATTTGTGCCTGATTTATCTATAACAGTAGATCTGTTAATTTGAACAGAAGATTGCTATTGAGTTAGTTTGTTAAGTTTATGTGGAAGTGTTTTTTTTTATGATTCTTATCAGTTGAGAAATTGTCAGATCTTACTTGGATGAACAAAGATCCAAATTTTGGGAAGTTTCAGGATACTTTATGGGTACGTTTGAATATGTTTTAGGCTAAAGCCAAAGAAATGGATCGTGCTGTAGTTTTCGAATGGTTGATTTCGAAAACTGAAGAAATGAATAAGTTTGAATCCGCAAGTGTTGATTTCGAGGATATTTTATGATTCGTTGGCTTCAATTAGATACGTTAATAAGCTGTAGTTTTCAATTATAGGTTTAAAAGGTAACGCTTTTGCAAGGAGAATGTTGAATAATTAAAAAAAATATTTTATGACTGCAATGTTTTTGTTTGATTAATTTGCAATTGAATAGAAGATAAGTCATTTCATATATGTATTGTTACATGTAAATCTTAGTTATAGTTAATTGCTAGCTGTATTCTATATATTATCCATTATGTGGATCTAAGTTATTGGATTTATATTGCTACTTCCTTGTCCTTTGAATAAAAATAATTATGTAGTTTATTTTCCGTTCCGATGTAGATGATGATTGAAAAGAGGTACCTAGTTGATATGAGTTTGGTATAACATAGTTGAGCTTTGTTTGTTCTGATTGAAAAGAGGTACCCTAAAGGCTGGAGACTCTGCGCAGATCTTCTAGAAAATGCTGCTTTTGGGTTAGAAATCCTTACTCCTGCCTTTCCTCAAAAGTTCGTTCTGATTGGTCCAGCTGCTGGTGCTGGTCGTTCAGCAGCTACATTAATCCAGGCTGCAACAAGAAGCTGCTTCTTTGCAGGATTTGCTGTACAGAGAAACTCTGCAGAGGTCATTGCTAAAGGTGAAGCACAAGGGATGGTTAGTAAGTTTATTGGCATTACAATTGGTATTGCTTTAGCCAACTACGTTGGATCTTCTACTCCATTGACGCTCGCTGTGTTCACTGCAGTGACTGGATTTCACATGTATTGTAATGTTAAGTCGTATCAGTCTATTCAGTTGAGGACATTGAATCCTTATCGTGGGAGTTTGGTGTTTAGCGAGTATTTGATTAGTGGGCTTGTTCCAGATGTCAAGGATGTCAATGCTGAAGAACCATTTTATCCAGGACTTCTTCCTAAAGATATTACATGTATGGAACAAGCTGGTACTTTGACTGCTGAAGCAAGGAATGCTGCTGCTGAGATATGTAAAAGGCTGAGAATTGGATGTAAACTGAGTGAGTTTGTGAAGAATAAAGAGGATGCTTTTGCATTGTTTGAGCTTTTTAAAGATGAAAGATACATTGTTATGGAGAATGGAGGAAAATTTTGTGTTGTGCTTCAGGAGGGTTGCTCGCCACAAGACATGTTGAAATCACTGTTTCATGTTAATTATTTGTATTGGTTGGAGAAGAATGTGCAAATGGAACCGACTAGTATAGCTGATGAATGCAAGTATGGAGGGAAGTTGTGCATGTCTTTGGAGTATGTGCAGAGAGAATTTGGTCATATAAAACAGGATGGTTTGGAAAGTGGATGGCTGGTTAATGATGGGTTGATAGCAAGGCCATCGCCTTATAGAATTTGGGTGGGTTACACCCATGAAGATGAAGCCAGAAAGAGTTAGGTCTACAAATGTTTATTACATTTTAAAGTCATTTTACTAACAGAAAAGGACCGAGAGCACATTTTAATGTAGTTCAGTACTAGCAGATTTTTTAGTGCTCCAGTATTTCAGAGGTTTACTATTGAGAATACATCAAATTTTGCTGTTTAAGAAAAGGTGACTTGATGCAGGTATCTTCTTGATTCAATTATTTTCTGATTTCCTTTTTCCTTTTAGAACTACCGCCTTGATCATCATAGCAGAATCCACCTATAAGCAATAGTTACTACCATAGAGCTACCATTTTATCCACCATCTGTTATGTTTGGATATAGAATATGATGTCTAGTTTTGTATCAGTTTGAACTTTTAGGATAGCAAGATCAGTTTCAATGATTCAAAAAGGAAACCTGGCTGATTGGATAAATCGAACAAAGATTTATCCTGTAGCTTACGTATATGGATTAGTTTTTCAGACCTAAACGTTTCCTTATGCAATTCTGACATATTGGGTTTCTGATATAAATGGATGTAGGAATGAGAAATTTGATACGTATGAATGCAATATTGGTAGATATGGAATTTGATTTTCTAAAACAATAATAAAGATTTATTTTGGTGGCAGATCTTTTTTTTTTGTAGTAAAGAGTGTTCCTCAACTAGAGGAGATCACTCGTGAAAAAGAATAAAATATAAACAATTAAAAAGATACCATCAAACTTGGGAGGTGTCAAAATACATGGTATGCTCGTGTTAAAAATAACATGCACGTGAGAAACTAGTCATCAACTGAATATGACTGTACAGTGGAGACTAACATACAGAAATATAATTTTACAACCATAACATACAGAGGAAATAATGAAAGCTATATACAGTAAGTGGCAAGATGCAACGACGGTAGGCGCGAGCTAAGTAGAACTACATAGGGATGATCAAATATGGATTGCATATGAACAGCAAAACAGAGGGAGCTAAATAGATAACATCATGGCCTGAAAGAACAGCGGTAGGCGCAAGAATAAATGCATGGACTGTGATTGAGAAGGCATGAGAAAAGCTGCTTATGGGTGAAAGCATGTAAACCAATAAGAGTTTATGTATGACTGGGTGTGCACGGACGGTGAGAAGAATGTGCCTACCTGAGACTGAAGTGTACGGTTAATGACATCAGTTGCCATTGGTCCAATTCAGGAGAAGTGGACGTTCCGGCATTGTGTCTGAGGCAGAAGAGGATGGTTCAGTGAGTTGGCATAGATTGTGCACAATATGTGTGTGAATTGTCCTCCTGTGAGGATTTCTTCTACTTGATCCGATAATGCGTCAAGCAGTAAAAAATATAATAGGAGAGGTGTTTCTAAACTTGTTATTAATAACGAACGTTACGGCACGTGTTTCGATCGTGTTAAAAGAATCTAAATTATTTTTCTACAAATCGTATTTGTTTAATACGTTGAAAAAAAAAATTGATTTACACAAATATTTAACCATATTTCTATGTTGAATCATACATATATAGTTAATTTGAATTTTTATTTTCTAAGCTGCACTATCTAATTTTTTGTTATACATATAAATATTTAATTTATCATACATATAAATATTTAATTTATCTAATCTTCCGGTCTTTTTTTCCTTTCTTTTTTTTATAAATATCAACAAATTTTATAAAGTTTCATTGTTTTTCAGTGTATTTTTAATTTTCATTACATTGAAAATTTTTAGGTAGATGAACTTGACGGAGACTACCTTGTCTAACCAATTCCACAGAACCATGGACCTTCCAACGAAGTTGTAGACTGCAACGAAGAAGACGAGGAAGAAGTAGTCAACGACGAAGAAACCCAGCCCAATGACATTACTGTCACCCTTCTTTCCCTCTTAAATATTCAAATTGCTGGTATGTGATCTATTCAAAAATTTCAAATGACATTTATAACTATCCCATATGAGCTAAAATTTTAGAATTTTCCCTCTATGTATGTAATAGCCGCTGCTTGCTTCCTCCCTGGGCTTGTTGCTTCTGCTCAGGGTGTCTAAATATGCTTCTGTTTTGTCCATTTTTTTTGAAAATTTTTACTCCTGCTGCTGCCTACTGTTTTGCAATTTTTGCTCTCTACAGGTATTTTGAGTTAGGCTGGGCTTCATCAACCATCGGAGCAGGTATTGTTCTGTCTGTAAAATTTATTTGCGTTTAAATTTGATATTGGACTAGGATTGATGTTATTTTCAAGAGAAATGATAAGTACATTCTTCTTTACAAAGAGTGTGCTTTGCAACTGATTAGGGAAGAATGGATCCATCAATCAACTGATTGGGGACTAATTAGAATATCTTACACTTAAAAGTAGGGCATTTCTATGTACACCTAAAAATGCACTTGCTTTAATCCAGGCCAAATTCTTATAAAAGTCTTCTCCACCGTAGATTTAGGCCTTCGGGTACTCCTCCCTTGTTTTCATTTTAATGCACTGTTTTGATTTTGGATATCATAGTTCAGCTAGTTTGTTATAACATACTCTGTTAATCCATTGTCTTACTGGGACTTGTATGTGGGTAACATATGCATACATCCATTTATATGTATTTAAGAGTGTGGTCCTGTTGCTCTGGTGTGTATACACTTGTTTCTATTGAATAATTGCTGTCACTTTTGTGTATATGTCTGTATGTAACTGTGCAGTTAATGCCCCGCTATTGCCCCGCTATAACCCCGCTATATCTCATAGCGGATTTCTACCGCTACGATATTTCCATATAGCCTCAAAATATAGCCTTTCCGCTTTAAGCCCCGCTATTTCTGCTATATCCCGTTATTCCCGCTATATTCCGCTATTTCCTCTATATCTTCTTTAATAAAATGGATTGAAAAATTGCATTTATACATTATAAAAATTATGAAACTAGTTTATTTGATTTAATTTTTAATATATTTTTAGAAATGAAAATACTCTAATATTCTACTAAATTCAATTATGTTATATAGCAGTTTTATGTTTATTTAAAGTATATTCGCACATGTTTTTATTTAAAATTATTTATGTATTAATTATAATTCAATTGAATGATATTTTTTCATTTAATTACCATTTATATATTTGAAAAAACATTAAGTACGAGTTTTATATGCTATTTTAGAGCCATCCGCTATATCCCGTTATATCCTCGTTGTATCCCCGCTATGACTTTTTACATCTCCACCGCTTTGAATCTGCCGAGCGCTTTAACTGCACAGGTATGTAAGTATGTATATGTATATATATGTTCATGTGTGTGAACTTATTTTTGGAAAAGGTGTCTTTGTCTCATGTTCTGCGGCCTATACTTTCTATTGTTTATGTACAGAGGAAGTAGGAAATAAGAGTAGGCAAATAATGTTGCAGACCAAAATAAATTAAATACTAAAAATAATCACAAGAAACATTAAAACTTATGATCACTTTTTCGTCCCAAAACCATTACATGATAAACTATATCTGGACATGGAGCTTGAATAAATATGGACATGAAAACAATGGCTTGCCTAGAAAGATGTCAAATTTAACTATCTGTCGTGCTTTCACTTGTGTAGGTATTGGACTTTTGAAGAGAGCAAATTTGGACTTGATGATGCTAGCTTTCACTTGTGTATGCAACAAAGAATTATGGGTAATCAAACGTTTTGTTAGCACTAGTTAGATATAACATTTATTAGTACCCGATGTGTAAATTTGTATACAAATGGTTATTGTATGTGAGTTAGGTCATTTTGTCGAAAAACTATTGTATTGGAATGGTTATGGATATTTTATTTGATTATATGGTTAATGTGTTTTTTAACTTATTTGAATATGATGATTATGTGAGTGATTGTTGATTGATATAATAGAACCAAAATAGACCATTAACAGGAAATAATAGCATGAAAAATTGTGTAAAATAATAAACAACTTTTAGTAGCGTTACAAAAACGCTACCGAAATATATATAGTGGCGTTGAGTAAATGCAACCGTAAAACAGGGGTAAAGTTGGAAATTCTATTAGTAGCGCCAAAAAATCTTTTGGTGACGTTTTTTAAACGCTACAAAAAGATTTATGGTGGCGTTTGAAAAACGCTGCCAAAAATGCATTTGTAGTGACATTAAAATAAATGCAACAAAAAATCATGGATTTTTAGTGGCATGTTTTCTCGTAACGTTTATCAAAACGCCACCAAAAGTTTTTGTAGCGTTTTTTGAGCGCTACAAAAAATAAAATTTCTTGTAGTGCTAGTTCGGAGTAATCCTACATCCAGTCCCACACAATTTCTTATGCAGATTTTTTTTCAAATATAATGTCGATATTACAACCTCGATTTCAAGGCCACGAGATACACCCTCCTACCTTCGAGTCCAGGGCAAACTCTCTTGATTTAACTAGGCTACAAGATCACCTAATTGATTTACGGGCTACAATCACACCCAATGGATTTACGGGCCACAATCGCACCATTTCCAATCACACTTTGATAGAGAGAAACTCGATACAATTTGATCTTTCGATCTTTGATTACAAATGATCCTATAACTCTGAATAGCACCGAGATCTTTGAGAGAGAGTGGCAGAGAATCAAACTAGAGACGATCTAGTTTGATTCACTTAGGATTTTGGTAGAGTTTTGTTAAAACATTTGAAATATAAGAGAATATTTGAGTGGAGAAGGAGTAAAGAAATGAAGAAAAAATAACTTAAAATTCATTGAAAACAACTAGTATATATAGGAGAACAACGGTCATGTCCATTCGTGAAAGGTTATGACAAATAGACACTTCTTTTAAAAATTTGAAATTTGAAATATGTGGCTACCATGTCGACATGGGGGGTATAGGGATGTCGACATGCCTATGTTATTTTTGAAAATTGATTTTGCTTTAAAATGATTTCTATTCTAAAACTTGTCAAAACAATTTCTAAACTTTGTAAACCATTTTGAATATACTTTAAACTTACAAAAGAGTTTTAGAAAGTAATCTTAAAATATATAATCTATAATATAAAAGTAATATTAAAAACTAAGTATAGACTTCTTTTAAAATATATTTTTGAGATTTAAAGCTAAAATATTAAAATTAAGATATAGTTTAAAAACAAGAAATGATTTTGAAATTAATATGATTAAAAATAGTTTTTGAATTAAGCCTAAAATATTTAAACCGAGAGAGAGATGTCTTTTTTAAAAAGACAGTTTTGAAAAAATCTAAAAATAAGTCATTTTGAAAATTCCGTGGATTCCATTCCACTAGAGAAGGTCGTGGGTTCCATCCCACTAAAGAGGTCATGGGTTCCATCCCACTATTAAAGCGAGAAGGTGGATTCCATTCCACAATTAAAATCTGAATAAAGATTTTAGTGCTATTATGAAGTTTTAACATAAATCTAGACTCTATTACTTACCTTGATATTTTAACTATTGAACTCTTGATACTCATGAGTCTTCGGTCTTGATTTCTTCAATCTTGAATTCGTTAGTCATGAATCTCTATGCTGTACAGTCTTCATTCTCAGCACCTGCACATATATATATATCCTGCATATATATATCCTGCATAAACATATATCTAGATAAAGATATTAGTATTTATATTTTATAACAAGTCCTAAAGCTGTTGTCATCAAAACCATCATTTCAAGAACTAAAAATCTCCCCCTTTTTGATGATGACAACCTTTGTTTTTAAAATCTACTCCAACAAATTCCGATTCTACTCCCCTTTATTCCAACAACTCCCCCTTTATCTAAGCCTATCTAACCTATTTTATAATTCTCCCCTTTTATCATCAACAAAACTAATCCTAAACTACATAACTCCCCCTAAATCTTATACTATAGCACCGTATATGATAATAACACAATATAGTAGAATGTAAATAAGATAGATCATAATATGAGTAAAATATAGTAAGGTAAATGTGAGAGATATGAAAATTTTAAACATAATCAATCAATATATACATCATGTTCTTATCAAACCACACCATGTTCAATTATATATTACACACCATATTCAAATCAATCCAAACCATAGTAATCTAAACCAAATCAAATTAAACCAAACAATTCAAACCAAATCAAAGTAAATCAACCCACATATGTTAAACCAAACATTTCTTAGAACTTAACCCATCCTTCTTCACTAAAGATATGATCTGCCTTTATAGCATCCCATTCTTCATTATCTTTGTTCAGAATTCCTTCTAGATTCGCTTCAAGTTCTTCTTGTAGAGGACAGAGATCATCCATCGAATGGCATCGAAGTGCCTTTCTTGTTCTTTTATCATCTGCATTTGGCTTAACTCTAAGTGTTGTTGATTGCGAAGGATAAAAGTAAGTATGTTCTTGAAGGAATTGAGAGTTTCTTCAAGATTCTCACTTAGATTATGAATAGAAGAGGCCATTTTTTGATAAAATATGAAGAAATTCAGTGGAAAATAAAGAGAATTGAAAGTATGTATTTTTCTGGAAGAAACAGGTATTTGAAGAGTTAGAAAATCATTTGAAATGAAAAGACACAAGGTAGTTATGTCAATTTCAATTTTAAAACAAAAATAGTTTCTGGCCGTTACATGTCGACATGGGGGGTAGGGGGATGTCGACATGCCCCTGTTAATTTTGGCAGTTTGCTTTATTTCTTTATATTATGTACAACTCTATATATATAAAGTTATATAACAAGCATTCCAGAGATATTTTAGAGCTAATAAACAAAAATAAAGGATGTTCATTGATAATTTTAGTTAACATTACATAAAATGATACATAACACTAACTAAAGAGAGATACAAACTAATACAACATGAAATGAAACTAGTATTAGTTAGAGGATGATGAAGATGATGATAATCTAAGCTTGCGACTCACTTTCCCAAAGAACTTGTTCATTTTGGTGGAAATCTTGTCCAACTTTTTACTAACGGATCTTTTGAGAATCCGTTGGTTTTCCACGATAATCTTTTGGTTCTTGAGAAGCATTTTGTTGGATGGATTGGTAGGAGTGATAGGGTATTTGATGCTTTCCAATGAAGTCTCTTCCTCCTCTCCTTCTTCTTCAATTTCCATCTCCTCCTCTTCTTCCTCCTCCTCTTCTTCTTCTTCCCTCTCTTCATGGGCAAATCTCTCATCCTTTTCGGCAAGTGTTTCATATGGTTGAAACACAAGCGGAATTCTCATGAGAGAGATGTTAGCATGGTTAAACAATTTTCTATAAATGAACTACACTCTCTTATAATCAACACCAAAGTAGTTAAAAATCCGAGTGAGGTAAATTCCATGGTATAAAGTGTTTTCACCTAAAGTAAAAAATTTGGGACGAAGTTCATCCAAAATCACTTGACCCCAATTAATGTCATAGTGCCCAAAAATAGCAAAAGGAGCCTTACAAACTTTTAAGGTCGGGTGATTGAAATTTCACGATCTTGCAGTTATGGTATGTTGCAAAAGAAGGTTTACAATTCAAGCATTAGGACGGAAATTTCGGTTTATAAACTCAAAGTTATCATCCCCTTCAAAAATGTGATGAAATGTCTCACGATCATGTTCATCAATTTAAAATTCGAAAGATCCCATACTCTTACAACCAATAATGTTACCCAAAATCTCACTATTTAAAACAATACGTGTTCCTTTAACGCTACTCCACACTTCCCTTTCATTTCCTTCATAAAAACAACGATTCAAATTTGCATAAAACATTTTGACAAGATTCGGATAGCAAACAAAATCATTATGAGAATCATCAATTAAGCTAAGAATTTGATTCTCTTTGAAAAGAACATTGACCTCATATGAAGGAAAATCACTAAAGATAGCAAATTTTCCCGTATGGACCTTTCCAAAGTTTACATAGCTAATGTAAGCTTTGATAGCTTCCGGATCATTGTAGAGAAACTCTTTGGTGGCCTTGGACAGTCTCATTGTGGATGAAGTGCTTGAGGAAGCCATTTTTGAAGAAAGTAGAGAGCTTGAGAGTTTGAAAGAGAGTTTGAATTTTTAAATGAAAGTGAAAAGATAGGATAAAGTTATGGAAATAAATAGATCTCTAAGAGCCATGTTCTCTGGTCAAGTGATACCTTTTCAGAGCTTTGTAATTGGTGAAAAGGTGGAGGGAAATTCAAAGTTTTGAATTCAAATTTGAACTTCAAATTTCTGGCAGGGATGTCGACATGGGGGTAGGGTCATGTCGACATGGGTCCCCTAAATCATGTGACTAATTTTTCTACTTTATTTAATATCTATATATATATCCTATAATCTAATTTATATTTTATCTTAAATAATATTAAATAGAATAACATTTTAATGCTAATATTTTAATATTAAAATAATATTATTTTAAAAATCAAAATTTTAAATTCAAACAACAAGCAATTTCAAAACATGCAAACAACTAAACATTCAAATAAGCAATTTCAATCAATTTAAATGCGTACCTATTTTTAGATCCATATTTCCGAGATCATAAGACTTGTGAATAGCTGCACATGTTTGAATTTTCCGTCTCTTGATCTTCATCACTAGAGGATGAGTCTGAATCATCTAGTGTAGCAGTATATGCTCTCTTTGTTTTCTTTGATGAATCATTACTTGGAGAAAATTTCTGTTTATACGGATGCGGACAATCTCTTTTTAAGTGGCCTAGCTCATCACAATTGTAGCATCTGACGTTGTTTTGAGTCTCATTACTATTTCCAGAATTCTTGTGATCATTTCTCTTGTAATTGTTCATCTTTCTGTATTTTAGAAACTTTCTAAAATTCCTTATCATCAAGGCTATTTATTCATTTTCATCACTGTTTGAGTCTAAACCATCTGTTATTGCATTGAACGCTATTGACTTCTTTTCTAAGGCATTGCCTTCTCTTCTCCCTTGCATTTGTACTTCAAACGACATCAAATTCCCAATCAATTCTTCGATTTTTAGAGTACTAATATCATTAGCATCTTTAATTGCTAGAGTCTTCTGATCCCATTCCGAAGTGAGTGAATTTAGGATTTTTCTAACTTGATCTTCTTTGGAAAAGTTCTTTCCTAATGCAATTAGTGAGTGCACAATGTCCTGAAACTTACTGTACATATCTCTGAAATGGACTCATTTGGATTCATCTTGAATAATTGAAACTGATTGGTCAAGATAGATATTTTGGTCTGTTTAACTTTGCTTGTTCCTTCATGAGTAACTTGCAAAGTTTTCCAGATCTCATATACAGACTAACAGACAGACACTCTATTAAACTCATACCTATCAAGTGAATGGAATAGAATATTCATGGCTTTGGAATTGTTTTGTGCAACAGTCTTTTGCTCAGCAATCCATTGTGCAAAATCAGTTTTGGGTTCAATGTACTCAGTTTGTAAGATATTCCAAGTGTCTAATCCTATTGATTGTAAATAGATTTTCATCCTACATGCCCAATATACATAGTTACTGCCATTAAAAAGTAGTGGTCTGGCAGTAGACTGACCCTCTACAAATAAACTAGTGATAGTGTTGACATTACCATTGTGGCAGCCATTTGAAAACTTTTCAAAAATCAGATTATGAAAACTTTGAAAACCAATGCTCTGATACCACATGTTAGAAATACGGATAACAGATCTTAAGGCTGGATTAACACTAGGGTTGGTGAATAGTGTTTAATTAATTTTATGAATCTTTTTGAAATATTTTCAAATTACACACAAACTGATGTTATTCAAAAACATAGAAACAATCATAGAACCAGACACAGATACAAATAGTAAATAAAAGTAGTAAAGGAAAGAACACACCGGAATTTTATACTGGTTCGTAGTTACCCTACATCTAGTCCCACACAACTTCTTGTGCGGATTTCTTTTCAAATATAATGTCGATATTACAACCTCGATTTCAAGGCCATGAGATACACCCCTTGTCTCCGAGTCTAGGGCAAACTCTCTTGATTTAACCAAGCCACAAGATCACTTAATTGATTTACGGGCTACAATCACACCCAGTTGATTTACGGGCTACAATCACACCCAGTTGATTTACAGGCCACAATCACACCGTTTCCAATCACACTTTGATAGAGAGAGACTCGATACACTTTGAACTTCCGATCTTTGATTACAAATGATCCTATAACTCTGAATAGCACTGAGATCTTTGAGAGAGAGTGCAGAGAATCATACTAGAGACGGTCGAGTTTGATTCACTTAGGATTTTGGCAGAGTTTTGTTAAAACATTTGAAATATACGAGAATATTTGAGTGGAGAAGAAAAAGTGAAGAAATGAAGAAAAACTAACTTAAAATTCGTTGAAAACAACTGGTATATATAGGATAACAACGGTCATGTCCATTCGCGAAAGGTTATGACGAATAGACACTTCTTTTGAAAATTTAATATTTGAAATCTACGGCTACCATGTCGACATGGGGGGTATTGGGATGTCGACATGCCTATGTTATTTTTAAAATTGATTTTTCTTTTAAATGATTTCAATTCTAAAACTTGTCAAAACAATTTCTAAACTTTGTAAACCATTTTGAATATAGTTTAAACTTATAAAAGGATTTTAGAAAGTAATATTAAAATATATAATCTATAATATAAAAGTAATATTAAAAACTAAGTATAGACTTCTTTTAAAATATATTTTTGAGATTTAAAGCTAAAATATTAAAATCAAGATATAGTTTAAAAACAAGAAATGATTTTGAAATTAATATGTTTAAAAATAGTTTTTGAATTAAGCCTAAAATATTTAAACCGAGAGAGAGATGTCTTTTTTTAAAAGATAGTTTTGAAAAAATCTAAAAATAAGTCATTTTGAAAATTTCGTGGATTCCATTCCACTAGAGAAGGTCGTGGGTTCCATCCCACTAAAGACGTCATGGGTTCCATCTCACTATTAAAGCGAGAAGGTGGATTCCATTCCACAATTAAAATTCGAATAAAGATTTTAGTGCTATAACGAAGTTTTAACATAAATCTAGACTCTATTACTTATCTTGATATCTTGAACTCTTGATACTCATGAGTCTTCGGTCTTGATTTCTTCAATCTTGAATTCGTCAGTCTTGAATCTCTATACTGTACAGTCTTCATTCTCAGTACCTGCATATATATATATATATATATATCCTACATATACATATATCTAGACAAAGATATTAGTATTTATATTTTATAACAAGTCCTAAGGTTGTTGTCATAAAAACCATCATTTCAGGAACTAACAAAATTATTATTTCGCTAACGTTGATGTTGAAGGACTCAACTCTCCCGCAAGAAGCGGTGAAAGCAAACGACTTCACAGTCAAGGAGAACAGACTCCTATGAGTAAAGCAAAAACCACAAGTCCGTTGGGTGGATGCACTAGGACACACACAAGCACTTACATTTCATCATTCACTTGCATTCAACTTTTTATATGGCATCCACTAACTCATTCTTGCTCAACCATATTTACAGGTGAAATGACCTGTACACAAGGCTTCGATCACCATCGTGGCTCTTCTATCTTCCACCGCTCAGGCCAGGATTTAGAGTCCGGAAAACGTAGAGAGAGAGAGAGATGAAAGTAGGGAGAGAGATTATCGTTCTAGAGAATCATCCTCATTGTAACAACCCTGGTTTTGGAGATTAGCTGTAAATATTAAATTATAACGGTGGTTTTAATTTAATATTGTGAATTAAAATAAAATTGGAAATTTTAAATTGTTTATTTGGAATTAGCTATGAATTTTGGAAATAAATGAGAAAATAAAGTTTGGAACTTTATTTTATTTTATTTGGGTTAATAATGAATGGAAAATGGTTTTTATTTGGAGAAAATGCAATAATTTTATTAATTATTGCCAATTACTTCTTTTAATAATTTTTAAAGGAAGTATTTAATTTTGAAAAGTTGTTTATTTAAATAAAAGGTGAAATTTGGTTTAAAAATGAGTTTTGGTCATAAAATTGAGTTTGAAATGGTTTATTATATTTTTTAATGCAAAATAATTTTTGTAGAATTTTTGAAGTTAAAAATATGGATTTATGCATTATTTGTGTAAATTGGGCATATATGTAAAATGAAGGTTTTTAATAATAAAAATGTTTTAAAACTAAAATTAATCTTTTTATATAGTATAAAATATTTTATTTAATATGAATGTAAGTTTACATTAATTGTTTGGATTAAAACTTGAAGAAAAATGCATTGTTTTCATATAACCTGTGTATATGTGTCCATTTGTTAAGTATGTGAATTAAATTACTTAACCTAATTAATTTATTTCTCTAATTTGGGTCCAAAAAGCTCATTAGCCAACTTAACCAGATAATGAGAAGGAGGAAGTGAGAAAAACATTATACTGTACGTTCAAAACTTACCTCACCTTCTTCCTCTAAAGCCAGTAAAAGAAAAACAACCTCTTTCTCAAAACCCAAGCTTTTAATCTTCAAATTTCTTCAAACAAGTTGCTATTTTTTTATCAAATCTAAAGAGAAACCAAAGGTAATCCATTCCAAACCACAAATATTTCATCAAAATCTAAATTTGATAATTTGCCGTTATGGCGTTTGTTTGGGATTTATACTCTCCACTTAGGAGATATACATGATTGCCTTATGGCGTATTTTGAGGTTGTGATTTCTTTGGGAATGCTTTTGAGATTGCCAATATGGCGGGTTTGGGATCTCATTTTAGGAGTTATTATTTTTCCTAAACCATACTCGTTGATTTTGTGATAAGCCAATGATATGAGGCTTGCTATATTTAGCGTTTTGTTGAATGTTGATTTATATCTTTTGAGACCATATACTCATGCTAAGTGACATTATATCACTAGAAGTAACCATAAGCACATTGAATTTGAGCAGAGTACCACCATTATCCTTATGCTTCTTATTATCGTTTAGCCTAATAAACTGATTGTTTTAACTAGACTGACCCGTGTATTTTATACTCGGGTCAGACCAAGATGTTTCAGGTTAGGTACCCATTAGACTTAGCCTTTCTGCTTCCACTTGGATATATCTTTTATCATCTTTTTTTGTAGCTTTTTATGGTGACTCTGATGTATATATTTATGACTCGTGTGTATATATTGTGGTTGTCTTACCACATATGATGTATCATTTTATATTACTCTGGTGATTTATCTATATATGTGTGTATATATGTTTATCTGTTGTTTTGTGATGTGAGTTGCATTTAGTTGTTGTATTTTGTTTTGATAGATCTGTTAGCCACCTATAGCTTTGTATTAAGTATTTATTGGATATGTTAATCCACTTGAGTTAGAAAAAAAATTAGAGCAATTATCGACGTATTCAATAGATATTTAAGACAAGGCTATAGATGGTCGCTTCTAACCAGCCATATTCTCCGCATTAGCAGACAGTATTACCCAGTAATACTCTTTGTTAATGTGGGTCTCGGGGTGGGGCATCACGGCTTGGTATCAGAGCTGAGTTCAGAACAAAATATGATAAACACAGAACAGAAACCCATATTACGGTACATCCAAGTATAATACAAGTGTTACCAATCCCTTAATCATCGTATCTTATACCTTATCGTGTCCTTTGAGATAGAAGTTTGGGATATGTCTAGGAATATATTTTATTCCATAGTATTCCATAATAGAATTTATAATATCTTTTCTTAGGAGTAATCATAATTGTGATTGTTCTATTCGTGTCCTCTTCGATACGGGTGCTTGACACTCATCCGTATCGGAGGAATTTGTTGATGCTTTTGGATGTTCTTGTCTTGTTCTTCTGTGAGGATTGCAAATCCTATTGAGGGGGTCCGCAATATTTGGCATGATGTATGAGGATTTTGGGAATTGTTCTTGGTAGCTTATCTTTTCGTGTGAATTAGCATGCTATCTTTTATCTAGAGTTTAGAATGATTTGAGATTGAGTGGCTTGCATATTATCAAGCCGCATTTTGTGATTCAAAGGATCCTATATTTAGGTATCCTAATTTTGGCTGATTTTTTGTTTCTTGTTCTTCGGAATGTTAATGATGATTCTGAAGTATCTGTATTTACTCTTGAGTTTCGAGCTGTTGATCATATATCTTGAATCCCGGTTATTATGACTTTGTTGATTTATGTGAGTCTGTTCGGGTTTGTCACTCCATCGGGGAATCGAGAATTGTATTGACCTCATTCATAGTTCTTAGCCTTTCGGTCATCCTTCCACGAGGATGTCCACTAAGGAAATGAGGTGAGTCATTAAATTTAATTGATGTTGTCGTTCTTGCCTCCTTTTGAGATATCCTCTTTGGATACTCAATTGTTGATTTACTTTGTGAAATTATTTCACTCGAAGTAATGATATGTTGTTAGTGTTCTTCTTCTCATTCGAGAAGATATCTTAACCTTACTCTTATATCTCGTTGATCTCTTTTTAATCTATTAAGTGGTGCTAGGGTCATTCCTCAGCTTGACCTTACACCAATTTTCATGAGCTACGAGTTACGGAGGATAGCGTTCCTCTTATCGCATTCCACACTCGTATGGTTCTTGTGAGTGGTTCGTTATACCGTTCGGAATAACGAACGCTCCAGTCTATTCCATCAGTCTTGTGAATCGAGTATTCTGGGAATATCTTGATGAGTTCTTCTTGTGTTTTTGATTTTGAGTATAAGTTATAATTGAGTTTTCAAATCTTTCAAATTGAAGATACGTTTTTAAGTGAAATTGGATTTTTGAGAGAAATAAACAATATTTTGAGTATTATATATATATGAGGTATTTTTTTTAAGAAAATGATTTTTGTGTTGGGTTATTCATCAAGTGCTTTAAGAATTTTGATCGATATGCCTGATCAACATTATCGATACGAATTTCCTAAATGATGTGATGAGGCAATCAGATACAGTAAATTGAGTTTTAATAAGTAAAGATTGGAATAAATTAATATGGTTTGAGAATTAAATGCAGCCATTGAACCATAGTAAGTGTTAGAGGAATGGCGAGGCAGTTTTGATCACTAGGTCAACTCTACAGCCAATCGATGGGTTCATTAGCTATAAAACAATGGCAAAGCAATACCCTTGCAATATTTTAAAATTTTTTGAAATTTAATATGTTATTTTTGAACTTTAACCATGGTTTTATGAGCAAATTTTGGTTCTGTTAAGAATTTTTTGGTGTGAATTTGTAAAATTCTTTTGAAAAAAATTTGAATTAATTATCGACTATAATTAGTTTTATATTGATAATCAAGTGGAAATTTAATTTGTATGACAAAGTGGAAATGTGAGGCTGAACTGTTTTGATATACGAAAAATTCATGTAGTATAATCATTTTTAAGTTGTGAGAATAATTTGAAACTTTATATATATTCCCAAAATTTGTTTTAATAAATGTTCAAAAATCATCTCTTGAAAATGGAAGATATTAGTTATCTCTTCCAAAATGAGTTTTCTTAGTTAATTGTTTTTAAAAATAGATTTTTGGAAAGTAATGAAATTTTGTCCAATTAATGAATTGTTTCTTTTATGAAAATTATATAAAGTTGATCATATTTTAATATGTCTTAGCTTTCCGAGGAAAAAGAAGATCATTTAATAAATGATTTAGCAAAATGCTTGTTTGAAAATATAATTTGAAATTAAAGTGGTTTGGGAAAATTTTAAAGTTTAATTTGATTTGAAAGATGAAATTTGGTTGAAAAAGTGTTGTGCTAAAACAATAATAACTCGAGATTTATAACTCCGAATGAGTTCAAACTTTTTGCAAATGGAAGAGCCTTTAGAAAGCTTTAAACTTTCTTTTTACTACTTTAGAAAATTTTGCATTTTTCATAGTTTAAAATGGGTTTGAAGTAGATGGTCATTTCTGTCCTATAAGAGATTTTCTAAAGTGTAAGCTAAAAATAAATTTAGCATAACTTTCAAACCGTGAATCCACTTTTTATGATCTTTATATCGCTGGAAAGCTTAGACTTAGTAGAACAACTTACATTTTATAAATATTTTTAGAATTTGAGTTTTACTGGGTCAAAATTTAAGATCTTTACAGCAGGTTTGTAATTGAAGTAACTTGTTTTCTTAATAGTTAAGTGCACTCTACCTATTTTGTGACTAAAATTTGGTTGATGTTTTGTATGAAAGTATATATTTCAAACTGAAATATATTGTGGTAGAATCTACGAGTAAAACATTTTATTCACTTTAAATAAAGAGTTTAGAGAATAAATTGGATTTTTGTAAGAAGTCTTGAAAATTTTCAGAATATTGAAGTTTGAGAATTTGAGTATAAAGAAATTGGGTTTTTGAAACCTTAAAAATATTTGTTTTGTAAAATAAGAGTATAGAAATCCATTCCTCGAGTTTGTTTTGTCTTTGAGCCATTATCTAACATCGTGCATTATGCGGTCATTTGAGTCTGGTGGCCTTTAAAGAAACCACCTCTCATCGAATTCTCTTACCTCTCTTGTTGTCAAACCAATGTTGGTGTGCTTCTTTCCGTAATGACACATGGAAAGTCATGTCGATAATCATCCTAGTGATTAGAGTCCAGGAAAAGTTAAGCTAAATCCCAAATCTATTCGAGAAATTTCTAAGAAATCAATCTCACTTGATTGATCCTTTGGGTAGCATTCTGCTGTGTTCTTATTTCGAAGGTGAGAAGCATTCGAAATCGTGAGGTATTGCTCATACAAATTCTATAATCCGCTAATCCCGATGAATATATTCGGGAAATTATAGAATTTATCGAGCAATTTTATCTTAGTCTTCTATCAATTTAAAAATTTTAAACTCGAGCTTGTCTATCTTTCTTTTGATTAATGAAATAAATGAGTTGAATATAAACTCTTCTCTAGAAATTGCGAGGATGCAATTTTGTTAACGGTAGTTATAATTTAATATTGTGAATTAAAATAAAATTGGAAATTTTAAATTGTTTATTTGGAATAAGCAATGAATTTTGGAAATAAAATGAGAAAATAAAGTTTGGAATTTTTTTATTTTTTGAGTTATAATGAATGGAAAATGGTTTTTATTTGGAGAAAATGCAATAATTTTATTAATTATTTCCAATTACTTCTTTTAATAATTTTTAAAGGAAGTATTTAAGTTTTAAAGGTTTTTTATTTAAATAAAAAGGTTAAATTTGGTTTAAAAATGAGTTTTGGTCATAAAATTGAGTTTGAAATGGTTTATTATATTTTTCTATGCAAGAAAATAATTTTTGTAGAATTTTTGAAGTTAAAAATGTGGATTTATGCATTTATTTGTGTAAATTGGGAATTTATGTAAAATAAAGGTTTTTAATAATAAAAATGTTTTAAACTAAAATTAATCTTTTTATACAGTGTAAAATATTTTATTTAATATGAATGTAAGTTTACATTAATTGTTTGGATTAAAACTTGAAGAAATATGCATTGTTTTCATATAACTTGTGTATATGTGTCCATTTGTTAAGTATGTGAATTAAATTACTTAGCCTAATTAATTTATTTCTCTAATTTGAGTCCAAAAAGCCCATTAGCCAACTTAACCATATAATGAGAAGGAGGAAGTGAGAAAAACATTATACCGTACGTTCAAAACTTACCTCACCTTCTTCCTCTAAAGCCAGTAAAAGAAAAACAACCTCTTTCTCAAAACCCAAGCTTTTAATCTTCAAATTTCTTCAAACAAGTTGCTATTTTTTTATCAAATCTAAAGAGAAATCAAAAGGTAATCAATTCCAAAACACAAATATTTCATCAAAATCTGAATCTGAGAATTGAATTATCTTTTAATTGCTTTTCCTCTTTTGCATGTTCCTATTTCAAGCTTTTATAGGTTCTTGAAGGCCAAATTAGCTCAAACCTCCAATCTTTCAGCTCAAAATCCGATTTTTACACTTCAATAACAAGGTGAGTATCAAAACTCACAAATGCTAGCTGAAGCCAAGCTACATATTGCTATAAACTATGAAAAGTTTGCTTTTGTATCTTGTTTTATGCTCGGTTTTGTTTGTGCTAAAACTGTTCTGACCTTCACTTTGCATGTTAATTTCTTGCAATTCCTGCAACGAAATGCTGCCGGATTTTCTTCTGATAGTAGTTCATGTGTTGTAGTATAAGTGTGCAAAATTTATAGCAAAAATCTTTTGTTTGATACCTGAAATCTTTGCTGCAAAATCAATGCACAGCCTGGAAATCACCTGCACATTTTTGTTTTCTGAACTGTTGCAAACATGGCCTGAGTCCATGTTTGAGACACCTTAACTTTTTCATTTTCAGTCGGAATTCATTGACTGATTTTTTATTTGAAAGCTGAAGTTTTCTAGTATGTGCATACCGATTTTCATCTCAATATGAGGTAGTTTGCTCCTCTGTTTCATGCCTTTAAGTTGAACCCAGGATGGTTTTCAGGCCTGGGCACATTTGTTTTCTGAACTGTTGCAAACATGGCCTGAGTCCATGCTTGAGACAGCGTAACGTTTTCATTTCCAGTCAGAATTCATTGATTCTTATTTTATTTGAAAGCTGAAGTTTTCTACTATCTGCATACCAATTTTCAGTTCAATCAAAGGTAGTTTGGCCACCTGTTCCATGTTTGTAAGTTGAATCCGAGAGGGTTTTTAGACCTGGGCAGAATTCAACATGGCATGAGTCTATGTTTAAAACTTCGTATCTTTACCATTTCATCTCAGAATTTAGTGATTCGTTTTCCAGTTCATAGATAAATTGTTCTACTTGGTGTTTATCAAATTTTAGACCATTCCGAGGTCATTAAGCCTTTCAAATTATGTCTGAAAGTTGAACCCGGAGAAGAATTCAGACCTGGGTATTATTTTTGGCATGTGCATTTTTGTTTTCTGTCTTGTTTTCTAATCCATTTTCCAACTTCTGCATCTTGTTTTTGTGATATTTCTAAACTATTTTGAAGGCCATGAAGCCTATCAATAGGCGAGCCAGAAATTTGAATTTGTGATTCAAAACGAATCGATTTTTGAGATGTTTTCGAATGTCGGTTTTGGTGTTTTTCGATGATTTTTATTTGATTTCGAGCAAGGATTTTATCAAACAATTTTGGAATAATTTTTAAAATAAATTGGAATTTAAAATAATTATTATATAATATTTTTAAATTATTTTAAGCTATAAAATCTATTTATTCTCTATAATAAGGGAATTTTCAAATATTGTTTTCAAAATTGATTTCGGACAATGGTTTTAAAAGCTTGTTTTCTCAAGTAAATTATTTTATATACAAAATACACGTTTTTGCACTATTCGAGCGAATGAGAAGGAGAATTAAATAGTTTGGTAAAACACATGGTATGGGACACGTGCGTTTATCTTATCGGTTAATTCCTGACTTTTCCGTTTGATCGTTTTGACCTTCGGGTCGTGTTTACCGATGAGATGAGTGTTAGCACCAGAATTGGTCACTAACACCCGAGAAAGGATTTGTGTAGTGAGATTAATGAAGATAGAAAATTAAAATAGAGGAATGTATGCAAAATTAACTGTAAAAACTAGAACACCGGATTTATAGTGGTTCGGCATAACTGCCTACGTCCACTTTGAGTTTTATCTTTATTGCTTTTCCAAATAATTGAATACAGATACAATCCGTATACCAACGACTTGAATACAAGTTTGAACAGAAAATAAATGAGTCTTGAAAATGGCAGAGTCTCCCCGAAGTTCCCAAAAAAAGAAGGTCTCTTTCACTCTGCCCATGCCCTTCTATTTATAGACGAAGATGGGTTGGACTTCCCTCACGGGCCCAGGAACAAGGTATCTCGGCCCATGGTAAATAGCTTCTGCACACCGAGCCAAGGATGTCGAACGGCAATTGCCGAGCGAGGTTGGTCGAACCAGAGAATGCCGAGTGATGATTCCATACCGAACGACACTCGTGTGCCGAGCCACATATCCAGGTCGAACGGCACTCGTATGCCGAGTGACATATCCAAGTCGAACGGCACTCGTATGCCGAGCGAAGCCTGTGCCGAACGAGGCTTGGTGTGCCAAGCAAGGCCTGTGCCGAACGAGGCTTGGTGTGCCGAACGAGGCTTGTGCCGAACGAGGCCTGTGCCGAACGAGGCTTGGTGTGGCGAACGAGGCCTGTGCCGAACGAGGCTTGGTGTGCCGAACGACTCATCTGTGCCGAGCGAGGCCTGTGCCGAGCGAGGCCTGTGCCGAGCGAGGCCTTATGTCAAGCCTCTTGTTACATGGTCCAATCAACCGGGTAACACTTCCCCCCTAAAGTGTGTCGTGTGTGGCAACACAACACGCTTTGAGTCAATATTCGATTCCTTCCCTTTTTTTGACACAGAAGCGATGACCCGTTCGGCATTTGGATGCCGAACCACCGAGATGCCTTGGCTGGTTCTACTGGTCACTGTCTGTTCACCTTCCCTCTCTCCTATATAACCCAAGACTTCTCCTTTTTTCCCCTTTTTCTTCAACTTCTCTTCGATAAAACTTTTGAATTCGTCTTCCTCCAAATTCCTGCCAGCATCTCTACCTCCCTTTTTATTCTTGAGTCCAATACATTGCCTCACGTCCTCTCCCATCGACGAACTTGAGCAGTTTTCAATTCCAAATCCAGAATTCCCTAAGCTCCGAGCCATCCCTTAGGTATGATTTTTACTTGTCCGATTCTCCTGAATCAGGGGTTTTGCACGAGGCCCAAACTTATAACGTTTATCCATACTACCAACGGTCGTCTAGATGAGGAAGGTGGGTCTAAGGCCTAAACATACCTTAGGGTTAGATGGAGAAGAGGAAGGAAGAGGGTGTCGGAGGCTTTTAGGAAGTAGGTTCTTGTTGGATTGCCGAGCGAGGGGATAGGAAGTGTGGTTGCCTAGTAGGAATTGGTAGGTTAGGGAGTGTTGGTTGAGTGTGGCGTGTGAGTTGGAGTGACGTTCGACCGGCCATTTAGGAAGGTGTTTAGATTACTCGAATCGCATGCCGAATGATGGAGAGGGAGTGCAGGAGAGAAGTAAGAGTTAGGTTTAGCATGCCGAGCGATGCGGCTCGGTACAACCACGGCTAGGGCATGACTCCCACATGCCGAACGGTGGAGAGGGAATGCATGAGTGAAGTAGGAGTTAGGTTTGGCATGCCGAGCAATGCGGCTCGGTACGACCACGGCTCGATCATGACTCCCACATGTCGAACGGTGGAGAGGGAATGCAGGAGTGAAGTGTGACGGAGTTGGGTATCTATGTCGGGCGAATGCGGCCCGGCATTGAGCTCTGGAGTGTGAGAGAGTCTAGGAGGAGGCTGTTTAGTTGAGTCTTCACGGTGTCGCTCGGCATTAAGTCTGGAAATAGGTTAAAATAGTCAGAACCATCCTAACTCGAACATAGTGCATGTTGACTTGACTTATTTTCTATGCCCAAACATATGACAATAAATAAAGACAATGACTTAAGTGAACAAGCATATCGAACTATTCCGGACGAACAATCTCTCTGTCCCAGCAACTATCATCTTGAGTTTAACTCGATTAAAACCAACAATAACCTTCCACATACAGCGTCGATGCTGAGTTCAAAATAGAAGCCATCATACGACGAGCTCTCGGAGACGGTCGGCGATGACGGTCTTCGAAGCTGATAGTTCAGAGTCTAACTTTATTTTATCAACTTTATGACTTTTAATTCTTTGGCACTTATACTCGAACGATTGCACTAGTTCACACGACACGAGGGGAGCACCTTTGTCGTTATGTCTAATATTGATTGTCTTTCAAGTATAGTTCCAACAGGTGTTTAATCAAATTCAACATTCATTGAAGATGTCTAGAAAGTCAAGCTCCGCCACAGTCTCAGATAAACCCGGGCCAAGTTCTCGACAAGAAGTAGTGGAAACTTCGAATCCATCGACAGCTCCTACATAAAATATCCCGAGTCCAACGATCGCATATGTTGACCTGGCTCCCGATGCCCTAGATGCAGCGATCTTTTTAGACAATCCGGTTGATTCTCAAGCTTCGAGAATTAATGAAAGCGCCCTTCGTCGACTTTGTTCGATACATGGGATTCCTTTTGACGATGTATTGGTCCCATCAGGGCAAGATCGTCCCCACCTCCCCTCAGCCGGATATACTGCCTACAACAAATTTATGTGCTGGGTTGGTAGCATGCCACCATTCAACTCCTTCCTCCGCGACGTGCTGCAATATATGGAGATCGCCCCAGCGTAGTTACATCCCAACAGTCACGCGTTTTTATATGGCACGTGCATTCTCTTCATGAGCATTTTATTCAGGCTCCCGACTCCTGGCGATATCCGCTACATTTACCGTTCCAAGAGACAGTCTGACAGCCCATCCTTTGTGTTCCTCGAGCCACATAGCAAGTGCCAAATCCTCACAGGGGCGTGGAGCAAATTCGCCCAATACAAGCAAGAGTGGTTTCATGTGCACTGCTCCCCTGGCTTCGTGAGGAGATGGCTGGAAGGGAGTAGGTTCCTTTTCTAGACCAATAGTCGTACGAGTCAGGAAGTGCTATCTTTCTAAACCTTTTCTCGATTTTCAACAGGTATCAGCCCGTGTCCCGAAGGCTCCGGGTACACTGAGGCAGTTGAAGCTATTCGAGCTGTCCCCATGGGAGATAGGGACATCAAATCCATCATTTCCAATGAGTCTCTCTCAAAATTTGGGCTGCTGGCAGAAGGCCGCCGAATAAGTCTTCCTCATGACTTTGACTGGACCTGCCTTGGATAAAGGCAAAAGGCAAGCTGGGGCTTCGTCACATGGTGCCCCTGATACACCTGAGGAGGGCGAGATTAGAGAAACTAAGGTGTCCGGAGCACCGGGTGAGAATGTTAGTCCCACTCTGGAACTGGTGGTTGAGGTACACAATATTGAAGTAACGCCTCCTCCTTCAAAGGGAGAGAAGAAACTGGTTTACAAATTGAGGAAAAAGACAGTGGGCATAACCTCAAAGGTCACAATCATTCCAGTAGAAAGAGAGCCTTCTCCTCAACATTTAGAGAGTTCATGGAAAGGCTTGTCTGACCTTACAATTCCTGATGATTTGCTTAACTACGGTTTCGACGACCCGGAAGCCATAAAACTTCATTCGCCGGTGAAAGGCGGTGAAGGCGTTCAAGGCCATCATCAAGGAGAAAGAACTCCGATAAGTAGAGCTAAAGAAACTGGTCTGTTGGGAGGAAACACTAGGACACACACGAACACTCGCACTTCACCTTGCACTTAAACTTTAGCCGTCTTGTCATTTTTTCTAACTTGTCATCACTTAACTTCTGCGCAGGTGATATGGGACGCTCTCACGGATTCGATCGCCTTCGTGGCTCTTCCATTTTCCATCCTTCCGGCCGAGACTCTGGATATGGAAAACGCCGAGATAGAGGTGACGACAGCGACAGAGATTATCGCTCTCGAGATTCATCTTCTCGAAGGAAAATTCATAGTCATTCATCGTACTCTAATGATCCCCCACCTCCACTGGATCAAGGTAGGGAGAAATCAGGTCAAAGGGGACCACCATCTGAAACTCCTCGCGACCAACACTCGGGTTCATTAAGTACTAGGCAGTCTCGGGAGGTTCATAAGAAGTTTGTAGTTTCGACAAAGCAAACCTCCTCTACTCTTGCATTTGATCCGTCGATCGCGAAGAAACTTTTCGAGCTTAAAGCGACATTCCCAAAAATATGTTTTGGCGGACTAAAATTTCTTCCAGCCATCCATCCTATTCAGGGGAATGTTAAGCAGAGTGCCCTTGCTTGCACCAATGATATTTATGTCCAACACGACGCATTTGTTCACTTGGTAGAAAAAGTTTTTGAAGTTTCTATGGAACGCCAACATGAAATCGATCGTCTGAAGCTCGAGGCAATCTATGATAAAGACATCATTAGGGCCCAAGATAAAGAGCTTTCCACATATAAATCTAATCTTGAGGCTGCCTAGAAGAATGCTAAAGATACTGCAGAAGAAGTCAGTCGCCTGGAGGCCACACACAAAAGGGAGATCGATGAAGCTGTCCAACGCTGTGGCGCTTTAGCTTTAGAGAAAGACTCCATTCAAAAGGATAGAGATGCGTTCGCTCAACGAGTCAAAGAGCTGGAGGAGCTATTTCTCAAAGAGAAAAAAGAAAAGGTTGTTGCTCAAGAGGAGTCGCAACGTTACTGTGACGAGATTGTCGCTACATGACTCCTGAAGACAAAGCTCGATGAAGAACTCTCCAAGGCTGAGACGCCGAAGGATGAAGCCTGCGAAGAGGGCAAAAGAATAGCCTTTACGAAGATGGACTCTCGCCTTGAGGCGGCCGCCGAAGCTGGTAGGGAGGAGATCAAATGCCAATTCGATCCGCTTATAGCCGAGTACAATGCTCGAGTCCTCATGCATCGTGACTTAACATTTCTCGGCGAGGGTTACCTCGAATCTTTGGCCGAAGCATGGGAGACTTTGATAAGGATCAAAAAGGCTGAGTCGGGGACTGAAGAGGTTGAAGAAGAAGCTTTAGTGAAGGAATTTCTCCAGGGGAATGAGCCTTCGGACTTGTCTGCAGCGAAGGCTCTCTACAGTAGAGACTCCTCCTCATCGAAAGGAAAAAATGACATTGCCGGCCCGTCTAGAGCCGAGTCTACAGTTCTTCCCCCTACTCAACCGACTAATCGCCTACCACTTTACCCCTTCGAAAAACACATTGGCTACAACCCAGAAGATCCCGGTCTTGGTATTCATGTTATATCTCCTATCCTAGAAGGCGAAACTACCAGAACAGTCGAGAGTCAACCAAAGACGGGTACATAACTTTCCCTTCAAAGTCCAAAGGGTCTTTGCTTTCAGCAAGCGATAAATGTATTCTAACACTTGTTTCTTATGATTCCACGTAGGTCATCCTGATCCCGTACCTACTCCAAGGAGTGATGCCGCCACGGAGAAGGAGGAGAAAACGGGAGAAACAACTCAAGCGGAATAGACTCCCGAACCTAACGCTCAAGTGATTGAGGCGCTTAACGAAGATAAATCCGACGATCCGTCGCCCGTCGAGGAACATTACGAAGTTGAAATTACTGGCGTCTCCAAACACACTTCAAAGCTGAGCATGGAGGAACATGTCACTGAAGAGAGGAGAAAGAAAGCCAAAATTAAGGCCGAGCCTCAAGTGGTAGAACTCGATGACCCACTGAACAGGCCTTTGAAGATTATTCTTCCAGGTGGGACCAGGCCGTTAGAAGTTCCTCCTTCCTCTGTCACCCTTTCTCAGGTGAGCAAAACGTCCAAGAGAAAATGTGTGGGGGAGGAGTCGTCTGAGAAATCGAAGAAGGAGAAGAAGCCAAAGAAGTAACTATCACGCTCGTTCAATGAGAATCAGCCTGGATTATGTAATTATTTTTATTTATTTTCATAGCCGTTGTAGATAGACTTTTTGCCCCGAGTTTGGGAGAAGTTGTAGTAGGACTTCATTTTGAATTAATGAATAAAACTTTTTTCTTTGTCTTTTAAATGACTTTTGTGGTTCAGCTCACTGTACAACTCGTAGTCGAAATCCGAAACCTCGTGAGTTACATAAGCCCTAGTTCACTTCCATATGACTCGGAGATTTTTTGAATCGCTTATACTCTGATCCGTACTATAGGGACTCAGAGTACTCCAGTCCGTGCTCAGGGGACTTTGGAGATTTTGAAGTTGTTTATACTTTAGTCCGTACTCTGGAGACTCAGAGTACACTAGTCCGCACTCTGGGGACTTAGAGATTTTTTAGTCGTTTATACCCTAGTCCGCACTCTGGGGACTTAGAGATTTTTTAGTCGTTTATACTCTAGTCCGTGCTCTGGAGACTCAGAGTACTCTAGTCCACACTCTGGGGACTTAGAGATTTTTTAGTCGTTTATACTCTAGTCCGCGCTCTGGGGACTCATAGTACTCTAGTCTGCACTCTAGGGACTTAGAGATTTTTTACTCATTTATACTCTAGTCCGCACTCTGGGGACTCAGAGTACTCTAGTCCGCACTATGGGGACTTAGAGATTTTTTAGTCGTTTATACTCTAGTCCGCACTCTGGGGACTCAGAGTACTCTAGTCCGCACTCTGGGGACTTAGAGATTTTTTTAGTCATTTATACTCTAGTCCGCACTCTGAGGACTCAGAGTACTCTAGTCCACACTCTGGGGACTTGGAGATTTTTTAGTCGTTTATACTCTAGTCCGCACTCTGGGGACTCAGAGTACTCTAGTCCGCACTCTGGGGACTTAGAGATTTTTTAGTCTTTTATACTCTAGTCCGCACTCTGGGGACTTAGAGATTTTTTAGTCGTTTATACTCTAGTGCGCACTCTGGGGACTCAGAGTACTCCGGTCCGCACTTTGGGGACTTAGAGATTTTTTAGTCGTTTATACTCTAGTCCGCACTCTGGGGACTCAGAGTACTCCGGTCCGCACTCTGGGGACTTAGAGATTTTTTAGTCGTTTATACTCTAGTCCGCACTCTGGGGACTCAGAGTACTCTAGTCCGCACTCTGGGGACTTAGAGATTTTTTAGTCGTTTATACTCTAGTCCGCACTCTGGGGACTTAGAGTACTCTAGTCCGCACTCTGGGGACTTAGAGATTTTTTAGTCGTTTATACTCTAGTCCGCACTCTGGGGACTTAGAGTACTCCGGTCCGCACTCTGGGGACTTAGAGATTTTTTAGTCGTTTATACTCTAGTCCGCACTCTCGGGACTTAGAGATTTTTTAGTCGTTTATACTCTAGTCCGCACTCTGGGGACTTAGAGTACTCTAGTCCGCACTCTGGGGACTTAGAGATTTTTTAAAGTTTGGGTGTGCGTTCATACGCCAGACAGAATAGCGCAATTTAATTTTCATCACAGAATTGTACTATACGGAAACATCAATAGTTCATGGAAAAGACGGCTTCAAGCCTTTATTGATCATAACAAAGGGAAACAAACTGAATTGTCTTATTGCATGGAAAAAACTAAAAACAGCAAAATGAACATACACTGGAAATAATTGCAACTAAAATGCAAAAAGAAATAGACTGGGTATAATAACGACGCAAATCCTCGCTATTCCATGCGCAAGGGAGTGTCACGCCATCCACGGTCGCTAGCTTGAAAGTTCCTTCTCCAAGCCTCCATTCGATGACATACGGACCTTCCCATGTGGGATTCAAATGTGATGGGGTCGGAAAAACTTGCTTCAAAACGAGATCACCCGCATTGAAAGTTCTCAGTCGGACTTTTTCATTATAATACCGAGCAACTCGGTGCCTATGTGTAGCCACTCTTAAATCAGCTTCTTCACGTTTTTCATCAACAAAGTCCAATGATTCCAATAGGATATTTTGATTCGTCTTAGGATCACAATAAGTTACCCGATGAGAGGGAACTTCAAGTTCCACGGGTATCACAGCTTCAGTGTCGTATGCCAAGGTGAATGGAGTATGGCCAGTCGCGGACTTGTGGGTGGTTCTGTAAGCCCAGAGCGCTGTCGGAAACTCATCCACCCACTTGCTTCTAGCCTTTTCCAGTCGTTTCTTTAATATTAGCTTGATTATTTTATTTACGACTTCCACTTGTCCGTTCGCTTTAGGGTGAGCGACCGCCGAAAACCTTTTATCAATATGATATTTCTGGCAAAATTCTTTGAATTCTCTACTTTCAAATTGAGTTCCATTGTCTGTGATGATAGTTCGCGGGAGGCCAAAACGGCATATGATGTTTCATACAACGAAATTAATTACTTTTTTGGTGGTGATCGTAGCTAAAGGCTCTGCTTCTGCCCACTTAGTAAAGTAATCAACCGCAACAATTGCATACTTTGCACCACCCCTGGAAATTGGTAAGGAACCGATTATATCGATCCCCCAAATCGCAAATGGCCAGGGACTAACCATTTGCGTGAGTTCCGCTGGCGGAGCTCTCAGGATTTTCGCAAACTTTTGACATCTGTCGCATTTTCTTACGTAGTCTGCAGCATCCTGGTTTATAGTGGGCCAATAGTATCCATAGCGGAGGAACTTTTTTGCTATTGTCTGCCCCCAGTATGGTCGCTACATTCGCCCTCATGAACTTCTTTCGAGACCCGTTTTATCTCGTCGTGGGCGATGCAACGAAGTAATGGAACCGAGAACCCTTTTTGATACATTATTCCGTCCTGCATCACATATCTCGAGGCTTTGCGTACGACTTGTCGTTTTTCGTTCCTCTTTTCAGGCAAAACTCCGTGTAACAGGAACTGCTTGAATGGGGTTATCCATGACTCCTTTTCAATTTATGCTTCTAGCAGAAAGTCTATTTCCATCTCGTTTATACTTGAAAATTGCAAAACTTCTACAGGAACCAAGCCCATCTGTTGTGCATCGCCAGTATTTGCGAATTTTGCTAATGAATCGGCTTCCCTGTTTTTTTCACGCGGGACATGCGAAATATCATAATACTCCAGGTTTACCAAAAGTTCTCGAACCCGAGCGAGGTATGGAGCAAGCCTTTGCCCCTTTGCTTGATAATCTCCTCGCACTTGGTATACCACCAATTAAGAGTCACAAAAGATCTCAATCATTTTTATTCCAAGCTCCCTGAGAAGTTTTAAGCCAGCGAGCAATGCTTCGTACTCTACTTCGTTATTCGTGGCTGGAAAATCAAGCTTCAACGCATAGCAGATAGATCGGTTTTCAGGGGTCACTAGAATAACACCGGCTTTGGAACAACGGTAATTTGATGCCCCATCGGTGTATAACTTCCACCGAATGGGGGGAGTAATGTCTTCATTACTTTGCTCGACAGGTATTGTGAATTCTGCAATAAAGTCTGCTAACGCCTGTCCTTGGATAGCTCTCTGCGGCAGGTAGGTAATATCGAATTGACTTAACTCGATGTTCCACTTTAGCAACCTTCCAGAGGTTTCTGGTCGCTGGAGCACCTATCGTAGAGGTTGATTGGTATAAACACTGATCGGGTGTGCTTGAAAGTACGGATGAAGCTTGCATGATGCAATCACCAAGCAGTAGGCTAGCTTCTCAATATTAGGATAATTTCTTTCTACCCCTGTTAAACGTTTGCTAACATAGTACACCGGCTTTTGAACTCGGTCCTCCTCGCGAACCAAAGCCGTACTGATGGCATGTTGAGATACGACCAAGTATACATATAATACTTCGTGGTCTATAGGCTTCGACAGCATCGGGGGACTTTCCAAATGTCTTACCAGAGCTCGGAATGTGTCCTCGCAGTTGGGCGTCCATTCAAAATTCCTCTTCCCTTTCTTTATTACATCGAAGAAAGGAATGCACTTGTTAGTCGCTCTGGATAAGAATCGACTCAGCGCGGCCACTTTTCCTTTCAAGCTTTGTACTTGCTTTATATTTTTGGGCACTTGAATGTCTCGAATAGCCTGAATCTTCTCTGGGTTAGCTTATATTCCTCGTGCGTTAATGATGAAACCCAGGAACTTCCTTGACGCAACGCCAAAGGAACACTTTAGAGGATTGATTTTCATTCCGTAATACCTGAGTATATCAAACATTTCCGCTAAGTCTCGAATGTGGTCGTTTGACTGTCGTGACTTCACGAGCATGTCATCCACATAGACTTCCATCGTCCTACCGATTTGGTCTTTAAACATCCGATTCACCATACGTTGATAGGTTGCTCCCGCATTTTTCAATCCGAAAGGCATCACTACGTAACAGTACAGTCTGACGTCCGTGACAAAACTAGTGTGTTCCTGATCCGGGATGTGCATCGGGATTTGATTGTATCCCGAATACGCCTCCATAAATGATAATAACTCATGTCCGGCCGTTGAATCGACCAGCTGGTCAATTCTGGGTAAAGGGAAACTATCCTTAGGGCAAGCCTTGTTCAAGTCTGAGTAATCAACATAGGTCCTCCATTTCCCGTTCGCTTTTCACACTAATACGGGGTTAGACACCCATTCAGGGTAGAGGGCGTCGCGGACGAACCCATTGGCTTTGAGTTTTTCCACCTCCTCTCTGAGAGCAGCGGACCTCTCCGAGTCCATCCCTCTCCTTTTTTGCTTTATTGGAACATATTTTGGGTATGTGTTCAACATATGACTTGCAATGGCGGGAGAAATCCCGCACATATCAGAATGTGTCCAAGCGAAAACATCCAGATTCGCTCGGAGGAAATCAGTGAGATCCTCGGTCATCGAGGGGTTGAGTTGTGATCCAATCTTAAGTACTTGTGATGGGTCATCTCGGCTGACCGGAATGTCAATCGTCAGTTCAGCCGGTGCTGCTTTTTCTTCCCTGGGTTCCTCATCATCATCTCTCGGATCTATGTCTTTACAGATCCGATTGTGTTTCCCGAGCCAGGGCTCGGGCATTACTTGTTAAGTTTCAGTGACTCGGGTGTGGACGAAGCTGTCCACAGCCTTTCCTTTCTCTCTTCGCTGGGCCTCTCTCAGCTCAGCCACATAGCTTGCACGACGCCATGTACAACACCAACTCCTTTGTCTGTGGGAAATTTCAAAGTTAAACACCACGGGGCCAAAGCTGCCCTAAACTCCGCCAGGATCGGTCGACCCAAAAATACATTGTATGGAGAATCAACATCCAAAACAATGAAAGGCAGGATTTATACCCTCCTACGTTCACCTTGCCCTAGTTCAACTGGCCATTCAACATAACCCACCGCATCAGTTGTTGCACCATTAAAGCCATGGATACGAGCTTTAGATGGTTTTAAATCCTTCATCTCCATCTTCATTTGGTTATATGCTTGTTTGAAGATGATATTAACAGAACTTCCACAATCAATCAAAATTCTTTTCCCAAATGCTGGCCCGATTGTCGCGGATATGACCATCGGGTCAACGGTAGGAGCCTCCACCTGATCAGCATCTCTGCTCCTGAATACTATATCGTCCGTCATCATGCGCTGCTGTTTAGCGGGGGTCCCATCCTCCACATTCGAACAACAATCAAAATCTGCATGCCTCAAGGAATTAGCATACCGCTCCATTTCTTGCTGGTTCTTATCTGCAGGGTGAGGTCCACCTACTATCGTGTTTATGACCAGTCTACCCACGTTCCGAGCAGGCTCCTCAGGGTGACGTAGAGCTAGCGCGCGATCGGGATTGGACATTCTCTGTCCACCCTCTTGAGGATTCTTTACAAACTCCTGTAACTTTTTCTGTCTAATCAACTTTTCTATAGCATCATGGAGGTGCCTACACTCCTCGGTATTGTGCCCGTAAGTCTCATGGAAGCAGCAATACTTCCCAGTCCGCTTTTTCTCTTCAGTAGACTCTTTTAGGCGTGGCTTTCGATATTGGAAAGTATTACAAGTTGATAGGTAAATGTTCTTCAGAGATGCATTCAGAGGAGTGTATTCATTGTAAGTTGGGATCCTTGGTTTCCACTTTCCAGCTTCCCTTTTCTTTCCGGGATTTCCCCCACCGGATCCTTTAGATTGTTCAGGCTTTTTTTGAACATTGACTTGTACCTTTCCAGAGTTGTCACCGGATTGTTTTACAGCGATGTTACTCTGCACAGCCTCCTTGCCATATACCGGTGCATTATCTCGCCTCGTCCACCTAGCTTCCTCTCTTCTTATAAATTGGTGTGCCTTTGAATAAAAACGTTCCAGTGTAGTCTGAGGCTTTCCCGCCAGCCAATCTCCAAATTCCGAATCCGGATTTACCCCTCGCATCATGGCCATTAAAATAGTATGGTCGTTGGGGTTGCTAACTTCATTTGCGGCAACATGAAATCTTTGTAAGTACTCTTTCAACGACTCCCCTGGAGCTCGAATTACACTGGATAGGGACATCACGTCCTTGGGACGAGTGGCATGAACCCTGAATTGTTCCATAAATTTCGTCGCCAACTCATCAAAGTTGGAGATAGTTTGCGGAGGAAGTCGGGTGAACCACATGGTAGTGATCCTAGACAAAGTTATTGGGAAACATCTACACTTGGTTGCATTGTTCGCTCTAATTGAGTCCATCATCCATTCATATCTCATCACATGTTGTCGGGGATCAGTCTTTCCTTCATAGGCTGGAAAAGTCGGCATGTTAAACTTCCTAGGGTACTCGGCTTGTAAGATAGCATCTGTGAATGGAGTGTGACTCCTGGATACCCCCCAATCATCATTTGATAAGCCCTTATTCTCTCCCATCAGCTGTCTGACCATAGCTGATAGGTTTGGGGTTTGTATGGATGATGGCAGGTTGGTGTCTGTCCTGCGAGACCGTTCTGGTTGGTGTATCCTCTGTTGGCGATCTACCAAGCGTGTATCCCTGGGGACCAGCATCATTAGGACCTTGGTGAGGCGGCCGTCCAGCTTCCGCTCGTACTCCAGACCCTAAGTTTCCTGTTCCGGCTTAGGTGTGATTTTCTTGGTGTAAGTGAGGGTCCATTGCTCCAGGTAGAGAACCTGGACCATCCCTGGTTGATCGATCAGCAACATCTGCTTGCGTTGTTTCTATTTTACGACGTCTACGTCTGGGAGGTTCATCGAACGAAGAAGAGCTGTCGGATGAGGAGTAAGGAGTGGGGCTTCCTCCAGCATTCTAATGCTGTTGTTGAGTAAGCTGAGTCATAAGGTTGGCGTTAGCTTGGATCTGTTTGCTAAGTTGTCTCCTGCTCTCCATAAGTTCTCTCATTAGCTCGTTGAACTCTGTCTTAGTGACAGCTTCCATTTGATTTTGGGCAGTGACAGCCCCTGCGCCCAAATTAATCTGTTGATTGCTGGGTCCTACCTGTTGGACACTAGCAGTCTCGTTGACATCTGCATTGTGGGAGGCTGATCTAGTACGTAGTCTTCCCATTGTAGAGTTATCGGTAGAAACTCTGAGTAGAATCAACGGATTTCCTATGAATGACTTGGATCTCCTTCGGGGATTTCTTCAATCCAGTAGCTACAAAGTAGATCCTAATGGCCTGAGAATGGTTCTCAGTGAAAGCACCAAAATGTTAGCACCAGAATTGGTCACTAACACCTGAGAAAGGATTTGTGTAGAGAGATTAATGAAGATAGAAAATTAAAATAGAGGGATGTATGCAAAATTAACTGTAAAAACTAGAACACCGGATTTATAGTGGTTCGGCGTAACTGCCTATGTCCACTTTGAGTTTTATCTTTATTGCTTTTCCAAATAATTGAATACAGATACAATCTGTATACCAATGACTTGAATACAAGTTTGAATAGAAAATAAATGAGTCTTGAAAATGGCAGAGTCTCCCCGGAGTTCCCAAAAAAGAAGGTCCCTTTCACTATGCCCCTACCCTTCTATTTATAGACGAAGATGGGTTGGACTTCCCTCATGGGCCTAGGAATTAGGTATCTCGGCCCGTGGTAATAAGCTTCGGCACATCGAGCCAAGGATGCCGAACGACAATTGCCGAGCGAGGTTGGTCGAACCAGAGAATGCCGAGCGAGGATTCCATGCCGAACGGCACTCGTGTGCCGAGCCACATATCCAGGTCGAACAGCACTCGTATGCCAAGCGACATATCCAGGTCAAACGACACTCATATGCCGAGCGAGGCCTATGCCGAACTAGGCTTGGTGTGCCGAGCGAGGCCTGTGCCGAACGAGGCCTGTGCCGAACGAGGCTTGGTGTGCCGAACAAGGCCTGTGTCGAACGAGGCTTGGTGTGCCGAGTGACTCATCTGTGTCGAGCGAGGCCTATGCCGAACGAGGCTTGGTGTGCCGAATGACTCATCTGTGCCGAGTGAGGCCTGTGCCGAACGAGGCATGTACCGAGCGAGGCCTTATGCTGAGACTCTTGTTACATGGTCCAATCAACTGGGTAACACTGAGATAAACATTTTACTGCTTTCTGGTGTGGCATTTACTAGCAGTTAGTAAACCGTTTTGTGCGAACGTGTGGTATGGGACGCACGTTAACACTTTTCGAGTTCCTATCTGAGAGTTTGTGACACATTTGTCTTCGAGACGTATTGCCAGTACTGGACCTTTAGGTCATTGTCCTAGAGACGTTTGCCACTGCGGCGTATTTGCCATTGTGGCGTATTTCCCATTACAGCGTATTTTCCATTGCGGCGTATTTGCCCTTCGGGATGTTTGTCATTGCGACGTATTTGCCTTCGGGTATGGCGCCTTATTTGAGAGAGCAGTACTTGGCAGGCTTCGGCCATATGCACGTGCAAATATTTTGAGATGATTTCATTGATTATTTGAGATTTTCCATGTGTATTGACTTTTTATTGTTGTCCATTCGAGCCGTTTGAGATATTATATATATGGCGATTACATCTTTGGAAATTGAACTCCTTGAGTTCTATATTTGGGATTTGAGTTGCCTACACTGGCGTTTATATTGAGATTTGAGATTTGCCATTATGGCATTTATTTGGGATTTATACTCTCCTCTTAGGAGATATACATGATTGCCTTATGGCGTATTTTGAGGTTGTGATTTCTTTGGGAATGCTTTTGAGATTGCCGGTATGACGGGTTTGGGATCTCTTTTTAGGAGTTATGATTTTCACTAAACCATACTTGTTGATTTTGTGATATGTCAATGATATGAGGCTTGCTATATTTAGTATTTTGTTGAATGTTGATTTATCTCTTTTGAGACCATATACTCATGCTAAGTGACATTATATCACTAGAAGTAACCATAAGCACATTGAATTGTTCCTTTTCTCTTGAGTAGAGTACCACCATTATCCTTATGCTTCTTATTATCGTTTAGCCTAATAAACTGATTGTTTTAGCTAGACTGATCCGTGTATTTTATACTCGAGTCAGACCAAGATGTTTTAGGTTAGGTACCCGTTGGACTTGGCCTTTCTACTTTCGCTTGGATATATCTGTTATCATCATTTTGTGTAGCTTTTTATGTTGACTCTGATGTATATATTTATGACTCGTGTGTATATATTGTGGTCGTCTTACCACATATGATGTATCATTTTGTATTACTCTGGTGATGTATCTGTATATGTGTGTGTGTGTATATGTTTATCTGCTGTTCTGTGATGTGAGTTGCATTTAGTTGTATTTTGTTCTGATAGATCCGTTAGCCACCTATAGCTTTGTATTAAGTATTTATTGGATATGTCAATCCGCTTAAGTTAGAAAAAAAAAAAATTTAGAGCAATTGGCGACGTATTCAATAGATATTTGAGACAAGGCTATAGATGATCGCTCTTAACCAACCCTATTCTCTGCATTAGCAGACAGTATTACCCAGTAATACTCTTTATTAATGTGGGTCTTGGGGTGGGGCGTCACACTTGTCCTCAAAAAGAAAAAATCATGGGCATACTTCATATCAAAGCGACCCTACAAATCCTCTTGTGCATGGTGGAGACAAGCCCACCGACCGAGGCTCCCAGTCTGACACTCCCCGCGACCAGCATTCCAGGTCTTTCGGTACTAGGCAGTCTCGCGATCATCACAAGAAAACATTGACTTCATTAGAACAAACTCCTCCAGTCCCTGTTCATGATTCAACTACGATGGAGAAATTAGTTGAGCTTAAAGCCACCTTTTCGAAAATTTGTTTCGACGGGCTAAAGTTTCTCCCGGCTATACATCCCATCCATGGGGCTGCAAAAGCAGATTATCTTGCATGCGTGAATGCTGTATATGTGCAACATGAGGTGTTCATACACTTGGTTGAAAAGGTCTTGGAGGTTTCTATTGAACGTCAGCATGAGATCGACCGCTTAAAGCTAGAGGCCATCCATGACAATGACATCATAAAGTATCAGGATATGGAATTGCTCTCATTCCAAGCCTAACTTGAGGATGCAAAAAGGAATGGCAAAGAGACGGCCAAGGCAGTTAGTCGCTTAGAGGCTACTCACAAAAAGAAATTAAAGTATGCACTCCAGCGCAGTGGCACTTTGGCTCTGCAAAAAGACTCCTTGCAAATGGAGAAAACACTCTAGCCCGCCGTGTAGAGGATTTGGAGAGACTGTTATCTAAGGAAAAAGAGGAGAAAATAGAAGCGCAAGAGGAGTCACAGAAATATTACGAGGAGATCACCGAGACACGAAACCTAAAGGCGAAGGTCGACGAACAACTTTCCCCGATCGAAGTGCTGAAATAAAATGCTCACGAAGAGGGTAAGAAAGCAGCTCTCATAGAAGCTGACTCTTGAATTGAAGCAGTGACCGAGTCCGACCAGGAGGAGATCAAGTGCTTGTTCGACCCACTCATCGTAGAATATAACGCAAGGGTCCTCCTCCATCATGACTTAACCTTCTTGGGAGACGGCTATCTCGAGTCGCTAGCCGAAGCCTGAGACACTCTCATTACAATCAAGAAAGTTGAGTCGGGCGTGGCTGAGATTGATGAAGAGGCACTTGCAAAAGAAGTGCTCCGAGGAAACGTGCCATCCAACTTGGCTTGGCAAAGCCTCTATTTGGCGGAGCTCCCCCAACGTCTAAGGAGAAAGAGAACATCGCTGGGCTATCTGGCACCGAGTCGTCCCAGATTCATTCTTCCGTTCAACCGACCAAGACTTCATCTTCTCAATCTCTCGAGCGACATGTCGGTTACGACCCAGAAAAACCTGGACTTGGCATTCATGAATTGTCTCCAATTATCGAGGGGAGTACTCCCGTGACCGCTGAAAGTCCACCGGATGCCGGTACTTATCTCAGCCTCTTATAATCTGAAAAGCTTCCGTTCACGGTGAATAATGGTCGTAATCTAACATTTGTCTTTTGTGAAACCGTGTAGGTCATCCTAGTCTTGAGTCTACTCCAAGAGGCGATGTTGTCGCGGAACAGGAGGAAAAAGAGGCTGAGGCACCAGCTACTGGAGACATTCCTAGCCCTGACGCTCAAGTAATCGAGGCGCTAGACGAGGATAAACCCGAAGATCCATTACTTGCCGAGGAGCAGGATGACGTTATGACTACGGGCGCTTCTGAGCACACCGCCAAGTTCAGTATGAAGTAGTAGATCGAGGAAGAGGGAAAAGCGAAGCTTAAAGTTAAGAGTGAGCCTAAGATGGTGGAGATTGATGATCCCCTTAATAGGCCAATGCAATTCATTCCTCCTGGCGAGTCTATCCCCATGGCAGTTCCCTTTCCTTCCTCAAGTACATTTTCCCAAGGGAGCAAGGGGTCCCGAAAGAGACGTTTAGCTGAGACGACTCTCGAGAAGCCGAAGAAAGACAGAAAAGCGAAGAAATAGTCGTAGCCTTGTAATATTTTTCTTAGTTTGAATAAATTAGAGTTCTATAGTCGCTTTTCTTTTCCCTTTTTTATTCTTTTTTAGTAGCAGATGTACGTTGGCCTCCGAATCTTCGGAGGGGTTGTAAGGAAATTTTGGAGTGTGAATAAAATTTTGTTCCTTTTCCAATACTCGAATGCGTTATTATTTCAATGGCAGATTAACTTTTATACTCTAAGTAGTTGCATCTCAATCTTAGAGCTTCTCTGCGGACTTCACCGAAAGTTGCCATCGGCGCCAGGCCGGAATCGTAGCTAACGGTCGTATTCTGTCGCTAACGGTTCAAGCATTTTTTATCAATCTTAGATCGGAGCCCGTAGGTAGTAAACGGTCGAAAGTCCTCTTGTTCATCCACAGGTTCGGACGCTTGACATTTTTAAGTCCACCCCTTGGACTTATAGACTTTTCTCACATCGCTTATAATTTAGTCCGCAACCGAGGAGTCGAAGATTTCACAAGTCTTTTATACTCTAGTCCACATTATGGGGACTCCGAGTACTCTAATCCGCACTCAGGGGAATTAGAGATTTTGAGTTGTTTATACTCTAGTCCACACTCTGGGGACTCATAGTACTCTAATCCGCACTCTGGGGACTAAGAGATTTTTCAAGTCGTTTAAACTCTAGTTTGCACTCTAGGGACTCAGAGTACTCTAATCTGCACTCTTGGGACTTAGAGATTTTGCAAGTCGTTTATAATCTAGTCCGCGTTCTGGGGACTCAGAGTACTCTAATCCGCACTCTGGGGACTTAGAGATTTTTCAAGTTGTTTATACTCTAGTCCGCGCTCTGGGGACTCAGAGTACTCTAATCCGCACTCTGAGGACTTAGAGATTTTTCAAGTCGTTTATACTCTAGTCGGTGCTTTGGGGACTCAGAGTACTCTAATCCGCACTTTGGGGACTTAGAGATTTTTCAAGTCGTTTATAATCTAGTCTGCGTTCTGGGGACTCATAGTACTCTAATCCGCACTCTAGGTACTTAGAGATTTTTTAAGCCGTTTATACTCTAGTCCGCGCTCTGGGGACTCAGAGTACTCTAATCCGCACTTTGGGGACTTAGAGATTTTCAAGTCTTTTATACTCTAGTCCGTGCTTTGGGGACTCAGAGTACTCTAATCCGCACTCTAGGGACTTAAGATTTTCCAAGTCATTTATACTCTAGTCCGCGCTTTGGGGACTTAGAGTATCTGGGGACTTAGAGATTTTTCGTTTTTTTTAAACATAACTGGTTGATTTTTAGCTCTATGTATGCGTTCATACGTCACATATATCAGGGTTAATAAATCTCAACATACAATTATATAATATGAAACAATAGTTGTTCACAGAAAAGTAGCTTCAAGCTTTTATTCATCACAGAGAATGGGGACAGACTAATTTGTCTTATTACATATCGAAAACAAAAACAACCAGAAAGGCAAATACTAAAAACAACTATGATCAAAATGCAAAAAGAAATAAACTAGGAAAAATAGCGACGTAGATGTTCGTTATTCCATGCTCTAGGAAGCGTTACACCATCAACAGTCGCTAGCTTGAAAGTTCCTTCTCCAAGCCTCCGTTCGATGAAGTACAGCCCTTCCCATGTAGGATTCATGTGTGATGGGATCGGAAACACTCGCTTCAAAACAAGGACGCCGACATCAAAAACTCTTGGTCGGACTTTAAAATTATAATATCGGGCGACTCGGTGCCGATGTGTGGCCGCTCTCAGATCAGCTTCCTCACACTTCTCGTCAACAAAGTCCAATGACTCCAATAAGAGATCTCGGTTTGTTTTGGGATCGTAATAAGTTACCCAATGGGAAGGGACTTAAAGCTCCACGGGTATAACTGCTTCAGCCCTGTAGGACAAGGCGAATGGAATATGGCCAGTCGCTAACTTGTGAGTGGTTCTGAATGCCCAGAGTGTCGTTGGAAGTTGGTCCACCCACTTGCCTCTAGCCTTTTCCAAACGCTTTTTCAGAATGGATTTAATTATCTTATTTACAGCTTTAACCTGCCCATTCGCCTTAGGGTGAGCGACTGCTGCAAACCTTTTCTCAATATGATACTTCCGACTAAAAACTTTGAATTCAACACTATCAAATTGAGTTCCGTTGTCGGTGACAATAGTCAGCGGGAGACAAAAATGGAATATAATGTTTCGCACAATGAAATAATGACCTTTTTAGTGGTGATCGTAGCTAATGGTTCTGCTTCTGTCATTTGGTGAAGTAATCGACCGCGACAATCGCATACCTCGCACCACCTTTGGAAATCAGCAATGAGCCGACAATATCAATTCCCCATATCACAAACAGCCTTGGGCTAACCATTTGTGTGATTTTCGTCGGCAGCACTCTTGGGACTCTCGCATATTTCTGGCATTTATCACATCTTCTCACATAATCTGCGGCGTCCCAATTCATGATCGGCCAGTAGTACCCATAACGAAGTATCTTTTTGGCTAGCATCTGCCCCTAGTGTGGTCGCCACATTCTCCTTCATGGACTTCTTTCAAGACCCGCTTTATCTCGTCATGGGCGATGCACCTGAGTAAAGGAACAAAGAACCCCTTCCAATACATAATTCCATCTCGCATAACATATCGCGAGACCTTGCGAAGGACTTGCCGTTTTTTGTTCCTTTTCTCAGGCATGGTTCCGCGCAACAAGTATTATTTAAATGGGGACATCCACAACTCCCAATTGGTTTCCATTTCCAGCACATGGTCAACTTCCATCGCGTTTATACTCAGGGTATGTAGGGTTTCGACGGGAACCAAGCCCATTTGTTGTGCATCGCCAATGCTTGCGAGTTTTGTCAACGAATCGGCTTTCCCGTTCTGCTCGCATGGGATGTGCGAAATGTCATAGTATTAGAAGTCCGCCAATAACTCCTGAACTCGGGTAAGGTACAAGGCAAGTCGTTGCCCCTTCGCCTGGTAATCTCCTCTAACTTGGTATACCACCAGCTGGGAGCCATAAAAGATTTTGACCGATTTCACCCCGTGCTCTTTAGCAAGCTCCAATCCAGCAATCAATGCTTCGTATTCGGCTTCATTGTTCATAGCGGGGAAATCAAGCTTCAAGGCATAAAAAATCGATCGATTCTCAGGGGTTACAAGAATGACACCAGCCCCAGAACAATGATCATTGGATGCTCTATCAGTGTATAGTTTCCATCGTATGGCAGGAATCGTATCGCTCCCATTTGGTTCGTCCTGCACAGTGAACTCTACTATGAAATCTGCCAACGCTTATCCCTGGATAGTTCATCGAGGCAGGTAGGTAATGTTGAACTGGCTGAGCTCGATGTTCCATTTGAGCAACCTTCCAGAGGTTTTAGGCCATTGGAATACCTGCCGCAAAGGTTGGTCAGTATGGGTGTTGATTGGATGTGCTTGGAAGTATGGGCGAAGCTTGCACTATACGATCACCAAGTAGTACGCCAACTTTTCTATCCTCGAGTAATTTCTCTCTTCCCCCGTTAATCGTTTACTGACATAATACACCGGCCTTTGGATCCGGTCCTCTTCATGAATCAAGACAGCACTTATGGCGTGCGGCGACACGGCTAGATAAACATACAGCTCCTCATGGTCCACCGGCTTCGACAAGATAGAGGGCCTCTCCAGATGACTCACCAGAGCTCGGAACGTGTCTTCACAATCTTGCATCCATTCAAAATTCCTTTTCCCTTTTATTATGAAATCGAAGAAAGAAATGCATTTATCGGTTGCCCTGGATATAAATCGACTCAACGCGGCAAACTTCCTGTTCAGGCTCTACACTTTCTTAATGGTCCTAAGTGCTTGTATATCCCGAATGACTTGAATCTTTTCTGGGTTCGCTTCGATTCCTTGTGCGTTGACAATAAAGCCTAGAAACTTTCCTGTTGCAACGCCAAACGAGCACTTCAACGGGTTGATTTTCATACTATAAAACCTGAGGATGTCGAACATCTCTGCTAAGTCTCAAATGTGGTCGTTTGATTATCGTGACTTCACAAGCATATCATCCACATAGACTTCCATCGTCCTGCCGATCTGGTCTTTAAACATTCGGTTTACCAGACGCTGATAGGTTGCTCCTACATTCTTCAACCCAAATGGCATCACCACATAACAGTATAACCCAAAATCTATGACAAAACAGGTATATTCAAGATCCGGGATGTGCATCGAAATTTGGTTGTATCCCGAGTACGCATTCATGAATGATAACAATTCATGCCCCACTGTCGAGTCAACTAGTTGGTCAATTCTAGGCAAGGGGAAACTATCCTTAGGGCATGCCTTGTTCTGGTCTGAATAATCAACACATGTTCTCCATTTCCTGTTTTCCTTCCTTACCAGTACAGGGTTAGATACCCATTTAGGATAGAGGGCGTCGCGAATAAACCCATTGTCTTTAAGTTTATCCACCTCCTCCTTGAGAGCAACGGACCTCTCTGGGTCCATGCCCTGCCTCTTTTGTTTCACAAGGACATACTTCGGATCAATATTCAGCATGTGTGTTGCGATAGCGGGTGAAATCCCACACATATCAGAATGAGACCAAGCGAATACATCAAGGTTCGCTCGGAGAAAATTAGTAAGCTCCGTCATTAGTGAGGGCTGAGTTATGATCCGATCTTCAATACTTGTGACGGATCATCGTGGCTAACTGTGATATCTATCATCAGTTCATCCGGCGTTGCCTTGGCCTCCTTGGGTTCCTCTTCATCATCTCTTGGATCTAATCTCTATAGAACCGACTGTGGTGCCCAAGCCAAGGCTCGGGCACTACTTGTCAACTTTCAGTAACTTGGATGTAGATGGATTTGTCCACACCCTTTTCCTTTTCCATTCGTTGGGCTTCCTCAGCTCAGCCACATAGCAAGCGCAACCAGTCGCTTGATTGCCATGCACAACACCAACTCCATTGTCTGTCGAAAATTTCAAAGTCAAACACCACGAGGCCAGAGATGCCCTAAACTCAGCCAAGGCCGGTCAGCCCAAAAAACATTATATGAAGAATCAACATCCAAAACAATGAACGGTAAGATCTGTATCCTCCTACGTTCACCTTCTCCTAACTCAACTGGCAACTTAGCAAAATCCACTGCTTAAGTAGCCGCACCATTAAAGCCGTGTATACGGGCTTTAGATGGCTTCAGATCCTTAGCCTACATCTTCATCTGATCGTAAGCTTTCTTAAAGATGATATTAACAGAACTTCCACAATTAATTAATATTCTCCTCATAAGCGTGGGTCCGATCATAGCAGAGATAACCATCGGATCGATAGTAGGAGCCTCCACTCGATCGGCATCCCTACTCCTGAACAATATATCATCCGTCATCATTCGATGTTGCTTTGCTAGAGTCCCATCCTTCGTGTTCGAGCAACACTCAAAATTTGCATGTCTCAAAGAACTAGCATAACGCTCCATCTCCTACCAACTCTTGTCTGCGGGATGTGGTCCATCAACTATCGTGTTTATCACCAATCTTCTGCCGGTTTGTGCGGGCTCTTCGGGTCGACGCGGAGCTTGTCCTCGGTTAGGATCGGACGTTCCTTGCCCGCCTTCCTATGGATTCTTAACAAATTGTTGCAACTTCTTCTGGCGAATTAATTTTTCTATGGCATCGTGGAGGTACCTACACTCATCGGTGGTTTGCCCATAGGACTCGTGGAACCGACAGTATTTCCCAGTTTGCTTTTGTTCTTCGGTTGATTCCTTCAGACGCGGCTTTCGGTACTGGAAAGTATTACACGTGGACAGATAAATGTTTTCCAAGGATGTGTTCAGGGGCGTATATTCATTATCAGTTGGAATTCTCATCCTCTACTTTCCAGCTTCCCTCTTCCGACCGAGATTTCCTCCTCCGATCCCCTTTTGTTGCTCCGGCTTATTTTGGATGTTAACATGGACCTTTCCAGAGCTCTCGCCCGATTGCTTCACTGCAATGTTGCTTTGCACCACCTCTCTGCTTGGTCCCACAGCACTGCCCCTTCTTGACAACCTGGCTTCTTCCTTTCTCATGAGCTGATTCGCCTTTGAGTAAAAACGCTCTAGCATGGTGGGTGGTTTCTTAGCTAGCCAATCACCAAACTCAGATTCTGGGTCAACCCCCCTCATCATGGCCATAAGAATGGCTTGGTCATTCGGATTACTAACTTCAGTTGGAGCAACGTGAAACCTCTACAAATAATCTTTCAGCGATTCACCTAGGGCCTGGATCACACTGGATAACGACATCACGTCTTTGGGGCGAGTAGCATGGATCTGGAACTGCTCCATGAACCTCGTTGCCAGCTCGTCAAATCTGGAGATTGACTATGGGGGCAACCTCGTGAACCATATTGTAGCATTTCCAGATACAATTATTGGAAAACATCTGCATTTGGTTGCTTCATTCACCCTAGTTGAGTCCATCAACCACTTGTACCTCATAATGTGCTATCGGGAGTCGGTCTTCCCTTCATAAGTGGGCATAGTAGGCATTTTAAACCTCCGAGGGTATTTAGCTTGTAAAATGTTAGGGTAAACAGAGTATGACTCCTGGAGATTCCCCAATCATCATTAGTCAAGCTATGATTCTCCCTCATTAGCTGCTTGACCATTGTAGATAAATCTGGAGTTTGGATTGGGCGTGCCACATCGGGATCCACCCTACGTGACTTTTCTGGCTGGCGCCTCATGGGCATTTCATGCCTTCTTAGCATGTTGTCATCTAGGTGTGCATTCTGAGGATTCGCTTCATTACCATCCCGACAAGGCAATCGACCAGCTTCCATGCGTGCTCCAGAGCCTAAGTTTACCACTCCAGGTTGAGCACGATTTCCCAGGTGTAGTTGAGGAACCACTCTTCTGATTAAGGGGTCAAGATCGGTTCTGTTGGATTGCCCACGGTGGCTTGCCACAAATTTCTCCGTTGCTTCAGTTTGCCCGTTTCAATCCTGCAACCCCTACGCATGTGGTGCTCATTTGACAAAGTTGAGCTATCAGATGATGAGTACGAAGTGGGACTTCCTCCAGCATTCTGGCACTGCTGTTGAGTGATCTGGTTCATCAGGTTGGCATTCGCTTGGATTTTCTCATTCAGTCGCCTCCTGCTTTCCATTAGCTCCCTCATCAGATCATTGATTCGGCTCTGGTAACGGAATTAGTAAGGTTTTGGGTGGAGACGGGTTCCACACCTGCATTAGCTGGTTGGTTGCTTGGCCCTACTTGCTGGACACTAGTAGTTTCATTAGCATCGAAAATATGGGAGGTAGATCTGGTGTGCGGCCTTGCCATCTTAGAGTTATTTGTCTAGATTTTGGAAACTCTGAATAGAATATGCAAACTCTTGAGAACAAACTTGGATCTCCTTTGGGGAATTTCCTCAATCCAGTGGCAATAAAGGTGATCCTAACAGTTTGAGAATCAATATTCCCAATGAAAGCACCAAAATGTTGGCACTAAAATTGATCACTAACATCCTAGAATAGATTTGTGTAGCGAGATAAATGAAGAAAGTAAATGGAAAAGGAGGAATAACATAATATAATGCAAAATAGAATAGTAAAAAGCAAGAACAACAGAATTATAGTGGTTCAGCGTTAATTGCCTACGTCCACTTTGAATATACTCTTTATTGCTTTATCAACTGCTTGAATACATATACAATCCACAAAGAACAGCTTGAATTCAGGTTTGAACAAAAAGGAAATGAGTACAGAAAATGGCAGAGTCTCCCTTGAGTTCTCGAAAAAAGATCCCCAAAAATGGACCCCTGCCCCTCTATTTATAGATGGAGACAGCCTAGCGTCTCAGAGCTCGAACTTCTTTCCAGTCACTTAGGCCCATCACCAAGAGAACTCGGTCCAATATTGATAAGTTAGCAAGGCCGACTTGGAAATGCCGACCCCTCAAAGCTGACCCGAGGTTTCCTGGGTGTTTACCCGAAGCAACCCTAATTCTGGCTCGAAGCAAACTAGACCACGACTCGAAACAGCTCACTCTCCTGCCTATGCCGATCCACCTCCTCTTTCCATAATGTCGACCCGAAGTTCAGAGTTGCCGACCTAGTGTTAGTGTGATTCTGAGCAGTTATGAACATGTTGATCGTCTATGCCGACCTGATCCAAATGCACCGACCCCAGATACAAGTGCTACCCCTAAACAGTTATGCCAACCCGGAGTTTCAAGCAATGCCGAGTAGTCTAAATATGCCGATACCCCCAAACATGCTGACCTGAGGTATGCCGAACAGTAGTCCTTGGCTCTTTACACCGAACCGAAATCCTTCGTGCCTTATGTCGACCTGAGCTTTTGCCGATCCGTTATGGTGATTACCGACCTAACCAAGTTATGCCGACCGCTACCAATCATGCCGACACGACCATGTTATGCCGATCCCATAGCCATTACAATATGTTCTAAGCTTTTGCCGAAACCTTCAACTATGCCGACCTCTAGTAGCGATGGCTAACCCGAGCATTGACCCGGAGTAAATGCTACCTCAACCCGAAGTCTACCTAAGTGCTAACCCGGAGCAACTGCTATGGCCAACCAGAAGCATGAGCAATCATGTCCTAATATGTACCCTAGTACGCCTCGAAGTATACCCTAAGCAATTCGTCCTTTTCCAAAATCTTCTTATAGCCGGGCTAAGGCACCGGATAACAAAAGGAAATAGAATAATGTATTATTTTAAATCTCCTTCTTCACAAGCACTAACTAATAATATATATTAATTACCATAGAAATTCCATGCTTGATCACTATAAAATATCTAAACTTTAAAAATACAATTTGAAAATATACATTCAACATGAAAAATAATAATTTAAAATAGTATTCTCATAAATTAAACTATGCATATATACCTTCAATGACATAATTAATTTTTAAACATTTCATATATATATATATATATACAGACACACACACTCATACATATGTTTATGGTAATTTAAGATTTACTTTCAAAAACCATATATTTAACTAAAAAACAAACTTGAATACGATAATTTAAAAACAAATTAACCAAACCAAAGGATTTAACTTAGCTGTTGGATTACAATCTTGAAAATTTGAAATTAAACCATACGAATATATATAAATGCACAATTAAATGTATAGAACATTAAATCCAGATTTATATGTGAATAAATTTATGATAACAAAATTAAAATTTTATTACAGCAAATTAGATCAACATAACCAATAAACTTAGATCTAACAAACAATATCAGTACACAAAACAGATAAAACTATTAACTAAAAATTTAAAATGTAAAAGAGGAAGTAAGATGCGAAAAATGTAAAAGAACACAAGATCTAGAGTGGTTCGGCTAAGCTTGCCTATGTCCACTGTAAGGAATTCTTACTACTTTGCTACTCTTACGGTAGATAATTACAAAAGGCAATAGTAAGAAAATACAATGCTTGAGAGCTTATATTGTTCAACCTTTGTAAAAATGCACATCCTGGTGTATGTTTAGCTGCTAGAAGTGGTGCTTTAATGGTCAAAATTGCACTACCCAGACCCAATAATTTCTATAGGTCATTGATGGTCGTGTTTGCTGGATCTGCAAGCCGGCTAGGGTACCAGTTGGCCTGCATGGTGCATATGATGACAACTAATGGGTCGTACCTTAATCATGTCTAGTGTAGTGTAGGCTACATAGGATCAAGAAGTGGTTGAGCAGAGTTGTTTCGGTAGCAGCAAAGGATATGGAGTGGTTATTGCATAGTGGCTCTTTTATCATATGAACAGTGTTGCTTGTGTCAGTCCTTGTAGAGGAATAGTGTATGCAAAGCTTCTTTCTGCAAGGGCAGTTAGGTGTCTATAGTTAAACGCTATTATGAAAAGGTAATGAAGCCTCAACGAAGGTGGGTGGGGAAAGTGGTGCGACGTTGAAGACGAGTGAAGGACTTGGCCGACAATTTGTTAGATGGACGGGCCAGTTGACTATTAAGGAGAACTTCATAAACTGAGTTACTCATATTCCTTCATTTCTCGTTAGTGGTTTAAGGATGATGATTGACCGATGCATGTGCTGGTGTCGATAGAGCATCCCCTTGAGGGAGCCTAGTTTGCTTGATCTGGTCGAGGACTATGCTAAGCGGGCGAGCCATGATGTCGAGCGCTTGAGTGAATGGACTTACCATTGTTTCCTGAGTCGGTCGTAGGGAAAACCAAGCAAGTGAGCAAATATGCCAGGTCATGAGAGTATGCAACCCAAAGGATGGGCCAACCTATGTGCCACTGTAGTCACATGGGCTATTTGAGCGATATGGGACGGTCCTCTCTATGCCTACGAGAAAATCGAGTGACACAAACACATATTGATTTTAAGTTAATAGTTAATTTAATTGTGATAACAAAAGTAAATTTTGAAGCAAATCAAATTTATATTAACTGAAGATTTCAAATCCAGCAACAATATCAATATATAAAACAAATTTTACATAAGATAGATTTTACATTAAAATGGCAATACACAAGCGGCTTAAAATAGATTCAACAAATGGCAACTCAATATAAATATATGTGAGTTAAGTCATCGTTAAACATCATAGAGTTTAAATAAAAAGAGAACAAACCTGAAAGTCCTTCCTTTTGTACCTTTTTGATGTGTGATTTCTCCTCGGATCTCTAAGTAGATCCACACCTAGCTTTGCAAGAGAAGGATGAGCAGCTTAGATTTTGTTTTATTTAATGTTTTTTTGTTTGATTTAGAGTATATATTTTTGTAGGGATAAATGAATTTTTAGTCAGGGCTACGAAGCAGACAGTGGAAAATTGAAAAATGAATGAATGTGAATAAAATTCGTGGATTTGTTTACTTGAAAGAACGAAACCTTTCTATTTCTTTCAATTAAAACTTCCCCGATTAATCCTTGATTTATTTCTCCCCACCCTCTCTCTCATCAAGATAGAGTGGCCATTGATGCCATTAAATGGAACAAAATTTTCATAAATCCCTTCATGTAATTATTTTATATTTAAACCCATTTAAAGGCACACCAATATCGTATATCAATACAGGCAAATATAACTTTAATATTTAAATTCGAATAATTACAAACAACTCCTAAATATTAAACAAATTAAAAGAAATCAATATTTCTCAATATTACTTAAATTAATTTACAACATTTTATAAACTAATTAAATGATGTGGGTTTTTGGAGAATTCATAAATACGGTTGTGTAACTTAGAGTTGTTAATATAGTCAGTAATTAGTATTAAATAATTCAAATATTAATGTTCACATATCACCTTAGCTAATGATGTAATAGTTTGGTCAAATTCATTGCTTAATGACCTTTTAAGTACAAATCATTTTTCATAATATCGTACACGGCAATAATAATTTACACATGTTCTCTTCATCCACTTTCTACCACTTTATGATTTATGGAATTTTGTTTTAGCCAAATTCTGATATCATCCTTATTTATTGCGATCCAGCCTTTTGACCAGACAATATTTGGAAAAACTGGACGAGTTGAACTTGGAGTTATTAAGGCAAGAAGCCAAGAGAGAAAACCCAGGAGTCTAGAAATCAAACACAAACAGAGTCAGAAGGCCAAAGCAAAGCCAACCCAAAGTAAAAGGACCAAGAACCCACCTAAGTGGTGGGTCGGTACCGATCCATGTTTTCACCTCCATGTTCACTCATCTTCTACCTACATGTCTAACATGATGATGCAAGCTTACTCCAAGTGTTTCACTGTTAATCCAATGCAATTCTCCATCGATCTCTATGAACTCTTGAATCAATAACTATGTTCTTCCACGACTCCGTATTTTGGACTCCAAAACAGGCTAATATTGGTGCAAACAACTATGGAATCACGAAGCTAACCACTAGACGAACCTAAACAAAGAGTTCAAGATGACCAGATTGGTCATCTTATGGGTCGGTACCGACCCATGTCCTTGGAGTTGTACCGACCCATAGTTATTGTTGATGTGGCATCCTACTTTTGTGGAGAATTGGTCTACAATAAGGAGAATAGTCTAGAGATCTTTTGTGCGAGATTTTAGGCTTCCTTCGTCTATAAATAGGAAGGTAAGGCTCATTTTTGGGGATCTTTTGGCTCTTATATTTCTTATTCTTATTACTTGTAACCATAGTCAAAGTTGTACCGACCAGTAAGAACTTTTGCCTCTAAGTCGTAATATAAGCAATAAAATCATAAAGTGGACGTAGGCCTCAATTTGCCAAACCACTATAAATTGTTGTGTGCTTTTTCTACTCATTTTTCTTTTAATTCTTCACTTTTTATTCTCTACTTAAACCTCTGGGTGTTTGTGCCATATTTGGTCAAACATTTTGGTGATTTCACAGAGAATACATGGATCCATCATCTACTATTGGATTTCTTAATTCAAAGAGATAGATCCAATTTTGCAACCTTACTTTTCTACTATTCAGATTTCCAAAAATCTAAGAGAAGCTATTTAATATTGCCCCATCATAAAGGGACCGCTCTACTAATTCCAAAGCTACTACTGAATCCGAGAATCATAATCCTCATAATGGAGATGGAGATGTCCAACCAACTTAACCTAAGATCCAGACTCCAACTAAAGTCATGACTAGAATGGAGATGGATAGGTTGATGAAGCAAATGGAAGATAGATTCCAAGCTAGCCAGAATGAGATGAATCATATAATGTAGCAAAGCTTAAGACTACTGAATGAACTAACTCAGAATTGCCGTAGGAGGTGTAAAAGTTATTCCAGTTCAGAGTCAGAAAGTTCCTTATCATTCGAGCAGAGACAGAGGGATAGGAAGCAGCATTCAGAATGTTGTTGGAATATCTTACCAAAGAAGAGGACAAACTCCAGCCATAGGTTTGTGGATCGGTACCGACCTAAGAGCACAGGTCAGTATTGACCCATCCAATGGTAGGCCCAGAGTTCATCATATAGAAGAAAATGTGAATTTGACTTCAAGAGGTGTTGTTGATGATCAGAATCGGGAGAATCGTGTTGTTGCTGATGATACAACTCACGAGAATCAAACAAGGGGGACTACTAGATGAATGGATCTTCCAAAGTGTGGAGAGCCTAGGTATCGAGAACCTCCCTAAGAGAAATTGCAGGGCTGAACACTTAGGACAGAACCCGATTACCACCGTTCAATCGAACCAGTGAACCTAGAGTACTTAGAAAGTATGTTCAAGAGGTTTGTAAGTGAAAATTGCTTCTGAAGTAATGATGAATAGGGTACCTCTCCTAGCATAAATCCATTTACTGAAAACTTCCTATGTAAGAAATATCCTCGAAGGTTTGCAATGCCAACTATGTCGTTGTACAGAGGAACAACGAATCCTACGCAGCATTTAATGAGATACGACTGGGATTCCGCCAGAGCTTCCAATGTCGTGAAATGCCGTTGTTTTCCAATTTTCTAGAAGGAATAGCCATGATGTGGTTCGCTCGACATCCATCAAGGTCCATATCATCTTTTGCTGAGTTGTCGAAGAAGTTTATAGAACAATTCTATTTACATACTTCATGTCCAAAACATGTCATGTATTTGTCAAACCTCTTTCAAGCTGATGGAGAGTCATTGAAGGATTTCTTGAATCGGTTCCACACAGCTGTAATAGAAGTTGCAGATCCCAAGGATGACACAGTGCAGATGGCGCTGATCAGGAGGATTCATCCTGATACGGATTTCGATGAATAGTTGGAAAGGGAACACCCACCGATGATGGATGTTTTCTAAAGAAAGGCCAATGAGTACTTACGCTTCGAAGAAGTATGCAAACGTCCATGGAAAGTTGAGGCTGGAAGGTCGGTTGAAGTAGTGCAGAGCAATGTTGTTGTAAAGCAATCTAAAGGAAGTTCTGGAAACGTAGATGTGAATTTTGGCAATAAAAATGATAGTCGGAAGCAGAATGGTGATGGGGCTAAGAAGCAAAAGCCAGATAATAGGAATCATACTAGGACTTCTAAGTACGACATCTATACCGAACTGATTAACTCGATAGAGAATATCTATCAAGCAACACAAGGCACTGAGAACTATATGAAGATTGCTCCAAGGGAGTCGACTAAGAAGGAGAAGAGATCTGGCAAGTTCTACAGGTTTCATGAGACGCACGTGAAGGAAATGGGCTAGCCCGCAGCGGAATAAATAGGTGAATTTCAAAAAAATTAACCATTTTGGATCTTAATGGGTCTTTGAAGTCTAAATTCATTTAGAACTTTTCTAAATTTCTTTATAGTAAAATAAATATTTTATTTAACTTCATAAATAAAGTTTCACTTTAATTTAATGTGTATGTAAGTTAGAGTATATCAAATATACTCTAATATACAAATTTGTGTGTAACGTTTTCTTTTCAAATTTATTCAGAGAATAAAATATTTCATTTCCTTTCTCTTAACTTATTCAATTAATGAGGGGCATAAATTTATTTAGAGAAGGAAACTTTTCATTTCCTTTCTCTTAAAATTTTCAATTAACGAGGGATTATAAATTTAGTTAGAGAAGGAAACTATTCGTTTCCTTCTCTTAATTAGAGTAAATAATTGAATAGTAAATAACATTAATGACTAATCTAAATATGACATGAATTGTAAATATATTCACAGTAAATATAGTGCAAGTGCAACATATAAGGAGTGTGCATAGCCAGTGGCAATTGATATGTATACATAAAGTAACAAGAACAATTTGAAAGGTTATTACAGAGGAATTGAAATGGAAATAAATAAGGGATGACAAGGGTGATTGATACAGTTTCCCTTTTAGCAGACTTAATTAATGCAACATATTAATGACAATCATTAGGTACCATAATGTAAGAAGGGGCATTTCACCAGAAGGACAAACTTTGCAGTCCAATTAGTTTCTAGGACACACATTTAAAGAAATTACTTTCAAGGCCAAAGTCAGCAGAATTATTACTTTCAAGGACAACGTCAGCAGTCCAATTACTTTCAAGGACATAATTTCATAGGTTTTTAGGCCCTAGAAACTAATTATTTTACGTTTTATCCTTGAAAGTAATTATTTCAGTTATGTGTCCTAGAAACTAATTCCACTTGCTAAAGAGGCCCTTGTGGCTAATTTCCACATGTAAGAATATAGAAGATAAACAATGAATTGTATGTATACATTATTGTCTTAATTAAAAAAAGAGAAATGAATTTATACTATGACAATATATATATATATATATATATAAATTATATGAATACATACAAGTAGATCCAAATATGTGTATATGGAATTCAATCAAAGCTTTCTAATAATATTAATTAAATAATTATTACAGTCAATTTCAAAACGTTGATTTGTTGTTAGAATTCCTTTTATACATATGTAAATATCTAATGCAATAAAAAGTGCAAGTAATATATGTATACATACATACATGCATATATTAACATTCAAACTAAAAGTACACCTTGTTATGAAAGATTAAAACATAGATCTACAATTGAAACATTGTATTGATTCCATATAAATTTCATTTTTAACTTTAAATATAACTCAATCAATCAACATAAAAATGTAAATTTCCAGATTTCAAGAAATGGAATTTAAATTAAATGTTAAGACATAGAACTAACATAAAACATTGTATTTTAAAATATATAGATTTAGTTTTAATTTAACAAAGTAAAGAAAAGCAGCTAATCAATTAGAATATGTAAACATTCAATTCTGAAGAATTACATTTTAATTCAAATGTTTAAAAACATAGATCCACACTTAAATATTGTTTTAAAACATAAACAAATTTAATTTTGATCTATCAAATGAAAACTCAATCATATTATTCAACAAATAATTCAATCTTTATAGACAATTTTTTAGTTAAGCAAGACAGTAATACATCATACAAATTATGAAAGTCAAATTAAATTTCCATCAAACATTGTAAAATCACTATATATAGAAAATGACATATCTTGCTACCCAATCCTTAAAACACACCTTGTTGATGTTACTTTTGATTTGCACCTTGAATGAAGAATGCTTCTAGATGCGATTGAATCACCTTCGGATGTTGCCCAGAAATCACACCTTGAATGCTGATATCTCCTCAGATCTTCAAGATCCACATCCTATCCTTGCAAGGGATGGATGAACCACTTTTTTTTATTTTATTTGATCTTTTTTTAAGTTGAAATATTTTGGAAATTCGTTTTCTTTTTTTTCTGCCATGAAAAGTTAGAAGGAGAGAAATAATGAATGAGAAGGAAAATAAATTGTACGTACAGAATGAATTAGAGAATATGTTTAATTTGAAAGAATGAAACTTTTCTCATTCTTTAATTAAAGCTTCCATAATTAATTCCCTTGATTATTTCTCTCTCTCTCTAATCCTTTCTGTACATGTATTTCATCAAATGACATAAAATTTCCATAAATCATGTCATCAAATGACATAAAATTTCCATAACTCATTTCATGCAATTATCTTTAAATTACATTGATGTCGTATACCAATGCGCACAAATATAAATTTTATAAATGTATTAAAATAATTGAAAAAAACTTTCAAATATAATATAAATAATAACTAATTTTTCTCAAAATATCACTTAATTTAATCAATTTATAATATTTTATAAATTAATTAAATCATGTGGTTTTTTAGAGAATTCATCGTTACGGTTGTGCGACTCAAAGGTGTAAATTCAGTCAGCGATTAATATCGAACTATTCGAATATTAACATTCACACATTACTTAGCTGGTGGCGTTACAATTTGACCGAATTTGTCGCTTACATGTCTTTTGGTAAAATCCAATTTTACTTATTATAAGTGGTACCCAATAGTGACAATTATTTACACCAATTCTCTTCGTCAAAACTATATCACGTTAGGATTTATGGAATTTGGTAACGGGAAAAGTTCCAATATCATCCATATTCAACTTTATATTCCAAACACAAAGTCCTTGGTTCGGTAATAATAATAATTATTAATTGAAATGATTTGGCCAGAGACTTTGACTTTGAGTTGACTTCAGTTGACCGTGATGCTAACCTCATATAACTGAGGAGACGAATCCTCTCTTAAACAATGTTTAACTTCCAATGCTTCCACTCGACCCAACTATAGTCGTTCGATGGACATTATGCCACCATTTAACTATAATTAAAGCAGAGCTTCCAAGTTGAAGATCATTGAAGATCAACAGTATTCTCAAATCGAGAGAACTATGTAAATTAGTCACATCGATATTCTCCGCTTGACCTTAGTTATATTAACCAAAAGAAAACCATTGATTGAGTCATTCCATAGCTATCCAAGAACTATCAGTACGTAATCCCTTGGTGCTCCTAGCAGTCATGAGTAATACACTGCCTAACGTTTGGAGAGCGTTATTCTAGTCTCAATGGATGTATCGATATCCAGTCTCGATACATTTTGACTAGGAATATTTAAAATGGTATATTTGTTTCATTGTGATAAATTACTCACGGTTGCAATGCTTTATAACTACTGTCACAAAACATACCATTTATGGATTTTCTATTAAATATATTTTTAATTTAATTAATTAATCAATATAACCACATTATATAAAGTATATAATAGAAAGAAAACATCTTTATTTCGAACAAGATTGGTCAACGAGTTAGATATATGTAACAAATTACATAATTGTCCCTAGGGCATACATCCAACTCTATCGATCTCCCACTTGCACTTGGGGTCAATTATGGAATCTTATTCCAACCTCTCTAATCAGTTTTCTCAAAACCAATTAGATCAGTCCCTTTGTGAATGGGTATGCTATTATGTTTTAATTATCTACTATATCAATCAACTCTATCTGATGGGCGATAAACTGTTTTATCATGTAGAACAATTCAGAGTATGTCTCTCGACTTCTAGTGAGCTTTAAGTTCTGTTATGAACTATATCACGACATTGTTATCGCATAACAATGTGATGAGATTCTCAACATTTGTAATCGGCTCAGTTATAAATTTTTGCGCTTATATTTTTATATACATTGTCTTTAATGTGGCGCTATTTTAGGCGATGTACTTAGCAATTTTCATTGAATCAGCCATGGTCTTTTTTGGAACATTTCCAACTTAAGATTCTTAACTTGAATTTATTATTGACATATTATACTCAATATCACTTATAAAGGTTAAGTCCGAACACTCCTTCATAAGGTGTTTTTATTTCTAAATAATTCTCTAGTACTTCATGAATACATGAGAACACTTTAAACAACCATTTAGTGATATCATTTTGGATTTGATATTTGCTTCATGTATCAAATACACAAAAAAATCAGAATCTTGTAGACAACATAACATGTATGATAATTCCTATTGCCAATGCATAAGGAACTAATCTCATATGTTCCATATTAAACAATTTAATAAGGTGTCTTTGCATTTCGATTTGGGATGTTCCCAATATCTTTAATACTCACTATAAAGGACATCATTTACAATCCAAAATTGAGCATTAAAACAACTAAAATTGATTTTCGCACAAGTACATCGTTTAAAATCAACAACGTGTTGTTTACTTATAGTTTAGACATATCAATGTACCTTTTATTCTTATGAACACATGCTTCCTCTGCATTTTGATTGATAATCAAACTATTTGATATTTCTACCAAAATATTTGTTCAATTTTTATGCTTATAAAATAATACTTTCTATCATTTCTTGGATGATATCCACATACTCACAAACTCAATATCGCTCCCACTGACTTCGAGGCATTTTGGTTATTATGTGTAAAAAGTTTACTCTAAATCATTATTTGGAATTTTTTGTTTCAATACATACATACCAAAATAAAGTCATATCGAGTGGTAATTTTGTAAGTAAATCCAAATTAACTTGAGCACGTTGAATACCGAATCTATAACGCTAATTTCAACAATAATTGTTTCTCGGTGCAATAAAATAGGTATTCATAAACATTTTATGATTTTCTTTATTTTTAAGACTGATTTGGTTTTAGTTTACAAAACTTATGTTCATGCATAAATATGTCATCCAATGGTAGTCTTTCAAAAATTCTTTTGGGGAGATTCATACAAGATCCCTTACGAACGATTATTACGTGCAATCTTTCGACTCGCACAACCCGCCAACTCCTTAGCCTAGGATATGTTGGGGTTTCTTATAACCCTCATCTTGTGTGATTTTATAAACTGTTATTTAGATGAAATAATATTAACCTTGCGTACTACTATTAAGTACATGACCTTATAGAAAGAAACTAACTCAACTTCACTCATAATTAATCGTATATTGTCCAGCAAAGTTCGATTACTCCTTATCGATGCATCATTATGTATCACATGAAGGAGTGGCTTTTGAGATTGAATCTTTATTTATTTTTAGGTATGTTCGGAACTTTTTTCAATGTACTCACTCATTCGATCAAATCGAATCATTTCTTTTGCATGTTATTTTATTTACTTCTGTTTTATACTCTATGAGTTTATAATAGACATACTACACATATATCAAATACACATGTTCATGTCGGTGATAACTCATTAGTGAATATGGCGAAGTACGTGGAACCATTTTGGTATTAATAGACTTACGATTGCATACATCTATATGTATCAATCCGAAGAGTTCATCAACTATTATGATGCTCCCACTGAATGAGTGCATAGCCTTTAATTGTTAGAGATATAATTAACTAGTTTCATATGATTCAAAATCATATAATAAAATTATTTTCCCAAAACTATAGCATAGTCTATTATTCTAAAATAACTATAAATAATATTAGATGCTTCTGTATTTTCCAATGCATCACTTTTGTTATGAAAACAAATACCACATTGTAATTTTATTTCATAACTAATATTCATAATATTCATACTGAAATATAGCTGTGTATATTTCTCAGTCGATACCAAAAAATAGTCATTATTTCATAAATAATGTTCGGTACGTTTCACAAAAGCAATTTTTATAATATGATGCAATCAATAAGTGCTATACGGCATGCTCCTACTGTTTCTGCCATTACTAGGATAGCGTACTAAAATTAGAGGTCCGTTATTCACTTAATAATTTATTTATTTCATACTATAACTAGTTTACAGCGAAAAGTTCTTTGATCAATTCACCCAAACCCAAAGAAATAAATCTCACAGAAAACAATTTTCTATACGAAATTACATTTCGGAATAGAAATCACATTTCTTATTCCAATGTTAAGTTTCAATCACTATTATTACAATTCTCATTTCCATTGTTACTTTATGAAGCAGACATGATTATTCACTCTCTTTATCCCAATTTGCCATTTTTCCATTTTGGGGATTGATATTATCAAGTGCTGTCGATATCTAAAGGTGGTGTGAAATACGCCATCGTCGCGGTTGATTACTTCACCAAATAGGTTGAGGCAGAGTCATTATCCACAATTACCATGAAGAAAGTGAACAAATTTGTAGTCCAAAAAATTATCTGTTGTTTTAGTGTTCCATAAGCGATCGTTACCGATAACAGAACCCAATTCGACAACATCGAGTTTAAGGATTTCTGCAGCCGACATCGCATAGAGAAAAAATTTTCTACAGTGGCACACCTCCAGGCGAATGGACAAGTTGAAGCTATAAACAAGATTATCAAGTCCATTCTTAAGTAGAAATTGGAAAAGGCCAAGGGTAACTAGGTTAATGAACTTCCACTAGTGCTATGGGCTTATCGAACGATAATATAAGTCAGTGACTGGCCATTCTTCATTCGCTCTAGCCAACAGATCGGAGGCTGTGATTCTGGTTGAACTGGAATTACCTTATCATCGAGTGACTCATTACAATCCCCGGACTAATGAACAACTCTTACTGGGGTCTGTTGATACGATAGATGACAAACGTGACGAAACTGAGTTGAGAGCAGCTGCACACCGACACCAAGTCGCCCGATATTACAACGCTATGGTCAGGAATCGGACCTTTGAAATTAGCGACCTGGTTCTCAAATGAATCTTCCTAGGTCCTGGAAACTTGGGCCCGACTCGGGAAGGCCCGTATGCAATAGTGCGAAAGCTTGGAGATGGCACTTTCAGGGCTGCATCGACTAACGGGATTTCACTTCCGATGGCAAGGATAATGAGCACCTACGACGTTATTTCACTTAGAAATAAATTGTTTCATAATTGATTAAAGCCATGTAATGAGATAGAACCTGTCATTTCCCATATTTCATGGAATAAAATGGCCCTTTTAGTCCGAGACTCTGTCCTTACATTGCTTAAGAGTTGTGACTTGACCGACTCGAATGAATCTGCATGTGAATAATGCAGGTATGCAGGTACCCGAAGATAGGTGCCAACCAAAACTTCTACGGTTCATGATCGTACCCTTGATGTTCTTCTCGATATTTGGAGATAGATACCGTCCACCTTTGTCCTCGGACTAAGGGCAGAAGTATAAACTAAATGGACGTGACTCGACCATCCATCAACCAACTCTTGTCCTCGGGTTGGGGGCAGGACTATAAACTCAAACCAGATGTGACATGACCGTCCATACACTAACTCTCGCCCTTGATGCAGGGGTAGGAGTATAAATCAAAATGAACGTGATACGACCGTTTGCTCTCTCAACTCTTGTCCTCGGATTCGGGGCATGAGTATAAGCCAGAATGGGCGTGATAAGACCATCCAATTCTCAACACTTTGCCCAGAGTAGGCAAAAACAAAAGGTTCATAGCCGTCCTAAGGTGGGATATTGCCTTTGAACTTTGAATCGATGCCCGGAGTTAGGTGCGATTGGAAGTAAACATCTTGGATGAGGATGTATAGACGACAATCTTAAGTAGTTAATTCAAACTAGCGCCCGGAGTTCGGCGTAATCGGATACCGTTATTCGAAGAAAAGGATGCCCGACCGTTATTCTATATGGTAAACCTCAACTAATGCCCAGAGTATGGCACTTCAACGATTACTTTACGTTCACGAAAATGACAAAAGGATAGTAAATTACATAACGGATTAAGGATTTAGTCTGATAATGGGCACTAATAGGAATGGATCACAAGTGCATTAAATGCAAAGTGCATTTCTAAAACAACTAAGGCAAATTCACACAAAGGTTTGACGAAACAAAACAACTTTGTTATTAACATTCAAAATGAAACTTGGGAAGCTAAATACAAGTTTTATTTACGCCCGAACAGCAAAAGTGGAGGCCGAATCCACAAAAATACCAGTCCAGAAAATAAAAAGCGGACGATCAAAAAGAGCCTAAGTGTTGCTATGCAATCGAAAAACACAAAGAATATGGATGATCATTTCTTGATCCTCTTCTTTCTCTCTTTCTTCTCCTTCTTCTATGCAGAGGATGGTGCATTGGATCCTTCCGGTCGCTTCCTTGTCTTTCCCTAACTTCATTTGCCTTTGGACGGAGTGCTCTACGATGATTTAGCAGGCACACTTTGAGAGTTCCCAGGCGAAGGAAAGGAGGCTTGAGTGCTTTGCAAAACTCCTAGGGGTGTGCACTGAGCACTCCCAAGTGCTGGAATATAGACCAGAGTGAAGATGGTTTGGCCAGGCAAGGCTACGGATAAAGGAAGGTATGTCCCCTATCTTCTCCAGCTTGATTTCTTTGTCTCGAAGACGTTCCCATTCAAGATCACTCATGGTGGGACCCGACAAGGACTGGGAAACACCAGTGATGAAAGACCCCACACCCCTTAATATACTCAAAAAGGGCACACCAAAGAATATGGTGCGTTATAGGTATAGCTAAAACATCACAGAGACTATGATTCACAAGACAAATAAATAAAAATAGCGAAAACATTTAAATAATAACTTATTTTTAATAACTTATCATTAAACTTCAAAACTAAGTCATAAAAGCATAACATTCTCAAAAACTCAAAATATCTAAAATTCATGTCTCATGAAAATACATCTTAGTCTCATAAAATCAAAGTACAAAAGTAACAATAACAATCATAATCCCTCTCACAAGTGTCAATCCATCATAAGCCAAACGAAAAGGATGAAAAGTAGAAGAATACATCTGAAACAAGAAAACTCCGGGGATGAATCTCCAAGCAACATGAATCAACTCAACTCTACTGGCCATTGTAGGAAAAGGGGGAAATAGAGGAGTGGGTTAGACTATAAGTCTAGTGAGTGAAAGTAATTACTAGCATTTCTAAGCAAGATAATGATAATAGACTAAGTAATAGTTCAAGCTTGAAAGGAAAATACAGAAAAGATAAAATTTGGATAAAATACTGTTTTTGATTCTGTTTGACTATTTGACTGTTTGCTTTGATCGTTTGATTGTGGTTGTTTGCACTTGTCTTTAACTGTTGTGCTTAGGCTGAAATCCTAATCTTATTTCAGTTGCTAATTTGATTAAGCTGAAATCCTAATTTTGTCCGTTGATCGGCCTTTTATCTCTTTTATGCCACTGTGAGCTGGTCCAATCATGTTGGTCCTACAGCAAAAGACACCTCTTATCGCTTGGAACACAGTAGCGAATTATTTACCGTAATCGATGCCGCATGCTCGGTTATCGCCGGTACACAATAACTGTCGCCCCTTGTTGTGACTTCTTATTTACCCTAATCAACATAAGCATGCTCGGCCTCACCTAACTGTTGTGAGACCATCAGTCCTTAACCTGAAAGGGAATGCTGCCTAGCCTCACCTAGCTGTTGTGAGACCATCAGTCCTAGTCCTGAAAGGGAATGCTGCCGGTACTGGTCCTAACAAACAAATTCTATTTTGCACCCCTTGCCCAAATCCCCAGATTTGAGTCTCTATCTATTGACCACTTATTTACCCTAATCAGCTTAAGCATGTCCCAGTCTCACCTAACTATTGTGAGACCATCAGTTCCTTACTGAAAGGGAATATTGCCGGTATGGGCCCTAATTCTATGTTTTCTTATTAACTTAATTCAAGATCTAAGTTTTAAAATAAGCCTCTTCTGTTATCTCTGCTATATTTGCTTATTAACAAGATCTAAGTTTTAAAACAAGCCTCTTTTGTTATTTCTTTCTTTCTAATTATAACCTGTGTTATAATTGTTCTTACAGCTGTTGTTCTTCTATTTTCTCTTTTTAGTTATAACCACTTTTTAAATTATGCTTGCAAATATCTTAAATTTGCCTATTTCAGTCTATCTTCGTCTTATTACATTTCTTCTTATTTTACATCTGATTTCTGTAAATTTAGTGTTTTTCGATTTTAATCCATATTTGCGAATTCTTCTTCTTTTTAATATTTTATTCGCGTAAAAAGGAATAAAAAGAAACAAGCGTTTACAAGCTAAATTCCAACTTAAAACAGATGTAAATAACTGAATAAAATAGCTGAATAAAAATAGACTGAAAAGAACTTCTGAAATTTACTTAAAAACTGACTATAAATAAACTTATATAAAAACTATCTCAAAATTGTAGAAAAACTACAACTATTGAGAACCCTATTATTTTAAATTACTTAAAAATCTAAAATAATTACAAAACACTCACCTGTGGTCCTTAGCTCTAATCCTTGGCCTTCCCGGATCCACTTCTAGGGCGTAGAATATTTTTATCAAAAAGACCTTCTCCCTAGTAAAATTTTCTATTTAGGGTTCAGCCTCAGGCAATGAACCCAATTGGGAGAAAATCTGAATGAGAAAAATAGCTAGGACTAGAGTTCTATTTATAGTGTAACTTAGGGATCTCAAACCATTGGATTTGAAGATTAAATCTGGTGCAACCACGTCATAGGCTCTTTAGGAACCGTCGGATGGAAGCACGAACGCACAGGATTTGAGAAAAATCAAGTTATGACGTGTACGCTTCGATCTGGACGAATCTACGTTCATTAACTAAGTGGGTCGACCTAGCTTCCATGGGAGTCGACCCTAAGGTCGACCTATGTATAATGGGGGTCGACCCTAAGGTCGACCTGAATATTGGTATGGGTCGACCCATGCCTTGCAATTTTCTTTTTCGTTCTGATTTCTTATTTCTCTCGTATCTTCTCCATGCTGACTCAGATTTCAACAAGTTATATATAGAAATTGATCAGAAAATCGCACCCAATGGTGCAACTCCCGTAGCTCAATTCTAACAATTTCACAAACTTATTTATTATTTAATTAATTCGTTAATTAATTATTATAGCTCAAATTTTGGTTTGTTACATTCTCCTCTCCTTAAGGGATTTTGCCCCCGAAATCTCCAAGGACAGAAGAATGAAATAAATATTTTCATCCAAATTCTATAACCACATATTCAACCATCATCCATTACATCCATTGTCCTTAAGCTTTCTAATGCAATTTATGATATATGCAATAGTGTAGTGTCGATGTCCCTAACTAATGCAAAAGATTAGGCAGTCTACTGATTCGGTCGACCTCCTTTTATGCAATCATGTCTAAGCCATGTATCCAAATGAATGCAAATTTCCTAATGATAACTGATAGTTCTATATGCATGCTACACTCATCATCCAAATGCAACAATCATATGCTAATCACTCATTTATAGCAACCATGAAATAAAATAAAAATGCAAGTGCACACAGATCCATATGCATATGCTTTAATAACCTAGTTAGGTCGATCCCTAAGAGATAATAGTGCCTAGTGTGTGTATATGCGTCCATTAGTATCCACTAGAAAACACTTGCAACCACTAGCATCCATCATACATAACATGTTCTAGTAACATGTTTACATTTAGTCCTACCATCCATAGGTTAAATCATAAGATCTGCCTTCCCAAAGGATACTAAAGGAAAGAACCTATTCAGAACTAAAGATGGAAATAGGAAATTCAAAGCGTACTATCGAAAAGATATGGATAAGAGATATGTATTTTCTCTTCGGCCTCTCATGTGGCGTCTTCAACACTATCTCCCCACCGCACCTTAACCAATGGGACTTCCTTATTCCTAAGCTTCTTAATATCATGTCCAACGATCTAGGTAGGAATGCGACGAACCGATGCTTCTCTCTCCACTTCAACTTCCTCAAGTTGGATAGGTTCCACTACCTCTGCTAAATCATGTAAGCACTTTCTTAAGTGTGAAATATGAAAAACATCATGAACTTCCGCGAGCCTCTTTGGTAGCTTTATCTGATACGCCATCTTCCCTACCCTTTCCACAATGGGGAACGGTCATACGAATCTGGGAGCAAGTTTCTCACTTGATCCAAACCTCATTACCTTTCTTAGCGGAGATACCTTAATGAAAACCAAGTCTCCTACCTCAAAATCAATATCCCTTTTCCACTTATCTGCATAGGATTTTTGTCTATCTTGGGTCGTCTTCATTCTTCTTCTAATCAAATCAATCTTTTCCGAAGTCTCTCTAACCATGTCGGGACCAAGTAGCAATCTTTCTGTAGACTCCAACCAACATGAAGGCGACTTGCAAGGTCTTCCATAAAGGGCTTCGAAAGGAGCCATCCCAATGCTAGCCTGAAAACTATTGTTGTATGCGAACTCCAGTAAAGGAAGGTGCTCCTCCCAAGTTCCTCCAAAAACAAGAATGCACATCCTCAACAAATCCTCAAGAATTCTATTAACTTTGTCTGTTTGGCCATCCGTCCGAGGATGATAGGCCGTACTCAATCTGAGCTGTGTACCTATAGCTTCTTGCAAGCTCCTCCAAAACTCGCTAGTAAAGATTGGGTCTCTGTCGCACACTATGCTAGAGGGAACTCCATGAAGTCAGACTATCTCACGAACGTATATAGATGCCAAATAAGGTGTTGTCCTCTTACTCTTGACCGAAATGAAGTGGGCGCTCTTAGTCAAATGATCTACAATCACCCAAATACTGGTATTCCCCTTCCTAGATCGGGGTAAACCATCTATGAAGTCCATCGAAACACTATCCCACTTCCATTCGGGTACATCCAATGGGTAAATCCGCCAGGCTTTTACTGCTCCGCCTTAACTCTTTGGCACACAAAACTCTGCTACCTCCTTCTTCATGCCACTCCAACAAAACACTTTCTTCATGTCCCTATACATCTTATCACCGCCCGGATGAATAGTCATTCGAGAATGGTGTGCTTCTGCTAGAACTACTCTCACCAAATCACCAGTGTGGGGAACACAAAGTCTTCCATCTCTCCTTAGCCACCCTTTACTATCGATGGAATAGCGTTGGAGGTGTCTAGAGACCTCTCCTCTGCTAACCTTATCCAGAATATCTACAAGCTCTAAATCCTCTCGCTGCCTTGAGCCAATCTGATCTATGAGAGTAGGCTTAACCTCAAGTGTTGAAATCTTAGCAAAATCTCTGATAAACTTCCTATAATAACCAACTAAACCTAGGAAGCTTCTAACTTCGGTAGCGTTCTTGGGAGCTTTCCAATCATGTACTGCTACTATCTTAGCGGGATTCACAGCTAAAACCTCTCTTGAGACTACGTGCCCCAAGAAACGCACCTCCTTACGCCAAAAGTGACACTTCGAGAACTTTGCTTTCAATTGATGAACATGAAGTGTACGAATAACCTCCTCAAGATGAAAAGCATGCTCTTCCTTACTCATGGAAAACACTAGAATGTCGTCCACAAGTACTACAACGAACTTATTTAGGACATCTCAAAAAACATGGCTCGTTAATTCTACAAAATAGGTCGGGGCGTTGGTCAGCCCAAACGGCATAACCAACCACTCAAAGGGTCCATCGGGAGTCCTAAATGATGTATTATCGATGTTATCGTCAGAGACCTTAAGCTGATGAAACCCAGTAGCCAAATCAAGCTGAGAAAATACTGAAGAGCCAACTAACTGATCAAAAAGATCGTCTATCCTAGGAAGTGGGTAACGGTTTTTCTTCGTGATCTTATTCAACTCTCTATAGTCTACACAAAGTCGAAGGGAACCATCTGCCTTTGTAGCAAAGACAACTGGTGCTCCCCACTCAGATATGCTCCGTCTGATGAAGCCTTTCTCCAATAGCTCACCAATCTGCTTACTTAACTCCTTCCTCTCCCCAAGAGCCATATGTCACACGGGCAATGCCACTGGCTTAACATTATCATTCAGATAGATCCTAAAGTCGATCTCTCTCTTAGGGGGTAGTCCCCTAACCTCCTCAAAAATGTATGGGAAATCTCTAACAACTGAAACTGAATCTAACTCCCCTAGTGATGAATCAAGGGAATAAAGGAAGCTCAACATGACTGACCCCTGTGGGTCGCAAGAAACCTCGAGAGTCCATCCACTACATATCTCTAGCCTAACGACTCTACTCTCGCAGTCCAATATCGCACCATAAGTGGATAACCAGTCCATCCCCAAAATCATCCCATATCCCAAAATCCCAGTATATAGGCGTCATAGTCAAAATCTATGCCTAGTATAAAAATTTTCAAACCCCTATAAATCATGGATAAATGCATCGATCCTCCTATGGAGTTTGAAACTACTATAAGGTCTACAACTAGAGAAATATCTAAGTGCAAATAATCAACCAAGGAGCTAGAAATGAAAGAATGCGATGCTCCGGAGTCAAAAAGAGTTCGAATAGGAAAATCCAAAATATAGATCAAACCTTCAACAGAGACTTTCCTACCTCGATCCGGTCCACTACTAGAAGGTGCTGAGCCTGTACTTGCGCCGTAGGTGCGCTTGCTCTCTGTCCCATCCTCTGAGGACAAGCTCTACTAAGGTGTCTAGACTGCCCACAGTTGTAACACCTCTCCTTTATCGTGTCCTTCTTACAGTCCTTTGTGAAATGCCCAACCAATCCACAATTATGACATTTTTCTCCCTTCTTGATCTATCCCTTTTGAGGTCATCCTCCTTTCTTCTTGTCCTTATCCTTCTTATCCTTCCACCACTGCTTCTTAGAGTTGTGTGATTTAGAAACCTCCTTAACTTCTTCTTTCTTAGCAACATCTGATATAAGAGCCATTTCCACAAGTGACTCATATGACACTCCTATAGGTACATGTGTTAATGCCAATCCTTGGAGGAGCTTGAGATGACCCACTTTCTTTTATTTAAAAATTCAAGGTTTTTATTTTACAATTAATCACAGTGGTCACCTAGCCAAGAGGATATCATTCTCTGATTTATCTTCTAACCAGGATCTTAAAACCAATATAAAAATATTATTGTGTCAAGTTATCTTAAACCTTCATATATGAAAATATATATATTCAATACTTTCTCTTTTTATGTCAAAGTATAGAGGTTTGGAAGCAGAGAATCTGTTTGGGGATTTTCAAGTGATTCTCTACATAGCAAAAGTATTTTTTTCAAGTTTTCCAGTCATGTCTATATCTACATAACTATTGATTTCATGACTTATAGATTTAACATTATGTATGTATTTCCCATAATTGTATTACTGTATGGACATGGCCTTTGCTCGTGCATGTGTGTGCATGTTCCTGTGCTCTTACATGTGCCTAATTTTTTTTTTCTTTTCTTGTTAGTAAAAAGGTCTAAGTCTACCTTGTACTTGGGTTGTAATATCATAACTGAAAGTTTAGTTTAAAAACCTTTAGTGCTGGCTTAACCCAGGCTCAAGAAGATGGTTATGTTAGCCATATTCAATTTGAACTACTTCCTCTCAAAATACATGTTATTTTGTTCTATCTTATCAAGGCAACTTAAAATCTTTCTGCCAGATTTTTCTTTAACTTAAACATGAATTTCTTATAGTAAATACTAGGTTGTTCTTTCAATCTATACCTGCTCACCATCTCAGATTTTATTTATACTACATTTTCTTTTAGAATTCTGGAAGTTAAACAAAGAAACTATATTGCTCAGTAACCATTTTAAAACAACTTGCCAGTTTCTACTGAATTACAATTTTAAGTTTTAACACATACAAAACCAGAAATGTCAATACATAGTTTCTTTCCAAACAACATACCAACATATTATAACATAAATTCAACTTAAACTTCTACTTTAATATCAGTAAATTTGTAACTATTGCATCCAATTCCTTAAGCAGCCAACCCATCCAAAGCTTGATCAAAGAAATGCCTATTTACCTGCATAATCACTATGAGCTGCCTCATTAAAATGAGACACCCAATAGTGCATCAACACACATGGGTCAGACTAATGTCTGGTATGAGTATTCTAATTGGAAACATAATTTTCATGTAGTTTTTTTTTCATATTCAAATAACTTTAAGATAAATAAAGGAATGCAATATTACTCTTGTACCCATTTCAGTGCAACCTTTGCATGCACAACAAAATGATATGTAATTCAATGATATATTGCAGAGAAAACAAACATAGAATTCATCCATAGAATATCCTAAAACAATCAACACAATCATCAATTAAATCATCATTCCTCATCCATAGATTTTTCTGGCCTTCAGGAATTTTTCCCAAGCCTTCATATGAACCTATTTCTAATGTTCAATATCAAATATGTTATGGTCTTTAGCTACTTTCTCTTTTACAACACACACTGCCTGGGACAATTCGCTGTTAACCCAGCACACTCAGGCCCCTGGATATAAACATACCATGTGTGAGCTTGCAATGTTCACCTTGCCAAGCTATATCTTATAGCCCTAAGATCCAAAATCCTTAGTTAAATTACTAAGTGTCACTACCCTTTAGTGTTAATTTCCTCTCTGCATCTCATGTTTCAAGCAGTGAATAAAACATTCAGTCACATGCATACATCCAAAGATTAACCAAACATATTTTCATGAACAAGCACTTCATCATAACAATAGAGGTGATTTCTTAAACATATTATTTTTTTATGGGCTTCAATAGATCCCAATACAAACATATGGTCTTAGATAATTTCTGTTTGTTTTTTTTTCTTTCTTTCTCTACCTCTGATTCAGTCAGATCCATGTAGATCTTCAAATCTGATTAAATCACAAGTATAAGATTTTTTTGGATGGTTCATAAATGTAGAGGCTCAGCACATGTATACATTGCACCTCTATATTTTTCCTTTTATAAATTTTTGTTAATATGAGACTTAAGCAAACACACAGTGTTGCAGCCCCATATCTTTTCTCATTCTTAGACCATATATTCATATTAAGCATCCTGGTTTTAAACTAATAAATGTATAAAGAAACCCATATTAACCACTTCACCTCAAAGTTATATTATAATACAGAAAAACCTGTTTAAACCTTAGATTCATGGCTCTTTCATACTGAGTAAATCAATATAAAGAGGTTTCCATTAAAACAGATCATAAAACAAGTCAAGGTTACCAAATCATAACAATAAATCTAGCTTGCAAACAAATGAAATATGAAATTTAGTTAGGCTGCCTCAATATTCAGGACTTATTGCCAATATTTCCATTGAGATTACTCACCTTAATCCCTTTTTCTAAGCTTTTCTTCCTTTGATCTTCTGCCTTCTTCCTACTCTAATGACTGGTGTTCCACATTTTCTTTTCTAACTTCTGATATATATATATATATATATATATATATATATATATATATATATATATATATATATATTTGTATATTTTTCGTTTATGAGGCAGAGCAATCGTAAAACCTTACTACACCAGGTCTTCTTATATGAACTCTGGCTGCTACTAGGGTTTAAGGAAATTACCAAATGCCAATTTTACCCCACCAACTATGATCTACCTCTTATTCTAATTTTTAGAGAAAATGGGTAAATAGTCCTGGCATTTTTCAGAAAATATACCTCATTACCCCGGTCATGTTATTTGCATGATTTCTGTTTTCTAAAGTAAAAAGGAATTGCTAAAAATGGATAAAGTGTTTGTTCAAAAGCTCATACCATTTTCATGCAATGTCAATTTTTATTTCAGCAAGCATTTATTTAGTGCACATGTATAATACATGTATGCCTACCCTGGCCTAAGTCTTTTTCCCTTTTTTTCCAAGACTTGATCATTTCTGCCTACATATATATATATTTGTAATTTATCTATCCTATCATTTTTATTAATTGTTGCCTATTTTATCACACAGAAAACTGTGTGCATGTTTGTGCACTGTCTTGTGCACATGTACATGTTTTTAAACTATGCATCTGCAATCAGTTTCTCTTTTCAATGCAATTTCAAACAATTACAAACTAAATTAAATCATAAAATTTCTTCACAAAATCAGGGTTATCACATATACCCCTCCTTTTAGGAATTGTGCCCCACAATTCTTTCATACTTAACTTAAGTATTCTTACTTCAAAAAATCAATTTCTGAACTCAAATCGTTCTCAAACCAATCATTTGATTAAACTCTAGGCATATCAAAACAAAAACAAAAAAATCACTATGCAATTCAGTCAAAACATTCATCAGTATATATATAAATTTACCTTTTATTCAATCAAACAGTTGTGGATAATCAATTCTGATTTTATCTTCCACCTCCCATGTGCAATCACTTGGATCAAGACTCCATTGCACTTTCACTAATTTTATTTCTTTGCTCCTCAATTTCTTGATTTCTCTGGCAACTATGCCCACTGGCTCCTTTTCATACACCAATCTAGAGTCAATCTGTACATCCTTAGGAGATTTTAGAATTGTTTCCTTGTCATGAACCCATCTTCTTAACTGTGATACATGAAAAACATCATGCATTGCTCTCATTTCTTCTGACAACTCTAACCTGTAGGCCACAGTTCCTATTCTTTCTAAAAATTTATATGGCCCTATATATCTAGGAATCAACTTTCCTTGTTTCCCAAACCTTAGAACCTTTTTCATGGGTGATATTTTAATAAATACATAATCCCCAACATCATAATGTACTTCCTTTCTCTTTTGATCTGCATATTTCTTTTGCCTATCTTGGGCAGAAGCAATTCTTTTTCTAATCAAAGCTATCTTTTCAGAAGTTTCTTTTACATTTTCTGGTCCTAAAACCACCTTTTCTCCGGATTCATGCCAACTTGAGGGTGATAAACATGGCCTTCCATAAAGAGCTTCAAAGGGGGCCATGCCTATGCTACTGTGATGGGTGTTATTGTATGCAAATTCAGCTATATATATATAATCCTCCCAGCTTCCTCCCCAATCCAATACACATGCTCTCAACATGTCTTCAAGCAATTTGTTCACAATTTCTATTTGGCCATCAGATTGAGGATGGTATGCTGTGCTTAAGCATAAATCAGTCCCCATTGCCTTGTGAAAACTTTGCCAAAATTTTGAAGTGAAGATGGTGTCTCTATCGCTTACTATAGTCTTTGGTATTCCATGTAGTCTAATTATTTCCTTTGTAAATAACTGAGCTAATGTGCATGCATTTCTTTCTGACTTCACAGGTATAAAATGGGCTGATTTGGTTAGCCTATCAACTACAACCCAAATACTATCATTTCCCCTCCTAGTTCTAGGCAAACCATCAATGAAATCCATTGATATGTCTTCCCATTTCCACTGTGGTATTGGTAAAGGTTGAAGCATTCCGGAGGGTTTTTGATATTCAGCCTTTATCTGTTGACAAACCATGCACTTAGACACAAAAGATGCCACTGCACTCTTCATACCACTCCACCAATAATCTCTTTTAAGGTTGTGATACATTCTTGTGCTTCCTGGGTGTATGGTATATTTGTTTTTGTGATAAGCATCTAAAATTTCTTGCTTCAACTCATCAATAGCGGGGACACATATTCTTTTTCTTTTCTCCAAATGGCCTTGTTTATTCAACAGAAAGCCTTCCACTGCTTCTCCATTTAATATCTGAGTTTTCTTCTCAAATAAAAATGGATCTTGATCTTGTAATTTTACAACTTTATTCTTTAATTCTGACCCCAAGGTAACAAAACTTAACTTTCCATTTCTACATTCTCATTGCATATGCTCATATTTTCTACACTTTCACTTTCTACCTCTGAGTCAATCAATAGTGATAAAGTGTTAAACTCTTCTATCATTAACCTAGCTACATTAGCATGTTGTCTACTTAAAGCATCTGCTACTTTATTAGCTTTGCCAGGGGTGTACAATATTTCAAAATCATATGAGGCTAGGAGTTCAATCCACCTTTGCTGCCTCATGTTTAATTCTTTTTGTGAAAACAAATATTTAAGTGACTTATGGTCAGTGTAAACTTCAAACCTTGCCCCCAACAAATAGTGTCTCCATAATTTAAGAGCATACACTATAGCAGCCAATTCAAGGTCATGTGTAGCATACCTTACCTCACTGGGTTTCAACTGTCTAGAGGCATAAGCTATCACTTGGTGTTGTTGCATCAATACTGCCCCAAGTCCTTGTCCACTTACATCAATATATATCACTAAATTTACATTCCCCTCAGGTACTTTCAGTATTGGAGCTTGTATCAGTGCTTCTTTTAACCTCCCAAAAGCTTTCTCGCATTCCTCAGTCCAAGAAAATACCTGATTCTTCCTAGTCAATCTGGTTAATGGAATTGAAATCTTTGAAAAATCTTTTATAAACCTTCTGTAGTACCCAACCATTCCCATAAATGACCTAACTTCTATGACATTAGTAGGCCTTTTCCAAGCTTGAACTGCAATTACTTTATTGGGATCTACAGATATACCTTCTTCTGATACCACATGTCCTAAAAAATTTACTTCCTTTTGCCAAAAAGTGCACTTTGAAAATTTTGCCTTCAAATTTTCTTGCCTCGATTTATGAAGTACTATATGCAAATGATTCTCATGCTCCTCAACTGACTTAGAATAAATTAGTATATCATCAATAAATATCAATACAAATTTATCTAGGTATTTTCTAAAAATTCTATTCATCAAATCAACAAAGTAAGAGGGAGCATTTGTCAAACCAAATGGCATTACTAAAAATTCATAAAGTCCATATCTAGTGTTGAAAGCTGTGTATTTAATGCTTTCCTCTTCTACTTTCATTTGATGGAATCCTGAAGCTAAATCAAGTCTAGAGAATATTTTTGCACCACTCAATTGATCAAAGAGATCATCAATTCTTGGTAAGGGGTATTTGTTTTTAATTATGATTTTATTTAACTCCCTATAATCAATACATAATCTGAGAGATCCATCTTGTTTCTTAACAAAAACCACTGGTGCTCCCCATGATGAGCTACTGGGTCTGATGAAGCCTTTTTCTTCTAGTTCAACCAGTTGCTTTTTCAGCTCTATCAATTCCTTAGGCCCCATTCTAGTTGGCCTCTTAACTACTGGACTAGCCTCTGGAATTAGTTTAATTGAAAACTCTACTGGCCTATGGTTTGGAACTCCCCTAACCTCACCAAACACATCAGTATATTGATTTACTATAGAGATTTCTTCTAATGTGGGCATGGGCTTCTCACTAGACAAAGTAACAAGAGTAGCTATATTTCTGCTTTTGTTTGCCTCACACAGAACAACTACCCTTTTTCCATCAGAAACTTTTAGTGATATGGTAGATGTTTCCATATTTATAATAGCCTTAAATTTCCTCAACCAATCAACTCCTAGAATAACTCCTATGCCCGGGTATTGCAACACATATAGGTCTGCACTAAACACACATCCCCCTATATTTAATCCCAGTTGCATACACATCATACCCAAAACACAGGAACTACCTAAAGGACTTTTAATAAGCAATGGCTTATCAACAATCATACAATTTAATTTTAGTTGTTGTACAATATCATGGGAAATCAAGGAGTGTGTAGCCCCAGTATCATACATTACTACAAAAGGTATTGAGTGAATGAGAAAAGTACCTTCAACTTGGCCATGGTTCTCAACATTTGGTCCCTCAATTGCTTTACCTTTCCCTTCTAAGGTTCCTACTTTTCCTTGCTTAAAATCTAGACAGTTCCTCCTTATGTGACCCTCATTTCCACACTGGTGACACTTGAAGGATGCTGGTCTAGGATTGGTGCACTTATTCTTCATATGCCCCTCTTGGCCATAGTTGTAACAAGTGATCTTCTTCTTAACTTCAGCAGTTTTGGCCTCTTCTGGTTTCTTGGTGGAAGCTACATCTATTTTCTTTTTATCATAAGGATGAAACTTACCCTTCCCTTTCTTATTTTGGTTATTCTTGAATGCTCTAAAATTTTCTCTGGCTTTATCATGCTGTTCAAAGCTCAGAGTCAGATCCAAAACTTGATCAAATGTCTTGTCCTTATATGGCAGCATAGCTCTACTAAGGCTGGCATTCAGTCCTTGAATGTATCTGCCATTTTTAGCTGCTTGAGTTGTGATAAGCACTGCACCATACTTGGCTAGTGATTCAAACTTCTGTGTATACTCAGTAACGCTCATAGCCCCTTGCCTTAATTTAATAAATTCTTCTAGCAAAGATTCCTTGGATGATGCTTGGGCAAATCTACCTTCTAGCATTGCCTTAAATTGATCCCATGTCACTTCTCCTTCAGGTCTTCCAGCTATGATAACCTCCCACCAGTCCAAAGCTGCTCCTCTCAATTGTCTGGATGCTATTTGCCTTTTCTTTTGGCCTCCAACTTGCATATCTGTAAAAATCCTATCCAAGATTCTGAGCCAATTTTGAACTCCCATGATCCCTTCTGTTCCATCAAAAGTTTTGCCTCCAAGATTGGTAAAGGTCTTGAGTAGTTTGGAAAGCTCCTCATGTGGATTTTCTTGCCTATTGCCTACCCCTTCCCTTATAGCTCTCATGAAATATTGCATATTCACCATTGGTGGTTCACTTGATCCTACCTCTTGTTGTCTGGGTCTTACCATGATTCTATGGATATGACACTTGGGTTAGTCTATTTTTGTTTATTTTCTATAAATTTACTCATTTAATTTATCTCTATCCAATCCTAGTAATTATTATTAGTATAAGTATCAATTAAAACAAGGCATCCAAAGCAGTCAACACACCATACATCCAATGCAAACAAGTTCATACAACATTTTGCTATGTTACTTAACAACATAGCTCTGATACCAAATGAGATGACCCACTTTCTTTTATTTAAAAATTCTAGGTTTTTTTTACAATTAATCACAGTGGTCACCTAGCCAAGAGGATATCATTCTCTGATTTATCTTATAACCAGGATCTTAAAACCAATATAAAAATATTATTGTGTCAAGTTATCTTAAACCTTCATATATGAAAATATATATATTCAATACTTTCTGTTTTTATGTCAGAGTATAGGGGTTTGGAAGCAGAGAATCTGTTTGGGGATTTTCAAGTGATTCTCTACATAGCAAAAGTATTTTTTTCAAGTTTTCCAGTCATGTCTATATCTACATAACTATTGATTTCATGACTTATAGATTTAACATTATGTATGTATTTCCCATAATTGTATTGCTGTATGGACTTGGCCTTTGCTCGTGCATGTGTGTGTGCATGTTCCTGTGCTCTTACATGTGCCTAATTTTTTCTTTCTTTTCTTGTTAGTAAAAAGGTCTGAGTCTACCTTGTACTTGGGTTGTAATATCATAACTGAAAGTTTAGTTTAAAAACCTTTAGTGCTGGCTTAACCCAGGCTCAAGAAGATGGTTATGTTAGCCATATTCAATTTAAACTGTTTCCTCTCAAAATACATGTTATTTTGTTCTATCTTATCAAGGCAACTTAAAATCTTTCTGCCAGATTTTTCTTTAGCTTAAACATGAATTTCTTATAGTAAATACTAGGTTGTTCTTTCAATCTATACCTGCTCACCATCTCAGATTTTATTTATACTACATTTTCTTTTAGAATTCTGGAAGTTAAACAAAGAAACTATATTGCTCAGTAACCATTTTAAAACAACTTGCCAGTTTCTACTGAATTACAATTTTAAGTTTTAACACATACAAAACCAGAAATGTCAATACATAGTTTCTTTCCAAACAACATACCAACATATTATAACATAAATTCAACTTAAACTTCTACTTTAATATCAGTAAATTTGTAACTATTGCATCCAATTCCTTAAGCAGCCAACCCATCCAAAGCTTGATCAAAGAAATGCCTATTTACCTGCATAATCACTATGAGCTGCCTCATTAAAATGAGACACCCAATAGTGCATCAACACACATGGGTCAGACTAATGTCTGGTATGAGTATTCTAATTGGAAACATAATTTTCATGTAGTTTTTTTTTCATATTCAAATAACTTTAAGATAAATAAAGGAATGCAATATTACTCTTGTACCCATTTCAGTGCAACCTGTGCATGCACAACAAAATGATATGTAATTCAATGATTTATTGCAGAGAATACAAACATAGAATTCATCCATAGAATATACTAAAACAATCAACACAATCATCAATTAAATCATCATTCCTCATCCATAGATTTTTCTGGCCTTCAGGGATTTTTCCCAAGCCTTCATATGAACCTATTTCTAATGTTCAATATCAAATATGTTATGGTCTTTAGCTACTTTCTCTTTTAAAACACACACTGCCTGGGACAATTCTCTGTTAACCCAGCACACTCAGGCCCCTGGATATAAACATACCATGTGTGAGCTTGCAATGTTCACCTTGCCAAGCTATATCTTGTAGCCCTAAGATCCAAAATCCTTAGTTAAATTACTAAGTGTCACTACCCTTTAGTGTTAATTTCCTCTCTGCATCTCATGTTTCAAGCAGTGAATAAAACATTCAGTCACATGCATACATCCAAAGATTAACCAAACATATTTTCATGAACAAGCACTTCATCATAACAATAGAGGTGATTTCTTAAACATATTATTTTTCTATGGGCTTCAATAGATACCAATACAAACATATGGTCTTAGATAATTTCTGTTTGTTTTTTTTTTCTTTTTTTTTTCTTTCTCTACCTCTGATTCAGTCAGATCCATGTAGATCTTCAAATCTGATTAAATCACAAGTATAAGATTTTTTTGGATGGTTCATAAATGTAGAGGCTCAGCACATGTATACATTGCACCTCTATATTTTTCCTTTTATAAATTTTTGTTAATATGAGACTTAAGCAAACACACAGTGTTGCAGCCCCATATCTTTTCTCATTCTTAGACCATATATTCATATTAAGCATCCTGGTTTTAAACTAATAAATGTATAAAGAAACCCATATTAACTGCTTCACCTCAAAGTTATATTATAATATAGAAAAACCTATTTAAACCTTAGATTCATGGCTCTTTCATACTGATTAAATCAATATAAAGAGGTTTCCATTAAAACAGATCATAAAACAAGTCAAGGTTACCAAATCATAACAATAAATCTAGCTTGCAAACAAATGAAATATGAAATTTAGTTAGGCTGCCTCAATATTCAGGACTTATTGCCAATATTTCCAGTGAGATTACTCACCTTAATCCCTTTTTCTAAGCTTTTCTTCCTTTGATCTTCTGCCTTCTTCCTACTCTAATGACTGGTGTTCCACATTTTCTTTTCTAACTTCTGATATATATATATATATGTATATTTTTCTTTTATGAGGCAGAGCAGTCATAAAACCTTACTACACCAGGTCTTCTTATATGAACTCTGGCTGCTACTAGGGTTTAAGGAAACTACCAAATGCCAATTTTACCCCACCAACTATGATCTACCTCTTATTCTAATTTTTAGAGAAAATGGGTAAATAGTCCTGGCATTTTTCAGAAAATATACCTCATTACCTCGGTCATGTTATTTGCATGATTTCTGTTTTCTAAAGTAAAAAGGAATTGCTAAAATGGATAAAGTGTTTGTTCAAATGCTCATATCATTTTCATGCAATGTCAATTTTTATTTCAGCAAGCATTTATTTAGTGCACATGTATAATACATGTATGCCTACCCTGGCCTAAGTCTTTTTCCCTTTTTTTCCAAGACTTGATCATTTCTGCCTACATATATATATTTGTAATTTATCTATCCTATCATTTTTATTAATTGTTGCCTATTTTATCACGTAGAAAACTGTGTGCATGTTTGTGCACTGTCTTGTGCACATGTACATGTTTTTAAACTATGCATCTGCAATCAGTTTCTCTTTTCAATGCAATTTCAAACAATTACAAACTAAATTAAATCATAAAATTTCTTCACAAAATCAGGGTTATCACAGAGCTGGTTCAAACCCTTAGCAAACTTGGTGGCCTTCTTATGCGGTGTATTAACAAGCTCCGTTCCGAACCATGACAACTCATTAAACTGATTTATATACTCTTTCACCGAAAGACTCCCTTGTTTCGGACTAATGAATTTCTTCCTTCAACTGCCAAGATGCAAGCTGAACTCTCTGTCGGTCCTCTAATCCTAACAGCCCGAATATCCGCTCTGTATTCCTCAACCAAGTTTGTGCCTCTACGAAATCGTCCATGCCAGAAAACATCTTGCCTCCTAGACTAGTGAAGTCCTTGCATAGCTTAGAAAATTTGGCTGCTGTAGGTGGATTAATGGGATCTCCACCCTTTGGTGTTGTATTAGGTGCTTGCCCTTGCACCTATGGTGCCATAGCTTAGTGGTATCTACGGAACCAGGCAATGGCTTGGATATCCTCTGGAAGATTTGGGGCATCAGCCATTCTATGCAAAGAAAAGAAAATTTAGGCTCGAAAGAATCGAAAGAAGGTTGAACTGGACTTTGAGGGGATTTTTATAAAAACTCTTTTATACTTGAAAACTATTTCTATAATAAGAGTTTCTTTCTGAAAAATACTTTTAAAGATAGGTTACTTTTGAAAAATACTTTATTTTTAAAACAAGTTTTTAGGAATCCTGAAACCTTAGGCTTCGATACCAAGTGAAACACCCCATACCCCTTAATATACCCAAAAAGGGCACACCAAAGAATGTGGTGTGTTATAAGTATAGCTAAAGCGTCATAGAGACTAAGATTCACTAGACAAATAAATAAAAACAGCGAAAACATTTAAATAATAACTTATCATTAAACTTCAAAAATAAGTTATAAAAACATAACATGTCTCAAAAACTCAAAATATCTCAGATTCATGTCTCATGAAAATACATCTCGGTCTCATAAAATCAGAGTACAAAAGTAAAAATAATAATCATAATCCCTCTCACAAGTGCCAATCCATCATAAGCCAAATGAAAAGGATGAAAATTAGAAGAATACATCTGAACTGAGAAAACTCCGGGAATGAATCTCAAAGCAACCTGAATCTACTCAACTCTGCTGCCCTATTAGGGGAAAATGGGGAAATAGAGGAGTGAGTCAAACTATAAGCCTGGTGAGTGAAAGTAATTACTAGCATTTCAAAGCAAGATAAAGATAATAGACTAAGCAATAGTTCTAGCTTGAAAGGAAAATACAGAAAAGATAAAATTCGGATAAAATACTATTTTTGATTATGTTTGACTGTTTGCTTTGATCATTTGATTGTGATTGTTTGCACTTGTCTTTAACTGCTGTGATTAGGCTGAAACCCTAATCCTATTTCAGTTGCAAATTTGATTAGGCTGAAATCCTATTTCTACCCGTTGATCGGCCTTCTATCTCTGGTGTGCCACTGTGAGCTGGTCCAATCCTGTTGGTCCCATGGCAAAAGACACCTCTTAGCACTTGGAACGTAGTAGCGAATTATTTACCCTAATCGATGTTGCACGCTCGGTCATCACCGGTACACACTAATTGTCGCCCCCCGTTGTGACCTCTTATTTACCCTAATCAGCATAAGCGTGCCCAACCTCACCTAATTGTTGTGAGACCATCAGTCCTAGACCTGAAAGGGAATGCTACCCAGCCTCACCTAGCTGTTGCGAGACCATCGGTCCTAGTCCTGAAAGGGAATGCTGCCGGTACTGGTCCTAACAAACAAATTCTAGTTTGTGCCCCTCGCCCAAATCCCCAGATTTGAGTCTCTATCTATTGGCCACTTATTTACCCTAATCAGCATAAGCATGTCCTAGCCTCACCTAACTATTGTGAGACCATCAGTTCCTGACTGAAAGGGAATGCTGTCGGTACGAGCCCTACTTCTATGTTTGCTTATTAATTTAATTCAAGATCTAAGTTTTAAAATAAGCCTCTTCTGTTATCTCTGCTATATTTGTTTATTAACAAGATCTAAGTTTTAAAATAAGCCTCTTCTGTTATTTCTGCTATATTTTCTTATTAACAAGATCTAAGTTTTAAAATAATCCTCTTCTTTTATTTCTTTCTTTCTAATTATAACCTATGTTATAATTGTTCTTGAAGCTGTTATTCTTCTATTTTCTCTTTTTAGTTATAACCACTTGTTATAATTATGCTTGCAAATATCTTAAATTTGCCTATTTCATTCTATCTCCATCTTATTATAGTTCTTCTTATTTTACATCTGATTTCTGTAAATTTAGTGTTTTTCTATTTTAATCCATATTTGTGAATTCTTCTTCTTTTTAATATTTTATTCGCATAAAAAGGAATAAAAAGAAACAAACATTTACAGGCTAAATTCCAACTTAAAACAGATGTAAATAACTGTAAATAACTGAATAAAATAGCTGAATAAAAATAAATTGAAAAGAACTTCTGAAATTTACTTAAAAACTGACTGTAAATAAACTTATATAAAAACTGTCTCAAAATTATAGAAAAACTACAACTATTGAGAACCCTATTATTTTAAATTACTTAAAAATCTAAAATAATTACAAAACACTCACATGTGGTCCTTAGCTCTAATCTTTGGCCTTCCCGGATCCACTTCTAGGGCATAGAATATTTTAATCAAAAAGACCTTCTCCCTAGAAACATTTTCTATTTAGGGTTCAGCCTCAGGCAATGAACCCAATTGGGAGAAAATCTGAATGAGAAAAATAGCTGGGCCTAGGGTTCTATTTATAGTGTGACTTAGGGATCTCAAACCGTTGGATTTGAAGATTAAATCTGGTGCAACCACGTCATAGGCTCTTTAGGAACCGTCGGATGGAAGCACAAACTCACAGGATTTGAGTAAAATCATGTCATGACGTGTACGCTTCGATCTGGATGAATCTACGTTCATTAACTAAGGCGGATCGACCTAGCTTCCATGGGGGTCGACCCTAAGGTCGACCTATGTATAATGGGCGTCGACCCTAAGGTCAACTTGACCATTGGCATGGGTCGACCCATGACTTGCAATTTATTTTCTTTTTCGTTCTGATTTCTTATTCCTCTCGTATCTTCTCCATACTGACTCGGATTTCGACAAGTTATATATGGAAATTGATCAAAAAATCACCATGGACCCAATGGTGCAACTCCCGTAGCTCGATTCTGACAATTTCACAAACTTATTTTATTATTTAATTAATTCATTAATTAATTATTATAGCTCAAATTTTGGGTTGTTACAAGTGATAATAACATCATCATCAGTCTAAGCACCCTGGGTTCCACCAATCCCATCATCTAGGAAATCATCAATCATTTGCACATCAAGGTTGGGTGTCTCTTCAACTAGAATGCTTAGGACCATTGTTGAAGTTGTAAACAACAGTTACTGATTCTATTGTAGGCACTCATTGTCCCGGTAGAGAGTCCTTATCGGCAAGCGGTGCGATTTGGCATCGACTTGAAACTTGAGAGACATGAAAAGATATATTAGTGACGTCGATCGACGACATGTCAACCCTTTGAAACATAGGGAAACTCAACGAGATACCTTCTTCTGTTTGGGATTCTGTATGGGCAGTAGTGCCACTAGAATTTCCCTCCGGGATGGGAGAAAAGATAGTAGGCTTATGCATCTAGGGATTCTCCGGATTATACCAAGGATCAGAGGATGGATCTGGAGCAGCTTAGGATCCAGGTGTTTAGTTGGCAGTAGCGTCGTGTGGCACTGATCTTGAGCCTTTGCTCAAGTCTTTCTGTAAAGTGGCGGCTCGCTCCGAATGAAGAATAAGCTCATCTTTTCTCAGCACACTGGGCTCGTTATCTATCATTACTCCTTCTCCAGTTGAGCAAGGTCCGCCTCACCGCCTTTCAAGAATGCTTTTTCCTCCGAGACAATTTGTTCCCAAGCCAAGCCCAGAACCCTAGGAGAATCATCACCAAGCCATTCTAGGTTATGGAACTTGAGAACATTTTCGTTTTATTTAATAAGCCCTGATTTAAACCTCTCCATCATCCGATGCTCTGCGCCCTCAACCTCCTTCTTGACAAGCATGTCTACATCATTAGCATGTTCGACCGCCTTGTCTCTCTCTTCCTTAGCGTTGAGTAGTTTATCATTGTAATCCTGAGCTTGTTGGACTGCCTCCTCCTTTTCCTTTATTTCACGATCAAGCTTGGTCTTCAATTTAGCCACGCTCCTGTTCGTAGCATCCCCACTCCTATTAGTGGCATCTCTCTCTAACACCAAATCATGGTTCCGATGGAACGCTTTCTCCATCTCATCACGATGCTTAGTCCTCTCATCTTTGAGTGCCTTGAATGCATCCTCTGCCTTCTTTTCAACTTCGGGTTGAGGTTTCCTCGGATTTTCAACCTCAACATCAAGATGAGCTATGATTCTTTTGTTGTCGGCCATGATGAATTTCTGATTTTCGATTTTGTGCTGCCATTCCCTCGAGACCTTAGAGAATTTTTCAGCTACTTGTGACTATTCGTTGTATTCATTATGAATACACAAGTAATGGTCATCTCTTGGACATCAGATGGAATTCTTTTTACGTTCGGCACAAACTTAAGCCCATCAAAGAAGATCTTTGGAAATTGCTCCTTCAGTTCAGCAATTCGAGTGCTAGCGGCGAGCTGTTGCTCCACAGAGATGGCCGGAGCTTCAGTAGTTTCTTTGCTAGTCTGTGATGAGAAGTCTCAAAACTACTCTTTTGGTACCTACGATTAGAAGATTGACTATGATGGGCTGAGGTTAACTGTTGAGAGGGAACAGAAGTTGGAGGTGGAGAATGAGTTGTGTCGCCTGGTGGGATGTCATCACAATGATCTGAATGCTTATCCAAGTCCATTGGAGGAGGAGACCTAGCCCTAGGGCAATACTTGGAGCTAGAGTAACATGATGGATAATCTCTACTATGGCTATCTCTGTCTCGGTCATCTCTATCACGACTACTTCTATCATGATCAGATCGGTGGCTGGAGTCTAAGTCCCGGCCGCTGCCTTAATGGTAAGCACTTGGATAGTGTTTCCGCTGTCAAGTTGTATTATCCTCCATAGATTGGATTATATATTTTCTTTTCTCCATGGATCTTACAAAAGAAATGAGAAGAAGTATATCTAAGAAACAAAGACACAAGTCAAATGATATGCGGTGACGTAAAGTGCACATGTATGCGAGTGTCCTAGTGTCCCCCCAGCGGACTATGTACAAGAGCTTTGCTCATGGGAGTGATCTCTCCCATATTGGTAGGGATGATGTCTTTATCGAAGCGAAAGGGGGAATTGATGCCCTCAAAACTGATGTTACCGACATCGAAAGAGCCAAACTCAGTAGGAATTGGCCCTAAGCTAGCAAATGTGCCTGTTGATGAAATGGAAGGTGTTTTTTCGATAGTTGTGACTGATGAATGTTGTGTAGGATTCTACATCATGGAAATCTTCACAACAAGTCTCTTTTTCGGAGCAGACTGTTTGTCATTTTTGGGTTGTCTGGTTCGAGACTCGTGGCCCACATTAATGTCATCATGACCGACTTCACCACTCTTACCTATAATCTCACCTTCGTTGGCATGCTCTTGTACTAGCTCAATATTTTCTTCAACTCCAACCCCGAAACTTGGGACTGGGGGCATATTTGGATAAATATTGCCTCCTCCAGCTGATTTATCATCATCATTGTCATCTTGTCATCACTGGAAACCACTTGGACTATACCAATACTATGGCCTGCTTCCAATAAACTATGGGCGAGAAGATTCTCATCTGACAAAATGGTTCTGATATCTCGATCTTATACTGGAACGGCCATAAGAGTATTAACGGCGTCTGAAAGGGCCATGCTATTGAGTCTTATCAGAACATCTGGGTAGAAAAACAGGATATGAGTTAAGTTTGCGAACTATAAGGCAGATTCATATAATGCACATGAAATGGGACTTACGTCTAGATAACCATCTACTGCTAATCTAGGCGGACAACGAACATAGAACCACTCATTTTTGAAATAGCTCAACTTGTTCCATGTGCTAGAGACGACTCTACAACCCTTGATCAGTTCCAACAGATTAAAGATAGGCTTTCTTTTCGGCTCTTGAAGGTGTATATGTATCAAATTTCCTCATCGTTGGATTCTCAATGTAAGTGTTTGGTGAAAACGAGGTACGTGCCGAGAAGAAAAGCATAATTGTTTGGATGCAACTATGTTGGAGCTAGCCTCATGAAATTCAAAACTCAACGGCTGAATTGGTTGAACGGTAGGATGCAGCCTGCCAAGCACATATATCAGTTAAAGGCAATGTAACCCTCTAGGGGATTGTGAGCCCTTTGATTTCGAGATGGGACTAAGACATCATCGTATGGAATCCCATGCTTGTTGCATATTCTCCGAAGATTCGTCAATTTTGGAGGTAACAGAATTAACAAGGTCATCTAAAAGTATGGCATCCTCGAGGGTTTCGGATGTAGGATCTACTTCTGGTCCATCTAACGGCTCTGCTAGATTCCCCATAACTTGCTGTTCCACTTATGGATTTTTTGGCTGTTGTGCATGCTCTATCGGAGTTTGTTGTGCATGTGGTGTCGTAGTTGAACACAACTCGACATCGGATTCAATGTATTTGGAAGTGGATGTACCTATGGATTGAAGGGCAAGACATTTGGAATGTCTCTTATCCATTTCTATAAAAAAATCGATAGATAATCAACATTAGATTAATTATAAGTTGTACCCAAATGCTAAAGTGAATCCTAATGCGATGTCATGTAGTGCTGTGCAGTTTGGATTTTTGATATTATTTAATTGTTTATTTTAAAGGTTTGAATACCGCTCAAAGTGACTGTCATCATTGACCATCACAACAAGCTTTACATCGTTGCCCATGCTTTGGAATGGGCTCAAGACCAAGAAGAGGTCATAAGTTCACAAGGCAGCGTTTTCATGTGAACCAAAAGTTCAAAAATCTACCTAAGTTTTTGAGTTGGCCCAATCCAAAAACTTAAAGGAAGTCCAACTCCAACACTTAGAGAAAATTTCACCGTCCTTCTTTCACCTTCACCGTTTCCCAAACCATGGCCATCGACCGAGGCCTCATCCATGTCCAAGCTTATTTATATCTATTCATCCATGTTCAGGTCCATTACCCACTTACCTATTTCTATGTGTTTGGGAGTTTAAGGTTTGGGTCTGTTTAAGTTAAGTTAGGATTCAAGGAAATTGAATCGTGAATTGGATTTTGGCGGTGGCGATGTGAACAAAGCTGAATACGAGTAAGGTGAGGTGGCGACAGCATTCCTAGGCTTGGGTGAAGGTGAGATCTGATTTGGCGAAGGCGAAGTCTTCTAATGGCAGCACTTAATTATGGGTAGTGTAGATAAAGGCAAATGGTAAAGTGAATGGAAAGGATTGGGTTTTATACACCTAGGACCCGTATCCAAAGTCAAAAGACATGGGAAAATCCCCAACTTTTGAGTCGGTACCGACCCAGAAAAGGGGTCAAACCGAGTCTTAATTATTTTTTAAAATATAAGTATATATATAACATATATATATATATATATTTGTCTATGTATATGCATGTGATGGACCACGTATGTACACTCCTTCCTATCAAAGAATGTGCATGTGAATATATGTGTACGACTGCATATCCGAAAAACCTGATGACTAGAATCAAAAGGAATCAGATTCAAACATGAATAATTCATAGAAGGATCAGTTCAGAACTGGTAAGCTCGGAGTGACGGATCATGAGAGTGCATTCCAGATTTATAATCCAAGATGCTGGGAAAGCGTCGTGATGAATACAATGGATATAACTTTTCACAAAAATGATTCGCATGAAGGATAATGACCATTTGAAGCGCAGAGTGGAGTCCTTCACAGCAATTCTGACTTGTCTCGATTCAAAGCACATCACATTTGAAACAAGATGTACTTTGGGGGACAAGTGTTATCCAGCCTATTGATTAGGCAATATTCGAACAAACCGGACGAGTCAAACTTGGAGTTATTAAGGCAGGATGACCAGAGAGATCACCCAGGAGTCTAGAAACCAAATACAAATAAATTCAAAAGGCCAAAGCAAAGCCAACCCAAAGCAAAAGGACCAAGAACCCACCTAAGTGGTGGGTCGGTACCGATCCCTATTTTCACTCCATGTTCACTAATCTTCTACCTATATGTCTTACATGATGATACAAGACTACTCCAAGTGTTTCCCTATTAATCCAATGCAATTCTCTATCGACCTCCACGAACTCTTGAATCAGCAACTATGTTCTACCATGACTCTATCATTTGGGCTTCGAAATAAACTAATAGTGATGCAAACAACTATGGAATCACGAAGCTAACCACTAGACGAGTTGAAGCTAAGAGTTCAAGGTGACCAGATTGGCCATCTTATGGGCCGGTACCAACCCATGTCCTTGGAGTCGTACCGATCCGTAGTTATTGATGATGTGGTATCCTACTTTTGTGGAGAACTGGTCTACATCAAGGAAAATGATCTGGAGATCATTTGTGCGAGAGTTTAGGCTCCCTACCTCTATAAATAGGAAGGTAGGGCTCATTTTTTGGGATTATTTAGCTCTTGTACTTCTTATTGTTATTCCTTGTAATCCCAATCGAAGTTGTACTGACCCGTAAGAATTTCTACCTCTAAGTCGGAATATAAGCACTAAAATCACTAAGTAGACGTAGGCCTTAATTTGCCAAACCACTATAAATTGTTGTATTCTCTTTTCTACTTGTTTTTCATTTAATTCCTCACTTTTATTCTCTACTTAAACTTCCGAGTGTATGTGCCATATATGGTTCAAACTTTCATTTTTAGTCCATAAAAAAGTCATTGGTTTGATAATCATATTTATTATTAATCGTACTACTCTGGCTAAAGGTTTTGACTTTGAGTTAACTAAAGTCGATTATGATCCTAACATCATACAACCAAGGAGACGAATTCTCTATTGAATAGTGCTTCACATCCAATGCTTTAGCTCAATGGACCACCGTACAATGGTTTAAATATATTCAAAGTGGAGTATTCACATTGACGTTCCACAGTGTTCTCAAGTCGAGGGAACGTTGTAACATTACTACCTTGAGGTTTCCTATTTGACCTAGTTTTTATTAACTAATAGGAAACTCTCATACGAGTCATTCCATAGTTATTGAATAACTATGAGTGCATAACCCTTTGGTGCTCCTAATATTCATGAGTAATACGCTGCCCAACATTTGGAGTGCGATACGTATTTAGGCTCAGTGGATGTATCGATATCCTTTTTCGAAACAACTGACCAAGAAATTTTAAACTAATATGTTAATTGTGATAATTTTATCATGATTACAACTCCTTGTAAATATTATCATAGACATACAATTTAAGGGTTTTCTATTTTAATATGCTTAAATTAATCAATTAATTAATATATTACAATATAATAAATATATAATTGAAAATTAGACATCTTTATTATTATCAAGATTGGTTATGAAGTTAAATATATGTAAAAAAAATTATAATTGCCTCTAGGGCATACCCCTAACTCTCTCATTACCATCGTGATTGTATACTCGATGCTTTAATAGTACTTTACCATCGAGATTGTATACTTGGTATGCGTCTTATATGGTTTACCATTATGATATTTTACTCAATATCTAGTTAGCTAGTTTCCTATTGAGAGTGTTTACTCAATGTATAGTTAGGCAATGTACCACCAATACTATTTACTTGATGTATTATATTGTATAAGTGATTAGCTATGGAAACTATATACTTAATGTATTATTATGTTTAACCTATTTTTGTGTGTCTAACCTTGGATGGGAATCCATGTGTACTACTATTGGATTTTAGTCCTATTATACGTGTTATCCTATACTGGATCAGTTAGTTAATTTGTTAGATGTAAGTGCATATGTGCAAATAAACACCGTTAGCTTGTGTAGATTATCAATGATAATTTCTCTACCTGTTAGTAACATGCCATTGGTGAAGCTTATTACTCACCATGATATGTTTTAACCCTCCATGTTCCCTCTTTACGCCTACTTACAGGTTGACAAGATAATGGGGTGGTGTGATAAGAGGGAGTGAGATACGTGAAGGAGGTGACATGCACTTTGGAGTTGTTTATTTATTGTTATTCTATATGTATCCTACTACATTTGTTAGTCTGTTATTATTATTTTTCTAGTTGGATATTGTTAGTTCTATATATTTGTTTATTGTATGGATCATTGTTGTTTTAAATAGAAGTAATTTAGTTATTTTAGTTACTTATATTTTGCTCCTTTCGGTGTCAAATATGAAAGTGTAAAATGTTTAAAATTTTATACTTATCTCTATACCATATAAACCATCATACCCTAATTATTTGTACTTCCTAGCACTATGCGGGTATGCGTGTCACTTAAAGGCATTGAATTGATGTGTCTAGAATGCAGGTTGTTACAGGTATAGTTAAATTGACATGCATGGCCATGACCAGTAGCATATTTCATTCATTACCAATATTAGACTATACCGTTACAAAGTCATGCCCTTCGGTATTTAAAATGCTGGGGAACTTATCAAAGACTCATAAACAAGATGTTTGTCAAGCAGATGAGGAAGCCGATGGAGGTCCATGCCAAAGAAATATTGGTAAAATCTAAAATAGCACGCACCAAGGGTGAGGGGGTTTGGGCGTGTGGAGGGTGGGGATAGAAGCACGTACAAGACCTCACCAAGACCTTCGACATCCTCCAAAAACGCAACATGAAGCTAAATTCAAAGAAGTGCACCTTCACCTTCTCCTCTGACAAATTCTTGGGGTACGTGGGGAGTTCATAAGGGATCAAGGCAACCTTGATAACATCCAAGCCATACAAGTAATGCAGATCCCTAACACCCTCAAACAAGCCCAAAGAGTGAATGGAATGGTTGCAGCTCTCAGTCGTTTCATCTCCTAGGCAGTGGGCTAGTGAATTTCTTTCTTTGACATAATTAAGAAGGGGAATTCCTTCGCATGGAGCGACGACTACACAAAGGAGTTTGAACAGCTGAAGTGCTACTCCTCCAATCCTCTCAAAGATCATGGATAGGGAAGACCTCTACCGAATAGTAATTAATCATGCGATTGGCCCTGTCTTGGTAAGAAATGAAGATGCATACAATAACTAATCTATTATGTCAGCAGAAGACTATCGGGCCTAGAAATAAGATACCCTAAGCTAGAAAATTTGGCATACCACATACTAAGAAGATTAATGCACTTAAAGAAAATGATGACCTAGTACTTTTCTTGATAAAGAGTTCATGATTGATACTCCAAATAACATATCATGGTTCAAATGGGTCCATCGGTACATATCTTCTGGTACCTAGATATCTGGTTTTCAAAATACATGATGACTTTTCATGTCACCAATCCAACGACACCTAGTTAGATTTAATGAATACGATCCATTGATTCAAAAAAAACTTTACTCCAATAATTCTAACAGAAAATCCCACTTTATTACATCCAATCCAATTCAAAAGAATGTACAAATGAAAATAAATGCCTAATCAATGAAAGAAATCAAGTGAAATAGCAACGTAAATGCTCGCTATTTCACATCCATTGAATTCGGTCCTCATCAACCATTGATAGCTTGAAAGTGTTGTCTCCAACTTCTGGTTTATCACATAGGATCCTTCCCTATTCAAATGAAGTGCCCGCATACCTGGAAAGACCCGTTTCAAAAAAAAGATTGTCGATCTCGAGAGTACAATTCCAGACCTTGGCATTTAATTATCATGCTACACTTTGCTGGTGAGCAGCTACCCATAGATTTGCCTCTACTCGATTTTCCTTAACCAAGTCAAGGGATGCTAGTAATAGCTCCTAGTTTATCTTCAGGTCATAGTGCATGCATTGGTGAGAAGGGACTCCTACTTTGATGGGTATGATTACTTCATTTTTATATGCCAATCTGAATACCATATGTCCAGTTATAGATTTTTGAGTCGTTTGATAAGCCCACAAAGCAAGTAGTAACTCACTAACCCAATTGCCCTTTTCTCACTACACATGCTTCTTAATGAATGATTTGATGATGTTTCACCACCTCCACTTGTCCATTCGCCTCTGGATGTACAACTGCCGAGAAGCTTTTCTCGATTTGATATTGAGCATAGAGTTCACATAATTATGCACTTTCGAACCAAGTTCCATTATCCGTTATAAGCTTCAGTGGCATTCTGAACCTACATAAAATGTTCTTGACTATGAAATTAATCACCTTTTCTAATTGATCATGGTGATGACTCTGCCTTAACCCATTTTATGAAGTAATCGACTGCTATAATTGCGTACTTAGCTCCTCCTTGGGCCATTTGCAACACCTCAATTATCTCAATTCCCCAAATTGTAAATGACCATGGGCTAAATATTTTTGTAATCTCATTGGATAGGCTTTAAGTACCTTCATAGATCTTTAGCACCTGTCACATTTCTTAGGATATTAAGCTGCATCCTCATTGATAATTGGCTAGAAATATCCATAACAAAGTTCCTTCTTTGCTTAATTTTACCCCCAAGTGTGATCGCTATAGCTTCCTTCATGAAATTCCTTAAGGATTTTCCTATTTTTGTCCTTGTCAAAACACCTTAGCAAGGGTCGAGAATCCTCTTTGATATAACACTCTATCTTACATAATGTAACGCAGCACCTTACGCAAAGATTTTCGTTTTTCATTCCAACTCTTTTGAAGAGTTCCCTTAGTCAAGTATTACTTAAATGAAGTCATCCTCATCCATAACTCCTTCTCCTCGACCTCAAGAAATAGTGAATATTCATTTCATCAATACTTGACTTCAACACCTCTATCGGAATGATCCCTAACAATTGTGCACCTCAAGAGCTTGCTATTTTGGTTAGTGAATCTACATTTGTATTTTCCTCTCTAGGGATGTGCATTATTGAGTAATGCTCGATTTTTTCCAATGATTCCAACACCTTCAACATGTAAGGGGTAAGTCATGAAACCTTAGCATGAAATACCTTCTTCACATGGCAAACAACCAACTGGGAGTCACCAAAAATATGCAGAGTCTACACTCCTAACTCCTTTACTATCTTGAGACCCACTTCAATGCTTCATACTTCGCTTCATTACTCGTAGCATGAAACTAAAGTTCTAATGCATAACGTTTCCTTCAACCTTTAGAAGTTACCAAGACCACTTCTGCTCTAGAATCAATGTCGTTGGATGCTCCATCAACATACAACTTCCATTTTGAAAGTTCAACCATCTCCTCTTCTATCTTATCACCCCCGTATCCACGAATTGCCTTTCTAGGATGATATGTAACTGCATACTAACTCATTTCAATGTTCCATTACAATAACCATCCTGAAGTTTCAAGGCAATACAACACCGCCCTAAGAGGTTGACACATCAAACTCTTATTAGATAAGGCTGAAAATATGATCACAACTTCCTCTATGCAATTAATAAACAATAGTCTAGCTTATCAACTTTGGGTAATGCTTCTCTGTGTCTATGAACCATTTACTAATGTAGTATACTGACCTTTGGATCTTACATTCCTCGCTTACTAATGTTGGATTCAATGCATTGTCGACACTGTTATATAATACACACACACACACATACACACATACATATAGATCCTCTCCTTCCAATGGCTCTTATAAGATCAGTGGTTTCCGAAGATGTTCCAATAAGTTCGAAAGGTAGCTTCATATTTGACCATCCATTAGAATTCCTAATTTCCTTCTTGAGGACATCAAAGAATGGTATGCTCTTGTTTGTTCCTTTTACGATGAACCTACTCAAAGCGGCAACCATGCCACTCAAGCTTTGCACTTCTCTCTTAATCCATAGGGTTGTAAACTGTTTTAATGCTTTGATTTGCTATGGGTTAGCTTTAATGTCCTTTGAGTTCACAATGAATCCTAAAAACTTTTTTAATGCAACCATGAAAAAGCACTTTAGTGGATTCGGCATTGTTCCATACTTATGAAGTAAATCAAGAATCTCTAATAAGTTGCATATGTGATCAATTGATCTCCGTGATTATCCGCATATACTTTCATGGACCATTCAATTTTTTCCAAACATCTTGTTAACCAAACATCGGTAAGTAGCCTATCATTATTTAAAACAAATGACATCACTTTGTAGCAATACAATCCCAAGTCCATGATAAAGCTCATATGCTCTTGATTGGGGACATGTACTATAATATGATTATATACAAAATATGCATCCATAAATGACATTAGTCTGTGTTCAATAGTTCAATCCATGAATGGGCCAATCCACAGAAGCGGAAAGTAGCCCGTTGTGCATGATTTATTCAAGTTCGAATAACCAATGCATGTTCACCACTTTCCTTTGGCCTTCATAACCATCAAGTGATTGGCTACCCATTCTAGGTAAAGTGCATCTCGGATAAATATTTTTTCCAACAACTGATCCACTTCTTCCATTAATGTAGTTTAGATCACTCCAGCTCCATACTGCATCTTTATACTTCATGGAAACAAAGTTTGGGTTGGCATTCGGTGTGTGTCATGGAACTTTGATAAAAATCTAGCAAATGTTAGAGTGAGTCCACGCAAACGCATCCTTTTTCTCTCCTATAAATCTAAATAGTTCCTTTTTCATCCTTGGGCTGAGTTGAGACCCAATATTGACAATCTTTATTTTATCATCTTCATCTACTCAAATCTAATCCATCAGCTCCATTGATTCGTCCTATCCTCTTTCAACTCTTTATGTGGGTCTATAACCTTGTAATAATTGTTAGTGGACCTGAGTGAATTCTTGGACGGTAGTAGCTATGCATTTTAAGATTTGATGTAAAGAACCTTCTCTATATTCTTTCCTGTCTCCTTACATCATACTTCACGTAGCTCTATGACATAACACTCCCTTCCTATACTTTGATCACTTTGGATTTCCCCCATCCACCATCCATAGGAAATTTCATCATTAAACAACAAGGAACAAGTACAATCCTAAATCAGCAAGGGTGGTTGGCCTAAAAAGGCATTATAAGCAGGGTATTTGTCCATTGCATTGATATTCTATACCTATATTACTTCAAAGGGTCCTGATTTAAAAAGCAATAACTGCTTTTTGTTAAGTTGCATATCTTCAAATTCCCTCTTCGAAAGAATGTTTGTTGAGCTTCCATTGTCAATCAGCACTTGGCGAACCATTGTCGGCCTAATCATGGACATAACACATTATCCTTTTCTTTTGCTTAGCGGGAGCACTTTCTTTGATTACATAACACATTTACTCTGGTGCATGTTTCAAAAAGCTCCCATAACGCTCCATTTCATTCCATTTTTTCTCCATGAGATGGGACCTCCAAAATTAGTATTAATCTCCAATGCATGCATTGGTGTCACTCAACCCTCTCTATTAGTCCTTTCCATGTTACTCCGAGGCGGATGCCTTGAGTTTAATTTTTTCTTTGCCCGCCTTCCTATCGGTTCCTAATAAACTACTAGAGTTGCTTCTTCCTAATTAGGTTCTCTAACATATCTCTTTAATGCTAGCACTGTTGGTATTGTGCCCATGAATCACTTGGAATCTACAATACTTCCTAGATTACTTCTCCTCCTCAGTATGTACCCTATTTCGGAGCATGCTTCTTATATCTCATAGTACCTTGAGTCACAATGTAAATGTTCTCTACAACATCATTCAGTTCCATATACTTTCTGTCTTGCTTAAACAAAAATACTTATTAAGGTCTTTCTTCATACCTTGGTGATGTTATTATTCTTCCATCTATTACCGCCACTATTACCATTTTCCTTAACGGCTTTAGTACTATTTACGATGTTTGTTCTAGACTGGCCACTAGCGTTAAACACCTTCTCCATTTATGCCTCTTCGAAACGCATAAATTGGTACTCCTTTCTGTAATAATCCTTTAACATAGTTAGCTTTTTCAACGTCAAGCACCTTCCAAAGTCAGTCTCCTTATCTACTCCACCTACCATTGCCATTAACACTACATTATCTCATGGATTCTTTACTTCCATCACCGCTGGATTGAAGCATTTCAAGTAACTCTTCAATGTCTTTCTGTTCCTTTTGTGTGTGTTTGCAAATGACATTACATCCTTTGGTTGCACTGAGTTGACACTAAACCAATCTAAAATATTGTTCGCCAATTGATTAAAAGACAATATGGGTTTCGGCTCCATCCTATAGAAACACGTTGTCCCTAGTCCTTCCAAAAATAACTGAAAGCATTTACACTTCATGTCATCATTTGCTCAGCACCATTGATATATTAGTCATACTTCATCAAGTAATGCATCAGATCTGACAATCCATTGTAGCTAATTAACGTTGGCATAATAGATTTCCTTGGATACGTAACCGACCAAATCTCTGTTGTAAATAGATTTTGACAAGAGGCGGTCGCTCAACTATCATCGTGTTTTTTTGCTGAAGCAATCTCTAAATTGTTTCATTAATCAACACATTATTGTCTTCCCTTTGCCTTCAATAGTGGTCATCATGTACATCATCGTGTGTTCGACTCCACGAGCGGCCATTACAGCCACTAAACAAATGGTCATGGCTATTACTATGATGGCTTGGTCTCCTTGTCATAAGGGAGCCCATTCGTTCAGGCATCCTTCGATGTTGATTTGGGTTGCATCCTCTATGATCATCTCTCCTTGAATTTCCTCTAGTTCTTCCATCCACCGGACTTATAACTTGATTTGTATCAACAATAAACCTCCAGAAGCATCTCTGTCATCACTATGCTTCCTTAATAGATTAAACTAATCCTTGCTTGGGTCGATCCTTCAACACCAGTTCCTTTAATTTTCTTTCTACCATCTTATGTACCTCTATAACGAGCTTTTTCCTTTCAAAGTCTGTGCCAATCATCAGAATTTCCTTCACTCAATTCCAATGAAGAATTTCCTTTATTTCTACACTCTAGGATGAGATTCTTCTCCTTGTTGAGGTTGTTGCATATAAGAAAATCACCTTCATGTTTCTTCCATGATGACTTGTTACATAATTTCCATCTTCTTACTTACTACATCCACTACCTTCGCTAACTCATGCATCGTCATCACATCCAGTGGAGATTTTGTAGACCTATCACTATATCATTTGTTTTGATCCAGTGGGTTCTTTACCAATCACCATCTTACTAGTACTCCTTTCTGGTCCATTATTTTATTGGATCCTTTGGAGATTTTTACAAATCCTATTAGCAAATTTAGACTCGTCCTGATGATCAATTTCTCAATGAAAGTACCAAAAAATATTAGCCTTGTTTTTGGGCTAACATCCCCAATCGATAGAAAACGTGAATTTTTTTTAAAAATTCAAAGAAAAATAAGAAAGGAAACACAAGGCTTTTAGAGTGTTTTGGCAAATCGCTAGCGTACATCCACCATTGTTTTTATTGATTATTTCTTGCTAGACCAACCAAGATTACAGAGGAATTTCGAAATACAAGATTAAATCTAAAATTGGAAGCCTCTCTTATAGTAAAGGTCATTCAATATGCAAGTCAATCGAAAATGCCAAAATTCCTTCCCTAGCTAAAGAAGACTGATATTTATAACTAATTTAGTCCTTTAGATTCTCTAGTTCCAGTTTGGAATCGTCAATCTACATGATTTAGAATAATAAGAGGAAGGCAAAGTCAATGTTGGACTAAACCTCAAGACATGATGGATCAGTACCGATCCATTGCCATTGATCAAACTTGTATTTTGTTCCCAAAAACGCCTTAGTCTTCATACTTTAGAACTTCAGGGGCAAAATGATCACTATGATGTGTCACTACTGATTTATCCTCAAATTCTGAAACTTATCTTTTTGTTCAAAATAGCATAGACATCTGTAGTACAAAAGCTTAGGGAAAATTTGTCATTTTGATGGACTAGTACCCATTCAACCATGGATCGGTAATGATCAATGGAATTAGATGAATTTTCCCCTTTTCTTAGCCAACTGTAGTTGATCATCTTCAAGTCTAGAAACTATTCCTTCATCATGTCATAATCCAGATCTATGAAATGTTGCTTGGGTAAAATACCAGAAATCACCCTATAACTTGAAATTTTTTTAATTTTATATACAAGCTCCATCTTACGTGCAACTTGAACCATTAGGTTCGTACTAAAATTCTACACATTTTAGTATTATTTAATCATGTATCTTATAAATATATATGACACAAGAAATTTGGAAATTTTTTTGTTCGAATTAAAACAAATTATAAATTATTTTAACTCCACACACATACGCATACATATATGTGTATGTGTATTATATGTATAATATGTATATATAACTTATTAAATATAATATTAAAATAAATATTATTTGAAATTAATAAAAATATTTTGTCAACTATTATATTTGAATAAATGTTATTCAAAGTAGTGCATACATTCAAGTAAAATGCACATTCGAGTAAACGTATTCGTAATAATACATCACCAAATTCAACCTAAATAAAGTAAAAAATATAACGTTCAATTAATTGTAGAAAATAAAATTTTAAATTTTAAAAAATTAAACTAAACATTGACCATCAAATATTAGATATGATTTAGTGTTAAAAATATTATTCATAATGAGACTATAAAAGATCTAGCACATAGAATTAAAAAAGATTTATTTTTAGAAATTTACCCTTTCACCTTCCTACTCGATGCACCTGATCTAATAATTATATCAGAACCAGCATTGTGTTATTATGGATAATATATAAATTTTGAATTTAAAATTGGTATAAATTTATAATTTTTAAATTTAAACCAATTTTAAAATAAGTTAGTTACAATCGTTTTAAGTTTGAAATGAAATCTATAAGGGTTATGAATAAATTTTAAATTTGTAAATAGACAAATTTAATGATGTTTAATTTTTAATTTTAAGGTTATAAGTAAATAAATCTGAAATTTCTTTAAATTTAAAATTGTAGAAGTTATAAAAAATAAATTCAAAATAATTATAAATTATAAAATGAATTATAGATGTTGTTACCCGGTATCCTGACCCGGCTATATTGAACTGATTGCACAAGATAAATTCGACTGATATCGAGAACGATGACCGTGGAGAAATGGCTGTAGGACTCAAAAGTAAAGATGGCTGTAGGACTCGAAAGTAAAGTACAGATGGTTATATGAAGCCAGAACTGAACGGAATTGGTAGATAAATGATGCAGGATGCTTGAAATATAGATATTAGCTTGGACAAGCAAAGGATCGGCATGGCATGGTAGCACCATAGGGATCGGCATGGTTAGTTAAACAAGGGATCGGCATGGATGAAGCAATCGAGGGTTCGGCATAAATAAAGGTGCATGGATCAGCATAGTTTATTGGTTTGGAAAGTTATGTTTCAACTCGTAAAGAATGGGTCGGCATATCATATAAGAAGGATCGGCGGAGTTTGGTGGTTAGCAAGGGATCGGCATATGCCAGCAATATATTTGACTCTTGCTTCTAACGATCAATATCTTGAGATCTTGGAGTCCAAAGCAAATGAAAGTTGGAGAGCAAGGTATATGGACCCTAGGGAACCTACCCTAGGGTCACATGTCAATTGGCCAAGGAATGAGAGATCGACATGTGACTACTCGAGGGGTTCGGTAGGAAATAGCTTGCAAAGGGAAGTTGAGCCAAAGATCAGTCAAAATCATGAGCTCCACTAGTCCAAATGACTTGATATTTGAAGAGCCAATATATCTAAGCATGAAGAAGCCAACTTAAGGATCGCTGCCCAAGAATCGACCAATGAAGGGATCAGTACCGATCACTCTTCATTGGGATTTGGGCTAGGAACCTCTATGGTGGGCCTATATGGATTAGAAGGTCCTATAGCTGAAGTTTCAGAGAGATTGGTGGTTACCTTCATCTATAAATACTGGCCTAAGGGGTCGTTCTGAAGATCTCTATGCTGATGTTACATTAGTCTATATTATAATCAAGTTTTTCCTTACTTCTTGTTGTTTGCTATTGTAATCAAAATTGTTAGTGAATCAATAAGGATAATCTTCAAAGTGGACGTAGGCATACAATGCCGAACCACTATAAATCCTTATATTTTTTATTATTGCTTTGATTTGCATGATAGTTTATTCTATTCCTCTATTTTAATTTTACTTTCTTCATTTACTCCTCTACATAAATCCATTCTTGGGTGTTTGTGACCAATTTAGTTGCAGACATATTGGTTCTTTCACTGAGAAATTGATTCTCAACCTATTAGGATCCCCTTGTTGCTACTAAATTGGGCAAATCCCCCAAAGGAGATCCATAGTATCTTAATAAATTTACCACCACTACTCAGATTTGTTAAAACCTAAACAAGGAGATTGATAATGGTTAGACATACTAGATCTACTTCTCAGAATGTTGATGGAAATGAAATTGCTAGCATTCAACAAGGAGTCCCAAGCAACCAACCTGCAAATTTGAATGCTGATTCGGTAGAATTCAGAACCCTACTGATTCTATAAACCGAGCTGAATTTCATAATCTAATGAGAGAATTGAAGAAAAACCTTCGACAACTAAATGAGAAAATTCAGACCAATATTAGCCTGATGAACCAGATTACTCAACAATAGCTTGGGAAGGCCAGAAGGGATCCCACTCCTTACTTGACATCGGAAAGTTCAAGCTCATCGAATGAATACCACAGGCTTATGCATCGCAGGCTTAAAGGAGATCATGCAGAAACGTTAGAGTGCCGCTTGGCAGACCAATATGGTCTGCCAAGGCTGATCGGTGCCGATCCCTACTTAGGGATCGGTACCGATCCCTCCTCTAGAGGAGGGATTCCTCCACTACACTTAAGGAATCGCGTTGGAGTTCTTCTCGGAAGCTTGGATGTTAGAGTTGGATCGAATGCTGATTAGGTATCCCACTAGAGTAACAACGAGATAAATGTTCAAGGTGCACATCAAGAGGATGGTGAACCAAGAAGGCATGAAATGGCCCGTAGACATCGACCGGACCATTCACGTGAGGTGGAGCGTGACCACCGCTTGGTACCACCCATCCAGACGCCGGACTTATCAGCAATGGTCAGATAATTGGTGAGAGAGAACCAAGGCTTGACTAATGATGACTGGGGAATCTCAAGAAGCCATACCCCGTTTACTGACAACATTCTACATGCGGAATACCTTAGAAGGTTCAACATGCCATCAATGCTTGCCTACGAGGGAAAAACCGATCCCAGGCAGCATATCATGGGATACGAATGGCTGATGGATTCTGCGAGAGCTAACAACGCAACTAAGTGCAGATGCTTTCCCATAACCCTTTCCAAGACAGCAATGATGTGGTTCACGAGACTACTTCCGCGATCAATTTCTAGATTTAATGAGTTGGAAACTAAGTTTGTAGAGCAATTCCGAATGCACGTGACTCATCTTAAAGATGTGATGTCCCTTTCCAGTCTAATCCAGGCCCTAAGGGAATCGTTGAAAGATTACTTGGAGAGATTTCATACCGCAGCCATGGAGGTTAGTAACCCAAATGATCATGCTATACTTCTGGCCGTGATGAGAGGGATTGATGCGGAATCTGAGTTTGGTGATAGGCTGGCTGGAAAACCGCCTGCCACGTTGAAGCGCTTCTATTCAAAGGCAGGTCAGTTTCTAAGGAAGGAGGAATCCAGGTCCTTCAGGAAAAAGAACACTGCATGACCGAGTGGAGAAGAAATATAGAGTAATATTGCAATAAAATAGTCTGATGACGGTTTCAAAAAAGTTCAGGTGAATGTTCAGAATAAGCTGAATCAATAAAAAAAGACGGAGATAGGAATCGAGAGCAAAAGAGGGATTTTGGGAGACTAAAGCCTAGGATTCCAATGTCTGACAACTACACGCCTCTAAACACGTCCTTGGAGAATATTTATTTATCCACTTGCAATACCATGCAATATAGGAAGCCACCTCCAAAGAGTTGTCAGAGAGACAGAAGCAGACCGGGAAATATTATCGGTTTCACGAAGGTTATGGGCACAATACAAATGAATGTAGGCATCTTGGGATGTTATAGAAAAATTGATTCGGGAAAAGAAGCTACAAAAGTTTGTGAAAACTCCGCAGGATGGCGAACAGGGGACATCTGACCCCAATCGAGGACAAGCTTCTTGTAGAGTTGAGGAGCCTGCACGGACCAGTGGAAGAATGGTGATAAATACGATAGTTGGAGGACCGCACCCTACGGACAGAAGTTGGCAAGAGATGGAGTGCTATGTTAGCTCGATTAGGCATGTAGATTTTGAATGCTTTTCGAATACAGAGGACAGAACTTCGGCAAAACAGCAGCGCACCATGGTGGATGATATTTAGAAACAGGGATGCAAACAAGGTAGAGGCTCCAACAATTGACCCGATGGTCATTTCAGCTATGATTGGTCCTGCATTGGTGAGAAGGATTTTGATTGATTTTGGAAGTTCAGTGAATATAATATTCAAAAAGGCATATGATCAGATGAGAATGGAAGCTAAAGACTTAAAACCATCTAAGGCTCATATTCATGGTTTTAATGGCGTGGCGACCAAGGCTATAGGATACGTGGAATTACCTATTGAATTGGGAGAAGGTGAATGAAGGAGAGTGCAAAGCTTACCGTTTATTGTTTAGGATGTTGACTCTCCGCACAATGTTTTTCTAGACCGACCGGCCTTGGCTGAATTTCGGGCAGCTCTTGCCCCAAGGTGTTTAACTTTGAAGTTTTCGACGGATAATGGTGTAGGAGTTGTTCATGGTGATTAGGCGACTGGACATGCCTGTTATATAGCTGAGTTGATGGAAGCTCAGCGTAAGGAGAAGGGAAAGGGTGTGGACAAAGCCGTCTGCTTCCAAACCACCGAATATTGACAACCAGCGCCTAAGCCTTGGCTCAGGCACCATAGTCGGTTCTATAGAGATATAGATCCAAGAGATGATGAAGAGGAACCAAAAGAGACCAAGGCTACACCGACTGAGCTAACAATTGATATCCCGGTCGGCTACGACGACCCATCACGAGTCTTGAAGATTGGGTCATAGCTCAATCCCTCGATGATGAAAGAACTTACTTGTTTTCTCCGAGCAAATCTAGATGTATTCGCTTGGACTCACTCTGGCATATGTGAAATCTCGCCCGCCATTGCGAGCCATGCATTGAATATTGATTCGAAGTATGTTCCGATGAAGAAAAAAAGACAAGGCTTGGATTCAAAGAGATTTTCCGCTCTTGAAGAGGAGGTGGATAAACTAAAAGTCAATGGGTTTATCTGCGATGCCCTCTATCCTGAATGGTTATCTAATCCCGTACTTGTGAAGAAGGCGAATGGAAAATGGAGTACGTGCATTGATTATTCATATTTGAACAAAGCATGTCCAAAAGACAGTTTTCCCCTTCCAAGGATTAACCAACTAGTTGATTAACCTGCAGGACACGAATTATTATCGTTTATGGATGCTTATTCGAGATATAACCAAATCCCGATGCATATCCCCGATCAGAAGCACACTAGTTTTGTTACAGATGTTGGGTTGTATTGTTACATAGTAATGTCGTTTGGATTGAAGAATACCGGAGCAACCTATCAGCTCTTGGTTAATAGGATGTTTAAGGATTAGATTGGAAAAATCAATGGAAGTGTATGTGGATGATATGCTCGTGAAGTCACAACGATCGAGCGACCACATCAAAGACTTAGCAAAAATGTTTGACATCCTCCGATATTATAAGATGAAAATCAATCCTTTGAAATGTCATTGTTGCATTAGGAAAATTTTTGGGCTTTGTTATCAATGCTTGCGGAATAAAAGCTAATCTAAAGAAGATTCAGGCTACCCGTGATATCCAAGCGCTAAGGACCATTAAACAAGTGCAGAGTCTGAATGGGAAGGTTGCCACTTTAAGTCGATTTATCTTTAGATCTACTGACAAATGCATTTCTTTCTTTGATTTGATTAGAAAGGGAAAAAGAAACTTCGAATGGACGCAGGATTGTACAGACCCATTCCAAGCTCTGGTGAATCATTTGGAGAGACCCCCTATCTTGTCAAAGTCGGTAGATCATGAGGAGTTGTACATTTATTTGGCTGTATCAGCACATGCTATAAGTGCCACCTTGGTTCGCAAGGAGAATCGGATCTAGAAGCCGATGTATTACGTTGATAAACGATTGACATGAGCAAAAAGGAATTATCCGAAAATAGAGAAATTGGCGTACTGTTTGCTAATTGCTCACGGAAGCTTCGTCCATACTTTCAGGCACATCTAATCAATATTTACACCGACCAGCCTTTACGACGGGTCCTATAGCAACCTAAGATGTCTAGGAGGTTACTCAAATGGAACGTTGAGCTCAGCCAATTCAACATTGATTATCTCCTTCGAAGAGCTATCCAAGGATAGGCTTTGGCATGCGGGATGATCTTCCAAAAGGAAGTGAAATCCCCACTATGCGATGGAAATTATATACTGATGGAGCATCTAATGATCATTGTTCTAGAGTTGGGATTGTGCTTGTAACTCCTGAAAACCGGTCGATTTGTTATGCTTTGAAGCTTGATTTCCCAACAACAAACAATGAGGCTGAGTAAGAAGCTTTGATTGCTGGACTTAAACTTGCTAAAGAACTTGGAGTTAAATCTCTTGAAATCTTTTGTGATTTGCAATTAGTGATGTATCAAGTTAGAGGAGACTATCAGGCTAAGGGACAATGGCTTGCCCCTTATCTTACCCCAGTTTAGAAGTTGTTGATAGAATTTGAATACTTTGACATTTCACATATTCCACGCGATCAAAACAGAGAGGCTGATTCATTAGCAAAGTTCGCTAGTACCGGCGATGCATAGCAAATGGGTTTGGTGTCGGTCGAAGTATTGGATACCCCAAGTATTAAACATGATGGAAATCGATCAAGTACTGGAAGCGGAATCTGAAAGGGAATCATGGATACTCCAATTAAAGACTACTTACTGCACAGGGTCCTGCTTGATAAAAGAAATGAAAAGCGACAGGTCCTTCGCAAAGTTTCACGATATATTATGCAAGAATGAGTCATGTATAGGAGAGGTTTCTTAGTCCCTCTACTCCAGTGTATCGCTCATGATGAGATAAAGCGTGTTCTAAGAGAAGTTCATGAAGGAGAATGTAGTGATCACACTAGGGGGCAAACTCTGGCAAAGAAGATACTCTGTTATGGATATTATTGGCCAACCGTAAATCGAGACGCTACTGATCATGTACGACGATGTGATAAATGGCAGATATATGCAAAAGTCATGAGAGCTCCGCCAATAGAAATCACGCAAATTGTCAGCCCATAGCCGTTCGCCATATGGAGTATAGATATTATCGGTTCATTACCAATCTCTAAAGATGGCGTGAAGTACGCTATTGTGGCAGTTGATTAATTCACCAAATTGGTCGAGGTGAAACCTTTAGCTATAATCACAACCAAGAAACTAATCAACTTTATTGTCCAAAACATCATATGTCGTTTTGGTCTTCCACGGAATATTGTAACAGATAATGGGACTCAATTCGATAGTATTGAGTTTAAAGACTTTTGTCAAAGATACCATATTGAAAAGAGATTTGCTAAGGTCACTCACCCTCAGGCAAATGGACAGGTTGAAGCTGTAAATAAAATCATCAAATCTATTCTGAAGAAGCGTTTGGAGAAGGCTAGAGGCAAGTGGGCGGATAACTCCTTATGGCACCTTGGGCCTACAGAACCACCAACAAGTCCGCGACTGGCCATACTCCATTCGTCCTTGCTTATGCTTCCAAAGCCGTTATTCCTGTTGAACTCGAAGTCCCTTCTCATCAAGTGACTTACTATGATCCCAAAACAAATGAGGATCTCCTTTTGGAATCTCTAGACTTTATAGACGAGAAGTGCGAGGAAGCAGATCTGAGGGTAGCTGCACACCGACATCGAGTTGCCCGGTATTACAACACTAAAGTTCGACCGAGAACCTTCGAAATTGGTGATCTCATCCCGAAACAGGTTTTTCCTACCCCGTCACACATGAATCTGATTTGGGAAGGACTATATGTCATTGAACAGAGGTATAGAGAAGGAACTTTCAAGCTAGCGACTGTCGATGGCATTACACTTCCAAGAGCATGGAATAGTGAACACTACGATGCTATTTCACTTAGCTTATTTCCTTTACCTTTCAGTTGTATTTATTTTCAGAATTTTCTTTAGCAATTGATTTTCCGAATATGAAATAAGACAGTTTATGTTGTTCCCTTCCATTTAATGAATAAAGTTTTAGGCTTCCTCTGTATTTATGTTTGCTATTGCATTACATGATAATTACATAGCGAAACTGATTGATATCGATGTGTATGAACAGGCTCCCCGAGTTTGGAATCAATCAATCGTGCTAACTCCCGCTGGGATCAAACAAGATGAGCTTAGGCAACTTGTTCGTTTAATAGTTCCCATTCACAATCTGAAGAATGGGATACGCAATAAGGAACAAATATTGCTGGGAATGTAGAGATTAAAAAATTCCTACCTGGACTATGGGACTGAAACAAAAATCAAAGCGACCGAGATATGACCGATCGTTCGCTAAATAAAACCCCAAATTCTAGGGGGCAAATTGATTAACCAAAAAAGAGTGCGACCTGACTGCCCATGAAACAACTCTATGTCCCTAGAGTGGGAACTGGAGTATAAACATAAATCGGATGGAGACCACTACCCGCAAAACAACTCTAAGTCCCCAGAGTGCGGACTGGAGTATAACATAAAGTGGGTGGAGACTGACTGCCCGCGAAACTACTCCGAGTCCCCAGAGTGCGAACTGGAGTATAAAAATTAATCGTGTGGAGACTGACTACCCGCGAAACAACTTCGAGTCCCCAGAGTGTGGATTGGAGTATAAACATAAATTGAGTGGAGACCGACTACCCGCGAAACAACTCCGAGTCCCCAAAGTGCGGACTTGAGTATAAACATAAACTGGGTGGAGACCGACTGCACGCAAGATAACTCCGAGTCCCTAGAGTGTGGACTATGGTATAAATATAAACTGGTTGTAAACCAACCACCCATCAACTGAACCTTATCCCAAGAATATGGATATAATCATGAATGAATAGATGAGTGGATTATGACTGTTCACTATTCCGTAAACTCTAGCCTGAAACCGAAAGGAGGAGTATAAACTCACTAAGGATGGAATTCGACCATCCTACTTTTTGGCCTTGCCAAATCAATGCCGGGGGAAGAAGCACAGTCATTCAAAAAACCACTGAATCCGATAGCGTAAAACTAAGGCCCGAGCCTGGTGTTTGATATGACTCGAGGCCACGACCACTTGGAGGCCTTGGGATGGAGATGGTGAATTGTTAACAGAATTTACAAGCAACGAATTACAAGTACATTGAATGGAAAGTAAACGTTCAACTACTAAATAACAATTCACATAAAGTATAACAGAAAACAAAAGCTTTTATTTACATAACAGGTGCCGAAATTTCAGTACAAATTATTCCAAAAGATCGGGATTCATACCCGTACAACTACAACTAGTGAAAGAAACGATTATGCAAACTATGTACATTGAGCTAGAGTAGTAACTACTTCTTTACCTTTCCTTCTCTTTTGGATTTCTCTGGAGTAGAGCCACGTGTGCTTCTCTTTCAGGACCCTTTGCTGCCTTTGGCTGGAGAGCTTGAAGAGCTAGGAGGAAGTCCATTAGGGATCGACCCACCAGGTGGAATAATTTGCAATGACACATGATGAGGATCATTGACGTCCACATCGACGGGTTCAATTTTAACCTTTCTTTTCAAAGTTTCCTTCTTTTCAATCTGCTCCTTCATATTGGTCTTATCAGTGCGTTCTGAGGCACCAATAATTATTACATCATCAGATTCGTCGGCCGAGGGTGGATCCTCATCTTATCTTCATCAAGGGCACCGATGACTTAAGCATCAGGTCTCCGAACATTAGAAGCAGCCGGTTCTTCAGCCATTTTCTCATATTGATCTGTAGTTGCACCACTTCTAGGAGTTTGACTAGCTCTCGGAAGACCTGCAAGATTTGATAAACATGGAGATTAGCTAAAAGCTATCATGCATGAAGAATGAAAACTTTTCATACACTAAGGAGTAGAGCTAAATACCAGCATCTGGTTGATTCTCTGTAGTTGTCGGGGTGCCTCCTTCTAAAATAGGAGATAATATCTTGGATTCGAAGTCGGACCTATCTAGATCATAGCCAAGATCCTGCTTTGTATTAAGAGAAATTGATGTTCCGGCTACTTGGGATGGGGAAGGACCTTTAGTATGAGTCCCTGAAGACATGGAAATATTCTCTTCTCCTTCAGTAGGTGCAAAAGCATTGAAAAATCGTAGTTTTGCAGCAGCTAGATCTGAAGGCTTGTTCCCGCGAAGAATTTCCCTTACTAATTCTTCCTTGTTGAGTTAGGCTTCACCTAGCTCTCTCTTCTTCATCCCGACAATGTGCTCCATAACTTCAGCAAGCGATTCAAGGTAACCCTCACTGAGAAAGCTTAAGTTGCGATGGATCGGTACTTTGGCATTGTATTCAATAATCAACGGATCAAATAAGTCCTTAATCTTAATCCTGCCAGACTCCATGGCAGCTTCCACTTGGAAGTTAACTTGTCTGGTCGTCTCTCTTTGGCCTTCTTGTCGAGCTTCTTCTTTAAGAGCTTCGATTCTTGCGAATTGCTCGTCGAGTTTAGCCTTTAAGCTTCTAGCCTCAACAACTTCCTCACGGTATTTCTACGATTCCTCTTGAGCTTCGATTTTTTCCTCCCTTTCCTTCTTTAAAAGTTCTTCAAGTTCCTCAACTTGGCAAGTCAGAGCATCTTTCTCCTTATGCAAGGAGTCATTTTATAAAGCGAGTGTCCTACTACGATAAAGTGTCGCATTGAGTTTTTTTTATAAGTAGCTTCTAAACGGCTTATTGCCTCTGCCGTTTCTTTGGTGTTCTTCTCCGCTTCAGCAAGTTGGGTTTTAAATTTTAATAATTCAGCGTCCTAATGCTTGATTATATCCTATCATGTATAGCTTCCAACTTGAAGCGGTCTATCTCATGTTGCCGCTCAATAGAAACTTCAAAGACTTTTTCTCCCAAGTGTATAAATAGTTCGTGCTTCGCAAATACATCGTTCACGCACGCGAGAGAACTTTCCTTGGCATGCCCCAGAATTATGTGAATGGAAGGAATTTAAGACCATCAAAGCAAATCTTTGGAAAAGTAGCCTTGAGCTCGGCCAACTTTTCTGCTCTGGAAACATTGAGAGCAGGGGCCGGCAAAGGCAGATCAGAGGTAACAAGTGGATGTCTGCCTGATCGACGCTCATGAGATTGTCTGGAGCTTGAAGAGCCAAAATGTTGCTCATGAGACGCAGCGATATGAGGACCACGATAGGAAGGCTGGTCTCTACTTTGAGCAGGAAAGTCAAACTGTTCGCCTTGTCGAGATGTTTGGGATTGGGATTTGCGTTTAGAAGAGGAAGAGGATTCCCTTGAATGATAATTCTTATCCCGTCCCTCGTCCTTCTCCCTGCACCGAGTAGACTCAGAATGTCGGCTTGATCGATGGTATGCAAAAGAACTTTTGAGGCAATTGAAGGCTCTTGATTGAGACATTGCACCTGTAAAGACCAAATAGGAGCGTATTAGTAATTGTCATACGAAAGATCAATTAAAAGTGTATAGTGAAGTGCGCGTGGTTGTGAGTGTCCTAGTGTTCCTCCCAACAGACCGGTAACGGTAGCTTTGCTCATCGGCATTTTATCTCCTTTATCAGAAGGTCGGATGCCTTCGCCACTTTTGGTGGGAGAGTCTAGTCCTTCAATGTTAATGTATGGAAAGTCATAGGACATGATATCGTCTGAAAACTAAAGATTAGAAGATCCCTTTAACAAGCTTTCCAAGCTCTGGGAGAAAGATTCCTCTTCAACTGGAGTAAGAACAAACTCTGGGTCGAAGCTTGTACGCCAACCTATTTTTTTCCCTTTAAAGGTGTTTAGGATTGTCCGACTTGCGATGGTTCAACCATTGGCACTTTTCCGAGGCCTACATCAACATCTCATGGTTTCTCGACTTGAGAATCCTTAATCTCGCCCTCCTCGGTATCATCCCGAGTACCCTCGGCAGAGGGCACGACGGGGTGGATAGTATCCCTCTTTTGTTCTATAACATTCCTTAATAATGTCGAACTTCTAGAAAGTCTGATACTATGGCCATCTTCCAACAGCCCGAACAAGGATAGTAACTCATCAGTTACAAGGAGTTTGTTGTCATTATCCTCAATGGGGGTAGCGTGGGTAGCAACAACAGCTTTTGAAAAGTCAGCGCCTTCAGGACATGGGCGAACACCTGAAAGAACTCCGGATGTTAATGGATTCAAAGGAAAAGTTATGGCTTCAATTAGAGAACTTGAGAGAGAAGTGAAGGTAATACTTACGTTCTTCTAACCGTCATCTTGAAAATCTAGGAGGGCAACGCACGTAGAACCATTCATACTTGAACAGTGAGAGTTTATTCCAAGAGCCCATCAGAACTTGGCAATTTGGCGAAGGTTAAAGAAAGACATAAGAAGGGCTTCTTGATCATCGTTTGAAGTTATAAATAAATCTTATATCTTCGAGAGTAGGCGAACGGAATAAAACCTTCTTGAATAGCAAGAAGGTTCCATGAATAAATGCATAACTATTAGGATGAAGTTGTGTAGGGGCGATCCCAAGATATCTCAACATTTCTCGGACAAATGAATTTAAAGGCGGTATGCATCCAACCCAACACATAAACTTATTACATGTTCTATACCCTGGTGGTGGCAAGTAAGGTCTATCTTGTCCTGAAGGGACCAGGACATCCCCAAACAAAATTCCATGAATGGTGCATAGCTGGCGGAGAGTAGCCTCGCCAATTCGAGAAGCTTGTGAATCCACTGGGTTATCTAGAAGGATGGCGCCCTCTACAGAGTCAGGAGCAGGGCTAGTGTTTTCCGTTGGAAGGACTGGAATATCAGAAGAAAGATCAGCTTGTGGGTTAGAAACTTCTATTTGTTCCGCATGATGGTTTGGAGAAGGCCTTCCAGATGTTGTTATGGAAGTTGATTTTGTCTCAGAACCAAGGTGTCGCATCGTCAAATGAAAAGACATGTCAGCTGAACGCTTCAAGCGTCTAGAATCTATATCAGCTATACTCAGTAGATAATCGAGATTAGAAAAAATAACCTGTTTCCCTCATGCTAAGTGTGAACCAGTGTAGTGTGGTGCAGTATATAACAAACATAAATACTAGAAATCAGAAAAACGAAATAAAACAACGAGACTTGGGAGTTTTCTTAGAGAGACTGTCATCGCTGATCGTATCAACTGATAAAAATAAGCGATCGATTGTGAAAGATTTGGGATCGACTATCGGCATATCGAAGTATGGAGTCTGTTATTTAAGTTTATTTGCAAGTTTATCACTTAGTCCATATTGAAAGTCCCAGAAATTTGATTGTTCAATCTTAAGTTTGACAGTTTAAGTATGCATGTTAGGTTGTCCATTTTCATCATATGTTCAAGGTCAGCAAGGCAAACTAGTGGTGATTGTTCAAACAAGTTAAGTTGGAATTAATTTATAGGGTACATGTCAATCCTTAGGATTCAAATATCGATCCCTTTTTCAAGAACTCCTATGTCGATCCCTCTACTCAACTGATTCCCTTCCCAGTAGACCCTTGCCACTGTCGTACTATAACATACCGATCCCTGCATTCCTCCACCATTAGCTTTTCTTCTATCAAGGCCCCTTGTCGAACCCTTCGTTCATGTGTTCCTAACCTTCCTCCCATAAAAGTACCACTCCGACCCCTCGCTTTCTCTCCTATCTCTTAACTTGTTTCACTGAGTCGCCAATTACCCATCTTCCTCAAGCATTTGTCACCACGGCATCGAACACCATCAATTTATCACCAACAAAGTAAAACCCATTACTTTACCTTAAAATCAAGAGTAAGAAGCGGAGCTCACCTAAATCGATCGAAAGAAAGCTGCGGAAAGGAACGGAGTTGGGTTGCGGCTTGGTTGAAGGCGTGGCGATGGCTAAGAACAAATGAAGGTATGATTTAACAGGTGGGAGCAAAAATTAAGTGAAGGAAGAGGGTTCAGTTAGCAGGAAATAAAGGAGAGCTCGGTGGGGAGATGAGCAAGTTTCTAAGGCAGATGAAAAGTGAAGAAGGAAATGAAGGAAGGCTCGTATATATACCTATGAAAGAGGGTTCGGCCATAGGAAAGTTTAACAAGTCATAAGGAGAGGCGTCGGCATAGAAGCATGCCGATCCTTATTTGTATGGCCACAAGGATGGATCAACATAATGAATGTCGATCCCTATAGATGAAAAAAAATGAATGAAAAATTATTGTGAAAGTTTGGTCATAAATGTGAATGTACAAAACATTATAAAAATTGGCAACGACCCGTGAGTGTTCGAACATGTCCGAGAACGAACAACAGAAATGTGTATATGAATATGCATGTGAATGGTTTAAAATTTTAACATTTTGAAATCAATGGAAATTGGAATCAAACCTGAAACCTTCAAGTTCAAGACTGGACCGGATAATAAAAAAGCTTATAAGTCTCGCATAACCGGATTTATATATGTTGACGGAATATGGCCTTGGATTCGTATTATTGGAAACTGACCAAGCGTCGTGGCAATCAATGAGAAATTCAATGCCTTGGGAGAACGATTTGACAAAGGAATAACAATCAATCAGAAAGCTAGATGGACTTCTTTTCAATGATTCAAACTTGTTTCGATTCAAAGCATGTCATGTTACTCACAAGACGTACTTTGGAGGCAAGTGTTACTTGGTATCCTAACCCGACTATATTGAACTGATTGCACAAGATAAATTCGACTGTTATCGAGAACGATGACCGCGGAGCAATGGCTGTAGAACCCGGAAGTAAAATACAGATGGTTCTATGAAGCCAGAATTGAAAGGAATTAGTAGATAGATGATGCAGGATGCTTGAAATATGGATATTAGCTTGGACAAGCAAGGGATCGGCATGGCATGGTAGTACTATAGGGATCAGCATGGTTAGTTAAACAAGGGATTGGCATTGATGAAGAAGTCAAGGGTTCGGCATAAATAGAGGTGCATGGATCGGCATAGTTTATTGGTTTGGAAAGTTATGTTTCAACTCATAAGGAATAAGTCGGCATATCATATAAGGGGAATCGGCAAAGTTTGGTGGTTAGCAAGGGATCGGCATATGTCAGCAACTAATTTCACTCTTGCTTCTAACGATCGATATCTTGAGATCTTGGAGTCCAAAGAAAATAAATGTTGGAGAGCAAGGTATATGGACCCTAGGGAACCTACCCTAGGGGTCACATGTCAATTGGCCAAGGAATGAGAGATCAGCATGTGACTACTTGAGGGGTTCGGTGGGAAATAGCTTGCAAAGGGAAGTTGAACCAAAGATCAGTCAAAAACATGAGCTCCACTAGTCCAAATGACTTGATATTTAAAGAGCCAATATATCTAAGCATGAAGAAAGCACCATAGGAATCACTGTCCAAGAATCGACTAATGAAGGGATCGGCACCGATCCCTTTTCATTGGGATTTGGGCCTAGCAACCTCTATGGTGGGCCTATATGGATTAGAAGGTCCTATAGTCAAAGTTTCAGAGAGATGGGTGGTCACTTTCACCTATAAATACCTGCCGAGGGGGTCATTCTAAGGACCTTTACGCTACTGATTACATTAGTCTATAGTGTAATCAAGATTTTCCTTATTTCTTGTTGTTTGCTGCTGTAACCAAAAAAATTAGTGAATAAATAAAGATAATCTTCAAAGTGGACGTAGGCATACAATGCCAAACCACTATAAATCCTTTTGTCCTTGATTATTGCTTTGATTTGCTTGATAGTTTATTTCGTTCCTCTATTTTAATTTTACTTCTTCATTTACTCCTCTACATAAATCTATTCTTGGGTACTTGTGACCAATTTGGTTGCAAACACATGTTATGGTTCATAATAGGTTATAGTAATGTTGTAATATTAATTAACTGATAATTAATAATAATATGTACATGAATATAAGATTTAATAATTTATTATAAAGGTTATAATCAAATAACAGAATCATATATAATGAATATAAAATATAATAAAAATATGATTTTTAAAGTTAATATCGAAATAAAACCCATAATAGTTATAGGGAATAAATACATATGTTCTATGTGCGCATGTGTGTATAATGGCCAAATTTGTCACTAAGTGTCGTAAATATTAACTATTCCTTATAGATGATAATACTCATTATTATTATTTTGAGATTACGAATCTAAAATATTTTTGCTCTTTACCATTTAAAATACAAATAGAGTACTGTATATACTTATGGTTGTTGAGCACCCTTAAGTCATAAAATCATTATATTGATGTTTATATTGTCCCCAGATTAGTAAGAACATTTTTTACTTCGTTGACCACCCTCTAGGGTTATAAAATTTTCCTTAAGCAATCATGAAATGATAGGTTGTTAGTATCTAACATACTTAATGCTTATTGAGCACCCTCAAGGTCATAAGGATGATTAGGAACAAAGATTATACAGTTAGATGTTATATATGAGATATAAGTAATGATGTGCCATTTACCCTTCATAGGGACTATAATTTGTTGAGCATGCACGAGGTTGTATTAACAGGGTAAATTAATCGCAACACTTACTAGAGGAACTTATTAAATCCCTACATCGCATTTAGGGTTTTAAGAGATGTAAAATCTAGTGGGTTCCTTATTAGAAAAATAAGATAAACCATTCTAATAAGTATAACTCACATGTAATATTATAATAATACACTTTAACAAATTTGTACAAACAATATAATTGGTAAAAAAGTTTATTAATTAAAATATACTAAATAAACAGAATACAAAATTTGATAAAGAAATGTGAAAATTTACTTACCAATAAATTAATTTTTTGGCATGATGTCACTTCAAGTCCTATTTAAGAGCGAATAATACAACCATTAAAACTTTAATGTCTTGCTCAGTCAAGTGTGAATTTTCCCTAGTTTATAATATCTTCTAAGTGCTTTTGACTCTAAAACGATTCTAGAGTATGAATATTCAATTTATGTTGGATCACATACAAAAGTTGTATGGTGAACAGTCGCATTAGTAATATATGGAATTTTGATTAATTTTTTTCATTCGAATTGAGTAAGTAAAGCATAGCACGAGATCATGTGTTAAATATAACTGAAAACATTAAGGATCTTGTTATGCTGGGAACAACACTAGAACAAGGACTGCAAACAGGCCTAGGAGTTCGACCACTGGAATGTTAATTTTGATATGTTTACTTGAGTGCAATTTATTCGATCTCCTTAACATGTTAAATATGACCGAATACATTTTTGTTAATAAATCTGGTGCAGTCCTATAGTAAATTGTTTCTCATTTTGAAAAGCTCAATCATTTATAAGAGAAAGCAAAAGTTTAGGAATGGAAGTAATATTTGCACACTTAGGATGAAGAGATGGATAATGGTCACCTCCGCCTCATGAAGAGAAATCTAAAATGAAACCATGTAAAATATTTGTGTATACATAATAAGGATCAAGAAACATGATTTCTATTTCAAATATAATTTTTTATCGGAAATTGTTCCCTATAAGATCTATTTCTTGAGTTTAAGATATTTGATTTGAGCTCTCGACTATAAATTCGACATAGTAAAAGAAATATACAGCCCATGATAAGTGATTGAATGGAGCATCATATTTCAGCGTTGTTATCATAGCAACAAAAATAGCGGGAGTATACAATAAAACATTACTAGATGACACATCAAGTTTTGAAAATTTACTTTTGTGTAAACCAAATATCATATATGAAATAACAACTATTTTCAGTTTGGATTGAAAATAGATGTAGCTTTGCTTTAATATGAATATTATGAATACTCATTTTAAAATAAGTCCATTTACAGTATTTTGGTAATGGTATTTGTTTTCATAACAATGGTGATGCGTTAGCCTTATAGAAAATATAGAAGCATCTAATTTTTTTCAATAATTATCTTTAGAATCATGGACTGAGCCACATCTTAAAAAAGTATTCTTTAATCATATAATTGTGAATCATATGGTTGTGAATAATATGAAACTTGTGAATAGCATCTCAAATGATTAATAGAACAGCACCCATTCAGTTGGAGTAGTAAAAGAGTTAATGAACTCTTTGGATTAATACATATAGATGTGTGCAATCCAAGGTCTGATGATATCAAAAGCATATCCATTTACTATGTTAAAATAACTTATGAACTTTCTAAGATATGAACATGTGTATTTGATACGCAAGTTAGACATCTATGATAAGCTTATAGAATGTAAAACAAAAGTAGAAAATGTAGCATGCAAAAGAATTAAAACAATTCAAGTTTGATCATAAGTTAGTATCTTAGATAAGGTTTCCGAGAGTGCCTAGAAGATAATGAGATTCACTCTCAGAATCACTCACCCTATTCTACATAATGATGTGTCAATAAGGAGTAATCGGACACTGTTAGAAATAAATACAATAGATAATGGATGAAATGGAGTTACTTTTTTCTATTAGGATATGTACTTATGAGTACGCACATAGGCTAAATTTGGTTTCTTTTAAAGCTGCGACTACAATACCATATAATATATGGATATGGAAGAAACCTCATCTTTAAAAAATTTAATATGTGTGGTTGTCCAACCTATGTTCTGAACATAAGTTTCATGAACTCAAGGCTAAAATTATTTTATTCAAGTCCATAGGCAGTTCATAAAGTGTTTTAAATGCCTTTTCCATTGAACTAAGAAACAAATTATTATTTCAAGACAAACCACTTTCTTACCAAATGTATTTTTTTCTATAGAAATTAGTGGTACTGTGGCAAATTTGGATACAATCCAAGATTCTAACATAGAAAATTATTACTTAGATTATACAAATTCAACCTATCCTAAATGGACAAAATTCATTAGAATGTCTAATAGGAAATCTCACACATTAAAGAGAAACTACGAGTTTCAAACTGATATAGAGTAAATATATTATCCATAATGATAATCTCCTTAATTTTTGAAAAGCCATGGAGATTATAAACTCTACCACATGGCATGATGCATTAAATCCTAAATGAATTCCAAGTACGTTGACAAATCTTTCTTTTGGAAATTGTATTGAAAAGGATTTGATCCATCACCGCAAGTGAGTCTTTGAGAAGAAGATCAATGCAATTAGAAATGTAATAAAGAAAGGTTGATGGAAAATGACCTCATTGATTTCAAAGTTTGAAATTAGTGCAGAAGTTTCACCAATCAGGGTGCTTAAGTCCATTAAGCTTCTACTTGCAAATTATTACATAGCTAAAATAGAACATCTAAATAGTAGTATAGAGGAGACTATTTGGTAACCATTTCCAAGGTGTCATGAAGTCTTGGGGACGATAATAAAGCTTTTAGAATCATTAAGATATGATCTTAAACAAGCATATAGAGGTTGAGCAAGTATTTGATACGGAAATCAAATAGTTTGATTTGAGTCAAAATGCAGAGGAAGCATGTATGTAAGAAAGAAAACAGAAGGTACTAAGATATTTCTAATATTATATGTAAACAATATGCAACTGATTGGTAATGATGTACCCATGTTAAAATCAGTTAAAGCTTCGGGTCTTTGATTCTCGATGAAGAATTTGAAACGGACATCCATTATACTTGGTATAAAAGGATGTTGAAATTTTCCTAATCGATACACATGAGCACCATATTAAAAAAATTAATATGAATCGTGTAAGATAGATTCCTTATGCATCGATAATAAGAATTATCATATATGTTATGTACTATATTGGAATTCTCTTATGAATTTTGTGCACTAAGTGAGTATCAAATAAGAGTTTAAATCACTAAATGGTAGTTAATAGTATTCGAGTATTTATGAAATATTAGAGAATTATTAATGGAAACAATGAACTTCTTATGAAGGAGTATTCAAGCTTGAACTTCATAAGTGCAAATGAAAATAGTAAATCAATCTTAAATTAGTGTTCAACGTAGATAAAGATGCTTTAAGTTGGAGTTATTCCAAATGAAAGATTTTGGCAGATGCATTAATAAAGGCTAAGTACTATCGCCTTGAATTGTTCTCCTTTGAATAGAAGGTTGTATCTCTGTAACCTAAATCAAAGTCTTGACAAAAACTAGTTTATCGATATTTTTGGAATGTCGACTAAGTTTCCACCTATCCAACCTTCTCCTTCCTACCCACAAATCCAGCCTAATCCTTCGGATCTACCCCAGATCATGCATACTGTCCTCAAGTCAATGAAGACTTTACTCATATGAGATCGAAAATCTCCCTTAGGCCATAGTCCAGATTGTCTAATCAAGGCAATATGCAATAAGGTGCACCTGGACGTAGCAATAACGTCAACGCGGGACTTAGCACTTTTCCAAGATACAACTTTGGTGTAGCGAAGAGTCATCTTAATATCAAAAGCCCTTTGGAATTGCCTATCCTAATCAACGCATTGCTACATCCAAGAATAAATTCATTGAGTCTCCTTCGATGAAAAATTAGGTTTCATGTGCATGGAGTGTAATAGTTGCAAAATAGGAAGTGTTTTATTTCTCTCTTTTTTTTTCCACCATGTGAAATTTAACAATTTAAGATATGCTAAAATGAACTACCATATCATTGAGTCTGCTAAAGACAAATGGAAATTTTCCATTGTTGTGTACGTAACGGGTCCCAAACCCTATCACCATTACTTTTAAGCATGTATTAATAAAGTTTGGAAGCCATAAGTAGAATTTCAAATCTATTTGAAGGACAATGGTTACTAGTTAGTTAAATTGAAAAGCCCGATGAATGTGATAATATTCATGCTAATGGCACTTACTTCTACGATAGAAGGCATGTTATGATGAAATGGTATGAACTTGCGGGGGAATTCCATATATCTATTGCCATATATGTTAGATTCTAGGCTAGACATTGACTGTTATATAGAAGAACATATAGGCAGAATTGCCTCAGTTCTAGGTGTTCCTATAAAACTTGATTAGGTTATAAATGGTCTAATTAGAATTGCATATGTTAGGGTTCTAATTGAAGTCAACTCTGATTTTAACTTTCCTGATAAAAGTTCCTGTCCTAGATGAAAATAACAACTTATCATGGCATCATGTTCTTTATGAATGGCATCCTTCTAAGTGTAATAGATACGTCTATTTTGACCATTCAGAGAAGATGTGTTATTTTCATAAAGAGTAGGTTCCAAAACCTCAGAGTTCTGACACAAATAATGGCAATGTTATGAACATTGATGAGTCAACTGACACAAAGAATAACATGGATACAAGCGGTAATACAAATGCTAATCTACACAATATTAATAATAGTTGGAAATTCGGTTAATCATCAGCAAAAAATACAAATTCCCATGAAGCACGATTCTCAAAAAGTCTGGTTTATTGCACATAGTCAAGTGAATACACATACAAAGACTAGTTCAAATAATTTTGACAATTGTAATACAATAAAAACTACTGGTAACATGCATGCTTCAATCAATAAGAATACTATAGGCAAGACTTTTGTTGAGCCTTTAGGTGAAACTATAAATGATACTATTGGAACCGACCCAGTCGAAAGTGGGTAAAATAGGTAGATATCAAAAAAATTCCTATTTTGGGCAATTAGGCCTATAAAGTCTAAAGGAATTTTAGATCCAATCTAAAATAAAGTTTTAAATAAAATCTTGTTTAATTTAAATTGTTAAAATAGATTTTTAAATTTAATTTGATTTACTTGTATTATAATGAATGTATCTAATACATTCATATGTGTAAAATATAAGTGCAACATATAAGCAATGTGTATGTGTGTAACGGTAACATGCAAAAATACTATAGAGAATGAAAACTTTTTTTCTCTCTCTTAACTTATACAATTAATTGAGTAAGATATGGATTTATATATAGAAAGAAACCTTTCATTTCTCTCTCTATATAATTATATCGATTGATTTACTAAATGACATTTATGACTGAATTTACACATGTCTTTATTGTCCAAGATTTTGATTAATAAAATATATGTATGTATGTATGTATGTATGTAAAAACGGAAGAGTTTGAAATATTTTATAGTTTTACATAAAAGTCTACTTTAAATAGAAGTTAAAAAGGATACATATACATATGTTTATTTCTAAGTAATGTTTTTGATATATAAAACAACAAGCATATTTAAAGATTGCAATTTAATATACATATATATGAATCTAAAGCCGATAATTCTAATTCCAACTTTTAATTTAGGAAATGAATCAATTAAACTAAGATTATACATTAAAATCCATTTATGTGTTTTAAATTGAAATAACTCTTACATTGTGTAAACAACAATTAAATAAAATTACATAAAAAGCAACTATGTAATACATGTTTTTATTTTTAAAGGAAGTTTAAGTAATTAAAGTTGGATTTAATCAAAATTGTTTTAAATCAAAATTAGATGAAATCTAATCAAAACTATTTTCAAGAAAAATATTAAAATAACCATGTAACATGCATATATTTAATGTAAGAGAATTCAATCAAAATGATTTCAAAAAACAATTAAATTAGATCGAACAACTTAGGTACATGTAAATTCATTATAATTGATTCAATACCAAACTACACGAACAATATGAATAAATTATATAAGATGAAGGATGTATAATGTTAACATATTTGTTATATAATTAATTGAGGAATAGCAAAAGGGTGGATCCGATTGTATTAATAATAATTAGTTAAGATGTAAAAATTGGGATCTGAAATTATGCTACACTATAAATATACAAACATTTGATGTACAACATGGAAGGGATCCAAAGCATATGAACATGGTTATTATATAAAAAAATAGAATTGAAAATCACCTTAGGATTTAGCCAAAACTAGCACCTTGAACAATAAATAATAGCTTCTAAATTTTTATATCAACCTCCAAATTTTGCCGTAATCAGAAGATAAAACCCACCATTTGATTTTTAATTTTTTTTGGGAATTTTAGCCATGGAACCCATTAGTTTTTTTGCCATAACTTGATTGGGAGGAAGAAAAATAACAAAATGAGCATTGTTTGTAGAAATCAATGAAATAAATAAGAGGGAATATATTTTAAAGGAAACACTAAAACCTTTCAATTCTCTTCTTAAAAGGTGCCACATGGCCCTTAAAAATTTCCAAAATTGCTTAGCATTTAATATATTTAAATCCAATTTAAACATTCTATCGATATCGTGTATCGGCACATGCATTTAGCACTTTTATATATGCACTTTATTAAATATTAATAGTATTCAAACACATAAAATAAAATGTAATAACTGATATTTTAAAATATTAGTTTATTTAAAATCTAATTTAGTATGTGTTCCATTTTAATCCAATTTAAATATTATACTGACATTATATATCAGTACGCACGTTTATAACTTTTATATATGTACGTTATTAAATATTAATGGTACTCAAATAAATAAAATAAAATAAATAATCATAAATAGTAATTAATTTAAAAAATTATAAATTAATTAAATCGTGCTGTTTCTCGGAGTATTCATCATTGCGGTTGTGCGACTCAAAGATGTAGTTTAGTCAGCGATTAACATTGAACAGTTTGAATATTAACTTTCATACGTCACCTTAGCTAAATTTATCACTTACGTGTCTTTTAGGTAAAATCTAGCTTTACTTATTATAAGTGGTACTTGAAGTAACAATTATTTACACCAATTCTCTCTGTCGAAACTATATCACATTAGGACTTATGGAAATTTTTGATCAAAATTTCAAGATCATCCACATTCAACTTTGTAAGTATGAAAAAAATCCTTGATTCAATAATACAATTACTATTAATCATATTGCTTTGGCTAAAAACTTTGACTTTGAGTTAACTATAGTTGACTGTGATATTACCTCATATAACTGAGAAGATGAATTCTCTATTGAATAGTGTTTCACTTCCAATACTTCAACTCAGACCCAACTATAGTTGCTCAACGGATGCCATGTCATGATCAAACTATAATAAAGGTGGGATGTCCATACCGAGGTTCTACTATATCCTCAAGTCGAGGGAACTGTGTAACATCGTCACTTCGAGATTGCCTGTTTGACCTTAGTTATATTAATCAATGGAGAATCACGAGTGAGTCATTCCATAGTGATCCAATAACTATTAGTAGGCAACTCCTTGGTGCCCCAAGAACCATGAGTTATTATACACTACCCAACATTTGGAGAGCGTTACGTGCTCTAGTCTCAAAGATGGATCGATATCCTTTCTTGAAACATCTTGACTAGGAATATTTAAAATAATATGTTATATTCCAACATGATAAAATTTTCATGATTACAACACATTGTGGTTACCATCACATAACATATCATTTAAGGAATTTCTATTTAATATACTTTAAATTGATTATATCATATAACAAGTATACAATAGAAAGAAAACAACTTTTATTTTGAACCGAATTGTTATCAAGTTAGATATATGTAACAAATTACATAATTTCCTCTAAAGCATTGCTCCTAACTCTATCAGATACAAGTTGTACATACAATGCTAACGTGGATCACTTCACTAAAGATTCATATGATACAACTGAAGCAAGAAAGCAACCTGGCAAAGCTTTTCTTCGACATATAATAGTAACATTAAATCACAATCAAAAAGAGGTAGAAAATGGAAACCCAAATCTGATGAAGTTGTCCAAGAAAGCAACGATCAAGGAGATATTTGCAACAAATTTACTTATAGATTCAGAAATAATGAAGAGCATTTGTGTTTCAAACTTCCACTAACAATGATATAATTGATAACCCTAAATGGAATAATCTTATTTCATAAGTCAAGTCCAAAGCAAGGAAAAGTAAGAGAAGAAAAGTGAGTTTTCCCTCGATTAACTTCGAAATTAGGGGATCCATACCATTAGATAATTAAATGACGTTCCTTGTCTGGAACGTTAAGGGATTAAATTCTGCATCAGAAAGTATGACTTGATTAAGCATGTAAAAAAAAATCCCATAATTTTTTGCATTTTAGATCATAAAATACAAGACAATGATATTCGCATATTTATCTAGAATTTTTAACTAAACTGGGCCAACTTTTTTAACAATTTAGCTAATGGTAATAAAAGCATGATCACTCTTATATGAACCCTGACATATAGGATTCAAATCTCATCCTTAGTTGTTCTCAAGCTATCCCCTGTTCTTTTCAAAACAAAGGTGGCTTTAATTTTTCTTTTACCCTTATTTTTAGCTTACAGAATAACGAACTAAGAAGTAGTCTCTGACAGCATTTGAAGGATATGTCCAGAAGCATCTCTAATCCATGGATTGTTTCAGGTGACTTTAACTATGCTTTATATGGCATTAGCAGAATTAGTCCTCAAAATATTTCTAGAAACTATTATAAGGATTTTTTTTGATACCATTACGTCAATATATTTGCAAGAGATGCATTATATAGGGAACAAATTCACTTGGAGGGGAGGAAGAGGACTCCTAACTCATAGTAAAAACGATAAAAATTTTGTCAACCATGAGTTTTCATAAAAAAAATCCTCGTTATTATACTCATATTTTAAACCACTCATCAAGTGATCATTGTCTAATGCTTATTAAACTCATTAAGAATAATGATCAGACTAAGTCCACACCTTTTAGGTTTATAATGCTTAGTACAAATGAATAGGTGCGTTGATGTTATTGAAAGTGCCTGGAAAATTGATATAATTGGAAATCCACTTTATCAAGTTTTACATAAATAGAAAATACAAAAAAAATCATTGAAATAGTGGAGTAAAGGGTGGATTAGCCTAAAATAGTTTATAGATGACATGAGGGGAAAATGCAATGTACTATACTTGAAACTAATTAATAATCCTATAGATGAGGACATTCCAGTACAATACAAAAACGATCACTTTTGCTCGAAGAGAATATTGCATAGCCATGTTTTAGAAAATCATCAAATGTCTAAAATAAGATGGCTTCAAAAGGGTGATCAATGTTCTAAAAAAAGCAATAAATATCTTCTTGACGCATATGATAATCCGATCACTAACATATCAGATTTACTATACATAACCATATCTTTCTTTTCAAACTTATACTACTCTGATAGTGTCATCACTAACTTTCCTAATGTTATATGTGAAAAAGTACTTTTTTGAGCAAGTTAGAAACAAGTTAGAAGCTATGATCACTGTGAATGAGATTAAACATGCTACTTTTTAAATTGATGAGGATAGCAGTCTATGCCCAAATGGTTCCATTTCAAATTTTTTTAAACACTATTGGGATTTCGTCAAAAATGACCTCACTTAAGCTATTCAGGGTGTCTTTTCAACTGGTCAAATAATAAATGAAATTAACCACACTTCCATCACATCAGTTCCAAAAGGAGGGGGCTAATTCCATATCAGACTTTAGACCAATTTCATGTTGCAATGTGATATACAAAATCATAGCTAACATTATTTGCAATAGAATTAAGGGATACATTGATGATGGTGTAATTATGAAGTAAAGAATATCTCAGTAGTTATGTTATATCTGTAACGAGTCTGTAGGGCTTGGGCCAAAATAGAAAGCCCAATATCACATTGTCAAAGAGCATTGTAAACTATATAAAAGCAGAACCGTAGCCTACATCTCTGTATATGATTGAAAGAAATAATAACAAAAATTATCCTTTTGCTTCCTCAATCAGTTTTCTTTTATGGTATCAGAGCAAATACTGTCAAATGACAAGAAGCAGTTGCTGATTACCCATAGAATCTCATCAGAGAATATTTGTTAGCCTCATCATTGAACCATCCAAAGGTGGTGTTAGAGCTGCCTCATCATCCACCACTCTGTTGTTCTCAGTCATAGGCATTCTCATCATTTGAGAGTACGATATCATCTCCTTATCGTGTTCTTTAATCAAGAACCTCCAAAAGCAGTGCCACGCCAAGAGTCTTGCTTCAAGATTCACATGCTTGGCTACACCGCAATAGATCTAACATCAAGAATCTCAACATCACTTCCAGACACTCCACCATGGCAGGAAATGATGATGTTTCATCAACTGCATCAAGTGGAATCAAAAATCAGGAAGGGTCAAGACTAGACAATCAAGAAACATCAACCATCGAAATAAATCCCTGCAATATCATCAAACCAAAGAATAACTTAGTGACAACTGCACTTGATGAAAACAATTTCATATTGTGGAAATATCAAGTTGAAACCAGCATAAGAGGCTATGGTTTAGAAGATTACCTGTATGGAACTACAGAAATTCCAGCAATAATGGTTACCAACAGCAAAGGAGAAAGAATCATCAACAAAGAATTCATCAGTTACCAGAGACAAGACAGTCTGTTAGCAGCATGGCTAATATCATCAGTCAGTCCACCTCTACTCACTCAACTTGTTAGATGCAAAACATCATATGAGATATGGACTGCAATACAACAAATATTCAGTACACAATTAGCTGCAAGAATCATGTATTACAAGAGACAATTGCAGAACTTAAGGAAAGATAATATGACAATGCAGGAATATCTGACAAAGATAAGTCATATTTTGATCTTCTTGATACTGCAGGGCACAAAGTGTCAGAAACAGAGCAAATTCTATCTATACTGAATGGTCTAGATACAGAGTATGAATCAGTTGTTGCAATTATCTCATCACAACAAAATCTACCCAATATGAAATATGTTCACTCAATTCTATTATCACATGAAGGAAGGGTGGAACAGAGAAAGGAAAAAGAACTGTCAATCAACTATGCATCGAGTTCAAAAAATAAGGTACAGAAAAATCAAAATGTCAGACAAAACTCATACAATTAGAGAGGTGGTGGCAGTCAGAGAGGAAGAGGAAGGAATAATAAATGGAATAATAACATAGCAAAGTGTCAAATTTGCGAAAAACCTGGTCATACAGCAAGGCAATGCTATTTCAGACTCAACACTGAATATTATCCAAATCATCAGAAAAATTGTGAATCAAGTGAAAATATAGCACACACTAATCAAAGATCAAACAATCAGTCAGAGGATGCAAGAATGCAACAGTCAAGTTTAGAAAGGCTCACCAGAACAGAGGATATAACAAATGAAGATTGGTATCCAGACTCAGGTGCTACCAACCACCTCACAAGTAATCTTCAAAACCTCAATCTTGGCAACAAAGAATATACAGGTATGCATACTATACATATGGGTAATGGTGAAGCTATAAACATCACACATGTTGGAACTAGCAGTATCAAAGGTAAAAGATATCTTTACCTCAACAATCTACTAAGAGTTCCCCAAATTAAGAAAAATTTAATGAGTGTATCTCAGTTTGCTAATGACAACAATGTGTATTTTGAGTTTCACCAAAAATTTTGTGTTGTTAAAGACTTACTAAATCAAGAAACATTACTATAGGGTGAACTGGACAAGGGTCTATACAAGTTTAACTTTGGAAATACAGGAAATGGCAAAAATAGAAATATGTGGTGCAACAGTTCTATGTCAAATATTAAGAAAGACAAAGAAACTTTTGATTTGTGGCATTGTAAACTTGGACATCCTAGTGTAAATGTTGTAAAACAAGTACTTAGTAATAACAATATTGCTTTTGATGTATTTGTACCATATATATGTACCTACTGTCAATTAGGCAAAAGCCATAAGTTACCATTTGCAGATTCCAATACAATAGTCAGTAAACCACTTGAACTGATGGCCATAGATCTATGGGGACCTGCACCAGTAAGTTCTGACTATGGATACAGGTATTACATATCTTTTGTTGATGCTTATTCTAGATATACATGGATATATTTTTTGAAATCAAAAGCAGATACAAGCAAGGTTGTGATACAGTTTATAACACAAGCTGAAAAGCAAACAAACAATGAACTCAAAATAATATAGACTGATGGAGGTAGTGAATATAAACCATTGAAGGAATATTTTCAAAAAAGGGGAATTGTTCAAAGAACAACCGGCCCACATACCTCAGAACAAAATGGGCTTGTTGAAAGAAAACATAGAAACATAGTAGAGACAGGGCTAACACTACTAGCTCAAGCCTCTATGCCAATAAAATTTTGGCCAGAGGCATTCAACACTGCAATTTATCTGATTAATAGACTACCTACCAAGGTACTCAAACATCTAAATCCCATTGAAATATTATTTGGGGTTAAACCAAACTATCAAAGTCTGAAGACATTCGGATGCTTATGCTTCCCATGCCTCAGACCATATAACAGTCATAAACTAAGCCTAAGATCCACCCCTTGTACATTTCTTGGCTATGGAAATAATCAAAAGGGATATAGAAGCTTGAGTAATGATGGTAGGATATTTGTTTCAAGACATGTTGTATTTAATGAAGGAAAATTTCCCTTTGCAGATGAAAATATCAGAACTACAAGGAAAGTGTATGACAAAGGCAGTGCATCATTACCATCAATACCAATTATGTCAGACTGGAGTATCAGTGCAACTGAAGGAGGCAAGCAGAGAAACAATAAATCACAACTCACTGTATCCAGAGAAGATACTGGATCAGGTCATGATTTTGAAAAGATCTCAAGTCCTCCTCCTAGTAACACAGGCCAGAACAATGATATAGACTCAGAGGAAGAGCAGTCTCCATCCAAGTCTCAACACAAAGATGATAACATCAGTGCACATGAGCCTCAACCTGCAAGAACAGGACATCATATGACAACAAGGTCCAAGAGTGGTATATATAAGCCAAAAGTGTACAATGCACAATTAAATCAGACAGAGCCAAGCAACTATAAGGATGCCGTTACAAACATCAACTGGAAACAAGCAATGGATGAGGAATATAAAGCACTCATCAAAAACAAAACTTGGAGTCTCACAACCAGAACTAAGGACAGCAATGTAGTTGGCTGCAAATGGACATATAAGATTAAAAGAAATCCTGGTGGAAGCATTAGAAAATACAAGGCGAGGCTTGTAGCTAAGGGTTATAATCAACAATATGGATTCGACTTTTATGAGACATTTTCTCATGTAGTTAAACCAACAACAATAAGAGTCATACTGACCATTGCACTATACAAGAAATGGAGAATCAGACAACTGGATGTAAACAATGCATTCCTCAATGGAGACCTAAAAGAGGTTGTATTTATGGAACAACCAGAAGGGTATGAAAAAGGGGACAACAACAGACTTGTATGAAAGCTACATAAAGCCATCTATGGTCTAAAACAAGCTCCACGAGTATGGAATGAAAAACTCAAAACAACACTGATGAAGCAAGATTTCACACCAACAAAGTCAGACAGTTCTCTTTATATACAATGCAAGAATGACAGTATTACATATATACTGATATATGTTGATGATATTATCATTACAGGTAGTAACAGCAAAATCATAGATCAGACAATAAAGCATTTAGATCAAGTATTCCCCATCAAGAATCTGGGTGATTTAAGATATTTTCTAGGTATAGAAGTCATACAGAAATCAAGTACTGAACTATTTCTATGCTAGAAAAAATACATCCTCGACATTCTGAAAAGAGCAAATATGGATAATGCTAATTCGTTGCCTACCCCTATGACCAGAAATCTTCGACTCTCAAAAGACAGAGGCGAAGCCATTGAAAATGAAAAACAATATAGAAGCATTATGGGAGCATTGCAATATATTACTATAACCAGACTAGATATAAGCTACAGCGTGAATAAAGTATGTCAATATATGCACAAACCTCTCAATGAACACTGGAAAGCAGTTAAACGTATTTTGAGATACCTGAAAGGAACTCTGAATCATGGACTAACATTCAACAGCACAAAACAACTAAGGATACAGGCTTACTTAGATGCAAACTGGGCCTCCGACCCCGATGATCGAAGATCGACATTAGGGTATTGCATTTACCTGGGCGACAACCCAATTTCCTAGAGTTCAAAGAAACAAGCCACTGTATCTCGCTCTAGCACAGAGTCTGAGTATAGATCCATAGCCAGCACAGCAGTAGAGATCACATGGATAGAGTCGTTACTGCAAGAAATCAAAATTGATCTCAAAAGCACACCGATTATCTGATGCGACAACCTCAGCTCGGTTTCCCTCACTGCGAACCCTATTTTACATTCATGAATGAAGCACATTGAAATTGACCTTTACTTCGTTCGTGAGAAGGTTATAAGCAAGAGACTGAAAGTTCACCACATTCCAGCCTTCTATCAAAGAGCGGACATTCTCATGAAGTCGTTATCTATGACAAATTTCATTAGATTAAAGGAGGAGCTTAGAGTTAGAGGTGGCGGTGCAGAGGAAGATGAAGAAGGAAACCCTAGATCTAATTGAAGGGGCGAATTATAAAGTAAAGAATATCTCAGTAGTTATGTTATATCTATAACGAGTCTGTAGGGCTTGGGCCAAAATAGATAGCCCAATATCACATTGTCAAAGAGCATTGTAAACTATATAAAAGCAGAACTGTAGCCTACATCTCTGTATATGATTGAAAGAAATAATAACAAAAATTATCCTTTTGCTTCCTCAATCAGTTTTCTTTTAGGTGTTTCCCTTTATCAGAATAATTATATTCCGAGCACATTTTTTTGGAAATTTCACCGCTACCCTTTGAGATGGTTAGAACCATTAATAGGAAAGGTCTTAACAATATTTGTTTAAAAAAATAGAGGTTTAGAAAGCTTATGACAAAATTAGTAGGGAGTTCATTCATCACATGTTATTATCTATGGGGTTTCCAGCAAAACTATCTTCTCTAATTTACAAATGCATTGCTACCCTTCCCAGCTTTTCTATCATAATTGATTGTACTCCTTGTAGCTTATCATAAGGAACTGAAGCTCAGGTAAGGAGACCCTCTGACTCCATATTTATTTGCTATAGCCATAAAGTAGCTATCTATCATGTTTGAATTAAAGCATTTAAAAGGCATAATTTCTCTCATATATAAATGTGAACCAATCATTAATCATCTTCTTTATGTAGATGATCTCTTTGTTTTTTCAAAAAAAAATCTTGAGAATGCAAAAACTATCAGAAATGTTATGCATCAATTGGAGCAACATGTTAAGCTTAAAATGAATGGGGAAAAATCCAAAACATACTTCAGCATAGGAGTATTATGAAGTAGGTCATTGGTGAGGAATTTGGCACCTGAATCAGTAGTTTACATGCCACTTACCTTGGCACTCCATTGTGCAGTACTATTCTTAGAAAATCTAATTTTAACAAGCTTATAGATAAAATCGAAAAGAGATTGGGGTGGAGTGGTAGAATGCTCACCTGAGTGGTAGGTTGGAGTTAATAAAGATATTAATGCTGCCCATGGTAATTTAATGGATGCAAATTTTTCGAATGACAAATAATATTAATAATCAAATTGAAAGCTGGTGTTATAAACCTCTATGGCAAGGGAAGGCATACGGATAAGCTGGGCAAAAGTACGCCAAAAGAAGAAGGAGGCTTAAGTCTAAGGATTTTACATGATTTGAACAATGCAGTTGCTTTAAAACTTATACGGAAATACTTGCAGCAAAAAGTTTGTACGCTGTGTGGGTGAAAAGCAAACACTGAAAAGGATATTTTTTTGAACAACAAGTGCTGAGACAAACTCATTAATTTCATGGAAGGTGATTTTATAATGACGGTAGTCATCTTAAGGTCTTGTTGAAAAAAGAATTGTTGGTTGCTAAGATATAAATATGTGGTTTGAACCATAGGTGCAAGGTGAATCTTTGGCAAATAAGCTTGGATGGCAAGCATTAAGCAATATAGGGGTTGTGGGGGAAAAAGAGTCTTCCTCATTACTGATCAGGAATGGTGCCACAACACTCCCGACATACCACTAAGCATTTGTAATCAAATACAACAGGTTAAAATTTATTCAAATATGCAGAATGATTGCTTGTGGTGGATCTTCGAAAAACATGATGAATTTTTTGTAAAATCTACCTAGAATTCTACAAGGTCTAAATTAAGTGAATCCTATGTTGATATATCATTATAAACGGAATAGGATTTTCCCCTAAAAATGGCCAAATGTGTTTATTTAGCTTCATTAAACAAATTAAAGACATTAGATAGAATCTGCAGTTGGAACAACATACAAGATATCAAATGCAAACAATGCAACTGGGCTAATGAACCAAATGAGCATCTCTTTAAAATATGTACATATTCTTTAGATATCTAGAATTGTTTGATGTGCATATTCAATCTATTCAACAAACAAACATAGCATCAATTCTAGAAAATATGGGATCTAATTATATGATGAATGATTTCCATACAGATTTAATAGACACAACCTTAACGGTTGTTGTATAGCATATCAAGTTAGAGAGAAACAACATAATATTTAAAAGCCAGAATCTACCAACAGATACTAGACTGGCATTTATTATTCATTACTGTAAAATCATTATCAGCAAATCTAATTCCTTTACATATGCATGCAACAAATATAGCCAATTATGTAAAAGTTTTCACTTATCTTATCATTGTTCCAACATCCCATGATTATGAGGTTACTTGGTCTTTTCCAAACTAGGAAGCAACCTCAAAAGTTCCTTTGTAGATCTAGGGGACATGCACGACAGATCTGGTGTTAGATCATCAAATTACACTGGGTTTGGACTTTGATTTTGTGAAGTGGTAGGTAATAGGTAGCCATTAACGTAAATTGGTAAAGTAAGTTTCTTCGTAGAGTTAGTATAATGAGTTACACTTGGAACCTTCAGAAGTTTTTCTTTCTTTTGTCATGCGGTCTTTATGTCCCGCACTAATTTTACTTCTTTTTTATTTTCTTGGTTTATTTGGAGGTTGAGCTTGTGACTGCTCCTTATACGAGTGATTTTCCTTCTTTTATGACTTGTATCTCAATAGGGCAACTCGCTTTTTGTAAGTTGTTATTGTTGTCAATAAAGTACCAATTTTTAGAAAAAAATTAAAGTCTTTGGTCAAAGAAAATCGGTTAATTGATAATTCTTATCGAATTGAATCGTGGACTTTAATGTTGTATTTCACAATTAGATACAAGTATTGATAGAGTTTTGACTATTGACCAGGCTCTAGATATCTAACTGATATAGTGATGATGAAGAGAAAACTTGCATAATATATTGTTGCATAAGGGTGTCATTTTGAAAGATAAGAAATTGGATTTTGCCTAGATAATATATAAGCAACTGAACTTTTGTCCATTATTGTGCTTCAGCAAAGTCCGCACATGCTTTAATATTTAATTTGTTTGAATATTAATGATGCTGAGTTTATATCTGGTAGTCACATATTCGGAGCTTCCAATTTTCGATCGAAAATAATTTATTGAAATGATTTACAGAAGTTATAAATTATTATTATGGAGAATTTAATTGCTTAATTAATTAATTAATTATTATTTTTAATTATTATTATAGGCCTAAAATTAATTAACAAAATATAGAATTGTTATATATAATTTAATTATTTCATAGGGCTAATATAATAAATAATATATATATATTATTTTAGTTGCTGAAAATTATATAATTGTTTTAAAGCAAGAAGGGACAAAATATATGTAGGTATGACATATTTAAATGGGTTTAATTAATTGAGATACAATCTCATATATAATGAGCCATACCTTGAATAGTGGATTTGGGTAAGGTATTTTACATAGCCCATTAGTGTTGTTATAAATATACCTAAATGTCTCATTCTATAAACATAGTAATTCATTTTATCTCCATAAAAGAAATTACATCTTAGTGGTGGATTTTGTGACTTCGTCGTTCAGTTATAGATATGATCTCTTAAAGGCAACTATTAGGATCATCGGGAAAATTTATCAATCTACTTTTAAACAATTTATTCCAAAAAATTTCTTTAAATAATATTTTTTCTATGCACTTTACGTGCACAAACATGTGCACACAGTTGTGATTGAAGGCCTAAGTCGATATGAGGAGTCCATGCTTAAAGGAAACTGCTGATGATGAATAGCGGTGTTTGTTCTAGCGGCTTGGTGATGTGTATCAGAATAAGGGTTTCTAGACATCGAGATTAGACGTAGATCTAATGGTACAAATGCGCTCATCATCATGATTGTTGATCTTTGGTGGTGTCGGCGTCATCAATGATGGCGTCAGGTGGCAGCATTTGCTGGTTGAATAATAGCATTGAAGGTGCTAGGGTTGTTTTCTTAAGTAGGAGGTAATTTTATTGGAAAACACTTATGTTTTCTATTATCACATATCTCTTGCGATATAATTATTATTTATAAATAAAACCCTATAACTTGCAACTTTAATAACTTTCACATACAAGCTTCATTTTACATGCAACTTGTGCCATTAGTTTCGTATAATTTTTCTAGACATTTTGGTATTATTTAATTATACATTATATACTTGAATAGGACATTGTAAGTTAGGAAATGTTTTTTACTTGAAAATGTGCATATTTGAATCGAACAAATTATAAACTATTTAACCGTCCTCCCCCACTTCCCCACCCCCCTCCCCACACACACACATACATATATATATATATATATATATATATATTGTGTGTGTGTGTATAATATATGTGTATGTGTTTGTATATGTATAATTTATTAAATACCGCGCTTAAATAAATATTATGGAAAATTAATAAAATTGTTTTGTTAAATACTATATTTGAATAAACATTATTCATATATATATATATATGTTAAATACATCATTTTAAATGGGTCGCGGTATAAATTAAAAATAAAATAATTTTATCAAACCACATATTTAAGTAAATATTCTTCAAAATAACATATCACATAATTCAATCTAAATAGAGTAAGTAAAAAATTAACTTTCAATTAATAATATAATTAAATAATTAAAATTTTAAATTTGAAATAATTAAAATAAATTAAATATTAACCATCAAACTCTCCTTTTCGAACATCAAAAATTAAATATGATTTAATGTTAACGACATCATTCATGATGACACTCTAAATGATCTAGTCCATAAAAAATTAGAAAATAACATTTCGAAATCTGCTTCTTTTACCATGCTACTCAATGCACTTGATCAGACCAAACTCTAGTTCTCTTAGTGATATAGTGATAATAAAAGGAAAACATGCACAAAATATTGTTACTTAGGTTGCAACATAATAAGTTTCAGAAATTAGGTTACGCCTAGATGATCTATAAGCAACCGAACTCATGCCCGATACTATACTTTATCAAAGTCCATATAGGCTTAACTATTTAAATTGTTTAAATATCACTGAAGACAGAGTTCACAACAGGGAGTCAACCCAACATTGTTGTTAGCAATTTTCTAAATTCAACTTGTTTAAATTAATTTATAAATGCTATAAACTAATATTAGAAAAATAACACATATGTTGTATTAAATTTTTATGGTTTTTAATTATTTATTTAAGGCCATAAAATTAATTAAAATAATATATAATTATTATATATTAATTTAATAAATTCATGGGCTAAGAAAATATGTAATCAATTAATATAAGATGTTAGTTAGTTCAACTTTATAAAGAATTCATGTATAGGGGGTTGATGAAGATATAGAGATTAGGAGGTTTGAATGCTTATCTTTGATCAAGATCTAGAGTTAAAAGATGTGTCGACCGCCCTACACCACCGACATCCAATATACCTATATAGTGTCCTGTAGCGGTGCTTGGTCAATGTGGGGCAATCATCAATGAAGTAAATAAGCAACATAGAACCTGTTGTATATCTCATAGCGCATCAAATAAAATATAATAGTAAACATCTCAGATACAAAATAGCCAAAACAATAAATAATTGAATGAATCACAGCATCGGAATATATAGATCCATATAGTAAGTAGCGTAAATGATAGAGTTATACATCAAATAATAAATCTTAAATAATTATCTCTAAATAGTAAGGCACTAGCAAGCTCCATAGTGTAGTGCAGTGGAATTGTAAATGAGTAAATATAATAATATAAGAGAATAGCCTCCTACTCACCACCTGTCCAGCTCCACGTGCTCACCAGACCTGATATCCATAACCTACTCATTTAAGAGTACTTAGAGTAATAGGAAGCAAAGCATAATACCCCAGATCAGACAACAGTTTGGTGTGAGGGGTAGAAATTTCAAATACTATAAAGTCAATATACTAGGATAAATGGTATGGAAAATCATACCCGACATGTCCCTGTATCCACAGAGTTAGCACATAATAAAGATATACGCTACTCCATGATAGTTATCATGGGTGTACTATGCATCAAAGTACTAAGAGTGTCTAGGTATATATGTCAATAGTATCGACATCAGGTGACCTCCCTATGGTGATAAACTATCAAAGCAACAATAGCATCCATCATCTATCCTCACATTCACTCACTCGGTGCATAAGATATGTGATAATTCAAACGACCTGTCATGGCCAAGGACTACTGAACGTCTTGGTTCCTTGGTACTCGAATCCATGCCACTCAGTAAGCCAGGATACTAGAATGCCCATCATGGCTGATCCAGGCTAAAATATTGCCCTTCATGGAGATCAGATCACCCGTCATGGAGATCAGATCGCCCGTTATGAAGATCAGAGCCAGTCATGAAGATCATCGATCCCTATGTACACGTCATCAATTACAGAGCCTATTCTGGAACTATTCCTACGACTCCCATCATGAATTCACTGCGGTCAGAAACTACTCTAGACAACTATCATTAGTCACAGTGTGTCATCATGCATCCCGTAACTTCCATCCAACAGTCCCCTCAATTCGACTCTTCGTTGTCTACTCTACGTCCCAAAGTGCAGCTATCCATCATTGAAGCCATCACTTCTCGACACGAAACCCTCATCGTCGAGTGAAAAGTGGTCGTCGTCGAAAATCGTCAAAAAGGTCGTTGAAAAACTCACTTTAAGGTTGGCCTAAAGTCGAACCCAAGTTTTTGCCCCAATGACCCAAAGCAGGACCTAAAAATCTTTGACCCAAACTCAAACCCGAGTAAACTCAAAAATTTCCCCAAATGCGCTCAGGGATTGGTACAATCTCTGACAACTTATTTTTATTTCCCTCTAGAAACGCCCTAAGTCAGACCTGACTTTTTGGCCAAATAACCCGAAGCATGTCCCAAAGTGATCCACTACCGATCCATACTCCCAAAGTCACCACTGAACCATCAATATCTTGAGCATACAGACTCCTAATGACTTGAATTACAGACTCCTAATGACTTGAATTACAGACTCTTAACGACTTGAAATTTGAAATATAGCCTTATGAGGCCTTCCTTGTCACCCTAAATCAATCTCACCAAGTTGGGACAAAACTCATGGATCATCATCGATCTAGTACCACTGAAACATCCCCATCGATCCATCACCACTGATCCATCACCACCAATCCACACTTCACATATGAGCTTTTTCACACCTCTCTATGCTCCAACATGGATTGCGCATTGATTGGGTCAACCCCCATGGATCAGTACTGAACCATAGGATCTGATCCCCACCAATCCCCACCAATCCATGTTATGGATCCCTACCTATCCATAATTCAAGCACTCACAACTTGAGCGTACAACTCCAAACGACTTGAAACTTGGTGGGCAACCTCTGGAGACCATTCTTGTCATCTCCTATTGATTGCACCTTGATCTGAGCAATCCAAGTTTATGGATCAGTACTGATCCATGACCATGGATCACCATCGATCCATACTTTGAATGCTTGTATCTTGACCATTCTAACTCTAATTGACTTGAAATTTGATGTGCAACCTTACGAGGGCTTCCCCGTTGCCCCATATCGATCGCACATCGATCTAACTACTATGAATTTCTAGGTCATCGATGATCCAAGAACCGATCCTAAGTCTAAATCGCCATCGATCGGCATTTTCAACAATTCAAACATCTAACAATCAAACGTACATCATATACAAGCCATAACAACAACCAAACATTCAAATATACCCATTTTAAAGAAATCTAAAACTAAGGTTAAGGACCCATAAGAACATGTTTTTGTAAATCAAGTCCAAATTGTCTAAATTTCACATATTTGGTTAATTATGGTCTATAAACATTTTTAGAGATTTTTATATAATTTTTAAAACATCGTTTAGGGTGTATAATGACCTAATCAGCAAGTGAGAGATCTAATCACTCATCTAAACCCAAAGCAAGATCCAAATCCCCAAATGAACAATAAAAGGCATAGAATCCAAGGCTTCTCCAATAGAAAATCTCTAATCCCAAGTGCTAATCATGCTAATCTCCTTTTAATGATGTAATTTGGCAAATTAAAGTAGGTTTAAAAGCTTTTTTTGGTCAATGGAGGTTTCTAATTGTTTTGAGAATAATGAAATGATAAGGATGAGGTTCCATCAGCCTCCACTTGCACCAAACCCGAAATAGGTCAAGGGCGTTAACAATAATGACCTTAATTACCCACTTAAGCTATTCAAAATCATATAAAACTTCAAATAGCCATAACTCTCAAACGGTTAGTCTATTTTTTTAGTATGACCACTCTACGAAAAGCGAAACCATCATCCCGATTTAGACCCTAACTCGGATCACATCAAAAGTTATAGTCTATATAAGATTTACAAGGTCAACATAGTTACACAAAAATTCAATAAAAATCATAAATGTGTAAAATGTCCCTAAGAGTCATTTTTCAAATTATAGAATCATACGACCTCATATGAAAATGATATAAATATTCTACGATCCTCCGATGCGTAGAGTACATATCGTTACATTCTCCCCTCCTTTAGGAACTTCACCCCCGAAATTCCATAATCAATTCAATAGGGTCATCTCGTATGCGTAGCAATCATATATGACAAGCATAGGTAACCATCATACATCAAACATGCATACATAGAAATAAAGGAAAAGAAAACATCTAAGCCTATCCTAGCATGTAGGATACCATGCCGTGGCATACTTTATGATATCATAAGTGAAAGAAAAATCGATAAATAGAAAGTCTCGCCAAGTAAAGAGCTCTGGATATGTTGTCCTCATGCTCTCCTGGGTCTCCCAAGTGCAATCGCCTTCATTTTCACTCCGTTGAGCCTTCACTAACTTTATTGTCTTGCTCCTGAGCTGCTTCGTATCATGTTCGACATTACGAATAGGTCTACGAGGTCTTGAAGCCTCTGGTTCAATCTCGATATCATCTAGATGATCTGATGCGATATGCCTGAGTCGTGCACAAATTTCCATAAATGAGAGACATGGAGGACCTTGCGCACTCCCGGTATTCTTTAAGGTAAGTAGACTCTGTAAGCAAGGCTCGCTATCCTCTCTAATATCAAAAAAGGACCAACAAATCTTGGTGCCAACTTCCCTCTGCAACCGAACTGAATGACATTCTTCAATGGAGATATCTTGAAAAATACTATGTCATTGACAGAGAACTTTAAATCTCGACGTCTCTTATCAGCATAGCTTTTCTGTTTATCTTGGGCAGCTTTCATCCGTTGGTGAATGATCTTGATCTTCTCTGATGTTTCTCTAACCATATATGGCCCAAGTATCAGTTTCTTGCCCGCTTCCCACCAACAAGAAGGAACATTGCACAGTCGACCATATAATGCCTCGAATGGTGCCATACCGATGCTAGACTGATAACTGTTGTTGCATGCAAATTCAACAAGGTGTAAGTGATCATCCCATGAGCCTCCAAAGTCTAGTATGCAAGCATGTAAGAGATCCTCTTAGATACGATTCACTCTCTCAGTTTGGCTGTCAGTTTGAGGGTGATATGCTTTGCCGAGGTGCAGTTCTATCCCTAACACCTCCTGTAAGCTCTTCCAAAACCAACTAGTGAATGATTAGTCTCGGTCACTCACAATGCATTTCGACACACCATGGAATCGTACTATCCATTTCACATATAATTCAGCCAGTGTGGCTACCATTTTACTTGACTTGATGGGTATAAATCTGGTTCTCTCGGTCAATCGATCGACTATGACCTAAATGCTATCGTATCTTGCTCGAGTCCTTAGCAATCCTTCGATGAAATCCATCGATACTTGTTCCAATTTCCACTTAGGAGCTTCTAGCATTTACATTAAACCACTAAGCTTCTTCTGCTCTTCCTTTACTAACTGGCAGTTCATGCACTTTGAGGTGAATGTCCCAACATCTTTCTCCATCCGTTCCCAATAAAAGGTCTGCCACATATCACGGTACATCTTATTACTGTCAGGATGTATTATTAATCTCGAATGGTGGCACTCTTTGCATACCTCGCCCTTCAATCCATTGACATCGGGAACAAATAACCTCCCATCCTTACAGAGCCAACCACCTTGGTTAAGTCTGTATTGTCTCATATCCTCAGACTCTACTCCAGTTTTAATCTTATTATTGTTCTTAGCTAATTTGGCATTGAGACTTTGACTAGTACCAATCCGCTTAATCAGAGTAGGTCTGATAGTCAAACTCGCCAACATCTTTGGCTTTAGCTTGCATCTAGGTTGGAAATCATAACCAACAATATACTTTAACTGCGTCCACTCTAGAAACATAACTCCAAAGCTGGCATGTCTCCTACTCAAGGCATCAACAACTGCATTACCTTTACCTGGTGTATATGCAATGTCAAGTCATAAGAGGCTAAGAACTCTAACCGTCACTGCTGGCAAAGGTTAAGGTACTTCTATGAAAAGAGGTACTTCAATGATTTATGGTCGGTGAACAGCTCAAACCTCTCTCCTAAAAGATAGTGCCTCCAAATCTTCAGCATAAACACAATCGCTACTAACTCTAAATCATGGGTCGGGTATTTCTTTTCATGTGGCTTCAGTTGTCAACTAGCTATACAACAACTTTGTCTCTCTGTATCAATACTGCACCCAGTTCGATACCACAAGCATCAGTGTATACCATCATCTGCTCATTCCCGCTCGGAATAGTCAATACTGGTGCACTTGTCAACTTTTCTTTCAGACTTATAAATGCATGTTCACATCTTGCATCCCAAGTAAAAGTCTGATTCTTTTTGTCAAGTGAATTAACGGTATTGCTACCTTAGAGATGTCCTAGATGAATCATCTATAATATCAAGCTAACCCCAAGAAACTTCTCACATCTATAGCATTTTTGTGTCCAGTCTAGTCCTGAACTGTTGTGACTTTTGCAGGATCAATGATAATGCCCTACTCAGAAACAACCTGACCCAAGCATCGCACTTTCCTCCTCCAGAAGTGACATTTAGAAAATTTTGCCTTCGGTCGGTGCTCTCTCAACACCTCCAATACAATCCTCAAATGTGTCTTGTGTTCCTCTTCCATCCGTGAGTAGACGAGGATATCATCAACTAACACAAGCATGAATTTGTTTAGCTGACCCCTGAAGACACGGTTCGTGAGATCAACAAAGTATGCAGGCGCATTGGTTAGCTCAAACGGCATAACCAACCACTCATGAAATTCAGATGGCGTACGAAACGCGGTAATTGACACATTCTCCTTTGCCACTCTCAGTTGGTGAAATTTCATCGTAAGATCCAACTGAGAAAATACTCTAGCATCATGAAGCTATGCGAACAAGTCGTCAATATGTAAGAGCGGGTGCTTGTTCTTCTTCGTCACTTTATTCAGCTCACGGTAATCAACACACAATCTAAGAGAGTCGTCCGCCTTCATGGTGAATACTACTGATGCTCCCCACTTAGATATACTTCTACGAATGAACCCTTTGCGCAAAAGGTCATCCACTTGCACCTCGAGCTCTCCATGCACTCTAAATGCCATTATCCTCAAAGGCATCACCATCGGTCTATCATCTTTTGTCAAATCACTATAGAACTCAATCTCTCTATGTAGCGAAAGTCCGGTCACCTCCTCAAATACATCCGGATACTCCCAAGCAATAGGCGTGGATGACAACTTGTTATGTGGGATATCAAGGAGTATAGCAAGCTAACTATCACATCGTCATCTGGAAGGTGCCTAACACTACCGTACACCCATCATCTACTCCTATCATTAACATTGACTTCTCATAAATCCACCATCACTCTGTATCTATGAAGGCAGTCCATCCCCAGTATAATACTAAACCCCACAAAACCCAAAACATAGCAATCACAAGTAAAAGAACCCCACAAAACCCAAAACATTAAATAAAATAAAATTAAGTGGTTCATCCTTCTATTGCAAAGATGAGTGTGGATCTGCTTAGAGATCGAAGGAGAAATCTCAAATCAAGGTTTAACTTATTTGGCCAGATCCATAAGGCAAAGTTTCTTTTCATGTTTATATTTTGTTGTATCTCTTTATAATGTTTATATATATATATATATATATATATAATAGCCTCGCTATATTGATAATGGACATTATAATCTAAACAGTTAATTGGATGATGTGCTTTGCTTAATTCTCTGTTTAAAATTAAAATTGTTTATGTGTGTGAAATTATAATTTTATCAATAAATATAATTTAATACATGTATGCGTAATAATTTTCTAAAGTTATTTATAATTTTAATGAATCAAATAATATTGATTTGAATCATCTTAAAACATGAAATACATTAACATCTTATTCTAAACTTATGTGTAAATTTTGATTTCAAAATTCGTTTTAATTGTCTTGTGTTAATTACATTAATTTTGAGTGATAAAATTAAACATGTTATATATATATATATATATTTATTTATTATAGATTCATATATAAAGGCATTTCGAAATATGTGATTCTTATGTTCATACTAAAAATTCAAATTTAAATCCATACTTGTGTGTGTATACTTTGAACAATTAAAATTATTTTCAAGTTCATAATTGTATAAATGTAAGTATACATTTTAAATTTAAAAATTAATCCATTTAAGGTTATTTCATTGATCAAATGTAATCTAGATCTTACTTATGAATAAAACTTGCCAAATAAAATTTAGATTCCAACTTTAAATTTAGATTTTGAAATTTCCATTGGTTATTTATATTAAGTTTTGTCTAATTAATCTTTCTTATTAGTATTCAATATCACACAATATTTTGTAATCAAACATACATCTTACAAAATCAAATTAAATTGAGGCAATTGATATATACATATAAATGGCGAATATACACATGGTAGATATAAATCATAATATCTACACATGCATATATCGACCTTGTTGTTGGTTTTGTTATTATTTGTCATGTTAAACATTTTATTATCACATGTCATCTGAATAATAATTAGGTATAGTTTAGCAGAATGTTTGCAAATAAGGAAGGTGTAATCAGTTGTCGATACCACCTTCTTACCCTTTTCCTTTTAGATCTTGATGTGATTACATTTTAATCTAATAATAAATTATTATTCCCTTTTAAAATCAATTTAGAAATACGAATATATTTAACATGTTCATGCTTATTCAAATTTTACACTTAATGAGGATTATTTAACAAATTAAATCAGAAAGTTAAATAAAATTGGATTTTATTTAAATTAACTGGATAGGATCTAGTAAAACCCATTAGAATCCATAGACCCATCATGATCCAAATAGGGATTTTTTTTTGAATTCACCAAATTCACTTATTGTAGACCAATTGGGCCTTCAATGGTATTAGAGCCCAAATGGTCTATGCGGTCTAATTAGCAACTTTAGAGCCAACTAATTAAGCATACATATCCAATGGTGTCTTAAGAAAAGTATTGTATAGGCTTAGGGTTAAATGATCAAGTATTCTCCCCTTCCTAGTTACCAGCTTGGCCCAGTGTATGGAGTAAATCCAAAAGGTTGGTCCAATTGTAAAGGCTTAAATTGATTTAGGCCTTGAGGTAATTTTCAAAATACAATTTAAAAATACAAAATATATTTTAAATTTAAAAGTTAAGTATAAAATATAAAATAAATTTTATAACAAGTAAGAAAATATTTTTCAAATTATTTTGGAAATAAACTAATATTTTTGAAAATTATTTAAAATTTAAAAAATTGAATTAATTAAACAAATAAATAATTAAAAGTTAACTAAATAAATTAAACATATATGCTGATATATGTATATATTTAATTACAGTTGTTATAGTATAATATATTTATATTTTTTATCTTAAATTGTTTAAGATAAATTATAAAAAAATTGAATTTATTTATAATATTTAATTCAATTACTTTAACTAAACAAAATATTTTTTAAATTAAATAATTAAAATTTAATTAATAAAATGTACATATATAATGATATATGTATATGAAGTTGTAAATTTTATGTTAATATTTATCTGAAATTGTTTGGGATGAATAAAATAAAATTAGAATTTTTTTTTAAATAATTTAATTAAATTTTTAATTAAACTAATAAATTAAAATTAGTTAAATATAATTTAATATACATATGACCATTATAAAAGTTAATCAAATTATAAACTATTATATATGAATTAAACTTTTTTAGTATGAATGTATAACTTAAGTGGAGTTGTAAGAAACCCTACTTAGGTTTAAAGAACACATACATGCATATTGTACGTATACCATGATTTTAGATGTGTTTGATGCTTGAACCACGAGAGTATTTCTTAAGAAATACATTGTTTTCTAAATGGATATCACTCAATGTATGTGTGTGTATTAAAGATTATGAACCCTTAATATATAAGTTGTTCTACCCGATTATATATTAACAAATTACTTGCATATTCTTTAGTTGTTGATATTCTTTAAGCTAGAGATGTTATTTGCGGTACCATTAATATAATGATTATATAAGGTAAAATAAATGCATGTATTTGTTGATATTCCTCAAGCTACATGCATTATACTTAGGCCATCATGAAATGGTGGGCATGGGTGAATAATCCCTTTCAATTTTTGGATATTCCTTAAGGTCGAGATGAGATTAGGAAAAAGACCACATGTTAGGAGTTGTATATGACACAACCGATAAAGTATTATCCATTGCTTCCAGGCCAAAGATTTGTTGATTTTTCGCAAGGTCAGAATCTCAAGGCAAACGAGTCCTAACACCTACTGGAGAAATTGAAAGATTTCTATATTTTTCTTGGGATTTCAAGAAGCATAAAGTATCTAGTGTTTATTGGTAAGAAACATCATGATGGAGGAATTTCTTTAGGAAATTATTAGTCGCAAAATTGATTTGGATACGATCCAATGATAAAAATAATTATGTAGGATGAAATGAAATTAAACAATTCTAAATGGACAATCATTATAATGTATAATAAGGATTCTCACACATTAAAGAGAAACTATGAGTTTCGTATCAATGCCAAGGAAAGAATTTCCTTGATTCTCAATTACCCATTAAGAGTATTTACTCTGCCATATGGCACGATGCACAATCCAAAATGGATTCTGAATACATTATCAAAACAAGATTTTGATAGTAGTACTCGAAGGGATATGATCCATCGACTGCAGAAGTGCTTTAGAGAAGAAGGCCAATGCAGTTGGAATACAGTAAGCAACATTAATAGCATACTGTTGCAAATTTCAATTGTTGAAATTAACGTAGTAGGTTTGGCATTCAATATGCTTAATTAATTCAGGTTTTACTCAGCTCGATATGATTTTGAGTTTTTGGTACATGAATATTGTAAGAGAAATTCTAAATATGATTTAGAATATGTTTTTTTGCTCATAACAACTAAAGTGTCTCGAAGTCAATTGCAGTGGTGCTGAGTTTTGTGGTTTTTGGATAGGATCCAAGAACCGATATTAAAGTATCATTCAGCATGCATCAGAGTTGAGCACATATTTTGACAGAAAATCAAATAATTTGAATTTCAGTCAAAATGCTGAGGAAGTGTGTCTCTATAAGAAAGAACTATAAAGTACTAAAATATTTCCAAAACTATAATTAAACAATAAACTTATGATTGTTAACGATGTACTCGAGTTAAAATAATTTAATTTTGATTATTTAATTCTTGTTATATGATTTGAAAAGACATCTTGTATAATCGGTATAAAAGGATGTTGGGAATGTCCAAGATGATATACATAGACACTATATTAAAATGTTTACTATGGAGCATATAAGATGGATTCCTTATTCATTGACAATAGGAATTATCACAAATGCTATGTAGTTTAATATATCACACTTCGATTATGTACTTGAAACATTGAGCGAATGTCAAATTTGAATTAAGATCACTAAATGGTAGGTTAGAGTGTTCTAGAGTATTTACAAAAAAATTATCCAATGTTTGAACCAAGCAGCTTCTAAGTGAATCTGGATGTTGAGATGAATATGGAATGGATCAAGAACTTAGGGTCACGCTTGATATAACCAGGTGGAACAATTCAGGAAGTTTGGGATCAGTAGGATAAAAAACACCATCGGTACCGATCACAATTATGGTCAGTATCGAGCAGATTTCTCGCTAGGGGGGTCCACTTCTAACTTTGGAAGGTTAAATCTTGAGGAAATATATGGGAGCTTGGATCGCTGTGATGACCGTTTTGCTCGATACCAACCAATGTGGTTAGTACCGACATGATTTTTCACTCTATATTAATTTGTTCTTCCTCCCTATCTTCTCGAATCTAAAATCTTACAGGTCTTCTATAATTAACCGACTATGACAGACGATTTGGTATAAATGGAGAGACTAGAGCAACAAAGAAAGGAATTTGAATCTTTTGAGCCATACTCTTCATCTTCTTGTCTCTACTTCAACCATTGTTTGTTGTCAAATCTGAGCAAACTTTGTTTTCTAGAGCTAAAAACCTTGTAAAAGTGCTTGTATTTCTGTCAAATCCTAAATCAATTATATTAAGTGGTCATAGGCACATGATTTGGCTGAACCACTATAAAAATTTAGTGAGTTCTTATTGTTTTTGCCTGATTTTGTTAGGTCTATTCTTGCTTATAATTGATTGGGGTGTTCTATCACTTTTTGACCCAATATTTTGGTGCTTTCACTGAGAACGAGCTTCTCACTTGTAGATCTAGTTTAATATCATGGATTGCAAATGTCCATAAGTTAGATCCAAAAGATGCTTGTTGTAGATCTGAAGTTGCTATGATTTTGAAAAGGAATCTACCTTAGATCTGAAAGATATGGCAACTAAGAGACCTTCCATAGATCTGGAGCCACTGTTAGAGAAGATAAAGCTTCTCATCAGAATGAGGAAACTACTCAGCAAACGCATGCTTTGCCTGGACTTTCTTCACCGTGGGAGATGGTATCCAAAATTGAACTTGACATGATGATGGCTAAGATAAACCAAAGAATGTTAGATGGTTGGAAATCTCTCTTTGATAAGATGGAGGAGAACTTCCCTTTGCTAGCCCAACAGTCATGAAGGCATAGGAAGAGCGGAAAGGATTCGTCATCTTTAATATTTGAAGAAGAAAAATTATGTTTATCAAATTAGAATAGAAGAGGAGTTAAGCAGAAAATTAAGGGAAAGGCTACTGGAGCGTCGAAGAGGAGCACTAAAGGAAGTTGCTAGGTTTTGGCCATGGCCAACATGGTAAGTACCGATCAAAATTAACTCGGTACCGACCATGTAGAGGGTGGTGTTGGAGCGTAACTACTTGATGCAGTTAACTTGTTTGACAGTTAAGATGACTTGTAAGATACTAACAACAGTGGGTAGAATAATAGAATGTAGAATTCTCATGGTCGGATGAATGCCATAGAATTAGCCAGATATCATAGAAGATCCGAACGAATGGCTCTCCAAGAGATAGAGGAGCTTAGACCAAATGAACCAAGAGCGTTTGGCGAGTCAAACACTTGGGGCTATTCTTGATGGTCGCCATTCGGATAATTAAGACAGTGAAGAATATATTTCTGCTATGGTAAAGAGTTTGTTGAATTAATCGGTGGAGAAGGAATGAAGAAATAGGGCTTAATACCTGGTAAGACCCCATTTATTGATGAAATTTTACCGAAAGAATACATTAGAAAGTTTATTATACCAAAGATGTCATCGTATAAAGAGATAACGCACCCTGGACAACATCCATTGAAGTATAAGTGGTACATGGATGATGCTCGAGCAACTTACGCAGTAAGGTGCAGGTGTTTCCCCATATTTTTAGATGGGGTGGCTAAACAATATTTGGAATTTATTCCATGAGAGGAAAGTGATTTGAAAATTGTTTTTCAAAAGGGTTGAAGTGTAGAAAAATTTATATCTTGCAAAGATATTTTTAAAATAAATAATTTGGGAAATTATTTAAATCTGATGGTTGTTTGTGGATGTTGTATGATAGTTAAATAACCGACTTTGCTACATTACAGCATGATAGGGGGTTCTCGCTCAGTGTTTGGTGGCGAGTAGGAGACTCTTACCCCTACATGTCCCCGGGGAGGGGTTGGTTGAATTGAGTCGAGAGGCTAGCCGTAAAAGCAAATTCGGGGTACCACTGTATGCCACGGCGGGGCTGGGATGGTTGAAAAGCCTACTAGTCGAGATTGGCCGCTGTCGATGGTTGAAAAGCCTAGACAATGTGGTTCACTTGGCTCTTGTCGCAGCCCATATCTTTATTTGACAAGTTGGCAAAAAAGTCTGTGGAACAATTCAGGCTCCACGCCGCTCAACTGAAGGAAGTAATGTCCTTGTCGAGTATTCATCATAGTGCCTGGGAAACCATAAAAGTTTTTCTATGTCAATTTAATTCCATTATTACCAAAGTGAGCAATCCAAAGGAGGATATTGTGTTGTTGGCGTTAATCCTGGGGTTACACCCAGATACAGAGTTTAATAGATTGCTAAAGAGGAAGCAACCACCTAATATAGAGGAGTTTTATCATAAGGCGTCCCAGTTTCTGCACTTAGAAGAGGCAAACTTGGCCGTAGGAAAGTCTGAGTGTAGATCGTCGAATGAAGTTGTGTAGAGCAATGTTATTATTAAAAAAATCGGTGTGAGTGCGGGTAACGTTGTGGCAAACGTCGGGAATAATAAAAATTAATAGAAAGGGAGAAACCAAGGCGCTGGTGGGAAGAAGAATGACACCAAGTAGTATTCAAGAAACATGAGGGGGGAATAACACTCCCTAAAATGATACCATTGAGAATATCTACTTTGCTATGTAATGAATGGAGAATTATATGAAATCTCCTCAGAGGGAGGCAACTGTAGCCGAATGGCGCTCGGGGAAGTGCAATCGCTTCCATAAAACTCATGGGTACAATACCAATAAGTGTAGTCACTTGGGAGAAGTGCTCGAGGATTTGATCTGAAAAAGAAGTTACAGCAGTAGGTAAGAAATCAGCAAGATGGCGGACAAAATAATAGGCCCCAAGGGTAGAATGCCCAAACCTGGATCCAGTGGGGAGGGGCCAAGGTGACCTGATGGTAGGATGGTAATAAATAATATAACTAGACGACCAAGAAGAGCTGGAATGAGATGGAGCGGTATGGAAGTTTGTCGAAACACGTACCATAGGAGAGTTGTTTTGTTGTCAAAGACAGAGCTCTAGCAAAACAAATGGGAACGATGAATAATGATATTTTTTTAGAAATAGAGATTCTGATGGGGTTGAATCCCCGACGCTTGATCCCATGGTGATTACGGCCATGGTAGGGTCAGCAATTATGCATCGAGTCCTGGTTGACTGTGGGAGCTCGGTTAATATTATGTTTAAAAGAACGTTTGATCAAATGAAGATTAGCTCGAAGGATATAAACCATGTAAATCCCATATCCAAGGACTTACCAAAGAGGTTAAGGAGCCTACCGGGTGCATTGACTTGTCCATAAAATTGAGCAAGGGAGACCATAAGATAGTGCGAGTGCAAATTATTGTGATAGTTGATGAATTTTCTGCTTATAATGCTTTTCTGTGCTGACTGGCCCTTACAAGTTTCAGGATAGCCCTAGCTCCATGGTTTGACTATGAAATTTCCCATCGAGAATGAGGTTGGAGTTATTCAAGGTGACCAAAGCACTGGTCGGGAATGCAATGTCACCGAGCTCGGAGAGGCAAAGCGACATGAAAAGGGAAAGGTGCAGAGAAAGATCTCTACGTCAAGGCCATTAATCATGGCAATCACTACCCAAGCCCAAGCTTGAGTCCCATAATAAGTTTCTAAAACCTATGGACCCCCAAAAGGAGACAGAGGATGCAAGAGCAGCACCAACGAAGCCGACAATCAACTTCCTGATCGATGACGATGCTCCCACTCGAGTTCCAAGGGTTGGATCTCAACTCGGCTTGAAAAATTAAAAATAGTTGGAAGGGTTTCTCCGGGAAAACCTGGATGTGTTTACCTGGACACATTCTGATATGTGTGGAATATCGTTGGAGATTGCATGCTACACATTGAATGTGGACACAAGATACCCTCCTATGAAATAGAAAAGGCGCAGTTTGGGTCTGAAGTGGTCCACTGCACTGAAGGAAGAAGTGGATAAGCTGAAAGCAAATGGCATTAACTGCAATGCCTTGTATCCTGAATGGGTATCGAATACTATGTTGGTCACGAAGCCAAATGGAAAATGGCAGGAATGCATCAATTATTCAGATCTAAATAAAGCATTCCCAAAAAATAACTTCCCACTACCAAAGATCGAGCAACTTGTTGACTCAATGGATGACAACAAACTACTATCCATACTCTGGCTGCAATGCACATTCTAGATTAGGAGTATACGAGTTTTATCATTGACCCGTGCTTGTACTATTATTGAGCGATGTCGTTTGGTTTGAAGAATGCTAGAGCTACCTACAAATGACTAGTAAATAAGATGTTCAAAGATCAAATCAAATGGACAATGGAGGTTTATGTGGAGATATGATGGTGAAGTCACGGCAATCGATGAATCACATAGATGCCGTTTAGTTTGAATTTCCCTAAAAACAAATGGCGAAATGGCGTTGTAAACTCAAGGGGCATTGAAGCTAATCCATAGAAGATTCACACATTGAAAGTTGTTGTTATCCCCAAAAACAATGAGGGAAATGAAGAGCCTGAATGGGAAAGTCGTTGCACTGAGTCGGTTTATTTCGAAGGTGAGGGATAAGTGTATACCATTCTTTGATGCCTTCAAGATGGAAAAGGAAAGTTTGTTTGGACTAAGGAATGGTAGGAAGCTTTCTAGAAATTGTTAGAACATATGGAGAGACCACCAATCTTGTCGAAGCCTTTGGAAGGAGATGATCTATTCATTTATTTGGCTATATCTACCCATGCACTAAGTGCAGCATTGGTATATGATGATTCTAAGATCTAGAGGTATGTATACTATATCAATAAATGGTGTACCATAGTAGAAAAGAAGTACCCAAAGTTGGAGAATCTAGTATACTGCTTGTTAATTGCTTCGAGGAAGTTGTGACCATACTTCCAGCTCACCAGATAAAGGTGCTAATTGATCAGCTACTGAAGTAAGTATTGCATTGACCTGAGACTTCGGGAAGATTATTGAAGTGGAATATCGAGCTGAGCCAATACGATATAACATACCATCCTAGAAAGGAAATACTAGGATAGACTTTGGTTGATTAAATTACTGAATTCACCATCCAGGATGGAGAAGAGGAAGAAGAGATGGTCCAATTTTTCCAGTGGAAATTATACGCAGTTGGAGCTTCTTATGAATGTAGTTCCAGGGTAGCAATGATTTTTGTAACCTCAGAAGGATGAACAATATGCTATGCATTAAAGCTTGAATTCCCAACAATGAACAATGAAGCCGAATATAAAAGCATTGACTATGGAGTTCAAAATAGCAAAGGAATGGGGGTCAAGACACTACATATATTCAACGCCTCCTAGTTGGTGGTTTGCCAACTCAAGAAGGATATTCAGGCTAAAGGAGCAAGAGTTTCCCCTTACCCGACGAAGACATTGGAACTATTGAATGATATATAATATTATAAAATCATGCATGTAAGCTATTCGCTGGCCAAACTGGCTAGCTCTAGGAATGCACATCTTATAGGACTTATTCCAGTAAAGGTTTTCTCAGCTCCAAGCATCGACCAGATGGAAGTTGATTGGATCTTGGATGCCCAGGAAGAACATGAGTTATTGATGACTCTGATAAAAGAATATTTGTTGAAGGGAACTCTACTAAATGGAAGGAATGAACGGCGAAAACTCCTTCGTAAAGTATCACTGTTTATTATACAAGAGGGAGTGTTTTATAGGAGAGGTTTCTAAACCCCCTATTGTGGTGTGTCACTAAAGATGAAAGTAAGAAGATCCTTTTGGATGTACATAAAGGAAGCTTTGGTGATCACACCGGGGGCAAATTTTGGCAAAGAAGATACTTCATAATAGATACTTTTGGCCGACGATCAACCGAGATGCAACTTATTATAGTAGACGATGTGATGGTGCTAATGATTCATGAAATACCAAGAGCCCCATCTATAGAGCTTATGAAAATGGTTATCCCGTGGCTATTATCAATTTGGGGAAATTATATAATCAATGTGATACCAATGTCGAAGAGCGTAGCAATGTACATGATCGTTTTAGACTACTTATGAGCTAAAGCGGAACTACTAGCCAGGATTACAATGAAGAAAGTGATCGAATTTGTGATAAAGAATATCATATGTAGATTTGTACTCCTATGGAAAATCATTACTGGCAATGTAACTTAATTCAAGAGTGCCAAGTTTAAAAATTTCTGTAACTCGTATCGAATCACAAAGAGCTATCGGCAGTAGCACGCCCATAAGCAAATGGATATGTAAAGGTGGTGAACAAGATCATCAAATCCATCCAAAAGAAGCGATTGACAAAGGCCAAACAAAACTGGCTCAATGAACTACCACTGGCATCGTGGGTCTACCAAACCACCCATAAGCCCGCGATCAGCATTCTCCATTCAGATTGTCATATAGAGCTGATCCTGGTAGAACTAGAAATCCCTTCTCATCGAAGAAAATACTATGATCCCAAGATGAATTAGGAATGCTTACTTGAGTCCCTCGACTTGTCGACGAAAAGAGAAAAGAGGCTGAATTGAGGGTAGGTGCTCACCAGAAAAGAGCAACAATGTATTTCAACACCAAGATCAGGAACCATACCTTTGATGTAGGGGGTTCATTTTAAACAGGTCCTTCCTGGTATAGGGGCACTTGATCAGGATTGGGAAGGTTCCTATGCGATTGAACAAAAGCTTGGAGATGGAACTTTCAAGCTATCGACTGTTGGTGGGATCCCAATTCCACGGGTGTGGAATAGCAAAAAACCTTCGATGCTATTTCACTTTGATTTATTTATTTTCTACAAATAATCCATGCTAATTGAGTGGGGGCAATGTAATAAGGTGAGACTTGCCATTTCTTTTGTTCTACTGGAACCGTGTTCTTATAAGTTAAACTTTGTCCTACATGATTAGTAGCGTCCGAAGATAGGTACTGACGAACTCCTTTGGTCCATGATCGGGACTAGGGAGTATAATCACATTGGGGTTGATTGGATGATTCGCCCTTATCCCTTCAACCTTTGACTAATGCCCAGAGATAGGAGAAATCAGAAATGGGTGCTCAAGATAAGCATCTGAAATACTGATCCCTAGTGAAAGGGGTCGAAGTATAATTGGACCTTCTATAAACATGACCACTCTTACGGTCTGATGAGACACGCCTTGCCATTGATAAGTGATGAAGGTCAGAGAACATATTCGATCAACGCTCAGAGATGGGCAAGATCGAAGTTCGCTATCCAGAGGTAGATTCCTAAAACATTGTTCCCCAGAGATAGGAAATGGTACGAAGCTGAATGCTTCAATGACTACAATCGAAGGTAAACGGGGTTGGCCAAATAAAAGTAGTTATGTTTAACCAAGAAAGAAATACTTTTGCAATGAAATGAAATTAAATAAAGAAATATTACTAAGCAATTGTAGAAACTTACTTATATGTACAGAGTTACAGTAGGTAATGGCATTGCATAAACACAAGCATGTGTAGTATATATGAAATAGCAACACCGATGATTATATTATATATGCATGCATATATATAGGCAAGTAAAATAGTACGAAAATGTAAATATGACATGGATTGTGCAGAAAAAATGGTCTTTTATTTACATTAACATTTTGTACAAGGGTTGCAGGGGTCATTCTCGCACGATGTCGGCCTATATGCAAAAAAAACAAAGTACATCAAAAGACAAAATGAAACCATCTTCCCAAATAACCGGGTCAATCACCTACTTCTTTCTCCCTTGCTTGCCACTCTTGATCTCAAGATCGGTGAGATGCTTCTTTGAATCCTTCCCCTTCTGGACCTTCTCCTTCTTTAGAGTGCTTCACCTAGAAGGCCTTTACTCCTTTTTAGTGGTTAAATTGATTGGATCTTCGGGTTTGTCAGAGACAAAGTTGGATGATTTTAAAGCATCGCCAGAACCGCGACCTTTGGGTGCCCTGACATTTAAGTGGGGAAGCTTAGGAATAGGGTTTGGTTATCTAAAGTCGATGGCAGACTTTTCAATTCGTGGCTCAAGCTTGATTTTGATTCTGTCAAAATAATGTTTCTGTATCCCCCTAATGCGATTATCAAGGTCATTTGCATTCGTGATGGTGACCTCTTCCTTCTAGGACCGATTGATGTCCTCTACCCCTTCCAATGCCCATATTTTCTGAAAGTCCAAATCAGGGCCGGAGCTGGAAGGGAGTGTTGAAATGATCAGCTCTATGATGAAGAAGGTTGAGGTGGTAAAAATAGCACTCAGAACCAAACCTTGAGTAGTTGGTGACAGAGGAGGTAGTGACAGATAACCTGTAACTTGACAGATAAATAATATAATTTAATGACATCCTCTGGTAATAGTTGATGTTTCTCGAAGATCGGAGAGACGACAGAAATACCTTGGTTGGGTGGAGTGTCCTTGGCCGAGAACTTGATGATTTCACTTTCCTCAGTAGAAGACTTAGTCGCTTGGAAAGTCGAAGGAGGAACATCGACATTTGACATAGCCAGGAGAGGAGTCTCGGTAATGGCAACCTCAACGGTGGCCACTTCAAAAGTTGCAATCTCAATTGTAGGTTCTTTCAGTGTGGAAGTGGATGATTCCGCTTAATCCAATGCAGTGGAGTTAGCAGGAGCCTCAATAGCTACCTTCCCTACAGCTGCATCATGTGAAAATAGAATAGCTTTTCCCTTTTCTAGGGTGGCAATGTCCTCCTCATCCAGAAACGAGACTTCAGCGTCTCTTCAGTTGCGCCTTTGCTAGCTGTGGTAGCTCTGTGGAGTATTTCTTCCTAGGCATCAGCTAAAGTGAATGAACAACTCTCCCCCAGCCACTTCAAATTCTTGTTCTCGATGATGTTGGCGAAGAATTTCTTTAGAGTGGCATTTATTTTCTCATTATCCCGAGTAGCCTTTTTCTTAAGTTTTGCAATCTTCTCTTTGGCTTCAGTGAGGTCAGTTTGAGCTTGTACTTTGGAATCTATTTCAGCTTTTAAACAAGCCTTAAAGCTGTCTACCTTAGTCTGGAGTGCCTTCAGCTTCTCCTCCTTAGCCTTAACTTGTGCCGCAAGCTCGGCATTTTCTTGATGAGCAGTTTTAATTTGACCTTTCATGACGGTCATGACCTGTGTATGGGCTCTTAACATTTCTTCCATAAAGTCTTTCGAGTTTTTGGCTGATTTCAGTGTGTCATCTCTTTCTTGTGTAATGTCATCCAGCTCTGTTTTATAGCCCGCCACTATCCTATCATGATCTCTTCTCTCCGATTCAAACGTTTGGATGAGCGTATGATTAATTCTATTGATGTCAGAGAGGCCTTTAGCCAGCTTCTTTCACTCAAATAAATGGTTTGAAATCTCCTTTACTCGATCTACCTTTTGGATGGCCTATTGGCGATTGATATCTCTACTACTGCAGTCAAACATGACCCCCATCAAGCAGTAGTCAGGCAAGTTCGCATGCATCCTAGTACCGATAGCTATAGATGGGCATGTAGGGACGGAGGTAGAGCTACATGAGTCGAAACATCTTTGAATTTATGGGAGATGGAAACAGTAGTGGCAGGGGTTTGAGTCATTGGAGGTTGCTATTAAAGGGACTAGGAGTGAGTGTGTGGCTGAGAAGCGCTAGAATCGTGCTTGGAACGGTCACAAAAATCTCATTGTTCCTTTAGGAAACATTATTTTTTCTCTAGGTCACGGTACTCTTTCTCTTCTTCTCAATGCCTTTGTATATTCTCCTTGTCTTATTGTTCTTTCTCTTTTATCCTCCTCCTCTCGCCATTAGACTTCTGGTGTAAGCTAGGATTGTTAGTCCTTGAGATGATGGTTTTGATGACAACAACCTTAGGACTTGTTATAAAATATAGATACTAACGTTATGGTTTAAATATATATGTATATGCAGAATATAAATATGTAGGTACCAAGAATGAAGACTGTACAGTATAAAGATTCAAGAACTGATGAACTCAATATCGAAGATATCAAGATTCAAGACTCATGAGTATCAAGATTATCAAGAGTTCAAGATTAGTAATTTTGTTAAAACTCCTAGAAAAGCACTAACATCTTAAAATCCATTTTATTCATGGAATGGAATCCACTTCGAGCATGTTAAAGGGATGGAACCCTAAGTAGGATGGAACCTACGAAAAATCTAGTGGAACATCGTTTTGTATCCACTAACTTTTATTCAAATATTTTACAAAATTATATCTTGTTTTCAAAATGATTTCAAAATCTTCCTTTTTAAATCAAAAACATCTATCCTGGTTTTACATACTTTTAGCCTCAAAATAATCTTTATTTTCAATATCAAAATTATCCTTGGTTTTAAACTATCTTTAATTATAATGTACTTAACTTTTAATATTTAAGATTTAAATATGAAATTATAGTAAAATTTTATATATACCAAAATATTATTCTCTATACTTATTTATGTATTTTAACTATAGTATATTTATAAAGTTTAAAATAGTTTTAATATAAGATAGAAGTTATTTTCAAAAGAAAAACAAATTATCAAAAATACCTTAGGCATGTCGACAACCCCTAGGTACCCATGTCGACATGATGACAGTTTATTTCAAAAGTTTGAATTTCAAAAGAAATGTCTATTCGTCATATCCTTTCCCGAATGGACATGGCTGTTGTTCTACTATAAATATGGGATGTTTTAAACGAATTTACATTCATAATTTTTTGATTTCACTTCTCTTCTTCCTCCACATTTCTTTATATACATTTTTACTATTACTCTACCGAAATCTCCATTGAATCTAACTAGATCATCTCTGGTTTGATTCTCTATCACTATATCAACAAGATTCCAGTGCTATTCAGAGTTATAGGCTTCTTTGTAATCAATCGAGCGAGAAAAGGTGTGATTGTAGCCTGGAAAATCAACCAAGTGAGAGAAGGTGTGATTGTAGCCTAGGAAATCAATTGAGTGAACTTGTTGCCCATAAAATCAAGTATCTCTACCCAGAGGATTGTGAATTTGGAGTGGTGTACCTCGTGGCCTTGAAATCGAGGGTGTAATTGTAAGAATTGATTTTGAAAGGAAATCCGTACTTGTGTTGCGGGACTGGATGTAGGGTAACTCCGAACCAGTATAAAATCCGATGTGTTCTTTCCTTTATTGCTTTTACTTTATATTTGCATATGTGTTTGATTCTGTGATAATATCTGTGTCTGAATATTGCATACATTTGTGTTCAAATTAATATAAACTCAAAAAGAATTAGTAATTCCTTAAAACACTATTCACCCCCCCCCTCTAGTGTTAATTTTAGCCTTAAGATCTGTAATCCGCATTTCTCACATTTGGTATCAGAGCCAGGTTTTCAAAATTCTCATAATCTGATTTTTGAAAAAATTTAAAATGGTAATTTTTTATATAAAATTATTAACACTATTTTCATATGAATATGTTACAGAATCATCATGATAGTGTTGTTTAAAACTATATTTAGTTATTTTGAAAAGTCACTTGATTCTTTAAATGTTATGTTGTTTTGCAGGGAGAAGAGTTATGTCTAATGACTGTTGGTTAAAAGATACCAGATAATCATTCATCAATCAAAAAGAACAAATGGATATATAATGGCAATCGACAATGAAATAGGTATAGGATCAATACAAAACTTTTGATTCTCATCTTCAACTTGATTTGATACTATACTTCTCTCCATCTGCTTCACAATGTCACTAGTTTCGTGCGAATCTGTCAAGAAATGACCAAGTTATGGCCAAATGAAGTTCTGGTGAACAAAGAGAAAAAGAAAGCAAAACTGTCAATGGTATTCTTCCAATTGCATCCAGATATTTGAGTATTTTGTCCCAACTACTTTTCCAGATTGTAGTTCTTGTTCTCATGGTCATTTTGATGGTTGGATCATCAAATTCCGATCAAAATTGAGTGAGATATGACAGTTTGAAGTTGGCTATCCAAACTGAAAACTATGTACGGGATTTCCTGCATTTCTCTTACTGTTCGGCCTGTTGCACCACAATACCATCCAAATTCATCACCAAACTATTACTAGATCGTAGCCCTTGCCTTCCTCTTCGATTTGCTGCTGGTTTCATCCAATTCCGTTAAGAAAGGAAGGAGATATGCCTTCTAAAAGTTTGATAGTAAATAGAAAAAGGGAAGAAGAAGAAGAGAAAGTTTATGAAAAGTAGTGACTGTTGGGCCTATTTATAGTGGTTGAAGTGTCCATTCATTCAAAATTCAAATTCAAAGTTTTGGCGCCAAGCTGGTCAATCTACTAAATCATCTGTATCTTTCTCATACGGTCTTCAAATTCAGCAAATGAATATACTACGGTGATCAGAAAAACAAGCCCGTCGCAATAGAACAGATCTCGTCATCAAATTCTAAAAAATATAAATGTGTGGTTCACGACAATGGAATAACAACAAAGTTAGAAAGATAGAGGAGCGCAAAAAGTGGTACGCTTTACTATTATTTCATCTTTATTGTTGCATTTAGGAATATATATTCATGCATTTAGTTAGGTATAGAAATTTATCTCTTTTATAAGTTTGCTATTTTGGTCCATATATCGACACACCATGGTATACATATCGATATACCGGTCTAAATTTTTTTTAAAGTATTTTAAAACGTGTTTCCTTTAAAATAAAATCTTACTGCTAATTTATTACAACTATACTAAGTAGAAAAGCATACCTTCATTCGTGATTTCAACTTTTTCTAATGTTGTTTTTACTTCTCGTACTCTATTCCTTTTAAGACACTAATTTTGTGTCTTTAAGAAATTAATAGAATGAATTTATAATGTTAGAATAAGGCTCTATTTTGAGATTTCTTTATAAGATTGTGCCACATCACATGACACTTGTCATATAAATAGATAGTGACATACATGCAAAATGACACATGTCATTACACTTGTACTTCAATAAAAGCATTTTTACATGCATAATGCCAAGTGTCTTTACACATGTTTTTTTATTTTACTTTAATTATATAAACTACTATAAAAAATTGGGTCAAAAATCAATTATTTACATGTCAAAATCTATCTCGTAAAATTAGTGCAAAATCATGTTAAAAACAGGTCCAGAACTTTAGATAGCATTTCTTTGCTTCTGTTAACGTTTTTTAAGCACTGCAATCGTTTTTATAGCATTACTGTGCTAAGAAACGCTGTAGTGTTTCAGAAACTTTTCACAGTATTTGTTAAATGCTGCAGTTTTTGTTTATAATGTTTTGAATATATTTTACTGCAAAACTTTTTATAGCATTCTGTAAATGTTGTCTTTTCTATTTAAAACTTTAAACTATGTAAAAATGATATTTAAATTAAGTATTTTTCTCTATTCTTTTTAGAGTTATTTTCTAACTTATATTAGAATATTTTAAAATTAATTTCATGTTTAAATATTTTTTAAATAACTAACTAAAATTTTTAATGTAAGAGACCTTAATATAACACATGTTTATTTTAGTTTTTTAATCTTTGTTATTTTATTTAATATTTCATTATGATATTTTTTTAAAAGGTGTTTAAACATGTTTCTAAATATTTTAATCAATAATAATTTAATATATAGGTTTTAATTAGTAAGTTAAGTATTTTATAAACATGGAAGTTTAGATTCTCAAAAAAAAAATTAAGATAAAAAAAATTATTTTAAAGAAATTAAATAAGGAGGGTATTAATTTTTTTTAAAAAAACATATTGATTATATATATAGTTTAAATCCATATTTCTTAGCAATTTGATTTTGATTTTGATATTGAGTTTGATTACTACCTTTCATGAATATGTTATAGTTTTAATATCATTTATTACCTTTAAACTCTTGTCTTTACTACTCTTTCAGTCCCATTCATTAGTTTCCTTAACCTAAGTCTAGTAATTGGTGTGTATTACCTTTATTTGGTTGAAGTGATTTATAATAAATAGTTTGATATATGTATACACACATACATACATACATACATACATACATATATATATATATATGCTTGTCAATTAGATATTACTTATCACTCATGTTTATCTTATAATCTGAATATCTCTTACCATAGTATATATATCATCATATCATTCTGCATATTACTATTTTTACTTCGTTATCATTTTATTTCATATTACATATCATTATGCATCCTATTTCATATCACATTTCATTGCATATTACATCATAAATTACAATGCATGAAATATCATAATCATTTGCATCATAAGTTGCACTTCATTCTGCATATCATCTCATGCTACATTGCATATGTCATACATTTCATACTGCATTACAAACTACATATTGCATACATGTAGACATAACAAGTGTATTTTATTTAGGGGGAGTTTATATTATTGTCTTATAGTATAGGGTTATTAGTTTTTGATTTGTTTGGTATGTTTTGATTGACTTGTTTGACTTGATTAACTTGTTTGACTTGATTGATTTGTTTGACTTGTTTGACATGATTGGATTTGATGTGTGTGTTGATTGGATTGTCTGAAATATACTTATACATATTTATGTATTGAATAATTATAATATAATTATGTTAATGTCTTTCACATTCCATTTACTATACTTTGTTTAGTATTAGTTTAAGGGGGAGTTTTATAGTTTTATGGTTTTAGGATGGTTTTGTTGATGACAAAGGGGGAGAATTATAAAATAGAGTAGTAAGGCCTTAGATTAAGGGGGAGTTATTAGTTTTAGGGGGAGTTATAGTGAAGATAAAGTATATTTTATAAACATAGGTTGTCATCATCAAAAAGGGGGAGATTGTTAGTCCTTGAGATGATGGTTTTGATGACAACAACCTTAGGACTTGTTATAAAATATAAATACTAACGTTATGGTTTAGATATATATGTATATGCAGAATATAAACATGCAGGTACCAAGAATGAAGACTATACAGTATAGAGATTCAAGAACTGATGAACTCAAGATCGAAGATATCAAGATTCAAGACTCATGAGTATCAAGATTATCAAGAGTTCAAGATTAGTAATTTTGTTAAAACTCCTAGAAAAGCACTAACATCTTAAAATCCATTTTATTCATGGAATGGAATCCACTTCGAGCCTGTTATAGGGATGGAACCCTAAGTAGGATGGAACCTACGAAAAATCTAGTGGAACATCGTTTTGTATCCACTAACTTTTATTCAAATATTTTACAAAATTATATCTTGTTTTCAAAATGATTTCAAAATCTTCCTTTTTAAATCAAAAACATCTATATTGGTTTTACATACTTTTAGCCTCAAAATAATCTTTATTTTCAATATCAAAATTATCCTTGGTTTTAAACTATCTTTAATTATAATGTACTTAACTTTTAATATTTAAGATTTAAATATGAAATTATAGTAAAATTTTATATATACCAAAATATTATTCTCTATACTTATTTATGTATTTTAACTACAGTATATTTATAAAGTTTAAAATAGTTTTAATATAAGATAGAAGTTATTTTCAAAAAAAAACAAATTATCAAAATTACCTTAGGCATGTCGACAATCCCTAGGTACCCATGTCGACATGATGGCAGTTTATTTCAAAAGTTTGAATTTCAAAAGAAATGTCTATTCGTCATATCCTTTCCCGAATGGACATGGCTGTTGTTCTACTATAAATAGGGGATGTTTTAAACGAATTTACATTCATAATTTTCTGATTTCACTTCTCTTCTTCCTCCACATTTCTTTATATACATTTTTACTATTACTCTGCCGAAATCTCCATTGAATCTAACTAGATCATCTCTGGTTTGATTCTCTATCACTATCTCAATAAGATTCCAGTGCTATTCAGAGTTATAGGCTTCTTTGTAATCGATCGAGCGAGAAAAGGTGTGATTGTAGCCTGGAAAATCAATCAAGTGAGAGAAGATGTGATTGTAGCTTAGGAAATCAATTGGGTGAACTTGTTGCCCGTAAAATCAAGTATCTCTACCCAAAGGACTGTGAATCTGGAGTGGTGTACCTCGTGGCCTTGAAATCGAGGGTGTAATTGTAAGAATTAATTTTGAAAGGAAATCTGTACTTGTGTTGCGGGACTGTATGTAGGGTAACTCCGAACCAGTATAAAATCCGGTGTGTTCTTTCCTTTATTGCTTTTACTTTATATTTGCATATGTGTTTGATTCTGTGATAATATCCGTGTCTGAATATTGCATACATTTGTGTTCAAATTAATATAAACTCAAAAAGAATTAGTAATTCCTTAAAACACTATTCACCCTCCCTCTAGTGTTGATTCTAGCCTTAAGATCCATAATCCGCATTTCTCATAAGGATGCTATATAAACTTCTGGAATTGATGAGCGGTGCTGGCTCATACCCGAGCAGAGGTAGCTGTAGCGATCTCTACTCATATTACTTGAAAAGAAGAAAGGTTATAAAAGAACTAAAGCACTAGATTAAGAACGAGTGCAGAGTGTTAGTGTTGGTGTTCATGATCCTAGATGTGTGTGAAGTGTTGGAATTTCCCTAAGTAATCTACAAATCGTGTTCGAGGATTTGCAGGCACGAGGTTTCATCACCCTCGAAAAGGAGGTCTCTGGAAGGGAAGCTAAACTCCCAAGGACTAATATTAAGAATGTTATTAAAAGTAACGCCTCTGGTATCGAAGGATGAAAGACTGCCGAGCTCACCCAACGAGCCAAAGATATTCTTTGAAGAAACCATGGGAGGTTTCACTTCTCTGGTTGGTGTCATACTTGGGTCAAGGATATGGTGGGAGGACTTAATAACTAAGTGCTTTGGACGAGATGGGATAGGGACTATGTCACCTTTAGGGGATGTCTCCCTGAATGATTCATTGTTGCCGAGGCCATTGTCTTCATCATCATCATCTTCATTATCTCCTTCATTCTCTCCCTCTTCTTCTTCTTCTTCACTTTCTTCTTCTATTCCTTCTTTACCTTCTCTTCCTTCATCCCTTTCCCCTACCACGTTCTCTTCTACCCTCACTTCTTCCTTGCCTACATCCGCCTTGACTTCATGGCCCTCATCGCCTCCTTGATTATCATATTCATGGTCATAAAATGAGGGTAGAAGGACGTGTGATAGTTCGAGATTTCTTAGTAGGAAGTGTGATTGGAACAACGCTACTATCAGGGTATAGAAAACCATATTGGTGAAGCCTCTCATCATGAGCAAGAAAGAACTAGTCCGGAATTGGTAATCAACTACTTTTAAGAGCTCTAAGGTGTTAGCATGTGCATTGTTAGTATCTCGATCCAGAAGATCTATGAGAGATATAGAAAAGAAGTTCGGCATTCAGAAAAATAACATTTAAGATGAAGAAAGGATGTTAGAGAAGGAGGCTTACTTCTAGATAATCAGAGGATGTTGAAGTCGTAAGGACGGCTCCGAAGAAATATTTGCTCTTGAAGTAACTGTGCTTGTTATGAAGTGCCTCAATAACTTTGCAGTGGTTATAAGCTTCAGCGATGAGCAAGGAAGGTGAATCTGCTCTCTTTTTGAAGCTTAAGATTAGGTTAGCTCTTCGAAGCTTGGGGGACGATGCAATTGCATCATGAGAAGGATGTACAGAAAGTAAGCAGGGCATACTCATTGGGGAGCACCTGTATTGGAGCCAGCCACATCTCTTGCAAGAAGAATTTGAGAAATTTGCTGAAGGGCAGAATGACTCCACCTAAACACATATATTTATTGTGCACGATGTAGCCATGAGGAAGGTTATGCGCTCGTTATCTATTATTTGCAATAGAACGTCGCTCTTTGGAATCTCATATCGAAGACAAATGGAATGAAGTGACTTCGCATTTAGAAGATATAAAGTTTGGTTTAAAGAATTATCAAAGACCCTTAGGGCATGTCTCTCGTCTAATGGAGGAGGTTGATCGTGAGGCTGTGTTACTGGAACGAATTGCATTTGCAATTGGCTGTTATAGAACGTCTTGCTCCAAACGATGTAGATGTGGAGGCTTGAGCGGTAGAAGAACCGGCTTTAGGATGAGTAAAAGGACCAGTACTAACTTTAAGGTGAGAAGATCGTTGAGTCATTCTGAACAAAAAAAGTTGATAGCGAACTCGATCAAGTATATTACTTTACATTTTACTTTAATTAGAACCTGTGCAGCCAATGTGCAGGATCCAATGGATGTTGATGTGTGTTGACCAATCGAATTTTGGACATCGATCGGGACAGTGAGAAGTGTCAGTCTTTACAGTGTGCAACCTATGTCCAGAGCATAGTGTATAGAACACTCCATGTAGATAGCCTGTTTGTGCTGGCAACGAGCTCCATCGCGTGATGAAACTATGTGTTTGATCTTACCCATTATCGTAGAGCTAATGGAACGTTGTCCAGAATGACAAGGAGCTTTCTTTACGGGAACACATGATCATGGAATATAACTTGGAAGATTGGCTTATATATCCAATTTGGATGTTGGAGTGCATTCAATGTGATTGTTCTTCAAAACTTTTTCATCGAAATCCAACCATCGATTCATGTTTGACCAAGATTCGATGAGGCCGCTTATAACACCTTTTATGTGTAGAGACTTGAAATTCATAGGGAAAATCCAAAGTACGAGCTATGGTAACGCGAGCCAAACACTAACTATTGAAAGGGATGGAGAAACTCGATGGAAACCCATGAGTTCTTGGTATCGGCCTCGAGTGTAACTTGAGCTTTTCCTAAGGTTGCATAAACCCCAACTTTACTATGTGGAATAAGGGTTGGCAAGTGGTCGGCTACGAATCAATGGCCACAACTGCTCCCTTGGCTGTAGATTGGTGGTAGAAGCAAGAAAATGATGGCGACATCCAAAGCAACCCCACAATGGTGCCAAGGATAACCCTCCTTCGAGTATTAGACCTGGATAAGAAGAAGGAGGGCTTGGAACAGAAACTTAGTATTGAACTAGAGTGGATACTTGTAAAATTGATAATGACGATGATATAAACACTGTTGGTGGTGGTCCTTAGCCAAGAATGATGCTAGCGCTAAAGATTGCAAGACGACGGTGGGAGGAAGATTGAATTTGCAAAGGAAGAGTGCATTGGAATTGGCAAATGAAAATCAAGTGTGGAAAAGTTTTGCTAAGCCTCGAGAATATATATGTGGTAAGTAACCATTCAAAAAACATGTTGGTTCCAACATGCTTTGGTCGGTATCGACAATATTCTGTTGTTGATTTTTTAATAAAAAGAAGAAAAGAAAAGGAAAGAAGGAAGCTCACTGTTCGCGATACGACGTGGTTTCCGAAGTGACAAGAACTTCAACTTAGTTGTTAAAAAAGGAAAGTAGTGCTAACTATTTGAAGCGATGAACAGATATCTTGGTAACAGATATGACACTTCAAAGATGATGATTGATTATCCGAAGACCATTGTAATAACTAAGATAATATCGCTCGGCTTGATCAAATACATGCTTTGTTTTAATAAAGCATACTTGAGGAGCAAGTTTTATCCAATGTTTGAACTGAGCAGCTTCTAAATGAACCTGAAAGTCGAGATGACGAGCCCATGAATGAAGATCCTGAGGCATGCTTGGAAAAAATAATAATAATCTATATATAATGAGAATACTCTCAAATGAAGCTTTTGAAATGTCTAAAGTGCCCTTTTAAAATTGAAGGGCGAGATCTGGGTATTTTGGTCATTATTGTAACAGCCCAAAATTTTAACAAATATTTTATTCATTTTATTTAAAGACTTTGGTGTTTGATTACTTAAAAATATGAATTTTAGAAATTTCTTGAATTGATTATAAATCAATTGCCCAAATTTTAATAAATATAAACAATTTCTGTAATTTTGATTTGGGTTAAAGTTTAACTTTAATGGAAATTTTAAATTTTAAATTCTAACTTCCAAATCTTATATTTAAACTGTATATATTTGTATAACCTTTGTTCCACTTTTGTTTATTTTAAATTTGGTTATATACTTTTTAAATTAAGTAATAAATAACGTGTAAAAAGAAATAAATTTATACGTTGCTTTTATACGTATATACATCCGTTTTTTTAGCTAAGTAATAAACAAATCAAATGGATGTAACAAAATCAAATTTTAATAAATAATGTGTAAATAGCTATTTAATTATACGTTTAAGTGGTACGTTATTTTCTGAAATATACTTTAGCATATAATTTACTAAATAAACAAGGAACAAATCAATTCAAAGTACGTTACTTTTGTTATAAATATTGGGCATACATTTCAATTTAATTATTGCCTCTATAATACGCACTCTTTAATTACTTACCTTAGCTATTAAAATCAGCAACCGTGCATTTCTAAATGGGAAAGAAATAAATTCCTATAGCCATTCAAATTCATTATAACCTGCCTTGCTAAATTCACGTGTAAGAATATCCACTTTCCATTTGTTTCTTGATAATTAATAGAAATAAATTCCTATGATTCCTCTGGCCGTTTCGAAATTTTATTTCTTGCCTTTCTCGCACTAAATCAACGTGAGCAGCTATGTTAAATATAACCCACGTACATAATTTCCTTACCACTATACTTTGGCTTCCATCTCTCGCGTGAGCTTCTTCCTGAAGGTAATGTCCGCATGCTTTTCTTTTATTTTCTTTTCTTCTTTCTTGTTTTTCTTTTGTTTTCCATTGTTCTGTTCCACCTTAGTGCTCGGCAAATCCACCCATCGATCGGCCTGCACCCCTCTCCACCGCCAGTACGGCCTCTCTCCGCCGATGTGACAGTCCCGGCCGGAAGACCTAGTGCAGTTCACCGCAAAAACCTTATAGCCTAGCCTCACCTATATCCTATATCCCCTCCACCTTCATGTGTAGCCGCAGCCACCACAGATGCAGCTACCATCACCACCGCCATCAACTCCAGGCAGTGACCCCGCCTCTGACCTTGCCGCCCCTCCAGGTGATGATGGCCAGACCGTGACCGAGCCATGCAGTGGCCGATCCACCTGATGCTTTGACCAAACCTTTGAACCAAAATCCATTCGCCACCTTTGCATATTGAAACTCAGCCTGATGCCTCAACTTCCCGCTGCCTTGCGTGTTCAGATCTAAAATCTGGTAAATGGTCGAGCTATGTGGGTATGGGTTGAGTCGTATGGTGGAGTGGTCGAGCCATTTTTGTTCATATCATCTGATTAGATCTTGTTATCCAGTTTGCTTCATTTAAAATTTGATATATTCGTATGCGTATACTTAGATTTGTTTTATTTATTTTGTTTCAAGATTTGAATCTGGTTGGTGCATCCTCTAAAATCTAATCGTGCTTTCCGTGCGCTTTTCGGTGGATATCGTATTTTTTTTTAATCAAATCTCCAGCGTCGTAGAGGTGAGTAAATCTCACACGACTATTCGTACTTATATAATTGTGAAGCGACCACAACTGAATGTGTAAAATTAAAAATGATGTTATAATTGCTTGTGATTATTTATATATGATGTTAAACCTGTTAAATTACATGTCATATCACTTGTTATTGTTATATGTTGCTGACTGTTCATTTTTTTTATCAGTTTATTACACTACAAGTTCCCTGTAGATTAGGTTCACTATGGGTTGAAATGATACATACCCGAACGGACTTTAGAATAGGGAAAGATCGTTATGGGCTGAAATGATAAGCCTGAGCGACTTTTAATTAATTTTATTTACTTGGGATTGCGGGTTTGAAATGATAAAACCCATATTTTCTTGGTAAACTACGAATTGAAATGATATATTATCCGTATCACTTGACTTAGGCTAGAAAATATTATACAGACCCGTAGTTATTTTATATATTTTTTTGGAAAATTTAAGTAATTTTAAAATGTTAAAATATGATAAATTGATTTAAATTGAATTTTAAAATGGTTTATTAAAGTGGAAATGATTTTTCTATGTGATAAATGTAAAATAAATGGAAGTGTAACTTAATTTGGAAATTTTGATTTGATTTTTTTATATGGAAATTTAAGTTAATTAAATTAAAAATGAAAATTTAGTTTTAAATGGTGAAAATGGAGATTTAAATTTAAGTGTTGAAATAAATTGTTAAAAATGAAAAATGGGAATTGACACACTTGAATTTAATAAGTGAACTTTGGAAAAATTTGATTTTATTTGTAAAATTTTCCTTTATAAAAATCATAAGGAAAATATGATTTTTATAAGTTTAAATGATTTAAATTGAAGTTTATTTATGGCTGGAATTATATTTAAAACCTGGAAATTCAATTTATAGCACTTTAGAAATGCTATCATTTCTGGAAATGAACTAATTCTGAACTAAGTAGAATCTGCAGCACTTGGTAAGTGCTGTGGTTGCATAAATGAACTAAAAGACTAAAATGAACTAAGGCTATGACAACACTTGGTAAGTGCTATAGTGGCAGGAACTAAATTTTAAACTGAAACTAATAAAGGGGCTATTGTAGCACTTGTTAAGTGCGCAGTAGCCTGAAATATGATTTTTGTATATAACTGAACTTTTACAGCAGTTTTAAAACGATGTCTTTGCTGAATTGAATTAAAACCTTTAATTTGAACCCTGAACTATTACAGCAGTTCTGTAAATGCTGTCTTTTCTGAATTGAACTATTTTTCCTTTAAAACTGAACTATTACAGCAGTTTATAAATGTTGTCTTTGTTGAATTGAATTGTTTTCAAAAATAACTTACCGCGGCACTTTTTAAATGCTGTAAAAGCTAGAATTTTAATGTTTTTAAGTGAATAAATAAACTCAGAAAAGGCTAAAATTTTGGGAATTGAATATTTGATTTAAAAGAATAATGACTTTGTTTTTAAATGGTTTAATTAAAGTATTTTGATTTGAAATATAAACTGTTTTTAAATTTATAACCACGGGTTATAATAACAATTGGTTGTTAAAGAGACCGGGATCGGATATGGACATACTCTTTGTCGATACCGAAAACCACTTTGACAACTGTGTACGCGGTGGAGTTTCCAGAATGAAGTAGGATGGTGGCGACGATCCTAAGGTATATACGTGGACCCAACTCCCGTGAGTTGGCATAAGGTGGCTAAATCAGGAGCGATCGACGGGCCAATGAGGTAGCACCTCTGATTGGACACACTTCTTCGATACCATTCTATTACTTGTGATTGATTTGGTGCGCACCCTTGATTTGGGAGTGTTGTTCGAGGTGGGCGGTAGTGGCTGCTATGCGTCACCACCAGTCCGGATGCGTAATTGGTATATCTACCCTGGCATTGCCTAGTTGTGCCGTGTCACCTACCATATCGAGCTTTACTACGAGTTGTGATTTCTCATGTAGCCTGTGGAGTATCGAGGGCAGCCCCCATTTTGGGAGTACGCTAATACTGGATAGACTACTGGGACTATTACGTGTTAAGGGCTATATGGGTAACCCCTTGACGCTATTAAAAAGTATGTTTATTTTATATTAGACATTATTATAATAGCGAATATTACTACATAGTAGATAGTTTAACGGATCCTTAAAGAATAGGCGATCCTAAGCATTCTTTAAGTTACTTGTACCTTTATTACAGTTCACTTGAGTTGGTTTACATTGTATAAGTATGTATGTCCTGACTCGAGTGTTTGTGTTTTATTTATGCTCGGGTCAGCCTGAGTATTCACAGCTTTGGATTTCACTTTTCTGGAGCTAGGAATCGCTGGAGTTTCTGCTTATCTAGTTGTTCATCTATTTCAGTTTTAGTTGTTCTATTTCAGCTTTTGTATTAGAGACTTATGTATTTGGGATTTTCTATTTTACTTGTTTCAGAACTGTATTGGTTTTCAGACTATGTATTTTGTATCTATTTTGAGACTCTGTATTTTAGTGGCTTCATGAACCACTATTTATTTTATTTCCGCTGCGAGTTATTTTGATATTTCTGCGTCTGTGATTCTGTGAATGATTTTATTTGCTCCAAATTTTATTACAATATGTTATTTTGTATTATTCAAGTCTGACATGTGTGGATTATTGTCTATTTGAATGGTCCAAAATAGGGGGTCGTTACAATTATAGCTCCCCGCGTTCTTACTGCAACTCACCGAGTACAACAAACACGTTTCCTCTTCATCTACTTCCACATTATTGATACCAGTTTGTATGGCACGTCCGTCGGACGTCTGCAAAGAAAACGTGCATTAACTCCTTTTTTGTGCAAAGAAATATGTGATCTAACTTTTTTAATTGGATAATTATAACAACACAAAAAATAGAAATTAATTTATGCTTTGATGCATCAACCAAGAACTTACCAAAAGCTTCAAAAACTCATGATTATTTAGTTGGCATTTAAGTACAATTATACACACTACAAAAATGACCGGCTTCACTTGGAAAAAAGATATTCTTCACATTTAAAGAATATCCAAAGTGACATTACGTTCAAGAATTTCAGATTCTTGGTTTAGTAAAATATTTGATGGTCTAGTTTTGTAATTTCAAAAGCATCAAAACTATAAATGAATTGCGGTAGAAGTAGACCCCCAATCCTTCAAATTAATAACATTACAAATTGAAAACTATAAATATCATCAACAATGGCTTATATAAGTCAATCAATCAATAAACAAAATTATAGATGCCATTTGCGAACACTAAGGATTTGTGGGCAATACCTGATAATTTTACGTTCTTGTCATTTTTTTATTTTTTGCAATCTTTGTTCATCTATGTCCATTTTTTAGATTCAGGAAATATTTTAAAAGTCCGCGAAAGTAATAGGTAGTTCAAAGTGAAGAAAAATTCTTAATGTAAATAACATTTAATAGGAAAATAGTATGAAGGACAAAATTCATCACAATTTTAACTTTAAAGACGCGCTCTCAATTTTTTAGTGAGAATGATAAATTTTTCAAGTTAATATGGCAGAAGGACAAAAATTTGGTGAGAAGGACAGTGCCATTATGTAGTATCAGTTTTGTATTTACTAAATTAAAAGAAGGATAAAACAGTAATGTTTTAATTTTATAATGTAATAGTTGATCTTACCTTGTGATAACATTTTATTTTCAATTGGTACAATTTAGTAGCATTTTGTACTTGATAGTTTTCTTTTTGCATAACTTTTTCATATAATGATACTGTACAGTATCATTTTTACATGCTTTGTCCTTAAGACTAAATCTTGAAGAAGCTGTCATAGAGGCTAAAAAACTTTGGAAGTTTGTCATTTACACAACCCCTAACATTTAGTTATAGAAACATGACAAATATGTACATTTTTGGCACTGCTAAGAACCTTCGCCGTTCAAAAATGGCTTATTAGTGGATATTAATGTTTTTATAACTTCATGAAGCCTTCCTTTAAAGTTAGATTAGAATAATGTGTGATAATGATGTGTTCTAGATTATGATTTATTCGGACCCACATATGTATGTACTATACAAAAGAAAATATGTATAAGAGGAAACATGTGCAACAATTTTGGCGTTATGTTGAAGTTTGGAATATAAAATGTGTGTGGCTCTAGTGCAAAATATCAGACTATATCAACTCAAGTCCAACAATTATTATAGGGTGCACCTCGTTATTTAAACTGTAAATATATCACACAATTGGACGAAAACATACATATTCTGCATATTTACCTTTTTCCTGTAATTTAAAGTTTCAAGATTCCTTGCAATTATTTAACTTGAAAAAGCTTGTATGTATGTCATAACAGTACAAAATGATATATGGCATACCTTAGATAATTAGACTATAATGTCCCATGACTCTGAGCTATTTTATTTGTTGTGTGGGGCCACATCTAGAGAAGTCTCTGCATAAGGTAAAGTATATCTACAATAGAACATTGTTAAAAGATGGTATTAGTACTACAAAAACCGGCTCAACTTGTACCCCAATGGGTGTTTAAGCTTTTTTGCATGCATTGTTATAGTACATGATTAAGAAATTAGCTAAGCCAGATTTTGTTTTTTAAACTGTACACGAAAATCTATGCTCAATGCTGCTTCTGTTGTGAATTCTACTTTTTGTTTTCATTATCTCAATCGTAGGTACAAATTATTTGAGCTGAGCAAGTTCAATAGCTGCTAGAGCAATATTAAACAGTACATAATGTTCATATGATAGGAGATTGATGTTGCAACATCTAAGGTAAAATATGCATGCGTTCTATATGGGACAAATTATACAACCAAATTCCTAGGTTAGTAAAAACCAATTGATCTCCACTTAAATGTATAGGTGTTTCTTTGTTGAATTTTGACATTTCATTCAATTCATGCACATGTGTAATATTCCTAGTTCAACACATACTTATTTGATGATTACGTGTGCTATTTGGTTATACTTAGCCGATAATTTTGTCTATGATGATGTTATAATACAACTGCGTTACCACTATTTATGGGACTTACTTATATATGGCACGTACATCGAATTGTCCTCAAATCCATACTTCAATATGATACAAAACGAAATTTGCATTTTATATTTATATAGCATGTTTCCTGAAGTCATAAACTGTATGATGCGTATATCTTTTAAATCTTGCAAAGGCAAAGAAATACTGGGAAAAATAACCATGCATCCTTTCTCGTCTTTCACTAAATTACTTTATTTTCCATTGTGTTCTTCGTATAAAAAAATTGACTGCCTTGGATTTCGTAAGATTCAGATTCAGATTCATATTATCATTGAAATTTAAAACTGAAATCCTACCAAATAGTCATCAGTGCAGATTTTGTGTCCACTACAATGAATAGATGTTGCACTAACACAAAATGACATTTTAGTATTAATTTGGGTAGTGCATAAATATAAAAAAATATGTTAGATATTTCTTTAAAAAGAAGCTACATTACACAGAGAAACAGAAGATATAAACGTTTAGAGAAAGAAATATAGAATTTCATTACAAATTTTCTTTCATTATTTTATGTACAAAATGAGACAAAATTGGAGCACCTTGGTCCAACGCCGACTGCTCTATGATTTTGTAATCTTCCGCTTCCTACGTCACTCCCATTTTTGCTGAAAACCGAAGCAGTAATTCACCCTTGATTGTGAAATTCCATGAATCAAGTTAGGTGGTAATCAAGAAATTTACAACAATTTAGGGTTTTGATCTACGCAGGAAAGTAGTAATGAATTTGCTAAGAAAAGAGTTAGTTTTTGCAGCGGAAGAGTGGGAAGGAAAAGTCATCATCGCTGCGTTAATGAAGGAAACTACAATGACTAAAATATCCTCACCCTACAATAGAAAGTTGAAAGGTTGTTTTTGACATTTCAAAAGCTTCATTTGAAGGTATTCCTATTATATATAGATTTAATTCATTTTATCAATAGCACCTTCATCACGAATTTCGTCGAATTCGAATCTCGGGCAAAGCAAACTTTTCCACCAACATTGCAGCAGAGTCGATAGTCATAAATGATCAACCTTTACGAATCATCTTGGGAAGAATCGAGCATATTCGGGCAAAGGTTTATTAGATTCCGGTGAAGTATTGCAATAAACTTTGATACAATCGAGCATCTAAGTCAATTCACCAATTTGTCATCAGCAACCGATCAATCTAGGTATAAACTAACATAAGCTAAAATTTCTTTCAAGGGTTCTTCTAATTAGGTTTTGTAGTTTCCTCTTGGTTTCATTGTATAATTTAGTTATAGAAACAAAAATACTACGACTTTTTTAGATTTAGATTTTATCCCAATTTTGTCTAGACTAGGGAAATTTATGAAACTAATGTAAAAATTCAAATTGTTTGGTACTAAAATTTACCCCAAATGATATTAATAAAACAAGTTGGATCTAATAGTGGATTATTCCAATGTAGTCTCCAACCTTAGTTTCATGGCATAATCATGTGGTATCACATTATAAACAAAATATTTCCTCTTCTTATATGCTATAAATATTTGTGAAACAAAATACCATATCATTGGTTTTTGTTTAGTCCATGTTTTAGATGTATATTATTTTTTGGTTTAAATTCAAATGTGTTTGTCTGATTCATTGATCTAACTAAACTTCTGTAGAACTTATAAGCATGTTGAATGATAGGCTGATTTGAATTTTATGCATACTACTGACTTTTGGGCAAGGCATTATATGTGCTAAAAGCTCAGAGGATGAAAGCTGATTACGTCAATTTGCAAGATGGAAAAGAAGGTAAATTACATTACTTTCTTGCACTTTTACATGAAAAACATCGTATTCTACAACAGTTTATAGAGTATTTGTATCTAAGATGAGTAGCAATGCATATTTTAGTAAACGATGATAAGTGTTGTTGCATATCTTCAAATCATTCACCGCAATCTAAGTCCAGTAGCACCTTTAGATTAAACCAACTCTAACAGTTTTTATCATGATATATAAATATGTTGGAGACATAGGTAGGCATGCCAAAGGCATTATTTAAACCTCACTAACCCTCCTTGCTGCCATATTTAGAAACTGAAACCCAATTTAGACACTGGATATATCAGTTCTATTTTATCATGTGTTTGTATTGTAAACACTTTTAATCCTGCAAATGTCAACATTTCTCTATGCAAATTTCATCTATTTTATAATCTTATTTTGGCATTTTCTAATATCCTATCTCAACCTTCTTCAAACAGATCTTAAATTCATTATTGTGTGTATCATTTTAACACGTTGGATAAATTATACGTTTAACATCAAGCTTGCTACTTATGATGGCAAAATAAATCGAGCATACGGGGATAAAATTGCACCCATGACTTAGATAGGTTTCCAACAAACACCTTGCGTGCACCCGTTTCCTTTTGGAAATGCAATGGCTAAAGAATCATGGCAACTTTGTTTCCTTAAATATATCTTGCATTTTTAGGTATTTTATTTCACAAAAAGACAAAATTTTGTAAAATCAGCATATGCATACAGCTGTAGTACTTTAAATGGATATAAAGATATTTTTTTCTTATCTATATATGAAGTTTAAACTATATTGTTCCAATAAGCAGAGAATAACGAGTAGAGAATTATTTGTGAAATGTATAGAATTAAAGTGACCCACTTAATTGTCACTTGGCCAGTAGAATAGAATAAGAGGTAGTATATATGTAAATGGCAAAAAAATTATTGCAACATGCATGTAATGAATGCAGCACGCAATTACATTTGATATGATTTTAATACTATTTGAATATTACATTCAGACTGAGCAATTTTAAAATGACAAAACATATAAAGTTTGCGTCAGTTATGAAAAAGATACATTGATTTAAGAAGGAATCATGAAAGAGCAATTAATGCATATTTTTATGACAATAAATTTATTACTAATAAATAATAACACAGTTACTACATGAGAGCAAATACGAGAACATATTACTATTAATTATGCAAACATGACCCAATTCACAGACAAATTTCGTATTTATGCCTTAAAATATGACCTGCCATTTCTTCTAAGGAATCCGTTCAATATTCTTTCCTCATTTCTTCTCCGTGAATGACATCTCTTCTCCATCTTCAAACGTACACTCCTCTTTAAGTACTTTTTTTTAATCCTATTGACTTTATTAATCATTCACAATTCTACATGATTCTTGAAAACGATATCCCCTTGAAGAGACAGTTAATTATGACAAATGTTATACATCCTTATGCTTATTTTATGTTGCATATTTTTATGCTATGCATCATAGAAGTCAACTATAATAAACTACGGTCCTTTAAGCAACATTTTATAGAAATACCCATACTAAATGAGTACTTTAGACTGGGTTCTAGAGGTCTTGGGTCCGAACGTCAAAATTACCAAAATTATGTTTCTACCAATGTACCATTTTTTCAACAAAAAACATTTTTTTGAAAGAAAAAAAGATGATATATAAGCATTAATCTGACCCAGTGGTAAGTTTATTTTTTTGTCTTCTACGGAATTGTTAGCCTTTTCAATTTGTTAGTTCAAGGTGAAAACACCATGATTTTTTCATGGTTTTCATTTTGCTAAATTTATAGGCTTTAGATAAACTTACTTCTTTTCTTTATTTGATTAAAATGATAATTACTATTTAGATACTATTATCCTTTTTCTGGCCTTTCTACAATTGATATTACTAATTGATATTATTATTTTTGTTTATGGACTATGATTTTAAAGTCTGCAGTTAACTAATTTCAATGTAGTCATTTTTAGAATGCTTTAATAATGATTGAATACCACTAATGCCTACTGTTATTGATTGAATTTTCAAAATATGTTTCCTCAAGATGGCAATTTGTCAATTTTTGGATTGATTTTTACCAACAAAATGAGTAATATTACATAGTCCAGTTACTCCACTCTTAAATTAGCATCATGAGAAATCATTACTTATTTCTTACATTGTAAATAATGCATCATAGATACATGTCCTTGAACATGCAATGCATCCATTTTGCATAATAGACCGCTTATTTGTGGACCATTTTCAAAAGCTTGAAACAAGCTAATAATGTTGCTGAGACAGTCCTTTCCATAGGAATATAACATTGTAATTTGTTGTTGACAAGTTACCAGTTCATGATACTTTGCAACTTTTCACTCGATACACATAATAATAATAGAGAAGAATAGCCAACTAATATTATATGTCCCTATCGCTACTCGGAACATGATGGCATTCTTCTCATATTAGACCCAACTAAACATTCACAACATTTTATATAATACTATGCGTGTCCCTTTTATATTTTAACTCCTTTTGTTTATCCATTCAAAGTTATTTGTATTCTCACTTTCCTCTCATGCCTTGCCACCTTTCCATCCCTCAATATATTGATTTTTGATGCCACTTTTATAGCCACCTGAAATTCTGTACACAGCTATTGTCAACAACCTTCGTTTTCATTCATCAAGTACCTAGGCCAAGCACTTCATTAAATTTTAATATAGGATGTTAACAGTAATTAGTACCGAAGATGTAACAACCCGCATATCTATCGATTTTATATTTTTATATTTTATCGTTAGTCGGATGTTAGTCCGAAAAGCTACTTTTTGCATACGGTCAAATTAGGACTCGAGACCACCCCCATTGAGTTCAAAATGACGTTTGCGATCTTTTTGAGTGTAAACTTCGATATGTTTGGAGATAGTGAAATTTTCATCACTTTTCCACTTGTGACTTTGGTTGGGACTGCACCTTCTTAACTCAGCCCAACCCCCTCTTCTCTTCATCACTTCATCAAACACTTCAAGCTTCTTCAAAAATGGTGGGGGGAAAGAGAAATTAAAATTCCAAGCTCGAGATCTTTAGTAAATTCAACATCAAACTCCGAATTCAAGGTGAGGAACATAGATTCAAGCTAGGGGTTGATTCTTGCTTCGTTCTTAAGCTCTCCAACATCAATTTCGTGGAAAAGGTGAGATTTTTGATCTCACATCTTGCCTATGATTGTCATTGGACTGTTGGGAATGATTCCCTATCACTTTTACATGCACATTGGCATTTGGTTTGGATTGGATTGGCAAAAAGCTCCACTTTTTAGCGTTTTTGGTGAATTTCCAGCCTTAAGTCGTTCTGCCTAGGTTAGGTCGTCCAGGCTGCTAGCTCGCGCGTTGAAAAGTCACCACTATCTTAAGTCCTAGGTCGTTGCCGACCTATAACCCCCAGGCGAAATGTAAGGTCTTCGCTCTTAAGTCGTAGGTCGTTTCCGACCTATAATTTCCAGGCAAAACGTTAGGTCGTTGCCGACCTAAAATTCCAAGGCAAACCACTAAGTCGCTCGAATTTTGTTAAGTCTTAGGTCGTTGCCGACCTAAAATCCCCAGGCAAAACGTTAGGTCGTTGCCGACCTATAATTTCCAGGCAAAACGTTAGGTCGTTGCCGACCTATAATCCCCCAGGCAAACTTTAGGTCGCTCGCACTGGCTTATCTCGTAGGTCGTCTCCGACCTAAGCTTCTTTTCCATAAGTCGTTCGCGAGTCAAGTGTTAGGTCGTCTCCGACCTAACGCCCTCGTCACCTTAGGTCGTAGCTCGTAAGTCGCTCGACCCTGCTAAGTCTTTAAGTCGGTCGAGTTAGGTCGGCCAGTATATCTCGTAAGTCGTCTCCGACTTACCTTCCAGTTAAGTCGTTCGACCCTCTGGGTCGTTCGAGTTAGGTCGTTGGACCATTTATCTTAGGTCGCTCGTCTACTAAGTCGGCCTAGTTTACCTCGTAGGTCGTCTCCGACCTAAGCCCCACTAAGTCGCAAATTGTTAAGTCGGCTGTCCTTAGGTCGCTCGACTCCACTAAGTCGTAGGTCGCCTCCGACCTTACCCTTAGGTCGTATGACCTACTTTTCCTTAGGTCGCTTGATCAGCTTGGCTTCACTAAGTCATACCGTGACGGGGCGCTGCCCCGCACCCCGCCGTGGGCGCTGCCCCCTGGACCCCCGCGACCTGACCGGGCAGGTCGAACCCCGTATTACTCTGCGTAGGCAATCTCTTCTGAAAAGCATTCATCAGAACTTCCACTTTGATGCATTTTGAGCTGATTTCCTTGGATTTTATTCACGTCTCCGAATGTGAATTTTTGTGATAGATTGTTCCAACAATCGTTTTATGACTTGTCACTTTAAAGATATGAAGGTTTTAATACTAGTAGTAAATATCAAAACTCTTTCATCAAATCGATTTCAACACTATTTTTAATATCAAAAGTTCGTTTTCTCAAACCGATTTTCAATCTACTAATATATATAAGCCTTTACTTCACTCGAATGAGAAATCGACTTAAACGACTTAGTAAAACGAGTGGTATGAAACGCTTGCGTTCACTTCGTCGGTTAGCTCTTGGACTTGTTCGATTGAACCCTTTTCGTGACAATTTCCTAGTAAAGATTTACAGCTTGTTCGTAAATATTTAAGTTAAGCAAGTGGTTATGGGACATGAAGCTAAACTCATATATTTACTAGCTTGGTGTGATTGACACTTCTCGCTGATCATGATGATCATTTTATGATTTAGACTAGCAATTGTGCGATGTCTCTTTGTTTGCAAGGTAAGACTAGACCGCAGTAGTGTGATTCCGACTCACACACATCTCTTTGTCCGCAAGGTTAGTCTAGGCCGCAGTAGTGTGATTCCGACTCACACATATCTTTTTGTTTGCGAGGTTAGGCTAGACACCACTTATGTGATTCCATTCACACATACCTTTTTGCTTTTTGGTTAGCCTAGGCCTCAATCAGTGTGATTCCGACTCACACATATGGGGTAGCTCCCCATGGTCTTCGGACCATCATGTGATAGGCCTCTTTCTCTTTTTTATGATTTCTGGATTTCTTGTTTGATTTCTGGATTTTTATGTCATTGACTTGTTATGAGTACAAGTTTAGGGTATGATGCCCTCTTTGGATCTTTGAGAAGATTCTCGTGATATTGATCATTTCTCATCGGTTGATCTCCTGTTGATCATCATTTTCATACTTATAGTAGTATGTCAGTATGGATATTCTATGTTTATGCCATGTCTTTTATTATATATCATGTCATCTGATATTTATAGTTAGACTGATCCGTTTATTATTTTCTTAAATAATACTCGGGTCAGACCGAGATGTTACAGGTGCTTCTGCTTGACTTCCTTTCGGGATTTGCTACTCTGACTTTTGGCTGACTATTTAGTTTAGCAGTTTTTGTTGTATACACTTGAGATATGGACTCATAGTTGTATTCTTTTTGTATAGCACATGTTGCTATTCTTTTGTATTATTGTGGAACTTTTTGACCACTACTCTGATGTACACTTTCATGTGTTAGTTATATATTCATATCTTCTTCCGCCTTTGTGATATGGATGTCTGTGACTGCTTTGTGTTATGTTTATCTCTATGTTTGTTTCCGAAGATTATTTTATAGCCACCGTGTGATAATCAATTACATGGATGGTCGCTCCTCAACAGCCTTATTCTCCGTGCTAGTTGACAGCACTACATCGTAGTGTCCTTGGCTAGCGTGGGTATTGAGGTGGGGCATCACAGAAGAAGTATGAAGTATGAAGTATGCGAGTCTCTTATTTGAATTCAACTACATCATGTGCTTCTAAGATTTGTAGGGTGTCCACACTTTTTGTCATCCAACTGATTTCTGTTTTTGTATACAACTATATAATTATAAAATGATTAAAATAAGAGGTAAGCATACTTTTACCATGTTTAGGATGTTTTTGTGCTTTGCATTGATTTAACTAATTGATCTTTCTAGAATGAACATCATTCAGTCAACGTTGACTAAAACAAATTCAACCATGTTCTCATACGGTGTATGTGCGTATAATATTTGCATACATAAGAATTTAATCTAAGACAAACTAGAAACAAATTATTGGTAAATAATAGAGGTTAGGTTGTTTCTATGATGGAAGAGAGTGTATCCAATAATAGAAAAAAGTTTATGAAAGTTTATGATGTAGTCAATTATACAACGGACAAGTATTTATTCTTAATTTATATATGTTTCGTGTGCAGGGATGAGTTGGAGATGTCCCCTTTTGCATCAAAAGTCGCTATTATAGCTTCTTTTTTTGCTTTTGGTGCTTGAAGCGGAAATTTTGGTGGCAAACAGATCCATGGAATGCTCTACTGTTCAATATCCATGTACCTCTTATATAAAAAGAGAGATTATATTGCAAAGTCGTGTTATTTATGGGCATAGATATTTCAATCGATTGTACCATGAAAGACATTGACCCATGCAATGCTCTATTGTTCAAAATTCTATGCACATCTTACATAAAAAGAGAAGATCATACTGCAAAGTTGTGTTGTTTATGGGTATAGATATTTCATCTCAATTGTACCATGAAAGACATAGATCGAATGTTCTCTTAGTAATGTATTTGAAACTCAAATACATCAAAGGCACGTGATATTTTATCAGTACAATGATTTCATGCATGTAAAACATGCTTATACCATCAAGTATTAATTTTATAAATATTATTTTTATACTTTGTTTTGAATAAAATAATAGGAGAAAATCCATTAGTTGTCAACTAAGTGAATTTATGTTTATTTGTTACATTTTTCTAATGTTTGCTATTACTCATGGATTTGAGTATGCATATTGTTAATGTTTCTTAATGTAAACAATTGGACGCTTTTATAATGTTGTACTTTTCCAATTTTCTTTCACATATATTAACATATGTTCAGATTTGAAATGGAAGATTGTGTTAGATATAATGAATAATAATACAATAGCACCATGGGTTGTGTCAATATATCCTTTAAAAAACATTTTTAGCTCTTCCATCCATATCTTATTAGTTGTTGATGCCGGTCTCAAGTCCGAAAAAAGGAAGGAGAAAACAACCAACAAATAAATGGTATACTACTTGCTATTTACACCCTCATGTTAGCTCATGAGTCGTTCGTCTTTCATTTAAACGCTTTGATAAATATTCCAATTAAAGAATTTTTTTTCCACGATATATTGTATCTCTATGGTGTTTATACAATAATCAAATTTATACACAAAACGAATATATCAAGTAATGTGCACCTTTAATGTACGTACTATTTTGCACTTAAAAGAAGTTAACTAACGTTTTTTTTTGCCCACGTCCAACGGACGTGCTTTACATACTGGTAATAATAATTAGGGTTGTTATGGTAACGGTAAATTTACCATTACCATACCATTACTAGCCAATCAGTTACCATTTTTAAGTGAAATTGGTATACCAGTTTAATCGGTATGGTAACGGTAAATTTACCATTTTCTACGGTAAATCATCGGTAACATTTCTTCAATACCAACAGTAACGGTAATTGTACTTACCAGTCAATTTATAATACATGTATATTCATGTAACATGCTTTATTATAGGCACTTAGAACCAAGCAAGTGATTAAATTTAGTTTATTAACCAGGTGAAATAATGTTAAATACACTTCACTTCTTTCTTATTTATGTCTTTTATTAAGTAACACTATAAATTATATTATGAAGCACCGTTATGATGTGAATATGTGTTATGTTACTGACCTTTTTTAGACAAACGGTAATTTACCATTACTAGTGTAACGGTTACCAGATTATCGATATACCAGCCTTCGGTATACCAGCCTATCGGTAACGGTAACGGTAAGCAATTTTCGCTTACCAGTAAAAATGGTACGGTAACCGTATTTGTGAAATGGCCATTACCATAACAGCCCTAATAATAATAGAAGAAGAACTCAAGAAGTTTCATAAGCGGCGAAGGTGATTTGAGCGATTCAAATAAATCTGGCCATAAAGTAGACAGCGATATGATAATAATAAAAAAACTTCAGCCTGGCCCAGCAGTGTTAACGTGCTATCAGTACCCTTGCTTAGGGTTTTTATTTTTTCCCTTCCCGCCTCCCCAATCCCAATCGCCGTGAGTGACGCAACCCCCGCCTGCTGTCTGCCGCCTCTGCCTACTGATTCGCTTACTCCTTCTGAGTCGCCGGCGCCGCCTCCGGTTGCGTGATTTAACTCTGTTAGAAGTGTAAATTCTTTGTTAATTTTAGTACATTGAGTTCAGTCCGAGAGAAATGGAGAATGGTAATGGAATTCCCAAGGAGAAGGTCATTATGGACACAGGAATTGGTATTTTTGTTTGAAATTGTTTTACCTTTTGGCTTTTTATGCTGAGAATTTAGCTTTTGTGCCCAAAAGCAAATTAACAAATCTACACTGCTATGTTTGGAAAAAAAAATTCAGGATAAAGTTGACCTTCTTCTTAGTTCGAGCAGTCCTTGATATGATATTTGTTAATCATTCAGTTGAAACATAATTCCCAAAAGTTGAAAAACCATAGTAAACCCTATCAAATTTGAGCACAGAATATGACAATAAACATGACATTGGACTGAAAATAGTAGAGGTGACATTGTTAATTTCCTTCTTCTTATTTTGATGTTTTTTATTTTCTTTTCAAAACAACCAAATAGACCTTCAAATACAATGTTGATAGAGCTCTTGCAGTAAGGATTGACATAAACTAGCATATGTAATAAGAAATTAATTGTTTTGAGCTGAATTTGCTATGTCAAATTCTAGGGTTTGGTAAATTAGGATCAGGAGATGAAAATCCAGAGGTATAATTTTTTTGAACATGTAAAAATGATATTGTTATTGTTATGGGGTATAAAAAGTAGAAATTTGTGTAGTTTGATTTATAAGAAAAATTGGTGTAGGTTGATTTATTAAAAAGATTAATATATATTGAGTTGTTTAAAAAATTGGTGCAAGTGTGGCAACTTTTGGTTTCTGAATAGTGTTTGCCTTATAAGTTGTTAACACAAGCCAAACATATAATTGCTTATGGAATGCACATATTCTGAATTAAAAAAGTAAAATTAAAATAAGCTGTAAAAGGTCTTGATAATTAAGCTAGATATTTTTGCAACTAAAAGTGTTATTTGTAAAACTAGTTTTTTGCAATTTAGTTGGGATAGATTGTTTGTTTCTCATTCTTTATTATTTAGAATTATAGCACAAAATATTTGCTCTTTTCATTGGTGTCTTACAGTAGTATTTGTAACATACAAAGAAAAAAAATCCATGTCAAAATTCAGCTCAACCATTGTTTATTTTTGTTCCTGCTTTTGAACAAGAGTGATATCTCTCCTTTTTTATGATACCCAACTATTTTTTTATCATTTCGCCGAAGTATAACGTATAAGCATAGATGCTAAAGTACAAAAATTATTTTTAAAGCGAAAAAGTAGAATAATAACATACACTATGCCGTCACGAGCGCCGCCGATTAGGCGCTATTTTGTAATTTTAATGCCTCATCTTTTTATTATAACGTTTTATTACGCCCTTTGTCCGAGGCTTTTTTTGAGACGCCGGAAAATAGGCATTTTTAATATGACTTTTTTTTATTTGACTAAATTAAATACATTTACAATAAATCATACGGTTACTTTGTTTGTTTATTCTAGATTTTTGTATCTCAAGAATTTCAATGCTTGACTCATTTTTCTGTATCTTTTTTGAAATATTCAAACAATCTGTTAATACATAATAACAATTCTTCTTATATATTTGAAAATAAAAGTTACTCTTTAATTTCTCACTTCTTTGAAATTTAGCTTTACTAATTTTTTATCTTAATATGTTAACCTTTTAAAAATTATTTTAAAATAATTTCTTAATCGAACACAAAATAATTAACTATAATTTCAATTTATATTATTCACTAATATTGTACTTGAGTTTTTTTTAAATATTTGGTATATAAATATTCAGTTATTGTCTTGACACAAACTTTACTATTATATATTTTGTTGCTTCTATAAATTATAAAAGTACTTGATTCATTTTTAAATTTATTGACGAAAATATTTGCATGCGCACGCACACACACATATACTTACAATAAACTAATAAGCAATGATCATCTTGTCAACATCAATATAGTTTAGTAAGTAGTTGGTTGATTTTTGTAATTATTTAATGTGTATATTGTTTGTGAAAATGTATGCGACGTTTGTCTATTTTCGTTCATGCTCTGCCTGGACTTTAAAGCCAATCTTGATGCCTAGTGTTCTGCTCCTCCTTGAATAGCATAGCAATTACATAAACTTGACTTGAGAATATGTATTACATAAAATGATTTGTATTTTTGGAAGCAATTACTAATATTTTTTTTAGGTTTTAAAATTTGGATTTTGATTACGTTTTGTCTTGGAAATTGTATAGAATTGATCTCGTATTGAGGAAGATCTCGGGCAAGATATTTACATCTCGGATTTACATTTTGGATTATAAAGTTGATTTCGGGAACATCTCGGGGTGTATGTTATCTCTAAAACTGATTTGCATGCACAATAATATCTATAAATACTATCATAAAAATAATATTTTCACTTGATTTGCTTTTTCATTATTTCTACTTCAAATCATCCAGTTCCATTTCTAATTGATTTAAATCACCTCATGATTCGAAATCAAACTACACACATAAAATTGAGAAGGACCACTAGCTCAAGTGATAAATGGTATGACGCTCTAGACTGAGATTTTGGAGGTCATGAGTTCGAACTTCGAGACATAAAAATGAGTGCTCTGCTTGAACAGATATTACTCTTATTATAAAAAACATAAAATTAAGAAATTCAATAAATTGTACCTCTCTTATTAAATCACATTACATAAAGTTTCTCTAATTTTCTAACTAATCAAATCAACATGAAATTGTAACTATGCAGTTAAAGCCCTGCTAAAGTCTAGCTAAATCCCCGTTAAAGCGCCAAACACTCTTCACCTACTATGTTGTACAATTTAGCGCTATTAAACAACGAATCCACTTAAAGTCCCACTATTTACCATTAAGACCGCTGAATCAGTGCTTTTTAGCGCATGCTTTAGCAATTTTAATATAATAATTGAATTAATCAGTTGTTTTTTTCAAAAATATTAGTTGTATATGCATAAGTTCAAGGCTCAAATGATGGTTATAACACTTTTTCTAGTTTCCAAGTATAAACTGAATTGATCATGACATTTTAGGATTTTGTTACGTAGGAGTAAACATTGTTTCTTTTTCGGATACGAATGAAGTGAAGCCAATAATAGTTTTTTTGACCTCTCTCCAATATACCGTTATGAATCTTTACTATTTCCGCTATATCTTCTCTCGATCTCCATTATAGTTTTTTGGACCTCCACCGCCATAGATTTGCTAAATGGTTTACTACACAGAATCACAATCGAATCTCTTCATATTTGAATCTAGTCATCTCCTAATTTCAAAATCAATCAGACATTAACAATATTTATCATATTAAAGTATGTTAGGGAAATAACATCTAATCGTGGATGAGAGAGAATGAGTGAGTGATTTACTCACCATTTCTCTTAATCGATATTAGATTTTTTTTCTCTCTTTAAATAATTTTCATTCTATCATATGGTACTCTTATCAAATGACAAATAAGACATATGGAATGAGGTATTTAGAATTTTGCCCCAAAGTTAAATTTTTGAATCTCATTGGAATAAAACCATATTCTCCTCAAAATATTTTTAGTAACCCTCATACCGGGATGCAACTGGACAAATTTGTGTAAATTCCAAAATTGGTTTTTACAATAGATCATCTCTCAAGTTATGTGCATCCGAAGACAATTTACCTTGCGTCATTGTTTTTATTGATATCAAAACCTTCAATTCGGTTGGTCATATGCAAAGTTGTCAAAGTGCGCATAATAGCGCAAAATAGCTCATAATGCAAGTTATGCGTTATTTAACGTACAATATCGCACCTGTCAACAATAGCGCAAAAAGCGCGCTATTTTCACAAAGTTGATAAATTCCCATAACGCAAAATAGGACGCTATTTTTTTCCTTTCCGGCCCAAGTCCAATTCAATTGCTCCATGGCAAAAAACTGCTCAATTTCTTCTCTAATCTAAAGTCGACTTCCTGTTAAAACTTAAATTGAAGCTTAATCTAATTTATTTTTGGGTTGTTTTTTCCCTTAATCTGAATCAGTCTTTTATGCGAACGAAATTTCAATTTTAAAGATATAATTTTCCTTTTTTTCTTTAATTTGAACCATTTTGTTTTTTCTTTTATTTTCTAATCTGCTTACGAGCTTCAATATTTAGGTCTGGCTGTTTAAAACTAGTTGCTAAGCAGAATTTTATGCTCTTTTATTTTTTTAATATTAATTTTTTATGGTCATACTTAGTTGTTGTTGACAAAAAAAATTTGAACTTAAATTTCATTTTTGTTGAGCATTGAGTACATAAAAAAACATGGATAATTTACAAAATAGTGAAAATAGAATATTGTTATAGATGTCACTTATTTTTTATATATTTTGATTAAATTACCTGTGAAGTTGTCTAGCAGTTACATGTGAAAAATATACTATCAAACTCTGTGCAAATATAATATCAAAATCTGAATAGTGAAAATAGAATATCAAACTCTGTGCAAATATATAATATCAAACTCTGTGAAAATAGAATACAATTATACAAAATAGTGAAAATATAATATCAAACTCTGAATTAGTTATCTATGAAGTTGCGTAGCAGTTTAAAAAGATTTTAGCTGAGCACTTATATTGATTCTTATGCTCATATTAGTAGTTGATAATAGAATTAGCACTTAATTTTGTTGAGCAGTGAGCAATTAAATTTCTTTTTTATATGTTTTGTTGTACATGAAACTCTGCCTGTGTAGTTTTCTATGCAGCCTGTCCCAAGCCAGGATAAATGAGAAGGGTTGTGATAGGCTTGGCGAGCCAACGTAAAAACCCCAGCCTCTCTTATGGAAATGGAACCTAATTATATTTCGTTGGGGCGTAACCCTCTTAGCGACGCGCCATATCGAGGCTCGGGTATGGTGAAAAGTGAGCAAGGGCCGGGTCGCCACTCCTTTAGTGGCGCGCCATATCGAGACTCGGGTATGGTGAAAAATATGCAAGGGTTGGATCGTCACTCCCTTAGTGGCGCGCTGCATCGACGCCTCGATGTAGTGATAAATGAGCAAGGGTCTTCGCACTTTACTCGACGGGTGCGAAGGGCAAGGAAGCTAGTCGATGAAAGTAGAATTCAGTTAGGTAGTTGGAATGCATGATCATTAACATGAAAGCTAAGAGAGATAGTTGATACTATGACTAGGAGACGTATAAATATCTTATACGTTCTGGAGACCAAATGAACGGGCCAAAAGGCGAGGGAGGTGGAGAACACAGGCTTCAAGTTATGGTACACGGGAAAAGAACGTAACAAGAACGGGGTAGGTATCTTAATTGACAAGAACCTTAGAAACGGAGTGGTCGACGTTAGGAGACAAGGGGACATGATCATCCTAGTTAAGCTGGTAGTGGATGATATGATTCTGAACGTCATTAGTGTTTATGCCCCACAAGTAGGTCTAAGTGAAGCCATCAAGAGGAATTTCTGGGAAGAGCTAGATATCATGGTTAGAGATGTGTCTAGTAGCGAAAAACTTTTTATAGGAGGAGATTTCAATGGCCATGTTGGTACAACTAGTGGGGGGTTTGAGAGAGTGCATGGTGGTTTTGGATATGGCGATAGAAACCAAGAAGGAGAAGAAATATTGAATTTCGCTATTGCTTATGACCTCATGATAGCTAATACCTTCTTTAGAAAGAGACAATCACACTTAATTACTTTTTGTAGTGGCCAACACTTTAGCCAGATTGACTTTGTCCTTACTAGAAGAGACGACAAACGAGCTTGTGTAGATTGTAAAGTCATATTTGAAGAATGTGTCGTCTCACAACATTAGCTTTTGATATCCGAGTTTCGTCTTCGAATACGTGTTCAACAGGGTAAAGGAGCCAAGATTAGTCGGACGAAATGGTGGAAGCTCAAAGGAGACGTCTCGCGGGTGTTTAAGAATAGAGTGATGGTAGAAGGAGCATGAAATATGAAAGGAGAAGCAAATCACATGTGGGATGAGATGGCAAGACGCATTCGGAAAGTGGCTACCGAGGTGTTTGGGATAGCGAAAGGAAATAAACGCGAACCTAAAGATTCTTGGTGGTGGAACAGTGATGTGCAAAAGGCTATCAAAGAGAAGGAATGCTATAAGTGCTTACATCATCACAGGAGCGAGGACAACATGAAAAAGTACAAAGTGGTAAAAAAGAACGCAAAGAGAGCGGTGAGTGAAGCAAGAGGTCGGACATATGAAGATTTATATCATAACCTAAGTACAAAGGAGGGTGAAAAAACGTCTATAGGATAGCTAAGCTCCGCGAGAGGAAGACAAGAGATTTCAACCAAGTTAAATGCATCAAAGATGACAATAATAGACTTTTGGTGAAGGACGAGGAGATAAAAAATAGATGGAGATATTATTTCGACAAGCTATTTAATGAAGAAGGTGATAGCACTACGATCGAGATAGACGACTCTTCTGATGACATCTACAGACATTTTGTTCGAAGAATTCAAGAATCCGAGGTAAAGGAGGCACTAAAACGAATGAAAGCATGCAAGACATTGGGGCCTGATGACATCTTCATTGAGGTGTGGAGGTGCCTTGGAGATGCAGGGATAACTTGGTTAACTAAGTTGTTCAATAATATTTTTAAATCAAACAAGATGTCAGATGAGTGGAGGAGAAGCATACTAGTTCCAATTTTTTAAAATAAGGGAGATATTCAAAGTTGCATAAACTACAGAAGAATTAAGCTTATGAGTCATACAATGAAGCTTTGAGAAAGAGTCATTGAGCATAGATTAAGAAAAATGACAAGTGTTTCAAAAAATCAATTTGACTTCATGCCTGGGAGGTCGACCACAGAGGCGATTTTCTTGATAAGACAACTTATGAAGAAGTTTAGGGAGCAAAAGAAGGATGTACACATGGTATTTATCGATTTGAAGAAAGTTTATGATAAGGTACCGCGAAAGGTGATGTGGTGGGCCCTAGAAAAGAAGAGAGTCCCAACAAATTACATTACATTTATCAAGGATATGTACGATGATGTTGTGACTAGTGTCAGAGCATGCGATAATGAAACCAGTGACTTTTCCATTAACATAGGATTACATCAAAAGTCAGCTTTGAGTCCCTACATCTTTGCTCTAGTGATGGATGAGGTTACGAAGGGTATACAAGGTGAGATTCCTTGGTGTATGCTATTTGCTGATGATGTTGTGCTAATTGATGAAAGTAGAATTGAGGTTGATAGACAACTGGAGCTGTGGAGAGACTTTAGAATCAAAAGGATTTAGGCTTAGCAGAACTAAAACAGAGTATATGAAATGCGGGTTCAGCGGTGTCAGGTCGGAGGATGGAGATGTCACTCTGGCTGGACAAATAGTTCCCAAGAAGGAATCATTTCGATATCTAGGATCAATGTTGCAGTATAATGGTGAGATTGATGAAGATGTTAGTTTTAGAATTCGAACGAGATGTGTGAAATGGCGACAAGCGTCTGGGATTCTCTGTGGCATGAAGGTCTCACAAAAGCTTAAAGGAAAGTTCTACAAAACGGCAATCAGGCCTGCGATGTTGTATGGTGCAGAATGTTGGCCTACTAAAAGCCAACACGTCCAAAAGATAATCGTAGCAGAGATGCGTATGCTGCGATGAAGCTGTGGTCATACAAGAAGAGACCGAATTAAAAATAATGATATACGTGATAAACTTGAAGTAGCACCAATTGAGGAGAAGCTAATTCAACGTCTCTTAAGATGGTTTGGACATCTTCAACGAAGCTTGTCCGAGGCACCTGTGCGTGTTGGAATTATAAGCCACGTTGAATGCTCAAAGAGAGGTAGAGGTCGACCAAGGTTGACATGAGAGGAAGTAGTAAACAGAGATTTGAAGGATTGGGGTGTATCCGAAGAGTTGGTGACGGATCGGAGCGAGTGGAAGTTAGCGATTCACGTACCAGAACCATGAGCGTTGAGTTTTATAAGTTTTAGATTATAGGACTAGAGAACTTGAACCTAAGACGTAGGTTTAGTCTTTGGCTAGTATCATTATCGCTATTAGTATTATTATTATCATTCCTCTCATATATATACATGTATATTTTTATTTTATTTTATTTTACTTAGTTATTATTATTAATTTACTTATTTGATTTGATTTTATTATTGTTTTTGTTATTATTAGAACTTTTAAATTGATTTTTTTCATTTAGTTTTGGGTTCCATCTCTAGCCGATCCCAACTTGTTTGGGAATAATGGCTTAGTTGTTGTTGTTGTACATGAAAAAAATATAAAATCTGACATTAAACAACACACGCTATAGCGCAAGCCTTGCGCTATTTTGCGCTATTTGTAATTGTCTACTTTGGTCATATGCATATATAAATATCTGTTATGCTATTTACCAGACAAAATTTTCATTAAAATTCAAGTTGTCACAGAAAAAATTGAATATTGGCTGAGATATCGAAATATGATCTCGGTCGATATATGAAAAAAGAGATTTTCGTTGAAATTTTGTGTATCGTTTTGCTAAAACTCTCAGAGAGATCGGTCGAGATGACCGAGACTTGAAACAATGCCTTAAACAACAACGAAAAATAAAACACAATTATATAATAAATACAAGTTTATTTTCCATTCCTTTTTGAATCTTGATGAAAGAATATTTTGATAAATGATAGTTGGGAATAATAAAAACACTCGTTTTTTTTATCATGCACCAATTGATATGCCTTCACGTGAGAGCAAAAGATGATATTGCTGCATCATGTTGCACCATGTGCTTCGGCATTCCTCATGGCATGTCTTTCATAACAATGATTAGAGCTGTAGTGTTTATTAAGATTAAGGTTAAAAAAACTAGTGTTGTAACTAAGATTAAGGTTGAAGCTAAAAATGAGAGTATTATTTGCACTAAAAAAGGATTTATTTTTATTTTTATTAAATATCATTTTCCAGTATATATAACTGTAATGGTAGCAAAATATAGAATATAAATACTAAATGAAAATACAACTTAGTAGTGGTTTAGAACAAACAGCCCATCCTTTCTTTATTTAAGAGTACCATGTTGCGACGGTTAGGTCATCCGCATGGTGATCTGAGCGTCCATGTTCGAGTCCGTAAACAGCCTCTTCGCAATGCGAAGGAAAGACTGCGTACACTATCGATCTTCCCAGAGCCCGTCATCGTGCGGGATCCTCGTGCACTGGATTCGACCTTTTTATATTTGGATTTGACTTTCTGGGAGTTTCCATTTTGGTCTAATTAGACCAAAAATCACATAAGTTTCCTAGTGATATAAAACAATTCCCTCATATAAATCTCGTTCGATAACTATCTAAGATCAATGTATTGTATGATTTCTTAGTTTTACACTTAACACCAATTTTTAATGGATTCTTCAGAATCATCAAAAGATATATCAGCGCCAACTGAATCTGAAGAGGTAAAAGCAGTAGAGCCCATAAGATTGCCAACAATTGAGGAAATTCGTGGTCAAGATATTTGGAATAATTGTGCCATCAGAAGCGTTGTTAGTGGAGTTATGGGTAATCTTCTTTTTCAAGTTTATATATGTTTGCAATTTGAATTCCAATGATGTCTGCTAAGTTGAAATTGTGTACTGGTTATGGATGCTTTCTTTTATGGTAAATTGACTGATAGTTTTTTTTTTTCGCTCTCAATGGAGGCAACATATAACTACTTCTGGTTGATTTTGTTGTTTAGGTATTTTGTTATCTCCAAACAAGGTCGAAGTGAAAATTCATGTACTCTACTCTATATTTCATTACTTGTATCCTGTTGAAGAATTTGAAACTCACTGATGTAATTATTTAAAAATAATCCCACATTTATCAAAAGGACACATATATAGTATAAAATAACATACAAGACAACTTTTCACATTGTCATGTGACAATTGGTTTGTTAACATAAGTTAGTCTCTAATATAATATCAAATGTGGATTCAACCATTATGGCGTCAACCGCATGTTAGACTTGATTGCCACATGCATGTATCATCCAATATGAATTTTTAGCACATTTGGTTCGAGGTACCATGTCAAAGATGTGTTAAGATTATCCTCCCATAATGAAATAGTTATCAAGGAAACATATGTAAGTATAATTTTCATATTGCTAGCTGGTTGTGTGAGAAGAAGTTGTTTGCTAATAGATGTGTAGCCAATAAATACTTTTGGTAGGTTTTTGCATTTTTAATCCAGATCAGTTTTATTAAACACTAGAGATTTAACGATACTTGTAATGTTTATCCTGCAATTTGTTGATTTTTGGACAATTGTAGGTAGTACCAAATAGAAATAAATGTTTGATGGAGTTGGTTACAATTTTTTTGTGTTCTAATTAAGGAAGTTTGTACGCTTTATGTATGATAAATTGCTTGCTTTTAGCTGCATCTGACTGTTACTTGCGTTGAGTTAAAATAAAGAGTTCTCTAGATTATAACTTGTGCACTTAAATTTTGATGGCTTGGAATTTATGGTCGGCCGCTTCCATTTTGGTGTTAATGGAAATAAATTGAAAAGTATAACTTGGTGAATATACCTTCAAATACAGGTTGAAGTAGTCTTCATTAGACATCTTGAAACTTTGAGAAAAGAAATGAAAAAAGGATCATATATTGTTGTGATATATTTGCAGTCTAATTCTCATGAATAATTGCTTTATTCATCTACTCTATCCACTGCAGTTTTAGTTGGCCGTCAATGTGCTTTAAATTGTTATCGTTTTCGTTATCCACTATAAGCTATACCATAGGCTTTACACTTACATTGACTCAGATGTCAAACTACACCTTATACTCTTGTATATCATAACAGATTTTTTGTGCTGCCATATAAAACATTCTCACTATTTGTTATATTCTAGGAGGAGGACTTGGGTTTTTTATGGGTTTATTTCTTGGAGCTTTGGATAATCCCATAATGCAAGACACAATGAGTGGGAAAGAACAATTTATTTTCACTGCGAAGCAAATGGGGAGGAGAAGCTGGGGCTCTACAAAAGCATTCGCAATAATGGGCTTGACATTCTCAGCTGCCGAATGCATTGTGGAAAAGGTAAGACAAGTACATCCATGAACATTAGGCTGGTTGAAATCATCTTATTTGGTCGAGAGTAGTTAACAATTTAAGCTCTGATTTGAAGCAATATTTCTGATGTGAGCTATTAAAGGAACCCCAGATGTGGATAGACGAAGTTTTGTTTAAGGGACTTTATAATTTGACTTCCCGTGTTGAGGAAATAAGATTATTTGTGTACACAGCACGATATCCCTGTCGGAAAAAGAAAATGAAAACTTGATGCGCATCTACCATATTTTGTTTAAATATCCATACCAAAATGGTCCTCTTATCCAAATTTGGATTTCCTTTGATAATCCCATTTCCTATAGCATAGATGTAATGGACTGCATGGTACACAGGTCTATTTACAGTATAATTTCCTATTTTCACGAGGCATGTGATTCTTTCAGGCACGTGCAAAGCATGATGTGACGAATACAGTTGTAGCTGGCTGTGCTACGGGAGGGGCTATGTCTGCAAGAGGTAAATCTTATATGTCAACATCAATAAAGTCAACTGGCTGGTTCATGAATAATAGTATGTTTTCATTAGATTGATTAAGGAACCCATAATACATCTGGTCAACTGTGGATGATAGACATTACATCCGGTCAACTGTTACAAGTGTTTACTAATTACTAGCTTGTTGCAAGGTTTTCAAAACAGGATTCAAAACCTAAATTTTAGCATTTAAACTTTAAATTGAAACTAGATTCAAATCGTAAATTGTATATTCAATGGATCCATATTTTAATCATTTATATTTTTGTATATTAGAAATTTTGCTTCATGTACATAATCAAAGAAAATTTATAATTATGAAAAAGCTTTTTTTTTCTTTCCCTTTTGACGACTTATATTTTTGAAGTTGACTTTGACTCTTGTGCTTCTACGTATAAAACCAAAAATTTGAGTTTCTCCCTTGTTTTCTCTTTGTTTTGTTTAAACAATAAACTTTGGGTTGAAAATTCATGCAAATATTATAATATTTTTTAGTTCGGTATGAATGAAATGATTAATCTCATTTGGGATTTCAATTGAGTGTTGAATCGTAATCTTAGAATCACATCACAAATGGATAAATTCAATTTGAAATGGGACTCAAATTGATATATTATAAGATGTTTGATAGCCATGGCTTGGTGTGCCTAGTATGAGTAGCATTGATTGTGATGATATTATATGCAATTTTTATGTAGATGTTAATATCATCCTTCTATTCCTTTCCTGCTCTTCCATGTCTTTTTCTATTCTTAACTTTCTCTCATCATGAAAAAGCTATATATTTTCTATCATATTTTGCCATCGAGTAGATTAATTTTTCTAACATCTGAATCAAATTGATCCAATTATTTCATTAGTCGATCAGTATTGTTTCTTCTTCCTATCTTATTTGATATTTTCTTTTGCAAATTGCTCTTTCATTTAAGTCGTGGTGTTTATTGTATGTGCATGTACTATCTTAACTGTATACCTGTGCATGTAGCATATGAGTTTTAACTTTTCAGATGGCACATTCTAAGCTTATGTAAGTGGACTCTATTTATGATATAGAAGATGCAGATAAATTTATAAACATGTAGAAATTTGCACATGTCAGTTGATTTGGGAATAAATTCTGAGCTGAAATTATACTAATTGATTTGATTGTTTTCTCTTTCTTTCTAGACATATATGAAAAGCGCTTTAGCATTTAACTTGGGTTCTATATGTTGCTAGCATTCCAGTTTCATAGTTTGTTTGAACTCCAGGCTTTGTGCGAGTTGATTACTGAAACCAAAAACCTTTGTAATTATTTGAAATGCACCAAACGATCTCTTGATTATCTATAAACTACTTTTGGTTAAATAAAAACATTTGCCCGAACTCTTTCTTACAAAAGTTTCTAACCGATGACCTGGTTTTTTCATAACAGGTGGCCCAAAAGCTGCGTGTATTGGATGTGCTGGGTTCGCTACGTTTTCTGTGCTAATTGAGAAGTTCTTAGATAGGCATACTTAAAACAGGTGTGGTAATTCACATTACATGTAGCAATAAATTTTTTGATGTCTACACCTCCAGATTTTGGCAACCGAAAATTTCGGTAATATCTCATCAGTTATTGAAACGGCTATCCTCGCTAAGCTGGGGAACCATGTTTTCAGCTTCAGGATTAACATGAGTTCTGAGCTGCGAGTGCATATTTTTAAAGTGATGAATTCACAATATTGTATTTTTGACCTCTGATCACAAAGAGTTTGATTTTTTTATTGTGTTATTAGCCATGTAATGACTTCTGCTATGTACAAAGTTGTGATGCTGAAGTCATATTTCCTGCTGAACAAACTGCTTTAAAATTTGATGGAAATGTTTGTTGGCTTATTGAATTGCATCTATGTTAAGAGTTGCATCTAAGAATGGGGTTAAGACCAAGTGTGATTACCGTTAGTGTTAGCGCCAAAATTGGTCATTAACATCTAAACGTAAATGAAAGCACCAACTAACAGTTACAAATAATAGATAGAGTGTATGTAGAGAGTATAAATATGAAGAGCAGTAAAAATTAAAAAGAAAACAGAAAAAACAGAGGGTTTATAGTGGTTCGGCTGACTCTGGTCTACGTCCACTTCAAAATTTTCTTTTTTATTGATATGAGAATCAATTACAATTACAATTCGGAGTTTTCAAAACACTTATGGCAGAGTAGCCTTAATGAGGAAGAAGAAGGGAAAAAGAATGAAGATCCTTTTTCTAAAGCCTCGCTTGCTGTATTTATAAGCAAAATCTGAGTTACTGGGCTTCTTGAATGATTCGGGCCCATCAACATCAATGCCGATCCAGAAATGACGATTCAGAAATGACGAACCAGAAATGACGAACAGGAAATGACGAACCAGAAATGAGTACCCAGAAATGACGATCCAGAATTGACGACCCAAAAATGACGAACCAGAAATGACGACCCAGAAATGACGAACCAAAAATGACGAACCAGATTACCACCGAGCCTCATCTACCGACCCACTCAGGCCGAGCCACTCGTGACTTTCCACCCTTGACTGAGCCGTACTAGCCTTCATACCTCCAATCCTTTCCTAACTCGATACTCGTTCGAGCCCGATCATATTTTCTGCAACTATCATCTTGTAGCCTGACAACACTGTTGATTTTAGTTAAATTCGCTTGTCTATGGCCTTGCCAAAAGGTGGGTTAACAGTTAGTAATCCGTAGTTATTTTGTAAAGGTCTGCCAATAATAATACTAGAAAATTAGACAACGCTTTACTTTTTTTTTTCTTGAAAAACCATGTTAGCAAGAAAAGAGGCATCCACGGATACAATATTGTTTACATGATTTAAGTTTACGTAACAAATCACATAATTACCGTTAGGATACATTTTTAACTCTATTTGTTTTAGTTATTGGAGTGTTTAAAATAATTAATTCATTATTTTATTACTATATGATAACATATATAATTAAAAAATAAAATCAAAAACATATTTTATTAAGAATAAGATTGTTTACAGAGTAATTTTTTGGTAACAAATTATATAGTTGGCTCTAGATAACACTCTCTATAAATACATGACTTGTATTTTTATCGAAAAGCGGTCCCAATTGGTGTTTTTGGAGAGCTGCGAGCAGGTTGAGATTTAGAAGATTAAAGATAGAGAATATAAAAGAGACCGGATTCATTTCTTGATACCATGTTGAAAGAAATTGATATTGATATAAATACATGACTTGCATTTATATTGAAATTACTTTGAGTCTAAGTAATTATATAATACGTAAATATGATAGTATGAGAAAATAATAATAGCACTTGGGAGCTCACTTACGCCACACATTTCAACAAACACTGCACCATGTTGAATGATATGAGCAATTAGGAGCGAAAAATAAAATCTAACGCGCTTCAAGCTCGTACCTTATTGAAGCCCAAATTAATATGCTTAGGACTTCGATCACCCTATCCTTGGCAAAGTAGAAGATCACAACATACATGGAATCAGCTTCAGAATAGAAGAATTGCAAAGATGAAGGTTGTCCATGTACGTGCACCTGTGTACACGTGCACATTGAAGATTTCTGTTGCGTTTTCTTTAACTTTTAAGCCAATAATTCTTACATTATTATTATTTTTGGTTTGCTTAAGGGAGAAAATCATAAAACTGCAACCATGTAGCCGTTGGAATTATGACTGTATATAGGGTGTGATTGCATCTGTATATGATCAGTTTTGTTGAGTAATAAAATTCTACCAGATTTTCTTTTACCTCCTATTCGCCTCATTCCTGTTTTACTGTTTCTATCACCTTCAGTTTCTCCTCTTATTCACCTCGTTTCGTTCAGTTATCTGTCATTCACTACTTCTTTCTCTAAACCATCCTACAATTGACCCCCTCCTTCATTTCCTTCTGTCACAGCATTGTTAAACTAATTGTTTGATCTGAAGGTTCATTCCGGAAGCCAGTTGAAAAACAAAGGAGCCAGCACAATACCATGAAGATGACTGCAGCTTGAGAAATCAAATCCAAGGTTTACTTAACAAATTTTGAGGTAAAAATTGTTTTGATTTTAACTGTAGAATACGGTTTGGATTTAAAAGAGTTCAGTGAATTGGAAAGAATCAACACGAGAAAAGGAGAAAAGGGTACAGGAACAAATGAGGTTTGATGGTATAAGGATAATTCAGATTATTAAAAGTAGTTTAGTTATATTATGATTATGATGATGATGATGATGAAACTTGTTCTTAAGTTATGCAAATGATTGGTTGTCTTTAAGGTTAAAGGAAAACCAATAAATAAATAAAATCCTTGGCTCAAAATTTTCCCCTTTCCAAATGTACATAGTCACCAGCAAAAAACTAAATTTAGAAAATGGAAAATGCAGTGAAACACATCACATTACCCAACTTGCACAATATATCGACAAGTTTATTCCAGTTATAAACATCAGGTACTGTCTGCACATAGATCATCGAATACAGTAACAACACTTAAACAGACATAAAGAAACAAAAGTAATACAATTTTATCAGTGGATACAACATAGTCCATATAATCCTTTAATTACAACTATCACCTGATCTATAAATCTCTAAGCATGTATAGTAACCTCAGTTATATTGGTACATGTGTATAAACTCAGTTGGACTGGGCAAAACCTCTGCTCTTTAACTAATGCCTGAACTTGCATAATGTGTACTGACGAAGATGGCCAAAGACAAAAATCCAGAATTGTAGCAGTTGACATCCCTGTCTGCAAACAAAGTTTCATCAAATACAAACCCTTTTGACATTATTGAAGATAAATAATACTAGTACCAAAGTGCAGCGGTTGGGGACGACCGGTGATATTTAGTCGATGTCCAGTCTAACAATCACAAACCATTAATAACGTAAAGAAAAAATTACATTCCTAACAACTGAAATTAGAAAATAAAGTTTTCACCAATTTTAATCATGGTTCGAGAACTCGGATTTCATCTCGGTTTCGGTCTTTTTAAATTTTGTTGATTTCGGTCGGTTTCGGAAATTTCGCTTGTTTCGGTTTTTGTTTCGGTTTCGGTCCTAATATCGAAGATTTGCATTTGTAATAGAAAAGTAACTATAAACGATGTAAATTCATATAAAAACATAGTATACAATAAAATAACAACGATACACACAACACTACTACATCCAAAAACTATTTCTCGAATCTACATATGAATTGTTTTCGTAATTTCCTTCATCGTCTTGCGTTGTATAATACGATGGATAACCATATTGCATTTGTCCTGGACCCATAAATGTCGCAATCATATTATCAAAAGACGATGGTTCATCATTTTGTGTTGCATACGTAGCTTGACTGTTTTAATCAGTCGAGATATCACTATATGTTTCGTTTGTTTCATAATATGAGTTACCACTCGTATAGTCAGAAGTAGAATGTCTATAAGTTTGTGGATCATTCGAAGCATATGGATTATGCTCATAATCATGTTGATGTTCGTATTCAACATTTAAATCACTACCTCTTCGGTTAGGATTGTTGCTCGCACCCTTTCTTTTTGAATATGTTTGCGTTGGTCTATATAATGCACCGCCATCACTAGAACCAATACCATAATTACGAGTTAAACCCACACCACTTTCACCAGCATTACCATGATCATCATTTGAGGAACTACTACTATTTTCTTTGCTTCGACTTGTTGCTCATGCAGGTATACCATCAACCGCAGCGACTGCATCATTCAGTGTACTGGTCATCCAAGGGTCGTCGTCCAACAAGGGTGGTTCAACTTCAGTAGTCCATTCTGCTAATGGATCTTTTCCATGAAATATATAGTCCAGATCAATCACCTGATTTTCAATATCGCGACGTCTCGAATGTTTTGCTCTTAATCTCATGTTATAATGCACATATACTAATTTTTCTAGATTTTACATTTTTATTCTATTGCGTAATTTTGTATGAATCATTGAAAATGTAGTCCAGTTTCTCTCGCAGTTTGAAGAGGAAACTGTTTGACTTGAAATGTGCATTGTTAAACGTGTTAAATTTGAAGCATCCTCTCTTTCAATTATTGACCACCATTGAGCGGGAAAACATGTCTTTACGGCTGCGTATGCTTTTGCAGAACCAAATGCACCAATTTTCATTCTGTATCTTTCTACCTGTGATGTTAAGTTAAATATTTAATGTCTTAAATGTTAAATGTTTAACGTAACTATTATATATGTTAGTTTTATCTCTTTTCCAATTTCAATCTGTGTTACAATGTCTGGCATCATTCTTTCAACGACGTTGTTAAATCCGTTTAATACTTCTCCATCGTTTGTTGCATCCCCATATTGAATGATGGGATTAAGAAAATAACCTATATGAGAAAGAATTAAAATATTATTGAAATGTTATATATTTTATTATTTGTACGACGATAAGATAAAACAATTCCCTGCGGCGTGAAGAGGTCGATGTAACCGTCTTTCTCATCTTTTGTCTATTATATCCCACCATTTTTGGCAATGACTTCCACCAGCATTTTTTCTAATCGATTATTTTGCTCGATCCATTGCTTCATAAAGATATCTCATATCTGCTTTGTCATCACTATCTACCATTCGCCAAACTTTCAGTAATGGCTCAAAAATAAGGATGACGGAAGCAGCACCAATCCAAAATGCGTTGTTGTAAATTAGTGTAGAGACAATATTTGTTGTTCTTTTGTCTTTAGTATTGAGTCTGAGAACTTTTGATGTCCACTCTCTCGAAGTAATCATCATTCTTAGGTCATCTTTATGTTTATGAGTAGAGTCTAGTGCGATGAAATGAGTTGCAAACCGTGTTACCGCCGGTCTAATCAATTCTTTATTATTGGTCTCTTTTCTCATAATGGAAAGTAACCAACCATGATTATATATAAATGTCGTTATTAACTGGCAGTTTGTGATAACGGTTGTTACCTCTGGCTCTTTGGAAATATCTTCCAAAATCAAATCAATGCAGTGTGCTGCACATGGTGTCCAATATAAATGCCTTCTTTTCTGCATTAATAATTGACCGGCAGCTTTGTAGTTTGCTCCGTTATCTATAACAACTTGCACTATTCTATTTTCATCAATTGTTTCAACGACCTCATCCATTAATCCACAAATATATTCTCCACTTTGGAATTCATTAGTGGTATCCACAGATTTAATAAATATTGTTCCATGGGTATACACGAGAAAATTAATCATTTTTCATCGATTCTGTGTACTCCAACTATCACACATTAATGTGCAACCATATTCATCTCAAAAATTGTACAATGTTTTAATATATTGCTCAACTTCTTTTATTTCCATTTCAAGGTACGAGTGTGATATTTCATATGCAGTTGGTGGATCAATTCCACGACCACATTCTGCAATCACTTTTTGGTAGGCATAAGCTAAAAAGACCACCACCGTATGTGCCTCGTCCACCCCAGGCTTTTGGTCGTACCTACCAAATAAGATGTTTTAGAGGCACAAGGGTCCTTCACAAAGTAGCCAGCCGGGGCAGGAAATAGTTGAAGCTGAACCATCTCAACCGCCTCCGACGCAAACTCAAAGAACACTACGCAAACGTAGAAACGTAAGAAGATAGGTGTTGTGTTGGTTTGTCGTTTGGTTGTTTTGTTTTGAATTTGTAGGTGTTGCGATGGTGTAATATTGACGTGAAACATGTTGTTGTATAAAATATGATGTTTTGTTTGAAATATTTTACCTATTTGAATGAAATATCGTATTTATAACTTGTTTTATGAAAGTTAATGTTGTATGAAAGTTGCATCTGTTATTTGTTCTCTGAAAATCTGAAAAGTTGCAGGCGCAACTTATAGTCGCGCACTGAATAAATATGCCCAACACTTTACTTGTTGAATCTGTTATTTGTTCTCTGGAAAGTTGCAAGCGCAACTTTTAGTTGCTCACGCATGAATAAAATGAGGGCAACTTCGAGTTGCGCCCAGTATTTACTTATTTAGGCGCATTTAAAAGTTATGCATACTTTCATACGTATATGCGCTACTTTAAGTTGCGCTTGCATACCTGGGCTATCTCCTGGCCCAACAGCAACGTATAAACATTACAACATTTCCCCAAACAAACACAACCCCTCAAACCCATTTTCTTTCAGAAACCCTAACCTCCATTGCCATTATTTTCACTACCAGCAACACAACATTCCACTCAAAATCGTTTAATTCTACGAAGATCAACAAAAGATTGCACGTTCATCTACACTTGAGGTAAAGCATCGAAACCCTACTCCACTAATTTTGATAGGTCTAGTGTTGACATTTAACTTTCTATAATTTTGATAGATCAATATGCCTACCGTGACTAGGAATGGCAATGAGGCGGGTTTCTTGTGCCCCAGACCCGCCCCGGGTTTTTTAGACCCCGCCCCGGACCCGTCCCGTAGACCCGGTGCGGGTCCGGTATTTTGCCCCGAACCCGAAACCCATACGGGTCAGGGTAAACCCGCCCCGCCCCGAGACCCGATGAGGTTTTTTTTATCGATTCAAAATTGTGTACTAATGTACATATATTTATATTTGTTGTTACTAAAGGATACATTAAATACAAATAACAATGTATTTCCAATGATAAGGAAGATAATAAAAATATGGTGTACCAAATAGTTCAAAAAAATATGCATATGTTATTGTATAATATCAATGATGCAGCTTAATACTATAAACTTTTATAGCTTATTGATTGGAACATTATAATATCCATGTCATAATCACACACACAAATACATGTGTGTATGTATTAACAAACCATCATTATAATACTAAACCGATTTTATGAGATCTCAGTAGTGCGGGTCGGGTTGGGGCGGGTCAGCCAAGCCCCGACCCTAGACCCGGAGCTCCCAAGAACGGGTCACGGGTCTACCCGTCCCAATGACCCAATGGGGCGGGTCTAGGCGGGCCAAAACAGGAGCGGGTCAACCGGGTTTGGACCCTAGACCCGCCCCATTGCCATCCCTAACCGTGACGATTATTTGTCACTACGACGGTGATTTAGTCATCGATGAAAATAGCAAGTCAACCTATGTTGGCGGAAAACACAAAGGATCGAAGTGAGGAAGGGTTGCAATTTTCTTGAGCTGAAAACGGCGATTTACAAAGCTACAAAGATTGCTTCTATGGAGTTCGACATCTCGTTGGTTAATAAATGGGTGACGGATGACGACCCAATTGCTATTGAGGTAAACGATGATGATGATGTCGATTCTATGTTTTGTGTGGGGATGAAAGTAATCGAGTTGTATGTTAAGAAGACGGAAGTGATACATACAATTAAACAGCACGCTCAAATCTTTGATTATGCAAGCCAACCTAGACCCAGTAATACTGCTGAGCAAAGTCAAATGTATTACCCACACTACTCCTACCAGCCACCGAACATTTACGCACAAGCAGCTGGGTATGCTTTTATGTACTGTATGAATGTTTCATTCATGTTTTTTGTACTTAACAGTCAAATGTTTGTGTACCGGTTGTATCCACAGTCATCCGACTACGGTGTCATGGCATATCCATCGCAGTCGCTCGGGCATGGTTTCCTTCTATATCCATCTTATCCTCCCCAGTCAATTCCAACCCCGAATTCAAACGACTACTTGCATGAAATTGAAGATGAAAATGTTGACACTGAGGATATGGAGGGTGGAAATGCTGATATTGAAATTTCTCATTTGGATAGTATGGAAATCGCTGCTTCACTTGACGACGATGAAACATGGATCGATGCTATGAATGTTAACAATGATGCTCCTTTAGATGATATTCCAGAGGAAGTTGATGACACTAATGCGCATATCGAGATGGAAGAACCGTTAGAAGATGACCAATGCAATAATACAATCATGGAAAGATCTGTTATGCAAGAATTTCAATTTACCGACGAAATGTTCGAATTGGAACATGTGGAGAAAGGCCCTCGAGTTGGTATGATTTTTAAATCGAAGGAATCCTTAATTGAACATATAAATGAATGGTCGATAAAGTGTTCGGTTTCATTTAAAAACATAAAGTCCCGTACTAAAGAGTTCACTGCTATATGTGATATTGATGCTAATTGTTCATGGCGGCTTCATGCAATTGTTTCTAAAAGAGATCATGCTGGGTGGTGGGTGATAAAAAAATACGATGATGATCACACTTGCACAAATCCAATCATCAACTTGAACCACAAACAAGCAACAACCAAATTCATTTGCACCAAAGTCCTTTCACATGTTCGTTCGAACCCAAGTTACACTGCAAAATCTGTCCAAGAGCTTCTGGCAAACACTTACAAAATTCAAATAAGCTACAGCCTAGAAAGGACTTAGCAAAGCGGTGTCTAAAATATTTGACAATTGGAAATCTTCGTATAATGACTTGCCTCAGTTTCTTCGTGCAATACAGAAATGCAAACCAGGTATTGTTTATCATGTACATACAAAAGGAGTACAATTTTGGGGGGCTTTCTGGGCATTTGGACCGAGCATTTAAGGTTTCAAGCATTGTCGTCCGGTTCTTTTTACTGACGGAACACATCTGTATGGTAAATATCAAGGTACGTTGCTTGTGGCTACAGGAGTTGATGCAAGCAACTCTCTTTTTCCTTTAGCATTTGCTATTGTACGGACCGAGTCGACGGAAACTTGGGTTGGTTTTTTCATGCATGGGACATTTAATTTCATTTTTAAATGCAATATGCATTACATTCATTTCCGATAGAAGGAAAGGAATTTCAACCGCCTTGCAAGAGAAGTGGAGAAGACCACATCATCATCGCTTCTGTCTTTAGCCATTTGAAAGCAAACTTCAAAAAAGCTGGTTTTGATAGTAAGATTTTGCAAAACTTATTTCATGCTTGTGCTGAAGCAAGAGACGAGTTAACATACAAAGAACTCAGAAAGCAACTAAAAAATGTGAGTCCGGCTGCTGACAGATGGATTGATAGAAGTCTCCGACAGATGGATGAACAGTGGGCTCTTTACAAGGACAACAGTGAACGTTCTGTATGATGACTACCAATGCTTCAAAGAGTTTCAATGGAGTTCTTAAAGGTGCAAGATCGTTACCGGTAAAGGCGTTAGTGGCACGTATCTTTCATCGTCTTAATAGCTACTTCTACAGAAGACGTACTGATGGAATGGATTACGCATCTTCGCTCACGCCAAATTATGAAAAAATGATGGAAAAATATTCAGCAGAAGCACGTAATATGAGCATTAACAGGTTCAGCTTGACAGAGTGGCAAGTAACAGACACAAACGCATGCAACTGCACAGTAAATATTGTCAATGACAACTGCAGCTGTTCATGCAATATTCATATTCTAGTCCATTTTTCATATTCTCATGTTTTAGCTGCATGCGCACGATGTAGAGGAGGAGCGAACAGAACTTACCATGATCTTATTTCGTCATGGTTTACGGCAGACCGTTATAGACATAGTTATTCTCCGGTTTTTCATCCAGTGTCCGACGGTAGATATTGGGATATACATGAAGGTCCTACTATACTCCCGCCACCAACGCGGAGGAATACAGGAAGACCGAGGTCCACAAGAATAAGGAGAGTCATGGACGAAATGAGGGACAGAAGACATGATAGATGTGGACAATGCGGTAACTTGGATCATAAGAGAAGAACATGCGAAAAGCAATAAATATTTTACTTGTTTCTACTACTTCTGTCGCTCGTGTACCGTATCTTATATTTTTATTTTGCACGCAACTTTGCTATCAAAGGTTATCTTATGTCAAACATTTAAGTTAGTTGCCATGTTATGTTACTTTGATTTAGTTTATACGCAGCTTTTGTATGAATTTTCCACAGTTTTACATCTATCATTAAATAAACATAACAGACAAACAATAATACATCATCTATTGCATATCCATTACAACAACCAAGTAAAAAAAACAACCTAGTAATACAACGTTCATTAAAACTAAAGCATACATAACTCAATTAAACAAGTCTGATACAGATTTGTTACATTACAGTTGCACTACCTAGTTTACTAGACCCCTTTTCAAATTGGATTTAAGGACTGCAAATAGTTTAATTGATGTCGAAGCAGACTATTTTTCTTTTCCAAACGTCTCACTTCGGCTTGCATCTCTAGTGCATACACCACTCCCCTAGGGGTCAACAGACGATCTAGCCATTTGAAGAAATTACAGCACTCAACATCTCGGGTTAGTTATATGATCAAGATAATCGGCACATCCGTAAAACCGACGTCCAGCATTTGTTTGAGTCTTGCATACAACTACCTCGCAAACATCTTCACAGTGGCAAAGTGGATGTGTTGGTTGTCTCACTCGACCTTCGCCGCTAATTTGTTTCACCGGTCTTTGATTCGGTTCGCCTAAGCAAACTTGATTATCCAAAGCAGATTGAACAGCAACACCATTAGCTGAAGGAACTATCTCAAATTGAGCTTTATGAACTGTTTCAAACTGAGTTTCAGGAACAAATTCATTTTCAGCTTCCATCTGTTCAACATATTTCACCAATACTTCATCTGTGATCTCCCAATTATCCATATAAATGAATGGTAATGTAAGTGTGGGGTGAAGGAGTTGTTGTAGCTTTGGTTTAATTAAAGAATGAAGAAGAAATTTAGAAAATTTGTAATAATTTGATGCAAATTGGCTAAAAAATGGGTTTGGGGATGTTGGGTTCGGCCATGAAGAAGATGTAGGAGGTTGTGAAATGTTTTGAAGGGTTTGGAGCAAAATGTTGTTGTTGCCTCTGTTTTACCAGCAACAGCGTGCACCATGTTAAAGCAGGCACAACTATGAGTTGCGTCTGCTTATTACATGGTTATGCGCAATTGTTGGTTGTGCACGGTTATAAAACACTGGTGCGCAACTAACAATTGCGCTTTGTACAAAATTAATGAGCATGGAATTTGTGCATCTCAGAGTTGCGCAATCGAAAAAAATAAATCAACATCAATAGGCGCGACTAACAGTTGCGCTTTTGGCTGGCAGTTAGAGAAACGCTGACTGGACTGCTGACTGGGCTGAAACTAGTTCTGTTTGGTAATAAGTTTGAAAACTAACACCGATCGCTAAATTGTTTCGAAAAGTAGCCTATTTTGAAAATTTGCCCTATTTTAAATAATTATTCATGATTGGTTCGCACATTAAAATTGTCAAAAAGTTTTAAAAAAATGAATATTTAAACGTAATTAAGGAAATAAAATTAATCATTTTATGATTTCTAATCAAAGTCCACTTTTCAAATTTTAGCATATCAAATGTGCCAAAAAGAATACACCATTAACAAAAAATAATAAGTGAACCGAATTTTTTATAATCTTTGAATCAATTACTATTAGTCTTTGATGGTTAATAAACCATAAATGTCAGACGTCCTCTAAGTTTAATAATTTATTGAAGCTTACTAAATTAATCATTTTATGATTGTTGTGTCATTTTCTTTCATTTCCTACGATGGTTGCTACCTGTGCAGACTGCGTGTCCAAATTAGTTGTGTTGTAGGTTCGGATAAGATTCAAATTATTTTCCAGTTTCCACTAAATTTAGCAGAGTGATAACTACGCTTCCACTTTCTCCCTCTTATTTTTAGCACTCCTCTTTCACATAAAGAAAAGTTATTTAAATCTTGATCATTCGTTTAATGTTGATTACGTACAGGAGTGCGTGATAAATAAGAAAGAGAAAATATGAGTGTATTTATTACTTCCTTAACTCTAAAAGAAATTTTCTATGTTTCAAAAGGATTTGATAGAAAGAAGCTAATAGATATTTTTCTATAGTATTTTAGTTGGCGATCAGTTTGATTAAATTTTAGTTGTGTTTTATCTCAAAGACCGGGCATTAGATATAATCCTTAAACTACTTAAACACCAGATTTCATCATCATATATTTTTTCCATATTTTTTATTACATTACTTTTGTACTAATAGAAAAATTAAATATATGATTTAGTGATAAAGTCAATATTCAATTCAACGCTTGTACAAAAGATTTTTTTATTCGTAAAATTGATTTCATAAGAGCAGAAAGTGGAAACAAAAGGTGCCTAAAACCAATATGATTTCAATTATGAGTCTTTTTGAATAATAAAATGATAATATGACTGGATAGGAAGTCCTAGAAAGCTTAAGGTCGCTAGTTTTGTTTGACTTTGTTTTCAAAAGTAGAAAAACCGAATTCCATAGGATAGAATACTAGTTTTGATTTGGTAAAGATTGTGATAAACTTCCAGCATCTTGCAGTCTAACAAGTTGTTCGAATAGAAGTAATAATTTAATTGAAGGAGAGCCGCATTTCTTCTTACCATTGGGAACAAATAATGCCAAACACTTCAGTCCAAAATAATGATACTGACTGAAATTAGAAGTAACTGAAGTAGCAATAACTGGATGGGTGTATGCATATTTAGTAGCTAGAAAGCAAACAATTAACGAAGTGTGTGTACACATATATACATACATATTACATACACACAAATACACACACATGTATATAAACACACCTAGAAATATAAACACGTGTATGTATTCATATAGCGAAGTATGTACATATGTAGTACTTTGACAATGTTTATACTTAGTTTCATGTTTGCGCGTTCAAAATAGTTACGAACTTAGTGGTCATTTGTATCATAAGTTAAATGTTAGCATGTTAAATTTTAACAATTTGCTCTAAATGCTTAGGAACTTGGATGTCATTTGTATAATACGTCAAAAAAGGTTAAGTGCCATCAACTCTAGATACACTTGCAGTTTACCTAGGGATGTAGGCAGTAAGCACAATTCAATCCTGGATGACAAAAGAGCCTTATGAGGTGACTTAAGATGAACCAAACGATGGTAAAATGAAACAGAAAGGCCAACAAACAAGTAAAAGAGCTATTCTTGATAAATTTTGATAATTTTCCAGGTACCTTCTTTTAGCTTTTTTGTCTCTTAGCGTTTGCAATCTCTGGTAACTGCATCAACCACACCACTATGCAACCTAGAAAATGCAAAGTAATGGGAACAAAACTCTGACCTATCTTCAAAAATCCATCTCTCTTCCTTCCCTTTTACATGGTTCCCAAAGCCATATGCCTAAAATCCATGGTTACTTGATTGCCTACATCGTTGCATGATTGTCTTCCACTAACAATGATTTCACGTTTTCTCTACTACTATACTACTTTAAATTGCAAATCAAGGTTTCCAAATATAAATGACTTAGGTAGGTGAACTCGTTTGCTGGCAATATTTTTGTAGTCCAGAAGTTATACTGTACAAAAAACAATTTCTAGGATGTCGCATACTTCCGTTCATTATGTTAAATCAACAATACTCTTCTACTCATGGTAGGTTTCAGTCTCATAACTCTTGTGTATCTTTGATCCATATCTCCCTCTATTCTTCTCGTCAGCTCTGCACTAAATCCTGCCTCCTTAGCTGTACTCAATGCATCACGAACCAATTTGTAAGTAAATTCCCTTGGTGTAGCTCCACACTCAACCATCTCCACCATCAAATCCTTTGCCTCCTTGACCCTTCCACTCTCACATAATGAATGCAAAATAGGCGTATAAGTACTAGAAGTTGGTAACCCATGCCCTCTAGAAATCATCATCTTCATCATTTCCATTGCCTTATCAGCTTCATTGACAACACTGTAGTACCTTACAAAGGAATTATAAGTCACCTTATTGGGCACACGTCCTTTCTCAACCATTTCATCAAACAGCTCACGCGCACGTTCGACCCGGTATGTTTTACACAAACCATCAATAAGGCAGTTATATGTTACAAGATCAGGCTCAAAGCCTCTGAACTTCATATGCCGAAACATATGATTTGCCTCCCACATCCTCCTCCTAATCGCCTTCCTACATCCAGTATGCATACTCCTTTTGCAATAAAAACTAATAAAAATCGTATACGTGTAACAATCAGGTGGGCACCTTGCCCCCGGAAGCTCCATCTGGTTCAACATAAACCTCGCCTTCTTAAAATCACCAGCCCGACATAACACAGATATAATCGTGTTATAACATTGCACGTCCGGCGTGCAATGCAGCTGCTTCATTCGATAGAACGCCATAAGAGCGTTCTTGGCAAGACCTTCCTCTCCCAAAATCTTGATAACGTCCGTCACTGCAGCAGTATTTAAGCATTCCTGATTGACCATCAAGAACTCCCATAGGGGTTTCAGCGCATGTGCACGAGCAAGTACTCGGGCCATTTCACGGCAGGTTAAGTCATTGTGTCGAAAGTTGCAATGAGTTTGTGTCCATGAGAAGAATGTTAACGATGCAGGAATAAGGGACCAAGAAGTTTTAGATTTTGAGGATGGGTGTACAGGATAGGTGCGGTGGCGGAGGGATGGGTGCTGACGACCGAGTGAGGAGGAACGGAGGAAGAGGGATGGGATGGAGGACAGGATTTGGAGGAGCGAGGAGGTGGTGAAGCCGGGGAAATGTGAAGCAGGTGGATGTGTGAAGGGGTGGTGTAGGACTAGGGTGGCTAGGATTTGGCGGGTAAGGGGAGAATGGTGGGGAGAAGACATTTTATTTTGAGAATCTTGTGCTATGGAGTAGGAATATATGTCTAGACCTACATAAGTGGAAGAACAGAAACAAGTGAGTGATATGAAAGCATCCATCGTGCAAGCACTAGAATAAAAGTGGGATCTCTAATGAAATCACCAAAACTTGGGATGATAAACAAAGTAGTACCTTCTCTTGATAATATATAACTATGACATGCTCAAATCTACCAGTATAGGAAATAAGTAGTTTGATATTCACATCTAATTTCTGCTACATACATTACACTAGTCCTGATAAGCCATTTTATTGCATAATTGTTACCATCATTAGTAACTGTATCAAGTTTTTTTGAAATAACTTGAAGATGGATATGCTTTGGTACTCGATTGGATTTACCAGTGATACAGTATTATTTGAGGATGGAAATTCTTCTTTTATTTCTTAACAAATTGCACTCCATTTTTGTAATGAAAAATCTAAAACATATGCTTCGAGCTAACAAAATGATTTCCCAGAGGTCACATTTCTGATCATAATGGTAAATGATACAGGGTTTATCGCAGTAGATTCAGATGGTATAGCAATGAATCTCAGTCTATCGACAACAATAATAATAGTGGAGTTAGCGATGATGTGATTACAATTTACAATGATTCATAATACTGCAACTATTGCAAAATGGCATAGCAGGGGAAAATTGAATTAACTACACTAGATATTTTGATTTCAATCTCTGTCCGACTGATTCCTGTTAGAGCTGAAATCATTCCTCATAAAAAAGATCGTTAATTCATATCATCTTGTGATGCTATACCAGTAACCAGGCTAAGATGTTGATCACAAAGGCCTGATAGATTTGAATAGATCAAAAAACAAAATGCTATGTTCTACAATTCAATTGGATTTCAAGGCATAGCTAAGGTGAATAATTGTGAAAGCGTGATGGTTATAGATACTGCTTGTAGTGATAACAAAGATGACCTTGGTGAAAAAATGGAGAGAGATTTAATTGATTTTATAGATTAAAAAAAAAGAACAGTTTGGATGATAAATTCATATTTGGTTTGCTGTTGATTTTTTGGTTATGGCTAGTTACGTCATCTCAGATTCATTTCATGTACACAAATTGCTGTTCTCCGGTATACAACTTCTCTCAGACCAACTATTTCAATGTGGCCCCCATCTTATATTTCTCAATTTATTCTTTATGTTTTTCTTTTAAACTATATTATCAAGATAGGGTGAATTTAGTTCGGTAAAGATTCACATGATGATTTATGAAATGTTGGCTCCATCTGCATCTCAATTTTGTTGCTACAATCATATACAATCTTATATCCACATGTACCTCGGTTTTGTTTGATGGAGGTTTCACCATGGCAGCATTGCTTTGCAACTTTGGGTTCATATGCAGCTCAATTGTATCCTAACAGAATTTGAAATTGTATCGTGGCTCAAGATGCATTTTTGGTGCAGTTTTCATCAGGTGGCATCATCAGAGTTCTAAAAAAACAAAACAATTTATTTACTTTTAAACAAGTTAAAGAATAGGAATCGTCAATGAAATATTTGAGGCTAAAAAGGTAGAAACACCAGCAGAGTTACAACATACTTATGAAGCATAATTTTAGTTGGGAAAAGTGGTAATAAAATTGTTTGGACTTGACATATCAAAAGTAGTCCAAACATTGGGGAAAAAAACAATATTAGATGGATTGAATGAGTTATTAGCTTTGGCAAGATTGAAACAGATGGGGACTGTTGAAACTGAGACACATTACATAGAGAAGAGGAGATTAATTTTCATGAGAAGCAATCGGGCATTAACATAAAAAAGGATAATATTTGGTACTCTTTCAAATTTGAATTCCGAAAATGAAAATTTAAAGTTAAATATTAAAATGAAGTATCAAATGGTTCTTGCTCATTGTTTGAGTAGCTTGTTTGATTATGTTAACAACCTGTTTCCTGTAGCCAGCAAAAAAATCATCTGGCCAAATTGGATCTACTAATGTGCATGGATTCAGTGAAGAACTTATGTTAGTAACTGAAATTGGCGAAAACCAGATTAAATATATGAAATAAGCTGAGAGGTTATTTACGACTTCGGCTACTCCTTCCTGATATTTTTTTAAAATGCTAGGTGTCAACACTTAAAGTTGCAAGAGAATCATATTAGGGTAACCACCACTCTTTCTGATTTTTTTTCCTTTTCCTCTTTTACAAAAAAATAAAAAAATGCTGGGTTACTCTTCATGTTAAACCTATTGCTATAACCTTGGCCTCTCACATCATCAATTTCAAGTTTAAGTTCATGTTCATTCAATATATTTTTAGGCTGTTTGAAATGGCCAAATCTTTATGCATCTACAACCACAATAAATCCCTTCAATATCATACAAAACAGTGATATATTTAAAATTTGGAGGGCAACAAATACATCATACAAAACATAAATCATATACTTTTTTAGAAATAATTTATTTGACATCGTATTAATTGATTTTGAGCTACAGAAGTCAGGATGCAGCTATATGAATGATTCCCAAAAAAAGGATAAACTTTTTACCTTCATGATTCAACTACAGAAGTAAGAAAAATGAGTAAATAAGAGATTCAGAATGGAACGGAGGGGGCAGCAGACAGAGGAGTGAAGAGAGGTGGCAGACCCACGTTCTAGCGGAGCGGTGGCAAAACTGAGAACTGAAAACAGGTGGTTCCGCATCCGCGTTGGAGAACTTCATAATACCCTAATTTATATTTTTAAGCGAGCAACCTTGGAGCGGGAAGGAAGGAGTAGTGGGATGGAGGAAGGTTTTTACCTTTGGACCCGTATTTATAAGGGAAGGCATGCTTAGGAACAAGAAATTTTGTTAGAGGGGCAGAGTCCTTTTTTAATTTTAATAAAATGTTACAAGGGGGTGTTTATCCATTCAGCCCCAAAGGGTAAATTTTTTGACTAGGCTAATTCACATAAAAAATTAACAAAAGATAGACAATTTTCAAAACTGGTACAACTGCACAACGGTGGAAGAGCCGACTGTTTAATTGTATTATTTTGAAAAAAGAAATATTTGTTTCATAGTTTCATTAATTTCAATTGAATACATAATGATAATATGTCGGAAGAAAAAATCATTTTAGAAAACCAAAGCAAAAAATATTTAAAAAATGTAAAGTGGAGAAGGCCGCCCGAGGCACCAATTAAGGAAAAGCTAATTCAACATCGCTTAAGATGGTTTGGACATCTTCAACGAAGGCCGCCCGAGACACCTGTGCGTGTTGGAATTATAGGCCATGTTGAATGCTCAAAGAGAGGTAGAGGGCGACCAAGGTTGACATGGGAGGAAGTAGTAAAAAATGATTTGAAGGATTGGGGTATATCCGAAGAGCTGGTGACGAATCGGAGCGAGTGGAAGTTAGCGATTCACGTACCAGAACCATGAGCGTTGAGTTTTATAAGTTTTAGATTATATGACTAGAAAACATGAGCCTAAGACGTAAATTTGGTCTTTGACCAATATTACTATTAGTATCATTATCACTATTAGTATTATTATTATCATTCCTCTTATATATATATATATATATATATATACAAATATATTTTTATTTTATTTTACTTTACTTAGTTATTATTATTAATTTACTTATTTGATTTTATTTTATTATTGTTATTGCTATTGTTATTGTTATAACTTTTAAATTGATTTTTTTTTCATTTAGTTCTGAGTTCCATTTCTAGCCGACCCCAACTTGTTTGGGAATAATGGCTTAGTTGTTGTTGTGGAGAACCATTAAATGCTGAAAATGATACACGCACCACACCACACCGGTACAACAACCAATGTCATGAAAACCAAATTTACTGAGCAATTCAAGCATCAAAGAAGTTAAGATTATGCTTGTTAACTTTATTAGGTACTATTAGGTACAAAAAGAGTTCTTTGGTACAAATTTAATCTCAAACTCAAGAACAAAATGTTTCATCATATCTCAAGAGGAATATATGGAAAATCATAAATGCACCGAGAAGCATAGAATTTACAGGCTCACAACCCGCTATCGGCAATGACAGTAATGAAACAAAGACCTGAAATTGTAGAAAACGATAAATTTAGGGAAATTGGGTGGTTTAACTTCCAAAATACTTCCCTTTGAAACATTCTTTATTTAAAACCCAGAAATGTTACTCTATATCTAAATAATAATATTTGTCCGCCAACTTAAAGACCAAACACAATTTCATAGTATGAATTCAGATTGAGAAAATAATAATTTAAAATGATACTAACATATATTGCATTTTTTTCCTTTCTGTGAAACTATTCATTGCACTTGGAAAATATGTTGAATGTCAGACAAGTAATCTAAGTATTTATTGCACTGTAACAATATTCCCATATTTGCACCTCTAAACTCATTATCCCTTTCCAATTATCTAACAAAAGTTACATCTAGGTGGATAAAAAAGGTTGTTTTATGTTTAATTTATTTTGTTATCAAAAGTAAAAGTATTAGCCATTCCTAATCAACAAAAGGTTACCACTTGGGTTAACAAATTAAAGTAAAAGGTTGATTTATTTTTATTTATTTATTTATTATTATTTTTTGACATCTCATACCGGAGGAGATTAGATGAGACGAGTATATCTCGGATGTACATCTCGTGGTATATCTCGGAATAACACCTTGGGTCTTAAAGTACAAATCAAACCTATATCAAAGTAACTTATGCGTTTAAAATTAATGTTTTAATGATTTTTATAACAATTATTATTTAAAAGGTAAAGATAAAACTCATTTGGTTTATGTGGGAAAAAGAGAGTTGAAATAATAAACGTTTTGGAAAAAAGCGGTTTTACTTCCAAAATACTTCCTTTGAAACATTCTTCATTTAAAACCCATAAATGTTACTATTTGGCTAAATGATAATATTTGTCCACCAACTTAGAGGCCACCAAACACAATTTCATAGCATGAATTCAGATTAAGAAAATAATAATTTAAAATGATATTAACATATTTATATTGCATTTTTCTTTTCTGTGAAACTATTCATTGCACTTGGAAAATATGTTGAATGTCGGACAAGTAATTTAAGTATTTACTGCACTGTAACAGTATTCCCATATCTGCCCCACAAAACTCACTATCCATTTCCAATCATCTAACAAAAGGTGGTTACATCTAGGTGGATAAAAAAGGTTGTTTTATTTTTAATTTAGTTTGTTATCTAAAATAAAAGTATTAGCCAATATTTCTAATCAACAAAAGATTGCCGCTTAGGGTAACAAATTAAATTAAAAGGATGATTTATTTTTAATTTTTTTAATTTTTTTCTATCCCGTATCGGAGGAGATCAGACGAGACGAGCGTATCTCGGAATAACATCTTGGGTCTTAAAGTACATATCAAACCTATCTTGGGGTAACTTATGTGTCTAAAATTAACGTTTTAATGATTTATATAACAATTATTTAAAAGGTCAAGATAAAAACCATAACTTGGTTTATGTGGGAAAAGAGAGTTGAAATAACCATTTTCGAAAAAAGTGGTAGCTCGATTGATTTGGTAATGATTAAATGATATTTTTTTTATTTGAACATTGAAAAGAAATGAAGTTCCTTGTTGCGTCTCATCGAGATAAAAAGAAAAAAATAGCTTAAAGGGCTAATAAATAGTAATCGGATTGGGTGGTTTCTTTTGAACCTATATGAAAAGTAAAATAAAAAGACGTTGGAACTGAAAATTATATAATTTTAGATGAGATCTTAGATCCATATTTCGGTAGAGATTTTAATATTTCGGACAAGATAAATGTCAAACGAGATATGAATGAGATTGGATGTCTCGCCTCGTCTAAGTGAGAAAAGGAGATCTTAGGCGATATATAAGAGATTCAAAACCATGCACGAAAGTATAAGATGATTAATCTAATTATTTTTTAACTAAATATGAACTATTCATTTTTTGAGATATTTTTTTGCATTTTCAACGTACTATAGCGATAATGCAAAGATAATGAAAATTACCTAAAAAATAAAATATATTTGATTCATACAATTCATTTTATAAAAAAAGCCGATCATTTTTAGATTTTTTTTATACAAAATGATGAGTTCAACGTATTTCTTAACCAGAAATGTTTATTTTCTGTTCTTTGCATTCATCGTGTGTTACTTGTCACAAAATTAAAAAAATTGTCGAAAATAATCGTAGAGTAGTAATTCGATAACATCTCGATAAAAGTAAGCGGTTCACTTTTAATGACTATTTGTCATTTTAAGTGCACGACCACCATTAGAAAAATGATTTAAAAAAGACATAAAAACTACGAGATAAGTGGCGGTATTTTGAATGAAACTGTAAAATGCTTGCTTTAGTTTATTCTTGATAAAGAAAAAGAATAGCTATCCGTTTTAGAAAGTCTTTTGTCATTTTTAATGTGATAACTAACCGAAAAACAATGGAATATGACACAACAAACCTATAATTATTATGGTTAATGCCATAGTAAAGATAAAACTACTCATTTTTCATACGTTTTTAATTTTACTTCTGCTAGCCATAGTGAAAAATATTAAAATTTGAATCAAAATCATAAATATTTTTTCATTTTTCAGTGGTATATTCTTTGTGGATATTTCAGAAACTTTTTTTAGGTACTAATAATCATGAAAAATAGTGAACTTTTGATTGCTAAATATCGAATGACAAGTTTTTATTATTAAAAATCATACATGCATGCAGTATAACAATGAAACAATAATACGTATAATCTTAACATAGGATTATGGGCTATAAATGAGTACCCGAAAAATTCGAAATCCGTCTGTATTCATATCCGAAATATGAAAAATTGTCCGATATTCGAAAAACAGATACGGATGCGGATATGGTCATATCCGTATCTGATAGTTATCCGTTCGATTTTTATCAAGACTATATTTATTTATTTTTGTATTTTAATACATAAAATGATTGTATTTACTATTTTATCTAGGTAAAAGAAATTAGTATGTATATAAAAATCAATATTTGCTGCTTAAAATTATTTTTCTTAGCGTATTTATTATTTTTTATACTTTTTAGTACTAAAATGAATTTATAATGAATTAAAATTTTGTATTTACTTCTTTAGATTTATTGGCTGTGAACTGGTCAAAGATTATCTGATAAATATGCAATATTCTTCCACATCCGTGGGTACGGATATCCGATACGAAAATGATTTCGGATACGGATACGGAGACACACCATCTGAATCTGTATCCGACCGTTTACTGGCCTACATAGGCTTAACAGACATGGATTAGTGAATTTACAGCTTCAAATAAGACGACGAAACAAACGGCTTTTCGCATTGGACGTAGAAAATCTCCCCAAAAAGCTATGCAAAAATAAACACTTCTACGATTCTAGTTACAATAGAAATAATTATTGAAATTACCCTGATTTTCAAATATCAAACAATTTAGCGGAACATTAAAACAACCTAACCTAAACAGAATCCAATATAAAGAAAAACAATATAATAATATATATCACTCTACATGCAACGATGACTTTAAATATGTGTTTGAACAATGTCACATAATAAAGCAGAAAATGTTACCTGAGTTTGAGAATGCGCTACAGATGAGCTACTAATTTCAGCATTAAAAATATAAAAAATATTCAACTATAATAAATAAAATCATCTGTCGGTCGCCCTTATTATCAAGAAAAACATTTTAAAATAAGGTAAAGTTCGATTATTTCTCACCTAAACAGGATTTTTTTTTCCCCCCCTACAAATCAGCTTTCGCGGCGTCCTGTAGTAGACAAGATGTTAAATTGTGGATCGCGGCCTCTGGTAGCAGGCGAGGCATCGAATAAGGAGTCGGTTATTGCAGTTAGCAGTGGTGAGCGTGGGGAAGGCGCCCGGTGCTTGGAAGAGGATATCGATTTGAGAGTCCGTCTTTCTCATGAAATGTAGGGTTTGGATGTGTCTAACAGGACCACTTTAACTATGGAAATAAATATTTGAATTGATTTTAGGCATGGAATTAGAGGGAGCCGGAGGGTTAAAGGGGGTAAAAGTTTTGGTAGACCCATGGTCAAAAATTTCCATTGAAAACAAAAGTTTATAGCATGATCGGCGAGTCAATACCCAAAATCACAATGATCGCTTCTACCAAAAATACTATTATATCATGAATAACCCAATGTTCCCATCAAATTTTAAACGGATAACCGTTGAAATTGGTCGGTTGAAGTGGTATGTGAAAATTGATCTTTGGACGTCAGAAGCGTCCGTCAATGGACCAAATTTCAAACGATCATTTCCTCCGTTCCTTTCATATAAATTCAACTCTTCATTCACCTTCTCTTCCCCACCAAAATGAACACTGATTTCAACTTCTATTACTTAAATTACCATATTCATCAAAATGTCGTAAATATAGTGCAGAAGTCCGAAAATATGATATGTTACAACAACTACACACTTTCTTTGATGGACAGCTGATGCATATGATGCCTTGCACTAACAAGAACGGACTTCACAAAAAAATAGTAGTTGCACTTAATGATGTCTTGAAGGAATGTTTGAATAAACTGAGACGACGAACAATAAAGTCCGACACAAATACGATATGCTCAGAAATTAGTGGTTGACTTGACAGAGTCCGTGCACTAAAACTGGGACTGCAGAGGAATGGTGGGTTGACGTGTGAAAGTATATCTTTTTCTTTAGTTTTATATAAATTATTTATAAGGAATTTGCTAAATAGTTTTTTATTTCAGGATTTGGTAGTGTTATTTTAAGGTATAAAAGAAGACCCAATAGAAAATATAACATGCTACAAATCATATTTTACGGTACACATGCAACTGGAGCTGTTACACTCACGTCTAATATTGCATATAAAGATGGGTCCCTACGATCTCCTATGCATTCCAGACATTCCAAATGCATTTCGATCAAACGTGAGAATTTGATTTAATGCATAGAAATCTCAAAGATGTTCGAGTACTACCAACGCATTTTTTCGTAATATGGGGTAACCATCTACGACTCCACCACCTATCACTCCAACATCAACATTTGACCATGGCTCCACCTCTAGATTCAAAGGTCATGGTGGGAAAGTAAAAAACGTCGTGATGAGAAAAAACATGCTAAAATATAAGGTAATTACTCTTATTGATCGGATATACGAGCGCCTCATGAAGAAATCTTATTCTGAAACGACAAGCAATTAACCCTGATTTGAGTCTAAATAATATAGAATCTACTGGTTCGTCTTTATCGTTTAACGTTGTAGCTATCAGGGGAAGTTGATTGGTCAAATTAACGATGGAAAAGCAATAACAATTCTTATGGACAAAGAAAAAAGAGAAATGTTTCGTACTTTCGACGATGATACTACGAGGAATTGGTTGATTATTCAAATAGCACAGTTGAAGCACAACATTTAATATCAACAATACTTACTCAACAAGTTTGACCCTAATCTGTAGCATTTACTTTTTATTTGCATTGTTTATGTACTTATTTTTTTTATTTGCAGTACATTAGTCTTTTTTTTAATTCCAGTGTATCGGATTTTTTTTTAGTTTACTGTTTTTTTTACATTAGTTTATAACTAACATCAATTATTCTACAATATTTAAAATAAATAAAAACCAAACATACAGATAAATATAAACTATCATTCCTCTTTCGTAATGCAAAAACCCAATCCCCTTTTGCTAACTTACTCCTTTCAGAATACCCTTCGCTTAACAAAAAACACACCTTTGGAATTTGAAATGGAGAGAAATGGGCTAATTTTTTGGCTTAGGAGACTTTTATTTTGCTCGGTAAGTATGCCATCAAAATATTGTTCTCCAATAGAGCAATTGAGCTACGTAACAAGATTGAGCAATTAAGCTATGTAATGTACCTTCAGATTAACATGATTGGATCCAAGCATGTATTAAATACACAATTAGCTTAAATGCACGTTCAGTTGTTCGACGTGTATTTAATACACGACTAGCTTTAAGTGTGTATTTATTTCACGTTCAGTTGTTGGGTGTGTATTTCAGTTGTTAGATGTTTTCACCTAAATAGGCATTTAAACTTACCTCTTATAATATTGAGAGACATAAATGTTGGAGATGAACTTATTCCTATCTCAAGAAAGTCTTCGACAACGTTGTGGAGATGGATATGCAGAAAGAGTGGATCATGTTGATGTAGGATCGGTAAAATATACATGATTTTTTCTGTTGTTCATTAATCGATGGGACCGGGTATGAGGAAGATATCATTTAATGATGGACTTGGGTCAAAAGTTAGTTGGACAATGACTTTTATAAATACGGAAATATCTTGTTGTATTGTCAAGTAGATCACGCTACGTTATTGTTGAGTGTTTGTACAAAAAATGTTATGACAATATCCTACTTTATAGGTTATGTATGTTAATAATTTCTTAAATGGAAAACCTCATCTTTGATCAAACTTTTCGATCGTTTTCTATCGTGATAATCTAAATGGCAACTCAAAATCATTTTTATTCAATATTTTTGGCAGAGATAGTTGTTTTCTAATACGTAGAAAATCAAAAGTATTTTGAATTTTAATTAAGTCTATAGTTGTTAAAGAAATAATTAAAAGCGATAATCACGTCAAGTCAAAGTTTCAAATAAAATATCTAAATTTTCCACTCATTTCTTGATGAAAAATTCCAAATAAAATATAAAAATTTAAGTTAAAAATTCTCTATAAATATTACTATTCAAGTCAAGATTTTGGTGAAGACTGTAACAAGATTTATGAAACCTAGAGAGATTCAAAGTTGGGTTAGATTTAGATTTCATAGTGTTTGGTGAGTGGATTTATCTTCTATACTCTATGGTCACCATATATGCTATGTATTAAAGTTAGATGATGATGTTGAGTTAAGGCTTGATGAATAGACTTGGTTTGGGATTTTATATATAAATTAATACTTGTTTAGATCTGAAACTATGCGGTAGTTATTTTGATAAAGAATTTGAAAAGTTGTGGCAACTAATTAAATGTTTACAAATAGGTAGGTTAGTTATAAAGTAATTACTTTAATTGGTATTAAATCAGTCTTTACCTAGAAAAGTACGTTCCACCTCTTTTAGAAGCCAACCCTATACTTCCGCCTTCAAAACCTACCAGGTCGAAAACAACTAAGTCGAAACCAATACACAAGGTATCACAATGTTGGTACGTAGTGGATTGGAGATGGGCGGAAGGCATGGTGTCGAAACATAGCTTTCGATGAGGCCGAAACCTTTGTTTTATTTTTCAAAGAAATGTGCTTGCCTGTTTTACTAAATGCTTTCGAAGGAGTCAAAACATATGCTTTCGAAGGGGTTGCCGCCTCTTATTTAAATTATAGCTTTCGAATGGGTCCCTGTGTTTTTAAACTAGTACTTTCGAAATGGTAGTTTCAACCCAATCGAAACCATGTTGCCGATTATATGCCTTTCGAATGGATTAAAGTCATTAACCAATTCGAAAGGTAGCTTTTATTTTAAACCCAAACCAAGCCACTTCCTAAAGCTTTCGAAAGGGTTAAGGGTTTCAAAGGCAATGGCTTCGAAAGGGGGTTTCGAAGCTAACCTTCAATTGTCTTACTTAAATGATTTAAGCTTTCGAAAGGATGGTTCCGAAGCCATCAATTTTTCCCCAAACAATTTTATATGAAGATTAAAGGTTTTGAAAGGGGTACTTTCGTATATATTCACTTTGACCCAAAAGATATTTTTAAAGATAAACCCAATGGTTTTGAAAGAGGTACTTTCATTGGTTTTGAAGCTATGCTTCTAAGAGTTGATAAGTAATGCTTTAATACTTTCAAAAGGTATAGTTTGATGGTTTCGAAAGAGATGTTATAAAGTGTTTTGAAAGGCATATGCTTAGTGTTTTGAAAAGAAGATTTGAATGCTTTCGAAGGAGGTTATTCAATGGTTACGGAAGTAAAAGTTTAAGGTTTTGAAAGCCTTAGTTTTCAAAACAAATAACCCAATCTCATTTTTAAAGGAAAACCATGGCATAACAATAAAGAAGTTTTGAAATGGTTTTAACTATGAAGTTTTTGAAGAAGCTTTCCTTGATAAAACAATAGGTTAAAGGGATAACCTATGTTTCATATGTAAATAATTTAAAGGATATTAAACCACAGGTGTTGGTATTACTATGATATTATGTTTGCTTCTTCAAAATATACATATTCACTTTGATATGGACCCATAACTGTATTTTAGGAAAAATGGAAGAATAATTAGCAAGGTTGACCCGGTAGTTAATATAAATTGAGTTAACTCCTGAATGAGTATAATTGCATCTAGGAGGTCAGATATACTAGAATATAGGATGCCTAAATACCGATTAAAGAAGACGTCAGATAGATAGGTTCATAGTAAACCCATGAAAACTATGTTTAGGAAAAGTTTATTGGCAGGGGCCAATAGGTTCATAATAAACCCATGAAAACTATGATTAGAAAGAGTTATTGGCAGGGGCCAATAGGTTTATAGTGAACCCATGTAAACTATATTTAGATTAAGTTATTGACAAAAGTCAATAGGTTTCTAGTCAACCAATGAAAACTAGTATATGAGGGAAGTTATTGGAGATGCCAATAGGTTCGGGGATAACCCATGAATAAAGAAGTTATTGGCAGGGGCCAATAGGTTCTTAGTGATCCCATGAAAACTATGAAACCGGACGGGGAGTCCATAAACATAAAACAGGTTATTAGTCAGCCCATGAAAACTAATAGGTTAATAGTGACCCTAAAAACTATAACTGAGACAGATAGTCAAAATGAATTGGGATGGGTAATCCAGAATTGATTTACTTGTTTGCATATCATCATAATATTTTGAATTGTTATGTTTTAACCATTGTGGATGTAGGAGCATAGTATAAGGTTTTTATAAAGTTTTGAATAAGATACTAGTGAGGGGAAAACCTGTTCCGCTAAGCGGCGTGGTCTCACTAGATATTTAATGGTTTGGGATGGTAGATTATTATTCATAGCGGGTTTTATGTCTGACTCGAAGTTCATGTTTTCCCATAAACTCTTGGGTGGTCAATTGATTTTGAGTAGTTTGAGAGTTGAGGTTTTCAGGTACCTCTTTGGATGAATAAGCTTCCGGAGACGTGCAGGAGGCATGATAGCTATTTAGAGTTCTTTTCTATTTTGATTCCACTGTGTTGTTGTTGTAAATGCAAAGTTGTTTAATTGTCTATATTATACTCTAATCATCCAAGAGTGCATCTTTATATGTAGCTCTTGGCGTATATTATAATAATTATATTTTCTCTGAATGTGGTTCTCGTATTGGGATTATGAAATGAATTTGGAATGCTTTGAAATGAAATGAGAAAGTTGTTTGTTGATTTTAAATTTTTTCCATATCCATGTGTTTCTGTATATCAATGTTTCTAACATTACCGTATTTGGTTGTCGAGGATTAATAACTATGAATGACTGCAGCATCCATAGCCGTTAGTTTTGGGCCTCCAAGTGGGGGATGTTATAAGTTGGTATCGGAGCATAGGTTTATGAAACTTAAAAGAAATTTAAACCTAAAAGATTTTCAAAACATAATCCAATGAATCAGTAAATAAGATCAGGGTTTGGGTTAACGCTATAGTAACGTACTTGTATTTGATATATATATATATATACATATATATTTATAAGTACGTATTCCCCTCTCGCTTAGACCATTCTTCTGTATCTTACTAAGGCTCATATGCAGATTTACGAGAAAGAAGATGTGGAGGTAGGAAACGGATGAGGAAATCTCGGTGGAGGAAGCACCACAACTAACGGAAATGCTCGACCCACCAGGAGGAACCCGGGTCGACAGGCTAATGCTAACCAAAATGCTTATGCCAATGTAGGTTCTGGAAATCCACCGGTAGATATGGGGACGACGTATCAGTTCTTCGTCAATTATATGCAAGCAAGAGCTGTTGCTGGTGTTGTTAGGAATGTAGGAGGAGCTAATCATGTGGCTTCAATTAGGAATAACTATGCTAAGTTAAGCAGAGACTACACCAGTCTGGGTGGGAAGCCGTTTATGGGAACATAGGATGCCATAGAAGTGGAAAATTGGTTGTTGCACTATGAGAGAATCTTCACTGATTTTGGTTTGGATAATGAGTAGAAGAGGAGGCTGGCCTCTAGGCAGTTGCAAGGGGCAACACTTCATTGGAGGAATAGTGTTACCGCCGGAGTTCCGAAGGAAGAGTTGACTTGGGCAGAATTCCGAAGAGGTTTGAACAGAGGTTTTTGTCTGAAGTTGCTAAGTTAGCGTTGTTGAGAAAGTTTATGGATTTGGTGCAGGGAGAAATGTCGGTAACTGAGTATGCTACTAAGTTTGATGAGTTGTCCCGATATTTTTTATGCTACTATAGACACCGTCATCAAAAGGAATGAGAAGTTCATTCGCGGATTAAGGCCTAAGATTGCTAGGGCGACCTTGACACGTCTCCGTGGTCCTTGTAATGTAGTTGTGGAGATGGCAATCCGCCATGAGGAGATGCTTGCTACTTGTGCTAGAGAAAAGCCGGTTGAAACCCAGGGCCCTCAGGGAAAGAAAAGGAAGTTCTTTAAGAAGAAGGGATCCTAGAAAGGGTTGTCAGTCGATCCAGATAAGATCGAAGCTGTTAATAATTGGAACAGACCAGAGACGGTGACTGTGATTAGAAGTTTTCTTGGACTTACTAGCTATTATCGGAGATTCATTAAGGATTTCTCGCGGATAACAGCGCCTTTGACTAAGTTGACCAGGAAGGATGTGAAGTTTATCTGGTCCGACAAATGTGAGGAAGCATTCCTTAAGTTAAATCATTTATTGACCAATGCACCTATGTTAGTAGTTCCAGACGGAAACCAAGGGTTGGTGGTGTATATTGATGCATGTGGAACTGGGTTAGGTGCTGTGTTGATGTAGAAGAGTAAAGTTATTGCCTACGCTTTATGATAGCTTAGAGCGCATGAAGTAAGATATCCTACTCATGATTTAGAGTTGGCTACGGTGATCTTCACATTGAAGATTCTGAGACATTATCTCTTAGGGGAGAGATTTGAGCTATACACAGATCATAAGTCCTTAAGGTATTTATTTTCTCAGAGGGATTGAATATGAGACGGCAGAGGTGGCTGGAGCTTTTAGCAGCCTATGATTTTGGTATAGAATACACACCTGGGAAAGGAAATAAAGTAGCGGATGCTCTTAGCAGAAGAAATCAGAATGTGGTGTTAGCTATGTTGACAGAATGGAAAGATTTATAAGCTTTGACTACTTGTAGTGTGTAGTTAAGATCGACTGCTAGTTCTAGTCAAAGTACCACCATGTTGTCCTGTTTAGAAGTTTGACTAGTGTTGATCGAAAGGATTGCTTCTAAGCAGAAAGAGGATCCGGTGTTAGCCGAGAAGATTAGAAGGCTTGAGGTTAGAACCGAGATTGATGATCTAAAGGATTTTAGTCTGACCAGAGAGGATGGTTGAGAAAGAAGGAACGATTATGTGTTCCTAATGTTGAGGACTTAAAGAAAGAAGTTCTTGGAGAATGTCATCGATCCAAGTTTACGATTCATCTTGGAGGAACCAAGATGTATCAAGATATGAAGAGGAGCTTCTATTGGGAAGGTATGAAGAGGGATGTTGGCTTGTGGGTTAGGCAGTGTGCAAACTATCAATAAGTGAAAGCCGAACATCAGAAGTCGAGTGGATTGCTTCAACCTTTGGAGGTACCAGTTTGGAAATGGGATTCGATATCCATGGATTTTATAAATGGGTTGCCAATGTCAAATAGAGGAAATGAATGTATATGGATCATAGTGGACGGGTTAACCTAGAGTGTCCATTTCATTCCATTTAAGTTAACCAGGATGACACCTGTTTTAGCTAATTTTTTCATGAAGAACATAGTTAGACTGCATGGAATTCCTAGTAGTATAGTTAGTGATAGAGATGCTTTGTTTACTAGAAAATTCTAGAAGAGTCTATAGGATGTATTAGGTACCAAGCTTAAGATGAGTATAGCATATCACTATCGGACGGATGGGCAGACAAAGAGAGTCAATAAGGTACTCGAGGATTTGTTGAGAGCTTGTGTATTGGACTTTGGTGGATTTTGGGAAGATCACCTACATTTGGTTGAGTTTTCCTATAATAATAGTTATCAGACTAGTGTAGGAATGGCGCCTTTTGAAGCTCTATATGGAAGGCCATGCAAATCACCAGCATGTTGGTTGGAGACTAGAAACAAATTAGTCTTAGGTCTAGATCTGGTTAGAGAGGCGATGGAGAAGATTGAGTTGATCATAGAAAGGATGAAGGAAGCTCAGTCTAGACAAAAGAGCTACGCAGGTAAGAGGCGTAAAGACCTAGAATTCTCAATTGGAGATAAGGTTTTCATTAAAGTATCACCGATGAAGGGTGTGGTATGATTTGGAAAGTCAGGAAACTGGCACCGAGATATGTTGGTCCGTTCCAAGTTATAGAGAGGATCAGGAAGCTCGCATACAGAGTAGAGTTGCCGAGTAGTATGGAAGGTGATCGTAATGTGTTTCATGTGTCTCATCTTCGCAAGTACGTGCATGATTCAAAGACTACTGTTCCTCCGGTAGGGTTGGAAGATTTGATAGTAGAGCCTAATTTAACTTTTGTTAGACAACTGGTTTGGGTTGTAGCGAGAGATGAGAAAAGATCGAGGAACAAGACAGTCAGGTTGGTGAAAGTTCAGTGGAGCGACAACAAGAAGGACTGTACTTGGGAGATAGAAGACAGAATTAGAGATACTTATCCTGATCTACTTTGAGGGTATGTCTATATTACAGTTATATATATAGTTGCTAGTCAGGTAGGCTAGCATGGTTGTTAGGAGTTGTTACAGATGATTGCTATGTTTAGTATTTAGTCCTTACTGAATTTCGAGGACGAAATTCTTTAAGGAGGGGTGCTTGTAACACCCCGAATTTTTAATAACATTATTCAGGAGATTTAATTAGATAAATTAAATAGAATAATGTAAATATTAGAGTAATAAGGGGATTGAGATTTGAATAAATATTTAGAGGCCAGCTTAATTAATAAATTAAAGAATGGGCTTATAATTGGTTTTGTATGTTAATTAGGAGATTAATTAACACATGGGCATATAAGGAATTGCGCACCATAACTCCTTAATACCTTAAACCCACGTTTCATTTCCATTTTCACATTCATTCTACAAAATACAAACAAACGTAAATAAAGAGGAGCAAAGCTGGCCATTAGGAGAAAAAGGGGAAAATCAACCTAAGCTAAGGAATTAAAGCAAGGAAGATTAATCTTAATCAAATCTCAAAGTCCTTATCCTAATCAAGGTGAATAATAATCTAAATCATCTCTATGTTGTTTTTCTGATCATTTGATTTTCGGTTTTAAGATTAAATCCATTATAATTATGATTTTGATGATGATATGCTTGGATTTTATAACATGTTTGATTTAAACAAGATTGTTTGAATATGTTTTTATACGGTTTTAAGGGTAAAACCGATTATAACGAATTTCGAATGCCATGAGGAAATTATATGTTATGTAAAACATGATTTTGGAGATGGATTTTATTTTTATAATTTTCCAAGCTACGGAAAATTTATTATGATTTTTCAAAGGAAAATATGAATAATTGGGTTTAGAAATTAATTTCGGTTATTTTATGAAGAATTTGGGTTTGAAATTTTTATATGTTAAATAACATATTGAAAGTGAATTTCTATAATTTTTGGTGATTTTTCCTAGATAATTAATAATGGAAATTAATTTATTTTAGAAGAAGGACTTTGTTATTTTAATTGTCTAGCTTAATGGAAGGGTTTATTTGTTAAATTAACCCTTCTTTAGATCTGATATTATGCGCCAGTTATTTTGGTAAAAAATTTGAAAAGTTTATGCCAACCAATTAAATGTTTACAAATAGACAGGTTAGTTATAAAGTAATTACTTTAATTGGCATTAAATCAGTCTTTACCCAGAAAAGTAGGTTCCGCCTCTTTTAGAAGCCACCTTTCGACCCTATGCTTCCGCCTTCAAAACCTACCAGGTCGAAAACAACTAAGCTAAAACCAATACACAAGGTATCACAATGTTGGTATATAGTGGATTGGAGAAGGGCGAAAGACATGGTGTCGAACATAGCTTTCGATGGGGTCGAAACCTTTGTTTTATTTTCCAAAGAAATGTGCTTGCCTGTTTTACTAAATGCTTTCGAAGGAGTCGAAACATATGCTTTCAAAGGGGTTGCCGCCTCTTATTTAAATTATAGCTTTCAGATGAGTCCCTATGTTTTTAAACTAATACTTTCGAAAGGGTGGTTTCAACCCAATCGAAACCATGCTGCCAACCCTATGCCTTTCGAATGGATTGAAGTCATCAACCAATTTGAAAGGAAGCTTTTGTTTTAAACCCGAACTAAGCTATTTCCTAAAGTTTTCGAAAGAGTTAAGGGTTTCAAAGCAATGGCTTCGAAAGGGAGTTTCGAAGCTAACCTTCAATTGTCTTACTTAAATGATTTAAGCTTTCGAAAGGATGGTTCCGAAGCCAACAATGTTTCCCCAAACAATTTTATATGAAGATTAAAGGTTTCGAAAGGGGTACTTTCGTATATATTCACTTTCACCCAAAAGATATTTTAAAGATAAACCTAATGGTTTTGAAATGGGTACTTTCATTTGTTTCGAAGCTATGCTTCTAAGAGTTGATAAGTAATGCTTTAATACTTTCGGAAGGCATAGTTTGATGGTTTCAAAAGAGATGTTTTAAAGTGTTTTGAAAGGCATATGCTTAGTGTTTTGAAAAGAAGATTTGAATGCTTTCGAAGGAGGTTATCCAATGGCTTCGGAAGTAAAAGTTTAAGGTTTTGAAAGCCTTAGTTTTCAAAACGAATAACCCAATCTCATTTTTAAAGGAAATCCATGGCATAACAATAAAAGAGTTTTGAAATGGTTTTAACTATGAAGTTTTTGAAGAAGCTTTCCTTGATAAAATAATAGGTTAAAGGGGTTAACCATGTGTCATATGTAATTGATTTCAAGGATATTAAACCACAGGTGTTGCTATTATTATGCTATTATGTTTGCCTCTTCTAATATACATATTCACTTTAATAAGGACCCATAACTGTATTTTAGAAAAAGGGGGCAGAATAACCAGCTAGGTTGACCCAGTAGCGAATATAAATTGAGTTAACTCCTGAATGAGTAGAATTGCATCTAGGAGGTCAGATAGATCAGAATGTAGGATGCCTAAATATTGAAGTTGTCAGATAGACAGGTTCATAGTAAACCCATGAAAACTATTTTTAAGAAAAGTTATTGGCAAGTGCCAATAGGTTCATAGTAAACCCATGAAAACTATGATTAGAAAGAGTTATTGGCATGGGCCAATAGATTTATAGTGAGCCCATGAAAACTATATCTTGATTAAGTTATTGACAGAAGTCAATAGGTTCCTAGCCAACCTATGAAAACTAGGATATGAGGGAAGTTATTGGAGATACCAATAGGTTCAAGGATAACCCATGAATAAGGAAGTTATTGGCAGGGGCCAATAGATTCTTAGTGATCCCATGAAAACTATGAAACCGGAAAGGGAGTCCATAAACATAAAACAGGTTATCAGTCAGCCCATGAAAACTGATAGGTTAATAGTGACCCTAAAAACTATAACTGAGACAGATAGTCAAAATGAATTGGGATGGGTAATCCAAAATTGATTTACTTGTTTGCATATCATCATAATATTTTGAATTGTTATGTTTTAACCATTGTGGATGTATGAGCACGGTATAGGGTTTTTATAAAGTTTTGAATAAGATACTAGTGAGGGAAAAACCCGTTCCGCTAAGCGGTGTGGTCTCACTAGATATCTATATGGTTTGAGATGGTAGATTATTATTCATACCAGGCTTTATGTCTGACTCGAAGTTCATGTTTTCCCCTTAAACTCTCGAGTACTCAATTGATTTTTAGTAGTTTGAGAGTTGAGGTTTTCAGGTACCTCTTTAGACGAATAAGCTTCTGGAGACATGTAGGAGGCATGATAGATATTTAGAGTTCTTTTCTATTTTGATTCCGCTGTGTTGTTATTGTAAAGGAAAAGTTGTTTAATTGCCTATATTATACTCTAATCATCCAAGAGGGCATCTTCATATGTCGCTCTTGGTGTATGTTATAATAATTATATTTTCTCTGAATGTGGTTCTCGTATTGGGATTATGAAATGAATTTGAAATGCTTTGAAATGGAAGGAGAAAATTGTTTGTTAATTTTAAAAAATTTCCATATCCATGTGTTTCTGTATATCAATGTTTCTAACGTTACCGTATTTGGTCGCCGAGGATTAATAACTATGGGTGACTACAACATCTATAACCGTTAGTTTTGGACCTCCAAGTGGGGGATGTTACAAGTTGGTATCAGAGCATAGGTTTATGAAAATTAAAAGAAATTTAAACATAAAAGATTTTCAAAACATAATCCAATGAATCAGGAAATAAGATCGGGGTTTGGGTTAACGCTATAGTACCGTACTTGTATTTGAGATATATATAAGTACGTATTCCCCTCTCTCTTAGACCTTTCTTCTGTATCTTACTAAGACTCGTATGCAGATTTACGAGAAAGAAGATATGGAGGGAGGAAACGGAAGAGGAAATCTCGGTGGAGGAAGCACCGCAACCAACTGAAATGCTCGACCCGCCAGGAGGAACCCGGCTCGACGGACTAATGCTAACCAAAATGCCGATGCCAATGTGGGTGCTGGAAATCCACCAGTAGATATGGGGATGATGTATCAGTTCTTCGTCAATCTGATGCAAGCAAGAGCTGCTGCTGGTGTTGTTGGGAATGTAGGAGGAGCTAATCCTATGGCTCCAATTAGGAATAACTATGCTAAGTTAAGCAGAGACTACACTAGTCTTGGTGGGAAGCCGTTTATGGGAATAGAGTATGCCATAGAAGTGGAAAATTGGCTGTAACACTGTGAGAGAATCTTCACTGATTTAGGTTTAGATGATGAGCAGAAGAGGAGGCTGGCCTCTAGACAGTTGCAAGTTGCAGCACTTCATTGGAGGACTAGTGTTACCGCCGGAGTTCCGGAGGAAGAGTTGACTTGGGCAGAATTCCAAAGGAGATTTGAAAAAAGGTTTTTGTCTGAAGTTGCTAAGTTAGCGTTGTTGAGAAAGTTTATGGATTTGGTGCAGGGAGAAATGTCGGTAACTGAGTATGCTACTAAATTTGATGAGTTGTCCCGATATGGGTATGCTACTATAGACACCGTCATCAAAAGGAATGAGAAGTTCATTCGCGGATTAAGGCCTGAGATTGCTAGGGCGACCCTGACACATCTCCATGATCCTTGTAATGTAGTTGTGGAGATGGCAATCTGCCATAAGGAGATGCTTTATTTGTGCTAGAGAAAAGCAGGTTGAGACCCAGGGCCCTCAGGGAAAGAAAAGGAAGTTCTTTAAGAAGAAGGGATCCTAGAAGGGAGAGGCTGCCAAGAAGGCAAAAGCTAATTTAGTATGTTTCAAGTGTGACAAGAAAGGGCGTTATGCTCATGAGTGCCGGTCAGGCAATGGGAAGAAGGCTGCAGAAAAGAATGGTGTGAAATGCTTCAACTATGACTAATTTGGGCATTATAAGAATCAGTGTCCAGAACCAATTTGGGCATTATATACAGATTAAAGGTTTCGAAAGAGGTTTTTCCATATATATTCACTTTGACCCAAAAGATATTTTTAAAGATAAACCCAATGGTTTCGAAAGGGGTACTTTAATTGGTTTCGAAGCTATGCTTCTAAGAGTTGATAAGTAATGCTTTAACACTTTCGAAAGGTATAGTTTGATGGTTTCGAAAGAGATGTTATATAGTGTTTTGAAAGGCATATGCTTAGTGATTCGAAAAGAAGAATTGAATGCTTTCGAAGGAGGTTATCCAATGGTTACGGAAGTAAAAGTTTAAGGTTTCGAAAGCCTTAGTTTTCAAAACGAATAACCCAATTTCATTTTAAAGGAAAACCATGACATAATAATTAATAAAGGAGTTTTGAAATGGTTTTTACTATGAAGTTTTTGAAGAAGCTTTCCTTGATAAAATAATAGGTTAAAGGGATTAACTATGTTTCATATGTAAATAATTTCAAGGATATTAAACCACGGGTGTTGGTATTATTATGATATTATGTTTGCTTCTTCAAAATATACATATTCACTTTAATATGGACCCATAACTGTATTTTAGAAAAAATGGTAGAATAATCAGCTAGGTTGACCCAACAATTAATATAAATTGAGTTAACTCCTAAATGAGTAGAATTGCATCTAGGAGGTCAGATAGACTAGAATATAGGATGCCTAAATACTGATTAAAGAAGATGTCAGATAGACAAGTTCATAGTAAACCCATGAAAACTATGTTTAGGAAAAGTTATTGGCAGGGGCCAATAGGTTCATAGTAAACCCATGAAAATTATGATTAGAAAGAGTTATTGGCAGAAGCCAATAGGTTTGTAGTGAACCCATGAAAACTATATTCAGATTAAATTATTGACAGAAGTCAATTGGTTTCTAGTCAACCCATGAAAACTAGGATATGAGGGAAGTAATTGGAGATACCAATTGGTTTAGGGAGAACCCATGAATAAGAAAGTTATTAGCAGGGGCTAATAGATTCTTAGTGATTCCATGAAAACTATGAAACCAGAAAGGGAGTCCATAAACATAAAACAGGTTATTAGTCAGCTTATGAAAACTAATAGGTTAATAGTGACCCTAAAAACTATAACTGAGACAGATAGTCAAAATGAATTGGGATGGGTAATCCAAAATTGATTTACTTGTTTGCATATCATCATAATATTTTGAATTGTTATGTTTTAACCATTGTGGATGTAGGAGCACAGTATAGGGTTTTTATAAGGTTTTGAATAAGATATTAGTGAGGGGAAAACCCATTCGGCTAAGCGGTGTAGTCTCACTAGATATCTAAATGGTTTGAGATGGTAGATTATTATTCATACCAGGCTTTATGTCTGACTAGAAGTTTATGTTTTCCCCTTAAACTCTCAGGTGCTCAATTGATTTTGAGTAGTTTGAGAGTTGATGTTTTCAGGTACCTCTTTAGACGAATAAGCTTTTGGAGACGTGCATGAGGCATGATAGATATTTAGAGTTATTTTCAATTTTGATTCTGCTGTGCTATTGTTGTAGAGGCAAAGTTGTTTAATTGCCTATATTATACTTTGATCATCCAAAAAGGCATCTTCATATGTCGCTTTTGGCGTATGTTGTAATAATTATATTTTCTCTGAACGTGGTTCTCGTATTGGAATTATGTGATGAATTTGAAATTCTTTAAAATGGAATGAGAAAGTTGTTTGATGATTTTAAATTTTTTCCATATCCATGTGTTTCTGTTATATCAGTGTATCTAACATTACCGTATTTGGTCACCGAGGATTAATAACTATGGATGACTGCAGCATCCCTTGCCGTTAGTTTTGGGCCTCCCAGTGGGGGATGTTACAGTGACGTTATTGAATGAATATAGAGGCTAGAATGATAATCGAGTAATTAAACTGAATGGTTTTTTGAAATTGTATTCACTTCTTCAAGTATGAAGCAATACTCGTTTGAATGTCGAACGACTTATAACAATGGCGTAAATCTGAGTGAAGTGACATTGGTGAAAAGTGTCTCAGTGACATGATGAAACTTAAACGACAATGAGAGAAAGACAAACGGGAAAAAGGTGGGATGAATTTCAACTAAGGGAAATTCTCCTATTCAGATTTAATCATGGCCTTTACGGGCATCCAGATGTCTGGATGTCAATTTCAAACATATGAATTTCAAGGGAATTTATCATGCATTATTTCTATGTAAAAAAGGGAATTAAGATGTTTGGATTCTTTAACCAAACGTTTAGAAATATAGTCACACGTCTGACTGTCTTGGTTAAATGTCTGAACTACTGTGTACATAGCAATGGAGTTCTGGGATTGTTATGTTAATATTTTGGGATTAGGGTTTATCTTATGGACCCATGAGACGCTCAAAAGGTTCGAAGTGACTATGAGAAATATGATGGGCTCGGGGATGGTACGTCGTGTCTTGGAAAATGAGCGATAGATGCTAAACGATATAGATACTATAGTGATATTCCGTAATGTGATTTGATTCATATAGTAGTTTCATAAAGCCATCTGGTGGCTTTGACATGAGACGACTAGGGTATTACAATATAAGATTCCATATGTGTTGCGTATATGGAGTAAGTTTGCATCCCTTGGCTATTAACGTATGTGGATTCGATATTTATATAGCAATTGTACAACGAGGTGTATTTGTCTCAATTACTCATGTTAAACGACATTGACTTAGAAATAGAAGACCATTTACATCGGTAGCAAAGACAATAGACATTGAACTACTTTGTAGCAAGGGTTATTGGCATCGACTTACTTGTCAGATATCCTCTTGTTAAACAAATGGTAGCGGTTTGGCACGTGTATGTTGGTGGACATGTGATATAAAGTCGTGGTAGTGGTGTTACATTGACAACTATACTTAGTGGGTCTTGGGCTTACCAAAGGACCCAAGGCCCATTAGCCTAGTGTGTGAGTGTGTGACAATTAAGTCACGTTCAGTTGCCTTAGTGGTTAGTAGTTACTAGTGTTGGTGGGATTTTCCGTTAATTGCCAACACCCTAACCGAGAAGCAATCTTTGATTAGTTTATTTTCCAAATACTTTGGTAGGCTAGCTGCTGAAGGTTTAAGGTGAGTATTGGAAGTTAAGTTTCTTAGGTTATTGTCGAGAGGAATAAATGCAAAATGGGCCAAGAGTGAGTTTGATCGGTAATGCTGAGAGTAAGCATAGAAAGTAAAGATGGCGAGATTTACAGTGATTTGGGTTAAATCCCTACGTCCACTTTGTCCTTTCCATCTTTAGAGTTCTATCTTTAAGCCGAAGGGCTGTCACAGTGCTAAGTTAGCTAAATCTGCCATCAATGAGTTTTTACAAGAAGCTCTAATACATGAAAGTACAATATATTCTTAGTCTTTGAATTATGCAGATGCCAAAAAGATCCTTCATGCATTAGGATATGTGCTTATTTATAGATATCTTGTAGTTTGTTTATTGGTGGAGTTCTTTTTCCTTGGACTGCTAACTTGTCTTTCATGAGGGATATAGATATGCACATGCGTCGATATTTGGCTTATTTATTAATTGATGGGGATTGCTGACATGGCATTATATATACCTTTATTCATGTTAACTAGTATATTTTATATAAGCTTTAGGATACCTGAGCCGTTGGTGTAATAGGAGGCTATCTTTGATAGAGTCAGGGGTATTCCCTAAGGGCAATTATGTAATTTGTTACATATATCTAACTTGGTAATCAATCTTGTTCGAAATAAATGGTGTTTTCTTTCCATTATATACTTGATATAATGTGTTATATTAATTAATCAATTTAATTAATAGTATATTTAATAGAAAATCCACAAATGGTATGTTTTGTGATAGCTGTTACAAAGTGTTGTGATCGTGAGTAATTTATCATAATAAAAATTAATATACCATTTTAAATATTCCTAGTCAAGATGTATCGAGAGTGGATATCGATACATCCGTGGAGACTAGAGTACGTAATGCTTTCCAAATGTTGGGTAGTGTATTATTCATGGCTGCTGGAGGCACCATGGGGTTATATGCAGATAATTATTGGATTACTATGGAATGACTCACTCGATAGTTTTATGTTGGTTAATATAACTAAGGTCAAACAGAAAATATTAATGTGAATAATTTACACAATTCTCTCGACTTAAGAATACTATCGATCTTCAATATAAAAGCTCCACTTTGACTATAATCAAATTATGGTACGGCATCCATCGAGTGACTATAGTTGGGTTGAGCAGAAGTATTGGAAGTGAAGCACTATTCAAAAGAGAATTTGTCTCCTCGGTTGTATGAGGTTAATATCGCGGTCAACTCAAGTTAATTCAAAGTCAAAGTCTTCGACCAAAGCATTTCAATTAATAATAATTGTTATTACTGAACCAAGAACATTGTGTTTGGACTATAAAGTTGAATATGAATGATAATGGAATTTTGACCATTACAAAATTCCATAAGTTCAAAGTTATATAGTTTTGATGAAGAGAATTAGTGTAAATAAAAATCACAACTGGATGACGCTTAATAAAGTAAAATTGAATTTTACCAAAACCAAGTAAGCGATAAATTTGGCCAAAATATCACACAACCTGCTAAGTGATATGTAAACGTTAATATTCGAATAGTTCGATATTAATCGCTGACCAAATTTACACCTGACGAGTCATACAACCAAAAACAATGAATTCTCCTTTGACCAAACGATTTAATTAATTTGTAATTGTTAGAAATTAATTAATATTTATGAAATATTAATTATAAAATTCGATTATGATTTGATGAATAAATATTATTAGATATATTTATAATAGTTATAAATACATCAATCAATACACGATATTGATAAGAAATTAATAGGATTTAATTGTTTATTATTTTATTTGGGCTTAAATGGGTTTAAGGCCCATCGTAGGGCTTGATATGAGAATACCATCGATCTTCAATATGAAAGCTTTGATTTGGTTATAGTTAAATCATAACATGGTGTCCATCGAGTGACTATAGTTGGGTTGAGTGGAAGTACCGAAAGTGAAGTAATATTCCAAAGAGGATTCGTCTTCTCGGTTATATGAGGTTAGTATCACAGTCAACCCAATTCAACTCAAAGTCACAATCTCTGGCCAGAGATTTTTCGTTAATAATGATTGTTATTATTGAATCAAGGACTTTGTGTTTGGACTATACAGTTAAATATGAACGATATTGGAATTTGGACCAATACCAAATTCCATAAGTTTAAAGTGATATAGTTTTAATGAAAAGAATCGATGTAAATAAAAATGACAACTAGGTAATGCATAATAAAGTAAAACTAGATTTTACTGAAACCAAGTAAGCGATAAATTTGGCTAAAATGTCATATCGTCTACTAAGTGATGTGTGAATATTTAATTCGAATAGTTTGATATTAATCGTTGACCAAATTTACACCTGAGGAGTCACACAACCGAAAACGATGAATTCTTCTTTGACCAAACGATTTATTTAATTTATAATTATTCTAAATAAATTAAATAAATAAATATTTATGAAATATTAATTGTAAAATTTGATTATGATTTAATGAATAAATAATATTAGATATTTTTATAATATTTATAAATATATCAATCGATATACGATATGGATAAGCGAGTAAATTAGATTTAATTGTATAATATCTTATTTTGGCTTAAGGCCCATCATAGCGCTTGATATTTTTGGTAGAAAACATAGGTATAGGCGACTCAAATTAGGTTAGAAAGGGCTTGATTTTGAGTGGTTCGGATTAAAGGAGAATTAGTATGAGATGAGATCCACACTTCTCTCCTTTCTATCCACTATATAAGCAACTCTAACCTAATTAGATTTAGATCCTATTAGGTGCCTCCTCCTCTGTGCTTACTGGCCGAAATCCCTATTGGTCTCTCACCATCACATCAAGTTCAAATCAAGTTAACTCGGTTGCTATCCAATAGCTGGTGGTCAACGATTCAAAGACTAACTATCTATTGAATCGGAAATAATTTCAAGGGGTAAAATCATCTTTTCAAGGTGTACTTCAAGGCATTGGAATTAAGGTATGTTTCTAATCAAAATATAGTTATTAATTCTCAATTATAATGTTTTATTGTATATGTTTAAATTATATAAATTGTTAGTTATGTGACGATTCTAATATGCAAGTAATGTTGTCACAAAGTTGTTTGATTGTATGCATGTGTGTGTGTGTTTACAATATTTTTTTATCAAATATACATTAGGTCAGTACAACTCTGAATAAAATATATAATTTTTTATATTTTATTAACTTAATATATATTATTTAATTACATATATATAGTTTATAATTAATTACAACATCAAACTTTAATAAAAAATAGTCATATAATTTTATACGTAAAGAATGAAAGCTATGATAATTTCTGACAGTCGAAAAATATTTTTATTAATATTTAATATTATTTAAATCAATTTATTACAAAAATAAATTATATTAATTGAAATATATTATGAAAATTGTATTTATATTTTATAAAATAATATTAATAGTAAATAATCTCTTAAAAAATTCAAAATATTTTTTTTTTGAATTAATAATTTAATTTCGACCGGAAAAATAAAAATATCATCTTAGAATTATTTTAAACCAAAAAAATTGTGGAAATTTTTTTCAAAGCATAAAATATCATTAACAATTTTATAGGAATTTAAAATTTGAGATAAAGTTTCAAATTAGTTTTTAATTGATATTTTATTAATTTTTAAATGGATATTTAATTAAATATATTTCAAAATTAAGAAAAATAAATAAATTATTTTCTGAGTTATAGTACATAAGACTTGGACTTTTATATTTTAAAATAAAAAAATATTTTAAATATTTTATTAGTTTATATATATATATATATATTATACATATATTAGTGTATATGTATATTTAAAACTAATTAGTATATTTATATATACACACACATACACATATGTATTACTCATAGTTTTTTTTAAATCTAATATTTGTAAATAGTTTATTTATATTTAAATAAATCTATTATAATAATATGTATGCAATATTAATATTTTATTCATATGATTATATATATAAACATATATATAAATATATTTATATAAAAAAATTATCAAAATTTTCCCTTCATGTCTACCCCCGTTGTCCTTCCCCTTACCCACTACGTCTTTTCAACAGTTCCTTCCCTCACCTCCTCTGACATTACTGTTGTACCTCCCCCCTCCACCTCCGAAATCTCTGTTCTTACCTCTAATCCATCGCCCCCGTCCCCCAGTAAATCTGTTCCTTCTACCATCATCTCTGACCACAATCTTCCCACTCTGCTTCCGGTCCACTCGTTTAGCTCCCCGCTTGTCCCTCCTGACCCTTTCCCATCTCGACCACCTTCCTCATCACTCCTACCTCAACCCGTCGTTCCTCCATCTCCCACTCAAGGTGAACGGACATGAACTTCGCTTTTTAAGCACAAACCCAAGAATGCTGGGAAGTACATCCCCGTTGACCTGACTCCAGAGTATGAAGATAATGTTTTACTTCCAACCCAGGCTGTTCTTGATGCTGGTGCTGCGATTTGGAATGAGACACTGGTTGGCTTTTTCCTTGACAAACCGTTGTCATACACAACTGTAATTTCAAAACTTAAAAATATCTGGAGATTAAAAGGCTCTGTTACAGTTAAGTCAGATGGCACCATTTTCTTATTTAACTTCTCCTGTACTCAGGATAGTATTAAGATTCTTCAAAGTGATCCTATAATTATGAATAAAAAGTTGTTCATAGTCAAACCATATGATGCAGCGATAAGTAATGCAACAGGCTCAATCACTGCTGTTCCAGTATGGGTCCATTTGTACAATCTCCCTATATTTGCATGGTCGCCTCTAGGGATCAACCGGCTTTGTAGTCATTTGGGGAAAATGCTGTGTATGGATGAGATGACGGAAAAGCAAGAGAGATTGAGCTATGCGAAATGCTTAGTTGAAGTTAAACCGGATAAGGAGCTTCCTGACGAGTTTATGATTAAAGTGGTCGAAGGAGGGTATCAAAAAATATACGTACAATATATGTGGAAGCCAGATGTTTGTACTATGTGTAAAAAAATTGGCCATATAAAAGAAAGTTGTGACATTAACGATAACAGTCGAAGAGATAGTGACAAGGAAATAAGAGTAGGAGTCAGTAAAGAACACAAAGCAGTAACAACAGAGAAAGCCCGAGTTAATAGAGAAGACAGAGCACTTCAGAAAAGAAATATCAAGACATGGCAACATGTGAGCAAAAAGAAGACAGTGGCAGTTGTTAAGGAAAATAGAATGGTTCAAAATAGAGGAAGCAATGAAAAAAACGAGAATGAAACTGATAGAGTTAGAATTGAAGAAGAAAGAATGGATGATGAAAGTAAAAGAGAGGAACATGAAAATGGACAATGTGGTAATAGAGAAGTAAATAATGTAGAAGCAAATGAAGGTGTTACTGCCAAATCTCAAACTCCAGTTGACATTGAGAGAAACGACAACTGTCCTGAGAAAGAAAGGAAGATTGACGTAAATGATGCAGCTGAAATTCTCTTAATGTCTAACAAATTTTATGCACTACTTGATCTGGATGAGGAGGAAAACATGAATGATATGCAAGATGATAGTTTGAGATATGACACTCAAGGACATGCTGCACTTGAAAACTCTGAAGTGGAGGTTCAAAGTAATGCTCAAAATCATACATACCAGGAGGAAGAAAAAAGTAAAAAAATGAAACAAGGGAACTATGTTGAAGTTCAAGAAGTGAACAAGAAACAACGACCTGAAACAATCGATGCTGGAAATGATCACCAGGGATCAGGTAGAGAGAATAATAAAGGAGAAGGAACAATCTCAAGTGGTAGGAGAAATAGAAAAAATACAAACAAAGATTCCAAACATAGAAGTGAAGCTCAAAAGAAAGAAGATATGCACAGTGAAGATGTCACATGCACAACGTATCAGTCTGATAAACAACATACTTACTCTTCGCCCCCAGCAAATGTCTCTTCTTCTTCCAACCCTTCCCCTCAACACATATACTCCAAAATCAAACCACCATCAGCTTACAAAGTTCCTCCCCCTATTCTATCCCCTCTAAACTCTCAGCAACCCTCCCCTCCAATTCCAAACCTCCCTTCTCTAACCTCCTCCCCAAAGACTAAAGAAACGAATAACAATGAAGCTACCCCCCTTTCAGCCACAATTCCTAATTACTTGTCCTCGAAGCAGGCAGTAACAAGGAGAATGAAAATAGAACTACTCAATGCACGTGTTCTCCAATGATGACATGCATTGGAGCATGGAACATACGAGGAGGCCACCATGTTATCAAGCAAGAGCAATGTAAACAACTCATCAAAACACATCAGCTATCAGTCATAGCAATTCTTGAAACAAAGTTAAATCTCTCCTTGACTATCAAGGCAGCTGAATATATTAATCCAAAATGGGATTACATCCACAATCTGAATGAAGCATCGTATGGTAGAATCTTGATTCTGTTCAACCCCTGTCATGTTCAACTCACTCCCATTCTATCCACCTCCCAAATGATACACTGTCAAGCTATTGATCTTTTTGATAATTCATCTTTCTACGTATCCTTTGTTTATGCTTTCAACTCGGCAGCTTCTAGAACCTCCTTCCTATCTGTCATTCCAGCCCTAAGACAGTCCACCCATCCATGGATAATTCTAGGGGACTTCAACTGTAGTTTTTCTCTAACTGATAGAGTTGGAGGAAATCCCCTCTCTCTTAATGAAATTAAACCTCTTGCCGATACCCTTATTGATGCGGATCTAGTTATGGTCAAATCTGTAGGTATGCAATACTCGTGGAATAATAAAAGGAAACATGGTTGCAGAACCTTTTCTAGGATAGACCATACCTTCTCCAATCAATGCGCTCTTAATAAATGGCCTCTCCTCTTCAACCATCTCCCTCCTCCTCTCCTATCAGATCACTCACCGCAAATTATACACCTTCGAGGAGCGGACAAGAGGGCAAAAACAAATTTTAAATTTTTTAATTCTTAGGTTCTTGAACCTGACTTCAAAAGTACTGTAATAGCAGCTTGGAACAAAACTAAAAATGGTAATCACTTGTTTGTTTTGTAGGAAAAAATTAAAGAGGTGAAGATAGTCTTGAAACAGTGGGCGGCTAACAGATTTGGCAAAGGTGATAAAATGAGCTCTTTGATTAAAGAAAAGCTTATCGAGGTCCAAACAACAATGATGTCTAATGTTAATAATGAAAATCTCACATCATCTGAAAGTACTTTGTCTCTTCAATACCATGAAGTGTTAGCTAAAGAAAACGATATGATAAGGCAGAAATTGAGAATAAAATGGAGAGAAAAAGGGGACAGAAATAGTGCTTAATTTCATGCTAGTCTCAAGAATAAACAGAGAAGAGAAAACATTACTACTATCTACGATATGGAAGGCAAACTACACTCAACACCTGATGAAGTCCAGAAAGCTTTTGTTAATCATTTCTCAGCCATGTACAGCAACACTAACAATTTCATCCCGAGTATTGATCAGATCCCTTCTGACATCCTGCCTAGACTTAATGCAGATGATTATAGCTTTCTATGCAATGAAGTCTCCCCAGAAAAAATAAAACAAGCTATGTTTTCTCTTAACTCTAATTCGTGTGGAGGCCATGATGGGTTGAATGCTCTTTTCTACACTTCATGTTGGATGATTGTCTCAGTTGATGTTTACAATGCTATACTCCTATTCTTTAAAAAGTGTAAAATCTTCAGGCCATACAATTACACCAATATAGCCCTTATTCCCAAACTCAAGAATGCTCACTGTGTTAACGAATTCCACCCTATTTCGTGCCATAATACAATTTATAAATGCATCTCTAAGGTTATTGCAACAAGACTTAAGCATGTCCTTCCTAAAATTGTCTCCAAAAATCAAGCTGCCTTCCTTCCAGGAAGAAACATTCTAGACCATGTCCTTCTCTCTCAAGAACTTATTAAAGGATATAAACGTAAGAATTCCCCTCCGAAAGCGATGATGAAGCTTGACATCATGAAAGCATTTGACATGCTTCAGTGGGACAGTATTGTTCGAATTATGGGATACATGAACTTCCCACCTCACTTTATATCTTGGATATATGAATGTATCTCCTCTCCTACCTATTCTGTCATTGTCAATGGTATGGCAGAGGGTTTTTTTGAAAGTAAGCAAGGCATTAGGCAGGGAGATCCGCTATCTGCTTATGTTTTCATTCTTGTCATGGAGCTTCTTACGAGGATGATTGACAAACTTATAGACCAGGGAAAATTTAAGCTTCACCCAACTTGCACTGAACCTCAAATCTCTGCTTTAATGTTTGCTGATGATTTAGTTGTGTTTTGTTCTCCTAACATCTACACCGTCCAGAACATTATGCATACTCTTGATCAGTTCTATTCTATGATGGGATTAAAAGTTAATCTCAACAAATCTGACATCACTATGCCTGGAGTTAGTGATGTTCAATGTGCTCAAATTACTCAAATTACTGGCTTAACTCTTAACTCTAACACTGTTTCTTACCTGGGGCTTCCACTCTCCACATCAAAAATCACAACACCTCAATGCCTTCCTCTTCATGAGAAGATTATTGCGAGACTAAATTGCTGGACCACCAGGTCTCTTAGTCAAGCAAGAAGACTAACTCTAATAAAGTCGGTAATATTTTCAATGCAAGTGTATTGGTCAAGGACTTTCATTCTCCCCTTTAAGTTGATAAAGATGATCAGAAGTGCCTTTATGAAATTCCTTTGGAAGGGAAAAACTACGGGCAGATACATTGCTCCAATAAAATTTGCTACGGTGGAGAAGCCAATAAACAAAAGGGGTCTTGGTATACTCAAATTAAAACAATGGAACATAGCAGCCTTTGCGAAACATATTGATACCTACTATAATTGTCCAGACAGCCTCTAGGCAATATGGTCTGACAGAAATGTGATAAGAGGTAGGAGTTTGTGGAATATGACAAAGCCCCAGAACTTAAGCTGGACGTGGCAGTGTATATTCACGATAAAGGAGAAGTTTCTTCCTCTTATTCAAATGAACACCAACCCAACTTACAGTGTGAGTTTCTGGGATGACCCGTGGTTAGACAAGGGGTTCATTCTACGTCGTCACCTAACGTATACTGAGTTTCAGCTGACTAGGCTTCACTCGTCTACAATGGTCAGGGATGTCCTCTATAATTATCAAAGCACACATCATTTATCTTCCAATCAGCGAATACAAGATATATGGAACAAAATGAGATTGTTTGCCCCGTTGTCCACTACATCAGTTTGTCTGGTTTGGGGTGACAAAAGGACAAGATTCAAAATTGGAGATGCATATGAATACATGATGAAGAATAGTTCTTGTCCAACTTGGAGATGGTGGAAGCGGACATGGAATAACAATAGTAGTATGAGAGAAAATTTACTGTTTTGGAAAGTTCTTAATCGTGCGTTACTGACCAAAGAAAAATTGACTTGCATGGGCATGAGTGTCGATATTTATTGCACTTACTGATGTAACCAACCCAAAACGGTAGAACACTTGTTCTTTGAATGCCCATTTATTAAGGAAGTATGGACTAAAGTGATGGCGAAGCTTCAAAGAACTAATGTCTCTAATGATAACCATGTTGAGTGGGAAAGAATCCATGCGAGATCAGGATACAAACATGGAGGAAAGCGAATATTTACCGTGGTGATGAAGAGTTTCATTAGCTCAGTATGGAGAGAACGAAACACGAGATTGTTTGATGCCATCAATGCAAAAACTGATGTTGTGTTCAGGCAGTGGATAGTCCATGAAATTAATTCTTCTATGAGTATGCTCTCCTTCTCCTTTGATCCCGGCATATTTGCCGCGTTCCAAATGTGTTAGATGTGTGTGTACTTTCTTTTTTATTTCCTGTTTTTTGTTTCCCTTTGTGCTTGTTGCGCCTAGTCTTCCTCTGTCTTCTTTGAGCTATGCTCTTTGTTGTAAGTGTCTGTTCCAATTGGTGTAGCAATAAAATGGTCGGGGACCATCTAACCCCGTCGGCCTTGCCAAAAAAATAAATATATTTATATACTTATATAAATTATTTAAACAGAACTTAATATATATATATATTTATATAATACTTATATAAATAATAGTATATATATATACATGCATATATTTGGACAATATATACTTGCATATTAGATGAGATAACGTGTCCGTTGCGATATAAATTCCAGCATCTATACACGGGCATGTTATACCTTGCACGGGTTGATATGTTACACACGCGCGCATGCACACATGCACACGCGCACACACACACACAAAGATATGTGTGTGTGTGTGTCTGAAACATGTGTACGTGTGTGTATCAAGACATAAATTTGTCCAGTTACCGTTGTCCCTTCTTCTAATACTTTGTCTACGCACTCTGTTATTCCCTCTGTCTTTGTTTCCGACGCTACCATGGTCACTCCTGCTGCGACCCTTCCTTCCTCTGATATCTCATGGGATGGTTTTGACCAGGTTTGGCTTCATAAATCTTCTGAAATGTGGCTTGACCCGACAGATGGTAGTTTCTTTAAGTTTGTTGGTAGAGATAAGGAAGATAGGAGGCTATTTTATCATGTTGACGAGAAGGCCTTTCCCCTACTGAGCTTGGTCATTTTGGTGATTTGAATCGCTCTCTTCTAGAGGATATGTAACACCCCAAATTTTTGGTAACATTATTTAGGATATTTAATTAGTTAAATTAAATAAAATAATGTGTAGATTAGGGGATAGAGATTTGATTTAATTAAAGGGCAGCCGTGCCATTTAACCTACGAATTAAAATAAGAGTTAAATTGAAATAGTGGAAAGGTAAAATAGGAAAGGAGGCCATTCCTATATCCCTTAAACTTGGCCGTGTATTCTCCTATACATGTTCATTTCATTTTGAAAATTTTATTTTGTGGCCGACCACCATTAACTAGAGCAAAGGGAAAAAGAAAGAGAAAAGCTTGGAAGAAGCTTAAGCAAATCAAATCCATTCACATCTCAATCTCTATAATTATTAAAGCTAAGGTGAATAATGTTTACATCTCATATTTATTTGTTTTTGGATTTAAGATGAAATCCGAAATATTTTGCATTGATTTGCCATGTTTTTGAATGATGGAATGATTATATATAGTTGATGATTTATGGTTGTTTGTATTGATTTTATGACATGTTTTGATATGAAAACCCTATTAAATGACATCCAAATGCCTTGCGAATTTTTATGATGATCATAAATGATATTATAGAGATGAGTTTCAATTTTTAGAATTTTCTAAATTTTTGTGGAATTTATATGAATTTTCTAGTGAAGAAAATGTTATTTTGGTTTATAAATTATTTATGGTTAAATAATAAAAGATTTGGGTCTGAAATTTTTATATGTTGGAAAATATATTAAAAGAGATTTTCTGGAATTTTTGTGGATTTTTCCTAAGTGTTTTAATGGATATATAAAATTATTTAAGGTATATGAGACTTAAATGTTTTATAAATTTATAAAAGGAGAAGGGTTTTCTTACAAATAATCCAAATAGTTAGTTCTGAAAATTGCAGTACTTTTTAGTGGTAAAGAGGCAACCAATCAAAATTAGACACGTAAAGCAGGTTAAGTGAAAAGAACTATTTGTTACATGTTTTTCACTGTTTCAATGCTTTCGGCACCAGGTTCCGCCTCCTTAGCTTTGCTTTCGACACAGTCGAAACCAATGCACATGGTATCAGGGAAATGGTACATAGTGAATTGGATGTAGGCGGAAGATATGGAGTCGAAACTAGGGGTCCCGAAGGGGTTGAGGCATTACTTTGCTTTTAAATTAAAAATGCGCCTGCTTGCTTTCGACTAAATGGCTTTCGACTTAGTAACTTTCGACTTGGTTAGCTTTCGACTAGGTCAAATGGATTTAAAGAAATGGTTTCGATTGGGTTGCGCCTTTGTTTTTAAACAACTGCTTTTGACCAAGTCAAAACCTTTTGCTACCACCTTTTTGCCTTTCACCCCAAATTGTTTCGAAAGGGTACTTTTTTTTCTAAAATTTGGCCACTTCTCCAATGCTTTCGAAGGGAAGGTTTCGACACCATCACTTCTTTACTTGGGAAATGGTATCAAAACAGATGCTTTCGACTTAAATGTTCTAAAGACCCTTTTTCTATGATTAAAGTAAAACCCAAATGGTTTCGAAAGAGACAGTTTTAAATGGTTTCGAAACAGATGCTTTTGACTTTAATGGGTTTCCGATCCTTTTGCTCTACTTGAAGGCATAATCCAAAGGGTTTTGACCGAAACAGTTTTCAAAGGTTTCGAAGGGATAAAATTTTGAATGGTTTCGAAAGGTTTCAACATGTTTTAAATAGAACCCAAGAGATTTCGAAAGAGTTGAGTTTTGATGCTTTTGAAAGGTTTTAATGAATGGTTTCGAAAGTGGTGGTTCCTTAGGGTTTCGACAGGGTTGAAAGGGAAGGTTTTTCCTATGTTTTCGAAAGGAAATGTTTAAAAGATTTTAAAGAAGGATGTCTAATGTTTTAAAGTTTTCGAAGGAAAGACTTTATTGGTTTTGAAAGAGTGGCTTTCAATGGTTTTGAAAGGGTTACTTTCAAGGGTTTCGAATGGGTTGTTTAAAGGTTTTAAACAAAGGTTTCGAATGTATTAAATAGGCAATATAGCTTAAGTGTTTTCAAGTTAAAAAGGGTTTTAACTTGTTTTGAAAGGATAGTCAATCCTTATTAAAATTCATCAACATTATTTTGAGTAAAGTATATATAACATGGCAAAATAGCTTAGAGTAAAGCTAAGAGTATATTTTCCTTGTATAAGTATGATTTAATAGGTTTAATCATTTTGAAAAGGTTTTTAAGGAAAAAGATGAAGGGTAGTTAACCCTAAGAAAATGATTCAGACAGATAGTCCATTTTGATTTGGACAGTTAGTCCATTGTGGATAATTAGTCCAGTTTGCAGGCAATCAGCCCAGTTTTTGAATAGATAGTCCATTTATAACTTGTGGACAAGTAGTTCATTAGTTACCTGATTATAGCTTAACGGACTTAGCTATTATTATCATTATTATATCCGTTTGATTAACCAGTTTTGGTTGCATGAAAGGATTTGCAAAATATATGTTTTAAAGAGGATATCAGTGAGGGGAAACCCGTTCCGCTAAGCGGCGTGGTCTCACTTAATATCAGTAAACCAAGATGTAACAGTATTATTCACACTAGGCTTTATGTCTGACTCGAAGTCTTTGTTTTCGCTTAAACTCTCGGGTGCTCAAAATTGATTTGAATAGGCTGAGGGTTGAGGTTTTCAGGTTTTAGAAATTTTGACGAATAAAGCTTCCAGAGACGAGCATGTGGCTGACGGATAGCTAATTAGGAGTTGCAGATTATTTTGTTTATTTTCGCTGTGTATTAAGTCATATATGACTTTATTGCTTTGATCAACCAAGGGAGCATCGTCATATGTCGCTCTTGGCGTATTATTGTAATTATAATTGATCATTACATGGGAAACGGTTATGGGATTATGTAACTTGGATATGAAATTGTTTTGAAATGTAATCAGTATAATGTTATTTCTGGAAATCTGTGATTTTGTTCATATTCAAGTGCTTATGATATTATGGATACCATTAGCGTTATTGTATTTTGTCACTAGAAGTTAATACTATGGATGACTGCAGCATCTGTAGCGCTTAGCTTTTGGCCTCTAGATACGGGATGTTACAGGATATCACTTGGGATAGAAAATTCTTTTACTGCTTTGATTCAGACGATTATGTTCCTACCTTAGCTTTACATTTTATTGGGGTTCCAACATGTTATTGGACCTGTTTCTTTGATCGAGGAGAGTGCCTCTTCCTGTTTAGAGGGGGACTAGTTACTATGTTGTTTGGCAGTTTGGTTCATTTGCCAAATTCCTATGTTTCATTTACTATTAGATGTTCTAGTACATGTACCAAACACTTGTTTTCTTTTTTCATTTATATACGTGGACGACCCACTTTAAATGTTGGCTAGCTTTGCTATAAAAAAGACATAAATTAGATCAAAATATATAATTTATAAATTTAAATAAATAAAAGATTTTATTTAAATAAAATTTAAAAACGTTCTTAATGACTTCATAGGCCCAATAAAGGTCCAATAAAGTAAAAAAAATTGAAATTCACCCATAACTTCCGTTGCGAGCTGACCTAGTTCCAACAATGGTATTAGAGCCAATATGCCTATGCGGGTTAAATTAATCAAGTTGGGGTTAACTAATTAAGCTCACAGCCTAGTTAGTATGGTGTCTAGAAAGGTAACGTTGAAGGATTGGGTTTGAGCAATTTAGTACTCTGCCCTACCTGGTTACCAGCCTGGTCCAAACAGATATGTAAGCCCTAAGGTTGTCCTTGATAGAAAAGGCCCAATTTGAATTAGGCTTTGGGCTAATTTTCAAAATTGTTTGAAAACTAAAATTGCACGATTTTAAATTTAAAAGTTAAATTTAAAATAATATATACATATATTATAAAAGTTATAATATAATAAAATTTCCAAAATGTTTAAAAAATAATATAAATTAACTTCAAAATTTTAAATTTATTCATAAGATTAATAAAATAAACTAATTAATTAAATAAGTTAATTAATGAAACTATATACATGTATTGTATATTTTTGATATATGTTATGATATCTTAAAATGTTTAAGATATTATAAGTATACATGTATGTATGTAATATAATTTTGCAAAATAAATATAATTTAATTAAAATTGATTAATTTAAATTAATTAAAGGTTAATTAATTAATTAATTTAAAATACACATATGTAAGATATATGTGTTATAGTATAAAGGTTATGGTATATAATAATTATTAAATTATAAATGTTATATTGAATTAATATAAAGTTAATTAAAATGTTAATTAATTAAAATTAATTAATAAGATTAAATTAATATAATGTTATACATAAGACTATTATATAAGTAATATAAAATATAAAAGTTATGTAATAATAAAACTTATATAATATGAATGTATAAACTAAAGGTGAAACATAGAAGAAACCCAAACAGACTTAAAGAATAAATACTTATGTTTATTATGTGTATTGTAATTTTAGATGTGTCCGACACTTGAATCACGATGGTATTTAATAAGAAATACATTATTCTATAAGTCGATATCACTCAATATAATATATTGAAGACTATGAATCTTTAATATAATGTTGTCCTCTACTATATATTAATAAATTACTTGCATACTCCTTAGTTGTTAAGCAAACTCAAGCTAGCGATGTTGTGTGTAGTATCATTAATATATTGAATAGATGAGATGAGATAATTATATGTATTTGTTGAGCAATCTCAAGGTACGTATACTATACTTAGGTCATCGCGATATGGTAGGTACAAGTGAATAATTTCATTTTGATTTGTCGAGCAAACTCAAGGTCGAAATGAAATTAGGACAAGGTACCAAGGGTTAGGAGTTGTATATGATATAACCTATAAGGAGTTATCCATCGTCCATGAAGCTATATTTTGTTGAGCAAATTCAAGTTCAGAATTCCAAGATGGACAAGTCCTAACATCCACTAGTGAAGTCGGAAGACTTCTATGTTTCGACTTAGGGTTTGGTGAAACATAAAAGACTAGTAGGAGCCTTGTTAGAAAAATGAAATGAAAACATTTAACCTTTCTAATATTGTAAAAACATATGCTATATAATGTTACAATAATCTACATTGATAAATACATACATTTAATATTATTAATAAAATGTTTATCAATTAAGATATACAAATGAACTGAATTGAAGATTGATGAATAGAAATATAACATATACTTACTAATAAGTGCTTCTTGCATGTTAATGTTTCAATATCCATGCAAGCACCTGATTTTATGACTACTAAATACATTCATAATTTGGTTACTTGCGCGTATATTTAGTCGAGACCATGTATTGCATTCTACGAGTTTTGAACTCAAAAATGATGCGAGACTATGGATATTTGATCCATATACTATCACATATAAGTGTTATATGGTGAATGGTCATAGTTTGTAATGTACGATACTTTGATAAAGCTAGTTCATCCAAAATGTGCAAATAAACCATAGTGCGGATTGAGTATTCAATTTGATTGACTACAATAAAGATCACATTGTGCTAAAAGTAACACAGGACCAAAACTATAATATAGATCTAAGGACTCGATCGTCGATATGTCAGTTTGATCAGTTTACACAAAGTGCAACATATTTGATGTCCTTAAATGTTAAGGATAATCAAGTGCACTTTTGTAAAGAGATCGTTATGATGTTGTAGCAAGAGATTTCTTTTGAAAGGTTTGACTATTTAGAAAGAATAATGAATATACAAGAGTAGATGTGGTTTAGGATACAGTTGGGATGAAGAGAGTGAATGGTCACTTCTACTTCATAAAGAAACATCAGAAGCAAGAATTGTAATAATAATGATTGATACTTAACTTTAAAATAAGAAGTATGGTTTATATTCCGATATGTATTTTCGTATAGAAAATTGTTTTCTATAAGATCTGTTTTTTTTGAGTTCAAGATATTTGATCAAAGAACTCTTCACTGTAAACTAGTTATAGTATATGGAATACGTAATCTATATTAAGTGAATGATGGACCTCCGAATTTAGTACGCTATTATAGTAATGGCGAAAATAGTGGGAGCATGCCATATATCATTTATTGATTCATCAAATTATGAAAATTGTTTTCGTAAAACATACCAAACATTATTTATGAAATAATGACTGTTTTTCGATATCGACAGAAAAATAGACATAATTATATTTCAGTGTGATTATCAGGAATATTCGTTATGAAATAAAACTATAATGTGGTATTTGTTTTCACAACAAAAGTAATGCAACTGAAAATACTGAAGTACCTAAATTGTTTACAATTATTTCAGAATTATAGACTAAGGCGTAGCTTCGAGAAATAATTTTATTATACGATTATAAGTTATATAATACTAGTTAACTATATCTCGAACAATTAAGGGGTATGCACCCATTTAGTGAGAGCGTCATAAGAGTCGATAAACTTTTCGGATTGATATATATATATATATATATATATAAATGTATGCAATCATGAGTCTATTAATACCAAAACGATTCCATATACCTCATCATATTCACCGATGAATTATCATTGACACAGACATGGGTATTTCATACGCATGTATAAGTCTATAATAAGCTCATTGAATATAAAACGAAAGTAAATAAAATAACATGCGACAAAAATGATTCGAATCGATTGAATGTGTGAGTATATTGGAAAGAGTTCCATATGTACCTAAAAATGAATAATGATTCAACCTCAAAAGTTACTCCTTCCTATAATACATAATTATGTATTGATAAGGAGTAATCGAACTTTGTTGGACAAAGCACGATTAATAATGAGTGAAGTTGTGTTAGAATTCTTTCTATAAGGTGTGTCCTTAAGAGTAGTATACAAGGTTAAAATTAATATCATCCAAAGAACAGTTTACAAACCAGATAAGTTAAGGGTTTATAGAAAAACCCCTATATATCCTGGGCCAAGGAGTTGGCAGATTGTGCGAGTCGAAAGACTACACGGAATAATTATACGTAAGGGATCTTGTATGAATCGAACCAAGAGAATTTTGAAAACGATGTTCATTAGATGACTAATTTATGTTGTGAACATAAATGGATTGTGAACTAATGTAAAATCAGTTTTATATAAGGCAATTCATAAAATGTTTATGAATGTCTGTTCTATTGCATTGAGAAACAACTATTGTTTCAAGAAATACCAACTTCGTAGTGAAAGAATTTCTTTAAAAAATTATTGGTATAAAATGAATTTGGATAGGATCCAATGATAAAACTGATTACAAGAGATGAAATAAAATTGACCAAACCTAATAGAACACAAATAAATTAGAATGTCTAATGAGTATTATTGTACATCAAAGAGAAACTATGAGTTTCTTGTCAGTAACAAGAATAAATAATCCTCGGTTGTTTAATTAAACCATTAAGAGTATTGACTCTTGTAGAATCGTTTTCACCCTAGAGGGGGGGGTGAATAGGGTCTACTAAATATTAATGCGGAAATAAAATAAAAATAGAAAGTAATGCAGTAAAGATCACACACAGTTTTATTCAACTTCGGTAAAAATTTGCCTACGTGCTACCCCCAAAGTTTCTACTAGAAATTAAGTATTTGATTTTCAAGCCTATGATTCCTCAAAATAGATCGTTTGCCTTTTGTTGAGTCTCTGATCCGGGCTTCAAAAATTTTGGAGCTTTCGAAGCCTCTCTGTTGGTTGAGTTGATCGATTCCAATGAATTTGGATTTCGCGATTCTTCGATCAGTGTTCTTCGATTGCTCCAGAGGGTTTGAGTTCGACTTTGGTATAATATCGGTATGCGATTATTACTTTATTATTCTGTTGATTTTCTTGAACTCGAACTTCCTAATTGCCGATGATGAATTGGGTATTTATAGGGATCAAAACCTTATAGTTTCATTTCGTATATTTTGATTTGAATTCTTCGTTATTTTAGTACTTGCGTTGATTTCTGATCGAACGATCGTGTGATTTCTGACTTGTTCATTGGTCGAATATATTTATAATATATTCGAATTTGCTTAAATGTATTTGAATTGGTTCCCTTCTTTGCTTCCTACGACTTGTTTATCATTCGTTGTTCCATTTTATGAAATATGTTCCCTTATGACCTCTGATTGAATTCCCTTGACTTTATTCAAACTACTACTGATAATTTTTGATTTTTACGTTTCCTTGGCATGACCCATGGCTGCTTCACTGTTTTTGCTGTATTATGATTAGTTGGTCTGGGTTCTGTCATTTTATGGATCTGGACTTGGTGTCTTGTATGTTAGCCTTGCATTGCCTTGTACTAGTAATTTAAACATGATGTGTTGCGCATTTCTTGCATTGTTTAAGAGAACTGCCTTATTGCGTAATCAGTGTATGTTTGTGTGTCACCCTATGTTGCCTTGCTTAAGTTTGATATGATGTCTCCATGTATTTACAAACATACATATATGTATGTATATATATGTGTGATTGCTATGGCTATGCTCTGTCCACCCGAGTGCTTTCATTCTGACTTTGCTGTGTCTGATGCACTTGTATTATCCGACCATAATTTCTGGTTGTCTTGTTGTTTTCATGTGTGTTCATGTCTGAATGCTTGCATATCCATATGAGCATGTTTATGAATGCCAGAATGCTTGCATATTGAACGCCTGAATGCCTAAACGCCTGAATGCATATCCATATCCATATGTACCGACCATTGGTGTGTTGTTTGTTTTTGCATTACACCTGAGTTGAATCCAGTCTTGGCTTGGGTTTGACCTTGTGATCACCTATCCTTGTACTTGGCCCCGAATTCTGATTTCTTGATCGGTCTAGTTGAGCTGCTGTCATGTTGTATGCTGTTTGTATTCAAATAAGTTGTTTGTATGTTGTCATGTTGTATGACGCTTTGCATTTCAAATAGGTTGTATGTTGGTTGGATCTTCATGTGTACATTTGGGAGCTGCTGTCATGTTGGTTGGACCTGAGCATGTCTGAAACTTAGTTGCTTTGATTGATTCTTGAGACGCTGAGGCAATACACATGTGCACATGTACACATGTGTATATGCAGGCTCTTGAGATTGAATCTTTCTATACCCAGTTTTGCCATATTGCTTGAGATGCTGAGGCAATACACACGTACATGTATACGTGAGTACATGCATGCTTTCAACTATGAATACTAGAATGTCTCAGCCAGTGAAAAAGAAAGAAAAAACAAACCAAATTACCCGAGGCAACAATATTTAAAAAATATTTTTATTTTCAGATCAAGTTTACATTATTTTCCAGACTACTGCTTTTTAATTATATGTGACAGGTACTCAGAAGATTGGACATATGCTGAAGCTTGAAGACAGTAAAAGAGTGTGGCAGTTAGTGAATTGATCAACATGTAATCTTGTACAAAATATGTAAAGCAGTGTTGAGTTGTATATATTCAAAATAGTTAGAACTAAAAATATGTACTATTCGATATCATAATAAAAACAATTGTTTGAATAAAATATTTGTTTATTGTTCAATGAATATCTGTGTATTCTATTTTTACAGTTGTGTTTGAATATTTTATATCGAATAGTATTATATCAATACGTTTAATATCTGTATATTTATAAATGTTTATTATCATCAAACAAAAATCATAGGCTATTGTATTCTACAATCTCCCCCTTTTGATGATAACAAACATATATTAAGTTTTGACTCTATTAAATGTATTTGGTCTTGATGAATTCTATTAGCTCCCCCTATTTAAATACTCTCCCTATAACAAAGCTCCCCCTTCACATATGCATGAAAAAAATGCAAATAAAAAAGATGCAATGAACCTAGATGAGAATATGCAAAAAAATTATGATATGACTTATTTGTCAAAATCTTAACTTCTCTCCCCCTTTTGTTATCAGCAAAAGAATAACAGTGTTAGGTAAGAGTGGTAAAGTGATAGACATGAATCACAACATTAATACCTAATCGAGTATAATTATTATATTTCAAAAAAAAAATCAAACAAAAATCATAAATACTCTATTAGGAGCATATTCCATATAGTTGTGTCCATTTGTGGTATATTGATGACGGGAATTTTTTAAATACTTACTAACCATGCATAACCGTTAGGACTTTTAAATGAGATTAGTAGCATTCACTATTTTTTATTAAAAATGAATTCCAAGCATCTTCTAACCACGCATAACCGTGATGACTTTTAAATGGGGTTAGAATCAACTCGCCTATTTCATCCAATTTTGATATGTGTTCCATACATGCATAACCGCGAGGACTTTTAAATGAGCATGAAAGCACATAATCAGAGATTTCAAGTAGTTCATCCATGCATAACCGTGAGGACTTTTAAATGAGAGTGAGTACTTTTGGATGATTTTATTGCTAGTTAAAAAAAATGAATAATTTCCTGTTTAAATACCACATTTTGACATACTATATTGGATATTGATGAGTGATTGTCGTAGAAATATGATAGGAATAGGATGATCATGGAATTTTTACCAACCAAAGTTATTACAAATTTTTTTAAAAGAAATTTTCTAAATATACTCTCTCAAGACATAATGTATGAACAAGATCAACACTCATCACTTTTTTCAGTAACTATTTATCTTTTCGATAATCAATAGGGAGTCATATTAGTTAACATAGGCATTTAAGATCAAATCCAAAAAAAATCACATTTCTAAAATGCCTAAACTGAGATGAAGTCGACAAAACTATTTTCTGGAAGGGGTTTTGTAAAAATGTCAGCCAATTGAGAATCAGTTGAAATGAAGTTTATGCAGATATTTTCTTTGGAAATGTGATCTCTAATGAAATGATGTCTAGCATCTATATGCTTGGTGCGAGAATGATGTACATGATTATTTGAGAGATCAATTGCACTTTTGCTATCACACATAAGTGGAACTCGTTTAATATTTAGACCATAGTCTTGCAAGGTTTGTATCATCCATAAGATTTGAGCAGAGCAACCGCTTAGAGTAATATACTCTGCCTCAATGGTAGATAATGCAATACAATTTTGTTTTCGACTTGACCATGCAACTAATGAATGTCCCAACATAAAACACATTCCACTATTACTTTTTCTATCAACTAGACTACCAGCATAGTCTGCATCCTAATACCCTTTTAACTCAAAGTTATCATTAGTTGGATACCATAGATCAAACCGTGGGGTGTGCAACAGATACCTTATAATCCTTTTTACAGCTTTTAAATGAGATTCTTTTGGACTTGATTGAAACCGTGCACATAAAAAAACAGAGAACATAATGTCTGGTCTAGAAGCAGTAAGGTAAAGAAGCGATCCAATCATACCTCGATATTTCTTTTGATCAACTACCTTACCTTTTTCATCCTTGTCAGGTTTAATTGTTGTGCTCATGGGAGTTTTTGCAGGTTTAGCGTCTTTCAATCCAAATTTGTTGACAATCTCTCTGATATATTTTGTTTGAGAGATGAACGTACCTTTTTCACTTTGTTTGATTTGAAATCCTAAAAAGAATTTCAACTCTCCTACCAAGCTCATTTCAAACTTTTCCTGCATGACTTTTTCAAATTTCTCACACAAAAGGTTGTTAGTGGCACCATTAATAATATCATCAACATATATTTGAACAATCAATAGGTCATCATTTTCGTGCAACAGAAATAACGTGGTGTCTACACAGCCCTTTCTGAACCCATTTTCAAGGAGATAAGTGCTAAGACATTCATACCAAGCCCTAGGGGCTTGTTTTAATCCATATAGTTCTTTCTTAAGTTTATATACATGGTTAGGGTATTCTTGACTTTCAAAACCTTCAGGTTGTTCAACGAATACATCCTCTTTCAAAATTCCATTAAGAAAAGCAATTTTAATATCCATTTGTCTTAGTTTAAATCTTTATAATAAGCAAAAACTAACAAGATTCTAATGGTTTCTAGTCTTGCTACTGGTGCAAAAGTTTCATCAAAATCAATTCCTTCAATTTGATTATAACCTTTAGCAACTAACCTAGCTTTGTTCCTAATCACATTTCCAGATTCATCAAATTTATTTTTAAAAACCCATTTGGTTCCTACAATTGGATAATCATTAGGTTTAGGTGCTAGAATCCAAACATTATTTCATTCAAATTGATTTAGCTCTTCTTACATAGCCATAAACCAACTCTCATCATTGAGAGCTGTATCTATGTTTTTGGGTTCAATTTTTGAAATAAATCCACTGTATAGACACAAATCATATAAATTTCTAAAGGAGGAAAGAGTTTGTATACCTACGGTAGGATTACCTATTACCAATTCTGGAGGATGATCTGCTTTGAATTTCAATTTCTCTGGTTCCAGATTTCTTTGGACTTCTTCCGTGGTTGCAGTTTCTTTTGGATTTTCACTTTCATTTTTTCGTTCTCCTCTTCGACATTGCTTTTGATTGTTTCCTTGCTTTGATCATCAATGCTTTCATCAAATTTCACATTGATTGATTCCACGATTGTTCTCGTCCTTTTGTTGTATACTCTATAAGCTTTGCTTTTGGAAGAGTATCCCATAAACATGCCTTCGTTGGCTTTTGGCTCAAATTTTCCCAGTTGATCACTTGTATTCAGAATAAAACATGGACAACCAATTTTTTTGAAATATGCAATGTTTGGCTTTTTGTTGAACCATAGTTCATATGGTGTTTTCTTAAGAATCGGCCTAATCATGACTCTATTCATTACATAACAAGCTGTATTTACTGCCTCTGCCCAAAAGGACAAGGGTAGTTCATACTCATTTATCATAGATCTAGCCAACTCTTGTAAGATTTGCCTATGTGCTGCCCCCAAGGTTTCTACTAGAAATTAAGTAATCAGATGCTTACAAAAACACGTAAACTTGCGATACCCGCTAACTCGATTATCCTAACTCTAAGCTCAAAACTCTGCCACAACTCAGCCACTGAGTTGCTAATTCTCGAACTACAAAACCGTAGTTCGTCAACTAGTTAATATAGAGTTTGAAAATAAAAAAAACTAAAAACAAACAAAAGAACTAAATAATAAATAACACCCTAATATCTAAAACTTATACGGCCCATTAAAAATAGCATAAACAAACTTTCCCTTTTATTTTTCTTCCTGCTTATCGGTTGCTCCAGAGGGTTTGAGTTCGACTTTGGTATAATATCGGTATGCGATTATTACTTTATTATTCTATTGATTTGCTTAACTCGAACTTCCTAATTGCCGATGATGAATTGGGTATTTATAGGGATCAAAATCCTATAATTTTGTTTCGTATATTTTGATTTGAATTCTTCGTTATTTTAGTACTTGCGTTGATTTCTGATCGAACGATCGTGTGATTTCTGACTTGTTCATTGGTTGAATATATTTTTGATATATTCGAATTTGCTTAAATGTATTTGAATTGGTTCCCTTCTTTGCTGCCTACGACTTGTTCATCATTCGCTGTTCCATTTTCTGAAATATGTTTCCTTATGACCACTGATTGAATTCCCTTGACTTTTTTCAAACTACTACTGATAATTTTTGATTTTTACGTTTCCTTGGCATGACCCATGGCTGCTTCACTGTTTTTGCTGTATTATGATTAGTTGGTCTGGGTTTTGTCATTTTATTGATCTGGACTTGGAGTCTTGGATGTTAGCCTTGCATTGCCTTATACTAGTAATTTAAACATGATGTGCTGCACATTTCTTGCATTGTTTAAGAGAACTGCCTTGTTGAGTAATCGGTGTATGTTTGTGTGCCACCCTATGTTGCCTTTCTTGAGTTTGATCTGATGTCTCCATATACATACATACATACATACATACATACATACATACATACATATATGTATGTGTATATATGTGTGTGATTTCTATGGCTATGCTCTGTCCACCCGAGTGCTTGCATTCTGACTTTGCTGTGTCTGGTGCACTTTTATTATCCGACCATAATTTCTGGTTGTCTTGTTGTTTTCATGTGTGTTCATGTCCGAATGCTTGCATATCCATATGAGCATGTTTATTGAATGCCTGAATGCTTGCATATTGAACGCCTGAATGCATATCCATATCCATATGTGCTGACCATTGCTGTGTTGTTTGTTTTTGCATTGCACCTGAGTTGAATCCAGTCTTGGCTTGGGTTTGACCTTGTGCTCACCTGTCCTTCTACTTGGCCCTGAATTCTGATTTCTTAACTGGTCTAGTTGAGCTGATGTCATGTTGTATGCTGTTTGTATTCAAATAAGCTGTTTGTATGTTGTCATATTGTATGCTGCTTTGCATTTCAAATAGGTTGTATGTTGGTTGAATCTTTATGTGTACATTTGGCTGAGCTGCTGTCATGTTGGTTGGACCTGAGCATGTCTGAAACTTAGTTGCTTTGACCGATTCTCGAGACGCTAAGGCAATACACATGTGTACATGTATACATGTGTATATGCAGGCTCTTGATATTGAAGCTTTCTATACCCAGTTTTGCCATATTGCTTGAGATGTTGAGGCAATACACACGTACATGTATACGTGAATATATGCATGCTTTCAACCATGAATACTAGAATGTCCCTGCTAGTGAAAACTAAAGAAAAAATAACCCAAATTACCTTAGGCAACAATATTTTTATTTTTATTTTATTTTCAGTTCAAGTTCACATTATTTTCCAGACTACTGCTTTTGAATTATGTATGACAGGTACTCAAAAGACTGGACATATACTGAAGCTTGAAGAGAGCAAAAGAGTGTGACAGTTAATGAATTGATCAATATGTAATCTTGTACAAAATATGTAAAGCAGTGTTGAGTTGTATATATTCAAAATAGTTAGAACTAAAAATATGTACTATTCGAAATTGTAATAAAAACAATAGTTTGAATAAAATATTTGTTTATTGTTCAATGAATATCTGTGTATTCTATTTTTATAGTTGCGTTTGAATATTTTATATCGAATAGTATTATATCAATACATTTAATATATGTATATTTATATATATTTAACAAAAATCATAGGCTGTTGTTCTACAACTCTATGATATGGTATGATGCAATAATCCGAAATAGATTTCAAGTACATTTTCAAAATATGATTTTGATAGTTGTATCTGAAGAGATATGATCCATTGGTTGCAAATGTGTCTTTATGAGAAAAACAAATGTAGTTGGAATATAATGAGCCATATTGATAAGAATATTACCGTGAATTTCAATTGTTGAAATAATGTAACAGATTCAGCATTTGATATGCTCAAGTTGGTTCGGATTTTACTCACAAAATTATCGCCTAATATGACTTTATGCTTGGTACATATGTGTTGAAACAGAAAGTTTTGAATATAGATTTAGACTAGTATGTTTGCACATAAAAATCAAAGTGTCTCGAAGTCAGTAGAAGTGATATTGAGTTTATGGGTTTTCGGATATGATCCAAGAACAGATATGAAAGTATCATTTTGAAAAGCATAAAAATTGAACAAGTGTTTTGATAGATGTATCAAATAGTTTGATTATCAATCAAAATGTAGAGGAAGCATGTGCTTATATGAAAGAAAGTTAAAAGGTGCATAGATATTTCTAAATCATAAGTAAACAATACACTACTGATTATTAATGAAGTACTTATGTTAAAATAAGTTTTAGCTGTTTTAGTACTCAACGTTGGATTTGTAAATGATGTATTTTATAGTGATTATAAAAGATATTGGGAATGTCCCAAAATGATATGCAAGGACACCTTATTAAAATGCTTAATACGGAACATGTAAGATGGATTATGTATGCATTGGCAATAGAAATTATCATAAATGTTATATTGTTTATAGTATCGTGATTTGTTTATGTATTTGATACAAGAAGTAAATATCAAATCCAAATTGATATCACTAAATGATAGTTTGGAGTGCTCTCGTGTATTTATGAAATATTTGAGAATTGTTTGCATAAAAAACAAACTCCTTATGAAGGAGTGTTCAAACTAAAACTTTCATAAGTGATATTGAGTATAATATATCAACACATTAATTCAAATTAAAAATCTTTAAGTTGAAAATGTTTCAAATGAAAGACTGTGGCCGATTCACTGAAAAAGGCTAAGTATATCGCCTTGAATAGCGCCGCAATAAAAACATTGTATACAAATATAAATGCACAAATTTATAACTGAGCTGAGGGTAGTTCCATATGTTGAGAATCCCATAACATTTTTATATGATAACAATTTAGCGATATAGTTCATAATAGAACTTAGAGGTCACTATAAGTCGAGAGACATACTTCGAATTGTTCTATATGATAAAACTGTTTTTCAACATCGGGGAGAGTTGATTGACAGAGTAGATAATTAAAACATAATAGCGTACCCATTTACCAAGAGACTGACCCGATTGGTTTTAAGAAAACCGATTAGGGAAGTTAGAATTAGATTCCATAATTGACCCCAAGTGCAAGTGGGAAATTGATAGAATTAGGGGTATGCCCTAGGGGCAATTATGTAATTTGTTACATATATCTAATTCGGGAATCAATCTTGTTTGAAATAAATGGTGTTTTCTTTCCATTACATACTTGATATAATGTGTTATATCAATTATCAATTTAATTAAAAGAATATTTAATAGAAAATCCATAAATGATATGTTTTATGATAGTAGTTATAAAGTGTTATAACCATGAGTAATTTATTATAATAAAAATAAATATACCATTTTAATATTCCTAGTCAAGATGTATCGAAATTGGATATTGATACATCGGTAGAGACTAGAGTACGTAAGCTCTCCAAATGTTGGGTTGTGTATTACTCTGGGCTATTAGGGGCGCCAAGGGGTTACGTACTGATAGTTATTGGATAACTATGGAATGACTCACTCGATAGTTTTATATTGGTTAATATAACTAAGGTCAAACAGAAAATATCGATGTGAATAATTTACACAGTTCTCTCGACTTGAGAATACTATGGATCTTCAATATAAAAGCTCTGCTTTGATTATAGTCAAATCATGGCATGACATCCATCGAGTGACTATAGTTGGATCGAGTGAAAGTATTGAAAGTAAAACACTATTCGAAAGAGGATCCATCTCCTTAGTTGTATGAGGTTAGTATCACGGTTAACTCAAGTTAACTAAAAGTCAAAGTCAAAGTCTCTGCCCAGAGTATTTCGATTAATAACAATTGTTATTATTGAACCAAGAAATTTATGTTTAGACTATACAGTTGAATATGAACAATATTGGTATTTTGACCATTACCAAATTCCATAAGTTCAAAGTGATATAGTTTTGATGAAGAGAATTGGTGTAAATAAAAACCACAACTAGGTAACGCTTAATAAAATAAATTTGGATTTTACCGAAACTAAGTAAACGATAAATTTGGCCAAAATGTCACACCACCTGCTAAGTGTTATGCAAACTTTAATATTTGAATAGTTTGATATTAATCGCTGACCAAATTTACAACTGAGGAGTCACACAACTGCAAACGATGAATTCTCCTTTGACCAAATTATTTAATTAATTTATAATTATTATAAATTAATTAATATTTATGAAGTATTAATTATAAAATTTGATTCTCATTTGATGAACAAATATTATTAGATATATGTTTAATAGTTATAAATATACAATCGATATACGATATCGGTAAGCGATTAAATTGGATTTAATAGTTTAATATTTTATTTGGGCTTAAATAGGTTTAAGGCCCATCATAGGGCTTGATATTTTCGACAACAAACACATGTATATGTGGCTCAAATTAGGTACGAAAGAGCTTGATTTTGGATGGCTCAGATTAAAAAAGAATTGGTATGAGATGAGATCCACACTTCTCTCCTTTCTATCTACTATATAAGCAACTCTAACCTAATTAGATTTATGTGATGACCCGTAAATCCATACCCCTTTGAGCTGACAAAATTCCACCACAATTCAGCTCAAAGTGGAACAAAAGTACGAATCTTCAGGTTAAAAAGAAGAGGTAGAAGAAGATAGAAGAAAAGAAACAGAAACAACAACAGAATCTCACATTCGCAGCGGAACAACATATAATAGATAAATGAACAATCTTTAAACAAAGAACTATATCGGTTTATACAATACATCATCAGAGTTTACAACAACAGCACACATTACTGGACAGTTATATAAACTTGTCCACATAACACAATACACAGCGGAATAATACATAATATAAGTGATACGTCTCGCCATCCAGCTCGCCTCCAGATCTCCACAGTAACTTCTGAATTCCAGAATGACCTGATAACCTGACTCTAGGTTGCCCGTGTGGAAAATTATGGACATCCAGAGTTTAGAAAGGGAACAATAAACTCCAGGTCAGTCGTGGGACTGGTGTGAGATCTTAAAAACAGTTATTTTCACAAAGAAAATAAAAGAAATTCCGCAATGATTTTTGGAAAATGAAACTACCATAAGACCTCCCACCACACACACAATGCAATCGCAGACTTGGAGGAGATTTCTTCTTATGATAGTCAAACATGCTTGATACGCAAAATCTTTTTAATATTATCATTAGTGCCTAGTGTGGAAAACATTTCGAAAGTATAATATTAATCTTAGCCAGCATAGGTACCATTATATTATGCCTGCTATAGCTGCCACTTGAGGTAACAGGTTATACAAATTGCAATCGTAAAGAGCTCGTATTGTTTCTTTGGATTTCCAACAAATGGTCAGGCTAAGGAACTTCCTATGCCACATGGGAACGCCTCTGGAGGGACGCCTCGAGAACTAACTAGCTCTCTGCCAACACAAGGCCCGGTTACCTCTTACTAGGTAACTACTACACGAGTATGCCACCCCCCAGTCATTTGCGACCTTTATCTGAGGGCCCTCGATCACAAAGCAACAATCACACAGTAAATGAGATTGGAGCAACCACACAGGTAAAATATCTGGGCTCCATACCATGATACCACCTTTTTCTAGAAGGAAATGACATACCCTAAATGGAGCGACCCTCATAACCTTGCCGCATTTTCCTGTTTCGACCATTTCCGGGGTGTGAGGTCCGATGAGGTCTCGTCCACAAAGCTACGCTTTACACGAAAGCCATGCTTTGATCAACAAATGATCAGCAACACACAACAACACTTAGCATGCCACACTACCAAATTGGGAGTATATCACTGATAACCTTCAACTACATAACCTCTGAGCTCGTACGTCTCAGAGAAGGGTGTTAAGCTAAGAGAATAAATTCTCCGCCACCAACAGAGATGTATTTGAAAGAAATCTGCTTTATATCTCAAAGTGTAGCGTTAGACATACATCCATACAAGTCTATTCCGGGTTCGAACAGAACCGAAGGCATTTCCAAAGAAGCCCTTGCAAATCCGGTTTTCAATTGCAATCCACCACGTCGTATCATTATTCGGAATGAGTTATATGACACAAAGTCCTCTCCCGGCTAAACCGAATAATGGGCGCTTGTTTTGAAAACAAATTCAAATGCCATTTCAAAGGCCAATATTGATAGTCGGTTATGTAACTATCAACAACATTCACAACAATCAACCAATTTAAATAATTTTCCCAAATTATTAGATTTCAAGATATCTTTGCAAGATATATATATATTTTCCACACTTCATCACTTTGAAAACCAATTTCAAATCACTTTTCACTCGCAGAATAAAATTCCCGATATTATTTATTTCCACTAAATTTAAATTTTCAAATATCCACTTATATACGATTTTCAAATATTCACTTTTAAACACCAAATCAAATTCCAAATTGATTTCTAAATTTATTTCAACACCGAATCAAATTTCAAATTGAATCCTAATTTATTTTCAACAGAACAGAACGTTTGCAAATTGATTTCTAAGTTCATTTCCAAATAACAAACCATTTGCAAGTTTATTTCTGAATTTATTTCCAAATACCAAATCATTTTACAAATCGATTTCCAAATTTATTTCAACACAAAATCCATTTTCATTCAACACCAAATAAATTTTCATATCGATTTCCCAAAGATTTATTTTCAAATACCAAATCAATTATCAAATTGATTTCTAGAAATTTACCACCTTTTAAATAAATCCCTTTATTCTTTCCAAATTATTTAAAATTCCGTTTTTCAATAAATTCTTCAACTTTTCAACAATATTATTCAAACCCATTTATTAATATCTTTTCCCATATTTTGGAATTAATTCGATAAGATTTCAAAAATCAACTTTATGCTTTTAAATTCCTTCTTTTAAATTCACTCAATTCTGTTAGTCCATAGGATAGTGGTTTTGATGACAACAACTATAGAAGTGTTATAAAATATATATGTGCAGGAAATCTATATGCAGGTATCAACAAAAGAAGACTGTACAGTAAAGAAAACAAAATTGATGAAGACAAAGATCAAGAGTTCAAGATTGAAGACTCATGAGATTCAAGATATTCAAGAGTTCAAGACAAATAACATAGTTAGGTTAGATATTTGTTAAAACTCCTTGAAAGCACTATCATTCTTTTTTATCCAATTTACTCGTGGAATGGAATCCACTTCGTTCTTGTTAAAGGGATGGAACCCTAGTGAGATGGAACTCACGAAATATCTAGTGGAACGGATAGTAGCCCTATTTTGTTATCCACTAATTTTGATTCAAAATGATTTTCAAAATTATCTCTTGTTTTATAAAATGATTTTCAAAAGAAAAACCTTCGTTCACATTTCCAAAAATGTTTTAGCCTCAAAATCATATTTATCATTTTGTTATATTTTGATTTCAAAATTGTCCTTGATATTTTAGCCTCAAAATCTATTTTAATATTATATTTACTTTAGTTTATTTACTTTGATTTTAAATATATTTTAGTATATATACATATATACATTCATAAGTATTTCTACTTCTAAATATCTTCTACAAATACATAGAGTCCATTTGAATAAAGTTGCATATGTTTTAAATCATCATTTTCAAAGAAAAGCAAATCATCACTTTTTACTAGACCATGTCGACATCCTATTTACCTGTCATGTCGACATGCTTCCCGTTACAGCAAAGGTTGTTTTCAAAAGAAGTGTCTATTCGTTTAAACCTCTTCGAATGGACACATCCATTCATTCTCTATAAATAGAGACTGTTATGGACGTTTCCCAGAAACGACTTTCTTTATTTTCTCTCCTCTTTACTCTCTTATCTTATTTTCTAATCATCCTATCCATATTTTGCTGAAATCTTAAGTGAATCAAACCAGAATATCTCTAGTTTGATTCTCTGTCACTCTCTCCAAAGAATCTCAGTGCTTATCAGAGTTATAGATACATTTGTACTCAAAGAAACTTGTGTGGGGTTATAAAGGTGTGATCGTGTCCTTGGAAATCGATCGGGTGAACTTGTGTCCTGTGAATCAAGTGGTTCTACCCAGAGACCTGAGAATCTGGAGGGTGTACCTCGTTGCCTTGGAATCGAGGGATTGTAATCTAGATTATTATTGAATAGAAAGCCGTACGGGTTGTGCGGGACTGGATGTAGGGTAACACCGAAGCAGTATAAAATTCCTGGTGTGTTCTTTCCTTTACTTGCTTTTTATTTATATTTGCATTTGTTTATGATTCTGTGATTTGATATGTGATTGTGTATTTGCATTAAGTTAGTTAATTCAATTTAAATCAAAGAAGTTTTAAAGAAATTCTTAAAACACTATTCACCCCCCTCTAGTGTTAAATAGCCTTAAGATCATCTTCCGCGTCCCTTTCATTTGGTATCAGAGCAAGTTTTTCAAAGTATTCATAATCTGATTTTTGAAAAGTTCATGGCTAAGTTTGAAATGTTTCCTAAAAATATTTCTTTAATGATCAAATCATTGTGGTCTCATAAATTGATGCATGATAGTTATATAGAATCAGGTAGTCTACAAAAGTTGCTCACTGTGCAGGAATCTTGCTTCATGGCGACAAATGAATCTATTCACAATGGACAAGCTGTGCAAATAAGGAAAAACAAGTGGATACTTGATAGTGGATGTTCAAGACATATGACAGGAAATCCAGAGATACTCAATGACATTATTTACAAGGATGGAGGATTGGTTAATTTTGGGGATAATTCAAAAGGTTATGTGGTTGGCATCGGCAATGTAGGTAATTCTGAAACTCCTATTATTTCAAATGTTTTGTTAGTTAAAAATCTACAACATAATCTACTTAGTATTAGTCAGTTATGTGATAAAGGATATAGGATTAAATTTGAAAAAGACAAGTGTCACATCGAAAATAATAAATCTAATATTATCTTTGAGGGAGTTAGGAAAAAGAATATCTATATTCTTAGTATGAAAATTTCAAATGATAATCTATGTCTTTTGGCCAATACAAGTGATCCTTGGACTTGGCATAAGAGATTTGGACATTTGAATTTTAAACTCTTATCTAGACTATCCAAACTTGATCTAGTAAGAGGCCTCCCTAAGATGCAATTTAAAGTAGATAGTATATGTGATGCATGTCAATTAGGAAAACTTAGAAAAAGTTCCTTTAAACTTAAAGATATGATCTCTACTTCAAAACCTCTTGAGTTACTTCACCTAGATTTATTTGGTCCATCTCAGATTCAATCAATCAACCATAGTAAATATGTCTTTGTAATTGTGGATGATTATTCCAGATATACATGGACAATCTTTCTGAAACATAAAAGTGATACTTTTGATTATTTTAAAAGTTTTTCAAAAAGAGTTCAAAACCAACTTTCTTCCAAGATCATCACTATTCGTAGTGATCATGGTGGTGAATTTGAAAATGAGAAGTTTGAGGAATTCTGTAATCAGAAGGGAATTACTCACAATTTTTCGTTTCCAAGAACTCCACAACAAAACGGAGTAGTTGAGCGTAAGAATAGGACGATTCAAGAGTGTGCTAGAACTCTACTTTCTGATAGTAAATTACCAAAACATTTTTGGGCTGAAGTAGTTGCAACAGCCTGTTATATTTTGAATAGGATTTTAATTAGACCTCTAACCAATAAAACACCTTATGAACTTCTTTTCAATAAGAAACCTAAGGTATCTTATTTCAGAATTTTTGGAAGTAAATGTTTTATCTTAAATACAAAAGATAATTTAGATAAGTTTGATCCTAAATCCGACAAAGGAATCTTTATCGGATATTCTAACAGGAGTAAAGCTTATAGAGTTTTTAATCTAAGAACAAACACTATTGAAGAAACTTTACATGTTTCCTTTGATGAAAATTTCAAAGAAGTTGATCAGACTAATGATGAGGATGACTTAGTTATTTCTAATCATGAATCTGTAGATGCTACAAATGAAACTTTTCATCCAAATAAAAAGATTAGGCTTTTAAAAGATCACCCTGTAGAAAATATTCTAGGAGATATGCAATCTGTTGTTAAAACTAGGAATCAATTAAACAGTATGAGTCATGTTGCTTTTATATCCTCAATAGAACCTAAAAATCCAAAGGAAGCATCAACTGATGATTCATGGATTCTTGCTATGCAAGAAGAATTGAATCAATTCACCAGAAATGATGTTTGGGAACTTGTTCCTAGACCTGAGGATAAATCCATTATAGGCACTAAATGGGTATATAAAAATAAATTAAATGAATTAGGTGAGGTCGTTAGAAATAAGGCTCGACTCGTTGCACAAGGTTATTGTCAAGAAGAAGGTATAGATTATGACGAAACCTTTGCACCCGTAGCAAGATTAGAAGCTATTAGAATTCTGCTTGCTTTCGCTAATTTCAATAATTTCAAACTTTTTCAAATGGATGTCAAGAGTGCCTTTCTAAATGGTTTTGTAAAAGAGGAAGTTTATGTTGAACAACCTCCACTCTTTGAAGATACAAAATTTCCAAATCATGTTTTTAAATTAAAGAAAGCCCTGTATGGTCTAAAACAAGCTCCTAGAGCTTGGTATGATAGACTTAGGTCTTATCTTTTGCAATCTAATTTTGAAATAGTTAAAGTAGATAACACACTTTTTATTAAAAGAAACAAAAATGATATTCAACTTGTACAAGTGTACGTAGATGATATTATTTTTGGATCAACCAATTCTGACATGAACAAAGAATTTTCTGACATTATGACAAAAGAGTTTGAGATGAGTCATATGGGTGAACTTAAATTTTTCCTAGGATTACAAATCAAACAATTAGATAATGGTATCTTTATCAGTCAAGAGAAGTATGCGAGAGAGTTAGTTAGTAAGTTTGGCTTGACCAATGTGAGTGGAAAACCAACTCCCATGGCAACCAATATAGCTTTAAGTAAGGATGATCTATCCAAAGACGTAGATCAAACCTTGTATAGAGGAATGATTGGATCACTTCTCTATATAACTGCTAGTAGACCAGATATCATGAACAGTGTCTGTCTCTGTGCAAGATATCAATCTCAACCCAAGGAAACTCATCTAAAAGCTGTGAAACGTATCATTCGATATGTTAAACACACCTTTGATTATGGATTGTTCTACCCTAAGAATGATTCATTTGAATTAGTTTCCTACTGTGATGCTGACTATGCTGGGTGTAAGTCAGACCGAAAGAGTACAAGTGGAACTTGTCACTTTCTAGGTCATTCCTTAATTTCCTGGTTCAGTAAAAAACAGAATATTGTTTCCCTATCAACAACTGAAGCAGAGTATGTTTCTGCTGCTTTAGCTTGTTCTCAAGTTTTGTATATGCAACAAACCTTGAATGATTTTGGTATATCTATCACGAAAACTCCAATTTTCTGTGATAACACTAGTGCCATTAGTTTGTCCAAAAACCCAACTCTCCATGCCCGAACTAAACATATTGACATTAGACACCATTTTCTAAGAGATAACGTAAATAAAGAGAAAATTTCTCTTGATTTCGTTAATTCTGAAAATCAAATAGCTGATATTTTAACCAAACCTTTAGGAGAACTTGTCTTCACCAAGTTAAGAAGAGAATTAGGTATATGTTCTCTTTCTGAAATATAGTATATAGTATAGTAGTATACATAGGGTATATATGAATGTTTTCTTAACCATAGCATTTTGCAACACCATGTCGACATGGTATTCATGCGTCATGTCGACATGCAACGGTAAAAATGACAGTTCGTTTTTCCCTCTAATTTTTGAATGGGTGGTTATTTAACTCACCCATTCCGAGTTTCTCTTCCCTCCAATCATTATTTCTTCATTCTACTTTCTAGAAACATCAAATCCATGGCTTCCACATCCAATCCTAATCAAATATCACCGGTTTCTTTCCCTTCTCCTTCACATGGCCCTTTCCAAAACTCCATACTCGCTCGTGTCATCAAAATAGAGGAGAAAGTTAATGATTCGCTGCAGATGTTAACTGAAATGCAAGTTCAACAATTGAGAATGGCAAGAGAGCAAGAGAAACAAGGGAAAATTCTGAGGAATCTTCAAAAATTCCTCATGGATAATCATGCCAATCCAATTTTAATTGAAGATTCTTCTAACATAGAAGCAAATGAAGAAGGAGAAGAAGAGGAAGAACCAATGGAGGAAGAAACTGATGATGAAGCAGTATGTGTAGGGGAAGTTTGTTTTGATGCGTATGGGAACATTGTGGAACAACATGGAAATTTCTGTTTCCATTACCCAAATTGTCCTGTCCACAAGTCTCCCATCATCAAAAACAACCGTTGAGTTGTTTATTTTCTTGTTTTAGTTATTTATGTGTTTATAAGTTTAAATAGTCATGCATATAGTAATATTGAAATGAATAAAATAATCCGTGGTTACACTTATTATTCTTATTCTTATATTGCTCATATATAACATTCTAAGTATACGATGTTTAGTGCATTGTTATATCTAGTTTCAGTATTATTAATGATAACACTATCATTAATATCATAGATTTAGGGGGAGTTAGTGTCATTTTTTTGTTGATGACAAAGGGGGAGAAGTATAAAATAGGTTAGTTAGGCATAGATTAAGGGGGAGTTATTAGATTTAGGGGGAGTTATAAGGAGAATATAAATATTTTATAAACAAAGGTTGTCATCATCAAAAAGGGGGAGAATGTTAGTCCATAGGATAGTGGTTTTGATGACAACAACTATAGAAGTGTTATAAAATATATATGTGCAGGAAATCTATATGCAGGTATCAACAAAAGAAGACTGTACAGTAAAGAAAACAAAATTGATGAAGACAAAGATCAAGAGTTCAAGATTGAAGACTCATGAGATTCAAGATATTCAAGAGTTCAAGACAAATAACATAGTTAGGTTAGATATTTGTTAAAACTCCTTGAAAGCACTATCATTCTTTTTTATCCAATTTACTCGTGGAATGGAATCCACTTCGTTCTTGTTAAAGGGATGGAACCCTAGTGAGATGGAAGTCACGAAATATCTAGTGGAACGGATAGTAGCCCTATTTTGTTATCCACTAATTTTGATTCAAAATGATTTTCAAAATTATCTCTTGTTTTATAAAATGATTTTCAAATATTCCTTTTCAAAAGAAAAACCTTCGTTCACATTTCCAAAAATGTTTTAGCCTCAAAATCATATTTATCATTTTGTTATATTTTGATTTCAAAATTGTCCTTGATATTTTAGCCTCAAAATCTATTTTAATATTATATTTACTTTAGTTTATTTACTTTGATTTTAAATATATTTTAGTATATATACATATATACATTCATAAGTATTTCTACTTCTAAATATCTTCTACAAATACATAGAGTCCATTTGAATAAAGTTGCATATGTTTTAAATCATCATTTTCAAAGAAAAGCAAATCATCACTTTTTACTAGACCATGTCGACATCCTATTTACCTGTCATGTCGACATGCTTCCCGTTACAGCAAAGGTTGTTTTCAAAAGAAGTGTCTATTCGTTTAAACCTCTTCGAATGGACACATCCATTCATTCTCTATAAATAGAGACTGTTATGGACGTTTCCCAGAAACGACTTTCTTTATTTTCTCTCCTCTTTACTCTCTTATCTTATTTTCTAATCATCCTATCCATATTTTGCCGAAATCTTAAGTGAATCAAACCAGAATATCTCTAGTTTGATTCTCTGCCACTCTCTCCAAAGAATCTCAGTGCTTATCAGAGTTATAGATACATTTGTACTCAAAGAAACTTGTGTGGGGTTATAAAGGTGTGATCGTGTCCTTGGAAATCGATCGGGTGAACTTGTGTCCTGTGAATCAAGTGGTTCTACCCAGAGACCTGAGAATCTGGAGGGTGTACCTCGTTGCCTTGGAATCGAGGGATTGTAATCTAGATTATTATTGAATAGAAAGCCGTACGGGTTGTGCGGGACTGGATGTAGGGTAACACCGAAGCAGTATAAAATTCCTGGTGTGTTCTTTCCTTTACTTGCTTTTTATTTATATTTGCATTTGTTTGTGATTCTGTGATTTGATCTGTGATTGTGTATTTGCATTAAGTTAGTTAATTCAATTTAAATCAAAGAAGTTTTAAAGAAATTCTTAAAACACTATTCACCCCCCCTCTAGTGTTAAATAGCCTTAAGATCATCTTCCGCGTCCCTTTCAAATTCTTTCAAAAGAAATTCACTTAAAATTTCCTACTTTAATTTCAAAAATCCAATTTTATTTATTTCTGGTATCCAATGATACCAAAATTACATTTGGCTAAATTATAGTCTTCAACAAATTCAATCATCAATAAAATCATTCACATATTATAAATAAATCATCACACAACATATGAAACAAATTCATACATTTTGAGGAATCCAGTTGGATCCCTCCAACCTGTTTCCCTTCATCCACAGATGTTAGCACAACAATTGAATACCCATTCCACTTTGAGGTGGAATATCGCGGTATATGGGATTTACAAAATATCATCCGCTATTATGTGGCGCATAGGGTCTCATCCGCTATAAAATGCGGGAAATCAATCACCAATATATATATATATATATATACTACTATCATATATACTACCACATCCAAACAGTCAATCAATAACTGCAATTTCAATTTTTTATTTGAGTGAGAAGATCTCACCTTTGATTTTAATTTGCAGTCCATTCCAACTCAATTCCATTCCGGCTTATTTTCTCCATTTTATAGACCTTGTATAAACAATTATATAGTTTATTAATATTTGAATTCACTAAACAATTAATCAATAAATTTTGATTTCAAACTAATGACTTAATTAATTAATTATTTAATTTAAAATCAAATTAAATTTCCTTTAATATTCAAAATTCCTTTTTAACTTGTAACAGAGATATTTTTTTTCTTTTTCCGAATATATATATACACGTGTAAAAACTGCAACTGTATAAAATTTCTTTTACAATTTTTTTTCTTTGTTAATAACTTATATACATATACTTTTACAAATTAAACGAAGACAAGCAAATTATCGCAAATAAAATTTCTGGAATTAAGAATAATCTTACCCTGATCTCGCGATTTCCTCCAATTCATGATCCTGCTTTACCTATAATCACGACAAACATTTGACAAAACCCTAGCACACTCGATCAAACGCGAACCCAGCTACTGCTCGACTTCGAACCCACCTCGACCTGACAATCGCACGCCTTCACCATCGACGAACTAATCGCGACTCAGATTTGGCCCACTATCAAGCTCGAATGACGCGACCACGAAAGCTCGAATCGATATCACTCGATCGCGATGCCGCCACAGCCTAACCCCCCTTTCCCCTGACGACGTTGATTCGAGAACTCAAATTAGGTTCCGGCTTCGATTCACAAACAAATCTGCTCGATTTCGGGAAGAGGCTCGGCCTCGATTTCAATTCGAACGCTCGGCCATTGATTTTGATTTGAAACGAAGGAGGATTTCGTTTGTTTGTTTTTTTTCTTTTCGTTCGAATGAATTTGATTTTTAACGAAAGTGGGAATAATTTCACTCCGCCATTTTCGTGATATTTGAACTGAAGGCAGGGAAAGAGAGATGTGATTTTTGAAAAGGAAAGTAGCATGCTTCAGTCGATTAGTTACAGTGATAATTGAAAGAAAGAAAAACTGCGATGGGCGTACAAATGTAGGCTGATGTTGATATATTTTTGACTGGGAACCAATAAAATTATATTATTTAAATTTTAAATTCAAACTGCTTCAATATCGCAACCTGAAATCTTGACCTCCTATCGAGGCGTGCCGCTAGGAGTTTATAATGTTATACGCCTATTCCGAACGCAATGGAAAAGGTATCGACTCCAAATTTGATCGTATGGAGAAGATAGCTTTTTGAACCAGTTATAATATTAAATTTCGATATATATTTTCAGCGCGTTTATCTACCGTACGATCACACTATAACTCCAAACACTACGAAAATTGAAATCCGATAATAATACATTATTACAGATCCAATAGAACTGGTTTCGTCAAATTCCGAGACTGTGCCCCGGAAGGCTATTTTTAAATATTGATTTAACCAATAAAATTTCAAAACTGAACAAAACAGTTTCAAATTCAATTCTGAAAGTTCCATTACCTTCAGTATCATAAATATGAATTTTCTAAGCCTTGAAAATATTTTTAATCAGCTTAAAACCGAAGATTCAAATTTTTACCCAACTTCAACAAATTAAATTCAATAATTTAATTGCCAAATTCATTCTGATATTTGATTTTCAAATTAAACTGCTCCTATTTCATTCGAAATTTGATCATTTGTTGTTATTGATTTCAAGATGACATGCTACATTTTCCCCTATTTTCATAATTTATTCCTAGGTGAGGCTTTGTTTCGTTCTAACTATAATATGCATTTTACTTAAGTCAAATTTGGGACAAATGCTATTTAAGTAGAAAATATACGTGCAATTACAAATATAGATTAGGCAAGCCAAGTATTATAGATAATGGAATGTTACCTTCTTCTATCATTGATGAAAGCATGAGGATATATGATAATATCAGTATTATAGGGCTTTAAACAACAATAGGTATGGATAATTGGACTTGGAGAAAATAAAAATACTGGAAGATGGTATGTAGACTGTTTGCTTTAGGACTGTAACTTGTAAAAGTTAATTTAGGACTATAACTCTATCAATTTCTATAAGATGAAGATTTATTCATTTGTTCCCTATAAAACAGATAGAAATTTAAATTGTAACTATTAATTTATTGGATATAACTTTGATCTGTTATAAAGGATTTTGCACTGCCTAACATTTTGTGATGTGTTTTCTGTTTTGTGCTTTGATACATAGGTTGGATGATCACTTGTATTATAGTTTGTCTTGATAAAAGAAATGACATCAACACAATTAAGTCATTCGATAGGTGATAATCTTGAGGGTGTGGAGGTACATGCATCAGACTCTATACCTACAACCAAACTAAATCATCTCGCCCCATCATTACTGCAATAGGTAATTTATGGCTATCAAAATAATAATGTTTAAAATATTGCTTCAATATAATTAATTTAAGCACTTATATGCACATGAAAAGAACATAGTTTGTGAAAGTTGCATTAATATAGATACTTCTCCTTGCAAACTTGAACACATATAACCACAAATAATTAAAACACCGCTTAAAAATTTTATGAAATGTTCACTTGCTCATTTGTAATGTTCTTATATAAACACATATAACTACAAATAATTATAAAACATCTATTTTTTAAATTCAGGTAAGAAAAAAACTTCTTGGGGAATGGGAATATGCCAAAAAAATTAAGAAAAGATGCAAACGGTAAAGCATACCATGTCGGTGTTTGTAGGACATGCAAAAAAGAAGTAAAAGCGGCAGCAAGGCATATGGAACAATGTGACTTGCTAATCATTTGTCAAAACAATGCCCAAAATGTCCTGCTTATGGACGTAATGTTGGTGCAAAAGGTCAGCCTACCCTTTCACTAGATAGCGACACAAGGGGAACATTAGTGCCACATACTTTTAGTCAGAAAAAATGCGAAGAAAAGTTAATTAGATATATTATCATAGATGAAATGCCTTTTAGGGTGGTCGAGGGTAAAAGGTTTAGAGAATTATTAAAGGAGTCGTGTCCTCGTTTTTTCATACCTACTAGACAAAAAATTGCAGGTCCAGTATGGGAAATGTACACTTTGAAGAAGGGTATAATAATGAGTGTGATAGGGGAAAGAAGAGTGAACATCACTACCGATACTTGGACAACCGTTCAAAACATAAATTATATGGTGTCACCGCTCACTTCATGGATAATGAATGGAAGTTGCATAAAAGAATAATTAATTTTACAAAAATAACTAGTCATAAAGATGATGATATAGGAAGACGTTTGGAGTTGTGCTTGAGAAGTTGGGGAATTGAAATTTTTTTTAGTATTACGGTCGATAATGCATCCGCTAATGACGGGGCTATTGAATATTTGAAAAAACAAATTAAGTGATATGAATACTTTATTATTTAATGGTGAATACTTAAATATGAGGTGTGCTTGTCACATAATTAACTTGATTATTAAGGATAGTTTGAAGGATCTATATAGCTCAATTGAAGGTATAAGGAATTGTGTTAAGTTTATACACTCATCCCTCACAAGGTTAGACAAGTTTAAGGTCTATGCTATTATATTCAAAATGGACCAAATGTCGAATATACCTATGGATGTCCAACTAGATGGAATTCAACTTATAAAATGCTTGAATGTTATAGAAAATACAAGAAGGTGTTTGGAAGAATGAGGGAAGAAAGTGCTCCATTTGTAAGTTATTTTAATGAATAAGATAAAGATAAGTTAAAAAGAGTTGGACCACCAAACGTTGATGATTGGGAGAAGTCTAAGGCCTTTGTTCATTTTTTAAAGAAATTTTATGACGCCACTTTATCATTAAGTGCAACTAAATCTTGCACATCTCCCTTAATGTTTGTGGTTGTATCAGACCTATTTATTGGCACTGAAATGAAAATTAATGATGCTAGGAATCCGATTTTGCAAAATGTTGGGAAATCCATGAGAGTTAAGTGGGATAAATATTGGGGAAATTTTGATAGTGTGAATAAGATGATATATGTAGCTCATGTTCTCAATCCAAGATATAAACTTGAATTGTTACAAATTTCTTTTGAAGACATTGGAAAGGATAGTCGTGCAATCAAAAACATTATTCATGAAATAAAAGATTGTGTTTTAAACTTATATAATGAATACAAAGGGGTCAATGAACAAATGATTATCTACCACAAAGGAAATTATCACCATGGACCATACAACTATGAGTACTCAATCAAGTGGACTTTATCATGTTGAGATACGACTTAAGAGAAAGAGAGAACAAATGGAAGTTAGTGAAATTAAGAATGAAGTGGATAAATACTTTTCGGATCCTTGTGAGAAACTTGATGGTGAATCTTTTTATCTTTTGAATTGGTGGAAGGCGAATCAAGCGTGGTATCCAATTCTTTTGTTAGTTGTTAAAGATTTATTTTCAATTACAAGTTCAACGGTAGCTAGTGAGAATGATTTTAGTTTGGGAAGGAGAATAGTTGATCTTTTTAGAGCTTCATTAACTCCAAAAATGGTTGAGGCATTGGTTTGTACAATTAATGATTGGCTTAGGGGAGACGAATTCAATTTCTATAAGAAGCCGACTGAACATAATGTCTCTTTCTATAAGGAACTTGAAGAATTTGAAACAAGTAAGCAATTATTACTTTTATCAAAAGTTTATGGTATAGTTCATTTAATAATACATCATGTTTAATAGTATAGATGTTCCATTTTCATTATAATGCGGATATTCTTGAACACTAAAACATGTTTCTGTTTGACAGTACATCATGTTTATAGTGTATATGTTTCTGTTTCTGTTTAAAACAAATTTAATAAGTTTGACAATACTAGTTTATATGTATTTATTTAAAGCAAATTTAATGTTTATAGAATTATAGTATATATGTTTCATGTTTCAGTTTATAGAAAGTTTGACAGTACATCATGTTTATGGAATTATAGTATATATGTTTCATGTTTCAATTTAAAGCCAGTTTGACTAAACATCATATTTATTGTATAACTTAAATAGAGTAGCATATATGTTTAAATTTAAAGCAAATTTAACAAGTCAACAAGTTTAATTGTTTAAACATCAAACTTTAGTCTATAGTAGTATATTATCAATATTAATTTAAGTTCTCATCATTTTTGTTTTTCATATTTTTACACTTTACAGACTTGAATGATAAAGCTCCTCCATTTTCTGATCTACCATCTTCCTCAAGCTCACTTAATTGACTGCACTATTGGCCAGTTGGGAGATATAGCTTACTGCTAAATCGAACATCTACAGTGGCTTCATTAAACTCTATGTTAAAACTTAAAACTGATTTTCTAGTTTTTTTTGTTGCTAATGAAATAATGTGCAAGCCTGATATTTGTGTAGCATGTATGTGCTTGTTTCATTTGAATTATCAGTTGTTCGAACTACTTTCAAGGTGTATTTCTATTTTACTGTTTGAACTACTTTCAAGGTGTATTTGAATCAATTTATGGTGTTGGATTTCGTTCTATATGTTTCTAAAGCAGTTCTTTTATCTTTTGATTTTCTGGTGATATATTTGAGTTTAATATGGCAGATGAAAGCATAAACGGTTGAATGCAAGTGTTCAAATGTGTAGGTGGCTTCACGCTTTTGCATTCTAGTTTTGTTGTGTAAAAGTATAGTATTTCTACTGATTTTAGGAAACAGTAATTTACGATTATTGACAAAACAATTATCGAATGTATCGGTATACCGACAAAATGGTTACCAACAGTATTGGTAATGGAAGCGGTAAGCATTTTTGATTTACCAACGAAAACGGTACGGTAACGGTATTTGTATAACGGTAATGGAAACCGTTACCATAACATCCCTAGGTAGAAATCATCTTTTCAATGTTTACTTCAAGACATTGGGATCAAGGTATGTTTATAATCAAAATATAGTTACTAATTCCCAATTATAATGTTTTGTTATATATGCATATGTTATATATAATGTTGGCTAGGTGACGATTCTAATATGCAAGTAATATTATCACAAAGTTTTTGGTTGTATGCATGTGTATATATATATATATATATATATTTAAAATTGAAATAAAATATATTTTTTTATCAAAAATACAATAGGTCGATACAACACTGAATAAAAATATATAATTTTTATATTCTATTAAATTAATGTATATTATTTAATTACATATATATAGTTTATAATTAATTACAACATCAAACTTTAATAAAAAATAGTCATATAATTTTATATATAAATAATTAAAGCTATGATAATTTTCTATAGCGGAAAAATATTTTTCATTATTTTTTAATATTATTTAAATTATTTTGTTACATAAGTAAATTATATTATGAAAATTATATTTTATATTTATAAAATAAGATTAATAGTAAAGACGCTTTCAAAAAAAATTATTTTTAAATTAATTATCTAATTTCGACCAGAAAAAAGAAAAATCATTTTAAAATTATTTTAAATAGAAAAAATTTTGGAAAAGTTTTTCAAAGCATAAAATATCATTTAGGATTTTCTGGAAATTTAAAATAAAGTTTTGAAATTAATTTTTTGTTAATATTTTATTAATTGTTGAATGGATTTTTAATTGAATGTATTTTAAAATTTAAAAAAACAAATAAATTATTTTCTAAGCTGTAGTGCGCAAGGCTTGGTCTTTATATTTTAAAATTTAAAAAAAATATTTTAATTATTTTATTAATATTTATATATATACATATTAATGTAAATATATTTGTGTGTGTACATATTTATAATAAATTTTTTTAATATATATATATGTGTGTGTGTATATGTATTATTTACGGTTTAAAAAATTAGTTTTATAAATAATATATTTATATTTAAATAAATCTATTATAATAATATATATAATATTAATATTTTATTCATATGATTATATATATAAATATATAAACATATATATATATAATTATTTAAACAAAACTTGATTTATATATCTGTATAAATGTATATATATATATATTATAATACTTATATAAATAATAGTATATATACACATACATATATTTGGACAATATATACTTGCATATTGGATGAGATAACGTGTGTGTTGCAGTGTAAATCCCAGCATCTATACGCGGGCATAATTATTTTGTAATGAGGAAAAATTGTGAAATATAATAATTATGAAAATATACAATGTTGTATAAATATTATTATTGATAAAATAAGATTTTTATTTTGGTTTGGAGTTAATATGATATGGTAAAGCAAACTATTTCATTAAAGAGAAAGAAAGTTATGTCAATTTGCATCTTATTTCATTTTGAGCCCATTAGGCCCAACGCTCACATTTAGGATATTTCTCTATTTTCTAATTCTCTTGAGAATCCTAGAAACTTCTCATTAGCATATGAACTTCCTTCTTTTATACACTTTGCATTATCCTAAAGCTCATTTTTCCACTTAGGAAAAAATAATTAAAACCCTACCTCCTCCTTCAATAATTCATATAAAATAAATTAAATTACTATAAATTATGAAATATGAAATAAAGCTTCTCAACAAGGATATACACCTGTTGGAGCAATAAAAGTTGGATTGAGCAATATTTGTGTCATGTTGCACTTTTAGTAAATGTGAATAATTGGGTTTTTATTATGCTATGATGTGCTATAGGAATTTTGGAGATCCTTTTAGCTAAGGTGAGTGTTTTCCGCTCATAAATCTTTGTCTAGATGCTTTAATCGAATTGAATTGTTGATTGTGCTTGAAATGAATTTGCTTGAAACCCATTTACCATGAATCTGAAATTTCCTTTAATGCCTTTGATTCATGATGATATATTGTTTGGATCATGTATATGTATGCATATATGCTTGTATTTGGTATGATACTGGGGTGGAGTTCACTTGGGCAAGCAATCAAAAGTGGAAGGGGAGAGAAAGGGTCACAGACTAGAGCAGATACATGCTCCAGTCGTGGCACTGGTGCACCAGTCCAGGACGACCGGTTGACCAACGTGAACCTGGAGCATGAATCTGCTCCAGGTCAGTGAGTTATTTACGTTTAAAAATATATTCCTTGGAAAAATCAAATAAAAATTTGGTTTTGGGAGTAGAGATTTGATGCATTGTAAATTTGAAATTATATCTGTGAAAAAGTTTTATTTTAATTAACTAACAATTAATTGTGTTTTAAGAGAAGTTAGAAATTGTTTTGGGTTTCAAATAATTATTTAAAAATTTGAAATTCTAGAAGATATGAAATGCTTTCTAATCAATATTGTGTGGTTTTTGAAGTGCATTTCATGATTTATGAGTATAAATAACAGTTTTTCTATAGATTTGAAATAAAAGGTAATTGGTTTAGAGATTATAAATTCAGTTAAAAATCTTATTTGATTACAGAAAATTATGGGGAAATTTCTATAAGTGATAGTTGTTTATAAAGGAATTTTTACATAATTTTAAATACAGAAAAGAGATTTAGAGGTGTATTAAAAGGTTTGAGATCTTTATTTAAAGCTATTAATAAATGAAGAAGATGATATTCTTACTTTTAAAGAATATAAAAGTTTTGGAAGTGAATATATGCTTATGAATGAAATCTCTTATAATTGAATGATACGCTTGGTTGTTTACACTTTCTGTGTGATGAGAATATTGAATAAATGGAGTAATAATACCGTTTGGTATGTGACTTCAGGTAATATTTCTTAGATTGTTCTTTGGACTCATTGCACAGAATATTATCGTGTGAAGTGAGTGTAGTGTACAAAATTTGAGTAAACGAGTGGCTAATGCCTGGAGGTATGGGACACCGGAGTTATTATCTATTGGATTACTCCTTGTGAGTAGATGATACTTAAACGGGGATATCAATACTTGTATTGAGGTGACGATCGTTGTAGTGAGCCTGGTTGTATGCCCGTAATATATATAGATGTCTATCATTTTCTTTTTGTGTACTCCTATTAGTTTAGTGAATGGTAAACCAGATTTGGCTAGTATCCATCCTAAGGTTCTGATTGTTGGGTCGCGCCCTAGATCCATGACATACATTATATTATGTTGCTATGTGATATTACCCCATGTCACATAGGCAGCAGCCTATATTACATTTGAGGGGACATGTAGGGTCGTGACCATTGAACAACATAGACTAGCACCCGATGGATATTGGGTCACGATGGTCATCGAGGTGACAAATTACTGTAGGAGCCGTGCTAGACAGGCACGTGTGTAGTCTCTTGGAGCAAGCGAGTGGTTGTTAGCCTCCCATCTTCTTATGATGTGCGATGGATAAACATACGACATTTATATACCTCTTGGTGTTTGAAGTAGTATGATGATGAGTATATGACTATATTAGAAACTATGTGTCCAATGTATAGTTATTCCCTGTAACGACCCGTAAATTTCAACTGTTTTAATAACGTAAGTAGTTGAAATTTTGTGAAATTTTAAACGATAAAATTTCGAAATAAAAATTAATATTTGGAATACGTCTAGTTAAACATAGCAACTGGTAAATTTTCGTCCGAAAATACGAAAGTTTATTTCGCGCGTAAATTCACTTCAATTTAATCAGTTAAAAAGCGATGAAAATAAAATGTTTCCGAAACCAAAATATTTTTACATAGAAAAATTCTAAACCATCTTCCGAGCAAGATTTCAGTTTGTCGTTTTTCCAAATTCGGACATCTTTGGCTCCGTCGATCTTATTTTTCAGCGTTTTTCTTGCGTTTTCCGCCAGTAGAAAATTTCAAATTTTGATAATCAAATCAAACCGCTGATATCCAGATACTGTTTTGATCGTCTCATTGTGCTGATCACTGCGTTATATTTATATCCGTATTTTGAAGTCCGATACGCGAAGAAACCGGATACGGTTAGCTGTACCGGTATCTGTTTTGATCCTTCTATTATTCTGCATCCTTTCAATTAATCTAACGTGAGTTAATGAAAAGTCATTTGAATTTATATTGCCTTGAATTCATGTACCGGGCCGTTTCCATTCCCATTGCATTCAATATTGAACGGTTCTCCTTCACTCATTTACTTCTGCACCGTTCATTTGAAATAAAAAAAAGGGGAGAACAAATGTTTATATTCATGTCTGTTCATCCAGAGCCTACTTCACTTTTCCTCCGCATTCTTTCTCCTACCACCAGTTTGCCAAACCAAAGCACTTCCTCATCCCCACCTTTCTACCGCCTCTACCCTCTCTATGATCTGCTGCTACCCACGTCTTCCTCCCCTATGGCCGAGATCTACAACCAAACCGAGCCTACCCATTTCCTACCCAGATCCACTTGCGCAACCACCAGCCTAAACCCCTCCGACCATGCTACAGCTCACGTCCAGCCCTCCATCCCAACGTATCTCCTCGCCTACCAAACTACTGTCGAAGAACCCCTTAGGCCTTCCTTCCCTTGCCGAAGCCTCGGCCTTGTCAGTGCCACTGCCGTGTGGCGTCTCTTCTTCCACTCGCTTGTCGACCTCCGCTTCTCCATTCCTTCTTTCCCCACGTGCCTTCCACGTCCATGCGTGAAGAACAGCCTATTGGCCTTGCTTCACTGTTCTCTGTATACTTGTTTTTGCAAGTAAGAATATAAGGTTTGTAATTCTGTATAGGTATTTTACTCTGCTTTTCTATAATATTTAATATATATAAAGTTGTTATATGCAAAACTTTGAAAGATATATGAGTTACGTATATTAGTATATAAGTTGGTGGACCCTAGGAGTATAGGTGAACTTTGGTTCTAATTATTTGTTCAAAAGAGAATGGTATAGTAAAGTGTTGTAATTAAATTATGTACATATTTTAAAGTAAGATTCTTTTTAAAATGCAAGTAGCAGCTCTCTTTTTCTTTGTTTTGCGAGCTGTTATGGGTTCTGAACTTTATCTTATACTTTAATTTCTTATAGTTTAACAGTTAATACATGTTTGGCAATATTTAATTTTATTTGTTTAAAAGGGTAGTGTGTACATTTACGTAAGTTGTTTCTTTGTTTAACTGTTCATATGTAGGCTTGTATACATAAATTCTTTTATGATTACGGTTTTAAGAATTGTTAGTTATTATATTAGTTATATAAGAAACGGTTCTGTCAGGTTATATATGAGTTATCTATAGTGTTAATCTGCATAAGTTTGAGGTTGGTTGTATGTAAGTATAAAGATATAATTTAATATGTGTTTGAAAAAAAAAGTTTTGTAAATGTAGTATGTGAATAGTTATGCATATGCGTTCACTTATATCAACCATCTTCATCGATCCAGTTTTAATTTGATTTCATTGATTCTTTGTTATCAGAGTTGGTCGTCGAATTCGGACCATCGTGCTTTACTTCGACATTCGTGCTTGGATTAGAAATTAAATTTTAGTGTCTGTATCAGTGTGTGTATCCGTGTCATCTCCTGTTCTCTCTAGCCTCGAAAGGTGAGCACTCACTCACGATTAACGTTCTTTTATTTATTAAATTTGATTTCAATTGAAATGACAATTGAAATATGCTGCTGTTAGTTAAATACACTGTTATATATGTTATTGCCTGTATCAGTTCACCTGTGACATCTGACACCATTATCTATTATATATGCAATGATAATCCAGTTTGGTTGTTAATTGATTGATTGTTGATGTTTATATTGGACGTTAAATTGTTAATGATGTAAGTGAATAATTTGAAATTGAAATTGACGTAGAATAGTTAGTTTTGATATATGTGTTAAAATTGATTAAATGACATTTGTATAATATGACCCCTTTTAACTGTTGAATTTATTGACACGTAGGATTTGTTTAATTACATTTTGAACCACTGAAATTGTATGTTGTTTAAACTGATGATGTATGAAATTGTAAATAGATGACAAGTGAAAACCGTAATGTAATAATCTTTAATCTACATGAAATGATAGTGTAGATTCTAGAAATAATTATATTAATTCGTACAAATAACAATGCGAATTAATATGGTTATTTCGGGATTATTTGAATTGATTATCGGATTGTTATTGTTGTTGTTATTGCTTGTTTATTTACTTTGACACCATCCTAGCTATCACACTACAAGTTCCCTTTGTTATGCTTTGATTTTTAATTGAATTGGAATCGGGTTGAAATGATAAATACCCAAATTAAACTTTGACCTTAGATATAGAGAATTAAATAAAAACCCGATTGGTCAATAATTTGATTTAAAAATAAATAAAGATTTTATTTGAATAAATAATATGGTTTTGAAATGAAGTTGAAATTTGAATTTTTAATGAAAGGAAAATGTTAATATTTAATAAATCTGAAACAAACAATGTAATTGTTGAAAGAAGGTTGTTTAATTTGAGAAATGATTGAATTAAGTTTGAAATGATTTAATAATTAAGTTTGAAATTATAATTAAGTTTGAAACAATTAAACTTTGAAATGATTTAATAATTAAGTTTGAAATTATAATTAAGTTTTAAATTATTAAATTTTGAAATTATTTAATAATTAAGTTTTGAATTATTTAATAATGAATTATTTAATGATTAAATAAAATTGAATTCTTAATAAGAAAAATTGAACTTTTGAATAAGTGAATTTTACTTCGTAAAGAATTGAAATTGAGTTTCTTTATTAATTAAGTTTTGGAAAATTATTTAAGGAAGTAAATAAGTGAAATTGGATTTCTTTAACAAAAATGAAATGTGATATTTTTGGAATTAATGTAAGACTTGTAATTGGAGAATTGATTTGACGAATTTAGTTTAATTCAAAATTGTAAGTTTTGTTTTAATGAAGTTGAACTTAAGAATTGATTAAATGAATTGGAAATTTAATAGAAATTGTTTTGAATGATAAAGTAACTTAACGAACATTGAATGAAATCGATAAATGAGTTTAAATTGATTTGAATGTTAAATAGAATTTATTTAAATGATTTCGGAATGAAACTTATATACGAACTTGAATCAATATTTGAATTGTTTTGAATAAAATTTGAAACTGAATTATAAGATTTTGAAATGGGAATTTGGAAATTTTGAAACGTAAATTATGGAAATTGATGTAGAAAGATAAATGAAATGTTGATTTAAAAATTCTAATTGAAATTGAAATTGATTTGGTTTTAAATAAATAAACGACCAATCGGTGTAATAATCACGAAAGTTATTAAAGAGACCGGAATCGGTTAGGGACATACTCACTGTCTAAACCGAAAACCACTTTAATAACTATACGCGGAGTGTTGATCCAGAATGAAGTGGATGGTTTGGTGAACGCGTTGACTGAAGAAAGAGAACGATTTTGGATGACCCCTGACATGACTAAAACAGGAGCCGCGCCGGGCCATTGAGGATCGCCATCTCTAGCGGACACACTTCTTCGATACCATATCTATTACTTTTGTGATTCGATTTGGGTGCACCCCTCGATTTTGGGAGTGTTGTTTCGCGGTGTTGGGGTAGTAGCTGCTATGCCCAACATCAGTCCGGATCAGGCAACTACTAGTATCCTAGTTGGTATCGCCTCATGTACCTTGTCATACTGATTATCCTATTCGCGACCACTACGATTTTGATTTGTACCTTTAGTATATGGATTGCCCTCTGGTGACTTCCGGTTTTGGGGAAACTACGGTCTTGTATATGCTTTTGGGAATAAAAATGTGTTAAGGGTGGAATGGGCCATGACTTAACGCTATTTTGATATCTTCTTATATTACTGATAGACATTATCTACTTAGCGTATATTACTACATAGTAGATAGTTTAACGGATCCTTAAAGGATGGTTATTCCAAACATCCTTTGAGTTACTTGTATTTCAATTGCTATTTCACTTGAGTTGGATTTATTAATATAAGAATGTTAATCCTGACTCGAGTGTCTTGTGTTTTTGCTTTACGCTCGGGTCAGACTGAGTGTACCAGTATTCGAGACTCACCTTTGGAGTTGGAGCTTCGCTTGGAGATCCAGCTATCAATCCAGCTTTCAGATATTTGATGATTCCAGTGATGTATTCTGATTTGTATCTGTTACTCTTCCGTTGTATCTGGTTTAACTCTGATGTATCGTATTACTCTTCTGTTGTAAACTCTGATGTATTTTATACATTTATATAGTAGCTTCATGAACTACTATCTCTTTTATTTCCGCTGCACTTATTACTCTGTGTCTGTGATCTGTGATTATTATTTATTTACTGTATATGTTCAGTTTTGCAAAATTTAAATTAACAACGCGGTATTTGAGCAATTCAACTCCGGCATGAGTGTCTACCTATACACTTATAATGGACGCGAATGGTCCAAAATATCGGGTCGTTACAGTTGGTATCAGAGCTTTGGTAGCTCTAGGCAAAACTCAACATATAGGGTAAATGTATCTACAGAATCACTCTCATTCGAGTTTCAATCTCTTCCTTTCGACTCGATTTCTTTGAATTTTGGAACGTTCCCCTCGGTTCTGAAATCCATTCGTGTCCTTCACTATCCGTCTTCTTTCAATCATGGAGCACCCCATAACTCCATTCTGAATGTTATCTATAATAGATCGGCGGTCTCGCCAATCTTCGAATGATTCGTAAAGGATTAAACTCCTTTACAATTGGCATTGATTTACCGTAGATTTCTGTATCCTCGGTTTACGATGCTATCTATCTCCTGCTATACCTGGATTCTATTTCTTGAGATCGAATGTTGATTTACCTCGGAATTCCACATCGATCTTATTCTTGAAGTCACGGTCGACCCGGTTATGGTTGCCCGCGATTTATACAAGATTATCTATTTCCTTATTCGGTTAAATAATCATCTTATCTTTTGTTCCAACTTATTTTCGAATCAAAATTTCTCTTTGATTTGAGTCCATCAAATTTGAATCTCTTTCCTTGCTTTAAAATCCATTCTTGTATCATCGAGCAAGGAAGTGTATTTGTAAATTAATATAAAAATGTTTTATATATTGTGGTGTTTGAGTTGTTGATGTTGATTTGGGTTTCCGATCGATTCGTCTGATCAACGCTATCGATAGGATTTCCAAAACACTTGAGCAGAGCAAACCGACACAATATCGTTTTCAAATTTGATAAAAAGTTTTGTATGATTATATTATATATAAATATAATTTTTCTAAAATTAAATTGTTAATGAATTTGTTGTCTAAAATAATAATATTTGATTTTCATTTATTGTTTTGTAAACCATTGACTATTGCATAATATAAACAAATGAATTTATAAACTTGGTTATAAATTGATTGGATTTTTGAAATGAAATTAATTCAGAAATTTGAGAATTTAGCTTCCGGTGATTTCGAACTTTGGTTTTTAAAAATTTTAAAGTATATATTATTGAAATATTTTCAAATAGAAATCGTTTCAAAGAATTTAAAAATGTTGAAATCAGTGCTCTTCTCTTTGTCGCTGGAAAATAATTTCGGTGATGGCGGCCGCATCATCGATATTCATTTTCGAGTTTCGAAGTGGAGAAACCATTCTGTAGCTTTGCTACGGTTTTGTTTTGAAAAAAAATATTTTGATTTGAATTTCTTCAGCATATTTTGATTCACATATATATAGGTATCTTATTGTAAATTTTATTTGATATAAATATATTATATATATCTCTAAACTGTTTAAAGTTAATCGGAAATCTAATTCTTAAATTTTGTTAAAGGATGATTTAAATTATAAATAAAACAAAATTTGGAATAAATATTTAAACTTGAATAATCGAATTGGGAAAATTTTATTTGTATATTGTTCAACTGCATTCTAAAATACAACTTACCTAAATCATTCAGAAGTTGAATATGTAATTGGATAATATATAATATAAATTGAATTTATAAATAAAATTTGAGTGTTTATAATAAATGTTATACACTAAATTTTGATTATAAAGATGTTATTAGAGTTAGATAGGGTAATAAGTAAACTCAGTTAATAATGAAATAAATTTGTTTTGAAAGAATTAATAAATTTGTTTTAAAAGAATTAATAAATTGAAATTTGATCAACTTATGAAAATACCTTGAATTTAAAAGCAATTAGTAAATATAAATTAATTTAAATCGAAACTTTTATGGTTTAAATTAATTTATATGGGTTAAATATATGTGGTTAGATATATTAAGTAGAATAAATTTAACAGTAATTTGGAAAAAGAAGAATTTAAAATTTGTTGAATAAAATATGATTGTAATAAATGACTATTCAAGTTTATGATTTTAGAAATTGTTAATAAAGGATAATTGGAAAATAAAACAATGAATAAATGAGATAAATAAAATAAAATTTTGTTTTGAAGAAATCTTTTGGTATCTAATATTAATAAATTGGAATTAAATCAACTTATTGAAATACCCTGAATTTTAAATCAAATATTGAGTATTAATTAAGGTAAATTGGAATTTATACGGCTTAAACTAACTGTTTTATTTTGTTTTCAATCTGTTTTCTTTCTGGTTGTTTCTATTCTCCTACCTCATTCCTTTTCGGGGACGAAAAATTTTGAGTGGGGGAGAATGTAACGACCCGTAAATTTCAACTGTTTTAATAACGTAAGTAGTTGAAATTTTGTGAAATTTTAAACGATAAAATTTCGAAATAAAAATTAATATTTGGAATACGTCTAGTTAAACATAGCAACTGGTAAATTTTCGTCCGAAAATACGAAAGTTTATTTCGCGCGTAAATTCACTTCAATTTAATCAGTTAAAAAGCGATGAAAATAAAATGTTTCCGAAACCAAAATATTTTTACATAGAAAAATTCTAAACCATCTTCCGAGCAAGATTTCAGTTTGTCGTTTTTCCAAATTCGGACATCTTTGGCTCCGTCGATCTTATTTTTCAGCGTTTTTCTTGCGTTTTCCGCCAGTAGAAAATTTCAAATTTTGATAATCAAATCAAACCGCTGATATCCAGATACTGTTTTGATCGTCTCATTGTGCTGATCACTGCGTTATATTTATATCCATATTTTGAAGTCCGATACGCGAAGAAACCGGATACGGTTAGCTGTACCGGTATCTGTTTTGATCCTTCTATTATTCTGCATCCTTTCAATTAATCTAAAGTGAGTTAATGAAAAGTCATTTGAATTTATATTGCCTTGAATTCATGTACCGAGCCGTTTCCATTCCCATTGCATTCAATATTGAACGGTTCTCCTTCACTCATTTACTTCTGCACCGTTCATTTGAAATAAAAAAAAGGTGAGAACAAATGTTTATATTCATGTCTGTTCATCCAGAGCCTACTTCACTTTTCCTCCGCATTCTTTCTCCTACCACCAGTTTGCCAAACCAAAGCACTTCCTCATCCCCACCTTTCTACCGCCTCTACCCTCTCTATGATCTGCTGCTACCCACGTCTTCCTCCCCTATGGCCGAGATCTACAACCAAACCGAGCCTACCCATTTCCTACCCAGATCCACTTGCGCAACCACTAGCCTAAACCCCTCCGACCATGCTACAGCTCACGTCCAGCCCTCCATCCCAACGTATCTCCTCGCCTACCCAACTACTGCCGAAGAACCCCTTAGGCCTTCCTTCCCTTGCCGAAGCCTCGGCCTTGTCAGTGCCACTACCGTGTGGCGTCTCTTCTTCCACTCGCTTGTCGACCTCCGCTTCTCCATTCCTTCTTTCCCCACGTGCCTTCCACGTCCATGCGTGAAGAACAGCCTATTGGCCTTGCTTCACTGTTCTTTGTATACTTGTTTTTGCAAGTAAGAATATAAGGTTTGTAATTCTGTATAGGTATTTTACTCTGCTTTTCTATAATATTTAAAATATATAAAGTTGTTATATGCAAAACTTTGAAAGATATATGAGTTACGTATATTAGTATATAAGTTGGTGGACCCTAGGAGTATAGGTGAACTTTGGTTCTAATTATTTGTTCAAAAGAGAATGGTATAGTAAAGTGTTGTAATTAAATTATGTACATATTTTAAAGTAAGATTCTTTCTAAAATGCAAGTAGCAGCTCTCTTTTTCTTTGTTTTGCGAGCTGTTATGGGTTCTGAACTTTATCTTATACTTTAATTTCTTATAGTTTAACAGTTAATACATGTTTGGCAATATTTAATTTTATTTGTTTAAAAGGGTAGTGTGTACATTTATATTCTTTTCATATATAAAAATATGTAAATTTACGTAAGTTGTTTCTTTGTTTAACTGTTCATATGTAGGCTTGTATACATAAATTCTTTTATGATTACGGTTCTAAGAATTGTTAGTTATTATATTAGTTATATAAGAAACGGTTCTGTCAGGTTATATATGAGTTATCTATAGTGTTAATCTGCATAAGTTTGAGGTTGGTTGTATGTAAGTATAAATATATAATTTAATATGTGTTTGAAAAAAAAAAGTTTTGTAAATGTAGTATGTGAATAGTTATGCATATGCGTTCACTTATATCAACCATCTTCATCGATCCAGTTTTAATTTGATTTCATTGATTCTTTGTTATCAGAGTTGGTCGTCGAATTCGGACCATCGTGCTTTACTTCGACATTCGTGCTTGGATTAGAAATTAAATTTCAGTGTCTGTATCAGTGTGTGTATCCGTGTCATCTCCTGTTCTCTCTAGCCTCGAAAGGTGAGCACTCACTCACGATTAACGTTCTTTTATTTATTAAATTTGATTTCAATTGAAACGACAATTGAAATATGCTGCTGTAGTTAAATACACTGTTATATATGTTATTGCCTGTATCAGTTCACCTGTGACATCTGACACCATTATCTGTTATATATGCAATGATAATCCAGTTTGGTTGTTAATTGATTGATTGTTGATGTTTATATTGGACGTTAAATTGTTAATGATGTAAGTGAATAATTTGAAATTGAAATTGACGTAGAATAGTTAGTTTTGATATATGTGTTAAAATTGATTAAATGACATTTGTATAATATGACCCCTTTTAACTGTTGAATTTATTGACACGTAGGATTTGTTTAATTACATTTTGAACCACTGAAATTGTATGTTGTTTAAACTGATGATGTATGAAATTGTAAATAGATGACAAGTGAAAACCGTAATGTAATAATCTTTAATCTACATGAAATGATAGTGTAGATTCTAGAAATAATTATATTAATTCGTACAAATAACAATGCGAATTAATATGGTTATTTCGGGATTATTTGAATTGATTATCGGATTGTTATTGTTGTTGTTATTGCTTGTTTATTTACTTTGACACCATCCTAGCTATCACACTACAAGTTCCCTTTGTTATGCTTTGATTTTTAATTGAATTGGAATCGGGTTGAAATGATAAATACCCAAATTAAACTTTGACCTTAGATATAGAGAATTAAATAAAAACCCGATTGGTCAATAATTTGATTTAAAAATAAATAAAGATTTTATTTGAATAAATAATATGGTTTTGAAATGAAGTTGAAATTTGAATTTTTAATGAAAGGAAAATGTTAATATTTAATAAATCTGAAACAAACAATGTAATTGTTGAAAGAAGGTTGTTTAATTTGAGAAATGATTGAATTAAGTTTGAAATGATTTAATAATTAAGTTTGAAATTATAATTAAGTTTGAAACAATTAAACTTTGAAATGATTTAATAATTAAGTTTGAAATTATAATTAAGTTTTAAATTATTAAATTTTGAAATTATTTAATAATTAAGTTTTGAATTATTTAATAATGAATTATTTAATGATTAAATAAAATTGAATTCTTAATAAGAAAAATTGAACTTTTGAATAAGTGAATTTTACTTCGTAAAGAATTGAAATTGAGTTTCTTTATTAATTAAGTTTTGGAAAATTATTTAAGGAAGTAAATAAGTGAAATTGGATTTCTTTAACAAAAATGAAATGTGATATTTTTGGAATTAATGTAAGACTTGTAATTGGAGAATTGATTTGACGAATTTAGTTTAATTCAAAATTGTAAGTTTTGTTTTAATGAAGTTGAACTTAAGAATTGATTAAATGAATTGGAAATTTAATAGAAATTGTTTTGAATGATAAAGTAACTTAACGAACATTGAATGAAATCGATAAATGAGTTTAAATTGATTTGAATGTTAAATAGAATTTATTTAAATGATTTCGGAATGAAACTTATATACGAACTTGAATCAATATTTGAATTGTTTTGAATAAAATTTGAAACTGAATTATAAGATTTTGAAATGGGAATTTGGAAATTTTGAAACGTAAATTATGGAAATTGATGTAGAAAGATAAATGAAATGTTGATTTAAAAATTCTAATTGAAATTGAAATTGATTTGGTTTTAAATAAATAAACGACCAATCGGTGTAATAATCACGAAAGTTATTAAAGAGACCGGAATCGGTTAGGGACATACTCACTGTCTAAACCGAAAACCACTTTAATAACTATACGCGGAGTGTTGATCCAGAATGAAGTGGATGGTTTGGTGAACGCGTTGACTGAAGAAAGAGAACGATTTTGGATGACCCCTGACATGACTAAAACAGGAGCCGTGCCGGGCCATTGAGGATCGCCATCTCTAGCGGACACACTTCTTCGATACCATATCTATTACTTTTGTGATTCGATTTGGGTGCACCCCTCGATTTTGGGAGTGTTGTTTCGCGGTGTTGGGGTAGTAGCTGCTATGCCCAACATCAGTCCGGATCAGGCAACTACCAATATCCTAGTTGGTATCGCCTCATGTACCTTGTCATACTGATTATCCTATTCGCGACCACTACGATTTTGATTTGTACCTTTAGTATATGGATTGCCCTCTGGTGACTTCCGGTTTTGGGGAAACTACGGTCTTGTATATGCTTTTGGGAATAAAAATGTGTTAAGGGTGGAATGGGCCATGACTTAACGCTATTTTGATATCTTCTTATATTACTGATAGACATTATCTACTTAGCGTATATTACTACATAGTAGATAGTTTAACGGATCCTTAAAGGATGGTTATTCCAAACATCCTTTGAGTTACTTGTATTTCAATTGCTATTTCACTTGAGTTGGATTTATTAATATAAGAATGTTAATCCTGACTCGAGTGTCTTGTGTTTTTGCTTTACGCTCGGGTCAGACTGAGTGTACCAGTATTCGAGACTCACCTTTGGAGTTGGAGCTTCGCTTGGAGATCCAGCTATCAATCCAGCTTTCAGATATTTGATGATTCCAGTGATGTATTCTGATTTGTATCTGTTACTCTTCCGTTGTATCTGGTTTAACTCTGATGTATCGTATTACTCTTCTGTTGTAAACTCTGATGTATTTTATACATTTATATAGTAGCTTCATGAACTACTATCTCTTTTATTTCCGCTGCACTTATTACTCTGTGTCTGTGATCTGTGATTATTATTTATTTACTGTATATGTTCAGTTTTGCAAAATTTAAATTAACAACGCGGTATTTGAGCAATTCAACTCCGGCATGAGTGTCTACCTATACACTTATAATGGACGCGAATGGTCCAAAATATCGGGTCGTTACATTCCCCGTACATTAGATTCAAGGAGGACAATCAAGGCTATGCTGAGGTGTTAGCGTATTCTGTATAGATATGTATAGCCTTTGTATGTTTGGTTGTGGGGATGCTTATTTGTTTCAATCACATGAATACGAAGAACCCGAGATATGTCTACTTATGATTATCTAAGAGATAATCTTAGGCATTGTTGTGTGCTAGCCCTATGGTACTCGATGATTTTTTATGTATTGGTGATAGTTGTATGTGTGGATGTTTTTCCCTTTTTTGATATTATACTACTTGGTCGTACCTTGACTTACCTATGCATGGGTGATCATACTTAGGCATGGTTTTGTGATATCTTATGGGATTAGTAATGATTTATGCCACTTTGAGATATTTATTTGATTAGTTGTACCATGCCAGTTTCAATGTTATGTTAGCTCTACGTTTTAGATATAATCTGACCGGTGTGTTATTTATATACTACTCGGGTCAGTCCGAGATATTTCAAATTCAGTGACGAAGTGACCAACGTAAGATTAGGGGCATAGTTGGAGGCTAGTTTATTAATTGATTAGTATGTTATTTACCTATGTAGCCTCATGTATGTTGTGATGTAGATGGGAGTTATTCTAGATATATGGTATGTGTATTTGATTATAGTAGGTATATGACTCTTTTGTAGTCCCACTTGGACTATGTATCTCATTTATTATATATTAATGCTGCGTTATTGACTCTATAATCTCTAATGTTTATTTTATATTGTGTATTGTTCTATCCTAGAAACGCATATGTTTATTGCTTTATGCCGATACCGAGTATGTATAGGTGAGTAGTATATGATTATTGAAATACGTATCAATGTTAGCCTAATGGAATATTCATGTGTGATAGCCTAATATTGTCATATCCTTCATATTATGAAACAATATTACCTAGTAATACTCTTTGGTTGTATGAGTATAGATGTGGGGTGTTACACTATTAATCCAAGGCTCTGTTTACAGATATTCCATTTATCAATGCTTCATTGAAAAATTATTTTCCTACAGATTTTAGAATTAAAAAATTCGAACATTAATGTTCACATGTCACCTTAGCTACTGGAATGACATTTTGGCCATAGTTTCTTATTTGTAAAAAGTATATGTTAAAAATTTCCTTGAGAGCATCGAAATATAAGGGATAAATGGAGCGTACCTAATTAGTTATATGGTAAGAATACACAAAACGCTCTTTCAACGTTGCTAAAGTTTCTTATCTGGTAACCTTGCTCTGACACCAAATGTAAAGACCCATCATCCATAATACCCAAAGGTCCATGCACAATGGCACCCGGATCCCTTAGTACTAAAAACCTAGACCTTTATGAGTGGTAGAAAGAATAAAGATAGAGCATATCTATCACAGATTCATACAGAACCCACAATGTAAGGATAAAATATAATAATAACATATACATGTGCAAGATTACCAATATCATAATAATATGAAGACAATATGATCCATCACCTTAAGAAATAACACTCCAAACATACAAAGTTTAAATGATACAACATTCCAAAATAATATGTCTCATCTATAATATAAAGTCTAACATGTTCATATACAAAAATACTGAATAGATAATCATAGCAATATATAGCTATGGCTCTATAACTTGGTCCAGCCAGTGATGTCACTCCAAATCTCTAGTCCATACCTACTTAAGGAATAAATAAAAAGGAAAACATAGAGTGCATTAGATATAAAGTCTAGCGAAAAGGAAACATCACTATTAAACATGATATCCGATACACTAGTATAATTGAATAATATACTAAGTGGTATCGCAGAATAAACAACATATGGAAACCAGCTGTACATATAAAAATTGAGCTATAGATCTTGAGTAACGTTGTATCATACCTAGCCTTGCTCTTCTTGTGCATCCAAAAAATTACCACTATGAAAAATAGTGCTAAAAACTACCGAGAATATCATAAAAAGGCATATGCAATCCCACGTGCACATATAACATGCCATAGCCCTAAGGCAATGTTGTATCGTACCTCTAACCGTAACATTGTATAATACCCCAATCCTGACTCTAAGGTAATGCCATATCATGCCCATCAATGTATTTGAAACCAATATGAATGAGTCACAGTGCCTTTCTATCAGACTACTATATGTTGGAGAAAATAAAGTGGTTACCGCCACCTCATGGCAATTACAGATATAGATGAGCATCCTCATCTGTCTCTAACTATCACTCTTGGTGAAAGCCATGGCCCATCTCTAGTAGTCTTAATGGAAAATATTAAAGCTTAAGCCGTATCTATAAGTCTCGGGTGTGGGTAGCGCCGTATCTTGCGTAACCTCGATCTACGTGTCTTTAATATGCAGATAACCAAATACTAAAGCCGTGCCTAACACTTAAACCATATAGAAGTCACACTAAGCACAACTGCCTAGTTATCTCCCGCATAGGTCATCGAAGTATCCCGCCCCATGACTCACATCCGATCACACATTTGATCGCCTCCCAATTACCATACATTTTAGTAAATGCCACCAAAATTCAACCTCGAGCTACACATTCTCATGTGCTAAAGAAACCAAAACATCGCTCTGTTGTCACACCAGACCCTATGAGCCACGTCCAAACATCGAAGTTCCGCCTGAATTCCAAAACCTCGAAACCCCTCCATCCTACTATTGATCAGTTGACTGAATCAAATTAGGCAGTCGATTTACCCATTGTAGCCAATTATGGTTATAGCCAACCAGTCGACCGGTCGAGTTCAACTAGTCGGTCGACCTCGTTGACAATCAACCGAGTGATGCCAATAAGTCGACTGTTCTAGTCCAGTTTTGGCCTATTTCTTCTTGGCCATAAAACCCTACACACTCCCTCTCGATTTGTAGACGGATACTGTGACGCCCCACCTCCATACTCACACTAACCAAAAACACTACTGGTAATGCCGTCAATTAGTACGAAGAATAAGACTATTGAGGAGCGACCATCTGTGTAATTTCTTTGTGCGAGTACCGATATGTCAGATAGTATGACATGCATTTCATTTCAAGAGGAAATCTGACATATCCAATACAAACACAAAGCTTCTACGCAGTGGCTAAGTGGCCTTCGGAAACAAATATAAAATAAGAATAACACAAATCAGTCACAGATATTCATATCACTAAGGCGGAAACAAATATGAATATAACACATAGAAGTGTACATCAAAGTGGTTGTCATACAAGATCCACTACATCACAAAAGAGTAGGTATAGGTACTAGACAAAAGAATATGTATACATCAAGGAGTCTATCTCGAATGTATAAAAACAAAAACTACTAAGCTAAAGTAGTTAGCCAAAAGTCAGAAGCTAGTCCCTGCAAAGAAGTCAAGTGGAAGCACCTGAAACACCTCGGTCTGACCCAAGTATTATTTAAGAAGAAAAACAATAAACGGATCGGTCTAGCTATAAATATCATACAAGATGAGATAGGATAAGAGATATGACAAAATATATGATAACAATAATGTCATACCGTGATAAGTATATATTTGATAACAATGAAAATCATACAATATCTCAAATCCCCTCAAATATCCAAAAAGAATATCATATTCTTTACTTATTCATCAAACCTTAAATATTGACAAAACATATCAATGCAAATCGCAAAAATTGGTGAAACACAAATTCTAGAAATCAATAATTAGAAATCCAAAAAACACAAAGAGGGAGGCCTATCATAAACGGGAGCATGAAAACTCACCAACACGTGTATCACAAATGGAACGCTATTCCCATGGGTCGCTAACCCGTAATGAGCCGAACATCGACATACCTAAAAAGATACGCCCCATGGACAGAAACTCGATTGAGCCGAACATCGACGCACCTAGAAAGATACGCCCCATGCACAGACTCATTGAGACGATTACTCCACGAACGGTCAAAAGACCATGGGTTGCTACCCCACCAAATTGAGCTGAAGCTCTACAAAATGGGGTATAATCCCCCACGCGAACAAACAGACATTGCATATCGCTAGTTTAAACCATAAAATGTTCATCATTGATCAATAAGAAGTGTAAATTACACTAAGCTAGTAAATAAATGAGTTTTGCTTCATGTCCCATAACCATTGGCTTAACTTAAATATTTACGAACAAATTGTAGATTTCCACTCGAAAATTGTCACAAGATTTCAATCGAACAAGTCAAAGAATTAACCGATGAAGTAAACGCAAGCGTTTCATACCACTTGTTTTGCTAAGTCGTTTAATTGGGTTGGGTCCTAGGTCTTGTAGAAATTGCAAAATATTTTCTCATACGAATGAGGTAAAGATTTGTATATACCAATAGATTGGAAAATGGTTTTAAAAACGAGCTTTGTACTAAAAGAAATGTTGAAATCATTTATATGAAAGAGTTTGAGTATTTACTACTAGTATAGAAACCTTTGTATTTTAAAGTGACAAATTACAAAAATGATTGTAAAAACAATCTATCACCAAAAATTCACATACGACGTTGTGAATTAAAACCATGAAAATCGATATTAAATCCATCAAATGGATATTCCCAAAAATCCAAAAAAGAAGTCATCAAAGTTGATAATAAATGACAACAACTAATCGGATTAACAAAAATCGATAAGAAAAATGGAAATTCGCATAAAATAGGCAAAATGGGCAAAAAACCAACAGGACCAGACGTCTGGTTGGATTGGCCATACGTTTGACCTGGGGTTCGGGAATTTTTTTTTCTTTTCTCCATTTTCTTTTTAATTTCAGAAGCCTCCCAGACGTCTAGTTGGTTTGGACCAGACGTCTGGTCCAAGGCTCTGCCATTTTTTTCTTCTGGTGCCCTAACCAAACGTCTGAGTTCTTCAACCAGACGTCTGGTTGCCTGTACTGGGCAACAATTTGCCTAGGCCATTGATGGTCAAATCGGTTCGGAAGCGATCAAATGAGCGACGAAGGCTAGGGAATTAGGCCAAGCGACAACCCAGCCTTATAGGCTCTTCGATACACCCTAAATAACATGTCAAAGCATCCAAGATAGGATCTTTAAAGATTTTGACTTCAAAAATACCAAAATTGGAAAATTCACCAAATCAATTCAAATCAAAAGCAATTGGACATGAAATAGATGTTAGGAATTCATACCTAACAACAATGAAAGCTATAGACATAGATGTGAGTTCAAGAACTCACCTTTAAACTCAAAATAAGGAATGAGAAGCTCTAAAACAAAGCAAGACCAATTCCTCTTCACTACACCTCTAGAATCTTTAATCTATTATCAAATGCATAGATTTCCTAAGTTAGGTTATATGAATTTCTGAAAATTGAAGTGGGATAGAGATGGAGAAGATGAAGAGGATGCTTACCTAAGATTCTCTTTGATTTATAACTTGAATTTGAATTCCTAAGAAAAGCTAGGGCTTAGGAATTTTAATTTCCTTTCTTTTCCCCCATTTTTCCTTTTGCTTGAGAGTATTAGGAAATTATGAAAGGAATGAATGAAGAGGAGTGGGGTTAGGGTATTTGGTAGAGGAGTTTGGGTTCTATTATTGGGTTAGTGGGCTAGAACCAAACCCAAAGCCCAAATGAAAATACCAAAATCCTAATCAACTCCAAACATATCAATGTTTATACTCAAAAAAGTTGTAAACGTCGTTTTGAACTCAATGAAGTGGTCTCGAGTTCGGATTCGACTGTTTACAAAAGGTCACATTTCGGACTTTAAATTCAACAAACGATGCTATATTTAAATAAAACATTTAAATATATAATAGTAAAATATGCGGGTTGTTACAGATACCTCTTAGTTAGTCGACTGTTTGCCTATAGGTCCGTTGTTCGCTTATAAAGTAGCCAACTTGATCCTTGATGGGAAAAATCCCCTTAAGCAAATTTATCCCACCTCTCTACTATGCTCGACCATTTTCTTGGCTTTACTTGCCCCAAAGTCATGCCCCGTAGCCTTTCAACCTTACACTAACCTACTATATCTCGTGTTTGAGTTTATGCTATAGTTGATCTGTCATGGAATGAACACCGCTAGAAGGGAATTCGACGAATCATCTTTGAACCCAAACACTTCACAAATAACACAAGTATGAAGTGCTCAATCATCAATATGACATAACCATAGACCAACAACAACCATTCTCTAGCAACACTAACACACAATGTTATCATTCATTGATTTCATTCAAGCTATTCCATTTATTTAGTTAATGACTACTGTTTACTGATTCAATTTAACATTCAATGAACATACTCAATATACTTCAACTAAACAAACCAATGATCATCATTCAACAAGGGACAAACTCATAAGCCACAACCAAATGTAGCAAATAAACAAGCATAAAAGCATAAAGAAGATCATATAAGGTAGAGAATCATTCTCACTCATCCAAGCTAGTGGAAAATCCTCTAAATTTGCTTGAAATCAGCCCTTATATGTGAGGATTTTCTACTACCATTCTCCACCATAACATATGAAAAACCAATCACTTTCTTCTTCAAGTCCAGATAAACTCACCTCCAATGGCTTGGTATCTTGCAATGATAACACCTACCATCTTTACACTTACTCCATCAATTGGGATTCCTAGAGTTGGAATAATTTGTTTCCTATTTTCTCACTCCTACCTATCTCAACAAACAAATCTTATGCGTTACATCCTCAAATATTGTCACCTGCACCTAAATCTTTCGTCTGATCACATAACTTCTCACTGAGTAGACTATTCTTCATATTGTCCTGTGTTAGGGTGCTTTTCCATAAATAAGTTTGCTAGAAAAATCAGTGCATTACACTAGAAACCTCATTTTGAACGGTAATAAAATGTATCAAAATTTTTTAGAAACACTTTCCAGATGTTTCAAATTGATATGTTGCTATTTTTTGAAACACCAGGTAGATGTTGCAGGTTCGAAATCCAAACACCCAAAAGGTGTCGCACATTCGAATTTAGCAACACTCCAATGGTGCTGCGGATTTAGGATTTGCAACACCTGATCGATGTTACAAATATTGGATCTACAACAACCACGATGTGTGCAAACTTGATATCTAAAACTCCCATGGTGTATTTCAGACTCAAGGTCCCCAGCACCCATGGTGTGTTGTGGACTCAGTATCTACAACTCCCATGGTGTGTTATGGACTCGAGATCCGCAACACCTGCGGTGTGTTGTGGATTCGGGACCTTGAGCAAGTTGTAATTATGTGCAAAGCTAGATCATTTCTTTTAACTGTATATAATTCTTAATTTACCAACAACAAAAATGCAGGAAGCAACAATTGCAGAAAAACTGAGTATTGAGAGTAGCAAAAAAACTACATGATATCTTCACAATATAAAGCGGACAAAATGAGACTACAAGGAAGATATTGTATAAAAAAAATCATATTATAAATTTAACATCTTTTTAACAGATTTAAAAAAAAATATTAATGTAATATTAGTACAAGTAACTTGAACACCTTCGGTCACAATTCAGCAGTTTACGTGTAGCTGCAATAAACTTGTCATGCACCATAAGCATATGCAGTAACAAAAGATCATGCATATATTTTTTGCTCCTAACATTAGAAACCCACACAATCAACCTAAGTATTATATATTATTGAATAATAGATTGATTTCATCTTATAAGACATGAAGCTGGATATTTATTTTTGACTAATAAACTAAAATTTCACAAATTACTGGCTGCTACATGCTACATACAATTGCAAATAAGCGAGTCATGTGAAATCGTATGACCACATTTCAAAAATCATATGAGTTGGCCTATTAAGACTACATAAACATTGAACTTTCTCTGCTTGTAGCACTAGTGTTAGAAACATTCAGCCAACTATTGAAGTAATGCCAATATATTAGCAGTCCCAGTAAATCGAGATATCGAAGTGGTGACTTTTAATTTAAGTATTTATGGGTAGTTCTAGAATAACAGTCAGCAATGAGACAATAATACCATACAACCCAATTTAAGCTAAAATAAAAATAAATTTACAGTACAACACAATGTAATTTGACACATAAGGTTGTGTATCTTTCATTTTTCTTATTTATGCCTTTGTTTATAACAACCATTTCAATTTTGACAATGCAGGAATCATCATAGGGAAATGATGTTGTAAAATAGTCTATTCCAAAATAGAATTTCAAAATTTTGATAGTTCAAAATGCATGACTTACCTACAAGGTAGTGTACCCTACTATTGCCAATAAGTCTTTAAATTAATAAATTGCCTCGTACACATTGATCCGAGTTTTTTTCCTTCATAGTGACTCTAAGCATAAGTTTTAATAAATTATTGATGCCAGGTACTACTTGTTTACTATTTAAATCACATACATTTTACATTGTCCTTCGAAGTTCAAAATTGCCCAGTTCTTTTCAACTTCTCATGGATTGGTAAAGTTATTGCCACTACAGAGATTCAGGACCAGAACCTTCATAGCAAAAGCTCATAGCTCACATGAAGATGAAAGTAGGAACTCAAGAACGGCTTATCATATAATGCTTCTTTCTTTTCTTTCTTTTTTCCATCTTTTTGAATTTAATATATCTTTAATATTTGTCGACTTTTTTCTGTTGTTGGTTTAGGGAATTTATGGTAATGCAATAAATAACTTTTGAAACACGCCATTTTTTGGTTAAAAGATGATGAAATTACATTAGTGCATTATAAAAGTGCTCAAGTACAAACTGTTGAATCAAAACCAACATGACCAAAATTGTTCGATATCCGTAATACATTTTCAAATGGGTGTAAATTTGCTATGTTGTGAAAAGAGGGTTAAAATGATAAAAAATCCCATATTTGGAAGCACACTGATTTTGCTTAATACGAATGTATTATATGTAAAATTTGTTCCCTTTTCTGATGTTTTGCATGTGGTTTGTGTTTAGAATGTGTAGGCTGAGAGTAAGATTTTTTTAAGGGACCGCATGAGGATGTAGAAAGCTATTTGGAAGCGATTGAAGCTGAGGGCAAATATTCAATTCTTCAGTTCAAATAAGAGTTTTAAGAGCAGCGATGGAGTTCGGAATCTGCAAATAGTTTTCTAAACAATTCTATACAAAAACTTAAAGAGGAATTCAAACAGCTTCTTTCAAATTATAGGTTAGTTTTAGTAGAGTGCTTGTTTTTTTTCTCTTCTTTTATGTTACATATCCTTTTTCTAGTTTAAACATTACTAAATCAAATATCCCATAAACATCTTTGAGGTAATTGCATTTTTTTTGAACCGCGGCTTTTATTGGTTACAGCAGTTGGTGAATCGTATGTTCATACCTTTCACAATCTCACAATTCAAACATACCGAGTGAAGTGACATGAGTGTATATAATCAGACTCAAGCGAATACAGTGTGTTTTGCCATTTCCAACACTCTGTACCATATAAATGAATTATATACAAGTCGGGAATATTGTGGTTTCTTGGTTATTAATTTGGCTTTTTTAAAATCAGTTTAGATCATTTTTCAAAAGTAGTAACAAGTTTAGGTCGCTTTCAAAACTTGTTATGGTTATAAGCCTGTTTTTGCCATGCGCTAAATCAGTGTCCTCTCATAACACATTTTGAAAATGCATCATGAAGATTTTGTTTTTGTTTATGTGGAAAAATATAACTATAAGATCCAGGGGAATGATGTATCAACTTTTAAAAAAAAAATCATACGAAATATTCAGGTTGGTCCCACTGACAAAACATTGATGTGCATGCAACTTTTTCTTATTCTTTTTTTATTTAGCAAAGGCTAGCGGGGTTAACAGGGCCCCTACCTGATTTTATTGCAAGAAAACAATAAAATACAAAGCTTGCTCACAAAAATAAGCAAGAAAATGCAAACACACAAGGGAGAACTAGAGAATACAAGCACACTCAAAACAAAACAAAAAGGAAAGGAGAAAAACAGACAGTAAAACAAGGAGCAGACACACCAGCTACCTCCAAGGTTCACTCATAGCAGATGGTAATGAAGGCAAGTTCCTAATTGCAACAAAAATGTCATGCTTTAAGATTTTCCATAAAGCTTCACCATCCCTCCTTTTTTCCTCAAAAACGATTTTGTTTCTTTCAGTCCATACAATGATCATGTACTTCTTGAGGCATATGGACAGGCATCTTGCTTTCAGAGTTCTCCACCTAGTAGCTTTATATATCATATCCAAGTCAGTAGGCCTTAGGTTGGACAGTAAGTTACTTCCAGCAAGCTGCATCATTTTGCGAAAAAGAAGCAGATTTGCGCTACATTCAAAAAACAAGTGATGCAATGTCTCAGGAAGGTCAGAACAGAATACACAGGTAATACCAAAGTCAAGACCCATTTCAATTAACTTACTTTTTGATAACAGTGCATTTTGTACAACCTTCCAAAGCATTAAGTTATCTTTTGGCACTGAGTCAGAAGTCCAAATGATTTTACTCCATTTAAAAGCATGAGAACCAGTAGAATGATTAAGTTGTTTGTACACATGAGAGACAGAATGGAGCTTGGCACACCAATGAACAGCATCAACCTCAACAGTAGGGATGTTTTTACTTTGTAATTCAGTCCAAACAGCCCTGATATATTGATTAGAGGAGTATGGAAGCAATATCTTTCCTTGACTAATATAATCAACTGCATTTGCAGATATGGGAATTCCAGACTGTTCAACTTGTTGATAGCTAAATATTTTATGCAATATCACTCCATTGGAAACCCATGGATCAAACCAAAACTTCACTACAGAAGAGTTTGCCAACCCATGAACAATCAGAGGAAGTAAGGTGTCACGCAAGCCTAGAAGTTTTCTCCACGTCCAACTACACGTCTGAGGAACAGGCAAACACCAGAAGCTATTTCTACCTATTCTATGGGCCCAAACCCATTTAACCCACTCACTGTTCTTCCTGGCAATTATTGAATTAAGATGACTACTGAACGCAGCCATATTCCATTTCATAATATTTATAACTCCCAGCCCTCCATAATTTCTATCTTTTTCAAACAAACTGAAAGAGCATGGCAGAGGCTTCCTATTATTAATGGAACCAGTCCAAAAAAATCTAAGCATGGCACCTCTGATCATGTGTAAAAGTTTGGTAGGCAAGATAAAAGCTTTTGACCAATAACCAACCATCGAAAAGGCAACCGATTTAATAAGTACAAGCCTTCCTGCTTGAGATAGGTATCTGTTTGCCCACCTATCTAGCAAAGAAACAATTTTTGTATACAGTGGAAGGCAATCAGAAAACTTTAATCTAGAAGATAACAGAGGGAGGCCAAGATATGTCAAATTAGAGTCCATTCGTTGAAGCCCTGAAAATTGGAGCAGAGACAAAGATAGTTGGGAGGAAATTCCAGCAAAAGAAATACTAGATTTTGAACAGTTAAGCAGTAAACCAGTCATAGAGTAGAAGTCAGACAAGGTTCTAATAACACTCTGGATCGAAGGAAGCTGAGGCTTAGTGAATATCATAATATCATCAGCAAACATAAGAGTTGTAACATTTGTACGCTTACACTTAGGGTGGTATCTGATCAGACCAGAAGTGTACTTGGTTTTCATAAAACTGGTGAGGACTTCCATGACTAACAGAAATAAATACGAAGAGATGGGATCCCCCTGCCTTATTCCTTGCCTGCTCTTAAAAAAACCAACAGGACGACCATTCAGAACAATTGAGAAGCTAGGAGTTGATATACATTCATAAACCCATCCAACAAAAGGCTTAGGAAAATTCAATAATGCCATAATTCGAACTATAGATGACCAGTGAATCGAGTCATAAGCTTTAGTGATGTCAAGCTTTAACATTGCAGATGGAGTAGCATTTGATCTCGCGTACCCACAAAGCAGATCTTGGGCAAGAAGTATGTTGTCAAAAATACTTCTGTTAGGTAAGAAGGCAACTTGATTCTGCGAAATAATATTAGGGAGGACTTGCAATAATCTAGTGGCAATAATTTTGGAAATGCATTTGTACACCACATTACAACATGAAATGGGTCGGAAAGAAGTTACAGAGCAAGCATCAGGACATTTTGGAATTAAAACAATGTTTGTGGAGTTGACTTCAGATAGGAGAGAGCATTTATTAAAAAAATTGTGGACAGCCTTGCAGAAATCATGTTGCACAATGTCCCAGCAAACAATAAAGAAGAGCACATTAAAACCATCTGGACCTCCACTCGATTTTCTATTCATGGCAAAAAGAGTCAGTTTAATTTCCTCATCAGAAACCTGGTCAACAAGCATGGAAGACTGCAAACTGGAAATAGAAGGAAGGGGGATATCGTTCAACATATCAAGGTCCGGACTAAAGTTAGTGGAGTTTCCAAGTAAGTCTACAAAATAACTAAGAAAGGCAGCATCAATTTTCTTAGGAGAGGAGACAAGAGTACCATCATGAGTAAGGATCGTGCGAATGTTTTCTTTAGCTTGCTTAATTTTGATAGAGGAATGAAAAAACTCAGTGTTACGATCACCAAATTGGAACCACTTACAGTGAAGCTGTTGTTGTTTCATACCACTTTCAATATCAAGGGCTTTGTTAAGGAGAGTGTAAAGCCTTCCTTCCTCCTCAGCAGCAACAGGGTCTTGAGGGTTATTCATCATACATTCTTGAGCTTGTTTGTACCTAGACTTCAATAAAGTTGTCTGCTTTGTACCATCACCAAACATTTCTGCTGCCCAAGTTCTCAGTTGATTTTTAACTAGTTTTAGCTTCCTGCAAAGAATAAACATAGGGTTACCATAACAGTGAGAGGACCAAGCTTTACTTACAATTGGTTTGAATTCCGGAGATTGAATCCAATCATTAAAAAATTTGAAACTTCTTTTTTCCTTTTTCATAGAGGGACCACTTGAAAGAATCAAAGGGGAGTGATCAGATAGGATTGGATGAGGAAGAAGGACAGAGAGGCTGGGCCAAACACTGAGAGCTTTTAAGTTGCAGAAAACATGATCAATAGTTGAGAAAATTCTGACTCCACTCCTACTTCTGTTATTCCAGGAGAATCGAGCTCCAGAAGTTTGAATTTTGAGTAGATCAGAGTCAGAAATAGCAATGTTTAAAGGAAGGATATGCTTAGGGTATAATGGTTGGCCACCAAACTTATCATCAAGTTGCAGGCAGCTATTAAAATCACCCATGACTAGCCAAGGATGAGTATCTTGCCTAAGAAAAGGTAAGAAATCAAAGAGATTTTGTCTTGAAGCAGTAGAATTATCCGCATATATAAAAGTTATGTAGAATGAAGTTTTAGTTAGCTGACAGATTATTTTAGTATGAATGTATTGCCTGGAGGATAGAATTGAGGTTATGGAAAAGGCAGAGGGATCAAAAAGGATTAAAATCCTACCATATTCAGAATCAGATAGATTATGGAGATGATTCCAATTAGGGTTAATGTAATCAACAGCCCTTTTGGATAAAGAAAGGTTGAGTTTTGTTTCAAGAATGGCGATTAATTTAAGATTATGAGAGAGAATAAGATTTTTAACTTGATCAAGTTTCACGTGACTATGAGCACCCCTAATGTTCCAAGCACCTATATTTTGTAATATCATTAACTAGAGAGATTGATGGATCATATTTTTTCTGCTCCTGGTTGCAGGAGAATGTGAATCTGCTGGACTAGATTTGAAATTAGATGTTTTCTTAGATGTTGCTCTTCTATTACTTTCCTTGTTACCATGGTCTAGATCATCACACTTTTGTTTTCCTTTGTCATACCATCCTGGTATAATTGAATTATTAACATATGGATACTGCACAGAAGCCAAAGGAGGAGTAGAAGACAGATTTGTAGAGTTTAGGGGAATTGACAAAGGAGAAATAGAGGTTTGAAAAGAGAGTTTTGAGGAAGATGCTGAAGGAACATTTTGCATAGAGCAGGCAAGTTCAAAAATGTTATTGGCTAATGTGCTGATGATACTAGTTTCTGAAGTAATAGCACTTTGCATATTTGTATCATTTGTTTCTTTCATTTGAATTTGATCAATTTCAGGTTGCAATTGCTTAGATTCTTGTATGTTGGATCCAGGGATAATGTGCATATGCACAGCAGATTCACCATGCACAGAAGTTTTGTCTTTCATATTACCACTAACTTCAACTTGGTGGCATTCTGCAGTATTTACCATACCAACTTCGAGAAACTCTCCCTCCTCAATGCCAATGTCATCTCCTACTGCCTTTTCCTTTGGTTCCAGATCTATTTCCTTAGCTACCTCATTATGATCATCTGCAAGCACTTGAAAACTATTCTCCATACTCTTATCTGGATGATGGGCAACAGAATCTTGATTATTTGAGCCTTCCCCTTGATTTCCATTAGCACAATGAAAAGATTCAGTACCCACAGATTCTCTTTGGTTATATCTGACTTCAGTTAAACTGTTTTCTTTGTTCTTGTTTTTATTATATGATACTTTTTTCCACACCATATTTTGGTTCCTAGTCTTGCTCACCACCTCCTTTTTGTTTTTACCAGACTCATTTACAGGAGGAGCAACTATTTCTTCATAATTATTGACCTCAGAAACTTTAGATGCCACTAAGCAGTTATTATCCAAATGTCCAAACTCCCTGCAATTAACACACACTTCCGGCTTCCATAAGTAATCTACTGTTACTAATTGGTCACTTCCATCCATCAGTTTAACTAGGAAATTATTAACTAGCTTTTTGTCTGGTGTTACTTCTACAAGACATTTTGCATATGTAATTCTTTCCAACCGTTCAGTAGACTGATCCATGCATAGAAACTTCCCCACCCTTGATGCCAACCAATTTATACCGTAATGTGACCAGGCATAAAGAGGAATATTGTATAATTTGATCCAAACAGGGACAGATCGAATTGTTCCACAACTATTGCCAACTATAACATCCCAAGGCTTTAAGATAAAAAGTTTGTTTCTCATTATGATAGGATCAGCCTCTGAAATCCTCATTTTGTCAACAGCAGAAGAAAAACTAAAGAGAAAAAGAAAACCATCAGATTTAACACTAACTTCACCTTTCAGTTTCCAAACTTTCTTCAGGTGGTAAACTACAGTAGCATAAGGTAATGGTTTATCTAGGAAGAAACCCACAAGGCAGTCCTTCCAGACTTCAGTTCCAGCCTTGATTATTTCACTTGATGGCATCAGAACATCACCTGAGAACTGAAGTGGAATTTCCTGAGCGATGTAAGAGCCCGCATTACGTGGCTTGGATTTGAAAAGAGAAGTCCATGGCAAGGCATTTAGAGCAGTTGAAGAAGGGATAACAGGTGAAAAGGAGTCAGAGGGAGACAGGCAAGGAGGAAGAGTTAAAAGTTCAGCTTGAGGAGGAGGGTCTGGATTAGGTGGTGGAAGAATAGGAGGAGTAGCTGAAAGCAGGACGGGATGGTGATGAGACAAGGGAGGAATAGGAAGGACAGTAGGAGGTACAGGAGAAGGAAAAGGAAGGACAGAAGGAGGGATGGTCCCCATTTTTGAAAAAAGCACTTAAAAAAATCAATGCCGTGACCAAAATGCATTTATGCACACATCATATCCAGTGCCTTTATGCTGTGTAATCACAGGAAAGTCTATATTTCTATTTTTCTTCTGTATACTTCATTTTACTTTAAAAGAGAATCATATGCTTTCTTTCCTTTAGCGCAAAGTTATATGAGTATGTCTATATATACCACTCAATTATGATAAATACACATACAATTTGCAACTATGTAGAAGTTAATTACTACGGTGATCAGTGCCTCTTGGGTGAAGTAATACAGGGCATCTAAAATCTTTGGCATTTTGCAAATTAATTTCCAAGGCCTTCTCTCTTGGATTTTAGTTGTTTGCAAATTAATCCTATATTTTCTTTGTTTTTATTTTATTTGTTTTGTACAATTGAAATGTAATTTATTCGAGTTTTAATCAAAACAATGTTTTTCAGTGTAATTTTTAGAAGTTTAACCAGGACAAGACTGTAAAAAGTGGCAGAACTATGTGGAATCTGTTCCAGTTTTTTGTTTGCCCTTCGAAGTACTAGTGGAAATTTTGAAGTTCTGTTTAATGACCTATATGATACTATAGAATGTCAAACTGGAACCTGGAATAACTTCTGATATATGTTAGGAACTCGGTCATCTTGTCCTGTATGTCATGTTCCACGTCTTTTTAGTTTTGAATTTGAGCCTCATGATACTATTGCTGTTTAGAGGCTTGATAGCTTTGCATATTTTTACATTGCAGCTAGGCACCAGTGACATCAAGACAAAGATCATACTTCTATGATACATAGCACTGTACAACAAGGTCTTAGCGTTGACATTTATAGGTTGCTGCTTCTTTCTTAACGAACATCTCGTCACTTGCTTGTTTATAACTAGTGGATATTTTATGCAACATCTGTTTGGTTTATCATTTCATTGAAATCTTTGTTTGATGTTTTATGATGCAGTTTTGTTTTTAAGTAAAATTTGATGCAATTTGGTGCAGTTTTTTATTTTTTTACTGCAGTTTTAGTTTGTTATGTAACAGCTTAGTATTGATAAAAATAATAATGGTGCGGTTTTTTATTTTATTGTGCAGCTTTTATTGCTTATGCAGCAGTTTTTATTGAAACGGGTCGGGTCGGGTTAACCCTTTTATTAAATGGGTCAGGTTCGATTAACCTGTATATTAAATGGGTCAAATGGATCGGGTATGTTTATGTCTTGAATGGATCGAGTTAAATTCTACCCGACCCATTTATGAGCCGACCCGACCCGTTTGACGGGTCTAGGTTTAAGTGAATGGTTGAGAGTTTGTTATATGCAACGAGTACGAGTGAATGGTTGTGTGATTGCAATATGCAACTTTGCAGTTAGTTCATACCTTGGACGTATGGATTAAGTAGTTGTTGATACGTCTTTGCCTCACACATGTAATAATTTTGTAAAAATGGCATGACCACTATAATTCCGGCTTGCATGTGCAAAATGATATTCTTTATTTTGCTCGTCAAAAAAATATACTAGACCATATGACACCGTATGAAACTTAGAGAGTTCCGACTTTAGGTACTAGCAAAAAAATATCTTCCTAAAACATGATCAAACATCCATACCATTGAATCTCCATCCCAATCTCCCATCCTGCTTGCTAAACATTCTAATTTTTATATGTGGTTTGGTCTACTTATAAAGAGCGTCTGGAAGCGTCGATCACATTTAAAACATAATCCTGATTTGGACTACTTTGCACACAATCAATGCTCAGAATAAAAATATGCTCATAGATAAACATACTCATCCTAGCTGCTTTAGGTTCTTGTAACTATGAACATCATATTTCAAATGCCTAGTGCATAAATGAGAACAACACAAGCTACCAAGGTTAATGAAAAAGCAAAAACAAAAATAGAGGTAATTGAAGAAATGAATTTCAAGCATAGTACCACAAAAGTGGTAGTACTAAGTTACTAACTTGTTCATAATGCTAAAACTAATAGGTAAAAGCAAATAAAAGGAAAGAAGGAAAGAAAATTATGTTTAGAGGTAAATAGCAACTCCTAGGATTATGCAAGTGTAAAATATGTTATGCATAAAAAATTAAGAAAAATTGTTTGTGTCGTGTATATACATACATACACACATATACATACATACATATATACATACACACATATGTATACATGTACATATATACATGTATATGTATACATGTACATATATATGTATATGTATACATGTACAATATATATGTATATGTGTATGTATAGGGTTACGATCCGCTACACTACCTGCTCTACATCTCAGCGTTTTCAGAGTTTTATGTTTCAAAATGCAACCAAACTCTATAGATAGATTGGACTGTTGAAATTGATTTAACATTTTGAATACACTAAATTTCTTGAAAATATCCCAAATTTGCTTAAGATAATCTTGAATGGTACAAAAACATATCTTTAAAATTTGGTTTCATTATGAAGTATAGAATTATAAAAACATTGAGATGGCGGGTGTGTTTATATGTTTATACACACACATGCATAACATAATATCCTATAGAGAATATGTGTAATGGCAGGCTGCAAAATGAAACCAGATACATGGCATGCATCTTCAAGGCTTTTCACATGGTCAGGACCTTCAAGACAAAATGCTATAATAGCCCTGCCACTGCCTGCAAAGTTTGATGCAACACCCACACTTCTAGCCACCTCAATCATCTTTGAATTTAATTCACCAAGCACCTCATCTCTAAACATTTTTTGGAATATAGCATAAACATAACTTTAAGAATAAGCTAAACTAAGAGTATTTGTTTCTTTATATTAGTTATGCATTAAAGATTTAGAAATATATATACACATGTTCAAAATCATAAATAAGGCTTACTAGTTTGAAATAAAAGAGATTTTAGCATATTTGTTGGAATTCAAGGAGATACAAAGATCTTATTTCAAATGAAAATAAGTAAATACAATTACCTCCTCAAATCAAAATTTTGATTTTTATGTTGGGCCAAGCCAGAGAATCACTTCTCAAGCAATGCATTTTTACCATTGAAAGCTCTCTCAAACACATCTTCCATTGATTCAAATGATAAACTAATCGCTATCTCAATATAGATGTCATATGATACGCCATGTTCTTGAGGAAGTATCATGCATTTGATATGCCATGTTCGAGGTACCTAAACACCATATGTCATCATAATTCAATAACGCTTCAAACATCTTATAATATAAATATGACCAAAAAATATATATAATACTTACCTGACCAAAAGCAGATCCAGATACCATAACAATTCCAGTAGTTTCCAAAAGGCATTAGCGTAAAAAGCATTAGCGGCTTTCTTTTTAACGATGGCAGCATCAATTGCCTTCTAAGGAAGATGAAAAGGAGGAAACAGATACATTTCTCCTTTTACATTGTTGCATGTAACCCCTTCTAAGCTGTTGAATACATCATCATATGCCTATATTCAATTAACCATTAAGATTTCTTAATAACTCCTTATATTAAAGGGGCTTGATATTAGAAACCATAATTTTGAAGTCTTTTTTTGTTTTTATTGAATTTTAGAGGAGAAGAGAGAATATGATGAATAATTAGTTTTATTGCTAATTTTTCCAATTCTACAAGCTCTTTGTACATGATTATATAGGTTAACCTTACTAGTCGTTGCTTGTTTTCTCAATTATAATTGCCTAATTACACCCTAATTACAGCTAAGTACCAAGTATAGCTGATTTCTGTATAATGGATGCAATATGACATGCAGCTTGATTATCACAGCACATTTGCATTGTTTTTGTGTGCTTTATCTTCATGTCACCGAGTAATTGCTTAATCCAGATAAACTCACTTGCTGTGGATGCCATGGCTTGATATTCTGCTTTTGCACTTGATCTAGCCACAACATTCTGCTTTTACAAGTGACCAAGTTACCACTACAAACATACAAAATCCTATGATTGATTTTCTATCATACCTTCCGGCCCAATCTACATCAGAAAAACCACTCACATTGTTAAAATTGTTTTTCTTCATCCAAATTCCTTGGCCTGGAGTGCCTTTAAGGTATCTCAATATCCTATCAATTGCACTCAAGTGGCTGGTATGTGTAGCATGCATAAATTGATTTATGACACTAACTGTAATGGCAATGTCAGGTCAGGTTACTGTAAGCTAAATTAATTTACCTACCATCCTTTGATATTGTCCTATGTCAGATAATGTCTTACCATCTTCAACTCCAAGTTTTATATTCATCTCCATAGGAGTATAAGCTAGTTTAGCTCCTAATTTACCAGTGTTTTTTAACAAATCAAGGACATATTTTCTTTAGGATACAAATAATCCTTTACTTGAGTGGGCTATTCCTATTCCAAGAAAATATGAAAGTTTTCCAAGGTCTTTGACGTAAAATTCCTTTTTTTAAGAATTGTTTAACCCTTTTAATTTCCTTATTATTATTTCTAGTGATGATAATGTCATCTACATAAATTCGGTAGTGGTATTTTGTAAGTGTTTGATGAACATAGAGCAATCGGCGGTACTTTTAAAAAAATTAATCTTTAAAAGAGAAAAGCTTAGCTTGGTATACTATACTCTTGGAGATTATTTTAGAGCATAGATCGTCTTTTTTAATTTACACATCAGTGATGAGTTCGTCTCACTTTTGTGGCTCGGAGGAAGAATCATATAGACTTCCTCTTTTAAATTTCCTTGAAGGAATGCATTTTTTACATCCATTTTAAACAAATCTCACCCTAAGTTGGTGACTGCTAACAATAAAATTCTAACCGTATTCGTTTTTGCTACTGGTGCAAAAGTCTCTTGGTAGTCAATACCATAAGTTTGAGTAAATCCATTGGCCACTAACCTAACTTTGTATCTTTCAATAACACCATCACTATTGTATTTGATTTTGTATATCCATTTGCAACCTATGAGTTTTTTGTTTATTTGTAAATTAATAATATCGCATGTGTCTTCTTTTTAAGGCTTGAAGTTCTTCGTTCATAGCCTTATGCCAAATTGGGCTTTGATTGGCTTCACTAAAGTTGGTTGATTCCATTTGGCTAGTGATGTTACTCAAGTAGATTCGATATGAAGGGGATTCCATGTTATATGAAATAAAATCTTGTATTGGATACTTCACCTGTTGGGATACGTAATTCTTAATTTGACGGGAGGTCGAGTTTGTCTTGTAGATCTTCTTATGACATTTTCTACTTAAGTTGGTTCTTCATGAGTTAGTTCTTCACTTGACTCATTTATCTCTTCTTCTCCCCCTAAAGTAATTGGACTTGTTTCTTCGACTTGTTCTTCATTTGTATGCTTAACCCGTCCTTGATTTGTTTCTTCAGGAAACATGAAATTATTTGTAAATAATATGACTGGTTTACCTTATGTATTTCCTTGTTCACTTGTTTGATAATATGGTTCATTTTCAAAACATGATATATCCGTGAGATATAAAGTTTATGATTTTTTAGATCATAACATGTATACACCTTTTTGGGATGAGTATCCTAAAAATATAGCTTTAATAGTATTTTTATCTAGCTTGTCATATCTTTTTATGTGTACGAAACATGTATATCCAAGAGATCTTATGTGATCAAGATTTATTTTCTTATTCTTAAAAATTTCTAAGAGACTCATATTTTTAAGCATGATACTTGGCAATCTATTTATGAGGTAAGTCATAGTTAACCTTGTGATTGACCTCCAATGTATTCTCATCCTTTAGACCTACCATTTCTTCAAACACCTTCTATCCAACATCAAACCTTACATCTTTGATACTGTAACACCCCGTAATTTGGCGTTAGTTATTCAATTAGTTGGTTAGTTAATTAATTAGGCTTCAAAAATAAAATTTGTGCAAACGATGAAATTTGGCCATGAAACTTACATCGTTGCGTTCGTGGCGAAATTCTGAGCAACTTTTATTATTGGAGTTTTGCGATCGGAGTCCAAATGAAGAAGTTATGGATGGAAAATGAATTCAAAACGAAAACAAATAAATAAGAAAAGTTAACATTTATTAATTATTCGCCTAGGCCTATAGCTCGACCGTTCACACCGACCGGTCGACATGTAGCCATTGACCGGTGCATATAAGGCGGTCGACCGGTTAGGTAACCGTGGACGCAACAAACTTAGGCCACAACGGCCTAGATTTAATATTTTAAATCGAACAGTTGAGGTTGATTCTAGCGCCTATAAATTCAGACCTAACTGTCTCTTCTCTTTTCATATTTTTCTGGAGGTAGTAGCGAAGCTCTATAATTTTTTCTTCTCCACTTTCTTTCTAAATTATAAAAATAAGGTATTCGTATCTATATTCATACAATTTGGAGAAAAATAGAATTCTAATAAAAATGATAAGAGAAGAGAATCAACCATACACATATTTGAGGTAATTTATATATATTTGTATCTATTTTCTCTCTCAATCCCAAATCTCTTCTCAGGCCTGTAATTCTAATGTATGTATATATATCCTTTTTATACATATTTCTTGGATTACAAAGGATTCGGAGATGAATCAAAGGTTCTACTTAAGATCTGGAGATTTGGATCACTTTTAAAAGGTAAGTGGGAAATTTTATAGATTTTTATAATATGAAAACTATCCCATTGGTGTTTATTTGATTATTATGTATAACTGGATAATTGTATATGAGTTGTAAGCAATAAATTGAATATAACCTGAATATTATAAATATCGCCTACTTATTCTTGTTTATGAATTGATTTAGAATTGTGTACAGCTTGATCTTGAAATCAGTCTCAAAAGAATGAAAATATTCTAGATCTTAAATAGGTTGTATAATAATGTTATGAATTTGGATTATTACCCTAGTCTTACTGGAATGTAAATTTTTCTATGTTAGGAATTGTTGGAATTTAGATCCGTTTAATATTTGTAAATTAGTTGATTTCTTTCCCTTTTTGGAATAATACAGCGTTTGATCTAGCAAGGAATATATGCAAATAAAAAGTGGAAGAGACGTGTAAAGTATGAATTCATTGTAGTTTACACTGCCTATTTTAGTAATAAAAAAATGATTATTCCCTGTAATTTCAAACGATGTAATCTTTTATATTTTAAAGTTAAATCTTTTATTTTGGACTAATTTATGGAAATTATAACAGATAATCTTTTTAGATATGATTCCAACAATTGAACATGGAAAAGAATATTCTAGTGAAAATATATAACTAGAATATATTTGATAAAAGTAGATATTTATATGTAATTTACTACGCTTGTAATAATTAAATAAAAAGCTAATAACGATGCTTACACGTAATATTCGATTTTAGGATAATTAATTAATGAGAAAGGAACTTTAAAGGTTGTACTCCAATAAATGGAAAATAAATGAAAATAAATATAGGAGTTGCAATAATTTGATAGGGTAAATGAATTAATGGGGCGTTATAAAAATAGAATAGATATAAAAGGTTACTAATTTAAAATTAGTAATTACACATAAATGTCTTAAGAAATGCCCGTTAAGATTTTATGAACAAATTGACATTTATGAACATTAAAAAGGAGATTTATTGGCAGATAAGTATTTAAGGTAAATCTTATTCTCTTAAATAAAAAGGAAATTAGTGAGCTAAGTCAAATATCTACCTAAGATAATATAAGTAAAGATTTAGAATGGTTAATTGAACTTAGTAAGTTAGTGATGCGAGGTCAATAGGGTCACTCGACAGAAGACCACCCTTCACTTTGAAGCTACCGGCAGTCGGGTGTACTTACTACTGATGTGAGATATCACTAATCCTAGGGCCGGTGACGATGTGAGAGATTGGGTATGCTTTCTTAACTGGAAAGTATTAAATGGTCCAAATTTGAAATTAGGAGCAGGGAGGGATATCTCCGTAGGGTTTGCTTCTGGTTTGAGGTATTAAGTGGTTGTAGGGTTCGCCTCTCTCCTAAAAAGAAGTATTAAGTAACTAGTGAGATTCCAAATAAATAAGGATGTCTCTAAAAGGGTTTACTTCAGTGTTGAGGTATTAAGTTGCTCTAGGGTCCGCCTTCATACCGAAAGAAGTAACCTAATGAGATGCCATATTTATAATTAAGAGTGATAATGCATATCTTGGAAAGGGTTCGCTTCAAGTTTGGGGTATTAAGTGACTGTAGGGTCCCCTATTTTCCTATAAAAGAAGTATTAAGTAGCCCAATGAGATTTTCAAGCAATGTCAGTTAGATAGTACTAGTGAGGAGTCCACCTTGAGGTTAGTTATTGAATGACAAAGACCTACCTATAAATAGGTGTTAAATGGTCAGAGGTCTACCTAGTCCTTATTAATGAGGTATTAAGTGGCTTGTATATACTCTCTCACATTGTTAAGGCCGTAATAACGATAGTGCCATTGAGGAGCATGTCTTGGAAATGGTATTAAATGATGGGGTATGCCTTAATTTTTTTGATAACTGATGGGGTCTGCCTTAATTAAGGTATTAAATGACCAGAGTTTGTCTATTTTCTAATGAAAGGTATTAAGTTGCTTGGGTACTGTCTCTTATATGGCTACGATTTTACTAGCGATAGATGCGGTAATAGCTGGACATTAAATGTCGGAAGCCTTAAATAGTGGTTAGAGGTCTTTATAGCTAGACTCATCGACCATTGACCACATTGATAGGAAACCACCTTGGAAATAGGTCTTAAATGACAGGATCTACCTTGATTGAGGTCTTAAATGGCAAAGTCTTCCTATTTCTCTTTTAAAAGTATTATAGATGTCTGCTTCATATTTAGAAGTATTAGGTGGCAAATGAGTTTGGATGTATTGGATGGTTGATAAGGTCATCAGTATTTTGTACCTTGGGAATGGGTAGGTAAGTAATCGTGTATGCAATAAAAGGTTAAATTAGAATTGCTAACCTTGATGGACATAACAATTAAATGGAAACCAATTGATATAAATTATGTTATGAACAACTATAGATTTTCCAAGTCATCAAAACGTTGTTCTAACTCCCTCCTCATTACAACACACATGATAGATTTAGAGGAACATGTCATTGGAGCTAGATATGCTTTGTGTTGGAGAAGTCTTCCTTTTCTCTCATGCTCGATGCTGATGTGACAATCTGCTGTCCAATGAATACCATTAATTCTAAGGCAGTAGTCATAGTCAGTATTCTTATCCTATTATTGTTTCCGCTGTAAGTTTATATTTCTATCGATCTCTGATAATGCTTATGCTTATTTACAGGTACCAAATCCGACGATCTGTGCTTTAATGGACCTAGGTTTCAATTTTTTTTGAAATTTAAGCTCATGGTGGTATTGGTTGTTACAAATACCAACTGCTGGGGAAAATACTTATAATATCAATTCATTTTAAATCTTGGCAAAATCCTATGTAGCATTGGCTATAGGTGAGATAAAACAAACAAGTTAAATAATCGAACCCAATTCAACAATCCACAACTAAAAACATGCGATAAATTGAAATAAAAGAAAGTAAATAGGACATAGAGATCTATAATGTTTCTATTATTGATGTGATAGTGTACATCTACGTTGGAGAGAGAGTTTATTACTAATATCAAAGAAGATTACAAAACATGCATATATCCATTTTAGTAGGGTCTTAATGCAAGAAGAGAAAGGAACTAGATTTCAAGAAGACATCTATATATAATAAATAGCTTCATTATATTTAAACTTGAAACTTGGGATTGAAGAAAACTGCCTATGGAAACATATATATTTTCCAACCTTCAATTTTTTCCAGTATGCATGCACTTGATAGCATGCATTCTATTACAATTTAGCAATTACTTGCCTTGTTCTTTAATGCAATTAGTTTGCATTCAGTTAATGGAATCAAATTGTAACCATATAGGCAATTCCTATTTTGCAGTAATCTAACATATATTTGAGTCACAATTTCAGCACGTACATGACGAACCATCCAAATCACTTAAAAAGGCTTATTTTCTTCAAATTTCACTTTTATACAGTCTACTGCACATAAATAAGAATGTTATTTTTAATATGCCACTCATATATGAGATGAATGTGGAAAACTAATCTGATAGCTTGACCAAGGTCAACCCTCTTTGGGTGATAAAACATTAGGCAATTCCACATCGCATTCAAGCATAATTGATTTCAAACATTCTAAAGTGGAAGTGCAGTCTTCCTCAATTTCTGCTATTATGAATATAATGACAATACAGAACGTATAACCAAAAGAAGTAATTCCCACAGTCTTAAGTAATAGCATTTTATGCCAGTTAGTTTTATGTATACTCGAGGAAAAGCTCATAAATATTCTAAAATAGCCAGATAAGCTTAAAATATGTCTTTATAATATTGATTCCATCTGATATTTTATGGTGTAGTTCAAAGTTGCCAGACTCTTTCAGTTTACTAAGCAAATATTACCCTTGAAAGCATCCTTCCTGCTTAAAGCAATTTTATGGTTGAATAATATTATAAATAGTATTAATGATGATAAAACTTGATGGATCATTTTTCTATCATGTGGAAAATTTTCTTTGCTTTGACCATATTTCCATCAAAAACTAGTTTGTTCTCTTTGTTACACAACTTACCATTATATGAATGATCGTTTTTATTATAAGGTTATGAATGATTATGAATGTCAGTCACACCTATCACACACCATTCATCTAAAGTAGGAGGTTCACACCTTTTTACCTAAAAGGCAAGTTGCATTTGTTTAGGCCACTCCATAGTTAGTAGGATTTCTTGGTTGATCCTTCTTATACATACTACTCTGCCCATGTGCAAATATAATTATCAGTTTTTCATTTGACGCACTAATGTCTGGTTTCATTATTATTATATGTAATATACAATAAAACCAAATTGCTTTCCACACTTGTGCGTTCACTTTGTCATACCTATCTATATGGATATATTTGTAGAAAATCATTAAATTGGAATTTTTTTTAAGCAGAAGTGCTTCAATAATTTAAGACAACTTTTCAAAATAGTCTAGTTAAAAAATATTTGCAGTTTTAGGTTGGATTTTCAAACTATTCGTAGAAGTGGATTAGTTTTACCATTTCAGCATTGAGTTGGTTATTTGTTTGGAAAAAAATTATAAAGGAGCTCTATTGGGAATTGCACCCATGAAAATTACATTGGTGCAACTAACGATTATGCTAATATATGGTGCAATTGCATGTTGTGCTAATGCACTTTTATATGCGCTTACGCCCTAGGCAATTTTTGGAAAAACCAACCAACTTAGTTATGAGGTGGAATAATAAGTAAACTTCTGCAAATAATTTTGAAAACCAAGCTATTTTTGCTAATATTTTTTTGAATTAGCCTAAATTGTTAATTTGTCCTAGATAAACACTATGTCTTATAAGTTATAAATACAATTGTAGGATCTAATATAATAGATTACTTAAGTCTTGTTTATGGTACAATTTGTACAAATAATAATAATAATAGGAATATGAACAAGATGTGTGAATACTGAATTCAAGTTAGGATTGTGAGGTTTGTTCGAACTAGCCCGTTTGGTAGCGGGTAAATTAGGAGAATTTTAAAATAAAATCCATATTTGGATCATATTGGACCTATGAAGTCTAGTAGGTTTTAGTAGATCTAATCTAATTAATTTATATAAAATCCAATTTTAATTAATTTTATAGTTTAATTAATTAATGAGCTAATTAAAATTAATTTGTATATAGTTTATTAGTATATCATTATAAACTCATATGTGTATAACGTGCATGTGCAACATAATAATGTTATAGTTAATGTATACCTATAAAAATAATAGGAATTACATCTATAATTTATAGATTGGGCATTTATATACACATTGGCTATCTTAAGATATTATTTAAATATACATATACATGTATATATATATTTATATGTATGTATGTATACATATGTGTGTCTAATTTCAAAATTTATTTCAAAGTTAAATAAAATAATTTTTTTTTTAAAATTTAATTAAACTTTGACCAAGTCAACAAAATTTAAGTTCTATTTAAATATCCAAAATATCTAATTTTGACTTGGTAAATTATTTTAAAATTCAAAAACTGGATCCATAAAAATTGGTTAAAATATCTTTTAATTAATCAAAATAAATATATTTTTATTATTTTATAAATATTTACTAATTGCGAAAATAATAAAGAATTTTTAAAATACACAAGCTATTTAAAAACATGTAAAATAATTAAAATGTGTATTATGTAATAAAATAAACATCTAAATAATATATATCATTAACCATGAATTTTTAAAGTTAAAGAAAATCCAAAAGTATTTATCATTAGTTTTATAAAATAAATATGTGCATATATATATATATATATCTCAATATAAATGTTGTTTAAAATTATTAAAAAATATATATATATCTATATTATATGAAATAGGTATAGAAAAATAATTTTTTTATAAAGTCGAAACTATATATATATATATATATATATGCGAATATTATTTTTAATGCGTAATATATATAATTCAAAATTAACAAATAACACTTTCAAATTATTAAATAATCAATTTAATATTTGAAAATAATATTAAATATATTACTCATAGCCAAAATGAAATATAGTTTTTTATTTATTTTATACAAGTATCCAAACATCAAAATCAATTAACATAAATAGTTCAGTGTGATTTAACATCAAATATGTATCATTGAATCATAAAAATATTGTTTTTCAAATCAAATTGGATCCAGATTTAAAACAACTTTAGGAAATGCTAACTAGTGACATTCTCCACCTTTAAAATTATTATTTGACGATTTTGACCCTGAAAAATCTTATTAGACCTACAACTTTTGACAGGAGCAGAACTAGGGTCGCAAACTACTTCTAAAGAAAGATATGATGGTTTTTGATTTCATAAAGTGGTCATAATAGATTTTTGGATTTACGATTTAGGAGATATGGTTGCTTCAAGTTTAGATAGCATTTAAGTAGATTTGTAGGTAATTAACTCAGCCCATAATCAGGCCTGCTAATTAATTTTAGGATTAGAGTTAAGTGAAACACCTATAGTAGCCACTAATAATTTTAAATACATCTTCTAACTCTTCTTAACCTCCATTGACCTTCTTCTATCTAAATTCCATCATTCTTTTTATTAAATTAACTTAAACAAATTAAGAAAAAGAGGATTAGGCAAGAGAATAAAAAGGTGCTTTTTAGATTTCAAAATTTGTGCCTTGGGAAGCATGCAACTGCTATTCAAATTCATATCTATTTTCGTTTTGGTGGATCTAAGCCTGTTTGTTGAATTTTGCTAATTCTACACCCCAGGTGAGTGATTTTGTTCTATCGTCACTATAATTCTGAATATGTTTTAAAAATGTTTTCTTACCTAAAAATTTAAAGGAGTATTTGGTGTAATTTTCGGATCTAGCTCGATTTATGCATTTTTCATTTATTTTGGGATGACTAATGATTGATTTATCATCCCCAGGCATACTAAAAATATGTATCTATAGGTTTTGATATGTTTTGAATCCATTTTAAAGTTAAAAATATGGTTTTTCATTGTTTTGAAGTTAAAAATGGAATAAAAATGAATTTAAATTGATTTAAGCATGTTGTTATTACGTGGGGTTGTTAATATTGATATTAGGTTAGACTATGAACATGTTTTAAGATAAATTGCTATGATTTGATGCATATTTACATAGTTGAATGATTGTTGTTGCAAGTTTATTATTGTGTTTGTATGCTTGAATGTTGCTAGTATGTTTGAGTTGTTGAAAACGCTCATTGGAGCGAATTGGCGGTTTTCGTGTAGAAGGATTAGTTACGATGGGCTTTCTGATTTGATTACACAAAGGATGAAAGATTTGTATTAGTAGAACCAACTTTGATGGATTGATTATGTAGTGTTTGGAATTGTATCGTTGCAAAGCAGTCATATGTAGGTCAAATGTTAGAAATAAAGCTCGAACTAATGAAAAATTTGAAGTGCTGAAAATGCTATAGGAAGGCATTCGACACATGATGGTTTGGCATGTAGGCTCGGCATGGGTGTGATCGACTATGGGGGTTTGATGATGGACTTTGGGTCGGAAGCAAGGAGGATTTGGGTCAAAGACAAGGTCGACGGTAGGAGAATCGAGGAGTAGATTTGGTTTGGGTGGCTTTGGGTCAGTGCTGGGAGAGCTCCGGGCTTATGGTGATGAAAACTTCAGTCCAATCGAAGTGGTTAATTCAGTGGACTAGGCACTGAGCAAGAAATGGGGTTTGAGGGTTGCTTTATTCTGGTCTTAAGGATATGCGGCGATCGATTTGGGCCGAGATAAGGATTTGGTTCGGTGGTGTATGTGCATTCGGGGGTAGCAATGGTTCGGTTTCTTTATTGCTTCGGGCATGGCAACATTTAGCTTTGGGCTTAATGAAAGGCCGCTCTAGGATTGGAACAAGGTTACTTCGGGGTTAACCTACGATCGACTTTGGAATTTTTGGAGTCGACTTAGGGAAAGTGGAGAGCGGCTTTGGAACAACTCAAGATGATTTAGGGGATTGCGTGGCAACCAAGGAAGTGAAGTGGCTTCGGAAACTCGACAACAAGAGTGTATTAGATTGAACGGTTCAAGTAGAAAGTGTTTGTAGCATCTGGAGAATCATTCTAGGAGGCAAGTTCGATAAGAAGTGAATTTGTGTAGTAGAACATACGAGGTTTCTACTAGGTTCGTCCAGGGAGATAAATTTGATATGGAAAGAACTTGTAGAATAGAACATATGGCATTTCTAGTATTGGGACGTACGCCAAGGGGTTCATATATAACTCTATGGTCTTAAAGTATGCTCGAGAAGAAGAGGTCATTGGTGATGCTCACTGTAGATTGATACTGGGAGATCTGTTTGACCCTGGACTTATATGTCGCTATTTGGTTTACTAGACATAGGGACCGACATGGATTTGAGGATCGATGGGATCGCAATGTTAAAAATTCGTTGATCAATATGGGGGATTATACGAGTTATCTTATATCTAAAGGCATTTGAGTTGAGAGACATGAGGTTGTTTGATGTTTGCCATGTTTGATATGGATGCCATATGATGTAGGTATTATAATGCTATATACCTAGGCATCCTAAATTATACTTCAAGTAGTAGTACGCCAATTTGATAGTATATTAGTATACATCGATTTTATGTGCTAACTTGTTGGATGCATGGACAAGTCAGGTATGGTTCTCTACACCTTTTGTTCCTACTTACTAAATTTATTTTTATAGTATTTTGAGACATAGATCACTTATACCCGACTGTTGTCTGACTCGAGATTTTATGCTTTGCTTCTTATTACCTTGGGTATGCTTAGATGAGTAGATTAGTGATAACAAGACTAAAATAGCGCGTGAAGCTGTACGGAGGATGAGTATGTGGCTAGCGCTTCCATATACTATATTTTGGAGCTATTATTGTTACTCTGCTATGCAGTAGTACAGAGCTATTTTTAGTACTTGTTTATTAGAGACAGCTTTCTATTTAGTATTTATTTGATCTGGTGTATAAACTCTATTTCCGATTTATTTTATGTATCTACGATGGACCGATTTATTTGGTTCGTTTTGTTATACTACTGTCTCACCTAAAAAATATCTATGTTGATTATTATATTTTATCCTATACACTGTGAGATATACGACAGGTTCTGTGCTGGAAATTTATTATTTTACCCTTGGCTACTGTCCTACATTGATCAGGTACGGTGATAGCGCATTGTACATGTTATATTGAGTACCGGAGTTGTAGGACAGTTGTCACATGATGAATATGTCATAAAATATACATGAGATTTAATACGTAAGGGATGTAGCCTTTGAACACACATTGATTGACGGGATCTCCTAGATCCACCTTAAAAAATTGATCTTTAGAAGTTGCAATAGCCTGGAGTACCACTAGATCTACTGTATTTGGTGTGATATGGATTTGTAAATTTTTGACGGTGCAGGGGAGGGAGGTTGAGTTGCTCACGGCCGAGGGGGATAAAGGAGAAAGCAAGAGTAAAAGATTGAGGGGGTACGCTAGTTTAAACAGAGAATGAGGAGAAGACATGTTATCCTCCTTTTACTATTTCTACATTTACCAATTCAAGATCTAGATCCAGAATTAAAATCCCCCAGTTTTCCTTATGATGTATGGTACATCATAAAATGGTCTACACTAGCCAACAAACACTCCAAATCCATTTAAGTAACTATTATCATTTAAATCGTATTTACATATCAATATTGTATATGGATATATCAATATATAACTTCTATATATGCACCTAATTAATTACTAACGGCATCCAGAAAATTACCAATAGCACCCAATATATCAAATGAATAAATAAATAATATTTCATAAATATTGAGTAATTAATTTATAACAGTTTAGAAATTAATTAAATCATATAGTATTGTGACACCTTGAAAATTTAATAAAAGAAATATAACAAGGGAGAAATAAGAATTTTTGCAAATATTCGAATTCAGCTACGAAACTTGCACCGTTGCGTTCGTAGTGATTTTCTAGAACATTTTCATATATAACTTTTTGGAATCGGAGCTAATATGGAAAAGTTATAAAAGTTTGAAAACTCGCAGCAGAAAATAATTAAATAAGTAAATTTAGAGAGAAATAAACTTTGAAAATTAATTAACAAAAATTAATACAGTGGTCAACACCTTAAGGTGTCGCCGCTTAACATGTAGCGGTTGATTGCCTCAAGAACCAATAGTCGACTAATGATCGTTCAGCGGCTAGGGTTTGCCTAGGCCGAATGTCCTGGATTTATCACTTATGTTTTTAGCGTACAGGATTTAAATGAATATTTTCCAAGCATCGATCAATGTCCATATCACTTTGAGCTGCGATAAATACAATGTTAAGGAAAACTCTAATTCACAAAAATTAGTCAAGTACATCCAGATTATGATGCTTTGAAATCTAAAATCCTCTACTCCACAACTCACAAAATTCTTCAAAATAAAATAAAATTCAAAATAGAAAAGTTGAAGAAGGCTAAATCAAGCGGAGAATGAACGAACTAGGGACATGATTCGAAGGGAAGAGCTTGGAATTAAGGTGAGTGGGTTCGTAGTTAATTAGGTGATTTATATACAGTTAATTTTAGTGTATTCTATTTGATTTAGATTGTTAAAAATTAAATTTGGGAATCTTGTTTTTTAGATCTAGAATTTAATAATAAATACAATTTAATGTTAATCTATAAATCGAGAAATGGATAAATCTATAAGTAACCTTTTTGTTAAATTGAGAAGAATTTATTGCTAAATCCAGTTAACCTATTTACTACAAGTATGAAATTGAATAGGAAGTGCTGACCATAACAAATCATATATGTAAAAGTTTGGATGATTATAACTAGGGTTACTGTAAAATAATCTAGAATTTAAGTTTAATGTAATAGATTTGGAAACGATAAATATTAAGAAACAAAAATGAATTAGGCGCTAATTAAAAACACCAAATGGCAATGATCGATCGACTGCACTCACTAGAATGGACGATAGCAAGCGGTCGACCGGTTAGTGTTTTTTGGGTGCAGTACGAACCTCGACCTAAGGCCCAAGTTATAAATAAAATAATTAGAATATTACACACACACACAGATATATATATATATATATATATATATATGGATGATACTATAGGTAGGGAAGCTAGTTCCTTATATGGCGACTTTAAGACGTTGCAGGACTTGGTAAAATGCTATTTACCCTATAGGGGTCAAAATTCGCCTTAGAGGATGATTCTCTCACAAATTTGCACTCACGGGAGGTTCTACGGTGGACACACAATACTAATGATGATGCCTGATGAAGTGTGTGGCTCGACACCAATGGGAGTTCCTTGGTATTCATGATGACGCAACGTGATGTTGTGTTGTTGTCGGATCCCGATGCGGTGCGATAAGAGGCGTTGCATTATGATTGATAGGCGGAGATGAATATAGACAATGATACACTACGGCCAGTCGGCATTGCGGGCTCCCCCTCAGTGTGTAATTAGGATACATGTAGTCGTAGTTGTGGGAAACGTAGTCCCATGGTGGAAACTATAGGAAAACCTATGTGGAATAGTTCTAGTAGCTATTAGCCGATCATTAGTTGTCTTTAAGATTCGATTAGTTGTTCGACCCTTATCATGAGACTATACAAGTTGTTGGTGTAGGTGTGTACTGAGATAAACCGCTTAAGAAAATAAAATAAAATAAGTAACTTACGGACACTTGTAGTACATTGTTGGTCACATAGATTATTGCTAAAGTCAGTTGCATGTGATTACCATATATTAGTGATGTACTCATTTAATAGACTATTGTCTGACCCACCCCTTTTTCTTTCTTTTTTCCCCCACCACAGGAGAACAGGGTAGTTGGCGATTAGCTCAGCGGTAGTACTTGGAGAGGCGAGCTTGACATTAGAGTTGCTTTTATTCAATTACTCTCCATGTACCATCTATCGTACTTACTATTTTATCAGACTATTTATGTATTTTTGTACATTGCAGATTTGACTACGTTCTGTTTTGAGACTATCTTTTAGATATTTTTCCGAGATGATTATTTTCAATATTTATATTTTTCTGCCTTCCACCGTGAGATCTAAAAGTGTCGTACTTCTTAGATTTTATCCTTTTATCTTTAGCCTCTGAAATGTTTAAAATCCTTGAAAGCTCGTATTTCGTGACACTGGCACGAGTTAGAAAGTCACCATGGACTTCGGATTGGTGTCTCGGGAGGTGTGGGTTGGTATCAAGGCCTAGGTTTGAAGTTCCTTAGGGATTAGGGACGTATTGAGAGAATGTACTTGGAAAGTTTTTCAAATGTTTTCCAAAAAAAAAGAGTTTTCCAAAAGGTTTTCAAAATGGGTTTTCAAGTTATGTGTGTGTTTTATGTATATAGATAAATTTGTTAATTTTTTATATATATAAGTATAACGCAAATAACTCTTTCACTTATTCTTGCCATACTATCTATGAAGAGTTGCTAATAAATTCCTAAAATCATGGATAGAAAGGATGAGTGGTCCTGTTGGCTCTAGCGATGCAACTGAGATTTCTGGTGTGAACGTTCTAATTTGGTTCCATTGGTATTTACAAGTAAGAGTTCGAGTCAAGCTTAACACTAGTAAGATCCACAAGGAGAACGCCAGGTGCAGTTTCTGCCCACCCACTTGCTGTCAATTTTGCTAAGCTATGTAAGGACTTTGCAAGCCTAGGATGGAAGCCTTATACGGGGGCTGAGTCATATGTATATTTGAGGACATGGATTCATACTTGTGAGAGGATTTTTGGATTGATGGGTCTTAGAGATGTTGTTAGGAGGCAACTTGCCACTTGGCATTTACATGGGAAGGCTTTGAATCGGTGGGATGCGGTAGTTCTTGAGATCGATGTGGGAGAGATTGCTTGGGGGGTTTAGGAGATGTTTCGAGTTGAAGTTTTGAGTTGAATTTTCTATCAAGAGCTGAAGAAGGAGTGCAGTTGGAGAAGTTTATTGACTTACAACAAGGAGAGATGTCGGTGAAAGGGTATGTTAATCAGTTCAATGAGTTGGTTAGGTTTGAAATGATGTTGATCAATACGCCTCACAAGAAGGCTCTGAAGTTCGCTAAGGGATTAAATCAACCTCTTCAAAATTTTGCCCTTAATCATATTCCCATTGGTACGACTTTTAAAGGATTAGTGGAGATGGCTTTGTTGAATGTTGTTTCCAAGGAGGTGGTGAAGGGTGAGTCGAAGAAGACAGGAAGAAAGACAACCTAGTAGAACCAACACAAGGGTGGAATTTGATCCAAAGGAAAGATCAAGAAACAAGAGTTATAGTGTAGGAAGTGTGGCAAGAAGAGGCATTTTGCAAGGGAGTACAAGGCGGACAGTTCGAAGATTAAGTGTTACGACTGCAATCAATATGGGCATATGAGGCGGGAGTGTCCAACACCTCAGAAGACCTCTACCTAGGTTGTTTCAGCTTATGCACTTGACGTCATTCCTAACTTGAGTACTCCTCCACTTGTGGACAAGGGGAAGAAGGTCGTGATCGAAGGTGCGTAAACTTTATCTGATTTACATGTTTGTACATTATTTGACACGGTGGGCATCACACTCTTTTATCTCGAGTACACATGTAAATGAGTTACACTTAGACACTAGCATAGTTATGGACTATGTGGTTGTGTTAAACTCTATTGAGAATCGGCTTATTTATCTATGATATGTAGGGGTTTGAAATCGTTTGTTTTGGGCGGGTTGAGTTCGATTGTGATGCTTTTTTCTAAGGATTTTGGGCATGGATTTGATAATGATGTATGAGGCGATCCTAGATTGTGATAGAAAGGTTGTTAGGTTGGGTACTTGTAGTGGATTAAGTCTAAAGGTTTATTGCAGTTCCAAAGGTTCATTTATGTTGAGTTACCTATATTCATTAGACCTATCACATTATGTGTTAGATACAGTGCTTGCAGTAAGAGATTACCCAGATGTCTTTTCCGAGGTTACCTGTCTCCCACCCTAGAGAGAGATCAAATTTAGGATTTATCTTATGGAGGATGCCATACTATTGCCTTACCCTTGAGGCATATGACCCTAAAAGAGAGACGTGAGTTGAATAAGCAAGTGAATGATTTATTGGAGAAGGACTTCAATAGGATGAGTATTTTAGAGTGGAGAGCACCAGATGCCTTTGCCACTAAGGTAGATTGTTCTCTGAGACTTTGCATCGATTATCGAGAGCTGAATAAATTGACAAAGAAAAATCATTACCCATTGCCCGGCATAGACGATCTCTTTGATCAGTTGGTTGGAGCAAAGGTGTTCTCACAACTTGATTTGGCTACCGGATTTCATCAGTTGCATGTAGATGAGGATAGTATTCAGAAAACTGCTTTTTGTACACCCTACAGACTTTATGAGTGCTTAGTCACGCCCTTCGAACTGACCAATGCACCTTCCCACTTTGTTGATTTGATGAGCTGAGTTTTTAGAGGGTTGCTTAATAAGTTTATGGTGGTATTTGTGGATGACATATCAGTCTATTTGAAAAGCAAGAAGGAGCACAAGTTGCATTTAGAAGAAGTGCTCAATACACTCCGTTTTAGCATCATATGATTTTGATATCTCATATATTCCGGGCAAGGGCAATGTTGTTCCCGATGCCTTGAGTAGGAAGCATGTGGTATTGAGTCCTTTTTTCTTAGAGTGGAAGCGTTTGGAGTTCATTTCTATGTTCGATTTTTGACCATCATCAGACATCACTCTGGGATTGTTAGCAGCTTTGGATGTACATCCTACACTTATGGATCATATTAGGGCAAGTCAGACGTAAGATGAGGAGCTATGGGATAATTTAAAGAGATTTAGTAGAGGAAAGTAGTCGAGTAACTCGAGACATTATACCATTGACTCTAAAGGAAGTTTGCGGAGAGGTGGTAGATTATGTGTTCCCCGCATTATGGATTTGATTGATATGGTACTAGCCGAGTCTCATCGCTCTAGAATGACCATTCATCCTGACAAAGACAAAATGTACCGTGACATGAAGAGAGTCTTTTATTGGCCTGGTATGAAGAAGCATGTGGTGGAGTTTGTAGCTCGATGTATGACTTGTCAGAGGGTAAAGGCGGAGCAGAAGAAGCAAGGAGGATTGTTGCAGCCGTTGGATATTCCGCAGTGGAAGTTGGAGAGTATCTCTATGGAATTCAACATTGACTATTGCGTCTTTAGTGACACTATACGTGAGAGAGGTAGTTAGTTTATATAGAGTTCCATATAGCATCATCAGCGACGAAGATCTGCTTTTCACTAGCGAGTTTTGGGGGAGTTTACAGAAGGCTTTAGGCACCGAGTTGAGTTTGAGTACTCCTTATCACTCGTAGATGGATGGATAGACGGAGAGGGTTAACCGGGTGTTGGAGGACTTGATTTGGATGTGCATATTGGATTTTGGAGGCTCTTGGGATGACACCATTCAAGGCGTTATATGGAAGACCTTATAGACCATTGTCATGTTGGTGGAACACTACATATAGGATTACTCATGACCAGATATGGTGAGGTAGACATTAGAGAAGGTACACCTAATTTGTAGGAGAGTGAAAACTGCACCGGATAAGCAGAAGTCATACTATGACAAGAGATACACGGAGTTAGAGCTTGAAGTGGGCGACATGGCTTTTGTGAATGTTTCATTGCTTAGGCATGTTACGAGATTTGTTAGCTTGGGAAAGCTAGCATCGAGGTTTGTTGGGCCCATTCCAATTACCGATAGAGTTGGAAAGTAAGCTTATAGAGTGAAGCTTCCTAAGAAGTTAGAAGGAGTAACGCCGTTTTCCATGTATCACACTTGCAAAAGTTCCTACATGATACAACCATTTTAGTTGAGTCGAGTCACTAGAGGAGGTGGAAGTAGAAAGAGAGTCACTTGTTCACTGTGCACTCACTTGTATTCTTGAGCATGGTACAAAGAGACTCCGCAATAAGATTATTAAGCTTGCTAAGGTTCAGTGGGGAGACGATCTAGCAGAGAGTACAAGAGAGCCCGAGGAGAAGATTTGAGCTACCCACCCACAACTCTGTTCTGTTACATTTTCATTTTAGATAAATAAATTTAGGTCACTTGTGTTTTTAGGTTCTAGCTTGGTATACCCCACGTATAGAGACAACTAGATTGTAGGAATGGTTATGAACATGTCATTAAGACATGTTTGGATGATGGATGCTAATGGATCTATTTATTGAATTGATCTTTACACACATAGGCAAATATATTCTTAAGTTGGCATACACATACACCATCACTTGTTTTAATTCATTGAGTTATATGCATATGGTTGTTGCATTTGGATTAATTGGTTACGTATACATGTAGAGTTGCTAGTATAATTACATAGGATGTTGTATACATTTGGATACATGACATAAGCATTTGCATTTCAAAAGGTCGATTAGATCAGGAGATTGTCTAATTTTTACGTTAGTATAGGTTCTTTTGCATTCCACGCTTGCATATACATGTTGCATTAGGAATTTTACTAAGGACAATAATTGCCAGTGGTTGATGGCTGAGTGGATAGTCGTGGTTATTGATTTTTGTACGCATGAGTTACATTTTTTCCGTCCTTGGAGATTTTGAGGACGAAATCCTTTTAAGGGGGGAGAATGTAACATCCCAAAAATTTAAGCAAAAATTTAATAAAAGAAATTTAATAAGGGAAAACTGGATTTTTTTGAATGTACAAATCTAGCTACGAAACTTGCAATGGTTGTGTTCATAGCGATTTTCTGGATAATTTTCATATATAACTTTTTGGAATCTGAGCTAATATGGAAAAGTTATGAACGTTTGAAAATTCGTAGTTGAAAATAATTAAATAAGTAAATTTAGAAAGAAATAAACATTAAAAATTAATTAACAAAAATTAATACAGGAGTCGACACCTTGGGGCTGGAGTGTCGTCAGCCGACATGTAGCGGTCAATTGCCTCAGGACCCAACAGTCGACCGATTGTCATTCAACGTCTAGGGTTTTCCTAGGCCAAATAACCTGGATTTGTCGTATACTTTTTTTAGTATACATGATTTAAATGAATATTTTCCAAGCATCGATCAATGGTCCATATCACTTTGTGCTGTTATAAATATAACGTCAAGGAAAACCCTAATTCACAAAAAATTAAGTTAGTACGTCCAAATTCTGATGCTTTGAAATCTAAAATCCTCTCCTCCTCAACTCACTAAACTTCAAAATAAAATAAAATTCAAAATAGAAAAGTTGAAGAAGGCTAAATCAAGCAGAGAATGAACGAATGTGGGAGATTTTTATACGCAGATTCGAAGGAAAGAGCTTGGATTTAAGGTGAGTGGGTTCACTGTTAATTAGGCGATATATATATAGTTAATTTTAGTGTACCCTATTTGATTTAAATTGTAAAAATTGAATTTTGGAATTTTTTTTCTTTAGATCTGGAATTTAACGATAGATACAATTTGATGTTAATTTGTAAATCGAGAAATTAATAAATCTGTAAGCAACCGTTTTTGTTAAATTGATAAGAATTGATTGCTAAACTTGGTTAAACCTATTTACTACAAGTATGAAATTGAGTAGGAAGTGCTGACAATTACAAATCATATATGCATAAATTTAGATAATTAAAATTAAGGTTACCGTATGATAATCTAGGATTCAAGTTTAATGTAATAGATTTGGAAATGATAGATATTACGAAACAAATATGAATTAAGATTGCTAATTAAAAACACCAAATAGCGACGACCGGTCGACCGCACTCACTGGAACAGATGATAGCAAGCGGTCAGCCGCTCTAGGAGCAAGCGGTCAATCGGTTAGCATTTTCTAGGAAACTATGAACCTCGGCCTAAGGCCCAAGTTATAAATAAAATAGTTAGTGTGTGTGTATATGAATGTTACTATAGGCAAGGAAGCTAGTTTCCTAGGTGTTGACTTTAGGACTGGGTAAAATGCTATTTACCTAGCAGGGGTCGAGATTTGACTTAGGGGGCGATTCTATTGCCAATTTTCACTCATAGGAGGTTCTACGGTGGATGCGCAACATTGATGATGATACCTGATGAAGTGTGTGGCCTGGCACTAACGGGAGTTCCTTGGTATTCACGGTGACGCGACATGATCCTGTATTTTGTTGGATACCGGTGCAGTGCGATAAGTGGCGTTACATTACTATTAAGAGGTGGACACGGATGCATATGATGAGAACTTAGATGAGTTGGCATAACGGGTTCCCCCTCAATGTGTAACGGGGATATATGTAGCGTAGTTGTGGGAAATTTAGTATTGTGTGGACAGTGGAGGGAAATCTATGTTATAATAGTTACATGTACTCGTAGTGTCGGAAACATAGTCCAATGGTGAAAACTTAGGGAAATCTATGTGGAATATTTCTAGTAGCTATTAGTCAATCATTAGTTGTCTTGAGATTTGATTAGTGTTCGACCCTTGGCATTAGCCTGCACAAATTGTTAGTGTCGGTGCACATTTAGATGAGCCCTTAAAAAAAGGAAATAAGTAACTCACGAACCATGTAGGACATTCTAGGTCATATAAAGTACTGCTAAAGTCAACTGCATGTGATCGCCATATATTAATGATCTTCTCATTCACCCAGACTTTTGTCTAACCCACTCCTTTTCCTTTCTTTTTTTCCCCACCATAGGAGGACAGGGTAGCAGGTGATTGCCCCAATAGTAGTACTTGGAGAGGCAAGTTTGACATTAGAGTTGATTTTTATTCTATTACTCTTCATGTACTGTTTATCGTACTTAGTATTTTATCAGACTATTTAAGTATTCAGTACACTATGGGTTTGACTATGTTCTGTTTTGAGATTGTATTTTGGTTATTTTTTTGAGATAACTATTTTCAATATTTATATTTTTGAACCTTCCGCTGTGAGATCTGAAAGTGTAGCACTTCTTAGATATTATCCTTTTATCTTTAGTCACTGAAATGTTAAAAAATCCCAGCAACTTGTATTTCTCAGCACCAATGCGAGTTCGAAAGTCACTGTAGACTTTGGATCGGTGTGTCGGGAGGTGCGAGTTATCATAGTCGGTATCAGAGCCTAGATTTGAAGTTCCTTAGGGATTAGGGGCTTATTGAGAGAACGTACTTGGAAAGTTTTACAAATGTTTTCCAAAAATGGAGTTTTCCAAAAGGTTTTCAAGATGGGTTTTCAAGGTATGCATGTGTGTGTGTCTATTATATATATATGCATGTATGTATGTATATATATGTATGTATATATATTTATTTATATGTATACAGATAAAAGTTTTTCAAAAAACTTTTATATAGAAGTGTAATGCAAATAACTCTTAGATCCAAACTAATATTTTAGATCCAAACTAATGGATTTTAGATCCAAACTAAAATTCTTTTGTGTGTGAGCCTATGAAGTCTAATAGATTTTAGATCTAAACTAAAATTTTATTTTATTTTATTCATTGATATGATAAATAATGGATTTATCTTAAATTCAAATTTGAATTTAATATGAGTATATTCAAATATACTCATATGTGTATTGTGGATGTGCAATACAATATATTGTGTACATAGTAAATGTGTATGTATATAAGTGCTGAGATTTACACCATAATGGACACATTGACCTTATATATACACATTGGTGTCCAAAGCATTATTTAGAATTATAGAAATATACAATAATTACCTTTTTAATAAAATTAAACTATTTTGACTAGGTCGATAATTTTGAAATTTAAAATCTTTTTCAAAATATACAACTGTTCACTTAGTAAAATAATTTAAAATAGATCCGGATCTACAATTTAAAATAAAATATACTTATATATTATATATTAAAATTCAAAATAAAATTATTATAATATTTTAAGTAAGGTATAATTTACAGAAATAATTTTTTAAGTATTTATATATTATTTAAATTTACACTAAATCATTTATTTAATTAAATATAATATATATGTACAATCCCTTCGATAAAAATATTATTTTTTATTAAATCTAAATGTAATAATAAAAACATAATTTTATAAAATAAAAATATTAATTTATAAATATGCGTATATATATATATTAGTTTAAAACAATATGAAATTTATACTTATAAAATATATTTGGAAAAAAATTTATTCGATGCTAAAAATAATAAGAAAAATATTATGCGTACATATTTATAAATTAATACTATTATATAACACAAGTTTAAAATAGTTTGAAGCTAATTTCCATACATAATTATGTACAAAAAAATTTAGATACAAATTAATATGAACAATAGACAGTAAAAGTTTCAGATCTAAATTATAAACACGCACGCCCAAAAAAAAGTAGAATAATACAATTAAGTTGGACGACCATTGTGAATATAATTTCGTTCAAATATAAATATAGAAATATACTAACATGATGACATAGTAATCATAGATAATAAAATGTTACTATAAAGAGGTTGCCTTGAAATGCACCTTGATTGGTAGACTTTTCGAGATGCAATCCCGATCTGATGTCCTAGCTATGCAAAGGCTAGGTGAACCTTTTTTATTTCAATTTGAAGTTGTGTTTTGGCTTAGTAATTTTGAGCCAAGGGAGGGATAGAAAGTGGCGGCTATTATAGGAAAAGCTAGGGAGAACCTTTTCCCTTAATTTTCTAATCTCACTTTTATTTAGTTCTAACATTTAGAACTTCAAAAACCCTTCCTTTGTTCCACCTATGGTCGGCCATACATAGGGCAATAGTTGGCTCTTAAATACTTCAAACCCATTAAGTAATTAATCATAATTAAATTTGTTGAGTCGAAAAGTGGCACAACATCCCAAAACAAAATTAAATGAAGAGATCTAACTATGAACAACAAAATCAAGTAAGAAACAAGGGAAATTTTTATAGTGGTTCGGCAAATCTAAGGCCTACATTCACTTTAATCTTATTATTAGAGATTTTGTCACAAGTACAAGAGTTTCACTGATCTAACAGCCTATAATGGCAAAAGGTAGCTTCCTTTGTGACAAAGTCATGTAGAGTGAGAGAGATTAAAGAAGATGAAGTACCAAAAAGTCATTTCTGAGTTGCCATATGCTTGCTATTTATAGAGAAATCACCCAATGAAATCGTTGGATCTCGAAATATCAAGTCTAACTTTAGATCCGAGGATGTAGGACAAGAGATGAAGTCTCCTGGATGATAAATTCATCTTGGTACCGATTAGAAGTGATTGGTACCGATCTGATTTTATAACGGTAGATCATGCCATCTCCTTCAACTTGGTCTGCTATCTTCGGTCCATAAAACTCTAAGCACTTGGTAACAACCCTAATTTAGATTAACATTATTATGAAGGTTTAATTAGAAAAATAAAATAAAATAATGTTATGTGTAGTAAGATAAGGAGGATGAGATTTGATAATTAACAAGGTCAGGCCTTAACTAATTTGTAAGGTTGTTTTATAAATATAATATAGAAGAGAATAAATGAGTGGGGGAAATTTGGAATAGAACTTTCTTTTATCCTTTAAACCCTCCCTCTTCCATTTCATTCTCATTTTCACAACAATCAAATTGAAAAGGCCAGCCATAACTAAGAAGGATTAGAAGAAGAAAGTTAGGGAAATCATTCTCCACCAATCTCAACTCCATTATCCAATTTAAGTTGAATAATAATAAACCATCTCATTTTATTCTTGTTTGGTTTCAGATCTTATTAGTTGTTATTCGTTGATGATGTTATGACGTGCCATGTTAGATTTTTACCATTGTTTGGTTAAATAATGAATTATTGGAGTTTTTATGAAATTTTTATGATAGGTTTATAGTCAAAACTTTAGTTTATGATCTCAAAACAATTTTATTTTTGGATATGTTGTGTAAAATATAATTTTGGAGATGAGCTTTTAATTACATAATTTTCCAAATTAATGGGAACTTATGAATTTCCTAAGAAGGAAGGATATTTATTTTCGATTTTAATTATTAAAAATAATTAAATTAAGATTTTTGTCCTGAAATTTTTATATATTAAAAAAATATGGTAATTCCGATTTTGGTGAATTTTGGGGATTTTTCCCATGTAATTATGAATTATTATGAATTTAATAAGCTAGAAAAGCATATAATTATTATTAAATAATTAATATTGATTAAGGGGTGAGAAATGAATTTTTGAGAAGATAAATAGGCTGCATGTGTTTTTGCCAAATCGTTTAATTCTCATTCTTGTACGTCGAATATTATCTAAATAGGCTAAAATATATTTAGAATAATTTTATATAGAAAATGGAATTTTCCTTATATAACTTATTTAAACATCTCTAAAATTGTTTGAAAATTCCGTTTTCTCTATAAAATTATTCCAAATATATTTTAGCATATTTAGATAATTTTCGGCGTACAAGAATGAGAATTAAACGATTTGGGGTAGTTTTTCTGAAAAGAAATTTGACAAAGATTTTTTTTAACCAACAGAAAGTTGATAAGGGTTAAGAGTTAGTGAAAAGTAATCGTTTTTAATAAAAATAAAATAGCTTTTATAATATTTACGATATTGTCATGCTGCCAATGTTTATGCCGAACCCCAGCGATATTAACGTGAATGGATGCATACGATATCAACTAAGTTGGTATGGAATGAATCTATCTGGGTTGAAGTCTTATATTATAAGGTCCGCAACATTGAATCAATGTCGACATAGGTAATCTCGTAACATACTAGAACTATGCCAACCTCCCTTTTTTCTTTGTTTTGATATCTATAACGTATGGCATTGATGCCGCAAGTTTTCACCATGGTTTTAAACAATGTTGCATACTTCCTATTTGATGTCATAACTTAAGGCAGTAATGTTGCAAGTATTAGTTCCGACATTAATTACTTTAGGCAGCGATGCCCTAGTATATAAAATGACAATGATGCCACCTGTTATCAATTTAGACATTATTATTATAGCAACATAAAATTCAATGTCAACTATTTTACGGTATTGATGTCGGAAGTCATCAATGTCGACCTTGCTATTTTAAAGCACTCGATATCAACGGTTTCATGATATTGATGCCGCATGTCATCAACGTCGGCTTCTATGTATTTTATTTATAAAAGGCTATATTTAATAGGTTCGACAACCTATAAATTTCTATGCTAGACAATGTTGATATTTGCATTATAGCCTTATATTTTTATAAAATTAAGATTATTTTAAAAGCTTTTGTTACGACCGCCCAACACCTACGTTGCAGAATGGTTGTCAAAGGAAAGAAAAGAAGTAAAGAAGAGGAAATAGAAGAGAATGGAAAGAAGAAAAAGAAAACATAAAATAATCACATAACATGTCGTATATCTCGCATCGCATCAGATAAAATATAATAATCAGCACAGTATAAAACAGTCGAGACAGTAATAACAATGTGAACTAATCATCAGAGTATAAGATCCACAGAGTTATACAACATAGTAAAAGAGTTTATACAACTAATGCATAAGCTCAACCGATAATTGTCTCTAGTAATAGTAAGTCAAACACTATCAAGACTCCATAGTGTAACGTAGTGGAATATACAATAACAAACTCAAATATAAGTATGAGTAAATGTCACTTCCTGCTAGTCCATCTGCAGAACTCCATATGCCATCCACACCTGCTCTCTAGCCTACTTATTTAAGAGTACCCGAGATAATAAGAAGCAAAGCATAAAACCTCGGTCAGACAACAGTCTGGTATGAGCGATAAACAATCTCAAAATACTATAAAGGTCGATATAGTATACGGAACAGAGGCTATATGAATCATACCTAACATGTCCCTGCAACCAAAGAGTCAGCACATAACATCGATAATATGCTACTTTAAACCATTATTAAAAGGGTATTCCATTCTCAGTAAACTGTCGAGGCACCTAGGTATCTCCATCCATGATACCTATTCCATAATAAGTAAATTGTCCGGGATATCTAGGTATCCCTATACGCAGTACCTACCTCGTGTGACATCCCAAGTGTGATAGGTGGCTAGCGAAGCAACCATAATAAACTTAGAATCCATCAAGCAATACTAACTGTCACCCAGTATGCTCTAGATATATGATAACTCATATGGGCCCCCATGCTATAAACTAGTGGAAATCTCGGTTCTCCGTTTACTCACGTATCTCACAGTCCAAAGCTGGATACGTGTCTCGCAGCCTTAAACTGGACACTAGACCCAAAGCCACAGGTCCAGGATATATGGATCCTTTCTACCAATCCATGGGCTTCCCCACTATACAATACCCCTACTTCAAGTACAATAGAAAACACTCCAAGTCATCAACGATCCCTTAGCACATGCACATCCATCTGAGCCCTACTAGTTCATTACAGTTTCCACTATCTGGATCCCACCACATTCCTCCACTCCATGATTCCCACCATGAGCCTCCTCGGTACCTACACCCTACTCGAGTCACAAACTGAAGATACAGAGTGTCTAATCTTCAGTACCTACTACTCCCACGAGCCACAAACCGAAGATATAAAGATTTTCATCATGTTGTACATCGCCATCCCCCATGATGCGACCTAGCCAACACCTCTAGCAGGATCTACAGAGTCCTGAACATTATACCTTGGAACATACTCCATATGCCATTGAGTCATAATCCGAAGTACCAACTCTCATGTCGAAGCACCACATCACTGCCCCAACATCTAAATCGCTTGCTATAAGCAATCACATCAAGACTCTAAGTCAGTCGCACTAACAAACCATCAAATCGTGCATCATGAAATCTTTCAATGTCTAAGCCAATGATCGGCCAAATTGCCAGTCAACAATAGTGATGGACATTAACCACTCTACAGTAGTCAATACCGACCACCTTGGTATTGCACTTAACCAAACGGATAAGTACAAACCAACGTCCGTCATCCATCCTAAAGTTCGAAGCCTCGTCTTCCACCTTTAGATCCGTTGACACGTATCCTAACCCTCCTCTACATCTTATCTCTTTCGTTGGACTTTCGCGTGTACGAAAGCCTAACAGACAAGATATTACCTCACACTCAATCGTAGTTAAATCAGCGTTTTCAACCAAAAACAACCATACAACCAAACAAGCAACCATGCAACTAACAACATTACTACGTCCAAAACAGCATACATACAACATGTATACTACATCCATATCAACCAATGGGGAAATCATATCAAAAATAACCCAAATATAATAATTCCTTAAAAATGGCACATCGATGGAAAATATTTTATATTCGATATAAATCATTTTAAAATACTTTTATTTTCTTTTATGAAAATCTAATAGGTATATTAGTATAGGAAAATCACATTTTAAAACCAAAAATCATTCCAGAACATCGATCTAATAATATGCAACCAATCATATTATGGTGAGAGATAATATCACTCACCTCAATAAAATCCGTCCAAACTAGTGTCAGGTCTCTCCATTATGAGCGCAACGTAAGAAACCACATCCAAAACAGGCCCCATATGCAAATGATATGGATCGTATAAGAATCGAGATTGATAAAATAATTAATTAAATAAATTAAATAATTAATTACCTTATGTTTAATCCTTCTTCCACATTCAAATCTCTATATGTGAATGGAGACATAACTGTGCACATCTCTTGTCTGTTAGGTTTCACGATTTATCATTAAGCGGATATTGAGATTTTGATTTTTGAATTTCAAGAGGGAGGTGGCCATTCTTTTTATCGGGGATGAATGGAACAATAAATAGATAATGGAAAAAATAGAGAGAGGGAGGGAAAGATTTGATTTAATTTATATTGATATAATATTCCTTGTTTATTTGATTTCTCAAATAAACAGTCATACGTTTCGAGCCCGTACAATCATACGACGTGTCTGATTGCCACCAAACTCGTCTGCATACATAACCTCATTTTTTCAGATCCAACGGTATAAATCTCGTTGCTATCTAAGACTGTGTCCCGAGATGCTAATTTCGTGCATTTCGAGATTGTTTCGGCCATCGGATCGTCCGATCTCCAAATATAGGGATTCTTATACTCATTTTAATTCGCAATGTCAATCCCAACTCAACGGAAGTGGTCTCGAGTCCTGATTCAGTCGTATGAAAAAATCATATTTTTGGCCTTCTATTAATTAAGATTAAATATTTAAATCAATTATTTAAATATCCTATCATCAAAAATACGGGTCGTTACATTATCCCCTCCTTAAAAATATTTCATCCTCAAAATCACAAAGCAAAGAGAATGTCTGCTAAACCATATGCCTTCACAAGCTTCTCAGATTTTGGAAAAATTTGGCAGCACCTCCTTTGCGCAGATACATTCGGAAAAAATCCCAATACAACAAGGATATATATATATATATATATATATATATATGCATCATATATTTAAACATACTAGATCATATATAGCAATCGTCTTAATAAATATGCTATATTCAACCATAACTACCCCGAATGCGTAACAACCATGCAAACATAGGTTATCATCTCAGATGCTAAAAATCCAATCAAACATGCATACATAAGCTCAAACATCAAAAAGTAACATCCAAGCCTATCCTAGCATGAAGAATACTAAACTATCTAGTATAAAACATCGAATATGATATCCAATACCAAAGTCGACAATAAAAACGAAATCTCACCAAGTGAAGAGCTCCGGATAAGCGGTCCTCATGCTCTTCTCAGTCTCCCATATCCTATTGTCCTTGCTTTCATTCCACCGAACGTCTACTACTCCACTGCCCTTCTCCTAACCTGTTTAATATCACATCTATCAGTACGAATAGGCCTACGAGGTCTCGAAGTCCCTGCTTCAGTCTCAATATCATATAATCATTCGGTGCCAAATTTCCAAACGCCTCTTGTAAGTTCTCCCAAAACCCACTATCGAGCAACGGGTTTCGGCCACTTAAAATGCTCTTGGCACACAATGGAATCACACTATCCATCCCACATATAACTCAACAAATACAAATGCTATTCTACTGGACTTAAGGAATACAAATCTAGCATTCTTCATCAACCAATCGACTGTGACTCAAATGCTATCATACCATCCTTAATCCTCGGTAATCCATTCATGAAGCCCATAGATATTTGTTCCCACTACTTGATAAAAAACAATCTCTCATCCCTACAGAACCGACATTCTTGGTCGGGTTCGCATGGCATCACCTCTACGGACATTACTCGTTCCTCTAACTTAGCTGTGATCCCCACTAGTCTATCTTCATGCCTCTGACTCGTACCGATCTGCTGAATCAAAGTAGGTCTGACGGTCAAACTAACCATCGTCATTGGCCATAGCTCATCAAGTTTTGAGGTCATAACCAGTGATAAACTTGAGCAATGACCCCTTTAGGAATATTGCTCCCAAATTGGTATGTATTCTACTCAAAGCATCAACAACTGGATTTCCCCTATGGACGTATAAGAAATGTCAAAGTCATATGAGGCTAAGCACTCTAACCATCTCTATTAGCAAAGGTCAAAATCCTTCTCGGATAAGACATACTTTAATGGTGTGGAATCACCGAGCAACTTAAACCTCTCTCCAAAAAGATGGTTCCTCCAAACCCCAAAGCGAACTCTATCGCCTCCAACTCCAAATCAAGAGTCGGATACTTCCTCTCATGGGGTTTTAATTGTCGACTAACATGTGACAACCTTACCTTTCGGTATCATTACCGCACCCAGTTAAGTACCATAGGCATGTGTTTACTATCGTCTCCTCATTCTCGCTCGGAATAAGAAACATCGGTGCACTCGTCAACCTCTCGGTCTGACTCACTAGCGTGTGTTTGCACCTCGCATTCCAAATAAAAGTCTGATCATATCTCATCAAATAGGTCAACGACGCTGCTACATTGAGTCTACTCAAATTCAGGACTGCTGTAACTACAAGATCTACAGCGATGTCCTATTCTAAAACAATGTGACCCAAGCATCTCACTTCCTTCTAAGTGATACTCCAAAATCTCATTAGCAATTGGTGTCTTCTCAACACCTATAACACAATCACCAATTGTGCCTTGTGCTCTACTTTCCTCCATGACTAGACAAAAGTACCATCAACGAGCACAAGTATAATTCACTTAAGTGACCCCTTGAAACATGGTCCATGAGATCAATAAGGCATGTCGACACGTCGGTTAGCCCGAACGACATAACCAACCAATCAAAAATCATCATACGAAATGCTATAATCGGCACTCTCTCTAAATACTCTTAGTTGGTGAAAACTCCATCGCAAGGTCAAATGCTATAGAGCTAATCAAATAAGCCATCAACAAACAGGAGTGGATACTTGTTAGTCATCTCATTCAACTCATGAAAATCAACAAACAACCCCAAAGAGCCATCCACCCTAATTGGGAACAATATAGGTGCTTCCTACCCAAATATGTTCCTACGAATGAACCATCATCTCAATAGGTCATCCACTTGCACCTTTAGTTTGCCATACTCTTTGGACTTCATATGTCTTAAAGGCATAACTACTGGTTTATCTCCTCTAACCAGATCGATATGGAACTCAATACCTATATATAGTAGTAACCCAGTCACCTCATCGAATATGTTTGAACACTCTCTAGCTACAGGGACAGATGACAACTCATCACGTGGAATATCGAGTGAATATAGAAAGATAACTATAACCTCATCCTCTACAGGTAGCCAGTCACTACTGTTCGCTCCTCCACAACCCAAATCGTCACCAATGGCCTCCCACGTCCACCACTGTACCCCCTTCAGCCAGTCCATTTCCAAACTAACTACCGAACCCAACTGAACCCCAAAACAAATTAATAGCAAACAACAAACAAACGAACATCCATGATGCAATAAGACAAAGTCTCGATAAACCATGTATAGGCTGGTTGAGCCCCTCACTAGGTCATTCAAAACCAAAGATCGGTTAACCATCTCGAATCGCAATCCCAATATCCACATCCAATCTGGATATGAAGGAATATGAAACCTTGACATAAAATAAAACACGTATGGAAATGCCATAAGTGGAAAGCATATTTCAAATGGTAATGCCATTCCTTTCTCTTTCGTTGAAGGAGCACTCGATGAAATCGGAATGGCAATTAATGCATATGCTCTCACGGTTTATCCCTACTCAACTGGTTCGAGAAAACCCTTTTACACTGGGTACAAGGTCTCTCCTTATAAAGCCTTCTCGATCATCTTCTCAAAGCCCTCGTCAATATGACAAATTAATTGCTCCCAAGGATGATCACTCAACTCAATGTTAAACTTTCCATTCTTTCTGTGTGGCTATCAATGTAAAATAGATCGTACTTCGATAGCATATTGAATTCGGCATACTCCAACAAAGACATACCACCTTACTTCAAATTGGTGAACTCCCTAACCAACACTGACTTTGGAAAAGTCATGCTAAATTTTCTTCGAAGCGAACTATGAACTAATTCCAAGTAAATTGATCCTTGAGAATCGAAACTATAGAGACACTCCACTAGTTCATTGTTCATCCCTGGAGTTATCTAGAGATTAAATTCTACCTCATGGCAGCATCTAACTCCAAGTTGTAACAACTCTAATCATTCTCCTAAGTGGTAGTGTCTCCACACTTTCAATGTGAAAATCACTGTTGCCAACTCCAAATCATGAGTCAGATATCTAACTTCATGTGGTCTGAGCTATTGAAAGGCATAGACAATCACTTTTACCCCTCTGCATCAATATTGCTCCTAATCCTGTTCCACATGCATCCGTATACACCACCAAATCATGATTCCCATCTGAAACAACTAACATGGGCGCATTGGTCAACAAATGCTTTGACTTAAGGAATGCTTCCTTACATTTATCATACCAAATAAACTTTATGTCCTTCCTAGTTAGTTTAGTCAGGGGTGCTGCTATCCACGAGAAATCCATGATGAATCTCCGGTAATAGCCAGCCAATCCAAGAAAACTCCTTATCTCGGTCACTATCTCAGGTCTCTTCCAATTATTTATAGCTTCAATCTTAGTTGGATCCATGAACAACCCTTTCTCTAAAACTACATGATCAAGAAACTTCATCTCTCTTTTCTAGAAATGATACTTTAAAAACTTCGCTTTTAGTTGATGTTGCCTCATCGTCTCAAGCACTATTCTAAGATGAACCTCATGATCCCTTTCATCCTTAGAATATATCAAAATGTCATAAATGAATACCAACACGAACCTATCCAAGTTCTCTCTGAAAATCTGGTTCATTAAATCCATAAAGAAAACAGGCGCATTAGTTAATCTCAATGGCATCACTAGCCACTCATATGAACCATATATCGTCCAAAATGCTGTTAAAGGAATACTGTCGTCCGCCACGCTCAATTGGTGGAACCCTATCGCCCAATCCAACTGGGAAAATATTTTGGCTCCACTCAACTGATCAAATAAATCATTAATTCTTAGCAAAGGATATTTATTCTTTATCATCTTCTCATTCAACTTAATAAATACAAAATCTTAACGACCCATCCGGTTTCTTAACAAACACCACGGCCGCTCCCCAAAGTGAACTGCTTGATCTAATAAAACTCTTTCCTTCTAAGTCCACTAGCTGCAATTTTAACTCCTTCATCTCGGTAGGTATCATCCTGCTAGGTGGTCTACTTATGGGTTTATATCTAGGTAATAGATCTATCTGAAACTCAATAGCTCGTTTTGATGGTAATCTTGTAACCGACTTATATACATCAGCAAATTTCCTTGCAACCAAAACCCGATTCACTTCGTATTCTACTTCCATCGCTCCTAACAAAGTACATATATACAAACTCCAGTTATCTACAGAGTATATAATTCGATCACTACTAGTATCTAATTGATATTTTCCTATCTTGGCAAAATATCCTAGCATCATATTTTCTCAACCAATCCACACCCAAAATAATCCAAAAACCCACAAAATAAACACATACAAACTGCAGGCAAAAGTATAACCTGACAACTCAAACTCTAGATGGTCACATCTCATCCCTAGAGTTGCATACCCTCCTATTGGATTAGTTATCCTTAAGGAAGTAACAAGGTATAATGGTTCTAAACATAACTTATCCACCAAACACTGAGGTATAAATGAATGCGATGCACTGGTATCTAACAGTACCGTAACTGGTATGCTATGAACCAAAAGCATCCTTCCATCATAGACTTTCCCTTCTCATCTGTTGTTGGTCTTGATCCAGATGGTTCCAAAGCAGACACCTTTCCTTTATTATCCTTGGTCACTTTTGGACATTTGTTCTTATGATGTCTCGCTAAGTGATAGTTAAAGCACTTCACATTCTGCTTGCCCATAACTATCTTGCCATCACCTGATCGACACTCATTTGCATGGTGCACTTTCTTACCACACTTATAACAAATGATATATGCCTTCCCTTTCTTAGCAGCTCCATCATTCTAAGCTCCTTTTCCCTTAAAGAACTTCCGTTTCTTATTCTGAGAACTCTAGGTTTCAACTGTCTTTTCCTTTTCGAAAGTAGAAAGCATTTCCTCGTTCCTGATTGTCATCTCCACTACTACATTCGATGGATCCCAGAGATGTTGCATGGTCTCCTTAGCAATTTCTGGTCTCAACCCCGGATAAGCTACTTGTTCCTCTTTAACAGTTTTAATGGTGGCATACCCATATCTGGACAGCTCATCAAACTGAGCAGAGTATTCCAACATGGACATTTCCCCCTACTCCAACTCCATAAACTTCCTGAGCAAGGCTGACTTGGCTACTTTAGACAAAAACCTTTCCTCAAATCTCTTTTGAAATTCTACTCAAGTTAATTCCTCCTCTGGTACCTCTATGGTCACCTCGTTCCAACAGAACAAAAAATCTTCTTACAACTGTCTCGAAGCCAACCTCCTTTTCTGCTCATCATTCAGACCCAAATTGGCAAAATTCTTTCACAATGTAACAGCCAGTTCTCTACTTCTATTGCATTCTTAGTCCTCAGAAAAGGCTTCCCACCCAGACTGGTGTAATCTCGACTCAGCTTAGCATAATTATTATCAACTAGCCCTATGAGATTGAATCCTCACGCATTAGTAACATTTCCTCCAGCTACTCCTTCAGCTGCTCCAGCTTGTATTAGATTGAAAAAAAACCGATACATAGCCCCATATCTACTGGTGAGGTCGCATCATTTTGATTAGCATTTGCTTGTCGATCCGGCTTTCTTTTGGTATTGGGCCGAGCATTCCCATCGGTTTTGGTGCTTCCACCACCTAGATTCACTCTTCCATTTCCCGCCTCCATATCTTTCTTTATCGTAAATCTACATATGAGCCTTAGTAAGGTACAAAAGAACAGTTTTTGAGAGAGGGGAGAATAGAGATAGAATGCATGCTTATATATAGCAAATACAAGTACTTTACTATAGAGTTATACTATACCCCAATCTTATTCTATGATTCATTAGGATTATGTTTTCAAAAATCTTTTAAGTTTTAAATAAACCTATGCTCTTATGCCAACTTGTAATATCCCTCATTTTGAGGCTCGAACTAAGCACTACAGATGCTGTAGTCATCCATTATATTAATATGCTGTAGTCATCCATTATATTAATTTTCGATGAAAAATGCGGCAATGTTAATCATTCCAATAATCAGAAGCCCATGAATATGAAAAATATTAAACACAAATTTTCTTAACAAATTTTCACTTTCATTTCACAAATGATATTTCATATTCATTACATAATCCCATTCGTAAATCCACGTTTAAAGAAATTATACTTATTACAAAATATTTCAAGAGCGATATATGACGATGCACTCTTGGTTGATCGGAGTCTAAACTTGGCAATTATGTAGCTTAACATTATATCCATATAGACAAAACCAAACAACACAACGGATTAGATCGATACTCCTAAATAGTTAGATTGTCTCTTGCACATCTCCGGAAGCTTATCCATCTAACTGGAAACCAGAAAACTGTTACTCTCGACTTAATCAATTAAGTACCCCAGAGTTTAAGGGGAAAAACAAAAACTTTGGGTCAGACAAAAAGTCTGGTGTGAATAATAATCTACCATCTCGAACCAAATAGATAATGGTGAGACCACGCTGCTGAGCGGAACAGCTTTTCCCGTTACTAATATCATAACTAAAATATCTCAACCATATACTATGCTCTTGCATCCACAATGGTTATAACACAATAATATACTGATATGCAAACATGTAATATACATTGGATTACCCATCCCAAGTATTAGACTACCCAACTAAATTTTCATTAACTATTTGTCTTATACTTAAGTGGACTACCCATCTCGCATATATTAATTCTTTGGATTACCCATCCCCTACCATGTTGAGTACCCATCACACATGGTTTCATTAACATAATTATGTGGACTGTCCATCTCACATGTAATTATTACTTGGATTACCCATCCCTTACCATATGGACTACCCATCATACATGGTTTAGCTATTTAAAATTATATAGACTATCCATCACATTTATTCCATTCATTTTATATGAAATGAACTATCCATTACACATCTCATAGTTTTCCTAGGATAACTATGAACCCTTCATTAACCTCGTAGAGACTATCCATCTCTGATGTGATGTGGACTATCCATCTTAGGATAACTATGAACCCATCATTTAATAATTTAATTCATGTTACCCACATGTTCCACCTATGTCCATTGGTGTCCCCAATTAGGTTATCTCTCCATAAAGTTATAACATCTCTGAGTTACATACATTGGTATCCCCAAATGATCTATATCGAACTTATTAAAAATATACATTGGTATCCTTAAGGTTTAAAGTCAAAATCATAAACATATGGCTTGCCGCCATTAAAGTTAATATAGATTAATGTCAACGTCAATAACAATGTCGACAAAGAGGCTTAAGGCTCTCCACCTTTAATAAGATATCATACAACACACATGACGTTAAGACATTATCGACCTCTATCCAAGGTCGAAGACAAAACTTACACTCTTTTAACTATAAAAATTTAATGTCGAAAATGATATTGTCGACTTCCATATCCTATAGGTTACCACCTACTTAAAACAAACTTTGTTTAACCCAAAAACAAGGCGAGAAGGCCAATAAAGCCTTCATCGGTGCCGTTGAAGAATTGCGGCATCGATGCTATGTGGCATCGTTGCCAAACTAATACAATTTGAAACCCTGCCGACTTTGATGAATAGCGGTAACAAGACCAGCGGCGTCATTATAAAAACCTTTTACTTAGCATACTTCGGCTACTATGCCACTAATTTTGTAAGGTCGAAGTCAAAACAAGCCACCTTTATATAGTTGACATCGAAAATGATCATAATGGTAATATGCCGCGTCGTTTAAAAACACTGGTGAAAACATGCGGCTTCAATGTTGTACGACATTAAGTTTAAAACCTTTGTTTGAATCACGATAAGGCGATGCTACCGATGATAGGTCGCCGATGAGGTCAACTTTGACATTGTTGGAATCATTCCATAACTACGTAAGTTGTTATCCTACGCTTCCTTTTACATCAATGATGAAACTCATGGATGCGGCAATGTCTTAGTATCGTTATGAACAGGGGTGGATAAGCATTGTCGTAATTAAGATAATTGATTTCTTACTAATAAAAGAAAATTATTTTCACCAAATCTACTCCCTTGTCCAATTCCTATTGGATAAAACAATATTTTTTAAAATTCTTTTCAAAAATTACCGTCGCATACTATTGTAAAGTTCCCAAAAATATTAGTGAACTTGATTAATTAATATCTTTAATTAACTATAGGTTTAAATGCTTATCAAGCAAATAAATTCATAAAAATTCGAAATCACTTGGTAAAACTCCAAAAGAATCACAGAAATTCAAAAATACCATATTCTTCATCATATAAAAATTCCGGGGCCAAAACTATATTTTAATTATTTTTAACAATTAAAACTCTGAATTAACCTAATTTACACCTTAGGAAATTCATAAAATATTTATTTTAACTTGAAAAATTATGAAACTAAATATCATCTCCAAAATATTGTTCTACTCTGCATACCAGAAAATCAAAGCTATTGGAGATTAATAACTTAGGTTTATCCTCAAAACCCACTTAAATAATTTCATAAAAATCTCATAAATCATTATTCTATCCAAACAATTATTATACAAACAATAATCAATAATAATTCGGGTACTATCCTTAACCAAATATAAATATAAGCAAAAGAGATTGTTCATATATTATTCACCTTAGATTTTTAAATGGAGTTTGAGATTTTTGTTGCTTTAGTTTCCCTAAGCTCCTTCTCTTCGAATCCCTTTGATTTCGATTCCTATAGCTTGTTAATGGTCGGCCTTGGTGTGTTTTCTTTTTGATTGTTTATGATGTTATGAAAAATAAGAATGAATATAAAGGTGAGAGGGTTTAAAGATTAAAAGATGGATCTACCTATTTTGCCCCTTTCATAAATTGTCTTATATGTTAAGCTTTTAAAACAATCTCATTACTTAATTCATTAATGTAACGCCCCACCTCTATACCCACGCTAACCAAGAACACTACGATGTAGTGCTGTCAATTAGCACGGAGAATAAGGCTGTGGAGGAGCGACCACCCATGTAACTTCTTTGTGCGAGCACCGATACGTCAGATAGAGTAGAATGCATATCCTTTAAGGAGGAAATCCGACTTACCGATACAAACACAAAGCTATCACACGGTGGCTATATATAATCTTCGGAAACAAACATAGAAATGATCATAACATAAATCAGTCACAGACATCCATATCACAAAGGCGGAAGAAGATATGAATAAACATATAACACATGAAAGTGTACATCAGAGTAGTGGTCGGAAAGATCCACTATAATACAAAAGAATAGCATCACGTGCTATACAAAAGAATAGATACACAACATAGAGTCTATATCTCAAATGTGTACAACCAAAAACTACTAATCTAAGTAGTTAGCCAAAAGTCAGAATAATCCAGAAGAGAAGTCAAGCAGAAGCACCTGTAACATCTCGGTCTGACCCGAGTATTATTTATAAGAAAATAATAAATGGATCAGTCTAACTATAAATATCAGATGACATGATATAGGATAAGGGGTATGGCATAAACATATACTAACCATGATGGCATACTACTATAAGTATGTAAATGATAATCAACAAGGGATTAATCAATATCACAAGAATCTTCTCAAAGATCCAAACACATAAAAAGGTAATGACACACAAATTCACCAATACACAAAAACTGATATCATATCAGTGAAAACCACAAAAGTTGGTAAAGCACTAAATCCAGAAATCAACACACGAAATCCAGAACAAATCCCAGAAATCAACACACGAAATCCAGAAATCACTAAAAGGGGGAAGTCCGAGCACACGGACGAGAAGCTATCTCATGGAAGCTATCCATTTAAATTTTCCGAACACAAGGATGGCCCGAAGGCAAGTCCGAACACATGGACGAAGAGACATCGCACATTGCTAGTCTAAACCATAAAATGATCATCATCGATCATAAAGAAGTGTCGATTACACTAAGCTAGTAAATATAAGAGTTTAGCTTCATGTCCCATAACCACTTGCTTAACTCAAATATTTACGAACAAACTGTAGATATTCACTAGGAAATTGTCACAAAAGGGTTCAATCGAACAAGTCCAAGAGCTAACCGACGAAGTGAATGCAAGCGTTTCATACCACTCGTTTTACTAAGTCATTTAAGTCGATTTCTCATTCGAGTGAAGTAAAGGCTTATATATATTAGTAGACTAGAAATCGGTTTGAGAAAAATGAACTTTTGATATTAAAAAATAGTGTTGAAATCAATTTGATGAAAGAGTTTTGATATTTACTACTAGTATTAAAACCTTCATATCTTTAAAGTGACAAGTCATAAAACGATTGTTGGAACAATCTATCACAAAAATTCACATTCGAAGACGTGAATAAAATCCAAGGAAATCAGCTCAAAATGCATCAAAGTGGAAGTTCTGATGAATGCTTTTCAGATAAGATTGCCTGCGCAGAGTAATACGGGGGTCCAGGGGGCAGCGCCCCCGGCGGGGTGCGGGGCAGCGCCACATCATGGTACGACTTAGTGAAGGCAAGCTGGTCCAGCGACCTAAGGAAAAGTAGGTCATACGACCTAAGGGTTCACGCGAACTAACAAGGCCAAGGGTAAGGTCGGAGACGACCTACGACTTAACAGAGTCCTGCGACCTAAGTGGGATGCGACTTAAGTGGGGCATAGGTCGGAGACGACCTACGACTTAAGGTCAAGCGACCTAGTGAAATAGCAGGGGAAATATTAGGTCGGAGGCGACCTACGACTTAAGGTTTTAACTCGCGAACGACTTAGTACTTGCTTATCTCGCGAACGACTTACGACTTAAGAGGGTGTACGACCCAACGACTTAAAGTTGATACGACTTAACGACTTAAGCTCAAATACGAGCTACGAGCTAAGGTCTATACGACCTAACGACTTATCTCAGTACGACCTAAGCCAGGACGAGATAGCAGAAGGCAACGACTTAACTCTTAACTCGGGGACGACCTAAGATGTTAACTCGTGGATGACTTAAGGGGTTAACTCGTGGACGACCTATGGCTTAACTCGTGAACGACTTAGCACAGGCGAACAGAAATACAAAGGCGGTGACTTTTCAACGCGCGCGACTTAAGCCCTTAACTCGCGAACGACTTAGCACACCCAGAACGACTTAAGGCCTGGAACGACTTATGCTCCGTGTGACTTTTCAACGCGAACGACTTACGACTTAGGCTTAACTCGTGGACGACATAGCGATGGCCAGAAACGACTTAAGTCCAGAAACTCACCAAAACGCCAAAATTTGTAGTTTTTCGCCAATCCAATCCAAACCAAATGCAAACAAACATGCTAAACTGATGAGGGATCATCCCCAACAGTCCAATGACAATTATAGGCAAGATGTGAGATCAAAAATCTCACCTTTTCACGGAATTTGATGAAGATGGAGATTGACAGCAAGGAGAAGCAATCCAAAGCTTGAATCCACTATCTTCTACTTGAATTTGGAGTTGAATCTCGGATTTGCAATAGAATTTGAGTTTGGAGTTTTAATTTCCACTTCCCACCACCATTTTTGATGAAGCTTGAATGTTAAAACAAATGGTGAATGAAGTGAGGAAGGGGGTTGGGCTGAACTAAGGAAGTGCAGTCCAAACCAAAGTCACAAGCGGGAAAAGTGACGAAAATTTCACTATCTCCAAACATATCGAAGTTTACACTCAAAAAGATCGCAAACGTCATTTTGAACTCAATGGGGGTAGTCTCGAGTCATAATTTGACCGTATGCAAAAAAGTAGCTTTTCGGACTAACATCCGACTAACGATGAAATATTTAAATAAAATATTTAAATATAAAATCGATAGATATGCGGGTTGTTACAATTAAGGTACGACCTTTGTTAATAACCAATTTCATTCTCCTTAATCATTTACATTATTCTATTTAATCTGTCCAATTAAATATTCTGAATAATGTTTAACTAAAATTAAGGGTGTTACAAAGTCATCTATAACAACTCGCCTTTTCAATTCTCAGAAGTCGACACTAATACATCTACGGTATTCACATGCCAAGCATCTAAGTGCCGAAAAGACGGATTATTAGGGATGAAAGAAAAAGAAAGACAAAAAGAAACTAAAAAACACAGAATCTCACAACGCAAAGGAACAATATATAATAATCAATATAAAATTTTACATAATCATTTCCAAAATGATACATCAGAGTCATAATAGTACAAATTCCTACCTGAGATAATAATAACTACTTCTCCTTACATAATAGATATAAATTTCATCCAAAACAACGGAAATAAGGAAATATACGAGGGACACGTGTTAGGCATCCAACTCGACTCTTGAGATTCAAAGCATCCAAAGCTAATCTGAAAATATGCTCTGTCTAACTCGAGCATTATAAGAAAACAATGCTCGGGTCAGTCTAGTAAAACCAGCGTGAGAAACTCAAATCATAAGCAATTTTATTTATTATAACTTGTAAATCCTTTAAAATCAAAGGTATCTCATAATACCACGCCACACGAAAACACGGACGTGTTTTTACCTCACGATAACAAAAACATTTTCTATTATAAAATCCAGTGATATTATAATAATGTCTAAGGTTTGAATACCAATAATCAAGTAGTTCTGATGTGTGTACATCATAACAATAATAAGTATAAAATTGAAAACTGAAGGCGCTTATTAGAGAATGGATTCCAACAAATAGCAAGGTAAGGGACTACCTTCCAAAACAGTACACCACTAGATAAAATGTTCCGTGGGCTGCAGTTATCTTTGTAACTCACATAAAAAGACCAGCTTACCCCTGACCGGATAGTACCGAATATGATCATCCCTAGGTTATGATCAACAACCAAAAATGGGCCCCAAAGCATATTTATTGATATCGACTCTAGATAAGGTGATGATCATACCCTAATGGAAGTAACCCACATAGCCTTGTGGCACACCTTATTTAGCCATTCTCGGGGTATGGGGTTTGAGAGGCCACGATTACACTTTTTCTCATAGCAGACCATCTTGGAATGCTATCATTGCCCTCTAAGTAGAAATGCAAGGCCAGCATTCATTCATACAATTTATTCCGGGATCGAACAAACATTCAACATTTACTATCTTTCATTTTGGAATCACCCTCAGGAAGATTAGTATAGCTCCATAGCATACTTCATAACAATCCATCATGAACGTTATTAGTTTGGATTGGTTCAGATAAATCATACTTATCTGAAACCGGTGTCTCCCAACAAAGCGGTAATTTTCGACTAACGAAATTATGGTTCTATAGAAGTATGCAAGAAGTATTTAAATCCTCACCGGGGAACTCGAATATACACAACGTACTTCTTGAGTTAAACAATTCAAGCTTTGGTAGTAGGTTATTTAACTATCAACTACACAATCAAATAATAATTCAGAGATTTAATTTTTCCATAGCAACCACTAAGCCTCCAAATAAGTTTCATTTATTTAAAACTCTTTTAAGAATATTTATCAAAATATTCTTATACTTATCACATTGGAATAAGTATATTCACAAAACATTGTGAAAGACTTCTCATTTCAAAATCATATTAAAAGGATCAAACAAATGTTATTTAAATTAGAGATAAGGATAACCCCAAACACTATTCCTTCGATATTAAGCATGGAACAATTGTCCACACCACCATAATTAAGAAGGTCAGCTAAGGGAAATCCCATCTCCAATTCTTTTATAAATTTCTTCAATAAATCCTTTTAATAAATCATTTTCATTTGTGAAATATCTTTTACTTAAATTCTAAATCCATTTATAAAAGTATTTTATAAATATCCAAAAATCATTTATAAAACTCTTTTATAAATACAAAGTCATTTATAACTCTTTTATAAATCATCTTTTATAATTCCTTTTTTAAAATATCATTTACAAATATCATTTGTAAATCTTCTTTAAATAAATCCTTTATAAATATTATTTACAAATATCATTTGTAAATACCTTTATTAGAATAATTGGACGACTTACAAAATCATTTATAAACACTTGACCTTAAATTGATATAAAATTAAAGTCAATTTAAAAACCATAATCTACAAATTTGAAAGGAGGCTTAGTGACCAAAATGGTACTAAATCAATTTACCATTTTAATTAAATTTGACTTCCAAGTCATATAAAAGTAATTTATATTAACCAAAACATATGTAACTAAATTCATAACTAAATCAGGGAATGACATGTCAATATAAACCAACTGGCCGATACATGTCCAAATAACATAATAGTAGGATGGTGATTTGTCCTGCTAAATAGATGTCCACAAACTATTCAGTTTAATATAGCAGAATAGGGCTTTATTTTGCTAAGAGATATCCAATAACCTACTTAATTAAGGTATAGTAGAAAGGGGATTTACTCTGCAAACAAACGTCAAAGTTTAGTACAACCTATTCACATTTGTATGGTTACTTGGTAACGACAATAGAATCCCTTGTATTCAAAACTATTCTTTGTAAAAGAAAGTTGCCTTTGAACAAGTTGATCCTTGGAAAACAAAGTAATTAGGAACTTAAACCTCATTTTAAATAATAAATTACAAGTTAAATCCTTTTTAAAAAAATAATTAAATATTAATTAAGTCTTAAATTAACTTAATTATTAATTAGGAAATAATTAACCTTTAATAAATAATTTATTTATTAATTAAATGCTTAATTAATTTAAAATTAGAATAATTGAACACTTACTTAATAATTAATTAATAATTAACCCTATATTTAATTAATGATTAATTAAAAATAAATCATATACTTAATTCATAATTAATTAAAATTAATCTCGCTTTTAAAAGATAATTATAATTAATCTCCTCTTAATTATATTCAATAAACCTTGTTTAGACGTAATTAATTATTAATTATCCAACTTAATTAATTATTAATTAATTAATAAATACTTAATTAACTATCTTAAACATCATTATTAAGTTTAGAAAAACATTTCTAAGGTTTACTTATGTATAAAAACTCAAGTTTGTAAGAAGTTGAACCTTTTCTGAAAAACTGCATCCATAGCGACTATCGCTATGAATACCATGACCTGAAGTTGTTTTCTAAGTTTCTTTAGAAATCTTACCCTTTTGAAAACCTACTTGCTTTTACAAACATAAAACAAGTATTTTGAAAACCAAAACAAAGTTTAGAATTGATTTTTTTTTCAAACTAAAAACCATAGTTTCACACAAGGATTACTTGTCGCTTAACCATACAAAAGTGCTAACTCCCTTAACATATAACCACATATTCATGTCCATAGCCTGCAATCATGTCAAAAACCACAAACATATATAAAGATCCAAAAATTTATCACATAAAAATCACAACTTGCAACTTTACTAACTTTTTGACTTCATTTCAAGTCAATAACCAATACCAAATACAAGCACATATAAACACATGTATAATCACATAAAACAACATCAAATTACAACAAATCATCCAACAAAACATAGTAATAAGTAAAGCAAAATAAAAAAAGGTTAAAACTTGTTAAAGATATGAGCTTTACTCACCAAACTTATTTAAATCTCTTTAAAACTTGGAAAGAGCTTAGATCTTGCATTTCTCTTTATAAAAACTTGATTTTTGGCTAAGGTAAGTGGAAAATGGGCTTGACCTAGCGAGCTTTAGGCTTGGTCAAAGGGAGAAAATGGGTTCTGGGGCTTGATTTTTGAAGGAGGAGAGGTTTAGAAGTGAAAAGAAGGTAATTTTAAGTGTTTTTAATAATTACAAGCAAGAAAGAAGTGATTTTTAAAAGTTTGAAAATATTTTGGAAGCCAGTAACGTGTTTTGAAAGCTTAAAGGAGATGATAAACTTTAAAAAAATAGAAAATGAAATGGAAGAAGGGAGAGAGATGGACTTTGTTTTTATAAAATGGATAAAGTGAAATTACCATTTTGCCCCCTTTGTACACTACCGTCCACTAATTTTGGCCACTTCACCACCATCTTCTCCACTCCTCTTTTACAAGTTAGCCAAGGGTGAAACCCTTTTATCCATCATGTAATGCCTTGCCTTGTACTATGGTGTAAGTGATGTGAGTGATAAGTAACTATTCATATTTTATTTGTATTTAAAACTTGAAAACCGTCACATCACTTTCTTCCCCCTTAAGTAAACATATATTATCCTTTACACAATCAAGTCCTTATTAATTTTATAAGTGTGTCTCTAAATATATTAAGGTATTTTACAACCTTTTAACAACTTTTAGATGATCAAAAATCAGGATTTTTGAAAAAGCTTTCCGGTCACATTTTCTAATTTCCTTTTAACTAATTAGTTTTGTAAACCAAATTCAAAAGGAAATTTCTATCATTAGTTATAAATTAAAAGAGGGCTATTTTAACTATTAAACCCATTAATTTAGTATTTAAAATTAATTAAATATTCACAAATCAAAACAATAAAATTTCGGGTGGTTACATTCTTCCTCCCTTAAAAGAATTTTATCCCAAATTCCATCACATGAAAACCCAATATTATTCATATGTCCGCATGATATTCATAGATCATCCATATGCAAAAATCGGATTCGATCCCCACTCAAATACATAATTTCACTTCCGAACTATTATCGCACACCCAATTCACTATTGCGTACTCCGATCACGGTTTTTGACTAGAAACCTCTGTTCTCCTTACATAGTCATATACTATAATAGAAAACTTTAGTTTCCTATCAAGAACCCTGATCAAGTGATCACCGTCAAAAATCAAGTGATAGATCCTTATTTGGAATGGTGTAAAACATGTCGAGTCATGTACTCGAATATTGGATCGAGAATTATATGAAAAGAAGAAATGATCTGCGTACAACTTACGTACCCATCTAAAACTCTTATTTACCCATTTACCTTCTTACCCTCCCATAATATTTAAGAAATCATTTCACAAAAATTCCAACTTAGGTTCAAACATTTTTAAATGATACAACTTATTTATGAAACCTTTTATAAAATCATCTAAATTTATTAACTTTGATAATACACTCCTACATCCTAAGAGTATATATAAAATATCTGATTTTTCTATTCACTTTTAACTATTCAAATATAGGCACAAAATAATTTTAGGTCATTAAAACTGAGTCGACCAATTCAACCTCTTTACCCATTCAGTCTAGTAAGTAGCTAAGAAGAATAAGATGCTGGTACCCAAACTCCATCATAGAGTCTACTTTTTCTTGGACACCTCTAAGGTAAAGGTGTTTATTAGTTGGCCCAATAACATTAAATACTATTTAACCTCCTAAGTGTTAAAATCCAAAAGACACTATTTAGTAAAACTAAGTTGAATAAACCTTCTTATTAAATTAATTCAATTTTAAAAATTCATTTATTAACCATTTTAAATCAAGATACCTTTACATCCTGAAAACTTAGGAGCCAAATACCTGGGTTTTGTTTAAAAAATCTTTTGAAATAATACTATATATTTTATTCATAGAAGATATACATATAGCTCGTGTAACACCAAAATGGTACTAAGGAAACTAGGTATTACCAAACAGTATCATACATTCCCTTACCTAAAAGGGTAATACTCAAGAGAAGTGTTTACCATCCAAACACATCTCTTTCCCATTTTGAGTTATTTTCAGGCCACTCGAACTTAAAAATACTTCTTTTATCCCAAAACTCCCTTTTTGAAACAATACTTTACATATTTTTAGCAAATATTTATTACCAACTTGTTATGGGTTCGTTTGAATTTGAACTTGTTTCAACGTACAATGATAAAGAGAATAATTTACTAAGTGCACTACAACGTTAGCCTAAGCAAACATCCTATTGTCACTTAGAAGATTATTCAAATCACCATAAAGCAAATCGAAACTCGTTACCCAAACCGATTCAAAGAAAATACTTCTTATTCAAAATTTCCATACCCAAAATTTCTCTTTTCTTAACAAAAATACTTCCAAACCTTGAATACCATTTTTCAAAAGTACTGGGATTTAAGTACTTAAGTTTCCTGCTTAAATCTTTTTATTCTAAAGACCCATTCTTGTAAATCCATTTTATAAAATCATTTATTTTATAAAATCGTTTCCAATATTCTAACTTTCCTTTTAATAAACATCCTTTATTAAATCAAGTTTTAACCCAACATTAACATCAAACGCCTTATAATCAAATTGTGAAACTTAATTCATAAGATGTTCATTTCAATGTCTCCCGATTTTCTATTTACCCAACCTATGTTTAAAAAAAAGAAGCTACCTATAACATTCAACAAAAGTCGATGCTCAAAGTGGATGAGGATGACTAAACCAAATCCTAAATGATAATAATAGAATAATATCATTTCCTATTCAACAAGCATCTCAAAGGTACCATACTATTTTTGAAAATCATTTTTGTATATATAAATATATTCCTAGGTAAAATTATTTCATTTACCAATTTTAAAACAATACCCTGTTAGTTGGTCTTGATCAAGTGTTTAGGAACCCCATCGACTACGTTGGCCAGACGCATCGACCAGAATTCATAAGTCACTTCACAGATCAATTAACATAATATAAAATATTTTTGTATCACTAACAAATACGTGCTCTAATATAATACACTCAAACTCATTCTAGGGTGCCACTTACCCTATCTCTAATAAGATTACCCCACCAAAGTTAAGGTTTTGCTTAACCTTTTGCTTTGATACCAAATGTAACAACTCGCCTTTTAGATCCTCAGAAGTCAACATTAATACATCTACGACATTTATGTACCGAGCATCCAAGTACCAAAAAGACAGATTATTAGGGATGTAAGAAAAAGTAAGACAAGGAGAAACTAAAGAATACAGAATCTCACAACGCAAAGGAACAACATATAATAATCAATATAAAATTTTACATAATCATTTTCAAAATGATACATCAGAGTCATAATAGCACAACTTCCTACCTGGGACAGTTATAACTACCTATCCCTACATAACTGATACAAATTTCATCCAAAATAGTGGAAATAAGGAAATATACAAGGGATACATCTTGGGAATCCAGCTCGACTCCTGAGCTCCAAAGCTAATCTTAAAAAAAGCTTGGTCTAATTCGAGCATTATAAGAAAACAACGCTCGGGTCATTCTGGTAAAGCCAGCGTGAAAACTCAAATCACAAGAAACTTTATTTATTATAACTTGTAAATCCTTTAAAATCAAAGGTATTCGTAAGACCACGCCACACATAAACAAAAATGGGTTTTTACCTTATGATAACCAAAACATTTTCTATTATAAAATCCAGTGATATTGTAATAATATATAAGGTTTAGAATACCAATAATCAAGTAGCTATAATGTGTGTACATCATAACAACAATAGGTATAAAATCGAAAATCGAAGGCGCTTATTGGAGAATGGATTCCAACAAATGGCAAGGTAAGGGGCTACCTTCCGAAACGGTACACCTCTAGATAAAATGTACCATGGCCTGTAGTTATCTTTGCAACTCGCATAACAAGACCGGCCTACCCGTGACCAGATAGTACCGAATATGATCACCCCTAGGTTATGATCAACAATCAAAAATGTGCCCTGAATCATACATATAGATATCGACTCTAGATAAGGTGATGATCATACCCTAATGAAAGCGACCCACATAGCCTTGTGGCATACTCTGTTTTAGACATTACCGAGGTGTGAGGTTTAAGAGGCCACGATTACCTTTTTCCTCATAGCAGACCATCTTGGAATGCTAACACTGCCCTCCTGGCAGAAATGCAATGCCAGCATTCATCCATAAAAGTTGTTCCAAGATCGAACAAACATTCAACATTTACTATCTTCCAATTTGGAATCATCCTCAGGAAGAACAATATAGCTCCATAGCATGCTTCATAATGATCCATCACGAATGTTATTAGTTTGGAGTGATTCGAATTAATCATACTTATCCAAAACCGGTGTCTCCTAACTAAGCGATAGTTTTCATCTAGCTCAATTTTTGATTCTCTGGAAGTATGCAACAAGTATTCGAGTCCTCGCCGGGGAACACAAATATACACAACATACTTCCTCAGTCAAACAGGCAAGATTTGATAGTCGATTATTTAACTATCAACTACACAATCAAAAATAATCCACATATTCAATTTCCTCATAGCAACCACTAAGCCATTAAATAAGTTTCATTTATTTAAAACTCTTTTCGGAATATTTATCAAAATATTCATATACTTATCACACAGGAATAAGTATACTCACAAAACATTGTGAAAGACTTATCATTTCAAAGTCATATTAAAAGGATCGAACAAATGTTATTTAAATTAGAGATAAGGATAACCCCAAACACTATTCCTTTGGTGTTAAGCATAGAACAATTATCCAGACCACCATAATTAAGAAGGTCTATTAAGGGAAATCCCATCTCCAATTCTTTTATAAATTTCTTCAATAAATCCTTTTAATAAATTATTTTCATTTATGAAATCTCCTTTGCTTAAATTCTAGATCCATTTATAAAACTCTTTTATAAATATCAAAAATCGTTTATAAAACTCTTTTATAAATATCCAAAGTCATTTATAACTCTTTTATAAATCTTCATTTCTAATTCCCTTTTTAAAATATCATTTGTAAATCTTCTTTAAATAAATCCTTAATAATTATTATTTACAAAATATCATTTGTAAATACCTTTATTAAAATAATGGACATCTTACAAAATCATTTACAAACACTTAACCTCAAATTGATATAGAGTTAAAGTAAGCTTAAAAATCATAATTTATAAATTTGAAAGGAGGCTTAGTGACCAAAATGGCACTAAATTAGTTTACCATTTTAATTAAATTTGACTTCACATAACAGTAATTTATATTAACCAGAACATACGTAAATAGAATTCATAACTAAATCAGGGAATGACATGTCAATATAAACCAACTGGCAGATACCTGTCCAGATAACATAATAGTAGGATGGTGATTTGTCCTGCTAAATAGATGTCCACATAATCTATTCAGTTTAATATAGCAGAACGAGGATTTATTTTGCTAAGAGATTTCCAATAACCTACTTAATTAAGGTATAGTAGAATGGGGACTACTCTGCAAAAACATCAAAGTTTAGTATACCCTATTCACATTTGTTACTTGGTATCGATAATAGAATCCCTTGAGTTCAAAACTATTCTTTGTAAAAGAAAGGTGCCTATGAACAAATTGATCCTTAGAAAACAAAGTAATTAGGAACTTAAACCTCTTTTTAAATAATAAATTACAAGTTAAATCCCTTTTAGAAACATAATTAAATCTTAATTAAGTCTTAAATTAACTTAATTATTAATTAGGAAATAATTAACCTTTAATAAATAATTTGTTTATTAATTAAACGCTTAATTAATTTATAATTAGAATACTTAAATACTTAATAATTAATTAATAATTAACCCTATACTTAATTAATAATTAATTAAAATAAATCATATACTTAATTCATAATTAATTAAAAATTAATCTTACTTAATGAAAGATTAATTAAAATTAATCTCACTTTTAAAAGATAATTAATTATTAATTAATTTCCCCTTAATTATAATCAATAAGCCTTGTTTGATACTTAATTAATTATTAATTACCCAACTTAATTAATTAATAAATACTTAATTAACTATCTTAAACATCATTATTATGTTTAGAAAAACATTTCTAAGGTTTACTTATGCATAAAAACTCAAATTTGTAAGAAGTTGAACTTTTTTCGAAAAACTGCATCCATAGCGATTGTCGCTATGGATGCCATAACTTGAAATTGTTTTCTATGTTTCTTTTGAAATCTTATCCTTTTAAAAACCTCTCACTTTTATAAACATAAAACAAGTGTTTTGAAAACTAGAACAAAGTTTAGAGTTGATTTTTTTTATTTTTGAAACTAAAAACTATTGTTTCACATAAGGATTACTTGTCGCTTAACCATACAAAAGTGCTAACTCCCTTAAATTATAACCATATATTCATGTCCATAGCTGACAAATCATATCACAAATCACAAACACATATAATGATCCAAACGTTATCATATAAAGATCACAACTTGCAACTTTACTAATTTTTTGACTTTATTTCAAGTCAATAATCGATACCACATACATGCACATATAAACACATGTATAATCACATAAAACAATGTCAAATTACAATAAATCATCCAACAAATTATAGTAATAAATAAAGCAAAATAAAAAGGTTAAAACTTGTTAAAGATGTGAGCTTTACCCACCAAGCTTGTTTAAATCTCTTTAAAACTTGGAAAGAGCCTAGATCGTGCATTTCTCTTTATAAAATCTTGATTTATGGCCAAGGTAAATGGGCTCGGCCGTGGACAACATAGGCTCAACCATGTGCCTTTGGCTCAACCTAGTGAGCTTTAGGCTCGTCCAAAGGGAGAAAATGGGTTATGGGGCTTGATTTTTGAAGGAGGAGAGGTTTAGAGGTGAAAAGGAGGTAATTTCAAGTGTTTTTAAGAATAATAGTAAGAAAGATGTGATTTTTTAAAACTTTGAAAATATTTTTAAAGCCATTAATGTGTTTTTGAAAGCTTAAAGAAGATAATATACTTAGAAAAAAAAAAGAAAAAAAATGGAAGAAGAGAGAGATGGACTTAGTTTTTATAAAATGGATGAAGTGAAATTACCATTTTGCGCCCTTAGTACACTACTCTTCACTAAAATGTTGCCACACCACCACACCCTTTTCTCCACTTCTATTTTACATGTTAGCCAAGGGTGAAACCTTTTTGTCCATCATGTAATGCCTTGCCTTGTACTATGGTGTACGAGATGTGAGTGATTAGTGACTTTTCATATTTTATTTTGATTTAAAATTTGAAAATTGTCACATCACTTTCCTTTTTTTAGCAAAGCTATCACATCACATCACTTTCTTTTCCCTTAAGTAAACATGTATTATCCTTTACACACTTAATCAAGTCCATATTAATTTTATAAGTGTGTCTCTAAATATATTAAGGTGTCTTACAACCTTTTAACAAATTTTAAATGATCAAAATCAGGATTTTGGAAAATCTTTCCAATTAATCAAGTCCTTATTAATTTTATAAGCTTGTCTCTAAATATAAAAGTGTATTTCAACCTTTTAAGAACTTTTAAATGATCAAAATTCAGGATTTTTGAAAAAGCTTTCCGGTCACATTTTCTAATTTTCTTTTAGCTAATTATTTTTGTAAACTAAATTCAAAATGGAATTTTCTATCATTAGTTATAAATTAAAAGAGGGTTATTTTAATTACTAAGCCTATTAATTTAATATTTAAAATTAATTAAATATTCATAAATCAAAGCGATAAAATTCCGAGTCATTACACTATCGATGATCCTCTTGCTAGTAACCATCCAATCTTGCATCACAACAGCCGACTTCGTTCCAAGGAACGGTCTACCTCTTGGACTCCTGTAGTCTCTATACAGTTCGTCAAAGTCGACTCTAACCATTTGCACTTAAGCACAATAACCATCCAGAACAAATTGGGCATTCCAGAAAATGATTTGCACCAACTCTAAGAACATATCCTATCAATTAGGGTTAGTGACCCCCGATCCTGCCCAATCCTCAACTCTGAAGATGAAATCAATAGAAATATTTTTCATATGCCAGATCATTCCTACTCTACAATAAGGATGATCAGTCCCTCACAAAGAACTACATCAATAGTGCTCATGTGTGTAACATAACTTATATACAATATATACTACTATATAGTTTGAAAACCAAAATATATAACAAATACGAACTCTCTATACACACACACACACTCGAGCTTTAGTCTAGGATGACAACTCATATCCTATCTCTATTGAATCATGATATCAAATTAGATTGATCATGTAACCTAAGCCCCGATACCAAATGTAACGACTGCTCTAAGCCTATGATCCAGAACGGTTGTCAAAGGAAAGAGAAGAAGTAAATAAGAGGAATATAAGATAAGAGAATGGAAAAGAAGCAAAAGGAAACATCAAATAATCACATAACTTGTCGTCTATCTCATATCGCATCAGATAAAATACAATAATCAACACAAATATAAAATAGTCGAGACAGTAATAACAATGTTGTCTAATCATTAGAGTATAAGATCCACAGAGTTATACAACACAGTAAAAGAGTTTATACAACTGATACATAAACTCAACTGATAACTATCTCTAATAATAGTAAGTCAAACACTATCAAGGCTCCACAGGGTCATACATTGGAATATATATACAATAAAAAAATCAAATATGAGCATGAGTAAATGTCACCTCCTGGTAGTCCATATGCATAATTCCATATGCCATCCAAACCTACTCTCTAGCCTACTCATTTAAGAGTACCTGAGATAATAAAAAGCAAAGCATAAAACCTAGGGTCAGATAGCAGTCTCGTGTGAGCGATAAACAATCTCAAAATACTATAAAAGTCGATATAATATACAAAACAGAGGGTATACGAATCATACCTGATCTGTCTCTGCAACAAAAGAGTCAACACATAACGTCGATAATATGCTACTCTACACCATTATAAAAAGGGTACTCCATACTCGGTAAACTATCGGGGCGCCTATGTATCTCCATCCATAATATCTACTCCATACTAAGTAAACTATCTGGGGTGTTTAGGTATCCCTAGGCACTATACCTACCTCATGTTACATCCCTAATGTGGCGGGTGGCTAGTGAAGTAACCATAAGAAACATAGCATCCATCAAGTAATACTAACTGTCACCCAGTGTGCTTTAGATTTATGTTAACTTATATGGCCTCAATGCCAGAAACTAGTGGAAATCCTGGTTCTCTGTTGTACTCACATATCTCATAGCCCAAAGCTAGATACGTGTCTCGCAGCCTAAAGCTGGAAACTAGACCCAAAGCCAAAGGTCCAGGTATACAGATCCTCGCTACCAATCCATGGGCGTCCCCCTATACAAACCCTTGCTTCGAGTACAGCAGAAAATACTCCACTCACGACTCCCACCACGAGCCTCTTCGGTACCTGCTCCCTACTCGAGTCACAAACCAAAAATACGGAGTGTGTAATTTTTGGTACCTATAACCCCCACGAGTCACAAACCGAAGATATATGGCTTTTCATCATATTGTACATCACCATCCCCCATGATGCGAATGAGCCAACACCTCCAGCACGACCTATAGAGTCCTGAACTATCTACCTCGGAACCTACTCCATAAGCCATCATGTAACATCCCCCATTTTGAGGTCTGAAACTAAGCGCTACAGATACTGAAGTCATTTATAGTATTAATTTCTGGTGACAAAATGTGGTCATGTTATTATGTCATAACATCATAAGCACAAGAATATGAAATAATTTTAAACTTAATTTCAAAGAAAATCTTCTCATTACATTTCAAAGATAATATTCCATATTCATTACATTATCTGAAACATTGTCTAGGTTCCGATAAAACATAATAATTATAAAATACTCCAAGAGTGACATATGAGGATGCCCCCTTGGTTGAGTAGAGTTACTAAATAGACAGATACATCTACTGTCAACACATTCATACAACAACTGACATAACATAGTGGGTAATGGTAATAGATAGTCTCCTACATAACTAGCTTTGTCTCCTGCACATATCTAGAAGCTTTATTCACTAAAACCTACTTAACTTGTAAAATCCTTACCTTCGACCTACTCAAATCAAATTTGAGCACCTGAGAGTTTAAGAGGAAAACATAAACTTCGAGTCAGACAAAAAGCCTGGTGTGAATAATAATATGCCGTCTCGATTTATGGATATCTAGTGAGACCATGCCGCTGAGCGAAGCGGGTTTTTCGCTCACTAATATCCCTTTTTAAAATGTATCTTTTGCAAATTAAAGTCATGCAACCAAAATAGTTATAATAAACAATATAAACAATAATGTGCATGCATGCTACATAGGTAATCATAACTATCCATCAAAATAGTTGACTATCCATCCCAATGTTTACTTTTCACAGGGTAACTACCAACCTACATCGCTGACTGGGACCTACCAGATATACCAAATTTTCTAACGGACTGTTAGAAGAAAACTGGACGATCTATCCAAATACACTTATCCTGGTGTTTACCTATCTATCTGTCAATCTCATAGTTTTTCTATGTTTATTATGAACCTAAAGGTTTTGCAGGCCAACCTATAACCTATCTTATCTTTTTGTATTCCTTTTCATGCATACACCTACTTTTATTCTTACCCTTGACAAAGCCTTATGCACTGGAATTTAGGACTTATATCTGCTAGGGGCTAACAACCGAAGTATAGGGCGCTACCCTATACCAATCCATCTGGTTTTCTAATCTCTGAGTCAATTCATCCTATTGCAATCTATCCAAAATTGATAAGAACAATAATTTCTTTAGTAAAATTCTGAGCTAAATACTCTTTTCTATTTCCTTGAAAACACTTTCGTTATAAATGATTTAACCCTTGAAACATATCTTTAAAACAAGGAAAAAAAATATAGCCCTTTACTTTATCCCAATACATTAATGCCATGATATACGCTTTTATAAAATAATATTGGTGAATCTCTAAATCACATGGAAGTTAACTCACTTCGAAACCATAGGCTATAAAGCCAAAATAATAGAACACCTTTATATTGATAAAATGCGGCGTAGATGTAGCCGATGAGGGTCTTTGCCCTTCAAAATATGTTAAAGTCCTCTATTTATAAAACATAAGGGTATATAGGCGAAGTCATCCACTTCGTACAGCATAGAATAAAACCTTCAAAGAATAGGGTCGACATAAATGAGCCTTGACATTACTGCCTTAAGAAAATAGCAGCTTCATTAGAGTCGAAGTGATAAAATGCGGCACTATATTGCCATCTTCGAAAACATGTTATAAAGATTGAGGTCAACAATCATTAAGTTCGAAGTAATAAAAACATGGTATCATGTGTAGCCGATATAAAATAGTGGCATCATCGCCTTTATAGAAAGCACAGCCTCAACAGGGTCGAAGTAGATAAAATGCAACATCATTGCCTTATAGAAAATAAGCGGCCTCACTAGAGCCGAAGTCAATATAAGTACTTTGAAAGCAATAGGATCGACAATGTTATAGGTTTGAGGCACCATACCCTTACATTTATATAAAGTGCACACTATAGCGATCATGCGGCAAGGTCGACGTCAACGGTGAGGATACCGACTTCTAACCTCACCACCCTTAGCAAATTCACTTCCTACCAACAGTAACCGATATCATGTGCATTGCCATTGGTTTTCATCGAAGTCGTAGCAGCGATAAAAAGGAATGGCAACGTCGTCATTGTCGATATGGCACTTTCGTAATTAATATTAAAACTGTTTAATTGCTAATAAAAGTAAGTTCTTTTCCACCAACCCTATTGTTTGTCAAAATTTTATTTGTTAACAAATACTTTATCATAATTCTTTTCAAAAATCTTCCCACTACCAGAATTTATCATTCCCAAAACATTTTCAAACTACACCTTTTATATTAATATTTTTAACATAATACTTAAGCTTCTCTAGCTTAAACAATTCACAATAAATCATAAACACTTGAAAAAAATCCCCAAAAAACATAATAAATCCAATTTATTATATTCAATAACATATAAAAATTTCGGGACCAAAAACATAATTTAATTATTTTAAACAATTAAACTCGAAATATCTCATTTTTTAGTCTTAGAAAATTCACAAAATATTCTCATTAATCCAGAAAATTACGAAATTAAGACCTAGTTTAAAATAATGTTTCTAACATCATATTAAAATTTTCAGTCATTTAGGTATAATATGATAGGTTTTTTAACTCAAACATATCACTTAATTTCATAAATAAATTCCATTAAGTCACCAATATGCATATAATTATTCGAACTATTATAGCATGGCATAATATGATAAAAAAAATTGGGTTTATGCTTGAAATCAAAAATAACAATTAAAACATGAGATACATAGCTATTTTTCACCTTGAATGGTTTAAAAAGGTTAAGATTTGTATTTGATTTGATTCCCCTGAGCTTTGACCTTGTTTTCCCTAGCTGTACTTCTCTTAAATCACCTTACTATGGCCGACCTTGCTCTTTTAGTTTTGTTTGTAAATGAATGAAATGAGGGAGGAATTAAGAGAATAAGGGTTTATGTTTAAGAATTTAGAACTATTCCCATTTTTCCCTTAACATATATTCCTCCTTATTAAGCCGTAAACCATTCTTATTAACTCCTTCATTAAGGCATGGCCCCTATTAATTATCAAATCTCAATCTCCTTAATCTTTTAAATTATTTTATTTTATTTATCCTATCAAATCTCCTAAATAATGGTAATTGAAATTAGGATTGTTACAGACTCCCCTTCTTAAAGAATTTCATCCTCGAAATTACGATAAGGTACATACATCAAGCATAAAAGCATAGATGTAAAAATACCGTCAAACAAGTCCGGGTAAATATCCCTAATCCTGCCCTCTGTTTCCTAAGTACAGCCTCTCTCATCATCACTCTACTGAACTTATACTAATATGATTATCTTGTTCCTTAGCTTCTTCTCATCCCTCGCTATAACTCGAACTGGTTGTCTCAAAAAATTCAGATGCAGTTCAACTACTAAATCTTCCAATGCATTTGGAGCAATAGTAGCCTCTAGATCATGCACACACTTCCTTAGATGGGAAATATGGAAAACATTGTGGACACCTTCCAAAATGCACCGTAACTCTATCATGTAAGCGAGTTTCCCGATTCTATCTATAATAGGAAATTGTCCATTAAACCTAGGTGCCAATTTTTCTGATTTCCCAAATCTTACCACACCTTTCATCGGTGATATTTTGATGAAAACATGATCTCGAACTTAGAATTCCAAGTCCTTCCGTCTCTTATCTGCATAACTTTTCTGCCTAGATTGAGCATCCTTCATTCTAGCCCGAATCAACTCAATCTTTCCTGTGGCTTTCCTTACCATATCCGGACCAAGAACTGATCTTTCTTCGATCTCTAACCAACATATGGTGATTTGCACGACCTTTCGTATAAAGCTTCAAAAGGCGACATTCCTATGCTGGTTTGATAATTATTATTACAAGAAAACTCAACCAAGTGCAAATGGTCTTTCTATGACCCACCAAAGTCTAGTACAAAAGCTCTAAACAAATCTTCGAGCACCTTATTGACTCTCTCTCTCTCTGTCCATCCGTCTGTGGGTGATAAGTGGTACTCATCTTAAGCTCGGTGCCTAACACTTCCTATAGACTCTTCTAGAACTCGCTAGTAAACAATGCATCTCTATTACTGACTATACTATTTGTAATCACATGCAGTCTAACAATATTCTTCATAAACAACTTAGCCAATACAGGTGTCGTCCTGGTTGACCTAACGGGGATGAAATGTTCACTCTTGTTTAGTCTATCTACTATAACGCATATACTCTCATTTACCCTATTCGACCTTAGCAACCTGTCAATAAAATCCATGGATACCAAATCCCACTACCAAACTAGTATATCTAAAGGCTGATGCAATCCACTCTGCTTCTGATGGTCGGCTTTAACCTACCGACAATTCAAACTATTTTACCCATAAGCCTACATCCCTTTTCATATCCTCCCAGAAGAAAATCCTTTTCATATCCTGATACATCTTGGTCCCTCTAGGATGAATAGTAAAATTTGATCAATGATAATCCCTAAGAATTTCTTTCTTAGGTCATCAATATCGGAAACACACAATCGTCCCTTCTTTCTCAACCATCCATTCTGGTCAAGATAAAAATCCTTCAAATCATCAATCTCAGTTCCATCTTCCAATCTTCTAATTCTTTTAGCTAGCAATGGGTCAACTCTTTGTTTAGAAGCAATTCTTATGATCAATACCGGTCGAACTTCCAAACAAGTTAACATTGCTGTACTCTGACTAGAACTGGCAGTTGATCTTAACCACACTGTACAAGTAGTCAATGCTTCCAAACCTTTCCATTCAGCCAACATAGCCAACACCACATTTTGATGTTTCTTGCTAAGTGCGTCTGCAACTTTGTTTCCTTTCCCCGGTGTGCACTCAATTCCAAAATTATAAGCCGCTAAAAAATCCAACCATCTCTGTTGTCTCATATCAACTCCTTCTGAGAGAATAAGTATCTTAGCGATTTGTGATCCATATACAACTCGAATCCTTCCCCCAAAAGGTAATGTCTCCACACCTTCAATGCCAAAATTACCACAGCTAACTCCAAGTCATGGGTTGGATACCTAACTTAATGCAGTCTGAGCTATCGAGAACCATAGGTAATCACTTTACCTCTTTGCATTAACACTGCTCCTAATCATGTTCCTCATGCATCAGTATACACCACTAAATCTTGATTTCCATCCGGAACTACTAATACGAATGCATTGGTCAATAAATGCTTTAGATTTTGGAATGCCTCCTCACATTTATCGGTCTAAACATACTTAATGTCCTTCCTTGTTAGCTTAGTCATCGATGCACCTATACAAGAGAAATCCTGGATAAATCTCCGGTAGTAGCTAGCTAGACTAAGAAAACTCTTTATCTCAGCTACTGTCTCAGGTCTCTTCCAATTATTAACTATTTCGATCTAAGCTGGATCTCCCGACAACCCTTTTTCTGAGACTACATAACCAAGAAACTTCACCTCATTCTTACAAAAATGACACTTTGAAAACTTCGCTTTTAACTAATTCTATCTCAATGTCTCAAGCACTATTCTAAGATGAAATTCATAATCTCTTTCATCCTTAGAATATATCAAAATGTCGTCTATGAATACCAATGCGAAGCTATCGAAGTGCATTCGGAATATTCGGTTCATTAAATCCACAAATAAGGTGGGTGCATTAGTGAATCCAAATGGCATTACTAACCACTCATATGAACCGTATCTTGTTCTAAACGCCATCAATGGAATGCCATCTTTTCCACCCTTAGTTGATGGAACCCTTGTCGCCATATCCAACTAGGAAAACACTTTGGCTCCACTCAAATGATCAAATAAATCGTCGATCCTCTACAAAGGATATTAGTACTTTATTGTCTTTTCATTCAACTTACGATAATGGATACACATCCTTAATGACCCGTCCAATTTCTTCACAAACACCATGGCTACTCCTCAAGACAAACTGCTTGGTCTAATAAAAAAATCCTTTTTAAATCCACTAGTTGCACCTTTAACTCTTTCATCTTAGTAGGTGTCATTCTGCTAGGCGGTCTACTTACAGGTTCAGCTCTAGATATAAGATCTATTTGAAACTAAATAGCTCATTGCGGAGGAAATCATATAACAGGCTCAAAATGTCTGCAAATTATCTAACTATGAAAACCCGATTCAACTCATCTTCCTCCTCTATTACACCAAATAAAGCACAAATACCCAAACTTGGATTCTCTATTGAGTATTCAATTCGGTCACTACTATTAGGGTGTCTTAGTTAAATTTCCATATGGTGGCAAAATATCCTAGCATTATACTTACTTAATCAGTGCATACCCAAAATAATCTCAAAACCCACGAAATCAAACACATGCAAACTGTAGGCAGATATATGACCTAATAATTCAAACTCTAATTTGTCGCATCTCATCCCTAGAGTTGCATACCCTTCTATCAGATTCACAACCCTTAAGGAAGTAACTAGGTATGAGGGTTCTAGGTTAAGCTTATCTACCAAACAATGAGATATAAAATAATGTGATGTACCAGTATCAAACAGTACCATAACAGGTATACCATGAATCAAAAGCATGCCTCCCATTACAGCTTTTCCTTTCTTCTCAGCTGTTGGTCTCAAGGTAGCCGGTACCAAAGCAAATACTTTTACTTTTTCTTCCTTAGCCATTTCCGGACATTTGTTCTTGTAATGTCCCACTTGGTCGCAGTTACAATACTTGATGCTCTTCTTTTCGACAACTTCATTTCCCTTGCCAGTTCAACACTTATGAGCATAATGCCCCTTCTTGTCACACTTGTAACACACAACCTAAGACTTCCCTTTCTTGTCAGCTCCACCATTCTGAGTTCCCTTCTTCTGGTAAAACTTTCTCTTCTAATTTTGTCCACCCTGACTATCTGTTGGCTTGTTATTACTGAACAAAGCAAGCATCTCTTCATTTCTCAAAGCCATCTCCATGACAACATGTCATGGATCCCTAGCAAAGTTGCCTCAGCAAGCTCAGGTCGTAATCATGGATGAACTTCTTGTTTCTCTTAATCACTATGTCTACTATAGCATATCCATATCGGGATAGCTCCTCGAATCTGGTTGCATACTCAGAGCACCGTTATATCATCCTGCACCAACTTAACAAACTTCCTTAACAAAGTTGACTTGGAAATTTTTGACATAAACCTCCCTTCGAACTTCTCTTGAAACTCTGCCTAAGTCAAAGTCTCTACTACTACCCCAATAGTCACACTATTCTACCAGTACAACGCAGCTCCTTGCAATTGCCTGGATGCCAATCTCCTCTTCTGTTCATCATTCAAATCAAGATCGGCGAAAATCCTTTTACAATGAAGCAACCAAATCTCCACTTCAATTGCATCCTCCGTTCCAATAAATGGTTTTCCTCCAAGTCTTGCATAGTCTCTACTCAAAATAGCATACTTGTTGACAACTAGAACTTCCTGATTAGCTCCTCCATCATTTCCACCAACTAATCTAGTAGCAGCTCCTGCTTGCATCATGTTGACAAAGAACTGATACATTACTCCTATATCAACCAGTAGTGTTTCTGCACCCACATTTGCAGTTGTTTATCGACCTGGATTCATCCTAGTATTAGGCCTGACATTTCCATTGGTAATGGTGCTTCCTCCACCAAGATCCACTCTTCTGTTTCCTGCCTCCATTTCTTACTTCCTTAAATCTGCATTCGAACCTTAGTAAGATACATAATAACGATCTAAGAGAGAGAATAAAGATAAAGCGTATACTTATGTATAGCAAATACAAGTACATTACTATAGCGTTATCCTATGCCCCAATCTTATTCTCTGATTCATTTGGATTATGTTTTCAAAATCTCTTTTTAAAGTTCAAAATTCTTTAGTTTTACATAAACTTATGCTCTGATATCAAGTTGTAAAATCCCTCATTTTGAGGTCCGAAACTAAGCGCTATAGATGTTGTAGTCATCTATAGTATTAATTTCTGGTGACAAAATGCGGTTATGTTATTGTGTTATAACATAAGAAGCATAAGAATATGAAATAATTTTAGACAAAATTTCAAAGAAATTTTTCTCATTACATTTCAAAGATAATATTCCATATTTGTTACATAATCCCAAATGTTTCCCCGGTTAAGATAAAATATAATTATTAAAAAATACTCCAAGAGTGACATAGGAGGATGCCCTCTAGGTGATCAGAGTTATTAAATAGACAAATACATCTACTATTAATACAATCATACAAGACATAATACAGTGGGTAATAGTAATAGATAGACTCTACATAGCTAGCTCTGCCTCCAGCACATCTCCAAAAGCTTTATTCTCTAGAACCTACTTAACGTGTAAAGCCCTTACTCTTGACCAACTCAAATCAAATTTTAAGCATCTTGGAGTTTAAAAGGAAAATATAAACTACGAGTCGAACAAAAATCCCGGTGTAAATAATAATATGCCATCTCGATTTATGGATATCTAGTGAGACCACCCTGCTAAGCGAAATAGGTTTTCCCCTCACAATATCCCTTTTTAAATTATATCTTTTGCAAATCAAAGTCCTGCAACTAAACTAGTTATAATAAACAATATAAACAATAATGTGCATTCATGCTACATAGGTAATCATAACTATCCATCAAATCAGTGGACTATCTGTCCCAATGTTTAGTTTTCACAGGGTAACTACCAACCTACATCGTTGACTCAGGCCTACCAGATATACTCAATTTTCTAACTGACTGTTAGAAGAAAAATGGATAGTTTGTCCAAATACACTTTTCCTATTGTTTACTTGACTATCTGTCAATCTCATAGTTTTGCTAGGCTTACTATGAACCTAAGTTTTGCAGACCAACCTATAACCTATCTTATCTTTATGTATTCCTTTCCGTACATACACCTGTTTTTAGTCTTACCCTTGACAAAGCCCTATGCACTTGAATTTTGGACTTATATCAGCTGGGGGCTAACAGCTGAAGTATAGGGCGGTACCGTGTACCAGTCTCATCTGGTTTTATAATCTCCGAGTCAATTCATCCTACCATAATCTATTCAAAAGTGATAAGAATAATACTTTCTTTATGTATTCCTTTCTGTACATACACCTACTTTTAGTCTTACCCTTAACAAATCCCCGTGCACTTGAATTTTGGACTTATATCAGTTGGGGGCTAACAGCTGAAGTATAGGGCGGTACCGTGTACCAGTCTCATCTAGTTTTATAATCTCCGAGTCAATTCATCCTACCATAATCTATCCAAAAGTGATAAGAATAATACTTTCTTTAGTAAAATTCTAGGCTAAATACCCTTTTCTATTTCCTTGAAAACACTTTCTTTATAAATGATTTAACCCTTGAAATCATATCTTTCTTGATAAAACACTACATAGATATAGCCGTTGTGGGTCTTTGCCCTTAAAATATGTTAAAGTCCTCTATTTATAAAACATAATAGTATATAGTCGAAGTCATCTACTTCGTATAACATATTATGAAATCTTAAAAGAATAAGGTCGACGTAGGTGAGCCTCGGCATTACTGCCTTAAGAAAATAGCGGCTTTATTAGAGCCGAAGTGATAAAACATGGCACTATATTGTCGTCTTTGAAAATAGGTTATAAAGCTTGAGGTCGAAAATCATTAAGGTCGAAGTAGTAAAACGCGGTATCATGTATAGCTAATATAAAACAGTGGCGTCATCCCCCTTATAGAAAACACGACTTCGATAGGGTCGAAGTAGATAAAATGCGACATCATTGCCTTATAGAAAATAAGCGACCTCACTAGAGCCAAAGTCAATATAAGTACTTTGGAAGCAATAGGGTCGATGACGTTATGGGTATGAGGCACCATTCCCATATATCTATATAAAGTGCAGCATTATAGCAAAACATGCGGTAAGGTCGATGTCAACGGTAAAGATACCGACTTCGAACCTCATCACCCTTACCAGATTCACTTCATACCAATTGTAATTGATACCATGTGCATCATCGTTGGTTGTCATCGAAGTCATAGTAGCGATGAAGAGGAATGACGACGTCGTCATTCCCGACATGGCATTTTCATAATAAATATTTAAATTGTTTATTTGCTAATAAAAATAAGTTCTTTTCCACCAACCCCTATTATTTGTCAAAACCTTATTGGTTAACGAATACTTTATCATAATTCTTTTTGGAAATTTGCCCATCACCAGAATTTTTGAAACTACACCTTTTATATTAATATTTTAACATAATACTTAAGTTTTTCTAGCTTAAATAATTCACAATAAATCATAAACACTTAGGAAAATCTCCCAAAAATCATAGTAAATCCAATTTATTATATTCAATAACATATGAAAACTTCGAGACCAAAAAGATAATTTAATTATTTTAAATAATTAAAAACGAAATATCTCATTTTCCAATCTTAGAAAATTCATCAAATATTCTCATTAAACAAGAAAACTATGAAGTTAAAAACCCACTTTTAAAATAATGTTTCTAACATCATATAAAAATTTCGAGTCATTTGGGTACAATATGATAGGTTTTCTAACTCCAACATATCACTTAATTTCATAAATAAATTCCATAAATTCACCAATATGCATATAATTATTCAAACTATCATAGCATGGCATAATATGAGCATAAGAATCGGATTTATGCTAAAACTGAAAATAACAATTAAAACATGAGATGCATAGGTATTATTCATCTTGAATGGTTTAAGATGGTTGAGATTTGTATTTGATTTGATTCCCCTAGCTTTGATCTTGTTTTCCCTAGCTTTATTTCTCTTGAATCTCCTTGCTAAGGCCGGCCTTGCTATTTTAGTCTTGTTTGTAAATGAATGAAATGAGGGTGGAAATAATAGAATAAGGGTTTATGTTTAGGAATTTAGATCAATTCCTATTTTGCCCATAACATATATTCCTTCTTCTTATTAAGTCTTAAACTGTTCTTATTAACTCCTTCATTAAGGCACGACCTCCTATTAATTATCAAATCTTAATCACCTTAACCTTTTACATTATTTTATTTAATTTATCCAATTAAATCTCCTAAATAATGTTAATAAAATTAGGGTTGTTATAGACTCCCTCCTTAAAAAAATTCATCCTCGAAATTACGATAGGGTACATACATCAAATATAAAAGCATAGAAGTAAAACATACCATCAAACAAGCCAGGATAAGTATCCCTAATCCTGCCCTCCGTTTTTCAAGTACAGTCTCTCTCGTCATCACTCCACTGGACGTTTACTAATTTGACTGTCTTATTCCTTAGCATCTTCTCACTCCTCGCTTAAACTCGAACTAGTTGTCTCACAAAAATCAGATCCAGTTCTACTACTAAAGTTTCCAATGCAATTGGAGCAATAGTAGCCTCTGGATTATGCACACACTTCCTTAGATGAGAAATATGGAAAACATTGTGGATACCTGCCAAAATGCACGGTAACTCTATCATGTAAGCGAGTTTCCCGATTCTATCCATAATAGGAAATTGTCCATTAAACCTAGGTGCCAATTTTTCTGATTTTCCAAATCTTACCACACCCTTCATCGGTGATAGAGTTACAAAAACATGATCTCCAACTAAGAACTCCAAGCCCTTCCGTCTCTTATCTGCATTACTTTTGTGCCTAGATTAAGCTTCCTTCATTCTAGCCTGAATCAACTCAATCTTTTCTACAGCTTCTCTTACCATAGCCGGACCAATCTATCTCCGGTCTCTAACCAACATATGGGTGATTTACATAGCTTTCCGTATAAAACTTCAAAATGCGCCATTCCTATACTAGTCTGATGACTATTATTATAGGAAAACTCAACCAGTGCAAATGGTCTTTCCATCACCCACCAAAGTCGAGTACACAAGCTCTTAACAAATCTTCACGCACTTTATTGGCTCACTATGTCTAACCATCCATCTGTGGGTGATAAGTGCTACTCATCTTAAGCTTGGTACCTAACACTTCCTGTAGACTCTTCTAGAACTCACTAGTAAACAATGCATCTCTGTCACTAACTATACTACTTTTAATCCCATGCAGTCTAACAATATTCTTCATAAACAACATAGCCAATACAGGTGCCATCCTGGTTGACCTAACGGGGATGAAATGTGCACTCTTGGTTAGTCTATCTACTATGGCCCATACACTCTCATTTCCCCGATTCGACCTTGGCAACCCATCAGTAAAATCCATGGATATCGAATCCCACTTCCTAACTGGTATATCTAAAGACTGAAGCAATCCATGTGGCTTTTAATGCTCGGCTTTTACCTACAGACAATTCAGATGTTGTTTTACCGATAAGCCTACATCCCTTTTCATTCCCTTCTAGAAGAAACTCCTTTTCATATCTGGTACATCTTAGTCCTCCAAGATGAATAGTAAAATTCAATCGATGCACTCCCTAAGAACTTCTTTCCTTAGGTCACCAACATCGTGAACACACAATTGTCCCTTCTTTCTCAACCATCCATTCTGGTCAAGATAAAAACCCTTCAAATCATCAATCCCAGTTCCGTCTTCCAATCTTCTAATTCTTTCAGCTAGCAATGGATCATCTCTTTGCTTATAAGCAATTCTTTCGACCAATACCGATCGATCTACCAAACAAGATAACATTGCGGTACTCTAACTAGAACTGGCAGTTGATCTTAACCGCACACTACAAGTAGTTAATACTTCCAAACCTTTCCATTCACCCAACATAGCTAACACCATATTCTTATTATTCCTGTTAAGTGCATCTGCAACTTTGTTTCCTTTCCTCAGTATGTACTCAATTCCAAAATCAGAAGCAGCTAAAAACTCCAACCATCTTTGTTGTCTCATATTCAAATCCACCCGAGAGAATAAGTATCTTAGCGATTTGTGATCCGTATACAACTCAAATCGTTCTCCCAAAAGGTAATGTCTCCATACCTTCAAAGTAAAAAGGTTATCGCAGCTAACTCCAAGTCATAGGTTGGATACCTAACTTTGTGCGGTCTGAGCTGTCGAGATGCGTAGGAAATCACTTTACCTTTCTGCATTAACATAGCTCCTAATCCTATTCCACATGCATCAGTATAAACCACAAATCTTGATTTCCATACAGAACTACTAGCACGGGGGCATTGGTCAATAAATGTTTTAGCTTCTAGAATGCCTCCTTACATTTATCAATCCAAACATACTTCATGGACTTCCTTGTTATCTTAGTCCTCGACGTCGCTATACAAGAAAAATCCTTGATGACGGTAGTAGCTAGCTAGACCAAGAAAACTCTTTATCTCAGACACCTTATTGTGTCTCTTCTAGTTATTTCTATCTTAGTTGGATCTACTGACAATCCTTTTTCTGAGACTACATGACCAAGAAACTTCACCTCCTTCTTCTAAAAATGACACTTCGAAAATTTCGCTTTTAACTGATGCTGCCTTAGCATCTCAAGTACTATTCTAAGATGAATCTATTGATCTCTTTCATCCTTAGAATATATCAAAACGTCATTTATGAATACCAATATGAGTCTATTTAAATGCTCTTGAAAGATTTGGTTCATTAAATCCACAAAGAAGGAAGGTACATTAGTTAATCCAAATAGCCTTACTAACTACTCATACATACCATATCTTATTCTAGATGTCGTCAATGGAATACTATCTTCCACCATCCTTAGTTGATGGAACCTTGTTGCCAAATCCAACAGGGAAAACACTTTGGCTCCACTCAACTGATCAAATAAATCATCGATCCTTGGCAAAGGATATCGGTTCTTTATTGTTGTTTCATTCAACTTGCGATAATCAATACACATCCTTAATGACTCATCCAGTTTCTTCACAAACACCGTGGCTGCTCCCCAAGGCAAACTACTTGGTCTAATAAAACTTTTCCCTTCTAAATCCACTAGTTGCACTTTTAACTCCTTCATCTTGGTATGTGTCATTCTGCTAGGCGGTCTACTTATAGGTTCAGCTCCAAGTATAGTATCTATTCAAAACTTAATAGCTCGTTTCGACGGTAGTCCTGTAGTAGGCTCAAAAACATATGCAAATTCTCTAGCTATGAAAACTTGATTCAACTCATCTTCCTCCTCAATTACACCGAATAAAGCACAAGCATCAAATTGTGCACCTAGAAATCTCCTTTGCATCCAAGCCAAAAATCGACCAAATCGTCAATCAACAATAGTGATGGACATTGATCACTCTACAGTGGTCAATACCAACCACCTTGGTCTTGTACTTAACCAAAACTGGTAAGCACATACCAAATGGAAATGTCTAGCATCCATCCTAAGGTTCGAAGCCTCATCTTCTGCCCTCAAAACCATCGGCATATATTCTAACCCTCCTCTACAACTTATCTCGTTCGTTGGACTTTCGCATGTATGAAATCCCAACACACAAGATATTACCTAAGACTCAAACGCCACTAAATTAGCATTTTCAACCAAAAACAACCAAACAAGTCAAACAATCAAACAAGCAACTATGCAACCAACAACCATACATACATCCAAAATATCACACATACAACATGCATAATACATCCATATCGTCCAATGGGTAAATCATATAAAAAACAATCCAAATCTAATAATTTTCCAAAAATGGCACGTCGATGGAAAATATGTAATATTCGATGTAAATTATTTTAAAATGTTTTAATTTCTTTTATAAAAATCAAGTAGGTATATAAGTATAGGAAAATAACATTTTTAAACCAAAAATCATTCCATAACGTCGACCTAATACTATACAACCAATAATAGCATGGTGAGAATCAATATCACTCATCTCAATAAAATCTATCCAAACTAATGCCAAAGCATATATCTTCATCATGAGCGTAATGCAAGAAACCACATCCAAAATGGACCTCGTATGCAAAAGATATGGATTGTATAAGAATCGGGATTAATAAAATAACTAATTAACTAAATCAAATAACTAATTACCTTATTAATGTTTAATCCTTCTTCCACATTCAAATCCCTGTACGTACATAGAGACATAACCATGCACATCTTCTTCCCTCTCTCCTCGATTTGTCTTTAATTACTCAATGAAATCGACAACCGACGAATGCAATGTGTTTCTCTTTGCCTTCTCTTCGATCTACACGCAACCACATCTCGACCTCATCACCCTACAAAACCATGTCACCTGGCCTCCTACCTGTTGCTCCAAAAGTTGTATCTACCAATAAAAGGTCGGATGCCAACTCATTGTTATAGGGAGATGCTATTCGACAAGAGAAACACAACGGTGTTCTACGATCCACCTCTCGCTGCCTCAAGATCTGACAAAACCAAACCCTAATCGGCCATAAATGGGACGATCTCGGCCATGATGCATCGCACCTTTGATTCAGCACATAAATTCGAAGCTCTCATCAATACGTGCTTATTGGATCTGATTTCACGATTTATCGTTGAGCGGATGTTGAGATTTTGATTTTTGAATGTCAAGCGGGAGGTGTTCATTCTTTTTCTTTAGGATGAATGGAATAGTAAATAAATAACAGGAAAAATAAAAAGAGGGAGGGAAAGATTTGATTTAATTTATATTAATATAATATTCTTTGTTTATTTGATTTTCAAATAAACAATCGTATGTTTCGAGCCCGTACGATCACACGACGTGTCCGATCGCCACGAAACTCGTCTGCGTATATCACCTTATTTTTCTTGATCCAATGGTATAAATCTTGTCGCTATCTGAGACTGTGCCTCGGGATGCTAATTTTGTGTATTTTGTGATCGTTTCGGCCATCGGATCGTCCAATCTCTAAATATAATGATCCTTATACTCTTATTAATTTGCAACATCAATCTGAACTCAACGGAAGTGGTCTCGAGTTCTGATTTGATTGTATGCAAAAAATCATATTTTTGGGCCTTCTATTAATTAATGATTAAACATTTAAATCAATTATTTAAATATCCTATCGTCAAAAATATTGGTCGTTACAGCTTGATATGAAGGGATGTGACATCCCATATTGGGCATAGTAATGCCGCAAGTTTTTAATGATGAACGTATTCTAATTTATAACATTATGCCCTATAATGAAGTGTTGCAACATCCTCTTATTACTACTGAAAGTATATATGGCAGTATTAAAATGGATTATAAATTAGCATAAGAAATTGGTAAAGTAATGGGCATATTTTCCTTATTTTAAATATGGGTTAAGGGAATTAATCATATATAATAATAAATATTTTCAAGGAATAAATTATTGTTTAGCGCAAGTTTTGATATGAAATTACCAAAAGGAGTTATTACTTAAGGTTAAGTAATTATAAGATGCCAATTGATTGAACAGATTCGAATGATGGAAACTATATGTTCTTATTGTTATTTGATCAGTTATTTTGCATGATTATTGTCATATTCACATCATCATTACCCATAACTGCATGTTAGGATATTTAAGGGTGGAATAACTAGTTAGGTTGGCCCATTAGTGAGTATAATCAGATTTAATCATTGAGTGAGTAGAATTGCATCCAGAAGATCAGGTAGATCAAAGGTTTAAGATGCCCAAATTGATCAAAAGATTATACTTTAAGATATGATATTGGGAGGGTCCAATGGGTTCATAGTCATCCCATGAAAACTATGCTTTGAGTAATGTTATTGGAAATATCCAATAGGTTCCTAGTGATCTATTGAAAACTATGATATGAATGTATAGTATTGGAAGAATCTAGTAGGTTCATAGTCATCCTAAGAAAACTATGGTTTGAGAAATGTTATTGGAAAATTCCAATAGGTTCATAGTGATCCCTTGAAAACTATGATTGGAATGTGTTATTGGTGGAAGCAAATAGGTTCTTAGTGATTCCATGAAAACTATGATTCAGGACAGGTAGTCCCTAAGAATTTTGATAAGTTATTAGTCATCCCATGAAAACTGATAGGTTCATAGTGACCCTAGGAAAACTATGAGTTGAGATAGATAGTCAGTTTTGTGAAAATGGATGAACTTAGGGTACATATACCCCTATGTTTACAGATTAGTCAGACTTACCACATTGAATACTTGCATATTATTATGTTATTAAGTTTTAACCATAATGGATGCAGGAGTACAATATATGGTTGATATGTGGGTTAAGATATCAGTGAGGGGGAAAGCCGTTCCACTCAATGGCGTGGTCTCACTAGATATATATTTGATTCGAGATGGTAGGTTATTATTCACACCAAACTGCTTGTCTAACCCAAAGTTTTTGTTTTCCCATTAAACTCCCAGGTACTCATTTGAATAGGTCGGGGGTAAGGGATTTCAGGTTTCTACTTAGACTAATAAGCTTTTGGAGATGTGTAGGAGGAAAGCTAGCTATATTAGAAGTTTTATTTAATCCCTTGTGTTGTATATTTTGTTTAAATGGATGTAATGACAGAAATTATAACTATCAAGTAGTAGTAGACTGTGACCAACTAAGGGGGCATCTTCATATGTCGCTTTTAGAGTATTTTGTAATAATTATATTTTCTATGAACGTGGGATCGAATGGGATCATGTAATGAATATGAAATCTTATTTGTGAAATGAAATGTGAAAAACTTGTTATTAAATTGTGTTTGAAAATTTTCATATTCATATGCTTTTGATTATTGATATGATTAACAAAGCCGCATTTTATCACTGAAAATTAATACTATAGATGACTGTAGCATCCGTAGTGCTTATTTTCGAGCCTCAAAATGGGGGATGTTACACACTTTTACCTTAGAAACCAAGTCTTTGCAAAAAGGTTCCAACATCTCTAGTACTTGTCCTTTTCTACAAAGCTTCTTTGAAGTTGTTTGCTTACTCCTTCAAAAATGGGCCACATTCACTTTAGCCAACTTACCATGGACCATAGCTTCAAAGTTCATCAGTAGGCGCAAAAGCATATCGGTACAGACCAGAAAGGTGGTCGGTACCGATCTTTTCCTTTGTGCCATATTGTGCTTCAAGTCCTTGAAACTTCTTATATTGTCCTTCTAAGCATCTCCCTAAGTCCTTGAACCACTTCGTCTTCATCCTGATATCCAAGTTCGTTTGAAATTCACTTAGTCTAGAAGCTAGATAACACTTGCCTCCCAAAGTATGCTTTTGTGGGTAACATGGCATGCTTTGAACAAGAAAAGCACATACCATTATCCATACAAGCCTGTTTGTTATCCAAGAGTTGCTCTAAAATGTCATCTCTATCCCATGGGCATTCGTTCGGTTGCTTTGAATAGCAACAATACTGCTTTTTGCACTAAGGTCAAGATCTATACTTTGGAGATCATTCCACGCCTTAGACAGGTTGGTTTTTCCATTCTCTTTCTTTTCCAATCCTTTTCAACCCATTTTGGTTCAAAACTTTAGGTCAGTACCAAGCTATTTTGTTAAGTCAGTAACCCCATATAAGTTCCATACTTAGAAACTTTTTTGAGACATGCTTTCATATTCCACTTCCTTGCCTTTGCTTCAGCTCGACCCTAAAAAGTCACAATCTCTTTCTCTAAACTCGAACCACCCACCGTTTGTCCTCTCAGACCATTGCCATCTCCACCAAGCTGCTGCCACGAACAGATCTTCGATTAAATCACCATTGCCTTTCTAAAGAAGTCGTTCCAACCCTTCTTTAAGTTCAGATTTAGGTTAAAATCCAAAGTTGGGTACTTGTTGGTAGCAAGGTTATGGTCGTACCATAGTGGTTGTAAGTTGTTGCTGGTCATGTCTATGGCCACTTCTAGCCTCGAAGTAGTCGAAGGGGTTCAAACGCTGGCTAATTTTCTTTAAGACTTGGACTATGGCATGACTTGGGATTTCCTAACGCTTGACCTAGGCCTGTCCCAAATCAAACGCCTAAGGGCCGTGACCTGATGAAAACTCCGATTAATTCCTCCTCCTGCTTGGGGTTATCTTTAATGCCTTGCCTACATTGTCATGGTTTCATGTCCCAATAATCTTAAGTGCACAAACCAGCCCATACTCGATCTTAGTTGAGAATAAGTAGTTTGAACTCCAACGAAATAGTTCTCTCCCGAGAACACTCTCGTCTAATGCATTCTAGCACTCAAGCAATTTCATTGCATAAAATTTCCAATTGCTACACTATACTATATTCCTGCAAAAGAATGCCCCGCGTTGCTTCGGAAGTCAGTTCTATTATCGATTATCTGATAATGACAGGCAAGATCTAACACATAGTTCCAATATGTGATAGGTCTCGTTTTCTAACACGAGCAGACTTCCTACACAGGATGGTCTATTCATAGTGTATGGGATATGGGACTCACACTATATTGATTAACACTTCTAATTGCCTCGATCGATGTTCAGAAGATGATTGGTCAACACACGTCGACATCCGTTGGATTTCGAGCGCCAGTCACACGGGTTCATACTTAAAAATGGAATTTCAAAATAAAACATACTTGACTGTGTTCAACGTCGAGTTTTTCTCTCTAGAATAACATGTCATTCGCATTGTTTCAACATTGGCACTGGGCCGTCAACTCCTTCTGAAGCCGGGTCCATTAAAGCTCAAGCTTCGACATCCATGCCTTTCGAAACCAAATGCTCAATTACTGCAGAGCTACATATTATGATAATTCCAGAAAATCCAATCCAGGACCAATCTCCTCCACTAAATGAATGAGTTGACTTCAAAGTTCTAGATGATCCTCCAGAACAAACGCCAACAATTCTAACTGCCAAGTCGCTCCGGACTATATATTTAGCACAGAATCCCAAAGAGCGATTTCTTACTCCCATAAGTAACCAACGAGCACACAATCCTCTACTCGGTTGCACCGCTTGCAACATGTACATGTGGCTAGGTAGTGTTGTACCGCTCTTTAATCCATTTCTCTACATGTTCCTCTAAGAGCTTGGGCTGGCTCCTACTCGTGTCCATCTCAATGGTTATGCCTTGCCGAGCTCCTTATACATCCTATGAATAAATTAATTTCAGTGATCTCCAACCTTTGAGGAGCGAACACTTGTCTTAGGACTCCAACAATGGAGTGAGTCACCTTCTCTTATGATCATTGAATCCTAGTGTTGATGTAAGGTCATCGAAGCTCTACATAACAAATGTGCATACTTCAAGAATGAATATTTTTTCTTTCGATATCCATAAGGTTCCGATAGGATATAGCTTTCCAAAAGTAAGACTTCTTCCATTCCACCCTTTCCCGTGTTTTGATTCTCACCATCCAAGTGTTTAACTTGTTATCCAGTTTCTTCACAGGGCTCGAGACATAAACGAAGAGGACTCTAAGACTCTCAAACCCTTAAGGGAATTATTATTCAATTCCATACCACTGCCTACTTGCTAGTGAGAGAATGTTCACCGGTGTGGCCTTCTACATCCTGAATGCTTCATCGTTCCTGCTGAAGTTCCACCAAGAGGTTCAGATATGTCTACCAGGTCTTCTACTCTCATTTTTAGCTCTAGCAAAGATTTCCAAAGGTGTGATAGAGGCCTATCCGGCACAACAAACATCGGTGAATCCGTTGATAGAGCAGTGAAAGTACATGTTGCTGGTAAAGTGCAAGTGTAAGGGGAGAAAAACGTTAAATGGAAGCTATACATGAAGGAGGAAGGGGTGAGAGAGAGAAAGAATGAGAAGAGAAAGTAGAAGAAGGTAATGAAGAGGGCGAGGTTAACGAGGACTTCAATCAAGAAGAAGATGAGTCGTACGTCGAGACATCTCCATAAGGCAACAAAATTCCTGCTTTGTCACATATGAAGCGAATTGTGATCAAGACCTCTCATTTGTCTGCAAAATCGAGCATGATGCCAATAACCGAGGCAACTCCTCCAGCTAGTCACTCAGAAACCATCTTCAATTCGCTGAGTGATCTCGACGTTCCTATCGATGATCTTCTCAAGGAGCACTCTCTTGGATTTAGCTTCCCATCAGAGGGCATCCTAGATAAAGGGGGCAAGACTCCATCTTCACTACCTTCCAAACATGGTCTATAAAGTACTTAGGGCAACATCAGCACTCCATACAATTCTAGGATCATATTCATTCACATTCCAATGTTCCAAATCTGATATGATCCTCTCTTTTATTTTAGGTATAATAAGCAGAGACCGATTCAATTATCTCCACTCTGGTGTCTTGGAACAAAGGAAAGTAACTCCTAAGCCATATTCTCCTCACTCCAACTCTTATAGATAAATGGAAATAGATGAAGAAAGAGCTCGAAGGAAAGATAGAGAGCACAAAGCAGAACTCGATCGCCAGGCGGAAAGAGATAGGAAGAAAAGGCACGCAAAGAAGAGAGAATCTTACGATCAGGGAAAAAGGCAATAGGACTCATGCAACTGCCATGGTTATCTTTCGTCCTTCTCCCACCTCGATCTTAACCATAACTTCCTCCACAACAACAAACTCTACTATCGCATTCTCTAACCACCACAGCTCCTCTATCCTATCAATCCATGGGAGTTTCTATTCGTCCAGCTTGCAGGCTTCCTTCCCAAAGCTTAGCCTGACCAAGGTCAAATTTGACTGTGACTTGAAGGATATTCCAACAGAAGGGACAAACTGTAGAGTTCGAAGTACAAATAAGCTAATAGACCAAGAGTATAAGTGAAAAAAGCTCGCCTTTACCCTTTCCGACGTCAATAGAATTCACCAAACTGACGTCCAATCATTTGAGTCGGAGAAGAAGAGCAATGACAGAATCATAGAGGAAGACAAAAAAGACCTGAATAAGGTTATAGAAGAAAGAGATATAGCTCATGCATCAGAGAAGAAGGGCAAAGACTTGGTTGAAGAGATGAAAAGTGATCACAGCCAGGTCGAGATTGTGATGAAGAACCAAGTTAAAACTGCTCATGAAGAGAATACCACTCTCAAGGCGTAACTCCCAACCAAGGGCCTGAGCCTCCTAGACAATGACAAGGCTCTCCAGGAAAAGGAAGATAAAATCCAAGAACTTCATACCAATAAGGAGAAGCTTGAATCCATGTTGCTCCTGGTAAAAATTGTGAAACTAGAGGCCCAGATCGACCATGTTGCAACCATGAATGAGCTAAAGGAGAAGATAGCCAAAGAAAAATAAGACTTGAATTCCACCCTTCAACTGTTCTTTGCTAATGTTATCTAATACAAGAACTTGATGTGGCTGGGAAACATGTATTCTATCACTCTTGCTGTTGCGTGGGAAGAGGAACTACGTCATGCATAATCGTCTGGTGAAGGCCTCACTGAAGACTAATTGAAAGCCAAATATATTGATGCCGACAACATCCTACATCTAGAGGAGGGATAAGTGATCATGGCTGTAGAGGACGTTGCTACTGATAAAGCTATAACTGAACCTCCTATCGGTCCAAGTGCATCGGGCCATGCAGAATCATCATCTCCAAAGATCCAAGAGCCTACAGTGAAGACTCCCACATCTGGGGGACAGTTCTGAGGCCACCTAAATTATTTCAGCTTCTACAACAATCTCCTCAATTAAACCTTATGTTCCCCCCTTTGTCGATCAATTAATGCAACCCACACTTGATGAGGGGGAGATTGATAAGACTCATGTTCAACAAAATCCTCTTGGAGAAGGTATCTCTCTTGTTTCTCCAATGTTCATGAAACTTCAACACTCATCCGAGAGCATTACTAACTTTTACTTCTTCATTTGTGAAATCACAGGTCACTCATCTCTTCCACTTCCTCTTCCACCAATTACATAAGGCTTTAGCCCTACTGCAATTGCTACCAAGTCAACCTCCATTACAATAGGATTGGTCGTTCCAAGCCTTCCCTCCAGTTCCATTCCTGTTCCTAACTCGAAAAAGATTGAGGCTCTATAGGGATTGAATGACACTTCCTAGCCCTTAAGGGAAGATATTACCATTACAAGTGCCCCAGGCCCAGCTGGTTCCATTTCTACGGTGGAGAGATTGAAGATTGATGTTTTTAAGGTGAAAATTAAGACTAAGCCCGAACTTGAAAAACATGTTGGTACCGAGGAGCCAAAGCCTTCTTCGAGAATACTTCCTATTGCTATTAAGCCTCCGTATGGGAGCAACACCGATGCCACTACAAAGACTTCTGAACCCTTATTGACTGACCCAAAGATCCTACCATCACAATCACCAAAGAAGACACACTCCCTCCAAAGGCAGCACACCCAAGGGTGAGAAGGGCTAGAAGAGACCTCACAATGGTTGGGCAGTATGGGTGGTAAGAAGAAGAAGATGCATAAAAAGTAGGCTTTCCTCTTGGCTACCATGGAGATAGTTTCCTTTTGTCTCTTTTTAGTTGTACTTTTTATTTTCCTTTTGTATATAGGTCATGTTTGTGTGGGACCGGCCACCATATCCATTATATATAAAGATTAAATGTAATGAAAGATTGTTTTTCTGTTTCAATCTCTGTCTTATTTACATTTCCACATTTTGTATTTTATTCCTACCTTTATACAACTTGTAATACAATTCATCCATAATATACATGCTTGTGCCTATATAATGCTTTTACTTACAATAACTCCGTGCATATAAGTAAACTTCCTGCAATTGCTTTATGTATATACCATAATTTAGTTCTGTTTATTTTTGCCAAAGTGTTTCTGTTTGGCTAAAAAAAACTAATATTGAACCAACTCTGTGGTCATTCCAGTTTACCTTTGGTTGAGTATGTTTCAACCATTAACAAGTCATAAACAGTCCGAGTTCCGTATCATTTCCTATTTTTGGGAAATAGTGGTTTGGGTGTTCATATACTGACTTCCTCGATTTTGGCAGTAATCGGGCATGATCGATATTTTTAGTTGATTTCCACAACTCGACCTCGACCAAGCGTATCCCACTAAGCCGTGAGTGGGATCATACATTTTTGTAACTCTGTCATACACTAAGTCCTATCGTTAGGACTTGGCATTCCAGATGCTTGATTTTGGGCATCATCCCTTGACCTTGCCCATCTTCGGGCATCGATCAAAGGTTAAAAATATAGGGAAAATTATTCGATTGTCTCCAGTCTGATTCACTCCCTCGGTCCTGATCTTGGACCATAAGACTCTGGCGGTACTTACTTTTGGGTAACTATTTGCAATCTTATATGTCTCTTAGAGTTAATCAAAAGCATTTAATGACCATCGTTGCTTTTCCTCGGATGAGCATGTCTTGCTGGCTGCAAGAGCAGTTCTGGAAATCCTGGTCATGGACCGGTTCCTATCTCTAAGAACTAGTGTTACAGACATCTTGTCTCGGCCTCGCCTATCTACGAGTGTCGACCGAGAGTATCCTTTGACTGTCCTTATTTATCCTCGGCCTAGCACGTCTTGCCAGGTGGCAAGCATTGTAATTAGTATTTTTAACCATGTAGCAATTTCAATCTCCATAAACTGTTGCTCAAATTTCCTGATTCTGATTGTTCCATATTGACCTTGCCTGTCTCTGGCCAATAGTCAATACCGAAGGAATAGGGTCGAATTATCCGATCGACCCTTATGATTATACTCTTTTGGTTTGATCCTGGATGAAAGGAGTTGTACCTATCTCTGGGTAACCGAATGTACTGCTAATCATGCAGCATAGGGTTTTGCTTATAAGAACACGGTTCCATTGGTTCAAGAAGCTATTTTTATTTATAAATAAAAAAATGTGGAAAGTCCTGCCTTATTACATTGCCTCCAATGTTTGAGGGCGACTTACTTGCAGAAAATAAACTAAATAAATCTAAGTGAATTAGCATTGCAACAGTAGGCTATTCCATTCCCGTGGAATCAGGATTCCACCAATAGTAACCAGCTTGAAAATTCTATCTCCAAGCTTCTGTTCGATCGCATAAGGACCTTCCCAATTCGAACCAAGTTCCCCCATACTTAGGAGGAATCATTTCAAAATAAGACCCTTTACCTCAAAGGTATAGTTTTGGACCTTGGCATTCAAATGTCGTGCTATACTTTTTTGGTGAGCAGCTACCCTAAATTCGGCATCTTCTCACTTTTCATCAATCAAATCGAGGGATTGAGCAAGAGTTCCTCGTTGATATTGGGGTCGTAGTGTATTTTCTGATGAGAAGGGACTTCCAGTTCAAACAGAATCATGGCCTCTGACTAGTAGGCCAAAGAGAATGGCGTATGCCCTATTGTAGACTTATGGGTCGTCCTACAAGCCCACAATGCAAGTTGAAGCTAACTGACCCAGTTGTCCTTGGCTTTAGTTAATTGTTTCATCAAGATGGATTTGATGATTTTATTCACCGCCTCCACCTTTCCATTTGCATGTGGGTGCGCTACGTAGAAAAGCTTTTCTCGATCTTGTGCCAATGGCAGAAATCCTTGAACACGGTACTTTCAAACTGAATTTCATTATCCATTATAACTTTTTGAGGCATTCTAAATCTACAAATGATATTCTTCATCATAAAGTTGATCATTTTCTTTATTGTGAACATGGCGAGGGGTTCCACTTTAGCCCACTTTGTGAAGCAATCCACCACAATGATAGCGTACTTAGCTCCTCCTTTCGACAACGGTAGCACATCGATTATATCAAGTCTCCAAACTGCAAATGGCTATGGGCTAACCATTTGTGTAAGCTCTGTGGATGCAGCTCTTGGAATTTTCTTAAATTTCTGGCATTAGTCACACTGTTTGGTATAATCAGCAATACCGTAATTTATTGCTGGCCAAAAGTATCCATAGTGAAGTACCTTTCTTGGTAATGTCTAACCCCGATGTGATCATCACAGCAACCTTTATGGATCTCTATGAGGATTTTTCTAGCCTCATCCTTGGTTACACATCTAAGTAGGGCGGTCAAAAAACCTCTCAAGGATAGCACTTCTCCTTGCATTATGAACCACGACACTTTACGAAGGATTTCCCATCATTCGTTGTTTCCTCTTACGAGAGTTCCCTTAAGCAAATTTTCCTTGATCGAAATCATCCATGACTCTTCTCCTCTTTGGCCTCCAAAATCTAGTTAACATTCATCTGTTCGTTACTTAGAGCGCATAAAACCTCCACTGAAATCAATCCTAATAGTCATGCATTTTCAAAACTTGCCAGTTTGGCCAGCAAGTCATCCTTCTCATTCTCCTCTTCGAGGATGTGTGTAATCATGTATTTTTCTATATCATTCAGTAGTTCTAATGTCATCGTCAGGTAAAGGGGAGGTCTTGCACCCTTAGCTGGAATTCCTTCTTCATCTGGTAAACCACCAACTAGGAGTCATTGAATATATGCAGCGTGCTTACCCTAGTTCCTTTACTATCTTGAGTCCTGCTATCAACGCTTGGTACTCAGCCTCGTTGTTTGTTGCGGGGAACTCTAGCTTCAATGCATAGCAAATCGATCATCATTCTTGAGTCATAAGTACCACTCCTGCCCCCAAAACTACGTTCATTAGAAGCTCCATCTACGAACAATTTCCATTGAGAAAGTGTTACTATATCGTCTTCCTCTTCACCATCTCGTGTGGTAAATTCAACGATGAAATCTATCGATGCCTGTCCATTTATCGCACTTCTCGGATGGTAAGTGATATTGTACTGGCTTAGTTCAATGTTCCACTTCGATAACCTTCCCAAACCCTCAGGTCGGTACAGCACCTACTTCAAAGGTTGATCCGTAAGCACCTTAATCAGATGAGTTTGAAAATACGATCGCAGCTTCCTTGATGCAATAAGCGAGTTTCTCTAAATTCGAATATTTCTTTTTAGCTCCTATAAACCGCTTGCTAATGTAGTAAATTGGCATATGAATCGTTTTCTCCTCACATACCAATGTTGCACTTAGTGCGTGAGGAGACACTACCAAATAGATGAACAAATCTTCCCCCTCTAAAGGTTTGGATAGAATCGATGGTGTTTCCATATTTCTTAGTAATTCATTGAAGGCATCCTGACATTTTTCATCCATCTAAATTTTTTTCCCCTTTTTGAGGGCTTCAAAGAACGGTATACACTTATCTATTGCCTTTGAGACGAATCGATTCAACGTGGCAACCTTTGCGTTCAAGCATTGCAGCTCCTTCTTTATGGTTATGGTAGTTACGTTCCTCAAGGTGTTAATCCGCTCAAAATTAGCCTCAGTGCCCCTCTAATTCATGATAAACCCTAGAAACTTCCCCAATGCAACCCCAAAAGAACACTTCCAACGAATTTAGCTTTATTCTGTATTTCTACAACACTTCGAACATTTTTGTAGGTCAACCTTGGTTTCTAAAATAAAATTGAAATATAATGTCAAATGGTAATAATGAAATAATTAAAAGATTTGGGGATTTTAATTATAATTGTATTTCCAAACTAAAGTGGAATTTGGATTAAATAAGAAGGATAACTCATATAAATAATTTTTCACATGGAAAATAAATGTTTGGGAAATTTAAGTGAAATATTACTCCTTGGTGGAATAATTCTTTTATGTAATAATAAAAAATAATAGGAAATTAAATTAATGAAAGTATGAAATATGAGACCATTTTATTTTAAGTGAAATCATATGATTCATTTTTATCACTATTAAAAACATGGTAGTGAATTTATTAAAAATGTGTTTAATTTAAGGTTGTCATGATTTAATGCTAAAATAGTGTATTATGACTTAATAGGCTATTTTATCCAATTTAATTAACAATGATAAATATAACTTTATTATTCAAATGATGGACTGTGAATTTATTTCTTTTATTGTAAATAAAATGTAATAAACAAACTAGTATTGGTTTTATAAAAATAATGCTAATTTGTGAAGTCAAGTTATAGTTTAAAAACATTTTGTAGAGTTTTCTTTGTAATTGAAATAAAATGAAACGCTTTAATCCTTTATTTGGGTATTAATTGAGTTTTGGCCCAAATAATAATAAATAAACTAAGTATGAGTTGAGAAATATCACCTGTACGTTTATTTCCTTCTCGTATGTTGTTTTCTCACTTACAAAAAGAAACTAGGGAACTTACAGTAAATCATTTCTTCCCTCTTTCTTAAACCCTAAGCTAGCTCTCCCTAAATCAATCAATAAAAGAGTAAATTACTAATTTTTGGAGTCTATATTTTTAGGTAATCACCCCTAAACTTTGATACATCTTATAAAATTCCTAATTTCAGTTTTCTCCATGATTTTGAACTTGGTATCTTAGGTTGTTTTGAGCTTGTCTAGAAACTGCTGCTAAAAGGTAATGGTGAAGGGAAAGCACATAAACAACGAATTATTTTTCCAATAGGTGAGTAATTCTCACACTTTGAGTCTTAATTCATGTGCATGTGGTTGAATGATAGGGGAAATAGTTTGGTTGATCTCAGTTAGGGTTTACTGTATGTTGTTTCTCAAATCTAATCTCTGATGTTTCTCTGTCAGTTTACTATTCTCCGTCTGTTGAAAACCAAACCCTATGAATCTCATCTCTTTGCAAAATTGTTGTTGTTTATGTGCATGCAAGGGTTTTAGAAAATTCTAAGTTGAAAAGGAAGTTCCAAAAAACCAAAAATCGATAGAACGAGCAAAAAGATGGGACAAAACATGCTTAGAGCTAAGCATCCATCCACCAGTCGACCTGTGGACATAGACCAGTCGATCAGTCAACTACCTGGAGCTTTCTCCAGGAAGTGTTATGCCTTTCCCGGTCGGCTCTCCTCTGCTGCTCGTTTGCCCGATCGAATTTCATTGTTTTGCTTTGGTTTTAAATGCTGTTTTCTGATGATTTTTGATGTGAATTTCTAGGTTTGATATCCATTGTTAATTCTTGCATTTTGATGCTTTTGTTCTATAGAAGTGACTATAATGATGTTTAATACACTGATTTTATTGCACTGATTTCTAACTAATTTATAAAAGAATTGTTTTTGGAAAATAAGCGTTTTCTAAATGTATATTTTATATAGATAAAAGGATTTTGTTAATATATACGAGTACATATGCATGCCCAGGTGGGCCTGCATTTAACCACAATGTGCATGCATTTTTATTTGTACATGTGGAAGTAGATTTGATAGTAGCATTCCCACATTTGAACGCCGTGATAATAGCATGTGTCTCGCGCATGAATTATTTTTCTACAGATTATATATGATTAACACGTTCAAGAAAAAATGGTTTGCACAAATATTTAGCAATATTTTTACGTTGAAATAATGTATAGTTAATTTAAACTTTTATTTATAAGTTGCAACATCTAATTATTATTATTAATTAATAAACAATGAATTTGTAGTTAATTAAAGAAAAAAATATTTATTTGTTAGATCCTATTTTTAAGTGTAGACAGACATTTTGAATTTATAAAGAAGTTTAACTATTAAATCCTATTTTAGGGGATATTAAGATTTGTTAATATCAGGCAAGTTTAACTGTTAGATTCTATTTTTAAGGACTATTAAGATTTGTTAATGTTATAAAAGAATATTTTTGATAATTTACGCTGACACAAAAAAGTATGACACCAAAAGGTATCACAACTATTATAAAGAACTTTGATTACAAAGAACCCAACTAAAATTCATTATCACACGTAGCTTGTGAGATATCTTTTGTATGTCAGTAATTTAATAAAGTTAGGTAATATGAAGTTTACTTCGACTTAATGCTTTGAAAGATAATGTATTATACCAAGTACGGTTTAGTTAAAACAGTTGTTATATTGGGTAAGTGCAAGATACTTACTGGATATTTATACCTTAGGAAACATGTACGCATCACATGGATTTCTAGTTTTTAGTCAAAATCAGGAAAAATATGCTGGTACCAATAGTATCGAGGAAGAAAGTAAGAAAGTGTTTGTCAACAACGCTATTATTCATGGTAATACTATCTACAATAACTATTTTATTATCAACCTGCTTTATAATCACACGGTAAAAGAGCATGCACGCAGTGTAAATGCACCATGTGGTAGTGCCACAAAGCATAGACCATATGATCCGAACATTGGATTACGGTCATGTTGAGCCAAATACTTTCAATTTTTATTTGAATTCAGGTCAAAATAATTTGCTTATATATATCATGCATACAGGTTTTTATTTTTGCAGCTCCTCCATTTCTTTTGACTTGGGATATGATATTGTCTTCCCACAATGTTTCGTAAAGACATGCTTAGATCTGACCATGACTCCAAATGAAAAATGGATCAATTAATTTTTTAATATTCTATAACCTATGATATCTTTTTATTAAATCAACTTGCAACAAAGGTTTCACCTATGTCTTTACTCTTGCCTCCCATGAGTTGCAGATATGGTCATCTTAATCGGCTCACTAAGTCCATTAAAAAAGACAACAAATATAAAGTATTCACTATTTAGGCATATTAAATATGATAGCAAAGGTAGTTTCACAGAAGTACGAACTCTTGCCAAACTTTTATACATTAACAATGCTATACGAACTATTCAAGCCATTAAAAGGCTTCATTGATAAACCATAATTATGCACATCTACTGCTACACAAAATATATTCTTGTTGCGTTAAAGAATCATAACAACTTCTGTATTCAGGAATGGCTGAAATCCAACTCATTGTTCATTATAACCCAATTCCAAATGCCTTTTCTGCATTTCTTCGAATTGAATCAGCTAAATCTTTCCCTCGCTTCTTCACCAAGTCTTAGGTTGTAGTCGACCTACTCAGAATATTATCAAAGCTTCTGTATTCAACAAATGTCTCCAGTCTCAAATGGAATGATGCCCAATACACTCCTTATACCATTAATGTTCCCATAGTCATAGATCTGCAAGTAATTCCTCAAGCTTCATATTATTTAACTGCTTAAATAAATGCCAATGTGTGTACATCCACCCATACTTAGTTGTACCAAAAAACAACTATATTCAATAGTTGGTTGAAGATGTTAAAAGTACAGGTAAAAGAGAAGTTATATAAATAAAAGCAAACTTTATTTTTTTACAGCCGAAACAAAAGAAGTACATAAGTCACTATAAGTATAATCCTAAAAAGTAAAATAGACTGCAACGGAAAAAACATTTCACTAAAAATAATCAAAAAACAAATGGGGAGAAGAAAACGACACTTCATTGATCTTGGTTTCTCTACCGCTTTTCTCTAAATTTAGCTGCACTTGAGGCCTGGTTAAGAGTTTGATCAACATCCTGTGATAAGCAATAAAACTTTGGGTTAGTATGATATTAGTAATTAAGTCGATATCTTTAAAAAAAAATATTGATATGTTAAAGAGTAAAGTTTATTGAATAATAACTATATGCTTGCTCAGTCCAGTGTAACACACAAATTGTTGAACATACAATATTAATATTAGTTTGGCCTGATAACAACAGAAAGGACACAACTGAAACCAAAATTGTTAATCTCTTTTTGGAAGAAAATAAAAGAACACTGAGACATTGGACTAATAATTTTAATCGGTCATTAGCTTAGCTCAAGTGGTAAGTGGTATGATAAGCTGAGGTCCTAGAGGTACCAATACATCAAAAATGAGTATGTTACTGATTAAACAGATGATCAAAAATGTAGTTTAATCGAATAATGTGTGACATTTTCGAATGGAAAAGTGCGATCATCTTTTGGTGCCTATAAATTTAAACTATTGCTACTGATAATGAGTGATTTTCCTCAATAACATCTATAATTTAATGACAAAGTATAATTTCACTATTCGACTACACACAGTAACATCAAGAAACACTTTTTACTTCTGCCAATTCAGTTGATGTAAAAGTATGACAGTTTTGACTCATCCAAATACTTACATTTGACTATCTTGGACAACCTAATAACTGATTATGAATTGTAATGGTGTAAACAAATTCCGAAACATAACAAAATGATTCGGTAGTGTAAATCAGTCCTTAAAATCTTTTACAAATTCAAACATCCATCATAGGATGTAAATAAAATCCAAAATGTAACATACACCATAAACATGAACTATGTTTGAACTTGCAAGGCTATATGTACCTTGAACTTTTATTTAGCTATAGTCAGTTGTACCTTCAGAATTGACTGACTGATCAGTTTGCATTTTTTAGCATCCACCAGCTCTACTGTCTAATTTGCAGAGTATTAAATTTTGGCAAGTGAAGAAAACTAAAGCTGACACAAAAGCAATCTATGTTTCTTCTTTTTTTAACCAACAATTTTCCCTAAAAATGGTATAAAATGTTAAGTTACATTAACGAAAAATATTCCTTAAGTTCAATTTCTACTGCCATATAGGAAATCAATATCGATGAACTATGCAGAAGTTGATGACATGCATAATGTATTGTTTCAAAAGCTTTTTTTTGCATTTTCAAATGTTAAAAATTTGTTAACATTATACATAAATTAAAAAAAACTAAGATATAAAAGTATGTTAAATGTGAATTGATGGAACATCGGCTATCTAAGTCAGGCCTTGCTGGTACAATGATAAGATTATCATACGGTAGTGGCTTGTCATATACATTCTACCATCGAGCTGTTTACAGCGGATTATGCAAATTGGGAATATATAAAATATCAAGCAATACATATCAAATATCCATGGTTATTGGCAGGAGATTTCAATGCTACATTGTATAACCCTGGGAGAATTAGTCAGGGAAGTTCTAATCTCTTATGATGTTGATTTCTTTGAAGAAATGGTTTTTTATGAACTAATAGAACCAACAATATTTAGTAACTTTTATATCTGTTGGGGGAAAAAGATTAGAACATTCATAGCAAAATAGTTTGTGTATTTATACCTATTAGTGCTATAACAAATTTCCCTTACCGCATGTGCATTTTGTTAATCATGCATTAAGTGACCGCCAACCAGCACTGGTTACTCTTAATGCATAATAAACAGTCGATAAAAAGGCTCTTTTAAATATAGCAGTACATGGAATATGCAAGGAGGTTACAGATAAATAGTGGAACATAATTTTCTAATGCGACTTTTTGGTAACCCGCCATTTAATTTTATGAAGAAGCTAAAAATGATTAAAAAGGGTCTTTTAAAACTGGAGAGTCACCAAATCAAGTTTTAAACCAAGTTTTAACTGCATATGTGATAGCTTAAGGCAAGAGAACAACATGATTTACCAAAGGCTGGTGCAAGATCCAAATAATCTGGAGTTAATCTAGCAATATAAGGAGGGGTTAGACAACCTAACAAACACATTGCATTACAAAGCTGTCCAAAATTAATAAAGTATCAAGTTAAGAAGAGTGAAGGTTTCTGAAGAAGGAAACAGATAAAACAACCAAAAAGCTTTACCGAGCAAAGTGCTTCAAGCATGGATCTAATCTTTGTTTGGTAATTATTCCATTTGCAAATTGAAGTGTGCAATAGACCGATAAGATAGCACTTCCAAATTAACCTTTAAAAGGGCTTGGATCTTTACCAATAGCAACTATTACCTACATGAAAACAAATTTATCGATTAAAAGTTAAATAGAAATTGGTTGCACAATGTTGTACAAAGTATAACCAAATTACCAAAGGAAATTAGTGTAAAAACAATACTAAATGAACATATCACTACTTGAGTCATGGGATATGCTAAGTTCATCTATATTTAATTTACTGCTTCAAGAAGTTTTTTTATTGTTAGCGATAAACATGTCTAAAATTTCCAGAAAAGAGAAATAGCTAGGGTTATTTGATTCAGAGCAGTCATAAAAATTTTAAGAGTATATTTTTGTATACCTGGATCTAAGCAGTATATAGTGGATAAATGGAGCTCTGTGGTAGAAGAAGGGGCTGCAATTTGGTTCTCTGTTAGTGTTACATTTCAATGAGTCATATTTGACATAATTAAATATGCAATGCATGGGAAAAGAGTTACTCGAAAAGGATTCAATGCAAGTAAATATGTATGTAATACGTAATGTGAAACAATTTATTTTTGTTATTCCATTAATCCTCATATAGCAGCAGAAGTTATGGATTCATAATTACATGTTTCTTACACTTATATAAAAACATAACTCATTATAACATGGATAGAATTAGACTATCAATTTAAAAGAACAAACTCCATAATTACCGAGCATACAATAAAAAGAGTATAAAACACTAACGATAAAAGAGTCAGTTGATCATAATGAGATCAAATTACTTAACCAACCTTACTTGTAAATTTGTTATTAATCAAGCATTGTTATCAAATTACTACAATTTGCCCATAGGAAGTCACAGTTAGCAATCAATAACCATGTATATTTGTTTTATGGTGCTTCTTATGAATCAACTATTGATGGAACATACTTGCAAGCTCTTGAAATACCATAACAAAGGAACATTGGATGGCACAGAAAATTGATTATAATAATAAGATTTATGAATTTATTTAAACTAACCCTCCTAGAAAGGTTACTACCACAGACTAAGCATGTTATATGAATTTGTTTAAACCAACCTGATGATGCTACAGTGAACCAAAATTGTTTAAAACCTTAGAGGCCCTAAAAATGCAAGAAAATTTTGTACAATGAATACTTTATACTTGAAAATCAGCCACTTTGTTAGTCTATAATCTCAATGAATAGTATATGCATAATTACCATATTTTCCAGTTTGCAAGGATATGGTCACAAAGGCCTCTTTTAGGTCAAGGTGGAGGTATTTCAATAGCTTTTCTATCATCTGGGCCATTGTCCTTAGATTCACAAATCAATCAAAATGTCAGACTCGTACCAAAAAAAACTTGCCAATGAACATATCTAACCTGATTCAAGTACAAAATAATGAATAAATCATATAATGTGAAGTGGATTTCATTCGTCTACTCTCATAATAATTACAATCAACGGGAAAAACTGCTAAAAGCTATACATCGCCGCAATCTGACGACATATGGGTAGTACCTGAATGCGAATTAGGCTTACTTCAGTTCCAACAACTATGAGGTTACTGTCTTCAGCTTTGTTATTTGAATTTTGGCCTAGAGAGCATGAATTGAAGAAACTGATAAAGAAGTCGACAATCCTGCCTCCCTCCATTGAGTGTTAGCGAGGAAGATGAACGTTATCCTATAGAAATGAGGGTCGAATAGTTGATGATCAAAGTTCGAGAAGACCTAGATAAGGGATCATACTTAGTATTTGTGAAAGTGGGATGGAGAGGAAACAGGTTTAGGGCTTTCTGTAGTCCGTTTTCCTGATTTTGAGAAGGGTGGTAAGCGAAATGCGAAAGGGTATTTTAGGTAGTACGTAAAGACACGGTTGATTTTCTATTCTTGAATTCTCATTATTAGTAGTAAAGATATATCAATATTTATAAATGGTTTTAAATAATTTTTGAAAAAATATATATTCTTATTAACATATAGATAAAGCAAGTTATGTACTAAAAACTTTTAATAAATTTTATAATCTAATACTTCTTTAAAATCGGGTTTTAAAGTAAAATATTTTCATACAAAATTGGACGTTCTCAGTTGAATGAGAAATTGAATTAAATGGTATGGTAAAACAAGTGGTATGGAACACTTGCGTTTATTTCTTCGGTTAATTCCTAGACTTGTTCGATTGAATCCCATTTACACACAAGTGGAGGTTACTAATTTGTAGTAAACATTTGAGTAAACAAGTACAGTATAGGACGTACAACTGTTAGTTAAACGATTGCTATTTAAGAGTATACGACACTTATTCTGGCTAGTTTTAGACTTGTTCTTGGAGCTTTATAGACATTTATGTTCATCTTAGAGTTTATAGACTTTTACGTCTATCTTGGAATTTCATAGACTTTCATGTCTATCTTGGAGTTTATAGACTTTCATGTCTATTTTGGAGTTATTGTGGGATTTCATGCCCACCTTGGAGATTTATAGACTTTCATGTCTATCTTGGAGTTTACACACGTGTACGGTGAATTTTTATGTTCACCAATCTTGGAGTATTTTAGGTGGCTCCGCCTGGTGATTTCTAGACTTCATTTGTTGATTTCTGGATTTTATGTGATTTGAGATTTCACCAAAATCATCTTGAGTTTTACTTTTAAAGGTAAAAATGTAATATGTGGATTTTGGTGCAAGAATTTTGAGTTATGATGATATCCCTTGGAGATTGAACTTTATGTGGTTAAATGTTATTTCTTAAGATTTATGTTACCCTCATTATTACTCTATCTCACATTTACTTGAATTAGACTAGACTGGCCCATTTATTATTTTATAATACTCAGGTCATACCGGGATGTTTTAGATGCTCCTAGATGATGACTTGTATGGGTGGACTATCGGGAGTTAGCTAGCCATCATTTATACCGTCTTGTCTATATCCATGTTGTATCTATTTTATCGTTGAGATAGAGACTCATTTTGTGTACCTTCTATATGCTATTTTGGGTTGTCGAGCATGTATATATTGTAGTCTATCATGTAAATGCTCTTATTCGCTTCAGTTGTGTATCTCATGTAAATTCTTTTTTATTTCTGTAATTCTGCATCTGTAATATTTTATATTGTTATGAATCATAAAAAACCACTTTATTATTGCATTATGCCTTGATTATATACGTTGAACCACTCTTCATATGAGAAGAAAAAAATATAGTCACATAGTTTGACATATTCGATACACACCCAAAGTAATATTATAGATGATCACTTCTAAACAGACTTATTCTCCACATTAGTAGACGGTATTACTTACTAATATCATTTGTTAATGAGGGCATAAAGGTGGGGCGTTATGGTTGGTATTAGAACAAGGTTCAGAACAATATACAATATTAAAGACAAGAATCTTGCCCTAGGCAAGCCTTAGTGCCCGTCCCTTAGGGTTTTCGTTAACCTTATAGGATTCTTTCCTTCCTTGAATTGAAAATATCTTGGGGCAAATTTGTAAGGACGTACTAATTTGATCATTGTCCATCTATAATTACTTCCATCAAATCATATAACTCTTGAATCACCTATTGTACCTTGACTCTTTAGTAATCAGAATTGCACAGCGGAAGCAGATGGACCGCTTTCTGCTGAGCATATTGTCCTATTTGATTTTTATCTGTATGGTTGATTGGTTGTTTGATGCATGGTTGCTTAGGAATATTTAGTAACAATTTAAGTTTTAAATTTGAGTAATATCATTACTTAAGATAGTAATCTACTTGAATTTAATTATTGGACCTTGCGGTGTTTTTGAATTAGCTATCACGGCAAGGGATATTGGAATTGTAGAATATAAACAAGGACCAATCCTTGTAATTATAAAGTTAACAAACATATATGAAGTTAAAATCTTGGTACTAGATTATCAGTTTAAATGAATCATTGGTTGTGTAGGAACATAGAGTTTTTCTAGAAGTATTTGGAAAAAAATATTATCATCCTTTGGATTAAAGAGTATGTTAATAGGGGGTGTTTAATTATGATTGTTATAACCATGTTAATAATTGAAAAGACAAGAGTGTAAAAGATGTAAGTATTATATAATTAAAAAGAATTTCTAGAATACCCATGTATATATTTGCATGTATTGAATTCCATTGAGCACTTTAAGAATTCTGGTCGAGGCATCTGGCTAACGTTGGCGATAGAGATTCCTAAACACTTAAACGAGACAATTGAACATAATATTTCTGGTAATAAAACAATGTTTTGAGAAAAAAAATTTAAGAAGACAACATTAAAAGAGGAAATTAATTTTGAACCAAATGTTACTTAGTGGGATGCCATTTTGAAAATACATACATATATATATGCATATACAAGAGTTTTGAAAATGTAAATATATATACTTGGCATGAATAATAAAAGTAAAAACAACATTATGAAAGCAGTTATAAGGTGCATTTAAAATTTTCAGGATATGGAATTATGTGAGAACATTTTGTGACGACCTCCCATGACCCCTGCATCGAAACTAGAGATAGTGCGCTGTAAAGTGTGCCAGGCGACCATGGACGATTGTCAGGGTAAATTAAAACAACAGAATCTATCGTATTACTCACAGCGCATGGACAAAATACAATAGAACATATATATAGTGAAGCTTCACAGAATAGAATCTCATCAATAAAACTTCATAATAGTTGAATACAAACATCTGAATAGTCAAGTCATCAAAATACATCAAGCCTCACTACAACACTCAGAGAAAATACAAACAGCGGAACACCCAGTACATATAGTAAGAAGATAATATGCAACCCTCCAGCTTGTCTTCGACATCAGCATCGTGGAAAGCAAGAACAGCACCTGTCACCTGCTACCTAGTCCACCCGTCCCAAAATGGACGAACAGCCCAAGGCAATAAGAGTTAAAACATAAAGCCTTGAGTCAGACACAGTCTTAGTGAGCGGTAAATTAACTAACAACATACCAAAAGAGCATAAAGGAAAAGGAATAGAAATACAACTCTCCCACTCCACCTCTTTCTACAGTGATAGCCCCCAGACACACACTAAGTAGAAGCAAACATTGCAGAGCATACAACTTAAAGTAAAGTAATTATCACTCGAGTCAAGGGCGATGTTTTCCAAGCACAAACCCCCAAGGCCTAAACCAAGATCAGATAAGCACCCAGAAAACACTGCTCTTGAGACCGAATAACGATACAACCAAACATCCATGACTCTGGCTATCACTGTTATCATTGCTTCGATATCATCGTTAATTGAATGACCGGCTCATTCTTTCATCCATCCATCAAGGGCTAATGGAAACCCCGGTTCTAGACATAACTCTGCACGTCATCGTGACCCGTGCCTAGGACTATCGAATCTGCCCAGAGTACTTGACTACCATCAGTAGCCTTCAGGGACTATCGAATCTGCCCAACGTACTCTTGCTTTGAGCATGCTAGAACCTTCAACAACGATGAGATCTCAGTCTTCTAGTTATCCTCCTCGACGACTATTTCCATACTAGCTCAAGCGCATCTCGAGCAAACCATTATCCTCAAACTCGAACCATATCACCGAGTTATCATCATGCTTGGAATGATCCCGTCTGGATTAGACCAAGACTATCTCATATCATACTTTGCCTCATCATCATCATAGCAAAGCTTCATCTCAACATCATCATCAAATCTATCCGTATGAGCTTCCACATCCGCCACATATGCCACAAGCAGCTTTCCCAATCCAAGAGCCTTTCTCTTAGCTTTTGAATCATCTTCGGTCTAAGTCAAATCATCAATCATCTAATTCATAGCAATCATTCAAGTCAAACATTAATCCAAGTAAACAAGCATTCAAATATGATCTAAATAGACAATTATAACAAAAATGGCAATTTCGTAATTAAAGAGTCGAAAGTCTAACAAGCATGAAAACATGAGCAATATCCCTATAATCTTGATGAATGAACTTGCATATGTTAACATGTAGTAAAATGGATGCCAAATCATCATGAACAATGAATCTATATGGATCTATACTTAGGATTAGGAAAATGCATGGAAATCACTATTCTATCATCAAATCAAGCCAACGATCTGATATACTCCTTTGGATCCGTGTGAGAGATAATCACCACTCACCAAATCACCTAAACAACCCCAAATCAATACGATTCAGATCTGGACAGCGAAGGATCTAACTCGATCTATCACCAATCCGCTTCAAACGATGAAATCTATCTTCAATGGATGTAGATAAGCTCTTGAATCTTCAATTTGATCTTCAACTTGGATGGAAGGAATCACTAGATTAGAGTGGAGAAAAGAAGTGAAAAAGTGTAGAAGTCGAGCTCTCAAAATAGCAGCACTTCGTCGCTTCGAAATCCGGATCCCAAAAAGTGAGAAAAAAACCCTCCTATTTATAGGCTGAAAACCACCTTAGGTCGTCCACTTTTAAGTCGTCCACGACCTATAGACCATCACGACTTACGACCTATCAAAACACTACGACCTAACGCTTTGCCGACCTAAAAACCCATACGGCTTAACAACCAAAGCTTCTACTACCTACGACCTAGCACTTAGCAGATCAGCGCCTTCATACGACTTACGACCTAACGAACGTGCATCCGCGACCTACGACCTAACTACTCACACGACTTAGCAAAGTTACGACCTAACCCCTAAGTCTTCTACGACTTAACTCATAGCATACGCGCGCGCGAACCAGGACTCAACGAGATACGACTTAACTACGCGCGACTTACGACTTAACTGCGGCGCGACCTAACTCCTTACGACCTACTACTTAGCGACCTATCACTTAACTCGGTTACGACTTAACTTCCTTAGGTCGCTAACTCGCTTACCCTTTTAGGTCGCTAACTAGCTAAATACTGTGTTGTTAACTCGTTGACTCTTAGGTCGCTAACCCCTTAATCCCTTAGGTCGTTAACTCCTTAAGTCGTCTATGTCTTAAGTCGGTCAATTCTTTAGGTCGTTAACTCGCCCAACCAACCTAACACTTAACCCATCCACGACCTAACTCTTAGCTCGTCCAATTTCTTAAGTCGCTTACTAATCTTAGGTTGCCAAATCCTATAAGTCGTTAACTCTCTTAGGTCGCTCACTCGACCTATCCTACCCCACGACCTAAGCCAGCATACAACCAACCCATCATACGACCTAACTTTTTAAGGTCGTTCCTCTTCACTAGGTCGTCTATTCTTTAACTCGCTATCTTCCTTAGGTCGCTCCAAACTCCCATACGACCTAAGACTTAGACTCTAGACAACTTATCAACAATGCGACCAAATGTAAATTGTTTTGACGATGTTTCGATCCGTAAAAACACGGGTCGTTACATTCTCTCCCCCTTAGGAATTTCGCCCCCGAAATTCCAAACAAACAGAGCAATCAAAGACTATTCTGCATGCCTACCATCCATAGCAATCAACAAACCACGCATCCAATTCTAGCTTAGCATGCAGAATTCTATAACTAGAACAAGTTACAATTTCGTTAGATGACACGACACCTTAGGGCCATACCTTGAAGAGTTCGGGATGAGCTGCTTTCATCCTCTCTTCCACCTCCCATGTACAGTCGTTATCATCGTCACTCCATTGTATCTTGAGCAACTTAACTATGTTCCTCCTAAGCTGTTTCGTGTCGGTTTCCACAACACGAAGCGGCTTACGAGGTCTTCTATCGACTGGATCAACTTCGAAATCTTCACAGCTATCAGCAGAAACCACTGTATTCGAGTCGTGCACATACTTCCGTAGATACGATACGTGAAAAACATTGTGCACACTCGACATCTTCTCTGGTAATTCCAATCTGTAGGCGAGCTTTCCAATTCGCTCGATGATCGGGAATGGTCCAACAAATCTCGGAGTCAATTTTCCTTTCTTCCCGAATCGAATAACATTCTTTAGAGGAGAAATCTTCACAAAAACCATTTCACCAACGTCGAATTCCAAATCCTTACGACGCTTATCGGCATAACTTTTCTGACGGTCTTGGGCTGCCTTCATTCGTTGCCGAATGATCTCTATGAAATCTGAAGTCTGACGAATCATCTTTGGCCCAAGCATCAGCTTTTCTCCTGTCTCTAACCAACATGTCAGAGAATTACACGGCCTTCCATACAACGCCTCATATGGTGCCATACCAATGCTTGACTGGTAACTGTTGTTGTACGAAAATTCCACCAAATGAAGGTGATCTTCCCATGATCCTCCGAAATCCAAAACACAAGCTCTAAGGAGATCTTCCAAAACTCGGTTGACTCTCTCGGTCTGACCATCTGTTTGAGGGTGATAAGCTGTACTCAAACACAACTCGGTTCCCAAAACTTCTTGGAAGCTCTTCCAAATTCCACTAGTGAACAATGGATCTCGATCGCTCACTATACTCTTTGGAATACCATGGAATCGAACTATCCACTTAACATACAACTCAGCCAACTTTGATGCAGTCTTAGTCGATCGAACAGGAATGAATCTTGCACTCTTAGTCAGACGATCTATGATGACCCAAATCCCTTCATTTCCCGCTCTTGTTCTAGGTAGTCCATCAATAAAATCCATCGATACTTGCTCCCACTTCCAGGTAGGAACTTCTAATGGCTGAAGCAATCCACTTGGCTTCTTCTGTTCGGCTTTTACCAACTGGCAGTTCATGCACTTGGAAATAAATTTTCCAACATCCTTCTTCATACCTTCCCAGTAGTAGGTTCTCTTCATATCCCGATACATCTTATTTCCACCTGGATGAATTTTCAGCTTCGAGTGATGACTTTCCTTTAGAACGTCACTTCTCAATTCATATATATCGGGAACAACTAGTCGTCCTTGCTTCCGAAGCCAACCTTCTCTATCGACCTCGAATCCTTTATCCTTTTCTGGATCCAATCCAGATTCCAAATCACGGATAATCTTGATAATCTTATCATCTCGCTTTTGACTCTCGCCAATCCTTTCCACAAGAGTCGGTCTTATCGATAAGTTTGCCAACATCTCAGGTTCCAATTCACATCTGGGCCTGAAGTCAAATCCAGCTAAATACTCGAGACTCTTCCATTCTGAAAACATGGCTCCCAATCCTGCATATCTTCGACTTAACGCATCTGCCACTGCGTTACCTTTTCCCGGAGTATAAGCTATACCAAAGTCATACGATGCTAAAAACTCTAGCCATCGTTGCTGCCGAAGATTCAAATCCTTTTGGGAGAAAAGATACTTCAATGATTTATGATCTGTAAACAACTCGAACCGAACTCCCAATAGATAATGTCTCCACATCTTCAGAGCAAATACAATCGCCGCTAATTCCAAATCATGAGTCGGGTAATTCCTTTCATGCGACTTCAGTTGTCGACTTGCATACGCAACAACTCTATCCTTCTGCATCAGCACTGCTCCAAGTCCAGTACCACATGCATCGGTGTAAACCACCATCTCATCATTCCCACTTGGAATAGTCAAAACAGGAGCACTTGTCAATCTCTCTTTCAGGATTCTGAAAGCTTGCTCACACTTATCATCCCATCCGAACACTTGGTTCTTCTTTGTCAATCCTGTTAACGGTGCAGTTACCTTGGAGAAGTCTTTGATAAACCGTCGATAATATCCTGCCAATCCAAGAAAACTTCTCACATCAGATGCATTCTTAGGTCTAACCCAATCCTGGATTGCTGCGACCTTAGCGGGATCAACCGCTATTCCATTTCCAGAAATCACATGGCCTAAGAACCTCACTTCACTCTTCCAGAAGTGACACTTCGAAAACTTAGCCTTCAGCTGATGTTTCCGCAAGATTTCCAAAACAATACGCAAGTGCGTCTTGTGCTCTTCTTCAGTTCTGGAATAAATCAGAATATCATCCACGAACACTAGCACGAACTTACTCAACTGATCTTTGAACACTCTATTCATAAGATCCATAAAGTATGCTGGCGCGTTAGTCAATCCAAACGGCATTACCAGCCACTCAAATAAACCGGATGGTGTCCTAAAAGCAGTCTTCGGCACACTATCCTTAGCCACTCTCAACTGGTGAAATCCCGTTGCCAAATCCATCTGAGAAAACACCTTAGCTTCGTGAAGCTGATCAAACAAGTCATCTATCCTCGGCAATGGATACTTGTTCTTCTTAGTCACCTTATTCAGCTCACGATAATCCACACACAACTTTAATGATCCATCCGCTTTGGTTGCGAACACAACTGGTGCACCCCATTCGGACACACTACGCCGAATGAATCCTTTCTGCAAAAGATCATCAACCTGCACCTTCAACTCCTGCTGTTCCCTAGGCGCCATTCGCCTAAGAGGCATCACAACAGGTCTGGTTCCTTCAACTAGATCTATACAAAACTCGATCTCTCTATGCGACGGTAACCCTTTGACCTCGTCAAAGACATCCTCGAATCCATTCGCGATTGGCACCGATGACAGTCCATCCCGTGGAACAACCAGCGAATACATGAAGCTCATGAAGACGCCTTCTTTATGCTTACATCGTATCACAGTCTTTCGCCCCTCCACATTCTCGACTGTCACCTCCAACCTCTCACAATCAACCTTTGCCGCATATCTCCTAAGCCAGTCCATACCCAAAATAATTCCGAACCCCGCAAAGTTCAGAACAAAGCAATCACAAACAAAAGAGCAATCATGACTCGATACAATCAGACCACGGCATAACATACACAAACAAGACGAACCCCCAACTGGATTAGTCACAACCAATGGCCTATCAACAATATCCGGTTTCAAACCTAACCGGCCTACAAGTTCACTACAAACAAACGAATGCGACGCCCCAGTATCAAATAGCACTCTAACTGGAACACCACATAAGAAAAGAGTACCTTGAACCACTACACTCTTTCCTTTCTCTTCAGCAGTAGGAGCTTTCGAAGACGATGGAACAGCTCCCAAAGCATAAGCCTGAACAATCCGCTTGTCCCTTCTCGGCTCTGGACAATTCTTCTTAAAATGCCCCAGCTTGTCGCAGTTGTGGCACTTAACTGGCACCTTCGGATTCTTGCAATCCCTAGAGAAATGGCCCTTCTGCTGACAATTGTAGCAGATCACTTCACCCTTAGGCTTCTTCTGGCCATCCCTACCCTTTTGCTGCTGCTGCTTCCTCTTCTTGTTTCCACTCTGCTGTGGTTTAGACTCCCCCCTGGTCACAGTAACAACAGATCCCTCCTTAGGAAACAGACTCTCATGCCTGAGAGCTTTCTCCACAAGCTTCTCAAATGAATCGTCCAAATGATCCACCAACTGTCTCCCAAGATAACTGTCCAAGCCTGTCACAAACTTCTCATTCTTCTGATACGAAGATTCAATATACGACCGGGCATACTTGGACAAAGCTTCAAACTCAGAAACATACTCAAGAATTGGTCTTCCTCCTTGTTTGAGCTCCACAAACTTCTTGAACAGAACAGACTTCTGAGCTGTAGAAATGAACTTAGCTTCGAATCTGGTTTGGAATTGCTCCCAAGTAATCTCTTCCTCCGAAGTATTGATGGTAATAGAGTTCCACCAATCAGAAGCTCTCCCTTGAAGCTGTCTTGATGCTAACTTCCTCTTAGTTGCATCCTCAATTCCCAAATCTCCAAAAATCCTTCTACAAGCATCTATCCATCTTTGGACCTCAATAGTTGATTCTGTTCCCAAGAAAACCTTCCCTCCAAGAGCAGTATAGTCTTTACACAACTTAGCAAAATCCACTGGTTTTGGAGTTTGAACTTGAACTCCAACATCAACTGCAGTCCCCGGAACTGGTATCCTTCTCATAATCGAAGTCATCATAGCTTCGAACATAGCTGCATAATCAGCAGTTCCCTCAGCAGCACGGCCCTCCCTAGCAGCTGGTCTCCCTCTTCGACTCATCCTTAATATCTATAAAAAGGAATGATTAGCAACCCTTGAGAAACAACTGCATAAAGGACTCACATACTTCTAAGCTACTATATTATATATAGTAATCATCCATCAAAATACAATTACGTCTCTCATACGTAGTTACGTCAGCGAGCGTTGGGTAAAATCGATTAACCAAAGCTTTGATACCAAATGTGACGACCGCCCATGATCCCTGCACCGAACCTAGAGATAGTGCGCTGTAAAGTGTGCCAGGCGACCATGGACGATTGTCAGGGTAAATTAAAACAACAGAATCTATCGTATTACTCACAGCGCATGGACAAAATACAATAGAACATATATATAGTGAAGCTTCACAGAATAGAATCTCATCAATAAAACTTCATAATAGTTGAATACAAACATCTGAATAGTCAAGTCATCAAAATACATCAAGCCTCACTATAACACTCAGAGAAAATACAAACAGCGGAACACCCAGTACATATAGTAAGAAGATAATATGCAACCCTCCAGCTCGTCTTCGACATCAGCATCGTGGAAAGCAAGAACAGCACCTGTCACCTGCTACCTAGTCTGCCCGTCCCAAAATGGACGAACAGCCCAAGGCAATAAGAGTTAAAACATAAAGCCTTGAGTCAAACACAGTCTTAGTGAGCGGTAAATTAACTAACAACATACAAAAAGAGCATAAAGGAAAAGGAATAGGAATACAACCCTCCCACTCCACCTCTTTCTACAGTGATAGCCCCCAGACACACACTAAGTAGAAGCAAACATAGCAGAGCATACAACTTAAAGTAAAGTAATTATCACTCGAGTCAAGGGCGATGTTTTCCAAGCACAAACCCCCAAGGCCTAAACCAAGATCAGATAAGCACCCAGAAAACACTGCTCTTGAGACCGAATGACGATACAACCAAACATCCATGACTCTGGCTATCACTGTTATCATTGCTTCGATATCATCGTTAATTGAATGACCGGCTCATTCTTTCATCCGTCCATCAAGGGCTAATGGAAACCCCGGTTCTAGACATAACTCTGCACGTCATCGCGACCCATGCCTAGGACTATCGAATCTGCCCAGAGTACTTGTCTACCATCAGTAGCCTTCAGGGACTATCGAATCTGCCCAACGTACTCTTGCTTTGAGCATGCTATAACCTTCAACAACGATGAGATCTCAGCCTTCTAGTCATCCTCCTCGACGACTATTTCCATACTAGCTCAAGCGCATCTCGAGCAAACCATTATCCTCAAACTCGAACCATATCACCGAGTTATCATCATGCTTGGAATGATCCCGTCTGGATTAGACCAAGACTATCTCATATCATACTTCTCCTCATCATCATCGTAGCAAAGCTTCATCTCAATATCATCATCAAATCTATCCATATGAGCTTCCACATCCGCCACATATGCCACAAGCAGCTTTCCCAATCCAAGAGCCTTTCTCTTAGCTTTTGAATCATCTTCGGTCTAAGTCAAATCATCAATCATCTAATTCATAGCAATCATTCAAGTCAAACATTAATCCAAGTAAACAAGCATTCAAATATGATCTAAATAGACAATTATAACAAAAATGGCAATTTCGTAATTAAAGAGTCGAAAGTCTAACAAGCATGAAAACATGAGCAATATCCCTATAATCTTGATGAATGAACTTGCATATGTTAACATGTAGTAAAATGGATGCCAAATCATCATGAACAATGAATCTATATGGATATATACTTAGGATTAGGAAAATGCATGGAAATCACTATTCTATCATCAAATCAAGCCAACGATCCGATATACTCCTTTGGATCCGTGTGAGAGATAATCACCACTCACCAAATCACCTAAACAACCCCAAATCAACACGCTTCAGATCTGGACAGCGAAGGATCTAACTCGATCTATCACCAATCCGCTTCAAACGATGAAATCTATCTTCGATGGATGTAGATAAGCTCTTGAATCTTCAATTTGATCTTCAACTTGGATGGAAGGAATCACTAGATTAGAGTGGAGAAAAGAAGTGAAAAAGTGTAGAAGTCGAGCTCTCAAAATAGCAGCACTTCGTCGCTTCGAAATCCGGATCCCAAAAAGTGAGAAAAAAACCCTCCTATTTATAGGCTGAAAACCACCTTAGGTCGTCCACTTTTAAGTCGTCCACGACCTATAGACCATCACGACTTACGACCTATCAAAACACTACGACCTAACGCTTTGCCGACCTAAAAACCCATACGGCTTAACAACCAAAGCTTCTACTACCTACGACCTAGCACTTAGCAGATCAGCGCCTTCATACGACTTACGACCTAACGAACGTGCATCCGCGACCTACGACCTAACTACTCACGCGACTTAGCAAAGTTACGACCTAACCCCTAAGTCGTCTACGACTTAACTCGTAGCATACGCGCGCGCGAACCAGGACTCAACGAGATACGACTTAACTACGCGCGACTTACGACTTAACTGCGGCGCGACCTAACTCCTTACGACCTACTACTTAGCAACCTATCACTTAACTCGGTCACGACTTAACTTCCTTAGGTCGCTAACTTGCTTACCCTTTTAGGTCGCTAACTAGCTAAATACTGTGTTGTTAACTCGTTGACTCTTAGGTCGCTAACCCCTTAATCCCTTAGGTCATTAACTCCTTAAGTCGTCTATGTCTTAAGTCGGTCAATTCCTTAGGTCGTTAACTCGCCCAACCGACCTAACACTTAACCCATCCACGACCTAACTCTTAACTCATCCAATTTCTTAAGTCGCTTACTAATCTTAGGTTGCCAAATCCTATAAGTCGCTAACTCTCTTAGGTCGCTCACTCGACCTATCCTACCCCACGACCTAAGCCAGCATACGACCAACCCATCATACGACCTAACTTTTTAAGGTCGTTCCTCTTCACTAGGTCGTCTATTCTTTAACTCGCTATCTTCCTTAGGTCGCTCCAAACTCCCATACGACCTAAGACTTAGACTCTAGACAACTTATCAACAATGCGACCAAATGTAAATTGTTTTGACGATGTTTTGATCCGTAAAAACACGGGTCGTTACACATTTATAGGCTTATGATAAAATGTATTTGATAAAATACTTGAAGGGTCACTTAAGACGCATCATATTTTAAGTAAATAGTAGAGCAGTAGTCGGTATTATTTTTTGAAAACTAGATTACTACTCCAATTTGGAGAATAGAACATTGTAATTCTTGAATCCTAGAAATAAAGTTTTAATTTGTAAATTGAGGAGGCATTAATAATCTAAAGATTATCGTGCTATCTCTATTTATTAGTAATAACGTCATTTTGAATATTATGATATTCTAAAGAATTAAAGGATTGTGAAGAGTTTATTCCTAGATTTCATCTCTTTGTTAATAATTAAAATGCTAAGAAAAGAAATAGCTTAACTTTTAATATCCTGAACACTTGAAAAGGTGAGTACTATAAATTGTAAAAGGGATTTGTAGTATATAGGGTTCTTAGTAATTTTGTAACTAGTATTTGAGCATTTTTAAATATAGAAATTGTTAAAGAAAGAACAACTCTTTATTTTGGCGATCTAGGGTATAAATATGATGATAAGATTGATTAATAAGGAATAAATTTGGGAAGTAAATATAATTTTCAAATATTAGGTTAAACAATATCCAAAGTTTCAAACTTGTTGGCAAGAAAGTTTTTTTTGTTATAGAGCGACTTAGAATATAAAAATGAGTAAGTTTTATCCCAAAACATATTTTGGAATAGGACTAAAATATATTTGGGGTTTTCACCCGATATAAGGGTTATAGAGAATAATGATAAGAAGAGATACTCTTGAAATTTTCATAAAGATTTATTGGAGAATTTTCTTATTTAATCTAGATATTATATATTGTTTATAGTAGGAATATATATATATATGTATGTATGTATGCAAGGGTAATCATCAATCTTTAAAGGATTTAATTCATAAAGACTTCTTTAAGAATAATAATTGGAAGCGTATTCAAGATTTAGAGTATAGTATTAATTTCTAGGAATTATTAAGTGAGGTTTCATATATGACTAATATTCTAGTGAAGTGATTTCTTTTAAAGAATGTTCTTATGTCCTTATAAATAAGTATAACTGCACTTGTAAGAAAGAAGTGGTGAATTTTCAAATTATATTTAAGATAAAATTATAAGACAAATTCTTGTATAAGAGGAAAATATATATGGGGTATAAATTTTTCAGGCTGGTATGGGTAGAGCTTCTCCTTGGAAATTAGCCCCCAACTTATGATGGAAACCTATTCTATGTTAAGCAAATATTAAAATTTTGGTATATTCTCGTTATATGGAAAGTGATTCTTTGGGAAAAGGATTTGGGATACTATCGAGGATATCGTGAAATTGTATTATAAAAGCTAAAAGGAAATTCAATAAATAAAATTTGGGAAAGCTTACAACATAGAAATCTCTTGGGAAGTAATCAATGTTTCAACCAGAAAAATGGATCACCTTAATACGGTAAGTTTTAATGATGATTAAATACGATTAGATTAATTGAATACCTTAATTTATAACTTTTATAAATGATGAAATACAAGAGCAGGGAATTGAATGATTAAAGATGTAATTCATCTAAATCAAAATATGTGAAATTTTGAAAGTGCAATTTTAATATTTATTGGAAATATAATTTTGGGTTTAGGTAAATAAACCCTCTTAGAATGTATATTTCTTTTCTTCCAGTTAGAAAATTCAAGGGATAAGAATAGACAATTTAAGTTTAAAAGAAATTTTAATAAAGGGAAATTTTACTCTTGTGAAAATATATTTTGCAAAGGAGATATGGAAATGTGAAGTATCCTCTTAATGATGAGTTATAAGTTAATGGAAATTTGTACGTTATAACTCTTGCCTTTTGAAAAAAATGATGAAAAGAATGATGGTTTTATCTTAAAACTTTGCTTAATAGATGTTAAACTAAACATATTGTTGGATTTAATACTTTGGTTATCATAAAGACCTTTATAGTAGTCTAATGATTATAGTATTCTACTTTCCAAGAGATAATGAATTTAGAAATTTTAAAATTTGTAGGTTGTTATCCTAAGTACAAGGTGGTTTGGCTATTTAGCAATTCCTTTTGCAATCAAACTAGATTTAAAAGATAATGGTAAATACTTAACATTATTTTGCAAAGAAAGAAATATTTAGATTATTATGCATCTACATCTTTTAATAACAACATGTAGAGTGTAATTGACATACTATTTTTGAACAAGAATACATGTAAAGGCAGAGTATTGGTTTAGTGTGCTTCAATTGTTGAATTGACGGGATATTTTCATAATGAAGAAAAGTTCCTATAGCTATATATACTATATATATATATATATCTTCTTGTTAGAAGTTAGTTTTCCGATTTTAGAACTTAAATCTGGAAATATTTATATATTTATAGGATACTAGCTATGTTTTAATACCGATTAGAAACCAATCAATTAAGAAAATAATTTTTTGGAAGAAGAGAATTGGAGTTTTCTATAGGAGTTTTGGTTTTCGGTTGTGTTTCACCTTTGAAGGGTGTTATGCATTTCAGTAGGTTTGGGAAATTAGCTCCTCGCTACATAGGAACCTACCAAATTACTAAAAGCATTGGCCCAATTGCCTATCAAGTCTCTCTTCTAACTCATTTTTTGGTATTCATGACGTCTTTCAAGTATCTCGACTTCGGAAATGACTTAGAGATTTTGATTCTATCCTTGAACTCGGAGTTCTTATAGAGCTTGAAATCTCACCAGATTTGACTTATGAGCATGAACCGTATTCGTTTTATAGCTTCAGAGGTTAAACACCTTTGGAATAAAGACATTTCGCTCATCGGATCTTAACAGTACGCTAATCCTAAGGATTGCTCATGAGAAACCAAAGAATTTATTGAGTGAACGCATCTTGAGTAGTTTTATAGGGCTCATTGTGGTGAGTCTTTCATATTGAATTGTCTTTTGTTCATAGTTTGAATATCTCTTGAAAGATGGATCGCTATTGACGTTCTTCTACAGAGAATTGCGGGGATGCAATTTTCATAAGGGGGTAGTCTATAACAACCCTGGTTTCTGAGTTAAAATTGAAATATAATGTCAAATGGTAATAATGAAATAATTAGGAGATTTGGGGATTTTAATTATAATTGTATTTCCGAACTAAAGTGGAATTCGGATTAAATAAGAAGGAGAACTCATACAAATGATTTTTCACATGGAAAATAAATGTTTGGGAAATTTAAGTGAAATATTACTCCTTGGTGGAATAATTCTTTTATGTAATAATAAAAAATAATAGGAAATTAAATTAATGAAAGTATGAAGTATGAGACCATTTTATTTTAAGTGAAATCATATGATTCATTTTTATCACTATTAAAAACATGATAGTGAATTTATCAAAAATGTGCTTAATTTAAGGTGGTTGTGATTAATGATAAAATAGTGTATTATGACTTAATAGGCTATTTTATCCAATTTAATTAAGAATGATAAATATAATTTATTATTAAAAAGATGGATTTTGAATTTATTTCACTTATTACAAATAAAATGTAACAAACAAACTAGTACTGGTTTTATAAAAATAATGCTAATTTGTAAAGTCAATTTATAGTTTAAAAACATTGTTTAGACTTTTCTTTGTAATTGAAATAAAATGAAACGCATTAATCCTTTATTTGGGTATTAATTGAGTTTTGGCCTAAATAAGAATAAATAAACTAATATGAGTTGAGAAATAATCACCTGTACGTTTATTTCCTTCTCATATTTCGTTTTCTCACTTGTAGAAAGAAACTAAGGAACTTACAGTAAACCATTTCTTCCCTCTTTCTTAAACCCTAGGCTAGCTCTCCGAAAATCAATCAATAAAAGAGTAAAACTAAATTTTGGAGTCATTTTCTTAGGTAATCATCCCTAACCTTTGATACATCTTATAGAATTCCTATTTTCAGTTTTCTCCATGATTTTGAACTTGGTATCTTGGGTTGTTTTGAGTTTGTTTAGAAACTGCTGTTGAAAGGTAATTGTGAAGGGCTCAAGCACATAAGCAGTGAATTCTTTTGCCAATAGGTGAGTAATTCTCACACTTCTACTCTTAATTCATGTGCATGTGGTTGAATGATAGGGGAATTAGTTTGGTTGACCTCAGTTAGGGTTTACTGTCTATTATTTCTCAAATCTCATATCTGCTGTTTCTCTATTAGTTTGCTATTCTCTGTTTGTTGAAAACCAAACCCTATGAATCTCATTTCTTTGCAAAATTGTTGTTGTCTATGTGCATGAAAGGATTTTAGAAAATTCTAAGTTGAAAAACAAGTTTCGGAAAATGAAAAATTGAAAGAACGAGCAAAAGGAGGGGACGAAACACGCGTGGAGCAAGCTCCAGGCATGCGTCCACCGGTCGACCGGTGGAGATAGACCGGTCAATCGGTCAACTGCCTGCCTGGAGCTTTTTCCAAGCAGTGTTCTGCCTCTCCCAGTTGGCTCTCCTCCGTTTTTTCATTTGCCCGATTGTATTTCTTTGTTTTGCTTTGGTTTTAAAAGTCGTTTTCTATTGATTTCTGATGTGAATTTCTGGGTTTTGATATCCATGGTTTCTTGCATTTCGTTTCTTTTGTTCTGTAGAATCATTTTCACCCTAGAGGGGGGGGTGAATAGGGTCTACTAAATATTAGTGTGGAAATACAAATAAAAACAGAAAGTAATTGAGTAAAGATCACACACAGTTTTACCCAGCTTCGGCAAAAATTTGTCTACATGCTGCCCCCAAGGTTTCTACTAGAAATTAAGTAATCTGACGCTTACAAAAACACGTAAACTTGCGATACCTACTAACTTGATTGACCTAACTCTAAGCTCAAAACCCTGCCACAACTCAGCCACTGAGTTGCGAATTCTCGAACTATAAAACTATAGTTCGTAAACTAGTTAATCTAGAGTTTGACTTAGTCAAAAAAACAAAAAACAAACAAAAGTACTAAAAAATAAATAAAAACCCTAATAAAGTATACGACCCGATTAAAAGACATAAACGAGTTCCCTTTTTATTTTTCTTCCTGCTTATCCATGCCGTCTTGTTCCTTTGCGATCTGGAATTAGGGTTTTGTTGAATTGAAACAGCCACTTGGAAATAGAAATTAAAATCGTTTGCCTTGATGCTTTCGTTCCTCAATTTGCTACTACTGCTTCAATGTCGAGTTCATATGGTATAATATCGGTATACAATTTTTTTTTACTTTATTTATTCTGTTGATTTTCTTGAACTCGAACTGCTTAATTGCTGATGAGGAATTGGGTATTTATAGGGATCAAAAACCTATAATTTTGTTTCGTATATTTTGATTTGAATTCTTCGTAATTTTAGAATTTGCGTTGATTTTTGATCAAACGATCTCTGAAGTATGACTTGTTCATCTTTGACTTGATTATCCTTCGATTACTACTTGGCATTTGAATTTGAGATATATATACTAATTTTGGGTTAATCTTGACTTCCTGAAGTCTGACTTGTTCATCATGATATCTTCTGCGACTTTTTCTACTCCTTCCTGAATTTTTTATCTGCTTTGTTTAGGATTCTGATATGTTTTTGAATTGTTCATCCTTTGAACGCTCTGTTACTATGCTTTGATCATGTCATGTTTATATTGATGTGTTGTTCATTTCTTGCATTGTTCAAGAGAACTGCCTTGTTGAGTAATCAGTGTATGTTTATGTGTCACCCTATGTTGCCTTGCTTGAGTTTGATCTGATGTCTCCATGTATATACATACACACGTATGTATGTATGTATGTATGTATGTATGTATGTATGTATGTATGTATGTATGTGTGTGTGTGTGTGTGTGTGTGTGTGTGTGATTGTTATGGCTGTGCTATGTCCACCCGAGTGCTTGCATTCTGACTTTGCTTGTATATACATGTCATTGTGCTTGTTAGACTTGCTATGTCTGGTGCACTTGTATTCTCTGGCCATAATGATTTTGTGCTAGTTGTTGGTCGAGTTCCATGTCTGGATCTGGTGCACCACTTTGTACATGTGCACTACATGTTGATATATGCCATGTACTTGGCCCTGAGTTCTGATTTTTCCTGAACATTTTGTATACTTTCATGTACATGTTGACTTGCATTTATCTATGCCCTCAATTTTGGTTGTCTTGTTTTCATGTGTGTTCATGCCTGGATGTAGCTTGATTGCTTTGTACTGACCATTGCTGAGTTGTTTGTTTTTGCGTTGCACCTAAGTTGAATCTAGTCTTGGCTTGGGTTTGACCTTGTGCTCACCTGTCCTTGATTGCTTTGTATTGATCATTGTTGTGTTGTTTGTTTTTGCATTGCACCTGAATTGAATTCAGTCTTGGCTTGGGTTTGACCTTGTGCTCACCTGTCCCTGCAATTTTAACAAGCAAGTGTATATCGGTGTGCATGATCTTGTGGCATGTACAGTGATACACTGTGCATGTCACAAGTTGTTCGTGTATTTTTGATTCTAGTTTGAAATAGAAAGATGAATTAAAAATGGTGACGAACAACTCCAATAACCGAGGCAAACAATATTTTCAAACACACACTTCATTGTGCACTACAAAATATTTCTTTTTCAATTTTACAGTGTCAATGTTTATTTTGCAGATGGATCAGATGCTGGATACAGGCTGGAATAGAGTTGAAGATCAAATACGAGTGATGGGTGAATATGTAGTGAGGTGAAACATGTATGTAAAATTGTATAGTGAAAATTGTGTTGTAATTGAAATTTGTATTTGGAATTGTGTAAATATAGTGAGAGCTTAAATTTGTACTATTTGAATTTGTAATAAAGTATCCGTTTGAATAAAATATTTGTTTAAATAAGAATCTCGAGTTATTTATTTTATTCAACAAATATTTATTTAATTATGTGGAAAAAATAAAATAGTACAATAACAAATACATTTAAATGAATATATATATATATATATATGTTTATTATCATCAAACAAAAATCATACACTAGTATATTCTACAATCTCCCACTTTTAATGATAAAAAACATATATTAAGATTTTGACTCTAGTAAATGTATTTGGTCTTGATGAATTCTATTAGCTCCCCCTATTTGAATACTCCCCCTACAACAAAACTCCACCTTCACATATGCATAAAAAAAAGAATATGCAAATAAAAAACAATAAAAAAACAAATGCAATGAACCTAGATGAGAATATGCAAATAAAAAAATATGACTTATTTGCCAAAATCTTAACTTCTCTCCCCATTTTGTTATCAGCAAAAGAGTAACAGTGTCAGATAAGAGTGATAAAGTGATAGACATGAATCACAACATTAATACCTAATCGAGTATAAATATTAAATTTCAAAAAAAATCAAACAAAAATCATAAATACTTTGTTAGGCACATATTCCATTTTAGAGTGATAGGAGTGATGTCGATGGAAAACCATATAGTCGTGTCCATTTGTGGTATATTTATGATAAGAATTTTTTAAATACTTACTAGCCGTGCATAACCATTAGGACTTTTAAATGAGATTAGTAGTATTCCCTATTTTTATTAAAAATGAAATCCAAGCATCTTCTAACCACGCATAACCATGAGGACTTTTAAATGGGGTTAGCATCAACTTGCCTATTTCATCCAATTTTGATATGTGTTCCATGCATGCATAACCATGAGGACTTTTAAATGAGCATAAAAGCACATAATCAGAGATTTCAAGTAGTTCACTCATGCATAACCATGAGGACTTTTAAATGAGAGTGAGTACTTTTGGATGATTTTATTGCTAATTAAAAGAATGAATAATTTCCTATTTAAATACCACATTTTGACATACTATATTGGATTTTGATGAGTGATTGTCGTAGAAATATGATACGAATAGAGATGATCATGGAATTTTTACCAACCAAAGTTATTACAAATTTTGTTTAAATTTTCAAAGAAATTTTCTAAATATACTCTCTCAAGACATAATGTATGATCAAGATCAACAATCATCACTTTTTTCAGTAACTATTTATCTTTTCGATAATCAATAAGGAGTAAGATTAGTTAACATAGGCATTTAAGATCAAATCCAAAAAAATAATATAAAATCACATTTCTAAAATGCCTAAACTAAGACGAAGTCGACAAAAACTATTTTCTAGAAGGGGTTTTGTAAAAATGTCTGCCAATTGAGAATCAGTTGAAATGAAATTTATGTAGATATTTTTTTTGGAAATGTGATCTCTAATGAATGATGTCTAACATCTATATGCTTGGTGCGAGAATGATGTACAGGATTATTTGTGAGATCAATTGCACTTTTGCTATCACACATAAGTGGAACTCGTTTAAAATTTAGACCATAGTCTTGCAAGGTTTGTATCATCCATAAGATTTGAGTAGAGCAACCGCTTAGAGCAATATACTCTGCCTCAGTGGTAGATAATGCAATACAATTTTATTTTCGATTTGACCATGCAACTAACGAATGTCCCAACATAAAATACGTTCCACTAGTACTTTTTCTATCAACTAGACTACCAACATAGTCTGCATCTGAATACCCTTTTAACTCAAAGTTATCATTAGTTGGATAGCATAGACCAAACCGCGGGGTGTGCAACAGATACCTTATAATCATTTTTATAGCTTTTAAAACAGATTCTTTTGGATTTGATTGAAACCGTGCACATAAACAAACAGAGAACATAATGTCTTGTTTAGAAGTAGTAAGATAAAGAAGTGATCCAATCATACCTCGATATTTCTTTTGATCAACTACCTTGCCTTTTTCATCCTTGTCAAGTTTAATTGTTCTGCTCATGGAAGTTTTTGCAGGTTTAGCATCTTTCAATCCAAATTTGTTGACAAGCTCTCTGATATATTTTGTTTGAGAGATGAACGTACATTTTTCACTTTGTTTGATTTGAAATCCTAAAAAGAATTTAAACTCTCCTACCAAGCTCATTTCAAACTTTTCCTGCATGACCTTTTCAAATTTCTCACACAAAAGGTTGTTAGTGGCACCATAAATAATTTCATCAACATATATTTGAACAATCAATAGGTCATCATTTTCATGCAATAGAAATAATGTGGTGTCTACACAGCTCTTTTTGAACCGATTTTCAAGGAGATAAGTGCTAAAACATTCATACCAAGCCCTAGGGGCTTTTTTTAATCCATATAGTGCTTTCTTAAGTTTATATACATGGTTAGGGTATTCTTGACTTTCAAAGCCTTCAGGTTGTTCAACGAATACATCCTCTTTCAAAATTCCATTAAGAAAAGCACTTTTAATATCCATTTGTCTTAGTTTAAATCCTTTATAACAAGCAAAAGCTAACAAGATTCTAATGGATTCTAGTCTTGCTACTGGTTCAAAAGTTTCATCAAAATCAATTCCTTCAATTTGATTATAACCTTTAGCAACTAACCTAGCTTTTTTCTTAATCACATTTCCAGATTCATCAAATTTATTTTTAAAAATCCGTTTGGTTCCTACAACTGGATAATCATTAGGTCAAGGTGCTAGAATCCAAACTTCATTTCGTTCAAATTGATTTAGCTCTTCTTGCATAGCCATAAACCAACTTTCATCATTGAGAGATGTATCTATGTCTTTGGGTTCAATTTCTGAAATAAATCCACTGTATAGACACAAATCACATAAATTTCTAAAGGAGGAACGAGTTTGAATACCTATGATAGGATTACCTATTACCAATTCTGGAGGATGATCTGCTTTGAATTTCAATCTCTTTGGTTCCAGATTTCTTTGGACTTCTTCCACGGTTGCAATTTCTTTTGGATTTTCACTTTCATCTTTTTCGTTCTCCTCTTCGACATTACTTTTGATTGTTTCCTTGCTTTGATCATCAATGCCTTTATCAAATTTCACATTGATTGACTCCACGATTGTTCTCGTCCTTTTATTGTATACTCTATAAGCTTTACTTCTGGAAGAGTATCCCATGAACATGCCTTCGTCAGCTTTTGGCTCAAATTTTCCCAGTTGATCACCTGTATTGAGAATAAAACATGGACAGCCAAAATTTTTGAAATATGCAATGTTTGGCTTTTTGTTGAACCATAGTTCATATGGTGTTTTCTTAAGAATCGGCCTAATCATGACTCTATTCATTACATAACAAGCTATATTTATTGCCTCTGCCCAATAGGACATGGGTAGTTCATACTCAATTATCATAGATCTAGCCAACTCTTGTAAGGTTCGATTCTTTCTCTCGACTGCTCCATTTTGTTGTGGAGTACGTGGGGGCAGAGAATTCATGTTTAAATCCATTTTTATCACAAAAATTTTCAAATTCATAATATTCAGATTCTCCACCATGATCACTTCTTAGCGAAATAATAGAAACTCCTTTTTCATTTTGAACTAATTTTGTGAATTTAGTGAAGTATGCGAAAGTTTCTGATTTTTTAGCTAAGAAATATACCCACGTGTATCTAGAGTAATCATCAACCAATATAAATAAATATCTCTTACCACCTAAACTTGCAATATCGTTAGGTCTAAACAGATCCATATGAACTAGTTCAAGGACTATAGAAGTACTTACAGTGTTCTTGGCATGAAAAGATGTTTTTTTTAATTTTCCCATAGTACATGCTTTACATTGAGTTTCTGTTTTGAAATCATGAGATGGTAAACCTCTTACCAAATCTTTTCTTTTTAATTTCTTTAACAGATTCATGCTAGCATGTCCTAATCGTCTATGCCATAAGTTCACTTCTTCATCCTTAGCTACCAAACATTTTGAAAGAGTGAGATCATCAAAAGATAGAGAGTATATATTACCTTTCCTCTTACCTAAAAATAATGTTTCTTTTGATGATTGGTCAACAATTTTTCACAAATCGGAATCAAAAACAACATGCATTCCCTTATCACATAACTGGCTGATTGAAATCAGATTATGGTGCAGATTTTCAACATATAATACATCATTTAAGGTAAATGTGCCATTACCTACTTTACCTTTACCGATGATTTTACATTTATCGTTGTTGCTCATTGTGACTCTGCCACCTTTGAACTTCTCTAGGCTAAGGAACTTTGATTTGTCCCCCATTATGTGCCTGGAACAGCCAGAATCCAGGCACCACTCTTGTTGTTCCTTAGCCTGCCAACATACCTACACGAGAAAAGAGTTTAGTGACCTATTTGTTTTCATGATTGTTAGTGACAAAAAATTTTGAAAAACAAGTTTGCGTTGAACCAAGACAGACTATGTTTGCTCCTTTTGACACCCAGATTTGTTTGATTTTAAGGGATTTTACATTCATGCCATTAGGAACCCAAATTGGTATGGTTTTCGTATGTTTGGGTCTAAACCAGCAATTGTTTTGATTGTGTCCAATTTTTTCACAAATCGTGCACTTGGAGTTGACATGATTAGTTTTACTTCTACCTTTTTCAGAATGAGTATACCCAAGTCCTTGTCTAATAGTATTGACAGTTTGTTTTCCTAATAGCATACTTAGTGATATTTCTCCTTTGGAGAATTTTCCTAAAGTGGTAGACAATTGTTGGACTTGTGAATTGAGAGATTCATTTTCATTCAATAACAAAGTGCACCTTTTAACAGAATTTTCTCTCCTACTATTTTCATTTTCTTTAAAAATCAGAATTTCATTTTCAAGCGATTTAATTTTAGTTTCTGATTTTTTTATTTCCTCTTCTAATGATGGACACTTATCACACTTAAGGCTCTTTTTTCTATAGTTTTGAACCATTTGATCAAGCTGTATATTTAGTTATATCAAACTATCCTTTTGTGATTCAATTTTAGCGTACTTCTCCTTAAGTCTTTTAAAACAGCCATTTACTTCATGAAAATATATAAGTAATTGCGAGTGAGTAAGCTTTGATACCTCGTTTGGCTCGCCATCATCGATGTCACTTGTTTCTCCTAAAAAACACAGATTTTCTCTTTCACTCTCACTGCCAGTGCTTTCATTATCATCTTTATTACTTTCATCCAAGTTGCTGCAAAACTTCTCCTTTTCGGTTTCTTTCCTTTGCTGAATTGATTTTTAGGACAATTTGGCTTGATATAACCAAGTTTATTGCACTTGTGACAAATAACCTCCTGCTTTTCTGAGTTATCTAGAACTTTGACGATTCTGCTCTTCAGTTGTTGATTTAGGGCTGGATTTCCATATTTGCGGTTCCACCTTTTGAATCTCTTTATTATCAGTGCCAATTCAGCTGCTCCTTCATCATCACCATCATCATCTTCACTTTCTATCGTTCCTTTGAGAGCTATTGATTTCTTTCGCGTATCTCCTCCTTCACGTTCTTCCTTGAATTTGATTTCTCGCTCATAAGTGGTAAGGTTTCCAATGAGTTCTTCAACTTTAACCTGTTTCAGATCCTTTGATTCTTGGATGGCAATCACCTTTGCTTCAAAATTTCATGGAAGAATTCTGAGGATCTTTCGAACTCTCCAGTTCTATGTATGGTCTTCCTAGGGATTTTGATTTGTATACAAGATTAGAAAGTCATCCATACATTTCTTTGACACTTTCATCCTTTGCCATTGTGAATTTCTCTTACTTGCTACTAAGCATGGCAAGGCTAGATTCTTTAACCTGGGAGGTTCCTTCATGAGTCACTTCAAGCGTGTGCCAGATTTCCTGCGCAGTTAGACAATGTGAGACACGGTTAAATTTAATTTGATCTAATGAACAAATAATATAATTCATAGCATTAGCATCAGCAGCTTGCAGTTTATTTTCAAGATATGTCCATTGATCCATAGGTTTATCAACTTCTTGATTGCCTACCGTTACTATTGGTGTGCTATATTCCGTTTCAACAATATTTCATGCATCTATGGTTTTCAAAAAAAAATTCATTCTAGTTTTCCAATATGCATATTCATTATTGAACATGGGTGGTATAGCTATGGACTAACCTTCAGCAAAAGCATTATTAAAAGAAGCCATTGAAAGAAAAAAAAATCAAATTTTTTTAACAGAAAATGGTTTTTGATCCTAGCTCTAATATCACTTGTAGGATCGTTTTCATCCTAGAAGAGGGGTGAATAGGGTCTACTAAATATTAATGTGGAAAAAAAATAAAAACAGAAAGTAGTGCAGTAAAGATCACACATAGTTTTACCGAGCTTCGGCAAAAATTGGCCTACGTGCTGCCTCCAAGGTTTTTACTAGAAATTAAGTAATCAGACGCTTACAAAAACACATAAACTTGCGATACCCGCTAACTTGATTAACCAAACTCTAAGCTCAAAACTCTGCCACAACTTAGCCACTGAGTTGTGGATTCTCGAACTACAAAACCGTAGTTCGTAAACTAGTTAATCTAGAGTTTGACTTAAATAAAAAACAAAAAACAAAAAAAGTACTAAAAAATAAATAAAAACCCTAATAAACTATACGGCCCAATTAAAAGACATAAACGAGTTCCCTTTTTATTTTGCTTCCTGCTTATCCATGCCGTCTTCTTCCTTTGCGATTTGGAATTAGGGTTTTGTTGAATTGAAATAGCCACTTGGAAATAGAAATTAATATCATTTACCTTGATGCTTTCGTTCCTCAATTTGATACTGCTACTTCAATGTCTAGTTCAGATGGTATAATATCGGTATCCGATTTTTTTATTACTTAATCTATTATGTTGATTTTCTCGAACTCGAACTGCTTAATTGCCGATGAGGAATTGGGTATTTATAGGGATCAAAACCCTATAATTTTGTTTCGTATATTTTGATTTGAATCCTTCATGATTTTAGAACTTGCGTTGATTTCCGATCGAACGATCTCTGAAGTATGACTTGTTTATCTCTGACTTGATCATCCTTCAATTACTGCTTGGCATTTGAATTTGAGATATATATACTGATTTTAGGTTAATCTTGACTTCCTGAAGTCTGACTTGTTCATCATTATATCTTCTGCGACTTTTTCTACTCCTTCCTGAATTTGTTCTCTGCTTTGTTTAGGATTCTGATATGTTTTTAAATTGTTCAATCTTTGAACGCTCTGTTACTATTCTTTGATCATGTCATGTATATATTGATGTGTTGATCATTTCTTGCATTGTTTAAGAGAACTGCCTTGTTGAGTATTCAATGTATGTTTGTGTGTCACCCTATGTTGCCTTGCTTGAGTTTGATCTAATGTATCTATGTATATACATACATACATGTATGTATATATGTATGTGATTGCTATGGCTATGCTCTGTCCACCCGAATGCTTGCATTCTGACTTTGCTTGTATATACATGTCACTGTGCTTGTTAGACTTGCTATGTTTGGTGCACTTGTATTCTCTGGCCATAATGATTTTGTGCTAGTTGCTGGTCGAGTTCCATGTCTAGATCTGGTGCACCACTTTGTACATGTGCACTACATGTTGTATATGCCCTGTACTTGGCCCTGAATTCTGATTTTTCTTGAACATTCTGTATATTTTCATATACATGTTGACTTGCATTTATCTTGCCCTCAATTCTAGTTGTCTTGTTTTCGTGTGTGTTCCTGCCTGAATGTAGCTTGATGCTCTCACTTGATTACTTTGTACTGACCATTGCTGAGTTGTTTGTTTTTGCATTGCACTTGAGTTGAATCCAGTCTTGGCTTGGGTTTGACCTTGTGCTCAGTTGTCCTTGATTGGTTTGTACTGATCATTGCTGTGTTGTTTGTTTTTGCATTGCACCTGAATTGAATTCAGTCTTGGCTTGGGTTTGACCTTGTGCTCACATGTCCCTGCAATTTTAACAAGCAAGTATATATCGATGTGCACAACCTTGTGGCATGTACAGTGATACACTATGCATGTCACAAGTTGTTCGCGTATTTTTGATTCTAGTTTGAAATAGAAAGATGAATTAAAAAATGATGACGAACAACTCCAATAACTGAGGCAAACAATATTTTCAAACACACAATTCATTGTGCACTGCAAAATATTTCTTTTTCAATTTTACTACTTCAATGTTTATTTTACCGATAGATCAGATGCTGGATACAGGCTGGAACAGAGTTGAAGATCAAATACGAGTGACGACTGAATATGCAGTGAGGTGAAACATGTATGTAAAATTGTATAGTGAAAATTGTATTGTAATTGAAACTTGTATTTGGAATTGTATAAATATAGTGAGAGCTTAAATTTGTACTATTTGAATTTGTAATGAAGTATTTGTTTGAATAAAATATTTGTTTAAATAAGAATTCCAAGTTATTTATTTTTTTCAACAAATATTTATTTAATTATGTGGAAAAAAATAAAATAGTACAATAACAAATACATTTAAACGAATATATATATATGTTTATTATCATCAAATAAAAATCATACACTAGTATATTCTACATGTTCTATAGAAGCGGTTCTATATATACATTTCAATACACTAATATACTGGACTGATTTCTAATAATTTATAAAAGAATTGTTTTCGGAAAATAAGTGTTTTCTAAAATGTATATTTTGCAGAGATAAAAGGATTTTGTTAATATAAAAATATATCAGTATTTATAAATGGCTTTAAATAAGTTTGGAAAATGTATATATTCTTATTAATATATATATATATATGAACCAAGTTATATATTAAAAACTATTAATAACTTTTATAATCCAATACTTTTCTAAAACCGGGTTTTAAAGTAAAATATTTTCATACAAAATTGCACGTTCTCGGTTCAATGAGAAATTGAATTAAACGGTCTAGTACAACAAGTGGTATAGAACACTTGCGTTTATTTCTCCAGTTAATTCCTATACTTTTTCGATTGAATCCTGTTTACACACTGGTATAGAACACTTGCGTTTATTTCTCTTGTTAATCCTAGACTTTTTCGATTGAATCCCGTTTACACACATGAGGAGGTTATTAACTTGTAGTAAAAGCTTGAGTAAACAAGTACGGTATGGGACATACGGCTGTTACTTAAATGGCTGCTATTTGGGAGTTACGACACTTTTTCTGACAAGTTTTAGACTTGTTCTTTGAGTTTTATAGACATTTATGTGTATCTTGGAGTTTATAGACTTTTACGTTTATCTTGGAGTTTCATAGACTTTCATGTCTATCTTGGAGTTTATAGACTTTAATGTCTATCTTGGAGTTACTATGGGATTTCATGCCCACTTCGGAGATTTATGTACTTTCATGTCTATCTTGGAGTTTACATGCATGTATGATGAATTTTTATGTTCACCAATCTTGGAGTATTTTAGACGCCTCCCCTGGTGATTTCCAGATTTCATTTGTTAATTTTTTGGTTTTATATGATTGAGATTTCACCAAAATCATCTTGAGTTTTACTTTTAAAGGTAAAAATGTAATATGTGGATTTTGGTGCATTAATTTTGGGGCATGATGATATCCCTTAGAGATTGAACTTTATATGGTTAAATGTTATTTCTTGAGATTTATGTTATCCTCATTATCACTCTATCTCACATTTACTTATATTAGACTAGACTGACATGTTTATTATTTTATAATCCTCGGGTCAGACAGGGATGTTTCAGGTGCTCCTAGGTGATGACTTCTAGAGGTGGACTATCGAGAGTTAGCTATTCAACTTTTATATCATCTGGTATATATCCATATCGTATCTATTTTATCGTTGAGATAGAGCTCGTTTTGTGTACCTTCTATGTGCTATTTTGGGTTGTCGAGCATGTATATTTTGTAGTCTATCATGTATATGCTCTTGTTCCTTTCAGCTGTGTATCTTATGTAATTCTGTTTTTTTTTTGTGATTCCACATCTATGATGTTTTATATTATTCTGAATCATAATAAGCCACTATATTATTGCCTTCCGCTTGGATCGTATATGTTGAACTCCTCTTCATAACAGAAAAGAAAAAATATAGCCACATAGTTCGACGTATTCGATACATGCCCAAAGTAATATTACGGATGGTCGCTCCTGAACAGCCTTATTCTCCACATTAGCAGACGATATTACTCACGAATATCCTTTTTTAATGAGGGCATAAAGGTTTGGTGTGACATCATTCCAGCTTTTCTCCACTGGATGAGGGCCTCTAACTATTATGTTTATAGCTATCCTTCCATCTTTGATCACTTGGGCCCCTCTTCACTAGGTCAAGATCGGTTCCCTTGGCCATTCAACCCTTGGGATCTAGCATTCTATCTGTTATCTTGCAAATCTCTAACAAATTGTTGCGCAATTTCTCCTTTCATATTAGCTCCTCCATGAAATCTTTAAGATGCCTGCACTTGTTCATATTATGCCCATAATTTTAATGGAAGCGATAATACTTGCTAGAGCGCCTTTCTCCTTTAGTTATATCCCTCCAGGTGGCTTTTTATACCTTTCTATGCCTTATGTGACAGGTATATGTTTTTAGATGTATCCTTCAGAGGCATGTACTCCTCTGGCCTTATATTTTGCGGATACTTTTTGGCATCATTCCTCATGCCCCTAGCACCCTGATTCCTCTTCCTTTGGTTACTGGAATACCCAACATTCACAGCCCCATTACCAGAGCTCTCTTCGATTTGTTGTCCTCCTCACTAGCATTCTGCAAATCATCCTCAAAATTAGATAAGTTGACGGGCTCGGCTCCCTTCCCCTTTAAGGGCCTCAAATTCAGGTCAGTGCCGATCTAATTTTGATCGGGGCCGATCTCAATTCCCCTAGCAAGAGGCGTCTAGTCCCTCCAGTATCCTCCCTACTGCTCCAGTAGACCATTCCTTTTTATTTTTTGTTTCGTCTCTTTTGTTCTAACCAGAAATAGATGAGTTATCCTATTCGGATTCAGTAGGTGATGCTTCTCTCCTGCTCCTCCCTATCCTTTGCGACTGCTGGATCAGCAAGGCTATGTTAGCATCCATTTTGTCAAGTAGAGCCTTCTGACTATCTGTCATCTTTTCATTCAACTCCTCCATCATCTTATCAAATTCCACTTTTGTGATCATTTCCTACGGGGAGGATGGTCCTGGCAATGCTGTTGCCGGTTGGTTAGTCGCCTCATCCTAGTGGGAAGCTCCTTCTTCTCCACCAACAACTGCTCCAGATCTACAAGACTTCCTTATTGGTGCCATGATTCCAAAGAAATTTCTTTAAATCCTATAGATGAAAACCTTTTGGATTTAACCTTTAGATGCTCTAACCCATAATAGACAATAAGATCCATGCTTGAGAAAAGCCGTTTTCAGCGAAAGCATCAAAAATATTGAGCCAAAAAGTGGAAAAATGCCCCCAAAATGAAATTAAAAGAAGAGATCTAGTTATGAACAGTAAAATAAAGTAAGAAACATGGGAAATTTTTTTGGTGGTCTGGCAAATCTAAGGCCTACGTCCACTTTGATATTATTACTTAGATATTTTGCCACAAGTACAAGGGTTTTACTGATCTAACGACCTTAAACAGCAAAAAGTAGCTTCCTTTGTGACAAGGTCATGTAGATAGAGAGAGCAAAGAAGATAAAGTGCCAAAAAGTCCATTTTGAGTTGTTATATATATACTTTCTATTTATAGAGAAAGCTCCCAATGAAATTGCCAAATCTCAAAATACCATGTCTAACTTTAGATCGAAGAATGTAGGAGGGGAGACAAGTCCCCTGGCCAATAAAATCATCTCGGTACCAATCAGAAGTGATTGGTACCAATCTGATTTTATGATGGCAAATCGTGCCATCTCCTTCCACTTGGTCTTCTATCTTTGATCCATAAAGCTCCAAGAACTTTTACCTTAGCAATCAAGTCTTTGTCGAGAGGTTCTGACATCTCTAGTACTTATTCTTTTCTTCAAAGCTTCTTTGGAGTTGTTTACCTACTACTTCAAAATTGGGCCCTAAAATGTTCACTTTAGCCAACTCACCATGGACTATCGCTTCAAAGTTCATTACTAGGCACAAAAACATACCGGTATCGACCAGAAAAGTGGTCAGTACCAATCTCTTTCTTTGTACCATATTATGCTTCAACTCCTCGAAGCTTCTTCTATTGTCCTTCCAAGCATCTCCCTAAGTCTTTGAACCACTTTGTTTTCATCCCGATGTCCATATTCATTTGAAATCCACTTGGTCTAAAAGTCGGATAACAAAATCCAATTAAATGTGTATCGATGTCATATACCAATTTGTACATATATGACTTTTATATACACACTCAATTAATTACTCATGGCACCCAGAAAAAACTAATAGTACCCAATACATCATATAAATAAATAAATAATATTTCATAAACATTAATTAATTTATAACAATTATAAAACAATTAAATTATGAGGTATTTTGGAGAATCTACCAATGCAGTTATGTGACTCGTAGGTGTAAATTCAGTCAGCAATTAATAATCGAATAATTCAAATATTAACGTTCACATGTCACCTTAGCTAGTATGACAATTTAGCCCAATTTATCACTTACACATCATTTCAGTAAAATCTAATTTTACTATCTTAAGTTGTACCCGGTAGTAATGATTAATTACATTAATTCTCTTCTTCAAAATTATATCACTTTAGGAAATTCACATTACAACAAAAACAGCCTACGATAGCGGACAAAAAATGCTATAGTAGCATATAATAGCAGTTTAATAAACGTTGTATATCCACACGTTACAATAGATATTGGACTATTTATAGCTTATTTATAGCACAAAAGACTGCTATAAAAAGTTTACTTTCAATTGTGCTTTTTATCTGCTATATAAATTTTCTAAGCGGTTTAATAAATGTTGTATATTGACATGTCATAATAGATACTGAACTATTTATAACACAATAACGCGCTATAAATTTTTTACATTCGGAAATGCTTTTTTATAAGCTTTCTATAGCGTTTTCTAAGTGCTATGGTTTATTTTTTGTATTTTTAAAATCTACCGCATCCCTATAAATTATGAAAGTTAATACGTATCAAAATATTTCAATAAGAATATTTCTAAAACATAAAACCATTCAAATAATGAAAACTCATAGCAAATATTAAACATAAAGTATAACACATTGTATTAAATATGACCAAATATTCATACACATAACATCCCATGGTTTTAACTACATAATATTCTATTATATATGTAAGCATAAACCAATAAATAGTAGCTAATGTTACACCAAAAACAAGTGGCTAGTTGTTTGGATCAAAAGAAGAAACACCCTAAGTCTTTTATTGTTTCACCTACAAATGAAATGAAATATTTACATTAGAAATGGATATAAATATGAATATGAATAAATTTGGAAAACAAAGTATCTACATTAGAAAAAACTTTTTGCTAATATTTCTTATTGAAAATATTCTAAGTTTCTGAAAAAAAATTCCAAAGTCTCCTTTGCACAACTAGCACCAAGAAAAATCCCAAGTACAAGAAATAGATATACACATCGAAATCATAATATATCAATCACAAACACCCACATGGGTAAAATATCTAAATATATACTTATATATATGTGTGTGTGTGTGTGCGTGCATCTTATAAAGTGTGTACGTCACATAGCATACACGCCTGTTAAGCATTAAAACATACTTTTTAGCGATATTAGTGAGCTCGCCAACATTTCCAAGGAAATATGAACATGAAAAGAACCAAAAGTGAGTCAAGATACCTATGCTTAACTCAAATAAGCATATGAGCACATATATTTATGAATTTATACAACTAAATCTGTAAAAGTAAGACTACTACTTTTTAAACAACATTAGTTTTGTAGGTAAAGAACAAAGATTCTAAACAAGAACTAATTTGCTAATTATAAAACTTAGTTTATTTATTGTTATTATTGCTATTATGATTGTTGTTATTGTTATTGGTATTATTGTTGTATACTTGGTTAATTTCATAAACATTAGTTAAATAATATTATTATCAACTTAGTTAATTTTTATAAGCTTATTTAATTTTTATATAACTTAACAAACAAAGTTAATTTTTATAATTTTAGTTGATTTATTTTTATTATGATTATTGTTGTTGTTGTTGTTGTTGTTAGTATAAACTTAGTTAATTTTCATAAACTTAGTCGGTTTATTACTATAAACCTAGTTAATTTTTATAATCTTATTTAAATTTTATAAAACTTAATTAACGATGTTAATTTTTATAAACTTAGTTTATTATCATTACCATTACCATTATAATTATCATTATATAAACTTAGTTATTTTTTGGAACCGTAGGGAACATTCCAAAATTCAAAGAAATCGAGTCGAAAGGAAGAGATTGAAACTCGAATGAGAGTGATTCTGTAAATACATTTACCCTATATGTTAAGTTTGCCTAGAGCTACCAAAGCTCTGATACCAACTGTAACGACCCGATATTTTGGACCATTCGCATCCATTATAAGTGTATAGGAAGACACTCATGCCGGAGTTGAATTGCTCAAAATACCGCGTTGTTAATTTAAATTGGCAAAACTGAACATATACAGTAAATAAATAATCATAGAACACAGACACAGAGTAATAAGTGCAGCAGAAATAAAAGAGATAGTAGTTCATGAAGCTACTATATGAATATAGAAATTACATCAGAGTTTACAACAGAAGAGTAATACGATACATCAGAGTTAAACTAGATACAACGGAAGAGTAACAGATACAAATCAGAATACATCACTGGAATCATCGAATATCTGAAAGCTGGATAGATAGCTGGATCTTCAAGCAAAGCTCCAACTCCAAAGGTGAGCATCGAATACTGGTACACTCAGTCTGACCCGAGCGTAAAGCAAAACACAAGACACTCGAGTCAGGATTAACATTCTTATATTAATAAATCCAACTCAAGTGAAATAGCAATTGAAATACAAGTAACTCAAAGGATGTTTGGAATAACCATCCTTTAAGGATCCGTTAAACTATCTACTATGTAGTAGTGTACGATAAGTAGATAATGTCTATCAGTAATATAAAGATATCAAAATAGCGTTAAGTCATGGCCCATTCCACCCTTAACACATTTTTATTCCCACAAGCATATACAAGACCGTAGTTTCCCCAAAACCAGAAGTCACCAGAGGGCAATCCATATACTCAAGGTACAAATCAAAATCGTAGTGGTCGCGAATAGGATAATCAGTATGACAAGGTACATGAGGCGATACCAACTAGGATACTAGTAGTTGCGTGATCCGGACTGATGTTGGGCATAGCAGCTACTATCCCAACACCGCGAAACAACACTCCCAAATCAAGGGGTGCACCCAAATCGAATCACAAAAGTAATAGATATGGTATTGAAGAAGTGTGTCCGCTAGAGATGGCGATCCTCAATGGCCCGGCGCGGCTCCTGTTTTAGTCATGTCAAGGGTCATCCAAAATCGTTCTCTTTCTTCAGTCAACGCGTTCATCAAAACCATCCACTTCGTTCTGGATCAACACTCCGCGTACAGTTATTAAAGTGGTTTCGGTTCAGATAGAGAGTATATCCATTACCGATCCCGGTCTCTTTAATAACTTTCGTAATTATTACACCGATTGGTCGTTTATATATTTCAAAAAACCAAATCAATTTCAATTTCAAATAGAATTCGTAAATCAACATTTCATTTGTCTTTCAAAACCAATTTCCAATAATTTACGTTTCAAAACTTCCAAATTCACAATTTCAAAATCTTATAATTCAATTTCAATGTCTATTTAAAGCGATTCAAATATTGATTCAAGTTCGTAAATAAGTTTCATTCCGAAATCATTTAAATTAATTTGATTTAACATTTAAATCAATTTAAATTCATTTATCGATTTCATTCAATATTCATTAAGTAAATTTGCCATTCAAAATAATTTCTATTAAATTTCCAATTCATTAAATCAATTCTTAAGTTCAACTTCAATAAATCAAAATTTACAATTTTGAATTAAACTAAATTCGTCAAATCAATTCTTTCAATTACAAGTCTTACATTAATTCCAAAAATATCACATCTTCATTTCTTGTTAAATAAATTCCATTTCACTTATTTACTTTCTTAAATAATTTTCCAAAACTTAATTAATAAAGAAAACTCAATTTCAATTCTTTAAGAAGTAAAATTCACTTATTCAAAAGTTCAATTTTTCTTATTAAAAATCCAATTCAATTAAATAATTCAATCTTATTTAATTATTAAATAATCCAAAACTTAATTATTAAATAATTTCAAAGCTTAATAATTTCAAAACTTAATTATAATTCCAAACTTAATTATTAAATCATTTCAAAGTTTAATAATTTCAAACTAAATTCAATTTCAAACTTAATTTCAAAACCATATTATTTATTCAAATAAAATCTTTATTTATTTTAAATCAAATTCATTGACCAATCGGTTTTATTTAATTTTCTATCCTAGGTCAAAGTTCAATTTGGGTATTTATCATTTCAACCCGATTCCAATTCAATTTAAAATCAAAACATACAAAGGGAACTTGCAGTGTGATAACTGGGATGGTGTCAAAGTAAATAAACAAGCAATAACAACAATCAATAACAATCCAATAATCAATTTAAATAATCCCGAAATAACCGTATTAATTCGCATTGTTATTTGTACGAATTAATATAATTATTTCTAGAATCTACACTATCATTTCATGTAGATTAAAGATTATTACATTACGGTTTTTCACTTGTCATCTATTACAATTTCATCCATCATCAATTTAACAACATACATTCAGTGGTTCAAAATGTAATTAAACAAATCCTACGTGTCAATAAAGTTAACAGTTAAAGGGGTCATAATTGTCATTTAATCAAATTTATCATTTAACTATTCTATATCCATTTAAATTTGCATACCATTTATCATTTTAACATTAACAATTTAACGTCCAATATAAACATCAACAATCAATCAATTATCAGCCAAACTGTATTATCATCACATAAATAACTAACAGATAATGGTGTCAGATGTCACAGGTGAACTGATACAGGCAATAGCATATATAACAGTGTAATTAACTAACAACAGCATATTTCAATTGTCGTTTAAATTGAAATCAAATCTAATAAATAAAAGAACGTTAATCGTGAGTGAGTGCTCACCTTTCGAGGCTAGAGATATTCGACAACCGAGTTACGAATTCCAAAGCAAAGCTAGATGGATACGATTCAATGAAGAAAACAGGAACGACGGACGAAGCTGATAACGGAAATCGATAACGAATCTGAACCAGATTGACGAAGATAGATGGTATAAATGAAGACATATTAAATTGAATATATAGGCATTTAAAAATCATCATTTAAATCTAAACATAATTAAATAAAATCTCTGCCCATTTATTAAACCCGAACTTATGTATACTATATATACAGTAAACTATCAACCGTAAAAAGTATTATGTATATACATTTAAAATTGTCAACAGTTAATAAACATACATATGGATCAATACATATAGGCTTTACATACCAACAGACTTACTAATAATACAGGTATAAACTAATATCTATATAAACGATACATGCGAATAACTAAAATATATAAACAGATTTCATATGCACGTGAAACTTATCACTCATAGATAAGTAAGTAAAATTTCATATATGATATCAGACTCACCACCTAGATGTATATCTAGCTAACATATTAAAACTTAAACTATTTATAAACTGTAAAACTTTAAAAAATTTAAAACTGTAACAATACTTACTACAATTATAACCCCTATAACCTCATACCCATATATAACTGTGAAATATTAACAAATCCCTACATATATATTGTAACAATGCATGCCACTACCTTTATTTTATACTAACCGGTCAACTAAGGTTTATAGTTTTTAACCCTGTCTTTATTTTATAATTCATATAAGAAAATGTTTATACATACAGGCCGGTTGTAATTATCATATAAATAACAGATTATAATACATACGTAACTACCGATACTAACTTATACAACTGACACATGAATATAAATATAATGCAAGCATCACTCATACCCACCTACAGGTATGCTTTAACCAATAATTTATCTACCAAATAACTTTATAAACTTTAATTATTCAACTGATATGTTGTATATTTATATAACACACTTATAAATATACCTTAGGCATATACAATAGAGATGATGCCGAGCTGTGGAATGGTGAAGGACATAAAGTCGGGACAGGCGAGACTTCCCGGGGGTTCAAGACGGAGGAGATGAAGGTAAGGGTCGATGACTGCTCGCAGTTGTTGGAGGGAAAAGCGGTGGTGGTGGCTGTCGGCAGAAGCATTGGAGGCTTGATGGAAGAGGCGGTTCAGGTGGGTTGCGATGCACGTGGGAGCAAGCTGATGGGAGGAGTGGCGAAGGCAGGTCGGGTGCTAGGCCAAGGCTGGGTCGCGGGATGGAACAGAGGCGGAGGCGGCAGTGGTTCTTGGCCAAGCTGGAGCTGATGAGGGGAGGCAAGATCAGGACGTGGGTTGTTTGGCTATACGGCGTGGAGGAGGCGCACGTGGCTGGTTGATCGGATCTCGAGTGGTGGTGCTCGAGTGGGAAGGCCGGGGTCTTGAGTGGCTGTCGAGGAGATGAAGGGAATGGCTCGCGTCTTGGCTCGAAGGCAGTGATGCATTCACGTGGAATCTAGAGGAGGGTGGCCGGTTGAGTTTCAGAGAGGAAGGGGATGAGGCTTTCGGTTGTGGAGAGAAGAAGCAAGCAGTAAAGAGGCCAAGCAACTCTAAAGCAAATAGGAGAAAGGTAACAGAGAAAAAAATAAATGATACCGATGTTTCACAATAAATAAGAAGTGCAACCGGAAAGGAATGGTCACAAAATAAATCCTTGGGAATATGGAATGTAAACGGCTATTGGTTTAAAAGGCGGTGGAATATAGACAGACTGATGGAAAACAAAAGTTTGAATTGTTACCGGTATGATCACCGTTTCCGTGGATTCCACTACGTACCGGGTTTCAAAACGCAGAAATAAATATATCATAGAGATCAGCACGACAAGATGATCAAAATGGTATATAGATATCAGTGGAACGATCGAATTATAAAAATTCGAATTTTCTAATAGCGGAAAATGCAAGAAAAACGCTGAAAAATAAGATCGACGGAGCCAAAGATGTCCGAATTTGGAAAAACGACAAACTGACATCTTGCTCAGAAGATGGTTTAGAATTTTTCTATGTAAAAATATTTAGGTTTCGGAAACATTTTATTTTCAACGCTTTTTAACTGATTGAATTGAAGTGAATTTACGCGCGAAATAAACTTTCGTATTTTCGGACGAAAATTTTACCAGTTGCTATGTTTAACTAGACGTATTCCAAATATTAAATTTTTATTTCAAAATTTTATCGTTTAAAATTTCACAAAATTTCAACTAATTACGTTATTAAAACAGTTGAAATTTACGGGTCGTTACATTTTTTATAAAACTTAATTAACTTGGTTAATATTTTATAATTCATCACTTTATTATTATTATTACAAACTTAGTTAATTTTCATAAGCTTATTTAATTTATTATTATTATTAACTTAGTTAACAAATTTAATTTTTATGAACTTGGTTAATTTATTTTGATTATTATTATATTATTATTGTCTTATGAACTTAGTTGCTTTTATAAAACTTAGCCAACTTGGTTAGTATTTTATAATTTATTATTATTATAATAATAAACTTAGTTAATGTAGAAAAATAAAAATAAACCTGTTGAAATGATAAGAGCTTGAGCGGTTGGATTAAGGTTGTATCTTGCCTATGGCAGCAATATAACACTAGCCAACTGCATTATGAATTAAATTAATAATTTAATTAGTTGCTAAAAAAAGCATTAAATTTAAAAGGAATAAAAAGAATAGATATAGCAGGAATGGCAACAATAACTGCTAAATTTTATAAAACTTGGTTAATGAAATTATTTTCATAAAAAAAACAATAGAGATATTTTATAATTTATTACTTTACTATTACTATTATTGTTATTATCATTATAAACTTTGTTAATTTTCATAAACTTAGTTAATTTATTATTTTTTATTACTATAGACTTAGTTAATTTTTATAAAACTTAATTAATGAAATTAATTTTTTTGAACTTATTTTTATAAAACTCAGTTAATGAAGTTAATTTCTATGAAAATGGTAGTTTATTTTGGTTTTTATTATTATTATGTGAATTTAGTTACATTTTATAAGTCTTAGCTAACTTGGTTAGTATTTTATAATTTATAAGTATTATTATTATTCTAAATTTAGCTAATTGTTATCAAACTTAGTTAATTTTTATAAACTTAGTTTAAAAAGTACTACATAAGAATATAAAAATTACATGATATCGGTGTTAAGTGCCACCTATAGGAAATTATAAAATATTTTTACACACAATTAATTTGTAGTATGCAATTCATTAATTATAAATATTTTTACACATAATTAATTTGTAGTATGCAGTTCATTAATTTTCTAAGCAACCGATGGACTTTAACTCACAACAATTAGAACGATAAAAAGAGGAATAACAAATTTTTGGTACCTTTAGAATATTTCGCAAGAATATCCATAAGTTTTACTCCTTGACCAACTTGTAATTGACAGAAAAGATAGCGTAAGCAAGTACACCAAGCATGCCAATGTCAACAAAGTTAATATTTAGTTATATTGCGAAAACCGGGCCTTCTGGAGATCTAAAATTAGTTAACACAAAAGATCAATTGGCCTTTCGAAAATTTATATGGTATTTTAGGTAATCTACATCAAATACCATATGAATATCAAGTTTGATGGAACTCTTTAAGGTGCATTTTGTTTACTATTATTATACATACACTACACACACACATACACATACACACACAGATATATATATATATAATACTAAAAATAAATCACATACTCTGATATAACTATATAACTATTATAAATTGTAAGGAAAAATATACTATGCGAACGTGAAAAATCAATCTTCCATCATTATGATATAGTACGTACGAATATTTCATCCTCATTTTAAATTATATATAGTGGAAATTAGGTTGGAGGGCTTTTATTTCCAAGGTAATTAGTTTTAAGTACATCACTTTTAAATAATTAGTTTTAAGGACAATTTATAGGATAATGATAAATTCATTTATCTTTTTAAGTTATACAGGAAAATGATAAATACTTTTAGCATTATTTCTGTATAACTGAAAATGATAAATTCTTTTATCTTTTTCCTGTAAAATGTCCTTAAAACTAATTTTTCAAAAGTAGTGTCCTTAAAACTTATTACCCACACAAATAAGCCCTTGAAATAATGAAAATCCCCTTATATATAAATATGCTTGAACATACGAACAACTATTTATTTACAAAACAAAGTTAAAACTTAACCAAATTAACATCTAGTTCGCACTATACAATTACAACTTCTCCATTTTGATAGCATAGGAGCCAACATAATTTTTTGTGGTAGGTTCCTTATTTGAAGAAGTGGTATTAATGCACTAAATTCCTTAACATGTAAAGTGTGTGAATGCTTGAGCTAAAAATAAAGGAGAAGATTTTGTGATTTAGGATTCGAGGAATTAATTTGAAGATGATGGAAGAAAGAAGAAGGAATAATTTCAGGAAGAGGTGGCCACGAAAATATAATTGAGGTAGACCGCTCTGTCAATGCATTACATAGCCAATCCCTACTCTAAATAAAGCAAATTAAAACAAACAATGACATTACGAAATAAAGTATATCTATTTGCATTATAAAAAGCAACATTTCTTGTACTGTCAGTTTTGGTAGAAATTCTAATATTGTCTACATTCAACTTAGTTGGTCCAAAAATAAAGTCCTTGGTTCAATAATAGCAATTATTATTACCCGTACTGCTATGGCTAGAGACTTTGACTTTGAGTTGACTACAATTGACCGTGATACTTACCTCATATAACCAAAGAGACGAATTCTCTATTGAATAGTGTTTCACTTCCAACGCTTCAACTCAGACCCAACTATAGTCTTTCGATGGACGTCATGCCATGATTTAACAATAACCAAAGTGGAGTATCCACATTAAATTTCAATGGTATTCTCAAGTCGAGAGAACTGTGTAACATCATCACTTCAAGATCTCTTATTTAACCTTAGTTATATTTACCAACAAGAGACCCTCGAGTGTGTTTCTATAGTTATCCAATAATTATCAGTACGTAACATCTTAGTACCTCCAACAGCCATGAGTAATGCATTGTCCAATATCTAGAGAGCATTGCACAATCTAGTCTTAACGGATGTATCTATATCTGTCCCGAAACATCTTGACCGGTAGTATTTAAAATAATATGCTATTTTACTGTGATAAATTTCTCTCGATTACAACACATTGTAATTACCATCACATAACATGTCATTTAAGGATTTTCTATTTAATATACTTAAATTAAATAATTAATTAACATATCACAATATGATAAGTACATGATAGAAAGAAAAATATCTTTTATTTCGAACAAGATTTTATTGTAGAATTAATAATTTATAATAAATTACAGAATTTCCCAAAGGACATACTCCTACCTCTTTTAGTTCACACAAGATTCCTTACGAGCAAGTATTACATGTAGGTTTTTGACTCACACGAACCGTCAATACCTTGATCAAGGATATGTAGGGGGTTTTCTTTTAACACTTATCTTGTATGGTCTCGTGAAATATGCTTTAGATGAAATTAAATTTAAACGTATGTACTTACTCTTAAGTACACATTCTAATAGAATGAAATAAACTCAACTTCACCCATCATCAATCGTACTTTGTCCAATAAAGTTCGATTAGTTCTATTTATACATCATTATGTACCATAAGAAGGAGTGACTTTTGAGATTGAATTTTATTCATTTTAGGTACTTTTGGAACTCTTTTCCAATAGCTCACCTATTCGATAAAATCGAATTCTTTTATTTCTACTCCATGTTATATTTTCTACTTCTATTTTGTATTCAATGAATTTATCATAAATACATTGTTTGTGTATTAAATAGATATGTTCATTTCTATTATACTTCATCTGTGAATTTAACAAAGAAAGTGAATCTGTTTTAGTATCATTAGATTTTGAACTGCATACATTTATGTGTATCAATCCGAAGAGTTCATTAACTCTTTTTTAGCTTCTACTAAATGAGTGCTTAGCACTTAATCCTTGAGGTACAATTCTCTAGTATCGGACGATCCATAATCATATGATTTAAAAAATTATTCCTCCAAAATATGGCTTAGTTCATAACCCCAAAATAATTGTTAAAATTTTAGATATTTTGGTATTATGTAGCTAATGCAAAAGATACCATTATTCTAGATTTATTTTACAATGAATATTCATAATATTCATAGCAAAATTATATATATATATATATTCAATCAATACTGAAAACATTTATTATTTTAAAAATAATATTTGTTATATATACGAAAACAACCTTTCATATCTTGATGCATCCATTTATAAGCGTCATATGGTATGCTCCCACTATTTCCGCAATTACTATAGCAGCGCATGAAATATGAAGCTTCATTCAATTACTTATTATAAGCTGTTTATTTCTTTTATTGTAACTAGCTTATAGTTGAGAGTTTGTGATCAATATCTTTTCTATGACTTTTATAAAAAAACAAATGTTTATAAAAAATTACATTTGGAATAGAAATCACATATCTCATTCCATATAAATTATCTACTTCGTAGATGTGACCATTCACTCCTTTTATCTCAACCATGCCTAAGTTACATCCACTCTCATACAATCGCTTTCCTTTCCAAATGGTCAAACCATTCGGTTCTTACTACAAGATTGCACTGAACTCTTTGCAAAAGGGTATTTGGTCATCCTTAGCATTTAAGGATATCAAACAAGTTGCACTTTAAGTAACCGATCAAACTAATATTTCAATGATCAAATTCCAAGGTACATCTTATAGCTCTTGGTCTAGTGCTGTATTTACCACAATAAAATCCTTATTGTACTCAATTATATTGAATACGTGATCTCACACTATGTTTACTTGCTTATTTCAAATGAACCGATTTCATCAAGGCTTTGTACATTATGAATCGCAAAAATTCACCATATAACATTTATATGTGATAAAATATGCATCAAATATCCATATTATTGTATCACATAAGATTTCAAAACTCTTAGAACATAATACAACGTCTTAGACAAATAAAGACTTAAGTGACCCAAACATGAATGTTTTGATGGTTGTATAATTTAGCTCTTGCATGGGTCTTGAAGTGACAACATGCCAAAAGATTTATTGGGTAAGCGTATTTTATATTTCTATGTCAATCTTAGTTTGATCCGTCTATATATTTTAACTAATAAACATTTTATCAATTATATTAGTTATACAAATTTATCGCAGTAAATTATTTTAACTTTATATTACATATATTCTTACAATATTAGGAATTTTAAATGATTTCATTTCAATTTTTCTAATAAGGCTCCCACTATATTTTTATTTTCCTCAAAACCCTAAGAGAAATAGAGAAATCTTTTAATTCCTTTAATCAATGTTAGGACTCGTTTCCTTGCGATTCCGACCTTGAGTTTTCTCAACAAATCATATGCCACAAGCGATGGATAACTCTTTATCAAATGTATCATATACAACTCCTAACTGTGGTTCATGCCCTATTCTTAACCTCGATGTTGAGTTCGCTTAATAAATTAAGAGAGATTATTTGCACTTTCTTACCATTTTTCGATGACATAAGTATAATGCACATACCTAGAGTTTGCTCAATAGACACACGCGTATACCTTACATGGTCTAGGTAAACCTTAGTTTGAGTTTGCTCGACAACTAGTGCATATATAAGTAATATATTAATATACAAATGGTAGAGGTCAACTCTATACATTAAGGATCATAATCTTTAATATATGTACATACATTGAGTTATATCGATTTAAGGAACAATGTGTTTCTTATGAAACACTCTTATGATTCAAGTGTCGGACACATTCAAAATCACAGTGTATATATTTTATGTAAATACTTAGTCCAAAAAACTGTTTTAGGTTTATTTCGGTTCCACTTACATTATACATTCATACTATATAAGTTTAATTCATTTATAGCTATTTATAATTTAACTAACTCATATAATATATATATATATATATTATTAATTACATAATGTCTAGTCAATTTGATTTTCTTAATTAAATATTATTTAATTAGTTTAATTTATTAGTTTAGTTGACAATTAGATTTTGTTTAAAATTCAACAATTTATTTTATTCATCCTAAACAATTTAAGATGAATATTCAACTATAACGGTTATATTTTACACACACACATATACATACATACATACATACATATGTCAATATATATGCATATAATTGTATTAATTAACTTAATTAATTAAAATAATTGTAATTATATATTATTTAATAAATTCAAAAAAATTATTTTAGTTTACATTAAACAATTTAAGATAAATATATATTGAACTATAACACTTATAGTTACATACATACACATATCAATTTATATATATATGATTATTTAATCAATTAACTTTTATTTATTTATTTAGTCCAATAAATTAAATATTAATATAATTTTTTAAAATAATAAATTTATTTTCAAAATAATTTTGAAATTATTTTACAACTTTTATAAAATTTCATTTTATATTTTAAACTTAATTTTTAAATTTATAATATATCTTAAATTTTTAAATTTAATTGCGAAAATTAGCTCAAGGCCCAAACCAATTTAGGCTTTTACAATTGGGCCAACCTTTTTGACTTATCTCACCCTGTCGGGTAAGGCCATAAGTCAGGGAGGCAATAATACTTGATTATTCAACCCAAGCATAAATATTGCTTTTTTAGATGCCAAGTTGATTAGGTAAGCTTTAGTTATTTGGCCCTAAGGTTCCTAATTAGACCGTATATGCCATTTGGGCACCATTACCATCGTTGGAACTAACCAGTTTGGTAATGGGAAAATTAGGTGAATTTCAACAAAATTTCCTTATTTGGCTCACAATTGGCCTATAAAGTCCAATGGGTTCTACTAGATCCAATTTAATTAATTTAAATAAAATGATATTTTATTTAATTTTCAAATTTAATTAATTAACAAGTTAATTAAAATTAATTTATATATATTTATGAATATACCATTAATACTCATATACGTATAACGTACATGTGCGACATAATAATGTGTATGTACATGTATATATGTGTGTATGTGTGTGTGTATAAATTTTGGGATTTACACCTATAACGTATACATTGGCTATTTATGTGCACGTTGGTTGTCTCAAAAAATTATTTATACATACATATATATGCATATATATATATATATATACATAAATGTATGTATGTATGTATGTGTGTGTATGTGTAATTTAGAAATTTATCTATAAATTAAATCAAAAAATTTAAAAAAAAAATTAATTAAACTTTGACCAAGTCAATAAAATTTAAATTCTAATTTAATATCTAAAATATCTAATTTGACTCGGTAAATTATTTTAAATTCAATAGTAGATCTATAAAAATTGGTTAAAATATCTTTTAATTAATTAAAATAAATATTTATAAATTTTTTATAGATTTTTATTAAGCCGAAAATAATAAAGATTATTTTTTCAATACACAAACTATTTAAAATCACATAACATAATTAAAAATGTATTTTGTAATAAACTAAATATCAAAATGATATATATATATATATATATATTTCGGATTTGACCATGAATATTTTCAAATCCGAAAGTATTTATTATTATTATTTCAATAAAATAATTTACATTTGTGTATGTATATATATTATAATTATAAACAATTTTAAATGTATTATATATATAATGTAAAATAAACAAATACCATTTTTAAATTATTAAAAAATTCAATTCTAATTGTTAAAATTAATACAAAATATATAACTCATGGTCAAAATGAATATTTTTTAACTCTATACAAGTATCCAGACATCAAACTCAATTAACATAAATAGTTAGGTATGATTTAATGACAAATAAAAGGGGGACAACTATTGCGCATACAAAATCGTTATATGAACTATATATTACATGATGAATATGTTATAAAAATATTAATGAGATTTAATACCATTGGGGTGTAGCCTTTGAACACACATTGATTAATTGGATCTCCTAGATTCACCTTAAATCAATCTCCGGACGTTGCACTCGCATGGAGTGCAATTGGATCTACTGTATTTGGTGTGACATGGCTTTTGAAATGTTAGTCGGGGGTTTTGAGTTGCTCATAGCCGGGGGGGCAGTACTAGAAATGGGGTTATTTTCGATGGAGGTTTCCGATGGCCTTCAACGGTTTCGTCATTCAACTTTTGACAGCTTTCAATAGCTGCTTATTTTATTTAATTAAATTTATTACATTATTATAATATATTAGTTATATATATAAGTTTGAAATTTGTTTAAAAATAATAATCTAAATCCTAAAAATTAAAAAAGGTAGTTTTATTCAATTATTCAAATTTGTGAAGTTTGTGATTAATTAAAATAGTGTTGTTGATAATCTTTTGTTGTATAGTTATATTTGATATTTAACTTTGTTGAAAATCAAACACACATAATCATTTTATCCAACTTTCAGTCCGTCAATTATACAACTTCGGTGAAATTTATGATACGTAATAGTTTTATGAATTTAAATATATTTTTAACCATCGTGTAACCATAATTAAAAAAACATTAAATTAATTTGAAAAGGCCAGTAAGAGGAAAATTTTACACCAAATTAATATTGATTTCATATTCATTGGTAATTAATATAAACTATTCAATTTTTACAACAAATTAATTTTTTCTAACAAACTAATTTACATTAAATTTATTTTAAAAAGAGTAAAATTTTAATTAAATATATAAATTAACCATCGGCAGCCATCGCTAATAATAGCTGACAACGGCCGGGGAAACCATTGGAAAATCGCAGTTATATAGCAGCCCAGACCAAAACATTTTCATTATCTTCTTCCTCCCCCTAAAACCTAATTTCTCCCCCAAATTCAACCACCTCCATCGTCGGCCACTACACCCCGTCCCCATCTGTTGGAATCTTCACCAACTTGTAATCTCCAACCCTCTACGCCTTTAATTCAACAAAAATCAGGTATATTCTTCTCTTAAACTAATTAATCCAAATTATGGTGAAATTAGTGTTAATTTGTGGTTGTATTTATTGATAATAGCCCATTGATTGTTAGCAATTGTATATTGGTTGATTGAGATATGTTAATTACAGTTATTAGTATTTAAATCCAAAAATTAAATTATAATTAGGGCTAATTTGGGTTGATTAGTGTATGTGCTTATTAGTGCAACATAATTTAGTGTTAACTAGTGTATGTGTCAACTAAAATGTCGATAAAAATAATTTATTTACATAATCCTTAATTAGCTTATACCCTTAATCAAGGTTTTAAATCTCGCTCATCTCGGCCGAGATCTCGTTTTCAAGCCCGGGCGATTCGAAATAGGCTATTTCGTTTGAATCTCGTCTGACCCAAAACTCGGATGATATTTTAGTATCTCGTCCGGTATCTCGGACGAGATTTAATAGCGAGATATCGGCCGAGTTGTTGAGTTCTGGAAAAAATCAACTCTTTTTCCATATTGGGCTGGCTCATCCTTTACCTTAATTTAAACCTTCTTAATTGTACTTTTTTAACCCTTATTTCTTATATAAATCTCATTTAATCTTTGTCTCTTATTTTACGGCAGTGGAGAGTGTAAAAAGATGATAAAATCTACATCGAATATGGTAAGTATTTCACTTTATGATTTTCATTTAGGTTTCTGATCCAAATTAATTTACATCCGATTTCATTTTTCTTTTTTCGACACTTTCTTGAGTTTTTTTCCTAACCCTATTTTTTTGCGGCTATAAATTTTGGGCTTGACTTATTTAACTTTATGTTCCAAATGGATTCCCAATTTGATTTCATTTGGTCTTTGCTGCTATAATTTTTTTCCTCAAGTCTTATTTTTAAGCAATAAAGGAATTCTCTTTTATTTATTAATTTCATTTGATGATTACATGTTCATTCGTATATCATTTTTTTTGCTTTTCTTATAATATTACCAAATGTTTGAAAATTGTTTGTACTATGTATGTTATTTTCTACATTTGTTTGAAATATCTATGCTATTAGTTGCTTAATGAGATTTTGTTTGCTAATAATTAAATACTATAATCAGACATAGAATATCTTAATTCTACTTGTAGACTTTTGTATTTGAAGTTATAAAATTAAGATTTCCCTTGCAGCACTATAAATCATAAAAGATAGAAATGAGACATTATATTGTGTAGGAAAGTTAAGTGAATGATCAAACAAAGTAAAGGTGCATATGTTATGGTTTGTTTATTTCTTGTCTACTTTATTCCATATGATATTATATTGAACATTATTCATGAAATCTAATTATTTGTTTATTTTACATGATACAAGCGATATTTTTCCATACTAAATTACTAAAGATAAGCGTGTGATATATTCAAGGTAAGTGCATAGTGTTTTCCTTAAGGTAGTGACTAGTATTATAAATTTAGGTGTATGAAAACTAATTTTCAACATGACATATACTCCGAGATAACTCCGAAATGAATTTTAGAAACCGAGGTGGACGAACGAGATGCACTCATCTCGTTCGAGATCTCACCTGATACGAGATAAGCTCTCTAAATTCTTCGAGACGAGACATGACCGAAATCCGAGATTTAAAACCTTGCCCTTAGTTATATATAAATCTATTTTACTGGTATGTTGTATGTGGTAAAATAAACAAATTAGTGTATAAATTCAAATTAGTCTTTAGCTAAATGTTGAAAAAAAAATTATCTAACTTTCAATTGTTATGAATTCAAATAATGAATTGGTGTGTATAATGCTAACATAAAAAAATTAGTGTATAATGTACTTTATTTTTTAAAATATAATATTATATTCATAATTAGTTAAAATTGAAAATATATAAGATTTTATAAAAAAGTAAAAAGGAATAATATATTATATAATTAATAAAACCTTAAAATATAAACAAAATTAGTATATAATACTAATATATTATATAATTAATAAAACATTAAAATGTATAATGGTAATATAAACAGATTAGTGTATAATGTACTTTATTTTTTTAAATCTTAGAGAGTTTTTGGCCCTGTCTGACAAGTATTGTATATGATCATTATATAGATATTCGTTTTTATTATAAAATGGACATCAATATTAATTTGATACAATATTTATCGGATTTATCCTTGTATTAAACAAGTTACAAACACAATAAAGTAATTACATTTTATAAATCATTTTATGTTAGTACCTAGAAGTAATTTGATACTTAGAAGAAATGTTTATGTATAATATATTTATGAATATCGTATAATATATTGATTTTATTAATCACACTATATGAAACTCGTACGCTTTGTTAAACAATGTTCCAGGCTAGACACATGCAAAGCGATTATAAAAAAACTCAGGACAATGCAAAGATTGCAGAGTTGAGAGATAGGATTCTGAGCTGGAAGAACGAGACAGACGTTGGTCTGTGGAGATGACCCAGTTGCTAGACGAGCACATTGCTGTGTATATGAAGGAGCATGACACATTTCATTCATTAATGAGATCCAAAAGCGATGATCAGGATTGATATGTATGATTTTTTTTGTGTTGGGACTTGTACATATATGCACTTTGAGATGGGTGAGATTGTTTGACTTTGTTGCTATGGTGTTTGAGAGTTACATATACTATTTGAGATCGGTAAGGTTGATGCGATTTGATATGTTTGATACATTTTGAGATGTTGGATGCGTGAGGTGGATTTGAGTTGTTTTAAGATATTGTTGGATATGTTTGATACGTTTTGGGATGTATTTTGACATGTTGACTGATTTGAGTTTGGTTTATCGTATATTGTTGGAAGTTTGAGTATATTATGGGTTGTTTGAGTTTGATTTATTGTAAATATTGATGTTTTTTTATTATTGATGTTATATCTGTGATTTGGGCTTTGATATACATATATGATTTATATGTGTGAAGTTGAGTTGCAATATATATTGATATATATGTGTGTTGTTTGGGGTTGAAAGGCTGTTGAAATATAAAAAACCTCTAGATTTCTGATGGCTTTCTGGTACCAACTAACCGATGGCGTCCGACAGCTATATTGTGGTGGCTTGCGACACCAAATTAGACTAACCATATCCTCCCACATTTACACGATGGATCATCGGAAAACGTCGGAAAAGTCATCGACGGTCGTCGAAAGTAGATCAACGAAGCCTCGACGGCACGGTATAAGGTTTCGGCCGGAAGCTTGAGATTTTGGCCATCTCGGTTCGGTTCCGGTTGGAGGCGAAACAGGATTAGGTTAAAATCTCATCCCAGAAACTGATCGTAAAAAAAACAAAAAAATCAGGAAAATTCAAGCATGCTGCAGCAAGTGGAAAAGAAAGGAAAACGAAATTAAAAAAAGTAAATGGGATTGAATTTAGCATCCAAAAAACTTAGTCTCAACAGAAATAAAAAATTACCTAGCAAAACGAGAGCATCAGAAGAAGGAAAGGAATTTGAGCATCCGAGGAGCAAAGGAATTCGAGTATGATTGCGTTGTTGATCTCGTCGATTTCTCAATTCGAGCAGGTGTGCATTTTTTTCTTTCTATTTGTTCGTTCTTTTCAATACGTAGTGATAATCTAGAAACTAAGATTAGGAACTTAGGATAAAAATAAGGTGGGCTTTTGGCCTGAGGTGTTTTTTTATAATAAGAACTAGGTTTAGGAACTTAGGATATAAAATACGATGGGCTTTGGGCTGGTTGTTTTTTTTATAGAAGGGTTGGGCTGATTTAAAATTTATGGTTGGTGTTGTCAATTAACATAGTTATGTTGATTAAAATGGGTTTGTCACTTTTTCATTAAAAATACAAAAATCCAATATCGGGGTCGAAACCGAAACTTCCGAAAATTCCGAAATTGATTGAAACCAAGAAAATTTCAAATGACCGAAACCGAGACCGAGTTCTCGAACTTTGCTCGACGGAGCCGTCGAAAAGACGGCTTTCGATGATCGTCGACGGTTTAAAAGCGTTGGAAATATTGTTGTTTCTTGTAATGGAGCAAGGAGGAAAAGTAATGAGGAGGTAGGCTTGTTTAAATGGAGAAAGTGGAGGAGACAAATTCTCCTCCTTTTACTACTTCTCCATTTACCAATTTTAAATTAGATCCAGAATTCAAAACAAAATGTTTTCCTATCTTCCCTATGCTATGGCCGACCATAAAATGTTCTACATTATCCAACAAACACTCCAAACCCGTTTAATGATTAATACCATTTAAATTGTATTTAAACGCACATTGATATTGTATACCAATATGTACTGCATATTTAACTTTTATATACGCACCCAATTAATTACTAATGGCACTTAAAAAATTAACAATAACACCCAGTACATTAAATAAATAAATAATTAATATTTCATAAATATTAATTAATTATATCAATGTATATATAAATCAGTTAAGTCGTATGGTATTTCGAAAAATTCACCAATACATTTATGTGAATCGTAAGTGTAAATTCAATCGGCAAATAATATCGAATAATTCGAATATTAAAGTTCACATATCACCTTAACTTATGGTGTGACAGTTTGGCCGAATTTATTGCTTATACATCATTATCGGTAAAATCTAATTTATAATTTAAGCGGTATCTTTTAGTAACGATCACATACACCTAGTCTATTCGTCAACACTACATCATATTAGGAGTATGGGATTTGCTTTATTTTAAAATTTCATTATTATCCATATTCAACTCGATTAGTCCATAAATATAGTCTAGGATTCAATAATAACATTTATTATTATCTGTACTCTCTGGCCATTGACTTTGAGTTAATTACAGTTGACCATGATACTACCTCATACAACTTAGGTAACGAATTTTCTATTGAATAGTGTTTCACTTCCAATGCTTCAATTCAAATCCAACTATTGTCGCTCGATGGTCGTCATGCCATTATTTAACTATACTCAAAGTGGAGTATGCAAATTGAAGCTAAATAGTATTCTCAAGTTGAGAGAACGTGTGACACCGTCACTTTGAGATTTCCTGTTTGATCTTAGTTGTTATTAACCAATAGAAAACTCTCAAGTAAGTCATTTCATTATTGTCTAATAACTATGAGCATATAACCTCTTTGTGTCTCCAATAGCCATGAGTAATACACTGTCCAACATTCGGAGAATGTTACATACTTCGGTCTCAACAGATGCATCGATATCTTTTTTCGATACATCTTGACTATAAATATTTAAGATATATGTTATTCTATATTATGATAATTTTCTCATGATTACAACTCTTTTGCAATAATTATCACATAACATATTATTTAACGATTTTCTAATTAACATACTTTAAATTAATTATTTACCTAATTATATCACAATATAACAAAATATATAATATAAATCAAATACCTTTATTACGAACAAGATTGGATATAGAGTTGGATATATATAACAAATTACATAATTGTCCCTAGTGCATAAGCCCTAACTCTCTTAGGGTTATAGTTTCAATAAGAGGGGTGAGTGTGGTACTCTAAGAAGACAATGCATGCGGCTTGTGTGCAAACCTAACCCTGAGCAAGGCTACCAAGACAACAACTTAGGGTAACTGATCCGACATGGGCAACGATAAGTGTGGTGATAAGTTCAATGTTTTATTTAGATAAAAATGGTATATATAATAACAATGTTGATTGAATGTGTGGTGTAATGGTAGGTTTGTTGTAGGTTAAATGAGACAAGCAATTTGATAATAATAATAGAATATCTTATTGTACTAATATTGCATTGTTTGTATAATATCCACATGAAGCTTTTGCTTGGTGACTCATAACCACAACATTTTCCCTTAAATTGATTACTATGTAATCCCTCATATATTCTTCAATGCAATGTTTTAAATTCCCGATCCAACCATAGTTCGACTATTTTTAACCTTCGACCTTGGAGTGGTACGGTTCTAAAAATGAAATAACCTTGCGCATGCATGAACCCACGATCCAACATCAAAATCTTAAAAAAAAAAAACTCTTTAAACCAGCCTCCAGGAACCATGCGGTTCTTCAAATTTGAGAAAAAAAGCCATCGCTGCATTATTGTTCATTTTTTTTCTTCTTATATTCAATTTAGCAAATAATTTCACAACCTTAGTCACCAAATTATTGGATTACATTATCAATCATGGACTATGATACATTATTAATACTCATTTTATGAACCGCTGTTAAATTGAACTTCTTATTTTACCCTAAAAGCTAGGAAATTCAACTTTTGTACTAATTAATTTGTTATAGAATTTTTTAATTAATATTTGTTAATTATCAAATGTTCAAAAATGCTTTTGTTTAATATAAACATATAACTATAATTAGTTAAATTTTTATTAATTGAAATAATTTTACGTACATTTAAATAAAAAATAAAAATATATTGATCAGCATAATTTTCATGATTTGACTGATTGAACCATTAGAATTTTTAACTTTACACCACCACGCTTTCGATTCATGATTCGATCTTCGAAAGTATGTTCTACGACTTGATTTTTTTTTTTTTTCAAAAAATAAAAGTTAAAAGATAATAATCAAGATAAATATTTTATTTCTTCCAGTTTGTAGTATTTCATTATGTTAATCGAAATCCATTTATTTGAACAAAAAATTGGTATACTACTTTGTATTTTGAGAAGCAGGGTTAACGAAGACCAAATGATTTACTGACCAAGTTACTGTACGTAGTAAAGATAGAAAGAAAAGGGTGAATTGGGCATGTTTGTCTGTTTTTTTTAAAAATAAATAAATAAATAAATAAACGTTAAGATGGATTAGTCAGCAATTATTAGGTTTCAAATAAAACTAGTCAATAAAATGCGACAAAATAGAGGTTCTTATGTTAAAATAGTATTAAAAATAATCAATTTATGGCCAAATGGGGTATAGTCCGAGACTCTGAACTCTGTATACTTGGAACGGTTAGCCATAGTAGTGTAAAATTGGCTTCATTACGTTTCCCTCTTGGACAAATCACATGAACAATGTTGCGTTTAATTAACTAGCCAGCAATTCCTGTCAGGATGAGTCCAGAATGAAACAAGTGTTGCATGTACATGATAGTATGTCCAGCAAGCACATAATAAAAGTTCATAGAATAGTGCAAAATGGGGGAACAAAGTCAACCTATCTTAATTACATGAATACAAACTGTATAGTTATTCATATCTTATTTTATCGTAATATACACAACACAAATAGCACACCCTGCTTAATGCAAGCAATTACATCGTATGGTATGCATGAAATTTCGTTTTTAATACGATATGATTTGCAGATTACTAGAGAAGATGTTATGCATTCATAGACAAATAAACTGTAAAAATGTAAATGTGTGTCTGCCTTGAGAGAAGGAAAAAAAACAGATCATATTTAATAGGAATTCGCATATCAAGGCACATACATTGCTTAGTTAGGCAGGTCGTTAACATTGAATACAGAATTGAAGCGGTCACCTACTCTCACCCTCGCCACATATATATAGAAACAACACTTCGCTGTCAAACGAAAATTAACAAGAAGGAAGCTGAGTCCAAGCAAGCGTTAAAATGTCATCAAGGTACGTAAAATATATCATAGTAGCTGTAATAGTAATAGTAATGGCCGGAGAGAGTTACGGAAGGAAGGTACCAGGAAAAGAAGAGGTAACGATGTCAAGTAGTTTGAATGCATCATCATCTAATGTTTTAAAGAACGAAAGTGGGAAAGGGGATAGTGATGGTGGTGCAGGAAAAGGAACAGAAGAAGGGAAGAACTTTGTAGCGTACGGAGGTGCAGTAGGAGGATTTGTGGGTGGGGCAGGTGTGGTAGGGGGTGTGCCGGTGATAGGAGGAGCGATAGGTGGCGCAAAAGGTTTTGGAGGTGCCATTGGCAGTGGACTTGGTGGGCTTGGTGGTGGTGGAGGAGGGTTGGGTGGGCTAGGCGGTGGTGGTGTAGGTGGACTAGGCGGTGGCATAGGTGGACTAGGTGGTGGTGGATTGGGAGGACTTGGAGGTGCTGGTGGATTGGGAGGACTTGGAGGTGGTGGTGGATTGGGAGGACTTGGAGGTGGTGCTGGTGGAGGAGGAGGAGCTGGTTGTGCACATCCTTGAATTTGTCATTCGCCACTCCTTCCATCCATGCATGAACTTGATCAATCGACCTCTTTCCTTTCTTTTAACCTAAAACACCGCTTTATCTCCATCTTTTAACTATTTCTAATGCATTCTGTGCTACGGCAAATAATAAGTGTTCCATTTTATGTATCTTTATTTAGTGTGTTTTTCATGTTAGTGTGGCGTGTTGTTTAATGCAAGTATGGCTATCTGGGTGGTTTCTGTTTGACGTTGTTATCAATCTTTCACACAAGTGCATGGACCCATCACCACATGGGGGATGGTTTTTGTTTGTCGCGTTGCATAAGGTAAAGTTGGATCGTGTTGTAACACCTTCTTAATCCAGTCCACCTGGATTCAAGTCAATATTAGTTCAATCCATGCAGGATTGTATTTGAATACAGTTTGAGTCAGGTAAAACAAGATTGGATCCGAAAATAAAAGAAACAAATTTTAGTTCCAACTCCAGGTAAAAAAATGTTTATATATAATTACCCAAAGATTCAAACTTCGTTTGTAAACGGTTGGAAAGTATGCGATCTGAGTTTCGAAATAGCGAGCTCTGCTCACACAATCCGGACCATGAACTCAAAAAAAAAAAAAACCCCAACTGTTCAATTTGCAAATATTTAATTCATATTTCCACACTACGGTGTGGAGTGAGCAAAGAAAAATAACAATTTTCGATGTTAATCAAATCTATAATAAGTTGATATCGAAGCTTATAGTTGGAGTAAGCTTTTATCAATAACTAATTTTTTTTCACCTTCCACTAGTTACTATTCACAGTTCACATTATTTCTTAAATTTTTATGATACAGAAAGTAAAAAATTATTATCTTATGCTGAATAAAACAGTATATGATTCAATAATTGCGAGTACATAGTCATATTACACTTAAAAAAAATCTTATGAAATTACTTGCAAAATACTTACGGTACCCAGCTTTCAGTGTTCAAATACAGTATGAATCATAATGTTCTACGATTCTTCTCAAAAATACAAAGTCACAACGCAAGAAGTATGCATTCAATAGCACTGGATGCAATATTCAAGACATGTTGTAATAGCTGCTTTATGCACCTACAAGGGATTTGCCACAGCCATTACCATGCAGTTGAATGGAATGATAAATGAGAACGACAAATCAAATACCCTCAAATCAATAAAACTGAAAAAAGCCCATGTCAACTAATGAAATAAGTACCTAACAAAAGATACCATTGCAAACGCATTTGCAAATGAATTTTAATAGTCACATCGATACATAGCACAGCCGCTACAACAGGATTACACATACTCTACATATATATAAATAATAAATAGTAAAAAATAAACTTAATAGTCCATGTTATGCCACCCACATTTTCTTCCCCCCAAAATGCTTTAGGAAATAAAGGGATCGCATAATATACACCAAATGCTTAATTCTACAGTAGAGAATCAATAATCATCAGTTCATTCATCGCTCATTCCCTTCAGTAAGTACCTCTTCTTAAAGAACCCCCCATACGAATGCTAGTTAAGGTATATATATAAAAAAATGCGACGATCTGAAACAGATAAGTTAAGGGTCGTCATTGTCTTCATCCTTCGTTGATGGGTCAGGAGCAAGCTGATTCAAGTCTAAAAATCGCCTTTTCCGCGTGCCTTCAGTTCTACTAGGGCTTTCATCATTAGATACATCTACCGCTTTGATGTCTTTCTCATTTCTTACATTCTCAACATCAGAGGATTTCTCAACCATTTTAACATCCTCCATTACTTGTTCGTTGTCTTCCGAATCTACACTTGGAGATGACATTTTATTATCATCATTACTTGTGCTGTCAGATTTATACGACTGTTCAGACTCTTCTTCAGTCTCCGATAGCTCTATCTGTTTATAATTAATTCGAGGTCGAGTGGATCTCTTGCTTCTTCTCAAACCTGGTTTTATTGCATCAACTGATCTTTTTTTAGCTACTCTTCTGCTTCGAGTCCGAGGTCTTTTGGATCTGCGATTACTCTCATAGCTATCGTCATCGCTATTGCTTAAAGCATCATCATCATCTTCTTCTTCTTCTTCTTCTTCCTCGTCTGTGTTTTCATCTTCCCATTTATATTCCTCATCTCCGTCTCCCTCTTCAGAGCTACTTGATTCCTTCTTTGGCTTTCGACTTTTCACGTACTTATCATCATATACTGCTTCTCCAACTATATCATCCTCACTATTCTCTGAAACAGCTTCAATGTAATCTTTCTCTGAATATCTTTGTGGTCTCTTCCTTCTTCGATCACTATAATTGATGATGCAAGAAAAAGGATAAATAAAATAAAATAAAAAAACAAGAGAGATTAGTTATCAATGCATTGGAAAGGAAAATTGGGAAAAGGAGCTACCTCCGATCAAGGTTAGACTGAAGATCGTCATCTCCACCGCTGATCTCTTCATCAATTCTTTCATTTTCATACTCATTATCTTCGTTTTCATATTCATTGCCTTCATTCGCATACCCATTGCCTTCATTTTCATATTCGTTGCCTTCATTTTCATATTTGTTGCCTTCATTTTCATTATATTCAGTTGAAACTGGAGACTTGGTTTCATAGGATACATGTTTTGAATTATTAGACGTGCCATTCAATCTACCATTGGCGGATGGCTCAGGTTCAGTATCACTGTTTTGTTTGTCAGCATTTGCAGGTGAGCTTTGTCTTGCACTATATAGTCAAAACATGCATGCAATGAAAGATAGATATATTATACCAACTACAACATGAATAAATACTGTAGATATTATGCATAAGAACCAAAGACATACTTGGTTGCTTTTAAGGCCTCACTGATAGATCGGTCATAGTCATCTGCATATTTGATAGACAAGCCACAATTAGTTGGATAACATTACTATAATCATCAATTAGAAGTAACTGAATAAATAAAATAACCATCAGAGATGGGTAGAAAAATTGTAAAGTTCAGTGTTAGCTTATCTGGTCAAAGTACAAAATTGAGTTTAAAATCTTACGGTTGACACCGAGTTCTTCAAATTAAGGGAAGAGGACTATGGATACCATTTTTAAGCTTCATTCTTTTTAGAAGAACTGAGATTGAAACCTCCCAAATCAAATTTCTGGTGACTGCTTTGATAAACATAAAACACAGAGATGGCCAATTGGGTCGTGCGAACGGCAATCATACAAAATTCTTGGAGCTTCATCTCCTACTACTATAATAACTACAAGGGCTAAGTAATTTTAACAACCCAATACATCTGGCTCAACTACCCCCAAGACCAGGGGACTTGTCTAAAAGCAGTGGTACACCACCATAACACTGCCCAACATTTTTAACTTTGTACATTAAACAAGTGTGATTACAGAAATAATTTATTTAATGTTTCCTAACAATGATTATTTCATGTGTGATGTGTCAATGACACAAATGCAGAATGTTGGCATTGAAGGATTATTCTATATCACTATACATGCCACAAGAACTAATACCAATATATAGATTAAAAGTCCATACGCAACAACATAATTCTTACCAAAAGTGTATGTAACGGGTTTTCTGTCGCGAAGAGATCTTCCTGAAGTGAGACCATCAGAAGGAATGACGTTATCCAGAAGAAGTGCTTGTCTATGTTGCTTCTTCAATGCTTTTTCTTTTTTCTGAATGATTAATCAACTGAATATCAGTGCTTGCTATGTCAGATATTCAAGGTTTCAAGCTATCTCATAGACAGCCGGTTTAAACAGTAATGAATATTGAAGGATAAAATAAACCTTTTGTAACATCTCTATATCTGGAAGAATGTCAATCTTTAAATGTTTTCCAACTGTAGCCTCTGTTCTATTTTTACTTGAAAAAAGTTTGTCCTGAGAAGGAGAAATTCCAAAAATTGTTGATGTCGCAAATTATATACACAAATTATGAACTCGGTTAACAGAGAGACACTGCATATCACACAAACTTTTGCTAGGTGTCCAGACAACGTTGGACCACCAAAAATAAACCACTATTCAGCTTCGCTCAGACAGGTAAAAAAAATGTCAATAAGAACAGAGCTATTGGATCCTGCTTGTCCCTTTATTATCCTCATAAATAATATAAAGAGTAAATATATGATTTAGTGATGGAGCCCATGAAGCATGGACACATTTGTGGCATGAAAAATCAGTAAAAAAAAAGGTTAGATAGGGTGACTAAAACTGTAAAAATTTACAATTATACATCATTAGTTTAACATAAATGCAATACTGGGAAGTAATAGTATGAAGGGACATCAACTTACATTATTTACAAGCAACAAAATTTAGTCCAATTTTTAACAAAAGCATGGGCTAAAATTTAGCCCCATTATTTAAGCAAAAGCTTTTGATTCTATAGAAAAACATCTTCAAAGACACACAGACAACACACACGGAGACACACATCAACGAAATATTCACAAGAAGATTGATGAAAAAAATAGCATGAAAAAACTTACAGAAACGTCTTGAAATTCATCTAAATTAGTTGCAACTGTTTCCCATTGAAACGTCATATGAGGAGAAGCACGCCTCCTTGCCTTCGTTTTTATTTCCTCAACCTGTCTAATTTCTCGATACAGTCTATGACCAATGATATTATCATCTTCATACCTGTAGACGAGAAAATTAATAATAAAGTATTAGAAGGTGTACACATAGTTGACTCATGATAGTAATGACAGGTTCTTATAGTAACAGCGTAATAATAACTGTTAAATGAATTTATATTTCTTGAAAATTTTGGTTTACCAATATGAAATTCCATGGGAATCACCTCCAATCCGTTCTCTCTGAAATGTTGAAAGTTGGATACCTTGTTTTAAAGATTTATCTATATAACTTCTAATGTCTTCTTGCTGCAGTGGAAGAAAAATAACACTTAAACCTGATCTCCTGAGATACTAGAATTAGATATCTTTATGTACAACATAACAAACAAAATATGTTATCTATAACTTTAGAAGGGAACTTTCTAAGCCGTCATTTCTTAGATAAAACTAGGATATAACGGTTATTTAGAAACTTGATGGTTACATGTTTCAAAGCAGTTTTGAACACACTTTAAAGTAGATCAGAATATGCTCTCTTGTGACCAGTGTTATTTTATGATGCACTGCACAAAGACGTAAAACTTTTCAAAGTCTTGACTAAAGTAATTGCAAACCGATAGTGTTTTTCTGAAATACAGCGCATTTATTAGAAATAATATTTGTCATTATGTACAAGATAATGAAGCTAAAGTAACATAATTTATGTTGTAATATTTTGTTACGTTTATTTTTATCGCGTTTCTGGTTTATAATTCTTTACAGTCATTTGATATATTTATCGAATTACAAAAGAATAGTTCAAAACATATACGCTATGACAATCTGTTCAGATGCAAACATAATTAAAAGACCAAATGTCATCTCATTGTATGAATAGTTATATAACTTGTTCGAATCCATAACATATTCGTACTTATAGCTCACACACACACACACACAACAAAAATGTTTTTTGATTTGTAAAAAGAACTATTACAGGTTCATTTAGACTGCCCCTATATGAAATAATAGCAAATCTCTTAAAACATGGTAGCATATTACATGATAAAACAGTGAAGTAAATAGTCTTGTTTTGAGAATATTGCATAAAAACAATTTAGATTTTTCATAACAATTACTACACACAATAGTCTTCAAGTTTGAAGAAATCGGTACTAAATTTTTCATCACAACATGCAATAAAGAGTGAAAATCAATTTTAAAACAGAACAATAAGAAATACTAATTTTTGAGTCCTTTTGGATCATTTCCATGTTTTCCATGTTGTGTGTCACGTAAGCCAAGTACGCCACTTAGTGCGCATTTTTTGTTTGTCACACCATTGGAACAAAAAGCGCTAATGTTACGCCGTGTTTCGCATGTGCTACAGAACATATTTAACGCCTATGCTTGTGATGGAAATGTTTCCAGTAACATGAAAACAACGTAAAGGAGGATAAATTTTCAAACAACTGCTGAACTTTTTGTACATCTTTAACAATGTGAATGTGAAAAAAAAATAGAACTCTTTATTTTATAAAAAATATATTTCTGAAACGTCTTCAATTATTTCCAACTAACGCTAGTATAATAAGTTATTAAAAATATACTTGGATTGAATATCGAATATTATTTAGTTTACATGAAAACAAACTATCGACATTGTAAATATTAATGTATGTTAAAGCTCTAATGAAATTTCATAAGAATATTAGTAAAAAAAAAATTATTCAGAACATTCCCATCTTGTTACTAGCGAGAAATTTAACAAATGGTCATGCCCAAACCTATTTTTATACCCGATACCATTCTCGCTTTGGTTTCTAAGTCAAGTGATTATATGTGTTTGAAGCACAAAAGTGTAAAAAACCTCTGAAACAACCATACCAAAAAGCATTCTGTCTTTCAGACATGTCTGTGCACGAGAACGGAAAAAAAAATAGTGAAACTAAAGAAAGTTCTGAAGAAAATAAAATACGTGGACAATGGCCTCTGATAAAAAGAAAACAAAACTTGAACATTAAATTCATGGTTAAGTCGGGATCAAAGCACAGATACCCCCAAAGATTAGCTGTACCCATATCCTACACTCGCCCTTTTCATAACAAGCTATAAAAAAGGCAGGAAGAATTAACCTATGATTTATATTTTTATTCTGAAGGTTAGTTTTGTTTGTTGATGCTTTAGACCAATGTTGTATTACAGGTTTTTATTACTTATTCATATAATGGTGTTGCAGTAATTTATTTTTTGAAAAAAAAGTTTCAGACATTAATCCATGTCTGTGTCCTGCACTTACTAGGGATAGTATCTGTAATTGTTACTCTAAAAGGTTGTAAGAGTTTTCAAACATAAACCAAAACATTTTAAAAAAATTATTTACCATGGGCTTTATGATGTATGCTTAAAGACACTCATAGACCTTGAAGGACGGGTGATGCAGCGCAAGCTAAGAGTTCACAAGTCTTAGACCACTCACGACCTAACAATCCAAAACTGGAAAATAAGTCGCTCAAAATTGAAGTCTTAGGTCGCTCACGACCTAATGGGTTCTTAGGTCGCTCACGACCTAAGGAAGATGGGCTACGAGCTAACGGAACCAATGCTCAGGAAAACAGCTCACGACCTAGCGAGATTGGTGAAGTATTAGGTCGCATACGACCTAACGAGGCTTCTAGGTCGCTCCAACGACCTAACGGTTTCAAAGATCACATGCTACGACCTAACAGCCTGAAGGGAAAGGTGCTTCGACCTAATGAGTTACGAGCTAAGTTAGGTCGCAAAGGCTTAGGTCGCAAAGTCTTAGGTCGCGGAGGCCTAGGTCGCAAAGGCTTAGGTCGCAAAGTCTTAGGTCGCAAAGTCTTAGGTCGCGAAGGCCTAGGTCGCAAACAATTTCTGAAGCCGCTTCTGTTAGGTCGCAAACGAAGGGATGCCGTTCATTCTTAGGTCGCAAAGCTCTGGATACCATGGATTTCCTTAACTCGCTGATCTGGAATGCTGTAGGGTCTTAAGTCGCGGAAGATTGTAGCCGTAGATTGTTATGCCGCTTTATCAGATGCCGTTCATTTGTTAAGTCGTTGAATAATGTAATTAGGTCGTTACCGACCTAAGTGAGTCGTTTATCTTTAAGCCTGTTTGTTTTTAGGTCGCTGTGTTGTACATAGGTCGTTTCCGACCTAGGAGTTGTGAATTTTTTCTGCTGTGTTGAGTTGTAGCCTATAAATAGGCATGTATGATCATTTGTAAAGGTTGTTGAATATTGAATAAAATTCTCTTTGTTAGCTTGTTGCTTTCAATTTCAATTGGTAGTCGAGTGTATCTCCTATCTCCACTAACGTCATTCGAGTGCGCTCGGATCATCGTTTGTTGAAGCCGATTCACGGTATCTTGTGCGCAAGATCAACGTTGAAGAATCGTAGATCTCTTTCCCGGTATCTTCGGATCAACGAGTCAGAGATAGCTAGAGTTCGGTATCTTCGGATCAACGAATTCGGGCATTTCAGTATTCATCATTCCATCGACTGCTACTTTCTTCGATCGAAGATCGTTTTGAATTATCCGCTGCGTCAGTTTGGTATCAGAGCCTGTTCTAGCCAATCATAGCTAGATCGAGACTTGGAGCCTAATCATTTGAAGACTTTTGAAGTTTGAAGAGAAGCCGAGTGCTTGAAGAGTAAAGCCGTGGCCGAGAGGAAGAAGAGTTCATCTTGTTCGAAGTTGTTTGATCAAAATTTGCATTGGAGGCCGAAACTTTGTCCATCGTGATCATCACGATTTGCTACAAAGTGGAGTTTTCGATCCGTTTTATTTTGGATCAAAATCAGGAAAGTGTTTGAATTTGAAGTGTTTGAGAATTTGTGAAGTTTTCAAGTATGCCGCCAAGAAGAGCTAATCGCCACCAAAACGTAGAAGCTTTATATCGAAGAGAAGAGGCTGATGAGATGGAGCAAAGAATCAATGAGAATTTTAGCGAGAAGCTTAATGAAGGAATTGGCCGATTAGAGAAGCTTATGTCGGAGATGAATCAAAATCGGAGAAGGGTTTCACCAGAATCTACCCATGGGGGTAGTAGAGTCTCGCCACATTCTAATCGAGACCAAAGTATTGAAAATGATCAAAGACGTGGGAGGAACGCGAATGATCGCGAACGGAGGAATGTTGATAGAAGGGATGATGGTGGAAGGCGTAATGGTAGTAGAGATGTTGGTGGTCAGAATCGACATCGTTATGCGTCTGATTTTGAAGAGGAGTATGATGGTGGTAGTATTCAAGGAAGAGGTCAAGGAAGAAACTATTCTGAGTATGATCACAAGTGGGAATCGGGGATGAAGACAGAAATTCCTGAATTCAAGGGTGGTATGCAAGCAGAGGAGTTTCTAGATTGGGTGGCTAATGTTGAGGAGATTTTTGATTTCAAAGAAGTACCAGAACATCGTCGAGTGAAGTTGGTTGCTACGAGGCTGAGGGGTAGAGCTTTGGCATGGTGGCAGCAAACCAAGCTTACACGTGAACGTATGGGGAAGTCAAAGATTGAATCTTGGGAAAAGATGAAGAAATTGATGAAAGCGACATTCTTACCTTATAATTATCAATCGCTTATGTATCAGAGATTGCAGAACTTGAGACAAGGAACGAAGTCTGTGAATGACTATGCTGATGAATTTTATCAACTCATTGCAAGGAACGATATTATGAAAACAGAAGAACAGCTGACATCTAGGTTCATTGGAGGATTGAGAATGCAGATTCAGGATATGGTCAATATGTTCGATCCAAGATCTGTAGCGGAAGCACATCAGAAAGCGTTGGCTTGGGAAAAACAAGGGAGACGAGGAGGAGGTGTGTTTACAAATTCCAACAATCCGATGAAGGGAGTTAGTGGGAGTTCGAATGTTTCAAAAGCTATTGCAAAACCAGTTGTGAAGGAGGCTGAGAAGACAAGGGTTAACAATGGGTTCAAATGTTACAATTGTCAGGAATTGGGTCATAAAAGCAGTGAGTGTCCAAAGCCAAAGAAGAGAACCATGATTGTGGAAGTTGATGATGAGGATGTTGATGAGGAGTGTTCTAGTCCAGTTGAGGAGGATAAGCAGGATATTGCGTCAGGAGACGAAGGTTGTAACCTAATGCTGAGGAGATCGTGTTTAACACCGAAGCAGGAAGAAGCTAGTTGGTTGAGGAGTAATATCTTTCAGTCAACATGTACTATTCTGGGGAAGGTGTGTAAGTTTGTAATTGACGCAGGAAGCTGTGATAATATTATTTCAACCGAAGCTGTGACGAAGTTGAAATTAAAGACAGAGAAACATCCGAGTCCATACAAGTTAGCATGGTTGAGAAAAGGAGGAGAAGTGAAAGTGGATAGACGAGTTCGTGTACCATTCTCTATTGGGAAGAAATACAAAGACGAAATCTGGTGTGATGTCGTAGAGATGGATGTTTGCCACTTATTATTGGGAAGACCATGGCAATATGATCGAGCAGTACTACATGACGGTCGGACCAATAGCTACAGTTTTATGTTTAAAGGCACGAAGATTATCTTAGTCCCGAAGAAGAGATCACAAGAAGAAAGTAAGTCAGAAGAAATCGAAGAACTGAAAACTTTATTGACTTTAAAGGAGTTTGTTAAGGAGGTTGAGGAAGAACCGGAAGTATTCTTGTTGATTGGACGTGAGAGTAGTGAAGAAGTTGAAATTCCTGAAGAAGTTAAACCAATCTTGAAAGAATTTGACGATGTATTTCCAAAGGAGTTACCAACGGAGTTACCGCCGTTGAGGGACATACAACATCAGATAGATCTTGTTCCAGGTGCTGTATTGCCACACAGACCACATTATCGAATGAGTCCGAAGGAACATGAAGAATTGCGGAGGCAGGTAGAGGAATTGCTTGAGCAGGGGCGTGTGCAGGAGAGTCTGAGTCCTTGTGCTGTACCAGCTTTATTGGTACCCAAGAAGGATGGGACGTGGAGGATGTGCACTGACAGTCGAGCATTGAATAAGATCACTGTGAGATATAGATTTCCAATGCCAAGGTTGGATGACTTGTTAGATCAAATCAGTGGGTCCGTAATCTTTTCTAAGATTGACTTGAAGAGCGGTTATCACCAGATTCGCATTAGACCAGGGGACGAATGGAAGACAGCATTCAAGACGAGGGAAGGCTTGTATGAATGGCTGGTAATGCCGTTTGGTCTATCAAATGCACCAAGTACTTTCATGAGGGTGATGAATCAGATTTTTAGACCGTTCATTGGGAAATTTGTGGTGGTATATTTCGATGATATTCTTATTTACAGTGGGAGTCCGGAGGAACATTTGAATCATCTTAGAGAAGTGCTGATGGTATTACGACAAGAACAATTCTATGCTGCAACGAAGAAATGCGTGTTCATGACGCATAGTGTTTTATTTCTAGGGTATGTTGTTTCAGAGAAAGGAATACAGGTTGACCAAAGTAAAGTTGAAGCGATTAGAGATTGGCCGCAACCCAAGACGATAACGGAAGTACGTAGTTTCCATGGGTTGGCTTCATTTTATCGAAGATTTATTCCACACTTTAGTAGTGTGATGGCACCTGTTACAGATTGCATGAAAGGTAAACAGTTCGCATGGACAGAGGAAGCAGGGAGTGCTTTTGGGAAGATCAAGGAATTGCTGACGTCTGCACCAATTCTAGTGCTACCTGATTTTCAGTTAGTTTTTGAACTACATACTGATGCATCCAAGGTTGGGATTGGAGGGGTGTTGAGTCAGAAGGGACGTCCTATTGCATATTTTAGTGAGAAGTTGTCAGGAGCGAAGATGCGATACAGTACATATGATGTGGAGTTTTATGCTGTTGTACAATCTATCAAACACTGGAGACACTACCTATTTCAGAAGGAGTTTGTTCTTTACACCGATCATGAAGCATTGAAGCATTTGCAAGGGCAAGACAAGATTTCAGCGAGACATGCATCGTGGATTGCATATCTACAACAGTTTACTTTTGTTGTGAAACACAAGTCAGGGGTGACAAATCGAGTGGCTGATGCTTTGAGTAGGAGGAGTCATTTGTTGACTACGCTGAAAGTTGAAGTGACGGGGTTTGAAATATTGCCAGAATTACTTGTTGAAGATCCTTACTTCATGAAGTTTGTTGATAAAGTTAAGGAGGGAGAGACGGATGATTTCGTGATGGTAGATGGATTTCTTTTCAAAGGAAGTCGACTGTGCATACCGGAGGGTAGTCTGAGAATGAAGATTATCAAGGAGTTACACGAAGAAGGACATGTTGGGAGAGACCGTACCTTACAGTTAATTTCACAATCCTACTTTTGGCCATCGATGAGGAAAGAAGTGGAGAGGTTTGTGGAGCGTTGTCATATTTGTCAGGTTTCGAAAGGAACTGCGACTAATGCTGGTTTATATATGCCATTACCTGTACCAAGTAAACCATGGGTTGATGTGAGTATGGACTTCGTGTTGGGATTACCAAGGACACAGCGTGGTAACGATTCCATATATGTGGTGGTGGACAGATTTTCGAAAATGGCGCATTTTATTGCTTGTAAGAAGACGGCGGATGCTGTTCATGTTGCTCAGTTGTTTTTCAGGGAGATCTATCGACTTCATGGATTGCCAGAATCTATTGTGTCGGATAGAGATACTCGATTTCTGAGTCATTTTTGGTTGAGTTTGTGGAAAATGGTGGGAACGAAGCTGAAGTTCAGTAGTGCTTATCATCCGCAAACGGATGGACAGACTGAGGTGGTTAACAGATCATTGGGAAACTTGTTGAGGTGTCTTGTTCAAGATAATCTGAGGAGTTGGGATGTGAAGTTATGCCAAGCAGAATTTGCTCATAATCATGCTGTGAATCGAAGTACTGGGTTCAGTCCATTCCAGATTGTCTACTCGAGCTTACCGAAAGGACCGTTAGATTTAACAGTGATACCACATTCAAAGGGGACAATTAAGAAAGCTGCTGATTTTGTTGAAGGGCTGACGGAGTGTCATAAAATCGTTCAAGAACGATTAGAGAAAGCAAATGAGAAATATAAACGAGCTGCAGATTTGAAACGACGAAATATGGAGTTTAATGAAGGAGATCTGGTTTATGCAGTATTAACAAAAGATCGTTTTCCAGTAGGCGCTTACAATAAATTGAAAGCACGGAAAATTGGACCGGTGGAAGTTATGAAACGAAACAATGAAAATGCTTATAAACTGAAGCTGCCAGATGATGTGTATACATCTGACGTGTTCAATGTTAAGCATCTCGTACCATATCATGGGGATGAACGAACTGATGGAGATGAATTTACAAATTCGAGGTCGAATTTTTCTCAACCTGGGGAGGATGATGCAGCGCAAGCTAAGAGTTCACAAGTCTTAGACCACTCACGACCTAACAATCCAAAACTGGAAAATAAGTCGCTCAAAATTGAAGTCTTAGGTCGCTCACGACCTAATGGGTTCTTAGGTCGCTCACGACCTAAGGAAGATGGGCTACGAGCTAACGGAACCAATGCTCAGGAAAACAGCTCACGACCTAGCGAGATTGGTGAAGTATTAGGTCGCATACGACCTAACGAGGCTTCTAGGTCGCTCCAACGACCTAACGGTTTCAAAGATCACATGCTACGACCTAACAGCCTGAAGGGAAAGGTGCTTCGACCTAATGAGTTACGAGCTAAGTTAGGTCGCAAAGGCTTAGGTCGCAAAGTCTTAGGTCGCGGAGGCCTAGGTCGCAAAGGCTTAGGTCGCAAAGTCTTAGGTCGCAAAGTCTTAGGTCGCGAAGGCCTAGGTCGCAAACAATTTCTGAAGCCGCTTCTGTTAGGTCGCAAACGAAGGGATGCCGTTCATTCTTAGGTCGCAAAGCTCTGGATACCATGGATTTCCTTAACTCGCTGATCTGGAATGCTGTAGGGTCTTAAGTCGCGGAAGATTGTAGCCGTAGATTGTTATGCCGCTTTATCAGATGCCGTTCATTTGTTAAGTCGTTGAATAATGTAATTAGGTCGTTACCGACCTAAGTGAGTCGTTTATCTTTAAGCCTGTTTGTTTTTAGGTCGCTGTGTTGTACATAGGTCGTTTCCGACCTAGGAGTTGTGAATTTTTTCTGCTGTGTTGAGTTGTAGCCTATAAATAGGCATGTATGATCATTTGTAAAGGTTGTTGAATATTGAATAAAATTCTCTTTGTTAGCTTGTTGCTTTCAATTTCAATTGGTAGTCGAGTGTATCTCCTATCTCCACTAACGTCATTCGAGTGCGCTCGGATCATCGTTTGTTGAAGCCGATTCACGGTATCTTGTGCGCAAGATCAACGTTGAAGAATCGTAGATCTCTTTCCCGGTATCTTCGGATCAACGAGTCAGAGATAGCTAGAGTTCGGTATCTTCGGATCAACGAATTCGGGCATTCCAGTATTCATCATTCCATCGACTGCTACTTTCTTCGATCGAAGATCGTTTTGAATTATCCGCTGCGTCAACGGGCCACTCTGAGCAATCAGTTTATGCACAAAAAAGAAGAAGAAGATGATGACTAAAAGGAGACTATTTGTCTAAGTGCTAGATTGTAAAAGATCGGTAAAAACTACATGAGATAATAATGTTATATAACAGAGTAATTTTGAAAGGAATAATTTAAGGTGTTGAAAGTTAAAACAACGAGAACTAATCATAAACAAATTTACCTCAACGCGAATATCACATAATGCTTTTAGGATCACCACACGAATGGCAGGCTCAAGAGTCTTGTACATTTCAACTTCCTCTCTAAATGCCAACATTTTAGACTTTCAACTAAAAATGGAATATTAAGTTCTTAGTAATATGATATAATATAACTTACCCATGTGATGCAACAATTGGTATATCCCCATCTGCAACCTGCAACAAGAAGACATCTATGTTAGCCCATGATATCCAGAAGACTGGAAAAGACTGTAGAAGTAAAAAAACATACCCAATGCCACCAGTCTCTCAACTTCCTGCATAGACCTGTAACCCATGTGCCTGGGCCTACAGCCATACGTATAACAGGAGGGATTGCCTGTAAAATGGGTAAAATTCCCAGTATGAAGAATAATCTAATGAATTAATTATCATATCAATCCCCATTATGAAAGAAGAAGAAGATTTGCAAAAAGAACTATTAGGAGTCCAACCAAAAAAAGGGCTTAGAGTTCTCAAGTAATGATTGTACATCAAATAATAGAACTCTCAAAACTGACAAGAGCAGTCAGCTTATTGCCAAATTATTAGCATGTGCATATTATAGAACAACAATGAGAATGTGTATTGACCAGAACAAAAAACTATCGATACTTCATTGGTATCCTTTCCATTATATGGTAGGGGGAAAACATATTACTGTATTTACAAGTAATATAATTTATAATAACTGGAGTGTGACTTCATATATAGTTATTCTGACTTCTGAAAAGAGTGTTTCTATTGTTTCAACTTACAAATAGCAAGATAAGGTCCAATCTGTTGAGATAATTGATAAATGTTGACTGAATGGTAATCAAAAGCGGGAATTGGATTTCTGCAAGTGTGGGAAACAGAAGTTCTCAATGTATATCAAATGACTATTCAACTAAATATAACAAGTAAATTATTCGGAGGGGAAAAGGTAAATTGAGGTCTAGGGAGTTGCTCCAGCTACCGTATTTTGTTGGTGATTGTTAAATCTAACCATTTGGACAACGGGCATAAACTGGTATGAAATAAATTGTATTAGCTCTCATTGAATTATGAGATAAAATACAAATCCATGGCATTCAATTTATGTTGAAAAATGATGCCCAGCTGAGATTAACACCCCCCCCCCCAAAAAAAAGCCAACAAAAGATTTTTAAAAATTGATTGCCCTCTTTATCCAAAATGGTAGCACCTTCAAAAAGCACACAGTTATAGGGTTACTTGATTAACAAGTGAAGAGTAACATGTGGCTTTACATGATTGTCGGAGAAAAAAACCCACTTTTTAAAACTGATTTCAACATGTATGTATGCTTTAGGAAAACATATAAAAAAAAACTGAAAATAATTGTAAATAAAACTCAAGAATAAGTTAAATATCGGTACTGAACCAATTATGAATATCAGTCCTATTTGACACAAATGATGAGAGCGTAGAGCTCATAGTAGTTAAGGCGCTAAGGCGCAAACCTTGAGCTTTGGGCCTTTTTGCGTGCCTTTTATACAAGTTTGATCTACTATTTTACTAATTACAAATTAAATTTTAAACCATATTTTATAATTCATTCATCTATTTAAATATTTTATTATCTAAATTTCAAATTTTAAACCATATTTTATAATTCATTTAACTATTTAAATTTTTTATTTAACTATTTTGTAAACTAAAATTTGAATTTTACAAAAAGACGCCTCAAACTGCAAAAAGGTGCACTCAAACTGCAGAAAGGAGCACAAAGTGCGCCTGAGCCTCTTTTGAGCGACGCGTGCCTTGATAACTATGGTAGAGCTCTTAATGGCACAAGACTGAGTCCTAATTTGGTATGCACTTCTTGGTACCATGATAATAAATGACTGATATACATTCCAGCCTGAAGTCCCTGATATACATTCCAGCCTGAAGTCCTACTAAATGATGAGAACATAGAGCCATTAATGGCACATTATACATATAGACCATAATTAGAAGATTACAATTATCAAATGTATAGTTCAAAGCCTTACCAAACAAAATTTTATCAATCGCTTGGAATGAGAAAACACGGTAACACTAGAGACCGTGATGATACATAAGGTGAAATGAGCACGATGCAAATTGGGCAACGATACAATGAACCTAGACTATTATATTCAAAACAGTTTTTACTTCCAACATACAAAATAACTGCATATTATTGGAAAATTTAATCAGCATTAGTAGAATTATGACTTTAGTTTGAATTTTTAACACATTTTTAAGTGATCGATACTGTCAGCAATTTGAAAGGTATTAGAATTGAAACCCAACCTTTAGCAGAGGAATATGCACATCATCCAATGTGCTGTTTGGTGTAATTAATGCGGTCTCCAACTCCTCAGCTGAAAATTCTGCTGTAATGTTCAACATAGGCCAAAACACCTATATATATAAACAAAATATATATAAACAAAATGATGTTATGATTCTTCATCGTGCATAATGTATCGCACTCGTACAATGCAAATATTGTACCCAATTTAAAGGTCCCAGCTTCTCATGGAATCGGTAAGGGCATAAAGAACTGCTTCAACCCCACACAATGAATTATAGGCGATGTATAAAATTAAAAACTCTAAACGATATTTTTTTCCATAATATTAGCTAAAATTAGAGCAAACAACAATACAGTGATATATCAACGATATTTGTGGATATACCATTGATGGCACACCGTTATTTGATGCAAGTATAGTTATTTTGTGAAAAGATACATTAATATGTTGCATTTCAGAGTATTTATGCAAATTCTTCATATTGTACTATTTTTTCACCTCAAAAATGAAATTCATTCATCCTACTGGGAACATTATTTGTTCTCTGCTTTTTATTCTTTAATATTATATCTTTAATAAATGTGAAACCAAACTAGATAATGTAAGACAGGAATATTTTAGTAAATGATCCGATACCTATTTAAGGATAGAGAATCTTTTATTTTCTCTTCTATTTTTCTCCTATTCTAGAGCAATTCAAAATTTTCTAATATTTAGTGTTTTTTTTTAATTAATGCAATTACTTCAAATTAATCTATAGTTTTCATGTCTCACTGTAATTAATGCAATTACAGTGAGACATGGAAATGTACAAAATTTTCACGAGTAAAGTATTAAACAAACAAGGTAACTTTTACACTAAACATTTAACATAAAATGCTTACTTTAACTTACACATTATCAAACAAGCTAAAAGTTGTTTGAAGTGTTAAAACAATAAATCAACTTAGTCATATTTTCTAGTATTTTAGAATTTGTCACATACTGGTATCACACCAATATTATTCAGTATTCAATATTATTGCACTATTTTAGAACGCATACTAAGCAATGTTTGAGGTTTCAACCGAAACACTGAGATTCCAATCGTTCTATTTCGGTTTCAGTAGAAACCGAAACCAAACCAAACCTAAACTCCCGTTCAATCAAAAAAAAATACTGAAATTTGATTTTTATAGAAGAAAGTTAAAAACTTTTCGAGTTTCAAATATATGAATATTCAAAATTTGAAATTTTAGCTTTGGAAATATGTAAAATCACAAAATTTATAAATAGTGTAACTAAAAAATTTAAATACCAAGTAAAAGGTGGAACCCAGTGCAGACATAATTTAATTTTGTTGAGAATTTATTCTATAAATTTTGACCATATAAAAAATTTGCCGTTTGACATAAAAATGAAGTTGGACTCAATTGAAGCATCAAAAAATTTATCACGCCTGCAAAAATGATATTACAAATGCAATCTTAGTTAAAAATCATTCATATTATTTGTAATCCACATAACACTTTCACAATACATTATTAGATAGATCTTAATCATCTCTATCAAAAGTAAAAAGAAGTTGTTTATCACCATCTAATATTCATATCATAGATCAATATTCAAATATGCGAGAAGGATGATGGAAGTTGAGTGCAAGCTTATGTTGTCAAAGATTCCATCTAAATTGCATCAGGCTCCATTTAAGCCGTGTTTATTGCATTGCTTTGTGGTATCTGAAATTTACATAAACTTCAAAATTTACTACTAACTTGTAAAAGCATATGTAACAACCTACCATGAACAAGAGAATTGAGATGAATGCAACTTCTTGTGGATGTTTTGTTGCAAGAAGGAGCAAATGAAAACTAAAGATTAAAAAAAGGAAGAAATAAATTATTTAATAATAATACTCTATAAATTCACATGCTTAAAATCATAGGTTCAATTTTACAACCGAAAGAGTAATAATAGTAGTTCATTTTTTTGACATGAACTATAATTTTATTTGCTATCCAAACTAGCAGCTAAAACTTTATTATATACTAATAACTTCATTTATTACATAAACCATATTTTGAATCACTATCCAAAGTGCTAGTATTTGAAACTTCAGTAAATAGATATATACTTCATCATCCAAACTACAAATATTTCACATAAAAACAGACATACTCCATACATTATTTATATGGGGATTGCAAACAAAACTAGAGTAATTACTTTCTTATTTTACATTTACAAGCCCATGCGAGAGTATATTTTCAAATCTTAAACGATATCATCATTTGAGCTAATAAACTCTCTTACCTTCCAATTATGCCAAAGACTAATAAATAATCATGCTTAACTTTCCAAATTTCAAGTTGCACATTTAGGAGTAATTAATGAAATTGTGGTTTTATGCGCTCTGTAATGAAATCTAGTTAGGCATTGATCTGTCATATAGTGAGATTTTTATTTTTTTAATATAAGAAGCTAACTTTCTTTTCCACGGCAATTCTTGAATCAAACATTTGTATTGATAAGTTATCTTTAATTTAGGTCATCTCTCAAAAAACAAGATCACTGAATTAATATTAATTGAAGCAAATTCAAGATTTTTGAAAGTGGCCCAGCAAACCAGAAGCTTCTCAAGCTCAAGCATTTACTTTTCTAGTTAGAGACCAACGTCTTGGGACCAACGTTGGATCTGCCCAAGGACCCACTGCTTTAGGTAAATATCTAATGCGTTCCCCTACGGAAGAGGTTATTTTTGGAGGAGAAACTATGCGTTTTTGGGATCTCCGCGCTCCCTGGTTAGAACTGTGATACCAATTAAACATCGAACATTAGTGATAATAAATGTTTAGTCAAGATTTAAATAAATCCAAAAAAACATTGTAATGATTAAAGCTAAAAGTTTGTATAACGGTTTAAGATAATTTTGAGCTCTTGATAAACCTATGCGTTAAATAGTTAATAACACACTTCAGTAAAATTATGTGAATTTGAAGGATGTGGTTACAAGAGAAAGAGCTTATCTTTAATTTGACTGCCACAAAGGCATAATGTAGAAATTAATGAACTTTATATACAAAACTATGAACCAATATTTAAGATAAAAAAATGTTTCTAAAATGAAAATTTCATTTATGTGGCCATCAAAATCAACAATGAGGTCAATCGACGAAAAGTATGTATAGAGTTGCATAGGACATTAGACATTTAATTCACCTCATATAACAAGCTTTTATTACATATAGTTTAGAAATATCAATTTTAAACAATTTGAATTAAATTGTTGGATTCTTGTTAAATACAAAGGCCATGAATATTGATAAAAACAAGTGGATGAACATCATCCTGTTTTATAAAGTTACATGAAACACAACTAATAGCAAGATACATACACATGTTATATATATATATATATATATATATATATATATATATGTATATATAGAATATACTTATTTCCAAATCCACAAGCTTTTCAACAATGTTGCCTAAAATTCTAAAGTAGAACAATATTCTTAACTTTATTAGATCTTATGTAGATGATGATGATTTTCAATGTGTATGAATTACTTAATGGATTTTATTAACTCTATTATTCACATTTGCATTAGCGAAAAGTTCTTTAAACTGAAAAGGATAATAAATATAAAAAAAATTGGTTAACCATGTCAAAATTATAAAAACAATTGAATGAACTAACGATACTGTCATTTAAAAGTATATTTAAGAAACTTTGTTATCATTGCTAAATCATATAGCTTACCCTGAAGATGCAAGAACTATTTTATTTTATTTTTTCCTTTTAACTAACAGCAGAAGTACAATGTTGATTTCTGAAAGAAGGTTATGAATTTACATTATATTTCTCTTCCATTGAATTTTTAACTATAAGGTTTAACAATCAGCTTTTATTTCGACTTAAGCTAAATTTCAATTTAAAAAAAAGCATGATCAATATACCCTATATCAAATGGCAACCGGGATCGTGTGGCTTGCGCAACCAAATTCTTAGGCTTACAATTGGAAGGTTAAAGTGCCAGTAACGTGTGATATGCACGTAACTAGCATCAACTCCCAATACCAAACCTTCTTTTCTCCTTGCATACTTCATAATTCCACATTTGCATCTAAAAGGCTCAATACATAAAAGAATCCAAGAGGGTGACACAAGAAGCCCAGAAAACACTGCTCGCCATAAACCAAACCCTAAATGCTCCCACGAACTATATGCTTAACTAGAATATAACAAGAAATATCAACTCACATGGAGAAAATTAAGCAAGGAAGCCAGCTGCCACATTGAACGAAGCTCGAACCGTTGCAACTTGGAAGGAGATGACGGAGGCGACGGAAGTAGAGGCGTAACAATTTTAGCGTTTTGAAGCTTCTCTTCCCTTTCTTGTCGGGTTTGCCGGGGACGATCTGGCGTCGGAGAAGGCGGATTGAGTCGGGAGGCGGAGCGAGAGGTGCATGCGCGCGGAAGGCGCCTGGATCGGGTTAGGGTAGTGGTGCTGGTGGAGGCTTCAGCAACGATGGTAGAAGATTCAGGCGGTGGCGGAGGAGATTCTGATTGAGACATTGAATTGACAGAAGAGAGGAGAAGAATGAGAGAAAGTGGGGGAGATTGGGAAGAATAATGACGTCAACAAAGGGTTTGGGCGTGCTTTTTAACGAGTGTGTTTCGTAAGTTTGGCAATCAAACAGAGGTTTAAATTTACTTATTAATATCATTTTATATAAAATTCGATAATAAATGATTAAAAATAATTTCACTTTATATAAAATCAGTCGTAAATGATTTTAAGTATACTTATTAATTTCATTTTATTCATATCTGTACTCCATGCACATCAACCATTATTATAATATATGAAAACATATTATAATTTATCGTTGTTGTACATGTAATAGGTTTTACGTAGTAACTATAATAATGGTAATTATTATTATTGAGATATGGGGAATCAAGCTATTGCTTGTAAAATATAAGGATATATGCATGGCGTCTCAAGTGCATTTTGGATAAACCACATGGATAATACAGACGGTGTGGATACATAGTAAATATATTAATAAACTTTCTGTTTTTTAAAAGAACTTGCCGATCACGTAAATTTTGAAAGCATAGATTAAGTTGTGAAATACTTTGATATGTCACATAATATATTATCTTAAATCTCAGACTTTAAAACTAATATTAAAGTCGATAAGTTTAGATCAAAGTTCATTACAACACTTTTTTCCGTAAGTCAAAGGATATATATGTGTATGTTTATGTCTAAACAAACATGACATAGGCCAATTCTATTCTCCCCTCGTTTTTTGTTTTTCCCGCCCTACCATTTCAAAATAAAAAACCACACCCTACTTTTTACCATTCTCACCTCTTTATCTTTCAAAACTACCATTCTTTTTTCTACTGCCAACCTTTTTTTCTCTCTTTCTCTTCTCTTCTCTTCTCTTCCCTTCAGCAAAAAAACTAAGTTTTAAAAGAGGGCGAACATAGATCCAACCAACGTCACAGTAATTACTACTTAATTTTGCTATCATTTGTTAAATCAATTCATCTTGGCGTGCTCGCTTCAATTAATCCATATCATAAAAAAAACATGAAACTCTAATTTGCAAACGCGGCTGCTGATTAAAAAAAGGAAGCGTTGTTATCATGCAAACCAAGTTAGGGCTGGAGGTTGATTGTGTGATGACCACGTTGCTGCCTAACTTTGGTATAATATAATTCACGTTGCTCCCTAACTAAGTTATCATACAGTCCACGTTTGGGGTAGCATGGATTCCTTAATGATGATTTTTTGACGGTGATTAATTCTTTATTGTAGAAACTTCAAACAAGCCAATACATAATCCTCTAACAGCTTCCAAAAGAGATTGACGCATGAAAGCGAGAAAACAGTGGAAGAGAATTGTTGACAATGGAAGAAAAAAAGGAAAAATAAAAGAATATGAACAGACATATGCATTTCAGCCTAATTACAATAAGGGTAAAAACATCAATTAATTTTTTTTAAATTAATGGAGTGGAAAAGGCAAAAAAGGGGGTGGGAATAGAATTGGTCCATGACATATTGAACAAGCAAATGTGGAACACTGATGCTAACCATTGCATTTGTTTTTTTTCCTCCAATTTCCCTATTTGCAATGAATAACCATAAAAGGTTTAATGCTAGTTTCTACAACTAAATATAGACATAATAAATAAGATGTATGCACGACAAGTACGGAAAAAAATTTCCACGTACATTTGCATGGAAGTTGGGCGTATTGTTACATGTTTAACCTCACTATAAAATAAGGTGTATGGTAATTAGTAAAGATGACCAAAATCTAAGAGTGAAAACAAATTTTAATGTACAATTTGAATAAAATATGCCTACTCAAATATGCTTTAACTAATTAGAAATAAAATAATTTATCTATAGTTACCATTCATGATGAGAGAAACACAATAGTCAAACAAATGTAACTTTCGTACTATCGATTGGTGTTTATCTTCTCTTTTGATTTGTTTTTTTATTTCATTTTGGAATGAACGACTCAAACACTTTCTATTGATAAAATTGACATAGTAAGGAGCATGTCCAATAAGGATGTGACGTTTCTTACATAGATAATGTAGTTGGTCGTGCATGCGACGTTCGTCGAGGAGATTGAAGGTTCGATCCATGTTGGAGCGTATATTACATATTCAGCTTTACTGCAAAGGGTGAAGCTAGACGTTCATAAAAGATGATTAAAAAACAAAACGAAACATAATTTTAATATGTAGTGTGCATGCTAAGTGAAATATAATATAACTAAAAAAACAAAAGTAACTTAACTAACATGGAACAAACTAATATAACTAAAATCCAAATACAATGCTCATAGTGAAAGAAATATCACTTTAAAAAGTGTGTAATCTTCACACTAATCAATGATCGTTATCTTCTTTTATAGGTTGTTTTATTTTGGAATGAATAATTACAAAGTTTAACATCTTCCATGATTAAGTATATACTTAATACACAAAGGTGCATGTTTTTAGAAATCAAATAATTTATTACTATAAATTCATATACTTCAATAATATATCTTATCAAAACTTTGCAGCTCTCCTAACATAATATGACAACCCACATCTCTCGACACATCGATCGAAATCTAAAATGACTTTCGAACCTGCATCGTGCCAAGAATTACGAGTCATTGGGGTTTAAGAATATTATATGATACAGAAACTAATATAAAACATAAAGTATTCTATGTTTTTAGATCTCACAGTAGAAGAAAGTAAAATATAAATACTGAAAATAAGAAAATCAGATAATAGTCCCTGCATAACATTGTCCATACAATAACTGACATAATAAAGTTCTCAAGTAACAACATAATGTTTGATTGATGATATAATATATAAAATGTACATGGAGAACAACTGTAAATAGTATATCTCTAGACACCCAGTCTCCTCCTCCATGCACTATGTTTGGGCCAAATCACATGTTGGGCTCTACCCCTGCTGTGGGTATAAAGGGGGAAGAAAAGGAATGGATTAGACAAATTCTGGTAAATGAATTATATTACTACTGTAGGGTGTTCACAAGTAATTAACTTCATATATAATCTATGCAACCTAGGGTATCTACTTGTGTGTGTACATTACTTATAAATGGTAGTTAACTTTACAAATCAAGGGTATAATTTTAATTACATCCACATCCATGAACAACTTACAAAGGTTTCCAATTGATGGTTGAACAATCCACAACTAATGACTCTAGGTTAATTCCTAGTGTGTGATCTTGATAATTCATAAACAACGTTGAGTTAGCATTCCTAATGACGAGCCACGTATATCGCACTTACACACTTAGCGAACATTGCAATGCCTGGGGTAAATTCACTATAGTGAGTCCCTCGTAGGTCTAGCCGTTGCCCAGTCATGTATCTCTACTATTATGGTTGCATCCATCTCCCTTCCCCGGTTTTTACATGTTTAACATGCGACCGAGCATGCCTCAGTAACAATAAGAGTTTCTAGTTGTGCTGCTATCGCATGCCTTGTCAAGTTCCATGTTACGTCTGCCATGAAGTGTGAATTTAGGTACGTCATATAGTGTAGAACTGATATTGTCTGTTGCATCATCTCCATGCAGCTACGCGAACTCCTAGAAGTCGAGAAAGTGGAAACAGGTCCCCTTATTCGCCCTACTTGGCTTGCACCAAATCTAGACTCAACCTGGGCTTGCTGAAATAATTTAGACGTCTGACCCTCCTTTTAAAAAAAATAGTTTTTCAAGTATTTACAGGTTTGGCTTCCTTTATCAGACGTCTGACTTTGATTCCAAATATCTGGAAAAGGATTCAAACGTCCGAATTGAGGCGAGTTCGCACTGATTCCTCTAGGGTTAGGATTTTTCGAAATCCGGACGTCTGAACCCTAAAGCAGATGTCTATTAATGTTCCAAATGTCTGGTTAGGGTGTTTTCTAGAATTATATATTTTGTATATTTCATTTTCTTCTTCGTTGATTCGTGTATGAATTTAAAGTCCATTTTAATCGAACATTGTTATAATCTCTATCTTTGTTTACACGAATTCACTAGTTAATTTCAACGGTTATGTGTGTATGTATATGCATAATTTTCAGATAAACTACCTATAGATTTCAATAAAGATACACACACACAATATATATATATATATATATATATATATATATATTAAGTTATATAACCAATTCGAAGTAAGGAAAAAGAGATATTCGATTACTTTGTTTATCAAATCAAGCCACTTTATCACATAAAGGTTTAAACCTATAGAATTTAAAGTGAATTACTCTTGTCCATACTTTTCCATTTTCTATAATTATTTCTATTAAATTAATACTTAGGGTTCTTCCATCATTGCTATTTTTTATATTTATAAATGAAATTATATTTCAAATAAAATTTAGGTTGAAAATACTATTCAGAATTCAACAATTATATTTTTAAATCGGGTAGAATTATAAAAGGATTTAATTGCTTATGAAACATCGTAACATCGTAATTAATTCACTCACCTTTCAAATTCTTCCTCCTTCTAGCCTTGATTTGAATATTCTCTCTTAGACCTCCAAACTTGATTGATTTGCCTTTCCTTTCTTACTTTTCTAATCATGATTCTCTCGTTTTAATTTGATTTTTCTTTGCTTTTATTTTTGTTTTTGTGTAGAAATTTATGAAGAGAATAGGAATTTTGTTTTTGAATTGAGAATTTTATATAGAGAAAGAAGAAGAATTATACGTAGAGAATAGAGAAGTGGCAGCTAGGGTTTTAAGTGAAAAGAAGTGAGGGTTAGGGTCTAATTTATAGTTGAAAACTAGGGTTATCTGGTCTAAACCAAAAATTAATAATTACGGAAATGCACTGGTTATAGTTTTCGCTAATTTTGACGTGTTTTATCAAATTTAACAAGCTATATATGTTTTCTAATTGTAAACGATGTTCTGGATGCGATGGAATAGGTCTCGAGACCTAATTCTAATGTTTATGAAAATTTATTATTTTGTCCTTTTATGTAAACCTATATTTTTACTCTTATTAATATTTTAATTTATTATTAAAATTTCTAAGGTGTTACATTTTACCCTTTAAAGGATTTCATCCTTGAAATTTCTAAGGATGAAAATATGTAGTTTGCACATATAACCAATATCTACAAATATCTACTCAACCATCAACCATTTGTAAATATTATCCTTAAATTCAAAATTTCTAATGCAGTATGTACATATAGTTAGGGAACACATATGGACATATAGGCAGTCTCCTAATCTATGCAGTTAAAGAGCTTAGCGGTTTCATAGCAGTGGAGGTGCAAAAAGTTACAGTAGGGATAAAGTAGGGATATAGCATAAAATAGCGGAAATGCAATAAGCTTCATTAGATATAACCAAATATTTAAAGTTAATTTATTCTCATTATTACATCATTTGTGTAGGAAAAAGAAATATTATTTAATCTTATATAACAAAATCAAAGAATATCATAATTTATAAAGTCCAAATTTAGCGACTACAATAAATTTCTAACTTATATTGAGCACTTATGTCTTACGATTAGGTCTTTACCCTTACTTTGTTGATTTGGTTTTAAAGAGAACTAGCCAAATCAACATTTTTATATTAATATTGCTAAAACGGGTGCTAAAAAGCTTTGGTTTAGAGGGTTAGCAGAAAATAGCGGGGCTTAAACCGGATTTAATGTTTAATAGTGATATATTGAAAAAGCATAGCGGTCGAAGAGCGCTATGCGCTATAGCGAAGATTTTGTTGGGCTTTTGCAGGGCTTTAACTACACAGCTCATGACCTAGTCGTCTCTTGAAATGCAAGTGATTATGTCATATATGCAACATCCTATATACTTGCAATTTTCTATGGATGACCAATCATTCAATACATATGCAAAAATGCAGCAACCATCATGCTTAGAAATGATAATATAAAATGGACAAGGTGATGGGTCATAGGCTGACATAAACATTTCAGTCCACTAGGGCGAACCCATGCTACGCACACAGATTTAATGCTTGTTGATCGACTTATACAATAGCATTTTTTTTGTCATATGAGAAAATAATTTTTCTATCTATTTTTTCAAACCTAATTTGTTATTAAGCCTATTATTATTCATAACATAGTTTAGAAAAATAGAGTGTTCACTCATGATAGTAAAGAAAGTATCAGCAAAATATAAAATAAACAATCATTTAAGTATCCAAAGAGTCTATTTTCTATAGGATAGGTAGAAAATTTAAAAGCTATGAATTCCCAGTAAAAAAATGGGCTCAACAATATATCTTAAGCTGACTAATATTCATACACCAATTGGTATGTAAATTCTAAACTTGCAACCCGAAGAACTAAACCCAAAAAAGTAGGCCAAAAAATTGATGTTGGAAGACCGATGTTCTAACGGTATGATGAAACCATCTACATGAGTTCACAGATCAAACATGTATTTCATATTTTTATTCTGGATAGACATGAAAGTAAATTGGTAGTAGGAAAGCAAACATTAAATACATAAAGCAAAAGCTTAAGCTAAATGTATGAATCAAATATTTAGTACAGAACAACATCATACAGATTAAATAAAACTTCGAAGTTATACATAGAATGAGATAAAGGGAAAACCATTTATTGGAAGAAAGATATCTCAACAACCCTACATAAAAAAGAATTTTTTTTAAAGAGAAGACCTTATAACATTTTCAAACACTTTATTTCAATCTCACAACCACTTTATGGCGCTTTTTGCTAGAGATAACATCTTCCCTTACCATAAATGTAAACTCAATTGCCTAAAAGAAAACCATCATCAAATTCTTTTAATATCCACTAACCATAGCAACTGCCTTTAGTTCAAAGTTCTATGGAATTGGCCTCAGGTCCCTTGAATTCCAATACACATTTTCAGGCATATAATCGCCATAGTCACTTTCTACTTCTACATAATATCATATAATCTCTCCTGATTTCTATGAAAAGTCGATTGAATCCCATGATTTGAGAGCATGTTTTATTGCCTGAACATGTAATGCTAAAATTAAAACTTTAAAGCATTGAAATTTAAGTTTTGCAAATACCATCACTATAAATGCACATTAATATATGTATAAACTAATCACACATAAACATATGCTTAAAAAAGATAAACCTAAAATGGAATAGCAAAACCCTTTTAAACTTCTACATGGCAGCAAATGTCAAAGCTATGTTCTTTGTTCCAATATTGAAAATGTGGTGGCATTATGATGTACATCGGGCATTAGAGATATATTTCTTATGTTTCCTATCCTAAAACATCAAATAATCTAAAAATGTTATAACATGTAGCATCATGTTTCAAGATATAAAATAATTTAATATCAATAAACTTATGATGTGATTTCAAATATGAGGAGATAATAGTAGTACAAAACATTTGAAGTGATAATAGAGCAATATATAACTAATTAAATAAAATATATAAAGAAACTATGTATATTACCTACAGAAGTATAATAATAAATTCAAAATGTTAAATCCAAAAATCAACCATAAAACAATAAAGGAAGTTTAAAATCATATGGTTTTCTACCAATGCTAATGGGAAAAAATAGTTTTGTAACTTGCAAAGGAAATTGATGTTTGAATAAATTTTATAGATCTGTATACCTTAGTTCACTTTTTTGGGATCTTGATAATAGAGATTTTTGTTGGAATTAACAAAAATGAAAATGAATACTTTATAATATGATAACAGGATTTGATGCACATTTTAATTCCTTCGGTTGCCATAAATATATTGTATAAATAATTCACAATTAAGAAATTCATCTGCCTATAAACAATGAATAGGCACATCCTAACAAATTATATAGTTATATATTATCAGTAAAGAATGGTAGTTTTATGAACTTCGTTGACGTTGTGTTAATAACCATTGTGTAGTATAACTGACCAATGGTCCTTGAAGTATTATATAACATATAAATAGAGATATTGTCACCTTTTTTCCTATTTTTGACATAATGCTCCGTGCTAGATGAAAAAAAACTTGAAACATAATATTTCCATTGGTTCCAGGTATTCCCCCACTTGTATAAGCTTCCCTTTTTAGTACATAAAGTTTATATAATCTCTTTCCTTTTGCACCATTACATCAGGTGAAAATAATAGTAGTTAAAAGTGTACAGATCCTAAATATATAGCTAATTTATTTAATTGACCAAACTATAGTAGGTAAAGTTAATTATTGTATATTTTTCTTTTGTTGAAGGATCCATATATGTTTGTGGAAAGAAACACATCAATCTTTGTAGCTAATTAGGGAAATAATTTAAATAAATAGCAAAAAATTAAGAAAACTATAATAAGATTTATAATATAACAGGTAATCGAGAAGGAGATCACCTAATTTGGCATGAGATATCCATAATTTTATGATGGCATATTCCATTCCTAAAAAAAGACCATACACGTTAAACATAAAAAAAGGATCAAAGATATATATGACAATACATGAACATGTGGATAACATAAAGCATTATATAATGAACTCCATAAATCCCCATTGATCTTAAATATCATTAGAGTGTTTTTCCCTAACATCGGCTTATATGTAATAGCCATTTAAACATGATACTTGATAAGTATAGTATTAGCAGTCCATAAATGGCATGAAAATTGCAAACAAATGTTTATATACCCATAATTATATTTTTGCTACTCTCTAGTGCTAAAAGTATTCTAGAATATTTAAAATCATATTTGGTATACATAGTTATACATTGGATTACATATTTAAGTATAATCCTTTGAAACTTAATATGACAAGAATTATATTTAATGCTAGTGATTATGGAAGATTTCCAATCAATAGGTAAAAAATTTATTTTTCTTTTATAAATTGCATGTTTTTGCAATAAAAATGGGAAATATGGACATGAATAAATGAAACCTTTACTCTAGTAAAGTAATCATTTTTGTTATCTAATCGAAAGTAGATCTGCCCAATGTTAGTAAATAAAACACAATCAATTCCTATCAAACTTAAATCACCTTAAAATTGGATTAAAAAAGTCGAAAGCTAAATTAATGATATACTATATAATAAAAATTTATACCTAAAAAACAACCCAATTAGATGGATGAAAATGAACAATGAATTTGTTACTTGTAATATTCTTTATTTGCACAGATATTGGTCACCTTACATATACGTGCGACATGAAGAATGCATGTATTTCATGGTTGCATGTTGAATGAAAGGCTATATGCACTACCAATTTAAACACATTCTATGCAATATAGTATTTAAAGAAAAACAACAATAGGCAAAGAATGCATGACCAAAACAATGAAGATTAGTTTTAAATTTGATAAGTAAATGAAATAAGTCAAAATTCCAACTACTTTTGTGTATAACATATTAATTCCAACCTTATCACATATTAATTAACCAACATAGTAGTTAAAAGTATGTAAATCCTAGCTAATTTATTTAATTGACCAAACTAAAGTAGATAAAATTAATTAGTGTATATTTTGGTTTTTGTTGAAAGATCCATTTATGTTGGTGGAAATAAACACATTAATCTTTGTAGCTAATTAGGGGAATAATTTAAAGGGATAGTTTGGCTCACATCCCTGTTAAATTTCAAAATAGAGAAAACATCCCCTTAAAATAAACTTATGTTTCTAGTCTTTATTTTTAAATCTGTCTGCGCCAAAAGACCCAAATACCCTTTACGTTTTTAGCATTTCAAACGCGCATAACTTTCTGTAGAAACATCGGATCAGCTTACCGTTTTCACCAAAAAAATCATAAATTTTACAATCTTTAAAATGAGATTCATTATTGATACTAAAAAATCATATTTGCAGTAAGGCTACAATTATTCCATATATTTATAGAGAATTCTGCAATTTTTGAAAAACATCATTTTTTCTTCAAATGTCAACAATTATTCCATATAATTGCAGACTTTATGTAATTATATGGAATAATTGCAGACTTTTATGCAATTATATGGAATAATTGCAGACTTCTTTGCTATTATTCCATATAATTGCAGACTTTTCTGCAATTATACTGTATACTTGCCATTTTCTGCAATTATATGAAATAATCATCAATTTTTCTTCAAATGTCAACAATTATTCCATATAATTGCAAACTTTTATGCAATTAAATAAAATAATTGCAGACTTTTATGCAATTCAATGGAATAATTGCAGACTTTTTTGCTATTATTCCATATAATTGTAGACTTTTCTGCAATTAAATGGAATAATTGCAGACTTTTCTGCAATTATTCCGTATAATTGCATACTTTTATACAATTATATCGAATAATTGCAGAAAAGTCTGCAATTATTCCAAGTAATCGTAGAAAAGTGCAACTATACTATATAATTGCTGAATTGTCTATAATCATACCATATAATTGCAGAAAATTTGAAAAACATCAATAGAAAGTTGGATCCGCGAATAACTTGGTATGCCGTTGTTTTTACATATGCATAATGGTACTCATTAGAAAGATAATAAAATTTGTGATTTAATGGTGAAAACGCTTTGTTAATCCATCGTTTCTACAAAAAGTTACTGCGTTTTAAAGGTTGATAATTAATGGGGTGCAAATTTTAATTATGGATGTGAGAATAACATACACATATGAAGAAACAACGTTCAACCATGAAGCAAAGGGGTATTCTAGGGAAGAAAACTGCAGCATTTGAAAATAGGGATGTAATTTTTTTTTTGAGGAGGATGTTTTGTATATTAAGTTTGATTTTAGGGATGTGTCCCTTATTTTCACTAATTTAAATAAACAACAAACAATTAGGAAAGTTATAGTAAGATTTATAACATATAACAGGTGATCGAGAAAGAGATTACATAAATTTGCATGCGATATTCCATAATTTGTGATGACATATTTCATTCCTAAAAAAGGACCATACATGTTAAACATACAAAAAAGGTATTATAGATATATATATGACAATACATGAACATGTGATAACATAAAACATTATATAATGAACTCCATGAATCCCTACTGACCTTAAATATCATTAGAACGTTCTTCCCTAACATCAGCTTATATGTAATAACCATTTAAACATGATACTTGATAAGTACGGTATTAGTAATCCATAAATGGCATGGAAACTGTAAACAAATATTTATATGCTCATTATTATATTGCTACTCTCTAGTGCTAAAATTATCCTAGAATATTTAAAACCCTATTTGATATACATAGTTATATATTGGATTACATATTTAAGTATAATCCTTTGGAACTTAATACAGCAAGGTTTATATTTAATGCTGGCGATTATGGAAGACTGCCAATCAATAGATAAAATAATTTATTTTTCTTTTATGACTTGCATGTTCTTGCAAAAAAAAATTGAAAAGTGGAAATATGAACATAAATAAATGGAATCTTTACTCCATTGAAGTAATCTTTTTTGTTATCTAATCGAAAGTAGGTCTGCATAACGTAGGTAAATAAAACACAATCAATTCCTATTAAACTTAGATCACCTTAAATAATATTAAAAAAACAAGAAAAAAGCCACAAGTCCCTGTTTTTGATGTTGTTGTAGAAAAGTCCATGTAGAAATGAATATGTAAATTTGGTCCTTATTTTTGAAAATAAAAAACGCAAGGTGCCACGCACTTTTCTGACGGAAAATGCAAGGTAACTTGCACTTTTCTGATTTTAATTTTGTTTTTCAAAATTTTGAAAAGCGCAAGTTAACTTGCACTTTCTATCAGGAAAGCGCAAGCTAGTTTGCACTTTCTGATTTGAAATTATTTTTGAAATTTTTGAAAAGCGCAAGGTAACTTGCGCTTTCTATCAGAAAAGCGCAAGCTAGTTTGCACTTTTTGATTTTGAATTTTTTTTAAATTTTATTAAAATTTTGAAATATTTTTAACATTTAAAAAACGCAAACTAATTTGCGCTTTCTGATTTAGAAAAAACAGAGACCTAATTTACATACTCATTTATACAGGGAGTTTTCTTGTAACAACAACAGAAATAGGGACCTTTCGTGCAAAGCCCCTTAAAAAAAATTGAAAGCTAAATCAATGATATACTATATAATAAAAATTTATACCTAAAAAAAATCCAATTAAGAGGAAGAAAATAAACAACGAATTTGTTACTTGTAATATTCTTTATTTGCACAAATATTGATTTCCTTAAGTTACATTGGGACGATTGGACCTAAAATCCAAAATCCACTTTTCTCCTTGTAAATTTTCAAACCAATATCGTTTTCCAATGACATCGGAAATACTTTTTTGAATAATTGAACAGAAAACATCTACTTATACTCCTATTATCCTTTCACTATATATAATAAAGCTAAACCTTTTTATATCAAACATGTTGGTTTAGTAAACTAAACTTGTATGTAACTAGTAGAAAATAAAAAATGAGTGGATTATTCAATCGACTTTAACATTAATGCTTGAGGTAAACTGTATAGTATAAGATTGGATTACTATATAAAGTCCATCAATATTTCTAAAAAAATGTCTAACATCAGAATTGCATATATTGTATCAAACCAGAATAGCTATACCAAACCAAAATTTCTAACTATAATAATTAAAACCTTAGTGTAAAAGAAAGTGAAATAAAAAACTAATACTGAATATCAAATGATATGAGAAATTTTTTAAAATATTAAATATAGTCATCCAAAGGTAACACAAACATAAACAGGTGGATTTGGTACCTGCAATGTGACATAAAGAAGAAATTTCTTAGTTTCTCATTCAATCTTTGAACATGATGATGTTTTGTAGGAATTAGGGTTTTTAGCCTTCAGGGGAATTTTCGAAGACAAATGTATTTGAATAGGAAAAGAAACCATGGAATAGAAACATGAAATGTTAAAGAAAATTGATTGTGAACATAAAAGAAAGGGAGAAGTAAATTTTAGGTAGATAGGGTTTTAAAGATGAGAGACGTTTGGATCTGAAATGGTGAAGAAGTGGATTCTTCACGTGAGAAGGCTTCAGAGAAAAGGATACATTATAGATAATAATAAAATGAAAAGTCATGGCTTTTCACCTTCAGAATACACGTGGCAACATTCTATCAGACTAAAATTAGAAGGCTTGAGAGTAAAGGAAACTATACACATCTTTAATATTATGGTATAGATATGTGAAATAGTAACTAATAAAATTCATCCATTAGCAATCATCATATAAAATATGTCCAAGCGACATGTACTTTCAACTAGATCGTCTCTCCCACTAGACTTTAACTAGTTTAATTACTTTGTTACAGAGTCACCTTGTCTCATGCTCGATAACATGGGCAGATGCATGGTGAACAAGTGACTCTCTCTCCACTTCAACTTTTTCCAACTGACTGAGCTCGACCATAGTAGTCAAATCATGTAGACACTTTTGCAAGTATGACATAACGAAGATATTATGAATTTCCACCAACTTTTAAGGAAGCTCTACTCAATACGCTAACTATCATACTCTCTCGATGATTGGAAAAGGCCTTATAAACCTTGCTGCCAACTTTCCCGAACTGCTGAACCTCATAACATTTCTAAGTGTGGTGAGACTTTCACAAATACCATATTGTCCTCTACAAAAACTCCAACTCTATGCGTCTCCTGTCAGCGTAAGATTTCTGCCTATCCTAAGCAGTCTTCATCCCTCTATGGATCAGGTCTACTTTCTCCGAAGTCTCCTTTATTATATCTAGACCAAGAAAGATTCTATCTGTAGTGTCCTACCAGCAAGATAGTGATTTATAAGGCCTCCCGTAGCCTCAAATGGTGCCATCCCAATACTTGCATGATAACTATTATTATATGCAAACTCTACTAATGGCAAGCGATCCTCCCAAGAACCTTCAAAATCCAGAATACACATCCAAAGTAAGTCCTCCAATACTCCATTCACCCTCTCAGTCTGCCTATCTATCATTGGGTGATAAGCGGTACTCAAATTTAATTCACTACCCAAGGTCTCCTGAAGACTCCTTCAAAACTCACCACTGAAAAGCATATCTTGGTCATTGACAATGCTAGAAGGAACTCCATGCAACCAAACTATCTCTCTTACATAGAAGGTTGCCAAAGATGCATATGTCCTTGTACTCTTAACTGGGATAGAGTGAGCACATTTGGTCAGTCGATCGACTATGAATCAAACACTCCCATTCCCCCTTATACTCCTAGGTAGCCCATCAACTAGGTCCATAGAGATACTCTCTTATTTCCACTGTGGAATATCTAAAGGCTGTTATAATCTACTAGGCTTCTTTTGCTTCGTCTTTACTTTCTGACAAGTCACCCATTTGAAAACATACTCTGCTACATGCCTCTTTATAGTAGGCTAGTAAAATGCTCTTTATATCACGATACAGTTTGTCACCATCAGGATGAATAGTCATCCTATAACGATGGGAACTTTGTTAGTACCATGTCCAATAACTCCTTAACAAGAGGGACACATAACCTACCATATTTTTGCAGCCATCCTTTCGAATCAATAGAATATCGATCCAAATGACTCAAATGCTCTCCTATTCTCATCTTCTCAAAAATATCCAACTTCTTGTCTTCCTTCTGATTCAAACCAGTATGGTCCATAAGTGAAGGATAAACATCCAAAGCTTCTAGAAATCTTAGAGTGATGCCCGACGAAGATCTAAAATCAAACATTAAAATGAACTCCAAGTGCTTCCATTACAAAAAACATAAGGCTCGACATTGCATGCTTTCTACTTAAGGCATCGATTACAACATTTCCCTTGCCTGGAGTATATAAGATACTAAAATCTTATGTAGTTAATATCGTTGATATATCGTCGATATATCTCTCGCTCCTTAACTGATATTTTTTTCCAAAATATCGTTTAAAATATCATTACCGATATACGCCCGGTATATACTGATTTATCGCTCCAATATTTAGTGTAAAATCTCCGATATTTTTTAAGAATGTTTTTCATTATTGTATGTCATAGAGAAAATAAATTTATAAAGAAATATCATCACATTCTCAATATTTGTTTTTAGCATATGGTGAATGACAATATGTAGAAATCCTATTGCATTAAATTTTCTTAGTTTTAACCATATATTTTTTTGCCTATTTCATTCTTCTTTTAATAAGTAAAACTCTATTTATTCCATTATTTTATTTATTTTATTTTGTGTGAAGACTTTATAGTTAAAAACTAGATCGTTTAAGAACTACTTATCTTTTTAGTTATATTCTAGTTCACCGTTTCTAACTGGGAAGTTAGGCTATGAAAATTGATTTTATTAGTTATCATGAACCAAGAACTAAAATTTTGAAGAGTAGTAAAGTTATATATTTGAAAAAAAACAGGCTATAAGTTATGATCGATGTCAAATCAACATTAATTATTTGATAAATTAAGTGAAAATGAAAATGAAGAAACTATAAATATGGAAAAAATTGCAAATTTAAATAAATGGTTAGGTGACTTAAAAATGAATATAGTATAAAATGAATAAAACAACAAAGATGCACATTATATGAATTTCTTGATTATTATAAACTTATCCTATGACTTATGTTTAATATAATATCTCGGTAAACATATTGTAATATGTAAACTATATGCAATCACTCTTTAATAGTAATTTGGCAATACTAATCCAAATATTTTAAAACATAACTTCATAATAACATTATAAAATAGTACAATATGGTTTGTAACATGTTTTGCACATGTCTGATGTATCACTGATATTATATGATATTATCACGATATTTTAAAATATCTCATAGCAGTACTTCACCTATACGCTTCCGATACTGATAGTAACTACTTAGAAAAAATCATATGATGCTAAGAACTCCATCTACCTCTACTGCCTCAAATTCAAATCTTTTTGAAAGAATAAATACTTTATAGACTTATGATCCGTGAATAGCTCAAAGCGCCCCCTAAAAGATAATGCCTCCATGATTTGAGTGCGAAGACAATAGCTGCCAACTCAAGATCATAGGTCGGGTAGTTTCTTTTCTATACATTTAATTATTGACTAATATAACAAATAACTGTACCCTTCTATGTCAACATTGCACCCAGTCATGAACCACAAGCATCAGTATATACTACGAATGCCTTTGTACCATCAGCGGGTACATGTTCACTAGTCAACAACTCCTTTAGCTTATTAAAAGCATCTTTGCATTCCGAGTTCCATGAGAAAACTAAATTCTTCTTGGTAAGGCGGATCAACGGTGTGGAAATTTTAGCGAAGTCCTTATTGAACTTCCTATAACAGCCAACCAAACCAAGAAAGCTTCTCACCACCATAGTATTTTTTGGTATGTGCCAATCATGTACTGTAGTAACTTTACTATGATTGACCGCTTGTTTACACGCAGAGACAACATGTCCTAGAAAGTGAACCTCCATCCATTAAAAGTGACATTTGGAAAATTTCTCATTTAGCTTATGCATATGGAGAGTATTGAGCACTTCTCCTAAATGCAACATGTGCTCTTTATCGCTTCTCGAATAGACAAGTATGTCATCAACAAATACCACCATGAACTTATTTAGCTACGCTCTAAAAAATCGACTCATGAGGTCGATGAAATATGCCAGTGCATTTGTCAGTCCAAATGACATGACAACTACTCATAAAATCCATCGGGTATACAAAAAGCAGTTTTCAGAATACTATCTCGACCACTTACAATTGATGGAATCCGATAGCCAAGTCAAGCTGAGAGAATACCTTTTCTCCAACTAATTGATCAAAGGGATAGTCTAGACGGGATAGTGGATAACGATTCATCTATATCAGCTTATTCATTTCTTGATAACCGACGCAAGGCCTTTAAAGGCCATCTTCTTTGGTAGTAAAAATGATTAGTGCTTCCCACTCTGAAATACTTATCGAAATAAATCCCTTCTCCAATAATTCATTTACTTGATTATTTAGCTTGCATCTTTCTCTAAGAGCATATGCCTAAGGGGTAAGGCAATAAGTCTAACATTCTCTTCAAGATAAATTCGAAATCTATTCTCCCTATGGGGAGGAAGACTAGAAACTTCGAAAAATACACTTGGGTAGTCACAAACTACTGGTTCTGGAAGCTAACTCACCATGTGATAAGTCTAAAGAATATAGGTAACTCAACATAACTGGATCTTGGGATCGCAACAAGCGTCAAGGCTGCACCCACTACAAATACCTAACTGAACTACCTTCCTATCACAATCTAGCATTGCTCAGTACATAGTCATCCAATCCATACTCGAAAATAAACTAAACCTAGAGAATCCCAAAATAAAAGCATCACAATCGAACTCAACACCCAAAGTATACAACTTCAAGCCCTTATAAATCATGGATAAATGAACCGATCCTCCAACAGGATTCGATGCTACTATAGGGTTTGTAACTATACTAGTTTCTAAGTGCAAATTCATTTACTAGTCTACTCGAAATAAATGAGTATAATTCCCCAGAGTCAAATAAAGTACAAATAGATAAATCAGAAAGAGTTAACATGCCTTTTATGACGACCTTCTTCCCATTATCCATAGCTAGAGCAGCTCTCGAGCTAGGAATAATAGTGCATATGCTGAAACCATCTGGGTAAAAGTCATAAATGCATTCAAACACTCTCTCTTCATGTACCCAAATTGGTTGCAATTATAACATTTGGTCTTCCAATGCCTGCAATCCCTTGCTAGATGCCCATTGCCTTGGTGCTTCTTACACTTAAATTTTGGTTTCTTTATCTTGCCCTAAGTTTCATCCCACTTTGTGGTGGTCTAGCTGAACTGACTTCACATCTACTTTCGTAGGTTCTTCTTTCCGAATTGAATTCAGCAACACTACTTCAACCAAGCTCTCAAAAATATCTTCAGTATGTACATGGATCAAACCAATACCTCTTAAAGACGGATTCAACCCCTTAGCAAACCTCATTGCCTTTTTTGTTGGTGTATTGATAAGGTCCAAGCCATACTTCGCTAGCTGATTAAACTCATTCATACACTCCTTGACTATGATGACCGCCCAATACCACCAGCACCAATATTATATATATTGTCCATGCCTGACCGATATAGGATGATCATCAAGGTTGAAATAAACCAATATAGCATATAACCTGTCATATCTCACAACGCATGGATAAAAAAAAAATTATAGACATAACAGAAGAGACAATAATAACTATGTTAACAAATTATCAGAGCATAATATCCACAGAGTTATACATCTATAGTAGAGTTATACAACGAAAACAAACTCAATAACTATCTCAAATACAAATAGTAAGCAGTCACTGCTAAAGCTCTACAGTGCTGCATAGTGGAATAAGCGTAGACTCCATATATGTATATAATACGAGATAGCTCCATCTAGCTCATTCTCCGAACAACACTGTGTCACCTAGATCTGTTATCTAGTCTACTCATTTAAGAGTACCCGAGATAAGAAGAAACAAAGCATAAAATCTTGGGTCAGACAACAGTCTGGTGTGAGCGATAAACGAGTCTCAAAATACTATACAGGTAAATATGGTAAGGAATAGGAGTACACGAACCATACCTAACCTGTCCCTGTAACCAAAGAGTTAGCATATAACACTATAATATGCTACTCTACAATATCATAAAGATATATCACAAACCAAATAAAGGATATCAGACTTTTAGGTATTCCTATCTCCAATACTTACTTTCCTTGATACCTACGAGTGATGGCATACTAAAGAAAACAACCAAAGCATCCATTGCATCCATCAATAATCCTAACTATCACTCATTGTGCTTTGAATATATGATAGTTCATATGGCCTCCTTTCTACCAAGGACTAATGGAAATCCCGGTTCTCCGTTGTACTCTCATATCTCGCACCCCAAAGTTGGATATGTGTCTTGTAGGCCAAAGATGGACACTAAACCCAAAGCCACAGACCCAGGGTATATGGATCCTCGCTACCGATACATGGGCATCCCCACTTATAATACCCTTGCTCCGAGTACAACAGAAAACATTCTAAGCATCAACGATTCCTTAGCACATACAACCGAGCCCTCCTTTGATCCATTTGGATATCGAGCCCTTCTTGCTCAATCCAATTTCCGTTATTCATGAGGAATCGTTCCATATTCCTCGATCCTACGGCTCACTCCTTTTACGAGCTTCCATCTTCGGAACCTACTCCCAACATAAGCCAACATCTAAAGACTCTAGCTTTTCATCATGCTGTTATTTTGCTATCCATCCCTATGCGAACGAGCCAACACATCCAAACCTATAGAACCTCTACAACAGTCCCCAGAAGTTCCACCGCCATCGGACTCTTCTCCTTAACTCAGTGCCGAGTTAAGCCCTTAACTCAGGTCCGAGTTAAGCCTTGGTCGTATTTTGGTCCAGTCTCCCTTCTTGCTTCTAGTACTTATCCTCTAGATACCTTAGGCCCCGACTCATACCTCTTTGATAACTTGGTCCCAATTTAAAGCTCCGCTTCTAAGTTCTAGATATAACTCGTCATCACATCCTATACTAAGCCAATTTCCTTCACTTACTATGGAGCATCTCATCTAGCCAAGCTTTAACCGTCCATGCCAACCATTGACTCATAGGAGTCACCACCTTAACTCAGGGCCAAGTTTAGCCTTCAACTCCAAATGAAGTGCGACTTATCCCATAGCTTCCCACCATGCTTTGGAGCGCATCCATCAAGTTTCGTCCAATTACGACCAACTTATCCTCCGATTTGCTCAATTCTCCGACCTAAGTTTCTATGAAATCACAAAACTAGCAAACAACATTAAATCATAACATCCAAACATAGAATAATAAGTAATTTCATCCAATCAAACTTGCAATCCATCAAAATAAGATAAACAAGGCAATTTCGAACATAGATCTACATATGCATGAATATATAAACATAAATCAAGGTAATTTCTAACCAATCTATATCATATGCATGGATTAACATGTCATTAAAGTTAGAAAAGGTTTTTATGGCCAAAAATCAATTTAAAACATGTTGAATCCTATAATTATACCACATGAACATGTGTAGTATAGCGAGAAGGCGTAAACCACTTACCAATTACCAAATTCAACCAATATGAATGTAGAACCAATCTGGACATCAATGGAATGCACTTCAAATCAAGCAAATCAATGATCTCTATCTTCTAGTTGAAGATCTAATCACTAATCAACAATCTAATTGGATTTAAAGAGAAATTTGGATGAATTAGCATGGACTTAAGGCTAATTAGTGTTCAGTCCATATTTAGAATGAGAGAGAAAATTTTCATTTGACTCCTACATCCCTATTTATAGTGATTCTCTAATTAGCCTAATGAGCTAATTAATGGGCTTCACTAATTAAACACTAATTCTGATCCATAGTTTCCAAAACTTAAAACTGGCATAACTCGCTAACCGTAAGTCCATTTTTCTATTATGACAACACTACAAAATGGGAAACGATCATCCTAAAGCAATAGAACTGGTTTGAGACCCTAATTCAACTCCTATCAAAAGTTATAGCTCAAACAATATTTTCAGGGTCAAAATGGTCACATAGAAATTCGAAAAAAATCATAGGTGTTTAAAATATCCCTAAAAGTCATATCCCAAAATTATAGAATCATACGGCCTCATACAAATAAAATAAAAATATTTTTACGTATCCTACGATACGTAAGATGCGGGTCGTTACATTCTCCCTCCCTTTAGAAATTTTGCCCTTGAAATTCCCAAATAAGCCAAAGTACAAGCAGCCATAGTTATCCCGCATGCCTACCGATCATAAGCAATCATCACACATTTCAAACAAGCAACCATGAAGTCAATAGTATAGTTACTCTATTCTAGCATGCAAAATACTAACCTATCAAATATAATATACAATGGTGAAAGTAAACACGATAAAAGATGGGTCTTACCATTCAAAGAGCTCCGGACACCTAGTCCTCATGCTCTTCTTCGTCTCTCACGTACAATCATCACAACTTCTGCTCTATTGTACCCTAACTAGTTTCACCGTCTTTCCCCTAAGTTGTTACGTATCATACCCAATAATACAAAGCGGCCTACAAGGTATAGAAACTTTTGGCTCTACCTCAACATCTTTTAGCTAACCGGGAGTAATCACAATACCTGAGTCATGCACAAACTTCCATAGATAAGAGACAAAAAACTATTGTGCATGCCCGCCATCTTCTAAGGTAAGTCGACCCTATATGCTACTTTATGATTCTCTCGACTGTCGAAAAAGGACATACGAATCTCGATGTCAACTTCCCCTTTCATTGAATCAAACTACATTCTTTAGAGGAGAAACCTTCACAAACACCATATCTCTGATAGAAAACTCTAAATCTCTTTGTCTCTTATCTGTGTAGCTTTTTTGTTGATCATGAACAACTTTCATTCGTTGTCGAATGACCTCAATCTTCTCTGAAGTCTCTCTAATCATATCTAGCCCAAGTATCAGTTTCTCGTCCGCTTTCTGCCAACATGAAGGAGTGTTACATGGTTGACCATACAATGCTTCATACGGAGCCATACCAATACTCGACTGATAACTGTTGTTGTATGAAAACTCCACCAAATGCAAATGATCATCCCATGATCCACCAAAGTCTATAATGCATGCTCGTAAGAGGTCTTCCAATATACAATTTATTCTTTTAGTCTACCCATCCGTTTGCAGGTGATAAGCTGTACTAAGATGCAGCTCAGTCTCTAACACCTATAGTAAGCTCTTCCAAAACCCACTAGTGAACAACCGATCTCAGTCGCTCAAACTTCTCTTTGGCACACAATGTAGTCGTACTATCCACTTTACATACAACTCCGCTAGCTTGGATGTCGTTCTACTTGACTTGATGGGTATAAATCTTGCACTCTTGGTTAACTGATCTACTATGACCCAAATGCCATCGTACATTGCTCGAGCCATCGACAATCCATCAATAAAATACATCGATACTTGCATCCATTTCCATTTAAGAATCTCTAATGGTTGCAATAATCCACTAGGTTTCTTCGGCTTTGCCTTTACCAACTGGCAGTTCATATACTTGGAGATGAATGCCCTAACATCCTTCTTCATACTTTTTCAGTAGTAAGTTTGTTTCATATCTTAGTACGTCTTATTACTATCGGGATGAATAGTTAATCTGGAATAATGACACTCTCTTAGCACTTCATCTCGTAATCCATCAGCATCAAAAACAAAAATCTTCCATTCTTACGGAGCCAACCCTCTCTGTCGAGCTCGTATTACTTCATGTCTTCGGATTCTACTCCCTCTATAATCTTTGCTATGATCTTCGACAACCTAGCATCTTGCTTCTGACTAACACCGACACTTTCAATTAGAGTAGGTCTAATCGATAAGCTTGCCAACATTTTAGGTTTTACCTCGTATTGAGGCCTGAAATCAAATCCAACAATATATTATATCTGCTTTCGTTCCAAGAACATTGCTCCCAACCCAGCATGTCTTCAATTCAATGCATCATCGACTGCATTCTCTTTTCCTAGAGTATAGGAAATACTGAAATCATAAGAGGCCGAGAACTCCAACCACCGTTGCTATCAAAGGTTAAGATCCTTTTGAGAGAAAAGATACTTCAAGGATTTATGGTCCGTAAATAGCTCAAACCTTTCTCCTAGCAAATGGTGCCTCCATATCTTCTAAGCATAAATAATTGTTGCCAATTCCAAATCATGGGTCAAATAATTCATTTCGTGCGGTTTCAGCTGTCGACTAGCATAGGCAACTACGTTCCCTTTTTGCATCAACACCACACCTAATCCAGTACCACAAGCATCAGAGTATACCGTTAACTCTTCATTTCCACTTGGGATGGTCAATATTGGTGCACTCGTTAACCTCTCTTTCAAACTCACAAATGCATGCTCACACTTCACATCCCATACAAAAGTCTAATTCTTCTTTGTCAGATTGATCAACGGTGCCACTATCTTTGAGAAGTCCTTGATGAAGCATCCATAATATCCCGCCAATCCTAGAAAACTCCTCACATTCGTAGCATTCTTGGGCTGGTTCAAATCTTGGACCGCTGCCACTTTCGTAGGATCCACAGCTATTCCTTGTCTGAAAACGACGTGACCCAAGAATCTCACTTCTTCTCTCCAGAAGTGACACTTAGAGAACTTCGCGCTCAACTTGTGCTTCCTCAATATATCTAGCACAATCCTCAAGTGTGTCTTATACTCCTTAGTTTTGGAGTAGATCAGAATATCATCCACAAACACAAGCATAAACTTATTTAGCCGATCTCTGAAAACCTGATTCATGAGATCCACAAAGTATGCCGAAGCATTGGTCAATCCAAATAGCTTCACCAACCACTCATAGAAACCCGATGGTGTACGAAACACAGTAATAAGCACACTGTCTCAACTGGTGAAATCCAATCGCCAAGTCCATTTAGGAGAACACTTTTGCATCGTGTAGCTAATCAAACAAGTCATCAATACATGTGAGTGGATACTTGTTCTTCTTCGTCACTTTATTCTGCTCACGATAATTCACACACAACTTCAAAGAACCATCTACTTTCATTGTGAATACTACAGATGCACCCCCACTCAGTTATGCTCCTTCGAATGAACCCTTTCCTCAATAGGTTATTTACTTGCACCTCTAATTCCTTCTACTCTCTAGGTTCCATACGTCTCAAAGGCATAACTATCGGTTTAGCTTTCTTCACCAAGTCTATCCGAAACTCGATCTCTATATGCTGTAGCATTCTAGTCACTTCCTCGAAAACATCCGGATACTCTCTAACGATAGGCATAGATGATAATCCGTCCTGTGGAACCTCAAGTGAATATAAAAAACTAACCATCACCCCATCCTCTAGTAGGAAGTCAATCACTACCATTCGCCCATCCACATCCTCGATTGTCACCAACAGGTTATCACAATCCACTATGGCCACATACTTCCTAAGTCGGTCCATTCCTAAGATAATCCTGAACCAACAGAGTTTAAAAGAAACTAATTACAAACCAAAGAACATCTATGACTCGATAAAACTAGGTCACGACAAACCATGCAAAGAGTGGTAGAGCCTCCAATAGGTTTCATCATGATTAGGGGTCGGTCTACTATCTCAGGCTCCAATCCTAATCTATCTACTAGGTCACTACAAATGAATGAATGAGAAGCACCGGTATCAAACAAAACTCGAACAGGAACATCACCAATAGAAAGCATACCTTGAATGATGACTCCCTTCCCCTTTGTCAAGAGAGCACTCGATGAAGTTGGGACTACATCCAAAGCATATGCCTTCATCGTCTACTTATTCCTTACCGATTCTAGATAATTCTTCTTCAAATGCCCGGGTTTATCACAATTATAGCATTTCTTCTTCTCACTCGTCTTTCAGTTTTTAATTAGATGACCCTTCTTGTTGCATCCGAAGCAAGTAGGTTCTCATTTACCCTTCTTCTTGCCACCCTTACACTGAGGCAACTTCCTCTTCCCATTCCACTTCTTCTTGCCTTCACCGCCATGCTGCGGCTTTAGCTCCTCTTTCTCAGTGGAAACAACAATAGCTGTCTTAGCCTTAGGGTACAAGCTCTCATGGTGTAGTGCCTTCTCTACCATCTTCTCGAACGGCTCATCTATATAGTCCACTAGCCTCTCTCCAAGATAGTCATCCAATACTATGATGAATTTGTCATTATTTCTCAATGGAGTATCTATGAAGGACATCCTACACTTTGACAAGGCATTAAACTCCGCAACTTATTCCGAGACTGACATCTCTCACTGCTTGAGATGAGAATTTTTTTTGAACAGAACGGACTTCTAAGCAACCGAAATAAACTTCTCCTCGAACCTCATCTTAAACCGATCCCAAGAAAAATTGTCTTCTGGAGTAGCAATAGCGACATCATTCCACCAATTCATAGTTCGGCCCTGAAGCTGTCTCGAAGCCAACTTCCTCTTCATAGTATCTTCCACCTCCATATCACCGAAGATGCGCTCACAAGTATCCAACCAATCTTGCATTTCTATGGCTGACTCTATCCCATGAAAGGTATTCCTCCAATAGTAGAATAATCTTTGCTCTGCTTGGCAAAACCAGTGCTTGCACTAGAGCATCTTTACCTATCAGCACTCCAGGAGCATTCCTCATCATATTAGCCATCATAGCATTGAACATGGCTTGGACATCAGGTGTAGCAATTCTTGATCCCACTCCTTCCTCTACTCCTGAAGCAGAATTCCTCATAACCTTTCTTATATGTCGGCTCATTCTTATCTGTAACAAGAACGATTAGTCTCTCATAAAGCAAACTGTGTCCATAGTGCTCATGTGCATGCAACTTATACTATATAATATATATTACTATATAGTTTTGAAAACCAAACTTATAACAAGTGCATACTCTCTTGAATACATATATACTCTTGATCCGGTCTAAGGCGATAACACCTTCCCTATCTCTACTGGATCATGATATCAAGTCCAGTTAATCATGTAGCCGAAGCTCTGATACCAAATGTGATGACCGCTCTATACCATCGGCACTAGTAATATATATATTGTGCGCTGTCCATGCTCGGTCGATATAGAACGATCATCAAGTTTTGAAATAACCAATATAGCATATAACTTGTCATATCTCACAGCACATAGATAAAATATAATATAATATTATATAATAGAAGAGACAATAATAACTATGTGAACAAATTATTAGAGCATAATATTCATAGAGTTATACATCTATAGTAGAGTTTATACAACAGAAACAAACTCAACAACTGTCTTAGATACAATAGTAAGCAGTCACTGCTAAAGCTCCCTAGTGCTGCACAGTGGAATAAGCGTAGACTCCATATATGTATACAATACAAGATAGCTCCATCTAGCCTGTCCTCCGAACAACTACTGTGTCACCTAGATCTGTTGTCTAGTTTGCTCATTTAAGAGTACCCGAGATAATAAGAAATAAAACATAAAACATTAGGTTAGACAACAATCTGGTGTGAGCAATAAATGAGTCTCAAAATACTATACAGGTAAATATGGTAAGGAACAAGAGTACATGAACCATACCCGACCTTTCCCTGTAATCAAAGAGTTAGCATATAACACTATAATATGCCACTCTACAATATCATAAAGATATATCACAAACTAAACAAAGGATATCAGCCTTCTAGGTATTCCTATCTCCAATACTTACTTTCCTTGATACCTATGAGTGATAGCTTACTAAAAAAACAACCAAAGCATCCATAGCATCCATCAATAATCCTAACTATCACTCATTGTGCTCTGAATATATGATAGTTCATACGGCCTCCTTTCTACCAAGGACTAATGGAAATCCCGATTCTCCATTGTACTCTCGTATCTCACATCCCAAAGCTGGATATGTGTCTTGTAGGCCAAAGCTAGACACTAGATCCAAAGCCACAGACCCAGGGTATACGGATCCTCGCTACCAATCCATGGGCGTCCCCACTTATAATACCCTGCTTCGAGTACAACGGAAAACATTCTGAGCATCAACGATTCCTTGCTCAATCCATTTTCCATCATTCACGAGGAACCGTTCCATATTCCCCGATCCTACGGCTCACTCCTTTTATGAACCGCCATCTTTGGAACCTACTCCTAACACAATCCAACATCAAAGACTCTAGCTTTTCATCAAGCTATTATATTGATATCCATCCCTGATGCGAATGAGCCAATACCTCCAGCATGACCTATAGAACCTCTACAACGATCCTTAGAAGTTCCACTGCCACCGGACTCTCCTCCTTAACTCGGCGCCGATATAAGCCTTTAACTCAGGTCCGAGTTAAGCCTTAGCCGTATTTTGGTCCAGTCTCCCTTCTTGCTTTTAGTACTCATCCTCCAAATGCCTTAGATCCCGTCCCATCCCTCTTTGATAACTCGGTCCCAATCCAAAGCTCAACTTTTAAGTTCTAGAGATAACTCGTTACCACATCCTACACTTAGCCAATTTCCTTCACCTTGCTATGGAACATCTCATCTAGCCAAGCTTTAACCATCTATGCTAACCACTGACTCATAGGAGTCACCACCTTAACTCTATGTCGAGTTAAGCTCTTAACTCAAGGTCGAGTTTAGCCTTCAACTCCAAATAAAGTGAAACTTATCCTATAGCTTCCCACCATGCATTAGAGCGCATCCACAAAGTTTTGTCCAATTCCGATCAACTTAGCCTCTTATTTGCTCAATTCTCCGACCTAAGTTTCTATGAAATCACAACAATAGCAAACAACATCAAATCATAGCCAAACACAGAACAACAAGTAATTTCATCCAATCAAACTTGCAATCCATCAAAATAAGATAAAGAAGGCAATTTCGATCATAGATCTACATATGCATGAATATATGAACATAAATCAAGGTGATTTCCAATCAATCTATATTATATGCATGGATTAACATGTCATTAAAGTTAGAAAAGGATTTTATGGCCAAAAATCAATTTAAAACATGTTGAATCCTATAATTCTACCATATAAACATGTGTAGTATAGTGAGAAGGAATAAACTACTCACCAATTACCAAATTCAATCAATATGAATGTAGATCCAATCCAAACAGCGATGGAATTTACTTCAAATCAAGCAAATCGATGATCTCTATCTTCTAGTTGATGATCTAATCATTAATCAACAATCTAATTAGATTTAGAGAGAAATTTGGATGAATTAGGATGGGCTTAGGGCTAATTAGGGTTTGGATCTGATTTAGAATGAGAAGGAATTTTCATTTGACTCCTATAGCTCATATTTATAATGATTCTCTAACAAAGTTAATGGGCTAACTAATAGGCTTCACTAATTATACACTAATTCTAACTAGCATTTCTCAAAACTTAAAACATGCATAGCTCCCTAATTGTAAGTCTGCTTTTCTATCATGACTACTCTACAAAATAGGAAACTATCATCCTGATGCAATTGAACTGGTTTGAGGCCCTAATTCAACTCCTATCAAAAGTTATAGCCCAAACAAGATTTTTAAGGTTAAAATGGTCACATAGAAATTCAGAAAAAATCATAGGTGTGTAAAATATCCTTAAGAGTCATATCCCAAAATTATAGAATTAAACAACCTTACACGAATAAAATAAAAATATTTTACAAATCCTCCGATACGTAATATACAAGTCGTTAAATTGACACTGCGATCACCTTGCTTCAAATGAATGAACTACTCTAGCTCTACTCCCTATTACGCCTCAAAAATGAATGTAGTCTCAAAGCACCTCTTGAAATTAGTCCAAGTAATACCAGTCTCATCTGTTTCAATAATAATAATCTCCTACCAATTTAAGGCTTCTTCTTTCAAGTGCCACATAGCTAACTGCCTCTTCATCGCCTCCTCCACACCCATCATAGCAAAAATCCTATCATAATTCCTCAACCATGCCCACGTCTCAATAAATGACTCAGTCCCATGATAATTCTTTCCACCTAGACTCTGTAAATCCTAACATGGCTTGGGGAAGTCCAAAGTAGGCAGAGGAGTTGGAGCTACACCTTGTGCTTCCACTGCAGTTCCTTAATTGTGTTTGAGTTCAGTCTAGTCCCTTGATTGAAGATACCGACCAAACCATATAGGAACGTTCATGCCTAGAACCTCATCTGCCTTGCCAAAACTATTTCCAATCCAATTTCTTATTCTCACTTATCTATAAATAGAAATAATTAGCAACATTCCTCAGATAGTGTTAAGCATTACAGGAATATAAGGGTGTGCTTGCGTTATAATGATATATATAATAACTTTTGAAAATATACAAGTACGCTCTCTCAATATGCACCTAATCCCTAAAAAATCCTGAACCTAAGCTCTAATACCAACCACGACAACCTACATCTCCAAACGTACCGATTTTTATCCTAAATTTAATTTGAACCCGCGTTATGCTAAGAAGTGCTAGTCATCGGGGTTTAAGTACATTACTGATATAGAGACTAATATAAAATTTAAAGTATTCTATACATTTAGATCTCATAGCGGAAAGAAATAAAATATGAATACTGAAAATAAGCAAATCAGATAATAGTCTCCATTTAACATAGTCCATACAATAACTAACATAATAAAGTTCCTAAGTAACAACATGATGTCTAACTGATAATATAATATAATAAATAGTACATGAAGAGTAACTGTAAGTAATATATCTCGACGTGCCCAGTCTCCTCCTAAACGCACTATGTTTGGACCAAATCAGCGCTGGTGTGTCCTCCTGTAGTTGGTATAGAAAGGGAAGAAAATGAGTGGATCGGATAAAGTCCAGTGAATGAATCATATTACTAGCATATTGTGACGATTCGCCCTTCGCAATACCCTTAATCAACGTCGAATGACAAAGTTTGACTCCTGAATGCTACAAAAGATAGTCCATCGGGGTAAAAATTTAAAACTAAACGTCATACCATGGTACATCGATGCAATCTCATTATAGAAGATAACAATATACCGAATATACATGAACATAATAAGATAAACAATATACAAGAGACTGCACTAGCAGAAGCAACTGATAAATAAATATCAATATAGAAAGTCAGAATATAATATCTGATATCACAAGTCTCATACACAAAATAGCCTATCTGCCATATACTACATCAACATTAGGTACACACATACCATATGACGACTTCATGCTTATAGAATGTTCCTACTGTCCTGCAAGCCAATCCCGAAAGTACCTAACTCCTAAACAACTCAATCGAGTACCCGAGAGTTATGACATAAACAAATAAATACAAAACACGAGTAAGACATAAAGCTTGGTGTGAGGGGAACTACGTCAAAATACTATATATCAAAACCATATACAAAGAAATGGGAAACTACTAAGGCACAACCGGTCCTCACCGCGAACGTGGCTCAGGGGTAATCCGAATTGTCCATAAATAAGTAAAGTCAACCCATTCAAAAGATAGGAAATCATACCATAACATACTCTTCTCCTATCATTAACGAGTCAGCACAACTAATATAATGTGACTGCCATATAATAATATACTTGGATATAGATAACCCAATATACTAGTGAAATGGCAATAAAGATATCATAATATATGCAATAATAATAACTAACTAACTACTAACACACACAATCTTAATAGTAAACAACAAACAAAAAACATAGATTGACACCCATCATTGCGGATGGGTGGAGTCCACTAAGAATATTCTAACATGGTTCAATGATCTCCATCCAGGGTCTAAAATAATTAGGGTTAGTACCTAATCGTATTGTAGACCCCGAGCAAAATCCAGTGAGATCAAACTCATGTATATCTCATTGTGCCCCATACTAAAATACGAATATCCATAACCGATACCCATATCGAATTGCCATTAGCTACCAAAGAAATCTATCGAGAGCCACAACTATATTGTGGACTCCCCTGAAAAAGCAACACCTCAAAAGAAGTTGGCATGTAGGTCTTGTCGCGGCACCTAATCGTACTACAAACTAGTATATCACCTACTCTAGACTAGCATCCCAATCTCTCTATGCCCTTACTCCAGAATCGCATATGTAGGTCGTGTGCCTCAATGGTATAATGGATTCCTTTTACGAGACTGATGTCATCTAAATCTAGATCTTCGCCTTGCATCCCATGCCTATATGGATCTCACAATACCCCGTATTAAATACAAATATCTATAACTGATACCTGTGCCAAATTGCGATTAGCTACGAAAGAGACCTATCGAGATCCATAACTATATAGTGGACTCCCCTTAAAACAAACACTTCAAAAGAAGTTGGCATGTAGGTTCTATCGCACCACCCAAGAGTACTATGGAATAGTATATGATCTACTCTAGACTGGCATCCCAATATCTCTCCACCCCTATTCTAGAACCACACATCTAACTATCTATGAATAGACAATTCAGATTTAAGCTATCATATGCTACCAAACACTACTAGAGATCCGAAGCCCCATCAAGATAGAACATTCCCATAGCTTTGCCCGAATGAAACTAAAAGCACTTCGAGCATAAACAATCTCTCTGAAACTCGAACCCCAAAACCTAGACCCGGACCTCAAAACAAACCCTTTTACCAAAGCTCTATCAACACATACAGTTGCTAATATAAGACCAATACCATTCATCAAAACATATGCATACCAAGGTCAAATCTAAGAGATATGGACTAACTTCGCTTGATCTTACGCACTCACAAGATGTGACCATGTAACCAACCATTGCATCGATACCGTATTCGATCTTGATTGCATACGTATCACTTTAAATTTCATCCATTTTCTCAAGTATCCCAAAGTCTTCCTAAAGTCAAGCCAAAGCATCGCACCAACCTGCACTGAAAATCGAGGAAGAAACCATCATCAACCTGTCCTCAATTATATTATGGCTCAATATCACTTAATTCTTCTATTTAAATTAAGTTTAACTATCAATAAGGTCTCAAAAATATTATATCACTCATGTATATAATTTCTATATATACACACACACATATATCTCTAACCGTTTCTTACAGTCTAAAGTTAATAAATCATGCATCAACCTGAGTTTGGAATCGACTCTTTGCCTTCATGTGTTCCTCCTAATCGTATAGGCTCGTTATACATGACCGTGAAACAGATCACCATCCCAATCTTGTATTCGATTAGCTCTTGACAACTATCTCGATCTCCTACTATTCTCGCATAGGAATAGTCTGTAGCTTGTGTTACTTGTCCTAATCGCTTCCTCGACTGCTTGCCTGAATGCCTCATTCATCTTTACCAATCACTTTAGCATCACTTTACTTTCACATCTAGTTAGTAATAAGATATATAATAATATCTCTATCATTAATATAGCAATAAATTAGAGTTTAATAACTATGTTATAGATTAATATCCACTCTATCTAACTCTATTCAATATGAATAAAATACAACATCTATATATACATGATCTTAAGCAATCATCTCGAATATCTGTAACAAAATATATATAATAATATTTCTACCAGGAATACGAGTGCAATATTAGAGATTAATTAATTTATAACTATGTTATAAATTAATATCAACTCCATCTAACTATATTCCATACAAATAGAACATAATATTTATATATACAGGATCTTAAGCAATCATCCCAAATATATATTCAAACCAATCCAATTAAACAGGGGAATAATAACTAATATATATATATATATTAATCTACCTTTTCTAAGTAAAAATTTTCAATATATATAATTACAGGGATTCATACTTTGTTATCACGCCTTTTAGCAAGGCCGTGATACCATAAAATCGACCGAGAAGCCAAAGACAATTCGTCTCGAAGAATGGTCAATTCAACATCTCAACAGAGCAAGTCCTGCCGATTGTTTGTTCAAAAAAGATCCCCTACGGAGGGGGGGTCCAGGGGGGGTGGCAACCCCCCAAGGTGGGGGTGCGGGGGCAACACCCCCGCTACGGGGTTCGACCTGCCCGGTCAGGTCGCAGGGGTCTAGGGGGCAGTGCCCCATCCAAAACGGTACGTTTTATTTGCTACTGAGGAACGACCTAACTTCATCCGACCTAACTTCCTCCGACCTAACTCCCTCCGACCTAACTTCCTCTGACCTAACTCCCTCCGACCTAACTCCCTCCGACCTAACTTCCTCCGACCTAAAAGCTTAGCGACCTAACTACAGAGACGACTTAACGAGCTAAGGAGTTAGCGACCTAGTGGCTTCAGTCCTTAGCGACCTAAGACATATACGACCTAAGATACTCCATGACCTACCGACCTAGCAATGTCACGACCTAGTGAGTTAAAACAGAGAAAAGTTTCACGACCTATCTTAGGTCGCTCACGACCTATCTTAGGTCGCTCACGACCTATCTTAGGTCGCTCACGACCTACTGATTCGTTCAGATAACTCAGTGCAATTCAGGCAAGACCCATGACCTATCCTAGGTCGCTCGCGACCTACGACCTAACTTAGGTCGTCCACGACTTAAGACTTGGACATCGAATCACGCCCAGAACTACACCTATAAATACTAGAGTCATTCCAACGGCAAGGGGACTTTTGGATCATTCTCTGAAGCGCCGATACTCTGCCATTTTTTGGACTCCTCCAACATTTCAATCATCAAAGATTCCTCATCAACAGTTCTACTTCATTCAACATGGATCCAAGAGCAATTCTTCACCAAAGTTCAAATCTCTTGCTTCGATTGTGTTGTAATCATTGAAAAGTGTTGTAAAGATGTTGTAATCAAGAAATCGTGTTGTAAAAAGTGTTGTAATCTTGTAAAGTGTGATCAAAGAACATAATGAAGGATGTAAAGTGGATGTAGGCTTAACTTTAGGCCGAACCACTATAAAAATTGTTGTCTCTTTTACTGTTTTCCCTTTTTCTGTTTACTTTTAGTTCCCGTGTAGACGGGTGGTGCTTTCACATTGTCACAACACACACCGGGTGTTAGCGTTATCCGATTTTAGCGTTAACATTTTGGTGCTTTCACTGAGAACTGAACTCAGGAATTCTACTGCTTGGAAGTTGAGTTTAAAAGTTTAAAAGTTCAAATCCGAAGAATTATGGCAAGGCGATCGAGTAGATTACAAAGACCAGAGAGTAGTCAGCATAGAGGTAGTCAAGAGGCTTCTTCGGGAGCAAACCAAACTTCAGCCTTCATGACCAGGGACGAGATGGAAGCAATGATGAAAAGGTAAGAAGAGTTGATCTAGGGTTTGTTTCATCAGATTGGGCAACTTGCTGCACAGAATCAAAGAGGAACAGAAACCCAACCAGAAGAACGGATTCCATTATCCCCTCGCGAACTCGGGGGGCAAGACGAAAGCAATGGGCGAGGACTACAACTAGGAGACAACGACAGATTGGTGGAAATGGTCAAAAAGGTGATGAGAGGCGGTCTGGTAAACAAAGACTTGGAGGATGTGAATAGGAGTCCTTTTACCATGACAATCAGGCGAGCTAAGAACCCGCCAGACTTTAAGCTACCATCGTTGGATATGTACAATGGAAGAACGGACGCTTGACGAAATATATAAGGCATATGGAAGTGCTGGGGGCATCAGAGGAAGTGATGGCTCGATGCTTTCCGTTGTACTTGGCAGATATTGCGGCATTGTGGTTCAGACAATTGGAAAGTGGATCTATCGGGACGTGGAATGATTTGATTGAGAAGTTTATGAGGCAATTCAGGGTCCACATCTCGAGGCCCAAGAATGTTATGAGTTTGACAGTGCTGAAGCAAAGAACGGGAGAATCTTTGAGAAGTTTTTTGACGCGATTCAACGCAGCTGCGGCATCAGTGGATCGACCAGATCCATCTATGGTCTTGATGGCAGCTGTGTCGGTCATAGCTGACGGTACAGATTTCAAGGATTCGCTGACAAGAGATCCTCCTATGGATCTAGGGGAATTTTACCATGAGGCTGAAGGATTTCTACGATTAGAAGACGCAAAGGCTAAAAGAGAAGAAGGAGAAGGAATTGATGTCTTTGTAGTCAAAGGTGGGAATCCTCCTGAAAAAGGTGCAGAAACTAGCAAGGGTAAACGAAAGGTTGAGGATGACAACAATAAATCAGCACGATAGCGAATGGGACTGAGATTCACCTCATACATAGAATTGAACGAGACTTTGGAGCAGATCTACCAGAACACTAAGGGGCAGGTTCCTTATCGAAAGCCAATTAGGAGAGATCCAACTAACAACGAGAGAAAGTCGGACAAGTACTGCTTGTTCCATGAGCTAAATGGTCATAGCACAAATGACTGCAGACACCTCAAAGATGAAGTTGAGGGACATATCCGGGATGGTCTGCTATCACAATATGTAAAAAAGAAAGCTGCAACGATGGAACAAGAACGTCCACCTCCTGCACCAACTAGAGACGACTCAGGATCAAGGCGTCAGCTTGTTATCGACTGACTGGGGTTATGACGAATGAGTAGAAAATTCTACATCGACACAATTAAGTTGTTCACACATGTATGGGATCCCGAACGATCCTCAGGCATGCTCTGATACAACTATAAATCATATTGATGTAGATGTTTGCACTCGGACATCAATTCTTTGTTTTTGAATTTTATTTCTGATGATTGACTACTTTACTTTCGTATTTGACTTCAGATGACTGATTACATTGCTTTTATGTTTTGCTTCCAATGTTTGTGACTCTACATGACTTTCATGATTTGCTTCTGGTGATTTGAGTTTGACCATACTTTGCTTTCATGATTTTCTTCTGATGTTTGGATTTGACTTTTTCAGACATTTCTACTTGACAACTCTTCAGTTGGATATTTGATTTTGATGATTTTGCAATGATTAAGCCCTACGAACAGGCACCCGACTTCGAACAGTCAAAAACTCGCCTCAAATGGCTCGATCCCGAACGATCGTCATTTAGAACGGCAAAGAAACTCGCCTCAAATGGCTCGATCACGAACGTTCGTCATTTGGAACGGCAAAAAACTCGCCTCAAATGGATCGATCTCGAACGATCGTCATTTGGAACGGCAAAGAAACTCGCCTCAAATGGCTCGATCACGAACGGTCGTCATTTGGAACGGCAAAAAACTCGCCTCGAACGGCAAAAAACTGGCCTCAAATGGCTCGATCTCGAACGATTGTCATTTGGGCTTCACCCCCTGATCGCCAATGGTCGCACTTTACCTCGAATGGCTCGATCTTGAATGATCGTCATTTAAAGTAAGGCGCGTGACCGCGAGCGATCACACTTCACCTCAGATGGCTCGATCCCGAACGATCGTCATTTGGGGTTCACCCCCTGACCGCCAACGGTCGCACTTTACCTCGAATGGCTCGATCCCAAACGATCGTCATTTGAAGTAAGGCGCTTGACCGTGAACCGGGCACGGTCGCACTTTCACAAATGGCTCGATCATGAACGATCGCCATTTGAAGTAAGGCGCTTGACCGTGAACGGTCGCATTTCATCTCACTTGATTCAATCCCGGACAATTATCACATGAAGATAAGCGCTTGACCGCGCACGGTCGCACTTTGCCACAAATGGCTTGATCCCAAACGATCGTCATTTGAAGTAAAGCGCTTGACCATGAACGGTCGCACTTCACCTCAAGCAGCTCGATCCCGAACGATCGACACTTGAGACCCGCCACCTGACCGCGCACGGTCGCACTTTACCGCAAATGGCTCGACCTCGAATGGTCGTCATTTGAAGTAAGGCGCTTGACCACGAACGGTCGTCATTTGAGCTCCGCCACTTGACCGTGCACGGTCGCACTTTACCACAAATGACTCGATCCCAAATGATCGTCATTTGAAGTAAAACGCTTGACCATGAACGGCACCTGACCGTGCACGGTCGCACTTCACCTCAAATGGTTCGATCCCGAACGGTCGTCATTTGAAGTTAAGCGCTTGACCATGGACGGTCGCACTCCATCCCAAATAGCTCGATCCCGAACGGTCATTATTTGGGGCCACATAAAACTGTCAGCTCCTTTGCAGGTCATCAATAGGATATGAACATCCAGCTTATGGCATTTCAAAACACACCTTCCTACCGCAAGGCATGTTTTGGGGGGCAAATGTTATCCTGCCTTTTAGCAAGGCCGTGATACCACAAAATCGACCGAGAAGCCAAAGACAATTCGTCTCGAAGAATGGTCAATTCAACATCTCAACAGAGCAAGTCCTGCTGATTGTTTGTTCAAAAAAGATCCCCTACAGAGGGGGGGTCCAGGGGGGTGGCAACCCCCCAAGGTGGGGGTGCGGGGGCAACACCCCCGCTACGGGGTTCGACCTGCCCGGTCAGGTCGCAGGGGTCCAGGGGGCAGCGCCCCATGCAAAACGGTACGTTTTATTTGCTACTGAGGAACGACCTAACTTCATCCGACCTAACTTCCTCCGACCTAACTCCCTCCGACCTAACTTCCTCCGACCTAACTCCCTCCGACCTAACTCCCTCCGACCTAACTTCCTCCGACCTAAAAGCTTAGCGACCTAACTATAGAGACGACTTAACGAGCTAAGGAGTTAGCGACCTAGTGGCTTCAATCCTTAGCGACCTAAGACATATACGACCTAAGATACTCCACGACCTACCGACCTAGCAATGTCATGACCTAGTGAGTTAAAACAGAGAAAAGTTTCACGACCTATCTTAGGTCGCTCACGACCTATCTTAGGTCGCTCACGACCTACTGATTCATTCAGACAACTCAGTGCAATTCAGGCAAGACCCACAACCTATCCTAGGTCGCTCACGACCTACGATCTAACTTAGGTCGTCCACGACTTAAGACTTGGACATCGAATCACGCCCAGAACTACACCTATAAATACTAGAGTCATTCCAATGGCAAGGGGACTTTTGGATCATTCTCTGAAGCGCCAATACTCTGCCATTTTTTGGACTCCTCCAACATTTCAATCATCAAATATTCCTCATCAACAGTTCTACTTCATTCAACATGGATCCAAGAGCAATTCTTCACCAAAGTTAAAATCTCTTGCTTCGATTGTGTTGTAATCATTGAAAAGTGTTGTAAAGATGTTGTAATCAAGAAATCGTGTTGTAAAAAGTGTTATAATCTTGTAAAGTGTGATCAAAGAACATAATGAAGGATGTAAAGTGGATGTAGGCTTAACTTTAGGCCGAACCACTATAAAAATTGCTGTCTCTTTTACTGTTTTCCCTTTTTCTGTTTACTTTTAGTTCCCGTGTAGACGGGTGGTGCTTTCACATTGTCATACCACACACCGGGTGTTAGCGTTATCCGATTTTAGCGTTAACATACTTAATGTATATAATTCCGCTCACCTAAACTATAAATTCCTAAGTGTCCGAATCTAGTCCAAGCCCATACCATGTCGTAGATAATCTCACTATGAATGCAAAGGCGAAGACCCATCTCGATTGGACCTTGTATGAAAGAGATGAAAATTTTATAAGAATATGGATTAAAAATATTAATTAACTAACTTAATTAATTAACTAATAGCTTAATCCCCCCATAATCCTTCTTTTCCCCTAAAATCACATTCCTGCACAAGTGAAATGTTCACAACCCATCACTGCATGCACCTCCTCTCCCTAACTCGAGCAATACTCCACGAAACGACGCACGAACTTCACCATCATGCTTCTCTACGTGCACCCTTCGTAATCCACACAATCTCGACTACTTTGAATCCCCTTCCCCTTATAACAGCAAGCTAATGTCACAAATCACCCGAGACCATCAGAGCACCTCTGGCCACCACCATCAACATCCCCTTCATGACCTGAGTCTAGCCACATCATTGATTCTACCTCCAACCCTTCGAATAAAACCGCGATAAGCCTCCTTACATCAGCCCCAAAATGTCGCAAGTTTCAAATGTAATGAACCACTTTTCCCTACAGTTTCAACGAAAAATCAACCACACATGACCCACTCAAATTGAACGGAAAGGCGGATAGTTAGGTGAAAGAAAGAAGACAAGAAACTAAACAACATAGAATCTCACAGCGGAATGAATAACCTATAATATACACAAATCTTTACACAAAGAAAAATGTAATATACATACACCAACCAGAGAAAACTAACCTATTTCAACCCAGACAGTTATAAAAGCCTATCCTTACAATTGCTGATAAATAAAACCAATAGACAACTCAGCATCATAAAAAAAAGTAGATACGTCTTGGGCCTCTAGCTCATCTCTTGAGCTTTAGAGCATCTAAAGTAAATTGGAAAATATACTCGGTCTATCCTGAGCATTATAATAAATAACACCCGAATCAGTATGGGAAACCAGCAAGAGAAAACTCTTGTCAAATCAAATTTATTTCTATATTTAGAATCCTTTGAAAATAAAGAGCATCACGTAAGACCACGCCGCACATAAACACGGATGGGTTTAGACCTCATGATAACCAAAACATTTTCTATAGAAGATCCATTGATATTATAATAATGTCTAGGGGTCAAAGTAAAATATAAATATAGCTGAAATGATTGCATCTCACATTTCAGCATAGTTGGGAACAACTAAGTCCGTACAGCGTTTATTGGAGAATGGATTCCATATAATGACTGGGCTACTGGGATACCGCCCATCACGGTGCATCTCTAGATAAAATAACACCGTGGACCTCGCCGGGTTCCGCTGCCAACACAGAACCGACCTACCACTTAACTAGTAGTACCGAATATGATCACCCCTTGGTTAATGTTCCCCAAAGCATACAATGAGGGATAACATCGACTCTATATAAGGATGATCATACCCTGATGGGAGCGACCCACTTAGCCCTACTGCATCTCCCCTATTTTACTCATTACCGGATGATGAGGCTTGAGGCTACATTTTATCTTTCATATAGCACTTCCCACTTGGAATGCTAATACTACCCTCCAAGCAACAATGCAATGCCAGCATTCATCCATACAAGTTGTTCAGGATATGAACAAACCGAAGGTACTACTTCTACTACATCCATTATGGAATCACCCTCAGGATTAGTAGCAAGCTGCCATTGCACTTCAAAGAGCTCCATCTTCAATTCCATCATCTTCAGGATGTCTTTACTTCGTAACGCTTGAGTTGGATCGAACTGATTTTCGGATAACATATCAGATCCCGGTCTCTTCGAAACAATATTCGATAGTTTCCAGTAAACTCAACCCCGGTTCTTTCAGAAATAATCAGACAATAGATAAGAGCGGAAATCATCTCCTAACTGCTCGTGGGCGGATTTCCTTATCATTTGTCCTAGGAGAACGAAAACAAGATTTATACGTACAGTATAACATCATCAAGGATGACTGTGTCATTTAACTCACGTGTTTCTTGTAACAACCGAGATTTTCGACTCTCGAAAATCGACACTAATACGTCCACTATATTACATGCTGAGAAATCGAATGCCGAAAAATCCGATTGTTAGGGGAAAAGAAAAGGAAGAGATAGAAGAAACATAAACAATAACATAGAATCTCACAATCGCAGTGGGAAAAATATATAATACATAATAACAGATCTTTATACAAAAGAAACTGTAACTGTTAATATACATACCATCATCAAAGTACAACAATCAATAAATCAATATGGACAGTTATAATATCATGTCCTCACAAGTGCTGAATATACAATATACACACACAACGGAAAATAAACAAGTATGGGAATATGTCTCTGTCGTCCAGCTCATCTCCTGAGCTCCATAGCATCCATAGTATGGGTCTGACCCGAGCATTATAATAAAATAACACCCGAGTCAGTTTGTAAAACCAGCGTGAGAAAACACACTCAATTTGAATTTAATTATTTCAAAATCCTTTTTGAAACAAAGGTATCTCGTAAGACCACGCCACGCATAAACACGATGGGTTTTTACCTTACGATAACCAAATCATTTTTATAGAAAATCCTGTGGTATTATAATAGTGTCTAAGCACAAATACTTATTAAAATAGTTGAAATGCTTGCATCTCGCATTTCAACATGGTTGGGCACAATCAAAACCGTACGACACGTATTGGAGAATGGATTCCATACTATGACCAGGTTAGGAACTACCTCCAATGAGTGCATCTTTAGATCAACGCACTCGGGTCTGACAAGAACATCTTGTACCCTGCTACACAGAACCGGCCTAGCACTTGACTACTAGTACCGAATATGTCATCATCCCGGTCTTCCGACCTTTTTGAGATCACATGCAAAACCAATCCATAAATATGTAGATGTAGGGTATCTAGAAAGATGATGACATACCCCAATGGGAGCGACCCACTTAGCCCTGCTGCATGCCCTGTTTTAGTCATTTACCGGTTGATGAGGCTTGAGGCTATGTTTACCTTATTGAATAGCAATCCCACTTGGAATGCTAACATTGCCTTCCAGGCAACAATGCAATGATAGTATTCATCCATACACGTTGTCCTTGGTCTGGACAAACCGAATCTCCTTCAAGATCACCATCTCTATTATCTTCGAGATATCACAATTCGTAACGCCCAAATCAGATCGAAGTGGTTTTCGGATAATTAAATCTGATCCCGTTCTCTTCGAAACGATCAACGAATTTGGCCAGATTTGATAGTCAGTTATTTAACTACCAAATTACACACATAAGCAGTCACTAGGCCATATTATAAATCTTCCAAACATTTATTTCAAAATATCTTTACAAAGATATATATTCGAATCTCTTTAAATAATTCATTATTTGAAAATGATTTCAAATACTTAATCCATAACAGGATATTTCAACCCATATCAACACTTAGAAAAATTTCCAATTCCACTTAATTCATTACTTAAAAAAAATATCTATATAATCATTTCGTCACTAGAATATCTCCAAACCTTTAATTCCAATACTTAGGAAAATATCATGAGTCTGTTCCCCAAAAATCATTTATAATATTTCATTCTTCGAAAACATTACGTACTTATCTCATAAACTCCCGAATTTTATTAATTACCTTTACAATTACCAAAATTTATCGATTATACTTATCTAATATTGTTTAGGACCCTGATGAGCGTGCTTGGCTACACCTACCTTCGGACATGAGGTTCTCGCCTGATAGTAATACCTTTTATGCCTACATTAGTGACTCTGTTGAGGATACGGGAAGTCTTATTTACCATATTGATGGCGAGGGCCTTGCCCTCACTAAGGAGGGTGAGATTGGTGAAGTGAACAAGAGTAAGTTCTATGATGTTACATGGGATAGGAAGTTTATTTACTCTCCTGCTTCTGTTGGTTATGCTTCTGACCTAGCTCTGCTTTTCGCTGGGTATGCTGATGTTTCTGGTCCAATGTCAGATGTTGGTAGTCATTGTCCTTCCTCCCCTTCAGGGGGATATGCAAGTTTTTTTGTAGTAGTATATGCCTTTTTGTCTATCTCTTATTCCTTGTTGTTGTCGTCAGTGGCTTGTCTACTTAAATCAGCTGCTCTGTGCATGTACAGACCACCTGTTCTTTATTTATATACAGTAGCACGACCCACTATAAAGCCGGTTAGCCTTGCTAAAAAAACAATTTATAGCTCCTATAATGAATTTAGATTTCATTTTCGAAGTTCCCGAGTCTAACTATTTTGGAAATTCCCTAAATTTCCAGAATTTCCATTATAACACTTCACTTATATAATCACACATGTTTAATAAATCTGGATTACAATCTCGAGAGTATTTATAAATAAATTCCAATTACTTACTTTTAAACTATATACAAAATAATAATAAATTTCAAAGATATGGTTAAATAATTATTTAAAATATCAAAGCACTTTTTAAAATAAACATCAATAGTACTCCTAGTTTATTTATAAAATTTCTAATCGATTTACAAGACTTGTTTATAAAACTTATAATTCATTTCAACAAAATTTAAATATTTAAATACCTAACTTCCGGAAATATTTTAATCCAATTAATAGTTTTAAAACTATATAGTTTAATAATTAAAAATCCTCTTTTTAAAACAAACTTAACCTCTTGATAAAAATATATTTTTAAAATTTCAATATAACCAATTTCAATTTATAAATCTCTCTCAAATCATAACACATCGACCACATTCCCAATCCCATAACCCTTTTCACATTCCAAAGATATGAACTACCATTTCTTTTTAATCCGATTACCCTATCTCATTATAAATTCTCACCGTGAATTTTTATTTCCAATTTATCAAATAATAATCATTTCACTTTATTTGTAGACATTGTCTATAAATTTCATAATCTCATTTCCCGGCTTATACAGGTTTACATTACCCAAAATCTATTTATAAATCGATTTCCAAATTTAATCCCATTTATAAATCAATTCCTTAAATAACACAAACTCTATTCCAAAACCAATCAAATCTCGATTTCTACCTCCATTTCGTAAATTAAAAATCTTATTTAAAATCCAGTATTAATTTATATTTATTTCCAAATTCCCTTTATTCTCCCAATCTATTTAAATCTCGATTTTTAAAACCCTTTTTCATTTAACAAATATCACTTAAATTTATTGTTATTTCAAAATCTCTATTTAAATTATTTCATGAAATAGTTAAGTACAAATTTAAAATCAAATCATTTATTTTATCCAAAACAATACCTTTTTAAATAATCCCAAAACTCAATATAAATATTTCACATCCAAAATCTCCTTTTAATTTCTTTTCAAATTCAAAATAATATTTATGGTATTTTAAAATACCAAAATCTAGGTCAGTGCTACTATAGCATCCAATAAATTCAAATCATGCCATAATCTATCACAGATTATTCAAACACATCATATATCACTATATATGAAATTAAATTCAACATTTTTGAGGAATCCAGTTGGATCCCTCCAACCTGTTTCCCTGCAACCACAGATGTTAAATAACATAAAATACCAATCCCGCTTCGAGGCGGGATATCGCGGTAATATAGGGTCATACGCTATTAAGCGGGGTGCACAGTGTTTCATCCACTCCAATCGGTGGGAAATATATCCAACTACTAATATATACTAATATAAATATATAATATAACATTCAACTGATAATAATTTATCAATTCATCCAATCAACCAATAAATAATTTTTAACTATTTAAAATAAAACTAATTATCCAATATGAATGAGAATTACTCACCTTGATTCCAGTTAGTGCTTAAGTGTTATGTTCGAATTATTATTAAATAAGCGTTTAATTTTAATCCAAATTCTAGCTAGCCCTAATTGACTCCAATCAAATTCCTATATGTAGTATTCGTAGATATGAGTGCAACGCAACTCGTTTCGTTCAATTCTGACATCGTATGAAGAAGATACAATATTTTTAAGCATAACGATTTATATAAATTAATTAATAAACTTAATTACAAATTTAAAACTAATATAACCTTATATCTTAAGCCCGACCCACTAATTAAAACCCAACCCGCCATCATCTTCTTCCCCCAAACTGCTCGCCTGAAACTTCGCTTCCGTGTACGCCCACCTTGTGTCAGTGACACGCCACTTCGGACCACCATCCATCGAACCAAACCAACCATCACACTTCTCATCTCGATCTCCTTCCACCAAACCTCAAAAATCGACGGTCGAAGCCTCCTATCGAAACGCGACTGCCACGATCCTTCCCAGGTCGTACAAGTGCATGCAGCCACCCACACATGACAGGACCTCCCTAAGACTTCGCCGCAGCTGCCTTTCTGCCTTGCGAGCTTGAATACATCTTTGATTCCAATAAAAACTCCACCAATGATGAGAATTAGCTAGCCCTAGATTTCGAGCTGCCATGAACATGACTCGAGCAACACTTGACATAGCCGCAACCCACAAAAACTATACCAGATCGAAGTACTCTACAAAAGGAAAATTTTGAAGCAAGTTTCATATTTTTTTATTAAGTGAATTTCGATATTTCGATTTTTAAAGTTTTCAATTTTTTTTTCTTCCCGTGTTTAAAATGGAGAAGCACGAGGGAAGGTAGCACAGGAGTAGAGTAGCTTTTTTTTTTCAACGTAGGGTGGCGGTTCAGTTTGAAAGTGGCTGATGTGAATGATGATAAAAATATATATATTTAAAATTCCAAAAATATCCAGATATTTATTTCGAACCCCGATCGAGGTATGCCGCCCGACATTCCTAATGTTATATCTCTATTCCGAACGTAATGGAAAAAGTTTCGGGACCCAACTCGATCGTATGGAGAAGATAGCTTTTTGAACCCAATTATAATATTAAATTTTCGATATTAAATTCAACGAGTTTCTATCCCGTACGACCAAACGGTAACTCAAAACGCTACGAAATTTGAAATCCGATAAGAATACACTATTACGGATCCAATGGAACTGTTTTCGTAGAAATCCATAACCGTGCCTCAGAAGGCTATTTACACTCGTTAATTAAAATGAGTTATTTTCAAAATCGAGTAAATCACTTACAACTCCAATTTAAAATTTTTATTTACCTTCATTCTTATTAATAGAAATTAAATAAACCTTTAAACCTTTTTTATCCAACTAAAAAATCCAAGATTCAATTATCTAAACAATTTTCAATTATAAAATTTAAAAATTAAATTATCCAATAAATCACTATTTTGAAATTCGAGTAGTTAAATCTATAAAATTAACTTCCAAATATTTAAAATCAATTAAATATTCCAATTTCAAATACCCAAAATTCTGGGTCGTTACATTTCTCTTAGATATTTCCAGAGCTACGTTTTGATCCAGATTTGATGGTCGGTTATTTAACATCAAATAACAATCATTCAACACAGATTATTTCCCATGAAAATCACTAAGCCCCTCAAAAATAATCTTCCTTAATAAAAATCACTTTATAAATACTTGGAAATCACTTCCATATACTTATCTCAACCATATTAGTATATTCACAAAACACTATATTTTCGATACTTAGAAAATATAACCATATATTTATCTCAACGGTATAAGTATATTCACAAACCATTTCACTTTCAAGAACTTGGAAGTCTTTTCATATATTAAACAATAATATAAGTATATTTCCAAAACATTCGAAAAGATTTCTATTTCAAATCATATTTAAATGATCAAACTCAAATGTCATTAAAACAGGGATATTAGTAACCCAAAAACATTAATCCTTTTTATAAATCTCTTTCCTAAAATAAATATCTCCTTTATAAATCTCCAAATATATTTATAAAGCTTATCTATAAATCTCCAATTTATTTATAAAATAATCTTTTATAACTCTCCAAAAACCCATTTATAAAACCACTTTCATAAATACCCCAAAATCGTTTATAAAACTTCTTTCATAAACTTAAATCAATAAGGTTTTCCTTTGATAAACAAATCCATTATTCAAAACACCTTTAAATAACCAATCATTATTTACATTCCTCATTTAACTACCTTTAATCCTTATTCAAAATAGTAACTTTAAAATATATTAAATTAACTTTAAATAATGTTATTATACTAATAATTTAACTTTAAAAAAGAATATAACACAACAAATAATTAATTAACTTCAAAAACAATATTAATATAATTATAAATTAATTTCAAAACCTCTTTAATAAAATAATCAATTAATTTCAAAACATATTAATATGATAATTAATTAAAATTTTAAAATAATATAAATGAAGTAATTAATTAACCTTTAAAGAATGTTAACATGATATTAATAAATCTTCAAAAATAATAATTTATGTCAGTATAATTAAATAATTTTAATTAATAAATAAAAATATAATTTAAAAACATTTTAAATAAAAAATACATATTCTTTAATAACCTTTTAGAGTCATATTAATAAATGATTACTTTAAATCATTATTAAAACAATTATCAATTACCTTTAAACCATTATTAATAAATAATACATACCTTTTCAATCTTATCACTAAATAATAATTATCTTTAAAACCTTATAATAGATAATAATTATTATTAAATTATCATTCAGATCAATAATTAACTTTTCAAATTTCAAAGAGGCTTAACGATCACAACGATACTTAAGCAAGGTATCGTATCATTCAATTTAACTTTCCTAGTTAATTACTAACATTTACATAATCAACATCTATGCAAACAATTAACCATCACTTCTTAACATATTACTTATTCAAATTGGCATATCAATTAACGATATATACATCAAATGTCCAAATCTATAAGATAGCAGAACGGGGATTTACTCTGCTAATTGAATGTCAAATTAATTTAATTAGAGGAATAGTGTTTTATTCCGTTAAATAGGTGTCTAAATCACCCTATTAAATTTACTTTAACAGATGGTGTTTATTTGGCCAAATAGATAACGTCCATTCAGTAAAATTAATTTAACTACGTAATTATCCAAATTAACATAATTATAATTTGGCAGTATTAATTTAACATTAAATTTTAATACACCAAACTAATCAACATGTTATGCCAAAATGTTGTATTCGTTAATACGAACACAATGTAAAAATCTGCTTATCAATCGAATTTAAAATGGTTGAGTTATGATTTTCCCAATTTTAACTAATTTAAAACACAATTTAAACTAAATAAATCCTCATTCAAGCTAATGGGCCAAGGCCCAAACTAGAGAAACCCGCATCTAAATCCACTACAGTGCTTCCTTCTCCATCTTCTTCGATTCAAAAATAAAACACTATCCAAACCCATTATGCACATCTGGCACGTGCACAGCACTCCGACGCCATGAACGACGAGTTCAACTTCTACAGCAAGTCTCCCTTTACTTTGTCATCTCAACGCACCCATTGCCTTGTCCCCAGCGTTAACTAAGCAAAATCCAATCATGGCCGAGCTTGAAAAACGCGTCAGGTACGCAAAAGTCGTGACAAACTTTGGCTCTGATTCCCACCTATTTTTCACCAACCGAGTGCCTCTCCTCTACGAACACAACGTCACCCTCCATTTTGCGTGTCGTAGCTAAATTCTGATTATCACCAAACCTAACTTTCAACCATCGATGATCATCGACATGAAATTCCACCAAAACTTCACCAAAAATACTATACTGCCATGCAAACCTAACGACGCCGACGACAACCTTTAATTCGAAGTGGATTGAGAGGAATTAATTGTTGAAATTTATGAACATATTTTTCCTCTTAATATAAATCGATGATATCTCAATCGTTGCTCGACAAAATTGAGCATTGTCAATTTCTAAAAATACTAGGGGTTGATATGAACAACTTTTGTTTTGAAACCATAGGTTAATTTTGATCGGTTTGGGAGCTATAGATTTTTGAAGTGTGGAAGTGGATATATTTTCCATTCATTTGAAATGTCAGAGAAGAAAAAAATGGAACCCCAAATGAGAAGAATAAGAGGTTGTGTTACTGCTCGATCACTTGTTTATATAGGCAGATCAAATGGACGAGCTCTCAATCCAAGCTCCAAAACCAGTGGCACAAAACTAGGCTGAGATCAAGGAAGGTATGGAGCAGGGAATGGAAAAGGAATGTGCAACACAATTATTATTATAAAAATGTAGATTTGATTTTGTACCCTAATTTATGAGCGTTGTGTTTGGTGTGTTCGCTACACAACACATCGTTCGTGTACGAGCCACGAATGACCGAAAACAGAATACGATCGCGTGCAACATTGTAATGTGATCTCAAAACAATACTGAAACACACTGGATATCAAATTCTATTATATTTTGAAAACACTGACGTTCGATGTAAAATACGTCAAACAACAAATTTTAAATATTTTCCAAAATAAAAATTTATAGAAAAATCCTATTAATTCGAATAAATGTTCGTTATTTGAAATCAAATCATTTTATTTTCAATTTTTTTTAAACAAAAATCGAATATTTAGAATTAATTAAATATTTTGAAAATCAAAGTGATGAAATTCCAAGTCGTTACACTCTTCCTTCCTTAAAAAGAATTTCATCCCCGAAATTTCACCATAGGGATATCTAAGGCTAATCATAAGTCCTTATGATGTTCATGGATCATTCATGTACAAAATCTGATTCGATCTCCACTCGAATACATAAATTTACTTCCAAACTAGCATCGCTCACCCGATTCTCTAGTGCGGACTCCGTTTAGGCTTCTTAATTAGAAATCTCATTCTCCTTACATAGTCATATACTATGATAGAAAATCTTGGTTCCATATTAAGAACCCTCACCAAGTGTTCGCTGTCAAAGATCAAGTAATAGATCCTTATTTGGAATGGTGTAAAACACCTCGAAGCCATGTACTCGAATCTTAGATCAAACTTTAAGAGAAGGAGAAATGATCTATGTCCTTTCTAAGCACTTACTTAATTGGTTCTCCCTAATACCAATTCTATTTCCACTTTATTTATGAAAACATTTCATAAATCTAATATTAAGTTCAACTGGTATAATATTCTACAATATCCTAAGAGTATATACCCCTATCTGATTCAACTATTCCATTTTTGCATTTTTCTCCCCAAGAAAACTCAAGATCCAAATACCCGAATTTTATTTCAAAAACGTTTTGAAATGAATTATATATTTTAACTCTAGCAGATATATATATTTACATAGCCCGAGTAATGCCAAAATGATAAAAAAGAACTGGGTACTACCAAACAATATTATACATTTCCTTATCAAGAAGGGTAATAATCAAGAGAAGTGTTTATCATCCGAACACATCTCTTTCCCATTTTAGTTATTTTGAGCCACTCGAACTAGTTAACTTCAAAATCCTACTTTTATTTCAAGATCCCATTTTTGAAACAATATTTACACTTTTCGCAACAAAATATTCATCAACAACTTGCTTTGGGTTTGTTCGGGTTTGAACTTGTATCGATTGTACAATGATAAGAGAATAATTTACTAAGTACCCTACAACGTTCCCCTTGGCAAATATCCGATCGTCACTTAGAAGATTATTCTGATTATCACAAGATAAATCGAGACTCGTTTTACCGAACCAATCCACAGAAAATACTTCTTACTTAAAATTTTCATTTAGAAAACTTTTATACCCGGAACAAAATATTTTCAAATAATACTATTATTATTTTCCAAAAACTAGAATTTTTTTTCCAAAAGCACCGGGATTTTAGTCCTCAAGTTTTCAACTTAAATTTTTTTAATTAAAAAACACCTTCACTTTATAAGATCAACTTTTATAAAACCATTTTTCAAGTATTTATCTCAAAAACATTCTGATTTTCTTTTAATAAACCCCCCTTTATTAAAACACAATTTTATAAAATGAACTTTTGTATAAAACCATTTGTAAAATATTTATTTCAAAATATTCTGATTTTCTATAAACATCTTTTATTAAATCAAATTTTAACCTATATCAACACTGAATGCCTTATTGTCAAATTGTGAAACTTAATTCATAGGGTGTTAATTTCAATGTTCCCAAAATTCCTACCTATCCAATCGAGGTTTCAAAAGGAAGATTCTAGATAGATTAACCGATAACCGTCAATGCTCAGAAATGGGCATGTTAGTCCTTGATAAGTTGGTTTTGATGACAATAACCTTAGAATAAGATTATAAAATATAAATACTAACATTATTGTTTAGATATATATATGTATATGCAGGATATATATATATATATATACAGGTACCAAAGTATGAAGACTGTATAGTATAGAGATTCAAGAACTAATGAACTCAAGATCGAAGATATCAAGATTCAAGACTCATGAGTATCAAGACTATCAAGAGTTCAAGATTTCAAAATAAGTAATTTAGTTAGGAATTTTGTTAAAACTCCTAGAAAAGCACTAACATCTTAAAATCCATTTTATTCGTGGAATGGAATCTACTTCGAGCCCGTTAAAAGGATGGAACCCTAAGTAGGATGGAACCTACGAAAAATCTAGTGGAACATTGTTTTGTATCCACTAAATTTTATTCAAATGTTTTACAAAATTATATCTTGTTTTCAAAATGATTTCAAAATCTTCTTTTTTAAATCAAAAACATCTATCCTGGTTTTAAAATACTTTCAGCCTCAAAATAATCTTTATTTTCAATATCAAATTATCCTTGGTTTTAAACTATCTTTTAATTATAATATATTTAACTTTTAATATTTATACTTAGATTTAAATATAAAATCATAGTAAAATTTTATATATACCAAAATATTATTCTCTATACTTATTTATGTATTTTAACTATAGTTAAGTATATTTATAAAGTTTAAAATAGTTTTAATACAAGATAGAAGTTATTTTCAAAGAAAAACAAATTACCAAAAATAACTTAGGCCTGTCGACAACCCCAAGGACCCCTTTTCGACAAGGTAACAGTTTACTTCAAAAGTTTGAATTTCAAAGGAAGTGTCTATTCGTCATATCCTTCACGAATGGATATGACTGTTGTTCTACTATAAATAGGGGCTGTTTTAAACGAATTTATATTCATATTTTCTCTGATTTCACTCCTCTTCTTCTTCCACATTTCTTTATATACATTTTTACCATTACTGCTGAAATCACCATTGAATCTAACTAGATCATCTCTAGTTTGATTCTCTATCACTATCTCAACAAGATCCCAGTGCTATTCAGAGTTATAGATTTCTTTGTATTCAATCGAGCGAGAAAAGGTGTGATTGTAGCTTGGAAAATCAATCGGGTGAACTTGTTGCCCGTAAAATCAAGTATATCTACCCAAAGGATTGTGAATCTAGAGCGGTGTACCTCGTGGCCTTGAAATTGAGGGTGTAATTGTAAGAATTGGTTTTGAAAGGAAATCCGTACTTGTGTTGCGGGACTGGATGTAGGGTAACTCCGAACCAGTATAAAATCCGGTGTGTTCTTTCCTTTATTGCTTTTACTTTATATCTACATCTGTGTTTGATTCTGTGATCATATCTATGTCTAAATATTGCATACATTTGTGTTCAAATTAATATAAACTCAAAAAGAATTAGTAATTCCTTAAAACACTATTCACACTCTCTAGTGTTAATTCTAGCCTTAAGATCCGTAATTCGCATTTCTCACATTTGGTACCAGAGCAAGGTTTTCAAAGTTTCATAATATGAATTTTGAAAAAGCTTTTAAAATGGCTATGTTTGAAAAACTTTTTAATACTAGTTCAGGAATATTCAGATCATCACTGTCTCATGAGTCTGCATATAATCGATATTCAAATTCAAGTTGCCTACCAAAATTATATGATGTGCAGGAAACATGTTTTATGGGTGTTGAGAAATCAATCCACAATGGACAAATTGTGTAGATCAAAAAGAATAAATGGATACTCAATAGTGGATGCTCTAGACACATGACTAATAATCCAGATATGCTGAATGATATAATATACAAAGACGGAGGACTGGTTAACTTTGGAGACAACTCAAAAGGATATGTGATTGGCATCGGCAATGTCGGTAACTTTGAAAATCCTATTATTACTAATGTTTTGCTAGTTAAGAATCTGAAACATAATCTGCTAAGTATTAGTCAACTTTGCGATAAAGGATATAAAATTAAATTTGAAAAAGATAAGTGTCACATTGAAGATAATAATTCAACCATATTATTTGAGGGAATTAGGAAAAAGAATATTTATATTCTTAGTATGAAAGTTTCAAATGATAACCTGTGTCTTTTGGCAAATACAAGTGACCCTTGGATTTGGCATAAGAGATTTGGGCATTTGAATTTCAAACTCTTATCTAGACCGTCAAAACATGATCTAGTAAGAGTTCTCCCTAAAATGAATTTTAAAGTAGATAGTTTATGTGATGCATGTCAATTAGGAAAACTTAGAAAAAGTTCCTTTAAATTAAAAAATATGATTTCAACTTCAAAACCTCTTGAATTACTTCATCTTGATTTATTTGGTCCATCTTAAATTCAGTCAATAAATCACAGTAAATATGTTTTTGTAATTGTAGATGATTATTCTAGATTTACATGGACAATAGTTTTGAAACATAAAAGTGATACTATTTGAAAGTTTTAAGAACTTTACAAAAAGGATTCAAAATCAACTTTCTGTAAAAATTATAACCATCCGTAGTGATCACGGTGGTGAATTTGAAAAAGAAAAGTTTGAGGAATTCTGCAATAAAAAGGGAATAACTCACAATTTTTCATTTTCAAGAACTCCACAACAAAACGGAGTAGTAGAACGTAAAAATAGGACGATTCAAGAGTGTGCGAGAACTATGCTTTCAGATAGTAAATTACCAAAACATTTTTGGGCAGAAGCAGTTGCTACCGCTTGTTATATTTTAAATAGAATTTTAATTAGACCTTTAACTAATAAGACATCTTATGAACTTCTTCACGAAAAGAAACTTAAGGTATCTTATTTTAGAATTTTTTGAAGTAAATGTTTTATTTCAAATACAAAAGATAACTTAGATAAATTTGATCCTAAATCCGACAAAGGTATCTTTATCGGATATTCTAATAGAAGTAAAGCATACAGAGTGTTTAATTTAAGAACTAACATCATCGAAGAAACAATGCATGTTTCATTCGATGAAAATCTCAAAAATTTTGAAGATACAAATGATGAAGAGGATTTAATTACTCAAAATCAGGATTCAACTAAAAATAATAATGAAATTAATCATCCTAATAAAAAGATTAAACTTTTAAAAGATCATCCTATAGAAAATATACTAGGAGATTTGCAATCTGTTGTTACAACTAGAAATCAACTAAGTAAAATGAGCAATGTAGCCTTTATATCAACTATTGAACCCAAAAATCCAAAAGAAGCATCAACTGATGATTCATGGATTTTGGCTATGCAAGAAGAACTAAATCAATTCACTAGAAATGATGTTTGGGAACTTGTTCCTAGACCTGAAACTAAAACTATAATTGAAACTAAATGGGTTTATAAAAATAAAATAAATGAACATGGTGAGGTCGTTAGAAATAAAGCCCGGTTAGTCGCTCAAGGTTATTGTCAAGAAGAAGGAATAGATTGTGATGAAACCTTTGCTCCCGTAGCAAGATTAGAAGCTATTAGGATTCTACTTGCTTTCGCAAATCATAATAATTTCAAATTATTTCAAATGGATGTTAAAAGTGCCTTTTTAAATGGATTTGTAAAAGAGGAAGTATATGTTGAACAACCACCACCTTTTGAAGATGAAAAATTACCAAATCATGTTTACAAACTTAAGAAAGCTCTATATGGTCTAAAACAAGCTCCTAGAGCCTGGTATGATAGACTAAGATCTTACTTATTACAATCAAACTTTGAAATTGGTAAAGTAGATAATACTCTTTTTACTAAAAGAAATAAAAATGATATTCAACTAGTACAAGTTTACGTAGATGATATCATTTTCGGATCAACTAATTTTGAAATGAATAAAGAATTTTCTAAAATAAAGACAAAAGAGTTTGAGATGAGTCATATGGGTGAATTAAACTTCTTTCTAGGATTGCAAATAAAACAATTAGATAATGGTATCTTTATCAGTCAAGAAAAATATGCTAAAGACCTAGTTAGTAAATTTGGTTTGACTACTGCAAGTGGAAAACCGACTCCCATGGCAACCAATGAGTACCTAAGTAAAGAAGATCTCTCGAAAGATGTAGATCAATAATTATATAGAGGAATGATTGGATCACTACTCTATATCACTGCTAGTAGACCTGATATCATGCATAGTGTTTGTCTCTGTGCAAGATATCAATCTTAACCTAAAGAGACCCACTTAAAAGCTGTAAAACGTATCATAAGATATGTTAAACACACCTTTGATTATGGCTTATTTTATCCTAAAAATGATTCTTTTGAATTAATATCTTACTGTGATGCTGACTATGCTGGTTGTAAATCAGACCAAAAAAGTACAAGTGGAACTTGTCACTTTTTGGGGCATTCTTTGGTTTCCTGGTTTAGTAAAAAGCAAAACGCAGTTTCTTTATCAACAACCGAAGCAGAGTATATTTTTGCTGCTTTGGCTTGTTCTCAAGTAATATATATGCAACCAACTTTAAAAGATTTTGGTTTAAATATCTCAAAATCACCAATTTATTGTGATAATACTAGTGCAATAAATTTATCCAAAAATCCTACTCATCATGCTCGAACTAAACATATTGATATCAGACATCATTTTCTCAGAGATAATATAAGTAAGGAAGTAATTACTCTCGATTATATCAATTCCGAGAATCAAATTGCTGATATCTTAACAAAACCCTTAAATGAATCTATATTTACTAAATTAAGAAGAGAATTAGGTATTTGTTCAATAACTTAAATATAGAATATAAATATATAACAAGTATAATTAAAATTAAATTAAAATAAATCAAATAGCAAAAATATAAGTACCTTGTCGACAACCCTCCTTTAACCCTGTCGACATATAATGAATTTTTTTTCTTTTGAAATTTTCCCACCAAAATTCAAATGGGTGGTTATATATTCTTCTTATTTTGAAATTTTGTTCATTCTTTCTGTTCTTTCTCTGTTCTAACTTCTGAAAACAATAAAACAATGGCCTCCTCCTCCAAATCAAACAAAAATTCAACCTTTTCGTTCCCTCTCCTTATACCGGACCATTTCAACGAACTACGCTTGCACGAGTGATGAAAATGGAGGTTTCGTTGAAGATGCACTGCAACTTATGACTGAAATTCAAGTGGTGCAAATCAGAATAGCCAAAGAACAAGAACGGCAAGGCAAAATCCTTAGAAACTTGCAAAAGTTTCTAATGGACAATTACGCCAATCCCATCTTGATCGATGAAGAATACTCAAGTGTTCAAGTGCAAGAGGACAATGAGGAAGAAGAAGAAGAAGCCCCTATGGAAAAAGAGCACGCTGAAGATGACGACAAAGTTGTTTGCGTTGGCGAAGTGTGCTTTGACAAGGATGGAAATCTAGTCGAACAACGTGGAAATTTCTGTTTCCACTACCCAAATTGCTTGGTTCATAGATCTCCCATTGTCAAGAATACACATTAGTTTCTTTTCTCTCTTTCTTATCGTTATTTGTATATGATCTTACTTACGTTTTCTACGCAAATGTAAATATAACATTATATAATTAATAAATGATTTGTGTTCTCATATTTGAATTCTCACATTATCATTATTATAAATATTATCATATATGGATTCTTAGTTAGGAGAGTTAGTTATTAAGGGCTAAGTTTTAGATTCAAAATTAAGTGTTGATTATTTATGATAACACTATCATTATAATCACATGTAATATAGTATTAGATTAAGGGGGAGTTGTATAGATTTAAACTTTGTTTTTGTTGATGACAAAGGGGGAGAAGTATAAAATGGGATAGTTAGGCATATATTAAGGGGGAGTTATTAATTTTAGGGGGAGTTATTAGGATAGAAGTAATATTTTATAAACAAAGGTTGTCATCATCAAAAAGGGGGAGATCGTTAGTCCCTGAGAAGTTAGTTTTGATGACAACAACCTTAGAATAAGATTATAAATATAAATACTAACATTATTGTTTAGATATATATGTATATGCAGGATATATATATACAGGTACCAAAGAATGAAGACTGTACAATATAGAGATCAAGAACTAATGAACTCAAGATCGAAGATATCAAGATTCAAGACTTATGAGTATCAAGACTATCAAGAGTTCAAGATTTCAAAATAAGTAATTTAGTTAGGAATTTTGTTAAAACTCCTAGAAAAGCACTGACATCTTAAAATCCATTTTATTCGTGGAATGGAATCCACTTCGAGCCCGTTAAAGGGATGGAACCCTAAGTAGGATGGAACCTACGAAAAATCTAGTGGAACATTGTTTTGTATCCACTAACTTTTATTCAAATGTTTTACAAAATTATATCTTGTTTTCAAAATGATTTCAAAATCTTCTTTTTTAAATCAAAAACATCTATCCTTGTTTTAAAATACTTTTAGCCTCAAAATAATCTTTATTTTCAATATCAAATTATCCTTGGTTTTAAACTATCTTTTAATTATAATATATTTAACTTTTAATATTTATACTTAGATTTAAATATAAAATTACAATAAAATTTTATATATACCAAAATATTATTCTCTATACTTATTTATGTATTTTAACTATAGTTAAGTATATTTATAAAGTTTAAAATAGTTTTAATACAAGATAGAAGTTATTTTCAAAGAAAAACAAATTACCAAAAATAACTTAGGCCTGTCGACAACCCCAAGGACCCCTTGTCGACAAGGTAATAGTTTGCTTCAAAAGTTTGAATTTCAAAGGAAGTGTCTATTCGTCATATCCTTTCACGAATGGACATGGCTGTTGTTCTACTATAAATAGGGGCTGTTTTAAACGAATTTATATTCATATTTTCTCTGATTTCACTCCTCTTCTTCTTCCACATTTCTTTATATACATTTTTACCATTACTCTGCCGAAATCACCATTGAATCTAACTAGATCATCTCTGGTTTGATTCTCTATCACTATCTCAACAAGATCCCAGTGCTATTCAGAGTTATAGATTTCTTTGTATTCAATCGAGCGAGAAAAGGTGTGATTGTAGCTTGGAAAATCAATCGGGTGAACTTGTTGCCCGTAAAATCAAGTATCTCTACCCAGAGGATTGTGAATCTGGAGCGGTGTACCTCATGGCCTTGAAATCGAGGGTGTAATTGTAAGAATTGATTTTGAAAGGAAATCCATACTTGTGTTGCGGGACTGGATGTAGGGTAACTCCGAACCAGTATAAAATCCGGTGTGTTCTTTCCTTTATTGCTTTTACTTTATATCTGCATCTGTGTGATTCTGTGATCATATCTGTGTCTGAATATTGCATACATTTGTGTTCAAATTAATATAAACTCAAAAAGAATTAGTAATTCCTTAAAACACTATTCACCCCCTCTAGTGTTAATTCTAGCCTTAAGATCCATAATCCGCATTTCTCACAGGGCAAGCATGACTGATCAAATCCTAGATGATAATGATGGAATATTATCATTTCTAACAACTAAGCACAACCAAGAATAACTATATTAAATTTTGAAGAATTATTCTTTTATATATAAAATATATTCCTAGGTAAAATTATTTCATTTACCAATTTTTTTATCAATATTATGTCAGTTTGGTCTTGTCCAAGTGTTTAGGAAATCCCAATCGATAATGTTGGCCAGACGCATTGACCAGAATTCTTAAGCCACTCAACAGATCAAACATCACCATATAAAACACTTTTATATCACTAACAAATACGTGCTCTTATATATATACACTCAAAATCATATAAGGCATTCCATTACCTTATCTCTTAATGAGTCACCCCACCAAAGCCAAGGTTCTTTCTTAACCTCATGCTCTGATACCACATTGTAACGAACCACTTTTCCGTATAGTTTAAGTAGAAAATCAACCACACATGACCCACTCAAATTGAACGGAAAGTCGGATAGTAAGGGGAAAGAAAGAGCACAAGAAGGAACTAAACAACACAGAATCTCACAGCGAAACGAATAATCTATAATATACATAAATCTTTACACAATGAAAAATGTAATATACATACACCAATCAGAGTACACTAGCCTATTTCAATCCGGACAGTTATAACAGCCTTTCCTTACAATTGCTGATAAATAAAACCAATAGACAGCTCAGCGGCACACAGAATAATAAGTAGATACGTCTTGGGCCTCTAGCTCATCTCTTGAGCTCCAAAGCATCTAAAGTAAATCGGAAAATATACCCAGTCTAACCCGAGCATTATAATAAATAACATCCGGATCAGTCTGGCAAACCAGTGTGAGAAAACTCCTATCGATTCAAATTTTAATTCTATATTTAGAATCCTTTCAAAATAAAGGGCATCTTGTAAGACCATGCGGCATATAAACATGGATGGGTTTTTACCTTACGACAACCAAAACATTTTATATAGAAAATCCATTGATCTTATAATAATGTTTAAGGGTCAAAGTAAAATATGAATATAGCTGAAATGCTTGCATCTCACATTTCAACATAGTTGGACACAAATAAGTCTGTACGGTGCTTATTAGAGAATGGATTCCATACAATGACTGGGCTACTAGGGTACCACCCTCCATGGTGCATCTTTAGATAAAATAACACCGAGAACCTCGCCGGGATTCCCTGCCAACACAGAACCGGCCTACCACTTGACTAGTAGTACCGAATATGATCACCCCTTGGTTAATGGGCCTCGAAGCATGCACCAAGAGATAATATCGACTCTAGATAGGGATGATCATACCAAGATGGGAGCGACCCACTTAGCCCTCTGCATCTCCCCTATTTTAGTCATTCCTGGTTAATAAGGCTTGAGGCTATGTTTTATATTTCATATAGAACTTCCCACTTGGAATAATAACACTACCCTCCAAGCAACAATGCAATGCTAGTATTCATCCATACAAGTTGTTCAAGATATGAACAAACCGAAGGCACTACTTCTACTACATCCATTTTGGAATCACCCTTAAGATTAGTAGCAAGTAGCCCTTGCACTTCAAAGAGCTCCACCTTCAATTCCATCATCTTCAAGATGTCTTCACTTCGAAGCGCTTGAGTTGGATCGAAGTGGTTTTCAGATAACATATCCGATCCCGGTCTCTTCGAAACAACATTCGATAGTTTCTGGTAAACTCAACCCCCATTCTTTCAAAAATAATCAGACAATAGATAAGAGCGGAGATCATCTCCTAACCATTAGTGGATGGATTTCCTTATTATTTTCCTTAGAAGAACAAAAATGAGATTTATACGCACAGTAAAACATCATCGAGGATGACTGTGCTATATAACTCACGCTTTTCTCCTAGATATTTCCAGAGTTACGTTTTGGTCCAGATTTGATAGTTGGTAATTTAACTATCAAATAACAATCATTCAACATAGATTATATTTTCTATGGAAATCACTAAGCCCCTCAAAATTAATCTTCCTTAATAAAAATCACTTTATAAATACTTATAATAATGGTACAAGTATATTCACAAACCATTTCACTTTCAAGAACTTAGAAGTCTTTTCGTATAATTAAACAATAGTATAAGTATATTTACAAAACATTCGAAAAGATTTCTATTTCAAGTCATATTTAAATAATCAAACACAAATGTCATTAAAACAGGGATATTAGTAACCCAAAAACATTAATCCTTTTTATAAATCTCTTTCCCAAAATAAATATCTCCTTTATAAATCTCTGAATCTATTTTAAAGCTTCTTTATAAATCTCCAATTTATTTATAAAATACTCTTTTAAAACTCTCCAAAAACCAATTTATAAAACCTCTTTCATAAATACCCCAAAATTGTTTATAAAACTTCTTTCATAAACTTAAATCAATAAGGTTTTCCTTTGATAAACAAATCCATTATTCAAAACACCTTTAAATAACCAGTTATTATTTAAAACATTCCTCGTTTAACTACCTTTAATCCTTATTCAAAATAATAACTTTGAAATATATTAAATTAACTTCAAATAACGTTATCATACTAATAGTTTAACTTCAAAAGAATATAACACAACAAATAATTAATTAACTTCAAAAACAATATAAATATAATTATAAATTAATTTCAAAACATCTTTAATAAAAGAATCAATTAATTTCAAAACATTATTAATATAATAATTAATTAAACTTTTAAACAATATGAATGAAGTAATTAATTAACATTTAAAGAATGTTAACATGATATTAATAAACCTTTAAGTAAAATAACATATGTCAATATAATTAAATAACTTTAACTAATAATAAAAATATAATTTTAAACCATTTTAAATAAAAAATAAATACTTTTTAATAACCTTTTAGAATCATATTAATAAAATGATTAATTTAAATCATTATTAAAACAGTTATCAATTATCTTTAAACCATTATTAATAAAAATACATACCTTTTCAATCTTATTGCTAAATAATATTTGTCTTTAAAACTTTATAATATATAATATATAATAATTATTCTTAAATTATCTTTCGAATCAATAATTAACTTTTCAAATTTCAAAGAGGCTTGACGATCACAACGATACTTAAACAAGGTACCATATCTTTCAATTTAACTTTCCTAGTTAATTACTGACATTTACATAATCAACATCTATGTAAGCAATTAACCATCACTTCTTAACATATTACTTATTCAAATTGGCATATCAATTAATGATATATATATATATATATATATATATCAGATGTCCAAATCTATAAGATAGCAGAATGGAGATTTACTTTGCTAATTGAATGTCAAATTAATTTAATTAGTGTAATGGTGTTTTATTCCACTAAACATGTGTCCAAATTATCCTATTCAATTTACTTTAACAGAATGGTGTTTATTTGACCAAATAGATAACACTCATTTAGTAAAATTAATTTAACCACGTACTTATCCAAATTAACATAATTATAATTAGGCAGTATTAATTTATCATTAAATTATAATACACCAAACTAATCAACATGTTATGCCAAAACGTTGTATTCGTTAATACGAACACATGCAAAAATCTGCGTATTAATCGGATTTAAAATAGTTGAGTTACGATTTTCCTAAGCTTAACTAATTTAAAACACAATTTAATCTAAATAAATCTTCACCCAAGCTAATGGGCCAAGGCCCAAACCAGAGAAACCCGCACTCATATCCACTACAGTGCTTCCTTCTCCATTTTCTTCGATTAAAAAAAACACTACCTGAACCCATTGTGCCATCATGCACAACACTCCGATGCCACGAACGGCGAGTCCAACTTTTGCGCAATTCTCCCTTCACCTTGTCATCCCATCGCACCCATCACCTTGTCCCAAGCGCCAACCAAGCAAAATCCGATCATGGCTGAGCTCGAAAAATGCGTTAGGTACCCAAAAGTCATGATAAATTTTGGCTTTGATTCCCATAAAATTTTCATTGACCGAGCGCCTCTCCTCTACGAACACAAATCCACCCTCCGTTTCACATATCATACCCTAAGTCTCCAATTATTGTCAACCCTAGCTTTCAACCATCGACGATCATCGACACAAAACTCTACCGAAACTTCACCAAAAATACTATACTGCCATACGAACCCAACGACGCCGACGACAACTTCTAATTTGAAGTGGATTGAGAGGAATCAATTATGAAATTTGTGAACATATTTTCCCTCTTACTGTAAATCGACGATATCTCGATCGTTGCTCGGGACGAAATCAAGCACCGTTAATTTCTAAAAATACTAGGGGTTAGTACAAACAAATTCTGTTATGAAACCATAAGCTTATTTTGATCGGCTTGGGTGCTATAGATTTTTGAAGCGTGGAAGTGGATATATTTTCCATTCATTTGAAAATGTAAGAGAAGAAAAAAAGTTAACCCCAAATGAAAAGAAGAATAGGTTGTGTTATGTGACACCCCACCTCTATACCTACGCTAGCCAAGAACACTACGGGGTAATGCCGTTGACTAGCGCGGAGAATAAGGCTATTGAGGAGTGACCATCCATGTAATTGCTTTGTGCGAGTACCGATATGCCAGATAAAAATATAACTTTTCATCTCAAGAGGAAATCCGACATACCGATACAAACTCAAAGCTACTACACAGTGGCTATATGGACTTCGGAAACAAATATAGAAATAAACATAACACAAATCAGTCACAGACAATTCATATCACAAAGGCAGAAATAGATATGAATATAACACATGAAAGTGTACATCAGAGTAGTGGTCAAATAAGATCCACAATAACACAAAAGAATAGATACAAGTGCAAGGCAAAAGAATATGTATACAGCAAGGAGTCTAAATCTCAAATGTATACAACAAAAACTACTAAACTAGAGTAGTTAGCCAAAAGTCAGATGATGGTTCCTGATAGGAAGTCATGAGGAAGCACCTGTAATATCTCAGTCTGACCCGAGTATTATTTAAGAAGAAAATAATAAACGGATCAGTCTAGCTATAATTATCAGATAAAATGAGATATAAGAAGAGATATAATAATAAAATGTATGATAACCAAAAATGTCATACTACGTCAAGTATACATTAGAAAACCCACAAAAGTCATACAATATCTCAAGAATCTCATAGCTCCAAAAAGAACATCATATTCTTAATTTAATTCACCAAGCCACAAAAATGACATAAGTATCAATGCCAATGGTAAAAGCTGGTGAAACATAAATTCCAGAAATTAATAATTAGAAATCCAGAAATCACAAGAAAAGGATGGCCAATCCCATAAAAGTACCAAGGCCAATCACAAGGGTTAATGACACACAAATTCACCAATGCACAAATATTGATAGAGCTTATTAATGTAAATCACGAAAATTGGTGAAACACAAACTCTAGAAATCGTCAATTAGAAATCCAGAAAGATCACAAAAAGGGAAAGAGGCCTATCACAAGAACGGGAGCATTAAAGCTCACCAACACGTGTATCACAAGATGAGATGCTATCTCATGGTCGCTAACCATCAAATTTTGAGCCGAAGCTCCACAAAAACGGCCCGAAGACCATAAGCCGAAGCTCCACAAGAACGGCCCGAAGACCATGAGCCGAAGCTCCACAAGAACGGCCCGAAGACCATGAGCCGAAGCTCCACAAGAACGGCCCGAAGACCATGAGCCGAAGCTCCACAAGAACGGCCCGAAGACCATGAGCCGAAGCTCCACAAGAACGACCCGAAGACCATGAGCCGAAGCTCCACAAGAATGATCTTCGCAGACCCACAAGTGTAAATTACACTAAGCTAGTAAATATATGAGTTTAGCTTCATGTCCCATAACCACTAGCCTAACTTAAATATTTACAAACAAATTGTAGACTTCCACTCGAATTTAAGTGTCAATTACACTAAACTAGTAAATATATGAGTTTAGCTTCATGTCCCATAACCACTAGCTTAACTTAAATATTTACGAGCAAATTGTAGATCTCCACTAGAAAATTGTCACAAAGGATTCAATCGAACAAGTCCAAGAATTAACCGACGAAGTAAACGCAAGCGTTTCATACCACTTGTTTTGCTAAGCCGTTTAATTATATTTTCTCATACGAATGAGTTTAGCTTCATGTCTCATAAGAATTAACCGACGAAGTATACATTCAATAACAATAAAAATCATACAATATCTCAAATCTCATCAAATATCCAAAAAGAATATCACATTCTTAGTTTATTCACCAAACCCCAAATATTGACAAAACATATCTATGTCAATCGCAAAAAATTGGTCAAACACAAATTCTAGAAATCAACAACTAGAAATCCAGAAAACACAAAGGGGGAGACCTATCACAAACGGGAGCATGAAAAATCACCAACACGTGTATCGCAAACGGGTCGCTATCCCATGGTCGTTAACCATAGAGCTGGTGCAACGACGTAGTACAATAACGGTACGCCCGATGAACCTGATACTCAAGTAATTCGAAACAACAACGTAGTACAATAACGGTACGCCTGATGAACTTGATAAGTTGGAACAACGACGTAGTACAATAATGGTACGCCCGATGAACCGAACTCCATAAAACCATAGGTCGCTAGCCTATAAACAATGAGACGAAGCTCCACAAAACGTGGTACGGTCCCCTACGCGGACAATGAGACATCGCATATCGCTAGTCTAAACCTCAAAAATGATCGTCATAGATCAATAAAAAGTGTGAATTACACTAAACTAGTAAATAGATGAGTTTAGCTTCATGCCCCATAACCACTGGCTTAACTTAAATATTTAGGAACAAATTGTAGATTTCCACTCGAAAATTGTCACAAGATTTCAATCGAACAAGTCTAAGAATTAACCGACGAAGTAAACGCAAGCGTTTCATACCACTTGTTTTGCTAAGTCGTTTAATTGGATTTCTCATACGAATGAGGTAAAGGTTTGTATATACTAATAGATTAGAAAACGGTTTTAAAAACGAGTTTTGTATTTAAAAGTAGTGTTAAAATCGTTTTTGTGAAAGAGTTTGAGTATTTACTACTAGTATGAAACCTTTGTATTTTAAAGTGACAAATCACAGAAATGATTGTAGAAACAATCAATCACCAAAAATTCATATTCGACGATGTGAATCAAAACCATAAAAATCGATATCAATTCCATCAAATGGATATTCCTAAAAATCCAGAAAAAGAAGTCATCAAAGTTGATAATAAGTGATAACATCTAATCGGATCAACCAAAAATCGATTAAAATGGAAACCCACTCAAAATAGGCAATTTGGCTGAAATAAGCAGCTCTAGACGTCTGGTAGACTTCCCAAACGTCTGAGCTGAAAGACTGGAAATTTTCTTCCAGATCGCCTAGGCGTTTGGGAAGTAAGCTCAGACGTCTGAGCTGAAAGACTGGAATTTTATTCCCGTAGCATCAGACGTCTGAGCTTATTACCAGACGTCTGAGCTGAAGCTCAAGGCAATTTTTGCCAAGGCCATTGATGGCCAAATCAAATTTGAAACAAACAAATGAGCGACGATGGCTAGAGATCGATGTCAAGTGACAACCCAACCCTATAAACACATCAATACACTCGAAATAACATGTCCAAACATCCATATAAGGATTTTCATAGATTTTGACTTCAAAATACCAAAAATTGGAAAATTCACCAAACCAATTCAATTCAAAAGCAAATGAACATGAAATAGGTGTTAGGAATTCATACCTAACAACTATCAAAGGTATAGACATAGATGTGAGTTCAAAAACTCACCTTTAAACCCAAAAACAACGAATGAGAAGCTTTAAAACAAAGGGAATATCAACCACTCTTCAACTTCAACTCAAGAAGCTCCAATCTAAGCTCATAAGCAAATATTCCTAAGTTAGGGTTTAGGAATTTCTGAAAATTGAAGAGAGATTGAGATGGAGAAGACGAAGAGGATGCTTACCTAAGCTTCTCTTTGATTTTGGAGCTTGAATCTAGAATTTCCTAGTAATCTAGGGTTTAGGAATTCTAATTTCCCTTTCTTTCCCTATTTTTCTTTTAGCTTGAAAGTGTTAGGAAATGAAAATGAATGAAGAGGAGTTGGAGGAGGAGTTAGGGTATTATGTTGGGTTAGTGGGCTGAAACCCAATCCCAATGCCCAAAATAGAAAAATAGCAAAATTCTACTCAACTCCAAACATATCGATGTTTATACTCAAAAAGGTCGCAAGCGCCGTTTTGGACTCAATGGAAATAGTCTCGAGTCCGGATTCGACCGTTTACAAAAAGTCACATTTTGGACTTTTAAATTCAACTAACGATGCTATATTTAAATAAATCATTTAAATATATTATCGTAAAATTATGCGGGTTGTTACAAGACCTATCGAGAGCAATAACTATATTGTATACTCTCCTAAAAAACCAACACCTCTAAAGAAGTTAGCATTTAGGTCCTATCACAGCACCCAATCATATTACGGACTAGTATGTGACCTACTTTAGACTGGCATCTCAGTCTCTCTCCGCCCCTACTCTGGAATAGCATATGTAGGTCATGCGCCTCAATGGTACAATGGATTCCTTTTACGAGGCTGATATCATCCGAAACTTGAGCTTCACCTTTGTAACACCCTGTACTTTTTACGATAATTATTTAAAATTAAATTAATTAACAAATAATAACGACGAAAAATAATATTTTACAATTATCAGAATTCGGCTGTGGAACTTGCACTATTGGGTTCATGGCAATTTTCTGTTCAATTTTCATATATAAAGTTTTTTGATCGAAGCACAAATGAAGAAGTTATTAACATTTGAAGTTTTTGAATTGAAAATAATTATATATGCAATTAAGGAAATACAATGTAGTTAATAGAATAAATTAACACTAATTAACGTTAGTGGTCACTTAGCGTTTTAGTAAATTAACATTAACGAAAAATAGAAAGAAATTATCTTGGTCGGTTTTATAAGGAATTAAATTAACAAATAACATCAAAAATTAATTAACATAATTCAATCCAACTGGTTGACTCCTATTTTTTATCGGTCGACACCTAGCGATTGACCGGTTGGGGAACAATGGTTGACCGGTGGATGTTGTTGGTTGTTAATTTTGACGTAGTCGAACGGTCCGGATTTAAAATAATTTACTCTAATGTCTGGCATTGATTCGAACCCCTATAAATACGGGTTTAACTCCTCAATTTTCTTCTCATATTTTCTGAAGTGACGACGAAGCTCTACAATTTTCTCTTCTCCACAAATTTTTAATTCTAAATAAAATTATAATTCATATATATATATATATACACAAGTGGAGAATAGCAGAAGTTAATTGAGAAGAAGAATATGGTTGAATAAAATCATCAAAGCCAAGGTAAATGGTAGATCCAGATCCGAATTTAAATTAAATCCAAATTTCTTTTAAGATTTAGATTATAGATAGATATATGTATGCTATCAGTATATCTACTCAAAAAGGAAGAATAAGTGGAATCAAACTGGAATAACAAGGATTAGATTTGGAGATTTAAATAACTGAAAAGGTAACTGAGGAATTATATATTATTATATAATATTGTATTTATATCGTTGTAAATCTGCTCCTGTATGCCTAAATGTAATTTTGGAGTTGTAGGCTTAATTGTATACATATAATGAATTTATAAACCCTACATACATATTACGTTATTGATAACTTAGATTTAATATTGCATGTATTTGAATCTGATGGATAGTAGTGGTCCCTGAGTTTGATAAATTATATACTAGTTCCATGTTTGTAGATTAAATGGTTTATGCAAGTTAATGTAATTAGATGTTATTATAATAAATTATTGGGATTTAAGTAGTATTTTAATTCGTTGGAATATTGGGTGTTGGAATATAAATTTCTATAGATTATTAAGTTCAGATTCATAAATAAAATTGTATCATTTGAAATAATAAGGAATATGCCTAAAAGAAAGAAATGTATAAAATAGGGACATTTACAATATTTTGTATTGTCTATTTCAATAATTACAAAAATATCCTTGTAATTTCGAACGTAACAAAAATCCTTTTTTTCGATAAGCTATAGAGATTTCTAGTGTTAACTTTTCCTAGGGGAGATGTAATTCCAATGCATTAAAATGCAGAGATCCCTAAGTATGAATTAAAGAATTTTAGTTTTGATAATAATAACGGTTAAATTGTAAAGTTAATATATATGTGTGTATATATATATCTCTGTGTGTGTGTGCAATAAGGACAAGATAGAAATCAAATAGTAAACGATAAAATGGTAGGCAAGTAATAAAATGAATAAAGGAAAGAAGTATATAAAATATATGGGTATATGGAGTCCACTAAATAAGGAAAGATAGTAAGGGTTAAAAAAGATAGAAATAAAGATTCAATAATAAGAAAAGGAAGTAAATAGTAGAAGACACTTAACTCTTTTAAGTTCAATGAAATCGGTAAATGATACTAAACCAAGGTTAGTGAAACAAGGAGTCAGTTAAATAAAAATAACTGAATATAAGTAGTTGAACATTGGAGGTGCAATAATGAAATAAAAATGAATATGTGTACACACACAAATATATATATATATATATATATATATATATATATATATGCACACACGCATAACCTCAAGTATACGTTTATGACGGGTGTGAATTATTAAAGTTAGCTTAGATAAGAATGACATAGTCATTAAAATGGGTGGGAATGAGAGGTCGGTAGTATTACACAACAGAAGTTTGTCTACCGCAAGGGGCTACTAGTAGTTGTGTATACATTATACCGATGTGGGACATACCCTGTAACGATACATAATTTCACCACTTTGATTTGCGAATATTTAATTAATTTTAAATATTCAAATAATATATTTTATAACCTAAATAAAGCTCTTTTAAATAATAAATAATGATAATGAAATAGTTTTCAAAATTAGCTTTCAAACATATTTAGTTGGATGAAAAATTGAAAATATGACTTAGGAATGTAATGTTTAGTGACTTAGGAATCAAAATTTGAAATGTGTGTATGGATGGAAAGTTGTGACCTTGCTTATGTAATAACATATAATTTATTTGGTGGTGACGTACATTGTGTTGTATATGCTAAGAAAGTTAGCATTTAAACTTGTATAAGCGACACAGAAAATCTCTTTCTTTTAAACTAGTTACTTAAGTGTTTATTGAAAAGGTTTTATGAAGGGTTTTAAAACTTTACCTTTAAATAAAAAACTTTTTCTAAGTTATTAAGTGGGTTAAGGTAAGTCAAAACACAAAAATAGAGTTTTGAAAGTGATTTGGAATATAAAACAAGTTTTGAAAATTACGGGTCATATAGCGATAGTCGCTATAGATGCAGTTTGTAAAAAACGAACTCTTTTGCTAATTTAAAATGTTTTTACTTAAGGATATTTTTGAAAAGTGTTTTCAAAACTTATTTTAAGTATGGATAAGTAATTATTATTAATTAATTAATTAATTATTTCATGATTAGTTAATTAATTAATTAAGTTAATTAGTACCTAATTGTTAGTTAACAAAGTAATTAGTACTTAAGTATTAATCAAGTAAGTTAATTATAATTAGTTAATTAATTAAAGTTTAATTAATGATTAATGATTAACTAAGGGTTAATTATTATTTATTTATTTAATAAAGATAAAATTTTAACTAATTATTTATTTATCAAAGGGTTTAATCATTAATTAAGTTAAGAATTAATTAAGGTTTAATTTTTTTTAGCAAAGCTAAGCGGGGTTAACTGGCCCCTACCAGTTTATTGCAACACAATAAAGTGAAATGTATCATAATAGGCTATGATACAGAAGAAGTGAAAAGAGATAACAACCAAGAAATAAGGGAAATAAAGAGCACAGAGAGCAAGCAAATTACAATAGGCAATAACTAACACCATAAGGCAATGGTGCTCTGAGCAAAAGAGAAGGCAAAACATTTAATTCCAGTCATGATAGCAAGATCTCATTCCAAATTTGAACTTCATTTTTATGCTTGCCATTAAACATTCGATCATTCCTTTGAGACCACATAATTCTAACAAATTTCTTAAGAATAAGAAGCAGTAAAATACCTTCCTCCTCTCTCCACCTAGTAGCCTTATAAATCAAAGCCCATTTAGTTATACTATCAGTGTTGGTGCAGTTCCTCCCAAGTTTCTGCATCAACTTGCTCCACATAGGAAAAATGAAATGCAATTGAAAAACGGATGAGTGTTAGTTTCCAGTTCGTCACTACAGAAGACACATGAACCGTCAACAAGCATACCCAAATTAACAAGTCTTGCTTTAGTATTCAGAGCATCTCTATAACGATCCCGGATTATTTTATAAATTTAAATTGATAATTAATTTAATTTTTGAATAAAAATTGTGAAATTAATTGGTAAATCGATTTGAGTTTCTCCAAATTCAAATAAAATATATGTTAATCACTTTAATTTAAATCTTGTATATACATGTGAATATATATATATATATGTGGGTATATATGAGTAGATTTGAATTTATATCTATACACATATATATATATATACTTATTGGATTTGAGTTAAATCTTAAATAAATGGTTTAAATATTAAATATAAAAATATAGACTTTGACACAAGAAAGAAAATGAATAAATAGTTTAAAATTTAGAAATCGATGGTTTATGTTAGGAAATATATATATATATATATATATATATATATGAGACAATAAATGTTAAAGTAAAATCGATAATAAATATTCATGTTAGAAATAAAAAAATAAAAAATAAAAAAATAGAAATAAATATATATAAGATAAACTAGAAAGGAAAATAAAAATACAAATTAGATAAGATAAATTATAAAAATAAAGTAGCACTTAAATAAAATCTAACAACAAAATTAAAATAGAAATTTATTTAGAAATATTACTAAAGAAAAAGAAAAGAAAGAAATACACTCAAATATGAACAAATAAAAGATAAGTGTAGACTTGAAAAACAAATTGGATAAGTATGAATCAACTTGTAAAGGAAAGAAATGTAAACAAGTGAAATAGCTTGCAAGAGAAGACATCAACTATCTTCATACTATGTACAGCCGAAATGAAGAAAAAAAAATATAAATATGGTACAACACAATTAATGTTGGCCACCACAACAAATCTATCAGCCTAAAATCTCTGATCAAATGAAATATCAACTTGTACAAACAAATTATATTCCCTTGTACAAATTATTACTCTGTAAACTTCATTTCCATATATACATCACCCTCATTTCAATTCGTTCATTCAAAACTTAAACTTAAAAAATATCAAACAACCTAAACAACTTAAACTCCAGCTCAACTCAAATCAGAGAATCAAAGAAGAAAGATTTCAGCTTACCAGTTTTTCAAAGCCTGTGTCATCATAAACTTTGTTCTTTCTTCTGGGAATCACTGTGAGTAACATCACTGTTTTAAAATTTAAGTAGATGATTCTGTTGCATGTTCATCTTTGAAACAAGTATGTTTGTGAATATATTTTAAAACTCTGTGTGTATATATATGAATATTTTGTTGTGTGCATTGCTATGTGACTGGATGCTTTCTCTGATTTTAGTTTCTAGGTTCTAGATCTAATTATAAATCAATTGCTCTTGATCCAATCTTTATTAGTACTTAAGTCTTGAACAAAATATGTTTGTTACATCATAGATTTTAGTTTAAAAACTTGTTTAAGTTAAAATAATTTGTATTACCTCTGGAAATAATAAAACCACTGTGCAAACTTAAATAAGATAAAATTTAATTATCATGATTCATGGATTCAGGTATATGAATCAAATGCTTAAACTAAAACTTGATTTTTGAAACAAAAATTACTATTTTTAGGTTTGGGATGCGAGAGAAGTTTTGAGATGATCGAAAACTGGGTTTCGATCAAATTCAGGCGGTCGGAGACTCCATCGTGGTCGGGGTTTGGGCTGAGGCTAGGTGAGTGATCAGCGAGTCTGGGAAAAATAGTGTGAGGGTGGTCAGGCGAACGTGGTGACGGCGATGAACGATTAAAGTTTATAAACCTAGTTTAGTCAAGGCTATGTATTTTGTTGAGTTCGTCGTCGGTAGTCGACCGAGTGCAATGTGGCTCTGGGAAACGATAGAGGGGATGTTGTCGAGGTCGTGGCCGGAGTTGCACGAATTCTGGCGGGCGAGGCGGTGAGCATGAGGCAATGACAGGTTTGAAGGGGTGTTTTCTGTTGTGTTTCCCAGGTTTCGATATTATGCTCGTTTTCGTTTTTGAGTGGGCGGCGAAGTTCAGGTGGTCGGAGGAGGATCTAGAGGCAATCGACGACTTGTTCGATGTGGTGAAGTTGACTGGAGGCGCGCGGCGGCGCCGTGCATGTGCACAGGGCAGTTGTCTGGTGATCTGGTGATTATTGTTGTTTAGTTTAGGTGAAGCAGGGATGAACTCGCGTTGGTCTCGAGTGGTTACTCGAAGTTTTTAAGCGCCTGGCTCGAAGCAAGTATTAACGTGGCTCGGTATATGTTGCACAGGTTTTAAAACAGAAACTTGTTTTGTTTTTGGCAATTTAAAATCAAGTTTTAAACTGAGTTTTAAATCAAGATTAAATATAACTTCAAGTCAGTAAAGAAAGAATTTGTTTTAAACTTTATTAAAAAAATCAATTGGTATTCATTTTAAATCTTGAAATTTAAAATGAATTTAAAAGTGGATTGAATATAAATGTCTCAACATATTTATAAGTGATAACAAAATCATTGATAAGAATGAGATTTGTTTTAAGTTAATGAAGATACAATGTTGATTTGTAATTCATAAGTTAATTACAAAATAGATAATTTATTTATTTAATTAAGTAATGATTTAGATTAATTAAATAAGCTATTAAAAGGTTAAAGTAATTAATGAAGGTTTAAAGATTAATTAATTGGTGATTAAGGATTATTAATTAAATATTAATTAATGATTAAAATTGATTAATCAAGTGATTAAGCAATAATTAATTCAAGGATAATGTGATAAGTTAATTAAGGTAATTAATTTGAGATAATTACTTTAAGTTAAAAGTTAATTAACTACTGAAAATGATTAAAGATAATTACTTAGTTAAAAGAAATAAATTAATGGTTAGTGTTAATTAAGTAATTAAGGTTAATTTCTTATTATGATTAATTAAGGATAATTAATCAAATGGAGGTTAATTAAGGATTAATTAATAAATGAGATTAATTAGGAGTAATTAAGAATAATTTAATTAATTAAGGTAATTGATAAACTAATTTATATCAAGTGATCTGTAATTAATTCCTCAGGATTGGATTACTAATTCATGAGTAATTTATTTAATTGGAAATAAATTGAATTAATTAGGATTAAACAATTAATTAATCCTGCTTATAAATGATTATTGAATGCTTGACCTTACTTATGAATGATTGTATTGTATGAGATGCCTTGAATTGATTGTCCTATCTGATCTGTGATATTTTGTTCTGTGGATTGAGCTGTGTATAATTTATTCATTTATTGTGGTACATTTGTATATATATATATATATATATATATCTGTGATCTGTGAATGAAAGATAAGCATTATAGTTATACCGCTTATCAAATATATTGTTGTATTTGAATTTGTGATGATCGAATAATGCTGCACTATTGTGTGTGAAACCCCTGGACTACACCATACACACACAAATATGGATTTCATGAGGAAATCGGTTAAGTCACAGATGATTTAAATTTAATGTTTTTGAAATTGAAATTTAATTTCAATTGATTTTGGAAATGGATTTGTGTTAAATGTTAAAGCTTTTGAAAAGGAGTTTTTAAGATAAAAGTTATTTTGAATAACTTGGTAAAGTTTTTCAATTTAAATAATTTAATTTGAATTTGAATTCAAAAATTTGGAATTGAATTCCATATTTGGAAATTATGGTTAAAGATGTTATAAATGTGTTTGTATGAATTTAAACCATTTTAAAGGTATGGTTTTGAGAATTTGAATTTATCCCAAGGATTTTAACTCGTATAAATGAATCGGATTTTCCGAAATGAAAACTATTTGTTTTCAAATAATAGAAGCTTTCACATAAGGAATGAATTTCCAATTTGTGTCAAAGGAATTTCAAGTTTGAAATGAAAATGGTTTTCCGAGTTATGAATAAATCTTTGTTGAAGATTGTTGAAATTTGTTTTGAAATTGGAAAGGTGTACCTTTTGTATAAAAGGTCGAAATGGAATTGTTTTGAAAGCTATCAGTTAAATCTTTGATTTAAAGATTGGACGAGTTAATCCGAATTGAAATGGAAATCGATTTGAAAATCTATAAATAGATCTTTGTGAAACTGGTTGAGCTTTGTGAATTGAATATGTTTATTTTTAACAGATTTAAAATGGTAATGTGTTTAAACCATTTGAAAGGAAGTTTTGGATGATAAGTTGTGACTTAATTGAAATCCCATTATCCATATGTTTTTAAATATTACGCTCATTATTCGGTTTAGCCGAGGGAGGACTTTGTGTCATATAACCCATTCCGAATAATGATACGTCGTATATGGATAGCATTTGAAGACCGGTGGTGAAGACCAGGTATTTGTGAAAACGACTTAAGGGAAGTGACCTGTATAATGTTGCGACCTAGAGAGTGAGCGACTTAGGGGCTTACCTGTTAAGTCGTTGGGGTGCTTATGTCGTATAGGAAGTAAGTCGCAGGTTGAGGCTTAGGTCGTAGCCGAGTTAAGGATAGTTGGCGACTTATAGGATCGTGACCGAGTTAAGTGGTAAGTCGTGAGCGACTTAAGGGAAGTGTGCGACCTAAGGATTTAGCGAGTTAGCATGTTAGCAACCTAAGGAGTTAGGTCGCATAAGTATTAGGTCGCGTGAGTTGTTAGGTCGCTGGGCTTTGGCTGTGTGTTAAGTCGTATAAGCGCCTGTGTAAGTCGCAACCGACTTAGTAGTTGGCTGTTAAGTCGAAGGAGGGGTAACCGAGCTAAGTCGGATGTTTTGTCGTGAGTCATAGGCAGATGAGTTTTTAGGTCGGCAAAGCTTTAGGTCGTAGGTCGGCATGGTGTTAAGTCGGCAGCGACTTAAGAAGGCAGCCGAGTTAAGGATTTCAGCTATAAATAGGAGGGCTTTGTTCCATTTTTGGGATCCGGATTTCGAAGAGACGAAGTGCTGCCATTTTGAGAGCTCGACTTCTACACTTCTTCACTTCTTTTCTCCACTTTAATCTAGTGCTTCCTTTCATCCAAATCGAAGATCAAGATTGAAGATTCAAGGGCTTGGATTGAAGATCTTCATCTTTTCAAGAGAGATTTCTTCGTTTGAAGCGGATTCGTGATAGATCAAGCTTGATCCTTCGCTGTCCAGATCTGAAGCGTGTTGATTTAGGGTTGTTTAGGTGATTTGGTGAGTGGTGATTATCTCTCACACGGATCCAAAGGAGTATATCGGATTGTTGGCTCAATTTGGTGTTAAAATAGTGATTTCCATGCATTTTCTTCATCCTAAGTGTAGATCCATGTAGATCCATTATTCATGATGATTTGACAACCATTTTACTAAGTGTTAACCTATGCAAGTTCATTCATCAAGATTGTAGAGATATTTCTTATGATTTCATGCATGTTAGACTTTCAACTCTTTAATTACGAAAATGCCATTACCGTTATAACTATCTACTTAGATCATATTTGAATGCTTGATTGTTTGGATTAATGTTTGATTTGATTGATTGTTATGAATTAGATGATTGATGGTTTGATTTAGACCGAAGACGATTCAAAAGCTAAGGGAAAGGCTCTTGAATTGGGAAAGCTGCTCGTGGCATATGTAGCGGGATGATGAAGCTCTTATGCATAGATTTGATGATGTGATGTTAAGATGAGGCTTTGCGAGGATGTGATGAAGCGAGGCAATCATGTGATGAAGACTTGGTCTAATCCAGATGGGATCATTCCAAGCATGTTGATAACTCGGTGATATGATTCGAGTTGAGGATAATGAATGGATATGAGAATAGTCGTCGAGGAGGATGACTAGGAGGCTTGGATAACATCGTTGTTGAAGGTTCTAGCATGCTCTAAGCAAGAGTACGTTTGGGCAGATTCGATAGTCCCAACGGCCAACTGTTGATGGTCGAGTACTCTGGGCAGATTCGATAGTCCTAGGCACGGGCTGCGACGACGTGCGGGAGTTATGTCTAGAACCGGGGTTTCCATTAGCCCTTGACGGACGGCTGAAAGAATGTGCCGGTCATTCAATTAACGGTGATATCGAAGCAATGATAATAGTGATAGCCAGAGTCATGGATGTTTGGTTGTATCGTCATTCAGACTCAAGAGCGGTATTTTCTGGGTGCTTATCTGATTTAGGCCTTGGTACTTGGAAACATCGCCCTTGACTCGAATGATTATTACTTTACTTTAAATTGTATGCTCTGCTATGTTGCTTCTGCTTAGTGTGTGTCTGGGGGCTATCACTGTAGAAAGAGGTGGAGTGGGAGGGTTGTATTCCTATTCCTTTTCCTTTATGCTCTTTTGGTATGTTGTTAGTTAATTTACTGCTCACTAAGACTGTTGTCTGACTCAAGGCTTTATGTTTTAATTCTTATTGCCTTGGGCTGTTCGTCCATTTTTGGGACGAGCAGACTAGGTAGCAGGTGACAGGTGCTGTTCTCTTCTCACGATGCTGATATCGAAGACGAGCTGGAGGGTTGCATATTATCTTCTTATTATATGTACTGGATGTTCCGCTGTTTTGTATTCTCTGAGTGTTATGTAGTGAGGCTTGATGTATTGGCTATTTGGATGCTTGTATTCAACTATTATGGAGTTTTATATGATGTCATTTTGTTCTGTAAAGCTTCACTATACATATGTTCTATTGTATTTTGTCCATGCGCTGTGAGTAATACGATAGAATTCTGTTGTTTTAATCTACCCTGACAATCGTCCATGGTCGCCTGGCACACTTTACAGCGCACTATCTCTAGATTCGGTGCAGGGGTCATGGGCGGTCGTCACAACTGGATACTCGATGTTGTTTTAATTCTAGAGTTATACCATGCTTCGGTAGGGAGAGCCCTCCTCTTGTCATAATTAATTTTGGTTTTGATACATTTCTTTTTGGAGATATTCGAAAATATTTTGAATGTAAAACCCGGGCATTCGACTCTAATTTTTTCTTTTGAAAATATTGGATCATAATATTTATTGCGGAATATTCTCTGTATTTTGTTGCATATGCCTATTATATTGCATTTGGTTGCATGTAGATTTATTTCATACTAGTTTTTGCATGGAGAGTTACATCTAAATAGTGTTAGGTATTTTTAGGATACTTTGTTTCCTGGTTAGGTTTATGGTAAAATTTCGAGGACAAAATTCTTTTAAGGAGGGGAGAGTGTATGTAACAACCCTGTTGTTAATTACCTAATTAATTAAGTTTAATTATGGATACTAATTTTAATTTCTCAAATTAAACAACAAATCTCAATACTAACATTTTATCCTAAATGCCAAATATAAATAATTGATTTAATAATATTTCAAATATAAATTGAAATACTCTTTAAGAAATGAAACTCATTTCTTAAATAAATCAAATCAGTTATTCTAAAAAATTGGAGTTAATTCCACGATTAATTTCACAAATCACAAATCAGAATCAATATCAATAATTATACATAATTAATTAGGTAATTAACAACAGTGTTGTCACAGTATAACAACCTGAAATTTCACCACTTTGATTTATGAATATTTAATTAATTTTAAATATTCAAATAATAGATTTTATAACCTAAATAAAACTCTTTTAAATAATAAATAATGATGGTGAAATAGTTTTCAAAATTAATTTACAAAAATATTTTGCTCGATGAAAAATCGAAAATGTGAACGGAATTCATTTTCAAATTTTCGACTTTTCGTCGTTTAAAAGTTGTTGAAAATATTGTAAACATTTTATTATACATATACACATACATGTACAAATAACATAAGAATGGTTGGTAAAAATACAGAGTAAAGTATGTTTACTTAAGCTAATATAAAAGTTTAAAAAGTAAATTAAATATTGAAAAGTTGTGAAAAAGCAAACATCACATCACTAAACATTAAGTACTAATGCATTTAATGCATGTGGGCTCTTGTTTGTAAGGAGGTGGACAAGCATAGTGACGTGGAAGCTTTGAGTGGAGGGTTTGTACTTAGGGTCATTTTAGGTAATTTTGTTAATCTACTTTGGATAATTTTTTTCCCCTATTTTCCACCTTCTCATTTTTCATTTGTGATTCAATTTCAAAAGCTCCATTCATTACTTATTTAAAACTTTCATGGCTTCCATGGCATTCAAAAGTTTGAAAACCTAAGTTTTATGACCTCTAAATCCTTGAAAACATTGTTTAAAAACTCCTCTTTTCATTTCTACAACCCCATTTTTCCAAAAATTAGCCAAGCCTCCTCAGAAAATCACCAAGGCTCAACCTTGTCTCTTCATGGCCAAACGCCCTAGGCCCTTAAGGCCTTCAAGATATCATTTTTGTAAAAGAAAAGCATGGATCTAGGTTTGGTTCAAATGTTAATGAAGTTCAATTTAGAATTGAATCGCTTTTTGTGAGTAAAAGCTCACTATTTTATTTAAAGTTTCTAACTTTAATTTGAAGCCTATTTTGTTGTTAAAAATCATTGCTTGTTTGGTTGGATATTGATGTTGATTAGTATGTACACATATATGCTTGGATGTGATGTTTAGTGACTTAGGAATCAAAGTTTGAAATGTGTTTATGAATGGAATGTTGTGATCTTGCTTATGTAATAGCATGTAAGTTATATGGTGGTGATATACATTGTGTTGTATATGTTAAGAAAGTTAGCATTTAAACTTGTATAAGCGACATATAAAATTCCTTACTTTTAAACTAGTTATTTAAGTGTTTATTAAAAAGGTTTTATGAAGGGTTTTAAAACTTCACATTTAATTGCAAAACTTTTTCTAAGTTAGTAAGTGGGTTAAGGTAAATCAAAACATAAAAATAGAGTTTTGAAAGTGATTTGGAATATAAAACAAGTTTTGAAAAGTACGAGTCAATAGCGATAGTCGCTATAGATGTAGTTTGTAAAATAAGAACTCTTTTGCTAATTGAAAATGTTTTTACTTAAGGATATTTTGAAAAGTGTTTTAAAAACTTATTTTAAGTACGGATAAGTAATTATTATTATTTAATTAATTAATTAATGATTAATTAACTAATTAATTAAGTAAGTTAATTAGTACTTAATCATCAGTTACCAAGGTAATTAGTACTTAAGTATTAATCAAGTAAGTTTATTATAATTAGTTAATTAATTAAAGATTAATTAGTCATTAATTATTAACTAAGGGTTAATTATTATTTATTTATTTAATAAAGATAAAATTTTAATTAATTAATTATTTATCAAAGGGTTTAATCATTAATTAATTAATAATTAAATTAAGATTTAATTAAGACTTAATAAAGGTTTAATTATTTTAAATAAAGAGTTTAAATGTTATTTTATTATTAAATAAAAGTTTTAAAGTTTGAACTACTTTATTCTAAGGACCGGTTTTGTTGTTAAAGCAACTCTCTTTTAAAGAATGTTTTTAAACCCAAGGAATTTCTTTGTCGATTACCTTTAAGTAACCTTAAATGAAAAGGAAACCCAATGACATATTATATAAATTATAGAGAACCCATCTGATTATTCATATATGATCCATAACCATTGTTTTGTAGGGAACATTTGTAGAGAGACCCTAAGAGGTTTCTCGCCAATAAATATTTATTTATTTTCTTATGTTGCCTGTATTGACGTTTAGTTGAAATTAATTATGATGTTCTATTTGAATAGTTTAAGTGTCGTTATAGCGATTTTCGCTATACCATCACTTATCATCTCCTTAACCCTTTTATGTGTGTTGAACATGAGATGGTATTTTTATAAAATAAATATTCGAAATTAATTAATCATTTTAATTAATATTTGAATCAAACAAATAAATTATTTTAATTATCGATGTTTAAATCAATTAATCATTTTAATTAAAGATATTTGAATCTAATTAAGCAATCTAATTGATGATATTCAGACTTAATTAATCATTTTAATTTATGATATTTAAAGTTAAGTAATCATTTTAATTAATGATATTCGAAGTTAATTAATCATTTCAATTAATAAGGTTTAATATTAATTAATCATTTTAGTTAATGATGTTTTAAAGTTAATTAGCTGGTTAAATTAAAAAGGTCTTTTAAAATTAATTAATTAATTTAACAAAGGTATTTAAGTTAATTAATTGATTTAATATCTTCTGGGATAATAAATATTGTAGAAATTTATAAATAATAGTTTACAATTGAGGAAATATTTTAAGAAGAATTGTTTAAAGATAAAGCCAAGTGTAAATTGTTTTGGGTTATAGTAAACAATGTTTTAATGACATCTGTTTTTGACCCCTTATTTTAATACACTTAGAAATATAATTTCCTTTTTAAAAAGAATATTGCAAAGAGCATTTTTAAAGGTGTTTTACAAATATTTGGAATGTGAAAATCGAGCTCAAGCGTGAATCAAATGTTTTAAAAGTCTGATTCATTTATTCATGGTAAGGGTACGCGATTTAATTCCCATACACAAACCACTTTGTTATTCTGGGATAGTTGGTTTATCGACTATCGATTTTGATTCAGCTATCTTCTTTGTAATTCGTCATTCTAAGACGAGGTGTTGCTCTTGTGAACTTTGATATCCTTTGTCGGAAATTGCTAAAACCAAAGCATGGGTAAGGGGGTGCAACCTCCTAGTAATTGTTGTGCTTCGTCATTCTAAGATGATTTGTCGCTCATTTTGAGCATTGGTATCCAACATCGAGAAAACTAAAACCAAAGCGCGAGTGGGGCCAAGCCATATGGGTCGCACCTATTAGGGTATGTTCACACTAATCTAGAGAAGTAGACAACTTGCATGTATTGATGTGAGTATATTCGAATGCCTATGGATTTAATGTTATCCAGCTTGGAAGTTCCCAAGAGTGACGCATGTGCTCTCAAGTATATTTTATCTAGAGGTATACTTTTGTTGAAGAGGGGAGCACCCTCCTAGTTATGTTGGATAAATTCATCTTCCTTGTTTCTATCTCGAACCTTGGAATTGATCTTTTCATCTTCTGTGTTTTGTCAATCCAAGACATTTTGTTACTCATTTGAGTGTTGCTATCCTTTGCCGGAAATGACTAAAACTAAAGCACAAATGGAAGCCAAGCTATGCGGGATTATTCCCATTAGCGTATCTTCACATCTCCTCTAGATTGAATTTAATGGTATGCGTTTTGAGATGCGAGATACTCGAATTCCCGGTAGTCGTTGGCGGGGTCCGGTTTGGTATTATACAAGAGCCAGCGTAACTTCAAAGTATATTCATAGAGGTATACTTTCGATAAGAGAGGAGCACCCTCCTAGTCATCTGTTGAAAAATTTCTCTTTCCTTATTTAATTCAAAACTTTGAATTGTGTTTTGTAATTGACATCGAGAAGTGTCTAAAGCTCTTCTTGATGTCTAATTATATTTGTCCATTCTATAATTTGGATTTTGTTGTTATCTATGTACATCATTGATTGTTTGGATTGTTATTCTGATTATTTCTCATTTCTTAATATATAGATGTTATTCTTGTGAGGAAAAAACCCATTCTGCGTTTTGCAGCGTGGTCATACAAAACTATTAAGTGTTAGCCTTATTACTTCAGTTTTCTCACATTAGTTTTCCAGACTGATCCAGGTGTTATTTTATAATGCTCGGCCATACCGAGTATTTTTCCAAGTTGTCATTAGTGGGACATTGAGTTCATGGAGTAGAGCTGGATGTTCACCTGCTGTAGCATTTTATTTTCCACTGTATTATATACACCTATCAACAATTGTAAGGTCAGAAATTTATAATTGTCCAACTGATAAGGTTTTGTTTTTAACACCGATGTACTCTGTATTTTGGAATGACAGTTTATACTCTCCTGTTATATTATATGTTGTCGTTTTCACTATGAGATTCTATTTTCCCTGTTCTTTGTTCTTTTCTTTTTATTTTACCCTAACAATCTGCATTTTCGGTGATTGGGTATTCGGCATTTGAATACCATGGAGGTATTCAGTGTCGACTTTAGATGGTTGAAAAGGTGGATCGTTACATATCCAAATGTAAGGCCCATAGAATTGTACATTCGCATATCGGTAAAGGAATACCCAAGTAGAGTCTCCTTCAATCTTTTAGGGGGTATTGCCTTGATTGCATTCGATAAACTAAATAGGACGGTGGGAAAGGCTCGGCACTATTCAATGTGTTTGGTACCATGTTAGGGAGTAGGAGCTGTACATAGGTCGAGAACATCATTGATCCTGAGTGTTCAGCAGAAAGACAAGGGTTACACCTCCAACTAGTGTAGATTACGTTTAGGTCATTCACCGCCATAGTTGTTTGTTAGGAGGCAAGACTAGATAACCCTTAAGAGAGGTCTTTCAAATGATTAGGGTAGTCTGAGGAGCCGAGCCGTTAATACTCCGAGGAGTTGAGTCCTCAATAGTCTGTGGAGCTGAATCCATAATATGAAGCATTTAGGTAAGTCTCCAAGACGAGATAGAATATGGATAAACTATTGTGACACCATTATTAGGCACTGCAGAAGTTCCTTGGTATGCACGATGATGAGATGTGATACCGTATTGATGATGGATCCTGACGAGGTGCTGGGTTACGGTCCTTACTGATACTAGCGGGGATAGTGTTTTGGTACAAAGGGCAACCGTGGTACTTATATATATACGCATGTGTTTATCGTTTACCTAAGGTAGATGGGGCGTATCGTATGTGTATGCAGAGTTGAGACGACCAAGTAAAATAAAGGACATAATATGTGATGGAAGGCAATGGGCATAAACTAATGTTATGTATAAAGTGTGTAATTTACCAATCACCAGAACATTGTTCTGACCCCCTCCTCATTACAACCTACATGATAGTTTTAGAGGGACATGTACTGGTGCAGAGTGGAAATGGTGGAAGGACAGATTTCCTTATGAATGCTGATCCTGACAAGGACACTTGATCTCAGAAATGTCAACCTTAGTCAGTAAGTATATGTTTTATTGTACTTTACTATTCTACTACAAGTTTATATTGATAGTGCTTTGATATGCATTTATTTATTTGCAGGATACCAAAAATCAATAATCCGTATTTTGGTGGACTTGAGTTTTTTGATTTAGTGAAAATTCAGACCCATTAGGGTGCGGGTTGTCATATTTGGTATCAGAGCTAGGTTAATCAATCTTAGGAATTAGGATACGATGAGTGAACGTATTTGTAATTTTTACTATAATCACACACACACACACACACATATGTATATATATATATATTATACGCCAAACTCTACAAATTCATATTATAAAAGTAGTTGCAACCATATTATGAAAAGATGGATAATGTGACTATGAGTAGGAACAATAGATGATGTTGAAGGTATACACCTATCCCAATTACCCCACGAGAAATAGGTCATATTGGAAGGCGTTGACTTAAGAAGAGCATGAGTGCAACAAAAAGAAGGGTCCTTGAAGCTAGATTGTACTTGACTCCCTTGTATAGCATAGATTGCTCTATGGTTGTAGATCCCCGTAGGATTATCGCTTGATGTTGTACAGTGGGTCCTGATAAACGGAAAAGTAAGAACCTATATGTTGCAGATATCGAGAAGTAAGAATTGTGCTAGTTCCCAAAGGAAGGTGTGTAGTAATCACTCCAATACGATAGCCGGATTTTAATATTATAGGAAAAGATAAGTCAATAAGTAAATGGAAAAGAAGAAAAGTCCAAAAGAAGGGACAAGTAAAACCACTCTGAGTCCGACCCTACATAAAAGAATTTATATAAAAAGATTTGAGAAAATATATAAATAATATATTTGAATGATTTTCGAAGGACTTATTTAAAAGTTTGAAAATGAAATCATATTTGAAACGATTCTCAAAGGATTTACTTAAAAGTAAAGAAACCCTATTTTGAAAAGTAAGTAAATATTAAAATTTTGAAATAAATATAAATAAATTATGTACATTTTATTTAAATAAAAAGTAGCTAGTAGAAATTAAAATTAGTTAAATCAAAAATTTCAGTAAATGGGTTTTATAAAAAGTTATTTGTTTGAAAAAAGGTAGAGCGTATATAACTCGTTGATTTTTCTAAAATGGAAAATTTTTAAGTTATGAAATTCTTTTTAGAGGCGGACAATAGAAAATGGTACAAGTTTGAAATGTGGTATAAAGAACAGAAAGGAAGACAAAAACCAGAAAATAAAGCACCAAGCAAACACATTGAGATGATTTAATAAAGGAGATAGTTAATTGAGAGGAAAATTATATAAGTGGAACCATTTAAATAAGAGTAGTTTAGGTAGAAGAAAGTTAAATAATAGTAACATTATGAAATATAAATAGAAACAATGTTAGAAACTTATATAAAATAACGTTGGTAATCAGAAATAACATTAGGAGATTATATTACAAATAATGCTAGTAATCTAATCAGAAGCAACAAAGGTAATTAAAGACAAAACAAAGGAAAATGGATATTTTCCATGGTTATGCACATTGATTGCATGTATCTTTTAAAAAGTCACTCCTACATGCTATTAAAGACTCCGCCAAAAATTGAAAGTGAAGATAGAATAAGTAATAGGAAAATAATAGGATGGAAGTGTCCTTGTCTACTCCAGTTTTGTTGTTAAAATTTGTATTTTTAAAGATAAATGTTATGGGATTAAGTGATTCAAAATTTTAAAGTTTTAATTTTTGTAAAGAAAGTGGCGAAAATCAAACCAAAATTTAAATATGGAGTAGATAGAGATGACTGCCTAGGTAAGATGGGGTTAAAGACAAGGCTATGAAGAAAATAGGGATGACTGCTTATTAAGTAGCAATAAAGAATCCTTGTAGAGTATGAGGAATATGGGTGAGGACTTAGGAATGTTTTATTAGACATGTGTAAAAGCCATAAGAAGAACCCGTAAAGGAATGATGAATGGTATCAAAGTACACTTCTGTGAGTTTTAGAGTATATTTGCACGAAAGATCTAGACAAAGGAAGTAAATACGAAAACCTGAGAATACTATTAAGAGAATTGGAGTAAAAGAAGATAGTAATAAAGAATAATGATAAGACAAACACACATAGAGGACGTTGGTTGACTCAAGATTAAAGAGGGCAAGATGGAAGGTAGGAAAGTTAATTCTCCAAGCCAAACTTTCCAGTAAGTTATTCTTAATGTACATAGTTTATATTCCTTAGCCCACTACAACGTGGAAATGTATAGTTTGGCCTATAATTGGTGGTAGTAGTTAAAAGTAAGCAGTGGACCTTATTTATTTGAAGCCATTAAGGAAAATTAAGATATGTGGGTTATGGTAGAATGGCATGTTAGAAAGGCCCATTTAATGTAAGTAAGAAGTAATAGGGATACAACATCATTAATGTCAGTTGATGTTGAAGGGCAGCTTCCAGCAATTGTTTCTTTTTGCCTCTGGGTTGTAAGCATTAGTTTTTGTGTTATATAAAGCACGTATGATATTATGAAAAATGTTCCTTTCTAAATTGATTTTCTAGGTTGACCGCTTTATTAATTGGAAAACTGTGTAAGTAAGGAAATCTCATGTAGAAACTTAACTAATGCAAAGTAAGATTGAAAGTTATAAAAGTAAATTTGTTTAATTAACTACCAAAAAAAATTTAAGTTAAGTCCAAAGAAGTAGTAAAATTCTAGAAAATAAAATTTGATGAGTGAATGACAGGGAAAAGTTATTGCGGAGCCATGGTTCACTATCCTCGCGTCTTAAAAAGCTGAAATTTATAAATGAACATGTATGTTGATTGCTGTTCGAAAATAGTAGAAAAATGATGTTAACTCAGGGACTAAATCCTGATTGCGTAGGATATGGCTTAGTTTGTTTTAAAAAGATACAAACAGATAATTTTGAAAAATATTGTTCAAAAACTTTAATTTCTAAGAGAAAATGTTTTTGTAAAAGTTTTGAAAAAGGTAAATTTTATTTTTAAATTTTATAACCATTTATAAAATTTAATTGAAAAGGATTTTGAATGAAAAAGAAGGAATTTTTTATTTTTGAAATGCCACATGCTTAGCATAGGAAAAATGTTGACGGATTACCAAGTATTAATTTTACTATGCAGCAGATGTGACAACAAAGTAAAAGGTAGTTAGTTATAAGGGAAAAGGCTATTTTAGCCTCATGATTTCCTTTTCCATACCTTGTCGATAGGCAAGTAAAAGTTATTTTAAAATAACTCCGTTTTAAAATTTTAAAACTACATCTCCTTACACGGATTGTACTTAGAAAAGTTGGAAAAGAATTGGGGGCAAAAGAGAAATTTCCAAGATACAAGGGAAATGTACATAAGAGAAGGATGGAAATATGGATTCTCTATCTAAACCCTTTTCCAACATAAAGAAAATAGATTTGGAAAACTGAATTTTTTAAAATTTTGGATGTTAGCAATGCTGTGCTAGGATTTTGGATGGTAGGGATTGGATGCAAAATTGGTTGAACTATACTTCTATTCGTAGAAGTATGGGGAAATTTCAATGCAAAAATAAAGATTTTGATTTTCAAAATTTGCATACATAACAAGTATATCTAGTTGTTTGCATCATATTTTCAAAATCGTTTTAAAGAATGCATTCATATAGGAGGTGTGGATTTAGCATTATCCGGCATACATATTATACGTATTGTGATACACCGTGCACTTGTACACTATTGATTGCAAAATTGGTTGTACACTAATTGGTTGGATAATTAGATTTGTTGCACGTTATGTTACATGATTCAGTCCTTGAGGAATTTCGGGGACGAAATTCTTTTAAGGTAAGAGAATGTAACACCCCATAATGTTTACGATAATTAATCAAAAAAATTAATTAATAAATAGTAACTCCGAGAAATATTTTTTTTATTGACATCAGAATTTGGCTACAAAACTTGTACTGTTGGATTTGTGGCGATTTTCTGATCAATTTTCATGTATAAATTTTTTCAGTCGGAGCTCAAACGAAGAATTTATTGATGTTTGAAGTTTTTAAAATGAAAATAATTATATATGCAATTAAGGAAATAAAATGTAATTAATAAAATTATTTATTGTTAATTAGCATTAACGATTACTTAGCGTTTAAGTAAATTAATGTTAATGAAAAATAAAAAGAAATTATCTTAATTGGTTTTATAAGGAATTAAATCGACAAATAACATCAATAATTAATTAATGTAATTCAATCCAACCAGTCGAATCCTATTTTTGACCAGTCGATACCTAGTCGACTGGTTGGGGAATGACGGTTGGTCAGTGGATGCTCTTGGTTGTGAATGTTGGTGTGGTCGAACGACCCAAATTTAAAATAATATAATCCAACGGTTGGTGTTGATTCGAACTTCTATAAATATAGATATAACCCCTCACTTTTCTTCTCATATTGTCTAAAGCGACGATGAAGCTCTGCCATTTTCTCTTCTCTACAAATTCTTAATTCTAAATAAAATTATAGCTTATATACGTATATACAAGTGAAGAATAGCAGAAGATAATTAAGAAGAAGAATATGGTTGAATCAAATTGTCAAAGCTAATGTAAATTATAAATCCAGATCCGAATTTAAATTAAATTCAGATCTCTTCTCAGATCTAGATTTCTGATATACACACACGCGCACGCATGCGGTATATTTGGGAAAATGGGTTGTCTATATCACCATATGAATTGATCTTATGGCTATTTATATATTAGAAGAGATTAAGTATGTATTTCAACCATTTAAAACTTACTTATGAATTTAAATCTCTATCTACTCAAATTGCAAACATAAACAAATAATCACAGAATAAGTAAGCAGTAAAGTAAATAACTCCAGGAATTTTCATACTAGTTTGGATTGACCAATCCTACATCCAGTCCTATACTGCACTATACAAAATTTCACTATCACCACTTGTTTTCCACGAGTGGTAAAAACACCTTTAGAATCTTGATTTCATGGGCCACGAGATGCCCTCTCTTGATTTATCGATCTACAAGATCACATTCTTGATTTCACAGAACACCTTCTTCACTTTACAATCAACAGTAGAGTATGACAAGTTGTTGTATCTTCAATACAGATTCTCGTAGATTCAGTACAATGATCCTATAGGCCTCCATTAGCAATATATCTTTAAACTCTTTGAGAAATAGGATGAAATCAAAGAGAGAATGATATGAATTCAAGTATAAATTCTTTGATCTAGTGTGGTTTGCAAACCCTTAAAGAATTGGAGTGAAAGAGTATGGATTTGCAAAGAAAGTGAAAGAATATGTAATAGATCTTTCGCACAAAAGTATGGAAATGAAAGAGTAAGAGAGAATGAGAATATTACATGTAAAATTTCACTTTTCAAAGCCATTATACAATGGTTGAAGAGACATGTCTAGTGGTGAAGAAGTGGAGGGAAAATCCCTTCATTTGAATTAAAAAAAAACAGAAAACGGTCAATATACCGACATACTGTGAAGGATATGTCAACATACGTGTGGATATGTCAATGTGCTTGGGGATGATATGTCGACATAAATATGTGATTTTCATATTTCAAAGTTCTTTATATTTGTGGATATTTTGTGATTTGATTGAGGTCGATGGTAGATGATCTTCAAGTATAATTTTCATAGGGTCTTTAACATAGATTCTAAGATTCATCACTTCAAATATCCTTACCGTTGCAGCATTTGCGTTTCATTCTTCTTCAATCAATTTTTGTTCTTTTATTTGCTCTTGATTAATCTTCATATATATATATATATAATTCATTTGCTTTCACTGAGTTCTTGTTAATATTAGTAAAATATTTCCATAATATATTTGAAAGTACTGCAAAGTTCGAAGATATATTTGTAGTAATATTTATGTGGTTGTTCATCAAAATCAATACCTAGGGTATTAACAGTATATGTATTCAAAAAGGAAGAATAAGGGGAGTCAAACTAGAATAACAAGGATTAGATATAGATATATGAAAAGCTAAAACAGTGAGTGGGAAATTGTATACTTTTATATAATATTGGATTTATATCGTTGTAAATCTGTTCCTATATGCCTAAACGTAATTTTGGAGTTGTAGGCCTAATTGTACACATATAATGAATTTATAAACCTTATCTACATATTCTGTGATTAATAACTTAGATTTAATACTGCATGTACTTGAATCTGAAAAGTATTGGATAGCAGCATTCCTTGAGTTTGATAAATTATATAGTAGTTCCAGATTGTCAGTTATGTGGTTTATGAAAGTAAATGTAAGTTAGAAGTTATCACAATAAATTATTGTAATTTAATTAATATTTTAATTCATTGAAATGTTGGGTGTTGCAATGTAAATCTCCATGGATTATCAAGTTTAGATTCATAAATAAAAGTGTATGATTTGAAATAACAAGGAATACGCTTAAAATAAAGCGGTGTATGAAATAGGGATATTTATCGTATTTTATACTGTCTATTTTAATAGCTACAAAAATATTATTCCTTGTTATTCCAAACGTAATACAAATTCCCTTTTTTGGATAAGATATAGTGTTTGCAGCGTTAACCTTTCCTTTTGAGGGAGATGTAATTCTAATGCATTAAAATACTGAAATTCCTAAGTATGAATTAAAGAATCATAGTTATGATAATAATAATGGTTAAATTGTAATACACACACACACACACAACACACAATAAGGAGAAAGCAAAAATCAAATAGTAAACGAATAAAAAGGTAGGCAAGTAATAAAATGAATAAGTGCAAGAAGTATATAAAACATATTGCTATGGAGAGTACACTAAACAAGGAAGGATAGTAAGGGTTAAAAAGTATAGAAATAAAGGTTCAATAATAAGAAAAGAAAGTAAACAGTGAAAGAAACTTAAGTCTTTTAAGTTCAAGAAAAGCGGTAAATGATATTAAACCAAGACTAATGAATTGAATACGAGTAGTCGAATGTTGGAGGTGTAATAATGAAATAAGAATGAATACACATACATGCGCGTGCGCGCACACACACACATACGTAACCTCAAGTATAAGTTTATGACAGGTTTGAATTATTAAAGTTAGCTAAAGCTTAGCTTAGATAAGAATGACATATTCATTAAAATGGATTGGAATGCGAGGTCAGTAGTGTTACATGATAGAATTCTGCCCACTACAAGGGCTACTAGTAGTTGTGTACACATTATACTGATGTGGGACATATCCAACTGTAGGATCCGTGGAGTTATACGTTTGCATATAGGTAAAGGAATACCCAAGTAGAGTATGCTTCAATCTTTTAAGGGGTATTGTCTTGATTGCATTAGGCAATCTAAATGGGACAATGAGCAAGGTTCAGCATTATGTAAGTGTGTTTGGTACCATAATAGGGAGTAGAAGCTGTACATAGGTCGAGAATGTTATCGGTCCTGAGCGGTCAGCGGAAAGACAAGAGTTACACCTAACGGGATACACCTCCTACTTGTGTAGATCACATTTAGGTCATGCCCCGACACAGTTGTTTGCTAGGAGGCAAGGCTAAGCCTTAAGAGAGGTTTTTCAAATGATCAGGGTAGTCCGAGAGCTGAATCCTCAATAGCCTATGGAGTTGAGTCTATAATATTAAGCATTTAAGCAAATCCCCAAGACGAGATAGAATACAACTAAACTATTATGACACTGTTATTAAGCACTATGGGAGTTCCTTAGCATGCACGACGACGAGGACGTGATACTGCGTTGATGATGGATCTTGACGATGTGCTGGGTTATGGATACCGACAGAGATAGTATCTTGGTCCAAAGGGGGACTGTGGTACTTACACACACATATGTAGTTATTGTCCACCTAGGGTAGATAGGGCGTATCGTACGCGTGAGTGGAGTCGAGGCAACTAAGTAAAATAAAAGACATAACATGTGATGGAAGACAATCAGCATAAATTAGTGTTATGTATAAAGTGTGTAATTTACCAATCACCATAACATTGTTCTAACCTCCTTTCATTACAATCCACTGGATAGCTTTAAAGGAATATAAACTGGTACAAGGCGGGAAAGATGGAAGGACGAATTTCCTTATGCATGCTCGACCCTTATAAGGACACTTGATCTCAAAAATGTCAACCTTGGTCACTAACTATATGTTTTATTATACTTTACTATTCCGTTGTGAGTTTATATCTATATTGCTCTGATATGCATTTATTTATTTGTAGGATACTAAAAATTGACGATCCATATTTTGACGGACATGGATTTTCGATTTAGCGAAAATTCAAACCCACTGGGGTGCGGGTTGTCACAGCCTTACATCCTACGCTTATGTGTATCTCACACTACCCCATACCAAAATATGAATATCTACAACCGATACCCATGCCGAATTGCCATTAGCTACCAAAGAGACCTATCAAGATCCACAACAATATATTTTAGACTCCCCTGAATACCAACATCTTAAGATACGTTGACCTGTATGCCTTGTTGTAGCACCCAAGAGTACTACGAAATAGTATATGACCTACTCTAGACTGGCGTCCCAGTCTCTTTTAGCCCCCTACTCCCAAACTACGTATGCAGGTCGTGCGCCTCAATGGTACAATGGATTCCTTTTACAAAACTAATACCATTCGATTGTCTATGAATATACAATCCAGATTTAAGCTACCATATGCTATTGAACTCCACTGGAGCTCCGAAGCCCCCATCAAGGTAGAACATTCCCATAGCTTTGCTTGAACGAAACCAAAAGCTCTTCGACCCAAACAATATCTACAAAACCCAAACCCTGAAATCCAGATCTAGACCTTAAAATAATTCCTTTTACTAAAGCTCTATCAACATGCACGGTTGCTAATATAAGACCAATACCATTTATAAAAAACATACGCATCCCAAGGTCAAAACCAAGAGACACGGACTAACCTAACTTGATCGTATATGCTTACTGGATGTGATCGTGCAACCAACCACTACACTGATACCATATCCGATCACTATTGGTCACACACGTATCATTTTTCATTTCATCTATTTTCTCGACTATCCCAAAGTCTTCCCAAAGTCAAGTTAAAGCATAGCGCCAACCCATGCCCGGAACTGAGAAAGAAACCCTCGTTAACTTGTCCATCAATTATATTATAGCTCAATATCACTTAATTCTTCTATTTAAATTAAGTTTAGCATCAACATGATCTCAAAAATATTATATCATTCATTTATATAATTTCTACATATATGTTTGCACATATATCTGTAATAATTTCTTATGGTCCAAAGTTAATAAATCACACATCTGCATGAGTCTGGAACCGACACTTTGCTTTCATGTATTCCTCATAATTGTACACGCTCGTTGTACGTGATTTTGAAACCGATCACCGTCCCAACCTTGTATTCGATTGGCTCTTGGTCGCTATCTTGATCTCCTACCATTCTCGCATAGGAATAGTCTATGCCCTGTGTTTCATGTCTCAATCACTTCCTCGACTGCTCGCCCAAACGCTTCAGTGATCATTACCAATCACTGCAGTATCGCTTTACTTTCACATCCAATTAGCAATATAAGATACATAATAATATCACTATCACTAATATAACAATAAATTAGAGTTTAATTAATTTATAACTACATCGTAAATTAGTATCAACTTCATCTAACTCTATTCAATACGAATAAAATACAATATTTATATATACAGGATCTAAAGCAATCATCCCGAATATTTACGATACAATATAAAATAATATTTCTATCACTAACACAATTACAATATTAGAAATTAATTAATTTAAACTATGTTATAAATTAATGTCAGCTCCATCTAACTGTATTCAATACGAATAGAACGTAACATTTATTTATACGAGATCTTAAGCAATTATCCCGAATACCTATTCAAACCAATCCAATCAAACAGGGGAACAATTACCTATATATATATATATATATATTAATCTATCTCTTCTAGGTAATATTTTTCAATATATATAATTATAAAGATCTATAAATAAATATAAATTCAGAATTATAATTCCACTGACCTGAACTGTAAATTCCCAATTGTTCGTATCCAGTCCAAGCCCATGCCATGTCATAGATAATCTTACTACGAGTGCAAAGGCAAAGACCGAATTTCGATTGGACCTTGTATGTAAGAGTTGCTAATTTTATAACTATATCGATTAAAAATATTAATTAATTAACTTAATTAACTAACTGATACCTTAATTCTTCCATAATCCTTCTTCTCCCTTAAAATCACATTCTTGCACAAGTGAAATGTGCACAAACCATCACCGTGTGCACCTCTTCCCCCTAACTTGAGCAATACTCCATGAAACGATGCATTGACTTCACCATCACGCTTCTCTACATGCACCCTTTGCAACCCACACAATCTCGACTTCTCTAACCCCCCTTCTAATTTGCGACCTACTCCTCCCATTATGGCAATCCAATGTCGCAAATTGCCTAAGACCACTGGAGCACCTCCGGCCACCACAATTAACATCCCCTTCGCAAGCTGAGTCTAGCCACATCATCGGTTCTACCTCTGACCTTCTGAACCAAATTGTGACAAGCCTCCTCACGTTAGACCCAAAATGTCGTATGTTGCCAACGTCGACCGAAGGTCTTTCCATTAATGCCAAAGGATACACATCGCTATGAGGAGAACTACGATGCTCTCAGATTCACTCTCCTCGCCTTTTATCCTCGCTAAAGCCGAAACCTAGCCAGCATTCACCAAAAATCAACCACCCCTGAGCTTAACCTCACATGAGCACATGACCATGGATTAGAAGCTCTCCTGACTACGACTTTGATGGATCTAATCATGTCGATTTTCGTGCACTGAAGCACTCAATTTAATTAAGGGAAGGGGATACATTATCTTTTGATTTCTATAAAGAGGCAGAGGAGATAGTTATAAAAAAATGGGGTATAGATAGTAGTGTGTATATATATTACTATATATATATATATATATATATATATATATAATTTTTTAAGTTCTTAAATCAATTGCCATATATTTCTAGCTTGTACGATCTAATGGTAAATTGGATCACCATGAAACTCATCGACGCATATCACCTTATTTTTCTAGTCTCGATGGTATAAATTTCATCGTCATCCAAGATGGTGTTCCAGGATGATAATATTATGCATCTCGAGGTTGTTTTGGCCATTAGATTGCCCAATTCCAAAAATTCTCTAAATGCATGTCTAATAATGAAGTTCTCATCCCAAAATCACAAACCATCAGTCGAGATCCCACCAGACCTGACTATGCATGTATTTTTATAAAATATGTGTAACAATACGGAAGTCATAAAAATAGTATGACTCTAATTATAGCGATATTCATACTTATATTATTTTGCAATGTCGATCTTGACTCAATGGAAGTGGTCTCAAGTCCTATTTCAAACGTATGCAATAAGTCAAATATTTGGACCTTAAATTAATTAATTATTTAATATTTAAATTAATTATTTAAGTATCATAACGTTATAATTGTGGGTTATTACACGTATGGTGTTCACAAGCAATTGACTTCATCTATAATCTACACAACTTATGGTATTTGTTTGTGTTCGTGTATTACTTATAAAAGATAGTTTACTTTACAAATAAAGTGTATAATTCTAATTACACCTCCACTCATGAACAACTTACAAAGGCTTCCAATCGAGAGTTGAACAACCAACAACTAATAACTCTAGGTCAATTCCTAGTATGTGATCCTGATAATTCATAACCAACATCGAGTTAACATTCCCAATGACACATTATCTACATCGTATATGCACACTGGGCAAACATCGCAACGCATGGGCTTGCGCCAAGTAAACTACCTCGACGATTTATGGCCTACCCAAGCATTCGTGACATCTCATCAATGGTAGACATGTCCTATGCTTTTCACCATTCAACTTAAAGCTAAAGAAATTGTTATAGTGATTTCCCTATAGGTCCAGCCGCAACCCAGTCGTTTAGCCATACTATTGTGGATGCCTCCATCTCTATTTCCCGATTCCTACATGTTTAACATGTGATCGAGCATGTCATAATAATAATAAGAGCTTCGCTGCCATCACACGCTTTTTCGAGTTCCATGTGTACGCCCATTATGTAGTATGAACCTAGGTACGTCATTAATGTCAAACTAATACTGCCCATTGCAACCTCTCTATGTAGCTACATGAACTCCTAAAAGTTGAGAAAATGGAAACAAGTGCTCTTATTCTCCTAACTTGGGTGCACCAGGTCTAGGTTCAAAACCTGGGCTTCCTAAAATAATTCAGACGTCTAAAAAATATTTTAGACATCCGATCAACCTTTTTAAAAAAGTAGTTTTTCTAGTATTTATACATCCGACTTCCTTCATCAGATGACTGTTTTCAATTCTCGATGTCTGAAAAAGGATCAAACGTCTGAAACGAGGTGAATTCGCACCGATTCCTCTCGAGTTAAGATTTTTCTAAAATCCAAACATTTGAACCTTAAATCAGACATCAAATTAAAGTTCCAGACATCTAGTTAGGGGTTTTTGTAGATTTTTTATTTTTATTTTGTTATCTACTTCATTGATTTGAGTATGGATTTAAAGTTCATTTTTAACCAAATCTTGTGATAGCCTCTATTTTTGTTTACACTAATTACTAGTTAATTTCAACGATTATTCGTATATATAAAACTTTCAAATAAAGTACTAATATACTTTCAACAAAGATACACACACACACATACATACATACGTACGTACATACATATGTGTATATATATATATATATTCCAAGTTATATAATCAATTCAAAGTAGGGAAAAAGGGATATTCGATTACTTTGTTCATCAAATCAAACAAAACTTTATCGTATAAAGGTTTAAATCTATAGAATTTAAAGTGAATTAATCTTGTCTATCTTTTCTCCTTTTCTATAATTATTACTGTTGAATCAATACCTAGGATTTTCCATCATTACTATTCTTTTTGATTTATAGATGAAATTATAATTTGAAAAAAATTTAGGTCGAAACTACTATTCCAAATTCAACAATTATATTTTTAAATCAAGTAGAATTATAAAGGAATTTAATTACTTATGAAACATCATAACGTCATAATCAATTCACTCAACTTTCAAAGCCTTCCTCCATCTAGCCTTGATTTTAATTCCTTTCTTAGACCTTCAAAGCGATTGATTCGCGTTTCCTTTTTCTTTTTCTTTTTCTTCTATGATTCTCTTTTTTAATTTGATTTTTCTCTATTTTTTTTGGTGTATAAAATTTTGAAGACAATATGAATTTTGTTTTAGAGAATTGAGAAGTTTCTATAGAGGAAGAAATAGAATTGTACATATAGAATAGAGAAGCGGCGGCTAGGGTTTCTATAGAGGATTGAAACTAGGGTTATCTGGTCTAAACCCGAAATTAGTAAGTACGAAAATGCCATTAGTTATAGTTTCACTAATTTTGATCCGTTTTATAAATTTAACAAGATATATATGTTTTCTAACTATAAACGATGTTCCGAACGCAGTGGAATAGGTCTTGAAGCCTAATTCCAAAGTTTGTGAAAATATATCATTTCGTTCTTTTATTTGAAATTATATATTCACCTTTACCAATATTGTAAATTATCATTAAAATTTTCTGTATGTTACACCTAAACGGGTACCTTATAAGAAAAAATAGTACATATTATATCCATATATTAAGTTACAATTGAATTTTATCTACTACAAACCAAAACAGGTGATGACTGGGTCATGAAAATCACTTGCACAAGGAAAACATAGAGGATAAAACCAAACTCCAAAGTAAATATAAAACAACCACAAAAAATAAAGGGGACCAGATAAAATAGCGGTAGATTTCAGAAACTTTATGCTGCATCACGATGCAACACACCTAAGGATATTGACTTCACATTGACTTCATTCCCCTTGCACTCAGTACAACTCCAACTACTTCCTCCATCTTCTATTCTCTTCAGATTTGAGAAATTCATGTCTTCCTTAAAATGCCAAAGACAAACAATGTCCAATATCCTACTTCTATCCAATCGATCTATTGCTATCTCCAGCTCCTCATTTAGAAACACCTCCAAATCCACTTCCTTACCGCAACTTGAGGTTAAGTAACTCGTATCAAAGCTTATGGAGTATCTAAGCTTGACTTCTTCCATATTTCAAGCTACGAAAGGAAAATTAATGAACAAGAAGATTTTGATTTGTCTACGATCGACATAAATGCGAGAAGTTACAAAGCAATATAAACCAACTCTATATGAAACCCATTTGTTTTGAAATTATCACCTAGAAATTCCAAGCATCGTTGAATTGTGTTTATATTAGGAGCTTGTAACTGAAAGTTTCTATTTGATAGTTTGCAAAATCTACTTTTAGTATTCACATTAAAAGAATAAATGATGATGTATTTCCTTGTGATTACTTCATAGTTTGCATTCCACTAATTGAATATTGCTCTAGTTTTTAACTTTATTTAAAGTGTTCAATCTCTCTAGAGAGGCTAAATATAAGAACATTAACATTTTAGGAGCATTAACACGATTCTATATATGATGATTCTTTTCTTGAATAGTTTCATGTATTATAATGCTATTCAAGGCCGAATCTACACTAAATTCTCCATTATGGCTAGGTTTCCACCATAAAAAGTCTCTATCATACATTATTGATGTTCACCTGCATGATTTGACAATAAATATAGGGGGCAAATTGGAGTTGTTGAGGCTCCAATTTTCTTCAGAAATTAAAGTGGACACTTCTTTATTGGAATTCCCTATATAGCTCATTTGTTGCCATCCTAAGATATTAATCAATGATTCTTCATTTATTTAGGGATCAAACCACATATTTGTGTCTCTACCATTTGCTTTTTTTCCGATGAGACTATCACATATTTTCCATGTTTAAGAGCAATTTCCATGTAAAAGAGGAGTTTACATCATCTTGTGTAACCTAGAAGTTTTTCTTATCAGAATACCTTTCATGCATCCACTTAGCCCAAATGCATTTTTCTTCTAAATATTTCCAAAGTATGTTAACAAACAAAGCATTTTCTATATCATGTAAATTTCTCAAACCCATAACCCTTTCTTCTTTAACCTTGCAAATAGTACCCCAACTAACCCAATGTATTTTGCCTTGTCAAAAAAAAATTAGCACAAATACTTCATTTTGATTTATCACATCTTTTGGCATTTAGCAAATTTGCAACCAAAAAATACCATGGATTGAATTACAATTTTAATTAGTTCAAGTCTACCACTTGAAGTTAGCAATCTTCCACTCCATCCACTAAGTCTCTTTTTAGTTTTATCAATGAGAAGATTAAAATCAGATTTTCTTAGAAAATAATTACTAAGTGGAATGCCTAAATAAATAACAGATAGGTTTTGTATTTCGACCGAAAGGATTTTAGCAATTCTTGCTTGTGCTTACCCTTTACTAAGAAACAACTTAGATTTTTGTTTATTCATAGCCAGCCCCATAAAACTTTACTGTTGTTTTAAAACATTTTTAATACCTTTTGCATTATCAATGGTAGCTTTGTAAAAAAACAAAGAGGTTATCTGTATATAGCAAATGTTTATTACATGACTATTCTTATAAATAGGAGGTAAATTTCCTCTCAAGTATTCCAAATCAAAAGATAAAGATAAGAATTCCATTGCAAGAGCAAACAAGTAGAGAGATGAGGATCACCTTGTCTCGGTTCCCTATTATGGAAAAGTAGCCACAAGGAGAACTGTTGATCAATATAGAGAACATAGGGCTGGAAGTACGATTATATATGATAGAGATGATTTTGGACGGGGACCTCATTGAGTGAAGAATATGACAAACAAATGCTCTAGTAACCCTATTATCATAAGCCATTTGCAAGTCAACTTTTGGGCATAAGTTATTTGAATTATTCCCATTAAAGTTTCTACCATCTCATATGCTATACAAGAATTTTCACTTATGTTTCTGTCCTGAATAAATGCACTTTGATTATATGACTCCAATTCATTCATAAAACCCTTAATTCTATCGCATAAGGTATTTAGTATTATTTTACATATAGAAATACAATAAGAAACAGTTCTATAATCCGATATGGATTGAGGATTCTCCATATGAGAACAAGAGTGATAAAAGTATGATTAATTTCATTTATGAAAAGCCAAGAATTAAATGTACCTTTAATAGCTGTAACGACCTAAAATTTAATCGCTATTTAAATGAATATTTAATTATATTTTTAAATCATTAATAAATGAATTTTTATTAACAAATAAAACAATTTAAATAATAATTAATAATGGTAAAATCATTTTTAAAAATTTGTATACCAATATATAGTTCATAGAGAAAAAGAAAATGTGACCGGAAATTATTTTCCGAAATATTGATTTTTCATTGGTTAAAAGTTATTTAAAATGTCATAACACTATTTTAAACATATATGCACACACTGGAAACTATTTTAACATGATGAATACATGTGTATATACATGTATATAACTTTCTTTAAAAGTGCATATATATAAGATAAGAGAAAATATTTTATAAAGAAAAGTGTGTGTGTATATATATATCTATATATATATATAAATAACTTTTTCAAAACAAAGTACAAGGTGTATGGAATGAATAGTGCATGATAGGGGGAGTACATGGTGGACAGAAATAAGTGGGAGGAGATGGAGGTGCATGCATACATATATATTTAATATAAGCACTTATATAATTTTTAATTATTTTCCTAAGCCTATATATACCCCTTCCATTTCATGTTTCTCATTTTACAACCTCCATCTTCATTTCAAAATTACCTAAGAGCTTGAATAAACATCCATGGCTTCCTTTAATAAAATTTAAAGTAAGAAAAAATCACTTCTTTTTGCTAAAATCTCCTCTTTAGTTCACAAAATCACTTCTACAAGCTCTACAACCCTCCTCCTCCAAAATACAAGCACTCAAACTCCCTAAGCCTACATGGCCAAGCCAAAACTCTGTATGGCCGAGCCTGAAACCCACATGGCCGAGCCCATTTAAGGTGTTCGAACATCCAAAGTTTCAATTTTTGCAAGTTCCTAAGTTGTTTCAAGTTTTAACAAAAGTTCGCCTTGAGTTAATAAAGTTTCGGTGAGTAAAACCCTTGTGCTTGGAAAAGAAAATAACTTGATTTTGATGAACTATATATTGTGAAAATATAGTGGTTGTTGTGTTGAAATATCATGTTGTTTTGATGGCATATGATTATAAGTTTATGGTTGAGCTTGGGTTTGTGATTTTGTTGTTAAACGATATGTTTGGATATGGATATGTCAATGGTTGATTATGCTATGATGGTAGTGTGTTTGTGAAACAAAACCAAGTATATGTGATGAAAATATTGTGAAGTTAGCACCTTTAAATGTTGTAAAGGACTTGAGATCCGATTTGAAAATAAAAGCTTGTTTTCTAGTTTTTAGATTTAATAAATGTTTTACAAGCTTTCGCCTTTGGTTTAAGTTTCAAAACTCTTCCATTTGTGTTTTCAAATATGTGGTATCTAGAGTTAAAATGAGGATTTCACCTAGAAATCAATTCTAGCGAACTAAGCTCAAAGCGTTTGTCGCTATGGATGTAGTTCAAAAAATTTCACGATTTCAAGTTTTAAAGTGTTTCTTTTGGATTATTTTTGAAAAATCATTTCAAACTAATTTAGTAAGTCAAAATTTTAAGTTTTAATTATTTAATAATTTATTAATTAGGGTAATTATTATTTAATTAATTAATTTAGCAATTAGGTTGAGTAGTTAGGGTTTAAGAAATTATTAACCAAGCTAATTATTTTTGATTAAGGGTGATTTAAATAATGATTAATCAAAATTAATTTTTATTAATCAAGTTTATTTACTTTAATTAATTATTTAATTAGAGTTGATTAGTTAATTAAAGGCTAATTATCCACTTAATTGGGGTTCAATTTCTTAAATGAATGTTATTTAATTAAAGTTTAATTATAAATAATTTTTAATTAATTAAAATTCAAAGTATGATTTTTGATTTAATTAAGGTTAATTAAAGTTTAATTATATTTTAAACTTATGATTCAATTAAGGTTTATTTGTTTTAAAGTTTCTTTGAAACCATATCAGTTATTTATTATTAACAAATTTCTTGTTTAAGTAAATTATTTTAAACCAAAGGATCTCTTGTCTATGCTATTAAGTTGCCAAATGAATTAAAGTAGTTATAATAAAAACGTTGACATGTTTTATTGAAAGTAAGTCAACTTATACTTATCACAAATACCTCACTTGGGAACATGATGAATACAGATGGTTAATTTGGATAAGCGGTCATGATAATTTAAGCATATGGAACGCATGTTCATATGTAAATCTTTACACCCTGATAGTGGAATGGTCCACTATAAAAAACTTGACCCTTTTAAAAAATTTCAAAAGTTGGTTTTGAGTGACCGGGATCTGATGGCAGTTATTATCCAAAAACCACTTCGAACCAACGGAACCGTTTGAATTCGAAATAGTGAGGGCAAGATTCAAGATGAAGACTTTTAAGCGTAAGGGCTATTTGCTACTAATCCCGAGGGTGATTCCAAAACTGGTATGGTGGAAATCGTGCCTTCGGTTTGTTCATCTCCTGAGCGACTTGTATGGATGAGTGCTGACATTGTGTCAACATCTGGAAGGCAATGTTAGCATTCCAAGTGGCAATGCAATAGAAAAGATAAAGATGTAGCCTTAGGCTTCATCAACCGGGAATGACTAAAACAGGGGAGATGCAGCAAGGCTAAGTGGGTCGCTCCTATTAGGGTAAAGTCATCTGTAACGACCTGTAAATTTTCGATAATTTAATTTGTTAATTTAATAAGATTTTTGTTATTTAACATTGAAAGAAATAAAAATTTGTAATTTTATAATGAAATCAATACTAAAATGAAAGGTAACAATGTTAATTAAAGCTAATTATTAACAATTGAAATGAAATTCCAATAAATGAATTAATGTAAATGTTATACTTGGCTATACATTGAACACATGAAAACAAAATGCAAATATGGAATCAATTATTGAAATAATATATAATAAATGGTAATTGAATAAAATCAATATTATGTAGGTAATTATGATATTTGATTGTAAATAATAAATCTTTACAAGTGTGATTAAAAGGTTAAAGGGTAACCATTATTATGTGTTACCTATTTATTTAGGCTATAAAAATTTAAAATGGGAAGTCAATTTGAATTAAATGAACTTTAGTGTTACTTTAATAAGATTAAGACAATAACTGAGACCGTGAATGTAACAAAATGAATAGAAATGCTAATTTTATTCATAAAGTAATAATTGATGTAAAAGAAGAATAGAATCAAGATAAAATAATTAATTGGATTTAAAATCTTATTAATGTGTGAAATTGACAAAATTTCAATATAATTGAATTATAGTAGTAAATATAAATAAAAGATGGAAATTGGAGTATATTAATGTAATGAAATGTAAAACAAATGTCAACTATGTTATCAGGTTTTAAAGGGGTTGAATATATAAGTTGGAATCAAATTTAAAATAGTTTATTTGAATTAAATTATAATTAATTGGATTAATTGCAGTTGGAACTGAACACTGTATTTTGGAAATTAATTAACACTAAAATTTTATGTAAGCTTGTTTTAAATTATTATAAATGTCTAACTAATTAAAAATGGTGAAATTGTTAGTCAATAAATATTGAATTGAAAAAAAGTGATTTAATTAATATAATATTAATTTATTTAATTAACTGAAATATAGCCATTTTGGCCACTGACTCGGATTTCGACGAGACCAGTTTCATCGGATCCGTGACGGTGAATTATTATATGATTTCAAGTTTTGTAACGATCAGACTTGTCGTTTGATCGTACGGACTCGAAACGCCTAGAAATCAATTTAATCGAAATCAATTGAAATCAATTTAAAATCAGCTGATTTTTACATAACTTCTTCATACGATGGAATTAGGACTTGAAACCTGTTCCATTGAGTTTAAAATATTTGAAAACATCTATTTTGATATATGGGATTACCCATTTTCGTTCCGGAGACAGAATGGGCTTTTTGGGTCATTTATCGTTCAACGGGTAAATCAATCGTATCCATTCATTCTATTTTTTTTCTGAATCCTATAAATAGCCTGTTATAAACCATAGTGTTTCTCAACTCAGTTTGTCCATATGAACAATTCCATATGGCTCCCTCTTTCCAATGGCTCACAAACCCTAATTCCCAATTGCAATTTCAAATCAAATTCAAATTCCAAAAATTTAACTCCTCCAAACCCTATCAAATTATATACTATTCTGAAGATCTCGACGAGCGCATCTCAGATTTACAATTCGTTTTTGAAATTGAATCATAATTTTTCTAGAAACCCATGATTTATTTCTGGCCTTTTATAGCTAGAGCTTCCTATTGGACGGCGGATCTCCGACGATTGCTCGATCGGAAGGCATCAGAATGTAGAGGGTGTTGAGGCAAGACGATCGACACGGTTCATTTGGGGTAGAAGTTGCTAGAATCGCGGGTATTGGCCGTGAAAACTGGACGGCGGCGGAGGAGCTCGGTGGGACCGGAGGCATGCACGAGTTGGTGGTGGGGTCGGCTGAAGGCGTGGGTGATGGTGGCGTTTGTGGATCGTCGTGAAGGTGGCGTTCGCGTTGATCGATCGGTGGCGGTTGGTCATTTTTCGTGCGTGCTATGTTAGGGTTCCAGGAAGAGAAATCTGACGTATTGGTAGGTGACGTGTCTTTTGCTATTTGTTTATTTGAAATTTTATAAATTTTAAATCCAATCATTCTATGTACATAACTTTTGCATACGAGGCCGAATTCACACGCGGTTTTCCCCGCTGCGATCCTATCGAAATTTCGGAGACTTTGAAGTTGGTTTGGATGGATTCTGAAACTGTTTGAATTTTGGGTTTAAATTGGATTTAAATTCAAAAGGTGAGTGCTTTAACCCACTCACAACTTCTAAAATTTATTATGTTTGTTAAATTAAATTTATGATGTGATTAGAAATTTATTATGGCTATTCGGTATATTTTAAATCATCATCTCCGTTAATTTGAATAAAATCGTTATTTAATTTATTATTGAATATAAATTGCCAGTTAAATACTGTTATTGACTATCAGTTCTATATTGATGTTTATTGACTGATTTGGATGATGATTGTGATGGATGTTTGATTGTTGATATTAGACGTTCTATTTTATATCGTTATAAACTGTAAGTTCACCATGGGTTAAAATGGTACATACCCAAACGATCTATATATTAGGGAAAAATCGTTATGGGTTGAAATGATAGACTCGAGCGATTTTATGGATTTTATTATTAATTCAGGATTGCGGTTTGAAATGATATATAAACGTAAAATTTTAAATTGCGGATTGAAATAATAAATATCCGTATCACTTGACCCTAGGGTAGAGAATTATATACGGACACCGGATTGGTTAAATTAAATTATTTTGAAATCCTTAATTTTTGAATTTAATTAAATGATATTTTGAAATAAAATTTGATTTATATGAATTGAATTATTATTGAAAAATCAAGTTTTGTGTTGAAATGTGAATTGGTTTAAAAAGGAATTGCTTTAAGAAATTAAATTGGAAGTTTAAAGTTAAACTTTTAAGTATAAATGAAATTGTATCAAAATTAAGTTATTGAAGTTGTTTGAAAATAACTTTGAAATATTTTGAAATTGGAGTAATCCGAATTGATATTTGAACATGGATTGAAACGATATGAAATTCAATAGTTTATTGAAATGTTAAATTTAAAGGTTTGGAATTTGGTTTGTTGACTTGGAAATTGAAAATGGTCCAAATGTGTTGAAATGAAATGAATAGTTTAATTTGATATAAATTCCAAATTCATGTTTTAATATAAACTGTTTTAAAAATATATTATTTCAAAATTTCTAATTATTAAGATTTCAAAGTATCAAACTATTTTAACATGTATTAATTATATTAAATCATTTTAACCTATTTTAAACCATTTAATTTATTTAAACTAATTAACCTGTTTTAACTTATTTTAAATCTAATTAATCTATTTTAAAGCTATTTAATCTATTTTAATTATATTTAATCTATTTTAAATCTATATTAACTATTTATAACTATTTAAAAATATTTTCTTCTAAATTCCAAACTAAGTAAAATGGATGGGTTTATATTCAAATTCTCGATTTTTTTAAGTGAATATGGTTAATGATGTTATAACCTAAGTTGGAATTTAAATAACATATTTGGTTTAATATGATATTTTGAAATGAGAGTTTAGCCTATTTTGGAAATATGACTTTTGAAAGGAAATTTAATTTCGAACTATGATTTCAAATGTGATATGATTTCAAAGGTGAATATGATTTCGGAAGTAAGTAATGATTTCGAAAGTGATATGATTTGAATTGAATAGATATTTTGATATCAATTATGAAATGGTTTTGGAAATGTAAAAGAACCATCCGGTGTGTAATAAGCGATTGGTTGTTAAAGAGACCGGGATCAGATATTGTCATACTCTCTACCAATACCGAAAACCACTTTGACAACTGTGTATGCGGTGGAGATTCCAGAATGAAGTAGGATGGTTGGCGACGATCCTATATGAGGTATATACGTGGACCCAACTCCCATGAGTTAGCTTAAGGTGGCTAAAACAGGAGCAATTGACGGGCCAAGTGAGGCCATTCCTCCGATCGGGCATATTCCTTCGATACTATATTCTGACTTTGCGATTGATTTGGTGGCCACCCTCGATCTTTGATTTAGGAGTGTGTTCCGAGGTGTGCGGTAGTAGCTGCTATGCGTTACCACCAGTCCAGAAGTGTAATTGGTATATCTACCCTGGCATTGCCTAGTTGTGCCGTGTCACCTACCCTATCGAGACCACTACGAGTTTGTTTTGTACCATACCTATGGAGTGCCTACTGACGACGTCCAGTACGAACGGGATTACGGTACTTTATAGACTATAAGAATATATAAAAATGTGTAAGGGGGGAAATGGGTAACGCCTTAACGCTATTTTAATAGTTTATCTTACTGTAGACATATTATAATAGCGTATTGTACTATATAGTAGATAGTTTAACGGATCCTTAGGAGATGTGAATCCCGAACATCTCTTAAGTTACTGCACTCACGTTGGACACTGGATAGGAGATGTCAAACCCCGTAAACATCTCTGATGCCGTTCCACTCATAGTTATTTACCGTTGATTTAACTCACGTAAGATCTTTTAGTTCTGACTCGAGTGTTTTGTCTTTTCAATTCGCTCGGGTCAGCCTGAGCATTTCAGGATTTGAAGACCTTATTTCCGGAGGATGAAGACGAAGATTGTATTATTATTATTTACTATATTATTCCACTGCATCATAATGTTCCGCTGCATTGTTATGTATTTATCTTTGATATGTGCAACTCTAATTTTGTATTGTATAAGTATAATCAAATGTTTTGTATACAACTTCATGAACTGTTATTTGATTATTATATTTTGTCATTCCGCTGCGAGATTCTGTTTTGTTTTTCTCTTTCTCTGTTTTTTTCTTATTTACCCCATAACAATCCGCCCTTCTATATGGTTTGAGTCGGCACGTGTGTCTTCTTAAAACGTACAAAAAGGCAGGATGTTATATCATCTCTATCTAGAATCCCTACTATCAACTCATGTATACTTCGATACAGTTGTTGATTCCAACCAAGGGGTGATCTTATTCGATACTATCTAGTAAGGGGTTGGTCGGTCTTGTGTTGGCAAGGGATCTCGACGAGGTCCTTGGTGTTATTTATCTAGAGATGCACTATGATGGGCAGCACCCCAGTAGCCCAGTCATTGTATGGAATCCATTCTCCAATGAGTGCCATACAGATTTAGTTGTACCTAAATATGTTGAAATGTGAGATGCAAGCATTTCTACTATGTTCTATTTTACTAGAAAACCCTTGACATTATCATAATACCACTGGATTTCTATATAAAGTGTTTTGGTTATCGTAATGTAAAAATCTATCTATGTTTATGTGCGGTGTGGTCTTACGGGATACCTTTGATTTTCAAAGTGTTTTATAAAAGTAAAATTTAAGTCGTCTTGAGTTTACTCACACTAGACCCATGTCTGACCCAAAGTTTTATTTTCTTTTCCTAAAACTCTTAGGTACTCAAATTTGTATGAGTAGCCGAGTGATCCAGGTTTCTTATGGAAGCTTTTTGAAGGAGCTGCAGCAGGTGGCTTCACCATTAGCTAATTATTTTATATTTCGCTATGTTTATGTATGATCGATGTATTTTGTATGTGCAAGTAGTTATAACTATCTAGTTAGAGGTTGTAATGTAATGACTCTAGTGTATTATTATTATGGAAATGACAATGTAATATCCTATGTTATCTATTATATGTTGTTCTGATTTGTGGTGAGATTCTATGATTATGTAGTTTCTTCTTATCTTTTGTTTTCTTCTACCCTTAATGGCTCGTATTTCGGTGCAAGAAAGGTGGTTGTTACATTTTGGTATTAGAGCTTAGGTTAAGCGAACACTTAGGTCTTTGGGTTGAGGTCAACTTCGAGAGTGCGTATTTGTAATTTTTATTCGTATACCTATATACATATATCTCTAATAGATAGATCAACTTGATAGGTTTGATTAGTACCCTTCTTTCAAGATTTATTTCATTAAAGTATTCTAAGATTATCTTACTATGTCTAGTAGTAAGACATAAGTAACAAAGGCAAATGAGGTAGGGGAGCAGGTAGCACTACGACCACAAATGTTCGAACCCCAAATCTTGGAGGAGTTCGGATTGCCGAAGAGGGAGCACCAGAGCAGCCAAGAGTGAATTTTGCAACCTTATGCAAGGATTACACCAACCTAGGAGGGAAACTGTTTAAAGGAACTAAGTCTGTCATAGAAGTGCAAGCCTGATTGCGATCGTGTGAAAAGATTTTTAAAGGACTTGGTTTATCTGATGAACATAAAAGGTTCTTAGCAGCATGGCCTTTGCAAGAGGGAGCAGCAGCTTGGTGGGACTCCCTTACTGTAAATGTTTCTGAGGAAGAGTTTTCATAGGCCCGATTTAAAGAAGTTTTTAAGGACCAATTCTTGCCAACAGCAGGAAGGACTAGTATGTATAGGAACTTCATGGACTTGAAGTAGGGGGATCTATCTGTAGTAGAATATGAGATGAAGTTCAACGAGCTATTTTGTTTTGGACCAGAATTGATCAACATGCCACTAAAGAAAAATGAGATGTTTGTTTTGAGTATGAAAGAAGAATACCATGAGAGAATAAATGCTTACATTAAGGGTGCTTTTGTGGATTTAGTTGATATGTATCTAAGGTACAAGGCCTTGGAAAAGAAGAAGCCTGCTCAATAGCACCTAGTCGAATACCAATGGAAACAGTTCTAACAAAAGAAAGTTTAATCATAATCTAAAGAAGAAAGGAAAAGTGAAATAGGGAGAAGGTCAAGGAGGCAAGCCTAAGGAGAGTGGTTTTTATATTTGTAAGCAAAAAGGACATATTGCTAGGCACTATCCAAATTGGGAAGCTCCAAAGCAGCAAAGTGGACCTATCTCTCCAATGGTCCAAAGGACTCTCTGTTTTAATTGCCATCAGCCCGGACATATGGTAAAGGACTGCCCACTCATAAAGAAGGTGCATCAGCCCAAGGTGTATGCCATTAAGAATGAACCATCGACTTCAATAGATGTGAAGGGAAAAGGCATCCTTGAAGGTACCTTACTGATTAATGGTATTTTTGTTTGAGCATTATTTGATACCAGTGCCTCTCATAGTTTTATCTCTTTAGAATCAGTAGATAAATTTCATCTTATTCCAAATATTGTAGAAAACCATATGTGTATGTTTAACCCTATAGGTGGTGTAACCATTTGAATATGATTTGTGAGAATGTGCTAATTTTCTACCTTTCTCATCACTTTTCTTACGACCCGTATGTCTTAGACTTTATAGAGTTTGACATTATTCTTGGTATGGATTGGTTATCGAAATATGAAGCTATTTTAGATTGTAATGAAAGAACTGTATCATTAGTAACCAATTTGGGAAGAATTGCTAAAGTACCATGTGAGGAACCTGATATTCATATGTGTAGTTTCTTTTATGCCTTGGAGGTATCCCAAGAAAATTTAGGGTCTATTGAAGTTGTTAAGAATTTTCTCGGTGTATTCGAAGAGGTTAAAAGTTTACCCCTGCACCGAGAGATAGAGTTTTGCATTGATTTGGTCCCTGGTGCAAGGCCTTTGGTTCAACCTAAGCGAAGGATGGCTTCGAGAGATCGAGAGAGAGAGAGAGAGACAGAGAAGAGTTGGTAAGTCAAACCCATGACCTGTTAAGAAGAGGATTGATTAGACCTAGTCGTTCAAGTTGGGGGTCTGCTGTGGTTTTTGCGGCTAAGTCTGATGGATCTTTAAGGTTGTGCATGGATTATAGGGAGTTGAATAAACCGACAATTAGGAACAAGTATCCATTACCCCGCATCGATGATATTCTTGACAAACTTCATGGAGCTACGATATTTTCTTAGATGGATCTAGCTACTGGATTTCATCAATTGAGGGTTGCTGAAGATAGTATACCCTTAACTACGTTTAAAGGCCCTGACTGTTTCTTTGAGTGGTCGGTTATGCCTTTCAGGCTAACTAACGTACCTGCATATTTTGTAGATCTCATGAACCGTGTTTTTCAAGATGTTCTTAATAAGTTTGTGTCAGTTTTCATCGATGACATTCTTATCTATTCCAAATTTGAGAAGGAGCATAAACATCATTTGGAAGTGGTGTTGGAAACATTGAGGAGACATGTCTTGAAGGAGAAATTTTCTAAGTGCAATTTTTGGCAATCAGAAATAAGATTCTTAGGACATATTATGTCAGGAGAAGGTATATTAGTTGACCTAGTGAAGGTAGAGCTGTTTAGGAATGGAAGCGACCGCAGACTCCTATCGAGGTTCGAAGTTTCTTAGGTTTGGCTGGATACTATAGGAGGTTTATTTAAGATTATTCTAATATTTCCTCCCATTTGAATAAGCTGACTAAGAAGGGGAAGAAGTTTGTATGGACTCCAAAGTGTGAAGAAGCATTTTTGGAATTGAAGAGGAGATTGACCAGTGCACCGGTTTTAGCTGTTCCAGATGGGAATAGTGAATTCACAGTTTACATAGATGCTTGTGGAGTGGGACTAGGTGTTGTTTTGATGCAGCATGGTAAAGTGATTGCTATATTAGTAGATATTTGAAGCCTTATGAGAAGAACTACGCTACGCATGACCTGGAGTTGTTGGCTGTTGTCTTTGCATTGAAAATTTGGAGACAGTACTTGTTGGGTAAGGATCCTTCTATTTCTCTTAGTTTCTTTCTAATCTTTAGAGATTTTAGAATTAAGTTTTCTTTCTTAAATTAGGTGAAAAATTCGAGTTCTTCATGGATCATAATCTGCGGTATCTTTTTACTCAGAAGGATCTTAACCTAAGGCAACATAGATGGTTGGAATTTCTGGCGGCTTATGACTTGGATATTCTTTATACGCTAGGAAAGGCTAATGTGGTGGTAGATACCTTAAGAAGAAATGCTGTTTTGACTCTCTTAGAGGTTACCTCGACACTTTAGGAAAAGATTATGAGAAATCAGAGGAAGGATGAAATACTGGAAGGATTAATTCAAGGAGTCAAAGGAGGTAGATGTCCGAATTTTGAGATGGATACTCGAGTTACTTTAAGGATGAATGGACGATTGTGTGTTCCAAATATGGATGAACTAAGGCAAAAAGTTTTATCAGAATGCCACAAATCTAAGTATTTATCCAGGAGTTAATAAGATGTATAAGGATATGAAAAGAGTATTTTTGTGGCCGGGAATGAAGAAGAATATTTCAGCCTATGTTAACAGGTGTTTGTGCTGTCAACAAATCAAGGGTAATCATTAGAAGACAGCCGGATTATTACAACCCTTGGAAATACCTAATTGGAAATGGGAAATGATATCAATGGATTTTTTCTTTGGTTTGCCTAGAACCAGAAAAGGAAATGAAGGAGTATAGGTTATTGTGGATCGGCTAACGAAGAGCGCACATTTTATTCCGGTGAAACCAACAAGGACCGCTACTTCTTTAGCTGAAATTTTTATGAGAGAGATAGTCAGGTTGCAGAGAGCTCCTGTGAGTATTGTAAGTGAACAAGACCCCATATTTACTAGTCAATTTTGGGAGGCATTGCAAAAAAATCTTGGAACAAGGTTGAGCTTAAGCATAGCATATCACCCCTAAACAGACGAACAAACGGAGTGAGTGAATTAGATTATAGAGAATCTCTTAAGAGCGTGTATTCTAGATTTTGGTCGATCATGGGAGGATCATTTGCATTTAGTTGAGTTATCCTATAACAATCGTTTCCAGGCGAGCATCGGAATGACACCTTATGATGCCTTACATAGAAGACCGTGCAAGTCAGCAGCATGTTGGGTTGAGATGGGAGATAGACTAGTACTTGGACCGGACATGATCCAAAAGGCTACTGAAAATGTTACAGTGATTAAGAAAAGAACGAAGGAAGCCCAAGATCGCCAAAAGAGTTATGTGGATAGGAGGCAGAGGAATTTGGAATTTGTGGTTGGAAACTTGGTGTTTCGTAAAGATTTCACCAATAAGAGGAGCTGTTAGATTTGGAAAAGCTGGGAAGTTAGCTCCAAGGTATGTTGGACCTTTCCATATTCTTGAGAGGATCGGATCGCTTACTTATAAGATCAAGTTACCAGAGAGATTGATGGCAGTTCATAATGTGTTCCACGTGTCTCATTGGAGAAAACATATTCATTACCCATCTTTGATTGTGGAGCCATCAGTTCAGGAGGAATTGGAGATAGAATCGAACTTGACAGTGGTTAGACATCCAGTTTATGTTGTGGATCAGGATGAAAAGAGATTACGTAACAAGGTGGTGTGACTAGTCAAGATTTAATGGAGTGAGGATCCAAGAGCCTGCACTTGGGAGACTGTGGATCGTATGAAAGAAGCCCATCCCGAGTTGATGTTAGAATAGCTGGTCGTAGGTAGTATGTATATTGTATGTTTGTTTGCTATGGATGCATAGTACATGTCTTTGTATGTGTTTTATGATATGAATTTATAGCTTTTTGCGTAGTATGAATTATTTCCTTGTTTGCTGATTTTGGGCCGAAATTCTTTTAAGGGAGGAGAGTGTAACGACCCAGAATTTAATCGCTATTTAAATGAATATTTAATTATATTTTCAAATAATTAATAAATTAATTTTTATTAACAAATAAAACTATCTAAATAATAGCTAATGACAATAAAATCGTTTTTAAAATTTGTTTACCAATATATATAGTTCATAGAGAAATAGAAAATGTGAACGGAAATTATTTTCCGAAATATTGATTTTTCATTGGTTAAAAGTTATTTAAAATATCATAACATTGTTTTAAACACATATGCACACACTACAGACTATTTTAACATGATGAATACATGTGTATATGCATGTGTATACCTCTCTTTAAAAGTGTATATATAAGAATAAGAGGAATTTTTTTATAAAGAAAAGTGTGTATATATATGCATATAAAAATAACATTTTCAACACAAATTACAAGATTTATGGCATAAATAGTGCATGATAAGGGGGAAGTACATGGTGGACGGAAATGAAGGGGAGGAGATGAAGGTGCATGCATACATATATATTTAATATAAGCACTTATATAATTTTTAATTATTTTCCTAAGCCTATATATACCCCTTCCATTTCATGTTTCTCATTTTACAACCTCCATCTTCATTTCAAAATTTCCTAAGAGCTTGAATAAATATCCATGGCTTCCTTTCATAAAATTTAAAGTAAGATAAAATCACTTCTTTTTGCTAAAATCTCCTCTTTAGTTGACAAAAACAGTTCTACAAGCCCTACAACCCTCCTCCTCCTCTAAAATAAAGCACTCAAACTCCCCAAGCATACATGGTCGAGCCAAAACTCCATATGGCCGAGACTGAAACCCACTTTGCCGAGCCGATTTAAGGTGTTCGAACATCCAAAATTTCAAATTTTCCAAGTTCCTAAGTTGTTTCCAAGTTTTAGCAAAAGTTCGCCTTGAGTTAATAAAGTTTCGGTGAGTAAAACCCTTGTTTTTGGAAAAGAAAATAACTTGATTTTGATGAACTATATATTGTGAAAATATAATGGCTGTTGTGTTGAAATATCATGTTGTCGTGATGGCATATGATTATAAGTTTGTGGTTGAGCTTGTGTAACATCCCCTATTTTGAGGCCCAAAGCTAACCGCTACAAATGCTGCAGTCATTTATAGTATTAACTTCCGATGACAAAATACGGTAATGTTAATGGTATCCATAATATCAGAAGCACATGAATATGAAATAAAATCAATACAGATTTTAAAATAGCTTTTCTTATTGCATTTCAAATCAATATTTCATATTCAATTACATATTCCCAAAACGATTCCCAGGTTTAGATAAATATAATTATTATAAAATACGCCAAGAGCAACATATGAAGATGCCCCCTTGGATGATCAGAATACTAAATAGACATATCAGTCAATAAACACATTACAATGGAACAATAATGGATAGACTCCTAAATAGCTAATCCTTGCCTCCTGCATGTCTTCGGAAGCTTTATTCGTCACCTACTAAAACCTGAAATATCTTAATTCTCAATCTACTCAAATTAAATTTTGAGCACTCGAGAGTTTAAGAGGAAAACATAAACTTCGAGTCAGACATAAAGCCTGGTGTGAATAATTCTATTACATCTTGGTTTACTGATATTAAGTGAGACCACGACGCTTAGCGGAACGGGTTTCCCCTCACTAATATCCTTTTAAAAGCATATCTTTTGCAAATCAAAATCCTGCCATCAGATTAATCATAACAATAATAGCATTAACATATATGCATATAAATCAGATAATCAATGGACTATCCATCCGAACATTATACTTTTATCAGGCTGACTATTAACCACTGGCTGACTCGGGCCTACCAGACATAATAAATATTCTAACTTCTGTTAGACACAATACTGGATGGTCTGTCCTTAACTTACTTCTCCTAGGGTCAACCGATCCTAATAGTTTTGCGAGCTCACTAATAACTTATCTCTACTCCGTCTATTCCTTTCTGTGTGTAACATCATTTTAGTCTTACCTGTGACAAAGCCCTACACACTGGAATTTTGAACTTATATTAGCTAGGGGCTACTAGCTAAAGTATAGGGCGCGACATCATACCAGTCCCATTTGTTTTTCAATATCCGAGTCGTATACTTAGGGCTAACCACCCTACTCAATTTTCCTTGAAAACATTTCTTTCAAATTGATTTAACCCTGTTAAATCATACTTAGATAAGGAAAATATACTCTTTGCTTTACTCAAAATATCTATGCCATGATATATGCTTTACATAAAACAATGTTGATGAAAACCTAAAACCAATAGGGTTATCTATCCCTTTAAAATAAGTTAAAGCCCTTTTTAACTTAGAAAACATTAGGCTATAAAGCCAAAACAATACCTTCGAAACCATTGTTTAAACTTTAAACAATCCCTTTCGAAATCATTGAAAGCAGTCCTTTCGAAATCATTGAGTTCAATACTTAATAAAAATATAGGGTCTAAGGGAATATGGACGAAACCGTCACTTTCGAAAGCATTGGTTTCAAGTATAAGGATAATGGATGAGATAGCTTCAAAACCTTTATTTGTAAACTAAAATAAAACAACGTGCATTCCCTTCGAAGGCATTAGGGAAAGAGGCACTAAAATGACGAAAGGAGATGGGCGGCACCATCCCTTCGTAAATCTTTGGTTAACAAAAGCGGCAACAATGATGTCGGAAGGGAACCAAGGCGAAAGCCTTCCTTCCTCATATATTGATTTAAGGGTTTAAAAAGGTAGCCTTTAACAAAGGCAAAAGGTATTAATGCGGCTGCTAAGGTGTCGAAGGTGTTCAAAAGAGGCAATCCTTTCGTAAGCATACTTTAAAGCAAAAGCGGGTCAATAGATTCGAAAGCTAATAAAAGCGGCTTCAATCCCTTTCGTAAGCACGCCTTCACCACCCAATTTCCTTCTGTCCAAACTGAATACACTACATACCAAGACTCTTGTTATCGTGTATATAGGTTTTGACAGTATCGAAAGGGTTGTATGTGGCGGAAGTAGGTATATGGAAGTGGCGGAAGGATAATTTATTGCAAAACTAATTTTATGCTTTATAAAGTAACTCATTTTCACCTAATTTTCATTATTTGTCAAAACATGATTGGTTGACAATTGCTTTAGCAATTTCTTTCTGAAATTTACTGCCGCAAGTCAGAAATTTAAATATTAAACAATTTTACACTTTAACCCATTTTAATTAAGTAAATAAGCACTTTTTACTTAAACTAATTTGTTTGACTCTCCTAAAATCTTAGGAAAAATCCACAAAAATCAAATTAAATCAATTTAATCATTTTCTTCCACATATCAAAATTTTAGTGCGAAAATCATATTTTAATTATTTGAAATAACTAAAACCGAATTAATTATTTTCTAAACTTAGAAAATTCGCCATAAATCCATATTAACTTAGAAAATTATAAAACTTGAAACTTACTTCTAAAATAATGATTCTCATATCATATTAAAATCTCTAGCCAATCAGATGTCATATAAATGGTTTTCTAATTCAAACATAACACAATAAATCTTTTTTAAACCATAAATCATCAACATAGCATATAATTACTTTTAAACACTAAACATGGCATACACATGCAAAAGAAAACGGGTTTACCTTTAAACCGAAATCATTCATCAAAAATAGAGATGTAAACTAATTATTCACCTTGGCTTTGTGTTAAGAAGGTTGAGATTTGCCCTTAGATTGATTTCTTCAAGCTTTCTACTTAAATCCTAGCTTATCTTCTTTTTAAATATTCTAAATAATGGCCGGCCTAATCTTAATATTGTTTTTGTTTAATTTGTGAATGTAGAATGAATGAGGAAGTGGAGATAATGGATGGGTATAGGGTATAGGAATAAAGGCTATTCCCATTTTACCCTCATCATATTCCTTCTTCTTAATTATGTTTAGTTTCCCTTTTGTTAACACGTTTATTAAGGCAGGGCTCCTCCTTAACTTACAAATCTCAATCCCTTACTTTCTACATTATTTTATTTAATTTATCCAATTAAATGTTATAAATTATGTTATCTAAAATTAGGGTCATTACAGACTCCCCTACTTAAAGAATTTCGTCCTCGAAATTACGATAAGGCACCCACAATAATCAAATATAAAGGTAAAACATATCATCAAACAAGTCAGGATAAGTGTCCCTAGTCCTGCTCTCGGTTTTCCAAGTACAGTCTCTCTCGTCGTCACTCCGCTGGACTTTGACTAATTTGATTGTCTTGTTCCTTAGTTTCCTCTCATCTCTCGCAACTATACTAGTTTTCTAACTATAGTCATATCTGGTTCCACTACTAGATCTTCTAAAATAGCCGGTGTAATAGTTGCCTCTGGATCTCGAATACACTTCCTTAGATGAGAAATATGGAAAACATTGTGGACTCCTGCCAAACTATTCGGTAACTCTACCCTATACACGAGTTTCCCGATCCTTTCTATAATAGGAAATGGTCCAATGAACCTTGGTGCCAACTTTCTGACCTACTAAATCTGATCATACCCTTCATCGGTGACACTTGACGAAAACATGATCTCCAGCTGAGAACTCTAAGTCTTTTCGTCTCTTATCAGCATAACTCTTCTACCTAGACCGAGCTTCCTTTGTTCTAGCCCGAATTAACTCAATCTTTTCTACAGCTTCTTTAACCAAATCCAGACCAAGAACTAATTTATCCTTGGTCTCTAACCAACAAGCTGGAGATTTTCATGGCCTTCCATACAAAGCTTCAAACGATGCCATCCCTATACTAGTCTGATAACTGTTGTTATACGAAAACTCGACTAAGTGTAGATAGTCTTCCCATGATCCTCCAAAATCAAGCACACAAACTCTTAACAAATCCTCTAAGACTTTGTTAACTCTCTCTGTTTACGGATGGTAAGCGGTACTCATATTGAGCTTGGTTCCTAAAGTATCCTGTAGACTCTTTCAGAACTCACTAATGAATAAGGAATCTCTATCACTTACTATACTATTAGGAATCCCATGCAGTCTAACTATATTCCTCATGAATAACTTAGCAAAATCTGGTGCTGTCCTGGTTGACTTAATGGGTATAAAGTGTGCACTCTTAGTCAATCTGTCCAGTATAACCCAGATACTCTCATTTCTTCTATTTAACCTTGGCGATCTGTCTATGAAATCCATTGTGATAGAATCCCATTTCTAGACTGGAACATCCAAAGGCTGAAGTAATCCATTCGGTTTTTGATGCTCGGCCTTTACTTGTTGACAGTTCAAACATTGCTTCACCCATAGGTCTACATCTCTCTTCATACCTTCCCAGAAAAAACTCCTTTTCATATCCTGATAAATCTTAGTTCCTCCCGAATGAATAGTAAACTTCAAACGATGATATTCTCTAAGAACTTCCTTCTCAATGTTTCCCTCACTTGGAACATATAGTCATCCTTTCTTCCTCAACCACCCATTCTGGTTAAGACCGAAATCTTTCAAGTCATCGCTCTCTGTTCTGTTTCTTAATATTTTGATCCGCTCGGCTAATAATGGATCTTCTCCTTATTTAGAAGCAATCCTTTTGATCATCATTGGTCGAACTTCTAAACATGATAACATGGTTGTTTCTTGACTAGAACTAGCCTCAGATCTCCGTTGTGCTCTGCATGTAGTCAACGCTTCTAAATCTTTCCACCCAGCTATCATTGCCAATACAGCATTCTGATGTTTTCTGCTAAGTGCATCTGCAACCTTATTTCCTTTTCCCAGTATGTACTCAATACCAAAGTCGTATGCAGCTATGAATTCTAACCATCTATGCTGTCTCATATCTTCTGAGAGAATAAATATCTTATTGATTTATGATCCGTATATAGCTCGAATCTTTCGTCCAAAAGGTAATGTCTGCACACCTTCAATGTGAAAATTACCGTAGTTAATTCCTAATCATGAGTTGGATATCTAACTTAATGCGGTCTGAGCTATCAAGAATCATAGGTAATCACTTTACCCCCTACATTAGCATAGCTCCTAATCCTGTTCCACATCCATCCTTGAATACCACTAAGTCCTGATTCCCCACTGAAACACCTAACACAGATGCACTAGTCAATAAATGTTGCAACCTTTGGAATGCTTCCTCACATTTATCGGTCCAAACATACTTCACGTCTTTCATGGTTAGCATAGTCATCAGCGCTGCTATCCGCGAGAAATCCTTAATGAATCTTCGGTAGTAGCCATCTAATCTAAGAAAACTTATTACCTCCTGTCTCAGGTCTCTTCCAACTATTCACTGCCTCGATATTAGCAGGATCTACTGACAACCCTTTCTCTAAGACTACGTGACTAAGAAACTTCACTTCCTTCTTCCAAAAGTGACACTTTGAAAACTTAGCCTTCAACTAATGCTGCCTTAGTGTCTCAAGCACTATCCTAAGATAAACTTCATGATCTCTTTCATCTGTGGAATATATCAATATGTCCACTATGAATACTAATACAAACCTGTTCAGATCCTCTCAGAATATTCTGTTCATTAAGTTCATGAAGAATGCTGGTGCATTAGTTAGTCCGAACGACATCACTAACCATTCGTATGATCCATATCTTGTCTTAAACATTGTCAAAGGAATACTATCCTCTGCTACTCTAAGTTGATGGATACCTATAGCCAAATGCAATTGAGAGAATACTTTAGCTCCACTCAATTGGTCGAACAAATCGTCAATCCTAGGTAATGGATATCGTTCTTTATCGTCTTCTCATTCAGCTTACGATAATTAATACACAACCTTAACAATCCATCCAGCTTCCTTGCAAACACTACGGTTGCTCCCTAAGGCAAACTACTTAGTTTGATAAAATTCTTACCTTCAAAATCCACCAATTGCATCTTTAGCTCCTTCATCTCGGTAGGTGTCATTCTACTTGGCGGTCTACTCACAAGTTCAGCTCCTAGTACTAAATCTATCCAAAACTCAACGGCTCATTTCAGTGGTAATCCTATCACGGGCTTAAAGACATCTGCGAATTCTCTAACAACGAAAACTCGATTCAACTCATCTTCTTCGTCCATAAGACCCAACAAAGCGCAAGAATCTAAATTCAGGTTTTCTACAGTGTATATAATCCGATCACTACAACTAGGGTGTCTAAGTGATATTTTCCTATCATGACAAAATATCCTAGCATCGTACTTACTTAACCAATTCATACCCAAAATAATTTCGAAACCTACAAAATCAAACACATGCAAACTGCAAGCAAATATATGACCTAACAATTCAAGCTCTAAGTGGTCACATCTCATCCCAAGAGTCGTAAACCCTCCTATCAGATTTGCAACCCTTAAGGATGTAATTAGGTATGAGGGTTCTAGGTTAAGCTTATCTTCCAAACAATGAGATATAAAAGAATGCAATGCACCAGTGTCAGATAGAACTCTAACTAACATACCATGAATCAAAAGCGTACCTCCCAACACAGCTTTTCCTTTCTCCTCTGCTACTGGTTTTGAGGTAGCTGGTTCCAATGAAAACACTTTGCCCTTTCCATCCTTGGTTGGCTTCTTGCACTGGTTCTTATAATGTCCAATCTGATCACAGTTGAAACATTTGATATTCTTCTTCCTGATCACTTTCTTTCCATTCCCTGAGCGACATTCATTAACAAAATGTCCTTTCTTATCACACTTGTAGCATATAACTTCTGTCTTTCCTTTCTTGGCAGCTCCACTCTCCTGAGCTCCCTTCTAGTGGAAAAACTCTCTTCTGGTTTGGCCCACCTTAAGTGTCCACTGCTTTGTTACCATTAAAGAAAGTGAGCATCTCCTCATTCCTCAAAGCCATCTCAACAACTACATCGCACATATCCCTAATATGAGGCAAAGTTGCTTTAGCATGCTCGGGTCTTAATCCACAGATGAACTTCTCATTCCTTTAGATAACCGTATCAACCGTAGCATATCTGTATCTCGATAATTTCTCAAATCTGGTAGCATACCCAAGCACTGTCTTGTCTCCCTGCACCAACTCAGCAAACTTCTTGAGTAGAGTTGACTTGGCGATCTCCGACATGAATCTTTCCTCAAACTTTCTTCTGAATTCCACCCAAGTCATGGTCTCTTCAGCTATTTCCACAGTAAAACTGTTCCACTAGTACAATGCTGCTTCTTACAACTGTCTGTATGCCAATCTCCTTTTCTGCTCATCGTTAAGTCCTAAATCATCAAAAATCCATTCGCAATGAAGCAACCAATTCTCCACTTCAATTGCGTCCTTAGTCTCGATAAATGGCTTCCCTCCAAGCCTAGCATAGTCTCTGCTCAGTACTACATAGTTATTGACCATCAGAGCTTCTTGATTTCCTCCTTCAACATTTTACTCCAACTAATCCCATAGCAACTCCAACTTGCATCATGTTGACGAAAAACTGATACATAGCTCCCATATTAACTTGTGGTGCTCCAACACCGACATTTGCAGCTTGTGCCCAACCTGGATTCCTTCAAGTATTCGGTCTAGCATTTCCATTAGTTGTGGTGCTTCCTCCACCAAGATTAACTCTTCTATTCTTAGCATCCATATCTTACTTCCTTTAATATGGATTAGAACCTCTATAAGATATGGAAGAATAGCCTAAGGGAGATGGGAAGATGGAGATAAAGCATATACTTATATATAACAAATACAAGTATGTTAATATAGAGTTATCCCATACCCCAATTTTTTCTCTAATTCCTTAGGATTATGTTTTTTTTTCAAAATCATTTTAGGTTTAAAATTTCTTTTAAGTTTTCAGAAACCTATGCTCTGATACAAAGTTGCAACATCCCCTATTTTGAGGCCCAAAGCTAACCGCTATAGATGTTGCAGTCATCTATAGTATTAACTTTCGGTGACAAAATACGGTAATGTTTATGGTATCCATAATATCAGAAGCACATGAATATAAAATAAAATCAACACAGATTTCAAAACATCTTTTTTGATTACATTTCAAATCAATATTTCATATTCAATTACATAATCCCAAAATGATTCCCGGGCTTAGATAAATATAATCATTACAAAATACGCCAAGAGCGACATATGAATATGCCCCCTTGGACGATCAGAGTACTAAATAGACATATTAGTCAATAAATACATCACAGTAGAACAATAATAGATAGACCCCTAAATAGCTAATTATTGCCTCCTTCATGTCTCCGAAAGCTTTATTCGTCACCTACTTAAACCTGAATTACCTTAAATCTCAATCTACTCAAATTAAATTTTGAGCACCCGAGAGTTTAAGGGGAAAACATAAACTTCGGGTCAGACATAAAACTTAGTGTGAATAATTCTATAACATCTCGGTTTACTGATATTAAGTGAGACCCGCCGCTTAGCGGAATGGGTTTCCCCTCACCAATATCCTTTTAAAAGCATATCTTTTGCAAATCAAAATCAGCTATCAAACTGATTATAACAATAATAGCATTATTATATATGCATATAAATCAGGTAATCAATGGACTATCCGTCCGAACATTATCGTTTTATTTGGCTGACTATTAACCACTGGCTGACTTGGGCCTACTAGACATAATAAATATTCTAACTTCTGTTAAACACTATACTGTACGATCTGTCCTTAATTTCTCCAACGGTCAACTGATCCTAATGGTTTTTTGGGCTCACCAATAACCTATCTCTATTTTATGTATTCCTTTTTGTGTGTAACATCATTTTAGTCTTACCTATGACAAAGCCCTACACACTGGAATTATGGACTTATATTAGCTAAGGGTTACTAGCTAAAGTATAGGGCATGAACCCACATCAGTCCCATATGGTTTTCTAATATCTGAATCATACACTTAGGGCTAACCACCTTATTCAATTTTCCTTGAAAACATTTTCAAATTTATTTAACCCTTTTAAATCATACTTAAATAAGGAAAATATACTCTTTGCTTTACTCAAAATATCTATGCCATGATATATGCTTGACACAAAACAATGTTGATGAAAACCTAAAATCAATAGGGTTATGTATCCCTTTAAAATAAGTTAAAGCCCTTTTTAACTTAGAAAACATTAGGCTATAAAGCCAAAACAATACCTTCGAAACCATTGTTTAAAACCTTAAACAATCCCTTTCGAAATCATTGAGAGCATCCCTTTCGAAATCATAGGGTCTAAGGGAACAAGGACGAAAGCATCACTTTCGAAAGCATTGGTTTCAAGCAAAAGGATAACAGAAGAGATAGCTTCGAAACCGTTATTTTATAAATTAAAAGAAAACGTCAGGCATCCCCTTCGAAGGCATTCCCTTCGAAGGCATTAGGGAAAGAAACACTAAAATTATGAAAGGAGACAGGTGGCACCATCCCGTTGTAAATCTTTGTTAACAAAAGCAACAACAATGATGTCAGAAGGTAACCAAGGCGAAAGCCTTCCTTCCGCATATATTGGTTTAGGGGTTTAAAAAGGCGGCCTTTAACAAAGGCGAAAGGTATCAATGTGGCTGCTATGGTGTCGAAGGGGTTCAAAAGTGGCAACCCTTTCGTAAGCATACTTTAAAGCAAAGGCAAGTCAATATTCGAAAGTTAATAAAAGCGGCTTCAATCCCTTTCGCAAGCATGCCTTCACCACCCAATTTCCTTCCATCCAAACTCAATACACTACATACCAAGACTCTTATTATCATGTGTATAGTTTTCGACGGTACCGAAAGGGTTGTATGGTGGCAGAAGCAGGTATATGGAGATGACGAAAGGGTAAATTATTGCAAAACTGATTTTATGCTTTATAAAGTAACTCATTTTCATCAATTTTCATTATTTGTCAAAACGTGATTGGTTGACAATTGCTTTACTAATTTCTTTTTGAAATTTACTATCATAACTCAAAAATTTAAATATTAAACAATTTTACACTTTAACCCATTTTAATTAAGCAAATAAGCCCTTTTTACTTAAAATAATTTATTTGACTCTCCTAAAATCTTAGGAAAAATCCACAAAAATCAAGTTAAATCAATTTAATCATTTTCTTCCACATATCAAAATTTCAAGGTGAAAATCATACTTTATTTATTTAAATAATTAAAACCAAATTAATCATTTTCTAAACATAGAAAATTCACCATAAATACATATTAACTTGGAAAATTATAAAACTTGAAACTCACTACTAAAATAATGATTCTTATATCATATCAAAATTTCAAGTCAATCGGATGTCATATGAATGGGTTTCTAACTCAAAAATTACACAATAAATCATATTTAAACCATAAATCATCAACATAGCATATAATCACTTTTAAACACTAAACATAGCATATACTTGCAAAAGAAAATGAGTTTACCTTTAAACCAAAATCATTCATCAAAAATAGAGATGTAAACTAATTATTCACCTTGGCTTTATGTTAAGAAGGTTGAGATTTGCCCTTTGATTGATTTCTTCAAGCTTTCTACTTGAATCCTAGCTTATCTTCCCTTTAAATCTTCTTAATGGTGCCGACTTAAGCATAGTATTGTTTTTGTTTAGTCTATGAATGTAGAATGAATGAGGAAGTGGAGAGAATGGAGGGGTTTAGGGTATATGAATAAAGGTTATTCCCATTTTACCCTCATCATATTCCTCCTTCTTAATTATGTTTAGTTTCCCTTTTGTTAACACATTCATTAAGGCTTGGATCCTCCTTAACTTACAAATCTCAATTCTTTAACTTTCTACATTATTTATTTAATTTACCCAATTAAATGTTCTAAGTAATGTTAGCTAAAATTAAGGTCATTACAGCTTGGGTTTGTAATTTTGTTGTTAAACGATATGTTTGGATATGGATATGTGAATGGTTGATTATGATATGATGGTAGTGTGTTTTTGAAACAAAACCAAGTATATGTGATGAAAATGTTGTGAAGTTAGCACCTTTAAATGTCGCAAAGGACTTGATATCCGATTTGAAAATAAAAGCTTGTTTTTTTATTTTTTGGGTTTAGTAAATGTTTTACAAGCTTTCTCTTTCTGTTTAAGTTTCAAAACACTTTCATTTGTGTTTTCAAATATGTAGTAGCTAGAGTTAAAGTGAGGATTTCACCTAGAAATCAATTCTAGCGAACTGTGCTCATAGCGATAGTCGCTATGGATGCAGTTCGGAAAATTTTACGATTTCAAGTTTTAAAATGTTTCTTTTGGATTATTTTTGAAAACTCATTTCAAACTAATTAGTAATTCAAAAGTTTAAGTTTTAATTATTTAATAATTTCTTTATTTAATTTGTTAATTAGGGTAATTATTAATTAATTAAGTAATTAGGTTAAGTAATTACGGTTTAAGAAATTATTAACCAAGTTAATTATTTTTTATTAGGGAAGTTTTAAATAATGATTAATCAAGATAAAAGACAATTAATTTTTATTAATCAAGTTTATTTACTTTAATTAATTATTTAATTAGAGTTAATTATTTAATTAGAGTTAATTATTTAATTAATTATTATTTAATTAAAGGCTAATTATCCATTTGATTAGGGTTCAATTTCTTAAATGAATGTTATTTAATTAAAGTTTAATTATAAATAATTTTTAATTAATTAAAGTTAAAAGTATGATTTTTTATTTAATTAAGGTTAATTAAAGTTTAATTAAATTTTAACTTATGATTCAATTAAGTTTTATTTGTTTTAAAGTTTCTTTCAAACTCTATCGGTATTTATTATTAACAAATTTCTTGTTTAAGTAAATTGTTTTAAACCAAAGGATCTCTTGTCCATGCTTTTAAGTAGCCAAATGAATTAAAGTAGTTGTAATAAAAACGTCGACACGTTTTACTTGAAAGTAAGTCGACTTGTACTTATCGCAAATACCATACTTCAGGAACGTGATGAATACGAGGGGGTTAATTTCGATAAGCGGTCATGACAATTTAAGCATATGGAACGTATGTTCATGTGTAAATCTTTGCAACCTGATAGTGGAATGGTCCACTATAAACAACTTGATCCCTTTAAAAAATTTCGAACGTTGGTTTGGAAAGACTGAGATTGGATAGCAGTTATTATTCGAAAACTACTTCGAACGAACGAAGGCTTTCAAATTAGAAATACTGAAGGTAAGATTCAAAATGAAGACTTTGAAGCACAAGGGCTATTTTCTACTAACCTTGAAGGTGATTCCAAAACAGGTGTAGTGGAAATAGTGCCTTCAGTTCGTTATCTCCTGAACGACTTGTATGGATAAGTGCTGGCATTGTGTCAACGTCTGGAAGGTAATGTTAGCATCCCAAGTAGCAATGCTGTAGAAAAGTAAAGACGTAGCCTCAGGCCTCATCAACTGGGAATGACTAAAACAGGGGAGGTGCAGCAAGGCTAAGTGGGTCGCTCCCATTAGGGTAAGGTCATCCCTATCTAGAGTCCCTACTATCAACTCATGTATGCTTCAGTACGGTTGTTGATCCCAATCGAGGGGTTATCTTATTCGGTACTATCCAGTAAGGGGTAGGTCGGTCTTGTGTTGGCAAGGGATACCGGCAAGGTCCTCAGTGTTATTTATCTAGAAATGCACCATGATGGGCGGTTCCCCAGTAGCCCAGTCATTGTATGGAATCTATTCTTTGATAAGTGCCGTACGGATTTAGTTGTACCCAAATATGTTGAAATGTGAGATGCAAGCATTTTAGCTATATTCTGTTTTACTTAAAAACCCTAGACATTATCATAATAACACTGGATTTCTATATAAAGTGTTTTGATTATTGTAAGGTAAAAACTCGTCTATGTACGGCATGGTCTTACGAGATACCTTTGATTTTCAAAACATTTTATAAAAGTAAAATTTAAGTCGTCTTGAGTTTACTCACACCAGACCCATGTCTGACCCGGAGTTAAATTTTCTTTTCCTAAAAATATTGGGTACTCAAATTTGTATGAGTAGCAAAGTGATCCAGATTTCTTACAGAAGCATTTTGAAGAAGCTAGAGCAGGTGGCTTCATCGTTTGCTAATTATTTTATATTCCGGTGTGTTTATGTATGATATACGCATTTTGTATGGGCAGGTAGTTATAACTGTCCAGTTGGTGGTTGTAATGTAATGACTCTAATGTATTATTATTATGGAAATAACAATGTAATATCCTATGTTATCTATTATATGTTGTTCTGATTCATGGTGAGGTTCTATGATTGTGTAGTTTCTTCTTATCTTTCATTTTCTTCTACCCTTAATGGCTCATCTTTCGATGCAAGAAAGGCGGTCGTTATAATAGCTATATTTAAATCTTCTTTTACCAAGTCCCAATGAAGTTTAAAGAATCTTGCACCAAAATCATCAGGCCCTGGACTATTATTGTCACTATAACAACATTACTTTCTATGCCGTCAAAATAAATTAAATTTTGATTAATATACAATGTTCAAGCTTGATTTTTGGATCAATTTTAGTTTTGAAAATAAATTTTTATATGATTGAAATAAAGCTTGCTTAATAAATGGTTTTATTTTAATAAATTGAACCAATAAACTTCTTTAAGAATAAATTCAAATAATATTTTTAATAATGTTCATAATTTTTGTATATGATTGAAATAACCAACATAAGTATTGATTGATATTAATAAATCAATAATTAAATAGGGATAAAAACCAACATTGAATTTAAATATTTTGTATTAATTATTAAAAATATATTTTGTAAAAATATAGTATATCAATTTGAATTTAAATATATGTATAAATAAATGATAAGAACCAATTATATGTAAGTAACGAGATTTGAGCTGTAATGAAAGGTGTGAAAATGAAAATTGTTTTCAAGTGGGACTTAAGTGTAAAATATGATTTAGTCCTTAACATATAAAAATCCAACCCTTATACCTCTCACTTGGATCAATCGACTAAAGCCAACCCAAACCCACATCTTTTTTCCCCATCTCCAGCCCTAATTTGAAATAAAATCCAAAATGAAAAAAAAACAAAGTTGGGAAAATAATTAAAGGGACTGACAGGTGCGACGAAGGCAGGGGAGGTAAGTGTTGGCTATTGACGATTGTCGGCACAGTAATGTCCGTCATTTGGGATGGTTGGCTATAACATTAGGGGTTAGCAACATGATGATGTAGAGGTAGTTAGCGACGAAGGCATGCTTGATAGTTTCATGTGGTGCGACATGGTGGAGCGGTCATGCGTTGGTGGTGTGCATCAGGATAGGAGCGCATAAGCAGAGAGGAGGCATAATGATGTTGGGAGCATGACCTTTGAGTGAGCAATGGGAGTGATTCAATGCGTTATGAGCATGTGATATCTAGAGCAAGTTGAAGGTCGAATGTCACTTTGGTTTGGGTTTGTATTTGTGCTTGCGTGAATTTATTGAGAGAATCCACTTTTCATCATCTGATGAGTTAATTCTTAACTCACATCTATGTTTTAGTTCACATTCTTATTTGCATGTTTTGTTTGATTATCATGCAATGAATTTGGATTGATATAGGTTGAGTCAGATGAAATTGAATTGCATGTTATGGTTTAATCGTTGTTGCGATGAATTTTGATCGATATTAGTTGAATAGATTAAATTATAATTGCATGCCTCTGATTTCAATCACATATGAAAATTCCCTTTCGACAATGGTTGTGAGTCCTTGTCTATTTGGTGTAATTTGGTTTGGAATTGAATGTATGGTATTTGCAAGTCCTTACCTTGATTGGATAATGGTCGAATATTGCTTTTGAATTAGATTTAAACGACTTTATATATATATATATATACATATTTCAAAGTGAATATTTTTAAGAAATTTTATAAGGGAATCGTCTTTTGTTATTGAAATGATGTCATTCGATTTGTATGTTGACTTATGAATAGTTATTTTATTTGTCTATATTTATATAAATATTTTAAAGGACTTTTATAAAAGGATCGATTTATATTGCAAAAGTGCTAAGATTATGGAAATAATAAAGATACAAAATTTTATTAAATAATAATTTTAGAACAACAAAAAGTTTGTATATGACTTATTTATTGTATGAAAACTTATTATTACTTTTCGTAAGTACAATTTTTAAAAGTAGTTTATTTTATATTTGATCATCTTCAAATAAATAAGAGGAAATTGATTTAAATACCTTTGTAAATATTGTAAAAGTGTATGGAATTGAATTATTTAGAAAAAGGGATGTTTTGGAGTTTGATTATATAAGTGAATTGTTTGAAATTATATGTTGTATTGGTAAATATTTGGAAGACATTTATGAAAGAAAAATGTTGTTTTAGAAATTATTTTATAAAGGTGATTTAAAGGATTGAAGTTATTCTTGAAATTACCATACTCATTTCATAGTGTTTTTATAACATTTAATAGGAATCTACATGATCAGTTAGACCATAATATATATCAGTTGGAACGTTAGGGGTTTACATGATCTAGGAAAATGTATTAAAATTAGGTCATTTTTTAAGGATAATAACATTGATATAGTTTTATTACAAAAAAAATAGAACACCATGGTTATTGGTTTTGTAGGAGTTTGGGGGGTCTTTATTTTAGTCATTAGGGCTCATCTCCCTGTTAGGGGTAGTTTTAGAGGATTAATGATCGGTTGGAAAGAAAACCGTGTTAAACTTTAACAATCTATTGTTAAATCTAATTCGATACATTTAATTTTTTCAGATCTTGACGATTACTCATTTTTAAATGTTACTAATGTTTATGGATCAAATTCTAAATTGGATCATAGGGTTCATTGGAGGGAGTGTCTAGAGTTTAGATCACTCGCTCCAAGTTCTTGGGTGATGAGTGGGGACTTCAACGTCACTAGATTTTGGAGAACGAACTCCTAGAGAAAGAGATATTTCTTCTATGGAAGAATTTGATCAATTCATTATTAATAGCAATTTAATTGAACTATAATTAACTAATATATGGTACACTTGGTCAAATAATAGAGAAGACCCATAGATGGCTTTTTTAGATAGATTTTTTATTAGTGATGAAGTGCAAGATAAATATCATGTTTGTAAAGTGGTTGGGCTTCCGAGTATTTATCCAGACCATTATCCAATTATTTTATCTTATAATAATCAAAGTAATAGAAATAAAATATTTCAATTTGAAAAAAATGTGGTTGTTAAATAATAACTTTTCAAAATTAATTACAAATAAATGGTTTTCTCTAAGTAATATAAATATAAATTTTCGGGAAATATAGTTAAAATATTTGTAAGTAGAATTAGAGATTTATGAATTTTTCTTAAGAAATGAAATAAAGATGTTTTTGGTTATATTAGAATTAAAAAGGATAAATTAGTAAATGAGATTCTAAAACTGAATAAAACAGAAGAACTCGAGAATTTAAATATTTCAGAAAAAACACGCTTTCAAATTTAAAAGATGAATTAAATAAAATTATAATGCAGGAAGAAGTAATGTAGAAAAAATGATTTAGGGTTCAATGGATGGATGAGGGTGATATGAATACTATTTTTTTATAAAGTAGCTAATGGCAGAAAACGTAATAATATCATTAATTATATTTAATTAATAATGTTGAGATCTTTGACAAGAAAGAATTAAATGGGTCATTTACTAACCATTATAAGTAAATTTTTGGAACTAAAAATAAGCATAGGATTAGAGCTAATTGGAATGAATTATATCCTAATTGCACTAGGATTGATTTAGATGGACTGGATTCTCCATTTACAGAAGAGGAAACTTTTCGGGTTATAAAAGATATGCTAAATGATAAATCACCTAGCCCTGATGGGTTTTCTACATTATTTTATGGAAAAATTTAGTGTGTCTTAAAATATGATTTAATTAACATGTTTAACAAATTCTATGACGGTTCATTACAATTATGTAGGTTTAATTTTGCTAATGTAATCTTATTACACAAGAAAGTGGGTGTAAATGAGTTAAAAGATTTCAAGCAATTTCATTATTAAATCGTCTTTCAAAATCATTTCTAAGATTTTAGTTAATAGGTTAAACACTAAGATGAATAAATTAATTAATGTTACTTAAATTGCGTTTATTAAAGGTACAAATATTACAGAAGGGGTAGCAGTAGTTCGAGAATTTATTAACCATTATTGTAATAACAATATCACTTGTGCACTTTTAAAACCCGAGTTTGAAAAAGCTTTTGATTCAATTAGTTGGAATTTTCTTAAGGATTTATTATTGGCTAGGGATTTCAGTATTAGTTTGGTGGATTGGATTATGTCTTTACTAAAACTGGAAATTCAAGTACTATGGTTAATGGTTTATTAGGTAATAAAATTCAATCGAAATGTGGACTTAGGCAATGTAATCCATTGTCACCTCTTTTATTTAATTTGGCGGTGGATGTTTTTGCTAGAATTATCAAACTAGCAACTATTAATAGGATTTTATATATTGTTGGAAATGAAATTACAAGTAATGGCACTTCCATTCTATGGTTTGCGGATGACACCATGCTCTTTACATCACACTTACTTAGACATATTATAGCGCTTAAGTTTATACTATGTAGTTTTGAATTGCTCTTTAGACTAAAGATTAACTTTCATAAGAGTTCCGTGTTAGTTTTGAATGATATAGATAAGATTGAAAATCAAGTCGCTTGTACATTAGATTATAAAACTGTGAAATTTCCCATAAAATATTTAGGATTTTTAATAAGACCAACAAAACTCAAATACGATGACTGGTTAATAATAATAGATAAAATTAACAAAAGATTAACTAAATGGAATGCTAGAATTTTATCAAAGACAGGTAGGATAGTCCTTATTAACTCTGCAGCATTACCCATTTATTGGATTTCGTTTTATCTTTTTCCAGAATGGGTAATTGACAAAATAGATAAAAGTAGAACGGATTTTTTATGGAGTGGTGGTAATTCTAATAATAGTTCAAAATGTTTAGTTAATTGGAAAATAGTATGTAAATCTAAAGACGAGGGAGGGTTAGATATTATAAATCTACATAATTTAAACATTTCCTTATTAAGAAAATGGATATTGAAATTTACAAATAACAATGAGAATCTATTTTGGAAAGAATTAATAATGAATCAATGGTATAATGGTACTTATAATATACAACATATTTCTACTAGACAAGCACCATTGTCCTAGTGGTTAAGTGATTCGACTTTGGTGCGAGAGGTCACAAGTTCGAAAATTGCATAGCGTGATTCGAATATTTATTGACACATGATTTGTGGTTTGTTGTCCCAGTGACATGTTGTATCTAAGTACCATTTCAAAAAAAAACATATTTCTACTAATAATACAAATAATATCTCTCATTTTTGGAAATCAATAATAAAAATTATTATATTTATAAATTAAGAATTAATAATATGGTACATTCGGGGAATAATACCTCATTTTGGCATGATAGCTAGATATCGGTAATTCCACTTAAAGTAGATTTAGTGAACTTTATAAAATTTGTAATTTTAAAAATGTGTTGATTTCAAATATATATAGATCGAATTTAAATTTTCCATGCGAATTTAGTTTTAATCATGCTTTAGCTGGAAATACATTATCGAAGTTTGCCTTACTTTGTGCTAAATTAGAATCATACAATATTGATAATAAAAATGACATTAAAATATAGTCTTAGGATAATACTAAAATCTATACAGCGCACTCTTTTTATAAATTTCTTAATTTTTTGGGTACAAAACCGAATATATTTAGATATATTTGGAAATGTAATATTTCACAGAAAGCTAAAGTACATATGTAGGTAATTATATATGGAAAATTAAAAACTATAGAACCATTGATAATAAATGTTTTTTCTGTAATGTGGTATTGAAAAATATATTGCATTTATATTTTGAGTGTCATATCACTAATTATATTCTTATAATTTATCTTAATATTTTTTAGTTTAATATAATTAATAATGATATTAATTGTGAATTATTTTGGAATAAGTTTAGGTTTCGTTATAATGGTTTTCATAGATTAGTAATTGATATTATTTTTTACTATAATATGTTGGTATTTATGGTTTGAAAGGAATCAAAGGGGTTTTAATAGTATAATTAATCTAATAGATAATTTAATATATACAATTGCTTCATTTTGTGTTAATTAGATTTCAAACCCTAGTTATGATAAAGATAGTAATATTAGTTTCAACGATTACCTTGAAAAAAATTAATCTTGTATTAATTTAGTTAAGAAAAATGTAGTATTTAAAAATAAAAATAACAATAGCACTTTAAATACCTTTTTAATTGACCTGTATGCCAATGAATTCGACGCTATATTATATTTAGAAAATTAGTTAGACTTTAGTATGTTGAAATTTTGAATATAGCATTCATCTCAAAACTTACGATATTTGTTCTCAATAATAGAAATAGTAAAGAACCAAATTTAGCTTCCTTGGACACATTTGCTAATGGTACCTTTAATACTTCACTATCATTAGGATATTATCTTTGAATTAGAATTCTTATAAATTTGTTTGTTTTTATGTAATTGGATTGTTTTATACCCTTTATTGTTTCTTACCTAGTTTTAATCATAATATTACTTGTTCTATTTTTTATTAGACTAGTATATTTCTCACACACACACATGTATCTCTGTGTGTGTATATGTATATGTATTGGTCTTACACTTTTGACATAGTCTTTTTTGTAGCTTTAGATATGCTCGTTGTACATGATGGATTCAGCTGATTTTGAGGATATGATCACTCATCTTATTTAGTGGATTATACTGTTGTATTATTTTATTAATGACCTTAGCTCTCTAGGATTGGGGTTTCTTTTTATCTTTTTTTTTCGCATTGTATAGGATGGGTATAGCTACCTGTTAGGCATGTTGATAGCTCCTTTTTCTATTGTAGAATAAAATACATGAGTGTTCTCCTCTTCTAAAAGAGGATCACTCATTTCTCTTAAAAAATATATTTAAGAGGAATTTTCGATAATGTGAGATGAATTTAAAAGGAGTTGGAAGGTTGGAAATCGCAAGGAAGATTGAAAGGTTAAATTATTTGAAAATTAATAAGAGGATTAAACAAATGAACTTTTGCAATTATCTATGATATTTTTTAAAATGATGAATATTTTCGAATTTAACCTCTTTAACTTAGTATTATATTTGAAATTGTATTGAATATTTTGGAAAAGGGTATTATAAAATAAAACCCCTTCTCGACCAATAAATGGTTGAATCATAAATGGCGTGTGAACTTATATATGATGAGAATTTTGAAAAAACGAAGGTATAATACTAGCTACAAGGAACGTTTGGTAATATTTCTTTGATTATTTTTTTGATTCATTGTATAAAGTATGATGTGATATTGAGTTTATTGAACATTAAAACAAGTTAATAAGCCCAAGCAAGACTGGGTTAAACAACATTTAGGAAGGTTGCCGTCGTAACGAGAACATGAGAAATATAGTGAAGATGAGACACCAAAAAGGCTAGATCCATCTTGGCTAGTATAAAGTGACATCTGGCCCATTTTCCATCGATCTGATGACCTACTATATAGGAACACCAACGATGATGTATTTGATGGAAACGATGACCTCCACGTAGTAAAGAACAGTACAACAAATAGGTTATGTAGGGGTACCCACAATTTCGGTAGTGTTACATTCTGATCGAGGGATACACAGATGAAAAAGGTCGTGATCTTAGCTCAATCAACATCTAGTAGAGTTACATTCTGGTCGAGGGGTGCAAAGATGAAAAAGGTCTTGTGTCTTGGCTCGATTAGCATACAATAGAGTTACATTTTGATCGAGGGATACATGGATGAAAAGGGATTTTTATCTTGGGTTGATCAACATCTTAAAGAGTATAATTCTGATCAAGGGATATAAGGACAAAAAAGGCCATGTATCTTGGCTCAATCAGCATCTAGAAGAGTTTAATTCTAACCAGGGGATACAAGGATGAAATAGGCCATGTATCTTGGCTCGAACGGCATCTAAAAGTGTTATAATTTAAATCGATGGATATACGAATGTAAAAGTTTATGTATCTTGGTTCGATCAGTGTAACAACCCAAAATTTTTAACATTTCAAATGGGAATATTTAATTTATTTAAATATTCAGATTTGATTCAAATTTAATAAATAATAAGAAAATCAATTTTTATTAAAAACGACTCGATTTTAAGATGTATTTTTATTTTAACTAATAGGATTTTTCCATAATTTTTAATTTTGAAAATACTTAAATTTTCGTTTAATGTATTTTATAGCACATGGTGGTATTTTTGAAATTTTACAGAATAAGATAACCAGTGTATTTTATTTTTGTTTCGAGATCGTATTGCATTTTTATGTGTGATCGTATTTTTGTTTTTGTCATTCGCGTTTTGCACGCGAACAAAATGCTGCGTTGTGAGATGCTGAAAATTGTAAAATAAACTAAACTTCGTCCTAAAACATTTCTTCATTCTCTACTTTTCCTCTTTTATTTTTCTTCCCTCACTTTCTATTTTTTTTTGTAAAACAAAGATAAAAATGTCCACATCTTCAAAAATTAAAATCAAATCAACCACTCAACTATAAAATACAAAATGGGATTAGTTAGGTTTGTTTTAGCGAGATCTTCTAATATATGGGTGCGTTGATATGTGCAGTGGTGGTAAAGGTTGTTCAATAGTTTTGGGCATGGGAATGGTGAACTAGGGTTTGAGTTTTGGTGAGATTTAAGTAGAGTTTGGCAAAATCGAGGTTGGATTTGGATTTGTGGTGCAAAGGGGAGTCGGTGGTTGTGATTTGGTGGGGGTGCGGCTCATGCTTGGAAGGTGCGATTTTTGCTACAATCGACTGAAATCCCCAGGTTGTGGTAGAAAGGAAAGAGTCGTGTGTGCGATTTTGGGACGAGTGCGTCGAGTTCGGGAAGAGAGAAGCAATGACATAATCTGTTCATCGAACGGTGGAACATAACTTTGTATCATTGTGAGTTGTGCATGGTAAAGGTTGGATCCAGGTGTGCACATGCACATGCACATGCGAAGGTAATTAAAGAAAGGGAAAGATGAGTTTGGGTTAATTAAGTTAATTAATTTAAATTATAATAGAGATGAGGTCTCTTGCGTTGCGCTCGTAGAAGCGATATCCACGCATTGGAGTTAGTTTCGTCGAGTTTGGAACACGTGAAATTTTGAGCTAAAATCTAGCATCATTTGATTATAGATCAAACTGGAACGTTTAAGCGTTTGCTGGAATTTTGGTGAGTTATCTCACCTCTGGATAGTAGTTGAGGTAAATTTTTATTTTTTTGTTGAATAATTTATTGGTTTGGTTTGGTTGAATTTCCGCTTTGAAAAGCGAATGACATATAAGATGAAAATTTAGGGAATTTTATAGAGGAATCCGGATTCCTTGTTGTTATTGATTTTAAATTTCACTTATATACTTATGTTATAAATTATTGAATGTCAAAGTTTGGTAGTTTGGCCATATTGGATACGACATTAATATGTGTTAAAAGTTGAATCTTTTTAGTAATAAAGGTAATAGTAGCATTGATTAAGTGCTACGGTAGCTCAAAGCCTCATTTTAGTATTCTGAAATATCGTGGTTTGCTGTTTTGATTCGAAAATGGTTTTGATTCGGATGGTGATTTCTAAATGCGATTTTGGGAATTTTCTATGCCATTTTATTTAGAAAAGGGTTTTTGAACTTCCTTATTTTATTTCAACCTTTCTGTTAATCTTTTCTAATATATATGGGAATGTTTTGAAAGTATTTCGAAAAGTATTTATTTTATAGAAAAGTTAATACAATAACGGATGTTTATTCTAAAGAAAAATGGAAATTTATCTTTTATAATAAAGTGATTTTATTTTAAAAGAAGATAGAAATATTTTGGAATAAATATTTCTAAAACATTTTATATAAAATGTTTTATAGAAAGAATGGATTTATAAACGGTATTTTATAAATAAAATGATAGATTTATTAATGATATTTTATAAAAGGAAAATTAATATCATTTTGATAAATTGGAATAATAAATCATATTTGTGAATTTATAATGATATTTGGAATGATTGTTTTATGATAAATATTTGGTCCGATCTTGAAAACTGAAGTTTTGTGATAAGTGTATAAGATTTAAAATCAGAAAATTTATAAAAGAAGTTTTATAAATAGAAATGGATTTATAAAAAGAGTTTTATAAATATATTTGGAGATTTATATGAAGAGTTTTAAAATATATTTGGAGATTTATAAAAAGAGTTTTATAAATATATTTGGAGATTTGTAAAAGGAGTTTTATAAATATAAAAGAGATTTATAAAAAGAATGTGATCTAATTTCTATAAATGATCATTTTAAAATTACGGTAGTATGAAAAGTATTCTTTTCAAACTTAACACAAAACTCCGAGGTATAGAAATTCATCTCTATCTTGAGAATTAAGAATGTATGTCGAGGCAAGGATAGTATGCTAATGTTAAAACCCGTACCTTAATGAGCATAAATTTTGTAAAAAATCGAAACCCAAGTCCATCAAAGCACAGATTGTTGAATTTGGTACTTGCAAATAAGCATGAGCATTATCATAGATTTAGAAATCTAAACTCATAGTGGAAACAATAATAGGATAAGAATACTGATGTGACGACCCGCCCTTCTCGACCCTCGAAAATCGATATAAAATACTCTACAGTATAATATGCCGACGATCGAACGCCGGAAGGACAGATTGTAAATAAAGAAAGGAGGTAGAAGACAGAAGAAACTAAACAATATCAGAATCTCACAGTCGCAGCGGAATAAAATATAATAGTAAACATCAAATCTTTACACGAAATAAAACTATATCTGTTTATATACACAACATCATCATCAAAGTATATCATAATACAATCAACCATAATCAGACAGACAATCTCAAACAATCACAGCAGTGGGATTAAACAAGTATGAGAAATACGTCTCGACTCCAGATCCTCTCCTGCTCCATAGCAACCTATCCTGAAAATACTCGGTCTGACCCGAGCATTATAATAAAATAACACCCGAGTCAGTCTGGAATACCAGCGTAAGAGAAATACATCCAAACTGATTATTAAAGTTTCAAAATTCTTTGGAAACAATTTTACCCAATTTTTTTTCCTTTACACGGTAAATCCTTACCATTTATTCCTTTTGAAAATAACCAAGCTTAACATTCAGTTTTATACTTCACTCTTTTCGATTGATAAATTTCCCAAATTTATCAATCCCAATTTGACCAATTTACATTTTCCACTCCAAAACAAATTTCAAATTTTCATATTCTTTTAAATTCCTTATTTAACAATTCCAAATTCATTGCGTGGATTAATCGATAATTTGAGGAGAACATTGGAGATTCTCGGCCATTAAACGAAAACTGTGGCGGCCAACGTTTTTAGCTTAGGGTTTTGAGATAAAAATGTTTATATATATAATTTAATATTATTTAATTAATAAAATATCTCAATTTAACCGTTAATGCAAACGACCTCCAATTCTCACGTACCGAAAGGCTACCCTGGGGTTTATCTGTGTTCCGGACACAATGGAACAGGTCTCGTAAGCTAATTTGATCGTATGCGCGAGTTACAGAATTAAACGACCAATTTAAAACTAAATCAGTTAAATCGATTTCGATGCGTTTCGAGCTGCCATGGTCAAACGGCAACTCCGATCGCTACGGAAATTGAAACCCGATAATAACTAACTATTATGGATCCAATGGAACTAGTTTCGTCGAATTCCGAGACTGTGCCCCGGAAAGCTATTTTAACTCGACTATTAAATCGTGTGATTTTCGAATTTGTCGAAAACTCTTAAAATTTCACCTTTAAAATCCTACTAACTTAACAATAAATCATATAAAATTTATAAACACGTTAAAAATCATTCTGGCTCAATCCGGACCGAAATCTGATTAAATTGCAATTTAATAATGTTGAATTCATTTTTAAATTAATATAAAATCCCAAATGATAGCCTATCGACTTTTAAATTCATCTAAAAATCCAACAATATTATTTATAACCAATTGAGCTTAAAAATACATTTAAACACCATTTTTTTAATCATTTACCCCAAATTCACCTTTTATCCTAATTTCGAATATTAAATTATTATTATCCAAATAAAATTTGAATTTATAATTTATTTTAATGATTGAACCCGAATCCAACCATTCCAAAATCAATTAAGAACCCACATTAACATTTGAAACGAATTAAATGTTCAAAATTTAATAGCTCAAAAATCTGGGATGTTACATTCCTCCCCCTTATAAAAATTTCGTCCCCGAAATTTGCTAAGGTAGGAACATACTTCCCAACCCATTTACTTACCCAATTGGATTAGTTAAAAGCTTATATCCACTTTCCAAAATCCTTTAGCCCAAACCCAAATCCATTTGATTCATTTACATTCAAAAGCTTTAGTTTCACTTTATTTCAAAATAACTTTACTAGTTATTAAAATTTTTCCAAAAAGCCCAAAAATTTTCTAACTCCCAAAATTTCTGAAAATTTTTGGCAGAGTCTCCCCTGCACGGAGGAGCTTCTGCGATATCGCAGGATACACAAATATATATACATCGGCTCACACGGCCGGAAACCAAAATATATCACAATATATATATCATTTTCCCAATTATATTTGCGTAGGCGTACCTTTTAGCAAATTTTAATAGCAAGCGGCTAATATAATGCATATACGTGCTCCAACTCTCTCGAACGCCTTCTGTACCTGTACTAAGCTCAAGCAAACTCATCAGTTTTCAAAGATATGAGCATTTCACATCATTTCCAATATAAATGCAAGTCACACACATCCATTGCATAACCAATCCAAGCAAGCTTCATCATTAACAATGTTAACCATAATTATTTCAACAATTCATAGATTTCAATCACCTTCTATTTCTTATTAAGGTCTAAACTTCATTTTATTTCACTTGAATGATTTACATTCAAGTTCACTATATACAATCTATATTTATTATAACCAATTCATTTCCACTTCAATATGATTACATATGCCTTTCATACATTTTTATTTTAACTTACATTTCTTCATTTCAATTTTAAATTCCCAATTTGATTCACAATTAGATTTTATTTAAATTTGAAGCATTTACATTTCTTTTATGATCCATTTCTATTCATATCCAAAATCACTTAATAAAATTGCAATCCATTCTAATTGATTCAAAACCAATTCCATTTGCTACTTTAAATCCATTCACTTGCATTCATTTACAGATTCTTTGAATTAGATTTCAATCCATATCAATTTATTCAAAAATCAATTTCAAATGCTTGTTAAACAACTCAATTCCGAATACAAGCAATTTCATGTCATTCAAACAAAAATAATCGCCACTTAAGCATATAACCATTTAAAATTAATTCCAGTTTAAATTTATATTAATTTTATTCCATCCGGAATCATCCATTTCAATTTTAAATTAACATTTTTATTCTCATTCCAAATTTATCAGTTTACTTAAGTTTATACTTATTTTGCTCCATTGCAATTGTTAAATTAAAATTTCCTTACATCTTTATTTCCATTAACCAAATTCAAGTTCATACTAATATCATTCCACTTGCAATCCAATTTTATTATCTAACAAATTTCATTCGGAATTTACTTAAATAAGCTCATTCACAATCATTTGTTTTTCTTCAATTGGCTTAAATTCTTTCACGGTATTTTCATTATCTTCTTATATCAATTTTATTTCATTTCCATTTGATTCTCATTCCAATCAAATTCCAATTCATTTATAAATTTTAATTCAATTTGCTATTTATTCAATTTATATTAGATTTACTTTATTAACAAAGGACTACTCTAAATTATTCCACTCATTTGAATTTATTTATAAATCAAACCATCATTATTATATTCTAATTCCATTATACATTCACACTTCCAATATTTGTTTCCAAAACTAAATTCCAATCCAGACTGAATTTTTATTTACTTGCTAAATTTTTACCAAACTATCAAAATTTTATTCATTACCAATACAAATTCCATTTAATTAAGCTTATTCTAAATTCATTCCCAACAATAACTTTGGATTTAATTGAGTAAGCATTTACTACATTCAACATTACTTCAACTAAATTAAATTTCTTTTCAATTTGATTCTTATCCAAATTTATTCCAAGTTTACTTAAATTTTATTTAGCCAAAATTAAATTCATCCTCTTCCTTTACTACTTCAAAAAGAATTGAATTCCATTCAATCTTGCTTATAATACAACTGTAGTTCGGATTTCATTTAGTGAGCCTTTACTTCATTCATCAACTTATTTATTTAAAAATTTATATGGCTCATTTTAATCGATTTCCATTTAATCACAACTTCAAATTATAACACTTTATAACTTAAGAATATGAATTCATTTACACAATCATAAGCATTTACATTTCACCATTATTTCACCTTTATATCAAATTCAATTCCATTCCATTCCTAGTTTATTCACCAACCACAGATTGCATTTCATATCATTCCCGCATTGGTTTTTATTTAAAACTATTTCAATGAGCTTGACAACATTCAATGCTTATATTAATATCCACTACCTACATAATTATTCGAACCACAGCCTTCATTTAGAAATTTTATTACAAATTAATTTGCCTCATAACTTGTGTACATGTTAATATCCCAATGTAAATTAAAACTCTGTTTTAATTTCCATTCAATCAGATTTCACCCTACTACACTTCCATTATATCTAAGTTACTTGCAAATTTCATTAAATACTATTCAAATCACACTTGAATTTCAATGGTAATTCAAACCATCACTTTTCCAATCCAATTTATTTTATTTAACTCAATTTCAACATCAAACTCCATTATTAACTTACAATCCATTTATTTAACCGGGTTAATTTTTTTTTTAATTTTTTTTAAATAATTAATTAGCCAGTAAGCTTTCTTTCAAATTTTTAAATCAATATTCGATTTTATTTTACCATTTCAGTTTCGATTTTCTTTCACCTTTAAAAATTCCAACACTTTTGGTTTAAAATTAGAAATGCTTTTAAATTCAGATAATACTATTAAAATAACTTTTTATAACTCGATGTCTCAACCAGTCCATCCTTGTTCTTATAGAAATCCAGTCATACGTTGATCAGGCGTAGGACTGAAAATCTATAAGTACTTAGTAGACCCATTTTCAACATCCCATGAAAATACTCGGAAAATTATTTTATTGAAAATATAGAAAACAGTTTTTGAAAATAATTTACTGAAAGTATCTTTGGTGAGAATGCTCCGGAAATCATCACACCCATCCATGGTCACAGTTACATCCTGGGTTACGTTGCCGTCGCAGCAAAAGTCCATGTAACTGATTACACCATAGAACCCACGACAAATCACAGTTACATCCAGGGTTACGTTGCCGTCACAGCAAAAGTCCATATAACTGTAGGCTCTTTGCGGCCCTCTCGATTTCGCTGTCAAATTAAACTTCTCCACTCCCACATAGGTCGTAGTCTACCGATATAAAATCAAATGCAGACTGTTGGCTCTCAGCGGCTCACACGACTTTCGCTATGTTATACTACTCATAATCCTCAGGAACTAGTTTTGTCCGGACTCCTCACAGGATCAACTTTAGAACCTCTCCTTTAGAGGCTCAAGGCAGTACCACCCAGTGGCACTCCTGAGAAGTTCATTTCAAGGGAGCGCCTTTTTCCCCAGAGCCAATCTCAAAACACTTTATACTATACACATATAGTATATTTTTCCCCAAAATCATACACCTAGTATGAATTTCATATAAGGTTCGTTTACACAAAATCGATTCCCAAAATCGATAATTCAGAAATCAAACTTTTTCCAAATTCCAATATTGATTTTACCCAAAAATCAAAAGCCCTTTCCAAATCCATAGGTTCTCAAAACCTTTTTCCAAAATCCTCATAAGATCCTTTATATACATATATATATATATATATATAAAATCCTTGATAAAATCTTTGGATCATTTCTAACATCATTTCCACATCCATTTAAATTGGCCCAATTCTAATTTAAATACTCCAATTTCCATTGGACTTGATTCATTCCCAATTCAAGTTGAATTGATTCTCAATTTTATTTAACTTATCATAAGTTAAATCCAAATATATTCCATTCACCTTCATCTATTCAAAGTAAATTTTAAATTTCAGGATTAAAATTTCCATCCTTCCTTTCTCACTTAAATCAACTTCACTCTCAAGGTTATAGTTAATTTATTTCAATTTCTACAATTTTATTTTAACAGAATTTCTAGAATTCAATTTACCCGAATTTATTTCAAAACCAATTTGAAATATAAATCAACACATTTCCATTTGATATCCAAATCAAATACCAAATTCCAAAACAACCTGCTTTTACCCAACAATTTTCCTTTTTAAAAATTCTAAAATCACTTGTTTCTCAAACAAGTCCAAACAATGTCATAACCAACTATTTTGATAGCAATCCATCACTTTAGAAACTCGAAAATGAATTCTAATGATGTGGCCAACATCATCAGGATTATTTTCCAGCGACTGAAGTGAGTTCAGCGCTTCCTACTCCCACAAACCCTTTTCAAAAATTTCCGGGGTAAAAATTCCGGTTTAAATCAAATTTTAATTTCACTTCTTCTTATTTACAACCTATTCATTCTATCCCATTGGGTTATGAACCATTTTAAAATTTCAAATTCTTATTTGCTTATACTTCATTTCAAATTTTATATCAAACTTCATATTATTATTTGATTACTGTATTAACAACCAAACAAACATCCAATAAATATAATAATTTAGAAAATTATTCCTTTTAATCAAAATATAATTTTGGGTAAAATTATTTCATTTACCCTCTTTAAAAACAATATTATGTCGATTTATCTTGTTTAAGAGTTTAGAAACCCCTATCGATACGGTTGTACTTCCCGCACCGACCAGAATTCATAAACACTCAACCGATAAGTCAACACAGTACCAAAACAATTTTATATCCACTAACAAGTACGCTCTCATAGCTATTATTACACTCAACTCATTATAGAGTACTTCTGACTCTATTTAAAATGAGTAATTTTTTTCCCACCAAAGCCTAGGTTGTCGCCAACCTAAGCTCTGATACCACGTGTGACGACCCGCCCTTCTCGACCCTCGAAAATCGACATAAAATACTCTACAGTATAATATGCCGACGATCGAACGCTGGAAGGACAGATTGTAAATAAAGAAAGGAGGTAGAAGACAGAAGAAACTAAACAATATCAGAATCTCACAGTCGCAGCGGAATAAAATATAATAGTAAACATCAAATCTTTACACGAAATAAAACTATATCTGTTTATATACACAACATCATCATCAAAGTATATCATAATACAATCAACCATAATCAGACAGACAATCTCAAACAATCACAGTAGTGGGATTAAACAAGTACGAGAAATACGTCTCGACTCCAGATCCTCTCCTGCTCCATAGCAACCTATCCTGAAAATACTCGGTCTGACCCGAGCATTATAATAAAATAACACCCGAGTCAGTCTGGAATACCAGCGTAAGAGAAATACATCCAAACTGATTATTAAAGTTTCAAAATTCTTTGGAAACAATTTTACCCAAATTTTTTTCCATTACATGGTAAATCCTTACCATTTATTCCTTTTGAAAATAACCAAGCTTAACATTCAGTTTTATACTTCACTCTTTTCGATTGATAAATTTCCCATATTTATCAATCCCAATTTGACCAATTTACATTTTCCACTCCAAAACAAATTTCAAATTTTCATATTCTTTTAAATTCCTTATTTAACAATTCCTTTGATTTATTTCAAACCAAATTTATTCATTTATAATTAAATTCAGGATTTACAATTTATCCATTAATATCACAATAAAAATTTATGTCAGATTTATCAATCACAACACATAAACAGGCATCATTATCAATTATAAAATAATTGTTACATTGTGAGGAATCCAGTTGGATCCCTCCAACCTGTTTTTCCTTGCATCACAAATATTAGCACATCACATATATAAATATCAATCCAGACTGATATCAACAATTATATTCAACCAATCACACAGATATTTAAATATTAACTATTTAAATTGCCTAGCATCCAGATGTGAGTGAGAATAACTCACCTTGAGTTTCGACAAGTATTCGAAATTCAAATTAAACCGGACGGTGTCCGATTTAACCCAAATTTCTACTTGCCCGGAATGATTTCGGAACTGCACCATTGCGAAGTACATCTCTCTGCAATTCCAACGGTTCCAGTTTCGTTAAAATCTGCTAACGTATGAATGAGTTACGATTTTATAAAGTTTTGAAATAAATTTAAAAACAATTCCTCTTTTCTTTTACCAATCACAGCCGTTCGATCAAACAAAGGAAATCACGGCCGGCCCCTGCATCTTCTTCACGAACACGAGAATCACAGAGTAATCAAACCCATCGTCGTCGATCTAGGGCTTGCCGTCGCTTCCCCCGTGCTCAACCAGAGTTCGATCCATCCCCACCAAAACGAAGCCACGACAACCCTCCACCATCCCCTTAAACCCCGCGAAGCTCGACTTCGCACATGCTCCAGAAAACGCGTTCGAACGGCCTCCTTTCCACGATGAACTGCAGCCTCCTCGAAGTACCAACAACGATCTCGACCGTTGGATTGCAAGAGCTTAGAGTGCTCTACGTTTTCCCAGAAGAAAATTTCCAAATTCATTGCATGGATTAATCGATAATTTGAGGAGAACGTTGGAGATTCTCGGCCATTAAATGAAAACTGTGGCGGCCAACGTTTTTAGCTTAGGGTTTTGAGATAAAAATGTTTATATATATAATTTAATATTATTTAATTAATAAAATATCTCAATTTAACCGTTAATGCAAACGACCTCCAATTCTCACGTACCGAAAGGCTACCCTGGGGTTTATCTGTGTTCCGGACACAATGGAACAGGTCTCGTAAGCTAATTTGATCGTATGCGCGAGTTACAGAATTAAACGACCAATTTAAAACTAAATCAGTTAAATCGATTTCGATGCGTTTCGAGCTGCCATGGTCAAACGGCAACTCCGATCGCTACGGAAATTGAAACCCGATAATAACTAACTATTACGGATCCAATGGAACTGGTTTCGTCGAATTCCGAGACTGTGCCCCGGAAAGCTATTTTAACTCGACTATTAAATCGTGCGATTTTCGAATTTGTCGAAAACTCTTAAAATTTCACCTTTAAAATCCTACTAACTTAACAATAAATCATATAAAATTTATAAACACGTTAAAAATCATTCTGGCTCAATCCGGACCGAAATCTGATTAAATTGCAATTTAATAATGTTGAATTCATTTTTAAATTAATATAAAATCCCAAATGATAGCCTATCGACTTTTAAATTCATCTAAAAATCCAACAATATTATTTATAACCAATTGAGCTTAAAAATACATTTAAACACCATTTTTTTAATCATTTACCCCAAATTCACCTTTTATCCTAATTTCGAATATTAAATTATTATTATCCAAATAAAATTTGAATTTATAATTTATTTTAATGATTGAACCCGAATCCAACCATTCCAAAATCAATTAAGAACCCACATTAACATTTGAAACGAATTAAATGTTCAAAATTTAATAGCTCAAAAATCTAGGATGTTACAACTGACTATGACTACTACCTTAGAATTAATGGTATTTAGCAGATTGTCACATCAGCATCGAGCATGAGAGAAAAGAAAGCTTCTCCAATAATTAAATATGTCCAGCTCTAATGACCTGTTCCTCTAAATCTATTCCAGGGGTTATAAAGAGAAGGAGGTCATAACAACGTTCTGGTGACTGGAAAATCTATAAACTGTCCAAAACATAAATTTATACCGATTATTTTCCATTTAATTGTTATGTCTATTAAGGTTAGCAATTCAAATCTAACCTTGCATTGCACACACGATTACTTACCTACCTATTCCTGAGGTACAAAATACCGATGAAGCCTTATCAACCACCAAATACTTTCAAGTCCATTAGCCACTTGATACTTCTAAATATCAAGCAGGCTTCTACTATCATCATATAATACTTTAAAAAGATAAATAAGCAGACTTTTCCATTTAAGACCTCAATCGAGTTAGACTCCATCATTTAAGACCTATGCCCAAGGTGGACTTCTAGTATCATCATTATTGGTCTATTGGTCCCAACCACATAGACCTTTGACCACTATATATGGCCTTATAATTCATAATAGCCATACCACTAGCGCATCTATCGTTATTAAAGTATTAGCAATGTGAGAGACTGTACCCAAGCCACTTGATACCTCATTAATAAGGACTAGGCAGACCTCTGACCATATAACATAGGTAGGCCTTTGCCATTTAATGCCTAACCCCAAGGCGGACTCCTCACTAGTACTATCTAGTTGGCATTGCTTGAAAATCTCATTGGGCTACTTAATACTTCTTTTATAGGAAAGAGGCGGATCTTACAACCGCTTAATACCTCAAATCTGAAGCGAATATCTCCTGAGATATCCAGTATCACTCTTATAAATATGTAATCTCATTAGATTACTTCTTTGGGTAGGGAGGCAGGCCTTAAGATAGCCACTTAATACCTCAACACTGAAGTAAACCTTTTTAGAGATATTCCTCACCGCTCCTAATCCCAAATTTGGACCATTTAATACTTTCCAATTAAGAAAGCAAGTCCAATCTCTCACATCATCATGGGTCCTAGGATTAGTGATATCTCACATCGGTAGTAAGTGCACCCGATTGCTGATAGCCTTAAAGTGAAGGGAGTCTTCCGTCGAGTGACTCTACTGACCTCGCATCACTAACCTACTAAGTCCAATTAACCATCCTAAGTCTTTACTTATACTATCTTAGGTTGACATTGGACTTAGCTTACCAATTCCCTTTTTATTTAAGGCAATAAGATTCACCTTAAATACTTATCTACCTATAAATCCTCTTTTAATGCTCATAAATGTCAATTTGTCTGTAAAATCCTAATAGACATTTCCTAAGACATTTATGTATGATTACTAATTTCAAACTAGTAACCTTTTTACATCTATTCCATTTTTATCAGTCCCATTAATCCATTTGTCTCTATTAATTGAAACCCTTAAGTTAATACTATATATTATTTCTCATTAATTGTCCATTAATTTAGGTTACAATCTTTCATTTTATATTAATTAATTAATAGGAATTCTTAATTTTTTTCCCATTAATATGAATTACTACCACTTCTAATTGGAACTCCCAAAATATAATAATAACTAACGAACGTTACACATAAATAACGCATGAATAAACGCTATTCTTCTTTATTAACGCAATAGGTACGTATAGACTGCCTAATAAACTATCTATTGGTAGCCAAATTTATCCTAGTCATAAATATGTAACTAGAATATGGTCACCATATTTAATTTGCTGAAATTAAGTTCCTTAAGAAGATTTTTCGCTATGATTTCCATAAATTAGTTCAACACAAAAAGTAAAGATTAACTCCGTTTGAAACACAAGGAATGGATAATTTTTTATTCCTTGTTAAATCAAACGTCGCCCTTTTGAATGAAAACTGGAAAAAGTAAACAAATTTATAAAAATCAAATGGATGTTCTTCCCACAAATTAAACTATGGAAAGTCTTCAACATAGCACAAATTGGGCAATAATCGAAAAATCCTATTTTCCACCCAAGTACAGATGTGGAATAAAAATATACGACATTCAAATTCTAAAATCTTTGGGACTGATTCACAAATCTAGGCGTAAACATATTTCAAATTAGATCTAAACAAGAACATGTAGGTAATAGTTTTCTACACTAATTTAAGCCTATAATTCACAATAAAATTGATTTAGGCATAAAAATCAAACGTATGCTAATGTAATAGATTTAAAACCATAAACAATATATAAAATTTTCCACTTACTTTTTAAAAGCGATCCAGATTTCCAGATCTGAAGTAGTACCTTTGATTCATCTCCAATTCCTTTTTAATAAAAAAAATATGTATAAAAAGGGTATATACATACATTAGATCTAAGAAGAGATTTGGGATTGCGAGAGAATAGATACATATATATAAATATATAAATTACATCAAATACGCATGTAGTTGATTCTCTTCTCTTTTTTTATTAGATTTATATTCTTCTCCAATTTGTATGAATATAGATATAAATATCTTATTTTTATAATTTAGAAAGAAAGCGAAGAAGAAAAAATCGTAGAGCTTCATTGCTCTATTCAGAAAAATATTAGAAGAGAAGGAAGGGTTAGGCCTGTATTTATAAATGTTAGAATCAACCAGAACCGTTAAATCAAAATATAATAGATCCGGGTCTTTGGGCCAGGGAAAACCCTAGCTGCCACCTTAAGAGTGATCGACCGCGCCCTCATAGGGCCCGACCACCTCAGTCGACCGCTACACTAAGCGGGTCGACCTGTGGACCCCATCCAATTGATTAAAAACGTTAATTTCTTAACGAATTATTTCCGTTCTGAATTTATTTTTCATCTGTAGCTTCTTTGTTTGGACTCCAATCGCAAAACTCCAAATATGAAAGTTGCTCAGAGTTTCACCACAAATGCAATGGTGGAAGTTTAGTGATCAAATTCCATCGGGTGTACAAATTCTATTTTTGGTGCCTAATTAACTAACTAACTAATTAAATAACTAACGCCAAATTACGAGGTGTTACATTCTTACCCCTTAAAATGAATTTCATTCTAGAAATTTCACTAATGACTAAGTCATGGTTTTGGCTCATAATTATCCTAAACTACACAACCAATGAGTGTACAACTATTTTTGCAACCATACATGCATAAATGCATAAAGTATTACTGTATCACTACATAGAAAATATGTACGTAGAATAATTCTAAATCGGATTCTCCTATATGAATGCATTTCTTCGAAAATATTTTTGAAAAATATGATGCAAACAACTTATATGTATACTAGAAGTTCTATATATATGCAGCTTTTGAAAAATATTTTCAACCAAAACCCCCATGCTCCTACGAATAGAAGTATGAAGCAACCAATTGTACATCCAATTCCTACCATCCAAAAATCTAACACGCTGAAAAATCACTTCCTAAACTTTATTCCTATGCCGAAAAAAGAATTTAGGTGGAGAATTTAACATTCTTACCACTCTATAATCTTCCTATTCTCGTAGTACAGTGAAAATTTCCTCCCTGCCCTTGATTTAGTCCAAATTTTCCGTGCACAAAACACATAATGAGCCTTAATTTCAGGCTCTAAAACGGAATTGAGTCTAAAAATAGACTTACAAGCATCGTCGACAAGGTATGGAAATAGAAATTACAAGGCTAAAACAGCTTTTTCCTTGTTACCGCTTGCATTTATCGCATCGTCGATCCTAATGCACCCCTAAATCCACAAGTTCTGACTCTATTTACCTTCGCTACGTTTAATATGTGGCCTTCAAAATCAAATATTTCACAAAAAACTTTCTCACTTTTCAAATTTGTATGTCATTTGAAAAATAAAATCCTAAAATATTTAGATGCACATTTTTCTATGAAATCAAATTTTTGGACAAAAATTCTAGAAATAATTTAAGAGCCAAAAATAACTAAAACCTAAAAACTTTTCTTTCAAAAGAGAAGCTTTTCAAAATATTCCTTTTTCAAAAATATTGATAAATTAAGCGACAATTTCAGCGTAATCGGAAGTCCGTTATGCGCTAAACACATAAACCAAATGCTAAAATTCTACAACTAACCTTTACCCATAAAACTTAACATTTTATTTAAGAATGTCGTTTGCTGAATTGCCCAAAATTTTTAGCTTTTAAGGAATATGAGCAATGACCTGTGATACCAAAACAATTTTATCATGTCCTTCGGTAAAAATTTCCAACTATTCTAAACTTCTAGTCTTATATTTCATTTACTGTTAGTTAAGTGTCTTTTATGAGATTTCCATATTTATACTGCTTCTTCACTATGCGCATATAAGAGCGGTTTGCATATCCAGAAACAATAACAAAGTTAAATAGGAACTCATAATATTGTGCGTGTCTTTTATAAGAGACAACTAACAGTTATAACTCAAACAACATAAAAGAAAAGAACAAATGCTGGAAGGGAAAAGACAACAACATCATAAATCCTAAAATAATGCCTACAGACTACGAGATGCCTTGCTCCACAGCTGGAGCTCAATCCATTGCTGTGACCCTTGAATAGTCATAGCATAGCGGCTATACATCCAATCTCGTGTCGTTGGCGCTGCTGGAGTTGCTGACGGCTTCAGAATTGTCATCATCCCAAGGAAGGATCTAATGATGGCAGAAAGAACCATGTGCTAAACTGCCTCTCCATGGATGGTCACTCGCATTACCTAAAGATGAGAGTGGATAGGTGAAAATACGGAAAGTGATTTTGTGGAGTGCTAATCCTTGATCAACAAATTGCATCATAAGGGTGCGGGTCCAACTGACGGCAATGCCACCAATACTAGCGTAGATGGTCTTCCCTACCTTGGGATAAATTCGATCTTAACTTCCCATCTTAGGGATGATGTTACGCCGAATGATGCGCACAACTTGATGGGCAGTCAGACGTAAATTATCCATCTTCCATACACCGACACCCTGGGAAAAGATCTGCTGCAAAATATTTGAGTCGGTCACTTCAAAATCATCAAAGTACGCATCCTTCATGGAGGCCTCCAAAATCTTAGTGAGATCATCATCAGTTAACTCAATCAAGACACCTTTCACCTTCGAACGAATCAAACTATTGCCTCCATCGAAATTGTAGGCCAACAAGACATCGAAAAGGCAGATGCAGCACGTATAACATTCCCACTCAAAGGTCTCGAAGAAGAGGATCAGTGCAAATCCTACCGCGATGAACAACTCTTCCAGCCTAAAAATGGTGAAACCTTCTACTCATTCCAGTCCAGCCAAGTGGTCACTTAATTGTTGTGACCATAATGGTGCGAGTAAAAACCGGCAGTGCGAAAATGTGTCTTGGGCTAAGAAGTGGTCGAAGGGAGGAAATAGGGTTTAGATCTGGAGTGGTGGTAGGGCGAGATCCCACATGCAAAACTGTCACAAGGGGGGAGGTGAGGCTGCTGCTCCTGGGAAAAACAAAATCATCTAGGAGAGGAACGGAAGAGAGAGGCTAATACTTGGAGAAGGAGAATGTTGGATATTGGGTTCAGCTTGTTGAGGAAGGTGGAAGGATAGAAGTAAAGTAGGGGAATTCAGACGTGACTTTTATGGTCCCTTTCCAGGTTCAAGTTGTGCCAAAACTCGTTACATGGTAGAGCACTCTAGGTTTACCACTAGGTGGTCAACCATTAGACGGGCTTTGGATGTTAATTGAACCTAGACCCAATTAAGGTCGGACTAAATAATAATAATCGTTTCGCACCGTCTCCTTCGATTCGACATAATTTGAAAAATTCCTGTCCTCATCACGGTGGTGTCAAAGCTTACCGCCTAGTCTGAAACCATGCTCCAATAATTCACAATAGTCCCAACAAAACTACTGCGACCAACAACAATTCCAAAAACCTAAAAATATTACAACTGCTATTTCCTACCTACTTCGCACAGAAATATTTCTTCCAATAGCTAGTGGCATAAGAACTTCAAACTACATACCCTAATAAAATTGAATGTCATTCCTATTTTTTCTGTACCTTAAAGAGAGAAGATTATAAAAACCTCGATTTTATAAACCAAAAAATCACTAAGAAAAATATATGCTCCTTATACTTGTTTTTATATAATAGAAATTATTTGTTACCAAAACTTCCCTTAAAAATCAAATATATATATATATATATTTTAGGGTTTCCAAAAACCTGTTTTAAAAAGAACACAAATTTCCCAAATTGAAAAACTATTTCCTTGACAAAATTCAAAGTCAAGCCTTTACTGATATATACATATAAATATTTAAGGATTTCAAAAATTAATCTTTTATAAACTAAAAATTTCTTAACATAACCAACGTAGTAGTATACATGTTTCTTTGAAAATTAAAATTTCAAGACTTTACCAAAACAAAATTTCCAAAATAAATCCTTGGGAAAAGAAATCCTTTGAAAACACTTTTCCAAAATCTAAGTCATTTGCAAAACATACTTTATAAAATTCTCTCACAGGTTTTAGACTAAGGAATTGAAATTAATAATTCAAATAAAAATTTGGTTTGCTATGAAAGAGGTGATCAATGAATGCACCCTAGCGAAAACTTACCTCCGGACAATTGTAACATACAAACTCTAATTTCCCACTCATATGGAATAAATGTGTGTCTCCAACTGGAACTCGTCAGCAAAATCCAAAATCACAAGGTAGCTAGAATCTCAACCATCAAGTCGAACACCTCCCGTCTCCGAGATTTTTCCATATGTCATACCCATGATTTTCATCATCAGTGCCTTACGCATCGCTAGAACTCCATGGAGTACTTCGGAGTCGGCGTGAAAATCTTAACTCTAAGAAATTTCCACCCATAGTTGCTTTGCCCATTTCTTCAGAATGGAACTAAAACTACTTCCATGGTCGGAATTCTTAAAATCTAGTGTAAAAATATAATATACTAGATAGGAAAATATGAATGCGTTATCACAATTAATCCTAATTCCTCTAATCTACTAACCTAGGCTCTAATACCAAATATAAAAACCGGTAACTTAACGAGCATAAATTTCAAAAAAAATCAAAACCCAAGTCCATCAAAGCACGGATCGTTGAATTTGGTACTTGCAAATAAGCATGAACATTATCATAAATTGATAGAAATCTAAATTCACAGCAGAAATAATAATAGGATAAGAATATTGACTATGATGATACCTTTGAATTAATGGTATTCCTTATATAGTAGATTGTCACATCAGCATCGAGCATGAGAGAAAAGAAGGCTTCTCCAACAAATAAATACATTCAGCTCCAGTGACCTGTTCCTCTAAATCTATCATGTAGGTTGTAATGAGGAGGGAGTCATAACAATATTCTGGTGACAATAAAAATCTATAAACTGTCCATAACATAAATTTGTACCGATTGGTTTCCATTTAATTATTATGTCTATTAAGGTTAGAAATTCTAATCCAACCTTGCATTGCACACACAATTAATTACCTACCCATTTCCAAGGTATGCAATACCGAAGAAACCCTATCAACCACCCAATACTTCCAAGTCCATTAGCCACTTGATACTTCTAAATATGAAGCGGGCTCCTACTATCACCGCATAATACTTTTAAAACTGAAATAAGCAGACTTTGCCATTTAAGACCTTAATCGGGTAAACTCTGTCATTTAAGACCTATTCCCAAGGTGGACTTCTAGCATCGTCATTATTGGTCTATTGGTCCTAACTATAGAGACCTTTAACCATTATATATGGCCTTATAATTTATAATATCCATACCACTGGTGCATCTATCGTTATTAAAGTCTTAGCAATGTGAGAGACTGTACCCAAGCCACTTAATACCTCATTACTAAGGACTAGGTAGGCCTTTGACCATTTAACACCTATTTATAGGTCGGCCTTTTCCATTTAATACCTAACCCTAAGGTGGACTCCTAACTGGTACTATTTAGCTGACATTGCTTGGAAATCTCATTGGGCTACTTAATACTTCTTTTATAGGAAAGAGGCGGACTTTACAACCATTTAATACCTCAAACCTAAAGCGAACCTCTCCCAAGATATCTAGTATCACTCTTTTAAATATGAAATCTCATTAGATTACTTCTTTCGATAGGGAGGTGGGCCCTAAGATAGCCACTTAATACCTCAACACTGAAGTAAACCTTTTTTGAGATATCCCTTACCACTTCTAATTCCAAACTTGGACCATTTAATACTTTCTGATTAAGAAAGCAAGTCCAATCTCTCACGTCGTCATGGGTCCTAGGATTAGTGATATCTCACATCAGTAGTAAGTGCACTCGACTGCTGGCAGCCTCAAAGTGAAGGGCAGTCTTCCATCGAGTGACTCAATTGACCTCGCATTACTAACCTACTAAGTCCAATTAACCATCCTAAGTCTTCACTTATACTATCTTAGGTTGACATTTGACTTAGCTTACTAATTCCCTTTTTATTTATGGCAATAAGATTTACCTTAAGTACTTATCTACCTATAAATCCTCTTTTAATGCTCATAAATGTCAATTTGTCCATAAAATCATAATGAACATTTCCTAAGACATTTATGTTTGATTACTAACTTCAAATTAGTAACCTTTTTATATCTATTCCATTTTTACCAATCCCATTAATCCATTTGTCTCTATTAATTATAACCCTTAATTTAATACTATCCAATATTTCTCATTAATTATCCATTAATTTAGGTTACAATCTTTCATTTTCTATTAATTAATTAATAGGAATTCTTAATTTATTTCCCATTAACATGAATTACTACCTTTTCTAATTCTACCTCCCTAAATATAATAATAACTAACGAACGTTATGCATAAATAACACATGAATAAACGATGTTCTTCTTTATTAATGCAATGAATGCATATAGACTGCATAATAAACTATATATTCATAGCCAAATATATTCTAGTCATAAATATGTAACTAGAACATGTTCTCCATATTAATTTGCTAGAATTAAATTCCTTAGGAAGATTTTCCTCTATAATTTCCATAAATTGGTTTAACACAAAAATGAAAGATTGACTCCATTTGAAATTACAAGGAATGGATAATTTCTTATTCCTTGTTAAATAAAACGCCATCCTTTTGAATAAAAAGTAGAAAAAGTAAACAAATTTATAAAAATCAATGGGTTGTTCTTCCCATAAATTAAACTATGGAAAACCTACAACATAGCACAAATTGGGCAATAATCCCAAAATCCTATCTTACACCCAAGTACAGATCTGGAATGAAAATATACAACATTCAAATTCTAAAAATTTTGGGACAATTTTTTAGATCTAGGTGTAAACATATTTTAAATTAGATCTGAAACAAGAATATGTAGGCAATATTTTCTACACTAATTTAAGCCTACAATTCATAAACAAAATTGATTTAGGCATAAAAATGAAATGTATGCCAATGGAATAGATTTAAAATTATAAAGAATACATAAAAATTTTGTAACATCCCGAAATTTTCAACCATTCGGATCCATACATGTCGGATTTGAATTGCTCAAAATATCAGATTGTTAATTTAAAATTTGGCAAAACTCAATATATACAGTAAATAAATAATCACAAAATCACAGACATAGAGTAATATAACAATAATGCAGCGGAAACAAAGAATAGTAGTTCATGAAGCTACTATATATAATATAACAAAGTTAAACAAGATACAACAGAAATCACGAATACAAAGATGTCTAAATACAATAGTCAAATACAAGATCTGAATACATCACTAGAATCAACTGAATGACTGAAAGCAGAATCAATAGATGGATCCAAGCGAAGCTCTAACTCCAAAGGTGAGTCTCGAATACTGGTACAACTCAGTCTGAACCGAGCGTAAAGCAACACACAAAACACTCGAGTCAGGACATACATACTTATACAATGTAAACCAACTCAAGTGGACTGTAATAGAAATGCTCAAGTAACTTAAAGGATGCTTGGGATCGCCCATCCTTTAAGGATCCGTTAAACTATTTACTATGTAGTAATATACGCTATTATAATAATGTCTAAAGTAAAATAAACTTACTTAAAAATAGCGTTAAGGCTTTATATTTTCCACCTTAACACATATATAGTGCCAATAGTCTATACAGTACCATAGTACCTCCAGATCGGGAGGCTACCAGAGGATACTCCATAGGTACGACACAAATCAAACTCGTAGTAAGGCTCGCTATGGTAGGTGACACGACACAACGAGGCAATGCCAGGGTAGATATACCAATTACGCATAGCATCTACTATCGCCCACCTCGGAACACACTCCCAAATCAAAATCAAGGATGGCCATCAAATCAATCACAAAGTCAGAATATAATATCGAAGGAATGTGCCCGATCGAAGGAATGACCTCACTTGGCCCGGAATCGCTCCTGTTTTAGCCACCTTATGCCAACTCATGGAAGTCGGGTCCATGTATATACCTCAATAGGATCGTCGCCACCATCCTACTTCATTTTGGAATCTCCACCGCGTACACGGTTGTTAAAGTGGTTTTCAGAATCGACAAAGAGTATGTCCATATCCGATCCCGGTCTCTTTAACAACCAATCGTTATTATAACCCGTGGTTACAAATTTCAAAATGGTTTATGTTTCAAATCAAAACATATTCATTTAAACCATTTAAATCCAATGTCAATATCTTTCAAAATAATATTCATTTCCAAAGTTGTGGCATTTCTAAGTTCATTCATTCAATTATAACAATTTCAAAAACATTGTATTTCAACATTCGTAGCACTTGGAAAATGTGATAATACATATAGTAGCAGTTCGAAAATATTATCCTTTCAAAAATATTGTCTTTTTAGAAACAACAGCACTTATAAAATGATACAGTTGGTATAATAGTAATTCAGAAATACAGTTCATTTCAGAAACAGCAGCACTTATAAAATGTTACAGTAGGTATAATAGTAACTCAGAAATACAATTCATTTCAGAAACAGCAGCACTTATAAAATGTTACAGTAGGTATAATAGTAAATCAGAAATACAGTTCATTTCAGAAACAACAACACTTAGAAAATGCCACCTTAAAATCACAGCATTTTGGAAATGCTGCCAATACAAATCTAACATTTATTATAACATTTCAGAAACATTATAATTCCAGTTTTCACCATTTTTTTAAATATAAAACATATCTCACTTTTTAGAAATATTTATTTGGATATCATTCAACATATGATTTAAATAAAATAAAATTTTATAAATAAAATATCCAAATTTAACCAAAATTCATTTATTAAGTCAAAATTATATTTATATTGCTTAACTTTACTTTAACAAATAACTTGATACTTTATTTACTTTTAAAAATATCCATTCCATAAATAAAATATTTTAATTTTAATTTAAAAATCCAACCAAATTAAATCAAATTAAATTATTAAGTTAAATTAAATTTTAAATAGTTTCTTATGTTACAAATTAAAACCATTTATCATCTTATAAAATTTTAACTTATAAAACCAATTTATATTTATATTTAAATCACTTAAATCAACCTTAAATTTTAAAATTATTAAGTTAGATTTTTTTTGAAGAAAGGGTTCAAACTTTTCTATTAGGAAATAAAAAACAGGTCCAACAAGATACAAAGCAATAGCCAAATAACCGGCCCAAAACAAAAACCAAATACAATACAAAAACTAAACTCGTTGGGCTGAAAAACAAATACAACCCAAACCCAATTTCAGGCCCAAAGAATGGAAGCCTCCCGAAGAACCAGAAGCTTCTCGATAAGGAGAAAAGCAATACGACTTTTCATTCTCTTCCTAACTCCAAACTTTCCAAAAAGAAAACTCGCGAGAAACAGAAATGGCTGCTGCCATGAAACTTCTGATCTCCTCCTTTACTTCTGAGACGACAAAAACAACATCGAACTCCAAATGAAAACAGTTAGGCCTCGGAAACTCCATCTCTCCAGACTTACTAGAGTAAGTATACTATCTAAAACTACTGCTTAGTTCCTTATATCCTTCAAACTAACGAGGATTTTAAATTCCATGTCAGGGAAGCTGCAAAAACTTTAGATCTGAGATTCGTCTCCGATCTGAAATATGAAACAACAGCTGTTTCTCAGGACAACTCTAAACAAGATAAGTTTTGATATGGCTTCTGTATTCCTCAGTAAGTCTGCTTCCTTTGAAGCTTCAAGTATATCCATAGTAATTCAGCTTCTTATTGTCCAGGAATCCACAGACAAAATGCTCCACCCAAGAACAGGCTCAAAGATTAGAAGCCTCCCGAAAGATTTTAGATCTAAGATTCATCTGAGATCTGAAAGACTTGCTACATCATAGGGAACATCAGCTGTTTCTCAAGACGACTCTAAAAAAGATAAGTTTTTGAAAGATTCTGTTTCCTCAGAACAGCTGCTTCCTTAGAAGCTTCTAAAATATCCATAATAAATCAGCGTCTTGTTATCCAGGGATCCACAGATAAATTGCTCCACCTGCAGATCAATAAACTTAAAAACTACTGTTTAGTTAGAGATGTAAAACAGATATAATGTAATTTAGAGAGGGAGAGAATCAATGTAAAATAAAACAGGTACTTGAGATCTGAAGCCAGAAGACATAGGAACAATAAAGTAGCAAAAGAGACAGGAATTATGATAATGTCCCCAATTCAGCGTTGGGAGGTATGACCCCATTTCAAAGCTATTTCCGAGTTCATGCCAGTGCTGTTCTGAAAATATTTTGATTTTGCCATTCTAATGTTCATAGTTTGGAAAATTTTTAAACAAACTTTTGACCCTTCTGTAAAACGATTTTGAAAAATCCTTACATTTCTTTCTTTCCAAATGTGCCAGACACATACTGAGAGTGAAAGTTGGAATAAATCAGACTTGAAATTTCTAGCATTGGATATAGAAACAATTTTCATTAGATCCTCCTTCAGGATAAAAGAAAATGTACTTTTTGGATTGACGAAAATTTTTTTACAACTCCAAAACCAGATCTTTTCTGTAAAGTCACATTGAAAAAATAGATGTTCTATATTTTCAATGTGACTATTACAAAACACACAATTCTGATCTACCACAATCTGCTTCTGAATTAGTCTTTCTTTTGTCAAAAGAAAATCATTTATGGCCTTGAAGAGGCAGACTGCCATTTTAGGGACATGAATTTTGCTCCAAACCATAGTCGCCCAAAATTTAGTATCAAACCTAGTTCGAACCGAGTTCCAAACTTTTTTAAACTGATATTGCCCATCCGAAGTACACTTCCAAGACCAGAAATCCCTCTCTTTGTCATTGTGAATCTTTACATCTTCAATTTCACTCTGTATTTGAAATAGAAAGCTATACAAGTCCCACTTCCATTCACCATTTCTTAAAATCCTGCTAAGCATTATATTATCTGTCCCAGTTCTAAAAGCAGTGTCTCTACCAATGCGTTCCATAATAGAACTCCCATTTAGCCAAGGATCATACCATAACGACGTAGATTTACCATCTACAATGTTAAGGGAAAGACATTTCAAAGCTTCATGTCTATTTTTAAGAATACACTTCCACACCCCAGAATCATCCGAACGCTGGTTAATATCCCAGAAACTTTTAAGCCCTATGTATTTTCCATGCATAAAAACCGCCCAGCTGCCTTCTAAGTTAATGATTTTCCAAATCAATTTGATATAAAGCGTTTTGTTCATCTCTTCTAAGTTTCTCAGACCCATACCTCCTTCTTCTTTTTGTCTACTTAGAACCTCCCACGGTATCTTACTACTGCGACTTTTCCAAAGAAAATTTAATATCATATGTTTAATCTTCTGAACAGTAGCAACAGGGAGGTAGAAACATTGCATCCAAAACTGAATTATAGGGTATAAAGTTGATTTTATAAGTTCCAGTCTCCCTGCTAAACTCAACATTTTTGTTTCCCATCCTCCAATCCTAACTTTGATCTTCTCTATCAACGGAGAACAATCCTTATCCCTCAAGTTAACACTTGACAGAGGAATACCCAAATACCTTATAGGAAGGGTAGCTTGATGAATGTTAAGAATAGAACAGATGTCTGTACAGCCATCTACCCCTTTCCCAAAAAAGATGTTAGATTTCTCCGTACTTAACTCCAATCCAGTGACCCTTTTCAAGGTTTTAAAGACTTCGTTAATAGCATACGCAGTTTGCACATTAGCTTTAGTAAAAAGAATGATATCGTCTGCGTAAATCAAGTGAGTCAAATTGTTACCAAAGTCCGTAACAGGAGAGATCAGACCATCCCTTACTTTTTCTTCCATAAGTAGCATAAAATATTCCATTACTAGGGTAAAAAGGATAGGAGAAAGTGGGTCTCCTTGTCTAAGACCATTAGAGCCTTTAAAATAACCGTGCGCTTCTCCATTAATAATGATAGAAAAAACTGGGGTCTTAATAAGATTTCCAATAATTTTTATCCATTTATCCGTAAAACCCAAACTTCTTAACATGTGAATAACAAAATCTCTATTGATCGAATCATATGCTTTCTTTAAATCAACTTTTATACACATGTATTTATTATCCTTTCTTCCAAGCCCTCTAATTAATTCATGGGCTAACAAAATACCATCTCCTATAGATCTACCATTTATAAAAGCCGTCTGACTATGAGATACTAACTTATCCAAAAAAGGACCCAATCTGTTACATAGTATTTTAGAGAGAACCTTGTATAAAGTGTTACAGCATGCAATTGGTCTGAAATCTTGAATACAGGAGGAATGGTCCTTTTTAGGGATCAAATGAATAAACGTGTGATTCCATTCACTAATGATTAGACCCTTTTGAAATATATCATTTAAAGCTTTATAAATAATATCTTTCGAAAGATTCCAATGCTTCTTGAAAAACAACGAATTGAAACCATCCGGTCCCGGCGAAACAGTGTCTTTGATATCCCACAAAGCGTATTTGATTTCTTCTAAAGAGAACTTCTTATTTAAAAAATTAGCTCCAAACTCAGAAATAACCGTTTTGCAAATCACTTCAGGAAAATGATCACATAAAGGTTGATTATAAGTTTGTTTGAAAAAATCAATAGCCTCTTCAGCAATTTTATTGTCCGATAACACCTTACCGTCCACATTAAGGTTAGTCAAACGGTTTCTACTCCTTCTATTAGACATTTTGGCGTAGAAAAAAGCAGATCCCTCATCCCCCATCATAAGCCAGTCACATTTAGCCTTTTGTTTTGCCGCCATGAATTCTTTTTTTAATGCAAGATCCAAGTTGGTCTTGGCATTTTGAAATTCCAAAGCTAAGTTATGGTAATTAGAATTTTCCAAAAGCTTTTGAAGACTAGAACATTTATCTCTCATTACATTCACCTCTTGTCTGATGTTACGAGAATTAGCACTCCATCTCTTGAGATCCCTCTTAATGTTTTTGAGAATGTTAATAACTTGGAACAATGGTCTGTCAATTTGGTTGGTAACCCAAAGTTTCTCAACCAAAGGAAAATATTGGTCGCATAAAGACCAATGATTCATGTATCTAAACGGACTATTCTTAACCCTAGAGATAGAGGTAAACGAGACAAGAATAGCATTATGATCGCTCACCGTAGGGGGTAAGAATTCAACTGATAATTCAGGGAACAAGTTAATCCAGTCAAGGTTAGCAAACACACTATCAATTTTAGAGAAAATATTTCTACCCGGGCCCGACCACCAAGAAAATTCAAATCCTTTAATATTTATCTCATTAAGACCAGTAAGTAAAGCCATGTCATCTAATTCAAACAAATTATAAAAAGTTGCTGGATTACCTCCCTGTCTCTCTGAGGGTCTACGGATGCAATTAAAATCCCCAAGAACCATCCATGGCCTATAAATATTTATAGCATCCTCCTGCAGATTCTTCCATAATCTTTTCCTAAGTTCAACAAAATTTTGGGCATAGACAAAAGTTAAATTACATCTAAAATTCGAGGAATTGATCAGTTCAATAGAAATGTGTTGATCACTCATACTAATAAAATTGAAATCCCAAATTTTTGTATCAATAAGAACCATAATCCTACATTTAAAATAGCAAGATATGTTACTTATTATTCTCCATCCATCTTCCAACGTTTTTTCCAACTTCAAAATCTCTGGAAACTTCAATTTGTTTTCCAAAATACCAAAGCAGCTAATTTTAAATTTGCCTATAGCTTTCCTCACTTCACCCATTCTGTTAGGGTTATGAAACCCTCTAACGTTCCAGCAGGCCACAGACATTATAAAACCTTATTGTTTCGGGTCCTCTGATGTCTACTGCTCGAGGACTCCCCTTTGTCTTCCGAAGGAATACCTAACATCTGCACCCACTTAGGGTTCTTTCGGACCAGCTTATCCTTCTGAATATTATCTAATTCTATATCTTGGGGCTTCGGAAGAAGTTGTTCTTCCATTTCCTCCTGAACTGTGTCTACATTATCATAACTGTTTTGTTCCTCTGCCACTTTAGTCGTTCCTATGTCCTGATCCAGATTCTCTTGTACCTGTAATAAAATACTATGATCAGTCCCTCTCCTGTAATTAACATTATTATAAGTTTCATCATCAAAAACTAAATCATTAGAAGTTAAGGATATTGGAATAGAATTGTGATCCGATGATGACAATGGGCGTTTGAGAATAGAAACGTGAGTCGATGGTGATTTTGGAGGAAATGATCTCAGATCTATGGCTCCCGGGGTAGTTGGAGAAGCAGGAATGAATGGCTCCCTGGTTCCTTGATCAGGAGGACCTTCCGGCCTGGCCAGAGGAGCATTGGAGCAATCTTCACTGACTCCTATTTCGGTAGAAGTTACATGATCTGACTCTGTACCTTCGGAAATTGCCCCCTCACCCCGCTCTACTGAGGATGCAACTTTCCCCAAGTTCTGTTCCTGAATTGAATTAACAATTACATTAGAATCGTTTTCCCTATCTTCTGTGTCTTCCGCCACTACATTATTATAAGAGACAACCCCTTCATCATTCTTGGGTCCAGTTTCAGTATCATTTATCTCCTTTTCAGGAATATTTGATAACTCAATTTCACAATCAACTATACCAGGCTTATCGGAGCTAACATCTTGGGTCTCTTTAGGGACCCAGGACTTGGTCATAGGACATTCATCAATTAAATGTCCGAAACAAACACACTTGACACAGATGGGAGGAGGGTTTTCATATTCTACTTCTTGAACGAAACTCCTCCCTTTTTCGTCTCTACCTTCAATGGATTTAGGCATTCCATATTTAACATTAACCTCCACCAAAACTCTGGCGAAGGCTAGTCTAGATTTATTTTTAGTGGCATCATCCATCTTAATAGGAACTCCTATGGTACTGGTTAGAGCGCTAATGGCCTTATTGCCCCATAGTTTAAAACTTAAACTAGGAAGTCTAACCCACATAGGCAAAGAAGTAAGGAGATCTCTATCAGTTCTCATATCTGGGGATAATCTCTTCATAATAATCAAGTTCCGGTCCATAAACCAAGGACCTGATTTTAAAATCTTATTGCAGTCCTCCTCCAATCCGAATCTTACTACGAAAAAACCATTATTCCTAGAATGAACTGTAAACGGCTTCTTAGTTTCCCAAACCCTTTTGGCATAACCCTCAAATGTTAGGAGCCAAGGTTTGTACCCAACCACATACAGCAAAATGCATAAATCCCAACCTCCCTCCGCTTCTTTGATAGCTTCATCAGATAGGGAACCTATCCTTTTACCATCTGCTACAGTAGGCTCTATAAACTCCAGATCCAGGTTACCTAAATCCCCCACTGCTCCTTCTTTTACTGCCTCGCTGTATGAAAATTTCTTTGCGTTTTCTGAAACAGTGAAAATGATTTTGGAATTGCCTCCAGACATCACACTTTTCTGCTTAGAAAATTTTGTTTTGCCTGACCGCCCAGTCTGAACCGGAAACACCCCCCTACCATCAGATCTACCTGTTCTGTTCGAACTTTGCCCTCCCAAAGTAAGCCTCTGATCCGGACCAGAAGGAATAGGTGCCTTGCCCCTTTTCCTTCTCACCTCCTCCCAACCTTCCGCATCCCGCAGACCCATAATGAGGAGATTGAAGTGAAGAACGAAAACAAGAGAATAACAGAGAAAGATTAAGAAAACTAGGAAAAAAAGGAAAGGAAAAAAGAGAAGAGGGAAAACACTAATCTCCAGATCTAGATCTGGGAGCCGCCATTAAAAAAAGAAGAATTTCTCTTGTAATTATTAAGTTAGATTAATTTTAAATAAAATCATAGGTTGTATAATAAAACCATTTATAAGCTATAAATTTTTAACTTATAGAAACCAATATATATATTTATTTAAACCATTTAAATCAAACTTAAGTTCAAATCTACATATAACTAAATTTCAAAATACTTAATAAATTTCAGAAAACTATTATTTAAAAATTAACCACGGGTCTGTATAATATTTTCTAACCTAGGTCAAGTGATACGGATGTATATCATTTCAATCCATCAAATAAAAATCCCGGGTTATATCATTTCAAACCCGCAATCCCAAGTCAAATAAAAATAAAAATTGCTTGAGCCTACCATTTCAGCTCATAATGATTTTTCCCTATTCTAAAGTCCGTTCGGGTATGTATCATTTCAACCCATAGTGAGGGAACTTGCAGAGTGAGAAACAAAAATAAAACAAACAGTATAGCATAGCATATCATATCAGGTGATGTAACAGGTATAAAAATCAGGTTATAACATCATATAATCATATCACAGGCATATATGAGCTTATATCAACATAGCATATCAACTACTACATATTCACTTGTCATCGTTTCACAAATATATAAGTATGAATGTCGAGAGTGATAACTCACCTTCTAAAGCTAGAGATGACAATTCAAGACACAACCAAACTCCGAAAAAAGCATGACAAAGCACGACTAGATTCGAGTAGATGGAGATCCAAGATTCAAATCTTGAAAATAATAAATATAAGCAAATATAAGTGTATATTCAATCACAAAAGAAATAAGATCAAAACAATACAAAAACAAGCACAAAATGAAACAAAAGTGGCTTAACCAAATAAGTGGGCTCGGCCACATCACAATTGTACATGACCATAATCACAAATGGCTTGGCCATGACTAGTTGCTGCATGAATATGCTCGACCATGGTCAGGTAGAAGCACGGCTAGGCAATGGAAGGTGAAGAGATAGGGTTATGGAATGCAAAAAGGCAAGGCAAGTGAAAGGTCAAGAGGCTAATTGGGTTCGGCCCTAGGCAAATGGGCTCGGTCTGGGTTCATAGCATGGTTCAGATCAGGTCTGGTCATCCGAAGTGGTGCGGCTATGGGTCAGGGGATGGTCATAGCAAGGCTGGAGGAGGTGGAAGTGATGATGGCCAAGGCAAACATGAAGAGAAGAGACGATGTAGTGAAGGCCAGTTATGGTTTCAAGCATGGGATGGTGGTGCTTTGGTCAAGGAGGTTACGACCTGGGTCAGTAGAGGTGGTGAGGTGGTGTTTGCCGTACAGGAGGTGGTGCTGATGGATGAGATGGTCGGCAAGGGCTAGGGGATGGTAAGCCGAGCATAGTTTTGAGGAGAACAAAAGAAAACGAATAAAAGAAGAGGAGGAAATGTTTGTACGTGAATGGAAATGAGAAAGAGGATGAGAAACTTTTGTTTTGTTCGGCTAAGGAAGTGGAAATGAATGGCTAAGGAAATGTAAAGGCACCACTTCATATTAAATAAAGGAACTCATGCCTCCTGAATTTCCTAAGCCCACTTACAAAGCCCATCAAAATAAACAAGCCAAAATCCAATAGAAAATCAAAGCCCAAACTAAAATAAAATAGAAAAATGAAAATAGAAATTAGATAATTGAAATACAGAAAATAATTGCGTGTAAAATGCTGAATTCTATAAGATTTAAAAAGTATAAAACAGAATTTGACGAAACGAAAAGCAGAACGAAAATGAGAATCAAGTACAGCTTAAAAGAAAAAGATTGGAAATTTAAAATTCAAATTTAAAATTTCAATTGAAAGTCAAAGTTTGACCAAAGTTGACCAAAATATAAAATTTTCAGAAAATCATTATTTTATTATATTTGGAAAATAAATTATAAACAAAATCCAAAATTTCACTGGAAAATTCCAAAATTTCAATTTAAAAGATTTAAAAATCAAAGTTTCAAATAAATTCTATAAAAAATATTTGTTAAAAATATGGGTTGTTACAATTTTCCACTCACCTTTTAATAGCAGTCCAAATCTCTAGATTTGAAGTAGAACCTTTAATTCATCTCCAAATCCTTTTTAATCCAAGAAATATGTATAAAAATGGTATATACATACATTTGATCTGAGAAGAGATTTAGGATTATGAGAGAAAATAGATACAAATATATAAATATACATTACCTCAAATATGCTTATGGTCGATTCTCTTCTCTTCTCCTTTTTATTAGATTTCCATTCTTCTCCAATTTGTATGAATATATATATATATATATATATATCTTATTTTTATGATTTATAAAGAAAGTGAAGAAGAAGAAATGGTAGAGCTTTATTGCTCTATTCAGAAAAATATGAGAAGAGAAGGAAGAGTTAGACCTGTATTTATAGGCGCTAGAATCAACCAGAACCGTTAGATCAAAATATAATAGATCTAAGCCATTGGGCCAGGGAAAACCCTAGCCGCTCCCTTAATAGCGATCGACTGCCCTAGGTAGGCCGCTACACTAAGAAGGTCGACCTATGGACCCCATTCAATTAATTAAAAACATTAATTTCTTAAATGAATTATTTCCATTTCGAATTTGTTTTTCGTTCGTAACTTCTTCGTTTAGACTCCGACCGCAAAACTCCAAATATGAAGGTTGCTCAGAATTTCACCACAAATGCAATAGTGCAAGTTTCATGGTCAAATTCCATCGTTTTTACAAATTTCATTTTTGGAGCCGAATTAACTAACTAACTAATTAAACAACTAACGCCAAATTATGGGGTGTTACAGCTAACTTGTCCGACTACATTATTAATCGAGGGATAATACTATTTCAAATCAAGGAGTGGTGGTAGGTATATTTGGTTTAATTTCCATATGATCCGTTTACTTACACCATAAGGAAAGTGTTTTGGGTTTGTTGTTATCAATGTTTTATATGACGTTTGTTTTTAACCCAATTTAGTATGGTTTTGGATTTGTACTCTTCCTTATGATTTGTGAATATACTTATACCGTTGAGACAAGTATATAGGTACACTTTCTAAGTTTTAGAAATGTAGTGTTTTGTGAATATACTTATAAAGTATATATAAGTATATGGAAAAGTTTTCTAACTAGTGAAAGTGAAATGTTTGTGAATATACTTATATAGTTGAGATAAGTATATCAATATTTTTTAGGTATTGAAAAGATTAGAGAGGATTTGTGAATATATTTTTGTAAAGGATATTCTAATACAAAGTGATTTTAATTAATGAAAAGATTTATTAAAGAGGCTTAGTGGTTGCTTATGTGATTGACTAGGGTTGGTTTCCATAAGAGATTAAATCTCTGGTTGAATTATTTGTTTATTTGATTTTTAAATAACCGATTATCAAATCTTGGCCAGTTTTGAAATTATTATTATCGGTTTGGAGAGACTGGATCATATATGTTATCCAAAAACCAATTTGAACCTGCATAAGCATTCGAATTGGAGATATCATGAAGATGATGAAATCGAAGACGGAGTTCTTTGAAGTGTAAGGGCTACTTGCTACTAATCATGATTATGTAGTAGAAGTAATGCCTTCGATTTGTTCATATCCTGAATAATTGTATTAAATGCTGGCAATGCATTATTGCCTGGAGGGAAGTGTTAGCATTCCAAGTGGGATTTGCTAAAAAGGTAAACGTTGCCTTAAATCTCACAACCGAGAATGACTAAAACAAGGGATATGCCGCTAAGGCTATGTGGTTCACTACCATTAGGATATAGTCATCACCCGTTTTAGATCGATATTGACCCATTTATGTATGCTAGTGACTCGGAACAATTATTGGTCGGAAACCGGGGTGATGACATATTCGGTACTATCTAAGAAGAATTAGGCCAGTTTTGCCATGCAGGGAGTTCATGCGAGGCCTTTGATATATTTTTCTAGAGGTGTACTATAACAGGTAGTACCCCAGTAGCCTTGTCGTTGTTTGGAATCCATTCTCCAATACATGTCTTTACGGATTTAGTTGTATACCCAATATGGTGAAATATAGTTAATGTAACCATTTCGGCTATGATTAAATATTTATTTTAAACCCTAGACATTATTATAATATCACAAGATTTCTTATAAAATGATTTGGTTATTATAAGGTAAAAACTCGTCCGTGTTTATGTGCGGTGTTGTCTTACGAGTTACTTTTATTTTTGGAAGGTTTTATAGCATTAAAATCCATTTGATTTGTTTTTATTACATTGCTATACTAGACTGATTTGGGAGTTATTTTCTTATAATGCTTCGGTCGGCCCAAACATATTTCCAGATTTAATTATGAATGATTTGGAGCTTTAGTAGATGAGCTGGATGCCTCCAAGACGTATTCATGTATACTTTATTTCAACTGCTTTTGTTGTTTAGTATCTATTAGTATTTGTGAGGAAATGTTGTTATAACTATCTAGACTGATGATATATTAGTTACTCTGATTGATATATGTATACTACAATTTTCTTTAGTAAAGATCATGTGTATACTATATATTACTCGTCACGATGTAAGATTCTGTTTTGCCTTTTCTTTCTTTCACCCAACAATCTGTCTTTCCGAGAATGTTCGACATATGAATACTGTAGATGTATTAGTGTCGGCTTTTGAGGGTCAAAAAGGTAGGTCATTACAATCAGCATTTGTATTTTGCACTCAAAAAGTTTTATACATTAAATCATAATCAATTCACTATAAATAGATGATAAATGAATGTGACTTTTAATAATTGTGATTTGAAGTGAATCATAATTGAGAAGATTTAGGATTGTGGTCACATTAAATAGAGATTTGACCCGGATATTGACATCATATATGTTATTTGATGGAGTTTGGGGTTAATATTGAGTGTGTATGACATTCATTTGGTGCTATGAAACCCATTCAGGCTATCATTATCTGTTATGGTTATGCGTGTCATTATGTTGACCTTACATGTAAATCTAGACATAGTTGAACAGTTTTTTATTTATATAATACTCAAGTCAGTCTGAGACTTTACAGGTACAGGGATATTAGCCTTCCTTGGATTTAAGGCTTATTGAGAAACCAATTATAGACCATATTGTATTTTGAAGTGTATTATGTATATTTTCTTTTGATGTCTCCATGTATGTATATATGTGATGAGATTGAGTTGTATGCGGCATTCGATTTGTATCGATGTATATATTTTGTAGTAGGTCAAATACTTCATTTTGTAGACCTACTCTATGACATGTATGTTACGATATTATATTTCTTAATACGTTTTGTGACTCTATGTTCTCTGATTATACTGTGTATTTTTCTTCCTTGGCATGCCCACATGTTACTGCTTTATGTTGATATCGAGTACGCATATTTATATATTATATGAGGTAATATGCATCTGTGTTAGCCTAAGGGAATATTCACGTATGGTCGCTCCTAACAAGCCTCATTCTCTGTATTACCAAGTAGTGTTACACTGTAGTACTCTTTGATAGTATAGGTATAAAGGTGGGGTGGTACAGTCGTCTATTTGAAAAGTAGCATTCTTAATTTTCTCCTAGTAAATTTCTAATTCTAATTTACTTTTTGCATGTTCAAAAAGGATTTTGTTGCAGGTTATTTATGAAAAGTTATAGCAAATGACATCAGTATTAAATAACCCTATAAAATAATAAACAATAGCAGTTCATTTTCATCCGAGATCATTCTTCCTTACTGATTGCGTAGTTGCATTATTTCCTTTCTATTTTTAGATGGAGACATTTATATATAAATAATTTTTAAGCATTGATCTCCTTCTTTTAGCCACCTGATTTTGGATTTATTATTTATTTTTAGTAGCTTGATTATGCATTAATCTTTCTAATTCAAACAAGCTATCTATATATTTTTGAACCATACTTGGATTATATTGATTTGCTATTACTATACATAGTGAGCATTCTTAGCTCCTCTAAGATGTTCAATTTAATCATGCAAACTAGTTCTCTTATTATTCCACTCCTTATGGCGCCTTTAAAATTTTATAGTTTACATGGCACCCTAAAAAAATTGATTAGCTTCGACTGCTAAGTTCCCAGCACTGTGTGATGCCCCACCTCTATACTCTCACTAACCAAGGACACTACTGGGTAATGCCGTCGATTAGTGCGAAGAATAAGGCTATTGAGGAGCGACCAACTGTATAATTGCTTTGAGCGAGTACCGATATGTCGGATATTATATCAAGCATTTCATTTTAAGAGGAAACCTGCCATATTCAATACAAACTCAAAGCTACTACACAGTGGCTAAATGCCCTCCGGAAATAATATAAAATAACCATAACATAAAATCAGGCACAGATATTCATATCACTAAAGCAGAAACATATATGAATATAACACATAAAAGTGAACATCATAGTAGTGGTCATACAAGATCCACTACATAACAAAAGAATAGGTGCATGTACTACACAAAAGAATATTTATACATCAAAGAGTCTCTATCTCATATACATAAGAGATAAAACTACTAAGCTAAAGTAGTTAGCCAAAAGTCAGAAGCTAGTCCCTGCTAAGAAGTCAAGTGGAAGTACCTGAAACACCTCGGTCTGGCTCGAGTATTATTTAAGAAGAAAAATAATAAACAGATCAGTCTAGCTATAATTATCATGTAAGATGAGATAGGATAATAGATATGACAAATATATATGATAACAATAAAAATCATACAATATCTCAAGTTTTCTCAAACACCCAAAAAGAATATCATATTCTTTAATTTTATTCACCAAATCACAAATATTGATAAAGCTAATCAGTGCAAATCACAAAAATTGGTGAAACACAAATTCCAGAAATAAAAATTTAGAAATCCAGAAAACACAAAGGGGGAGGCCTATCACAAATGGGAGCATGAAAACTCACCAACACGTGTATCACAAACAGGACGCTATCCCATGGGTCGCAAATACATAAAAATGAGTTAACGCTCCACAGAACAGGGTATAGTCCCCCCTTGTGGACAAATGAGCCAAAGATCCACAAAAGGTCAAAAGGCCATGGGTTGATACCTCATAAAAATGAGCCGAAGCTCCACAGAACGAGGTATAGTTCCCCACGTGGACAAAGAGACATTGCACATCGCAAGTCTAAATCACAAAATGATCATCATTGATCAATAAGTGTAAATTACACTAAGCTAGTAAATAAATGAGTTTAGCTTCATGTCCCATAACCACTGGCTTAACTTAAATATTTACGAACAAATTGTAGATTCCCACTCGAAAATTGTCATGAGATTTCAATCGAACAAGTCTAAGAATTAACCGACGAAGTAAACACAAGCGTTTCATACCACTTGTTTTGCTAAGTCTTTTAATTGGATTTCTCATTTGAATGAGGTAAAGGTTTGTATATACTAATAGATTGGAAAACAGTTTTAAAATCGAGCTTTGTATTAAAAACAGTGTTGAAATCATTTTTGTGAAAGAGTTTTAATAATTACTACAAGTATAAAACCTTTGTATTTAAAAGTGACATATCATAGAAACGATTGTAAAAACAATCTATCACAAATATCCACATTTCGATAACGTGAATCAAAACCATGGAAATCGATATCATATCCATTAAATGGGAACACCAAAAATCTAGAAAATAAATCGTCAAAGTTGATTTTGGTTGACAATAACTATACGGATCATCAAAAATCGATATATCGGAAATCCACATAAAAATAAGCCAAATTCTAGAAATTGACAGCCACATACGTCTGTGGGTTTTCATAGACGTCTGTGGGAAGTCTCTAGAATTTCATTCCAGAACCCAGAGACATCTGTGGATAAACCCCAGACGTCTGTCCCCTTTTTCTGGAATTTTCATTCCTAATGCCATATACGTCTATGGATAATCCACATACGTCTATCGCCTGTAGCGGAACAGAATTTGCGAAGCCCTTAAATGGGCAAACCTACACAACTTCTCGGATTCGAAAGTGATTGAATGAGCAACCGTGACTATGGATTTATGCCAAGCGACAACCTAGCACTTAAGGCTCTTCAATTCACCTAAAACAACATGTCTAAACAACCATTCCAGGGTATCATAAATTTTGACTTCAAAATACCAAAATTTGGAAAATTCACTAAACCAATTCAATTCAAAAGTAATTGAACAAGAAATAGATGTTAGGAATTCATACCTAACAACAATCAAAGCTATAGACATATATGTGAGCTCAAGAACTCACCTTTAACCCAAAAATAGAAAAGATAAGTTCTAAAACAAGCTAAGATCAATTCCTCTTCTACTACACCTCAAAGATCTTCAATCTATTATTACATGCAAAGATTTTCCTAAGTTGGGTTATAGGAAAAATCAAGAATTGAAGAGGAGTTGAGATGGAGAGGTTGAAGAGGATGCTTACCTAAGCTTCTCTTTGATTTTATAACTTGAATTTGAATTTCCTAAGAATCTAGATCTTAGGAATTTTAGTTTCCCTTCTTTTCCCCCATTTTTCATTTAGCTTCGAGTGTTAGGAAATTATGAATGGAATGTAAGAAGAGGAGAGGAGTTAGGGTATTTGGTAGAAGGGTTTGGGTTATCTTGTTGGGTTAATGGGCTAGAACACAACCTAAAGCCCAAATGAAAATACCAAAATCCTAATCAACTCCAAACGCAACAATGTTTATACTTAAACAAGTTGTAAACGTCGATTTGAACTCAATGAAAGTGATCTCGTGTCCGGATTCGACTGTTTACAAAAAGTCACATTTCAGACTTTAACATAATTAACGATGCTATATTTAAATAAAACATTTAAATATAAAATTATAAAAATATGCGGGTTGTTACAGACTGTCCTCCTTAAAGAAATGGCATCCTAACAATACTTAAGAAGGAAATAAGGAGTAAAAACCATTCTGTGACATTACACACAAAAAGGAAGATTAAAATGAGAAGTTCACCTTAAGGAGCACGAGAGAGTAAATTAGGATGTGTTCGCTCGATGAATTCTCTGGATTCCCAAGAACAATCCTTAAGATTTGCGGACCATTGAACTTTTACAAGCGGAACGTCCTTATTACGAAGGCGTTTAACCTCCATAGCAATGATGCGAATAGGATGTTTCTCATAAGTCAAATTAGGTGAAACCTCAATTTCTTAAATAACACTAAGCTCAAGAATAGAATCAGAATCTCAAAGGCATTTCCATAGCTGAGAAACGTGAAATACGTCATGAATAGAGGAAAATTGAGCCAGTAACGAAAGGTGATAAGCCACGAGACAAATGCGTTTTGTGATGGGAAATGGGCTAATATATCGAGGTGCTAATTTTCCCGATCGACTGAAACACACTACACCCTTCATAGGTGAAACACGAATGAATACCAAATCTCCCACAGAAAACTCTAAATTCCTTCTTCGGTTATCGGCATAGGGTTTTTGTCTACTTTGAGCTTCTTTCATCCTATGACGAATAAGGTCAATCTTTTCTGTGGCATCATGAATAAAATCTGGACCTAAAACCAGCTTCTCGCCGGTTCCAAGCCAACACAAAGGAGATCGGCATGGCCTTCCGTAGAGTGCCTCGAAAGGTGCCATACCAATACTAGATTGGAAGTTGTTATTATAAGAAAACTCAACAAGGGAAATATGATCTTCCTAACTTCCACCAAAATCAAGAACACATGCACGAAGGAGATCTTCGAGAGTTTGATTCACACGTTCCGTTTGTCCATCGGACTGAGGATGATAAGCAGTGCTAAAATTAAGCTTCATTCCTAAAGCTGTTTGAAGACCTTTCCAAAATCCACTAGTAAATAATGGATCATGATCGCTAACAATAGAAGAAGGAACCCCATGTAGTTTAACAATTTCTTTAACATAGAGTTTAGCGAAAAGAGGTACAGTTCGGTTAGACCGAACGGGAAGAAAATGGGTGGATTTTGTAAGTCTATCTACAGTCACCCATAAATTGTCATGACCCAAACGAGAACGGGGAAGATCATTAATAAAGTCCATGGAAAATTGATCCCACTTCCAGACGGGAATTTCTAATGGTTGCAATAACCCACCGGGCCTCTAATGCTCGGCCTTTATGAGTTGGCAATTCATGCAACGCTTAATAAAGTTAGCAATATCAGATTTCATTACATCCCAATAATTAAGTCGCTTCATGTCCGCATACATTTTACTACTAACGGGATGAATTGTAAATTCAGAACGATGACAATCTTCTAAAATATCTGTACGGAGACCACTAAAATTTGGCACAATAAGTCCACCAAATTTTCAAACACCTCCATGAGCATCGATTTCAAAGTCTTTCAAACCATCAATATTATTGTTATCTATACAACTTTGGCTAAGATGAGCCAATTCGGAGTCGTGCTTTTGAGCTTCAAGGATGCGGTCTAAAAGAGTAGGATGAGCCTCAAGGCTACATAAAACAAGAGATGAACATGAATTGGATTCATGATCTCGAATCTCACAGGTGGATAAAGTCTCGAGATCTTTCTATTCAGATATCATCATGGAAACAACCGCTTGTTGCTTACAACTAAGGGCATCGACAACACGATTTCCCTTTCTAGGAGTATAGAGAATATCAAGATCATAAGATGCAAGGAATTTGAGCCAACGTTGTTGATGCAAATTAAGTTCCTTTTGAGAGAATAAATACTTTAAAGATTTATGTGTTAGTCCCTGAGGAGTTGGTTTTGATGACAACAACCTTACTTAGAATTAGATTATAAAATATATAATACTAACATTATTGTGTAGATATATATAGATATGTTTGCAGGTACTAAAGAATGAAGAACTGTACAGTATAAAGATTCAAGATCAAAGATTGAAGATATTAAGATTCAAGACTCATGAATATCAAGAATTTCAAGAGTTCAAGTTTCCAAGATAAGTTATATAGTTAGGAATATTGTTAAAACTCATAGAAAGGCACTAACATCTTAAAATCTATTTATCGTGGAATGGAATCCACTTCGTACTTGTTAAAGGGATGGAACCTACGAAAAATCTAGTGGAACATCTTTTTGTATCCACTTACTTATATTTCAAAATGACTTTCAAAATATATAGCTTGTTTTTCAAAATGATTTTAAGTATTCCTGTTTAAAAAACCAAAATCTTCTGTCCTGGTTTTTCAATATATTTTAGCCTCAAAAATATCCTTAGTTTTAAATATCCTTAATTTTAAATAACTTTGATTTTAAATTATTATCCTAAGTTTTTAAACTACAATTTTGATATTAATATATTTAGCTGTATTATATATTTATACTTAAGATTTAAATATAAAAGTATAGAAAATTATTATATATATTTTAATATTGTTCTCTATAGTTATTTATGTATTATAACTATATATAAGTATATTTTAAAGTTTAAATATAAATATAATATAATATAGAAATTATTTTCAAAGAAAAACAAATCACCAAAAAAATACAAGGGCATGTCGACATGGTCACATGTACCCCTGTCGACATGGTGACAGTTAAATTGTTTTTTAAAAAAGAAGTGTCTATTCACCACATCCCTTCACCAATGGACATGGCTATTGATCTACTATAAATAAAGGGTGTTTTCAACGAATTTTAATCACTTTTTCTCTGATTTAACTTCTCTTCTTCTTCTCCACTTTTTTATTTACAAATTACACCATTACTCTGCCGAAATCAATATCGAATCTAACTAGATAATTTCTGGTTTTGATTCTCTCCACTATCTCTACAAGATCCAAGTGCTAATCTGAGTTATAGACTTTTTGTAATCAATTGAGCGAGAGAAGGTGTGATTGTAGCCCTGGAAATCAATTGGGTGAACTTGTTGCCCCGGAAATCAAGTATCTCTACCCAGAGGATTGTGATTCTGGAGGGTGTACCTCGTAGCCTTGAAACCGAGGGTTGTATTTGTAAGAATTGTTTTTGAAAGGAAATCCGTACTTGTGTTGCGTGACTGGATGTAGGGTAACTCCGAACCAGTATAAAATCCGGTGTGTTCTTTCCTTTACCGCTTTTACTTTATATTTGCATCTGTGTTTGATTCTGTGTTCATATCTGTGTCTGATTAGTGTATACATTGTTAACAAATTAAGATAAAACTCAAAAAGATTAACAAATTTCTTAAAACACTATTCACCCCCCCTCTAATGTTAATTCTAGCCTTAAGATCCTTAATCCGCATTTCTCACATTTGTATCAGAGCTTTGTTTTCAAAAGTTTCATAATCTGAATTTTGAAAAGTTTTAAAATGGCTATTTTTGATAAATCTATTAAAACTAGTTTAAAATTGTTTAAATTATCATTGTTCCATGAGTCTGCATATGAATGTTATTCAAATTCTAGTTGTCTACCCAAATTTTATAATGTGCAGGAAAGATGCTTTATGGGTATTGAGGAATCAATCCACAATGGACAATCCGTGAAGATCAAAAGGAATAAGTGGATACTTGATAGTGGTTGCTCTAGACACATGACTGGTAATCCGGATATGCTGAATAATATTATATACAAAGATGGAGGACTGGTTAACTTTGGAGACAACTCGAAAGGATATGTGATTGGCATCGGCAATGTCGGTAACTCTGAAACTCCTATTATTACTAATGTTTTGCTAGTTAAGAATCTGAAACACAATCTGCTAAGTATAAGTCAACTATGTGATAAAGGATATAAAATTAAATTTGAAAAAGATAAATGTCATATTGAAGATAATAACTCAACCATAATATTTGAAGGAACTAGGAAAAAGAATATTTATATTCTTAGTATGAAAGTTTCAAATGATAACCTATGTCTTTTGGCGAATACAAGTGACTCTTGGATTTGGCATAAGAGATTTGGACATTTGAATTTCAAACTCTTATCTAGACTGTCAAAACATGATCTAGTAAGAGGTCTCCCTAAAATGAATTTTAAAGTAGATAGTTTATGTGATGCATGTCAATTAGGAAAGCTTAGAAAAAGTTCCTTTAAATTAAAAGATATGATTTCAACTTCAAAACCCCTTGAGTTACTTCATCTTGATTTATTTGGTCCATCTCAAATTCTGTTAATAAATCATAGTAAATATGTTTTTGTAATTGTAGATGATTATTCTAGATTTACATGAACAATATTTTTGAAACATAAAAGTGATACTTTTGAATGTTTTAATTTTTTTATAGAAAGGATTCAAAATCAATTATCTTTAAAAATTATAACTATACGTAGTGATCACGGTGGTGAATTTGAAAATGAAAAGTTTGAGGAATTCTGCAATAAGAAGGGAATAACTCACAATTTCTCATTTCCAAGAATTCCACAACAAAACGGAGTAGTTGAACGTAAAAATAGAACGATCCAAGAGTGTGCGAGAACTATGCTTTCAGATAGTAATTTACCAAAACACTTTTGGGCAGAAGCTGTTGCTACCGCCTGTTATATTTTGAATAGACTTTTAATTAGACCTTTAACTGATAAGACACCTTATGTACTTCTTCATGGAAAGAAACCTAAGGTATCATACTTCAGAATTTTTGGAAGTAAATGCTTTATTTTAAATACAAAAGATAATTTGGATAAATTTGATCCTAAATCTGACAAAGGAATCTTTATTGGATATTCTAATAGAAGTAAAGCTTATAGATTTTTTAATTTAAGATCTAACACCATCGAAGAAACAATGCATGTTTCGTTTGATGAAAATTTAAAAGATTTTGAAATTACAAATGATGAAGAAGATTTAATTACTCAAAATCAGGAATCAACCGAAATTAATAATGAAATTAATCATTCTAATAAAAGGATTAAACTTTTAAAAGATCATCCTATTGAAAATATAATAGGAGATATGCAATCTATTGTTACAACTAGAAATCAACTAAGTAAAATGAGTAATGTAGCATTTATATCATCTATTGAACCCAAAAATCCTAAAGAAGCATCAACTGATGATTCATGGATTTTGGCTATGCAAGAAAAATTAAATCAATTCACTAGAAATGAAGTTTGGGAACTTGTTCCTAGACCTGAAGATAAAACTATAATTGGAACTAAATGGGTCTATAAAAATAAAATGAATGAACAAGGCGAGGTCGTTAGAAATAAAGCACGATTAGTCACCCAAGGTTATTGTCAAGAAGAAGGTATAGATTGTGACGAAACCTTTGCTCCTGTAGCAAGATTAGAAGCCATTAGGATTCTACTTGCTTTCGTAAATCATAATAATTTCAAATGGATGTTAAAAGTGCATTTTTAAATGGATTTGTAAAAGAAGAAGTATATGTTGAACAACCACCTCTTTTTGAAGATGAAAATTTACCAAACCATGTGTACAAACTTAAGAAAGCTTTATATGGTCTAAAACAAGCCCCTAGAGCCTGGTATGATAGACTAAGATCTTATTTATTACAATCAAATTTTGAAATTGGTAAAATAGATAATACTCTTTTTATTAAAAGAAATAAAAATGATATCCAACTAGTTCAAGTATACGTAGATGATATCATTTTTGGTTCAACTAACTTCGAAATGAATAAAGAATTTTCTGAAATAATGACAAAAGAGTTTGAGATGAGTCATATGGGTGAATTAAACTTCTTTCTAGGATTGCAAATAAAACAGTTAGATAATGGTATTTTTATTTGTCAAGAAAAATATGCTAAAGAACTAGTTAATAAATTTGGTTTGACTACTGCGAGTGGAAAACCTACTCCCATGGCAACCAATGAATATCTAAGTAAAGAAGATCTCTCGAAAGATGTAGATCAAAAGTTGTATAGAGGAATGATCGGATCATTGCTCTATATCACTGCTAGTAGACCTGATATCATGCATAGTGTATGTCTTTGTGCAAGATATCAATCTCATCCTAAAGAAACTCACTTAAAAGCTGTAAAACGTATCATAAGATATATTAAACACACCTCTGATAATGGCTTATTTTATCCTAAAAATGATTCATTTGATTTAATATCATACTATGATGCTGACTATGCTGGATGTAAATCAGACCGAAAAAGTACAAGTGGAACTTGTCAATTTTTTGGACATTCTCTGGTTTCCTGGTTTAGTAAAAAGCAAAATACAGTTTCTCTATCAACAACTGAAGTAGAGTATATTTTTGCTGCTTTGGCTTGTCCTCAAATAATATATATGCAACAAACCTTAAGAGATTTTGGATTAAATATTTCAAAATCGCCAATTTATTGTGATAATTCTAGTGCAATAAATTTATCTAAAAATCCTACTCATCATGCTCGAACTAAACATATTGATATTCGACATCATTTTCTTAGAGATAATATAACTAAAGAAGTAATTGCTCTCGAATATATAAACTCTGAGAATCAAACTGCTGATATCTTAACAAAACCATTAAATGAATCTATATTTACTAAAATAAGAAGATAATTAGGTATTTGTTCAATAACTGAAATATAAAACATAAATATATAACAAGTATAATTAAATAAATTAAAAATAAATTAGAAGCCAAAATTAAAGTACCCCTGTCGACAACCCCATATCCCACCATGTCGACATATAACGATATTTTTTGAAAATTAAAATTCCCACCAAAATTTGAAAAGTTGGTTATATATTCTTCCATATTTTGACTTTCTCTTCATTCTCTCTCATTTTCTTCTGGTTTAAACTTCTGAAACAAAGAAAATAATGGCTTCTCCATCAAATTCAAACATAAACTCGACTTTCTCATTTCACTCTCCTACTCCCGGCCCTCTTCAATGCTCCATTCACGCTCATGTGATAAAATTAGAGGATACTACAAAGGACATTCTGCAAATGGTGACTGAGATTCAAGTCAAACAAATTCGGATGAGTGAAGAACAGGAGAAGCAAGGTCGAATCCTTAAAAACTTGTAGAAGTTCCTAATGGATAACCAAGCGAACCCGATCTTGATCGAAGAGAAGTCTTCTAGTGACCATACACAAGAGGACAGTGAAGAAGAGCCAATGGAAGAGGAAGAAGCACCCTTGGAAGAAGAGGATGCACCTATTCATGAAGTGCAAGTTGAAGATGACGACACCGTAGTTTGCGTTGGTGAAGCATGTTTTTTTAAGGATGGAAACCTTGTCGACAGCGTGGAAACTTCTGTCTCCACTATCCTAATTGTTCGATTCATAGGTCTCCTATTATCAAGAATACTCCTTAGTGTTCTTTCTTTCATTCTTTCATTCGTATCGTTGTATATATAGTTGTTTATATTAAAAACACATGTATATCTATTTACATAGTTTACACACATATAAATATAACATTATATAATAAATTGTGTTCTCTTATTCGTATATTCTCGTATCTTTTGAATATATAGTTTATTAGTTAAAAATAGTAGTTATTAAGAGTTTAGTTTAAAGTTAAGTATTGATTATGTATGATAACACTATCATTATAATCACAAGTAATGTAGTCTTAGTTTCAGGGGGAGTTATATAGAGTTATATAGTATTAGGGAGTTATATGGTTTTTGTTGATGACAAAGGGGAAGAAGTATAAAATAGGATAGTTAGGCATAAATTAAGGGGGAGTTATTAGAAGTATTAGGATAGAAGTGATATTTTATAAACAAAGGTTGTCATCATCAAAAAGGGGGAGATTGTTAGTCCCTGAGGAGTTGGTTTTGATGACAAAAACCTTACTTAGAATTAGATTATAAAATATATAATACTAACATTTTTGTGTAGATATATATATAGATATGTTTGCAGGTACTAAAGAATGAAGAACTATACAGTATAAATATTCAAGATCAAAGATTGAAGATATCAAGATTCAAGACTCATGAGTATCAAGAATTTCAAGAGTTCAAGTTTCCAAGATAAGTTATATAGTTAGGAATATTGTTAAAACTCATAGAAAGGCACTGGCATCTTAAATTCTATTTCATTCGTGGAATGGAATCCACTTCGTACTTGTTAAAGGGATGGAACCCTAAGTAGGATGGAACCTATGAAAAATCTAGTGGAACATCTTTTTGTATCCACTTACTTTTATTTCAAAATGACTTTCAAAATATATAGCTTGTTTTTCAAAATGATTTTAAGTATTCATGTTTAAAAAACCAAAATCTTCTGTCCTGGTTTTTCAATATATTTTAGCCTCAAAAATATCCTTAGTTTTAAATATCCTTAATTTTAAATAACTTTTATTTTAAATTATTATCCTAAGTTTTTAAACTACAATTTTGATATTAATATATTTAGTTGTTTTATATATTTATACTTAAGATTTAAATATAAAAGTATAGAAAATTATTATATATATTTTAATATTGTTCTCTATAGTTATTTATGTATTATAACTATATATAAGTATATTTTAAAGTTTAAATATAAATATAATATAATATAGAAATTATTTTCAAAGAAAAACAAATCACTAAAAAAATACAAGGGCATGTCGACATGGTCACATGTACCCCTGTCAACATGGTGATAATTAAATTGTTTTTTAAAAAATAAGTGTCTATTTGCCACATCCCTTCACCAATGGACATGGCTATTGATCTACTATAAATAAAGGGTGTTTTCAACGAATTTTAATCACTTTTTCTCTGATTTAACTTCTCTTCTTCTTCTTCACTTTTTTATTTACAAATTACACCATTACTCTGCCGAAATCAATATCGAATCTAACTAGATAATTTCTGGTTTTGATTCTCTCCACTATCTCTACAAGATCCAAGTGCTAATCTGAGTTATAGACTTTTTGTAATCAATTGAGCGAGAGAAGGTGTGATTGTAGCCTTGGAAATCAATTGGGTGAACTTATTGCCCCGGAAATCAAGTATCTCTACCCAGAGGTTTGTGATTCTAGAGGGTGTACCTCGTAGCCTTGAAACCGAGGGTTGTATTTGTAAGAATTGTTTTTGAAAGGAAATCCGTACTTGTATTGCGGGACTGGATGTAGGGTAACTCCGAACCAGTATAAAATCCGGTGTGTTCTTTCCTTTACTGCTTTTACTTTATATTTGCATCTGTGTTTGATTCTGTGTTCATATCTGTGTCTGATTAGTGTATACATTGTTAACAAATTAAGATAAATTCAAAAAGATTAACAAATTTCTTAAAACACTATTCACCCCCCTCTAGTGTTAATTCTAGCCTTAAGATCCTTAATCCGCATTCCTAACATTATGATCGGTGTAGAGAACAAATTTCTCTCCCAAAAGACAATGACGCCAACTTCTAAGAGCGAAAACAATGGCTGCAAGCTCTAAATCATGAGTGGCATATCTAGTCTCGACAGGCTTTAACTGCCTAGATGCATAAGCGATAACACGTTCCCTTTGCATGAGAACAGCTCCCAAACCAATATGACTAGCATCGGTATAAACAATCAAGTCTTGGTTCCCTTCGGGAATCACGAGAATAGGAGCATCGGAAAGGAGTTCTTTTAATTTCTGAAAAGCAGCTTCACATTTGTCTGACCAAATGTACTTGACTCTCTTTTTTGTCAAACTAGTAAGAGGTAAGGAAATTTTAGAAAAATCTTTTATGAATCGACGGTAATAGCTTGCCAACCCTAGAAAACTATGAATTTCCGTTACACTCTCCAGTCTCTTCTATTTTTGAATCGCCTCAATCTTTGAAGGATCCATAGAAATTCCGGATTTAGAAATAATATGTCCTAAAAATTTCACACGAGATTGCCAAAAATGGCACTTAGAAAATTTTGCTTTTAGTTGATTGCTCCTAAGTGTTTCCAACACAATTCGAAGATGTTTTTCATGCTCTTTCTTGGTTTTAGAATAAACAAGAATATCATCGATAAAGATAAGAACAAATCGATCGAGGAAGTCTTTAAAAATTCGATTCATAAGGTCAATGAAATAAGCTAGAGCATTTGTTAAACCAAATGGCATAACAAGCCATTCATAAGATCCATATCGAGTATGGAATGATGTCAAAGGAATACTATCCTCCGCAATTCGAAGCTGATGAAATCCGGTTGCTAAGTCTAACTGTGAAAAGACTCTAGCATCGCAAAGTTGATCGAATAGATCATCAATCCGAGGTAAAGGATATTTATTCTTAATGGTTAGATCATTAAGCTTGCAGTAGTCAACACAAAGCCTAAATGTACCATCGGATTTCTTCACAAAGATAGTTGAGGCTCCCCAAGAAGAGGAACTAGAACGAATGAACTATTTTGCTTCCAATTTGGATAATTGTTTATGCATCTCCATATTTTCCTTATTAGACATACGATATGGAGGACGAGTGATAGGTAGAGCTCCAGGGATTAGATTAATTCTGAACTCAATTGCTCGCTTAGGTGGTAATCCTAAAATAGGCTCAAAGATGTCGGAAAATTCACGAACAACGTGAATGAGGGAAATAACGTCTTCCTCATCATCATTATCGTCATCATGTGGGTTTAGAGAATATAAGCATGCCACCGAATTAGAATCGAAATCATCAAGAACGATAGAAATCGGCTTAACAAATTGGGGATGTCGAAGATGGATAGTCCTCTCGGGACATAGGATGTGGGCTTCATAACGATTAAGCCAATCCATTTCCAAAATCATTCCGAAACCTAAATAATGCATAACATGCAAATCGGCACGGAAAGCATAATCACATAAAATAATCTCAACATCCTTACAAAATAAACTGAGTGTTGTGGATCCACCACCCGGACTCGTAATTTTTAGTGAAGTCATCAAGCCCATAACATTTAAAGACAAAGTATCCACAAGTTCTTTTGATGTAAAAGAGTGAGATGCACCCGTATCAAAAATAATTCAAATAGGATGATCACGAAACATAATAATGCCATCAAGGATAGAATGAGAAATACCTTGACCAAGAGAAGGGTTACTAGGAGCTTGCACAACATTCAGCTTTCCTTCTTTCTTGTTTTGAAGTTTGGGACATGAAGATATAGGATGACTCGAACTTTTACAATAGTGGCAAGTAACGGACCTTGGACACTTATTTGCATAGTGGTCCTTAGAACCACAATTGTAGCATTCTCCACGACCAGGGGTAGGAGTCTTCGCTACCGAAGTTGCTTGCTTCCCTTTCTTTTTGGGATTAGGGCTCTTGAACTTATTATCAAGATGCCTCTTCTTGGCACCCCAACATCAACATCACTTTCTTTATCGGCCTCTTCAATTCGAAGAGCGATATCTACAAGCTGATCGAAAGGCACCTCTAGTTTTAGAAGTAAAGCCTTTTTGAGATTCTTATTCAAACCATAGATAAACTTTTGATTCTTCTCTAAAGGGGTATTAATATATTCAACCCCATATTTAGAGAGGGATTCAAAAGATGCGACATAATCCGTCATAGAAGATTCACCCTGAATAAGATCAATGAAGCGTCGAGCTAAAGTTACCTTTTCTACTTTAGGTACAAACTTTAACTTGAACCTTTCTCAGTATCGCTCCCAAGTAAGATCCGCTTCAACAATTTCTGAAATCAAAAGCTCATACCAATCTAATGCTCTCTCTTGGAGCATGCTAGAAGCCACTTGGACTCGATGTAAATCCAAAAGATTCATGCGAGAAAAGATGCGATCGCATGTTCTAAGCCAAGCTTGGACTTCTATAACGCTTTTGGAACCTTTGAATGCCTTTCCACCCAAATTGGTGCAATCACTGCACAAGAGTGCAAACCCAGATTTAGGATGAGTAGGCTTAGGAATGGGACCGACAGCTTGGGCATTCTTTACAAGATCCAAAAGCTATTGAGCAAACATGAATACGCCATCCTGAGGAGAACCACAGGATTGACCAGTGCTAGGACTGCCTAGTCTAACCATTTCTCTTCTTAAGAAAAAAAGAAAGAAGAGGAAATAAGTTATTCTCAAAATGAATTCAAATAAGCTTGATTGATAAAACAAGGCATCATAAAATAAAATAAGATAAAACAGGTCCTAAGACTTGAATTAAATCCTAAGGCACGATTCCTAAGAGAGACTTAGGACAATGATCCTTGTCATAATATCCTATATTATTTCGAAGCTTGGATCTGATACCATGCTGTGACGCCCCACCTCTATACTCTCACTAACCAAGGACACTACTGGGTAATGTTGTCGATTGGAGCGAAGAATAAGGCTGTTGAGGAGTGACCAACTGTATAATTGCTTTGAGCGAGTACGATATGTCAGATAGTATATTACGCATTTCATTTTAAGAGGAAATATGACATATTCAATACAAACTCAAAGCTACTACACAGTAGCTAAATGCCCTTCGGAAACAATATAAAATAATCATAACATAAAATCATGGATAGATATTCATATCACTAAGGCGGAACAGATATGAATATAACACATAGAAGTGAACATCATAGTAGTGGTCATACAAGTTCCACTACATAACAAAAGAATAGGTACATGTACTACACAAAAGAATATGTATACATCAAAGAGTCTCTATCTCGTATACATGAGAGATAAACCTACTAGGCTAAAGTAGTTAACCAAAAATCAGAAGCTAGTCCCTGCTAAGAAGTCAAGTGGAAGCACCTGAAACACCTCAGTCTGACCCGAGTATTATTTAAGAAGAAAAATAATAAACAGATCGGTCTAGCTATAATTATCATGTAAGATGAGATAGGATAAGAGATATGACAAATATATATGATAACAATAAAATCATACAATATCTCAAGTTTTCTCAAACACCTAAAAAGAATATCATATTCTTTAATTTTATTCACTAAATCACAAATATTGATAAAGTTGATCAATGCAAATCACAAAAATTGGTGAAACAAAAATTCCAGAAATCAATATTTAGAAATCAAGAAAACACAAAGGGGAGGCCTATCACAAAAGGGAGCATGAAAACTCACCAACATGTGTATCAAAAACGGGACGCTATCCCATGGGTCGCTAACCTTTAAAAATGAGCCGAAGCTCCATAGAATAGGGTATAGTCCCCCCTTGTGGACAAATGAGCTGAAGTCCACAAACGATCAAAAGACCATGGGTCGCCACCCCATAAAAATGAGCCGAAGCTCCACAGAACGGGGTATAGTCCACCACGCGGACAAAGAGACATTGCACATCGCAAGTCTAAATTACAAACTGATCATCATTGATCAATAAGTGTAAATTACACTAAGCTAGTAAATAAATGAGTTTGGCTTCATGTCCCATAACCACTGGCTTAACATAAATATTTACGAACAAATTGTAGATTCCCACATGAAAATTGTCATAAGATTTCAACCGAACAAGTCTAAAAATTAACCAACGAAGTAAACGCAAGCGTTTCATACCACTTGTTTTGCTAAGTCGTTTAATTGGATTTCTCATCCGAATGAGGTAAAGGTTTGTATATACTAATAGATTGGAAAACAGTTTTAAAATCGAGCTTTGTATTAAAAGTAGTGTTGAAATCATTTTTGTGAAAGAGTTTTAGTATTTACTACTAGTATAAAACCTTTCTATTTAAAAGTGACAAATCATAGAAACGATTGTAAAAACAATATATCACGAAAATCCATATTTCGATAACGTGAATCAAAACCGTGGAAATCGATATCAAATCCATCAAATGGAAACACCAAAATCCCAGAAAAGGAATCATTAAAGTTGATTTTGGTTGACAATAACTATACGGATCATCAAAAATCGATATATCGAAAATTCACATAAAAATAAGCCAAATTCTAGAAATTGACAGCCACATACGTCTGTGGGTTTTCATAGACGTCTGTGGCAAGTCCCTAGAATTTCATTCTAGAACCCAGAGACGTCTGTGGATAAACCCCAGACGTCTGTCCCCTTTTTCTGGAATTTTCATTCCTGATGCCACAGATGTCTATGGATAATCCACATACGTCTATCGCCTGTAGCAGAACAGAATTTTCGAAGCACTTAAATGGGCAAACCTACACAACTTCTTGGATTCGAAACTGATTGAATGAGAAACTGCGACTATGGATTTATGCCAAGCGACAACCTAGCCCTAAAGCCTCTTCAATTCACCTAAAACAACATGTCTAAACAACAATTCCAGGGTATCATAAATTTTGACTACAAAATACCAAAATTTGGAAAATTCACTAAACCAATTCAATTCAAAAGTAATTAAACAAGAAATAGATGTTAGGAATTCATACCTAACAACAATCAAAGCTATAGACATAGATGTGAGCTCAAGAACTCACCTTTAACCCAAAAATAGAAAAGATAAGCTCTAAAACAAGCTAAGATCAATTCCTCTTCTACTACACCTCAAAGATCTTCAATCAATTATTACATGCAAAGATTTTCCTAATTTGGGTTACAGGAAAAATAAAGAATTGAAGAGGAGTTGAGATGGAGAGGATGAAAAGGATGCTTACCTAAGCTTCTCTTTGATTTTATAACTTGAATTTGAATTTCCTAAGAATCTAGAGCTTAGGAATTTCAGTTTCCCTTCTTTTCCCCCATTTTTCATTTAACTTCAAGTGTTAGGAAATTGTAAATGGAATGTAAGAGGTGGAGAGGAGTTAGGGTATTTGGTAGAAGGGTTTGGGTTATCTTTTTGGGTTAATGGGCTAGAACACAACCCAAAGCCCAAGTGAAAATACCAAAATCCTAATCAACTCCAAACAAAATAGTGTTTATAATTAAACAAGTTGTAAACGTCAATTTGAACTCAATGAAAGTGGTCTCGAGTCCAGATTTGACTGTTTACAAAAAGTCACATTTTGGATTTTAACATAATTAACGATGCTATATTTAAATAAAACATTTAAATATAAAATCGTAAAAATATGTTGGTTGTTACACACTATTAATAACATCATTATACCAATTTATTTCACTCCAAGCATTATTGTATCGAAATGATATGTTCTTGATTTCACTATCATTATTAAAAAAAATTGAATTAACATAGGACTATGGCTACTCATTGAATGGTTTAAAACATCAACATGAGAGTTAAGGAAGGTTTATTGAAAAGTAGAGTTTATAAAAGCTCCTTCGATCTTACTATGTATAGCATAGTCCTTACCTCCTCTCCAATCAAATATATTGCTTGTGTAATGTATTCCTTGAATACCCGTTAACATGACCGTGTTGTAAAAATCTTCATCAGCGTTAACCAAAAAGTTATTAGTCCTTATCCGATCATTATTGTACAAAACACAATTACATTCTCCAACAATTACCGAAGGATGAGCCATTGAGTTAGTTAAATGTTTGATATATTCCTACAAACTATTCTTATGAGCTTGAGTATATAACCGTAAATAGAAGTAAAATATGACTTTAACTCGCCCTTATTATGCAGGAGATAGGATACAACTAAGCGCCTTTGGAAATTAGACTGGCTGACCATACCCTCGAGTTCCACATGACAATGATTCTGCTTGTGTATGAAATTTCATGCAACAAACCAAATTTTTACACTATTGATATTAAATTAATTAAAAATGGCTTTTTTTTAATAAAAGGATAAATTGGGTGTCGTATTTATTACCATTTCGTAGGTCTTTCCAAGCTGATTGGTTTGGTATATAATTTTTATGGATTGGGGTTACGGTTTGCAAAATAGAGGCTTATAATGTTAAAATAGGGTACGCAGCCAGTTTTGGACCAAACGGTTACATATAACTGAACTCACCTTGTTGACCATATATATTATGCTTAGAAACCCTAGAGAATAACCATCACATTAGTCTCTCTTTCCCAATTCGAAAATTTCTCTTAATCTCATTTTAATGGCACATGATTTTCACTAACTACAAATTGTTTCAAAATTCAAAGTGCTCAAAGCCTTACATATTATATATAGATTCGAAGCTCTAGACGAGGCAAAGAGGCGTCTAAAATTCGGTTTTCTATCCGACACCTTAGCTGACTAGAATTAGCAAATAAATCTTGACATTTGTTTTGCTGATTGATAAATGACAACGATACGATGATCAGATGGTATAGTTTTATGGAGAACAGCCAGGGGACTTCGTTGGTGTAGTTGGATTGGCAAATCAAATATTAGATTTACCCCTAAAGTTTGATTATGGTTTAAGCAAAGTGGCGATGGCTGGCACCTACATCATGGTGGAGGGTGTCCGGGTGGCGATGACAGGTAGGGTCGGTATGCAATAGTCCAAGCGGTGATGTTGGCAAGGTATGGTAGGCTCTGGTTGCATCAACGGCAACAACGTGTATGCGAGGTAGAGGTATCAAGACGGAAGAAGAATTGTGCATGACAAAAATCCGATCAAGTCCTCTATAAAAATATAATTTACATATTAGCCCCTAGATTTTCTAATCTCCGTATCTTTTGCATACGAACTTCGATCCATGAGCAGTTTGTTCCATTGGACTCATGGTAGAATTCCCAACGATACGGTGTGTGATTTTTTGATTTTTGAGGTTCTTTGCAAAAGCATAAGTTTTTGGTTTATTTATTTTAAATAATTAAAGTTTAAAAATATTAAATGCATTATATTAATTAAAAATAATATTTATTAATATGTGATAATGAGTGTGTGGTTGGTATGACGTTATGGATGTGTTGTTCCTTGGTTTGGATGTTTATTGTTGATTTTGTATCGTCAGATGTTTAATTAGAATTGACTATGAGTTTGAATGTAAATTATTAATTAATAAAAATTGGATGAAATGGTGTAACTTCATAAAATATGGATAAATAAATAAGTATATGATAATTTATAGATTTTTGGCTGGCATCTATGGATAACAATGATTTAACAAATTTTACTAAATCTAAAAGGAGGATTTTAATATGGTTATTATTTATGAATTTCTAGGGAAACTCATAAATAAGTATGGAAAATCTATATTTAAATTGAAATTGGAAGATATATTTTTATTTATAAAATAAGGAGGAGTTTCATAAGTAATAATATGGTTTTGGTGAAATCGTACTGTTTTGAGTAAATAATAATATAATTGATTTCACGGTGTTTACAGAAGAAATTACTACTACTACTACTACTACTACTATTATTCTTGTTGTTTAGTTGATAAAATATAAAGGTAACAATAATTAAAATAAAATTGTATTTCAAAAAGTATTTTAGTTTAAAATAATTACTATTTTAAGATAAATAATAAAAAGGAGTTTTGAAATATAATATAAGATATTATTATTTCTAAGATAAATAGTGTGACGCCCAACCTCTATACCCACGCTAGCCAAGAACACTACGGGGTAATGCTGTCGACTAGCATGGAGAATAAGGCTATTGAGGAGCGACCATCTGTGTAACTTCTTTGAGCGAGCACCGATATGTCACATAGTATAGAATGCATATCGTTTAAGGAGGAAACCCGACATACCGATTCAAACTCAAAGCTATCACACAGTGGCTATATATAATCTTCGGAAACAAACATAGAAGTAAACATAACATAAATCAGTCACAAACATCCATATCACAAAGGCAGAAAAAGATATGAATATATATATATATAACACATGAAAGTGTACATTAGAGTAGTGGTCGGAAAGATCCACGATAATACAAAAGAATAGCAGCACGTGCTATACAAAAGAATAAGTACACAACATAGAGTCTATATCTCAAATGTGTACATCCAAAAACTACTAATCTAAGTAGTTAGCCAAAAATCAAAATAATCCTGAAGAGAAGTCAAGCAGAAGAACCTGTAACATCTCGGTCTGAACCGAGTATTATTTATAAGAAAATAATAAACGAATCAGTCTAGCTATAAATATCAAATGATATGGTATAAAGTAAAAGACATGGCATGAACAGGTAATTCTCCATAACAGCATACTACTATAAGTATGTAATTGAAAATCAACAAGAGATTAATCAATATCACAAGAATCTTCTCAAAGATAAAATAGAGTATCATACCCTAAACTTGTATTCATAACAAGTCAATGACACACGAATTCACCAATGCACAAAAATTGATAAACATATCAATGGAAATCGCGAAAATTGGTGAAGCACAAAATTCCAGAAATCATCACAAGAAATCCAAAAATCACAATAAGGGGGAGGCCTATCACAAGAATGGGAGCATGAAAACTCACCAACACGTGTAACACAAGAACGAGAAGCTATCTCATGGAAGCTATCCATTAAATTTTGACACACGAACGGCCCAAAGACCATGGGTCGCTACCCCATTTCTATGTGATGGTGAAACATCACACAAGCGGGGTTTAGTCTCCCTCGCAGACAAAGAGACATCGCACAGTTGCTAGTCTAAATCACAAAAATGATCGTCATGATCATCAAGAAGTGTCAATTACAATAAGCTAGTAAATATAAGAGTTTAGCTTCATGTCCCATAACCACTAGCTTAACTTAAATATTTACGAACAAACTGTAGATCTTCACTAGAAAATTGTCACAAAAGGTTCAGTCGAACAAGTCCAAGAATTAACCGACGAAGTAAACGCAAGCGTTTCATACCACCTGTTTTGCTAAGCCGTTTAATTAGATTTCTCATCTGACTGAAGTAAAGGCTTGTATATACTAATAGATTGGAAGACGGTTTAGGAAAAAGAGCTTTGTAATAAAATAGAGTTGAAATTGTTTTGAAGAAGTTTTGATATTTACTACTAGTATTGAAACCTTTATATTTTTGAAGTGACAAATCACAAAAACGATTGTAGAAACAATCATTCATCAAAATTCACATACGAAGACGTGAATCTAATCCAAATAAATCGATACTAAATCCATCAAAATGGATATTCATACAAAATCCATAGAAAGAAGTCATCAATGTCGGTAAAAGTGATAACGTCTAATCGGATCTACAAATCTCGATTAACATCGGAAGTTTTTACTCAAAATAAGGCAGATAGGCAAAACTGGGAATCTCCAGACGTCTGAGGGGTTGGTCCAGCCGTCTGGACTTAGTCTTTGGAAATTTTCCAGAAAACGATCCAGACGTCTGAAACCTAGAATCAGACGTCTGAAAGCATTCAGACGTCTGGGGAAAAGTCCAAACGTCTGGATTTGGTTTCTGGAAATATCCCAGAAAACCAACCAGACGTTTGAAAACATAAATCAGACGTCTGACATCTTTTCAGACGTCTGGAACAATAGTTCAGACGTCTGAAATTAGTCACAGCCCTTTCTATTTTTCTGCCGTATGTTATTTTTCACCAGGAGGCAAAACCAGACGTCTGGCATTGACCTCCAGACATCTGAACACCCAATCTGGGCAGAAATTTGCCTTGGCCAAGATGGCCAAAACGTTCTCGGAAGCGATCGAGCAAGCAATGACAACTAAGGATTTACGTCTAGCGACAACCCGGTCTTAAAGGCGCTTTGATACACCCCAAACAACATATCCAAACATCCATTGAAGGATTTTCACAAGAATTGGACTTCAAAAACCAAGAAATAAGGATATTCACCAATTCAATCACAAACAAAAGGAAATGTACATAAATAAGTGTTAGGAATTCATATCCAATCACAAAGATAGATATAGACAAAGATGTGAGATAAAAATCTCACCTTTATACACGAAAACACAAGAGTGAAGCTTTGAAACAAAGGATAGATCAATTCCTCTTCAATCTCAACTCAAGAAGCTTGAATCTAAGCTTAAAAGAGAAATATTTCCTAAAATTAGGTTTAGGAATTTCTGAAATTGAAAGGAGAATGAGTTGGAGAAGAAGAAGGAGATGCTTACCAATAGCTTCTCTTCGAATTTGGAGCTAGAACTTGAGTTTGCAATGGAACTAGGGCTTAGGAATTTCCATTTCCAATCTTTTCCCCCATTTTTGATGAAGCTTGAGTATTAGGAAATTATGAAGGAATGAAGAGGAGTGGGGGTGGAGCTTGGGTCTTAGTTGGGGCTAATGAGCTGAAACTCAAACCAAAGCCCTAAGTGAAAAAGTAGCAAAATTCTACTAACTCCAAACATATCGATGTTTATACTCAAAAAAGTCACAAAATCCATTTTGGACTCAATGGAAGTGGTCTCGAGTCCCGATTTGACTGTTTGCAAAAAGTAGCTTTTCAGACTATAATTCTGACTAACGTGCTATATTTAAATAAATTATTTAAATATACAATCGTAAAATATGCGGGTTGTTACAGACTCCCCTCCTTAAAGAAATTGCGTCCTCGCAATAATTAAGAGGAAAATAAAAAGTAACAACCATAAAAGCATATCAACATAAAAGAAATTTTAAAATAAGAAGTTCACCATAAAGAGCATGAAAGAGTAAGCCCGAACGTGTTCGCTCGATGAAATCTCCGGATTCCCAAGAGCAATCCTTAGGATTTGAGAACCATTGAACTTTCACAAAAAAAGAACATCTTTATTTCGAAGGCACTCAACCCCTGAAGAAATGATGTGAATAGAGTGTTGCTCAAAAGTCATATCTGGTGAAACTTCAATCCCAACTATAACACCAGGCTCAAGAATAAAAGTCGAAATCCCAAAGGCATTTCCGTAGTTGAAAGACATGGAAAACGTCATGAATAACAGGAAATTGAGTCGGGGCAACGGCGTAGTACAATAACAATACGCCCGAGAAACTAGAAACACGAATAACTCCGAACAATGATGTAGTACAATAACGGTACGCCAGATGAACGAAAACTCGAATAATTCGGAACACCGACGCCGTACAAAAATGGTACGTCCAATGAACCGAAGCTCAAATAATTCGGAACACCGACGTAGTACAAAAACGGTACGTCCAATGAACCGAAGGCCATAAAAGAACATCGGACGCTAGTCCATAAAAGAAATGAGACGAAGCTCACTAAAACAAAGTACATCGAAACGTCCGATGAACTTGGTAAAAAGATTATTCCTTTCGGACATCATCAAAGAATCAACCACTAGTTGCTTGCAACTAAGGATATTGGCAACACGATTTCCCCTTTTGGGAGTATAAAGAATATCAAGATCATAAGATGTAAGGAACTCGAACCAACTTTAAGTTCCTTATGAGAAAATAAACATTTCAAAGATCTATGATCGGAGTGGAGAACAAATTTCTTCCCCAAAATAATGAGCCAAATTCTAAGAGAGAAAACAATAACTGCGAGCACTAGATCATGAGTGGCATACCTAGTCTCGATCGGCTTTAATGATTTAGAAGCACAAGTGATAGCACGTTCTCTTTTGCAAGAGAACGGCATCCAAACCAATACGATTAGCATTGGTACCAAAGATAAAGTCTTGGTTCCCTTTGGGAATCACAAGAATAAGAGTATCGAAAAGAAATAATTTCTTTTAAATAATCTTCTTTCCTGAAAAGCTAAGACTTTCAAAATTACATTTATCTTTATGTAATAATCTTTCTAGAAAAATTTACATTTTTACAAGTCAATATATTGTGTCTGACTGTCTCATCAAAGCGTTTAGGAGATTCTTATCGATAACGTTGATCAAGCGCATCGACCAGAATTCTTAAAACACTCAATGGGCAATATAATCACAAAATCATCTTCTATATGATAAACATGTTTCTAAAAAAGCTTTAAGAATATTCTTTGCTCATTTAAGAGCAAAAAATCAAATTGTACTTATAAATAAATCTTATGAAAAAGATTTGCAAAATTTTAAATTGCTGTTTTCATCCAAAATCAACATATACAAGAATGGAGTCATCGAGATCGTAGAATACTCGATTTATAAAATGGATGAAATAAGCTGGACAAACTGAATGACATAATAAGTCATTCATAAGTTTCATAACGAGTGCGGAATGTAGTAAATGGAATGCTAACTCCCGCAACTCGTAGCAAATAAAATCGATGGCAAGGTCGAACTAAAAAGACCCTAACACCTCCCAAAAGATTGCTTAGGAGATAATCCTAAGACAAACTCAAAAATACCGAAAAGTGTCACAAACTATTTAGATGAGAGAAATAACACTTCCCTCATCATGTGAGCTTAAAGAATAAAATGATGCCATCAAATTGGAATCAAAATCACAAAGGAAAAACAAAAATCTACTTAACAGATTGAAAATGTCGAAGATGAATAGTCCACACGGGACAAAGGATATGGCTTCATAATAATTAAGCCAATCCTTACAAAAGTCAATTCCGAAGCGTAAGTAAAAATCGGCTCGGAAAGAAAAATCTCATAAAATAATTTTGACATCAATAAAAAGCAAATTGAGTGTTGCGGATCCACCAATCCGGATTTGCAATCCTCAAAGAATCATCAACCCCAAATTGTTTTAAAGAAAAAGAATCACAAGTTCTTTTGATATATAAAAATATGAGATGAAAATCATATCAAAAGAACTCGAATAAGATAATCACAAAATAAATGTCATCAAGGATAGAATAAGAAATACCTTGACCAAAAGAAGTGCTAGTAGAGGTTTGCACAACATTTAGCTTTCCCTCCTTCTTGCTTGAAGTATGGGACACGCAGATATATGATGACTCAAACTTTTGCAATAGCAACAATAGAGGGGTTGCCGACACTCCTTTGCATAGTGGTCCATAGAATCACAATTGTAGCATCGTCCATGACTAGTGGTAGGAGTCTTTGCTACAGAAGATTCTTGCTTCCCTTTCTTGTCGGGATTGTGGCCTTTGAACTTAATATGCCTCTCCATGTTATTGTTGAAGTTCTGTTTGGCACCCAAAACTTCAACATTACTTTCATTTTCGGCCTCTTCTAGTCGAAGAGCGATATCAACAAGCTGATCAAAAGAAACTTCCAGTTTCAGAAGCAAAGGCTTTTTAAGGTTCTTATTCAACCCATAGACAAATCTCTGATTTTTCTTCAATGGGGTATTAATATATTCGACCCCATATTTAGAGAGAGATTCAAAAGATACGACATAATCTGCCACCGAAGATTCACCTTGAACAAGGTCAATAAAGCGTCGGGCTAAAGTTACTTTTTCAGCCTCCGGCATAAATTTCAATTCGAATCTTTCCCGGAATTGCTCCTAAGTGAGATCCGGTTCAACGATTTCAGAAATAAGAAGCTCATACCAATCCAATGCTCTTTCTTGGAGCATGCTAGAAGCCACTTGTACTCGGTGGAGATCAACAAGATTCATGCGAGAAAAGATGCGGTCGCATGATCTAAGCCAAGCTTGGATTTCAATGATACTCTCGGATCCCCGGAATGGCCTTCCACCCAAATCAGTATAATCTCTACACAAGCGTGCAAAACCGGATCTAGGATGAATAGGCTCTGGAATGGGTCCGATAGCTTGAGCATTCTTAACAAGATCTAGAAGCTGCTGGGCAGACATAAATACTCCCTCCTGAGGAGTAGCACTGGATTGACCGACGTTGGTATGATCAGATCTAACCATTTCTCTTCTTTAAGAAAGAAAGAAAAGAGAAAAAGGTTAATCTCAGAATGAATATCAAACAAACTGGATTGATAAAACAAGGAATCATAAAATGAAATAGGATAGAATGGTACGAAGACCCAAATTAAATCCTATGGCACGATTCCTAAGAAAGACTTAGGACTATGATCCTTGCTAGATTATTCTACATTGTTCCGAAGTTTGGCTCTGATACCAAGCTGTGACGCCCCACCTCTATACCCACGCTAGCCAAGAACACTACGGTGTAATGTTGTCGACTAGCACGGAGAATAAGGCTGTTGAGGAGCGACCATCCGTGTAACTTCTTTGAGCGAGCACCGATATGTCAGATAGTATAGAATGCATATCGTTTAAGGAGGAAACCCGACATACCGATTCAAACTCAAAGCTATCACACAGTGGCTATATATAATCTTTGGAAACAAACATAGAAGTAAACATAACATAAATCAGTCACAGACATCCATATCACAAAGGCGGAAAAAGATATGAATATATATATATATATAACACATGAAAGTGTACATCAGAGTAGTGGTCGGAAAGATCCACGATAATACAAAAGAATAGCAGCACGTGCTATACAAAAGAATAAGTACACAACATAGAGTCTATATCTCAAATGTGTACATCCAAAAACTACTAATCTAAGTAGTTAGCCAAAAATTAGAATAATCCTAAAGAGAAGTCAAGTAGAAGCACCTGTAACATCTCGGTCTGAACCGAGTATTATTTATAAGAAAATAATAAACGGATCAGTCTAGCTATAAATATTAGATGATATGGTATAAAGTAAAAGACATGGCATGAACAAAAAATTCTCCATAACAGCATACTACTATAAGTATGTCACTGAAAATCAACAGGAGATTAATCAATATCACAAGAATCTTCTCAAAGATAAAATAGAGTATCATACCCTAAACTTGTATTCATAACAAGTCAATGACACACGAATTCACCAATGCACAAAAATTGATAAACATATCAATGGAAATCACGAAAATTGGTGAAGCACAAAATTCCAGAAATCATCACAAGAAATCCAGAAATCACAATAAGGGGGAGGCCTATCACAAGAACGGGAGCATGAAAACTCACCAACACGTGTAACACAAAAACGAGAAGCTATCTCATGGAAGCTACCCATTAAATTTTGACACACGAACGGCCCAAAGACCATGGGTCACTACCCCATTTCTATGTGATGGTGAAACATCACACAAGCGAGGTTTAGTCTCCCTCGCAGACAAAGAGACATCGCACAGTTGCTAGTCTAAATCACAAAAATGATCGTCATGATCATCAAGAAGTGTCAATTACACTAAGCTAGCAAATATAAGAGTTTAGCTTCATGTCCCATAACCACTAGCTTAACTTAAATATTTACGAACAAACTGTAGATCTTCACTAGGAAATTGTCACAAAAGGTTCAGTCGAACAAGTCCAAGAATTAACCGACGAAGTAAACGCAAGCGTTTCATACCACCTGTTTTGCTAAGCCGTTTAATTAGATTTCTCATCCGAGTGAAGTAAAGGCTTGTATATACTAATAGATTGGAAGACGATTTAGGAAAAAGAGCTTTGTAATAAAATAGAGTTGAAATTGTTTTGAAGAAGTTTTGATATTTACTACTAGTATTGAAAACTTTATATTTTTGAAGTGACAAATCGCAAAAACGATTGTAGAAACAATCAATTATCAAAATTCACATACGAAGATGTGAATCTAATCCAAAGAAATCGATTCTAAATCCATCAAAATGGATATTCATATAAAATCCATAGAAAGAAGTCATCAAAGTCGGTAAAAGTGATAACGTCTAATCGGATCTACAAAACTCGATTAACATTGGAAGTTTTTACTCAAAATAAGGCAGATAAGCAAAACCGGGAATCTCCAGACGTCTGAGGGGTTGGTCCAGACGTCTGGACTTAGTCTCTGGAAATTTTCCAAAAAACGATCCAGACGTCTGAAACCTAGAATCAGACGTCTGGGGAAAAGTCCAGACGTCTGGATTTGGTTTCTGGAAATATCCCAGAAAACCAACCAGACGTCTGAAAACATAAATCAGACGTCTGACATCTTTTCAGACGTCTGGAACAATAGTTCAGACGTCTGAAATTAGTCACAGCCCTTTTTATTTTTCTACCGTATGTTATTTTTCACCAGGAGGCAAAACCAGACGTCTGGCATTGACCTCCAGACGTCTGAACACCCAATCTGGGCAGAAATTTGCCTTGGCCAAGATGGCCAAAACGTTCTCGGAAGCGATCGAGCAAGCAATGACAACTAAGGATTTACGTCTAGCGACAACCCGGTCTTAAAGGCGCTTTGATACACCCCAAACAACATATCCAAACATCCATTGAAGGATTTTCACAAGAATTGGACTTCAAAAACCAAGAAATAAGGATATTCACCAATTCAATCACAAACAAAAGGAAATATACATAAATAAGTGTTAGGAATTCATATCCAATCACAAAGATAGATATAGACAAAGATGTGAGATAAAAATCTCACCTTTATACACGAAAACACAAGAGAGAAGCTTTGAAACAAAGGATAGACCAATTCCTCTTCAATCTCAACTCAAGAAGCTTGAATCTAAGCTTAAAAGAGAAATATTTTCTAAAATTAGGTTTAGGAATTTTTGAAATTGAAAGGAGAATGAGTTGGAGAAGAAGAAGGAGATGCTTACCAATAGCTTCTCTTCGAATTTGGAGCTAGAACTTGAGTTTGCAATGGAACTAGGGCTTAGGAATTTCCATTTCCAATCTTTTCCCCCATTTTTGATGAAGCTTGAGTATTAGGAAATTATGAAGGAATGAAGAGGAGTGGGGGTGGAGCTTGGGTCTTAGTTGGGGCTAATGAGCTGAAACTCAAACCAAAGCCCTAAGTGAAAAAGTAGCAAAATTCTACTAACTCCAAACATATCGATGTTTATACTCAAAAAAGTCGCAAAAGCCATTTTGGACTCAATGGAAGTGGTCTCGAGTCCCGATTTGACTGTTTGCAAAAAGTAGCTTTTCGGACTATAATTCTGACTAACGATGCTATATTTAAATAAAATATTTAAATATACAATCGTAAAATATGCGGGTTGTTACAGAGTAATAAATTGATTTTGGAAAATATTCAATTGATTATAATAGTATTATTATATAGAAAGTAATTTGACGTAAATTATTAGTTTTGACTAAAATACAATGATTTAAGGTATTTGTAGAAACAGAAATCTAATAAAGGGTTTTTGAAGTATATAATCATTTTGGAAAGATTATTATTGTTTTGAGATATATAAATAAAAATTATTAAATAATAAATCAGATTTATATTTAAGAGAATAATGGTCGTAAATATCATATTTGTTGGTTGCAATAGTCACGTATAGTTGATGTTTGATGACAATATCACATTTTGATGAGTATGCGATATTTTACAATGATTACTACTAAACAATGGGTAACTTATGTTTGTTGGAAAAAATCGATGTTTTATTACTAATATAAAGTGGATTGTACACATTTGATGAGGTTGATATTGTGGTACTAATATAAAGTGATTAATACATTTGTTTGATTTTAAAGTTTAGAAGTTGGTATATGATTTTAATTATGTTTTAAACTATTTTGTAATGATAAAAATGTAACTTTTCTTAGAACTAAACCTACCCATATTTTAGAAATATGCATTTTAAAATGATTTAAAATATATTTTAATTGGATTACCTATGTGTTCACATAGATAACACCATTTTCAATAGTAAGCTAAGTTTGGATGATATAGCTATTTAATTCAAATTTGTCTATATGGATGTATTGTATAGTCATATTTTATGTATGCATTACTTTATTTGTACTTGTTTATATGGATTGTTTGATCGAATGCCAATTGATGCCAAATTAGAGTTAGGATCGTTCTAGGGGATTGGATCCCATGTATATGGGTTAGTAATAAGATGGGTCATCCAAGGTGATTGCACACATGATGGAGACTCAAATCGATAGAATAAAGTTGCGCGATCGATTGTTTGATGTTTGGGATTGACATTAAGTATTGTTAAATGTACGTGATGTTTAAAGGCCGAGTGTGCTGTTGTTGTTATCAGCTTATATTTCTGATGGTTGATTTAGATGACTTAGTAGGAGTGGTATTTCTTGCTTACATTGATTGTAGTGGTTGCATTAATTGTATTGGTTGCATAAAAGTCATGGTTGTTATGTGCTAAAAAGTATTTAGATGCATAAGATGAGCAGGAAATAGAGTTACGTGGGTTTGATCTCCAAAAGGTACGTAGACAGTCCTTTTCTATGCAATAGCCCACGGTTCCTTATGGTTCGGGTGTATAGAAATTGGTACAGCCTAAACATAGTTGGTCGTTCCCTTTATTATATGTGTATATGTGTATTTGTACGTTTGTAGGTGAAAGTAAAGGAGAACTAAAGAAACTAGAATAGGTCCTATCCACAGAATGATTTGGTATATCTCTGGCATCATAGTTACATAGTTGTTGTTTTAGATTAAATGGTTAATATATTGAAATATGTATATTATCCGACGTATCGAATTTGTAATATTAATTATTGATATGGTATATTTATATTTAAATTCCGTTGTGAGGTTTCCTATTTTATGTTCATTGTTTTGTACTTTTTAATTTTATACACCCATGGTCCACTGTCTTTAATATTTGAATTAAGTTGTAATTATATTTTGACATCATTTATAATTAATTTCAAATGTTAAAAATAGTAGGTCGGGACACATGGTATCAGAGCTTAGGTTCAGCAATTCCCTAAGCCTATGGTAGATTTGACCAATTAGGTAAGATAATTTAAATATTTGGTTGGGTTAGAATAAAGGATGAAAAAGCATTTTGATTGTTGATTATATACTTTATGTGTATGGGTTGTTTGTATAATCACCATTACTTCACCCTAATACAAACGATGTTTGTTTATGATAACCTCTGTAAGGAATGTAGATAAAGTAAGAGTGGGGTAGGTAGAACACTTATAGAAGGGATTAAGTGTTGGTTATAACCTAAGTGACACATACGATGTTAAATTATAATTGGAAGCCAACCTTAATAAACGGAACTAATTTTTATTTTTGAAGTGTAACCATGCCATTTGTTGAAAAAATTATATTAAATATACATTTTTGGTTTAAAAGTTATCTTATTTGAAAGTGGAAAAATGTATATTTTTGGACATAAGTAATTTGTTGAAATTTTTTACATGGGTGAGAACTGACCATTTAACTTGAGGAATAAGATATTTTATGATGGTAATTTCATAATGAAAAATGGTTAAGATAAAAATTGTGGAAGGACTTTCAGTTTAGAATATATGATATATATTTATAACATACACATACACATACATATACATATACATACATATATATACATATATATATTAGCAGAAAATATTTAGATGAAAATATTTTGATCAAATTTTTTTTGGTTTGAATATGTCCTTTGAAACATACACACATACACACACACATATAAGTGGAAAGTGTTTTATAATGGTATGATTTGGAGATGCTTGGTTAAAAGTAATTTTTCGTTGGACGTTTACGGAAAATTATTTTTGGGGAGAGGAAAACACTTTTGCTGAAAAATATTTTAAAATAAATACTAAAAGATTTATGGAGAATTTACTTAAAAAGATTTTTGGTAGAAAGATAATTTTGGTAAAAGTATCATGGTTTGAGAATGTTTGTTAAACGTACCTTATTGAGAACATTTGGCAAGAACCCATATTTTAAAAGGAAGAAATACTCTAATTGATACTTTCTTTATATTAAATATTAAATGATTTGGAGAAGATTTATTCTAAAGATACTTTACAGAAAGGTTATTTCCACGAAAAGATATTTTATCTAAAGAAATTATTTTTTTCGATGGAAGTATTTGAACATAATATAATAGAAATATTCTTATTTGAGAAATTGTTTTAGTCATGGAAATATTTTATTTGAGAATATCCTTGATTTTGAAAAACTTTTGTTTGAAATTTGATTTTGGGTTGCGAATACTTTTATTTAAAGGACACTCTTTTATAAACAACCTTCTGAATCGGGAAAAAACATTTTTTAGGTAAAGGATTTTGGTTGGGAATTTACATAATCTGAAAAGAAAAAATGTTTCATTGAGGATATATTTGAAAATATATTATGGAGAAAAGACATATTGTAAAATATCTAGTTATGAAATTCTTTGGGAAAATATTTTACAAAGATGAGAATGATTTGATTTAGATTTAAATAGTTGAAAAGGTAAAATATTTGGTTTGAATGATAAACTTTGGAGGTGTTTTTACAAAGGTATTCTATTTAAAATATATTTTATTTGGAAAAATCTCTTTGAAGACTGTAAGACTAGACCGTGTGACATAAAGTGTGAGATGATGGTGCGAGATAAGCTTGAGTCTGTCCAACATCCATTATGATAATGCTACTTTTATGCCAATTACGTGTGACTTTCCCTTAGGAGTTGTAGGGATATCTAGTTATTCCCTTCCATGGGGAGAGTTGGGATATGATGTAGGGACTACCCATTTTGTATGTAGGATGGTGACCTTTTACTTGTGTTAGCTTACTTTGGTTGATTTTTTTTATTGATTTGATACTGGTTAAGCTATTTACATTTAAGAAAATTTTACTACTCGTTATTCTATGTTTACTTATTACTTCATGACATGCCTGTTTGAGTTAAATTCTTTTGCTTATATTATGATGTGGCGACCCACCGTTCTGACCCTGGGAACGAAACTTAATACATCCTTGGTGTTTGTGTGTCGTTGCCCAAGCATCCGAAAGATAAGTTGTCATGGGGAAAAGTAAGCAACAAAAAGAACAGAATAGAAAAACCTGACAACGGAATAGTTACATATATTACAAAATGATATAGTACAAAAGGTTACTCCTTACATGGAGTTATCAGAGTTATACAAAAGTACTACACCTAACAGATTGGTAGCTATACATTCTGACTTTACATTTTCCAGATACCAAATATGTCAACTTAATCATACAGTGAAAAAAAATAACTAGATAACTATGGAGCCGCATGCTCGATCATCGTCTTCAAAGAGCTCCAAAGAAAAAGCCTGCTATTCTCGAACTACTCAAATATGATTGAGTACCCGAGAGCTTAGGAAAAATAAACAACTCGGGTTAGAAAATATGTCTGGTATGAGTAAAACTCGAAAACAAAAGGGAATGTATTTAATAATAATATGTGGGACCACACCGCTAACGCGGAACTGATTTTCTCCCATATAAACAACAACAAAACATAAGAATGGAAAAAAGAATAGGAAAAAAATCCAAACATAAATGATGGGCAAAAATAGTATAAAGATCCACACTTGAATGAATGGAAATAGCCTGAACAAAATCCAAACTGGACAGAATGGATAAACCAAGATAACAGTCAAAACTTGATAGAATGGACAAAACCAATAATTAAACATCATGAAGAGTGGTTGACTCTTCGCGTTGCAATTACAGAAAAACAATTCGAATGTTCGAATCAAATATGGAAAGGAAAATTTTCCAACACATGACTAGGAGGGTGCATCGCCCTTAAAAATAGTATGCCTCTAGAAATATACTTGAAAACCCAGGAACTCCAAGCCGGACCCCACCGATCCTTACCGAGAATCCAAGCATTTCACATTTAAATGCGCAAAACCGAATCCAATCTAGACGAGATGTGAAAATACGCTAATGGGAGCAACCCCACATAACTTGGCCCCTAATAACACGCACTTTGATTTAGTCATTTTCGAAAAAGGATAACAAAGCTCAACGGAGCAACAAATCATCTTAGAATGACGATAATAAAGAAGCTGAGGTAACCGATAGCTGAGAAGCAAACTATCGAGGATACAAAATGATCGTATATGGAAATTAATCTTGTATGCTGTAACGATTGCCTTTCTTACACCGAAAGATGAGCCATTAAGGGTAGAAGAAAAAGAAAGATAAGAAGAAACTAAACAATCATATAATCTCACCATGAATCAGAACAATATATAATAGATAACATAGGATATTACATAGTCATTCCCATAGTAATAATACATCAGAGGCATTACAATACAATTTTAACTGGACAGTTATAACTACCTGCCCATTACAAACTACGTAGATCATACATAAACATAGCAGAAATAAAATATAATAAGCTACGTTGAAGCCACCTGCTCCAGCTCCTTCAAAATACTTCCGTAAGAAACCTGGATCACTAGGCTACTTGTACAAATTTGAATACCCAAGAGTTTTATGAAAATAAAATAAAACTCTGGGTCAGACATGAGTCAGGTGTGAGTAAACTCAAAAAACTTAATTCTTACTTTATAAAAACACTTTGAAATCAAAGGTATCTTGTAAGACCACGCCACACATAAACACGATAACCAAAAACACTATATATATAGAAATCCAGTGATATTATGATAATGTCTAGGGTTTTCAAGTAAAATAGAACATAGTTGAAATGCTTGCAACTCACATTTCAACATATTTGGGTACAACTAAAAACGTACGACACTTATTGGAGAATGGATTCCATACAATGACTGGGCTACTGGGGTACCGTCCGTCACAATGCATCTCTAGATAAAATAACACCGAGGACCTTGCCTGGATCCTCTGCCAACACAAAACTGGCCTACCTCTTGCTGGATAGTACCGAATAAGATCACCCCTCAGTTGGGATCGGCAACCATACCGAAGCATACATAAGTTGGTAGTAGGGACTCTAAATATGGATAACCTTACCATAATGGGAGCGACCCACTTAGCCTTGCTGCATCTCCTATGTTTTAGTCATTCCTGGTTGATGAGGCCAGAGGCTACGTTTTACCTTTATTATAGCATTGTTACTTGGAATGCTAACATTGCCTTCCATATGTTGACACATTGTCCGCACTCATATGTACAAGTCATTTAGGAGATGAATGAACCGAAGGCACTATCTCCACTACACCTGTTTTGGAATCACCCTCAATATTAGTAGCAAATAGATCTTGCACTTCTAAGTCCTCATCTTGGACCTTGCCTTCACTGTTTCCAATTCGAACGTTTACGTTGGTTCGAAGTGGTTTTTGAATAACAACTAATATCCGATCCCGGTCTCTCTAAACCAACATTCGATAATTTTAAAGGGTCAAGTAATTTACAGTGGACCATCCCACTATCAGGGTGTAAAGATTTACATATGAACATAGGTTCCATATGCTTAGATTATCATGATCCGCTTATCGAAATTAACCCCCTTGTATTCATCACGTTCCCGAAGCGCGATATTTATGATAAGTACAGGTCGACTTACTTTCAATAAAATGTGTCAATGTTTTATTACATCTACTTTAATTCATTTGGCTACTTTATAGCATGGACAAGAGATACTTTTTTTTTCAAAACAATTTTCTTATACAAGGAAGTTTGTTAAAAATAAATAACCGATAGAATTTAAAGTAAAACTTTAAAACAAATAAACTCCCATTTTAATCATAAGTTTAAACCCTTAATTAATCTTAATTAAATCAAAATTAAATCATAAATAATCCTAATTTTATTTACATTTAAACTTTAATTAAATAACATTTATTTAAAATTAAACCCAAATTAAGTGGATAATTAACCTTTGATAAAATAATAATTAATTAAATAACTAACTCTAATAAAATAATTAATTAAATAAAATTAATTCCCTTTTATCTTAATTAATCATTATTTTAAAGCATACTTAATTAATAATAATTAACTTAGTTAATAATTTCTTAAACTCTGACTATTTAATATAATTACTTAATTAATTAATTAATAATTACCCAAATTAATTTAATTTAAATTAATAAATAAATTGTTAAATAATTAAAAACTTAAAATTTTGACTTAATTAATACAAAATGAATTTTCAAAAACAATCCTAAAGAAAACACTTAAAACTTAAAATCGTGAAATTTTCCAAACCGCATCCATAGCGACGATCGCTATAAACGCAATTCACTAGAATTGATTTCTAGGTGAAATCTTCACTTTAACTCTAGCTACTACATCTTTGAAAAAAAAACATAAAAGTTTTGAACACTTAAAACTAAGGTAAAAACTTGGAAAAACATTTTAAATAATCCAAAGCTAGAAAATAGCTTTCATTTTCAAATCGGATCTCAAGTCCTTTGCGACTTTTCAAGGTGCAAACTTCACAACATTTACATCATATCCACATGGTTTTGTTTTCATAAACATACTACCATAATATCATACCCAATATCACATAGCCATATCCATATACATATCCAAACATATCAACCAATCACAAAATCTAAGTTCAAACATAAACATATCATCATATATCGTTAATACAACATGATAATTCAATATAACAATCACCATATTTTCACAATATATAGCCCATCAAAATCAATTTAATTCCTTTTCCAAAAACCAAATTTTTACTCACCAAAATTTTTTCTAAATCAAAGCAACTTTTGCTGGAACTCGAAAACGCTTAAGAATGTTGCAAATTTGAAGCTTTTGGACCCTCGAACACTTGAATTGGGCTCGACCAAGTGGTGTTTGGGCTCGGCCTTGGGCTAATGGGTTTGTCCTTGACTAGTTTGGGCTCAGCCTTCGGCTAATGGGTTTGGCATGGACTAGTTTGGGCTCGGCCCTTATGTTCTTGAGTGGATGAGGTGTTGTAGCTTGGAATAGGAGGTGTTGAATGGTTTGTAGAAGTGAGTTTGTGGATTAAAATGGTATTTTTGGAAAAATTTTGTGGATTTTCTCACTTTAGAATTATGAAGAGGAAGCTACGACTAATCTTTTCAAGCTCTTAGGAATTTAAAGTGGAGGAAGAGATTGTAAAATGAAAAGAATGAAAGTAAGGGGGTATTTATAGGTTTAGGAAACTTTTAAAATACATATAAATGCTTATATTTAATTATACACATATGAATGCATGGTCATACCTTCTCCCCCTTTGAAAACCGTTCATACTACCCCCCATGCTTTCCACTATTCATGTCATGTTATTGTGTACTTGGTTTGAAAAAGTGTATTTTTATATATTATGTATATTTTTTTATGAAATATAATTTTATTTTAACTTATATGTTTATATGCATAAGAGAGATAATGTGTACATGCATATATACATGTACACAACATGTTAAATTAGTTTGTAATGTGTGCATGTGTGCTTAACATAGTGTTATGACCTTTAAAACAACTTTTAACCAATGAAAAATTGATATTTGGGAATATAACTTTTGGTCACATTTTCTATTTTTCTATGAACTATAAATTTCGGTAAACAAATTTTGAAAACGATTTTATCATCAGTCATTACTATTTAAAATAGCTTTTATTTATTAATAAAAATTCATTTATCAATTATTTAAAATATAATTAAATATTAATTTAAATAGCAGTAAATTTTTGGGTCGTTACACTCTTCCCATCTTAAAAGAATTTCGTCCCGAAATTTGCAACAAGGAGATAATTCAAACTATGTAAAAAGCCATATATTCATATCATAAAACACATACAAATATACATTATACATACAACCTATGACTAGCTATCCAAACATCAACTCGGGATAGGCTTATCTCATATGATCCACCGTCTTCCAAGTGCAGTCTCTTGGATCCTCACTCCACTGAATCTGAACTAGTTGCACCACTTTGTTACGCAACCTCCTTTCATCCTGATCCACAACATAAATTGGATGCCTAACCACTGTCAAGTTCGGTTCTACCACTAATTCCTCTTGGACCAATGACTCCATAATCAAAGATGGGTCATGAACATATTTCCTCAAATGAGACATGTGGAACACATCATGAACTGCCGCCAATCTCTCTTGCAACTTGACCCTATAAGCAAGCAATCCGATCCTCTTAAGAATACAGAAGGGTCCAACATACCTTGGAGCTAACTTCCCAGCTTTTCCGAATCTAACTGCTCCTCTCATGGGTGAAATCTTTACGAACACCAAATCTCCAACCATGAATTCCAAATCCCTTCGCCTCTTTTGGCAATCTTGGGCTTCCTTTATTCTTTTCTTAATAACTGCAACTTTTTCTATAGCCTCTCAGATCATATCCGGTCCAAGAACTAATCTATCTCCCATCTCAATCCAACATGCCGGTGACTTGCATGGTCTTCCATATAGGGCTTCATATGGTCCATCCCAATGCTTGCTTGGAATCTATTGTTATAGGAGAACTCAACCAAATGCAAATGATCCTCCCATGATCCACCAAAATTTATAATACACGCCCTTAAGAGATTTTCTAGAATTCGATTCACTCGCTCCGTCGGTCCGTCTGTTTAGTGGTGATATGTTGTGCTTAAGCTTAACCTTGTTCCAAGGTTTGTTTGCAACGCTTCCCAAAAATGACTAGTAAATATGGGTTCTCAATCACTTACAATACTCATAGGAACTCCATGCAACCTGACTATCTCAATCATAAAAATTTCAGCTAAGGAAGCAACGGTCCTTGTTGGTTTCACCGGAACAAAATGCGCGCTCTTCGTTAGCCGATCCACGATAATCTATACTCCTTTATTTTCTTTTCTGGTCCTGGGTAAACCATCGATAAAATCCATTGATATAATTTTCCATTTCCAATTGGGAATCTCCAAATGTTGCAATAATCCGGTTGTCTTCTGATAATCATCTTTGTTTTGTTTACAACACGAACACCTACTAACAAAGGCTGAAATGTCCTTCTTCATCCTCGGCCACCAAAATACTCTTTTCATATCCGTGTACATTTTATAAACCCCTGGATGAATACTTAACTTAGACTTGTGGCATTCTAACAAAACCTCTTGCCTCAGCCCATCCACATCCAAGACACATAATCGTTCATTCATCCTTAAAGTACCTCGACCATCCATCTCAAAATCTAAACATCTACCTCCTTCAACTCCTTTAATTAATCCTTCCAGTATCTCATCCTTTCCCTGATTCCTCATAATCCTTTCCTGTAGTGTCGGGGTAACCTCTAAAAGAGTCAATACAGCATTCCCGCTCAAGGCATCTGCCACCATATTAGCCTTTCCTGGCGTATATAGAATATCCAAGTCATAGGCCGCTAGAAACTATAACCACCTTTGTTGCATCAGGTTCAGATCCTTCTGAGTAAAAAGATACTTCAGGGATTTATGATCCGTGAAGAGCTCAAATTTTTCACCTAATTTAAGAAAAAAAACTTACTTCTAAAATCACTAAAGATTAGAAAGAAACTAAGAGGGGGAGAAGGATCCTTACTCAGCAAGTAGTGTCTCCACATTTTCAATGCAAAGATAATAGCTAGCAACTCCAGGTCATGCGTCCATAGTTCTTCTCGTAAGGCTTCAACTGCCTGCTTGCATACGCAATCACTCTACCATGATGCATCAGAACAACACCAAGTCCTACTCCACATGCATCTGTGTAAACCATGAACCCACTATTTCCATCTGGAACAGCCAAAACTACTGCACTGATCAAGCTCTTCTTCAATTCCAGAAATGTCTCTTCACACTTAGGTGTCCATACAAATTTCTCCTTCTTCTTAGTCAGCTTAGTCAAATGGGAGGAAATCTTAGAGTAATCCTGAATAAACCTTCTATAGTACCCAGCCAATCCTAAGAAACTGTGAACCTCGGTAGGAGTTCGCGGTTTCTTACATTCCTAAACAGCCTCCACCTTTACTGGATCTACTGAAATACCTTCTCCCATCACAATATGTCCTAAGAATCTTACTTTTGATTTCCAAAAATAGCACTTAGAAATTTTTTCCTTCAGGACATGTCTCCTTAATGTCTCCAACACCACTTCCAAATGATATTTATGCTCCTCCTCAGATTTGGAGTAGATAAGGATGTCGTCGATGAAAACTAACACAAACTTGTTAAGAACATCTCGGAAAACACGGTTCATGAGATCTCTAAAATATGATGGTGCATTGGTTATCCCGAAAGGCATAACTAACCACTCAAAGAAACAATCGAGACTCCTAAAAGCAGTTAAGGGTATACTATCTTCAGCAACCATCAATTGGTGGGATCCAGTAGCTAGATCCATTTGAGAAAATACCATAGCTCCATGAAGTTTCAATGTGGGGTAAGGGATACTTGTTGCTAATGATCAGCTTATTCAACTCCATATAGTCCGCGCATAACCTTAAAGATCCATTAGACTTTGTCGCAAACACCACAATAGATCCCCAACTTGAACGGCTGGGTCTAATCAATCCTTTCCCCAATAGTTCTTGGGTTTGACTTACCAACTCCTCTCTCCCTTGGAGCCATCCTTTGCTTATGTTGAACCACCGGCCTTGCACTAGGACCAAATCAATGCGAAACTCTATCTCATGGTGTGGGGGTAAACTTTTAACTTCTTCGAATACATCTAGAAAATTCTTAACAACTTCAATGGACCCTAAATTCTCTTAGGATACCTCCAGGGCATACAAGAAACTACACATATTAATACTGAGTTCCTTATAGGGTACTTTAGCAATTCTTCCCAAATTGGTTACTAATGATACTGTTCTTTCATTACAATCTAAAACAGCTCCATATTTCGATAACCAATCCATACCTAGAATAATGTCAAATCCCTTAAAGTCTAAGACATACAGGTCGTAAGAAAAGTGATGAGAAAGGTAGGAAATTTGCACATCTTCACAAATAATATTCAAATGGGTTATGCCACCTATGGGGTTGGACACAAACATAGGGTTTTCGGCAATACTAGAAATAAGATGAAATTTTCCTACCGATTCACCCGAGATAAAACTATGAGAGGCACCAGTATCAAATAATGCTCGAACAAAAATACCATTAATCAGTAAGTTAGCTTCAAGGATGCCTTTTCCCTTCACATCCATTGAAGTAGATGGTTCATTCTTAATGGCGTACACCTTGGGCTGCTGCGCCATCTTCATGAGTGGGCAATCCTTTACCATATGCCCAGGCTGATGATAATTAAAACAAAGAGTCTTCTGGACTGTCGGAGAGATAGGTCTACCTTGCTGTTGCTGCTTTGGAACTTGACGATTCAGACAATACCTGGCAATATGTCCTTTCTGCTTGCAAATATAACACCCACTATCCATAGACTTGCCTCCTTAACCTTCTCCCTGCTTCCCTTTTCCTTGCTTCTTCCAATTTGGATTGAACTTTCTCTTGTAAGAACTGTTTCCACTTGTATTTCCACTAGGTGCTACAAGAATAGGCTTCTTCTTTTCCAAGGTCTCGTACCTCAAAGCCATATCAATTAGGTCTATAAAAGTACCTTTAACATGAGCAGTCATCTTCTCATGGTATTCTTCTCTCATGCCTAAGACAAACATCTCATACTTTTTTAATGGTGTGTCGATCAATTCTGGTCCAAAACAAGATAGCTCATTGAACTTCGTCTCATACTCTGCTACCGATAGATCCCCCTGCTTCAAATCCATAAAGTTGCGGTACATCCGGGTCCTTCCTACTACCGGCAAGAATTGGTCCTCAAAAACTTCTTTAAATCGGTCCCATGAGAATTCTTCCTCAGGAACATTTGCGGTAAGGGAGTCCTACCATGCAGCCGTTGCCTCATGTAGTTGCCATGCTGCTAAAAATCTCTTCTACTCGTCGGATAAACCAAGACCTTTAAAAATCTTTTTGCAAGATCGCAACCAAGATTGCACTTCCATGATAGACCCAGTCCCCTTAAATGGTTTCCCATCGAGGTTAGTGTAATCCTTGCATAAGGTTGTGAAATTCACTCTCGGCTGCTCTGGCACTGCCTCTTCGGTAATCCGAACTCCTCCAGGATTTGTGGTTCGACCATTTGTAGTGGTGGTACTACTTGCTCCCCTACCTCATCTGCCTCAGTTACTCATGTCTTACTACTTAGCATAGTAAGATAATTCTTAGAATATATGGACGAGATAAATCTCAACAGAAGGGTGCTAATCAAACCTATCAAGCTGATCTATCTATCAGGGATATATATATATATATATATATATATATATGCATGAAAATTACAAATACGCACTCTCGAAGTTGACCCTAACCCAAGGCCTAAGTATTCGCTCACCTAGGCTCTGATACATGTAGGATTGATTTCACCCTAGAGGGGGGGTGAATAGGGTGATACTAATAATTATAAAAATTTAATGCAGAAATATATAAAATAACTGCAGCACAGATAGTAGTAGAATAATAAAAGAAGAAATAGAACAACACAGATTTACCCAGCTTCGGCAAAACCCTGCCTACGTGCTGCCCCCAAGGTTTCTACTAGAAATTAAGTAGTCAGACGCTTACACACGTAAACTCACGAGACCCGCTATCGACTAACCCAACTCTACGCTCAAAACCCTACCACAACTCAGCCACTGAGTTGCGAATTCTCGAACTACACCACCGCAGTTCATCCCTAGTCACACGACTAGAAAAAATAGTTTAAGAAAGAAAATTACAAAATAAATAAAAACAAACACAAAACCCTATTTATATTTAAGCCTAAATTATAAGTGACCGGCCCAAATGAATATAGTGTTTAAATGATATGTCCCTTTTATTTTCTTTGGCCCATATCCTATACTTCGTGAAATTAATATCTACTTCCTTTTCCTTTGCTCGAGAACTGTCCTTCGTTCGTTCCTCTTTCAAAAAATTAGGGCTTTTCTTGGAGACGTCGCCTGTATTTGATCAATTGCAGTGATTATTTGCTTTGTTTGGCTTGGACAATCGATCCTTTGGCTCTGATATAATTTTGGTCGCTCCAACTTGATCGAGTTCGAACTAAATTGGTATGTGATTTATGCCTATTGCTTTATTGGTTAATTTGCTTGAACTCGATTCTTTTTCATGCCGATGATGTTAATGGTTTAAATATGGATTAATTCCCTAAATTTTCAATCGAATATATTATTTGAATTCATCTGATAATTTTAGCTCTACCATTCAATTTTGATTGGTTACTTGTGATTGATCTTGACCGGTTCAATTTCGAATATTTTTCTGATGTCCTTGCTTGATTACCACGGCTTGTTTGGTTTTCTGATTTTTCATTCATATGTGTTATCATCTTGGCCACCACGGCTTTGAATTTGTTATTTAAAATCTGACATGTTCAGATTGAAATTCCTGCGACATTGACTTTGTTCATTGATGTATATTACCAGTTCCTTGTTTCAATCCCTTGTTGAAACTGAGTGCTTGCATGTTGTTTTGCATTCATGTCTGATTTGGTTGTAGTGGTTCGGTTTGGTTACAGTACTAGTTCTGGTTGAAGTTGTTGCTTCATTAATTCACTGTATTGAGGCACTTGGTACACTTGGGTCTGCATTTTGATCTGGTTATATGGTCAATGTTGGTGGTTGTTTTGCATTAAGTTGTAGCCTTGCTTGCATATTGAACTGCTTCCATTTTATCTCATATTTCCACTGCATTTGTTGTTTACTGCTTCACTACATTCTGTCACTGCATATAAATACATGTATACATGTGTGTTTGTGTTAAGTTGTAGCCTTGCTTGCATATTGAACCACTTCCATTATATCTCATATTTCCACTGCATTTGTTGTTTACTGCTTCACTACATTCTGGCCACCACGGCTTTGAATTTGTTATTTAAAATCTGACATGTTCAGATTGAAATTCCTACGACATTGACTTTGTTCATTGACGTATATTACCAGTTCCTTCTTTCAATCCCTTGTTGAAACTGAGTGCTTGCATGTTGTTTTGCATTCATGTTTGATTTGGTTGTAGTGGTTCGGTTTGGTTACAGTACTAGTTCTGGTTGAAGTTGTTGCTTCATTAATTCACTGTATTGAGGCACTTGGTACACTTGGGTCTGCATTTTGATCTAGTTATATGGTCAGTGTTGGTGGTTGTTTTGCATTTAGTTGTAGCTTTGCTTGCATATTGAACTGCTTCCATTGTATCTCATATTTCCACTGCATTTGTTGTTTACTGCTTCACTACATTCTGTCACTGCATATAAATACATGTATACATGTGTGTTTGCGCATGTATATATGTATGTCTATGATGCCTTCACTTGTTCCTCTTGGAGTCTTCACATGGTTCATGTGTGGCATACAAGTCTGGTTCAATTAAGTTCACCATTGATGTATATGCATGCTCCAGTTTTGTTGCTATTTGATGTTGAGGCTTTTGGTCATTGCATTCATGTTGGCAGGTTCATTTATGTTCTAGTTATGTTCATTTGCTCTGATCTCTTGAATCTGAACACTCGAGCTGTTTGCATTGTGTTGTTGACCTTCTGTTTCACTATTGGTCTTCATACATGCCATTTCTCTGCTATGTTGTACTGAAATGCACATTTTGAACATATAATTGAGGCTGTCATCATATTTGTTTCATTATGAAGTCTGGTGGACTTTCTCTGCTATGTTGATCTGTTGGTTTGTTCGTTTTATTCTGGTTGACATGTTTCTTTACACCAGACCATATGCATATGTATACACAGTGTTGCTCTTTGATTTTCTGGCCTATCTTTGTAAACTTGTCTTGTGTGTGAATGCTTCGAGTTAGACTACAGCTTTTACTCTTGTATGGTTGTTTTGATGCATTGCATCATGTCCTGCCTTGTGTCTGACCATATGCATATGTTAACAGTTCCTTGTATTGAAGTTTGGTTTTGCATTTTGTTTTCACTTGAAGTTAACCTGTTTTGATACTCAAGTTTTGTTGCTCTTTGGTTGTTTCCATTCACTTGTCTACCTTTCTCTACTACCTTCTTTCTTGTGTCTAGTCTTGGCCATTTGATTCATGTGCATAGCATATATATGTATACATGTGTGTATGCATATATATATATGTGTGTGTATGTGTATATATGTTTGTTGCACCATGTAGTTTGCTGTCTACCTTGATTTTCTGGTCCTTTTATGGTTGCTCATCCACTTCAGTGCTTGCATATTCCAGTGTGTATTGTGTAGTGCTTGTATCTCAATGATGCATTGCTTTTGTTCTACTGACTTGTCCTTTTGAACTGGTCCGTACAAGTTTGGGTTGATTGTTTCATGACTCCATTGTCGAGTCTGTTCTCATGTGTACACATTTGTGCACTTGTTAGCATGGTCTAGTTTTGGATTCTTGTTGCATGAGAACTTGTACTCGACAATCTTGTGATGCTTTTGTATTGCACCTGAGTTGAATCCAGCCTCGACTCGGGTTTGACCTTGTGCTCACCTATCCCTGCAATTTTATCAAGTGTATATCTATGTGCACGGCCTTGTGGCATGTACAGTGATACCCTGTGCATGTCACAAGTTGTTCGTGTTCGATGAATTCAAAATTAAATAGTGACGAACAACCCAAATAACTGAGGAAAATAATATTTTCAAAATACACATTTTATTTTACATTGGAAGAAATATTTCTTTTTCAATTTTACTGCGTCAGTGTGTATTTTGCAGATAACTCAGATACTGGATTCGGGCTGGAGCAAAGTCGAAGATAAAATACGAGTGAATGAGTGATATGTAGTGAGATGCTAATGTAAATTGAACTGTATTGTAATTGAAATTTTTTATATATAGTGAGAGCACAAATTTTGTACTATTCAAAAATCGTAATAAAATATTTGTTTGAATAAAATATTTGTTTGAAATTAAATTCTGTGTTATTTATTTTAGTTAGCAAATATTTATTTAATTATGTGAAAATAAATAGTATAATAACAAATACATTTAAATGAATGTATATATGTTTATTATCAACAAACAAAAATCATATACTTGCATATTCAACAATCTCCCTCTTTTGATGATAACAAACATATATTTAAGATTTTTGAATTTATTAAATGTATTTGATATTTCAATTTGCTCCCCCTATTCGAATGCTCCCCCTACACCAAAGCTCCCCTTTCATATATGCATGAAAATAAATAAAAATATGCAAATAAACTTAGATGAGAATATGCAAATAAAAAATATGACTTGAATTATTTGCCAACCAAAATCTTAACTTCTTTCTCCCCCTTTTGTTATCAGGAAAAGAGTAATAGTGTTATAGAGATAAACTGATAGACATTAATACAACATTAATACCCAATCGAGTATAAATATTAAATTTCAATAAAAAATCATAAATGCTCTATTAGGCGCATATTCCCCTTTAGAGTGATAAGGGTGATGTCAGCATATAAAACCATATAGTTATGTCCATTTGTGGTATATTAATATCAGGAATTTGAATATCTACCTACCATGCATAACCTTTAGGACTTTTAAATGAGATTAGTAGTATTCCTAAAAAAAATTAAAAACAAAAAAAAATTCAAGTATCTTCTAACCACGCATAACCGTGAGGACTTTTAAATGGGATTAGAATTAACTCCTCTATTTAATAACCAATTTTGATATGTGTTCCATACATGCATAACCGTGAGAACTTTTAAATGAGCATGAAAGCACACAAACAAATATTCCAAGTAATTCACCCATGCATAACCGTGAGGACTTTTAAATGAGAGAGAATACTTTGGATGTTTTTGTTAAAAAAATAAAAAAAATAAAAACGAATAATTTCCTGTTTAAAATACCACATTTTGACATACTATATTGGATTTTAATGAGTGATGGTCGTTAGAAATATGTTAGAAATAGAGATGGTCATGTAATTTTTACGAACAAAAGTTATTATAAATCTTGTTTAAAGTTTTAAAGAAATTTACTAAATATACTGCCTCAAGTCATAATATATGATTAATATCAACACTCATCACTTTTTTCAATCACTATTTATCTTTTCGATAATTAGTAGGGGGTCAGATTAGTTTATGTAGTCATTTAAGATCAAATCCAAAAATAAATATAAAATCCAATTCTAAAATGTCTAATCTAAAATGAAGTCAACAAAACTATTTTCTGGAAGGGGTTTTATGAAAATAACTTCTAGTTGAAAATCAATATAAATAATTAAATAATTGCATAAATGATTTCAACATGAGATGATATCAGATACCACTTGTATTTGAGGTGTTCATGGTGATATATAGTGATATATAAGAAACATGTGTACTCCTCAACACTTGAATAAAATTTTCAGCACGTTCATTTTTATCAAGAACAAGTAAAGTAATCTATATCGAGCAAAAAACACATTCAAAAAATTCGTCAAAGCAGTTTTCATGATATTCTAAAGTGAATCACTAAAAATAGAAAAGTTGTAGCATTATTGGTTAGCTTTCCAGAACTTCAAGAATAAATCAAAGTTGAGATGTTCAAGATATGGCAGAAATACTTCAACAATGTCGATCAAAACATACTGAACAAAATTTAGTTGAGAGATCATATATCACTTTCCTTTGTTGTCGTGATATCCAAAATGCGATGATCTCCATCTAATCTTTATAGGCTAAGGAACATTTAAATTTTAGTTTATCAATCACTTAAAAAAAACTTGAAATCTATCTCCATCAAATTTGTTCCTTAGCCCACTTATGTATCTAAATTTTGGAGAAGGCAAGTGGTCTAACTAAGGATGTAGGACCACTATTATTATCTACTGAAATCTTTGGTACCCAGATTTGTCTATATAACAAACCGTTAGCATTTACAATTGTACCCTTGGGAATCCAAATTTGTTTAAACTTCAAACCATTTTTCTTCGTACCTTTTGGAATCCATATTTGTTTAACAGTTTTGTGTTTGTATATATTTTGACAATTATTCTTCCCATGACTAATATTTCCACTCTTTACGCATTTGGGTATCAAACTTTTTCCCTTGACAGTCTTATTAGTCGTTTGTTCATATTTTGGCACTTTTACAAATCCAAGTTCTTTCCTTTTATTCACGAAGATTTTATTTTCTGAGGACATGTTAAATGATTTTTCTCTAGGGAAAATTTTTTGAGTAATCAACTCAAGTTTATTAACTTTGGATTTTAAAATTTTATTTTCATTTATTAGCTTCGAACAACAACTAATGGTACTATCTCTCTTTTCAAAATTCTTCATTTTCAAGTCCATATTTTCATTTTTAAGCTCTCTAATTTTAGTCTCAATTTCAAGCATCTCAGTTTCAAAGAGTTGGAGTTTTTTAAATTTAGTTTTTTCAAAATCCTTGATTTTTTCAATCTCCTTTTCAAACTTGTGATTTAATCTAATAATTTCATATTTTCTCAAAAACACGTTTTCTTTTTCAAAGATTTTAAAATTTTCATTGACTTCATTTAATTTCCTTTCAAAAATCGCACATTTAGAATTTTCCGACTTCTTAAAACTATCCAACTCTTCTTGCAAAATGTTGTTTTTAGAAATCAACTCAGTTTTGTTTTTCTCCCGCATTAAAATTTCGTTTTCTAACTTTTAAATTTTTCCATGAAAACAGGCAAATTCTTTTTCATAGTTCAAACACCTTTTGCAATTAGAACTTTTATTTTTCTTAATATTTTTAAGCTCACTTTCCAAATCATTATTTTTCTGATGAAGTTTTAGCTTGTTCCCTTTTCAACTTATTATTTTTCGTCTCAAGAGCTTTATTATTTTCAATTAATTTTCTACACAAGAGAACGAAATCATTTAATGGAAATTCACTTATCTCATCGGTTATTGAATCTTCATCAATTGCAGTGATTATTTGCTTTGTTTGGCTTAGACAATCGATCCTTTGGCTGTGATATGATTTCGGTCGCTCTAATTTGATCGAGTTCGAACTAAATTGGTATGTGATTTATGCCTTTTGCTTTACTGGTTAATTTGCTTGAACTTGATTCTTTTTCATGCCGATGATGTTAATGGTTTAAATAGGGATTAATTCCCTAAATTTTCGATCGAATATATTATTAGAATTCGTCTGATAATTTTAGCTCTGCCGTTCGATTTTGATTGGTCGCTTGTGATTGATCCTGACCGGTTCAATTTCGAATATTTTTCTGATGTCCTTGCTTGATTACCACAGCTTGTTTGGTTTTATGATTTTTCGTTCATACGTGTTATCATCTTGGCCGCCACAGCTTTGACTTTGTTATTTAAAATCTGACATGTTCAGATTGAAATTCCTGCGACATTGACTTTGTTCATTGACGTATATTACTGGTTCCTTGTTTCAATCCCTTGTTGAAACTGAGTGCTTGCATGTTGTTTTGCATTCATGTCGGATTTGTTTGTAGCGGTTTGGTTTGATTACAGTATTAGTTCTGGTTGAAGTTGTTGCTTCATTAATTCACTGTATTGAGGCACTTGGTACACTTGGGTCTATATTTTGATCTGGTTATGTGGTCAGTGTTGGTGGTTTTTTTGCATTGAGTTGTAGCCTTTCTTGCATATTGAACTGCTTCCATTGTATCTCATATTGCCACTGCATTTGTTGTTTACTGCTTCACTACATTCTGTCACTGCATATAAATACATGTATACATGTGTGTTTGCGCATGTATATATGTATGTTTGTGACGCCTTCACTTGTTCCTCTTGGAGTCTTCACACGGTTCATGTGTGGCATACAAGTCTGGTTAAATTAAGTTCACCATTGATGCATGTACATGCTCCAGTTTTGTTGCTATTTGATGTTGAGGCTTTTGGTCATTGCATTCATGTTGCCAGGTTTATTTGTGTTCTAGTTATTTTCATTTGCTCTGATCTCTTGAATCTGAACACTTGAGCTATTTGCATTGTGTTGTTGACCTTCTGTTTCACTGTTGGTTTTCATACATGCCATTTCTCTGCTATGTTGTACTGAAATGCACATTTTGTACATATAATTGAGGAAGTTGTCATATTTGTTTCATTTTGAAGTCTAGTGGACTTTCTCTGCTATGTTGATCTGTTGGTTTGTACGTTTTATTCTAGTTGACATGTTTCTTTGCACCAGACCATATGCATATGTATATACAGTATTGCTCTTTGATTTTCTAGCCTATCTTTGTGCACTTGTCTGGTGTGTGAATGCTTCGAGTTAGACTACAACTTTACTCTTGTATGGATGTCTTGATGCATTGCATCATGTGATGCCTTGTGTCTAACCATATGCATATGTTAATAGTTCCTTGTATTAAAGTTTAGTTTTGCATTTTGTTTTCACTTGAAGTTAACCTGTTTTGATACTCAAGTTTTATTGCTCTTTGGTGGTTTCCATTCACTTGTGTACCTTTCTCTGCTGCCTTATTTCTTGTGTCTAGTCTTGGTCATTTGATTCATGTGCATAGAATATATACGTATACATGTGTGTATGCATATGTGTGTGTATATATATGTATGTATGTTTGTTGCACTATGTAGTTTGCTATCTACCTTGATTTTATGGTCCTTTAATGGTTGCTCATCCACTTCAGTGCTTGCATATTCCAGTGTGTATTGTGTAATGCTTGTATCTCAGTGATGCATTGCTTTTGTTCTACTGACTTGTCTTTTTGAACTGGTCTGTACAAGTCTGGGTTGATTGCTTCATGACTCCACTATCGAGTCTGTTCTCATGTGTACACATTTGTGCACTTGTTAGCATGGTCTGGTTTTGGATTCTTATTGCATGAAAACTTGTACTCGACAACCTTGTGATGCTTTTGTATTGCACCTGAGTTGATTCCAGCCTCGGCTCAGGTTTACCTTGTGCTCACCTGTCTTTGCAATTTTATCAAGTGTATATCGGTATGCACGGCCTTGTGGCATGTACAGTGATACACCGTGCATGTCACAAGTTGTCCATGTTTGATGAATTAAAAATTAAATGATGACAAACAACCCAAATTACTGAGGCAAATAATATTTTCAAAATACACATTTTATTTTATAATGCAAAAAATATTTCTTTTTCAATTTTACTACATCAGTGTGTATTTTGCAGATAACTCAGATGCTGGATTCGGGTTGGAGCAAAGTCGAAGATAAAGTACGAGTGAATGGGTGATATGTAGTGAGGTGCTAATGTAAATTGAAATGTATTGTAATTGAAATTTTGTATATATAGTGAGAGCACAAATTTTGTACTATTCAAAAATTGTAATAAAATATTTGTTTGAATAAAATATCTATTTGAATTTAAATTCTGTGTTATTTATTTAATTCAGCAAATATTTATTTAATTATGTGAAAATAAAATAGTACAATAAAAAATACATTTAAATGAATGTATATATGTTTATTATCATCAAACAAAAATCATATACTTGAATGACCCTAACCCAAGGCCTAAGTATTCGCTCAACCTAGGCTTTGATACCACTATGTAATAACCACGTTTCTTACATCGAAAGACGGGCCATTAAGGGTTGATAAAAAGAAAGATAAGAAGAAACTAAACAATCACAGAATCTCACTACGAATCAGAACAACATATAATAGATAACATAGGATATTACATAGTCATTCCCATAATAATAATACATCAGAGTCATTACAATACAATTTTAACTGGACAGTTATAACTAGCTGCCCATTACAAACTACGTAGATCATACATAAACACAACGAAAATAAAATATAATAAGCTACGGCGAAGCCACCTGCTCCAGCTCCTTCAAAATGCTTCAGTAATAAACCTGGATCACTTCACTACTCGTACAAATTTGAGTACCTAAGAGTTTTAGGAAAAGAATATAAAACTCCAGGTCAGTGGTGTGAGTAAATTCAAACAACTTAATTCTTACTGTATAAAAACACTTTGAAATCAAAAGTATCTTGTAAGACCACGTCGCACATAAACACAAACGGGTTTTTACCTTACGATAACCAAAAACACTATATATAGAAATCCAGTGATATTATGATAATGTCTAGGGTTTTCAAGTAAAATAGAACATAGCTGAAATGCTTGCATCTCACATTTCAACATATTTGGGTACAACTAAAAATGTACGGCACTTATTAGAGAATGGATTCCATACAATGACTGGGCTACTGGGGCACCGCCTATCACAGTGCATCTCTAGATAAAATAACACCGAGGACCTCGCCTGAATCCCATGCCAACACAAGACTGGCCTACCCCTTGCTGGATAGTACCGAATAAGATCACCCCTCGGTGGGATCAGCAACTGTACCGAAGCATACATAAGTTGATAGTAGGGACTCTAGATAGGGATAACCTTACCATAATGGGAGCAACCCACTTAGCCTTACTGCATCTCCCCTTTTTTAGTCATCCTGGTTGATGAGGCCTGAGGCTACATTTTACCCTTATTATAGCATTGCCACTTGGAATGCTAACATTGCCTTCCATATGTTGACACAATGTTAGCACTCATCCATACAAGTCGTTTAGGAAATGAACGAACAGAAGGCACTATCTCCACTACACCTGTTTTGGAATCACCCTCAGGATTAGTAGCAAATAGCTCTTGCACTTTTAAGTCTTCATCTTGGACCTTGCCTTCACTGTTTCAAATTCAAACATTTACATTAGTTCGAAGTGGTTTTCAGATAACAACTAATATCTGATCCCGGTCTCTCCAAACTTACATTCGATAATTTTAGAGGGTTAAGTTATTTATAGTGGACCATCCCACTATCAAGGTGTAAAGATTTACATATGAACATATGTTCCATATGCTTAGATTATCATGACCCACTTATCGAAATTAACCCCCATGTATTCATCACGTTCCCGAAGCGTGGTATTTGTGATAAGTACAAGTCGACTTACTTTCAATAAAATGTGTCAACGTTTTATTACGTCTACTATTTGGCTACTTAATAGCATGGACAAGAGATCCTTTTTTTTCCAAAATAATTTTCTTATACAAGGAAGTTTGTTAAAAATAAATAACCGGTAGAATTTAAAGGAAAACTTTAAAACAAATAAATTCCCATTTTAATCATAAGTTTAAATCCTCAATTAACCCTTAATTAATCTTAACTAAATCATAAATAATCCTAATTTTATTAACATTTAAACTTTAATTAAATAACATTTATTTAAAATTAAACCCAAATTAAGTGGATAATTAACCTTTGATTAAATAATAATTAATTAACTAACTCAAATTAAATAATTAATTAAATAAAATAAACTTTATTAAATAAAATTAATTCCCTTTTATCTTAATTTATCATTATTATAAAACTTACTTAATTAAAAATAATTAACTTAGTTAATAATTTCTTAAACTCTAATTATTTAATTTAATTACTTAATTAATTAATTAATAATTACCCAAATTAATTTAAATTAAATAAATAAATTATTAAATAATTAAAAACTTAAACTTTTGACTTACTTAATTAATACAAAACGAGTTCTAAAAAACAATCCAAAAGAAAACACTTAAAACTTGAAATCGTGAAATTTTCCGAACTACATCCATAACGACTATCGCTATAAACGTAGTTTGCTAGAATTGATTTCTATGTGAAATCTTCAATTTAACTCTAGCAACTACATCTTTGAAAACAAAAATGGTAAAGTTTTGAAAACTTAAAACAATGGTAAAAAAATTGGAAAAACATTTTCAAAAATCTAAAGCTAGAAAATAGCATTCATTTTCAAATCAGATCTCAAGTCCTTTGCGACTTTTCAAGGTGCAAACTTCACAACATTTACATCATATCCACATGGATTTGTTTTCATAAACATACTACCATAATATCATACCCAATATCACATAGCCATATCCATATACATATCCAAACATTTCAACATATCAACCAATCACCAAATCTAAGTTCAAACATAAACATATCATCATATGTCATCAATACGACATGATAATTCAATATAACATTCACCATATTTTCAAAACATATAGCCCATGAAAATCAAGTTAATTTATTTTCCAAAAGCCAAAGTTTTACTCACCAAAATATTTTCTAAATCAAAGCAACTTTTGCCGGAACTTAAAAACGCTTAAGAATGTTTCAAATTTGAAGCTTTGGACCCTCGAACACTTGAATTGGACTCGGTCTTGGGCTAATGGGTTCGGCCTTGACTAGTTTGGGCTCGACCCTTATGTTCTTGAGTGGATGGTGTTATCCCACCTTTTTGCAAAGCCGAGATACCCAAAAGTTAACTTAAAATCAATGATTACTAGTCACAAATATCGATTATACGCTGCAGGTTCACTATGGATATCGATGAATTTTGTCCGAGTCCGGATCGAGCTACAAATGATAAGACATGTCAAGCAAAGTCATGAAAGCCAAGGTTCCAAGTTTTAAGTCAATCCGAGTTCGTACGCTCGAATTATGATCGATGCAAGTTAGTGAAAGATGTTGTTCGAATCCATCGCGGACCTCTGTTCGTATCCATCAGCCATGTACTAATCAGAGCGGCGGCAACTTCATACCCATCCTCGTGCCTCAGTTTGACTCCATCTACTTTGCATCCATCAACAGATAGTGTGCTTCATATCAATCGGCCAATGCCTACTTCGTATCCATCATAGACGCGGTTGTTCGAATCCATAGATAAAGACTTGTTCGTATCCATCGAGTTGACGTGTTAGTCTTGGATGCGAACGCGGCGGAATACTCATGGCGACTAGATCAAACTGGAGTGAAAAGCGGATCGACATGAAGAACGCGCGCCATGACAACCTGCTAGCACATGCCACCATCGATTCGAAGGGATCGATTCGAACAGGATGAACAGACGAAGAACACAATTTCGCATCGATCATAACTTGAGGTCTACAAGTCCAAATGCAATGAAATTTTCACAGGAGCTTACGTACATGCTGAAGAATGTTCTCACCAAATTTCGGCTCGATTGGATCATTTCTTAATCGATACAAAATTGCTTCGTAGCGATCCCGGAACGGGCCCAGATTTCCTGGACGTGGGCATGTGGGCCCACTCACATGCCAGAAGTAGTCTCCCTAAATTTAGGCGAAATATCAGCCTCCTACACCTATAAATAGAGCCCCAGGTCATTCAGGAAAAAGGGGATCGGGATTCAGAAGCGCCCAGACTCTACCGGATTCAATTATACACTTCATCATCAGTGTTAAACTCGAATTTCTTCATTGTAATCGCTGTAATCAACTGTAATCAGCAAGGATAATCAATAAAAAGATAAACCTTTGAAGTGGACGTAGGCCGGAGATAGCCGAACCACTATAAATCTTGTGTTCTGATTGTTATTCTTCATTTTATGATTCTCTGCTTTACTTAGATCTGAGATCTGTGGTTATACACTGTTGGTTTGTGTTCATACACTGGTGCTTTCACGACATTCGGGGTTTGTGACCAATTTTGGCGCAAACACTTTGGTGCTTTCACTGAGAAAGACTAGCACCCGCTACATTGGATTGAAGTTCAGATTTGGAAAGCGTGAAGAGTTGAGATTTGAAAGACAATGACTCGACAAACAAGACAGAGAGCTGAGCGAAGTCAGCAAGGAGGAAGTCAAGAGGCATCCTCCGGAGCTGGAGAAGGACAAGCTTCAGTTTATGTTACCAGAGACGAAATAGAAGCTATGGCAAATTCGTTGCATGAGAGGTTGCTGAAAAGTCAACAGGATATGATGCAAACTTTCTTCGAACAGATGAGAGCTACAGGGATGCAGAACTTAGGACCAGCCACAGTGGCTGTTAATGTGGAACAAGGAGCTAGGGTTGTGGAACCCAATGGAGGATAGAATACAAAACCGGAAGGCAATTAACAAGGGCTTGGGGGTAGGCCCACAGGATCCAACACAGGAGGACCTTTGGAAGGAGTTCAACAGGCTAGGGCCAACGTTGCTGCTAATGAGCCACGTGAAGAATATGTGCCAAAGTTCCCTCGGGAGCACGGGGGGCAACCCCCGACAGACAACGCTGGATTAGCGGAAATCATTAGGAAGACTATGCGTGGAGGCTTGACCAGTAGAGATTTGGAAGGAGTGAACAGGAGTCCGTTCGCTCGGGAAATCAGGATAGCTCAGAATCCATCTAAGTTCAAGTTACCTAGCGTGAAAGTATATAATGGCAAGGCTGACCCAACTGATCACTTGATGAGATACACTAGACACATGGAAGTGCTAGGGGCATCAGAGGAAGTGATAGCCAGATGTTTTCCAAAGTATTTAACAGATCTAGCTGCAATGTGGTTTAGGCAGTTGGGAGAAGGATCTATCAGGACTTGGAGGGAGTTGGTGGACAGGTTTTTGGGACAATTTCGGGTTCATATCAAGAGGCCGAAAAACGTAATGACGCTAACATCGATAAAGAAAAGGACGGATGAAACACTTAGGGCTTTTCTAACTCGATTCAATGCGGCGGTAGCTTCGGTGGATCGGCCGGATCCATCGATGGTTTTGATGGCGGCGGTGTCGGGAGTCAGAGAGGATTCAGATTTTAAGGTATCTTTAATACGAGACCCACCACTGGATCTCGGGGAATTCTTTCACGAAGCTGAAAGATTCCTTCGACAAGAAGACGCATGTATGGACTTAAAGTTAAAGGAGGTGAATGTGACTGAGGGTAGAGAACCATCCAGCGGACACTCGGATAAAGATAAAGAAAAAAGAAAGCTGAACGACGATTCAGAAAAAGATAGGAAGCGATGGAAGGATCCAAAGTTTTCCACATACACGGGATTAAACGAGACACTGGAACGGATATACATGGAAACCCGGAATCGCCTTCCTTACCGGAGGCCGGCTAGGAGAGAACCATCCGAGCGGGAGAGGGCATCAGGAAGGCACTGTCTCTTCCATGATTTGGACGGGCATGATACCAACAGCTGCAGGCACTTAAAGGACATAATTGAGGAGCATGTGAGGAATAGACAATTGAGGCAGTAAGTTGGGGCACGGAATGCAGCGGTGGAGCAGGAGCAACCACCGCCCACCTCGCACCATGATGATGTGGGGCCCAGGAATGACGGTCGATTGGTTATCAATTGACCCAGATAATATGAAATAAGTAACAAACCATTGGCAAGCAACCAAGTCATTTACACATGTACGGGGACGGAGATAGGCCCTAGGCATGCTCTGAATGATGATAAACCGCGAAGCTATGGTTTGCGAAATCTGTTTTTTGCTTTGGATTGGACACTTGATTTTCTGGTTTGGTTTTGGAGTTTGGTTTGAACTCCTGGTTTTGTTTGCTTTCTGTTTTGGGTTTTTGTTTGGATGATTGGTTTTTGTTTTGGATGCTAGTTTGGATTTCTGATTTTCAGATTTGATTTGGATTTTGGATTGGATTTTCACTGGATTTTTGTTTGGGTTTTGATAAACGGTCATCGGGTATGGATTATGCCTGGCAAGGGGTGAGTCATTTTGCCTGAACGCGGTAAAGTGACTCATTTAGGACATCGAGTATGGACTATGCTCGATAAGGGTCCGAAGAGACCATGATTCGGCCTAGGACTTAGGCCCCCTATTATCGATTATTGTTTCAGGTTGTTGAGTATGGACTATGCTCAACAAGGGTCCAAAGCGACTAGGATTCGGCTTAGGACTTAAGCTATGGCATTACATACGTCCAGGGACACTGGACCAAGGTCGTCAGGTGTGGATTGCGCTTGGCAAGAACCCGGAGAGGTTAGCTCAACGTCTAGGGATACTGGACCAAGGTCGTCAGGTGTGGATTGCGCTTGGCAAGAACCCGGAGAGGTTATGGATTTGGATGTCGACCCGGAGAGGTCTTGGATTCGGTTGTTGGATAAGGATGGACTAAAAGCTCAGTTATCGAGTTCGGATGGACATGGAATTGGCTATGGACTTTGGATATCAGATTCAGAGTTATACAAAACACACCTTCTTATCAAAAGGCATGTTTTGGGGGGGCTAAGTGTTATCCCACCTTTTGGCAAAGCTGAGATACCCAAAAGTTAACTTAAAATCAATGATTACTAGTCACAAATATCGATTATACGCTGCAGGTTCACTATGGATATCGATGAATTTTGTCCGAGTCTGGATCGAGCTACAAATGATAAGACACGTCAAGCAAAGTCATGAAAGCCAAGGTTCCAAGTTTCAAGCCAATCCGAGCTCGTACGCTCGAATTATGATCGATGCAAGTTAGTGAAAGATGTTATTCGAATCCATCGCGGACCTCTGTTCGTATCCATCGGCCACGTACTAATCAGAGCGGCGGCAACTTCATACCCATCCTCGTGCCTCAGTTCGACTCCATCTACTTCGCATCCATCAACAGATAGTGTGCTTCATATCAATCAGCCAATGCCTACTTCGTATCCATCATAGACACGATTGTTTGAATCCATAGATAAAGACTTGTTCGTATCCATCGAGTTGACGTGTTAGTCTTAGATGCGAATGCGGCGGAATACTCGGGGCGACTCGATCAAATCGGAGTGAAAAGCGGATCGACATGAAGAACGCGCGCCATGACAACCTGCTAGCACATGCCACCATCGATTCGAAGGGATCGATTCGAATTGATCGATTCGAACAGGATGAACAAACGAAGAACGCAATTTCACATTGATCATAACTTGAGGTCTACAAGTCCAAATGCAATGAAATTTTCATAGGAGCTTACGTACATGCTGAAGAATGTTCTCGCCAAATTTCAGCTCGATTGGATCATTTCTTGATCGATACGAAATTGCTTCGTAGCGATCCCGGAACGGGCCCAGATTTCCTGGACGTGGGCATGTGGGCCCACTCACATGCCAGAAGTAGTCTCCCTAAATTTAGGCGAAATATCAGCCTCCTACACCTATAAATAGAGCCCCAGGTCATTCAGGAAAAAGGGGATCGGGATTCAGAAGCGCCCAGACTCTACCGGATTCAATTATACACTTCATCATCAGTGTTAAACTCGAATTTCTTCATTGTAATCGCTGTAATCAACTGTAATCAGCAAGGATAATCAATAAAAAGATAAACCTTTGAAGTGGACGTAGGCCGGAGATAGCCGAACCACTATAAATCTTGTGTTCTGATTGTTATTCTTCATTTTATGATTCTCTGCTTTACTTAGATCTGAGATCTGTGGTTATACACTGTTGGTTTGTGTTCATACACTGGTGCTTTCACGACATTCGAGGTTTGTGACCAATTTTGGCGCAAACAAATGGGGTGTTGTAGCTTGGAAGAGGAGGCGTTGAATGGTTTGTAGAAGCGGGTTTGTGGATTAAAAAGGTATTTTTGGCAAAATTTTGTGGATTTTCTCACTTTAGAATTATAAAGAGGATGCTGTGGCTAATCTTCTCAAGCTCCAAGGAATTTGAAGTGGAGGAATAGATTGTAAAATGAAAAGAATGAAAGTAAGGGTTTATTTATAGGTTTAGGAAATTATTAAAATACATATAAGTGCTTATATTTAATTATACACATATGCATGCATGGCCATACCTCCTCCCCCTTTGAAAATCGTTCATACTACCCCCTCCCTATGCTTTCCACCATTCATATCATGTTCTTGTGTACTTGGGTTGAAAAGGTGTATTTTTATATGTTATATGTATATATATTTTTATGAAATATAATTTTATTTTAACTTATATGTATATATGCATAAGAGAGCTAATGTGTACATGCATATGTACATGTACACAACATGTTAAATTAGTTTGTAATGTGTGCATGTGTGTTTAACATAGTGTTATGACCTTTAGAATAACTTTTAACGAATGAAAAATCGATATTTCGAAAAATAACTTTCGGTCACATTTTCTATTTTTCTATGAACTATATATTTCGGTAAACAAATTTTGAAAATGATTTTATCATCATTAATTGCTATTTAAAATAGCCTTTATTTATTAATAAAAATCCATTTATTAATTATCTAAAATATAATTAAATATTAATTTAAATAGCGATAAATTTCTGGGTCGTTACATATACTTACCACCACTCATCGAATTCAAACTTGCACTATCTCTTAGTTAATAATAATACCAGACAAGTCAAGGTAGTGTTACTCAAAATCACGTCTCACAAGTATTCTTAACTTTCAAAATAGCGACAAGTCTACTTCTTCGATGTTTAGTGCTAATTATACAAATAAACCGTTTCTATATAAGTGATTCGCTTTACAGAAATTAATTCATTTCCATAAACGAATCAAATTTTTTCGTTTAAAAAACTTGAATTCATACTTGACTTCACATTACAAGTATTAACTTTAAAACACTTTGTTAAAGAGTTTACTAAATTTGAAACATCTTTGTAAAAAGAATTTAACAACATAAAACATCCTTATTACATTTATTAATCAGCTTTAAAACTTCAATAATTCAGTTGATTGATTGACTTCAATATCCTTTAATTCAAAAGAAGTTAATCGCCTTTAAACACCATTAATTTAATTAATTATAATCAATTAAAATAAATAAATATATATCATTATTTAAAATGAATAACAAAGTTAAAACATCCTTTGAAACTTCATTAATTAAGTTGATAAATTAACTTCAAATGCCTTTAATTGAAAAGGGTAAATCACCTATAAAAAATCATTAATTAAATTAATTAATAATATTTGAATATAATTTATTTATTTAATTAATTAATAAATAATTAAATATCATTTTTTAAAAGTGATTAATTAATTTAAACTTTATTTAAGGAAAGATTAATTAAGGTTAAAAAGATTTATTAACTTTTAAAAGTCATTAATTAAAAAAGGATTAATTAATTTTAAGAAAATCATTAGTTAAATGATTAGTTAACTTTAATCCATCATTATTGACTAATTAATTGAACTTAAACATTATTAAATAAAATGATTAATTAATTTAAAACACCATTAACCAAGTAATTAGTTAAATTTAAAACACATCATTAACTAAGTAATTAGTTAACCTTAATCCTTATTAAATAAATAATTAATTAAATTGATTAATTACTTTTGAAAACATCAATAACTAAAAACTGGCTTGACTTGTAAAATAATTCCAAGCACGATACTGAATCCAAATGGTTTCGATAAAATATGATTTTCCGAAAGTGCTGATATAGCGACTATCACTATATGAGCAGTTCGTAAAACAAGTTTATGTCATTTGCAATACAACCATACATCACATATCAAGGATATGAGCATATATACATGGTAATTAATAATGATACAACATGTAATGAGCATTTACTTACTAATTAGTTAACTTTAACTACCAATCAAACATGTCGCTAACTACTTGCTTACTAACTTTCCAAAACAACAACTTTTTGCAACACGAACCAAACCAACAAATAATACATCACCAATACATACAACAAGTATTAAATAGCTACTAATATGAACATGAATATAGTTTACAAACTTTGGGTTTGAGAGTGGAGTTTTACTCACAAAAATGTAACCAAACGAAGTCGAATCGCTACACGATCTTGCCAACACTCGAACTACGCTTCCTAATCACCAAAGATTGGACTTTTGGCTTATATGTAGACTGTTTGGGTTCGGCCATGGGCTGTTATGGTTCGGCCTTGGTTCAAAATGAGGAGTTATGGGTCTTGTTTGAATGTAGAGTGGAGTAGAGAAGGAATAAGCTAGTTTTAAGTGGATGGAAGTGGAAGAACAAGTGTTTTATGCCATAAACTTCAATATGGAAGCCATGGAAATGTAAATGAAGAAAATGAAGAGAGAAGTAGGAAATGAAGAAGGAGGATTTGTATAGTGGAAATTATGAAGAGGTAGTGGTATTTATAAGCATAGAAAACTAGAACTTACCAAAATACTCCTAGCATAAAATAATATAATCTCATTCATGCTACATAATGCCTCTCCCACCCCTAGAACACGTTACCCCCCTCACTCCTACCTCCTCAAATCATGACACTCCTTCCATGTGTATGAACTAAAGGTATGGAGATGATTTGCATACATATAAGTCTATTTATACACACACACACACACACACACATATATTCCTTTTATAACATAATATGTCACATCCATGCTTAAGTATTAATATGTATATGTTAATATATTTAAGTGTGCTTTATTGTTACTAATTCTAACATATATAAATGTGTGCATGTGTATACAAATGTGCATGACGTTTTCGATGACTTTTACGATGCCGAAAAGTCGTAATTTCGGAAAACTTTTCCGGTCACATTTTCTATTTTTATTTAAACCAACTATATTGGTAAACAAAATTTGAAAATGGGTATAACATCATTAATTATTATTTAAAAGATGTTTATTTGACTTTTAAAATCCATTATTTAAATATTTAAAAATGATTGAAATGTTCAAATTTAAAGTGATAAATTTACGGGTCGTTACACTCTCCTCTTAAAAGAATTTCGTCCTCAAAATTATTACGGAGTGGAAGAAGTAATAACCAACCTAAGAAAATCAATTTACTTACTCGGTTTTCAGTAAATCTGATTAGTTATATTTTCCTATCATAAACATGTGTAATTTAAACACTATAACAACCATATGCAATCAGGTAACATGATGCAACAAAAAGTAATGTAACAAACATATGCAACGAAATAAAGAGAATATTATTAATAAATGCTATGTACCTAATATTTTTCAAAATACTTCCAAAATTTAGAACTAAATTCCTAGGTTTTATATTCAAAAATATTTTCAAAATTTATTTTCAAATTCCTCAAAAAGAGAAGTAAATTAAAAATGTCAAGGAGGGGGTCCTCCTAATAAAGCATGTAAAACTCTAGAATTAAAATAATATAGAGCTTCCAGTGGTATTCCGGTTCCTTCTAAAACAACAACTAGAGCAAACAATCAATTTATTTCTCAAATTTTCCTAAAAAATATCTTTTCGAAATTACCGGGATTTAGGTCCTAATAATAACAATTCATAAACCTTGGTTTATATATTTTAAGTTTATAAACTATGGTATATAAGATCACATGATTAATCAATCAAATTCCATAAGAAAAATCTAACGCTTAACATTATTTTAAAATGTCAAATGATTAACAAACAAATCTTAGCTTAGGTTCAAAACTTTCTTGATTGCCTAAGAATATAGATAATTTCCTAAGTGTATCATTTTGTTCATCATCCTTTGCTTATTGCTTAGAGGATCACCTATGCTCCTTTAGATAAAACTAAAAGTCACTCTCTAAATTATTGGTTTCTTAACTATACCAACATTTCCAAATCACTTAAATTTGCTTTTAGTATTTTTATTCAATACCAAAATCATTTATGAATTCTTTCATAAATTTTCACCTAAGTTTAAAAATATTTTAAAGAGTCATTTCTTTATAAAACATCAAATAATAACTTATTCCACTTTATTTACTTGTATAATACTCTTTTATATCCTAAGAGTACATACAAATACAAATTCTGATTTTACTTTTCACAATTTAGGTGAAGATCTAATCAAAATTTGGGTCTTTTAAAACTGAGTCAATCTCTCGACCTCTTTAACTTAGAGTGTTAAAATGGACGATGTTTATGGGTTGACACAAAACAACAAATAGTTTTACAACTTATATGTTTTAAACAAAATCTATGGTCTTAATAAAACAATGTCTATTAAAACCTTCCTACCTTTTTACCTTAAGGTGTGATAATGAATGATGTTTATGGACTGGCTCAATAACATCGATAAGTTTACACTACTTAGTTTTTTAAATAAAATCAATGGTTTTGATAAAACAATGTTATCAAAACCTTCCTATCCAATCTAAGGGTAAAAATTCATTTATCAACACAATTTCATATCAGAATTACTTTTTATTTTGAAACCAATTCCCAACTAAGGAAACTTAAAGATTAAATACCCAGTTATAAATTTCAAAACTCATCTTTGAAAGCATACTCCATATATTTCTTTTATGAAATAACTTCAAACAATTTGTTTACTAAAACTCACTTTGGGTTCGTTCGGATTTTGACTCATTTCGATCGCACAACGATAAAGAGAATAATTTACTAAGTACTCCACAACGTTCGCCAAAGCAACATCCGATCATCACTTAGAAGATTATTTAGATTACCACAAAACTAACCAAAATGTTTTCCTCCGAATTATTCAAAGAAAAAGCATTCTACTTAAAATTTCTTTTCCAAAATATTTATACTTTAGAAGTATTTCCAAATAATACCGCTATTACTTTAAAAATCTTTTGAAATCATTTCAAACAATTCCGGGATTTAAATTTTCCACAAACTCCTTAAAATGTTATTTCAAAAGGCAAATTTATAATACTAAGTGTATTAAAACGAGGGTCAAAAACAAATGTCATTTTAAACATCGTTTACTAAAATACCAAAACAATTTACACTTAACTTTATTTATAAAAAAATTCTATTCAAAAGTTCTCATCTAAAAACCATCATTTATTAATTTAAAACAATATTTATTATCTCAAAGGGTAATAAAACAATTTAAATACCTTTATAAATTTTTAAAACAATGTTAATCGTCCTAAGGGATGATTTATAATACTCTTTTATAAATTTAAAACAATATTAATTATCCCAAAAGATAGTTAATCAAATTTACAATTTCTTTTAATAAACAAATCAATTATCTTTGATAAAATAGTTAATTACTTCCAAAACACTTTCATAAAATTAGTTAATTTACTTTAAACTCATTTATTAAATCAATTAACTAACTTAAAATATCATTTATCAAATGATTTATTAAATTCAAATAATCATTAATTAAAATGAATAATTAATCTCAAACATCATTAATTAAAATGATTAATAAATTTTAAGTGCCACTAATTAAAATAATTAATTAAGTTAAAATAATCATTAATTAATTGGATTAATTAATTTCAAACATCATTAGTTAAAACGATAAATTAAATATATAACATCATTTGTTTGATTAATTAACTATAAAACATCATGAATTAAAATGATTAAATAGATTTCAAATATCATTAGTTAAAACAATTAATTAAATTTAAAACAATCATTAATTAAAATGATTAATTAAAGTTTAAAATCATTAATTTAAATGATTTAATTAAATTTAAATCTCATTAATCAAATAGATTAATTAATTTTAAACATCATTAGTTAAAATGATTAATTAATTTAAAATATCATTAATCCAAATGATTAATGAATTTTAAACATATACTTTTATGAAAACATAAACTCAAGTTCAAACACATATACAAGGGTTTAGGGGATGAAACTCAATAAGTGACGGTATAGCGGCAATCGCTATAACAACACTTAAACAGTTTAAATGGAATATCAAGATTAATTTCTATTAAACATTCATTTTTCAAATGGAAATTCAACCAAACAATCAATCAAACAATTTAACTAACATCTAATCAATCAACAACAGTTTTGGCATCACCTATATGACATAATAAATTTTGAATGAGAGTTAAACTCACATTTAAATAATTCTCCTTTATTATAACTAAAGTTTCTCGTATATCTATCCTCTAAATGCACTGTCATACCAATTCGATTATATTAAACAACTTTTCTATTAAAAGTTTACTTTTAGCTTATCAATATTAAAAGATGACTTTTAACTCAACCCTTTCACCGAACACCTTAAACCAAACCGTGAAACTTAATTCACAAGGGGTTCGTTTCAAGGTACCATAATTCCTATCTACCCAATTTGTACCTTACTAAGGAAAATTTCTTATGAACTTATTTAACAATAGTTAATGCTCAAACTGGATGAGCATAACTAAACAAATCCTATATTAATTTTTGAAAATCACTCTTTTTTATATATAAATATATTCCTAGGTAAAATTATTTTATTTACCATTATAAAACAATGCTGTATTGGTAGGTCTTTTCAAGTTTTTAGGAATCCCTATCGACAAAACTGATCAGACGCATCGACCAGAATTCATACACCACTCAATGGATCAAATAACACAATGTAAAACCTTTTTATAACACTAACAAATATACACTTAATACATATTTATACTCTCAAACTTATCCTAGGATATTACTAATCTTATCCCTAGAGAGTTTACCCTACTAGGGCTTTGGGGTTCGCTAAACCTAAGCCCTGATACCGTCTGTAATGACCTACCTTTCTGACCCCTGGGAACGACACTTAATACATCCTCGGTATTCATATGTCATTGCCCAAGCATCCGAAAGATAAGTTGTCATGGGGAAAAGTAAATAACAGAAAGAAAAGAATATAAAAGCCTCATAATGGAATGGTTACATATATTATAAAATAATATTGTACAAAAGGTTACTCCTTACATGGAGTTATCAGAGTTATACAAAAGTACTACACCTAACAGATTATTAGTTATACATTCCGACTTTACATTTTCCAGATATCAAATATACCAACTTAATCATACAACGAAAATAAATAACTAGATAAATAAGGAGCCGCCTGCTCGATCACCGCCTTCAAAGAGCTCCAAAGAAAAAACCTGCTATTCTCGGACTAATAAAATATAATTGAGTACCCGAGAGTTTAGGAAAAATAAACAACTCAGGTCAGACAATATGTAAGGTATGAATAAAACTAGAAAACAAAAGGGAATGTATTTAACAATAATATGTAGGGCCATGCCGCTAACGCGAAATGTGTTTTCTCCCATATAAACAACAACCAAACATAAGAATGGAAAAGAACAATAGGAAACAAATCCAAACATAGATAATAGGCAAAAATAGTATAAAGATCCAGACTTGAAAGAATGGAAATAGTCTGAACAAAATCCAAACTGAATAGAATGGATAAACAAGATAACAGTCCAAACTTAATAGAATGGACAAAACCTATAATTAAATATCGTGAAGAGTGGTTGACTCTTCCCGTTGCAATTACAAGAAAACAATTTGAAGGTTTGAATCAAATAAGGAAAGGAAATTTTTCCAACAAATGACTAGGCGGGTGCATCGCCTTAAAAGAAGTATACCTCTAGAAATATACTTGAAAACCCTGGGAACTCCAAGCCAGACCTCGCCAATCCTTACCGAGAATCCGAGCATTTCACATCTAAATGCGTAAAACTGAATCCAATCTAGATGATATGTGAAAATACCATAACGGGAGCAACCCCACATAACTTGACCCGCAAAAACACGCGCTTTGATTTAGTCATTTCCGACAAAGGATAACAAATCTCAATAGAGCAACAAATCATCTTAGAATGACGATAATAAAGAAGCTGAGGTAACCGATAGTTGAGAAGCCAACTATCGCGGATATAAAATGATCGTATATGGAAATTAAGTCTTGTATACTTACCGCCACTCATTGAATTCAAAATTGCACTATTTCTTGGTTAACAATAATACCAGACAAGTCATGGTAGTGTTACCTCAAAGTCATATCTCATGATTATTCTTAAATTTCGAAATATTGACAAGTCTACTTCTTCGATGTTTAGTGCTAATTATACAAATAAGTGATCCACTTTATGGAAATTAATCCATTTCCACAAACGAATCAAGCCTTTTCTTTTAATAAACACAAGTTTGTACTTGGCTTCACATTATAAGTATTATCTTTAAAAAAATTTGTTAAAAGAGTTTACCAACTTTGAAACATCTTTATAAAAAGGATTTAACAACTTAAAACATCCTTATTACATTATTAATCAACTTTGCAACTTCATTAATTCAGTCGATTGATTGACTTCAATAGCTTTCAATTCAAAAGAAGTTAATCACCTTTAAACACCATTAATTTAATTAATTAACAAAAAATAATTATAATTAATTAAATTAATTAATTAATTAATTAATTATCATTATTTAAAATGAATAACAAAGTTAAAACATCCTTTGAAACTTCATTAATTAAGTTGATAAATTAAAATCAAATGCCTTTGATTGAAATGGGTAAATCACCTTTAAAAATATCATTAATTAAATTAATTAATAATATTTAAATATAATTAATTAATAAATAAATAATTAAATTTCATTATTTAAATATAATTAATTAATTTAAACTTTATTTAAAGAAAGATTAATTAAGGTTAAACATTTTATTAACTTTTAAAAGTCATTAATTTAAAGAGGATTAATTAATTTGAAAAGCATCATTAGTTAAATGATTAATTAACTTTAATCCATCATTATTGACTATTTAATTAACCTTAAACATTATTAAATAAAATGATTAATTAATTTAAAACACCATTAACCAAGTAATTAGTTAAATTTAAAACGCAACATTAACTAAGTAATTAGTTAACCTTAATCCTTATTAATTAATTAAATTAATTTATCATTAGTAAAATGATTAATTACTTTTGAAAACATCATTAATCAAAAACTTGCTTAACTTGTAAAACAATTCCAAGCACGATAATGAAACCAAATGGTCTCGATAAAATGTGATTTTTCGAAAGTCCCGATATAGCGATTATCGCTACGGGCAGTTCAGAAAACAAGTTTATGTCATTTGCAATACAACCAAACATCACATAGAAAGGGTATGAGCATATATACATGGTAATTAACAATGATACAATATGTAATGAGCATTTACTTACTAATTAGTTAACTTTAACTACCAATCAAGAATGTCGCGAACTACTTGCTTACTAACTTTCCCAAACGACAACTTTTTACAACATGAACCAAACCAACAACCAATACATCACCAATACATACAACAAGTATTAAATAGCTACTAATATGAATGTGAATATAGTTTACATCTTTGGTTTTGAGAGTGGAGTTTTACTCACAAAAATGTAATCAAACGAAGTCGAATTGCTACACGATCTTGCCAACAGTCGAACTACACTTCCTAATCCCCAAAGCTTGGACTTTTGGGCCATATGTGGACTATTTGGGTTTAGCCATGGGCTGTTATGGCTCGACCTTGGCTCAAAATGAGGAGTTATGGGTCTTGTTTGAATGTAGAGTGGAGTAGAGAAGGAATAAGCTAGTTTTAAGTGGATGGAAGTGGAAGAACAAGTGTTTTATGCCATGAACATCAATATGGAAGCCATGGAAATGTAAATTAAGAAAATGTAGAGAGAAGTAGGAAATGAAGAAGGAGGATTTGTAAAGCAGAAATTATGAAGAGGTAGTGGTATTTATAAGCATAGAAAACTAGAATTTACCAAAATACCCTTAGCATAAAATAATATAATCTCATGCATGCTACACCATGCCTCTCCCACCCCTAGCACACGTTACCCCAATATACCTACCTCCTTAAATCAAGCTACTCCTTCTATGTGTATGTACTTAGGGTATGGAGATGATTTGTATACATATAAGTTTGTTTATATGTATATATATGCCTTTTATAACATAATATGTCACATCCATGCTTAAGTATTAATATGTATATGTTAATATATTTAAGTATGATTTATTATTACTAATCCTAACATATATAAATGTGTGCATGTTGATAAAAATGTGCACGACATTTTCAATGACTTTTACGATGCCGAAAAGTCGTAATTTTGGAAAACGTTTTTGGTCACGTTTTCTATTTTTATTTAAACCGACTATATTTGTAAAAAAAATTTGAAAATGATTTTAAAATCATTAATTATTATTTAAAAGATGTTCATTTAGCTATTAAAATCCATTATTTTAATATTTAAAATTGGTTTAAATGTTCAAATTCAAAGTGATAAATTTACTGGTTGTTGCATATATCTTTGATTATTTGTTTTACTATGGTTGATTTAATTTTCTTTTCGCTTATTTTATTGGGTATTTAATCTTTAAGTTCCCTTAATAGGGAATTGATTTCAAAATCAGAACCTCACATCGTAACGGGTGAACTATAATGTACATAATGATCTTCAAATAATGAAAACTGTAATATTTATATACATCATTCAGAGTACTAATCTATCATAAGCCTGGACAGTTATAACTGTCTGTCCTTACAATTGCTGATAAATACAAAAACTAGTGAATGCATTGGAAATAAAGAATATACAAGAGATACATCTTGGACATCCAGCTCGTCTCCTGAAGTTCCAAGGCATCCAAACTAGATCTGAAAATATGCTCGGTCTGACCCGAACATTATAAGAAAAATAATGTCTGGATCATTAGGTAAACCAGCATGAGAAACACATCTCAGTTGAATTTTAATGTTATAAAAATCTTTTGAAAATAAAGGTACCTCGTAAGACCACGGCGCACATAAACGCGGATGGGGTTTTACCTTACGATAACCAAAACATTTTTATAGGAAATCATCTGATATTATAATAATATCTAGGGTTTAAAATAAATATTGAATCATAGCCAAAATGTTACATTAACAAAATTCCAGCATAATAGGTATACAATCAAGTCCGTAGGCTCATATTGGAAAATAGATTCCAACTATGAAAGGGTAAGGGTCTACCCACTGAATCAGTACACTCTAGATAAAATGTACTGGAGGCTATAATACGTTTCACCTCTACTACTTAGGATCAACCCTACCCCTTACTTGATAGCACCGAATATGCTCACCCCTTGGTTGCGATCAAACAACCATAATGGGCCCCAAAGCATACAAGACATCGACTCTATATAAGGCGATGATCATATGCTAATGGGAGCGATCCACTTAGCCCTACTACATGTCCCTACTTTAGTCATTTACTGGGTGATGAGGCCAGAGGCTATGTTATACCTTTTAGATAGCAATTTCACTTGGAATGCTAACATTGCCCTCCATGCAGAAATGCAATGCCAGTATTCTTCCATACAAGTTCGTTCTGGGTCTGAACAAAACCGAAGACATTACTTCTACTACATCCATTTTGGATTCACCTTTAGGATTAGTAGCATGTAGCCCTTGCACTTCAAAGAGCTCCACCTTCGATCATCTTCAAGATGTCTTCCGAACACTTATACCGGTTCGAAGTGGTTTTCAGATAATATATCCGATCTTGGTCTCTTCGAATTGACAACGATAGTTTAAACTGACCAAGTTTGATAGTCGGTTATTTAACTATCAAATAAACAACAATCTAATTAGGGATTCATTTTCATTGGGAAACAACACTGGTTAAGCACATGAGCAACCACTAACTTCTTTAATTAATCCTTTTATTAATTAAAATCACTTTGTAAATACTTGTATCAAAAAACTTTTACAAAGATATATCCACAACCCTTTATACCTTATCAATACTTAGAAAATATCCATATACTTATTTCGACGGTATAAGTATATTCACAAAAACATTACACTTTCACTACTAAGAAAATGTATTCATATACTTATCTCAACGGTATATGTATATTCACAAAACACTGAGAAAGGTTTCCTATTAGTGTTAAGTATGGAAAGAAGTTCCACACCACCATAATAATTAAAAGATCATTTATGAAAATCAAATATATCTTCTTTTATAAATTCCCTTTTTATACAACTCAAAAATCATTTATAAATTCCTTTTATAAATCTCTAAACCATTTATAAATCTCTTTTACAAATTTCTAAAAACATTTATAAAACCCTTTTAGAAATCTATAAAACCATTTATAAAAATACTTTTATATATCTCCAAAACAATTCATAAAACTCTACCCTTTTATAAACTCTTCTATGAAAATCCTTTATAAAGCCTTTACAAAAAATCTCTTATAAATCCAAAATTCCATTTTCATTTATAACTCCTTTATTAAGTGAAATTCCTTTTATAAATCCATTTATTATTTAAATAAAATTAATTTAATAAATTAATTGTATTTAACTGTCATAAATAAATAATTATTGTTTACTTCAAAACATTGTTATATAATAAAAATTATTAACTTCAAAACATTATAAATAAAATATTAAATAATTTAAAACATTATCAAATAAACAATAATAATTAATGCCTAACATTATTATAATAAAAAATTATTAACTTCCAAAACATTATTAATAAATAAATATTATTAATTCTAAAATATTATTAATAAATAATTATTATTATATTCAAACAATATTATTTATTTAAATAAATAACTTTTAACAATAGTAAAATATTGATAAATAACCTTTAAACAATATTAAATATAAATAAACAACTTTTAAACGTTTTTTAACAATAATTATACAATTTTAAGCATTATTAAATAATAATTAATAATAATTAAACAACTTTAGAATATTATAGAATACTAATTAAATAACTTTAAACATTATTAAATAATACTGTTTGTGCCAATAATGGGCACAGCACTCTTCGGAAGTTTTTGAAGAGATAAAATGAAGAAATTAAATGGAAAAAGAGGATTATCTAACAAAAACTCCAAAAACAGATATGCAAATGATAAAAATGCACAGAAACACAGGAATTTAGAGTGGTTCGGCGTATTGTCTACGTCCACTATGAAATTGATCACTTTAATGATGTTTGTCTGATGATTACAATTGATTGTAGCGAATTACAGCGAATTAAAGTTATGAAATTCGAGTACAACAGCAGTAATGGAGTATGAAATTAAATCCGGCAGAGTCTAGGCGTTGGAGCTTCAAAAGATCCTTTCTCTGTAGGTCCTGGGGCTCTATTTATAGGTGTAGGAGGCTGATATTTTGCTCAGATCTCGGGAGACTTCTTCTGGCACATGAGTGGGCCCACACGACCGAGCCCATGAAGTTTCAGCTCAATCCGTGATCTATACGAACGAATTTCGTATCGATCAAGATTTCGTCCAATGGAGTCAAAACTTGGTGTGAACATTCTTTAGCATGTACGTAAGCTTCTGTGAAAATCTCATAGCATTTGGACTTGTGGATCGCGAGATGTGATCGATACGAATTGGTGTTACTCGGCAAGCTATTTGGTTCGAATCGATCATTTCGAATCGATGGTTGCACGTGCCTAGGTGATGACGTGGCGTGCATCCTTCAGATCGATCCACTTTTTATGCCGAGTTGATCGAGTTGTCCCAAGATTCTCACCTTGTTCGTATCGATGTAGTTGTCTTGTTCGAATCGATCAATAGCGTGCTCTTCGTATTGATCTGTAGTATGCTCAGTTCGAATCGATGGAGACGGTCTAGTTCGTATCGATGAAGATGGCGTAGTTCGAATCGATGGAGGCGGCCCTTATTCGTATCGATCAAAGTTGCTTCCACTTGATGGATACGAACAAGCAATATCGTGATGGATACGAATAGTAATTGTTCAATGGATACGAACTAGTGATTGTTTGATGGATACGAACTACGGTCACATGATGGATACGAACCAGGAATATCTGATGGATTCGAATCAAAGCTCTCAGATGGATGCGAAGCAGTGTGATCTGATCGATGCGAATACGATCGATACGAATTGAGGCTCGATGATGGATACGAAATAGGGTTATTTCCTACCATTTTCATCGATCATAACTTGAGCATACGAACTCTGATTGACTTGAAATTTGGAACGTTGACTTTTATGGCTTCGCTTGTCGTGTCATGGCAATTGTAGCTTGATCTGGACTCAGACAAAATTCGTCGATATCCATAGTGAGCCTGCATATAACCGATCTTCAAGACGAACCGTCATTGGTTTCTAGTCATGTTCTTAGTGTCACGGCCTTGCCAAAAGGCGGGATAACATTTTCCCCCCAAAGTACGTCTTGTGGAAACATGACGTGCTTTGAAAAGCTGCAACCTTTACTTTGATCAGTTATCGTCCTTTCGCTGGAAGTTGTAATCTTTGACTGATTTCCTTAGTAATGTGATCCGTTGATTACTAACTGCTATACCCTGTATTGTTGTAACTAATCGCTGTTTGATTGTGATTAGCTGTTTGTCATCGTAATCGTTATTAAATGAGTATCCAATTCCTGTGGATGTGGAAAATTGAATATTAGTCCAACATATATGCATATATGTTAATCTGACTCTCGTTAACGTTACACGTTCAGGAGTCGTTGTCAGTTCTTTTGTATCGAATCCTGTATCGATCCTCTCCTGAACCGATGTGAAATTCGAGTTGCAACAACGCTTGATGTTTGTTTTTGAATGTTCCTTCGTATCGATCCTCTCCTGAACCGATGTAAAAGGTTGAAATGTGGTTTCCGTATCGATGTGACTCATAACGATGGATACGAAATATGCGTTCGTGTCGATGGATACGAGCTTCAGTGGTCCCCACTGCAGTGGACTTCATTTCGTATCGATGAACTTGCGCCATTGTTGATCGAGCGTTGATGGATACGAATAAGGCATTTTTCACATCGACGAAGTTTGTGTTGTTGTATACGAATAGCCAATTCGCATCGAAGGATATAGGCCTTTGGAGGTTGTGACTTGGTGGATTCGAACAGTATAGTTCATACCGATGCGCAGCAGATGGAGTCGATAACGATGGATACGAAAAACAGTTTCGTATTGATGGACCTTGGTGTTTCATAAAAACCTGCGCCACAATCTTCATGTCAATAAAACTCGAGGCTATGGATACGAACAACTTATTTGTATCGATTCTCTGGCCCTCTGTACTCGGGCCCATATAAATACTTTTGGACTTGGCATTTTTTCCTCACTTTATCACTTTTTTCTCCAGCCCCTCATATCACTCTAGAATAGGGGAAATTAAAACTGCCTTTGTCTTCGAATCGACCTAAACCCTAATCCCCAAACCAATCACTTGAATTAGGTAATTATCCGACGAAATCATGTAGACATTGATGAGACTCGAGATTCAATGCTAGTTCATCCAAAGTCGTGGCCTATTCAAGTACCGTTGATGCCGGAGTTGGGTCGAAGTGAGGTCGAGGGGAGGCTAATGGCGTTTGTGCTCATCGGAAAAGAAGGAGAGAGGAAGGGGACGAAGGAAACAGCGTAAAGTCGTTCGGCTCGGACTTCGTATCGATGGATTGGGGAAGAAGGTGTTTTTTTTGTTGGTTTTAACTAGGGGCTTCATATCGATCTTCTGTTTTGGAATTTTGTATCAATCCCTTACTATTGGATTTCGTATCGATTGAGTGGTTCGATATGAGGCGGAGACGTTTGATCGATACGAAATGGAGGTTAGTAGATCGATACGAAATGATCAACACGGATCGATTCGAAATCTCTGACACTGATCGATACGAAGTTACAGCCTTTGACCGATACGAACTGAATCTTTGGGCCGATGCAAATTGAACCTTGATTAACTTGAAACTTTTTGCACATTCGAACATCTAACTCCGACGAGCTTCAACCTTGCATAGCTGGACTTAATTGTTGAACTGCATACTTGACCATCATTCGAAGCTCGTCGATGGAACTATAACTTGGTTAAAATTTTACTGAACTTTAACTCAGATCGACCTTCAAAGTCTGGATGGCATGGTTGTGATGGTCAACGATGACGGTCACTCCAGCTAAGTTTTGAAGTCTCGTCGTTTGCATGTTTATTCATAGTCTATTGAATCTTTTCAAGTAGCATAAAGCACTGCACTCGCACAAGACATCCACACACTTTACACTGGGGGAAGTACGAGTGTTATTGTCGTCTAATGATGATTTCTCATAAGTTAGTTAATTATGGAACCTTCAAGCTCACAACAGCAGGAAGTTCAGAGTTCATCTTCTTCCGTCCTAGAGATTCCGGCCATCGCGGCCGAAGTTATAGAACCAGCTCCAGATGAGTTACCTAATGCTACGCTCATTTGTAATCCCCAAGATTCTATACCGTCCAATGTCTCTGAAGACATGTTGGGACGAATATGCTTAAGGCATGGTTTGTCATTGGATGACGTACTATTACCGGGACCAAACGATAGACCGCACGCTCCCCCAAAAGGGTTTACCGCTTTCAATAGACATGCGTGCACAGCGGGAACACTCCCTCCGTTCAACCAATATATCAGGGAAGTGTTGTCTTACCTTGGGATTTCCCCATCTCAATTACACCCCAATGGATATGCTTTGCTGAATAGCTTATTTATTGTGTTCATGGATCATCTCTTCCAACCGCCCAGGCTGATTGAGATTAGATACCTTTTTAACTTCAAGAGTAGGGGAGATAGCCCGTCTTTCACTTTCCTAGAGTCAGTCAGGAACTGCCAAGTAGTAACCGGATCCTGGGGAAGGCTGAGTTACTTTAAAATAGAATGGTTTTATGTCCGGTGCCCCCCAGGATTTGCCAGGCGGTGGCTAGTCAAACGTAAGTGTTACAGTATTCTTCAAGAGTTATCTAGATGATAGCAGTTGATATAAATTGACATCTTCTTTTCTTTTTACAGCCGTAATTTCACAACCTGAAGGCGGGTACTTTAGAGAGATAGTAAGGGTCCTTCAAGAAGTTCCGAGCGAGATAAGGGACATCGATTTGGTTCTAGCCGACAGAAATCTGAGAATCGTCGGGCTGATTGAACGGAATCAAAGCATAAGGCTGGAAGGGACACTTAGGGCAGTCTCGAAGAAGTGGGTGAAATGCAAAGCGCCCGGTGTCGTAATAGCTGAAGGGGTTGATCCGGAGAGAACACCCACTGATAACGAACTTACAGCTGGGCCTTCTTGCAGTTTTCAGGATTCAAGAGGAAGGAGAAAAGGCAAGGCAGTTGCTCATAAGCGTTCTAAATCCATGAGATTGAAATCTATGGTTGTGTCTTTGCCCGTTCCTAGAATTAGAATTTCGGAGGCTCCTCCCCCGCAAGTAGGGAATCCTTTCGAAGGGCTTGTTGATATTCCGATCCCGAATTATGTGTCGCTTCAACATGACACTGGGTTGGAGGAGATTGACAGTGCTCTTGATCTGAGCGAGTAGCTTGCCATAAGTGTGACCGACATTTCTAGTTGGTCAGGGGGTTACACATACATACACTTCACGGCACTGCACAATTTCCTAATCGTAAATTGTTCAACTCAAGAGATCACTAACTTTTCCTTCATTTCTCATTTACAGGTACGATGTCTAGGAGAGGATTGATGTTAGGGAGCCTTCGCTTGGCTCAAAAGTCTTCTACTTATTATGAGCCCCGTAGGAGAGATTCGGATAGAGACCGCGATCGCGGGTACTCTAATCAAGAGAGGTACGAGCGGGATAGGGATAGAGACTATAGATACCGATCTAGGTCCCGTTCTTCACCTCTTAGAATTCCATCTCCACCTCCTGTTCAGACCTCACACCCACCAGAGCCTCCACGTTACATACCATCTTCTCACACTTCTAGGCCCAATACTCATCACCAACGAGTCGAAACTGTGGCCCCCATAATTGCAGAGCAGGCCATAACTGAGCCCATGGGGGAAGGGGCTATTAAAATCTCCCAGCTGAGGAAATAGTTCCCCAACATATGCTTCGACGGCTACGTCTTTCCACCTCATTTAAAGAGAATTCCATCGAGGGCGGAAAACACGATGCATGCTTATATCCATGACATCTATGCCCAATATAGAGAGTGGGTGAAGGCTGCCGAAAAAGCTTCCAAGGTGGCCTTTGAGCGAGCCAAAGCGATTGAAAAGATGGAGTCTGAACTCGCTCAAAAGGACCGAATCATACAAGTGCTCAATACCAAGGCTGAGTCTTCTCGGAAATCTGAAATTGAGGCCACCAAAAAAGCTGATGAAGCGAATGTGGTGATGGAGAGATTGAGGCAAACACACGTTGCTTTGGTGGAGGAGATGGGCCACCGAAATACTACGGTCACCACCGAACGGGATGCGGCAATTAAGGAACTCAAGGAGCTTAAAGCCAAATTTTCGAACATTGCCAAGGAAAGGGATGATGCGAACAACACAGCCCAGGAGGCGTGCGAACAGGTTGTCTTGCTCCGGGGTGAACGTGATGCGGCCATGGCTAAGGTCCGCGAGGCGGAGACCAAAGTTAAGGAGGAGGTGAAATCGGCCGAGTCCAGGCTAAAAGCCGATATTGAAGATCTTCTTATTGTTTACAACGCTAACGTGTTGAGGCATAGAGGTCTAGCCTGGCTCGATGATTACCCGGCACATTTATACAACGCCTGGGGCCGATTGGTTGAGGAGGAGAAGGCGGTGCATCTGGGCGAGTCAATTGATGGGTTTGAGCTCAAGAATTGTCTGCTGAATGAGGATGAAAGGAAGATTCTCCATGAGTCAATGATTTCTTATGAGAAGGAGAGACTCGTCACCCAGCACTTGGAAGTAGGAGAAAGCTCAGGGGTTGAACACCACGACCCAAGTCTTAAAATTCCAGCGTCAACTCAGCCTGAACCCTTGTCTGCGGTCGATCCCCAAGCTGTTCCTGCCCATAATCCGGATCAGCCGCAAACGTCTCCGGCTATAGAGCAAGTTTCCGAAGCTGTTTAGGTATCTACAAGTCAAACTGAGGAAGGTACTCTGAACACCCTATATGTCTGTCTTAAGTTGGAATCGTCACTCGAATTAAGTACTAACAGTTCTCTTATTTTTGTCCAGTGATTGATGCTGCACCGATCGTGCTTCCTGCAACCCAAGAATCACATCAGACGCAGGAGGCTATCGTCACCGAAGCAACCACTGTAACTACAACTGTGCCACTTGATGAAATGCAGGGGAGCACGCTTGTTTTTTATGAGTAGATGATGGAGGAACTCCTTGGTCATCATAGCGATCCTTTTGCGGACCTCTCATTTGTTATGGATGGAAGCACCCTTGCTTCAATGCCAACCACTGATGCTCCTAGTGAGGCCCGAGCGATTAATAAAGAGGAAATATTGGCCGAAATTGACGCTGAGATGGAAGCAGTGGCTCATGGTGGCAGTTTTGGAGGCGGGATAGCGGCACCTGGTCCAGCTCCACTTAGAATGATATCACCTGGTGGTACAGTCATTGACACTAGTGTGTTCATTTCGCCTCCCACAATTGATCCTGTTCCTCCAACTCCACCCGCAGGAAGCATCCCCATTCATTCGAGCTCGGAGGAAGACGTCGAGATTATGCCCCTGTCTGGAGACTGACCACCGAAAGGTAAAGGCTTAAAGAGGAAAGTTAGTAGCGGCTCCAGCGGGTCTACACCGAGGAAGAAGCCGAGAGAGAAGAAGAAATAGATAGGCCTCTTTAGTTTGCTCTAAGTAGATAGGGATTTATTTTTGGTTTTCCCTTTGTAGGCCGTGTATAGATGCGGGTTCGGCCCCTTGCTAGTAGGAATTTTTTGGAACAAACTTGTACATGAATTTCTTTCACAAACGGTAGAAATGAAACTCTTCTTTTTTGGTTTCTTCTCAGTTATTGTGTATTTTCTTAAGTGTTTCAATATTTGAAATGCACTTGTGAAGTTTCAGCTTCCGAGTCAAGTTTGTTTTTATGCGCCAGGTCCGAGAACTGTGGACACGATTCATGACAGGGAAGTGAGTTGAATCTTGACGTCGCACTGCTTCAGTCAATGGTTGACACTTAAATTCTGCCCCCATTCTTAGGGATGAGTTGTTGAATATCAGCCAGCAATTGCGTCTCATTTATAACATGTTGAGTTTAGTGCCTCTGGATGGATGTTTGAGACAAGCGGAGATGGGGTGGTCCAACCACACTCGTTTGATTTTCGATGATCACATCCGCACTCCGGGGATTCCCATTTGTTTACTAGCAGTTGGTTACGCCGGTTTAAGTTTTAATTATATGTCTGCGCTCTAGGGGGCTTGGACTCGACATTTATACTCTGACTTGCACTCTGGGAGTTCGGAGTTGGTGTTTATACCCCGTTTCGCACTCTGGGAATTCAGAGTTAATGTTTATACTCCGTTTCGCACTCTAGGAATCCAGAGTTGATGTTTATACTCCAATTCGCACTCTGGGAATTTGGAGTTGTGTTTATACTCCGTTTCGCAATCTGGGAGTTCGGAGTTAATGTTTATACTCCAATTCGCACTCTGGGAATTTGGAGTTGATGTTTATACTCCAATTCGCACTCTGGGAATTTGGAGTTGATGTTTATACTCCAATTCGCACTCTGGGAATTTGGAGTTGGCAAACAGACGGTCAATCACATCTGTTGCATGTTTTGGATTTCGCTCGCACTCTGGGAACGAAAGGTGTATCAGGATCGTGGATGGTCGGATCACATCCACCCTGAGTTAACAAGTGAGGTCGTTAGATGGACGGGTCCACCCTCCTCAAACTTGGTTTAGATACGGACGAAGTCGTTAGGTGGACGGATCCACCCTCTTCGAAGTCATATTTGTAAGTTTGTACTCCAGTTCGCACTATGGGAATCTGGAGTTAGGTGAAGGATTGTCGTGTATCAATCCTTATTTGACTTTGGTGTGATGGCTTGTCCCCGAGCTCGGGTTTCACTTAGCGAGTGACCGGTTACATCACAGTCACTCCCTATTTGAATAAATCCCACCGTATGGTGGAACTTAGCTCTCCGTGCATGGTGAAGATCATATGAAGTATTTCAAGTAAATCACAGCTCTGGCTCGAAGAGATTGCATTTTATTGCTGAAATAAGAAAATATGGCAAAGTCAGTTTCCTTATTACAAATTCTAATTTCGAAATGCAGAAAAAAATTGCAAATGGAAAATAAACTAAATGGATAAACATAGCCTGTTATGTGTAGTAGCGACGAAGACTCTCGCTGTTTCAGGCTCTTGGTAGAGTAAGACCCTCGACGGTCGATAATTTGAATGTGCCATCTCCGAGCCTTCATTCAATAACATACGGCCCTTCCCATGTTGGTTTCATATGCGAAGGAACTGGATAGATTCTTTTCAGGACGAGATCGCCGAGCTCAAAGGTTCGCGGGCGAACCTTGTTGTTGTACAATCGGGTGACTTGACTTCGATACGCGGCTGCCCTCAAATCAGCCTCTTGACGCTTCTCATCCAAGAAATCAAGAGATTCAGCAAGTAATATAGCATTTGTCTTTGGATCATAGTATGTCACACGATGAGAAGGTACTTCTAGCTCGACTGGAATAACAGCTTCTGAACCATAAGAGAGAGAATGGAGTGTGACCGATCGCGGACTTGTGGGTTGTTCTGTAAGCCCATAAAGCCATGGGAAGTTCATCGACCCATTTGCCCCCGACCTTTTCAAGTCGTTTTTTCAGAATGGACTTGATAACTTTGTTGACTGCTTCGACCTGTTCGTTCGCTTGAGGGTGCGCAACTGCAGAGAATTTCTTTTGAATGCAAAACCATTTGCAGAAATCTTTAAATTAAACACTGTCGAATTGGGTTACGTTATCAGTGATAATGGTGTGTGGGAGACCGAATCGACAGATAATGTTGAGGACTACAAAGTTGATCACTTTTTTCGTCGTTATGGTAGCAAGAGGTTCAGCTTCAGCCCACTTTGTAAAGTAATCAACTGCGACGATGGCGTACTTCGCACCACCTTTTGCCAGAGGTAGAGTACCAATGATGTCGATGCCCCATACTGCAAACGGCCATGGGCTGACCATTTGCGTTATCTCGGTAGGTGGGGCTCTAGGAATTCGAGCATGCTTTTGACATTTATCACATTTCTTTGCGTAATCCGACGCATCGCGATTCACAGTCGGCCAATAATATCTGTATCGAAGTATTTTCTTGGCAAGTGCTTGCCCCCCGGTGTGATCGCCACATTCTCCCTCTTGTACATCGTGTAACACTCGTTTAATTTTATCATGAGCGATACACCGGAGTAAAGGAACAGAGTACCCTCTTCTGTACATGACTCCATTCTGGACGGTGAATCGTGAGGCCTTCCGAAGGAGTTGTCTTTTTTCACTCCTACGCTCTGGCAGGATTCCGTGCTCAAGGTAATTTCTGAATGGAGTCATCCATGACTCCTTATCGGGAACGGTTTCACATACCCAATCTGTTTCTACCCGGTCAATACTTGGGGAAGATAATGTCTCTACAGGAACGAGTCCCATTTGCTGAGCTTCGCCTATGCTGGCTAACTTCGCCAATGAATTGGCTTTCTGATTGCGTTCTCGATGTATACAATAAATGGCATAATAATCAAACTGATTCAGTATTTCCTAAACCCGAGCTAAGTAAGCAACCAGCCTTCGATCTCTCACTTGATATTCTCCCCGAACTTGACACACAACTAATTGTGAATCACAATAAATTTCCACAGCGATAATTCTCAAATCTCTGGCAAGTTTCAATCCACCTAAAAGGGCTTCATATTCAGCTTCATTATTGGTTGAACGAAAATCGAACTTTAAAGCTTAACATATAGATCGGCCTTCAGGGGTTTCAAGTACAACCCCAGTGCCTGAGCACCGGTCGTTTGATGCACCATCAGTGTACAACTTCCAGACGTATTCGGGAGATTCACAGGTTTCGGGCAAGTCCTCTGGAACGGTAAATTCGGCTATGAAATCGGCCAGGACTTGTCCATGAATGGCTCGCCTTGGAGTATAAGTAATATCAAACTGGCTCAGTTCGATGTTCCACTTGAGTAACCTACCAGACGTCTCAGGCCGCGTTAGGACCTATTGTAATGGCTGGTCGGTGTAAAAAATAATAGGATGGGCCTGGAAATACGGATGGAGCTTCCTTGATGCAACAACAAGAAAATAAGCTACCTTCTCTAGTTTCGGATAATTCCTTTCAGCTCCAGTCAATCGTTTGCTAACGTAATATACTGGCTTCTGTATCCTGTCTTCTTCCCGAATTAAGGTAGCGCTGATAGCATTTTCTAATATCGCCAAGTAAACGTATAACTTCTCATGATCAATAGGTTTTGACAGGATAGGAGGTGTGGATAGATGCTGAGTTAATGCTTGGAAAGCGCCCTCACACTCCGTGGTCCATTCAAAGTTTCGTTTTCCTTTTCGGATCAGATCGAAGAAGGGAATGCATTTGTCAGTAGATTTTGAAATGAACCTGCTCAGTGCCGCTACTTTCCCATTGAGACTCTGGACTTGCTTTATAGTTTTCGTAGTTTCAAGATTTCTGATCGCCCAGATCTTTTCAGGATTAGCTTCGATTCCTCGAGCGTTGACGATAAACCCAAGGAATTTTCCGGATGCAACTCCAAAGTGACATTTCAGTGGGTTGAGCTTCATTATGTATTCTCGAAGTATGTTGAACATTGATTCCAGGTCTTTAATATGGTCAGTGGAAAAACATGACTTCACAAGCATGTCGTCTACATATACTTCCATGGTCTTTCCAATCTGATTGGCGAACATCCGATTGACCAATCGTTGGTAAGTAGCCCCGACATTCTTGAGTCCGAATGGCATAACTTTGTAACAATAAAGTCCCAGATTGGTTACGAAGCTGGTATGTTCCTGATCATGCAAATGCATTGGTATCTGATTATAGCCAGAATACGCATCCATGAAGGATAAGAGTTCATGTCCAGCTGTTGAGTCTACGAGCTAATCAATCCTAGGAAGCGGGAAACTGTCTTTAGGACAGGCTTTATTCAGATCAAAGTAATCGACACATGTTCTCCATTTTCCATTTGATTTTCGGACATGCATGGGATTCGACACCCATTCGAGATATAGCGCATCTCGAATGAACCCATTCGCTTTAAGCTTTTCTACCTCTTCTTTAAGGGCGGCAGATCTCTCTAGATCCATACCACGCCTTTTCTGTTTGACTGAGACATGCCGCGGGTCAATATTCAAAGTGTGGCTCGCAATGTCTGGTGAGATCCCAAACATATCAGAATGCATCTAGGCGAATACGTCAAGGTTCGCCGGTAGAAACACAACCAATTCCTCTTGAGTTTGCTGGCTTAGCTGAGACCCAATCTTTATCATCTTCGAATCATCATCATCGTCAATTGGGACATCGATCGTCAGTTCGGCCGGAGATGCTTGACTTTCTTTAGATTCTCCTTCATCTTTGGTTTCTCTTGGGTAAAGATCCCTTTGGAATTGGCTGGGGTGTCCGGGCCTAGGCCCAGGCATTAATTGTCAATTATCAGCAAAGCGAACGCAGAGAGATTCCTCTACGCCTTTTCCTTTCTCCTTTCGCTGCGCCTCACGCAGCTCGGCAACGTAACAGGCTCTCCTAGCAGCCTGATCACCTTGAATGATTCCCACTCCATGATCAGTGGGAAACTTCAAAGTCAAACACCACGGGGCAATGGCTGCCCTGAATTCAGCGAGGGCCGGTCGGCCCAAGAAAGCATTATAAGGGGAGTCTATGTCCAACACAACAAACTGTAATATCCGTACTCTCTGGCGTTCTCCAACTCCCAACTCCACTGGTAGTTCCACTAGGTATCGTAGCGCTCCCATTGAAACCATGAATCCGAGATTGGCAAGGCTTTAAGTCTTTAGCCTCCATCCTCATCTGATCGTAAGCTCGTTTAAACAGAATATTCACTGAGCTTCCACTGTCAACTAAGATCCTCTTCATCCAAGCAGGGCCTACTTGAGCCGAGGTGACCAATGGATCGATAGTGGGGGCTTCGACTTTATCAGCATCTCTGTTTCTGAATACGATGTCATTAGTCATCGTCTTCTGTTGTTTGGCCGGAGCCCCTTCATCAAAACTACTATAACACTCGAGGTCTGCATGCCTAATAGAGCTGGCATACGACTCCATTTCCTTCCAGCTTTGGTCTGCTGGATGGGGACCACCACTTATTGTAATAATAACCAATCTCCCGCCAGTATGAGCGGGTTCCTCCTACCTTTCCTGGTTTGGTGCATGATTCTGATTCAATGGGCCCGCACCTCCTGACTACGGCGCCCGCACAAACTGATCCAACTTTCGTTCACGTATCAGCTTTTCAATGAGATCTTGTAAGTGACGACACTCATTTATATTATGGCCATAACTTTCATGAAATCTGCAAAACTTCCCTGTTTGGACTTGTCTTTCCATTGACGGCTTTGGGGCAGGTTTCTTGTATTGCATGGTATTACAGGTCTGCAAATACACATTTTCTAGCGACATATTCAATGGAGTATAATTGTCGAACATGGGAGCTCTACGCCGTGGACCACGATTTTGATCTCGTTTTTTACCTTGATTTCCACTGTCCCTTTGCTGGTTCTGTTTGTTTTGTATATTCAACTGAACTTTTCCGGAACTCTCCCCGGATTATTTAACTGCGATGTTACTTTGAATTCCTTCCATGCTGGGCCCTGCATCATTCTGCTTCCTAGACTATTTCGCATCCTCCCTTCTTAAGAATTGGGCTGCCTTGGAATAGAAACGGTCCAATGACACAGGCGGCTTCCCAACTAACCAATTTCCAAACTCGGAATTAGGATCAATCCCCTTAGTCAATGCCATCAGGATAGAGTTGTCATTGGGATTGCTTATTTCTGCACACGCGGCATGAAATCGCTCCAAGTAACGTCTGAGTGTCTCTCCGACAGCTTGAGTGACACTAGACAGAGTATTAACATCTTTAGGTCTCGCTACGTGCATACGGAATTATTCAACAAACTTGGTGGCCATCTGTTCGAAATTAGAAGTGGATCGTGGCGGCAACGAGTAAACCACATAGTAGCAATGCCCCCTAAGGAAATGGGGAAACTACGTCATTTGACTGCATCATCAGCTCTCGCAACATTCATTAGCCATTCATACTTCAGGAGGTGTTGATTGGGATCATAATTTCCTTCATAGACTGGCAAAGTCGGCATCCTGAAGCTCCGAGGTGGTTCAGCATATAATATGTCATCAATGAAAGGGGTACGACTCCGAGAAATCCCCCATTCGTCATTAGTGAGACCCTGACTTTCACAGATCATCTGATGAATCATCGTCGGTATATCTGGTATTTGGATATTTGGAGCATGCTGTGCCAAGGTGTGGTTGGGTTCCACAACGCGAGTCTGGACCGAACGCGGTTGATGGTCCGTACCTCACCTCCTTGGTTCAAAATTTTCAGGGACATAAGGTTCTGGAGTGTGTTCTCGTTGGTTACGATGCAGATCAGCTTGATTTCTAGCATCAACTCCTTGTTCGGTAGTGGTGGTGGTAGCGAGGTTGCCTGTGACATGGTAAGGAGCGGCACCCCCTCGGGATGAGGGTCCGGTCTGATGACTGGTGGATGGTCCAGTCTTGGGTCGTCCAAGATTTAGGGCAGGTTGGTGTCCTATGGCATGGGTGTAGCTTACGTCCAGCCGTGGTCGTGTGGATCGGTGATGATCATCAGATGAGGCTGAACTCTCCGTGGAAGAATAAGAAGCTTGATCTCTTCTGGGTCTTCTACACCTTTGGCGATTCAGCTGGTTGGTCAACTCTGTGTTGGCGCGCAGTTGTTCAGTAAGTTGTTGCCGACTCTGGGTCAACTCTTGAAGCAGCATCTTGAACTCTTGTCTGGTGACTGGGCCTGATGGATCTGAAGGTCCGGTGGCATCTTGGTCGGATGGAGGCAATTGTACGGGATTTTGTCTATCCCGTCCTTCCTGATCGGCAGCTGTAGAAGCAGTTCGTGTGCTCACCATGATGAATTGACGAAGTCCTTTCCTAGATCTGATGCAAATATGAATAGGATGGAAGGGCTTCAAGGCTTGAGATCTGGATCTTCTTCTTGGATTTATGCAATCCGGTATCGATAGCAGATCCAAAGAGAAGGAGAAAAACTGGGTTTTTATCAATGAAAGCACCAAAGTGTTTGTACCAAAAATGGACACAACACTCTTCGGAATTTTTTGAAGAGATAAAATGAAGAAATTAAATGGAAAAAGAGGATTATCTAACAAAAACTCCAAAAACAGATATGCAAATGATAAAAATGCACAGAAACACAGGAATTTAGAGTGGTTCGGCGTATTTCCTACGTCCACTATGAAATTGATCACTATATTGATGTTTCTTTGATGATTACAATTGATTGCAACGAATTACAGTGAATTAAAGTTATGAAATTTGAGTACAACAACAGTAATGGAGTATGAAATTGAATCTGGCAGAGTCTGGGCATTGGAGCATCAAAAGATCCTTTCTCTGTAGGCCCTAGGGCTCTATTTATAGGCGTAGGAGGCTGATATTTCGCTCAGATCTCGGGAGACTTCTTCTGGCACGTGAGTGGGCCCACGCGACCGAGCCCATGAAGTTTCGGCTCGATCCGTGATCGATACGAACGAATTTCGTATCGATCAGGATTTCGTCCAATGGAGTCGAAACTTGGTGTGAACATTCTTTAGCATGTATGTAAGCTTCTGTGAAAATTTCATAGCATTTGGACTTGTGGATCGCGAGATATGATCAATACGAATTGGTGTTACTCAGCAGGCTGTTTGGTTCGAATCGATCATTTCGAATCGATCTGTTCGAATCGAGGTTGCACATGCCCAGGTGATGACATGGCACGCATACTTCGGATTGATCCACTTTTTATGTTGAGTTGATCAAGTCGTCCCAAGATTCTCGCCTTGTTCGTATCGATGTAGTTGTCTTGTTCGAATCGATCAATAGCGTGCTCTTCGTATCGATATGTAGTATGCTCAGTTCGAATCGATGGAGACGGTCTAGTTCGTATCGATGAAGACGGTGTAGTTCGAATTGATGGAGGTGGCCCTTATTCGTATCGATCAAAGTTGCTTCCACTTGATGGATACGAACAAGCAATATCGTGATGGATACGAATAGTAATTGTTCAATGGATACGAACTAGTGATTATTTGATGGATACGAACTACGGTCACCTAATGGATACGAACCAGGATTATCTGATGGATTCGAATCAAAGCTCTCAGATGGATGCGAAGCAGTGTGATCTAATCGATGCGAATAGGATCGATATGAACTGAGGCTCGATGATGGATACGGAATGGGGTTATTTCCTTTAATTTGCATCGATTATAACTTGAGCATACGAACTCGGATTGACTTGAAATTTGGAACGTTGACTTTTATGGCTTCGCTTGTCGTGTCATGGTAATTGTAGCTTGATCCGGACTCGAACAAAATTCGTCGATATCCATAGTGAGCCTGCGTATAACCGATCTCCAAGACGAACCGTCATTGGTTTCTAGTCAAGTTCTTAGTGTCACGGCCTTGCCAAAAGGCGGGATAACAAACACTAAAACAACTATAAACCATTTCTAAATATATTAGAAAAGACAAATAAAAAGGTTGGAGTGAACAGAGAAGTTTCAAAACACATTTTAAACAAAATGTTCCAGAAAACCCAAAAGCCGAAATTAAAATCATTCTTTGAATCAAAATTATTTTTAAGTCCAAAACAATTTATAGTATTTTAAAATACTAAATTAAGGCCAATAGCCACCAAGCACTTAACCAATGTTGTTATTGATTTTTATCACTACAAGGTTACGTTTCAACATATAACAATATCATATCCCATAGGGCGAAACAATCAAGTTTGATATTTAACAATTCATATAACATGAGTATTATTGAAAATAAATCAACAATTGCAAGGAATCCTGTTGGATCCCTCTATAAATTTCCTTTACATCAGATAAGTCCATGTATTTGAGTTTAAATATTGATCGTTTTCAAAAGCGATAATTCATCAAAACAAAATAAACAACCAAATAAAGCACCCAAGCAAACAATCAACAATTTTATAACTACTATACAACATTAAAGCATTATTCAGAGGTGAGTTAACTCATCAAAATTCCAGTTATCGCTTCCGTGTTCTAGTTTCGTCTAAAATCGAACAGCATTCGAATTTTAGCTGAAATTCCTACAAGTTCCGATCTAAGACAATCCAATTCTATAGCTTCGATATCATTGATATGAGCCTAACATGACCGACTACGTTTGATTTGAACCTAATGTGAGATAGATATTGATTTACAAGATTCTAGAATTAAATAATATAATTTTAATCCTTAATTACAATCATTAGAGCCTAATCACCTAGCTTAAGCCTAATCTACACTTAGCCTTAATCGTTTTTCATCAATCCAGGCTGCAAAAAACTCAACTCAACATTGCCGCTTCCCTTATTCGCCGTCGCTGCCTTCGATGATTTGACGCCACCGCACTTCAAACATAGGAAGCCCCGCCTCAGGCGTCTGTACCAACCCCGACCTCACCCTGTCTCATGCCGCCGTCGACCTGAAAACCCTACAATACCACGCCGCCTTCAAACTGGAATTGCCACTGCCACGCCACCATCTACAACAATCCAACCATCTAAAGTACTCCCCTCATCAAGCCAAGCAATATCCTAGTTGGGGTCGAGGTCTAATACGGCCTCTGGTGGCCGTGATAGAGGAGGGCTATTGGATGAGAGGGAATTTAAAATAGCGATTAGGGTTTAGAAATCTCGTTTGGGGTAAAAGAAGAGGGTAGAGGTCCTATATATAGGATTTCTAATCGATACTATTCACGTCCTAAATTCTGAACTCCAATCAAGGCATGCTCACTAGCATTCCAAGCTAAACCCCTATATCGAACTCAATAGACTATTTTCGAAAATTAATTCTATCATATACAGAAGTTAGCATTTAAAATAAAATTATATTATGTTCAATTCTCTAAAATTAATTGCTATACGTTTCGAGCTCCGACGAGCACACAGTACGTCTGATCGTCACAAAATTCTTCGGCATACAACAATTTATTATTTCGAATCTAAAGACATTAGTTTTATCAAAATCCGAGATAGTGCCCTGGAATAATAATTTCACATGTTAATTAAAACGAATTATTATTAAAACCAGTTTAATCACTTTTGATTCTAAATTAAAATTTTGCAATTATCATTCTTATTTAATAGAATTTAAATAAGCTTTCGAAATCAATTTATTCAAATTAAATTTGAGATTCAATTATTTAAATAATTCTGATATTTAAATCAACATTCCAATATTAAGATCACAATTCAAATATTCAAATAAATCCATGTATTTTAATTTTAAGTTATTTGACTAATAAAACTAATATTTCAATATTTAAAATTAATTAAATATTTCAAAATCAAGTGACTAAAATTCCCGGTCGTTACAATTGAAGAATTAAGGTGATGGGTGGGAGGTTCATTACACATTTATCAAAGTAATTAGTTTTTAATATGTATTTTGAAATCTATTTTTATACAAATAATTACCAACTTCCATAAATATTTTAAAATAAAGAGTTTTTATTTCAAAAATATTTTTACGATTTGATTTTTTTAATAAAATGTTATTTTCACAAAATTATTTTGAATTGATTAAAATTATGGAAAATATTTTGAGAAATTATTTTATAAAACAATGATGATGTTTTTAGGAAGAAAAAGAATTTTATTTTAAAGGGTGATGGAAGCTTTGATTTGAAATTAAAAAATGATTTGATAAATGTTTTGCTTTTAAGATGTATTGGAACTCTCCTCGCTTTGCTATTTTGGGTGGGTCATTCCAGTCACAAATGGAGAAATCACTATAAGAGGATTTTGAAATTAGATTTTTCACTGTGATCTAAAGGTTGGAACAAGATGGGTTCTGATATAAATGCATACAAATGGATTTTTGGTCCAATGACCAAAAATGTTTAGAGCTTCGACAACTCGATGATTGGAGTTGCAATGATGATCCATAAGACCAAGTTCAAGGATAAGAACTTGTGGGTAAAATGAGGAATGTGTTCTACTACGGAGGTTGATGGAATGGAAGAAGGATTGAGTTCGACTATAGAGACACATGCAAAGGGATTGTTGATAATCGAAAGTTTCAAGTGTGTTCATAAAGAGGGGATATGTGAGGACGTCCATTTAGATATGAGGATATGCTATCTTGGATCGTCAATACAGAACCGTGTACCATGGACCTTAAGGATTCATTGTTCTATTTCTTGGCCTTAATATGGCATGGAATCGGTAATTAAGAAAACGAGATTTTCCATTAGTCACCGGCAAAGGACTGGTCATATGAGTCATCATATATCCCGACGTACAATACTCCTATAATGTTGAGTGTTCATTGACTTATGATATGAGACCTTACAATATTAGTCTAAGAATCAAGGATTAATGTAGGTACAACATTATTGAAAGGATATAACCATGAGTCGGAACATGTATTGTTTGAGAAGCGTAAGTATGAGATGGTACACCGATTATTATGAGGATGAGACTATAGGGAAGTTTATCGATAGTTTTAAGGATGCACATATTTCAATATTTAGATTAGCACACATGTGTTATTTGTTGGTATGATGATGTGGTGATTCTATTTTTGGGTGTGTGCATGCCTTATTTTAATGAGCTATACTGGTTGTTGGTATTTTTATTTATGGATGCATGTTTGGATAAACCTAATTCGTTGAGTATTTTTGTTATGGGCGATTATAGTTGGATTGTTTAGATACATGTTATGACTTATGTATGGAGTGTTATTTTTACATGCTATAGTTTGGATTCCACAGTTGAGAAAATATATATGTTACTATAATATGTGTGCTGAATTCATTATTGTGAAAGAATTGTTGTATATCATGATTGATTGTGTTGTGCGGATGTCATATACTACATTAAAGATAATCAATTTATGATTAGTATACTTCCCTGTATTTTGCGATTAAACCCCCGATGAGACATTATTAGTTTGTTGAGGGTTTTATTTGAGAAATTGCGATGTCATAGTCACTTTAAGGGCAAGACTATAAGGAACCAACATATTTAAAATATTAACAATAAATTAATTAAAAATAGATTTATTTATACCAGAATATGGCACAAACACCCAAGAGATTAAAGTAGAGAACTAAATGAAGAAAAATAAAGGAAAATGTGGAAAAATAGTACAAACGACGTTTATAGTGGTTCGACCAACTAATGCCTACGTCCACTTAGATTTTCAATTGATTATACTATTGTTTTCATCTTCTATTCTTATAGATCGGTATGGATCCTTGGGATTATAGGGGAATTAGAGGAAATTAGTAAACAACTTGGAAAGGTCCCCTGAAATGACCCTCTCCACCTCTATTTATAGCTGAAGGTCGCCAGAAATCCCTCCACCACGTTCTAAGACATGTTCCTCACGTCCAGAAACATTTGAGCTTGAAAAGATCGTGGCTATGTCATACTATGGATCGGGGCATGGATCGATACCGATCCATAAGATCCGCTTATGGATCTCTTCCATTGCCTTATGTAGATGCTATTTGTTGTTAGCTTCATGCTTTTGCCTAGGTTGCCTTGCTAAAAAAGCTTGTTTCTTTGTCAAAAAATTAGATAGGTGGTGGAATGTAGTTCTTGACTTCAGGTGCTTGAGGTGTTCGATAGTGACTTATATGCGAACGTTATTTTAAACTTGGAATGGGTTGTTGTCATCAGTAATTGAGACTGTAGTGGGTTTGAGGCGTTTTGGAGGAGATTTTATGGATCGATACAAAACCATATGGATGGATCAGTACCGATCCATCACTTTGATGGATTGGGTTGTCGAAATTCAATGATGGCGTTGCATTCGCATTGTGGCCTTGGTTGCACTTGGTTCCTAGGCTTGTTGGTTATCTTTTTAGGCTTCCTACCTCGATAACTTTCAAATCCAACTCACCTATTTCGTCCGAATTTGCACTAGCCAAAAGGCTGGATAACACTTGTCCCTTAAAGTACATCTTGTTTTCAACATAACGTGCTTTGAACCTAGATGAGTAGTGATTGCTGCGTTAGATTCCAATCCATTCTTCGAATGGTTTTCATCCCTTCTTCGGACCATTTCGGTGAAGTGTAGTGTCTTAGACTGTTCATTGTGACACTTCGTTGGCATTCAACACTATAAAACTGGAGCATGCTCTTATAATCTATCATTCCAAATTCAATAGCTTTGAGTAAATTCCAGGATTCCACAGGTTTGAATCTGGTGCCTTTTGGTTTCGGCCGCTAAGTGCTGAGCACGCACGTGCACACGCACTTAGATTATTTGGCGTGTTTCGACCCCATGTATATGCAAACTCTTGTGAAATCACACATATAAAGGCATGTGCACACACATCTTTATTTATATGGTTCGGTACCAATCAACTTAAACTTAGGCTATTTTGTAGCCTACAAGAGTGGGTTCAGGGTTATATAACCCTACCAAACCCTTAACCACCTTCACTTTTCTACTGTTTGTGACTTGTGCTCCTTTATCCCATTGAACCCCTTTACCACCAGATTGAAGCCTATAATGTCATCGCGTGCACTCTAGCACCTCCACCACCATTCGCCACTTGCTCCAACTCAATGCCACTGTTTAACTTGCTAGGATCGAACCCGATCCATCACCAAAGCCCGAACCATCACCTGAACCGACTATCAAATTCGAGATTCAGAGCTTTAGGTAGGTGGCGACATTGGTGGCAGGCTTGGATGAACTTCACATGGCCGAACATGCTTAGGATTGGGAAAAAAGTGATAAAGGTAGAATTCACTTCAAGGGTATGGATTGGTGCCGATCCAACCTTTAGTGAATTTTTTGCCTTGAAAATGTTTGATAGATTTTTATAGAATAACTTAAATCAGAACTTTCCCAAGTGAAATCTTTTGAATTTCATTGCGTTCCCAATGCATGATTGACGACGTGAAGTCCGTCGAGATGGTTAGCAACGACGGTCGCTTGACTTTCAACTAATCTGTTGCACAACTTCAAACATTAACACCGCACGGCACCGCACAACACTGTAATTTGCATCACATCACACTAGGCTTTCACCTTAGCATGGGGCATAGCTTTTAATTTTTATGACATCACTTGTATGTTGAGTTTCGATAGTTATAGGTCATAGACGTTTCGAGCGTCTCTTCGCTCTAGCTGTAGGCCCATCTACTTCTAAATATGTCAAATCAGATACCAAGTCAAGTTCGACCATAGTTCCTTCTACAAGACATACTCCAACCCCACATATACCCCAACCTACAAATAAACAAACCAAACAGCCTCTCCTAAAGGCTCCTCTTGAGCCCGTATAAGGTCCTGAAGTTGAGGCTGCTCCAGATACCCTCGATGATGTAGGAATATTGGATGATCTCACAGACTCAGTTGCTTCAAAAATCAAAGAGGGATCACTTAGAAGGATTTATGAATAGGATGGCATCCCATTCGAAGATGTGTTGCTTCCCACAAGCCACCAACGGGAATATCATCCTCCTACTGGGTATACCATGTGCAATCGATATATGTGTTTGGTGGGGTGCGTCCCACCATTCCATCAATTCATCCGACGGATTCTGCATTTCACGAGGCTGGCTCTAGCTCGGCTACACCCCAACAGCTATGCTTTTCTACACGGCGTGTTCATTATCTTCGCTCTCCATTTAAATCGAGTTCCAAGTAACAAAGAAATCTGGTACATGTATAGCTTTAAACACTGCAAGGGGAATCCTTTCCTCGCTTTTTTGGAACCATCCAGGGGGTGTAGAATAGTGACTGGTACATGGAATAAGTTAGGTTACTTTAAACGAGTTTTTCTTTATAAACTATCCGCCTGAATTTGTACAGCGGTGACTATCTCGGCGTCAGTTCTGCTCTCATTCTTTCCATTTGAGATCACTTTATAGTTTTGTTTGCTCTGATTGTTTTCCTTTGTTCTTTCAGATGTGCCGAATAGGCCTAGTGGCCTGAACCTAGCAGGGACTCTTAGGCAGCTTCATGAAGTCCTAGATATGGACAGGGAGGTGAGGACATTGCTCATCGATGAGAACCTATGGGCCTATAGCATTGATCAAATCCTGACGATCTCAAACAGTGGTGAGAATGACTCCCCGTTCGAAGATGGCGACGAGGACCCAATGGTGCCCTTAGTCCCAAGTCCTACAGTCAGTCCTGTAGAAGTGCACGAGCATATTGAAGAAGGCGAGGTTGGTGGAGTAGGCACGGTAATGTTGACATGGGTTATGTGTCCCCTAATACGACTAGGGTTTTCTTTTGAAGCAGTGCCCTAAGATAAGGATCCTTCCCATGTGGGATATGACGTGATTCCACCAGCCACCGTGGCGAAAGAGACTCTTGTCCAGCCTTCGGAGGACCTATATGCAAATTTCAGGCCGATTCCAGATGATATCAGTTCTTTTGGCCTAGATGACATGAGCCTCGATGGTCTTGACTCCCCTATTCGTCTACAGAGTGACTTGCCAACCACTCGAATGGGGGAAATCACTCATGTCAGCAAAGTCCAAGTCCATGGTCTATTGGGGGACACTAGGACACATAAATACACACATGCACAACACTTTGCTTATTTTGCATCATGTTTATCATATCAAGGCTAATCTGCCTTTGTTTCACATGTAGGTTCAATGGAGCACCGTAGCATGTTCGATTCCTTTAAGGATCAGATGGTTCATCACAAGAGACACAATTTGCGGACAAGCTCCCATGACACCGACCATGATTCATACACTAGAAGGTATTCAAGCCGGGATCGAAGGGGCTAAGATAGGGGTTATCATACTCACAATTCATATTTAAGGCGTAGATCTGGATCGCCCTGCCAAGAAGCATGGACAAGTACTCTGAACGACCTGATGGTATTCCGCTTGAGGATGTTTCTCGTATCTCTACTTTGGCTTCCCACTCCATAAAACAAATGGTGCTTTCGGCAATCTAAGCAATCATTGAAGCTTGTTGCCCCTAACTTTTCTCGCCACCATAAGGCTGATAAGAAAGCCATAAAGTCTCCAGCCGTTAGAACGGAGAAACAGGTCGCATCCAACCCTTTGATGGTTGAACTGAAGTGTCACTTTCTAAATATTTATTTTGATGGCATTAGGTTTGCTCCCAATCTAAAGGAGATCCCATAAAAGGTCAAAGGCCAGACTGTGTCCTATGGTGGAGACGTGTATGATCAGTATTTCATATGGAAGAGATTGGCTGAGTAGATTTTTGAATACATCGAGAGCGTGAAGATTGAGTCTCAGGGGTTTCAACTTGCGGCTAACCAATACAAAGATACTATCGCTCATCTTGACACACATGTTGTCGAATTAAGGAAGGCGTAGGCCGAGGTTGAGCAGAAAGTCAAAGACTTGGCTGAAATGGTTGAACAGGAGAGGACAGACCATCTGAGCCAGGTCGAAACCAGTCACCATAGAAATCATCTTCTGTCATAAGAGGAAGAGCACCTAGCAAAGTAAGTAGCAGAGTTGAAAAACGCAATATAAGAGCATGAAAGAGAAATTTGAGAAAGAGAAGAAAGAGAAAAACGATTCTCTCATGCATGCTCATAACTATTGTGTGGAGTTGTTGGATGCTCGTAAGGAAAGGGTTGATGCATTGGCTTGTGCTAGAAAAATGGGTGAATCAATCGCAGCCGTAGAGAAGAGGATCAAAGGAAGATTTGAGCCACTCATCATCAACTATGATTCCAACGTAATCAAGTTCAAAGACTTGGAATGGCTTGGAAAGGATTATCCTAGAGCTCTAGCTTTAGCGTGGGAGAAGATTGTGCGAGAAGAATAACAGACTTTGGAGGGAGGTGGAGTGAATTTGGTAGAGCTGGAGCGTGAGATTCTTAGTCTAAATGATGTCAAAGTGCTCTGAGCTGGTGAGCTTATTTTGCTTCTAGAGCTGGCTACCATGGTCCAGAAAGACCAAGGCGAGGGCTCCAGGACTGCACCTTAAGATCCCACTGCACAACTTGCATCTGTGCACCCAGCTGCCTCTATTGCTTGGTTTGACCCTCCGTACAATCCAGTGGCACCAAAAAATGCAAAAGATAAGCATGTTATCTCCTATTCTGGAGGGGAATTCAGATGTCACTCCTGCCCATACATAGCCTCAGTTTGGTGGAGCTATCTCATTGACCTCACCCATATTTGAGAGAGCTCGCATAATAACCGTCGATGTCGCTAATCTCTCCTTTCATGTCTCTCTAGTTTCAGGTCAGCCCTACATCGCTTCGCTCCTTAAGGAAGGTCTCTAGTTGGGACAAGGAGCATCCATGACGGAATCAATGACAATGAATACTTACGAAATGATTCCATGATTTTCAGCTGGCGAGGCTTCTAGTCCTGGAACACAAATAATTCATGCTTTAATAGAGGAGGGGAATAGTGAATTCTAAGGAATCCAGATTGATGAGGATGTCTTTATGATAGGACCTTTAGGGCCTCTTATAGGGCCTAACATGCAAGATATGTTAGAAATACGAGTTCTACCGGCCAGGGAGATCAAGCAGGAGAAAGTTGAGGTTATTTACCATCCTCTACCAATAGCTTTACCTGGCGAGACCATCTTTCCTCCGTTACTCTTCCTCCCCCTGGAGCACTCAAAGTGTGCCCGTCAGATCATCTCAGAGCACCCCATCAATGGGCCAAGGAAGAGGCAGGAGAAGACTAGATGAGGCAGGTACGCACTTATCCGAAGAGGGGAAGAAGAGGAAGAAGCATAAGAAGTGATTATCCATTTGCTTTCTTCTTTTCGGTTGTATAGTCGTAGGATTTTTTTTGTCTTAGGCTGGCTTGGTATAGGTTTAGCTTCGCTTTCTGTTTTTTGGTTCATTGTTAATAAAACTTGTATCTTTCTTCAAGCTTTATTTTGATGTGAATAATAGACTTTTTTGTTCTGTTCAAGTCTTGTGTGAATCTACTTAAGTTTTGAGAAATGCTCTTGTCATCACGTTCATGTGTTTGTGAACCATTTCTCATCATCATTGTTAGACTAAGTTAGTAGTCCATCTTGTTGTTTACTGGCCTAGTCCTGCATGATTAAAGATGAAAATTGACCCTATTATCCTTTCAGTGAGTGAAGAGCGATCAATACGGCGCCTATCTTTGGGTGCCCGTACACAACCATACCCGATTCTAGAATTTGATTGAATTCCGGTCACCTAAAAGGGTAGCCTGAACATCCTTTTCAAGGACATTTGAGTGCGATTTCACCTAACTTCGAGCATAAATCAAAGTGATTCAACTTATATGGCAATTTAAGCATCCTTCTTTGGGATGCATGTTCTAACCAAGTCGAACTCTGGACATTGGTTGGAGTTAACCACTTAAGGAAGTGGTTTAGACATCCCTATCTAGGACATTCACTCTCGATCTTGCCTATCTTCAAGCATTGATCAATGTTCGTACAAGATCCCACCTATCTTCGGATGCTAATCTTTCTCCTTGCTGTTCTTCGAGCGAGGTGTGAACGCTCTGCCAAACTCCAGGCATTAGCGGTAGGGCCGAACTGTCTCATTCTACCCTTGAATTTTTATACTCTTGCCCCTAAAATAGGGATCAAAGGAATCAGTTGGCATCTATCTTCGGATGCCAAGAATGGTTTACTTCAAGGGCCCAATCATGGATCATAGAAGTTTGGTTGGAACCTAACTCTGGATACTTGTATACCTGCATTATGCATATGCATATTCATTCACGTTTACTGCAGTTTGCAATATTATAGTTAGACAGAAACAAAGTCACAAATTCAGGAATTCATTTCATTTTATATACATGGGAAATGATAGATTTTGTCTAGTTACACCAAACTTGACTGGATATTCACAAAGTCAGATCTCAAGTGCAATAGCACCGCAAGTGTTCATTATTCCATGCTTGGGGAAGTGAAGCTCCTTCTACGGTTGCCAGCTTGAACATTCCATCTCCAAGCTTATATTCAATTGCATACGGACCTTCCCAACTCGAGTCCATACTCATAGGTCCTGGGAAGATTCGTTTAAGAATGAGATCACCAATTTCAAAGGTCCAATTCTTGACCTTAGGATTGTAATATCAAGCAAATCATTTTAGGTGTGCAGTTGCCCTCAGGTCAGCTTCATCATGCTTCTCATCGATCATGTCGAGAGACTCTAGCAGGAGTTCCTCATTCATTTTGGGGTTGTAATGAGTTACTCAATGAGAAGGTACTTCGAGTTCGATTGGGATCATAGTCTCTGATCCGAAGGCTAAGGAAAATAGAGAATGAATGCTTGTGGACCTGTGGGTCATTCTGTAGGCCCAAAGTGCCAGTGGTAGTTCGTTGACCTACTTGCCCTTGGCCTTCTCTAGTCGCTTTTTTAGAATGGACTTGATTATCTTGTTTACAGCCTATCCATTCGCTTGCGGGTGTGCTACCACTGCAAATCTCTTTTAAATGCGATGCCTAAGGCAGAAATCTTTGAACTCGACGCTATCAAATTGGGTTCCATTATCGGAGATAATTGTTTGTGGGACCCTAAAGTTATCGATGATATTTTTGACTATGAAGTTGATCACTTTCTTAGTTATGATCGTAGCCAAAGGCTCCGCTTCAGCCTACTTCATAAAATAATCGATAGCAATGATGGCGTACTTTGTGCCAACTTTAGACATTGGTAGCACACCAATAATATCTATTTCCTAAACTACAAACGGCCAGGGACTGGTCATCTGTGTAATCTTTGTTGGTGGGGCTCTAGGAATCTTCATGAACCTCTGGCACTTGTCACACTTTTTGGTGTAGTCAGCTGCTTCTCAGTTGATAGTTGGCCAGAAGTATCCGTAGCAAAAAATCTTCTTCGCTAAGGTTTGCCCCCTTGTGTGATCATCACAAGCCTCCTCATGTACTTCCATGAGGACTCACTTGCCTTCATCATTACGACACACCGAAGCTGCGGGATTGAGAATCCTTCTTATATAATACTCCTTCTTGAACAATAAATCTTGAAGCTTTGCGAAGGAGGTGTTGTTGGTCATTCTTCCTGTCGGGAAGGATTTCCCTCTGCAAGTAATTCCTGATTGGATTCATACACGACTCCTTCTCACATTCAGCCTTCACGATCCAATCAACATCCAACTAGTTGATGCTCGGGGCTGATAGAACTTCCATCGGGACCAGGCCCATGAGTTGTACATCTCCCGAGCTAGCAAATTAGGCCAGCGAATCAGCTTTCCCATTCTCCTATCTAGGAATATGTGTTATAGTGTAGTACTCGATATCATTAAGAAACTCAAGGACCCTGTTTAGATAAGGAGCTAGTCTTGCTCCTTTTGCCTGAAAATATTTTCTCACTTGGCACACCACCAGTTGGGAGTCACAGAAGATGTGTAAAGTTTTGACTCCAAACTCCTTCGTAATTTTAAGTCCTGCAATCAAAGCTTCATACTTAACCTCGTTGCTTGCCACAGGAAAATTGAGTTTAAGGCATAATAGATTGAACGTTCTTCAGGGGTTTCCAATACAATACTTGCCCCGAAAGAACGCTTGTTGGATGTTCCATTAGTGCACATCTTTCGTCCAGCATCCTACTCTCCACTGGTCTTTGGAGTATCATCTCGTGCAGTGTACTCGGCTGTAAAGTCTGCCAATGCATGGCCTTAGATTACCCTTTGGGGATTAAAAGCTATGTCATTTTGGCTCAATTCAATGTTCCATTTCAACAGCCTTCCAGAAGTCTTAGGTCACTACAAGACCTGTCTTAGGGGTTTGTTGGTAAGAACCTTGATCGTATAAGCTTGAAAGTATGGGTGGAGTTTTCTGGAAGTGATCAACAGGTAGTAAGCCAGCTTTTCCATATTTGGGTAATTTCTCTTTGCCCCTGTTAACCGCTTGCTAATGTAATACACCAGTCTCTGGATTCGGTACTCCTCGTGCACGAGTGTGGCGCTCATGGCATGCACCAACACTGCTAGGTAAATAAAGAAGTCCTCATCTTCCACTGGCTTTGATAGGATGGGAGGCCTTTCTAAGTGATCTACAAGTGCCTGGAAAGCATCTATACACTCCTATATCCAAGCAAAGTTCCTCTTCCCATTTTTGATGACGTCGAAGAAAGGGATGCATTTACCTATGGCTCTTGAGATGAATATGCTCAAGGCAGCAACCTTCCAATTTAGACTCTGGACTTTCTTGATTGATTTTGAGGCTTCGATGTTTCGCAGTGCCTGAATCTTCTCCGGATTACTTCTATTCCCCTCGAGTTCACTATAAAAACCAAGAATTTCCCGGATGCAACCCGAGTAGACACTTTAGTGAATTGAGCTTCATACCATACTTGTGGAGCATAGCAAACATCTCTGCCAGATCATCAATGTGGCTCATCATTTTTCGTGACTTCACAAGCATATCGTCTACCTAGACTTCCATTGAACGCCCAATTTGTTCCTTAAACATCGAATTCACTAGCCTCTGGTAAGTTGATCCGACATTTTTTAAACCGAAAGGCATGATAAGATAACATTATAGTCCTAAGTCAGTTATAAAGCTGCCATGTTCTTGATTTGGGCATGCATTGGAATCTGGTTGTAGCTAGAGTAGATGTCAATTGAATGATAGCAGTTCATGTCCAGCGGTCGAATCTACTAGTTGATCAATTTTTGGGAGCGGGAAGCTGTATTTCAAATATGCCTTATTCAGATCGAAATAGTCCATGTTCTCCAGTTTCTGTTGGACCACTTCACTAAGACTGGATTGGATACCCATTCCGGCTATAGAGCATCGCGGATGAAGCTGTTGTTCCTCATCTTATCCACCTCTTCTATCAGTGCAGTGGATCTCTTCGGATCTAGGCTGTAGCATTTTTGTTTCATAGAAATGCATTTAGGATTCACATTCAATGTGTGGCACGCTATCTTCAACGATATTTCACACATATCAGAATGCGTCCAAGCGAACACATCTAGGTTGACCTGGAGAAAACTAGCCAACTCTTTCATCATCCTTGTGCCGAGTTGAGATCCTATTTTCAGGACCCGTGTAGGATCATCTTGACTAACCGAGATATTTATCGTTAACTTCGCATGACCGCCCTTGCATCCTCCGGCTGTTTCCTCGGATCCATATCCTTATGGAACCGACTATGCTGCCTGAGCCAAGGCTCGGGTGGTGGTTGCTATGTGTCCAAAGATTTGATACATAGAGACTTTTCTACATCCTTTCTTATGCTGCCCTACCTCCTTCAGCTCCATGATGTAGCACTCACTCCAAGCCCCTGGTCTCTCTACACAACCCCCACTCCATTCTTTTTCAGGAATTTCATCATCAAGCACCATGGGGCAATGGCCGTCTGAAAATCAGCCAGGGTCGATCGGCCCAAAAATGCATTGTAAGTAGAAAAAATATCCAACAAAATGAAGATCAAAACTCGCACTCTCTTGCGGTTACCTTCTCCTAATACCACCGGTAAGTCTATACATCAAATAGGCTCCATCGATATGTCATTAAATCATTTGGTACGAGATCTATGTGGTTTTAGGTCCTTTCCATCAAAAACATATGGTTGTAAGCCTTCTTAAATAGAAGGTTGACTGAACTACCATAGTTAACCATCACCTTTCTTATAATCTCCGGCCCAATCATGGCCGATATCAAATATTGGGGCTTCAATTCCATCAACGTCCCTATTCTGAAACACAATGTCGTCAGTCACAGTCTTGAGTTGTTTCATCGAAGCTCCATCTTCGATGGTAAAACAACTCTCAGTATCATCATGCTTTAAAGCACTAGCATATATCTCCATTTTATTCCAGCTCTTCCCTGCTGGATGTGGTCCTCCTTGAATAGTATTGATGATTAATCTTTTCGCAAACCGCCTAGATTCATCATCACCAGGCTTGGCTACTCCCTATTAGGAACGGTCCTTAGGGATTAGAACTTCCTTGCCTGCCATCCTGCGAGGCTTTCACAAATTGTTGCAATTTCTTCATTCTTATCAGGTCTTCGATCACATCACGTAAGTGTCTACATTCGTTTAAGTTGTGGTTGTGGGTTTCATGAAACCTACAATACTATCCAAATTTCTTCTCCTTCTTAGTCGACTCCCTCAGAGTCGGCTTCTTATATTATTCCATACCTTGGGTCATAAGGTATGTTTGTACCAAAAATGGGCACAACACTCTTCGAAAGTTATTTGAAGAGATAAATGAAGAATATGAATATAAAACAGAGATTATTTAACAAAAACTCCAACAAACAGAAATATAAAATGCAAAGACAAGCAATTTAGAGTGGTTCGGCGTATCGCCTACGTCCACTATGAAGTTTTGATGATTTTATTGATTCTCTTTCAACGATTACAAGCAATTGCAGCAAACAATAGTGAATTGTAGTTTGAAATTCGAATTAGACAATGGGAATAAGATGCAAGTATCAATCCGGTAGAGTTTGGACGCTTGAGAATCGAAAGATCCCTCTTCTGTAGGCTCTGGAGCTCTATTTATAGGCGTAGGAGGCTCAAATCTCGCTCAAACTCCGGGAGACTTGGTCTGGCACGTGAGGGGACCCACTCGACCGTTTCCAGAAAGTTTCGCCTCGATCTGCGATCGATACGAATCCATTTCGTATCGATCAAGATGATGCCCAAATGAGCTGAAATTTGGCAGGGACATCCTTCATTGTGTGTGCAAGCTTCCCTGAAAATTTCATTGGATTTTGATCAGTAAATCACGAGATATGGTCGACACGAAATGAGATTCTCGAAGGCTGTTTGGTTCGTCTCCATGGTTTCGACTCGATATCTTCGTGTCGATGGCCGCACGTGTTCTTGGGATGACGTGGTGCGCGTGCTTTGCCTCGATCCGGTTTTTGCTCCGTGTTGACTGCTTCAACTCCATGTATCTCGCCTCGTTTCCTTCGAGGGATGACACGTTATCCAAGCTGGTTGACCTGATGGATTCGAATAGGACTTCATCCATGGATTCGAACCACGGTCATCTATGGATACGAATTGATGGTCAAATGGAGACGAAGAGACCCTTCCTTGATGGATATGAAACACGCAGCTCCTCAATGGGTACGAAGTCAAAGAACGCAAGTTGGAGCCTTTCGATGGATGCGAAGTATCGAACATCTGATGGATACGAAGTCGACATTAAGTGATCGTTACGAACCAGGTGACTTATTGATGGATACGAACAAGTCTTTCTGGCTGAAGGTTCTATCGATATGAAGCTTATCAATGTGTGGACTTAATCATTCTAATCGACACGAGACCGATGGATGCGAAACGAGGACCACCGATGGATACGAAATCCATCGATATGAACTCGATGTACTAGCTCCATCGAAACGAACATACACGTTTTAATGGATACGAAATGGGGTCTGCCGATGGATACGAAAACATGCTTTTTCCTCCAACTTGTATCCATCATAACCTGTGCATATGAGCTCGGATTGACTTGAAACTTGGAACGTTGGTTTTCTTTACTTTCCCGATCATGTCTCATCAATTGGGGCTTGATCCGGACTTGGTCAAAATTCAACGATATCCATGACAAGCGACATTTGGAATCCAACTCCTTGGTGTCCTGGCCTTGCCAAAAGGCGGGATAACATTTGCCCCCCAAAGTACGTCTTGTGGAAACATGACGTGCTTTGAAAAGTTGTAGGCCTTCTTTGAACAATTTGAAAGTTGTACCCTGTATTGCTGTAATTGACTGTTCTGTGATAATGGTTAGTTGACTCTTGATGACGTCGCAAGTTCGCAAGTCGTTGCCAGTTTTGCTTGTTATCGAATTTCATATTAATTCTCTCCTGAACCGATTTGAAATTCGAGTTGAAATGACGCTTGATGGTTGTTTTCGAGTAGTTCCTTCGTATCGATCCTCTCCTGGATCGACATAGAAGGTCGAATAGTAGTCTTTCATAGCGATGCAGGTCAAGTCGATGGATACGAAATGTCCATTCGTATCGATGATTCCCGATGGATACGAAAATGCCATTTGCATCGATTGACACGCATCGATGTGAGTCGATGGTTGTGAAACGGATTCTTCGAGTCGATGGGGTCTACCCAATTCAGGCGTCTTCCCTATGCACTTCGTCTCTATGGTTTGTTGTCCGTTTCGTATCGATGAAGACTTCGGGTCAAGTGGATTCGAACGAAGTCTTCGACTCGACCCATGAGTCAACTGGCTATGGTCGGTCGCATAGACTGGGAGACGAATCGACTCGGTTCTACACTCCATATAAATACCAGGGACTTCGCCATTTTTCACTTTTTTACTTTCTACTTTTTACTGTTGCCTTCTGCTTTCGCATCGATCCGCATCCTTCGAGAAAGAAGAAAAACTGCATTCTGCTCTCGAATCGATCAGATTCATACTTCCAATTCTTCGAATTTTAACCTCAAATTAGGTAATGAACCGGTTGCACTTGAATCCAGGCGACGATGCTTGAATCTCAGATCCACTCTATCTTCGCCAATTATCAAGCCCGGCAGCCTTTAAGGTTGGATCTGGGTCAAAGCTTGGTCGAAAATAGCCATGGCGACGTCTCTGTTGATTGGAGAAGAAAGAGTGGACAGAATAAAAGTGGATCGAACTGCGTTTCGAGTTGATCTGGGGGCCTGTGTTCGAATCGACGCGGGCAACGTCTTCCCTTGGATTTCGCATCGATTTCAGGAATATCCTAATGGAGGCGTTTTGGTTCGTGTCGATGGGGATGGCAGTGGATCGCATCGTTCAATAACGATCGATGCGAGAATTAAACGAGCAATCGTTTCGAAACCCTTGGTTTCAGATCGATACGAAATTAATTCATCTTGATCGATACGACAAGCATCGATTCGAATGTGATCGATGTGAAACCGTGGCTTTCCTAATCGATACAAACTCGAACATTGACGATCGATTCGAAGTATGCCCCCGGTGATCGATACGAAAGTCAGATCTTGAGGGATTCGAATAAATTCCCCACGATCGATTCAAACCCTCCCTTTGATGGATACGAAATCCTCCGAGCACTTGATAACATAACTCCGACAGCTTCATTCTTGCATATCTGAACTTGACTGTTAGCTGCATATCTGACTGCCTATCGAAGCTCGTCGATGGAACTATAACCTAACACTGTGATAACGAACTTTAACTTGAATCGATTGCCAACATTGAGATGGTTTGAGGATGACGGTCAGCGATGACGGTCATTCCGACTGGGCTCCGATTATCCTTGTCGTCCAAAAATTTTCTTTAACCCTGCAGAATTCGTTCAAGTAACGCACAGCACCGCACTGCACAACACACACTTTACACGGGGGAATGCACGGGCTTTTTATCGTCTAATGATGGTTTCTCGTGAGTTAGCCAGTTATGGAACCGTCAAGTTCGCAGCAACAATAAACTCAGAATCTAACCCCTCCCAGACTTGAGATCCCGGACATCGAGGCCGAAGTAATCGGTCCAGCCCCGGACGAGTTACCTGATGCATCTTTCATAAATAGTCCCCCGGATTCTGTTCCGTCCAATATCTCTGAAGATACGCTAGGGAGAATATGCTTAAGGCATGGCTTATCGTTGGACGATGTAATGTTGCCCGGGCCGGATGACAGACCACACAATCCCCCAGAGGGATATACTGCCTTTAATCGTCATGCGTGTGCGACCGGAACGCTTCCCCCGTTCAATGATTATATAAGGGAGGTGCTGGCTTATCTGGGGATCGCTCCGTCGCAGCTACACCCGAATGGGTACGCTTCGCTCAACAGCTTGCTCATTGCATTTATGGAGTACCTCCATCGTCCTCCTTATATGACCGATATAAGATACTTGTTTAACTTCAAGAGCCGGACCGACAGCCCATCTTTCACATTCTTGGAGTCCGTACGAAACTGCCAAGTGGTTGTAGGGTCCTGGACTAGACTAAGCTACTTCAAGTCGGAGTGGTTTTACGTTCGCTGCCCTCTAGGGTTTGCCAGAAGATGGTTATTTAGACGTGAGTATCGCCTCTTTCCCAAGTAGTTAACAAGGCAATTCATTAGCGAAATTGAACTCATGTTTTCTATTTCTCTTTTTCCAGCAATAATCCAGCAACCCGAAGGTGGTTACTTTAAGGAGATAGTCCGGGTTCTCCAGGATGTTCCGGGTGAAGAGAGGAATATCGAACTGTTGTTAACGGACCGGAATCTCAGGCTCCTCGGATTGATTGGGCGGAGACAGAGCATAAGGCTTGACGGCGCATTAAAGACCGTTTCCAGGGAAAAAGTCAGGCGGAAGAAGCCTAAAGTCGTAATAATTGAGGAACCTGATTCTGAAAGAACTCATACCGACGAAGAACCATTGGTCGGGCCTGCCGATGCAACCCCGGATTCTGATGAAAAGAGAAAGGGCAAGGCAGCGGCCTTTAAACAACCTAAACCCGGGAGGCTTAAGTCTGTGGTTTTACACCGTCCTCTTTCAGGAATAAAAATCTTGAAGGCGCCCTCTCTGCAAGCCGAAAATCAATTCGAAGGGTTTGCTGACCTTCCCATTCCGGACATTGTGTCCGAACAGCATGACGTTGAATCGGATGAACTGCAACATACATTCGATGTTAGCGAGTCTCTTCCCACCAGCGTGATCGACACTTCTGGTTGGTCCAGGGGTTACACGTCTATACACTCTTCACTGCACTACACAGTCTCCTAACCATAAATCGTACATCCTGAACAACGACTGATCTCTCATACTTTGTTTTTCAAGTGCTATGTCTGGACGAGGTACCGTGCTGAGCAGCCTGCGCAACAAGCGCTGTTATTACGAGCCGCGTCGGAGAGAGGGAGAGAGAGACTATGACTCAGGACACTCTGGCCAGGAGAGGTCTGACAAAGACAGGGGACATGTGCGTCGATCCGGATCTCGCTCTCCTCCTCCGAGGACTTCTATACCGCCCACGGTAGTGGCTGCTCGTCCTCCTGAAACTTCACGGTCTAAGCCGCCTTCTCAAACTCCAAGGCCCGATCCTCCGTGCGGGACCGAAATTGCCACTTCTTCGACTACAACGCCGGCCGTGACCGACTCTACTGGGGAAGGAGCGCTTAAACTGGCGCAGATGAGGAAGGAATTCCCCGATATTTGCTTCGATGCTTATGTTTTTCCTCCGCACCTAAAGAGAATTCCGCCATCAGCTGAGAACACTATACATGATTATGTTGCGGATATTTTCTTTTAGTACAAGGAGTGGGCAAGGGCTGCGAGGAAAGCGTCCAAAGTGGCATTCGACCGAGGGGTCGTCATTGAAAAGCTAGAGAAGGAGTTGGGCCACAAGGACCGGATTGTGAAAGTGTTCAATACTGAGGCTGAGTCTTCCCGTAAATCCGAAATGGAAGCTCTTAAAAAGGTCGATGAGGTAAACTTGGCCATGACAAGAATGAAGCAAGAGCATTATACAGCTATCGAGGAAATGGGTCATAGGAACACCACCGTTACCGCCGAGAGGGATGCTGCTCTCAAGGAGCTCAATGAGCTGAAATCAAAATTCTCCGACATGGCGAAGGAGAAAGATGCGGCCAATGTCTCTGCTCAGGAAGCCTATGATCAGGCGGTGGTGCTCCGGAAGGAGAAGGAAGCGGCTATGGAGAAAGCTCGCGAAGCTGAAGCTGGGGTTGATGAGAAAGTGCGACAAGCGGAGGCCAGGATCGTGGCTGAGGTGGAAGAGCTACTTGTCACTTATAATGCCAACGTGCTAAGGCACCGAGATTTGACATGGCTCGATGATTACCCAACGCATCTCTACAACGCCTGGAGCCTGCTGGTTGAGGAAGAGAAGTCTGGGCACCCTGATGAAGCCATCGACGAGTTCGAGTTGGAGAGAGTTCCGGCGCTGAGCATCATAATGTGAGTTCTGAGATCAACGCGCCATCTCAATCTGAACTTACTCCAACGGTTGTCTCCCAACCCATACAAGCTTATGATCCAGACCAACCACATTTATCTCCCATCAGGGAGCATCCTTCTAAAGCCGCTCATACGACCCCGACCCAAACCGAGGAAGGTATTCCGAACTAACCCCTTGTGCATTTGGTCTGAAGAATGCGCATATAAGCGCACACTAACAAACGTTTCCTTTCTTTGTTCAGTGATCGAAGTTGCGCCAACCGCGCCTCCCGCAGCCCAGGAAATATGCTAAGTGTCGGAGGCCATTATCTCTGAGGTGACCTCCGTCGTGACCATAGCGCCGATCGAAGTGACGTAGGGAAGCTCACTCTCTCTTGATGAACAAATGATAAACGAGCTTCTCGGCCGACCGAGTGATCCCTTCGCAGACTTATCATTTAGCCTGGGCGGATTCTCATCTACTTCAGATGTCCCAATCCAGACCACTGCGGCACGTAGTGAGGCGTGAGCACAACGAGAGGCAGCTATGTTGGCTGAGATAAACGCCGAGATGGCGGCGGCAGCGCGTGGTGGCAACTCAGATGACGGGGCGGTAGCGCAGGGCCCCATTCCCCTTATGATTGTTCCTCCTGGAGGCACGCTTATTGATGTCAGCACACCAGTCCCGCCTCCGGCTGTAGATCCTGTCCCCCCAACTCCTCCTATGGGAAGCATCCCCATCGGCTCTAGCTCGGAAGACGATGTTGACATCATGCCTTCGTCTGAGGGGAGCTCGTCTAAGGAGAAAGGATCTAAGCGAAAGATCACTGGAGGTTCCGGTAGCTCCTCAAGGAAGAAGAAGCTAAGGAAACAGAGGGATTAGACGTACTTCCCCCCTTGTAGTCAGGAATTTTGTTATCCTTTTCTTTTTGTAGGCCGTGTTTAGATGCGGGTTCGGCCCCTGCTAGTAACAAATTTTTGGAAAGGCTCATGTATGAACCCTTGTTTTTGATTAGTTGAAATAAAATTTTGTCTTCTTGTTTCAACTTGAATTCCTTTTATGCTCAGATGTCGCAGTGTTCGAACTTCAGTCCGGTGTACTTGCATTATTTTAACGTTTAAGCATTGGTTTCAACCGTGATCCGTTTCGCACTCTGGGAATGCGGAGTTGAATGTTTATACTCCATTTCGCACTCTGGGAATGCGGAGTTGAATGTTTATACTCCGTTTCGCACTCTGGGAATGCGGAGTTGAATGTTTGTACTCCGTTTCGCACTCTGGGAATACGGAGTTGAATGTTTATACTCCGTTTCGCACTCTGGGAATGCGGAGTTGAATGTTTATACTCCGTTTCGCACTCTGGGAATGCGGAGTTGAATGTTTGTACTCCGTTTCGCACTCTGGGAATACGGAGTTGAATGTTTATACTCCGTTTCGCACTCTGGGAATGCGGAGTTGTATATTTATACTCCGTTTCGCACTCTGGGAATGCGGAGTTGAATGTTTATACTCCATTTCGCACTCTGGGAATGCGGAGTTGAATGTTTATACTCCGTTTCGCACTCTGGGAATGCGGAGTTGAATGTTGGATTGTCGTGTGTCAATCCTATCAACGTTGGTGTAATGGCTTGCCCTCGAATTCGGGTTTCACTTAGTGAGTGGCCGGTCGTATCACAGCCATTCTCTACTTGAATAAATCCCACCACGTGATGGGACTTAGCTCTCCGTGCGTCGTGATGTTTCGCATTGTATTCAATGAGTAACAGTTCTGGCCCGAAGAGATGGCATTTTATTGCTGAAATAAGAAAGTGCGGCAAAGTCAGTTGCCTTATTACAACATTCAAATTTCGAAATGCAGAAACAAATTGCTGAATGAAAAGACATAATGAAATAAATAAAGCCTGTCATGTGTAGTAGCGACGAAGGCTTTCGCTGTTCCAGGCCCTTGGCAAATCAAGACCGTCAACGGTCGATAGTTTGAATGTGCCATCCCCGAGTCTTCGTGTAATCACATATGTTCCCTCCCAGTTTGGTTTCATGTGTGAAGGAACTGGGTAGATTCTCTTGAGAACGAGATCGCCGAGTTCAAAAGTTCATGGTCGGACTTTGGTATTGTACAACCGGGCGACTCGACTTTGATAGGCGGCTGCTCTCAAGTCAGCCTCTTCCCGCTTCTCGTCCAGTAGATCCAATGATTCAGCAAGCAATATAGCATTTGTTTTCGGATCATAATAAGTCACGCGATGGGAAAATACTTCCATCTCAACTGGAATAACGGCTTCTGAGCCATAAGATAAGGAAAATGGGGTGTGTTCGGTTGCGGTTTTGTGGGTCGTTCGATAAGCCCATAATGCCATAGGAAGTTCATCAACCCATTTGCCCCCAGCCTTTTCCAGCCGTTTCTTAAGGATGGATTTTATAACTTTGTTAACAGCTTTAACTTGACCATTGGCCTGCGGATGCGCAACTGCCGAGAATTTTTTATGGATATGAAACCGTTGACAGAAATTCTTGAACTCGGAACTTTCGAATTGGGCTCCGTTATTGGTGATGATGGTATGCGGGAGTCCAAATCGACAGATAATGTTGCGAACCACGAAATTTATCACTTTCTTTGTCGTAATGGTTGCGAGGGCCTCAGCCTCTGCCCACTTGGTAAAGTAGTCGACGACAACGATGGCATACTTCACACCGCCTTTAGCCAGGGGTAAAGCACCGATGATATCGATCCCCCACATTGCAAATAGCCAGGGACTGACCATTTGAGTTATCTCGGTAGGCGGGGCTCTTGGAATTCGAGCATGTTTCTGACACCTATCACACTTTCTGGCATAGTTTGCAGCGTCTCGATTTACTGTCGGCCAGTAATACCCATAGCGGAGAATCTTCTTAGCGAGAGCTTGCCCACCGGTGTGATCGCCACACGCTCCTTCGTGTACGTCATGTAACACTCGTTTGATTTCATCGTGTGCGATACACCGGAGGAGAGGAACGGAATAACCCCTTCTGTACATGACCCCGTTCTGAATGACGAACCGTGAAGCTTTTCGTAGAATTTGTCTTTTCTCATTTCTATGCTCGGGAAATGTCTCGTTCTCAATGTAATTTTGGTATGGAGTCATCCAAGAATCTCTACTTGGAGCGGTTTCAAGCACAAAGTTTGCCTCTACTCGATCAATACTCGGGGAAGATAAAGTTTCGACTGGGACAAGTCCCATCTGCTGTGCTTCACCCGTGCTGGCCAACTTTGCCAATGAATCAACTCTTTGATTGCGTTCGCGTGGTATATAATATATGGCATAATAGTCAAACTGATTCAGTACTTCCTGAACTCGGGCCAAGTAAGCAGCCAGCCTTCGATCCCTTGCTTGGTACTCCCCACGCACTTGGCACATGACTAACTGTGAATCATAATAGATTTCCACAGTGATAATCCTTAAATCTCTGGCAAGATTCAGTCCAGTTAAGAGTGCTTCATATTCAGCTTCATTATTAGTTGCGTGAAAATCGAACTTCAAAGCGTAACAAATAGATCGGCCTTCGGGAGTCTCAAGTACAACACCAGCGCCCGAACATCGGTCGTTTGATGCACCGTCTGTATACAGCTTCCAGATGTATTCGGGGGATTCGCTGGTTTCGGGCAGATCTTCTGGGATGGTAAATTCGGCTATAAAATCTGCCAGGACTTGTCCTTGAACGGCTCTTCGCGGGGCGTACACGATATCAAATTGGCTTAGCTCAATGTTCCACTTGAGTAACCTACCAAACGTCTCAGGTCGCGTGAGGACCTGTCGTAACGGCTGATCGGTGTACACAGTAAGAGGATGAGCTTGGAATTAAGGACGGAGTTTTCTTGAGGCAATGACCAGGCAATAAGCTAGCTTCTCCAGTCTCGGGTAGTTTCTCTCAGCTCCTGTTAGCCGTTTACTAACATAGTAGACCGGTTTTTGCACTTTGTCTTCCTCCCGGACCAGAGCAGCACTGATTGCATGTTCTGATACTGCCAAGTAGAGGTATAATTGCTCGTGGTCGATTGGTTTTGATAGGATCGGAGGTGTGGAAAGATGTTGGACTAGTGATCGGAATGCGCCTTCACACTCTGTGGTCCATTCAAAGTTTCGTTTCCCTTTCCTGATTAGATCGAAAAAGGGAATGCATTTATCGGTGGACTTTGAAATGAACCTGCTCAGTGCCGCCACTTTCCCATTGAGACTCTGGACTTGCTTTATGGTTCTCGGTGTTTGCAAGTTCCTTATCGCCCATATCTTTTCGGGATTTGCTTCTATTCCTCGGGCGTTGACGATGAATCCGAGGAACTTTCCAGATGCGACGCCGAAATGACACTTAAGTGGATTGAGCTTCATCCAGTACTCCGGAAGGATGCGGAACATTGAATCTAAATCTTTTACGTGATCCGTCGAGAATCGAGACTTCACTAGCATGTCATCCACGTAGACTTCCATGGTTTTCCCGATCTGGTTGGCGAACATCCGGTTGACCAAGCGCTGGTATGTTGCCCCGGCGTTCTTTAGACCGAACGGCATGACTTTGTAACAGTAGAATCCCAGATCGATTACGAAGCTGGTATGTTCTTGGTCAGGTAGATGCATGGGTATTTGATTGTAGCCAGAATAAGCATCCATAAAAGATAATAATTCATGTCCGGCTGTCGAATCTACGAGCTGGTCAATTCGGGGAAGTGGGAAACTGTCTTTCGGGCAAGCCTTGTTCAAATCTGAGTAATCGACGCAGGTTCTCCATTTTCCGTTCGGTTTTCGAACCAGTACAGGGTTGGATACCCATTCTGGATACAAGGCGTCTCGAATAAATCCGTTCGATCGTAGTTTATCAACTTCCTCCTTAAGGGCGGCAGATCTCTCTGGGTCCATACCACGCCTTTTCTGTTTTACTGGGACATGTCGCGGATCTATATTCAGGGAGTGACTTGCAATGCTTGGTGAGATTCCGCACATGTCAGAGTGTGTCCAGGCGAAGATGTCGAGATTCGCCCGGAGAAATTCAACCAACTCCTGTTGTACCTGCTTGTTCAGTTAAGACCCAACTTTTAGCATTTTCGAATCATCAACCTCACTGATTGGGACGTCCACAGTCAGTTCGGCTAGAGAAGCTTGACTCTCCTTAGATTCATCTTTATCCTCGTTGTCCCTAAGGTCGAGGTCTTTCAGGAGTTGGTTAGGGTGCCCGGGCCGAGGCCCAGGCACCAACTGTCAATCATCGATAGAACGGACGCAGAGAGATTCCTCTACGCCCTTTCCTTTTTCCTTCCGCTGCGCCCCGCGCAGCTCAGCAACATAACAGGCCCTTCCCATGGCCTGATCTCCTTGAACAACTCCAATTCCCTGATCGGTGGGAAACTTTAGAGTCAAACACCATGGGGCGATGGCCGCCCTGAACTCAGCTAGGGCCGGTCGGCCCAAAAATGCATTATACGGTGAATCAATTTCTAACACAACAAACTGTAACACTCGGACCCTCCGGCGTTCTCCAACGCCTAGTTCAACTGGTAGTTCAGTTACTCCGATGGGTATCGTGGCACTTCCGTTGAAACCGTGGATTCGGGATAAGCAGGGTTTCAAATCCTTGGCCTCCATCTTCATTAAGTCATAAGCCCGTTTAAGCAGGATATTCACAGAGCTCCCACTGTCAACCAGGATCCTCTTCATCCAAGCAGGACCCACCTGGGCAGATATGACTAGTGGGACAATCGTAGGGGCTTCGACCTTATCAGCATCCCGGCTCCTAAACACGATATCATCAGATATTATTTTCTGTTGCTTAGCCGGACTTTCATCTTCACAGTTACTACAACACTCGAAGTCCGCATGCCTGACGGAACTGGCATACGACTCCATTTCCCCCCAGCTCCTGTCTGCCAGATGGGGACCACCACTTATTGTGTTAATTACCAACCTTCCGCCTGCGCGAGCGGGTTCTTCCTGTCTTTCCAGATTTTGCTGACAATTCTGATTGGAAGGGCCCGCACCACCAGACTGCGGCGCTCGAACAAACTGATCCAACTTCCTCTCTCTGATCAACTTCTCAACGAGGTCCTGTAAGTGTCGACATTCATTCGTATTGTGGCCATAGCTTTCATGGAATCTACAGAACTTTCCCGTTTGAACCTGCCTCTCCGATGAAGGTTTCGGAGCTGTCTTCTTATACTGTACAGTGTTGCAAGTCTGTAAGTATATGTTCTCCAATGACGTATTCAATGGCGTGTAATTGTCAAACATTTGAGCCCTACGGCGTGGGCCTCGGTTCGGATCTCTTTTCTTATCTTGGCCATTGTCTCCTCTCGGCTGGGTTTGCTTGTTCTGCATGTTCAGTTGAACTTTCTCGGAACTCTCACCGGACTGTTTAACTGCCACATTACTCTGTATTCCTTCAATACTGGGCCTCACATCGTCTTGCTTCCTAGACTGTTTCGCGTCCTCTTGCCGTAAGAACTGAGCGGCTTTGGAGTAGAAACGGTCCAACGATGCGGGTGGTTTTCCAACCAGCCAATTCCCAAACTCAGAATCGGGATCAATTCCTTTGGTCAAAGCCATCAAGATCGAGTTATCGTTGGGATTACTAATTTCAACACATGCTGCGTTGAACCTTTATAAGTAACGCCTTAGCGTCTCTCCATGAGCTTGAGTGACACTAAAAAGGGTATTAACATCTTTGGGCCTAGCCACATGCATACGAAACTGCTCCACAAACCTCTTGGCTAGTTGATCAAACGAAGAAATAGATCAGGGCGGTAGCCTTGTAAACCACATGGTTGCGATTCCCCCCAAAGAGATGGGGAAAATTCGACATTTCACTGCATCATCAGCTCTCGCAGCGCTCATTGACCATTCATATTTCAAAATATGCTGATTGGGGTCACTATTCCCTTCATACATTGGGAGAGCTGGCATCCTGAATCGCCGAGGGGGTTCAGAGTACAATATCTCGTCCGTGAAAGGGGTATGACTGCGGGAGACCCCCCAGTCGTCATTAGTGAGCCCCTGACTCTCACGAATCATCTGGCGTATCATGGTCGAAATGTCCGACACTGGCACGTTCTGAGCAGGCTGAGCTGAGGTGTGGTTGGGTTCCACAGTGCGAGTTTGGACCGGGCGCTGTCGACGGTCCGCATTTCGCCTCCTCGGCTCAGCGTCTTCTGGGACATACGGTTCAGGAGTATGTTCGCGCTGTTGATTGTTTAGTTCTGACTGATTCCGGATGTCAACCATCGTCTCTGCCGCGGTAGTGGTAGCACGGTTGTCCGTAGTATACTGTGGAGTGGCACCTCCTCATGTTGAGGGCCCTGCCTGAAAGCTGGTCGACGGCCCTGCCCTCAAGTGTCCAACGGCTAAAGCGGGTTGGTATCCGGTGGTCTGTGCGTGACTTCCTTCTAACCGGGGACGGGTAGACCTGTGGTGGTAGTCAGACAAGGCAGAACTTTCAGTGGACGCGCGGGAGACATTATCTCTCCTGGACCTTCTACGGCTTTTGGCGGTTTAGTTGGTTGGTCAATTCGACATTGGTGCGTAGTTGTTCAGCCAACTGTTGCCGGCTTTGGGTCAGTTCCTGGAGCAACACTTGGAACTCTTGACGGGTGACTAGTCCAGACGGTTCTGAATGAGCAGTGTTGTCCTGATTGGAAGAAGACTGTTGTGTAAGATTCTGCCTCTCTCGGCCTTCTTGATCAGCGGCGGTAGCAGCGGTCCTTGTACTCACCATTTTTAGCGATGGGGTCCTTTCCTAGACTTTGAGCAAATCTGAATAGAATGGAAGGATTCCGGACAAGATATCTGGATCTTCCTCTTGGATTTATGCAATCCGGTATCGATGGCAGATCCAAAGAACAGGAGAAAAGACTGGTTTTCTCGGTGAAAGCACCAAAGTGTTTGTACCAAAAATGGGCACAACACTCTTCGGAAGTTATTTGAAGAGATAAAATGAAGAATATGAATATAAAACAGAGATTATCTAACAAAAACTCCAACAAACAGAAATATAAAATGCAAAGACAAGCAATTTAGAGTGGTTCGGCGTATCGCCTACGTCCACTATGAAGTTTTGATGATTTTATTGATTCTCTTTCGACGATTACAAGCAATTGCAGCAAACAATAGTGAATTGTAGTTTGAAATTCGAATTAGACAATGGGAATAAGATGCAAGTATCAATCCGGCAGAGTCTGGACGCTTGAGAATCGAAAGATCCCTCTTCTGTAGGCTCTGGAGCTCTATTTATAGGCGTAGGAGGCTCAAATCTCGCTCAAACTCCGGGACACTTGGTCTGGCACGTGAGGGGACCCACTCGACCGTTTCCAGAAAGTTTCGCCTCGATCTGCGATCGATACGAATCCATTTCGTATCGATCAAGATGATGCCCAAATGAGCTGAAATTTGGCAGGGACATCCTTCATTGTGTGTGCAAGCTTCCCTGAAAATTTCATTGGATTTTGATCAGTAAATCACGAGATATGGTCGACACGAAATGAGATTCTCGAAGGCTGTTTGGTTCGTCTCCATGGTTTCGACTCGATATCTTCGTGTCGATGGCCGCAAGTGTTCTTGGGATGACGTGGTGCGCGCGCTTCGCCTCGATCCGGTTTTTGCTCCGTGTTGACTACTTCGACTCCATGTATCTCGCCTCGTTTCCTTCGAGGGATGACACATTATCCAAGCTGGTTGACCTGATGGATTCGAATAGGACTTCATCCATGGATTCGAACCACGGTCATCTATGGATATGAATTGATGGTCAAATGGAGACGAAGAGACCCTTCCTTGATGGATATGAAACACGCAGCTCCTTAATGGGTACGAAGTCAAAGAACGCAAGTTGGAGCCTTTCGATGGATGCGAAGTATCGAACATCTGATGGATACGAAGTCGACATTAAGTGATCGTTACGAACCAGGTGACTTATTGATGGATACGAACAAGTCTTTCTGGCTGAAGGTTCTATCGATACGAAGCTTATCAATGTGTGGACTTAATCATTCTAATCGACACGAGACCGATGGATGCAAAACGAGGACCACCGATGGATAAGAAATCCATCGATACGAACTCGATGTACTAGCTCCATCGAAACGAACAGACACGTTTTAATGGATACGAAATGGGGTCTGCCGATGGATACGAAAACATGCTTTTTCCTCCAACTTGTATCCATCATAACCTGTGCATATGAGCTCGGATTGACTTGAAACTTGGAACGTTGGTTTGCTTTACTTTCCCGATCATGTCTCATCAATTGGGGCTTGATCCGGACTTGGTCAAAATTCAACGATATCCATGACAAGCGACATTTGGAATCCAACTCCTTGGTGTCCTGGCCTTGCCAAAAGGCGGGATAACAAGGTATATATTCTCAATCAAATTATTCAACTGGGTATAATTTTCATACTTCGAAAATCTAGGGCTTCTTCGGGAATCGAACTTTCAATCTCTAGCCCATTATCATTATTTGGCCATCACTTTTATTCTGAACGTTAACATCAATGTTTCTAGAATTCCATCGGGACTGCTTCACAGCAACATTACTTTGAATAACCTCCACTGACTGCCTGGCGCTGACCTTCCTAGTAGTAGTACTTGTCTCTTCCAGGCACAAGAACCGATTCTCTTTTCTGTAAAACACATCCATCGTTGGTGGGGGTTTCATCCACATCCTTTTCCCAAAATCACTATCGGGATGAATGCCCTTTATCAATGTCATCAACATAATATCTTCCTGAGCGTTACTAACTTCCATCACAGCCATATGTACTATTTTAGGAAATCCTTCAATGACTCTCTCGTCTCCTAGAAGAGGTTTGATAGTGACATCACATCTTTAGGGAAGGTAGTGTGCAGACGAAACTGCTCTATAAACTTTCATGCTAGCTAGTCAAAGGATGATATGGATCTCGGTGGAAGCCAGGTGAACCACATTGTCGCAATGCCTTCGAGGAAAATTGGGAAATAACGACATCCAATAGTATCAGTCGCTGACAGAATCCATATGCTAGTCATGCTTCATTATGTGCTACCTTGGATCCGTCATTCAATTGTACAACAACATCGTCAGCATCACGAATCTCCTAGGATACTCTTCACGTAGTATATCTTCAGTGAATGTGTTCTAGCTAAGGGAAAACCTCCATTAATTATTACTCTGATGCTGATTCTTGCTTACTAATCTTCTCACCATCTCATCCAAATGCTACGACTCTATAGGATCTACCGAATGGCGGTAATTGTGCTCCACCTTGAGCGTTTAGCCCAACAAACTCTCTCGGTTAGGCTCATGATACCTGGGTTCTCCTGTCCCCGGGGAGAATCGTTCATCCAACAGTTCTATTAGTTCGGTTTGTACTCGACGAATCCACTCAGCCGCCTGATCTCCAATATTCTAGTCCTCCATGACATAATCAAAGGTAAGCCCAACCCCATCACAAACTTTCTAACTCGTCAAACCAAGGGCCACTGGTTCGGTACCGATCCATGTGCGTGGAATGATACCGGCCCTCAAACCTTGGCCGCGATTCGCTTCCGGCTACTGTTTCAAAGTTCAATCTTCTTTCCTGGCCATCTTTTGCTTTCCTTCTCTATGTCTCTGGTTCGATGATGAAGAACTATCGGACTTTGAATTTGAAGGCGTCAACTCCTTCCTGCTCCTTCTTTGTCCATGGGTCAATTCATTCAGCAAACTAAAGCTTTCCTACAACTATCGATTCAAATCATCACGGCTCTCCTACACCTTTCATTCGCCTGCTTCATCATGTGATCCACCTCAACCCTCGTTATCACATCCCATGGGTTTTGTGCTTCCAGAATGATTGGTTGCAAAACCTCTTCAACATGCTAAATACCAGCTTTCTCAACATCGTTCGTGGGTTTGGAAGCAGCCTATCGGTCTCTTCGTGGGACCATGGTTGAAAGTAGTTTGTGAATTTCGAGAATGAGTGATTCGAAATGCAAAAATAGATAAAACTAGATCTATCTCTTGGATTTAAGCAATCCAAAAATAGATGATTGATCCAAATGTCCTTCGAATAAAGCTCTTGGTGAAAGAACAAAAAATGTTTATACCAAAATATGGCAAAAACACTCGAGAGATTAAATTAGAGACTTAAAAAAACAATAATAAAGAAAACCATGGAAAATTGTATACACATCATTTATAGTGGTTCGACAAACTGGTGCCTACATCCACTTAGCTTTTCAATTAATTATATTGTTGTTTACAACTTCTGATCTTATTGATCGGTATGGATCTTATGGATTACAAGAGAATTATAAGAAATTAGTAAACAACTTGGAAAGATTCCCTGAAATGACCCTATCCACCTCTATTTATAGCTGAAGGTCGCCGAAAATCCCTCTACCACGTTCTAAGCCATGTTCCCTGTTGAAAACATGATTTTCAATGTTTTGATGATAACAACCACATGACAAATAAGTTTATTGAGTGATTTTAGGTTAAGCCAACATACGATAGATGGAAAAGCTTAATTAGTGTTAGTATGAGCTACGTTGAAGTAAGAATACAAAGATTTTTAAAATATGTATAAATGCCACAATAGGATTTGCACCACTTTTACCAAGAAGGGAAGTAGGCTACTTGCCACCAAACTACAACTACATTTCTGTGAATTTTGGTAAAAAAATAAGGCCTCAATGATACTCGAACCTAGGCACTCAAGAACTAATGCATACATGCCAACCATTTTGCTAAAGAGTACTTTGAATTGGTGTTTCTATCGTCTTTTAATGAGAAAGCAAGATGAAGCAAAGAATTGAAAATAAAAAGGCAAGTGCTTGGATTCGAACCCAAGCGTCACCTTAGAGATACGCTGCATACTTACCAACCATACTACCATTACATTTGTTTACTACTCAGTGTACATGCTTCTTATATATGGTGGGAAAAAGGTGGAAATTTATACTCAAAAAATGAAGCAGAGGTGGGACTCGGACCCAAGCCATCCAAGATGAAACGCATGCGCACTACCACCATGCTACAACTGCTTTTGAACATGCATCTACTAATGGTTATATATGACCGTTATGAAACGAATGGTTATAGTGCCTTTTCAAGCCTCTTCTTCATGTTGCGAATTTTTAATGGTCGCATCTTGTAATGAACTGCCTTTCTTGCTCCGAAAGATGAGCCATTATGGATAAAAGAAAAACATAGATAAGAAGAACTCAACAACCACAGAATCTCACCATGAATTAGAACAACATATAATAGATAACATAGGATATTACATAGCCATTTCCATAATAATAATAATACATTAGAGTCATTCCATTACAACCTTCAACTGGACTGTTATAACTACCTACCCATACAAAATACATAGATCATACATAAATACACAGTGGAAATAGAAATAATTAGCAAACGGTGAAGCCACTTGCTCCAGCTCCTCTAAATGCAATCTTAAGAAACCTGGTTCACTTGGCTACTCATACAAATTTGAGTACCCAAGAGTTTAGGAAAAGAAAATAAATTCTGGGTCAGACATTGATCTGGTGTGAGTAAACTCAAACAACTTAATTTTTACTTTTATAAAACACTTTGAAAATCAAAAGTATCCCGTAAGACCACGCCGCACATAAACACGGACGTGTTTTTACCTTACAGTACCCAAAACATTTTATATAGAAATCCAGTGATATTATGATAATGTCTAGGGTTTTCAAGTAAAATAGAATATAGCTAAAATGCTCGCATCTCACATTCCAACATATTCGGATACAACTAAATTGGTACGATATTTATTGGAGAATGGATTCTCTATAATGACTGAGCTACTGGGGTACCGCCCATCACGGTGCATCTCTAGATAAAATAACTCCGGGGATCTCGTCGGGATCCCCTGCCAACACAAGACCAACCTATCCCCTGTTGGATAGTACCGAATATGATCACCCCTCGGTTGGGATCAGCAACCATACCGAAGCATACATGAGTTGATAGTAGGGACTCTAGATAGTGATAACCTTACCCTAATGGGAGCAACCCACTTAACCTCGCTGCACATCCCCTGTTTTAGTCATTTTTGGTTGATGGGGCCTGAGGCTATGTTTACCTTTACTATAGCACTGCCACTTGAAATGCTAACATTGCCTTCCAAATATTGATATATTGTTGGCACTTATCCATAAAAGTCTTTAGGGAGACGAATGAACCGAAGGCACTATTTCCACTATACCCATTTTGGAATCACCCTCGGGTTAGTAGCAAATAGCCCTTGCACTTCAAAGCCTTGATCTTGGACCTTGCTTTCACTGTATCCAATTAGAACGCTTATACTGGTTCAAAGTGGTTTTTGGATAACAACTGCTATTCGATCGGGTCTCTCCAAACCAACGTTCGATAATTTTAAAGGGTCAAATTGTTTATAGTGGACCATTCCACTATTAGGGTGTAAAGATCTACATATGCAAATACATCTCATATGCTTAGATTATCATGGTCGCTTATCGAAATTAAACCCCTTGTATTCCTCACGTTCCCGAAGTGCGGTATTTGTGGTAAGTACAAGTTGACTCACTTTCAATAAAACGTGCCAACATTTTATTACAACTACTTTAATTCATTTGGTACATAATAGCATGGACAAGAGATCTTCTGGTTTAAAAATAATATACTTTAGTAAGAAAGTTGGTTTAAAATAAATAACTAGTAGAGTTTTAAGATACTTCTTATAAATGATAAACTTTAATTAAATCATAAGTTAAAAACTTAATTAAACCTTCATTAATCTTAACTAAATCAAGATTAATCATAATTTAAACCTTAATTAATCTTTGTTAGGTCTTAATTTATTTAACTAATAATTAAACCTCAATTAAACTTGGTTAAGTCTTAATAAATCCAAATTAAACCTAAATTAATTAAAATGTATTAAAAATAAATTTTTATTTAAACTTTAATTAAATAACGTTCATTTATAATTAAACTCTAATTAAGTGAATAATTAAACTTTAATTAAATAATAATTCATTAAATAATTATCTCTAATTAAATAATTAATTAAAGTAAATAAATTGATTAAATAAAAATTAATTTCCTTTTATCTTAATAAATCATTATTTAAAACTTCCTTGTTTAAAAATATTTAATTTGGTTAATAATCTCTTAAACTCTAATTACTTAAGCTAATTACTTAATTAATTAATTAATTTAATAATAATTACCCTAATTAATAATTTAAATAAATAAATTAGTAAATAAATAAAATTAACTTTTGGCATACTTAATTGGTTTGAAATGATTTTGCAAAAGCAGTTTAAAAGAAAACATTTTAAAAGTTGAAATCGTGAAATTTCTTGAACTGCATCCATAGCGACTATCGCTATAAGTGCAGTTTGCTAGAATTTATTTCTAACTGATTATCTAACTTAAACTCTAGCTACACCATGTTCTGAAAACACAAATGAAAGAGTTTTGAAAACTTAATAAACGGTGAAAACTTGGAAAAACATTTACTAAATCCAAAATTAGAAAACAAACTTTTGTTTTCAAATCGGATCTCAAGTCCTTTGCAACTTGTCAAGGTGCTAACTTCATAACCATTTCATCACATAACTTGGTTTTTGGTTCATAAACACACTACCATCATATCATAAGCCAACCATTAACATATCCAGATCCAAACATATCATTTAACATCCAATTCACAAATCCAAGCTCAACCACAAACTTGTAATCATATGTCATCATAACAACATGATATTTCAACATAATAAACACTATTTTTTTACAACATATATCTCATCCAAATGAAGTTGTTTTCTTTTTCGAAAATAAGAGTTTTACTCACCATACCCTACTAATTTCAAACCAAACTCTTAATAGAATGCAACACAACCTAGAACTTTGCAAAAAAGAAGACTTGGATGCTTGAAACACAACAATTTGGACTCAGCTTGGGGTTATTTGGGCTTGGTCATCATGGTTTAGGGGAATGTTGGCTTCAACTTGAAAGAGGAGGTGTTATAGAACTTGTAGAAGTGTTTTAGCAAGAAGTGGAAGTGATTTAAGTGAAAAGGAAGTGGTTTTCTCAATTTAGAAAATATGAAGAGAGGTCGTGGACATTTTTTTCTCAAGCTTTAGGAAATTTAAAGTGAAGAAGGGGATTGTAAAATGAGAAATATGAGGGGTAAGGGGTATATGTAGGCTTAGGAAAATATTTAAAAATATATAAAGTGCTTGAATTAAAAATATACATATGCATGCATCTCCATACCATCCGCTCATGATCCGCCCACTTCATGTACTCCCCCTCTCTCATGCAACTATTTATGCCATGCACTATGTACTATGTGTTGAAAGAAGCATTTTCATATAATAAAATATATACACTTTTCTTTATAAAAATATTTTCATTTATCTTTATATATATATATACCTTAAAGAGAAGTATATACATGCATATATACATGTATTCATCATGGTAAAATAGTTTGTAACATGTATATATGTGTTTACAATAGTTCTATGACATTTTAGATAAATTTTAACCAATGAAAAATCATCGGAAAATAATTTCCGATCTCATTTTTTTTTCTTCTAAACTATGTATATTGGTAAACAAAATTTGAAAATGGTTTTATCATCATTAATTATTATTAAAAATAATTTTATTTGTTAATAAAAATTCATTTATTTATTATTTAAAAATATAATTAAATATTCATTTGAATAGTGATTCAATTCTGGGTCGTACACGTCTCTTCCAAACTGAATTGCTGAAGGATTGCTCCACTTCAATGGCATCTTATCACTCCTATATAAACCTTACACCTTCCCAAAAGTAGAAACACAATCCTATGCTCTAAAATTACTTCCATTTTGCTTTCTAAAGCCATAAACTCTATATTCATTACAAATGCAAACTTAGACCAGTGCTCTTTCACTCCACAACATTTAGATCTAGTCCTACTTTAATTCCTAGCCTTTGGACACTTATTCTGCATCATTTTTAAAGGTTATAGAAGTTGTGCTCTAGTTTGACTACTCAGTGTATTGAAGACACAATATATAGTCAAGTTATTTCTTTGTAAAAGAAAAGATTGAAGTCTCGTTCGGCTGCTCGAGCAAGTGTACTGAAATCCCGTTCTGCTGCTTAGGTGCCTATTCCTCCAGATGAAGTAAGGGTATTTATTAGTTAATTCTAGAAGGATTCTGGGACTAGACGTAGGACTAGAGGTCCGAACTAGTATAAAAACTCTGGTGTGATTACTTCTTGCTTTTCTTTACTATTTATTCCCATCGCTATTATATTTATATTGGTGCTGCTGAGATTACTACGCTTTAATTATGTATCTATATATTTGGTCATCATCGATCTAGTGCATAACAACTATTGATCGATGCTACGGGACTGACATTCCCCATGTCCAGCAGTAGTTGAGCACAAAAGGATCATGGCCATGTCAGCATTTACTATGGATCGGTATTGATCCATTGGCTTGGATCGGTGTCGATCCATAAGATCTGCTTATAGATCTCTTCCATTACCTTCTGTAGATGCTACTTTTTAGTTTCATGTTTTTTCCTTGGTTGCCTTGCTAAAAAGCTTGTTTCTGGGTCAACAAGTTGGATCGGTGGTGGAATGGAGTTCTTGACTTTAGGTGCTCAAGGTGTTCGATAGTAACTTGCATGCAAACATTATTTTGAAGCTTGGAATGGGTTGTTGTCATCATTACTTGAGAGTAGAGTGGGTTTGAGGCATTTTGGAGGGGGCTTTATGGGTTGGTACAGATCCATTGGGATAAATCAGTACCGATCCATCACTTCGATGGATTGGGTTGTCGAATTCGATGATTGCATTGCACTTCACTTATAGCCTTGGTTGTACTTGGTTTCTGGGCTTGTTGGTTATCTCTTTGGGCTTCCTGCCTCGATAACTTTCAAATCCAACTCACCAATTTTGTCCGAATTCTCACTGGCCAAAAGGCTGGATAATAGGATTTTTAATAAATGAGTGAATTAGGTGTTGTATTTATAACCATTGCGTAGGTCTTTTCTAGCTAATTGGTTTAGTATATAATTTTGATGAATTTGGGGTTATAATTTGCGAAATAGAGGAGTTGCGGTTTTTGAATATGGTACGTAGAGTGTAACTAAACTCGCCTTGTTGACTATATATATATATATATTGCTTAGAAATCTTAGAGAGTAGCCGTCACATCAGTCTCTCTTTCTTAATTCCAAAATTCCTCTTAATCTCATTTTAATAGCGGATGATTTTCGCTAATTATAGATTGTTTCAAAATTAACATTTCTCAAACCCTAACATATTGTATATGAATTCAAAGTTCTTAACGAGGCAAAGAGGTACCTGAAATTCATTTTTCTATCCAACGCTTCAACTGACTAGAAATTAGTAAATAAATCTCGACCTTCTGATTTGGTGGTTGATAAACAACGATGATGCAATAATCAATGGGTATGATCTTGTGGAAAACGATGTGGGAACTTCATCAGTGTAGTTGGATTGGGAAAACGATGGTTAGATCTGCCCTTAAATTTTGATTAGGGTTTAAGCAAAGTGGCGGCGGTTGATTCCTACATTGCGGCAGACGGTGTTTGGATGGCGGTAGTAGATGAGGGCTATGTTTAGTGGTGCAAGCGACGACGTCGATAGGGTGCAGCGGGCTGTGGTGGCATCAAATAGTAGTTAAGCGTAAACAAGGTTGAAAGCATTGGCATTGAAGAAATACCATGCGCGGGCAATATTTAATCAAGTCCTCCATAAAAATAAAATTTACATATTAGCCACTATATTTTCTAATCTCCATACCTTTTGCATACAAACTTGATTCGTGTGCAATTTGTTTCGTTGGACTCATGGTAGAATTCTAGATGATTTGGTAATGGGTTTGCTAAGTTTTGAGGTTTTTTTTACAAAATCGCATTGGTGTGGTTTATTTATTTTAATAATTAAAGCTTAAAAATATTAAATGCATATATATAAATGAAATTTAATATTTATTAATATGAGATAACGATTGTCTAGTCAGTACGATGTTATGGATGTGTTCTACATTGGTTTGGATGTTTTTTTGTTAATTTTGTATTATTTGATGTTTAGTTATAATCAAATATGAGTTTGACTAGAAAATTAATTAATAAAAATAGAATGAAATGGCATAGCTTTAGAAAAATATGGACAAATAAATAAAAGGGGATTATTTATAGATTTTTGACTGGAATTTGTGGATAATAATGATTTAGTACCTTTTACTGAATTTTAAAATAGGAATTTAATAAGGTTTTTATCTATGAATTTCCGGGGGAAATTCATAAATAATAACGAAAAATCTATTTTTAAATAGATATTCGAAGATATTTTTGTTTATAAAACAAAGAAGATTTTCATAAATAATAGTATGGTTTTGGTAAAATCATATTGTTGTGAGCAAATAATAATATAATTGATTTTACGGTGTTTTTGAAGGAAAATATTATTATTATTTGTTTGGTTAATAGAATAAAAATATTATTTAGAAAAATAATGTTTTAAAAGTGTTGTATTTGAAATTATTACTACTTCAAGGCAAATGACAATAAAAGAGAGTTTGGAAATAGAATATAAGATATTGTTATTTTTGAGGTTAATAGTAATAAAATGATTTTGGAAAATATTCAAGTAATTATAATAATATTACTGTTTTGAAAGTAATTTGATGTAAATTACTATTTTTGACTAAAATACTATGCTTTGGGGTTGTTAAAGAAATAGAAGTGTAATGAAGGGTTTTTTGAAGTATTTATCTTTTGGAAAGATTATTATTGTTTCGAGATATATAAGTAAAGGTGATTCACTAATAAACTGGATTTATACTAAAGAATAATGGTCACAAATATAGTATTTGTTAGTTGTAGTTATCAAGTATAGTTGTTGTTTGATGACAATATCACATTTCGATGAGTGCGATATTTTACCATTATTATCACTGAATGAAGGTAGTTTATGGTTTTCGAATGACACTGATGTTTCTTTTACTAGTGTAGAGTGGTTAGTACCCATTTGATGAGGTTGATATTGTGTTACCAATATGACATAATTAGTACATATTTATTTGATTTATATTTTATAAGTTGATGTATAATTTAATTATGTTTTAGACTATTTTTAATGATAAAAACGTAATTATTTTAGATCTAAACTTACACATATTTTAGAAATATGCATATTTAAATGATTTAAAATATACCTTAATTAGATTTACCTATGTGTTCATATAGATATACCATTTTTAATAGTAGGCTAGGTTTGGATGATATAGTTATTTAATTCAAATTCGTTTGTATGGATGTACTGTATAGTCATATCGTATGTATCGCTTTGTTTGTATGTGTTTATATGGATTTTTTGGTTGAATGCCAATTAATGGCAAATTAGAGTCAGGATCATTCTAAGGAAGTGGATCTCATGCATATGGGTGGGCTACAAGATGGGTCATCTAGATGATTGCATAAATGATAGGAGATTTAAATCGATGGAACAAAGTAGTAAAAGTTGGCTTATTTGTCAACTGTATATGGTGTTTAATGGATGAGTATGCTATTATTGTTGCAACCCCACATTTATGAGGATTGATTAAGATGACTTAGTAGAAATAGTATTTCATACATACATTTGTTAGTTTGCTTGTATTGGTTACATAGATGTTATGGTTGCTATGTTCTAACAAGTATTTGGATGTAAGGAAAAGAGCAAGAATAGAATTACTTGAGCACAGTCTACATATAGTCGGCCACTTCAATGTAGTTAAAGTGCTTAGCAGTTCTATAATGATGGAGGTGTAGAAAGTGAAATCGGGGATATATCAAAAAATAGCGGAGGTGTAAATAGCTTCATTAGATATAAAACCAAATATTCAAAGTTACTCTATTCGCACTCTAACATCATTGTTTAGGGAAAAGAAATATTTCTTAATCTTGTATAAAAAACTGAAGAATATCATGATTTATGTAGGCTAGATTTGGTGACTACAGTAGATTCCTTACTTATATTGAGCATTATGCCTTGAAATTAGTTCTTTACTAATACTTTGTTAATTTGGTTTAAAAAAACTAGTCAAATCAATCTGGTATATTAAAGTTGCTAAAGTGGATGCTAAAAGCCCTAATTTAGCAGGTGTAGCCAATAGCGGGGCTTATAATGGATCTACTGTTTAGTAGCGCTAAATTAAAATAGCGTAGTGGTTTGTCACATCTCCTATCTGGAGGCCCAAAACTAAGCGCTACAGATGCTGCAGTCATCTATAGTATTAGCTTCCGGCGATTAAATACAGCTATGTTAATGGTATCAATAATATCAGAAGCACTTGAAGAAACAAAACACAGATTTTAAAACAATTTTACTTCATTACATATCAAAACTAAATGTTTCACATTCCCAATACATAACCCGAAATTCATTCCCAGGCATAGATAAAATATACTTATTACAAATATGCAAAGAGCGGTATATGAAGATACCCCCTTGGATGAATAGAGTCATAGAGTCATAATAGACTTAATACAAAACGCGGGGGAAATACATCAGAACATAAAACAAGAATTGCAACTCCCAAATAGCTATCTGTTTGCCTCCTACAAGCCTCCGGTAGCCTTATTCATCATCCTACTAAAACCTGAAAAGACCATAACCCCTCAACCTACTCAAATTAATTTTGAGCATCCGACAGTTTAAGAGGAAAACATAAACTTCGAGTCGGACATAAAGCCTGGTATGAATAATACCATACATCCCGAAATATATATGAAGTGAGACCACGCCGCTTAGCGGAACGGGTTTCCCCTCACTAACATCCTTTTAAAGCATATCTTTGCAAAACATTTTCCTGCAATCAAAATTGATTAAACATCGTAAAGCATCATTTTGTAAACATACATAAACATCAAGTAATCATGAACTATCTATTCAAACACATAAGTTTTGTTTAGATAACTTTTAACCTTTGGCTGACTCGGGCCTACCAGACAATATAATCAAAATTAATTTAACACTTGTTAGCTATTCTACTTTTGGGTTATCTATCCTTAACTATCTGTTAAATACTTTACTTATGGATGGTCAATCCTTAACTATTTGTTAAATACTTCTCTTATGTACGGTCTGTCCCTAACTTAATCATCTCCCAGGTCTTCTTGATCCTAATGGTTTTTCGGGCTCACCAATAACCTATTTGTATACAAACATATATTCCTTTCGGTGTGTAATCATAATTTTAGTTTACCTATGATAAAGCCCTACACACTGGAATTTTGGACAACAATTAGTTAGGGCTACTAGCTAATGTATAGGGCGCGACCCTTTACTAGTCCCATATGGTATTCTAATATCTGAGTCATTTTCACTTAAGGATCCCCTCCCATAATTCTCCTTGAAAACATTTTCAAAATGATTTAAAACGTTTAAATCAAACTTAAACAAGGAAAAGTATATAATCTAATACTCAAAATCCTATCACCATGTTATATATATCTTCTTTACTCAAATCTTAGTGGATGGAAATATTTAGACATTTGGAAGAACATCTTTCTAAATCTTTGAAAGTACCTCTTTCCAAAACCAAGTGAAAACCTTTTAATTACCTAGGCCAATATGCCAAAACCTTACCTTCTGAAACCACTCAATAAACATTTCGAAACAATTGAAAAGTAAACCTTTCGAAAGCAATGAACTTTGGACATCCTTCTTTAAAAATCTCTTTAAAACATTGCCTTAGAAAAACCTTGGAAAATCTTCCATCTCAACCTTTCGAAACCATTGAATTAAAACCTTTCAAAATCATTGAATTAAAACCTTTCGAAATCATTGAATTAAAACCTTTTGAAACCAATGAACTAAAACCTTTCGAAACCATTCATCAAACCTTTCAAAATCATTCAACTAAAACCTTTCAAAATCATTGAACTCAACCTTTCGAAATCATTCAACTTAAACCTTTTGAAAATCATTGAACTTTAACCTTTCGAAGACTTCTTGGGTTCAATTTAAAACAAGTGGAAAACCATCTTTTAAAACCTTTCGACTTCATTAGAAACAACCTTTCGACCATGTCGGAAGGTCTGCTTCGAAAGCTTTAAAACATTTTATTTAAAATAACAGGCCACTGCCTTTAAAACAACTCCTTCAAAAGCTTGGGTTTTTCTTCGGTTTATAAACAAGGGTAAATCACCTAAGTCGAAAGCTTCCTTTCGAAGCATGGAGAAGCGGCTAGTTTTAAAACAAGTAAACTTTCATATTTGTTGAAAGGTTTAAAACAAAACCAAACAAAAGCGGCAGTAACCTTTCGACTGTGTCGAAAGGTTTCAAAACAAAATAGTGATAAAATATTAGTAACCTTTCGATCGTGTCGAAAGGTTTAAAACCTTTATTTTAAACATTTGACCTAGTTGAAAGCAACCAAGTCGAAAGCTCTTATTCGAAAGCAAAGCAGGTGATCCTTCGGCTTATAAAACAAACATATTTCAACCCCTTCGGCAACCAACCTTTCGACTAAGAACCCTTCGACTCTGTCCAATTCATTACGTACCAAGTAACTTGATACCATATGCATTGGTTTGACCTTGTCGAAAGCTTTGAACCTCTCGACCTTGTCGGAAGGTCTGAGTCGAAAGTTTAATACCAGAATGTGCTGAAACGTGCCAAAAGTATGATTTCTTTGTTTTTAACTTAAAAAGGATAATTTTCAACTAACCTGCCTTTATTTGTCAAATTCTCATTGGTTAACAAATACTTTTCAGAAAAGTGCCGCCACTATTTTTTAGAATTAAATAATCATTTTATTTTATAAAATGCCCTGCTCCTTAATTAAATATATAAACATTTAAGTCGCATACCTTAAATAATTTTATATATTCATCAAATAACTTAGGAAAAATTTGGAAAAATCCCAAAAAATCAATTTCAATATGTTGTCCAACATATAAAAATTTCAAACCTAAATAATAATTATTTTAGCCGTAAATAATTTATAACCCAATAAATCATTTTCTTCACTAGAAAATTTATATAAAATCCACATTAATTTAGGAAATTATGAAAATTGAAACCCATCTCTAAAATATCGTTTCTGACTTATATTTAAATTTTCAAGGCATTTGGATGTCATCTAATAAGGTTTTCATGTCAAACATATCATAAAAACTAACATGAACATATATAATTCATCAACAAGCATATATATAACTTTAATCATCAAAACATGACATATACTTGCAAAAACATTTCAGATCTAATTCTTAAAACCGAAATCAAAAGAAAATGGGATGTAGTAATTATTCATCTTAGCTTTGAGATTATAAGATGTGAAATTTTATGTTGATTGTCTTCCTTTATTTGAATCCTAGCTTTAATCTTTTCTTGAGAACAATAATGGTAGCCAGCCTTAGATGTTTTAATTTGCTAAAATGAAAATGAACGTGAGTTCTATTTCCTAAGGGTTTAGGGTATAGGCCCTTCTCCTATTTCCGATATTTCCCTTCTCATATCCTAACACATTAGCTTATGTTATTTCATTTTAGTTTATACACTAACATGGCACGGCTACCCTTAGTTAATCAATCCTCAACTTATTAGTCTCTATATTATATTATTTAATTTTGTTAATAAAACATTCTAAATAATGTTATAAAAATATGGGGTGTTACAGACTCCCCACCTTAAAGAATTTCTTCCTCGAAATTACGATAAGGTACACAATCAAAACAATCTGAGGTAAAACATACCATCAAACAACTCTGGATAAGCATCTCTAATCCTGCTCTCAATCTCTCAAGTACAGTCTCTAGCATCGTCACTCCACTGAACCTTTACTAACTTAACTGTCTTGTTTCTTAACTTCTTCTCATGTCTGGCCATAATCTGAATCGGCTTTCTAGCTATAGTCAAGTCCGGCTCTACTACTAAATCCTCTAATATTGTAGGTGCTATAGTAGTCTCTGGGTCTCTAATACATTTTCTAAGATGAGAAATATGGAATACATCATGGACTCCAGCCAAACTACTCGGTAACTCTACCCTATAAGCGAGTTTCCCGATCCACTCAACAATATAGAAAGGTCCAACGAATCTAGGTGCTAACTTCCCTGACTTTCCAAATCTAATCACACCCTTCATCGATGAGACCTTAATAAACACATAGTCTCCAACCGAGAATTCCAAATCATTCCTTCTTCTGTCAGCATAACTTTTCTTCCTAGATTGAGCTTCCTTCATCCTAGCTTGGATCAACTTAATCTTCTCTGCGGCTTCTTTCACCAAATCTGGACCAAGAACCAGTCTATCCCCGGTCTCCAACCAACATACGGGATATTTGCATGGTCTCCCATACAATGCTTCAAACGGTGCCATCCCAATACTAGTCTGATAACTATTGTTATACGAGAACTCGACTAAATGGAGATGGACTTCCCATGATCCCCCAAAATCCAATACAGAAGCTCTTAACAAATCCTCCAAGACTTTGTTAACTCTTTCCGTTTGGCCATCAGTCTGTGGATGGTAAGCGGTACTCATATGGAGCTTGGTTCCTAAGGCTTCCTGTAGACTCTTCCAGAACTCACTAGTAAACAAAGAATCTCTATCACTAATGATCCTACTAGGAATTCCGTGCAGTCTAACTACATTCTTCATAAATAACTTTGCCAAAATGAGCACTCTTAGTCAATCTATCCACTATGACCCATATGCTTTCATTTCCTCTACTAGATCTTGGCAACCTATCAATGAAATCCATTGAGATAGAATCCCACTTCCACAGTGGAACTTCTAATGGCTGAAGTAATCCACCTGGCTTTTGGTGTTCAGCCTTTTCCTATTGGCAATTCAAGCACTACTTAACACATACACCAATGTCCCATTACATACCTTCCCAGAAGAAACTTCTCTTCATATCCTGATACATCTTCGTTCCTCCTGGATGGATAGTGAACTTCGAACGATGGCATTCATCCAAAACTTCCTTCCTCATGTCTCCTACATTCAGAATACACAACCTTCCAATCTTTCTCAACCACCCATTTTGGTCAAGACTGAAATCCTTTAAGTCATCGCCCTCTATTCCTTCCCTTAACCTTCTGATCCATTCAGCCAAAACTGGATCCTCCTCCTGTTTAGAAGCTACCTTCTCAATCATTCCGGTCGAACTTCTAAACAAGACAATAGAGCACTTCCTGCACTAGAACCCGCCTCGGGTCTAAATTGCACTCTACAAGCTGATAATGCTTCTAAATCTTTCCACTCAACAATCATAGCCAATACTGCATTCGGATGTTTCCTACTAAGTGCATCCGCTATCTTATTTCCTTTCCTGGGTGTGTACTCAATTCCAAAATCATAAGCAATAATAAACTCCAACCACCTCTGCTGTCTCATGTTTAGCTCCTTCTGAGAGAACAAGTACTTCAATGACTTATGATCTGTATAAAACTCAAATCGCTCTCCGAACAGATAATGCTTCCATACCTTTAAAGCAAATATAACGGCAGCTAACTCCAAATCATGCATTGGATACCTAACTTCATGTGGTATGAGCTTTCTAGAAGCATAAGCAATCACTTTACCTTTTTGCATCAACATATCTCCCAATCCAGTTCCACCCGCATTAGTATAAACAACCAAATCTTGATTCCACTTTAGAACCACTAACACTGGTGCATGGGTCAATAAGTGTTTCATGCTTTGGAATGCTTCCTCACTCTTATCATTCCATACAAACTTCATATCTTTTCGCGTAAGCTTAGTCATTGGTGCAGCTATCCGCGAAAAATGCTTTATAAACCTTCGATAAAATCCAGCCAATCCAAGAAAACTCTTTATCTCGGTCACCGTTTCGGGTCTCTTCCAGTTCTTCACCGCCTCAATCTTAGTTGGATCTACAAACAACCCTTTCTCTGAGACTATATGACCAAGGAACTTCACTTCCTTCTTCCAAAAATGAAACTTTGAAAACTTAGCCTTCAACTGATGCTCCCTTAACGTTTCAAGCACAACTCTAAGATGAACTTCATGCTCCTTCTCATCCCTAGTGTATAACAAAATATCATCTATGAAGACCAACACAAATCTATCTAAGTGCTCTCGGAAAATTCGATTCATTAAATCTACGAAGAATGTCGGTGCACTAGTTAGTCCGAACGGCATAACTAACCATTCGTACGATGCATATCTTGTCCTAAATGCCGTTAAAGGAATACTATCCTTTGCTACTCTAAGCTGATGAAATCCCATCGCTAAATCTAGCTGAGAGAATACCTTGTCTCCACTTAAGTGATCGAATAAATCGTCAATTCTCAGCAATGGATATCGGTTCTTTATCATCTTTTCATTCAACTTACGATAATCGATACATAGCCTTAACGATCCGTCCGGCTTCTTAGCAAACACCGCAATAGCTCCCCATGGTGAACTACTCGGTCGAATAAAATTCTTGCTTTCCCAATCCACCAACTGCACCTTCAACTCTCTCATCTCCTTTGTTATCATGCTTGGCGGCCTACTCATTGGTTCTGCTCCAGGCACCAAATCAATCCGAAACTCAATGGCTCGTTTTGGTGGTAGTCCAACTACTAGCTCAAACACATTAGCAAACTCTCTAACCACAAAGACTCGATGCAACTCATCCTCCAACTCCATGATACCCAATATAGCATTCACTTCACAACTAGGATTTTCTATGGTATAAACTATCCGATCACTATAGTCCGGGTGACTAAATGATATTTTCCTATTGTGGCAAAATATCCTAGCATCATATTTACTTAACCAATCCATCCCAAGGATAATACCAAATCCCACAAAATCAAACACATGCAAACAATAATAAAAAGTATGACCTAGCAAATCAAACTCTAAATGGTCACACCTCATCCCAAGTGTTACATACCCTCCAATCGGATTTGCAACCCTTAAGGAAGTAACTAAGTATGATTGTTCTAGGTTAAGCTTATCTACCAAACGTCGAGAAATAAAATAATGTGATGCACCAATATCAAATAGAACGCTAACAGACATATTGTGAGTCTATAGCAAGCCTCCCAGAACAGCCTTCCCTTTCTCCTGCACAACTGGCCTTGAAGTTGCAGGCTCCAATGCATAAACTTGCCCTCTTCCTTCTTTAGCAGGCTCCTTGCATTGGTTCTTATATGGCCAATCTGATCACAATTAAAGCACCGGATGTTCTTCTTTCCAATGACTTCTTTCCCTTCTCTTTTCCTTTTCCAGTACGACACTCATTAGCATAGTGTCCTTTCTTATCACATTTATAACAAACCACCTCAGATTTTCCCTTCTTTTGTGCTCCTCCCTTCTGAGCATTCTTCTTATGGAAAAACTTTCTTTTCTGGCCTTGTTACACCTGGACCTCCTTCATTTTCTTCCTCAAACAAGCTAACGCCTCTTCCTACCTCAGCGCCATTTCTACCATTACATCACTGGGATCTCTTAACTGTGGCAAGGTAGCACTTATCAACTCCGGCCTCAAGCCTCTTATAAACTTTTCATTCCTCTTGATTACCATATCAACCAAAGCATACCCGTACCGGGCCAACTCTTCAAACTTTCTTGCATTCTCAAGAACAGACACCTCCCCTTGTTCTAGTTCTACAAACTTCCTCACCAATGCCGATTGTGCCATCACCGACATAAACCTTTCTTGAAACCTTCTCCTAAAATCCGCCCAAGTCATGGTTTCCTCATCAACACTAGCTACAACAGTATTCCACCAAACTAGAGAAGCTCCTTGAAGCTGTATCGAAGTTAATCTCCGCTTTTGCTCATCGTTCAATCCTAAGTCATCAAAAATCCTCCCACAATGTAGCATCCAGTATTCCACCTCGATTGCATCTTCAGTTCCAATAAACGGCTTCCCTCCAAGCCAGGTGTAATCTCTGCTCAAGATAGCATACCGGTTGACCATCAGAGCTTCCTAAACTCCACCTCCAGCAGCATTTCCTCCGAAAACTCGAGCTGCAGTTCCAGCTTGCATCATGTTTATGAAAAACTGATACATGGCTCCCATATCCACTTGGGGTACCCTAGCACCAACATTTTCAGCTTGAGCCCGACCTGGACTCTTCTAGCATTTGGTCGGGAATTTCCATTAGTGGTGGTGCTATCTCCTCCAAAATTAACTCTGCCTCTTCTTCCTTCTGTTTGCGCCAAAATTGGTCACAAACCCCAAGTAATATGAAAGCACCAGCGTATGAATACAAGTCAACAAATATTCAAACACAAATCACAGATCTAAGCAAGCAACAAACAGCAATCCAGAAATAATGAACAGAAACACGAGATTTATAGTGGTTCGGCTATCTCCGGCCTACGTTCACTCCAAAGTTTTATCTTTTATTGATTATCCTTGCTGATTATAGTTGATTACAGTGATTACAATGGAGAAATTCAAGTTTAACGGCGATGACGAAGTGTAGAATTGAATCCGGTAGAGTCTGGGCGCTTCTGAATTCCGATCCCCTTTCCTGAATGACCTGGGGCTCTATTTATAGGTGTAGGAGGCTGATATTTCGCCTAAATTCAGGGAGACCACTTCTGGCACGTGAGGGGGCCCACAGGCCTAGCCTCAGGAAATTGGGGCCCACTTCGGGATCGATTCGAACTCCATTCGAATCGATCAAGAAATCATCCGATGGAGCTGAAATTTGGTGAGAACATTCTTCAACATGTATGTAAGCTTCTGTAAAAATTTCATTGCATTTGAACTTGTAGATCTCAAGTTATGATCGATTCAAGTTGTAGTATTTCCGTTAGCCACGCTCTATTCGAATCGATGAATTCGAATCCATCGCTTCGAATCGATCCAAGCACGTGCTAGCAGATTGATGTGGCGCGCGTTCTTCATGTCGATCCTCTTTTCATGCCGCTTTTACCGTTTCCTTCGTATCGATCGGTTTGAATACGATCGATACGAACATTGCCCCTGAATCCTTCAAATCCATGCATACTCACCCATCCTTCGTATCGATCCTTTACATCCGATTCGAATCCATAACTTCATGATGCTTTAATCGTTCCCTTCTTATCGATCACACATCAATCGATACGAAGAACTTCTTCGTATATATCCCATTGATGCAAAGTACATCGATTCGAAGTAAACTTCGTGCTTACCTATCAATCTGGGTGTGTCACCATCGAGTCGAAATCCACCTAGCCTTCCTACCTGATCGATACGAACATGCTGTCATCCTTCACCATCCCATCGATACGAAGTCATTGAGTCGAACCAGAACCCGATCGATGCGAACTCCATTGGACTGAACCCATGCCGATCGATACGAACGGTATCGATTCAAAGTCCTTGCTTTCCGATCGATACGAACGGTATCGATTCGAACCACCATCTGACGATTGATGCAAAATGCATCGATACGAACCATGCCCTATGCATTTCAATCCATCAATATCTCATGCATACGATCTCTGATTGACCCGAAAATCGAAACTTAGTTCCAGCTAGCCTTCATCATCATCTCCAATCGATTCCGTTCCGATCGGAGCCCGGTCAGATTTTGACGACATCCATTGCAGCCTTGTTTCTAATTGATTCCCGATCCTGATATCCATCGTTCCTTGCCAATTTGTTGATATTCCAGCCTTGACCAAAAGGTGGGATAACACTTGCCCTCGAAAACATGCCTTGTGGTAATAAGGCGTGTTTTGAATTGTTCCGAATCTGATATCCGAATTCCATAGCCAACTCCATGTTCATCCGAACTTGATGACCGAGCCCTTAATCCATCCTTATCCATCAGCCAATAACTGAATCCATGACCTTTCCAGGTTCTCACCAAGCGCAATCCACACTTGACGACCGTGGTCCAGTGTCCCTGGACGTTGAGCCAACCTCTCCGGGTTCTTGCCAAGCGCAATCCACACTTGACGACCATGGTCCACTGTCCCTGGACGTTGAACTAACCTCTCTGGGTTCTTGCCAAGCGCAATCCACACTTGACGACCTTGGTCCGGTGTCCTGGACGTAAGTAATGTCGTGGCTTAAGTCCTAAGCCGAATCCTGGTCGCTCCAGACCCTTGTTGAGCATAGTCCATACTCAACGACCTGAAAATAACAATTGATAATGCAAGGCCTAAGTCCTAGGCCGAATCCTGGTCTCCCGGACCCTTATCGAGCATAGTCCATACTCGACGACCGTTTATCAAAAAACCAGAAAAAATTCAATCAAAATCCAATCCAAAATCCAAATCAAATCGGAAAACCAGAAATCCATGTCAAAAATCAAAATCATCATTCAAAACGGAGAACAATCATCCGAATGAAAGCCAAAAACAGAAAACGAGCAAAATCAGGAGTTCAATCCAAACTCCAAGACCAAAGCAGAAAAACGAGTGTCCAATTCAAAAACAAAAGACAGATTTCACAAACCATGGCTCGTGGTTTATCATCATTCAGAGCATGCCTAGGGGCTATCTCCGGCCCCATACATGTGTAAATGACTTGGTTGCTTGCCAATGGTTTGTTACTTATTTCATATTACCCCGGTCAATTGATAACCAATCGACCGTCATTCCTGGGCCTCAAACCATTGTGGCTTGAGGTGGGAGGTGGCTGCTCCTGCACCGCCGCTGCATTCCGAGCCCCAACATATTGCCTCAATTGTCCATTCCTTACATGCTCCTCAACTATATCCTTTAAGTGCCTGCAGCTGTTGGTATCATGTCCGTCCAAATCATGGAAGAGACAATGCTTTCCTGATGCCCTTTCTCGTTCAGAAGGTTCTCTCCTAGCCGTCCTTCGGTAAGGAAGGCGATTCCGGGTTTCCAAGTAAATCCGCTCCAGCGTCTCATTCAATCCTGTGTATGTGGAAAACTTTGGATCCCTCCAACGCTTCCTGGCTTTTTCAGAATCATCATCCAACTTCCTTTTCCCTTTATCTTTATCCGAACCTCTACTGGATGGTCCTCCACCCTCAGTTGCATTCACTTCCTTCAACTTTAAATCTGCACATGCGTCTTCTTGTCGAAGGAACCTTTCAGCTTCATGAAAGAATTCCCGGAGATCCAGTGGCGGGTCTCGTACTAAAGATACCTTGAAATCCGAATCCTCCCTAACTCCCAATACCACTGCCATTAAAACCATCGATGGATCCGGCCGATCCACCGAAGCAACAGCCGCATTGAATCGAGTTAGAAATGCTCTAAGTGATTCATCCGCCCTTTGCTTTACCGATGTTAACATCATCACGTTCTTAGGTCTTTTGATATGAACCCGAAACTGTCCCAAAAACCTATCCATTAATTCCCTCCAAATCCTGATAGATCCTTCTTCCAGCTGCCTAAACCATATTGCAGCTAGATCTGTCAAATACAACGGGAAACATCTGGCCATCACGTCCTCTGATGCCCCCAGCACTTCCATGTGTCTAGTGTATCTCATCAAGTGATCAGTCGGGTCAGCCTTGCCATTATATACTTCCACGCTAGGTAACTTGAACTTAGGTGGATTCTGAGCTATCCTGATTTCCCGAGCGAACGGACTCCTGTTCACTCCTTCTAAATCTCTATTGGTCAAACCTCCACGCATAGTCTTCCTAATGGCTTCCATTAATCCAGCGTTGTCTATCAGGGGTTGCCTCTCATGCTCCCGAGGGAATTCCGGCACATATTCTTCATGTGGCTCAGTAGCGGCAACGTTGGCCCTAGCCTGTTGAACTCCTTCCAAAGGTCCTCCTGTGTTGGATCCTGCGGGCCTGCCCCCAAGCCCTTGTTGATTGCCTTCGGGTTCTGTATTCTCTCCTCCATTGGGTTCCATAACCCTAGTTCCTTGTTCCACATTAACAGCCGCTGTGGCTGGTCCTAAGTTCTGCATCCCTGCAGCTCTCATCTGTTCGAAGAAAGTTAGCATCATATCCTGTTGACTCTTCAGCAACTTCTCATGCAACGAATTCGCCATAGCTTCCATTTCGTCTCTAGTAATGTAAATCGAAGCTTGTCCCTCTCCAGCTCCGGAGGATGCCTCTTGACTTCCTCCTTGGTGACTTCTCTCAGCTCTCTGTCTTGTTTGTCGAGTCATTGTCTTTCAAATATCAACTCTTCACGCTTTCCAAATTTGAACTTTAATCCGATGTAGCGGGTGCTAGTTGTTCTCAGTGAAAGCACCAAAGTGTTTGCACCAAAATTGGTCACAAACCCCAAGTAATATGAAAGCACCAGCGTATGAATACAAGTCAACAAATATTCAAACACAAATCACAGATCTAAGCAAGCAACAAACAACAATCCAGAAATAATGAACAGAAACACGAGATTTATAGTGGTTCGGATATCTCCGGCTTACGTCCACTCCAAAGTTTTATCTTTTATTGATTATCCTTGCTGATTATAGTTGATTACAGTGATTACAATGAAGAAATTCAAGTTTAACAGCGATGACGAAGTGTAGAATTGAATCCGGTAGAGTCTGGGCGCTTCTGAATTCCGATCCCCTTTCCTGAATGACCTGGGGCTCTATTTATAGGTGTAGGAGGCTGATATTTCGCCTAAATTCAGGGAGACCACTTCTGGCACGTGAGGGGGCCCACAGGCCCAGCCTCAGGAAATTGGGGCCCACTCCGGGATCGATTCGAACTCCATTCGAATCGATCAAGAAATCATCCGATGGAGCTGAAATTTGGTGAGAACATTCTTCAACATGTATGTAAGCTTCTGTAAAAATTTCATTGCATTTGAACTTGTAGATCTCAAGTTATGATCGATTCAAGTTGTAGTATTTCCGTTAGCCACGCTCTGTTCGAATCGATGAATTCGAATCCATCGCTTCGAATCGATCCAAGCACGCGCTAGCAGATTGACGTGGCACGCGTTCTTCGTGTTGATCCTCTTTTCATGCCGCTTTTACCGTTTCCTTCGTATCGATCGGTTTGAATACGATCGATACGAACATTGCCCCTAAATCCTTCAAATCCATACACACTCACCCATCCTTCGTATCGATCCTTTACATCCAATTTGAATCCATAACTTCATGATGCTTTAATCGTTCCCTTCGTATCGATCACACATCGATCGATACGAAGAACTTCTTCGTATCTATCCCATCGATGCGAAGTACATCGATTCGAAGTAAACTCCATGCTTACCTATCAATTTGGGTGTGTCACCATCGAGTCGAAATCCACCTAGCCTTCCTACCTGATCGATACGAACATGCTGTCATCCTTCACCATCCCATCGATACGAAGTCATCGAGTCAAACCAAAACCCGATCGATGCGAACTCCACTGGACTGAACCCATGCCGATCGATACGAACAGTATCGATTCGAAGTCCTTGCTTTCCGATCGATACGAACGGTATCGATTCGAACCACCATATGACGATTGATGCAAAATGCATCGATACGAACCGTGCCCTGTGCATTTCAATCCATCCATATCTCATGCATACGATCTCTGATTGACCCGAAAATCGAAACGTAGTTCCTCCTAGCCTTCATCATCATCTCCAATCAATTCCGTTCCGATCGGAGCCCAGTCAGATTTTGAAGACATCCATTGCAGCCTTGTTTCTAATTGATTCCCGATCCTGATATCCATCGTTCCTTGGCAATTTGTTGATATTCCAGCCTTGACCAAAAGGTGGGATAACACCTTCCATATCTGTATTCAAACCTCGTGAGATACAGATGAATAGCCTAACTAAGAGAGGAGTCTAGATATATAGCATATACTTATATATATAGCAAATACAAGTACGTTACTATAGCGTTATCCCATACCCTGATCTTAAGTCTAATTACTAAGGATTATGCTTTTAAAACCATTTTTAGTTAAAGTATTTCATAAACCATGCTCCGATACCAAGCTATCAGATCCCCTACCCAGAGGCCCAAAACTAAGCGTTATAGATGCTGTAGTCATCTATAGTATTAGCTTCCGGAGACTAAATACGGCTATGTTAATGGTATTAATAATACCGAAGCACTTGAATATGAAACAAAACACATATTTTAAAACAAATTTAACTTCATTACATTCCAAAACCAAATGTTTCACATACCCAATACATAATCCCAAATTCGTTCCCAGGCACAGATAAAATATACTTATTACAAATACGCCAAGAGCGGTATATGAAGATACCCTCTTGGATGATCAGATTCATAGATTTATAATAGACTTAATACAAAACACAGCAGAAATACATCAAAACATAAAACAAGAATTGCAACTCCTAAATAGCTATCCGTTTGCCTCCTGCAAGCCTCCGGTAGCCTTATTCGCCATCCTACTAAAACATGAAAAGACCTTAACCCCTCAGCATACTCAAATTAATTTTGAGCACCTAAGAGTTTAGGGGGAAAACATAAACTTCGAGTCAGACATAAAGCCTGGTATGAATAATAATATACATCCCGGAATATATATGTTAAGTGAGACCACGCTGCTTAGTGGAACGGGTTTCCCCTCACTAACATCCTTTAAAACATATCTTTGCAAAACCTTTTCCTACAATCAAAACTGATTAAACACTGTAAAGCATCATTATGTAAACATACATAAACATCAGGTAATCATGAACTATCTGTTCAAACACATAAGTTTTTTTTGGATAACTTTTAACCTTTGGTTGACCCGAGCCTACCTGACAATATATTCAAAATTAATCTAACACCGTTAGCTATTCTTCTTTTGGGTTATCCATCCTTAACTATCTATTAGATACTTCACTTATGGACAGTCTATCCTTAACTACTGTTAAATACTTCTCTTCTAGACGGTCTGTCCCTAACTTAATCATCTCCTAGGTCTTCTTGATCCTAATGGTTTTTCGGGGTCACCAATAACCTATATGTATACAAACATATATTCCTTTCGGTGTGTAATCATAATTTTAGTCTACCTGTGACAAAGCCCTACAAACTGGAATATTGGACAACAATTAGTTGGGGCTAATAGCTAATGTATAGGGCGCAACCCCATAATAGTCCCATATGGTATTCTAATATTTGAGTCATTTTCACTTAAGGATCCCCTCCCATAATTCTCCTTGAAAACATTTTCAAAATAATTTAAAACCTTTAAATCAAACTTAAACAAGGAAAAGTGTATAATCTATATGCTTTACTCAAAATCATATCACCATGTTATATATATCTTCTTTACTCAAATCTTAGTTGATGGAAACATTTAGACACTTGAAAGAACCTCTTTCTAAATCTTTGAAAGTACCTCTTTCCAAAACCAAGTGAAAACCTTTTAATTACCTAGGCCAATATGCCAAAACCTTTCCTTCCGAAACCACTCATCAAACCTTTCGAAACCATTGAAAAGTAAACCTTTCGAAAGCAATGAAACTTTGGACATCCTTCTTTAAAAATCTTTTTAAAACATTGCCTTAGAAAAACCTTAGAAAACCTTCCATATCAACCATTCGAAACCATTGAATTAAAACCTTTCGAAATCATTGAATTAAAACCTTTCGAAATCATTGAATTCAAACTTTCGAAACCAATGATCTAAAACCTTTCGAAACCATTCATTTAACCTTTCGGAATCATTCATCTAAAACCTTTTGAAATCAGTGAACTCAACCTTTTGTAATCATTCAACTTAAACCTTCTGAAATCATTGAACTTTAACCTATCGAAATCAATCAAAGCAAACCTTTCGAAGACTTACTAGTTCAATTTAAAACAAGTGGAAAACCTTCTTTTAAAACCTTTCGACTTCATTGGAAGCAACCTTTCGACCTTGTCGGAAGGTCTACTTCGAAAGCTTTAAAACAATTTATTTAAAACAACTGGCCACTACCTTTAAAACAACTCCTTCAAAAGCTTGGGTTATTCTTCAGTTTATAAAACAAGGGTAAATCACCTAAGTCGAAAGCTTCCTTTCAAAAGCATGGAGAAGCAGCTAGTTTTAAAACAAGTAAACCTTTCGTCTTTATCGAAAGTTTCAAAACAAAACCAAACAAAAGCGGCAGTAACCTTCGACTATGCCGAAAGGTTTCAAATAAAATAGTGATAAAACAGCAGTAACCTTTCGACTGTGTCGAAAGGTTTAAAACCTTTATTTTAAACATTTGACCTAGTCGAAAGCAACCAAGTCGAAAGCTCTTATTCGAAAGCAAAGCGGGTGATCCTTTGGCTTATAAAACAAACATACTTCAACCTCTTCGGCAACCAACCTTTCGACTAAGAACCCTTCGACTCTCTCCAATTCATTATGTACTAATTAACTTGATACCATATGCATTGGTTTGACCTTGTCGAAAGCTTTGAACCTCTCGACCTTGTCGCAAGGTCTGGGTCGGAAGGTTTAATACCAGAATTGGCCGAAACGTACCAAAAGTATGATTTCTTTGTTTTTAACTTAAAAATGATAATTTTCAACTAACCTGCCTTTATTTGTCAAATTCTTATTGGTTAACAAATACGTTTCAGAAAAGTGCTGCCACTATTTTTCAGAATTAAATAATGATTTTATTTTATAATATGCCCCTGCTCCTTAATTAAATATATAAAACATTTAAGTCCCATACCTTAAATAATTTTATATATTCATCAAATAACTTAGGAAAAATCTAGAAAAATCCCAGAAAATCTATTTTAGTCTGATTTCCAACATATAAAAATTTCAACTCCAAATAATTATTATTTTAGCCGTAAATAATTTATAACCCGATAAATCATTTTCTTCACTAGAAAATTTATATAAAATCCACATTAATTAAGAAAATTATGAAAATTGAAATCTATCTCTAGAATTTCATTTCAGACCAATATTTAAATTTTCACGGCATTTGGATGTCATCTAATAGGGTTTTCATGTCAAACATATCATAAAAACTAACATGAACATATATAATTCATCAACAAGCATATATATATATATATATATATATATATATATATATATATAACTTTAATCATCAAAACATGACATATAATTGCAAAAACATTTCAGATCTAATTCTTAAAACCAAAATCATAAGAAAATGGGATGTAGTAATTATTCACCTTAGCTTTGAGACTATAAGATGTGAGATTTGATGTTGATTGAGTTCCTTTACTTGAATTCTAGCTTTAATCTTCTCTTAAGAACAATAATGGTGGCCGGCCTTAGATGTTTTAATTTGCTAAAATGAAAATGAACGTGAGTTATATTTCCTAAGGGTTTAGGGTATAAGCCCTTCTCCTATTTCCCATATTGCCCTTCTCATATCCTAACACATTAGCTTATGTTATTTCATTTAGTTTATACTGACACGGCTATCCTTAGCTAATCAATTCTCAACTTATTAATCTCTACATTATTTTATTTAATTTTGTTCATTAAACATTCTAAATAATGTTATAAAAATATGGGGTGTTACGCGGTTAAAGAGCGTTATGCACTACATTGGGGATTTTGTGCGGCTTTTACTACATAGGGCCACTTTTCCTTTTATTATATGCGTATTTTTAAGCGTGCAGGTGAAAGAAAAGGAGGAAACAAAGAATCTTGAATAGGTCGTATCCACAGGATGATTCGGTATTTCTCTTGCATCACAGTTATATAGTTTTTGTTCTAAATTATATGGTTAATATGTTAATATATCATCAGATGTATCGAATTTGTGTAATATTAATTGTTGAAATGATATATTTACTTTTAAATTCCGTTATGAGGTTTCGCTTTTTATGTTCGTTATTTTTAATCTTTTTATTTTATATACCCACGGTCCACTGTCTTTAGTATCTGAATTTAGTTATAAGTGTATTTTGATGTTCTTTATTTATAATTAATTTTAGATGTTAAATATGGTGAGTCATCACATTTCATCATTGCATATAAATTCCTATCCAGGTTTAAAGATTTCAATAAATATTTTATCGTTGTCTTTGTTAAGTTTATATTCTAAAAGCACCAATATTGAAGGGTAAATTCTATTTACATGTTCTATAACATCATGCTTCCTTGTAGGGGAGTTTAATCCCCTTACGTTCCAAATAAAGAACACCATTAATTAATGTTTGCAGAATTTCCCCTATTCTCCGAGCCACTAAGGGTACCGCTCACTTTGCTTCTTTTTTTTACTTCTTCGAACCATAGTTTTAACTTGGGTAACCAAATCTATCCATGTAGGGTTACCAATGATATCATACAAAATACAAGCCTTGAATTCAAATGGGTTTCTTCATTTCCTGATCTTCTTGTCAACCTGGTCGAGGAACTAGCTGCATCATTGGCTGGATTTGAGGAAGTTTTGGTATTCATATTAGTAATATTATCCTCTGCTGTAGATATTATAGTCATTCTCTTGCAGCATTATATTATTTAATGCTTGCTCTTTATTCAAATTATCTTCTACTAATTGCATCATCTCCTCAAGTAAATTGGGAGGTGCAATATTAGCACCCGACTTGGTCTTTGCCTCTTTAGCACCCAGTACAGTGTCCTTACAAGCATTTAAATTATATGTATTGCAATTGTTATCTTATAATTTACTACTACCATTCAGTTGACTAGAATTATTGCTGAGATTACCATTTCCACTATGTATATTTTCAGACTGTTTAAACCGGGACTATATTGAATTCTGCGGTGTATTTCCATTATCATTTTGATTCTGCATTTAGGGTTGACTAGATGTATCCATAAACTGACTTTGGTTATTAGCGTCCTAATCTAATTTCATTTCATCATTATCCAAGTTTAAATTATGAGTGTTTCTTGGACCCCATTATTTGACACGCTGCACACTCTTTTTGAATGCCCAAAGCATTCACACGAACTACAAATAATAGGTTTCCATTCATAATTTATTCCTTGCCACACTAATCTCACTCATATATAATAGGCACTGCTTTAGGAAATGTAAATCAGCATCACTTCAGTGAGAACTCTTGCAAAAGAGATTCTCATCATACCATTAGTTACTTGATCTAATTTAATAGGTTACCAATAAGTGACGATATTCTTCCTACTCCCTCCTTAGTCCAAAACTCATGTCTAAATTAGGAAATCTAACCCATAATGTTATAAATTTTAGAAAGTCTCTTGAAAGCTTCATCCCCAACACCTAATCCTTTATCATCATTAGCTTTTATATCATAAACTACGGCCAATTAGCTAGAACATTATCACAATCTGATTGATTATCAAAATTAACCATGTAGAATCCATTGTCTTTTAAAATAAATTTGAATAGCCCTTGTAGGTTTCCATATCCGATTGATGTAAACTTTAAAATAGTGGTAGCATGGCTAGGACCCATAATATACAAAGCAATTGCATGGTTCCACCTTTCTCTAGCCACAGTAACAATTTGAGAAGTCACTCTAACACATTTCATCTTATTAAAACTTTGAAGGAGGTAAAAGGTAATTATTAGGTTGAAGGTTGGAAGGTTCTCTTCCATTACAACAACGCCCCAATCTCTAGGGGTTGCCTTCTCCTTAAGAAGCATGGATTGATTAGGATTAGGATTCTCCCACCCGTCGTTTGGAGAAGAAACCAGGCTCGGAAAATGAGAGCTATCTCCCAGATCCATATGTATACCTTGATTCGCATATTGCCTTCTTTCCCTCCATTGAAAAATTATGACTCATAAACCTTCCTTGTGAGTTCTGAACTGAAATCGCCTCCACCTTCTAGATTTTACTTTGATAAATACACCTGGGCCTCCCCCGCCTCCATCTGGAGGATTGCCTTTGAAGATTCATAGTTAGAAGTTGATTTTTCGGTAGCCTCTTGAAAAGAAGAGACAATCTCCATATATTTAGAGTATTTAGGTTAGGCGCATGTCAGATAAGTACATAATGTTTGTATGTGTTCAAAATACATAAAGGTACAGTGTATGGTTTGACATTCAATCTCATCCTAAGCTGTGAAGTTATAAGTTCACTATTATGATCAAAATTAACTGAAAATGAATCCTATTGAAAAAATTTATTCTAATAAAAAAAACTAATATGTAAATAATATGAGAAAGCTAATTGCCCTATTAAAAGGAGCTCAATTGTTATGACTTCTAAAGTGCTGACGAAGGTGATGGAAGTAAAGGCATAATGATGTTGGCACTCTAAAGCCTCTCTTAAGGGATTATCATAGGCGATCTATCTCAAATTGGACAGATTGAGTCACGATGCGAACCAAGAAATATGCACTTGGATGGTGCTTAAATTGGGTTTTGGTAGTGGTGTTAGTGGTGATTTTGGCAACGGTGGCTAAAGATTCAAACGATAATTAAGGATTCTACTATGATAGTTGATTTGCGAATGAGAGGAGAATCTATACTATATTATTATTAGTAAGTTAGATTTCAAGCTCAGACAGTTCCCTTGAAATTTGGCAACTGAACAGTCTCCGATTCTCAACTCAAAGTATCACGGCTCCTCTTCTCTTTCGTCCCTTCCATATTTTTCTAACCTTCTTACGAAACACCATCATTTAATCCTTCTGCCATTCCTCTTTCTCCTGCTAACCCTAAATCTTACGCGCGACTCTCCCTTCCTTTCCATCTCATCCAACCCCAGATATTCACATCTTCCCCCGATTTGTGCCTTTTTCCCACCGTCGACGTTAAAGTCTCCCCCGCCAACGTTGCCAGCCTCTTCGACTCTGCATCTCCGCCCACTAGACCAGCAACCATGTTCGCCTCTCTATCCCTTTCGACTTGCCTCATCCCATTGTTCGTAGAATTTGTCTTCTTCGTTCACCATGGGATTGTCGGCCACGCAGCGTCGATGGGTTGTCTCATTCTGCTCCCTCACAAACCCTAGGCTTAGTTCAAAACTTATCATTTACCTGGACCAAATTATTTTCCAAACCCTAGAACCAAATTGCCCTTTCTCTGCTCCACCATCCAACCCGTCAAGCAACCCTACTTATTTCCTTATCGCATCTCTCCGCTTCCACTCTCGCCATACATTGATGCGTCATCTGCTTTGTATCATCTCTGTATTCTTCTACTAATCCTATCAGACCAAATGATTTCATTTACTGTTAAATCGATGAAATCCCATCAGTGAACCGACTCAAATCAAGGCATCGCTGGCTGTAAACCCCATTAGCGAACCCTTAATCTTCTCTGGCATGTAATTTGTAAGAAAGTGGGATCATACCAATTGATTCTGTCGTTGCTAGCCCCAAACCCTCATGGCACCATCTCAATACATCCTATCATCGATAGGTTTAAAACATTTCCATAGGTGATTTAAATCTCAAGTTATCGGTGGCTATTTGAGTAGCAGCTATAATTTACAAATTAAGATTGCCGAACCCGGTATGAATATGTTTAATTATACATTTTTATTATAATTTTGATTTTTTTAATGTTGATGTATTTCAGTTATAAAAAAATTAATACAAATCTGTATTCTTTTTGTACAGTGGCATCAACCTATGCAGCTACATCTATACAGGTAATTGGCATATAAAATTGTATGGTGGTTTGTCTTTATTCAAATTTCCTTCATTTCTTTTGCTTCAATAACCATTTTTCATAGATGCCTATTTTTTTAGTAAAACCGTATCTTCGGTATTTGTTTTTATTATCAATCCTAACTTCGATTTATTGAAATTAGGTTGAGAAGTTATTTAAACTTTATCATCTGGAAAAAGCAAATCAGTCTTTCAATATTAATTTAAATCAAAAAATGTTTTTGCATTAATTTAACCCTTAACAAACAAGTCTAACATGTTGAAATCATGACTGAGGCCAAATTTCTGCAATATTTTTGTTAATTTGCATATTTTGTTTTCATCTATTATTATGTTATGTAAATATATAAATGATGTAATATTGTGGAATGTTTTCTTTTTGATATTCCTATCATAAACTAGATGACAAATTCTTTCATATAGAAGTACTTAATATTCTGTTGGTATCATGATTGTTGTTCAACTATTGGTGCAGCGTATATATTTATTATGTTATTTTCATATTATTAAGTCTAACTTTCAATAGTTTATTTTTTATATTATTCAGGAGAGTCGACATTTATCATTTGGAGACCTCTAACTCTCAGCCTAAAATGAATCAAACCCTTGAAATTACGTTCAGGTGCCTCATGATCCTAACGGTTAGTTTGGAAATTATATAATATTTTCTATAGGTATTTATATTGGAATATGTGTATTGAAATGTTATTCTTAACTTCAAAACACCAGAGTTATGTTCTTAATGTTAAAAATCAACCATGCTTCAACGATCATAGTTGAAGTTTGCCACAGTTTGAATTGGAATATGACATGTAATTTGGATATCATATATGATATATGATTAGATCATTTGAACATAAACAAAAAAATCTTGAAATGTTTATATGCACAATGTTAGATCCACAAGATGAATCTTTAAATCCATGAACAGTTGTGATTGGCGTTGAATAATTTTTCATATCAACATGATTTAAATTACATCAACAAACTGGTACCTAACAACTATGATACCAATAGTTGAATTGTTCTATTGCCAGTCAATTTTATGTGCATATCTAACTGTTGATGATGTAATTTCATTTGTTGGGTAATGGTTTGCTGATGGTGTAATTTATCAACAGTTTTAAATAACAGTTGTGATTTGCATAATTTTTCATATCAACATGATTCAATTTACACCATCAACATTAATCATATTGTTACATCAATAATTGCATTCGTTCTATCATCTTGGCACCTATTACTGTCATTGGGTTCATTACAGCCTCTTGGTTCTTTCTTATAATTGAATATCTAATTGTAGCAATGCCTGACAATGGTTATGTAATTTGTAATACTTTCTCTTATAATAAATAACATTGATAAATTACTTTTGTGACTATGGTGTATGTGTCAATATATATTGGTGGGAACAAAGAATACACAATTTAGTCAGGTTGTACAAAATTGAGGAGTTTGAACTGTTATGAATTTAGGAAAAAAAGATAACATGTATTTGTTATAAATTTAGGAAAAAATAAGACGAAATATATACTTTATAAAGTACTGTCTATACCTACTTTTTCATATTATATAAAGCATCAAGCTATCAAGGAAATAAATGTTTACACTATGATTATGACAAAAATTGCATATATTGCACAAAATATGAATCTTACCCAACCGGTTAGCTTAGCTGCGCGAGTAAGTTAGGGTGATATGAGTTTTTTAACGGGTCAAACTAAAAATCTTATTTTGTCAGAATCATCTCTTCAGGTGGTGTTACTATATTAATAATGACTTTTTTTTTGCACCAACTATAAAAATAAGGCAATATCTATTGATAGTAGTACAAAGATGGACTTCACCGATCTTCCAAATTATAATATTTTTTTCTAATTAGACTGTAGATTGAAGCCAATCGTTGCCAGTGGTAGATTTTTGGATCATATTTTATAGTGAAATTGGTTTAAAAGGTTTTTCATTCTTTAGTAGTAGAAATTTTTACAAGCTGATGTTGATGGTGAATAGCTTTAATGTTTTTTGTGGCTTATTTGATTTTAAAAGGTAATAATATAATATATCATATCGTAATGCTAGAGCTTCCATATTTTTGTTTATCTTTAAGGTGTACGGATATGCAATATCATAATGCATGTCTGGAGTTTCAGTTCCAATGTTACTTGGCCTTTATATTATGTCAAGTAAGGTTTTAGACCTAAGCTTAGGTCAGTTTGAGTTATACTTAACCATTTTTAGGCTTTTCACCGGAAAAGAGAATAGACAAATCTTGGTACTATATTATATATATAGAACAATGTAATAATTTATATTTGCACAGAGTTCAATAATAAAATTATATAAAAATCAAATATTACAAAAATATCTGTACACGTGCATTTGTATTGATATGTATATAATATATTATCCATTTCTATAGGCTTCTATTGTATTGCCAGTTAGGTTACTTGCACTGTTTAATTTTTTGTTAAGATTTATGAATCCATGGAGATTCAATTCAATAATTTTCTATTGAAACCTTATTTGAAACAGAAAACACTAACTGTTGTATCTTTTATTTATTGACCCCAGTTAATATTACGAGCGTGAATCCTTTGTGCTTGGTAGAAAAATAGTAGATATTGGATTCCATATAATTACTCCCAAATCAATATCCAATCTCGATTTGTGTAAATGAAATGTTAGGAATATGGAAAGTTTGAATTTTCAAAAAATAAGATTGAGCACAAGACATGATCTATAGATTTGTTGGATGTCTCTAAAACTAAATAATCTGCTTTTAAAATTCTTTCGGGTAGGAAGTGGACATCATTTACCGATTGATTGGATGTCACCAATCGAAGATTGGTTTTGTATGCTCAACTTAAAAACTATCGACAATGCTTAATTAGAAAAATTCTCTCATCTCTAAGTTAGAAGTCCTTTCTGGGTTGTTTTTTATACTATCTTCGTAAATATTTATAAGATTGGACTTTGGTTTGTGTGTTATAAAGACATTTAATTTTCTTTTAAAAAAACAAATAACCTATTTGTTTGATTTCTCTAGCTAGGGATGAGAATGATTTAGTCATTCGTTACGGTTTTCTTCATGCATACAACCGACATTAAGATTGGGTTGGAAGATTGAGTACTGAAGTGCCTCGCCTGATCCAACATTTCATTCCTATTGAGGTAAAAATCCTAAGTTTCGGTCTGTGAGTTGTTTACCTTTCCGTTATTCACTTTTATTTTCTGGATTTCTTGATTAAATTGAATACATACATTTTCAATGAATCCTTTCGCTTTTAACTGCAATGGCTAAATTTATTTCTTAATTAGATTATTTTATTTGGTATACAAAATCAATGTATGTTGCATTTGAAGTGATTAAAAAAAGAAAACTGAAATGTGTTTTCAACTTACCTTGGAGTACTTAGCTTAATTACGACACCAAAAAGATATCATGTCATCTGAAAGCTCTTGATATTTCAGCTTTCCATGTATATCGATATCACGGTCCTTTTGGTTATAAGGTTGAAATGATTTCTTTTGTTCTGAAATTCAATTATTTTCCGCATTAAAGTTGTCTTAGAATATAATAGGTACTATGCCTAGGTTGTTGGCACTATGGCTTCCATCTATCTGGTTCACATGTATGTTTGTCAATGCATTCCTGACAATGAATAACAATGAGTTACTTTATATGTGTTTAGTTGCAACTACAAGCAATAAGGTTACATCTAAAGTTTTTGTTTTGTTTGATTTATCATCTAAAATTTTAGTTTCATGTTTTGCTTAAATTCGTCAGTTATATTACTTTACTGAAGATGATGCTACAACAATGAATTATTATTTTTACTGTCGCAGATTTTTTAATTACAACTATGATTAAAAAAGGTTCCTTATTAAAGGTATAATTCAATTTTCTACCTTTTCCTGTTGTGGTGTTTTTGTTTTTGTTCTTTTTTAGTCTAAAAACTACATGATTGTAATTTGCTTCATATGTTGATTTTGCAATTTCTTTATTTTAAGGATTGGTAATTAACCCTCTTTTTATACAAGGATGATGGTGAAGCAGAACGGTGGGATGTTGCACTTTCAATGCATTATTCAATCTTTCTTTCCTTCAGTTTGATTCCTCTATACAGTCTATAATTATAAAGTCGTGAACTTAGTGTTTTCAGATTAAATACTAATCACAGACTTCCAATTTATTAAATAATCTGATGTTCATTAACCTTTATACTTTATATCTATACAAGTTTAGCTAAAATAAGTGGAAATTTAAAAGCTGAAGGAGTTGAACATTTTTACACATTTACATACATGTAACGCTAATGTACACCAACTTGGTTTCATTTAGGTCTGCTTTTTATTACTTTTATTTCATGGCTTATGAATCTTTCCTTAACTAAGTTTTGCACTAGAATTTAGTACCTCTATGTTGATTTTAAGAAAATTACCTCACTAGAATCACATGAAATTATTGAATGCACTATTGACTTAAGTGGTTCATTTTTGGGTCATCTAGAAGTGTAGCATCATTATGAAGACATATGTGCTAAACTGCAAAATCAAATACATATAAAAGGTTTTGAGTTGTTGATTCCATGTTAGAAAACACTGTAACATAGTTGCAAGGTATTTAATACCAGTGGATTTGCTACAACTCTTAGATATTGAATGAAAATACATGTCAAATGCATTTCCTAAATTTGTACTAATATTATTTATCACATTCCATGGTGTTCCATGAAAAATATCCATGGTTAACTGGATTGAGCGGGGTGATGTCTTGCTAACTTTCATCAATGCATTTCATAATGGTGGCATCCAATAATTCCATTGAGTAATTTCATTAGTGTTTATTTGATTTTCAAACGCATAGTGGACAGTGTGGAAGCTGTTGAGCATCTGTCCAAAATATATTACAATCATCAAAGAGGTATACAACAATCAAGCTCATAAAGGATATTTTGGTTGTAACAATACTTGATGATTTTACTAGACCTAGGTCACCTCTTTTGCATTGTGCCACGCCTTCGGACGTATCAATGGTTATTTAATATAGTATACAGAAAAGAATCCAACTTTTCATGCATGTTTGAGCACAGTTGAATTACACAAGTTTAAAAAACCTAAAATCATCTATCCTGGTACTGGATTTACTTATAGAGAGGTGGAGTTGGCACCTGTGAATATGTATCTTGAATCATGTGAAAGAGTTCTGCTTGGCAATGATCTCTTATAGTGAGAATATAGGGCCTTTTTTTCATTTATAAGATTTATGCTGTAGAGTTTGGGTTTGAAATACTACTAGGAAAACGTCTACTGTTTTGAGGATTATCTACAATCTTCATAGCCATTGTATTTCTGTTATTAATTTATTTTCTAAACTGACTGAAACGTATTTGTCTTGGTTTAGGTTGCCACTGATATTTTGAAAAATAAGCTACATGCAGCTCTATTCAATGCAATGTTAACGCGTTCTAACAAAAAGGCAGTTAGAGCCGAAGTTAATTGACTTTTTTTGTTCCTTTGGAAGTTTGTGAAGTTCTACTTCAACGATTATTTTTTTGATGGTCAACAAGATTTGAGTGCATAATAATTAATCTGTGGATTCTTAGGTAAGTTGTTTATTTGGATAGAATTCAAACTATCTTGATTTGAATAATAGGTTTAATGTATATTTCTTTATCAGTTACATGAACTATTGTTGTTCTTAATCAAAAAAATAAAAATTTATAATTTTCAAGTTTGAAAATTTGTAGCAATAAAGAGTGAAAATATGCAATGATGTGCATGTCTGAAGTTATTTTCACAAACTAAATGGATGAATAATATTTACGAGGCCATGATATGCCTATGATAAGGTGTATATATAGGATCGGTTCAAGGACTTGGGTTGCCTTAGGAAATTCAAAATTTAGATGCAAAAATGTTGGAAAAATATTTAAGTTTATGCATTTTCATTATCTATACTACACTGTTATCTATAATATTATTTAAGTCTGTGCATGTCATTTTACAAAGCTGTTCTATGTTGCTAATTGATTTTCTAATTGCTTATTGCTACTGTATTATGTAATTTCAAACTTAGCCTTCTGCCCAGTTTCCGTCAATTTGCAAAGGTTTCCAGTGCATTGAAGCGTTCAAATTGACTTGCTCTTTTCTCCTTTGGAAATGTAGGTACCGGTTATATTGAATACAAGACAAGGGAACACTGCACATGTGCATGATTGCATATATGTCTTCTGTTTCATTTCATTATCTTATTTAACTTTATCGTTCATTTACTGGTACGGGGCTTTGTTTCTAAGTGATATGCTCATGATTGAATTCTTCACTTCCAACTGAAATATTACAACTGAAATATGCTATCTACATCACTTTCAACTTTGCAAAACAGTAATATAATTTATTTTATTTTTCATTCTTTGTCGCAAGTGCAAAAGGGTTTGGTGCTGATAATGTTTAACTAACTACAATGACTTTTGCGAAAGATAAGGGCTGCTACCCGCCCTCAAGACCAAATTTATACAAACAAAGCTAGCAATTATTTCAAAGTCTAAACATAAAATTTTACTTTCGATATACTTTTTGTTTCGTCCATGAACATGCATGTTTAAAAACTTTATTATTACGCAACAACATGTGCGAATAATTATCCAAGATGTAGTTTAGCAAATACATCTTTATGATGTGAGGATATATTGAAAATATATATATATATTAGACATATAAAGAGTTATTAATATACGGACTGAATCCCCGGTTCATACACTAAATATATTTGAGCACTTCATCTATAAACTTGGGAGAATAACTATGAAGATATATATCTATGTATATCACTTTATTCTTTTGTTATCATACTACTGTAATAAAGCCAGACATTTATGGATTCAGATTATATGTTTGCTATAACAACCATGATAGATATATTTATTAATATTTTAATTCAATAAATCCAGTTATTTGTCAATGCTTGTCACGTATATCGACAATATCATATACTAATTGTTCTGTCCATGTTATAAAAGCATTTAAAAAAACAAGGTTAACACTACCAAATATATATCACGTTTTCTGCGTTGCATTAAAATAGGATTTTATTTATGATTGACATACTGTGTAGTGGAAACATTATTTTATAGTACATCTTTTGCTATATTTTTATAGAAGTCATGCTTTTTACTGCTTTTGTATCTCACCATAGTGCATCTGCTGCTTTTTTTATTACTACTGACAAGTCCACTTTGCCCTTTTAACTCTTTCGCCTACATATGTGTTTGAGAGCATTCAGTCCTATTACTACATTGACTCAATAAGGATTGTGTAATAATTTTAATACTTATATTTGATGTTGTACTAATGTTTCTAATTCCTTTCTGTAAATAATATTTTTTGATTATTTTTCAAAATAATTTAATTTTCTAACTGCAACAAATATATTTTTGCCATATCCGTGTGCGAAGCACGGGTTCGCACTAGTACTTTAAAAAAGTAGGGGAGAGAAGGAGAATAATAAAGTCCAAAAAGAGTTTGTGAGCTTTTTTCTACCACGTTTCATAATTTTAAAAATCAAATAAATGATTTAGAAATTAGTAATTTTATATAAAAACAAGTGCGTGGCCCGTGTGTTTCACACATTATTGTTGGAAAAAACTAAAGATTATATATAGTTTTTAATGGTATTATACATATATTAATTTTTATCTATTTTACAGTAAATATATTAACTTTTTGGTGTTTGTTTTTGTGAATTAAAAATTTAACAAACGTATTATCAACTATACGGATTTTGAAAGCATAAGTGTAACAATCTGCATTCTCTATACGTTTCTACGTATTAATCGGTCGTAGAAATATTATTTTTATACTCAATTGAGTTCCAAATAGGATATAACTTTAGAAATCACCGAGTTTTGATATTTTTGGCCCTTGGAAATTTTATTGGACAATTTTACCCTTGAACTATCATGATCCATAACTTTTGATTGCAATCGAGTTACTGTCCAAGACCACTTCCATTATAAAGATACGATGGTTTCTTCTTCTGTAAAGTGATCATAATAGATTTTTATACTTATTGTTAAGGAGATATGGCTGCTAAAATTTTAGAAAGATTTTGGATAGTTAAGTGAGGGATTAGCAAGTTGGTGTTAAGCCCAAAGACCCAATTTAGAACTTGAGCTAGTAGGGGTTGATTGGACATCTGCTTAATTATTACACACTTTCCAAAAATAGTCAGAGAACAAAGTTACTCTTCTCCACACCAAAAAACTATCTTAAACCTTTCTTTAATTAGTTAAATCAAGTTATTAGGAGGCAATTAGCAAGGGGTTTAGTAGAGATTCACTATTCGCTAATTTGGTGCTTCAAAATTGGTGTTTGCTACTGTTCACTTCAGATCGATCTTGATTTGAGTGCTTAAGGACCCATTGGTGAGTGGTTCTTGTCTCTCACTTTACTGTAATTGCTAATATAATATTAAACCATGTGTTAAAATGGTTTCTAAAGTTAAAAACGTGATTTTGACTTAATCTGATCTCACTTATGTTGTAAAAATGAATCCAAATGACGTAGATCTAAGATTTGCTTATGTGTTCATATGGATATTACCCTTCTTTTTTTTACTTGATTATGGTTATATGATTATCGTATTGTGTGTATGATGATTACATTGTGTTTACAAAATTGATATAATGTTGTTTTGGTAGTTTGTCATGTTTTATTGCCTAGAATAGGACATCGATATGGACTATGGGGACTCCATCAGTTTGAAAGCATTTAAAGCTGAATAGACGTAAATGAATTACATAGGGAGTTAAGGCATTTGGAGTAGAAGTGGAAACAAATAAGAAAATGTTGAAATAAACATAAGTTTGTTAGAGATGATCAATCATATCTGATTGATCATAGCCAACCAATAAGAACCGATCAATCCAGATTTTCTCAAATGGACTTGCAACTGACGTGAGGTGTTAGAGATAGTATGGAGAAGCTATAGAATCGGTCGCATGTGAACTGAATAAGTTTTGATGAAGTTATGGCCCAATGAGTGATAGGTCAATCGTCGTCATTGAATGGAGACTTCAAGGATTTTGAATGGGAAAGCTGTGCCATTGTGTGGTAATTTTTAGGCTTCCTTAAGAAAACATGACATAAGAGAAGGGGTGGTGGAACTTCCGAAAATGGCAAAGTTATTTTGAACCAAGGATGGTTCGGTACCGACCCAATATGGGTTGGTACTTACCCTTTTTCATTCTGGAATTGGGTATGCGAGCATGGTGATAGAGTAGTAGGGAGAAGGAGAATCTACTTCAAGCTCGAGACTGAGTGACTTTAGGCCAATTTGAGTAGAACATCGAGGCAGCCTGGTGGGAAAAAGTTTTGGATGAACTATCACCAAAGTTAGGCCAGGAGATGACCAATGGCCAAGAGGTTGATAGGGGAAGGTCATAACATCACCTAGGGCTTAGGATATCGATCACATGTGATCCTACGGAGGGTTAGTCGAGTTTTGAAGCATCTTGAGTTAATATGGGGGTTTTGGAGGTTGTTTTGGGAAAGAAATGGGAAAATGCAAGGATTTCTCCTAGCCAAGTATAGAAGAACCTTAGGAACTAAGAGTGGAGTTTCAGACTTCGAACAATCTACGAGCTGAGCATTTGATCGAGTTCTTCTAGTAGGAAGTGTATACATGGGACTAGGGTAGTCTGAGGGGGCACGTTCGACAAAGTGAAGTGATGGAGTGGAACGCAGCCTGTGTTCTACTATTGAGTCGTGCACTTAGGAGATTGTTGATTAATTTCAGATATGATGTTTATTTCATAGGGCAAGGGGTGTGAAGATATTCACCTGTGTACCCTAGACCATGGGATGGTCCAGACTGCCCAGATGAGGGTAGTACCTATAGGATAGGTATGTGATTGAGCACTAAATTTGATAGTGACATAGGATGTCATTTACTTGGGAGGTAGTGATGTAAGACCATGGGATTATCACTTAGATCAGCTTGATTGTTATGTGTGCTATGATTGATGTGTTTTCATTAGTTGTTGTGTGGACAAGATGGATGTCTGTGATGTAGGTATTTATGTGATAGATAATTTAACACCCTATATTGCAGTTAGTGCAGTACACCCATATGTGATATTACTTAGCATATACCATGTTTATGTGCTAACTTACTGGATGTAGGGATAAGGCAGATATGATTTCTCATACCCAGTGTTCCTTATACTATATCAGCTTTTATAGTATCTTGAGGTTATTTATCATTCACACTAAACTATTCTATGTGCTTTGCTCCTTACTATCTCGGGTACTCATAAATGAGTAGACCATATAGCATGTTAGGCATTAGAGCATGGAGCTGTTCAAAGAATGAGCGGGATGTTGGCACTATTATATATGTTATTATCCGAGTTATTTCACTTATTCTATTATGCAACACTATAGAGCTTTATTGGTGCTACATTTTATTATAAAGATAAATATTACAGTTTATTTAATAGTTGTGTAAATTCTACTATTGTTTTATATAACTTTTTATCGAACCAATGTCCTAATTTATGATGGTTTACATGATTATATTTCTATCTCATCTATTTTATATCTATTTGATTGTTACTTTTTATTCAATGCACTATGAGATATACAACAGGTTGTGTGATTATTTTCATGATTTTACCCATTGATCATCGCTCTACATTGGTTGGGTACTATTGCAGTGCATTATATAGGTATATCGGGCCCAAAGGTGTAGGGAAATACTTAGTATTAGAGCTTAGGTTGCATTGTTGACCTAAGGGATACCTTGGATCCATTAGAGATAGAGTATAAGTTATCACTCTAGGATGGATCGAGCGATATGAGAGAGCATACCTGTTATATTTTGGTTTTCAAAACTATATGGTAGTATATATATAGTATAAGTCACATTGGATACACGAGTACCATTTAGCTTCCTTTAAAGAGAAACTGATCATTTTTATTATAGCTTTTAAGAATGAGTCAGGTGACACAGAATGCTGCTAGGATTTTAGTGTTCGGACTTGAAGGAGAAGGCTCGGGAGAGGCTAACCTCGACTTGCAACCAATGTTCACAAAGAGGATGAGGAACATGCTTTGGAATACCCAAGGAGCTACTCTTTCTATTGCTGTTGGTGGTAGTGCTCCATTGCAAGCGCCCAGAGCCGACTTCACAAAAAAGAGTAAGGATTATTCTAGCCTAGGAGGCAAACCATTTCTTGGGACGGAGTCCACCATAGAGGTCCAAGTGTGGATCGATACTTGTGAAAGGATCTTCAAGGACTTAGAATCAAAAGATGCAATGAAGAGGAGGCTAGCCTCAAGACAGCTTTAGGGGTGGGCGATGGGATGGTGGAATGCCATCAAGATTGCTACACCTGAAGACTAGATTACCCTAGAGCATTTTAAGATGAGATGCGAGAAGAAGTTTATACCGACTACTTAGAAGATGATTCTTTTTCACTAAGTTCGCTAATTTTAGATAGAGCGATATAACTGCCTTGAAGTATGTGGTCAAGTTCAACATGTTGCAGAAGTATAGTCTTTTTTTCATTGATACTTCATTGAAAAAGAACAAAAAGTTCATTATAGGCCCAAACGATTATCTCTGCGAGAAGCTTGTTGGTCACATTGTTGAATCTTTCAAGAAGCTGGTAGAGAAAGCACTCTGACATGAGAGTTTATACATGAATGCCAAGTTAATCACTGTTGTTGCTTCCAAGAAGGGGCCTAAGCCATAAGTGAGCAAGGGTGGAAAAAGAAAATGGAATATCAACAAAGGAAATAAACAATTCTAGGGAAAGAAAGGCAAATGAGATCCCTTCTGTTTTAGTTGCAATGAGAAGGGGCATCTCAGTAAGAACTATAAGAACTCAAAGATTGGTGAACGAGAATGCTTCAGTTGTGACAAGGCTAGGGCATTTGAAGGAAGACTATCCCAAGCCACTAAAGAATAAGTAGGTGGGGACTACTTATGCGGTTAACACCATTCCAACTTCGTAGAGTGCTCCATCGGTGAAGGAGAAAGGAAAAAAGCGTGACTATCCATGGTATGCTTTATGTTCACAATATATCTATTCATTTTTATTTGATACTGGTGCATCACATTCATTCATATCTAGTGACCTAGTAGATAGGCTAGGGTTGAGACCTGACTTTGTAGACAGATCTCTGGTAATGGCGAACCCTATGGGTGGTTCATCTAGTTTGTGTAGGTATTTCGTGACTTGGTGTTGTTTAGTCATGGTCATATGTTTTCTTGTGATTGCTTTGTTCTTGGTTCGGTGGGTTTCATATCATTTTAGGGATGAACTGGCTGAAGGAATACAAAGTTATAGTGGATTGTGAGAGATTGATGGTGACTATTGGGATAGGAGATGAGCATAGGCTAGAATTGAGCTGCATGCCCAATGATACAGTGATGCTTAGCTTCTTAAATTCGCTCAAGGTCCCTTATGAGGAATAGTCATCGGTACCTATTATGAGGGAATATCTAGACGTATTTAAGAAGGTGACTGGATTACCTCTGCAACCCGAGATTGAGTTCCGCGTCGAGTTAGTAAAGGATGCAAGGCTAATAGTTATGCCATCGAGGTGTATGGCACCTTGAGAGCAAAAGAGAGCTCAAGATACAAGTATATGACATATTGAGATGATGATTCGCTCTTTTGAGTAAATCCGAGTGAGGAGCACTCGTAGTATTCGCCACGAAGGTGGATGACTCTCTTAGACTTTGTGTTGACTACCGTGAGCTGAACAAAGTGATGAAGAAGAAAAAGTATCCACTTCCGTATATTGATGACTTGTTCGACCAGCTCCAATGTGCTAAATTGTTTTCCCAGCTGGACTTAGCGATAGGTTTCCACCAACTAAGAGTGGCGAGAGAAAGTGTGTCAATTATCGTGTTTCATACGCCATTGGCATCTATGAGCGGTTGATTATGCCATTAAGGCTAACCAACATACTGACATACTTCATGGATCTCATGAATCACGTTTTAAGGGACTATTGAATAATTTTGTGCTTATGTTCATTGATAATATTCTTGTATTTTCTCGGATGGAAGAGGAACATAAGGCACACTTGAGGATTATGTTAGAGGTTGTTGAGGAAGAAACAACCTGATGGTGAAATTTTTTGAGTGTTACCTCTAGAGGAGAGAAGTATGATTCTTAGTTCATGTTATTTTCGTACAGGGCATTATTGTAGATCCTATGAAGGTAGCATCCGTCCAGGTTTGGAGTCAACCCAAGAATGATAGAGATATGAGAGGTTTCCTTGAACTGGTGTGATATTATAGATGTTTTATCAAGGATTTCTCTAAGGTAGCGGCACTTAACCAACTTGATGAAGAAGAGTCAGAATTTTGTTTAGGATGCGAGGTGTGAGCATGGTTTGTGAATTTGAAGGAGAGGTTCACGATTGCACCAGTGTTAGTCATTCCTAGTGGAATGAAGAGTTGACAATATACACAGATGTTGTAATACTGGGCTAGGTGCGGTATTGATGTAGAGAGGAAAGGTTGTCACATATGCTAGTCGACAGTTGAAACCGCATGAGAGAAAGTATCTGACTCACAATTTAGAGTTGGCAACGATTATGTTACGATGAAAATATGGAGGGACCACTTGCTTGGAGAAAGGTTTGAGTTATTCACCACCCATAAATCCTTGAAGTATCTCTTATCATAGAAGGATTCTAACCTTTGCTGGCAGCTATAGTTAAAGTTCTTAGCCTTCTACGACTTTGACATTTCCTATATGCCTAGTAAGAGATATGCAGTTGATGATGCCTTGAATTGAAGACATGCCATCTTGGTAGCTTTGTTCTTATAGTGGATGAAGTTAGAGTATATTGTTAGCTATGACTTCAGACCTTGAAGTGAGCTGGAGCCATAGATGTTGGCGCGCTTGACTATCAGACCAACTCCAATTGAGTAGATCGGTACTGTTCATGGATGTGATGTTAGACTAGCTGAAATCATTCCCAAGGTTGAGAGTGGAGTAAAGACTAAAGATATGAAGCAGCACGAGCTTGACTGTGATGGTTGGCTCCGTAAGGTTGGGAGTTTTTGTACCCAATTCAATTGGTTGAGAGAGGAGGTGTTGAGTGCCATCATTCGAGATTGACCATACATCCTGAAGGTAATAAAATGTACCGTGATAAAAGGTAAACATTTTATTGGGTAGGGAGAAGTAGGATGGAGGGACATTTATCTCAAAATATATGAACTTCAGCTAGTAAAGGTTGAACAGAAGAAATCGATTATTTTGTTGCAATCGCTAGAGATGCCCAAATGGAAGTAGGAACAGGTATCGATGGACTTCATCAATGGATTTTTAAGGAGTTGAGAAGGGTATGATAGCATTTGGGTCATGGTCGATAAATTGACAAAGAGTGCTCGATTCATGTTGTTGGCTTGAATTTTAGCCAACCTCGGAATAAAATAATGCGCAAATGTTGCTTGCTAAAACTAGGTTTAAAAATGGAAAATGGAGAAGAACATAAGCAATTAATGTAAATGACACCGAATATAGAGTGGTTCGACAATATTACATACGTCCACTATGAAGTTCTCTTACTATATTTCTCTTACAATTATAGGGAATTACAAGAGAATATTAAGAAAAAGGAAGCCTTTAAGACTAATGAGGTAGCTAATCTTAAGAACTCGTTGTTTGAAGAGATCTGAATTATGATTAGTACCCATAATTCTTATTTTTAACCCCTTTGAAGTGATAATGCATGGGGTATTTATAGTAGCCAAATGGATGATGAATGACTGAGATTGTACTGTAAAAAAGGGAAAGAGCGTCTGGCCCTTGAGGTGGTCGTGTGGGTTAATTAAAGACAACTGTAAAGGTACAAAGGGATGTGTAGCTGAGAAATATACAAACTCTCCCTCTATACCATGCACATGCTTTGCATTTAGTGCACATTAAATGTTGATGGCTTGCTATAGGAGTAGGCATCACTTCAATCACCTAACTACAGGACTTTGTTCAGATGGATAGATAGCTTGTCATTTACTCTTGCATGCTTATGTGGCAATGCTTAGGATAGCTAGTCGGCTAGAAGGTGCGAAGGAGACTGAAAGTAGCCAAGGACCCAACTAGAGAGATGGTGCCAGCTAGATGTGAGGTGACAGAGAGGGCTATATAGGAACAATCAAAGGCGGTTGTACTGAAGCTAGGCCAAGGATTTGCATTCTCTATACGTTTCTACTTATTAAACGATCGTAGAAATATTACTTTGGTTACTCAGATGACTTCTAAACACGCTATAACTTTGGGGCGCATTGAGTTTTGACCTTTTTGGTCCTTTGGAATTTTATTGGACCATTTTACCCCTAAAAACTTGTATGAACCACACCTTTGATAGTAGTCGAATTAGGGTGTGAGATCACTTCCATTAGAAAGATGTGATGGCTTCACTTTTTATAGGGCGGTCATAAATAATAACCTTTTTAATACGCCATTTAGGAGATATGGACGTTAGAATAGACGATTTTTGGATAGTTAAGTGGGTAATTAGCGAGTTGGTGTTAAGCCCAAAGGCCCATTTCGGGATTAGAGCCAATAGGGGCTATGGAACATCTCCCAAATCATTATACACTTCCCAAAAGTAGCATACCTCCATTACTCTTCTCCAACCAAAAAGCTACCTCAAACCTTACTTTAAATAATCAACTCCAAAAATTAGGAGGCAGTTAGCAAGGGGATTAGTAGAGATTCACTATTTGCTGCTTTGGTGCATTAAAATCCATGCTTGCTACTTTTCACTTTAGGCCTATCTTGATTTGAGTGCTTAGGGACACATTGATGAGTTATTCTTGTCTCTTACTTTACTATAATTGCTAATATAGTATTAAACCATATTTTAAAACGATTTCTAAAATTAAAAAAAACATGATTTTGACTTAATCTAAACTCACATATGTTTTAGAAACCAATCCAAATCATGTAGATCTAAGATTTGCTTTTATGTTCTTATGGATACTACCTTTTGTGTATTTGACTTGATTATGGCTATATGATGATCGTATTGTTTATATGATGATTGTATTTTGTTTATAATGTTGATATAATGTTGAATTAATGATGATCGTATCTTATGGATACAACCCGATGTTGAGGAGCGAGTAATTAAAGATAAAAATGAACTTAAAAATAATGATTAAATGAGTTTTATTAACAAAATGTGAATATTGGAATTTATGATGATTTGGAAACATATAATTTTTTTGTTACTTAATAATGAAGATATTTGCGAAGTTAAGAAAATTTGAAAGTAAAAATGTTTATCGATGAAATTTGATAAAAGCTGATTTAATCGGTGAAAATTATAGAAAATAATTTATGGAAAATTGTGAAATGATAGTAAAGTACTTGTGAAGAATAATATGAATTTTATTTGAGGCTTTGGGCTAAATTAGTGTGTTAGAAAAATAGCTAAGAAAAGAAAGAATTAAACTAAATGAAAAGAAGTCCACTTGGCCTGTCATACTACTTAATAAAATATTAATCCCTTTACACACTCACGAGAATTTTAACATTCTCCACCTTGCTTTCATATTTACTTTCATATACTACTTCCATTATCCATCTCAAAATCTTCCAATTATTAAAGCTTAGTCCCTCTTGTTCAAAAATTTATATAAAACAAAATAAAATTCTATAAATTATGAAACTTGAAATCAAGCTTCCCTACATGATTCTAAACCTCTGTGAAGCATCAAAGTGGGATTTTGAACAAGTTTGTGTCATGCTAAATTTTTAGAGAAAAAGGAAGATTGGGTTTTGATTTGGCTATGAAGTGTTATGGAAAAAACGATGTTTCTCTTAGCTAAGGTGAATAGTTTCTACTTAAAAATTTATGTCTATATGTTTATTGTTATGATGAATGATTGTAATGTTTGAATTAAGTGTTGCATTCTTCTCTTTAATTCATAGTTTGCATAGCATGTTGATTGAATTTGTATGTTATTGATGTGCTTTGAAGTGTAGAGTTTAGAAGTGCTGCGATAAAATGGCTAACTTTTGATTGTTTAATCGGAATTAAGTGAGGTTTTCTTCAATTGGCATATATTTTCATAAGAAACAACTTTGGTGTTTATCACTTTTTGAAATTTGAAGTTTTCGAATACTAAAATGGGTTTGTAAATGAAGTAATAAATCTAATCGTGAAATAAATTTCTAAAATGAAGCTAAGTAGTGTTTTAATCATAATTTTTATTCTGTGATCTAATTTAAGTGAGATTTCTTTCACTAGAAAGGTATTTTCACATTAAACAACTTTAATGTTTATCACTTTATGAAAATCTGAAGTTTACTATTCCTAAAATGTGTTTGAAATGAGTTAGTAACTATGGCCTGTGCTTAGGATTCCATATCTGTGGCACAAAAATGTTTTGGCCATAACTTTTGTTTTTATTATCAGAGTTAGGTGAGGTTTCTTTCATTTGAAAGGTATTTTCATAAGACAATACTTTTGTGTTTATGAGTTTTCTAAAATTTGAATTTTCTATTACTAAAATGCGTTTGAAATTGAAACAGGAACTTTGGCTCGAGCATTGAATTTTAGAACTGAAGCGTAGAAGTGTTTTAGCCATAGTTTTGATTTTGTGATCATATGTCAGTGTGTTTCTTTCATTTGAATGGTAATTATATAAAAAAACTTCGATATTTATCGTATTTTTAAATTCTAAGGTTTCTAGTACTGAAATGTGTTTGAAGATAGAATAATAATTTTGAGTTAAGAATTTCAGAGTTAAAGCTAAGTGTTTTGACCATAACTTTTGATTCTCTTATCCATTTTCTATGACTAGCTCTCGTTCGAAATCTATAATGATATGGAATAACTTTTGGTTTGAGTGTTATGTCAAAATTTGAGGTTTTCAAGGTGAAAATGGCATCTTAAAAGAGTAGTTTCGCTTTTTAAAATTCATTCCAGAATTTGCATTGTTTAGCAAAATTTCCATAGTTTTTGATGTACCCTATATTTTTTTGATCTAAAATTTGTTTTAAAAAACACTTTGATTATTCTATAATATTTGTTTTGAAGCATTAAATTATTTTGTGATTTTGACCCCTTCAACTAAGTTGCAAGTTGCCTATATGAAAGTTTAACCTTGTTTTTTTGTTAAATTATATTGAGGCATTTTTATATAAAAAGAGGAAAAATAAAGTGAAACGTATTTAGATAAAACCCTTTATTTCATTAATTACTAGTTAAATAATATTTTGAAGTGTGTATGGATGGTTGTTGATTAGATTTATATGAACGAGATGAAGTTAAATTACTCGGTGTGCTGAACTATGAAATAAGGAAAATGAAAAATAACGAATTGAAGTAAAAATTAAGCGAAGAATAAATTAATAAGCGAAGTTGAAATTTATTTATTGTTGATTAATTATAGGTGTTGTGTAAGTAATTGCATTTCATCGGACAGTATAGGACGTCCACATGAAGTATATTTAATACTGGTATAATGTCGGGTAATTTATTGAAGATCGAGTATTTAATACTTGGATTCTGTGAATAGTTTTATACTATACACTTATATTAATCGATATTATTTAGATTTCTAACTTGACGGTGAGGTGTATTATAATATTCCTTTATATTATTTTAAAGCGGGATTATGATTATCTTCACTTTTGAGTGGATCAAGGTGTGCAATGTGAAATTTCTTACATAGATGTGATGGCCAGAAGTTTGCTAGCCCCATCCTAGCTTGACCGACCGTACGGTCACTGCTTAGTGGTTATGACGACTTGGCCCTCTGTCACATGGTCACGGTCTGCTGCACGAGCCAACATGACGAGGAGTACAAAAGGAAGCGAGGTGGTTGATGATGGGAAGCGAAGTATGAGGAAGCGAGGAATCGATGAAGCAAGGAAGCCAGGTGCACTTTTAGTCCAACTACAGATTGGTAAGGACACTCACAAAAATTTACGAGTAGGGTCTCCCTTTACATCCAAGCGGCAAGGCTCAAGTGTAGACTCGACTTTTGGCAGTAGCAGTAATGAAGATGAAACTAAAGAATAAAATGAATAAGAGAAATACAGTTAAATAAATATGAATAAATTGATGTGCAATGAAATACAATTAAATAAATATGAATAAATTGATGTGCAATGTGTTTATTGATGTGTGATGTGCGATGTGTTTATTGATGCATGATGTGAAATGTGTTTATTGACGTGCGATGAGTGATGTGTATGATGGATGCTCAATGTGTGATGTGTAGGATGAATGTCCGAAGTGTGAGCTGTGATGTGTGCGATGGATACTTGGTGTGCGATGTGTGTGAGGCGTTCGATGACTTATGGATGTTTTGATGTGTGATGCATGTGATGTTGTTCGCTATGTCGTGGATGTTTTATTATTCCATTGGTTGGATTTTTTTATGGTGTCGTGTATATGTTATCCCCTTGCATAACGTTTATATACTCATCTTTGAATCTAGACATAGTCTGACCCATTTATTATTTATATAATACTCGGTTCAGTCCGAGACATTTCAGGTTTAGGGACGAAGAGGCTTGTTTGTGATTATTGGGCTTAGTTGGAGGCTAGATTATTAGCAGTATTGGGTATCATCATATGGACTCATTTTGTATCCCATTCGGACCTATGTGATGTATTATATTTATATCGTTGCGTTAATGACTCTGTGATCTCTATTCTTTATATTATGTATTTATCTATCCTTGGAAACCATATGTTTTTATTGCTTTGTACTAAAACTATTTACATTGAGGTAAGTTGTATTTATAGTGAGTTTGGTTTGTATTATAAGACCTATTTAGTGTTGGTCCAAGGTTATATTCACATGTGTATAGCCCACATTGCCTTATTCTTCGTGTTATTCGACGGTATTACTCAGTAATACTCTTAGGTAATATGGGTATAGAGGTGGGTTGTTATATTTTGGGTATCAAAGTAGGTTTAGAACAGTATATAGTATAAGATACACGAGTCTTGGCCTTAGACGAGTCTTAGAGTCCCTGTCCCCTTAGGTGTGATAGGTTGTTACCCTATAGTAAGAGATAATAGGAGTATAAGATTATTATTGGGGCAATCATCATGGGACATATTTGTGTTTTTTACTATATAATATTTATATGTTCTATCTTATAAGAGTTAGACTTTGTATGAGATACAGAGTAGTTGATGAGGGTAGTGAAGATAGTAGTAGTTGTTTAATAAGTAGAGTTAGGCTTTGCTGATTATTAGACCTCGGCATGGCTTTGAGAAAAGTGCCCGATTCATTGGGGATCAGAGTGCCTAGCGGATTGGTTGATTGATGTTTGGACTTTATTCTGTGAATGCTTTGATTGATTGGCATTTGTCGAATAAACCTTTAGTGTGGTATTTGGTAGAAGCTATCACTCGAGATGAGTGTTTCACTTAAGTTTTAATATGTAGAACCTGGTTATTTCATTAGTATTGAAGTTACCACAAGGGATGTTGAGATATTCTTTCTCCTATATAGCATAATTTTATATAATTTAATTGAATATGTTGAGATAAAATTTTAAAATTGAAAAGATTGCTTGATTGATGGATGAATAGTCGATGAGTGGTTGTTTGGATTATTGTAAATGAATTATTATTTGATTTTGTATATAAAGATTATTTACAAATATTTTTTATACAAGCCAACATATATTAGATTAAGAACCATTTTTGATAAAGTATATGTATATAGTTTTAGAATGGAGTTTTATTAGAAGCAATCAATTGCTTTTTGTAAAGAATGAATCGTCTAAAGTATATCTATAAGTAAATCTTTAAAAGAGTTTTTAAAGTTAATATCATGTTAGTCTGTCCGTTGAGTGCTTTAAAAGTTCTGATCGATGCGCATGAGCAACGTTATCGATAGGGATTCCTAAACACTAGGACGAGACATTTGGATACAAAAGTGTCGAAAAGTGATGTAATACTTTGAAAAGAAGTAAATATATTGAACTATATTAAAACCAAAGTTTTGAAATAATATTTCAAAGGAAGTTATTTAATGTTCTAGAAAGGATCATATGATATGAGAAATATCTTGAAATGAGTATAAATTTTGTAACATGGAAAATTACTATTTTGAAAAAAATTTGAATGAAAGTAAAAATAATATTTTTGCGAAAAGTATTTTGAAAGAAAAACAATATTTTAAAGAAATATCTTGAGTTGTAGTTTGGACAGAATATAAATGGTAGTCCGAGAAATGATATAAAGCATTTTGATGAGGAAAATATATGTATGTATATTATTCGGTAAATGAAGTAGTGTTTAAAGGATGTTTAAAAAAATATTTTAATTTTAAAATATAGATGTATTATTTTATGAAGTAAATTGTTTTGGCTATAATACAATATTTTCATAAGTTAGATCTTTTATATGATGATTGCAACCATCGAATATTAATGGATAAATGAGATCGATGGTGAGGTAATGTTGAACAAACTGTCAACACTGGAGCCAGTAGGAAAAGGTAATCCATTAAAATTCAAGGCAAGATATTGTCGCTAAATTATAGACATTTTAGACTTATAAATTGTTTGTTTTGTGATGTTGTGACTGTATGCTTGTCGTGTTGTACGATTAGTTGTGAACTTGGTTGAATGTTGTGTAAATGTTGTGATGTAATACATGAGGGTATAAAAGTTTATATATATATATATATAAGTTTCGAGTTTTAACAATTTTTGGAACAAATACGCTATTTCAAAGTTTGAGTAAAAGATTGATTGTTTTGAAATACTCCATATAAATAAAAGGTATTTTATGGAGGAAAAGTTTCAAGAGTAAAGTGAAGTAAATATCTAGCTTAAATCATATAAAGCTAGAGAAAGAAATTTTGATTAAGAAATAAACCTTATATACATTTGAAACAAAGTATTGATTTTGGACAATATTTTGGTAAAATGAAGTTTTGAAAGTAATAAATATTTTAGAAGATATGAAAAAGTAAATTTATTGAAGATTTGAGGCTGAAAGGAATTATACAACAACTTATGTGTTGTAATGCAATAAAGGAATATTCCTTAAGTGATGAATAAATCCTATTTTAGTAGAATGAGTTTTTGAGGTATAAATCATTTAGAAAATATGTGAAAACAAATAATATAAGTTTAGGATTAAGAAACTAAAATAATTTTTCCAAGTGGGGAGCAATTGTCCTATTCCATAATATATTTTGTTAGAACTTTCCATTAAAGAGTTGTGAAAGGTTTTAATTTGTGGAAGATTAAGCCTTTGAAAGTAAAAGTATATTTTGGGAAGTTGAGCTTTTGAATTAAATGATTATTTGGAAGATGTTTTGTGTGCTAATTTGAAATAAAGTGAAAATTCAATTTTTAAGAGAATTAAATTTTGGATGCAAATTTTGAAGCTTGAATTTTTAACGCTATGTTAAAAAAACTATAACATTTCCTGTATTCAGATTTTGAATAGTCTTTCTTTGGTGTAAAAGGTGTTTTCCTATAAAGAACGAGTTTAATTTAATCTCCTGTTACTCGTAAAATCCACCTTTCGACTTAGTCGAAACCACTTTGAGCAGAGGTCAAAGAAGAACAAGAGAAAAATATTCCAACTAAACCTTTCGAAAGAGTCGAAGGGATGCTATCGCCAAAGTCTGAAAGCTTCAGAACCTTTCGAAGGTGTCGAAAGGTTTCCATAATCAAGATCCAGTAGGTTCATACCTTTCAAAGAAGTCGAAGGAGTCGAAAGCACCCTTCCGCCTTCAGTAACAATCTTTCGACTAGGTGAATCCATATGCATGAAGACCTTTCGAATGATTCAAAGCAGTACCTTTCGAAGACAATGAAGAACAACTCTTTGCATATGCACCAAACCTTTCGAAACCAAAGGTTTCACCTTCATTTAAACCACGTGAAAACAAGCTTTGTCCTGAACAACCCCTTCGAAAGTTATAATAAGCCTTTCGAACCGGTCGAAGTCAATGTGATCTAGGAGGGTTCCGCATCAAATTAGAAACAAGAGCTCAAACGTAGCCAACATCATCGAAACCATTGAACAAAGCCCATCGACAGAGTCGGAAGCACTTACAAGGCTACACAAAGAAGAAAAGTGCAATTGTTCCTTTCGACAAAGGCGGAAGCATAGTTGAGTTATTCGGCAGCCACCTTTCGACCAAGTCGAAAGCATTAGGGTCGAAAGGTGTTGACCCACATCTATAAATAAGATCCAAGGGGTCAGGTTTTAGGGATCAGAATCTTGTCATTCTAATCTTGTATTTTCTTAATTAAAAGAGCCGTAAACATTAATTTCAAAATTAATTTGGGGATTTTGAGTAATAAAGTCTTCTTTTGCTTGTGAAAGGGAAGTTGTCAATTTTATAGATTATTTTACTATTCTTGAAGCTTTTATCAAGTTTAACATTGTTTTTTAGGTGTCGCCTATATTGAAAGGACCCTTCCGACACAGTCGATACATGACAAATTCAAATAACTTCAGTTATACATTTCAAGCAAACTTCCCCTGAGCTTCTACTTTCGACAAGGTCGAAACCAAGCCTCAATCTACTGAAACCTTTGATTAATACACGGTGCCAAAAGGTACAGCTTTCGACAAGGTCGAAACCTAGTTCCAAATCATTCCAACTTGAAATTTCCAATCCAAACTTGGAACGTTTAAGCTTACATCTTTCGACAAGGTCGAATCCCCAACCCCAGACTCCTGGTTCAGGTCTTAACACCTAATTAACCTTGCTTTCAATAGGGATGAAACCTCTGTCACTAATTCTTGGATAAAGTCCTAGCCACACAACAACTAAGTCCTTCGATATAGTCAAAATCAACAAAGGAAAATCTTATCCAGGGTAACTCAACCGTTTCGAAAGGAGGGATTTTGAAGGGAAAATCAATCTAACTCAACAGAATCGAAAGGTTGATAAAGGAAGAAGCCGTCCCTTTCGACTGAGTTGAAAGGTCAATCTGAACAACATTTTACTACAGCAATATACTCGAAAGGAAATTCAAGGAGGATATACCCATTCCACTTCTTACCATCTACTTAAGGGATAACCCTTATTCCATAACTCAACTTTGGGGTGTTGACAAGATTTCTTGTTAAAAATTTTGGCGCTAGAAGGAGGGCTCGAACCTCCAACTTGGTTGGACACCCAACACTACTTGTCTCTAACCCCACTTAACTCAATCTCAAGTTCCTCTACTTTGGTCTAATCATGGCACGAAGAATCATAAGATCTGAGCAAGGATCTTCTGAACCCCATGAGATAAGAGTCCTTTCAAAATTCATCATGGATTCCAATCAAAATGAAGAGCAAAGGCGAAGGCTAGAAGCTCTGAGAATTATAAATAAGAAAAAAGCAGAATCGTACGATCCTGAGAAATGGAGCTTAAATCCCTTTCATGTTGGCCCCACCCCTATTTTTTCCTTATGAAAAAGGACAAATGGAAGTGATAATGTATTCAATCAAATGAGAAGAACCATCCAACACTATTCGAAAGGCGCAATCTTTGAAGAAGAAATAATGGCTGATTACAATGCCTTTGCAAATAAGTGGCAACAACCAATTATAAAAAGAACACTTCCTACACAAGAACTACAAAGGTTGGCAAAAAGAAAAGAAATTGAAGAGCATGAAACTATAAGGCCAAGGAAAAAAAAATCAAAGAACCATCCTCAAGAATCAAGCTTCAAGTCTAGACTTCCCAAAGAATGCAACTTAACAACATCTATGGAGAATGTCTACTTGCTTACCAAGGGCGAGCTTAACTATTGGCCATCACAGAAAAAGAAGCTGAAACGTGAAAGGAATCTAGGGGGATCCTACTATTATTACCACATGATGAATGGCCATGAAACCAATCATTGCAAAGCCCTGGAGGGGATGATCATCAATTTCTTTCGCTAAGGAAAAATACATGAGTTTGTAAAGAGAACTTGAGAAAGATCAATAAAGAGCTATTTTTCTTAAAAGAGAATCTACATGGTTGGTAGTGAAATACTCCTTATATTTGGATACTACCTAAGATGGTAGTCTACCTAAGATGTTAGAAAGCCTCTGTCCGTGCCGAGTTGGCCAGGGGAGAACACCTCCTGGAGGGAGGGCGGGTAAGCCTTTATCCGCGCCATAAGGGCTAGGTTAAAGCACCAGACAAGCCCTTGGCTGCGCCTCTGGGTCAGGTCAAGGCAACTCCAGGAGGGAGGATGGAGTAAGCCTTTATCCACGCCATAAGATGGACAGGGTAAAGCACCAAACAAGGCCTTGTCCGCACCACACTATGGCCATGGCAGAGCGCCTTCTGGAGGGAGGTCAGAGTAAGCCTTTATCCACGCCATAAGATGGCCAGGTTAAAGCACTGGACAAGCCCTTGACTGCGTCTCTGGCCAGGTCAAGACGCCTCCTGGAGGGAGGTCGGGTAAGTCCTTAGTTCCAGCCTCTATGATGAGCTAACCAAGAGCACCGAACAACCATGGACTAAGTTGTCCAGGCCCAAGAAGAGACTCATCAAACAATGGACTAAGATGTCCAGACCCAAGAAGAGGCTCATCAAATAATGGACTAAGACGTCCAAGCCTAAGTGGAGGCTCATTCAGCAATGGACTAAGATGTCAAAGCCCGAGAAGAGGCTCATCAAATCATGAACTAAGATGTCTGAACCCAAGAAGCGGTATATATTCAATTATGGACTAAGACGTCCGAGCTCAAAAGGTAACCAATCAAATTACTTCTATACAAGACCTGAAGGGTTCACGCATCAAAGGAGTAGAACATGCTCCACTTATTAATACCTGAATCTGGGTTTCGGGACTTTCATTTCTAAACATCACCTTTTAACACCCAAATCTTAGTTTCGGGTCTCTTATATCTGAATTGCTTCAATTAATACCCGAATCTGGGTTTCGGGACATTCATTTTAGAACTTCATTTACTAATACTTGAATCTGGGTTTCGGGTCATTATTAATCACTAACTATCTTTATTATACCCAAATCTGGGTTTCGAGACAATTACTTAATTGTGCCCTAATCCGGATGTAATATTTCAATAATGGATTTCTATTTATCCATCGCAGATGCCCGAATTTGGGTCAAAGAATACTCTCAAGAGGATTATATTATAAGTTTTCATTAATGCCCGAATCTGGGTCTCTAATTTCTATGTTCTCAAATTTCATTAATATCCGAGAATGGGTCAGCGGATTTCAACTACAAATATTCAGATAATGATTTCTGTATTTAGCTCTTTATTAAATCTCTCTTGAAAATCACTTTCAAACATTTATGCCCTTGTGATAGGGCAGGATTTCCTATCAACAAATTTCAGATATTCCAGCCAAATGATTGAAGTTAAATTCTTGATTATCTCTCATCACGATTAAAGATGAGATTTTAGATATTTGATATAAACCACTTCTCATGCGATTAACAAGATGATTTTGTTAATCTATACAAATGATATACATAGATTTGCATGTCAACTTCAAGCTAACAATTGAAAATATTGTTTGCTTCATACTTTTCAGGGAAATCAACACAACAAAAGGAAATAAAGGATCCAACAAATACAAAAATAATGAATGAGCTACCAAAAAGCATTTCAGAAGTGACATTACATAAAAGAATTGCAAATAAGGTGATATTTACAAAGTTTATGTGATTTTCGTAACTGACGAAACTATTTATAAAACTTATGAAGTTATTCACATGTATAAAAGACAAGTCTATACATTTCAAAGATATAAATATGCCATAAGTCTTGAACAACCTTGTTAAGATCCTCAGCGATCGAAGGATCAATTATGTGATGAATTGCGGCGCATAGAACTTCTTTAAGTTTCTTCTCCTTCTTTCTTATCCTGTCTGCATCATCGATTACATCAATATTTGTCTTCAGGGCACAGTATAAAGCTCTGTTTGCGCCCCTAAGGGTCTTGTTTTCCCTTTCAAATTCTGCAACGTGCTTCTGAAGGAAGTAATTATCGCGTTCAAGCTTCTGAGTCTTAGCTGCATACTCGTTGATACTCTAAGAATACTTCACTTTCTTTTGCTCATCAAAATACTTAGCTATTTAAAACTCAACTTTCCTGCACCATTCACCCACAACGTTCTCGTCTAAGCCAGGAGGAGGGGTGAGCATTGTGGGGAATTTCTTGGTAGTAAGGGAAGTAGACCTCGTAGGTCTAGAAACAGTGGGAGTAGTGTGAGGAGCCGATAAATCAATGCTTGAAATCTTGTCTCCCATAATGAATTCCAATGATTCGCACTGTGCTTGACTAACCTTCAATTTCAACTCCAAGTCATTAATTTGTTGAATAAGCTTTGACATCTTATGATCAAAGTCGATTGAAGGGTTTGACTTTACCCATTGCTTCAGTGATGAAATCATTTCATCTTTGTTTTTGACATCGGCCTCAAGATAGACAATTTGATCTTTCAGATTACTAGCAATGGTTTTCTGAACAAAATATATTTTTTGCCATTTCAAGGCTTCGGCGTTGCCATGGAAGCGTTCCAGTAAGATATCATTACTGAGTTTACTCCTTCCACATGATTTTAACAGTTTATCTCTAGGATTAGCAATGCGAGATGTTAAATCAAAGGGGAAAGAAGCTGCAGATAATTGTAGCTCCTATTTAAGCAAAAAGTAACAGCATAAAGTCAAAATCCAGATGAAAAATCTCTTTATTATTATAGTAACATATTACAACTCGAACAACAGTGAAGTCGAAAGATACAATAAACAATTGGTTTACATCTAAAGTTGGGAAACTATATTTCTAACTTTATCTAATGAATTAGCGAAGAAGGTAACTGTTGAATCAAAAGGAATATTAACTCCTTCGGGAATGATAACTGGTGGGCATCTGCTATAGTCCCACTTCCCAGCTGGGGACTATCACGACCACAAATTAATTTAGAGTGGAATGCCCTAATTTCCTTAAGTAGTTTCTCTTTTTCATCACCAAGGAAATCAAAGCGAAGAGGAGGATGTCCCAAGTAAAGTTTTTGTAAATCTCTAAGGAAGCAGTATCTTGCTAGTTTCGAAGATTTTAAAATTGATGCCTTTTCAAGATAAAATCGTCTCAATTTGACATACTGACTCAAATGGTTCGTAGAAATAATTTAGCCAGATGGAAAATCATTCTATGATAATATAATGAAGCTAAGAATAGAAAGCAAGACTAAAGCAAATATTCATAAATCAATACATTGTTGCATGTTTGCAATTATTCATCCGGTTCATACAAAACAGACTTAGAAAATAACTCAGAGACAAATTTGTTTGTATAGTACTTAAGCTTTTCAGGGGGGAGATCTTGGGGAATCGATCTGACCCGTGGTAAGTTCCAACAAGCACCAGGGTGCGGGTCAGGTTCGAATTCATCCAAGTATCTCTTATGAAAACGTCTAAGTAGACCCCCACTAAATTCGCCTAAGTATGAAAAGTCAATAATTGAGTGTCTATAGTAAGCCTTATATAAGAAGTTGATTAAAATATCTCTTTCTTCAATCAGCATCCAAAATAGGGTGATTACCTCCCGGTTTTCTTTTAAGAGAGCGTCATAGTGAAGGCATGCTCTTTTAGTAGGGGGCAGCTTTTTGATACTTAAAAGATGCCAGCACCGATGCACTTCTATCAAGTCTATGATATTTATGTGAAAGTACATTGTGCTGTTTTATTTGCTTGTCTAACTCCCTATATAACCTGTTTTATTTGCTTGTCTAACTCCCTATATAACCTGTTTATCTCTGCTTGTTTTCTCTCAAGTTTGGTTTTATAGGGGAGGAAAGATTTCTTCCTTATCTTAAATAAATGATTTTCATTATTATTATCTTCAAAGTGAAAGATATTTAAATAGAGAATCCCATACCTATGATATCAGGACAGAAGTCTAGGAAGCCTTCTCTTTTCCTTTCAGCCCTTCTACATTAATGGGAGCAGGCTCTTCTTCTTGAGGAGCAGAAGGCTTGGCGGATTCAGGCAGAACATCTTTTTGGGGAGATGGCTCTTTCTCAGGAGCTCAGGTATCATCATCATCATTCTTCGTAGAGGTTTCAGTATAGCCCCCTCTATCACCACCTGAGCCATGGCCGCCATCGAGGTTATCATCATCATCATCATTATCATCATGATCATCACCATCGGTATCATTGACTTCTTCCTCGGTAGCATCATTTTTGTCACCCTCATCCTCAAAATCGGATTTGATTTCAAAAGTGGGGACGTCGAAAGAAAGAATTTTGGAGGTGACAATTTCCTCCTCTGCGGCAGCTTCAATTTCCTGCTTCATTTGATTAATCTTGCCAATTACTATATCAACAAGGGCATAGTCGAGCGAAGGGAAACATAAGTTACGGCACTTCCTAATATTATCAGCATATGTGAGCATTAGGGCTTCTTCATAAGAATTCAACATGATTTCCCCAAGGGTAGTACTAAGAAACTGAGATATTCACTGTTTAGCATCTGAGATGGTATCGACGGCAAGTTTCAGTAAGGCCCTGTTGTTCTTGAACTTCTCTTTCAAAGAAATGTTCTTTACTGCTATGCAAGCCTTCTCCTCATCGGAATCTTTTAAAGTTAGCTGCACAATGAAGTTCTCGTAGGCGAGGAATTGGCGAGCGTTTCTTTCCTATAGAATAGCATATTCTGACTGCACGAGAGAAGCCCTCAACTGCTCCAGTTCAGAAGTCGCTTCATCTTTTGCTGTAGAAAGAGAAGACAATTGGTTCTTTAGGGCAGAAATCCTGAAACTTGGAGGATTCAGCATAAGATTTCGATGCCTGTTCATTAAAAACTAACCAGCTCTTGGAAATCAAAAGGACGGAGGAGCAGCGCAAGTCAGAAAATTTAGAAGAAAAACAACAATGGTAAGGTTAATTGAAGTGAAACTTACCAGGAATTGTTGCTCTATCAAAGAGTGGTAGTGCCCCACCAAGTCAGGAACGGAGGAAGACGGGTGGATAGAAGTGAAGGACTCCGAATTTAAAATAGATTGGGCTATCTCCTCAAAATTAACGAAAGGAGAAGAAGAAGTTGGCCTCTAAGGAGTGCGCCTTAGAGTGGGAGTCATCTCCAAAGCTTGTTGTATTTGTTCAAGGACGACCGGGGAGCTAGAAACGGTTATACGTGAGAGAGGATCGATGGCAGTAGGAGTCTGCTTTGATTTTTCTTGAGGAGCTTCAACGATTGGGCTCTCCAAGGCTTTATCAAGAGATGAACGATCCTCCTCCTTTATATCAATAACTATAGCAACCTTCAAAGGAGGTTCAGTTTCGGTCGGTGGCAATAACTTCCTTTTGATGGCCTTCTTAGTTTTGTCAAGAGATTGGATAATAAATAGCGCACCAGAAGCTGTAGGAAGGGAAGCGGCAGCACTAACAGGCATTGTAACCTAAGAATCGGCTGTAAAGGACCCAAACAGATAAAAAGTCAACAGAATGATTTGAAAAGCAATATAGGAATAGAAAGCAAATTTTATGTTTGTAACTTACCAGAATGGTCGGAGCAAATAGGTGACATGGGAGAGAAATGTATAGGATCTCCCAGGGAGAGGAAGCGTTTTCCCTTTGATGTATGCTGGATTAAAGGAGGTAGCCCCAAAAACCTTTGACCAGGGAGGAGAAGAGAATGCTTCCTCAAGTTAGAAGGAACCAACAACTTCAATCGGTTGCCAATCTTATCAGAAGCTACGATTAAAGACTCCACCGTTCTTTTATCAGCCATGCTAAGTTCTTTGGCAGAAGAACCTGACATAAGACAAATATTAGACAGGAAAACCATTTAATAGAAGGAAAGCAGTGAAAATCTGAACTTACGAGGAGTAGAAAAGATCCCACTGATATTAAGGAAAATCTAATAAAGAAAAACTTATTCTCCCAGTCCTTGAACTTATTAACCCCTTCTGATATTAGCTTCTTTGGGGGGTTTGCTCTGAATATTTGATGATTGAGATTGCTGAGCTTTACTAGTCTAACTAAGTAATTCAAAACTTCAGCATTTAAGGAGGGGAGTCTTGATTCCAATGCCATTATCTCCAGAGAGAGAAGATATGTGTACATGTTCGGTGACAACTGAATTGGAGCAATCCCGAGATAGGAGAGAAACTTGGACAAGAATTCGAGGAAAGGAAGAAATCCTCCATGCCATATTTGGATGGTAGTATAAGCGAAGAACCCTTCGGGAGGGTTGTTAATGGTATCTGTTTCCCTTGGTGAAATGGATTCCACACTAGTTATTCCATAATCTTTAAGGATGGCATCTACCTCATCCTGTGTGGATATCAGGGAGTGCTTTGAAATGGCATCGAGTTTCTTCGAAGAGCTCATGGTTCTGCTAAGTGAAAATGTAACAACCCGCATATTTTACGATTGTATATTTAAACATTTTATTTAAATATAGCGTCGTTGGTTGGATTAAAATCCGAAATGTCACTTTTTGCAAACGGTCGAATTAGGACTCGAGACCACTTCCATTGAGTCCAAAATGGCGTTTGCGACTTTTTTTAGTATAAGCTTCGATATGTTTGGAGTTGAGTGAATTTTGATATTTTTCTACTTGGGCTTTGGGTTTGGGTTTCAGCCCACTAACCCATCTAAATACCCTAACTCAGTCCACCTCTCCTCCTCACTTCATTCTTATTTTCCTAACATTCAAGCTTTAGCAAAAATGGGGAAAAGAATGGGAAATGGAAATTCCTAAACCCTAGTTTCCTTTTGCAAACTCAATTCTTGCTCCAAAATCAAAGAGAAGCTTAGGCAAGCCTTCTCTTCATCTTCTCCATTTCATTTCCTCTCCGATTTCTAAAATGTTCTAAACTCTAACTTAGGAAATGTTTTCTTTTGAGCTTAGATTGAAGTTCCTTGGGTTAAAATTGAAGAGTGATTGTTCTAGCCTTGCTTGGTAGCTTCTCTCTTGTGTTTTTGGGTTAAAAGGTGAGATTTTATCTCACATCTATGTCTATAACTATCTTGGAGTGTTATGTATGAATTCCTAACATCTTTACATGTTCATTTGTGTTCGATTTGGATCGATTTGGTGAATTGTCCAATTTTTGGTTTTTGGAATACAATTTTGTGAAAATCATATCTTTGATGTTGAACACGTTAGTGGAGTGTTTCGGAGGGCCATACAAGGCTGGGTTGTCGTTTGGCGTAAATCCTCAATCATAGTCGCTCGTTCGTTCGCTTCCATCCGTGTTATCGAATTTGCCCCTAAGGGGGCTAGGCTGATTTCTGCTCTGGTAGCAGGTTCAGTCGACTGAACCAGACCCCAGGAATTTGCCTGGGTCTGTATCAGTCGACTGACCTTATGGGCCAGTCGACTTACCCTGGGGCAGAAAACTTCGTACCCTGTGTCCATCGACTGACACCCTGGGTCAGTCGACTGACCTGGAAACATGACGTTTCCAGGCATTGGGCTAGTCGACTGACCCCCTGGTTCAGTCGACTGACCTGCTTGTCTCAGCCCAATTTATTATTTTGCTTTGGTTTTCCAATTTCGATCGATTCGTGTCAATCCAATTAGTTGTTATCGCATTTTTGACTTTGATGATTCCTTTTCAGATTTCTTACATGGGTTTTTATGAAACGATCTTTTTAAATGTTTCTCTAACTTATAATTTCTATTTAAAACACACACACAATTTTTCACTTTGAACGAAGAGGGAGGAGAATCAAATGATTAAATAAAACGCGTGCTATGAACACGTGCATTTATCTTTTCAGTTAATTCCTAATCTATTCGTTTGACCGATTTGACCTTTGGGTCTGGTTTACCGATGAGATGAGGTGAACTTTGTACTGATTTGAGTGTGAAATTGACTAACGGTTAGTAAACCGTTTAGTGCGAACGTGGGGTATGGGACTCACGTTAACATTTTCCGGGTTCTTTTCTGAGAGTTGTGACACATTCCGCCGGACAGTGGTGTCCAGTACCGCCACTACGGTTTGTTGCCTTATGGCGTTGCCTTCGGGGTTTGTTGCCTTCGGGCTTGAGCCTTCGGGGTTTGTTGCCTTCGGACGTTGCCTTTTGGCGTTGCCTTCGGGCGTATGGATCCTTGTTATACAGTTCTGAGCTCGAGCATCTTTTGTTTCTTTGACAATTATATTTCCCTAGTGTATCGCCTTTCGGGTTAGGTTCTTTGAACCACACGATATATAGCGATTACCTTGTGGAAACTTGTGTACCTTTGTTGGTATTTGTTATTTTCCTTTTGGCTTGTTTTGGGATATGATATCCTTTGTTTATTTGAGTTGCCAATGATATGAGGCTTGTTATGATTCATCTTTTGTTAGATGATTTGGTTATCTCTTTTGGAGATATTGGTGGTACTTTATGATCTTGTATGTTCATTATCATTTAGTTTATCTAACTGGTTTGTTTAGCCAGACTGACCTGTGTATTTTATACTCGAGTCAGACCGAGATGTTTCAGGTTAGGTACTTTGGACTTAGCCTATTTTGCTTCCGCATTGACTATTCTGCTAGCTCCTTTTGTTTATAGCTTTTTGTATAGTCCTTTTGATTGTAACTCTGACATGTATTATATTGACTCGCCTGTATATTGTGGTTTGCTTTACCACTTGACATGTATCATTTTGTAAACTCTGTGATGTATCTGTATATGTGAAAATGTATGTGATGATCTACTGTTCTGTGATGTGTAGTACATTTGAGTTGTTATATTTTACTCTGATAGATCCTTCAGCCACCTATGGCTTTGTATTAAGTATTTATAAGATATCTCGATCCATTTAGGTAAGAAGTGGAAATTGTCGGCGTATTCAATAGATAATTAAGACAAGGTTATAGATGGTCGCTCCTATCCAGCTCTATTCTCTATATTAGCAGACGGTGTTGCTTAGTAATACTCTTTGCTAATGTGGGTCTCGGAGTGGGGCGTCACAACTTGGTACCAGAACCAGGTTCAAAATAAAATATGATAAACATAGAACATAGACACATATTACAATACATCAAAGTGTAGTACGAATGTTACGAATCTTTGAATCATCGTGCCATAGGAATTAATTCGAGTCTTCGTACCGTTCTATCCTATTTTCTTTTTATGATGCCTTGTTTATCAATCATGTTTGTTTGATATTCATTTTGAGAATAACCTTTATCCTCTTCTGTCTTATTATTTCTTTCTTAAAGAAGAAGAGATGGTTAGATCTGGCAGTCCCAATGCCGGTCAATCCAGTAGTCCTTCTCTGGATGGCGTATTTATGACTGCTCAACAACTTTTGGATCTTGTAAAGAATCAAAGGTTTATCTGTGCTTTAGGTCCGAAAAGGTTTTACCTTTGAAATTAGAAGTTCCTTTCGACCAGTTAGTAGATATCGCTCTTCGACTTGAAGAGGCCGATAAAGATAATGATGTTGAAGTTGTCGATGCCAAACAAAACTTCAACATCAACGGGAAGAGGCATATTAAGTTCAAAAGTCCTAATCCCTACAAAAAAGGGAAGCAGGAATTTTTCCCTTCCAAGAAGAAAAGGCCTGTTGAATCTGGTTCTAACTTTCAATCTGCTAGAACACCTTCCATTCGGAAGTGTTTCAATTGTAGTTCCCCTGATCATATGATTCGAGCTTGTACTAAGCCTCTCTTCTGCCGTTATTGCAAGAAGGAAGGTCATCGTATTTCCACCTGCCCTACTACTCCTGCTAATGTCAAGTCTAGCAAGCTTTATGTTGCTAAGGCTTCTGGAGGTTCCTCTCAGTCCAGAGGTAATTCTCCTTCTATCCTTGATGGCATTATTATGTTTTGTGATTATTTTATTTGATTTCTTTTGATACGGGTGCCTCCCGCTCTTTTATATCAAAAGAACTTGTTGATTCTTTTCTTTAAATATTATGGGTTTGATGACTTCACTGAGTATTGCGAATCCGGTTGGTGGATCCGCAACACTCAGTTTGCTTTGTAAAAATGTCGAGATTTTTTTTATGATTATTCTTTTCGAGCCGATTTGCATGTTATGCGTTACTTAGGCTTCGAAACTAATTTCTGGGAAAGGATTGGCTTAATCATTATGAAGCCCATATCCTATGTCCAATGTGGACTATTCATCTTCGACATCTTCAATCTATTAAGCAGATTTCTTTGGTTCTTAATGATTTTGATTTCCAAATTCTGTGATATCATTTTAATTCTTTAAACCTATGGGATGAGGAGAATATTATTTCTCTCATTCAAGTAGTTTGTAAATTTTCCGGTATATTTGAGCTTGTCTTAGGATTATCACCTAAGTAATCTATTGAATGATGCTAAGGTCTTTTTAGTTCGACCTTGCCACCGGTTTTCATCAGCTACGAGTTGCGGAAGGTGGCATCCTCTTACTGCATTCCACACTCATTGTGATTTTTGTGTTGGTTTGTTATGTCATTCGGTGTGACGAACCTTCTACCTTATTCCATCCATTTTGTGAATTGAGTGTTCTACGAACATCTCGATTAGTTTATCCTTATATTTATTGATTATGGATTAAAATAACAAATTTAAAATTTGCAAATCTTTTTAATAAGATATTTATAAGTATGATTGGGTTTTGTTCTTAAAACGAGCAAAGAATATTTGTAAATTTTTATAAGATACATGTTTACCACATATAAGATAATTTTGTGTTGTTTTGCCCATTGAGTGCTTTAAGAATTCTGGTCGATGCACTTGATCAACGTTATCGATAGGAATCTCCTAAACGCTATGATGAGACAGTCAAACACAGTAAATTCTTGTAAAAAATTATTTTTTCTAAAAAGATGAATATATATAAAGTTAATTATAATTGTGAAAGTCTTAGCTTTTCGGGAAAGAGGATCGATTAAAGGAACTCTTTTCCGATGTTTTTATTCTTGCGGTTCCCAAAGGGAACCAAGACTTCATTGTTTATACCGATACCAGTCGTATTGGTTTGGGTGTTGTTCCCTTGTAAAAGGGAACGTTCTATCACATTTGCTTCTTGACAATTAAAGCTTGTCGAGACTAGATATGCCATTCATGATCTGGTGCTCGCGGCTATTGTTATCACTCTTAGAATTTGATTTATTATCTTTTGGGGAGAGAAATTTGTTCTCTACACCGATCATAAATCTTTGAAGTGTTTATTTTCTAAAAAGTAACTTAATTTGCGTCAACAATGTTGGCTCGAGTTCCTTACATCTTATGATCTTGATATTTTTATACTTCCGGAAGGGCAATCGTGTTGTCGATGCCCTTAAGACGAGAGCAACAAGCGGATGTTTCTTTGATGATATCTGAATGGAGTGATCTCGAGACTTTATCCACTTGTGAGATTCGAGATCGTGAATCCAATTCATGTTCATCTCTTGTTTTGTGTAGCCTTGTGGCTCGTCCTTCTCTTTTTGACTATACCTCTTTTGGCTGAACTTTATGTCCTGCTATATTGCATGGATTTCCTACTTCTATTGTTAGCAATCGTGATCCATTACTTTTCTAGTGGATTTTTGTAAGGTCTTCAAAAGCTTTGGGAACAAAGCTTAATTTTTAGCACTACTTGTCGTCCTCAATCCGATGGACAAATAGAGCGTGTGAATCAACTGTTGTAGATCTCTTTCGTGCATGTGTTCTTGATTTTTGGTGGAAGTGGGAAGATCATATGTCTCTTGTTGAGTGTTATTCCTATTGTAAGCTTCCAATCTTGTATTGGTATGGCACTTTTCGAGGTACTCTACGGAAGGCCATGCTGATTTTCTTTGTGTTGGCTTGAAGCCGGTGAGAAGCTGGTTTTAGGTCCAGATTTTATTGGTGTTCATTCATGTTTCACCTTTGATGGGTGATGTGTGTTTCAGTTGATCGGGAAAATTAGCACCTCAATATGTTGGTCCATTTTCCATCACCGAACGTATTGGTTCCGTGGCTTATCGCTTTTTATCACTGGCTCAATTCTTTTGCTATTCTTGACGTTTTCCACGTCCCTCAACTATGGAAATACCTTAGGGATTCCGATTCTAATCTTGAGTCCGGTGTTATTGAGAAAATAGAAGTTTCACCAAATTTGACTTATGAGCAACATTCTATTCGTATCATTACTTCGGATGTTAAACCCCTTCGAAATAAAGATGTTCTTCTTGTGAAAGTTCAATGGTCCTAAAATCCTAAGGATTGCTCTTGGGAATCTTGAGAATCCATCGAGAAAACACATCCGGACTTACTCTTTCGTGCTCTTTATGGTGAACTTCTTATTTCAAAATTTTCTTTTGTGTTGATATGCTTTTATGGTTGTTACTCTTTATTTTCTTCTTAAGTATTGCGAGGATGCAATTTCTTTAAGGATAGGAGTCTATAACAACCCGCATATTTTACGATTGTATATTTAAATATAGTGTTGTTAGTCGGATTAAAGTCCAAAATGTCACTTTTTGCAAACGGTCGAATTAGGACTCGAGACCACTTCCATTGAGTCCAAAATGGCGTTTGCGACTTTTTTGAGTATAAGCTTCGATATGTTTGGAGTTGAGTGAATTTTGATATTTTTCTACTTGGGCTTTGGGTTTGGGTTTCAGCCCACTAATCCATCTAAATACCCTAACTCAGTCCACATCTACTCTTCACTTCATTCTTATTTTCCTAACATTCAAGCTTTAGTAAAATTGGCGGAAAGAATGGGAAATGGAAATTCCTAATCCCTAGTTTCCTTTTGCAAACTCAATTCTTGCTCCAAAATCAAAGAGAAGCTTAGGTAAGCCTTCTCTTCATCTTCTCTATTTCATTTCCTATCCGATTTCTGAAATGTTCTAAACCCTAACTTAGGAAATGTTTTCTTTTGAGCTTAGATTGAAGCTCCTTGGGTTGAAATTGAAGAGTGATTGTTCTAGCCTTGCTCGATAGCTTCTCTCTTATGTTTTTGGGTTAAAAGGTGAGATTTTTATCTCACATCTATGTCTATAACTATCTTGGAGTGTTACGTATGAATTCCTAACATCTTTACATGTTCATTTGTGTTCGATTTGGATCGATTTGGTGAATTGTCCAATTTCTGGTTTTTGGAATCCAATTTTGTGAAAATCATATCTTTGATGTTGAACACGTTAGTGGAGTGTTTCGGAGGGCCATACAAGGTTCGATTGTCGTTTGGCGTAAATCCTCAGTCGTAGTTGCTCGTTCATTCGCTTCCATCCGTGTTATCGAATTTGCCTCTAAGGGGGCTAGGCAGATTTCTGCTCTGGTAGCAGGTTTAGTCGAATGAACCAGTAGGTCAGTCGATTGAACCAGTAGGTCAGTCGACTGAACCAGACCATAGGAATTTGCCTGGGTCTGTATCAGTCGACTGACCTTCTAGGCCAGTCGACTGACCCTGGGGCAGAAAACTTTGTACCCCTGTGTCAGTCGACTGACACCCTGGGTCAGTCGACTGACCTGGAAACATGAAGTTTCCAGGCACTGGGCCAGTCGACTGACCCCCTAGTTCAGTCGACTGACCTGCTTGTCTCAACCCAATTTATTATTTTGCTTTGGTTTTCCAATTTCGATTGATTCGTGTCGATCCAATTAGTTGTTATCGCATTTTTGACTTTGATGATTCCTTTTCAGATTTCGTACACGGGTTTTTATGAAACGATCTTTTTAAATGTTTCTCCAACTTAAAATTTCTATTTAAAACACACACACACAATTTTGCACTTCGAGCGAAAGAGGGAGGAGAATCAAATGATTAAATAAAACACGTGCTATGAACACGTATGATTATCTTTTCAGTTAATTCCTAATCTATTCGTTTGACCGTTTGGACCTTTGGGTCTAGTTTACCGATGAGATGAGGTGAACTTTGTACTGCTTTGAGTGTGAAATTGACTAGTGGTTAGTAAACCGTTTAGTACGAACGTGGGGTATGGGACTCATGTTAACATTTTCCGGGTTCATTTCTGAGAGTTGTGACACATTCCACCGGCCAGTGGTGTCAAGTACAGCCACTACGGTTTGTTGCCTTCGGGCATTGCCTTCGGGGTTTGTTGCCTTCGGGCGTTGCCTTTTGGCATTGCCTTCGGGCGTATGGATCCTTGTTATACAGTATTGAGCTTGAGCATCTTTTGTTTCTTTGACAATTATATTTTCCTAGTGTATCACCTTTCGGGGTAGGTTCTTTGAACCACACGATATATAGCGATTACCTTGTGGAAACTTGTATACCTTTGTTGGTATTTGTTATTTGCCTTTTGGCTTGTTTTGGGATATGATATCCTTTGTTTATTTGAGTAGCCAATGATATGAGGCTTGTTATGATTCATCTTTTGTTAGATGATTTGGTTATCTCTTTTGGAGATATTGGTGGTACTTTATGATCTTGTATGTTCATTATCATTTAGTTTATCTAACTGATTTGTTTAGCCAGACTGACTCATGTATTTTATACCCAGGTCAGACCGAGATGTTTCAGGTTAGGTACTTTGGACTTAGACTATTATGCTTCTGCATGGACTATTCTGCTAGCTCCTTTTGTTTATAGCTTTTAGTGTAGTCCATTTGACTGTAACTCTGACATGTATTCTATTGACTCGCCTGTATATTGTGGTTTGCTTTACCACTTGACATGTATCATTTTGTAAACTCTGTGATGTATCTGTATATGTGAAAATGTATGTGATGATCTACTGTTCTGTGATGTGTATTACATTTGAGTTGTTATATTTTACTCTGATAGATCCTTCAGCCACCTATGGCTTTGTATTAAGTATTTATCGGATATGTCGATCCATTTAGGTAAGAAGTGGCAATTGTCGGCGTATTCAATAGATAATTAAGACAAGGTTATAGATGGTCGCTCCTATCCAGCTCTATTCTCCGTATTAGCAGACAGTGTTACTTAGTAATAATCTTTGCTAATGTGGGTCTCGGAGTGGGGCGTCATAGAAAACGTTTTAGTTAAAATTTTCAGTTTATTATAAACTTAGCATTCTTTCAAGAATTGGTAAAAAACCTACTTAAGCAACTTAAACACAAAACCAAGAATTCTTGGAAAAATACTAAAGTTAAAAAATTAAAATATGGAGCTTTCGACAAAGTTGAAAGGGAAAGAAAATTAACATTTAGCAAAAACCTTTCGATAGCGTCGAAAGCCTAAATATGAGCAACCATTGAGCTTTCGACAGGGTCGAAAGGAAAGACAGGAATATATAGTGGCACTTTTCAATAATGTCGAAAGCCTAACAGGAACCAAGTTGTTAAAAGGAAATAGTTAAAGTTAACTTAAAAACTTGAACAAAATATACACTACAAACATTTCATAAACAAGATAACAAGACCCTTCGACACTGTCAAAACCTATGACTTAGGTTTCCTAAGAGAAATATGAATGTCGTTGAAACCTTATATATCATTGAGTCGAAAGGTCCTAAGTTAAAATCATGAGTACTTAGAACGTTTCGACAATGTTAGAGAAGGATGATTTTAGAGGGTTTCGACTCATTAGATACAAAAGGTTTTGAATGGGTCGAAGGGGCATTATGGTTCTGAAAGCATACTAAAGAGAAGGAATTGCAATCGGCACAAAAGGTTTCGACTAAGTCGAAACGTTTTGCTTTCGAGAAGGGTGACTACATTCAGCTTAGCTACATAGCCTTTCGACAAGGTTGATCAAATTCATGCTAGAACACCTTTCTACCCCATCGAATGGAGTTAAGAAAGTAAAACCAATGTTGCCGCTTTAATCCCTTTCGAAGGGGAAGAAAGGTTAATTTGTGGTGTCAATTTTTCATTTGTACAACTCGAAACTTCCGGGCAAAGAAGACAGAAGCTACTATCCTCCCTAAACCCAATTGAAAACCCAGGATTTCAAGAAATGTATTTTACCAAACAAATAAACCAAACCAGATTTCAAATCAAAAAATCTAAGATTCAATGAACAAATCAATTAAACCCATTAAATCAACAAACTTGAACAGGGACTAAGCTTTTAAATTTTGGAATCTGTAAAATGAGAATTCTGATTCTCTAAAATATACATACATACACAAACACACACACACACACATATATATATATATATAATATGGAATTGGGTTTAAAACAAAGATCAACAGAAAAGAGAGTAATAATAATCAAACTATAAAATCAAATTAAAGATACTTCCAATTAGGTGAAAACTCGAACAAGTTCCAGGAAAATTGAAATAAAAAAACTGGAATCTCGGGTGTGAGATTCGCGATAATAATAATAATAATTTTTTAGATTCGTCGTTAAATGAAAAAGGGGAAATTAAAAAAGAAAAAATAATTATGACTTACGAATTAGATTTGGTTTCTATTTTGATTCCTAGAAGCAGAAGAAAATTTGAGATTTGGGATTCTTTTACCTGCGTTTGAAATTTGATTGCTGAAAAGTGATGAAGAAGAAAGAAGAAGATCTTACTTATAGGAAAAGCCGCCAAGAACTATCAGCCGTTAGATCAGTTTAAATGGACAGCCCAGATTTACACGGGAAGATCAAAAGGCGGGAAGTTTTTGGGTTTCGACAAAATTGACTTGGAAAGTCAAGAGCATCCCTTCGCAAGGAGGGGCAAATGTTACTCCTAAAATCCACCTGTCAGCTCAATCGAAATTAATTTGAACAGAAGTCAAAGAAGAACAGGAGAAAAAGGTTCCAACTAAACCTTTCGAAAGAGTCAAAGAGATGCTATCGCCAAAGTCTGAAAGCTTCAGAACCTTTCGAAGGTGTCGAAAGGTTTCTACAATCAAGATCCAGTAGGTTCATACCTTTCGAAGGGGTCGAAAGCACCCTTCCGCCTTCAGTAACAACCTTTCGACTAGTTGAATCCATATACATTAAGACATTTCGAATGAGTCAAAGCAGTACCTTTCGAAGACAATGAAGAACCGCTCTTTGCATATACACCAAACCTTTTGAAACCAAAGGTTTTGCCTTCATTTAAACCACACAAAATCAAGCATTGTCCTGAACAACCCCTTCGAAAGCTATAATAAGCTTTTCGAACCGGTCGAAGCCAATGTGATCAAGGAGGGTTCCGCATCAAATCAGAAACAAGAACTCAGATGTAACCAACATCATCGAAACCATTGAACAAAGCCTATCGACAGAGTTAGAAGCACTTACAAGGCAACACAAAGAAGAAAAGCGCAACCGTTCCTTTCGACAAAGGCGGAAGCATACTTGAGTTATTTGCAGCCACCTTTCGACCAAGTCGAAAGCATTAGGGTTGAAAGGTGCTGACCCGCATCTATAAATAAAACCCAAGGGGTTGGGTTTTGGGAATCGGAACCTTGTCATTCTAATCTTGTGTTTTCTTAATTGAAAGAGCTGTAAACCCTAATTTCCAAATTAATTTGCGGATTTTGAGTAATAAAGTCTTCTTCTGCTTGTGAAAGGGAAGCTATTGATTTTATAGAATATTTTACTATTGTTTTAGCTTTTATCAGGTTTAACATTGTTTTTCAGGTGTCCCCTATATCGAAAGGACCCTTCTGACACAGTCGAAACCTGACTAATTCAAATAACTTCAGTTATACATTTCAAGCAACCTTGCTCTGAGCTTCTACTTTCGACAAGGCTAAAACCAAGCCTCAATCTATTGAAACCTTTGATTAATAAAAGGTGCCAAAAGGTATAGATTTCGACAAGGTCGAAACCTAGTTCCAAATCATTCTAACTTGAGATTTCCAATCCAAACCCGAAACATTTAAGCTTACAGCTTTCGACAAGGTCGAATTCCCAACCCCAGACTCCTTGTTAAGGTCTTCACACCTCATCAACCTTGCTTTCGATAGGGACGAAACCTCTGTCACTGATTCTTGGATAAAGTCCTAGCCACACAACAACTAAGGCCTTCGACATAGACAAAATCAACGAAGGAAAATCTTATCCAGGGTAACTCAACCGTTTCGAAAGGAGGGCTTTCGAAGATAAAATCAGTCTAACTCAACAGAATCGAAAGATTGATAAAGGAAGAAGCCGACCCTTTCGACTAAGTCATAAGGTCAATCTAAACAACTTTTTACTACAACAATCTACTCGAAAAGAAATTCAAAGAGGATATACCCATTCCACATCTTACCATCTACCTAAGGGATAAACCTTATTCCATAACTCAACTTTGGGGTGTTGACAATATTTCTTGTTAACATCTCCTTTTTGAGGTTTTGTAGTATAGTAAATGTTGGAATATTTTGAGTTGAGATTTTAAAATTTGCTGGTTATAATTTTTAACTATAATATGGTTTTGATGGTTTGTGATTTTAAAGAAGATACGAGTGAAGCCATAAAATTTTGTTTCGAATGCTTTACAAAATTGAGGTTTGTTTTGTGGAATTGGAATTTTATGGAATTGTGATTTTAAAAGTCGGCTTTAGTAAGAGGACTTTGAGAAGTAAATTTTTCCAAAGGTTGTTTTGAAGTTGAACATCTATGGAATAATTTAAGTTCGCTTAGTTTTAAAATCTTCAAAGTAAGAAGTAGATTTGAAACGAACAAAAATTTGAGATGGGACTTTTGGAGACATTCCATTGATTAATAATTAACTTAGTAAAAGGAAACTTTTGTAACAAGTACTTTTGAAATTTTTTTATCAAGTATTTTGTTTTATATTATGTTTTGCATGTTGTGAATTTTTGGAATACACTTCATACCATAGACTCTACTCCAAAGCTTTTTGAAAATTTCATCATGTAGTAATATTTTGATTATTGTGCAAGTATTGAAATCTTCCAAATGTGTTTGTTTAAACTCATAGCCCATGATTATGGACGATGGGTGAGGAGGATGGTCCTTGTTTTTGGTAAGCCACCACTAAAAGGTCAACTAATTGAATTTGTATTGCTCTATATGGTACTTAATAGGTCAATGTAGATCACTATTCGTGCTAACACGACATGCTAAAGATGGAGCATTGTGTGTTATGTTTGTAATTGGTTACAATGGTGTGGTATGTTTTGATGACTGGTTGTTGTGAGAATAGAGTAGACTATAAATGATATAGTTAAGCTAGAAGTTATTAATGGGGAGTCTTAACATCCCATTGTTGATAAGCAACTAATTAAATGTAACGACCCTGAATTTTTGACATTTGAAATGTGAATATTTAATTGAGTTTAAATATTTGAATGATGGTTTAATTTGAAATTCGAATATCAGAATGAATTTGGCAATTAAATTTTTTTTTGAATTTAATTATTAAATTGAATAAAAATTTGAATCTTCAGTTTTAAGCTGATTAAAAATAATCTGAAGGCTTAGAAAATTCATATTGATGATACTGAAGATAATAAAAGTTTCAGAATTGGATTTGAAACTGTTTTGTTCAGGTTTGAATTTATATCGTTTAAATTGAATTTAAAAATAGAATTCTGAGGCACAATCTTGGAATTCGATGAAACCAGTTCCATTGGATCCGTAATATTGTATTATTATCGGATTTCAATTTTCGTAATGTTTGGAGTGATCGTTTGGTCGTACGATAAGCAAACGCGTTGGAATTTATATTGAAATTTAATTTAATAACTGGTTAAGAGGCACTGTAGCTAGATATTTTTAAGAAATCTTCCTTTGCCTTCTCGAACATACTTCCTCGTTCTTTCAAAGTCCAGATGCTTCATTCTCATTCAGAATAAGAAAAAAACAAATGAAATATTTTCTTTCGTTCAAACAAAAATGGCCGAAGCCTTTCATTTATATATAAAAAAAAGAGAGAAATTCACAGCCGAGGCTTCTTCCTTCATTTAAATTAGAGACAGTTCGAACAAAATTCCTCTTCATCATTTTAAATTTATTCGAACCCAATTGAAATCAAACAAATGTCGAGCGGAGGCGGAAACGAAGGAAAATCGAGGCGAGCTCGCGTAGCCTGGTGAGTACGCAAAGCGATGGCCAAGGGAAGGTAGGGTCGCGGCGTCACTTGTTCGATCTGGACTAGGGTTTCGCACGCGTATGTGGGATCGAACGAGGCCAGAGGGGAGGCGATTGAGGATCGCGTATGCGGTCGTGGAGCGTGGGTTTCGATTTGGGTTATCGGGCCTGGATTCGAGAGTAAGTGAGGTACCTGTTTTTGAGTTTTTGATTCTTTATCTTTATTTTATTTTAATTATATATACAAACTGGAAATTTATATGTGTTCATATATTGGGAAGATTTACAGTAACATATAGGATTTCCGTTTTAATTTAAATATAAGTAATAGATGAATTATTGATTTACAGTAAGGTTTAAAAAAAACTATTCTAGTCTTAATTATATATATCCATACATTCTGAAAAAAGTATATATATTTTATAGGAAAGAAATATAAATATACTATAAACATTTGTATATATGCAGTAAGAGGTAAATATTTTTTTGATGAATATATGTATATATATAAAAAGTAAAGTAAATCATTGTATTATTTTCAGAAAAACAAGAAAACAGAGCAGTTTATAAATAGGATAAGCTTTGGAAAAAATAGTAATGATTGGAATATTAAATGTTTACGTAGTTTATATAAAATAAAAATTTGTTAGTTAATTAAATTTATTAAAGGGAAATGGGTTTAAAAATTTGATTATTAGTTTAAATCAAACGTATCTATTAAATGGAAATTTATTATTCGATTTTTTCGAATATTAACCAACTGTTAAAATTGTTATACAAGGTCAAAATTGCAAAGAAAACAAAGCTGGAATGGAAAATGGATTGCAAAATAAAAGCAAAGGTGAGATCCTCTCACTCAAATTGGAAATTTGATTTTTGCAGTTATTGATTGATTGCTGTTTGGATGTGATATTAGATATAGTAGGATATATATATATATATATAGCAATATATATATATTGGCATATGTATATATTGGTGATTGATTTTCCCGCATTATATAGCGGATGAGACCCTATTGCGCCGCATAATAGCGGATGATATTTTTATAAATCCCATATACCGCGATATTCCACCTCGAAGTGGAATTGGTATTGTGCTAACATCTGTGGATGCAGGGAAACAGGTTGGAGGGATCCAATTGGATTCTTCAAAATTGTTTGAATATTATTTCATATGTGAATGATGTGATTTATTGATAATCTGTGGATGTTTTATTGATAATTGAAACTGTTGAAGGCTAAAATTTAGCCGAATGTATTTTTGGTATCGTTGGATACCAGAAATGAATATAAATTGGATTTTGAAATTTTAAGTGGAAAACTTTAAGTGAATTAATTTTAAGAATTGAATTTATTGAAAGAGGGAATTTTAAAGTATTAAAAATTGATTTTTGAAATCTTACCGAATAAATTCCAAAATATGGGAAAAGATATTAATAAATGTGTTTTGAATAATATTGTTTTAAAAGTTGAAGAATTCATTTAAAAATGGAATTTTGAATAATTTGGAAAGAACAAGGGAATTTATTTAAAAGTGATAAACTTTTTGAAATCAATTTGTAATTGATTTGGTATTTGAAAATGAATCTTTGGGAAATCGATTTGGAAATTTATTTGGGGTTGAAATAAATTTAGGAATCAAAATTGTAATTAATTTGGTGATGGAAAATAAATCATTGGAAAATTTGTTTGAAATTGATTTAGTGTTGTAAAATAAATCTGGGAATCGATTTGCAAATGATTGTTATTTGGAGATAAATTCAAAAATAAATTGCAATGTTTTGTTTTATTGAAATAAAACTTAGAAATCAATTTGTAATCAATTTGATATTGAAATAAAATTAGAAATCAATTTGGAATTTGATTTTGGGGTTAAAAGTGAATATTTGGGAAATGTAAATTCAAAAAATGGAATTTATAAAATGAAAGGGAAATTTGTTTAAAAGTAAACGCTGATTTGTTTTTAAAGTGTGAAAGTAAATTTACGAATTTGGAACGTAAATTTGAAATAAATTGATAAAGATTTATTAAATTGGTTTAAATGGACCATTTTGAAATGGAAGTGTATTTTCCTTGAAAAACCGAGTATATTCTAAAGTACCTTTTTAAAATATAAATTAAAGGTTCTTAAGTTGGGTTTTAAAAGATATATTTGGAGATATATTCCGTGTAAGGAAATTGATTTGAAATTTATTTTCAAAAGTTGAAAGGCGAAATGTGATTTGAAATTGGTTTTCAAATGTTAAAGTGTGGGAAATATATATATATATATATATATATATATATATATATCTTGTGAAGATATTTTGAAAATAAATAATTTGGGAAAATTATTCCAATCTGATGATTGTTGTGAATATTGTTGATAGTTATCACCGACTATCAATATTTGCCTTTGAAATGGCATTTGAATTTGTTTTTAAAACAAACGCTTATTATTCGGGTTAGCCGGGAAAGGACCTTTGGGTCGTATAACCCATTCCGAATTAGTGATACGACGATATGGATCGTATTGAAGACCGGTGGTGAAGACCGGGTATTTGTGAAAACGATAGGATGACCTATCGATTGTCTCTGCACCGTTTGCTACGGTATAGAGATTTCCTTTGTGATGGGAAGTTTTATCGGGATTGTGAATACCCGGATTGCAAGGGCTTCTTTTGAAGTGCCTTCGGTTCTGTTCGAACCCGGAACAGACTTGTATGGTTACATGTCTAACATTACATTTTGAGATGTAAAGCTGATTTCTTTCAAATACGTTTCTGTTGGTGGCGGAGAATTTATTCTCTTAGCTTAACACCCTTCTCTGAGACGTACGAGCTTAGAGGTTATGTAGTTGAGATTTATCAACGATATATTCCCAATTTGGTAATGTGGCATGCTGAGTGTTGCTATGATGATGATCATTTATTGATCATTTGTGATCAAAGCGTGGCTTTGTGAAAAAGCGTAGCTTTGTGGACGAGACTTCGTCAGGGCCTCACAACCCGGAAATGGTCAAATTAGGAATGTTGCGGGAAGGTTATGAGGGTCGCGCCCTTTAGGGTATGTCATTTCCTTCTGGAAAGGGGTGGTATCATGGTATGGAGCCCAGATACTTACTCATGCGGACACACTTTATTTATTATGTGTGATGTTGGTTACCGAGCGCTCGGATAAAGGTCCCAAAGGACCGGGGGATGGCATATTCGTGAGTTACCTAGTTACAGGGGTAACCCGGCTTTGTTGGCAGAGAGCAGTTTGTCTCTCGGAGCGTCCAGCCAGAGGCGTTTCCTTCGTGGCATAGGAAGTTCCTTGGCCTGACCATTTGTTGGCAAATCCATTTTCCAATACAAACCTTGTACGGTTTTAGTTGTAGAACCTGCTATTTAACATAGCAGTTATAGTAGGCATAGTATAATGGTACCTATGCTGGCTAAGATTAATATTATATTTTCGAAGTGTTTTCCACTATGCACTAATAATAATAATCCAATGATTTGCGTAGTAAGCATGTTTGACTATCATAAGAAGAAATCTCCTCCAATTATGCGTTTGCATTGTGTGTGTGGCGGGAGGTCTTATGGTACTTTCATTTTCCAAAAGCGTTGCGAATAAATTTTATTTTCTTTATGAAAATAACTGTTTTACGATCTCACACCAGTCACCATGACTGAGTCGGAGTTTATTGTTTCCTTTCTAAACTCTGGGTGCCCATAATTTTCCACACGGACAGCTTAGAGTTATGTTATCAGGATATTCTAGATATTATGGAGCTTTGTAGATGAGCTGGATGGCGAAGCGTACTACCATACTTGTTTATTATTTCCACTGTGTATCCTGTATGAGGACAGGTTTATATAACTGTCCATTGTTGTATTGATTTGTATATTGACTCTGATGATGTATGTATAAACTGATATAGTTCTTTGTTTTAAAAGACTAGTGATTATCTATTATATATTGTTCCACTGCGAATGTGAGTTCTGAAATTTGTTCTATTTCTATGTTTCTGTTCTTTCTTTTCTTCTGTCTTCTTCTACCCCTTCTTTTTAACCCTAATGGTTCGGTTTTCCGGCATTTGATTGCACGGCATTTGATACAGTGGACGTATTAATGTCGACTTTCGAGCGTCGAATAATCGCAATCGTTACAAGTGGTATCAGAGCATCCGGTTAAGCGACAACCCTTGGCTCTGTTGGGTGTTACTCATTAGAGATAGAGTCAGTAGTACTCTAGAATGAGTGTGAGTGTAATAATAGATATGAGCGCGTATTTGTTAGTGAATAAAAAAATTTTTTGTATTGAGTTGACTTATCGGTTGATTGTTTATAGATTCTGGTCAGTGCAGTCTAGCTAACTGTAATTGATAGGGGTTTCTAAACTCTTAAACAAGATAAACTGACACAGTATTGTTTTTAAATAGGGGAAATGAAATAATTTTACCCAAACTATTTCTGTATAGAAAAGAAATGATTTTCTATGAATTATCATAGTATATGGATGCTTGGTTGTTAGGAAAAGATAATATTGAATTATTATCACTGTTATATGATAAACAAATAAGAAATAAAATGATATAACCAAAGATTTGAAGATAAATTCATTTAACAAATGAAATTTATAAATATGGATTGAAAGATGAGGAATTGAATTCATATACAAATGAGATTTGTAAAAGGTAAATTGCAAATGTAATTTATAATTGGAAATAGAATTCCAGAGAGAATATTTGAAAATAAATTCATTAATGGAATAATAAATGAGTTGATAACTTATACAATTTGAATTTTGATAGAATAAAATTAACTTAAAGGATGAAGTTAAATTAAAGAAAGTATAAATGAAAATTAAATAAAGTGAAAGTTGATTTGGAATAAGATTCAAATTGAAAAGGAATGAATTTCTGAATGAACAAATGAGTTTACATTTGTAAATAAATGAATTGAATAAATGGAATAAAATTTGATTTGAATAAAGTTGAATAAAAAAATCCAAACTGGGAAAAAAATAAATAAGATAAAGTGGATTGAATTCAAGTAAACTAACTTGATAAATTGTTAATTCATAAAGTAATGAATTGGAAATTAGTTAGACTAAAGTTGAGTTGTGAACTAAATTTAAAATGGGTTGAATTTGCAAATAAATTCAAGTAAGTAGAAGTAAATTAAAATTTTGTCTTGTTATTGATAAAGTGACTTCAGGACGAATTGAGTATGGAAATTTGAAATTTAAAATGGATAAGTGAATATACTAATTGAATTAAATTAGTGAATGGAATAGATTTGATAAATGAAAACCAATGAAATCAAAATTTTAAATTTGAAAATTATTCACAAGGAAATGAACTTGAGTTTGAAGTGAAATAGCTTAAGTAAATATTGAATAAATGCTCGACTTAAGAAAAGAAATTGTGAAATGGTTTCAAATGAAATAAACTGAATGTAAATATGAAATGCAAATTGAAATGAAGTGGAATTAAAATAAATTGAATTGGTATCAATTTAAAATTGGTTATAAACTAGTATGGATATGAATTCGTTTGGCTTAAAAAATGAATTGAATGTAAGAAAGTGAGTTGTTAATCACTTGAATTGAATAGAAATTGAATGTGAATTAGATGGAAGCAATTTAATTTGTATTGAAACCTTATAAATTGCTAATGGAAATTGTTTTGAATATATTGCTTATGAAATCTATGTATTTGCTATTGAAATAAGTGAAGTGTAAATGAATTTCTTATATTTGTTACTGACGTGTTTAAATTGATTAAGTACAGGTTTTTGAAGCCGTTTGGCTGCATTTTGGGTTGCGCAAATGCTAATAATAAATCGCTTTGCTTAAAAATGCTAAAAGGTACGCCTACGCAATAAAAATAGGAAATATGAACTGTTTTTTTGCTTTTCCGACCGAGTGGGTCGATGTATATATATTTATATCTTTTGTCATATTGCAAAAGCTTCTCCGTACAAAGGAGACTCCACCAAAATTTTCCGAAAATTTTGGGAGTTAGAACAAAAAAAATTTGGTAACGGAAATTTGATTTTCAATTTGTAATGGGAATCTAGGAATTGAACTAGAAAAGGTAAATAAGATTTAATCTTCGAAGTTAAAGATGAATCGAATTCAAGAAAATTTGATGTGAAAATCTAAATGAAAATTTGAAAATAAAAGGAATTCAAATTGAATTGAAATTGTAAATTAAATTCAATGGAATTGAAAACGCAAAGTTAAAAGGAAATGAATATATAACTTTGTTTGTGAAGTGAAAATAAATATAAGTATGTAAACACTTATATTGAACTTAAGAAATGAATTGAGGAAAATTCTTAAGTAAATGGATATTGGGAATCCAATAAGTAAATTTGGATATTGTTGTTAAATAAAATATACAGGATATTTGGGATTGGATTTTGATTTTGAAGATGAAATTGAATTTCTCAACAAAAGGTATGTATTTGAATTTCGGTATGAAATTTGACTGAGTTTTTGATTTTGCCACTTGGCATTTTGTTTTCTATTGGGATTTGGGAGTCCGTAGGGACATTTTGTAGTTGTACCATGTTAGCCGTGCAAAGGAGACGCTGGCAAAAAATTTCTAAAATTTAGAGTGTTAGAAAATTTTTGAGAAAATTTTGAATAATTTACAGTTTGAATTTAAATTTAAATTTGAATTGTGAAGTAAAATGAAGTTGTTTGGAAACTATGAAAGTGTTTGGACAGTTAGTTGAAATGATAATCTTAAATAAAAAGATTTGTTTTGAAAATTTGATAAAACTATTTGGATTTGAGAAAATAGTTAACGGGAATTGGATCATTCTTCTTAACTTGTAATTTCGGGACGAAATTCTTTTAAGGGGGGGGGGGAAGATTGTAACGACCCTGAATTTTTGACATTTGAAATGTGAATATTTAATTGAGTTTAAATATTTGAATGATGGTGTAATTTGAAATTCGAATATCATAATGAATTTGGTAATTAATTTTTTTTTTGAATTTAATTATTAAATTGGATAAAAATTTGAATTTTCAGTTTTAAGCTGATTAAAAATAATCTGAAGGCTTAGAAAATTCATATTGATGATACTGAAGATAATAAAAGTTTCAGAATTGGATTTGAAACTGTTTTGTTCAGTTTTGAATTTATATCGTTTAAATTGAATTTAAAAAAGATCCATTCTTCTGTTTGGCACTTCTTCCTTTGTTTAGAGTCTCCAGAGCAGATTCTTCATTCAGCATCATATTCAGTTCCTCTTCAGAGTAGATGCTTCTTCACTCCTTCCGATTCAGACACATAGAGCTTTCTGTGTTGCTTAGAGCTCCTGCTTCAGAGTAGATGCTTCTTCATTCAGTATCATTTTCTTTTGTTTCTAGGTACTCCTAACACCTCGTATTGGGTGGTGGCCATGCCAGAACTCGATATCGGGGTGTGATGGGTGGTGGCCTTGCCAGAACTCATCTTAGGGATACCTAATTTTTCTTTGATACTAGTATTTAGTTTTTGTTACCTGCCAGGCATGTTGGCAGCAACTTATTTTTGTGATATGTATAGTTGCATGTGTGCTCTCCTCTATTCATAGAGGATCACACATTTTTCTCAAAAACAAAAAATAGCGTTCCGGGCCACAGTCTTGGAATTTGACGAAACCAGTTCCATTAGATCCGTAATATTGTATTATTATCGGATTTCAATTTTCGTAATGTTTGGAGTGATCGTTTGGTCGTACGATAAGCAAATGCGTTGGAATTTATATTGAAATTTAATTTAATAACTGGTTAAGAGGCACTGTAGCTAGATATTTTTAAGCAATCTTCCTTTGCCTTCTCGAACATACTTCCTCGTTCTTTCAAAGTCCAGATGCTTCATTCTCGTTCATAATAAGAAAAAAAACAAACGAAATATTTTCTTTCATTCAAACAAAAATGGCCGAAGCCTTTCATTTATATAAAAAAAGAGAGAAATTCACAGCCGAGGCTTCTTCCTTCATTTAAATTAGAGACAGTTCGAACAAAATTCCTCTTCATCATTTTAAATTTATTCGAACCCAATTGAAATCAAACAAATGCCGAGCGGAGGCGGAAACGAAGGAAAATCGAGGCGAGCTCGCGTAGCCTGGTGAGCGCGCAAAGCGATGGCCAAGGGAAGGTAGGGTCGCGACGTCACTTGTTCGATCTGGACTAGGGTTTCGCGCACGTATGTGGGATCAAACGAGGCCAGAGGGGAGGCGATTGAGGATCGCGTATGCGGTCGTGGAGCGTGGGTTTCGATTTGGGTTATCGGGCCTGGGTTCGAGAGTAAGTGAGGTACCTGTTTTTGAGTTTTTGATTCTTTATCTTTATTTTATTTTAATTATATATACAGACTGGAAATTTATACGTGTTCATATATTGGGAAGATTTACAGTAACATATAGGATTTCTGTTTTAATTTAAATATAAGTAATAGATGAATTCTTGATTTACAATAAGGTGTTAAAAAAAACTATTCTAGTCTTAATTATATATATCCATACATTCTGAAAAAATTATATATATTTTATAGGAAAGAAATATAAATATACTATAAACATTTGTATATATGCAGTAAGAGGTAAATATATTTTTGATGAATATATGTATATATATAAACAGTAAAGTAAATCATTGTATTATTTTTAGAAAAACAAGAAAACAGAGCAGTTTATAAATAGGATAAGCTTTGGAAAAAATAGTAATGATTGGAATATTAAATGTTTACGTAGTTTATATAAAATAAAAATTTGTTAGTTAATTAAATTTATTAAAGGGAAATGGGTTTAAAAATTTGATTATTAGTTTAAATCAAACGTATCTATTAAATGGAAATTTATTATTCGATTTTTTCGAATATTAACCAACTGTTAAAATTGTTATACAAGGTCAAAATTGCAAAGAAAACAAAGCTGGAATGGAAAATGGATTGCAAAATAAAAGCAAAGGTGAGATCCTCTCACTCAAATTGGAAATTTGATTTTTGCAGTTATTGATTGATTGCTGTTTGGATGTGATATTAGATATAGTAGGATATATATATATATATATAGCAATATATATATTGGCATATGTATATATTGGTGATTGATTTTCCCGCATTATATAGCGGATGAGACCCTATTGCGCCGCATAATAGCGGATGATATTTTTAAAAATCCCATATACCGCGATATTCCACCTCGAAGTGGAATTGGTATTGTGCTAACATCTGTGGATGTAGGGAAACAGGTTGGAGGGATCCAATTGGATTCCTCAAAATTGTTTGAATATTATTTCATATGTGAATGATGTGATTTATTGATAATCTGTGGATGTTTTATTGATAATTGAAACTGTTGAAGGCTAAAATTTAGCCGAATGTATTTTTGGTATCGTTGGATACCAGAAATGAATATAAATTGGATTTTGAAATTTTAAGTGGAAAACTTTAAGTGAATTAATTTTAAGAATTGAATTTATTGAAAGAAGGAATTTTAAAGTATTAAAAATTGATTTTTGAAATCTTACCGAATAAATTCCAAAATATGGGAAAAGATATTAATAAATGAGTTTTGAATAAAATTGTTTTAAAAGTTGAAGAATTCATTTAAAAATAGAATTTTGAATAATTTGGAAAGAACAAGGGAATTTATTTAAAAGTGATAAACTTTTAGAAATCAATTTGTAATTGATTTGGTATTTGAAAATTAATCTTTGGGAAATCGATTTGGAATTTTATTTGGAGTTGAAATAAATTTAGGAATCAAAATTGTAATTAATTTGGTGATGGAAAATAAATCATTGGAAAATTTGTTTGAAATTGATTTAGTGTTGTAAAATACATTTGGGAATCGATTTGCAAATGATTGTTATTTGGAGATAAATTCAGAAATAAATTGCAATGTTTTGTTCTATTGAAATAAAACTTAGAAATCAATTTGTAATCGATTTGCTATTGAAATAAAATTAAAAATCAATTTGGAATTTGATTTTGGGGTTAAAAGTGAATATTTGGGAAATGTAAATTCAAAAATGGAATTTATAAAATGAAAGGGAAATTTGTTTTAAAAGTAAACGCTGATTTTTTTTAAAGTGTGAAAGTAAATTTACGAATTTGGAACGTAACTTTGAAATAAATTGATAAAGATTTATTAAATTGGTTTAAATGGACCATTTTGAAATGGAAGTGTATTTAATTTCCTTGAAAAATCGAGTATATTCCAAAGTACCTTTTTAAAATATAAATTAAAGGTTCTTAAGTTGGGTTTTAAAAGATATATTTGGAGATATATTCCATGTAAGGAAATTGATTTGAAATTTATTTTCAAAAGTTGAAAGGCGAAATGTGATTTGAAATTGGTTTTCAAATGTTAAAGTGTGGGAAAATATATATATATCTTGTGAAGATATTTTGAAAATAAATAATTTGGGAAAATTATTTGAATCTGATGATTGTTGTGAATATTGTTGATAGTTAAATCACCGACTATCAATATTTGCCTTTGAAATGGCATTTGAATTTGTTTTTAAAACAAACGCTTATTATTCGGGTTAGCCGGGAAAGGACATTTGGGTCGTATAACCCATTCCGAATTAGTGATACGACGATATGGATCGTATTGAAGACCGGTGGTGAAGACCGGGTATTTGTGAAAACGATGGGATGACCTATCGATTGTCTCTGCACCGTTAGCTACGGTATAGAGATTTCCTTTGTGATGGGAAGTTTTATCGGGATTGTGAATACCCGGATTGCAAGGGCTTCTTTTGAAGTGCCTTCGGTTCTGTTCGAACTCGGAACAGACTTGTATGGTTACATGTCTAACATTACATTTTGAGATGTAAAGCTGATTTCTTTCAAATACGTTTCTGTTGGTGGCGGAGAATTTATTCTCTTAGCTTAACACCCTTCTCTAAGACGTACGAGCTTAGAGGTTATGTAGTTGAGATTTATCAGCGATATATTCCCAATTTGGTAATGTGGCATGCTGAGTGTTGCTGTGATGATGATCATTTATTGATCATTTGTGATCAAAGCGTGGTTTTGTGAAAAAGCGTAGCTTTGTGGATGAGACTTCGTCAGGGCCTCACAACCCGGAAATGGTCGAAACAGGAATGTTGCGGCAAGGTTATGAGGGTTGCGCCCTTTAGGGTATGTCATTTCCTTCTGGAAAGGGGTGGTATCATGGTATGGAGCCCAGATACTTACTCATGTGGACACACTTTATTTATTATGTGTGATGTTGGTTACCGAGCGCTCGGATAAAGGTCCCAAAGGACCGGGGGATGGCATATTCGTGAGTTACCTAGTTACAGAGGTAACCCGGCTTTGTTGGCAGAGAGCAGTTTGTCTCTCGGAGCGTCCAACCAGAGGCGTTTCCTTCGTGGCATAGAAAGTTCCTTAGCCTGACCATTTGTTGGCAAATCCATTTTCCAATACGAATCTTGTACGGTTTTAGTTGTAGAACCTGCTATTTAACATAGTAGTTATAGTAGGCATGGTATAATGGTACCTATGCTGGCTAAGATTAATATTATATTTTCGAAGTGTTTTCCACTATGCACTAATAATAATAATCCAATGATTTTCGTAGTAAGCTTGTTTTATTATCATAAGAAGAAATCTCCTCCAATTCTGCGTTTGCATTGTGTGTGTGGCGGGAGGTCTTATGGTAGTTTCATTTTCCAAAAGCATTGCGAATAAATTTTATTTTCTTTATGAAAATAATTGTTTTACGATCTCACACCAGTCACCATGACTGACTCGGAGTTTATTGTTTCCTTTCTAAACTCTGGGTGCCCATAATTTTCCACACGGGCAGCCTAGAGTTATGTTATTAGGATATTCTGGATATTCTGGAGCTTTGGAGATGAGCTGGATGGTGAAGCGTACTACCATACTTGTTTATTATTTTCACTGTGTATTCTGTATGAGGACAGGTTTATATAACTGTCCATTGTTGTATTGAGTTGTATATTGACTCTGATGATGTATGTATAAACTGATATAGTTCTTTGTTTTAAAAGACTAGTGATTATCTATTATATATTGTTCCACTGCGAATGTGAGATTCTGATATTTGTTCTATTTCTGTGTTTCTGTTCTTTCTTTTCTTCTGTCTTCTTCTACCCCTTCTTTTTAACCCTAATGGTTCGGTTTTCTGGCATTTGATTGCATGGCATTTGATATAGTGGACGTATTAATGTCGACTTTCGAGCGTCGAAAAATAGCAATCGTTACATTAAAAGTTAAAAATGAATCTAAAAATAATAATTAAATGAGTTTTATTAAAAAAAACATGTGAATATTAGGATTTCTGATGATTTGAAAATATAGAATTTATTTGGTATTTAATAATGAAGTTATTTGTGAAGTTAAGAAAAATTGGAAGTAAAACTGTTTATCGATGAAATTTGATAAAAGATGACTTAATTGGTGAAAATATAGAAAATAATTTATGGAAAATTATGAAATGATAGTAAAGTATTTATGAAAAATAAGCATGACTTTTATTTGAGGCTTTGCATTAAATTAGCATGTTAGAAAAATAGCTAAGCAAAGAAAGAATGAAAGAAAAAGAATTATAAAAGAAGCCCATTTGGCCCAACATACTACGTAGTAAAATATACATTCCTTTACATACTCATAAGAAGTTTAGAATTCTTCACTTTTCTTTCATATTTACTTCCCACATAACACTTCCTTCATCCATCTCCTAATCTTCCAATTATGAAAGCTTAATCCCTCTTCTTCAGAAATTTATATAAAATCAAATAAAATTCTATAAATTATGGAAGTTGAAATCAAGCTTCTTTATATGATTCTACACCTCCAAGAAGCATCAAAGTGGGATTTTGAACAAGTTTGTGTCATGTTGCATTTTTAGAGAAGAAGGAATATTGGGTTTTGATTTTGCTTTGAAGTGTTATGTAAAAAATGAAGCTTCTGTTAGCTAAGGTAAGTAGTTTCTACTCAAAAAGCTATGTATATATGTTTATTGTTACGATGAATGATTGTAATGTTTGAATTGAGTGTTTTATTCTTCTCTTTAGTTCATGGTTTCCATAGCATATTGGTTGAATTGTATGCTATTAATGTGCTTTGAAGTATGGAGTTTGGAAGTGCTGTGATAAAATAACTATAACTTTTGATTGTTCGATCGGAATTAAGTGAGAGTTTTTTTAGTTTGAAGATATATTCATAAGAAACAACTTGGTGTTTATCACTTTCGAGAATCTGAAGTTTTCTAATAGTAATATGGGTTTGTAGATGAAGTAATAAATCTAGCCATGATATAAATTTCAAAGATGAAGCTTAGTAGTATTTTAACCATAACTTTTGATTTTTGATCTAACTTGAGAGAGATTTCTTTCATTTGAAAGGAACTTTCATATTGAACAACTTTGACATTTATCACATTTTGAAATTCTGATGTTTTCTGTTGGGTGCGTTTCCACCACCACCGAACCGAAGGGAAGAAGGCACCACCGAATCACATGCTACCGGACCAACATACTCCCGGATCAGAGCCACCGCCGAACCAACCCACTTCCAGAGCCACCGCCGAACCAACCCACTTCCTAAGAACTGCCGAACCAACTCACAACCAACCACCACCGGACCAACTCCACTCACAACCGAACCAATCCACACCCCTCTCATCATCGAACCAGAAGAATGCTACCACCACCGAACCAGACCACCACCGAACCAAATCCACTCCAACCATCTCTGAACCAAGGCGTTGCCGAACCAACCTGGCCAGGCCAAATTACATCAGCCCAAGCCCACCAGCAGTTATATACATCCAAGACCCCTACCCCCTGCCTCACTCTATAAATAGAGGGGTAGGGGTACAACAATGGTGGACAAGTTTGAGAGCTCAAGCATGGATAGAACTTTCAAACAACTTTCATATACTTGTATCAAAGCTTTGTACTTGTAATCTGAACAAGAAAGGAGAAATAATATATAAAGTGGACGTAGGCACATTCTGGTTGAACCACTATAAATCTGTGTATCTTTTACAGTTTAGTCCCTGCTTTTTACATATTTGCATAAATCACCTAGATCACTAAAAACAACATAAAATCAACTAAATCATACGATTTGGAGGTGTTTGCCCATTTTTTGTGCAAACATTTTTGGTGCTTTCACTGAGAAAGGGAAGCTCGAAGCTTCAGCTTCTCCCACTTAACCTTCTTCCTAACAGCGTCGTTCATTGCTTGGAAAACATGCCTCCCAGGCAGAAAAAAGACGTTAACAAAGGAAAGAACATCGCAACTAGCAGTGTTCTAGATCCAGTGGTCACAGATCAAGTAAATCATCCCATTCCAATAGCAGTGCCAAATGAAGGTCAGGCAAATCCGACAGCCCCTGCCACAGAACAGCCGGCGGTAATTACTAGGGCAGATCTAGACAGGGTTGTGGCTGAAGTGACTAACCGCTTCACATCCCAGCAGGAAGCCTTGGTGGACCAACTCATGTCACACTTAAGGGATGCTGAAGAGTCCAACCGCAACACTGAATCATGGGGTGAGTCCCAGTCTGGAGGATCTCGGAGACAACAAAGATCTTCCTTCTTCGAAGGAGCTAACGACAGAAACTGCCATGGTAGGAGCCGAGACCGAGCTCAGCCCGAAGTTGGACCTGAGGAAATGCTTGGAACCGAACCCAACAGGGGAGGTACCGGGCGGAGGCCAACTATAGCCGAGCCTGTCATACTGCCTAACCACGGAACACCAATGAACGGGGCCGAGCTAGAGTCCGGCCCGAAGTTGGACCCGAGGAAGTGCTTAGATCAGAACCCAGCAGGGGAAGATCAAGGCAAGGGCCAACTGTAGCTGACCCTAGCATGCTCCTAGAAGACCAAAGACAGCCACTGGAAAATATTAGGAATAATAGACGATACCATCCCTATAGGTCATCTGGGCGGAATCAATCCCACAGAGAAGAACCAAACTCATTTTTATCTGCTCCAAATTCTGATGAAAGGATGGCACGCTTGTTCAGAGAGTGCGTCCAACGGGATCAAAGAGACCGAGGAATAGGCGCTAGGGTAACCAGCCCTTTCGCCCGCAATATCGAAATTGCCATCACCCCCCGAGAATGGAAAATGCCAACAATGGAACCTTACAAAGGAACCTCTGACCCCGTTGTACACTTACAGAGATACACACAGCATATGCTCATGAGTGGAGCAACAGAAGGAGTTCTGTGCAAATGCTTTCCGCTATTCTTAGCAGATCTAGCTACCTCCTGGTTCTGCCATCTACCCCAAGGATCCATCAGCTCATGGGAGATGTTGAAAGAAAAATTCATCAGCCAATTCCGCATTCATGTGGAGCAACCCAAGGACGCTTATTCCTTATCCAGTATCAAACAGAAACCTGGAGAGAAAGTGCACCAATATCTAACCCGATTCAATGCCGCAGCAGCCGCAGTCCAAGATGCTGATGAGAAGCTTATCTTAATGGCCCTCTGTAGTGGTGTGCATCCGGATACTAAATTTGCTAGAAGATTGACCAAAGAAAAACCAGCTACTTTACCTGATTTCTTCCATGAAGCTAGGAAATATATGAGACTTGGAGACGCTGCCACTGAGAGGCAGACAGGGCAACAAAATAAGGCAGCTCACGGCAACACGCCTGCTGTAGCAAAGGACGTTCGAAGAAATGATTCTAGAGACAACACTGGGGGCAAGAAGGGAGAAAAGCGTCCATATCGGCCATGGCCGAGATTTGACGCTTACACCCCGTTGAATGAAACGATCGAAAACATCTTCCTGGCCACTCAAGACGAAGTCAAATACAAACGCCCCCCGCACAAGAAGGAATCAGATAACGCAATTAAGTCTGGAAAATTCTGCCGCTTCCACGAATCCCATGGGCATGATACCAACGAATGCCATCTTCTCCGGGACCTGATTGAAGAACACATCAGAAGAAGAAGGCTAGAACGCTATGTAAAAGGCCAGAACAGGACTCCAGTTCCTGCCAATGAGAACCCAAGGCTATCCTCTCCAGAGATAGCAAGAGGAAATCGCAACACCAGTGGCTCCAGTCAAGAGAAGATAGTGGTCCATACCATCTCGGGAGGGCCACACATCGCTAACGGAAGCTGGGCAGAGATGGAAAGGTACGGAAAGTCACTTAGAAACAATGAAGGATGCGTCAATTCTATTATAGAAGAACGCCACTCGAAGCGGATAGAGAATGGTGACATCACATTCAGTAGGCGTGACCTGGAGGGAAGGCAGTACCCACACACGGATCCCATGGTTATCTTTGCCCGACTCGGTCCAGCCGAGGTTTTCCGAATTCTAGTAGACACTGGAAGCTCAGTGAATATCCTATTCAAGCATGCCTTTGACAAAATGAAGCTGTCATTAAAGGATGTTCTTCCCTGCAATAAACCACAACACGGTTTCACAGGGAATGCGGAGATGCCCCTCGGGCGACTGGACCTCTTTGTTGAAATTGGAAGTCATCCCCGCTCCGTTGTGCGGAAACAGACATTTGTGCTGATAGAAAACCACTTGGCCTACAACGCCTTCTTAGGAAGGCCAGCCTTATCTGACTTCCAAATTGTCCTGGCCCCATGGTGCCTGAAGATGAAATTTCCAACAGACAATGGAGTAGGGGAAGTAGAGGGAGACCAGGACATTGCTCGAGATTGCTATGTAACTGAACTTCGCAATAACCACAGGAAGGATAAAGGGAAGAGTGTAGAGATTGCCCTCTGCACGAAAAGTTTGGAAGCATAGCAACTAAAGAAAACCCCTCCTCTTTGATATACCAGCGACCCTTTCAATGAATTAGACCCCAATGACAAAGAGGAGGAGGCCACCGCCGAACTTGCAGAGGCTATGGAATTTGTATCTGTAGACAGACATGACTCGAGCATGTTGAAAGTCGGGTCCCAACTAAAAGCAGAGTTGAAGGAACAACTCATTGATTTTCTCCACCACAACTTAGATGTATTTGCATGGTCACACGCTGACATGACCGGAATCTCCCCTGACATAGCATGCCACGTACTAAACATTAATCCCACCAAGGCGCCAGTAAAACAGAAAAAGAGAAGTATGGGGGCAGAACGATCAGCAGCCCTCGATGAAGAAGTAAAGAACCTACTTGCCAATGACTTCATACGAGAAGCCATCTACCTAGAGTGGATCGCCAACCCGGTGCTGGTAAAGAAGGCTAATGGGAAGTGGCGAACATGCATTGACTTCTCCAACTTAAATGACGCTTGCCCGAAGGATTGCTTCCCACTTCCCCGAATCGATCAGCTTGTAGACAGCACAGCCGGGCACGAACTCTTATCTTTTATGGACGCATACTCAGGATATAACCAAATTCCTATGCATGCTCCCGATCAAGACCACACTAGTTTCATCACTGACCGGGGATTATACTGCTACAAAGTAATGCCTTTTGGACTTAAAAACGCAGGAGCCACCTATCAGCGCCTCATCAACAAGATGTTTGAAGGGCTAATAGGACAAACTATGGAAGTTTATGTGGATGACATGCTAGTAAAGTCAAGGAAGGCCGACGATCACGTAAGCCATCTGGGCGAGATGTTTCAAGTACTTCGCCAATATGGAATGAAGCTGAATCCTCTAAAGTGCTCCTTCGGAGTATCATCAGGAAAGTTCCTGGGATTCATCGTCCATGCCAGAGGAATTGAAGCAAACCCTGAACAAGTCCGAGCTCTGAAAGATATCAGGATACCTTCTACCCGAAAAGAAATGCAAAGACTAAATGGGAAGGTGGCCGCCCTGAGCAGATTCATCTCTAAAGCAACTGACAAATGCATCCCCTTCTTCGAAGCTCTAAAGAAAGACAAAGGAAAGTTCGAATGGACCGACGACTACTTGGCAGCTTTCCTTAACTTAATCGAACACCTCCAGAGACCACCAGTACTCTCAACTCCGAACAAAGGCGAAGAGCTATACCTATACCTTGTTGTGTCATCTCATGCTCTAAGCGCCGCCTTGGTGAGAGAAGACAAACACACGCAGCGGCCAGTATACTTTGTAAGCAAGAGGTTTACAATGGCGGAAGCCAGATATCCTAAACTTGAGAAACTAGCATACTGTTTACTAATCACATCATGGAAACTGCGTCACTATTTCCAATCTCATTCCATCAGAGTTCTGACCGATCAACCGCTAAGGCAGGTACTCCATCGTCCCGACACTTCTGGGCGACTACTTAAATGGTGCATTGAACTAAGTCAATATGATATCACCTACCATCCTCGCACCGCCATCAAGGGACAAGCCATGGCCGATTTCATTGCCGAATTCACTACCAACGAAGGTAAGGAGCAATCGGAAATAGCAGAAGACATCAAGTGGAATCTCTTTGTGGATGGTGCGTCAAACGAACAAGGCTCGGGGGCAGGTGTGGTAATAATCACTCCCAGGGGAAATAAGCTACACTATGCTCTAAGGTTGGAATTCGCTGCCACCAACAACGATGCAGAGTATGAAGCAGTGATAGCTGGATTAGAACTTGCCTTAGAAATCGGAGCCAATTCCTTGTGTCTTCATAGTGATTCTCAACTTATTGTAAATCAAATACTAGGAGAATTCCAGGCTCGAGAAGAACGACTCATAGCATATCTAAAGAAGACCAAGTTGCTTCTCGATCAATTGGATCGCTATTTAATCAAACACATCCCTCGGGAAGAGAACCAAGAGGCCGACGAATTGGCAAAGCAAGCTAGCATGAGAGACGGCACTATTCCCGGAGCAGTGGCCATCTCAAAGCAACTGACCCCAAGTTTCGAGCAGGTGAATCTGATAGCTACAATCAGAGAGGAAACTTGGATGACTCCCATCCGAGACTACTTACAAAGTGGCACACTGCCCGACGGGCGTAACGAAGTCAAGAAAATCTTGAGGAAAGCTTCCCGCTACACAATACAAGAGGGCACCCTCTATCGGCGCGGCTTCTCTAACCCCTTATTAAGGTGTGTCGCTGGAAGGGAAGCCAAGGAAATCTTATCCAACATCCATCAAGGAAGCTGCGGAGATCACACTGGAGGGTAGACTTTGGCAAAAAAGATACTCCGATATGGATATTTCTGGCCCACCTTAAGCAAGGACACCTTAGATTTTGTCAGAAAATGTGACAGATGTCAGAAGTTTGCTAAGATTCCGCGGCTACCAACAACTGAGATTACTCAAATGACCAGCCCTTGGCCCTTTGCAGTATGGTGAATTGACTTGATTGGCGAACTGCCAATGGGTCGAGGCAGAGCCAAATACGCCATAGTGGCAGTCGACTATTTCACCAAATGGGTGGAAGCAGAACCCCTAAATAAAGTATCTTCAGCAAAAGTTATTAACTTCTTGATCAAAAATGTTCTATGCAGTTACGGAGTCCCACTTAAAATCATATCGGACAATGGACTTCAGTTTGACAGCGAGGAGTTCGCCAACTGGTGCCAAGAGCATGAAATTCACAAAAGCTTCTCATCCGTAGCTTATCCACAGGCAAACGGACAAGTCGAAGCCGTCAACAAAATTCTCAAAACTCTAATAAAAAAGAAACTCGAAAAGTCAAAGGGCGCTTGGGTGGATGAACTTCCTACGGCACTGTGGGCCTATCGCACATCTTTCAGAACTTCAACGGGGCATACTCCTTTCTCTTTGGCATACGGATCGGAGGCTATGCTCCCAGTTGAAACTATAGTGCCTTCCCATCGTAGGACCCACTATAACCCAGAAGAGAATGAAGAGCTCCTCCACATGTCTTTGGATCTAATTAAGGAAAGAAGAAACGATGCAACCCTCAAAGCAGCTGCTCACAAGAAAAAAGTAGCAACACAATACAACTCCAAAGTCAAGCATCGTAGCTTACAAGAAGGAGATCTTGTCCTCAAGCGAATCTTCCCGCACCCCGGAGTGCTAGATCCAGTCTGGGACTGGCCATATGTAATCCATAAAGATCTCCACAATGGAGCTTATATTTTGTCAACAGTGGACGGGGAGGTGTTCCAGAGGGCATGGAACATCCAACACCTTCGTCGATACTTTTCTTAATTTGTACTGCCCATATGAAGTGAATTAACAAAGAGAATCAGTGGACGTAGGCATTTTCATGCCGAACCACTTTAAAAACCTTGTCTCTTTTTTAACTTGTTCCTTTATATCTTTGCTGCTTGTTAACTTTATCCTTTTCTATTGAACAAAATCCTGTGCAAATAGCATTTCCATTCAAGGCGCTCCACAGCGCGACTTCTCCTGGACAAGACCTAATAGGTATTATACGAATCTATGCCCTCGCCAATGAGACACTTTTGCTCCGGCATCCCTCTGCTGCGGGTTAACTCATTGCTCATGACGGCCCTCAAAGTTAACTGTAATGAGCCGATTATAAGCCACCGAGAAGGCTGACTATAGCCAAGGCAGCTCATTACAGCGTTCGGCTCGCCAACAACTGTGAACCTACTTTAAGCCCCAACATAAGGTGTGGCCAGCCAGGGGTAGTTCAGGGTTGATGATCGGCACCCACGCTAGCCGGCCACAGTAAATCGAATAATACCCACGATTACGGGCCATAATGGCCCGGGTAGTTACTATGCGCGATCTCGGCTCCGATGCGTCTTAAGTACGGCTGTGGTAAAAAAGATAAACTCCGCGCAGAGGCGTAAGATGGGTGACAAATGTCTCCAAGACCCACAGCTAGGGAAAGTGACTACAAAACCCATCTGCCACGAACTTAAGCACATTGAAGGCCTTCCGTGATTGGAAGTTTTACTGTTTCCCATATGTCAATTTTATTTAAAGAACTTTCCTCCTATCCCCTATAACGATCCCTAAAGTACAGGACACGGAATAGGAGACACTCGCTAATGAGAATAGGAGCTCACAACTGGACACTCGGCTGCATTCCATACCCGGTCACACAAGACATTCAGTGTTGCCATCTTCAACTAAAACATGAAGGGCGGTATTTTATTCTTTTGTGTATAAATACGTGGCTATAATTTATTCACACATCATAATAACATTGCAAGATATGAAATTATGTTTTAAGCAAGAACTTGACATCAAACACCATTGAATCACAAACATATGCATAGCTATATTTCTTATACAACAAGTCAAAATAACAAAAGCATTCAAATACGACAGAATCAGCTTAAGTTAAAAAAAATGGTTCCCTCGGAAGTTCAGGTCTTATAATTCGTTCGGCAATCAAACTCCCCACGGTCATTCGGGGGTTCAAGGCCTGGAATTCATTCGGTACTCGTGCTCTCCAATCCCATTCGGTAGTTTAATCATAAAAGTTCGTTCAGTAGGAGGAAAACCTCACCTAGTCCGGCAGTCGAGACTGGTTCGGTACTTGGTTGATTCGGCTATTTCAAACAGTCGAGTCTAGTTCGGTACTTGATTGATTCGGCTACTTCAAACGATAGAAGATGAACAGAGACATGAAGCCTGTATTTATAGGCAAACATAGATGACCGAACCAACTGGTTCGGCACGTAGGACCGAATGAGAATGTCCAAGCTGAAACAAAGCACGACATATGCTGGCATATGCCCCACTTTGGGGGGCAAATGTTGGGTGCGTTTCCACCACCACCGAACCAAAGGGAAGAAGGCACCACCGAATCACATGCTACCGGACCAACATACTCCCGGATCAGAGCCACCGCCGAACCAACCCACTTCCTAAGAACTGCCGAACCAACTCACAACCAACCACCACCGGACCAACTCCACTCACAATCGAACCAATCCACACCCCTCTCATCACCGAACCAGAAGAATGCTACCACCACCGAACCAGACCACCACCGAACCAAAGCCACCCCAACCATCTTTGAACCAAGGCGTTGCCGAACCAACCTGGCCATGCCAGATTACATCAACCCAAGCCCTCCAGCAGCTATATACATCCAAGACCCCTACCCCTTGCCTCACTCTATAAATAGAGGGGTAGGGGTACGACAATGGTGGACAAGTTTGAGAGCTCAAGCACGGATAGAACTTTCAAACAACTTTCATATACTTGTATCAAAGCTTTGTACTTGTAATCTGAACAAGAAAGGAGAAATAATATATAAAGTGGACGTATGCACATTCTGGTTGAACCACTATAAATCTGTGTGTCTTTTACAGTTTAGTCCCTGCTTTTTACATATTTGCATAAATCACCCAGATCACTAAAAACAACATAAAATCAACTAAATCATACGACTTGGAGGTGTTTGCCCATTTTTGTGCAAACATTTTCTATTCCTAAAATGTGTTTAAAGATGAGTTAACAACTCTGGCATGTGCTTTGGATTCCAGATCAGAAGCACAGAAATGTTTTAGCCATAATTTTTGATTTTATGATCATATTTATGTGCGGTTTTTTCGTTTGAAAGGTATTTTCATAAGAAACAACTTTTATGTTTATGAATTTTCTAAAATTTGAAGTTTTTTGGCACTAAAATGTGTTTGAAGTTGAAGCAATAACTCTGGCCCGAGCTTAGAATTTTAGAACTAAAGCGCAGAAGCGTTTTGGCCATAGCTTGTGATTTTGTTATTGGATTTCATTGTGGTTTCTTTATTTTTAAAGTAATTTTTATAAAGAAAAACTTTGATGTGTATCATATTACGAAATTCTGAGGTTTTCTAATTCAGAGTTAAAGCATAGAAGTGTTTTGATCCTAACTTTTGATTCTCCTATCCATTTTTTGTGATCCATCTCTCGTTCAAAAGCTATGATTATATGGAACAACTTTTGTTTAAGTGTTATGCGAAAATTTGAGGTTCAAGGTGAAAATGATATCTTAAAAGAGTAGTTTTGCTTTTTAAAATTTGTTCTAGAATTTGCATTGTTTAGTGAAATTGCCATAACTATTGATGTACTCCATATTTTCAAGATATGAAATAAGTTTTGAAAAACTCTTTGATTATGCTACAACATTTATTTTGAAAGCATTAAATTATTTTATGATTTTGACCCCATAAACTAAGTTGTAAGTTGCCTATATGAAAGTTTAACCTTCTTTTGGTGTTGTATTAAATTGAAGTGTTTTTATAAAACCCTTCATCTCATTAATTACTAATCAAATAATATTTTGATGCGTGTATGGATGGTTGTTGATTGGATTGCTACGAATGAGATGAAGTTAAATTATTAGTTGTGCTAAACTATGAGGTGATGAAAATGAAAAATAATGAATTAAAGTAAAAATTAAGTGAGGAGTGAATTAATAAGCGAAGTGGAAATGTATTTAATGTTGATTAATTACAGGTGTTGTGAAAGTAATTTTATTTCACCGGACGGTATATAACGTCCTTGTGAAGTATATTTAATTATTTAATACTAGTATAATGTCGGGTAATTCATTGAAGACCGAGTATTTAATACTTGGATATCGATGAATTATTTTATATTATACATGTATATTAATCGACATTATTTGGATTTCTTGCTTGACATCTGAGGTATATTATAATATTCCTTTGTTTAATTTTAAAGCGGGAATATGATTGTCTCCGCTTTTGAGTGGATCGAGGTGTGCGATGCTAAATTTCTTACATAGATATGATGGATAGAGGTTTGCTAGCCCCATCCTAGCTTGACTGACCATGGGGTCACTCCCTGATGGTTGTGACGACTTGTCCCCTCCATCACATGGTCACACTCTGTTGCATAGGTCAACAGGATGAGGAGTACAAAACGAAGCGAGGTGGTTGATGATGGGAATCGAGGTACAAGGAAGCGAGGAAGCGAGGTGCGCTTTTGGTGTAGCTAAAGACTTGTGAGGATGCTCACAAAAATTTATGACTCAGGTCTCTGTTTACATTTAAGAAGTGGTGAGGTTCAGGCATAGACTCGACTGCTGGCAGTAGCAGTAATGAATGTGAAACTAAAAAATAAAATGAATAAATCAAATATAATTAAATAAATATAAATGAATTGATGTGCGATGTATTTATTGATGCATGATGTGCGACGTGTTTATTGAAGTGTGATGTGCAATGTGTTTATTAACGTGCGATGAGTGAGGCATGCAATAGATGCTCGATGTGTGATGTGTGATGGATCTTCAATGTGTGAGGTGTGATGTATGCGATGGATGCTTGATGTGTGATGTGTGTGATGGTGTTCGATTTCTTACGAATGTTTTGATGTGTGATTTGTGCATTGATATTCGATATGTTGTGTGGATGTTTTATTATTCCATTGGTTGGATATCCTTATGATGTCATCTATATGTTATCCCCTTGACATATTGTTTATGTACTCATCTTGGAATCTTGAAATAGTCAGACCCGTTTATGATTTATATAATACTCGAGTCAGTTTGAGACATTTTAGGTTCTAGGATGAAGACGCCAGTTTGTGATTGTTGGGCTTAGTTAGAGGCTAGACTATTAGCAGTATTGGTTATCATCATATGGACTCATGTGTGTATATGTTATTGGATGCTATGTATTTTACCTATCTTGTATATAGATATTTGGGAGATAGTCACGTCTGACAAAGCGATGTGATGGAGTGGAACGCAATGTGTGTCTAGCCCGCCTGTATGTGATAGTGAGACCATGGGATTGGTATGTGATTGAGCACCAAATTTGATTGTGACATAGGATTTCGTCTATTTAAGATGTAGTGATGTGAGACCATGGGATGGTCACTTAGATCACCTTAATTTTCATGTGTGCTATGATTGATCTGTTTGGATTAGTCATTGTGTGGTCGTGATGGATGTCTGTGATGTAGGTATTTATGTGATAGATACCCCAACAGCCTATATCATACTTAGTGTAGCACACCCGTATGTGATAGTACTTCAGCATATACCATGTTTATGTGCTAACTTATTGGATGTACGGACAGGGCATGTATGACTTCTCATACCAAGTGTTTCTTATACTATATCTGCTTTTATAGTATCTTGACATTATTTATCACTCGAACCAAAGTGTTGTCTGACTAGAGGTTTTATGCTTTGTTCCTTGTTATCTCAGGTACTTTTAAATGAATAGACTAGATAGAAAGTTAGGTATTAGAGCATGTTGCTGTTCAAAGGAAAAGCAGGAGGTATGTATGTTATTATCTAAGTTATTTCGCTTATTCTATTATGCATCATAGTGGTGCTTTATCAGTGCTACCTTTTGTTATAAAGACATATATTAGAGTTTATTTGTTAGCTATATAAATTATATTATTGTTTTATATAACTATATTGAACTTATGTCCTGATCCGTGATGGTTCACATAGCTATATTGTGTTGCCCTTTTTTTCAATCTATTTGATTATTATATTTTTTTGATGCACTTTGGGATACATTGCAGGTTCTATGATTTTTTTAGTTACTTTACCAGTTGACTATCGACTTACATTGACTGGGTACCGTTGCATCGCACTACACAGGTATATTAGATAGCAAAGGCATAGGGCAATCGTCATAAAAAGTTGGAACTAGACAATGTTGCTAAGTTATGTTTTATATTTTCTTTATTTTTGGGCTTAAAAATTAATATTAAAATTGATAAGTTTCAAGGTTGAAGTTCATTACAAAATTTAGTTCATAACTTGAAAGATATATATATATATATATATATATATATATATATCTGTGTGTGTGTGTGTATGTGTGTATGTGTGTATATGTATGTATGTATATATAACAACGCGCACCTTAATGGGCCTAAATTTTGACAAAAATAGAAACCCAAGTTCAACAATGTATAGGTCGTTGGATTTGGCACTTGCAAATAAGCATGAGCATTATCAGAGGTTGATAGAAATCTAAACTCACAACGAAAACAATAATAGGATAAGAATATTGATTATGATTACTACCTTGGAATTAATGGTATTCCTGATATAATAGGCTGTCACATCAACATCGAGCATGAGAGAAATAAACACTTCTCCAACAACTAAACACATCCAACTCTAGTGACCTGTTCCTTTAAGATATATCTTGTGGGTTGTAATGAGGAAGGGGTCAGAACAACGTTGTGGTGACTGGAAAATCTATAAACTATACATAACATAAATTACCAATTGTTTTCCATTTAATTGTTATTTCCATTAAGGTTGGCACTTCTAACCTTGCATTGCACACACGATTACTTACCTACCTCTTCCTAAGGTACAAAATACCGACGAAGCCTTATCAACCACCCAATACTTTCAAACCCATTTTTCACTTAATACTTCTAAATATGAAGTGGGCTTCTATAATCATCAATAAATACTTTTAAAAGAGAAATAGGTAGACTCTACCATTTAAGACCTCAATCAAGGTAAATCCCATCATTTAAGACCTATTCCCAAGGTGGTTTTCTAACAATGTTGTTAACAATCGATGGGTCCTAGCTACAAAGACCTCTAACCACTATTTAAGGCTTTTGAAATTTAATGTCCAACTATTACCGCATCTATAGCCAATAAAATAGTAGCCATGTAAGAGACAGTACTCAAGCCACTTAATACCGTTAAAAGGACTAGGCGGACTTCTAACTATTTAATACTTATGTTCTAGGCAGGTCCTTCATCACTTAATACATATCCTCAAGCGGACTCCTCACTGGTACTATCGTCATTATGGCCTTAGCAATGTGAGAGACTGTACCCAAGCCACTTAATACCTCATTAATAAGGACTAGGCAGACCCCTGACTATTTAACACCTATTTATAGGTAGGCCTTTGTCATTTAATACCTAACCTCGAGGAGGACTCCTCACTGGTACTATCTAGCTGACATCTCTTAGAATCTTACTAGGTTACTCAATACTTCTTTTTAGGAGAGAGGCATACCCTTAGATCAGTCACTTAATACTTCAAACCCGAAGTGAACCCTTCCCAAGATATCCACTATCACTCTTAATTATAATATGGAATCTCATTAGGTTACTTCTTTCTGTAAGGAAGCAGGCCATAAAATAGCCACTTAATACCTCAACATTGAAGTTAATCCTTTTAGAGACATCCTTATTTATTTGAGTCTCACTAGGTTACTTAATACTTCATTTTAGGAGAGACGCAGACCCTATAGCCACTTAATCCTCAAACCAGAAGCGAACCTCTATGGAGATATCCCTCACCGCTCCTAATTCCAAATTTAGACCATTTAGTACTTTTCAATTAAGAAAGTAGGCCTAATCTCTCACGTCGTCACGAGTCCAACGATTAGTTATGTCTCACATCAGTAGTAAGTGCACCCAACTACTGGTAGCCTCAAAGTGAAGGGCATTTGAGTGACTTTACTGACCTCGCATCACTAACCTATTAAGTCCAATTAACTATCCTAAGTCTTTACTTATATTATCCTAAGTCTTTACTTATATTATCTTAGGTAGACATTAGACTTAGCATGCTAATTCCCTTTTTATTTAAGGCAATAAGATTTACCTTAAATACTTATCTACCCATAGATCCCCTTTTTATGCTCATAAATATCAATTTGTCCATAAAACCTTAACAGACTTTTCATAAGACATTTATGTATGATTACCAATTTCAGATTAGTAACCATTTTAACTATTTCATTGTTATTAATTCAACTTCTTTATTTATCAATCCCATTGATACATTTACCCTATCAACTTATTGCAACTCCCATATTTATTACCACATATTTCCCATTTATTGGAGTTACAACTTTTTAAACCCCTTTCCCATTAATTAATTATCCTAAACGTGAATATTATGCATAAGCGTCCTTGTTAGTTAAGTTTTGTTTAATTATTACAAGCGTAATAAATTACATACAAAAATATACTTTTATTGAATATATTCTAGTTATATATCTTCACTAGAATATTCTTTTCCATGTTCAATTGTTGGAATCATATCTAAAAAGATTATCTGTTATAATTTCCATAAATTAATCCAAAGCAAAAGATTTAACTTTAGAATATAAAAGCTTACATCGTTTGAAATTACAAGGAATAATCATTTCATTTTATTATTGAAATAGATAGTGCAAACTACAATGAAATCATACTTTACACATCTCTTTCCTTTTTTATTTGCATATATTCCTTGCTAGATCAAACGTTGTATTTTTCCAATAAGGGAAAGAAATTAAACTAATTTACAAATATTAAACAGATCTAAATTCCAATAACCCCAAACATAGAAAAGTTTACATTCCAACAAGATTGGGGTAATAATCCAAATTCATAACATTATTATACAACCTATTTTCAGATCTAGAATAAATTTCATTCAAAACAATATTCCAAATTCATACTTTTAGGACTGATTTCCAGATTAGGTTGTAAACAATTCATAAACCAGAATATGTAGGAAATATTTATTATATTTAGATTATATTCAATTTGTTGCCTACAACTTATATACAATTATCCAGTTAGGCATAATAATCAAATAAACACCAACGAGATAATTTTCATATTATAACAATCTATAAATTTCTCGCTCATCTTTTAAAAGCGATCCAAATCTCCAAATCTGAAGTAGAACCTTTGGTTCATCTCCAAATCCTTTTTAATCTAAGAAATATATTTAAAAGGGTATATACATACATTATAATTACAGAGCTGAGAAGATATTTGGGTTTGGGAGAGAAAATAGATACAAATATATATAAATTACCTCAAATACGCATATAGTTGATTCTCTTCTCTTCTTCTTTTTATTAGATTTCTATTCTTCTCCAATTTATATGAATATAGACATAAATATCTTATTTTTATAATTTAGAAAGAAAGCGGAGAATAAGAAATGGCAAGCTTCGCCACTTCCTTCAAAAAAATATAAGAAGAGAAGAAAGGGTTAGGCCTAAATTTATAGGCGTAAGAATCAACCTCAACCGTTAGATCAAAATATATTAAATTCGAGCCTTACATAACTTAGGTTTATTGAAGCCGCCATACATGAAGCGGTCAACCGCTCCAATATGCGGGTCGACCTGTGGGCTCCAAATAATTAATTAAAAACGTTAATTTTTCTTATTTATTTATTTTCTTTACGAATTCATTTTTCGTCCGTAACTTCTTCGTTTGGACTCTGATCGCAGAACTCCAAGTATGAAAGTTGCTCAGAATTTCACCACGTACGCAATACTGCAAGTTTCATGGTCAAATTCCATCATTTGCATTGGAGTCTAATTAACTAACTAACTAATTAAACAACTAATTCCAAATTGCGGGGTGTTACTGTATGTATGCTTGTATGTATGTATATATATATATACTGAAGGAACTAGGCTGTTCGCAGTGAGTTAAGTTGGTGAATTGTAAAAAGAAATCCATTTTGGATCTTTGTTGGGCCTAATAAGTCTAATTGATTTTAGATTCAGTCTAAAATATTTTAAATAAAATCCTTATTTTATTTATTTTTTTATAAAGATTTAATTAAATTTAAATTTAATTATAATCTTATAAGTGTATCAACACACTTATATGTGAAAAGTGTATATGCAATGTAATGACTCGCAAATTAGACACAATCTATATGAAATTCACTTAAAATGAATTTTAAATTAAAGAGTGAATTGGATGTCTAATTTATAATCATTTCGAAGGTTTTTCCAAGATGATCATTTTGGTGGATAATCTTGATGGATTTAGAGTTACAATTTATGAAATCGAGACATTAAAGTGTTTAAATTGCATATGCAACCACTTTCGGGCTAAATGGTCACATACAACATAACCTACCTCATTGCCTGTATAAATAATGCTTAGAAATCCTAGGATGCAGCCGTCATATCCATTTCTCTTCCTTACTCCTGCAATTCCTCTTAATTACATTTTAATGGCGGATGATTTTTGTTAATTACAAACTGATCCAAAATGGATACCCATCAAATTATACATCGTTTCGAAGCCTTAATGAATGGAGTCGATGGGTGGTATTCGTTTGTCAAAAAAGTGTTAAAATCAACCAAAAATCATGGTCAATGGGGCTGGTGGCAAAACCCTAGGTGATGATTTGGGGGTTTTTCTTATTTCAGCCATGATTGATAAAATTGATTAGTTGGGGTGGTAAATCTTGGTGAGGGGAGTTGATTGATAGTGGAATCACACCATATCTTAGCTGGAGGTGTCTGATTTCTTGAAACTGAGTTTCACTTCGTTGGAAAAGGGCTGGTGACAATGTTAGGCAATCGGAGGGAGGCATCTGGTAGAGGAGGTGATGGCGAACATACCGACGGTATTAGGCGGCTCTCCGGTGGTCAAAGGAGAACGGGGTGGCTACTCAAAATTGAGGTAGAGGATATGGCATGAAGATTTGGCATGAAAGAAGAAGGTGAATTTTACTTATAGGCTCTTACATTTTCCATATTTGCAAATACGCCCATATAACTTCTAATCTCCATAACTTCTGCATACTTGCTCGGATTCACATGTGGTTTCTTCCGTTGAACTCGTAGCGGAATTCCAGACCATATGGCATTGGGTTTGCTAAGCTTAGAGGCTTTTAGCTAAAGCACATTGGTATGGTTTATTTAATTAAATTAGTTGAAATTTAAATTATAAACCACACATTTATTGATGAAAAGTTTTATTAATTCATGTATGTTATGTTCTTTGGATGACTGTTTGGTTATTTTAATATTTTGGTAATATTGTGTCCTGATTGGATAATTATTATTGATTGTTGTATTTTTGTTATGTATTTAAAATAAATATTTGATTTGGATTGGAGAACAATTTATTGGAATGAAATGTATAATGATGAGAAAACTAGATTAGTAAATAATAAGTGAGGTCATTTTCAGATTTTGGATAGTATTTGTAAATACTAATGATTTAACAAACTTTACTGAAATTAAAGTATGAGATTTAATAAGTTTATTTTTTATGAATTTCCAAGAAAATTCATAGATAATAGAAAAGATTTTATTTTAAATTGAGAAAATGTTTGATTTTACGTAAAATAATAACATGAATTACAGTGAAAATAATATGGTTTTATGTAAATGAAGAAATGATTAATTTCGCAGTATTTATGGTAGAAGTGTTATTATTATTATTTGAGAAATAAATAAAAAATTACATTTTGAATAATAATAAAAAAAGTAAAAAATGTTTTCCAAAGGTGTTTTTGGGTAAATAATTACTATTTTACATGAATGAAAGTAAAAAGGAGTTTTGGCAATTTATAATAGAAGATTAATATTATTAAGATAAATAATTATAAACTGGTTTTGGAAACTATTATAGAGGTTTTTAAATATATCATTATTTTGATGTAAAGGAATAACAATATTTCTTTAAAAAGTAATTTGATGTAAAATTACTATTTTCGACTTAAAATGCGATATATTAGGATATTTGAAGAAACTGAAGTATGGTAAAAGATTTCAAAGTATATTATTGCTTGTAAATGAAGTATTATTGTTTTAAGATATAATAAATAAGTGGACCTTTTATAATAACTAATAATAAAATGATTTTATGCTTATGGGAATTTTAATGACTCGGAATTTCGAACACTTCATATTTAAATATCTGAATTATTTAAATAATCGAATACTGAATTTAACGTGATTAAATTGATTCAATAACCTTGTTAACCCTCTTTTAATTAGTAACTAATGATAGGAAATTTGTTTTAATTTTTTTTTTAAAATAAATAGCTTACATTAATATAGATAATTTGACCAAAAATATTTTATTGATAAATGGTCTCGAAACGCGTGAAATTATCATTTCGGGTCATTGTCTCAGATTTTGAAGGAACTAGTGTCATCGGGATCGAAATAATGAGATGATGTACGCTGACGAGTTTCGTAGGAATTCGACGTTCCGTGTGATCGTACGAGCTTGAAACGCTTAGTGATTAATTTGAGAAAATTAAAATATAGTATTTATATTATTATAAATAAACCCCTACCCATTAACTTCACTCTCTACATATTCTTTTTCCTTCTTTTATTTTTATTTACTATAAACAAGTAAATCTTCAACCACCACTTAAATTGAATTATTCTCGAAGCTAAAGGCATCGATAAAACTTGGCGTTGGATCTGTTGGGATCTTGGTGAGGAGGGCTTCAAATGGATGTAGGTGTTGTGGTGTGCGGTGGTGATTGGGCTGGTAGTCGTGTATAGCAATAGAACTAGGGTTTGCTTTTAGAGATGATTTAGGCGCAATAAGGTGAAACAAAGTGTAACGTTGAACTCGAGGTGGCAAGATAAGTTGATGGTGGTGTTTGAGGAGGTTCGGCTGCCTATTGCAGAAAGCATCACTTGGAATAGTAACGTTCGACCACCAGGTCACGATTGTATAGGGATGCGCGGAAGTGTCGAGTTGGTGTAGGATGCGAGATCATGCAAAGAGAAGATTGCTAGCGAAGACAGGGAAGCTGCATTTGAACTAGGGAAGAAAGGGGTAAGGTAATTAAAGTTTAATTAAATAATTAAGTTAATTTTTATATTAATCAAATTAGTTATTCCGAATTCTTATGAAATCAATATCTTTTGTTTACAAAGTCCAACCGAGACGTTCTCTTCGCCGTTGCACTCATAATTGGATTATCTACATCTTAGCTAGGCTTAAGCTTGGGTAGTTAACTCCCTATTTAATTTGTATAATGTTGTGTATATAATTGTTGTGTTAACTATAAATTAAAAAAATAACAATCGAAGTTATTACTTTTGGACCCCTCCTTGCTTTTAAAAGAAAGTGATGATATTATATGTAGTATAAAGTCTCTTATAACCTCTAAAATATGTGACATGGCTAGGATTTTTGTTTTCATATTTGATAGTGTATTGTGAATGGTTAAAGTGAAATAGTCGCTAAATGCACTTTGAAATCCCTTGTATTTGACATATGTTAAATCGGTTAAATTGTGATTATATTGTGAAAAAAATATATTTGGTTGTTCCTTACACACGTTTGGGTTTTGACATAAAGGAAATGGTTTGGGAAGTTATAGAAATTGTGAAAATTGGAAGTGAAAAGATCATGAAGGAGGCACTTTGAAAATGCCTTGTGTTCAACGATTTTCAAAGTTAACTTTGAAAGTCATCCTAAGGCTTCTTTGCATTTTTCATAAATATTATAAGTGTATTTGTTATAGGAAAAATATCAAGGTTTAAATATATATTTAATGACTATTTATGAATTTTTAAAGTAAAAGGTTTTAAATTAGAAAAATATCCTTTTTATGTTTTTTTAAATAAATTATAAAATAAGTATTTTAAGTAATATTTAATATAAATGTTTTAAACCATAGTATAAGCATTTTTGAAGTAATTTTAAGTGATATTTAATATAAATATTTAAAACCATAGTATAAGTAATGTTTAAGTAATTTTAAATATACGTAGTTTTTAGAAAATTAGTTAAATATTTTATTAAAATAAATAGAAGCTTATGCAATATAATATCTTTTTAAATGGTTTTTTTATTAAATATTTTATCATATAAATAACTTAGTATACCTATATATATATCATGTTCAAATGGTTTTTAGGAAATATAAAAGTTGGGAAAAACAAGTCAAATCTTTTATAAAGAAATAACGAAAGATTTGGATTGTAACACTTTAGTTAATATAAATGGTTTTGTAAAGTCAAGTAAAAGTATATTAACTTGTTAAATTAGTATATAATTAAAATTAGAAATATAATTAAAATTAAAATTAGAAATATAATTAAGATTATAGTTAGAAATATAATTAAGATTATAATTAAGGAATATAATTAGTTATTTAATAATGAATCAGTGTTTGAGTAACACTTGTCTTAAAGCCTTATAAAATTAATTAGATCTTTAAAAAGAGTGTTTTAAAGAAACGGATTAAGCGTGAAGTGGTTTGTTTTGTAGTAAACAATGTTTTTTAACAATTGTTTTTTTAAACCCTTGATTATATTTTAAAGTGATAAAATTTTATAAAGATAATTAGATCTTTAACAATGGAAATTTAAAGATAATAAAAGGTACATAATCATTTGGAATAAAGATGGAAAAGGCTATATGTTTAAATTTATAAAAGCGAAGTGGTTTATAGTAACTAATGTTTAAGTGACATTTGTTTTTATTCTCTTTGATTATATTTTAAAGTAAATACGTAAATAGTAAATATATAAATAGAATACGCAAATAGTATACATAAATAGTAAATACGTAAATGGTATACGTAAATAGTATACATAAATGGTAAATACGTAAATTGTATACATAAATATTAGATATGTGAATAGTAAAAACATAAATATTAAATACGTAAATAGTAAAATGCACGAATAATATAATACAATATGCACCTTTTAAAAAATGAAATCAAATCTATATACAAGATAAATAGGTAAAGTTTTAAATTAATAATTAGTTTAATTAATAAGGAAGTTTTAATTAATAATGGAGTATTAATTAATAAGGAAGTTTAATTACTAAAAGAATTTAATTAATAAAGGTAGTTTAATTAACAAAAGATGTTTATAAAAAGGAAGAAGTTTTAAACTAAAGAACGAAGTTTTAAACTAAAGGAAGAATTTTTAATTAAATGATGAAGTTTTAATTAATGAAGAAGTTTTATTAGATAAAAGGAGTTTTACTAACAAAAGAGGTTTTAATTAATAAAGGAACAATTAAATAAAAACGGGAATAAAAGTCTTTTATGTGACTTAATCGTGCTTTGTGTGTGATAATCATGCTTTGTGTGTTACTTGTTTGTGGAAAGTATTTAGTCATGTACTTAGCACGAAAGTCGACAAAGTACACTTGTTGTTATCTTTAAGAGTTAAGAATGACGATTCGAGTAGGGTATAGAAGCAATAGTGCTCTAAACTTTTGGGTTTCACTCTTAACCGAGGGATAGCGGAAGTTGACAAGTTTGGAAACGTGATAAATATACGAGACTTGGTTTGCATATGCGATCGTTCTCATTGTTGTTGAATATCACCAAATTCGTCGATTCAGCCTTTAAGAGACCGGGATCAGTAAGTTTTTTACTTATCGCAAACCACTTCATGACTGAGATACGTGTTCTATCTCTTGGAAGTGGATCTATTCGAGATGTTGGAATCCATGTGTGGTTTCAAGATCTGTTCAAGATTTTGGAATCCATTTGAGGATTCGTTACCTGTTTGAGTTATGGCTTGTATGTCGAGATGTTAAACATGACTTCACCATTGGTATATAACTAAAGATATAGAAGAATGCACAATCTCGGGTTTAGCTAACCGTTGAGGGTATATCAACTCCAGTATTTAGAGTATGCATATTGATATGTTGCAAGTGGGGAGTTGCTGATACTTGGTTCACGTGTTCAGGCATGGGCTAGTTGTGTTTACCTTATGGTATATTTTATCTAGAGATATACGATGATCGAAAGGTAGTTTATGGTCCTTGTCATAGTGATTGGTCTTAGTTTACATTCGAGTTTTACTGGGGAGGTCTCTGTAGAAAATCCATTATGCGGACGTGCCTCAGTGGTATTGTTGTATACCTATCAATATTGTAGTGGTGTGATTAATGTAAGCTCAATAGCAATTTTTTTATTTATATTCTTCACCCTAGATGTTATCTATTATACCGTAGTATGTACTTATTGGATGGTTGGCTTTTCTGAGGGTATAAACGTTACAACAGTCTCAAAAGGTACTGTTATATGTCACGCATATTTCTTGAGTTTCTCATACCAGACTTATGTCTGACTCGTGGTTATATATTCCCTTATTTCCATGGGTGCTCTTTCGAGTAGTCTAGGAGAGGTAGGTTTTCGTTTATGTTCATTGGAGCACTTGGAAAGGAGCTGGATATTAACCTACCGTAGTATTCTTATTTCTGCTGCATTACTTTATGTATATATATCAGCAATTGTAAGGGCATGCTGTTATAACTATCCAAACCTATGATAGTACTCTTATTAATAACTCAGGAATACTATGTATACTAGAGTAGCTTTGTGTATTATCTTTTGATATTATATGTGATCATTCCACAGGTGAGATTCTGATTTTTTTGCTCTCCTCTTTCTTGTTCCTTTTCTTTTGGGGCATTTCACCAGAAGGACAAACTCTGCAGTCCAATTAATTTCTAGGGCCACATTCAAAGAAATTACTTTCAAGGCCAAAGTCTGCAGAATAATTACTTTCAAAAACAAAGTCAGCAGTCCAATTACTTTCAAGGACATAATTTCATAGGTTTTTAGGGCCTAGAAACTAATTATTTTATGTTTTGTCCTTGAAAGTAATTATTTCAGTTGTGTGTCCTACAAACTAATTCCACTTGCTAAAGAGGCCCTTGTGGCTAATTTCCACTTTTCTTTTCTTCTTTTTCTTTACCCTAACGTTTTGTCTTTCTAGAACTTAGGTGCTTGAGAGTCGAAAAGGCGATTGTTATAGTTGGTTTTAGAGCTGAAGGTTAAGCGAGATACTTGGCTTTAGTTGGGTATAACTTATTAAGAGGTAGGGTAATGGAATACCCTAGCATGAGTTGAGTGTATTATATATATGAGAGCGTATTTGTATTTGTTATAAACGTTTGCCTTAAAGGTAATTCCCACAATGAAAAGTAAAGATCTTATATAAGGTAACTTATATTAGTATAAGTTGATAGTGTAGTTTAAGTAATGTGAGGATTAATGTTGTTCATTTGTTATCCCTCATTAATTAATTTAACCATGCTCAACTAGTTCATAAGCATTGCTATACTTTGTAGAATGATTTAACATGCTCGACCATTTTATGAACATTATTATCACTTGTAGAACTATTAGCTTAATATTGCTCAGCTTGTTTACGAGTATTGTTATTGTTTGTTGATTGATTAGTTATGCTTGGCTAGTTTATGAGCATCGATCATTGTTTGTTGATTGTTGTTTATGCTCAACCAGTTTATGGGTAGTTTTACCATTTTAGAAAATGGGTTTGGTGGATAGTAATTTATGAGAACATTGAATTGAATACCTATGGTGATAAGTGACTAAGGGCTGGGTCGCCACTCCCTTAGTGGCTCGCCATACCAAGGCTCGGATATGATAATAAATATGCAAGGGCTGGGTCGTCACTCCCTTAGTGGCGTGCCACATCGACGCCCGATGTAGTGATAAATGAGCAAGGGTCTTTGCATTTTACTCGACGGGTGTGAGGGAAAGGAAGCTATTCGATGAAAGTAGGATTCGGTTAGGTAGTTGGAATATAGGATCATTAACGGGAAAGTTAAGAGAGATAGTTGATACTATGACTAGGAGACGTGTAAATATCTTATGCATTTAGAAGACCAAATGGACGGGCTGAAAGGCGAAGGAGGCGTAGAACACAGGCTTCAAGTTATGGTACATGGGAAAAGAATGTAACAAAAATGGGGTAGGCATCTTAATTGACAAGAACCTTAAAAATGAAGTGGTCGACTTAGGAGACAAGGGGATAAGATCATCCTAGTCAAGCTAGCAGTTGGTGATATTGTTTTGAACGTCATTATTGCCTATGCCCCACAAGTAGGCCTAAGTGAAGCCATCAAGAGGAATTTCTAGGAAGATTTAGATATCATGGTTAGAGATGTGCCTAGTAGCGAGAAACTTTTCATAGGAGGATATTTCAACGGCCATGTTAGTACAACTAGTGGGGGGTTTGATAGAGTGCATGGTGGTTTTGGATATGATGATAGGATCTAAGAAGGAGAAGAAATATTGAATTTTGCTATTGCTTATGACCTCATGGTAGCTAATACATTCTTTAGAAAGAGACAATCACAATTAGTTACTTTCAGTAGTGGCCAACACTCTAGCCAGATTGACTTTGTCCTTACTAGAAGAGATGACAAACAAGCTTGTGTAGATTGCAAAGTCATACTGGGAGAATGTGTCGTCTCACAACATCAACTTTTTAGATCTGAGTTTCGTCTTCGAATATGTTTTCGAGAGGATAAAGGAGCCAAGGTTAGTCAAACGAAATGGTGGAAGCTCAAAAGAGCGCGTCACGGGTGTTTAAGGATAAAGTGATGGGAGAAGGAGCATGGAATATGGAAGGAGAAGAAAATGAAATGTGGGATGAGATGGCAACGTGCATTCGGAAAGTGGCTACTGAGGTGTTTGTGATAACGAATGGAAATAAACGCGAAGCTAAAGATTCATGGTGATGGAATAGTGATGTGAAAAAGGTTATCAAAGAGAGGAAGGAATGCTATAAGTGCTTACACTATCATAGAAGTGAGGACAACATGAAAAAGTACAAAGTGGCAAAGAAGAACACAAAGAGAGTGGTGAGTGAACTAAGGAGTCCGGCGTATGAAGATCTATATCAAAAGCTAGGTACGAAGGAGGGTGAAAAAAACGTCTATAGGATAGCTAAGCTCCATGAGAGGAAGACAAGAGACTTCAACCAAGTTAAATGCATCAATGATGACAATAATAGACTTTTGGTAAAGAACGATGAGATATAAAATAGATGGAGAGATTACTTCAACAAGTTATTCAATGAAGAAGGTGATATCACTACGATCGAGCTGGAAAACTCCTTTGATGACACCAGTAGACATTTTGTTTGGAGAATTCAAGAGTTCGAGGTAAAGGAGGCGCTAAAATGAATGAAAGTAGACAAGGCATCATAGCCTGATGACATCCCCATTAAGGTGTGGAGATGCCTCAGAGATGCAGGGATAGCCTGGCTAACTAAGTTGTTCAATAATATTTTCAAATCAAACAAGATGCAAGATGAGTGAAGGAGAAGCATATTAGTTGTAATCTTTAAGAATAAAGGAGATATTCAAAGTTGCACAAACTACAGAGGAATTAAGCTTATGAGTCATACAATGAAGCTTTGGGAGAGGGTCATTGAACATCGATTAAGAAGGATGACAAGCGTTTCAAAAAACTGATTTGGTTTCATGCTTTAGAGTTCAACCACAGAGGCAATTTTCTTGATAAGACAACTTATGGAGAGGTTTAGGGAGCAAAAGAAAGATCTAAACATGGTATTTATCAATTTGGAGAAAGCTTATGACAAATACCGAGAATAGTTATGTGGTGGGCTCTGGAAAAGAAGAGAGTCCCAACAAAATACATTGCCCTTATCAAGGATATGTACGATGATGTCGTGACTAGTGTCAGAGCATGCGAGGTTGAAACCAGTGACTTTTCCATTAACATAGGATTACATCAAGAGTCAGCTTGGAGCCCCTATATTTTTTCCCAGTGATGGATGAGATTACGAAGGGTATACAAGGTGAGATTCCTTGGTGTATGCTCCTTACTGATGATTTTGTGCTAATTGATGAAAGTAGGATTGGGGTTGATAGACAATTGGAGCTATGGAGACAGACTTTAGAATCAAAGGGTTTTAGGCTTAGTAGAACTAAAACAATATATGAAGTGCAAGTTCAGTAGTGTCAGGTCAGAGGATGGAGATGTCACTCTGGTTGGACAAGTAGTGCCCAAGAAGGAATCCTTTCGTTATTTAGGATTAATGTAGTAGTATGATGGTGAGATTGATGAAGATATTAGTTTTAGAATTCGAGCATGATGGGTGAAATGGTGAGAAGCATCTAGCATTCTCTATGACAGGAAAGTTCCACCGAAGCTGACAGGAAAGTCCCACAAAAGCTTAAAGGAAATTTTACAGAACGACAATCGGGACTGCAATGTTGTATGGTGCAGAATGTTGACCTACTAAAAGCCAATATGTTTAGAAGATAAGTGTAGCAGAGATGCGTATGATGCGATGGAGCACAGTTATACATGAAGAGACCGAATTAGAAATGATGATATATGTGATAAACTTAGAGTAGCACCAATTGAGGAGAAGCTAGTCCAACACTGCTTAAGATGGTTTGGACATCTCTAATGGAGGCCTCCCGAGGCACCTGTGCATGTTGGAATTATACGCCGCATCGAATGCTCAAAGAGAGGTAGAGGTCGACCAAGGTTGACATGGGAGAAAGTAGTAACAAGGGACTTAAAAGGATTGGAATATCCAAAGAGCTGGTGTCAGACAGAAGCACATGGAAGTTAGCGATCCACGTACCAGAACCATGAGCTTGGAGTTTTTTGCTTAGGATTGGTTTAGGGGTAGTGTTATAAGTTTTAGATTATAAGACTAGTGAATAGGAGCTGGAGACATAGTGTTTGGTCTTCGATCAATATTACTATTAGTACCATTATCACTATTAGTATTATTATTTTTATCATCATGGTTTTTTCTTAATTTTACTTAATTATTATTATTATTATTATTATTATTTTACTTATTTGACTTTATTTTATTATTATTATCATGTTTTTTTATTATTATTCTTGTTGTTGTTGTTGTTATGACTTTTAAATTGACTTTGTCTTTTAGTTTTGGGTTCCATCTCTAGCCAACCCTAACTTGTTTGGGAATAATGGCTTAGTTGATGTTGGTGTATTGAGATGAATACCCTGTGGATAAAGTTTCACAGTTTGACTATAAGGCGGTAGGTGACAATGTTGGGTCAAAAGTTAACTTTAATAAAAAAATTATTATAAACGAAAGATAAGATATTTTGAGAATAAATATTTATGAAATGATTTTGTATAAGAAAGTTAATTTATAAAAAAATGGTTTAAAAAATATAGTTTATAAATAAAAAGGATTAAAACTGAGTATTTGAGAACTTAAATCCTGATGTTTTGAAAAAAAAATTTCAATGTTTTTGAGAAATAATAATGGTATTATTTGAAAGTATTTATGAAAAGAAATATTTTAAAATGGGTTATGAAGGAGGTAGAAAGTACTATACTCAATTATATCGCTGGAAAATAATTTCGGTGATGACTACAACATCACCAGTGTTCATTTTTGAGTTCCTAAGTGGAGGGTGCTACTATAATAGTTTGCTATCGAGTTGTTTTCATAAAATAGATTTTGGTTTAAATCACAAAAGTATGAGTTGATATAAAAAGGATATATGTATATATTATTTCAAAATGATTTGAAATGAAACTCGATGTCTATTTCTACAGTTTTCTTGTGAACTTATTTCAAAAAGACCCGAAATTTTATCACTTTGATTTGTGAATATTTAATTTATTTTAAATATTCACTTTATGGTTTTAATATTTAAATAACCCTCTTATAATTTCTAACTAATGATTGACAATTTTGGATTTTTTTACAAAAATAATTAGTTTGAAGAAAAATAAAAAATGTTACCGAAAATCGTTCTTTTTGGATTTTTGACTTTTCATTGTTTAAAAGTTATCGGAAATATTGTGTACATCCTAGTATACATATACACATACATATATTAATAAGATATGTGTGGTTAAGTTAATACATGGTAAATATATATTTACTTAAGTAAATAAAAAGGAGATGTGACCTTTTTCAAATCATTTAAAATAAAAATAGAAGAAGGAAAGGTTACATTATAAAATGTAACATCATAGTACAAAGAAAGGGTTTATATATTGGACAAAAATGGGGTTGTGGTTCCTGACATATGCAAGAAGGGAGGACGAAGTAGTGATGATGTGGCAAAAGGTGAATGGAGGGTATGTACTTAAAGGGTATTTTAGTAATTTGCGCATTCCACTCTGTATAAAAACAATTTTATAATTTTCCTCTCTCATATTTCATTTCAGTTCTTAGTTTTCAAAATTACATCACCTTATTTCTAAGCTCTTAAACTTTTTAATGGCTTTTGAAGTTTTTCAAAGTTCAAAAATCTTATCTTTTTCCATTTAAAATCCTTAAAAACCTTATTAAAAAGCTTTCTTTCCTTTTCCACATCCTCTCTTTTCAAAGGCCAAAAACTCCCCAATCACCTAATGCCGAGCCCACACACCTCTAGGCCAAACCTAAACTCACTTCCCAAGGTAAAAAATCAAGCCTTTTGCAAAGTAAATCCAAGATCTAGGGCCGATACTAGTTGTGGAGTAGTTTGGTTTGTTTCTGTAAGCTTTTGGTGAGTAAAGCTCACATTTTAAACAATTTTTAAACTTTATTTTTTTGGCTAATAGTTGTGTTGACTGTTGGTTGAAAAATAATGTTATTGTGCTTTACATACGTGTGATTATATGTAATGTTTGATTATGTATTTGGAAGTATAGTTAAAATGTTAAGTGATGTTGAAAGTAATGATTTTTACTGTGTATAATGTTATGGCATATGATAAATGTATGAGCTTATGCTATGTTGTTGTATACTAAAAGAAAATAGCACTTAAAGTTGTTTTGTTGCGACATCGAGATCTATTGGTTTTAAACTTGTTTACTTATGTAGTTCCTTGGAAAAGTTTTATAAAGTTTTCAAGACTTTTACTTTTGTTTTCCAAAACTTTATTTAAGTTTACAAAGTAATCTAAACTATAAAGGGTAAGGATTTAAATGAGCATTTTGTATATAAAACTAGTTTTGAAGTTATGGTATCCATAGTGATACTCGCTATGGATATAGTTCGTAAAACGAATACTTTTGGAAACTAAAAGTGTTTTCAGGCTAAATTTTTTGGAAAGTATTTCAAACATATAATAAGTATAAAAAGGTAATTATTACTTATTAATTAAGTAAGGGTTTAATGATTATTCGATTTATTAATTAAGTAATGATAATTAGCACTTATTCACTATTTAAGTGAAGTTAATTAGTACTTAAATATTAATTAAGTAAGATAATTATAATTAGTCAATTAAGTAAGGGTTGATTAATTATTAATTAAGTAAAGGTTAGTTATTTAGTTAACTATTATTTAAGGTTTAATCATTAATTAACTTTTAATTAATCAAGGTTTAATTATTAATTAATTATTAAGCAAGCGGGGTTAATTATTAATTAATTATTAATTAAGTTAAGATTTAATAGGATTTAATTAGGATTTAATTAAGATTTAATTATTATTGAATAAAGGTTTTATTTTTAATTATTTTATTTCCATGGATTGATTTGTTTAAAAAGCAATTTTCTTTTTGAAAGAATGGTTTAAATACAAGGGATTCTCTTTGTCTATGCCATTAAGTAGCCAAATAAATATGAATAAGTTATACTAAAATGTCTGGTATTTAGCACTAAAAGTCGATAAGTAAACTTTTCTCTATTTGTGAGACTAGAACTTGTTTCTAGGTGAGGTATAGAGAAGTCAAAATGTCGAAAACATGATAGATATAATAGAGTTAATTTCAATAAACAAGTCGTGATAAATTAAGTATATGGATGATACTTCATTGTATACTTACACCATTCAGTTAAATTTAAATGAATTAGGTTATTGATGATGTTTGTTTAGCAGAATAAATCCACATTCTGCTATAATATAAATGGAATAGATTATTGATGACATCTGCTTAGCAGAATAAATCCCCATTCTACTATAATATAAATGGAATAGATTATTGATGACATCTATTTAGTAGAGTAGATCTCCATGCTGCTATTATATTCATTTGGACATTTATTCATATGCCAGTTAATTAATATTGGGAAAACTGATGTATTAACTGTTGATGGTTAATTACTGATTTTTATTTACATATGGTGTGTGACTATCAGCACCCCGGTTTATGCTACAGGCCACCGCACTCATTTTTTTTCTTTTTTTAACTACGGTCGGTGGGCAACCGCCGAACCAATCAAGGCTTGGTCGGTGGTTACCCACCAACCATGTTGGCCGCCAGCACAAACTGGGGTGCTGATAGTGGCATGCTACATATATGTCTGCTCATATAAATCGTAGTTATGTAACTTGAAAAGTCAAATTAATTAAATGGCAACTTGATTTAATACCATTGTGGTCGCTAAGCCTCTTTTTGAATTTGTAAAGTTATGGATTTAAAATAACTTAAATTTTATAACAATTTGAGGTTAAGTGTTTATAAGGATGTTTTAAAGTAAGTTATTTAATTATTTATTAATAAGGTTTTTAAGTTAATTAATTAATTGATTAATTATGATGTTTAAAGGAAATCAATTAATCAATAAAGGTATTTATATATAATAATCTATTTATAAAAGGGATTTTACTTAATAAAAAGATTTATTTAAAGGAGAATTTCAAATGGTATTTGGTAAATGATATTTTATAAAGGATTTTTATAAAGGAGTTATAAAGGAAGATTTTTAAAAGAGTTTTATAAATAGAAAGGGATTTTATAAATCATTTTAGTGATTTATAAAAGAAGTTTTGTAATTAAATTTGGAGATTAATAAAAGTATTTGGAAATATGAAATGGGTTGATAAAAAGGAATTTTATAAAGGAATGAAATCTGTTTTAACAATTAATCCTTCTTAATTATGGTGGTATGGAAACATTCTATTCATACTTAACATCGAAGGATAGTGAGTTGGTTTATAGTAGGTAATGCTTTAAAAGATATTTGTTTTGGCCCATTTAAATATAAATTTGTAAAAGAGGAAATCTTCCTTAACTTTTGTTAATATAGTTATACCATTGAGATAAGTATATAGATATATTTTCTAAGAATTGAAAGTATAATGTCTGAAATATACTTCAACCATTTAGATAAGTATATGAATATTTTTCAAGTATTGAAAAGAATATAAAGGGTTTGTGAAAGTATCTTTTGTGAGGCCATTATAAATCAAATAATTGAAAGAGATTTTAATTAATGCAAGACTAATTAATAGAGGCCTAGTGGATCCTATATGGAATTGAATCTATGTTTAATTGTTTGTTTATTTGATAGTAAAATAACCGACTATCAAATCTGGACCAATTTTTAACTCTGGAAATATCTAAGGGAAACCACGGGAATTATATGGTACAGTTATCTTCTGTGATGTTATACTATACATATAAGCTTATGTGTTCTTCTAAGACAAATGATAACAAAATCCGTCCACTAAAACGGCTAGGATGTGATCCCGACTCTTATGTATTGTTTGTTTATTTTTGAAAGAACCAGAGTTCAGTTTATTGAAAACTATTAAATGTTGGCTCGAAGAGACCAAGATCGAATAAGTATGAATTATCCAAAAACCACTATGATCCAACTTAAGAGTTCAAATTGATGACATCTTGAAGGTGATGGTATTGAAGATGGAGCTCTTTGAAGTGCAATGGCTACCTGCTACTAATCCTGAGGTTGATTCCAAAAAGAATGTGGTAGAAGTAGTGCCTTCGGGTTGTTCTTATCCTGAACAACTAGTATGGATAAATGCTTGCATTGCATTGTCGCCTAGAGGGCAGTATTAGCACTCTAAGTGGGATTGCTATCTAAAAGGTAAAGTGTAGGCTCAGGCCTCATCAACCGAGAATGATTAAAATATGGGATATGTCGCAAGGCTACGTGAGTCGCACCCATTAGGGTATTGTCATCATTTTATATATATACGTGTGTGTGTATATATATATATTTGGTTGTGCATGAGAGCTCTCGGTAAAAGGTTGCAAAGCAACCGAGGTGATGACATATTCGGTACTATCCAGTAAGGGTTAGGCTGGTTGTGTGTTGGTAGGAGGACTAGGTGAGGCCCTCAATACACTTTATCTTGAGGTGTACCGTGACAGGCAATACCCTAGTAACTTTGCCATTGATGGAACCCAATCTCTAATAAGTGCCTTCAGACTTAGTTGTATACCTATTATGATGGAATGTAATTAATGTAACAATTTTGGCTATGATTCATTTATTTACTTTAGACCCTAAACATTATTATAGTATTACTGGATTTTCTATAGAAATGTTTTAGTTATCATAAGGCAAAAACCTGTAACACTCCGTACTTTGCCATTAGTTATTTAATTAGTTAGTTAATTAATTTAGCCCCAAAAATGGAATTTGTGCAAATGATAGAGTTTGACTATGAAACTTACACCATTGCATTCGTTGTGAAATTCTAAGCAACTTTCATATTTGGAGTTTTGCTATCGGAGTCCAAACGAAGAAGTTACGAACGAAAAACGAATTCGGAACGAAAATAAATAAGAAAAGTTAATTAAATTATCCCAGGCCCATAGGTTGTCCCAACATCACGGGCGGTCGACTAGGGGTGGTCAACCCCTAGGAAAGGGGCAGTCGACCGCTCCCTGTGTGGTGGCTAGGGTTAGTCTTGGCCCAACGGCTCGGATTTAATATATTTTAATCTAACGGTTGAGGTTGATTCTTACATCTATAAATCCAGGCCTAACCCTCCCTTCTCTTCTCATATTTTTCTGGAGGTAGTAGCGAAGCTCTACCATTTCTTCTTCAATACTTTCTTTCTAAATTATAAAAATAAGATATTTATATCTATATTCATATAAATTGGAGAAGAATAGAAATCTAATAAAAAGGAGAAGAGAAGAGAATCAACTATACACATATTTGAGATAATTTATATATTTGTATCTATTTTCTCACCCAATCCCAAATCTTTTCTTAGATCTGTAATTCTAATGTATGTATATACCCTTCTTATACATATTTCTTGATTAAAATGGATTTGGAGATAAATTTAAGGTTCTACTTTAGATCTAGAGATTTGTATCGCTATTAAAAGGTGAGTGGGAAAATTTAAATATTATTACAATATGAAAGTTATCCCGTTGGTGTTTATTTGATTATTATACCTAACTGATAATTATATATGAGTTGTAGGCAATAAATTGAATACAATCTGAATATAATAAATATTGTCCACACAATCTTGTTTATGAATTAATTTAGATTTGGTTACAAGCTGATCTAGAAATCAGTCTCAAAAGCATGAATTTAGAATATTGATTTGAGTGAAATTTATTCCAGATCTGAAATAAGTTGCATAATAATGTTATGAATTTAGATTATTACCCTAATATTATTGGAATGCAAACTTTTATATGTTTGGAATTATTGGAATTTAGATTCGTTTAATATTTGTAAATTAGTTTGATTTTTTTTCCTTTTCGGAAAAATACAATGTTTGATCTAGCAAGGAATAGATGTAAATAAAAAAGAGAAAGAGAAGTGTAAAGTATGAATTCATTGTAGTTTACACTGTCTATTTCAGTAATAAAAAGAAATGATTATTCCTTGTTATTTCGAATGATGTAATCATTTATATTTTAAAGCTAAACCTTTTGTTTGGGACTAATTTTTAGAAATTATTGCGGATAATCTTTTTAGATATGATTCCAATAATTGAACATGGAAAAGAATATTTTAGTGAAGATATAAAGCTAGTATGTATTTGATAAAAGTAGATATTTTTACGTAATTTACTACGCTTATAATAATTAAATAAAACTTAGCTAATAACAACGCTTACACATAATATTCATGTTTAGGATAATTAATTAATGGGAAAGGAATTTAAAAGGTAGTAACTCTAATAAATGGGAAATAAATGGTAATAAATATGAGAGTTGCAATAATTTAATAGGGTAAATGGATTAATGAGACTGATAAATAAAGAAGTTGAATTAATAACTACAGAATAGTTAAAAGGGTTACTAATTTGAAATTAGTAATCATGCATAAATGTCTTAGGAAATGTCCGTTAGGATTTTATGGACAAATTGACATTTATGAGGAATAAAAGGGGATTTATGGGTAGATAAGCATTTAAGGTAAATCTTATCGCCTTAAATAAAAAAGGAATTTGTAAGCTAAGTCCAATGTCTACATAAGATAATATAAGTAAAGACTTAGGATGGTTAATTGAACTTAGTAAGTTAGTGATGCAAGGTCAGTAGAGTCACTCGATGGAAGAATGCCTTTTACTTTGAGGCTACAAGTTGTCGGGAGCACTTATTACTGATGTGTGATATCACTAATCCTATGACCCGTGACGACATGAGAGATTGGGCCTACTTTCTTAATTGAAAAGTTTTAAATAGTCCAAATTTGGAATTAAGAGTTGTGAAGGATATCTCCATAGGGGTTTGCTTCTCGTTTGAGGTATTATGTGGCTGTAGGGTCCGCCTCTCTCCTAAAAGGATGTATTAAGTAACCTAGTGAGATCCCAAATAAATAAGGATGTCTAAAAGGGTTTACTTTAGTGTTGAGGTATTAAGTGGCTATTTTATGGCCCACCTCCCCACCGAAAGAAGTAACCTAATGAGATTCCATATTTATAATTAAGAGTGAGAGTGGATATCTCGGGAATGGTTCGCTTCGGGTTTGAGGTATTAAGTGACTGATCTAAGGATTCACCTCTCTCCTAAAAAGAAGTATTAAGTAACCTAGTAAGATTCCAAGCGATGTCAGCTAGATAGTACCAGCGAGGAGTCTGCCATGGGGTTAGGTATTAAATGACAAAGGCCTACCTATAAAAAGGTGTTAAATAGCTAGGGATCTGCCTAGTTCTTATTAACAATATATTAAGTGGCTTGGATACAGTCTCTCACATTGCTAAAGCCGTAATAACGATAGTACCAGTGAGGAGACTGCCTGGGGATAGGTATTAAGTGATTAAGGACCTACCTTGAATATAAATATTAAATGGTTAGAAGCCCGCCTAGAACTTTTGAAGGTATTAAGTGGCTTGGGTACTATCTCTTACATGACTACTATTTTATTGGTGATAGATGCGGTAATAGTTGGACAATAAATGTCGAAAGCCTTAAATAGTGGTTGGAGGTCTTTGTAGCTAGGACCCAAAGACCATTGATAACATTGTTAGAGCACCTTGGGAATGGCTCTTAAATGACGGGGTCTACCTTGATTGAGGTTTTAAATGGTAGAGTCTACCTATTTTTCTTTTAAAAGTATTTTGTGGTGATTATAGAAGCCCGCTTCATATTTAGAAGTAGTAAGTGACTAATGGGTTTGGAAGTATTGGGTGGTTGATAAGGCTTCGTTGGTATTTTGTACCTTGGGAAGGGGTAGGTAAGTAATCATATGTGCAATGCAAGGTTAGAGTTGCTAACCTTAATAGACATAACAAATAAATGGAAACCAATCGGTATAAATTTATGTTATGAACAATTTATAGATTTTCTAGTCAAAAGAACGTTGTTCTGACCCCCTCCTCATCACCACCCACATGATAGATTTAGAGGAAGAGGTCATTGGAGCTGGATGTGCTTTATTGTTGGAGAAGTCTTCTTTTCTCTCATGCTCGATGTTGATGTAACAATCTGTTATCAAAGGAATACCATTAATTCTAAGGTATTAGTCATGGTCGGTATTCTTATCCTTTTATTGTTTCCATTGTGAGTTTAGATTTCTATCAATATCTGATAATGCTCATGCTTCGTTTCAGGTACTAAACCCAACGATCTGTGCTTTGATGGACTTTGGTTTTGATTTTTGTCAAAATTTAGGCCCATTAAGGTGCGGGTTATTACATTTGGTATCAGAGCCTAGGTTAGTAGATAAGAGGAATTAGGATAAATTGAGAGAACGCATTCGTACTTTCCTATATGGTAATATTATATTTATACACTAGATTCTAAGAATTTTGACTATAGAAGTAGTTGTAGTTCTACTCCGAGGGAATGGTCAAAGAAACCATGGGTTGGAAATAACTTAGAGTTAAGATTTTTATACCGACTACAAAGTACCCCATGGAGTGCTGGCGATGAGTAAGGCGCTGTTGTTGAAGAGCATGAGTTCGACATATGGTTGAATCCTGGAGACCGGAGGTGTTAACTTGATGGTTGAGATTCTAGCTACGTTGTGATTCATGATTTTGATGATGAGTTCCAGTCGGAGACATACATTTATTCCAGATGGGCAGGAAATTAGAGTCTGTATGTCGCTATTGTCCAGAGGGAAGTTTTTACTAGGCTGCATTCACTGATCACCTCTTTGATGGAAACCAAATTTTTATTTGGATAATTAATGTCAATTCCTTAGTCTAAAACCTATGGGAGAATTTTTATAAAGTATATTCTGAAAATACCTTAGATTTTGGGAAAATCCATAAATATTTATATATACCAGTAAAGGCTTGATTTTGATTTTTGGCAAATATAAGTTTGATTTTTAAGATATGTTTTGGTATGAAATGGTTTCTATTGTTTTGAAACAAGTACAAAGAACATATAGTTAGCTTAGTGATTTTTCGGTTTACAAAATCGAGGTTATTAGATTTTCTCTCTTTAAGGAACAGACAAAATAGGAATGACGTTCAATTTTATTTGGGGTATGAAGTTTGAAGTGTTGGTGTACTACCAGCTATTAGAAAAAATATTTCCATGCGAAGTGGGCAGGAAATAGCAGTTGGAATATTTTCAGGTTATTATGAAGTGTTGTTGGTCGCAACAGTTTTGTTGAGGCTATTGCAAACTTGCCAAGAAGGGGTCTACATGGTAGGGTAGATACCATCGTGTGGAAGGTAGAAGTTTTCTGGATGAGTTAAGCTTAAGATGGTGTATGGAACGGTCATAAGAATATTAATTAATTTAACCCGGCCATACTGTGTCCAGGTTCAGACCGTGTCCAAATCTGGGCTAGTAGTCGACCGCAAGCAATCGACCATAGCGGTAACCGGTTGACCCAATGGTGGTCGACCGCTAGGCGGATTCAGGCCGAAGCCGAACTCCATTTCCACCTCCCCCTTCCTCTACCTAATTAAAGCCTCTCTCCTCCATTCCTCCACCAAACGACGCTAAAATTCTTGTGCGTCAGGTCTCGCCCCACCACCGCTCCGAATCTAAACCCTTTTCTCCCTTTTTCCAACTGCCTCTCAGCCCATGACACCACCCCGCACCGGTGGCTCTTCCTTTTTTCATCCCGGTCTCATTCAATAAGAAGCTGCTTGGCTTAACCGGAGTGAGCGGAAGATCGTCACTTATCTCGGAACAACGGACTTTGATTTTCTCCACAGACGACCAGTGAAATTCGAAGATTTCGCTGCTCTTGGGCTTGAAGAGATTTTAGTTGCGGTAGGACTTGCACCGGTCTTCCGCTTCGAGACTTATGAGTGGGAATATTACCCGCACTTCTTCCATCTTTTGATGCACCGATGGCGTAGAATTTTGATGATGGCAACAGCTAAATTGAGTCCGAGGTAAAGGGAGCTCAGATTGAGATGATAGATGATGGTCTCATTGGGATTTTGGAGATATTTGCAATAGGCACAAATTTTGATGTCATAGAGATAACTGATCCTGAGATTCTACAACTGATGTTTTCTAGAAATGTCGATGATTGGAGGGCCAACAATTTGCGACCGGTTGCCCATCTCGTCCTGCGCATCATTCAGTACAACATCATTCCGAAGATGGGAAGCCTCGACCGGATCTATAGCTCAGTGCGGAGAGCCTCCTATGCTATAATTGGCGGCATAGCCGTAAATTGGGCTCGTGTTTTGATGCTTCATATGATCAATCAGGGAGTTGGTGCCCCGAGGACTCACTTTCCATTTTGACACTTGCTCACTCGAGTTAGGCATTACGAGGTAAATTTGAGTAGAGAGCTAGTAGTGCGGAAGGTCCCGCCCACCATTGACCAGACCACTATTAAGAGGATGAATATTCCTTTACCCCCAACTGCACCACCTGTACCAGCACCAACGCAGCAGCACCAGCAGCGGGATATAGTGCAGGGCACCGAGGGATACTTGAGTCCTAAGCTTGTTGATATCTGTCATGTTCAGGCAGAGCTCCGAGAGGTTAGGGCGGAGCAAAAGTGCCAGAGGCGTGATATTGGGTGCATAGCCGCCATGCTATGACCATTCCGCAGTCGCGGCAATGGTTCGAGCTCTAGCTGTAGATCGAGACCTTCTCACAGCTCATAGGCAATGTTTTATTTAGGATTGTTGTATCTTTTTATTTCCAATGTTTTTCCTTTTTCTGTAGTTTTGTTTGGGTTGTAAAACTGTTAGTTTTCTCTTGTAAAAGGCACATACAATGTTATTAGTTTCTATTTATTAACGGTGTTGTGGTTTCTGGACATGCAAACCGCTCCTATATATATGCATAATAAGAAGCAGTATAAATATGAGAATCTCATAAAAACGTTTGACTAACAATAAATGCAATATAAGACTGGAAGTTTAGAATAGTTGGAAAATTTTAGCAAAGGACATTATAAATTTGTTTTGAAATCATGGGATATTGCTCATGTTCTTTAAAAGCTATTTTTTTGAATAATGTATGTGTTGACATTTTTCTTTATGTAAAATGTCAAGTTTTATGAGTAAAGGTTAGTTGTAGAATTCAAGAATTTGGTTTATGCTTTTAGCGTATAACCGACTTCTGGCCATGCTAAATTGTGGCTTGATTTATCAAAAAGTTTGAGAAGGAAAATATTTTGAAAAGTTTCTCTTTCAAAAAAACGTTTTCTTGTTTTAGTTGTTTTTAGCTCTTACATTATTTTTAAAGTTTTTGTTCAAAAATTTGATTTCAAGGGAAAATGTGCATCTAAATATTTTGGGAACTTATTTTGACATACAAATTTGAAAAGTGAGAAAGATTTTTGTGGAATCTTTGATTTTGAAGGTCACATGTTAGCCTAGAGAAGACAAATAGAGTTAGAATTTACGAATTTAGAGGTGCATTAGTATCGACGATGCGATAACAAGGGAAAAGCTATTTTTCCTTAGAATTTCTATTTCCATACCTTGTAGATGATGCATGCGAGTCTATTTTTAGACTTAATTCCGTTTTAGAGCTTGAAATAGGCCTCCTTATGTGTTTTATACGTGAAAAGGTAAATCCGGGGCAGCGAGGAAATTCCCACTGTACTACGGGAATAGAAAGATTATAGTGCGGTAAGAATGTTAAATTCTCCGCCTAAATACCTTTTTCTGACATAGGAGTAAGGTTTAAAAAGCGATTTTTTGATGCGTTGTATTATTGGATGGTAGGAAGTGGATGCAAAATGGGTTGCTTCATACTTCTATTCATAGGAGTATGGAGGTTTTGGTTGAAAAGATTTTTCCAAAAGCTGCATACATATAGAACTTCCGGTATGCATATACGTTGTTTGCATCATGTTTCCAAAAATGTTTTCAAAAGAAATGCATTCATATAGGAGGATCCGAATTAGAATGATTCTGCATACATATTTTCTATGTGGTGATACAGCAATACACTATGCACTTGTGCACGTTTGGTTGCAAAATTGGTTGTACACTCATTGGTTGTGCAATTTAGGATAATTAGGAGCCAAAACCATGACTTAATCATTGGTGAAATTTCGGGGATTAAATTCTTTTTAAGGGGGAAGAATGTAACACCCCGTAATTTGGCATTAGTTATTTAGTTAGTTAATTAATTTAGCCCCAAATGTGGAATTTGTGCAAACGATGGAATTTGACCACGAAACTTGCAACACTGCATCCACGGTGAAACTCTGAGCAACTTTCATATTTGGAGTTTTGCGATCGGGTTCCAAACGAAGAAGTTACGGACGAAAAACGAATTTGGAATGAAAATAAATAAATAAGAAAAATTGATTAAATTAACCCGGGTCCATAGGTCGAACCACGATCATGGGTTGTTGACCAGGGGCGGTCAACCACTAGGTTGGGGGCGGTCGACCGCTCCCTGTGTGGCGGCTAGGTTTAACCTAGGCCCAATGGCCCAGATTTAATATATTTTGATCTAACGGTTGAGGTTGATTCTTACGCCTATAAATTCCAGCATAACCCTCCCATCTTTTCTCATATTTTTTTGGAGGCAGTAGCGAAGTTTTGCCATTTCTTCTTCTCCACTTTCTTTCTAAATTATAAAAATAAGATATTTATATCTATATTCATATAATTTGGAGAAGAATAAAAATCTAATAAAAAGGAGAAGAGAACATAATCAACTATACGCGTATTTGAGATAATTTATATATTTGTATCTACTTTCTCTCCCAACCCCAAATCTATTCTCAAATCTGTAATTCTAATGTATGTATATACCATTTTTATACATATTTCTTGGATTAAAAAGGATTTGGAGATTAATTTAAGGTTCTACTTCAGATCTGGAGATTTGGATCACTTTTAAAAGGTGAGTAGGAAATTTTATAGATTGTTATAATATGAAAATTATTCTATTGGTGTTTACTTGATTATTTTTCCTAATTGGATAATTGTATATGAGTTGTAGGCAACAAATTGAATATAATCTGAATATAATAAATATCGCCTACATATTCTTGTTTATGAATTGATTTAGAATTGGTTACAGCCTGATGTAGAAATCAGTTCCAAAAGTATGAATTTTGAATACTGATTTGAATGAAATTTATTCTTGATCTGAAATAAGTTGTATAATAATGTGATGAGTTTGGATTATTACCCTAATCTTGTTGGAATGTTAAATTTTCAATGTTTGGGATTATTGGAATGTAGATCCGTTTAATATTTGTAAATTAGTTCGATCTCTTTCCCATTTTGGAAAAATACAACGTTTGATCTAGCAAGGAATAGATGCAAATAAAAAAAAGAAAGAGATGTGTAAAGTATGAGTTCATTGTAGTTTACACTGTCCATTTCAGTAATAAAAAGAAATGATTATTCCTTGTAATTTCAAACGATGTAATCTTTTACATTTTAAAGTTCTATATTTTGTTTTGGACTAATTTATAGAAATTATAGCAGATAATCTATTTAGATATGATTCCAATAATTAAACATGGAAAAGAATATTTTAGTGAATATATATAACTAGAATATATTTGATAAAAGTAGATATTTGTATCTAATTTACTGTGCTTATAATAACTAAATAAAAATTAGCTAATAATGAAGCTTACACATAATATTCACGTTTAGGATAATTAATTAATGGGAAAGGAATTTAAAAGGTTGTAACTTCAATAAATGGGAAATAAATGGTAATAAATATGGGAGTTGCAATAACTAGAGAGGGTAAATGGATTAATGGGACTGAAAAAATGTAATGACCTGATCTTCCAAGCCGGAAAATCGAACCATTAGTAATTAAAGAAAGAGAGGTAGAAGAAGAGTGTAGAAAACAACATCAGAATCTAACCATCGCAGCGGAATAAAATATAATATATATTAACAGATCTTTACACAAATCAAAACTATATCTGTTTATACAATACATCATCAGAGTATACATCGGAGTACACATACATACAACTGGACAATAATCATATCATGTCCTCAATATAACAGAGTACAGCAATCAACACAGCGGAATATATATATAAACAAGTACGGGAATATGTATCTCCATCCAGCTCGTCTCCTGAGCTCCACAACATCATATCATGTATCCTATAATACTCGGCCTGACCCGAGCATTATAATAAAATAACACCCGAGTCAGTCTGGAATACCAGTGTGAGTAAATCACACTCAATTTATTATTAAAGTTTCAAAATCCTTTGAAAACAAAAGCATCTCGTAAGACCACGCCACAAATAAACATGTCGGGTTTTTACCTTACGATAGCTAAAACACTTTTTATCAAAATCCTCTGATATTATAATAGGGTTTATATACAAATACTTATTAAAATAGCCGAAATTGTTACATTCATTAAATTCCAGCATACTAGGTATACAAACAAAACTCGTAAAAGTAAGTAGGGAGAATGGATTTCCATCAATGACTAGGCACTGGGGTACCACCTGTCACAGTACGTGGCCTAGATCATAGTACCGAGGAGTACGTCCGCTCCCCTGCAACACAAGGCCGGAACCATACCTTACTGGATAATTCCGAATAAAATCACCCCACGGTTGGGATCAGCAACCGCACCACTAAGCCGAAATAAAAGGGACATCTAGACAGGGATGACCTTACTCTCCAGTGTGTGCGACCCACGAAGCCTTGCTGCATAACCCCTGATTTTCAGTCATTCCCGGTTGATGAGGCTCGAGGCTAAGCATTACCTTTTAGAACATATCCCTTAGAATGCCCATCGTCCGCTGACGATGTTCCGAAAGCATTCATCCATACAAGTCTGTCCCGGGTCCGAACGGAACTGAAGGCACTACCCCTACTACATCCATTTTGGAAATATCCTCAGGATTAGTAGCGACTAGCCCTTGCACTTCACTGCTCCATCTTCGACTCCGAAATTGTTTCCACGATACGTACAAACCGGATCGAAGTGGTTTTCGAGAAATAAATCTCGATCCCGATCTCTTCGAAACGATCAGCGCATTTGGCCAATATTGATAGTCGATTATTTAACTATCAATTAACATTCACAAACATCCATCAAACAATAAATAATTTCCCAATTATTTATTTGCCTCAAATATCTTCGCAAGATATATTTCTATTTTCAAACCTCTTTTGAAAACAGTTCAAAACAGTTTCCTCTTACGGAATACATATCTCAAATATTTATTTCCACTGAAACACCAAGTACAAAATACTTTTAGATTTTTAAAATAATTTTAAAACACTTTATTATAAATATACTTTATAACTTTGAAATTTAAAACCACTTTAATACTTTATCAAAATATATACTTTAAGAATATTTAAAATAAAACCACTTTATAAATATAAACTAAATTTCTCTTTTAACATAATACCAAATCACTTTTATATAGTTACTACAATAATAGATTTTTGAAAATACTTACTTTGGAAATTAACATTTAGAAAAAACAAATTTTCTAAAACATGCTTTTAAAAAAACACACTTAAAACCTTTAACTTATATTTAAATTGCTTTGAAAACGTACTTGGCTATCCAAGGAAATACACTTCTCTTCACATCTTTAAAAATAAATCAACATTTATTTTTAAACCAATTCATATCCCTTTATAAATTCCCACCTTGAATTTATATTTCAAATATCCATTGATATTTTATTTTACTTTATAAACCCAGTTTATAAATTCCAAAATCTCACTTCTCTTTTAAAATTCCAATTTTAAACAACTAAATCAATTTCCAATTGATTTTCCAATTCACTTTACTTTACTTTGAAATAAATTTCCTTTGCTACTTCATTTATTTCAAAATACATTAACTTTAGATTTATTTCTTTATTGTGAGTTAAAACCCTTTTAACTGAAAATACCAATTTTAAACTTCCAAAATTCCTTCTTTATCCCTTAATTAAATTTAATCCTTTAATTTAAAAATAACTTCTTTTATTCTTTAAATAATATCACTTTAGTTTTAAAGTTTATATTTTCCCTGTTAATTCAAAATTCCCTTATTCCAATTCACTTGAATTATTTACTTAAAATTTACTCTTTTATTTCTTTCAAAATCCAATTCTATAGAATTTAATAACTCATTATACTTAAATATTCAATTCAACAATATCTTCCAATATTTCAATCATCAATAAAATCATCACAGGATATCAATATTCATAGCACAGAATATCAAATAATCTAAATAATTTTGAGGAATCCAGTTGGATCCCTCCAACCTGTTTCCCTGCATCCACAAACGTTAGCACAATACCAATTCCACTTCGAGGTGGAATATCGCGGTATATGGGTTTTATAAAATATCATCCGCTATTATGGGCGTATAGGGTCTCATCTGCTATATAAGGCGGGAATATCAACTCCAATATATACATATTCCAATATATATATATATATATATATATATATATATTGATATATATACTACTATATATATTATCATATCAAATCAATCCAATCATTCACCAAATATTTAAATTTAACTATTTAAATTTAAATAGCAACCAGATGAGTGAGATTAACTCACCTTTGATTCTAATTATTGCAATCCTTCCCAGTCTCGACTCGTCCCCACATTTTTGACCTTTAATAAATAATTTATATGATTTATTAATATTCAAAATTACCGAACAATCAATTGCCATTTAATAACTTTAATTAACCCACAAATTCTGTTTAAACTAATTTTCCCTTTTAAAATATCTTTTAGTGTCAAAATAATTTATGCAAATTTAAAATATATATATATATATATTCTTTATTATTTTTCTTTCTTATTAACCTTCCAATATCCAAAATCCCTATATACTTTACCAAACCTGATATACATTACACCTAACACAGATTTGCTTCCGGAAAGCTTTACTGTACAAACTTCTCTATAATATATATGTTTGTAAAATAAAATCTGGGTCTTAACTTCTTTCTCTGTACTTACATTAAAATTTTCAAATCTTATATATATATTAACTTGAATTAAAGAAACTTATATACTTCACTGTAATTTTCTTTGAAGTTTTCTGATATACCTAGAACACACATATATACATTTATTTAAATAAAATAGGAAGATATACCTAACATCTAGAACCGAGCTTCGAACGACTCCAATCCCAGCAACTCTCGAACTTGCGAATTCCAGTACGCGATCCTCCGCCTCGGTCGCCAGTAACTCCGACCTCAAACTCGAACGCACGCCGCTCCAATTCCCAAAGCTAAGCAAACCCCTATTCGCCACGAACTCCCAGCGTCGCCTTCACCTCACCACAAACCGAACCCCCACGCACTAGAATCGAACTCCACCTCCACTGGCTCCGATTCGCGAGCGTAAGGGCTTCAACCCAGTTGAAGTGAATAGCAATCCGCCTCGAATCGCGAGCAACCCCAGTCGACCCAGACAAAAATCGTAGCCGCGCCACTCATTTCAACATCAGATCGAAACCTAAGTTTGGAAACAAGTTGAGGGATTCGAAGATATGATTATTGAAATGGATTTCGATTTCCCTCCATTTTTTTTCTTCGATTTGATTTTGTGAGGGCTCGTGATTTTTACTGAAGAAGTAAAGGAGAGAGGAGGCTCATGTTTCATATATTTTTTTAATTGCGTACGCACGGCGATGAGAAGAGGGGAAAAGAAACGAAGGGGTACGAAGGAGACACAATGCAGGCGGTTGTACTTATTGTCGGATAAAGAAAGCATTTATATTTTATTTAAATTCAATTTGCCTTAGAATAAATTTCTATGCGTTTATATATCGTACGCTCATACCACAACTCCAAATGTTACAAAAATTGAAATTCGATGATAATACAATATTACGGATCCAATGGAACTGGTTTCGTCAAATTCCGAGACTGTGCCCCGGAAGGCTATTTTTAAATTCAATTTATACGATATAAATTTCAAATCTGAACAAAACACCTTTAAATTCAATTTTAAGCATTCTATTATCTCTAGTATTATTAATATGAATTTTCCAAGCCTTCAAACTGTTTTCAACCGGCTTAAAAATCAAGATTCCATATTTTACTCAATTCCAATAATTAAATTCGAAAATTAATTATCCTCAAATATTTGATATTTGAGATTCAAGCTAAAAATTAACCTTTAACTATTTAAAATTAATTAAATGTTCTGTTTTCAAATGTCCCAAAATTCCGGGTCGTCACATTCCTCCCCCCTTAAAAGAATTTCGTCCCCGAAATTATTAGTAAAGAGGAATGATCCAGAACCCATTAACTATTTTCTCAACCCAAATAGTTTCTAACATCTTACCAAACAAATCTTTTATCAAAGACACACTAACCCTTTTCTTAACTTTCCAACTTACCCATAAATCCCAAACCATATCACTTGCTTAACCATTCAAATTTAAATTTAAAACCAAATTTGAATTCTCAAAATTTTTCTAACTCTCTAAGTTTCCAAAATTCCTTTGCGCGGCTAGCTCGGTACAACTACAAAATGGCTCTACGGCCTCCCAATCTCAAAAAGAAAACAAAAGGCCAAGTGGCTGGATCAAAAACCCAATCAACTTTCATATAGAAATTCAAATACATACCTTTTGTCGGGCCATTAAATTTTATCTTCTAAAATCAAAAATCCCAATTTATCCATTGCTTTTATACACCTGTATATCCTACTAAGCAATAATATTCAATCACAATTTCAAAGTCATTTTATACTTTTCTTTACAAATTTCCAATATTTGTTTTACTTAAGCCCGTACGATGCACATATATCATTCGTACGCAATATCAAATCCGATCGCTTACTCGATCACACAAATTCACTTCCGAACTAGTATTGTCCACCCGACTTTCTAGTGCGGACTCAGATCTGGTTTCTTGATCAGAAACCGTTATTCTCCTTGCATAGTCACCAACTATGATAGAGAATTACCAGAATCAATCAACAATCCATATCCAGGTTCACCGTCGAAAATCGAGTGAAAAATCCTAACTCGGATCGGTATAATTACCTCGAAATTCTGTGCTCGAATCCGGATCAAATCACTATGCGAATAAAATAATATACGTACATCCTACGTATAAATTTCAATTGATTATCAGCTATATCAATTCTCTTTTATTTCGCATTCCTTTTGATTATTATCCACTTATTCACAACTTTCCCATCTCACAATTTACAGTTTCAACCTTAATTCAATTATTCACTTAGCATACTTTTAGTACCAAATTTTCTTAAGAATTCACTATTCATTTCTTAAGTTCAAGATAAACATTTTATATACTTCTTGGATTTGTTTCACTTCATTCTTGAAGTTTATATTCAATTTTATTCACTTTTGTCTTTACAATTCCATTAGAATTCAATTTGGTTTCAAACCCTGAATACTGAATTTTAGTCATCTTATCTCAATCAATATTTAATTGCCATTTTCTTTAGTAGTTTCACTTGCTAATTTGTTTTCATATCTCAAATAAAAGTTTGTTTGCAAACTTTTTCTTTCTTCAATTTCTTTGATTTCACCTTACTTTATATACACACTTCATTCCATATTCAGTTCAATTCTTTATGCTTATCAATTTTAAATCATTTATCGTTAATGAAAATTTTCAAACATTTCAAAAAAATTCTAACTCCCAAAATTTACGGAAAATTTTGGCAGAGTCTCCCTTGTATGGAGGGACTTTTACCATATCGCAGGATGCACAAATATATATATACATCGGCCTTAGGCCGAAAATCACGATATATATCAATATATGCAGTTCATATCTCCTATTTTGAATTTTTGCGTAAGCGTACCTTATTTTAGCATTTTTAAGCAAGCAACTATTTATTTTAGTAAATTTCGCAATCAAATCCAGCCAAACGGCTTCCCGGTACCTGTACTAACTCAACTTAAACAGGTAAGTGACCAATATACAAAGTTTATTAACATTTCACTTAATTACAATAGCTAAACACATGTATAACATAAGCAATATACCCAAAATAACTTTCATAAGCAATTTATATGGTTTCGACACCTATTTCAATTGCATATTAATAACCATTTCCTAAGTAATTGAACTCAAACTTTTATTTAATGGACTTTCATTTTCGTCCGAAGTCAAGCTTCCATAAATCCAAACTTAAATTAATTTACTTCAAATCATTTCAATTTCATAACTTAAGTTCATTCTCATTTTATTTGATTCTCATCAATTCAATAACCCCATTCTCTTTATCCATTTTAATTTCCAACTCACATTATCAATTCATCCTTCAATTTATTAATAATGTCATTCAATTTATTCCATATTCCATATTTCATTTACAACCCAAACATTTGATTTTTATCTCAAAAATCACTTTAACTATTTTACTGGAGTTCAACCTATTTTATAAACTAAATTTTGGAGTATATTCATCACATTTCTTTTGTTTTTAACTCGGGATTATACATTTTATTTAGGCAATATATATATTATTCCATAAAAAGTTCTAAATAAGATTCCAGAGTTTAAACAATTTCCCAGAATTTCAAAATCACCATTGAAATCAACTATTTGTTTTGAATCTCAAAACCAAACCCAATTTTTGCAAACATTTCTGATTTAACATATTCGGTTAGCAATTCCTCCTATGGAAACTCGAAAAAGAACATCGATGATGCTACAGTCATCACCGAGGTTATTGCTTTTATCTCTTTTAAAACACTTTCAAATATTTTTAATTTCCAAACCTCTCCAAAACTTTTGAAAACTGCTTTCAACTTCCAAGGGATCTAAACCTTTCTCAAAATTCCAAATTTGAAACCCATTCCGATTTATTTCCAAATATTTCTCTGGAATCCTATTCCCAATTATAAATCATATTTATAATTCACAGTTACAACTTTCACTTTTGTAACGACCCTTATTTTTACGGATCGAAACATCGTGAAATAGTTATTATTAGACTGTTAGTATTGTTAAGCCGTTAGGTCGTAGAAGCGCATATGCGTTAGGTCGTAGGTCGAGTGGATGGGTAGGTTAGCAAGGGTTAGGTCGTGGACGACCTAATGGGGCGGACGATCTAAGGAAAATCAGCCTATAAATAGGCGGGTTCTTCTTCATTTTTGGGATCTGGATTTTGAAGCGACGAAGTGCTGCTATTTTGAGAGCTCGAGTTCTACACTTCTTCACTTCTTTTCTCCACTTTAATCTTGTGCTTCCTTCCATCCAAATCGAAGATCGAATCGAAGATCCAAGAGCTTAGATTGAAGATCTACATCCATCGAAGAGAGATTTCATCGTTTGAAGCAGATTTTTTTGATAGATTGAGTTAGATCCTTCGCTGTCCAGATCTGAAGTGTGTTGCTTTTGAGGTGTTTAGGTGATTTGGTGAGTGGTGATTATCTCTCACACGGATCCAAAGGAGTATATCGGATTGTTGGCTTGATTCGGTGTTAAAGTAGTGATTTCCATGCATTTTCTTAAACTTAAGTATAGATCCATTGTTCATGATGATTTGACATCCATTTTACTACATGTTAACCTATGCAAGTTCATACATCAAGTTATAGAGATATTGTTCATAATTCATGCTTGTTAGATTTAGATTCTTTATTTACAAGATTGCCATTATTGTTATAATTGTTTATTAGGTCATATTTGAATGTTTGATTACTTGGATAAATGATTGACTTGATTGATTGTTATGAATTAGTTGATTGATGATTTGATTTAGACAAGATGGTCGAAGATGATTCAAAAGCTAAGTGAAAGGCTCTTGAATTGGAAAAGCTGCTCGTGGCATATGTGGCGGATGATGAAGCTCATATGGATAGGTTTTATGATGATGATGTTGAGATGAGGCTTTGCTATGATGAGATGAAGTGAGGCATGATATGAGATAGCCTTGGTTTAATCCAGACGGGATCATTCCAAACATGTTGATAACTCGGTGAAATGGTTCGGGTTTGAGGATAATGGTTTGCTCGAGAGGCGCTTGAGCTAGTATGGAAATAGTCGTCGAGGAGGATGACTAGAAGGCTGAGATTTCATCGTTGTTGAAGGTTCTAGCATGCTCAAAGCAAGAGTACGCTGGGTAGATTCGATAGTCCCAAAAGACTACTGATTGGTAGTCGAGTACTCTGGGCAGATTTGATAGTCCTAGGCACGGGCTGCGACGACGTGCGGAGTTGTGTCTAGAACCGTGGTTTCCATTAGCCCTTGACGGACGGCTGAAAGAATGTGCCGGTCATTCAATTAACGGTGGTGTCGAAGCAATGATAACAGTGATAGCCAGAGTCATGGATGTTTGGTTGTATCGTCATTTGGTCTAAAGAGCGGTATTTCCTGGGTGCTTATCTGATCTTGGTTTAGGCCTTGGGGGTTTGTACTTGGAAAACATCGCCCTTGACTCGAGTGATAATTGCTTTACTTTAAATGTTTGCTTTGCTATGTTTACTTCTGCTTAGTGTGTGTCTGGGGGCTATCACTGTAGAAAGAGGTGGAGTGAGAGGTTTGGATTCCTATTCCTTTTCCTTTATGCTCTTTTGGTATGTTGTTAGTTAATTTACTGCTCACTAAGACTGTTGTCTGACTCAAGGCTTTATGTTTAACTCTTATTGCCTTGGGCTGTTCGTCCATATTGGGACGGGCAGACTAGGTAGCAGGTGATAGGTGCTGTTCTTAGTGTCCGACGATGCTGGTGACGAAGACGAGCTGGAGGCTTGCATATTATTTTCCTATTATATGTACTGGATGTTCCGCTGCTTTGTATAATTCTCCGAGTGATATGTAGTGAGGCTTGATGTATTGACTATTCAGATGTTTGTATTCAACTATTATGAAGTTTTATTGATGAGATTCTATTCTGTGAAGCTTCACTATATATGTTCTCTATTGTATTTTATCCATGCGCTGTGAGTAATACGATAGATTCTGCTGTTTTAATTTACCCTGGCAATCGTCCATGGCTGCCTGGCACACTTTACAGCGCACTATGTCTAGGTTCAGTGCGGGAGTCCTGGGCGGTCGTCACATTTGGTATCAGAGCTTTGGTTAATCGATTTTACCCAACGCTCGCTGACGTAACTACGTATGAGAGACGTAATTGTATTTTGATGGATGATTACTATATATAATATAGTAGCTTAGAAGAGTTGGAGTCCTTTATGAAGTTGTTTCTCAAGGTGTGCTGATCATTTCTTTTATTGATATTAAGGATGAGTCGAAGAGGGAGACCAGTTGCTAGGGAAGGCCGTGCTGCTGAGGGGGCTGCTGATTATGTAGCTATGTTCGAAGCTATGATGACCTCGATCATGAGAAGGATGCCAGTTCCGGGGTCAGTAGTTGATGTTGGAGTTCAAGTCCAAACTCCAAAACCGGTGGATTTTGCTAAGCTGTGTAAAGACTATACTGCTCTTGGAGAAAAGGTTTTCTTGGGAACAGAATCAACCATTGAAGTCCAGATATGGATAGATGCTTGTAGAAGGATCTTTGGTGATTTGGGAATTGAGGATGCAACTAAAAGGAAGTTAGCATCAAGACAGCTTCAAGGAAGAGCTTCTGATTGGTGGAACTCTATCACCATTGATACTCTGGAGGAAGAGATTACTTGGGAGCAATTCCAAGTCAGATTTGAAGCTAAGTTCATTTCTACAGCTCAGAAGTCTGTTCTATTCAAGAAGTTTGTGGAGCTCAAGCAAAATGGAAGACCAGTTCTTGAGTATGTTTCTGAGTTTGAAGCTTTGTCCAAGTATGCCCGGTCGTATATCGAATCTTCGTACCAGAAGAATGAGAAGTTTGTGACAGGCTTGGACAGTTATCTTGGGAGGCAGTTGGTGGATCATTTGGACGATTCATTTGAGAAGCTTGTGGAGAAAGCTCTCAGGCATGAGAATCTGTTTCCTAAAGAGGGATCTGTTGTTGCTGTGACCAAGGGAGAGTCTAGACCACAGCAGGGTGGAAACAAGAAGAGGAAGCAGCAGCAGCAAAAGGGTAAGGATGGACAGAAGAAGCCAAAGGGCGAAGTGACCTGCTACAATTGTCAGCAGAAGGGCCATTTCTCCAGGGATTGCAAGAATCCAAAGGTGCCGATGAAGTGCCACAACTGTGACAAGCCGGGGCATGTCAAGAGAAATTGTCCAGAACCGCAGAAGGACAAGCAGATTGTGCAAGCTTATGCTTTGGGGGCTGTTCCATCATCTTCGAAAGCCTCTACCGCTGAAGAGAAAGGAAAGAGTGTGGTGGTTCAAGGTACTCTTTTCATATGTGGTGTTCCAGTTAGAGTATTATTTGATACTGGGGCATCGCATTCTTTTGTTTGTAATGAACTTGTAGGCCGGTTGGGTTTAGAACCGGATATCGTTGATAGACCATTGGTTGTGACTAATCCAGTTGGGGGTTCGTCTTGTTTGTGTATGCTATGCCGTGGTCTGATTGTATCGAGTCATGATTGCTCTTTTGTTGGTGATTGTTTTGTTCTGAACTTTGCGGGGTTCGGAATTATTTTGGGTATGGACTAGCTTAGGAAGTATGCGGCAAAGGTTGATTGTGATAGGTTGGAGGTGACAGTCAAGAATGTGGAGGGGCGAAAGATTGTGATACGATGTAAGCATGAGGAAGGCGTCTTCATGAGCTTCATGTATTCGCTAGTTGTTCCACGGGATGGACTGTCATCTGTGCCAATCGCTAATGGATTTGAGGATGTCTTTGATGAGGTCAAAGGGCTACCGCCGCATAGAGAGATCGAGTTTCGTATAGATCTAGTTGAAGGAGCTAGACCTGTTGTGATGCCTCTTAGGCGGATGGCGCCTAGGGAACAGCAGGAGTTGAAGGTGCAGGTTGATGATCTTTTACAGAAAGGATTCATTCGGCGTAGTGTGTCCGAATGGGGTGCACCAGTTGTGTTTGTAACCAAAGCGGATGGATCGTTGAGGTTGTGCATGGATTATCGTGAGCTGAATAAAGTGACTAAGAAGAACAAGTATCCATTGCCGAGAATAGATGACTTGTTTGATCAGCTTCACGAAGCTAAGGTGTTTTCTTAGATGGATTTGGCAACGGGATTTCACCAGTTAAGAGTGGCTAAGGATAGTGTGCCGAAGACTGCTTTTTGGACACCATCTGGTTTCTTTGAGTGGCTGGTAATGCCGTTTGGATTGACTAATGCGCCAGCATATTTTGTGGATCTTATGAATAGAGTGTTCAGAGATCAGTTGAGCAAGTTCGTACTAGTGTTCGTGGATGATATTCTGATTTATTCCAGAACTGAAGAAGAACACATGACGCACTTGCGTATTGTTTTGGAAATCTTACGGAAACATCAGCTGAAGGCTAAGTTTTCGAAGTGTCACTTCTGGAAGAGTGAAGTGAGGTTCCTAGGCCATATTATTTCTGGAAATGGGATAGCGGTTGATCCCGCTAAGGTGGCAGCAATCCAGGATTGGGGTAGACCTAAGAATGCATCTGATGTGAGAAGTTTTCTTGGATTAGCAGGATATTATCGTCGATTTATCAAAGACTTCCCCAAGGTGGCTGCACCATTGACAGTATTGACGAAAAAGAACCAAGTATTCAGATGGGATGATAAGTGTGAGCAAGCTTTCGAAATCCTGAAAGAGCGATTGACGAGTGCTCCTGTTTTGACTATTCCAAGTGGAAACGAAGAGATGGTGGTTTACACCGACGCATGTGGTACTGGACTTGGAGCAGTGTTGATGCAAAAGGGTAAAGTTGTTGCGTATGCAAGTCGACAACTAAAGCCGCATGAAAGGAATTACCCGACTCATGATTTGGAATTAGCGGCGATTGTTTTTGCTCTGAAGATGTGGAGACATTATCTATTGGGAGTTCGATTCGAGTTGTTTACATATCATAAGTCGTTGAAGTATCTTTTCTCCCAAAAGGATTTGAATCTTCGGCAACAACGATGGCTAGAGTTTTTGGAATCATATGATTTTGGTATAGCCTATACTCCGGGAAAGGGTAACGCAGTAGCAGATGCATTAAGTCGAAGACATGCAGGATTGGGAGCCATGTTTTCAGAATGGAAGAATCTCGAGTATTTAGCTGGATTTTACTTCAGGCGCAGATGCGAATTGGAACCTGAGATGTTGGCAAACTTATCGATAAGACCGAATCTTGTGGAAAGAATTGGCAAGAGCCAAAAACGAGACGATAAGCTTGTCAAGATTATCCGTGATTTGGAATCTGGATTGGACCCAGAAAAGGATAAAGGATTCGAGGTCGATCGAGAGGGTTGGCTTCGGAAGCAAGGACGACTAGTTGTTCCCGATATAGATGAATTGAGAAATGAAGTTCTGAAGGAAAGTCATCACTCGAAGTTGACAATTCATCCAGGTGGAAATAAGATGTATCGGGATATGAAGAGAACCTATTACTGGGAAGGTATGAAGAAGGATGTTGGAAATTTTATTTCCAAGTGCATGAACTGCCAGTTGGTAAAAGCTGAACAGAAGAAGCCAAGTGGATTGCTTCAGCCATTAGAAGTTACTACATGGAAGTGGGAACAAATATCGATGGATTTTATTGATGGGCTACCTAGAACAAGGACGGGAAATGAAGGAATTTGGGTCATTGTAGATCGTCTGACTAAGAGTGCAAGATTCATTCCTGTTCGATCGACTAGGACTGCATCAAAGTCGGCAGAGTTGTATGTTAAGTGGATAGTTCGATTCCATGGTATTCCGAAGAGTATAGTGAGCGATCGAGACCCATTGTTCACTAGTGGATTTTGGAAGAGCTTCCAGGAAGTTTTGGGAATCGAGTTGTGTTTGAGTACAGCTTATCACCCTCAAACAGATGGTCAGACCGAGAGAGTCAACCGAGTTTTGGAAGATCTCCTCAGAGCTTATGTATTAGATTTCATAGGATCATGGGAAGATCACCTTCATTTGGTAGAATTTTCGTATAATAACAGTTACCAGTCAAGCATTAGTATGGCACCGTATGAAGCATTGTATGGAAGACCGTGTAACTCTCCGACATGTTGGTTAGAAACGGGAGAAAAGCTGACACTTGGGCCAGAGATGATTCGACAGACTTCGGATTGTATAGAGATCATTCGGCAACGAATGAAGGCAGCCCAAGACCGACAGAAAAGTTATGCCGATAAGCGTCGTAAGGATTTGGAATTCAACGTAGGTGATATGGTTTTTGTGAAGAATTCTCCACTGAAGAATGTTATTCGATTCGGGAAGAAAGGAAAATTGACTCCAAGATTTGTTGGACCATTCCCGATCATCGAGCGAATTGGAAAGCTCGCCTACAAATTGGAGTTACCAGAAAAGATGTCGAGTGTGCACAATGTTTTTCATGTATCATATCTATGGAAGTATGTGCACGACTCGAATACAGTGGTTTCTGCTGATAGCTGTGAAGATTTTGAGATTGATCCAGTCGACAAGAGACCTCGTAATCTGCTTCGTGTTGTGGAAACCGACACGAAACAGCTTAGGAGGAAGGTAGTTAAGTTGCTCAAGATACAATGGAGTGATGATGTTAACGACTGTACATGGGAGGTGGAAGAGAGGATAAAGTCAGCTCATCCTGAACTCTTCAAGGTATGGCCCTAAGGTGTCATGTCATCTCACGACATTGTAACTTGTTCTAGTTTTAGAATTCTGCATGCTAGGCTAGTATTGGATGCATGGTTTGTTGATTGCTATGGATGGTAGGCGTGCAGAATAGTCTTTGACTGCTCTGTTTGTTTGGAATTTCGGGGGCGAAATTCCTAAGGGGGAGAGAATGTAACGACCCGTATTTTTACGGATCGAAACATCGTGAAACAGTTATTATTAGACTGTTAGTATTGTTAAGTCGTCCAGAGTTTAGGTCGACTAGAGCTTAAGTCGTATAGAGGTTAGGTCGTGTAGGAGATAAGCCGTGTGTAGCTTAGGTCGTCTGGAGGATAAGTCGTGTAGTGGCTTAGGTCGTGGGGTAGGTTAGGTCGAGTGAACGACCTAAGAGATTGGAGCGACCTATAGAAGTTTGCGACCTAAGGAAGTGGACGACCTAGTAGTTAGCGACCTAGTAGTTGGCGACCTAGTAGTTAGCGACCTAGTAGTTAGCGGCGACTTAAGAATTAGCGAGTTGACGACCTAGGAGATAAGCGGGTTAACAACTTAAGTAGTTGTTGTAGTTAGGTCGTGAGCGACCTATGGGGTGTTGTGTTTAGTTAGGTCGTGAGCGACCTAAGTTTAGCAGTTATGAGTAGTAGGTCGTAGACGACCTATGATAGTACTGGGTATAGTTAGGTCGTGAGGTGTTAAGTCGTAACCCAGCTAAGTCGCAAAGGTTCGTTAGGTCGTATCTTTGTTAGGTCGCGCGTATATGTTAAGTCGCGCATGCGTTAAGTCGCGCATGCGTTAAGTCGCATTTCAGTTAGGTCGTAGGTCGCGCATTAGTGTAAAGGCTTAGGTCGTTGGGTAATTAGGTCGCGCAAGTAAGTATCGTTAGGTCGTGGAAGCGCATATGCGTTAAGTCGCTAGGTCGGAAGATCTGCTAAGCCGTTAGGTCGTGGAAGCGCATATGCGTTAGGTCGTAGGTCGAGTGGATGGGTAGGTCAGCAAGGGTTAGGTCGTGGACGACCTAATGGGGCGGACGACCTAAGGAAAATCAGCCTATAAATAGGCGGGTTCTTCTTCATTTTTGGGATCTGGATTTTGAAGCGACGAAGTGCTGCTATTTTGAGAGCTCGAGTTCTACACTTCTTCACTTCTTTTCTCCACTTTAATCTTGTGCTTCCTTCCATCCAAATCGAAGATCGAATCGAAGATCCAAGAGCTTAGATTGAAGATCTACATCCATCGAAGAGAGATTTCATCGTTTGAAGCAGATTTTTTTGATAGATTGAGTTAGATCCTTCGCTGTCCAGATCTGAAGTGTGTTGCTTTTGAGGTGTTTAGGTGATTTGGTGAGTGGTGATTATCTCTCACACGGATCCAAAGGAGTATATCGGATTGTTGGCTTGATTCGGTGTTAAAGTAGTGATTTCCATGCATTTTCTTAAACTTAAGTATAGATCCATTGTTCATGATGATTTGACATCCATTTTACTACATGTTAACCTATGCAAGTTCATACATCAAGTTATAGAGATATTGTTCATAATTCATGCTTGTTAGATTTAGATTCTTTATTTACAAGATTGCCATTATTGTTATAATTGTTTATTAGGTCATATTTGAATGTTTGATTACTTGGATAAATGATTGACTTGATTGATTGTTATGAATTAGTTGATTGATGATTTGATTTAGACAAGATGGTCGAAGATGATTCAAAAGCTAAGTGAAAGGCTCTTGAATTGGAAAAGCTGCTCGTGGCATATGTGGCGGATGATGAAGCTCATATGGATAGGTTTTATGATGATGATGTTGAGATGAGGCTTTGCTATGATGAGATGAAGTGAGGCATGATATGAGATAGTCTTGGTTTAATCCAGACGGGATCATTCCAAGCATGTTGATAACTCGGTGAAATGGTTCGGGTTTGAGGATAATGGTTTGCTCGAGAGGCGCTTGAGCTAGTATGGAAATAGTCGTCGAGGAGGATGACTAGAAGGCTGAGATTTCATCATTGTTGAAGGTTCTAGCATGCTCAAAGCAAGAGTACGCTGGGCAGATTCGATAGTCCCAAAAGACTACTGATTGGTAGTCGAGTACTCTGGGCAGATTCGATAGTCCTAGGCACGGGCTGCGACGACGTGCGGAGTTGTGTCTAGAACCGGGGTTTCCATTAGCCCTTGATGGACGGCTGAAAGAATGTGCCGGTCATTCAATTAATGGTGGTGTCGAAGCAATGATAACAGTGATAGCCAGAGTCATGGATGTTTGGTTGTATCGTCATTCGGTCTCAAGAGCGGTATTTCCTGGGTGCTTATCTGATCTTGGTTTAGGCCTTGGGGGTTTGTACTTGGAAAACATCGCCCTTGACTCGAGTGATAATTGCTTTACTTTAAATGTTTGCTTTGCTATGTTTACTTCTGCTTAGTGTGTGTCTGGGGGCTATCACTGTAGAAAGAGGTGGAGTGGGAGGTTTGGATTCGTATTCCTTTTCCTTTATGCTCTTTTGGTATGTTGTTAGTTAATTTACCGCTCACTAAGACTGTTGTCTGACTCAAGGCTTTATGTTTAACTCTTATTTCCTTGGGTTGTTCGTCCATTTTGGGACGGGCAGACTAGGTAGCAGGTGACAGGTGCTGTTCTTAGTTTCCGACGATGCTGATGACGAAGACGAGCTGGAGGCTTGCATATTATTTTCCTATTATATGTACTGGATGTTCCGCTGCTTTGTATAATTCTCTGAGTGATATGTAGTGAGGCTTGATGTATTGACTATTCAGATGTTTGTATTCAACTATTATGAAGTTTTGTTGATGAGATTCTATTCTGTGAAGCTTCACTATATATGTTCTCTATTGTATTTTATCCATGCGATGTGAGTAATACGATAGATTCTGCTGTTTTAATTTACCCTGGCGATCGTCCATGGCTGCCTGGCACACTTTACAGCGCACTATGTCTAGGTTCAGTGCGGGGGTCATGGGCGGTCGTCACAACTTTATTATCTGAATTTATTTTCTTAACTTTGGTTATAAGTTTTCAATTTCTTATTCAATTTCCTCCTAATGATAATAATTTATTATCATTATCTAACAACCTAACATCCAAATATAACTATAATAAGTTATAAAAATTATTTCTTTCATATGAAAAAATAATTTGGGTCAAATTATTTCATTTACCCTATTTTAAAACAATATTGTGTCGGTTTATCTTGTTTAAGAGTTTAGAAACCCCTATCGATGACATGGCGTCCCACACATCGACCAGAATCCATAAACACAAAACCGATAAGTCAACACAATATAAAACAATTTTATATTCACTAACAAATACGCGCTCATATCTATCAATACTCTCAAAATTCCCACCAGAGCTAAGGTTATCGCCAACCTACGCTCTGATACCAAATGTAACGACCTGATCTTCCAAGCCGGAAAATCGAACCATTAGTAATTAAATAAAGAGAGGTAGAAGAAGAATGTAGAAAACAACATCAGAATCTAACCATCGCAACAGAATAAAATATAATATATATTAAAAGATCTTTACACAAATCAAAACTATATCTGTTTATACAATACATCATCAGAGTATACATCATAGTACACATACATACAACTGGACAATAATCATATCATGTCCTCAATATAACAGAGTACAGCAATCAACACAGCGGAATATATATATAAACAAGTACGGGAATACGTATCTCCATCCAGCTCGTCTCCTGAGCTCCACAGCATCATATCCTTTATCCTATAATACTCAGTCTGACCCGAGCATTATAATAAAATAACACCCGAGTCATTCTGGAATACCAGCGTGAGAAAATCACACTCAATTTATTATTAAAGTTTCAAAATCCTTTGAAAACAAAAGCATCTCGTAAGACCACGCCACAAATAAACATGTCGGGTTTTTACCTTGCGATAGCTAAAACACTTTTTATCAAAATCCTCTGATATTATAATAGGGTTTTTATACAAATACTTATTAAAATAGCCGAAACTGTTACATTCATTAAATTCCAGCATACTAGGTATACAAACAAAACTCGTAAAAGCACGTAGGGAGAATGGATTTCCATCAATGACTAGGCATTGGGGTACCACCTGTCACAGTACGTGGCCTAGATCACAGTACCGAGGAGTACGCCCGCTCCCCTGCAACACAAGGCCGGAACCATCCCTTACTAGATAATTCCGAATAAAATCACCCCATGGTTGGGATCAGCAACCGCACCACTAAGCCGAAATAAAAGGGACATCTAGACAGGGATGACCTTACTCTCCAGTGGGTGCGACCCACGAAGCCTTGCTACATAACCCCTGATTTTCAGTCATTCCCGGTAGATGAGGATCGAGGCTAAGCTTTACCTTTAGAACATATCCCTTAGAATGCCCATCGTCCGCTGACGATGTTCCGAAAGCATTCATCCATACAAGTTCGTCTCGGGTCCGAACGGAACCGAAGGCACTACCCCTACTACATCCATTTTGGAAATATCCTCAGGATTAGTAGCGACTAGCCCTTGCACTTCACTGCTCCATCTACGACTCCGAAATCGTTTCCATGATACGTACAAACCGGATCGAAGTGGTTTTCGAGAAATAAATCTTGATCCCGGTCTCTTCGAAACGATCAGCGCATTAGGCCAATATTGATAGTCGGTTATTTAACTATCAATTAACATTCACAAACATCCATCAAACAATAAATAATTTCCCAATTATTTATTTGCCTCAAATATCTTCACAAGATATATTTCTATTTTCAAACCTCTTTTGAAAACAGTTCAAAACAGTTTCCTCTTACGGAATGCATATCTCAAATATTTATTTCCACTGAAACACCAAGTACAAAATACTTTTAGATTTTTAAAATAATTTTAAAACACTTTATTATAAATATACTTTATAATTTTGAAATTTAAAACCACTTTAATACTTTATCAAAATATATACTTTAAGAATATTTAAAATAAAACCACTTTATAAATATAAACTAAATTTCTCTTTTAACATAATACCAAATCACTTTTATATAGTTACTACAATAATTGATTTTTGAAAATACTTACTTTGGAAATTAACATTTAGAAACAACAAATTTTCTAAAACATGCTTTTAAAAAAACATACTTAAAACCTTTAACTTATATTTCAAATTGCTTTGAAAACGTACTTGGCTATCCAAGGAAATATACTTCTCTTCACATCTTTAAAAATAAATCAACATTTATTTTTAAACCAATTCATATCCCTTTATAAATTCCTACCTTGAATTTATATTTCAAATATCCACTGATATTTTATTTTACTTTATAAACCCAGTTTATAAATTCCAAAATCTCACTTCTCTTTTAAAATTCCAATTTTAAACAACTAAATCAATTTCCAATTGATTTTCCAATTTACTTTACTTTACTTTGAAATAAATTTCCTATGCTACTTCATTTATTTCAAAATACATTAACTTTAGATTTATTTCTTTATTGTGAGTTAAAACCCTTTTAACTGAAAATACCAATTTTAAACTTCCAAAATTCCTTCTTTATCCCTTAATTAAATTTAATCCTTTAATTTAAAAATAACTTCTTTTATTCTTTAAATAATATCACTTTAGTTTTATAGTTTATATTTTCCCTGTTAATTCAAATTCCCTTATTCCAATTCACTTGAATTATTTACTTAAAATTTACTCTTTTATTTCTTTCAAAATCCAATTCTATAGAATTTAATAACTCATTATACTTAGATATTCAATCCAACAATATCTTCCAATATTTCAATCATCAATAAAATCATCATAGGATATCAATATTCATAGCATAGAATATTAAATAATCTAAATAATTTTGAGGAATCCAGTTGGATCCCTCCAACCTGTTTCCCTGCATCCACAAACGTTAGCACAATACCAATTCCACTTCGAGGTGGAATATCCCGGTATATGGGTTTTATAAAATATCATCCGCTATTATGCGGCGTATAGGGTCTCATCTGCTATATAAGGCGGGAATATCAACTCCAATATATACATATTCCAATATATATATATATATTAATATATATACTACTATATATATTATCATATCAAATCAATCCAATCATTCACCAAATATTTAAATTTAACTATTTAAATTTAAATAGCAACCAGATGAGTGAGATTAACTCACCTTTGATTCTAATTGTTGCAATCCTTCCCAGTCTCGACTCATCCCCACATTTTTGACCTTGAATAAATAATTTATATGATTTATTAATATTCAAAATTACCGAACAATCAATTGCCATTTAATAACTTTAATTAACCCACAAATTCTATTTAAACTAATTTTCCCTTTTAAAATATCTTTTAGTGTCAAAATAATTTATGCTTTAAAATATATATTTTTTTTTCTTTATTATTTTTCTTTCTTATTAACCTTCCAATATCCAAAATCCCTATATACTTTACCAAACCTGATATACATTACACCTAACACAGATTTGCTTCCGGAAAGCTTTACTGTACAAACTTCTCTATAATATATATGTTTGTAAAATAAAATTTGGGTCTTAACTTCTTTCTCTGTACTTACATTACAATTTTCAAATCTTATATATATATATTAACTTGAATTAAAGAAACTTATATACTTCACTGTAATTTTCTTTTAAGTTTTCTGATATACCTAGAACACACATATATACATTTATTTAAATAAAATAGGAAGATATACCTAACATCTAGAACCGAGCTTCGAACGACTCCAATCCCAGCAACTCTCGAACTTGCGAATTCCAGTACGCGATCCTCCGCCTCGGTCGTGAGTAACTCCGACCTCAAACTCGAACGCACGCCGCTCCAATTCCCAAAGCTAAGCAAACGCCTATTCGCCACGAACTCCCAGCATCGCCTTCACCTCACCATAAACCGAACCCCCACGCACTAGAATCGAACTCCACCTCCACTGGCTCCGATTCGCGTGCGTAAGGGCTTCAACCCAGTTGAAGTGAATAGCAATCCGCCTCGAATCGCGAGCAACCCTAGTCGACCCAGACAAAAATCGTAGCTGCGCCACTCATTTCAACATCAGATCGAAACCTAAGTTTGGAAACAAATTGAGGGATTCGAAGATATGATTATTGAAATGGATTTCGATTTCCCTCCATTTTTTTTCTTCGATTTGATTTTTGTGAGGGCTCGTGATTTTTACTGAAGAAGTAAAGGAGAGAGGAGGCTCGTGTTTCATATATATATATATATATATATATTTTGAATTGCATACACAGGCGATGAGAAGAGCGGAAAAGAAACGAAGGGGTACGAAGGAGACACAATGGAGGCGATTGTACTTATTGTCGGATAAAGAAAGCATTTATATTTTATTTAAATTCAATTTGCCTTAGAATAAATTTCTATGCGTTTATATATCGTACACTCATACCATGTAACAACCCGGGATTTGCATTACCAATTAATAAATAAAAGTTAGGATTTTTATTTATTTTAATGAAGCATAAAAAGATTTGGAATAACAAAATTTATTTGAAAAAGGCTATTTTAATTAAATGGGAAATATGGGATTTAAAATGAGGATAAAATATTATTTTTGGAAAGTTAAATATTTTAAGAGAAATTTTAAAACGGGTTTGGATAAGAAAAAAATGAGTTTAAACATATATGAACACTTAGACTAATTTTTGGAAACATGTAAATAACTCTCTTCTTATTGGGTTACTAAACCTAGCCCAATAACCCACCCTAAACCTCCTCTATAAATTATCTCAAACTCTCCTAACCTCATTCATTCATCCCTAATCAAAACCCTAATCATTTCCTAAAGCTTTCTTAACAAAAATGACCTCTATCTTCATCTCCTTCTAGTTTTAGCTTATGCAAGTCATTCTATGCAAAGGTAATGAAAATACCCACCTCAAATCCGTTTTTATATCTCTCTAATTTCTGAAATTTAATTGGTAACACATGTTTTATGTGTTTTTGATCTTATAGCCTCCTAATCATCTTTTGCTAACTTGGTTTGATGCTATAGTGGTCTTTGTTGCTTTCTAGAGAGGTATATTGCTAAAAACCTCTTCTAATATGTGTTTAGTCATCTTTTGATTTCGGTAATCACTTAGTAACACATGTTTTATTATGTAACATGTGAATCATAGCTCTTTGATCATCTTTGCTTTCATTTTGGGGTGTGCACATAAGGTGCTTGTGATATTGCTTCCTAAGGTAATGCTAAGCTTTGGCTCTTTGTTCCTTTAATATAGTGTAGTAAGCATTATATGGTAGTTAGTGATTGACACTGGTGAAATTTGATGCCAAAAACTTGAAAAAAACACCCCAAAATCACCAAAATCATCATCTTCAGCTGGCTGGAATGTTTCAGCCTGAAAACAGGCTGAAACAGTGGTCTGAGTGCACCAGGGCAGGCCTGGGTTGCACCCAGGCTGCTGCCCGGGCGCAGCAGGCTAGCCCGGTTGGGCTAGCTTGTAGTAGGCCAGCCCTTAGTGGGCTGGCGCGCACGCCCAGCGCGGGTCCGCACGGTGCAGCCCGCTATTCTCCCAGCGCGCGGGCGCATTGCCCGCACGACTCAGTGCTGACGCGGGCCGAAGCCTGCATCCCTACTTCCCCAGCCCAGGCGGGCTGGGGCTTGTTTTTTTCCCAGCCCAAGCGGGCTGGAGCTTGCCTTTTCTTCCCCAGACCGCATGGGCTGGGGCTGGCTATTACTCCCCAGCCCATGCGGGGTGGGGTTTGCAACTTCACCTCAGCCCGCATGGGCTGGGGCTTGCTATATCTTCCCCAACCCAAGCGGGCTGGGGCTTGCTAATTCTTCCCCAGCCCAAGCGGGCTGGGGCTTGCATTTCTTCCGTAGCCCAGGCGGGCCGGGGCTTGCTATTTTCCCCAGCCCATGCGGGCTGGGGGGTTTGCTACTCTCCCCAGCCCATGCGGGCTGGGGGCTTGCTAGGTCTTCCCAGCCCATGCGGGCTGGGGCTTGACCGAACCAGCTGCACCGCATGGTGCAGCCTGGTTCACAGAAACGGGTTGCACCATGCGGTGCAGCCGGCTTTTATGAAATTGGCTGCACCCATTTGGTGCAGCCGGGTTCCGACCCACCGGTTGCACCATTTTGGTGCAACCAAGTCCGGGTTGCACCATTTTGGCGCAACCGCTTCAAATTGATAGTTTCTGCAATGAACCCTTGGGCTTCAATTGCTAATCAGAAATTGTCGAACTTTGGTTCACAACCATTCGGAATATTTTCCAACACGAATATTGGTTTTCAGTGATTCTCTGATTTATCGATTTCTTTGAGATTTGTCTCTAGATTTCGTACACGGGTTTTATGAATTTTTTTCAAAGGATTTTTCGCTCCTAAATGGCTTTCGAAACTATTATATAATGTTATTTTTAATTAGTAAACTATTTACTCCATAATAGGAGAGTTTTCAAAAGCCGTTTTAAAGTGTTCTCAAAATCAATTATAAATCCATTTCAAACCATTATTTTCTATAATAAATATCTCACACTCACTTTTAGCACGTCGAGCGAAGTGGAAAGGTGCTTAAACGGTTAGGAAATCTCCGGCCTATGGAACCATGTGTATTTTCTTTCCGGTTAATCCCCGACCTATTCGATTGATCGTTTTGACCTTTGGGTCTAGTTTACCGATGATACGAGGTGGACTTTTTATTGTTTGGAATGTGAGCTTGCTATTGGTTAGTAAACCGTTTAGTGCGAACGTGGGGTATGGGACTCATTGTTAACACTTTACGGGTTCCTCTCCAAGAAGTTTGTGACACATTAGCCTCTGGGCGGCCAGTACTAGACCTCTGGGTCACCACGCCTCTGGGGAACCGTCTTTGGACACCTGTTCTATGGAGCAGTTTCTTTTTTTAGGCATGTGCCTCTGGGCCTTTATCCTTCTGGGAAGGATCTCGCCGTCTCGCGCGTTCCACTTCTGTGCGAGTGATCGATCACAACTCTACAGTACTTGGCAATAACGACTCCGGTCGGTGCACGTGCTATACTTGTATTAACTGATGATTTTTATATCCATTCGAGTACCGCCATTCGGTGCTGGTTCTATGGAACCATACGATGTAAGTGCAATTACCTTGTGGATCCACAGTGTCTCTGGACACTGCTTTTCAGTGTTTGATTTCATTGACTTTTCAGTATATCCCCATTGCTCTTTGGAGCATCGATCTTTGCTTGGGCATTGATTACAGACTCTGGTCACTCTTGGGATTATTGCCTATGGGCAACTTTATATAGCTCTAGCTACGCCGATGATATGAGGCGATTTTATTTATTCAAGACTTTGGTGCTGATATTCTCTTTGGAGATTTTTACTGTTGTTGATGATTAGGGACCGTCATTATATTCATGTGGTCCAAAATACTCTTCTCTTAGGAAAAGTACTATTTTATTTATGTACCGCATTATTATATATCTCAGTTATTACTGATTGTTTAGCTAGCCTGACCTGAGTGTTTTCGCTCGGGTCAGACCGAGTTGTTTCAGGTTAGGTCTCTGGACTTAGCTTCTGTGCTTCCGCTTGGACATTATCTGCTATGCTGATAGATAACTTTTTTTGTACACTATTCCGCTACTCTGTTATTATTCAGACTTTGATATGTACATATTTTTGACTCACATGTGTAGGCAGTGGCTTTGTACCCACTTATAGTATTTGGATCTGTATTGACGATGTATTGTTCTGGGATTTTATATCTGTTATGTGATTCTGTTCTGTGATGTTTTATCATTTATTACTATGCTTGTTCTGATAGGTCTTTAGCCATTGTAATTTCGTTATAAATATTTATTGAATATGTCGAACCACTTGAAAAAAATATATAGACACCATCCTTTCGACGTATTCAGTAGATAGTTATAGCTTGATTACAAATGGTTGCGTCCACTATACTCTATTCTCCGCTTTAACAGACAGTATTACTCCCGTAATACTCTTTGTTACAGTGGGTCTCAGAGTGGGGCGTTAAAGCTTGGTATCAGGGCCTGGTTTCAGGAATAAGCATAATAAACACAGAACAGATACACTTAGTACAATACATTTTAATTAGATCCGAATTAAATCAAATCCCTTCCTTATGTTTATTGATAGATAAGTTAGGAATATGTATAGGAATCCGTTATATTCCGTAGTATTCCTTAATTAATTATCTATCATTGAATCATGTCTAACTCTAATTCCCGTTTGACTTTCAGTATGTCTGGAAGGGGAAGAGGGAGAACCACACGTCAGACCAGTGCTGCTGGGCAGTCCAGCAACACTCATCCAGAGGGCGTGTTCATGACCACCGACCAGATCATGGAGCTGGTTCGGAATTCCCAGTCTCATTCTCAGTCTACAGCCCCAGTTACTGATGCTCCGCGCAAGTTTGCTTTTGCGCGTCTCTGCAGTGATTTTACCCATCTCGGAGGGAAGCCGTTCAGTGGCTCCGAGACTGTCTTAGAGGTCCAGGCTTGGATTCGGGTATGCGAGCGCATTTTCACTCGTATGGATATCCCGGATCATGACCGTGTTCTTATTGCTTCCAGTCAGCTTCTGAGTCGTGCCCTGGATTGGTACGAACTCCTTATTGCCGAGATCAATGAGACCACACTTACTTGGGCTCAATTTCATGAGAGATTTGAGCTCAAATTCATCCCAGAGTCAGAGAAGAATTCCCTTGCTCGCCGCTTTCTTGATCTCAAGTAGGGGAAGTCCTCTGTATCCGATTATGTCTCTTCCTTCGAGGCCCTGTCCAAGTACAGCCTTGAGTTTATTGCTACTCCTTATAAGAGGAACCTCAAATTTTTTGAGGGCTTGAAGAAATATCTGAAGAGGCAGCTTATGCTACAACTTGAGCTCTCATTCGAGAAGCTAGTCGATGCAGCCCTACATCTTGAGTCAGTCGAGATGGAACATAGTGATGATGGTGGTGTGGGTTCTACAGACCCCACCAAGAAGAGGTTTCCTCTTGGCAAGTCTGGCTCTTCTTTTCATCACAAGAAGAAGAAGAAAGAGATCAGCTCTAGTTCTCAGCCTCAGACTCAGCCTCAGATTCAGTCACAGCCTAGTGGAACACGTCCTGTGAAGAAGTGTTTCAACTGCGGATCACCATACCATATGATCAGAGTGTGCCCCAAACCTCTCTTCTGCACCTTCTGCAAGAGGGAAGGTCACAGGCTCGTTAATTGTCCAGTTGCTCCTGCTAGTGCCAAGCCCGGCAAGCTTAACGCCGCCAAGGCTTATACCACTTCTGCTCAGCCTAAAGGTACACATCCTTCCATTCTTGAAGGCTCTATTTTATTTCATGGTAGATCTATTAGAGTTCTTTTTGATACGGGTGCCTCTCACTCATTCGTATCAAAGGAGCTAGTAGATGCTTTATCCTTGGATGTTACTTGTCTGGTTTCTTCACTAAGGATTGTGAATCCCATTGGTGGATCCACGACCCTTAGCTTGCTCTGTGAGAATATAGATATTGATCTTTGTGGCTTTTCTTTCCGTGCGAATCTCCACATTATGGCGTATTTGGGCTTTGATATGATTCTTGGCATGGATTGGCTCGTTCAGCACGATGCCAAAATTATTTGTTCAGAGCGGATATTATTCATTCATCACCCTGACTCGTCCTCTCCGTTAGCTATTGTTCTTAAAGATGTTGGGCTTTCTGATGTTACTTTATTTTCTCTCGATTCACGAGATGAGGATTTGAACTTATCTCGTATTCCTGTTGTTCGGGATTTCCCCAACGTATTCGAGCTAGTATCCGGACTGCCGCCAAAGCGAGCTATTGAGTTCCACATCGATCTCATTCCAGGCTCTCATCCAGTTGGGCGTCCTCCTACGAGAATGTCTACTAAGGAGAATGAGGAACTCAGGAAGCAGTTAGTTGAGCTTGAAGCGAAGCAGTTCATCCGATCCAGTTCTTCGCCATGGGGTGCTGCTGTGGTCTTCGTTAAGAAGGCTGATGGCTCTCTTAGGCTTTGCATTGACTATCGCAAGCTCAATGAGTTGACCATCAGAAATCGCTACCCACTTCTTCGGATAGACGACATGTTTGACCAATTGAACGGTGCGAAGGTCTTCTCTCAGCTCGACCTTGCCACCGGATTCCATCAGCTACGAGTCGTAGAAGACAGCATTCCTCTTACAACATTTCGCACTCGTTATGGTTCCTTTGAGTGGTTAGTCATGCCGTTCGGTTTGACGAACGCTCCAGCATTCTTCGTCGATCTTATGAATCGAGTATTCCAGGAATATCTCGATAAGTTCGTTCTGGTTTTCATCGATGACATATTGATCTATTCTAAATCCGAGTCAGAGCATACACACCACTTGAGGATCGTCTTAGATACTCTTCGTCAGCATCAGCTTAGGGCCAAGCTCTCCAAGTGCCATTTCTGGGAGAGCAAGGTCAAGTTCTTGGGTCATATTGTTTCTTCTGAGGGTATTTCTATTGATCCTGTCAAGATTGAAGCTATTCAGAATTGGAAGCAGCCTGAGAACATTCATGATATTCGCAGCTTCATTGGTCTGGCGGGTTATTACCGTCGATTTATCAAGGATTTCTCTCGTGTTGCACTTCCCCTCACGACTCTGACTCGTAAGGGGGTTCGTTTTATTTGGTCTGATAAGTGTGAAGTTTCTTTTCAGCGATTGAAGGAACTTCTCACTCATGCTCCTATCCTTGTGGTTCCTGAGAGTAACCAGGATCTTGTTGTTTACACCGACGCTTGTGGTAGCGGCCTTGATGCTGTGCTTATGCAGAAAGATCGGGTAGTTGCTTACGCTTCTAGGCAGCTACGTCCGAATGAGGTTCGCTATCCTACTCATGATCTTGAGTTAGCTGCTAGCGTCTTTGCCTTGAAGACGTGGCGTCATTATCTATTGGGCGAACGTTTCATTCTCTACACCGATCACAAGTCGCTGAAGTATTTATTCAGTCAGAAGGATCTCAATATGAGGCAGCAGCGATGGCTCGAGTTTCTCGCCTCATATGACTTAGATATTCAGTATACCCCTGGCAAGGGGAATCGTGTTGCAGATGCGCTCAGTCGCAAACACTCGGCAGTTGTTTCTATGATGATTGTCGAGTGGGATATTCTTGAGACTCTTTCTATGTGTGATATTCGAAATCAAGCTCCGTCTTCTGATTCTCAGATCTTGTTATTCAGCTTGGAAGCTCGACCTATTCTATTGGATCACATTGCCCATGCTCAGCGACAGGATCCAGACTTGTTGCGATATATTCATCTCCTTGAGCCGGGATCCAGTGATGAGACATTGTTGGATTATTCTATTGATTCTCATCGGTGTCTTCGCAGGAAGAACCGTATTTTGATACCATCTGATTTATCACTTAGGCATGACATTCTGGACGAGTGTCATCGCACTAAGTACACCATCCATCCCGGCTCGAGCAAGATGTATGCCGATATGTGTCGGGTATATTATTGGGAAGGGTTGAAGAAAGATGTTGCAAGTTATGTGAGCGGTTGCATGACTTGTCAACAGATCAAGGCCGAACACCAGCGTCCATCCGGTCTTCTTCAGCCGCTAGAGATTCCATTGTGGAAATGGGATCAGATATCCATGGATTTTATTGACGGTCTGCCTCGATCGAGGTCAGGCCATACTTCTATTTGGGTCATAGTCGATCGCTTGACCAAATCAGCTCATTTCATTCCTATTAAGTCCACTCGGACTGCTCCTCAGCTTGCTAAGCTATATGTGAAGGAAGTCGTTCGATTTCATGGCATTCCTAGCTCTATCGTCTGTGATCGAGACACTATCTTTACTAGTCACTTCTGGAAGTGCCTACAGTCAGCTTTGGGCTCAAAGCTGAATCTCTCGACTGCTTATCATCCTCAGACCGACGGTCAGACGGAGAGGGTGAATCGTGTTTTAGAGGATCTTTTGCACTGTTGTATTATGGATTTTGGAGGTAGTTGGGAGGATCACTTACCGCTTGTAGAGTTCTCCTACAACAACAGCTTTCAGTCTAGTATTGGCATGGCTCCTTTCGAGGCTCTTTATGGAAGGCCATGTCGTTCTCCTTCGTGTTGGTTAGAATCTGGCGAGAAGCTCCTTCTTGGTCCAGATTCAGTTCGGGAATCTTCTGAGAAGATTATTCTTATTCGTCAGAGAATGAAAGAGGCGCAGAACCGTCAGAAATCCTACGCGGACAACCGTAGGAAGCCTCTTGAGTTCTCCATTGTTGATCATGTCTTTATTCGGATATCTCCTATGAAAGGGGTTGTGCATTTCAGCTCTACAGGGAAGTTGGCTCCTCGCTATGTTGGACCATTTCCTATTATGGAACGCATCGGCCCCGTGGCTTATCGTGTGGCTCTACCTGCTCTTCTCTGGAATACACGAGATGTTCCATGTTTCCCAGCTTCGCATGTGTGTCCGCGATCCTGATTCTATCATTGAGCTGCATGCTGTGCCTGATTTAGAGATCTTACCTGATTTATCTTTGGAGCAGCAACCTTTTCGTGTGCTTGATTCGGAGGTTAGACGCCTTCGCAACAAAGAGGTTCCACTCGTGAAGATTCAATGGTCACCGAATCCTAAGGACTGCACTTGGAGACCAGAGAATCTATCGAACGCTCTTATCCTGGCTTTCTCCCATCTTCTTCTACAGGTGAGAATTCCCTATTTTATCTCTATCACTTCTTTTGTGGATTTGACGTTATAGACGACATCTATCTTAAGGAATTGCGGGGATGCAATTTTCTTAAGGGGGGAGTCTGTAACAACCCGGGATTTGCATTACCAATTAATAAATAAAAGTTAGGATTTTTATTTATTTTAATGAAGCATAAAAAGATTTGGAATAACAAAATTTATTTGAAAAAGGCTATTTTAATTAAATGGGAAATATGGGATTTAAAATGAGGATAAAATGTTATTTTTGGAAAGTTAAATATTTTAAGAGAAATTTTAAAACGGGTTTGGATAAGAAAAAAATGAGTTTTATAAACATATATGAACACTTAGGCTAATTTTTGGAAACATGTAAATAACTCTCTTCTTATTGGGTTACTAAACCTAGCCCAATAACCCACCCTAAACCTCCTCTATAAATTATCTCAAACTCTCCTAACCTCATTCATTCATCCCTAATCAAAACCCTAATCATTTCCTAAAGCTTTCTTAACAAAAATGGCCTCTATCTTCATCTCCTTCTAGTTTTAGCTTATGCAAGTCATTCTATGCAAAGGTAATGCAAATACCCACCTCAAATCCGTTTTTATATCTCTCTAATTTCTGAAATTTAATTGGTAACACATGTTTTATGTGTTTTTGATCTTATAGCCTCCTAATCATCTTTTGCTAACTTGGTTTGATGCTATAGTGGTCTTTGTTGCTTTCTAGAGAGGTATATTGCTAAAAACCTCTTCTAATATGTGTTTAATCATCTTTTGATTTCGGTAATCAGTTAGTAACACATGTTTTATTATGTAACATGTGAATCATAGCTCTTTGATCATCTTTGCTTTCATTTTGGGGTGTGCACATAAGGTGCTTGTGATATTGCTTCCTAAGGTAATGCTAAGCTTTGGCTCTTTGTTCCTTTAATATAGTGTAGTAAGCATTATATGATAGTTAGTGATTGATATTGGTGAAATTTGATGCCAAAAACTTGAAAAAAACACCCCAAATTCACCAAAATCAGCATCTTCAACTGGATGGAATCTTTCAGCCTGAGAACAAGCTGAAATAGTGGTCTGAGTGCACCAGGGCAGGCCTGGGTTGCACCCAGGCTGCTGCCCGGGCGCAGCAGGCTAGCCCGGTTGGGCTAGCCGGTAGCAGGCCAGCCCTTAGTGGGTTGGCGCGCACGCCCAGCGCGGGTCCGCACGGTGTGGCCCGCTATTCTCCCAGCGCGCGGGCGCATTGCCCGCGCGACTCAGTGCTGACGCGGGCCGAAGCCCGCGTCCCTACTTCCCCAGCCCAGGCGGGCTGGGGCTTGTTTTTTTCCCAGCCCAAGTGGGCTGGGGCTTGCCTTTTCTTCCCCAGCTCGCATGGGCTGGGGCTGGCTATTACTCCCCAACCCATGCGGGCTGGGGTTTGCAACTTCACCCCAGCCCGCATGGGCTGGGGCTTGCTATATCTTCCCCAGCCCAAGCGGGCTGGGGCTTGCTAATTCTTCCCCAGCCCAAGTGGGCTGGGGCTTGCATTTCTTCCCCAGCCCAGGCGGGCTGGGGTTTGCTATTTTCCCCAGCCCATGCGGGCTGGGGTTTGCTACTTCTCCCCAGCCCATGCGGGCTGGGGGGTTTGCTACTCTCCCCAGCCCATGCGGGCTGGTGGCTTGCTAGGTCTTCCCAGCCCATGCGGGCTGGGGCTTGACCGAACCAGCTGCACCGCATGGTGCAGCCTGGTTCACAGAAACGGGTTGCACCATGCGGTGCAGCCGACTTTTATGAAATTGGCTGCACCCATTTGGTGCAGCCGGGTTCCGACCCACCGGTTGCACCATTTTGGTGCAACCAAGTCCGGGTTGCACCATTTTGGTGCAACCGCTTCAAGTTGATAGTTTCTGCAATGAACCCTTGGGCTTCAATTGCTAATCAGAAATTGTCGAACTTTGGTTCACAACCATTCGGAATATTTTCCAACACGAATATTGGTTTTCAGTGATTCTCTGATTTATCGATTTCTTTGAGATCTGTCTCTAGATTTCGTACACGGGTTTTATGAATTATTTTCAAAGGATTTTTCACTCCTAAATGGCTTTCGAAACTATTATATAATGTTATTTTTAATTAGTAAACTATTTACTCCATAATAGGAGAGTTTTCAAAAGCCGTTTTAAAGTGTTCTCAAAATTAATTATAAATCCGTTTCAAACCATTATTTTCTATAATAAAAATCTCACACTCACTTTTAGCACGTCGAGCGAAGTGGAAAGGTGCTTAAACGGTTAGGAAATCTCCGACCTATGGAACCGTGTGTATTTTCTTTCCGGTTAATCCCCGACCTATTTGATTGATCGTTTTGACCTTTGGGTCTAGTTTACCGATGATACGAGGTGGACTTTTTATTGTTTGGAATGTGAGCTTGCTATTGGTTAGTAAACCGTTTAGTGCGAACGTGGGGTATGGGACTCATTGTTAACACTTTACGGGTTCCTCTCCAAGAAGTTTGTGACACATTAGCCTCTGGGCGGCCAGTACTGGACCTCTGGGTCACCACGCCTGTGGCAACCGTCTCTGGACACCTGTTCTATGGAGCAGTTTCTTTTTTTCGACATGTGCCTCTGGGCCTTTATCCTTCTGGGAAGGATCTCGCCGTCTCGCGCGTTCCGCATCAGTGCGAGTGATCGATCACAACTCTACAATACTTGGCAATAACGACTCCGGTCGGTGCACGTGCTATACTTGTATTATCTGATGATTTTTATATCCATTCGAGTACCGCCATTCGGTGCTGGTTCTATGGAACCATACAATGTAAGTGCGATTACCTTGTTGATCCACAGTGTCTCTGGACACTGCTTTTCAGTGTTTGATTTCATTGACTTTTCAGTATATCCCCATTGCTCTTTGGAGCATCGATCTTTGCTTGGGCATTGATTACAGACTCTGGTCACTCTTGGGATTATTGCCTATGGGCAACTTTATATAGCTCTGGCTACGCCGATGATATGAGGCGATTTTATTTATTCAAGACTTTGGTGCTGATATTCTCTTTGGAGATTTTTACTGTTGATTGATGATTAGGGACCGTCATTATATTCATGTGGTCCAAAATACTCTTCTCTTAGGAAAAGTACTGTTTTATTTATATACCGCATTATTATATATCTCAGTTATTATTGATTGTTTTTCTAGCCTGCCCGAGTGTTTTCGCTCGGGTCAGACCGAGTTGTTTCAGGTTAGGTCTCTGGACTTAGCTTCTGTGCTTCCGCTTGGACATTATCTGCTATGCTGATAGATAGCATTTTTTTGTCCACTATTCCGCTACTATGTTATTATTCAGACTTTGATATGTACATATTTTTGACTCACATGTGTGGGCAGTGGCTTTGTACCCACTTATAGTATTTGGATCTGTATTGACGATGTATTGTTCTGGGATTTTATATCTGTTATGTGATTCTGTTCTGTGATGTTTTATCATTTATTACTATGCTTGTTCTGATAGGTCTTTAGCCATTGTAATTTCGTTATAAATATTTATTGAATATGTCGAACCACTTGAAAAAAAATATAGACACCATCCTTTCGACGTATTTAGTAGATAGTTATAGCTTGATTACAAATGGTCGCTTCCACTATACTCTATTCTCCGCTTTAACAGACAGTATTACTCCCATAATACTCTTTGTTACAGTGGGTCTCAGAGTGGGGCGTTACATACCACAACTCCAAATGTTACAAAAATTGAAATCCGATAATAATACAATATTGTGGATCCAACGGAACTGGTTTTGTCAAATTCCGAGACTCTGTCCCGGAAGGCTATTTTTAAATTCAATTTATACGATATAAATTTCAAATCTGAACAAAACACCTTTAAATTCAATTTTAAGCATTCTATTATCTCCAGTATTATTAATATGAATTTTCCAAGTCTTCAAACTGTTTTCAACCGGCTTAAAAATCAAGATTCCATATTTTACTCAATTCCAATAATTAAATTCAAAAATTAATTATCCTCAAATATTTGATATTTGAGATTCAACCTAAAAATTAACCTTTAAATATTTAAAATTAATTAAATATTCTGTTTTCAAATGTCCCAAAATTCCGGGTCGTCACAGATAAATAAAGAAGTTGAATTAATAACTATGGAATAGTTAAAAAGGTTACTAATTTGAAATTAGTAATCATACATAAATATCTTAGGAAATGTCCATTAGGGTATGGATAAATTGACATTTATGAGCAATAAAAGGGGATTTATGGGTAGATAAGCATTTAATGTAAATCTTATTGCCTTAAATAAAAAGGGAATTAGTAAGTTAAGTCCAATGTCTACCTAAGATAATATAAGTAAAGACTTAGGATGGTAAGTTGGACTTAATGGGTTAGTGATGCAAAGTAAGTAGAGTCACTCAACGGAAGATTGCCCATTTGTGATATCCCGGAATTTCAATCAATTTAAAATGTGATAATTCACCTTATTTATTTTTTAAAATTGGTAAATTTGTTATTTTCATAACAATGATAATAAATGTGTTGTTTTTTTAATATAGATAAATAAATTTTTAGTAGAATTATTATTTTCAAAATTGAATTTGGGTTTGTTTAATATATATATTTATTTGAATTGATTTTAAATTGGATTTTAAATTGAATTTGAATTTAAATTTGAAATTTAAAAGATATATATATCAAATATATTTTAGATTTAAATATCATGTATGATTCTATTTAGAATATAGTGTGTTTTATTCTATTTTCTTTTAAAAGAATTTTATTCATATAAATTAAGAATGTATTTATTAAATAGTAAAGTAAAGATAAAAGTCTTATAAACATTTAAAAATTTAATGCATGTAAAGTTACATGTGTTAACCTATAAACTTCCTTAATAACATGTGTTAGCAAATCAAATAAGGTAAATGACAAGTGTCACTCTTAATTTTATTTTCTTTTATTTTTAATAAATTCTAAATTTAATCTATATAAACTTATACTTTTTCTCTTTATCTCTTTTTATCTTCTTCATATTTCAAAATCAAGAAAAATAAAACCTGTAACTCTTAACCAGTAAACAAGTATCTCTTCATAGTTTCAAAAGTCTGTAACAAATATACAATCAAGTAAAACAAAATCAAAGCAATTCAAACAATCTCTCTACAAATCCAATTTAAGAGCAAGCTAAGAAAATTTAAAGCCAAGATTCAACATCTCAGATCAATTTCAGTTTCAAGATTAAAGCAACTTCCTGGTCCTCTCTGTTTACAATATTCAAGTGAGTAAACAAAAGCTTTAAACAGTTTTAAATCTAATGCATGTAGTAAATGTTGAAGTAAAATTGTGATAATTGTTTGCATGTGTGAAATTTTGGGCTTGCATGTTTAAATATTTGTATGTATGTTGATTTAAAATCTAAATACATGTATGTATGAATGAATATACTGGTGTGTATAGGTCTGTGATCATCTCTGTTAAGTTTCACAGTTTAAATTTAGATAAAAATTCCAACTCTTCTCAACTAATCTTTGTTAGGCCTAGGGATTTAAACAAATTATGTTGTATAAACATAATCAAAGTTTTAAAAATATATATTTATGTGAAATAAGTTTGAAATTTGTTTGGAAATCAAGAAGAATAGAGGAACTTTAAAACATGTTAAAAATAAATTGTCATGGATTGTTGATTCATATAAATAACTTGAATCTACTTTAAAAACTAGGATTTTTAAGATAGAAATCATGATTTTTAGTTTAGGATTGAGTGTGCATTTTGGTGATAACCAGAGAGTGGGTTTTGAGCAAATTCTATTGGCCGGAGGGACTATGGTGGTCGGGGTTTCGACTGGAGGTGGAGGAGTGTTCGGCGAGGTCGGGAAAAATAGGGGAAGTGGTAATCGACCAACGTGGCGTCGGCGGTGGGTCGATCTAGGGTTTAACACCCAAAAGTGGTCGAGGTTGGAAATGTGGTCGGCGCGATGTCTCTAGGTGATCGAGCTTCACCTAGGCTCGGGAGATGGTAGCATGGAGGCTTGCGAATATGTGGCCGGAGTTCTAGAGTCGCCGGTGGTCAGCGTGGATGGTTCGAGGGGATTTTTCTAGTGATGTCGAGTTCCAGGTTTGAACTGGATTGCTCGATTTCGATTTTGGTTATGTGTTTTGGAATCGGTGATTGGAATCAATAGTCGAGTTAATTTGTGGCTTGCCGGAGGTGGTGAGGTACGCCGGAGCACTGGCGAACGTTGGTGCACGTGCACGGCGATGATTTCGTGTCTGGGTTTTGGTTCGTGAGCGACTCGAAGTGATGCTCGGGATAGTGAAGGTCGGGCTCGAGTTTTTGTTCGTGTATGTGAGCAAGTGTTTAAGCATAATGGTTTTAAAATTTAATCTAAGTTTTTTAAAAAAAAAGAGTTGAAGGAAGGACTCGAGACAAACTCGAGTAAATAGCAGGTTTGACCCGAAGCAAGTCTCGAGTAAGAGTAGGGTTGAACCCGAAGTAAGTGATAGGCTAAATTTTAAACATATTTTAAAATGCAAAGTTTTGAAATTTTAAATGAAATTTGTAAACCCTTTCTTAAATAATTTCCTTTTTCATTTTAAATGTTTCTTAAACCTTTAATTAAAAAAAATTATATGTTTGTTTAATTTAAGTTTGTTAAATTAAAATTTAAGATATTTCAAACCTAATTATTTTTATAAATATAATTAAGTGATAATTAAAGGTTAAATGTTTTAGTAATTAATAAAGATGATGATTATCTTAAAGGTAATTAAGATTTTGATAATTAAATAAAGTAATAAAAGTGAAATAAATTTTATTAATTATTGATTAAGAAATTAATAAATTAATGGTTAAGGATAAGTATTAATTAATTAAGAGGTTAATTAATTTGTAATTAAGAATTGTTAATTAGATAATTAGAGATAATTAATTAATAATTAGTGATTAATTAATTAAGTAATTAAGTTGTAATTAGTGACTAATTAATTAAGTAATTAGAGATAATTAACTTGTAATTAAGGATTAATTAAATAAGTAATTAAGAATTAATTAATTTGTAATTAAGTTTTATTAATTAATAATTAAGGTTATTAATTAATGATTTAAGGATAATTAATTAAGTAATTAAGGATTAATTAATTGATTTAAAAGGGTAATTAAGAAATGATTGATTAATTAAATGGGTTGTAATTAATTAATTAATGATTAATTAAGCAGGATTAAGTGATTAATTATAATATGGATTAATAATTCCTGTTTTGGATGATTATTTGAATAGAATGTCTGGATTGGTTGATATCTATTGGATGATAATTTGTGATATTCTTTGATAAGTTATTGAATATATCTGTGATGAATGTGTGATATTTATCTGGGATAAATGTTGTGTGAATTCAAAGTATTAAATTGAATTGTTTAAACCTTAAACAACTTGGCCTTTAAGATACGTTTGGATTTCGATGAGACCGGGATCGGGTATCAGTTTTGATTATCCGAAAACCACATCGATCCAAGTTAAACGATAGGTGGTGAAATCTCAAGTGAAGATCGAGATGGAGTTTCAGAGTGCAAGGGTTATTGTCGTTAACTCTTAGGGTGATTCGAAAATGAGTGTAAGGAGATAATGCCTTCGGTTTCGTTCGAACCCGGAACGAACTTGTATGGATTGAATGATTTCAGAACATCATCAATGGAGGACGATGAGCATTCTAAGATAGATGTGTACTATAAAGGTAATCGTAGCCTCAAGCCTCATCAACCGGGAATGGCTAAAACAGGGGAGGTGCAGCAAGGTTAAGTGGGTAGCACCCAAGTAGGACGAGATTTACTCCTGTCTAGAGGTTCCTTTTTATTTCGGCTTAGTGGGTAGTTTTTGGCCACAACTGCGGGGTTGTCTTGTTCGGGACTGTCCAATAAGGGATGGTTTCGGCCTTGTGTTGCAGGGGATTTAGGGTGGATCCTCGGTACGGTGATCTAGGCCCTGTAATGTGATGGGCGGTACCCCAGTAGCCCTGCCATTGTATGGAATCCAATCTCCAATAAGTGCCCTCGGATTTGATTGTAAACCTATATATGCTGGAATTTAATAGATGTAACAATTTCAGCTATGTGATTATTTACTTGAAAACCCTAGACACTATTATAATATCACTGGACTTCCTATAAAATGTTTTGGTTAGCGTAAGGTAAAAACTTACCCATGTTTATGTATGGGAAGTCTTACGTGGTACCTTTTTTTCAAATGTTTTTCAAAGTTAAGCAACTTTAAACCGTTTACTCACACCAGACCCATGTCAGACCCGGAATTTATTTCTGTTTTCCTAAACTCTTGTGTACTCAAATTTTTATGAGTAGCCAAGTGATCAGGTCTTGGATTGTTGAAGTCTGGAGAAGCTTGGAGCAGGAGTCCAGACGTATCTATCTATCTAGTTCCGTTGTGTTAGTTGATGTATGTGGTATTTTGGGATGTATGTAATGACATATATAAATGACTGTCTTGTTTGAATGATGTTGTGTAACTCTGATATATGTAAGACTATGTAATAGTTATGTTTGTTTCCAGATATGATAATCTTGGTTATTATCATAAATGGTAGTTGTGTTTAATAATAAAATGTTTGTTGTATCTTATTAAGAGGATGTTTATCTTTCTAAGATAGATAATGATAAAGCAAAACGGAATGTTTTAGGGAAGTAAACATTTAGGTGAGTATGACTTATAAATTGGAATTGAAGGTAATTTAAATTGTGAAGTTTTAAATCTAGGTCCAGAAATTTGTTAAGAATTGGTTTTGAAGATAAAATTGGGTAATAATTTGGATTCTGAAAATTAAATTGTTTAAAGAGTTTTTGAACACTTATTTGAACTTTGAAATAAGTTAAGTAAAGGTAATTTAAAATGGAATTTTGAAATTTGGACTCAGAATTAAATGGTTTAAAATAATAATTAAGTTGTTAATTTAAAAATAAAGGTTGGAATGATTTAAAGGATTAAATCAACATTTAAGAAATTAACTTGAATTTATGAAATTCAAAATGGTTTTAAGTTGAGATTTGAATTAAATAAGTTCAAACTGAATTTGATTTGAATTAGTTGGAGTTGTGATTGAAGATGGATAAGTATAAAATTCAAATGGAAAATTTGAATTGAATTAATTTGAAATGAAATTGAAGTTGAATAAGTTTGAAACTCAAATGGGAGTTGATTTGAATTTGGATAGGAATTGAAGTTAATTTAAATTGAATTGAAATTGAATCAATTTAAATAGAAATGGAAATTGGAAATTGTTTGTTTGGTTGCTAGTGTATGGTTGATATGTACGCTTGAAATGGTTGAAATGAAATAAAATTTTTGAATTATCTTTTGTTTTATATTTCGGGGACGAAATTCTTTTAAGGGGGGAGGAATGTGATATCCCGGAATTTCAAGCAATTTAAAATGTGATAATTCCCTTTATTTATTTTTTTAAATTGGTAAATTTGTTATTTTCATAACAAGTATAATAAATGTGTTGATTTTTAATATAGATAAATAAATTTTAAGTAGAATTATTATATTCAAAATTGAATTTGGGTTTGTTTAATATATATATTTATTTGAATTTATTTTAAATTTGATTTTAAATTGAATTTGAATTTAAATTTGAAATTTAAAAGATATATATATCAAATATATATTGGATTTAACTATATCATGTATGATTCTATTTAGAATATAGTGTGTTTTATTCTATTTTCTTTTAAAATAATTTTATTCATGTAAATTAAGAATGTATTTATTAAATAGTAAAGTAAAGATAAAAGTCATATAAACATTTAAAAATTTAATTATGCATGTAAAGTTACATGTGTTAACCTATAAACTTCCTTAATAACATGTGTTAGCAAATCAAATAAGGTAAATGACAAGTGTCACTCTTAATTTTATTTTATTTTATTTTTAATAAATCCAAAATTTAATCTATATAAACTTATACTTTTTCTCTTTATCTCTTTTTATCTTCTTCATATTTCAAAATCAAGAAAAATAAAACCTGTAACTCTTAACCAGTAAACAAGTATCTCTTCATAGTTTCAAAAGTCTGTAACAAATATACAGTCCAGTAAAACAGAATCAAAGCAATTCAAACAATCTTTCCACAAATCCAATTTAAGAGCAAGCTAAGAAAATTTAAAGCCAAGATTCAACATCTCAGATCAATTTCAGTTTCAAGATTAAAGCAACTTCCTGGTCCTCTCTGTTTACAATATTCAAGTGAGTAAACAAAAGCTTTAAACAGTTTTAAATCTAATGCATGTAGTAAATGTTGAAGTAAAATTGTGATAATTTTTGCATGTGTGAAATTTTAGGCTTGCATGTTTAAATATTTGTATGTATGTTGATTTAAAATCTGAATACATGTATGTATGAATGAATATACTGGTGTGTATAGGTCTGTGATCATCTCTATTAAGTTTCACAGTTTAAATTTAGATAAAAATTCCAACTCTTCTCAACTAATCTTTGTTAGGCCTAGGGATTTAAACAAATTATGTTGTATAAATATAATCAAAGTTTTAAAAATATATATTTATGTGAAATAAGTTTGAAATTTGTCTGGAAATCAAGAAGAACAGAGGAACTTTAAAACATGTTAAAAATAAATTGTCATGGATTGTTGATTCATATATATAACTTGAATCTACTTTAAAAATTAGGATTTTTAAGATGGAAATCATGATTTTTAGTTTAGGATTGAGTGTGCATTTTGGTGATAACCAGAGAATGGGTTTTGAGCAAATTCTGGTGGCCGGAGGGACTATGGTGGTCGGGGTTTCGACTGGAGGTGGAGGAGTGTTCGACGAGGTCGGGAAAAATAAGGGAAGTGGTAATCAACCGACGTGGCATCGGCGGTGGGTCGATCTAGGGTTTAACACCCAAAAGTGGTCGAGGTTGGAAATGTGGTCGGCGCGGTGTCTTTGGGTGATCGAGCTTCACCTGGGCTCGGGAGATGGTAGCCTGGTGGCTTGCGAATGTGTGGCCGGAGTTCTAGAGTCGCCGGTGGTCAGCGTGTATGGTTCGAGGGGATTTTTCTGGTGATGTCGAGTTCCAGGTTTGAACTGGATTACTCGATTTAGATTTTGGTTATGTGTTTTGGAATCGGTGATTGGAATCGATAGTCGAGTCGATTTGTGGCTTGCCGGAGGTGGTGAGGTACGCCGGAGCGCTGGCGAACGTTGGTGCACGTGCACGGCGATGATTTCGTGTCTGGGTTTTGGTTCGTGAGCGACTCGAAGTGATGCTCGGGATAGTGAAGGTCGGGCTCGAGTTTTTGTTCGTGTACGTGAGCAAGTGTTTAAGCATAATGGTTTTGAAATTTAATCTAAGTTTTTTTTAAAAAAAAAAGAGTGTTGAAGGAAGGACTCGAGACAAACTCGAGTAAACAGCAGGTTTGACTCGAAGCAAGTCTCGAGTAAGAGTCGGGTTAAACCCGAAGTAAGTGATAGGCTAAATTTTAAACATATTTTAAAATTCAAAGTTTTGAAATTTTAAATGAAATTTGCTTTAAACCCTTTCTTAAATAATTTCCTTTTTCATTTTAAATGTTTCTTAAACCTTTATTCAAAAAAAATTATATGTTTGTTTAATTTAAGTTTGTTAAATTAAACTTTAAGATATTTTAAACCTAATTATTTTTATAAATATAATTAAGTGATAATTAAAGGTTAAATGTTTTAGTAATTAATAAAGACGATGATTATCTTAAAGGTAATTAAGATTTTGATAATTAAATAAAGTAATAAAAGTGAAATAAATTTTATTAATTATTGATTAAGAAATTAATTAATTAATGGTTAAGGATAAGTATTAATTAATTAAGAGGTTAATTAATTTGTAATTAAGAGGTTAATTAATTTGTAATTAAGAATTATTAATTAGATAATTAGAGATAATTAATTAATAATTAGTGATTAAGTAATTAAGTAATTAAGTTGTAATTAGTGACTAATTAATTAAGTAATTAGAGATAATTAACTTGTAATTAAGGATTAATTAAATAAGTAATTAAGAATTAATTAATTTGTAATTAAGTTTTATTAATTATTAATTAAGGTTATTAATTAATGATTTAAGGATAATTAATTAAGTAATTAAGGATTAATTAATTGATTTAAAAGGGTAATTAAGAAATGATTGATTAATTAAATGGGTTGTAATTAATTAATTAATGATTAATTAAGCAGGATTAAGTGATTAATTATAATATGGATTAATAGTTCCTGTTTTGGATGATTATTTGAATAGAATGTCTGGATTGGTTGATATCTATTGGATGATAATTTGTGATATTCTTTGATAAGTTATTGAATATATCTGTGATGAATGTGTGATATTTATCCGGGATAAATGTTGTGTGAATTCAAAGTATTAAATTGAATTGTTTAAACCTTAAACAACTTGGCCTTTAAGATACGTTTGGATTTCGATGAGACCGGGATCGGGTATCAGTTTTGATTATCCGAAAACCACATTGATCCAAGTTAAACGATAGGTGGTGAAATCTCAAGTGAAGATCGAGATGGAGTTTCAGAGTGCAAGGGTTATTGTCGTTAACTCTGAGGGTGATTCCAAAATGAGTGTAACGAGATAATGCCTTCGGTTTCGTTCGAACCCGGAACGAACTTGTATGGATTGAATGCTTTCAGAACATCATCAATGGAGGACGATGAGCATTCTAAGATAGATGTGTTCTATAAAGGTAATTGTAGCCTCAAGCCTCATCAACCGGGAATGGCTAAAACAGGGGAGGTGCAGCAAGGTTAAGTGGGTAGTACCCAAGTAGGACGAGGTTTACCCTTGTCTAGAGGTTCCTTTTTATTTCGGCTTAGTGGGCAGTTGTTGGCCACAACTGCGGGGTTGTCTTGTTCGGGACTGTCTAGTAAGGGATGGTCTCGGCCTTGTGTTGCAGGGGATTTAGGGTGGATCCTTGGTACGGTGATCTAGGCCACGTACTGTGATGGGCGGTACCCCAGTAGCCCTGCCATTGTATGGAATCCAATATCTAATAAGTGCCCTCGGATTTGATTGTAAACCTATATATGCTGGAATTTAATAGATGTAACAATTTCAGCTATGTGATTATTTACTTGAAAACCCTAGACACTATTATAATATCACTGGATTTCCTATAAAATGTTTTGGTTAGCGTAAGGTAAAAACTTACCCATGTTTATGTATGGGAAGTCTTACGTGATACCTTTGTTTCAAATGTTTTTCAAAGTTAAGCAACTTTAAACCGTTTACTCACACCAGACCCATGTCTGACCCGGAGTTTATTTCTGTTTTCCTAAACTCTTGGGTACTCAAATTTTTATGAGTAGCCAAGTGATCAGGTCTTGGATTGTTGAAGTCTGGAGAAGCTTGGAGCAGGAGTCCGGACGTATCTATCTATCTAGTTCCGCTGTGTTAGTTGATGTATGTGGTATTTTGGGATGTATGTAATGACATATATATATGACTGTCTTGTTTGAATGATGTTGTGTAACTCTGATATATGTAAGACTATGTAATAGTTATGTGATGTATTATATTTTGTTCCGTTTCCACTGTGAGATTCTGAATTGTGTTGTTCTTTCTTCTTTCCTTTCTATTTCTACCTATTTCTTTCTTTAAGATGATACGTCTTTCTGTATATGAAAGGCGGGTCTTCACACCATCACTTTGAGATTACGGGCAGTCGGGTGCACTTGCTACTAATGTGAGATATCACTAATCCTAAAATCTATGACGACGTAAGATGTAACAACCCGTAAATTTTAGTGGTTTATTAATTTATTTAATTGAATTTTTGTGAAATTTTAAATAATAAAATTTTGAAATATAAACTTGATATTTGGGATACGTCTAATTAAACATAGCAACTAGTAAATTTTCATCAGATAATATGGAAGTTTATTTTATTGTGTAATTTTATTCAGATTCAAATCATTCAATATTTGATGGAAACGAATGTCTTCCAAACCTGAATATTTTTCTATAGAAAAATTGTAAATCATCTTTTGAGTGAGACTTCATATTTCGTTTCTCAAAATTTGGACTTCTATTGCTCCGTTCATCTTATTTTTGACATTTTGCAGCATTTCGGTACCGATATCGACTTTCAATCGGATGATCGTACCACTGATATCTGTGGGGTGTTTTGATCGTCTTGTCGTGCTAATCTCTAAGGTATATTCAATTCTGTGTTTTAAAGTCCAGTTCGTAATGGAATCTGCGGAGAATGATTCCATATCGGTACCCGTTTTAACCTTTTGTTTTATGTCCATTTGTTTCCCTCAGCTGAAATGAATAGTCATAAACGTTTACTATTTCCCAGATATTAATATCAACCTCTTGCCATTCCACCTGTTCGTACATTTGCTTCTGCTAAATAGTTTTATTTGAGAAATATTGTGAAATATATCGGATTTTACTCGTATTAGTCTGTAAATTATAAAATGCCTTCCTCTTTCCTCTTTTAAACCTTTCTTCCCTTCTTCCTACATCACACGTGCTCCGCCTCCATACGTCGTCCCTTTTTCCTTTGCAGCTGCCCATTCCACCAAAACTGCCACCGAACCCTTTACGACATCAGCTTTCCCTCGTGTAGCCTTCCACCCGAGCATCACCCTCCCTGACCTCGTCCCCTGCTCTACGTGTGAACCCATTGTCGGCCTTGCTTACCGAAATCACCATCAACCCTCTCCACGCAGCACCAGGTCGGCCTTCCCTCTGTTCACCTATATATGTTTTGTTTTCACGGAGTTGAAGTATAATTGTAATATGTGAAGTGATATATTATATAAGTTTCTATATATATATTAATTTATACAAATCTGTTAGTTATAATTTTTTATATATACCAGTTCTATATATGTGGTTCTTAAGGAACGATCTGTTTGTATACATATGGATAAACACAAATACATATATGTTGCGTTTGTATATATATAGGTACGAAAGTTTATACATTTTATATGTCATATGGTATAAAGGTTAATATATGTGGTACTGGATATGTTGAATATAACTAATTACATATATATGTTTCGTATGAAATTTTTGTTGATACTTGGTATTGCCTGAGGTATAGTGATGTCTGATCTTTGTTTATATATATCTTGTATAATGAAACTATTATTTCTGGGTATATTTTATTATAAACAAAAGTGTTATATATATTTACATATATTGTTTTATATATTGTTTTTTGAGCATGATACTGTTAAGAAAAAAATACATGCTGGTATGTATAGCTTTTATAGGATTTATTTAAACCTGTTATTTATATATATATATATATATATATTATGTATTTATAACTAGCATGTATGTTGATTTTAGTAATATAAATTTTATATGGTATGATTATATATATAGATTTCTTTTCTTTCAATTGTTTGTAGTGGGATAATATGTTTGTACATATGTTAGTTTCTATATATTTATATTGTTATTATATATTGATGTTGACTGGCTTTAGTCTATATATTTGTCTTTATTGTATAAGTTTAGATATAAGGTTTGTTCACATATTTTATATATCTAGCCGTTACAGTATTTTACAAGTTTTTAGTACTATTTATAAATTGATTTTAGGCAAATTTCATAATATGTATACACATGTATCAGGATTTTTTTTATGAGTGAGTTCTAACATATATATAAAGTGATAGTTATATGGATTGGAATAATGCAAAGTTATTTGATTTTAAAATGTAATATATAGTGTGACTTTGTAGTTTTCATATATAAGCTTATTTATGTATTAAATATTGATTTTGAAATTTTATAGTATTTTAGTGTATTTGCCTTAAATATAAAATTTAAGATATATATATATATAATATATTTTAGTTTATATCAAAACTAATTCGGTTGTTCAATCGACCTTTTATTAGCTTTGCTCGTCAAAATTTGTGCCAACCTTGTTTGCTTTGGATTCGTGACTGGATTTCGTAACTCAATTTCAGTGTACGTATCTGTGTCATCTCCTGCTCTCTCTAGCCTCGAAAGGTGAGCAATCACTCACGATTAACATTCTTATATTTATTAAATTTGATTTCAATTGAAACGACAATTGAAATATGCTGTTGTTAGTTATTTACATTGCTATATATATACTGTTATCTATTTCTATACACTTGTGACATCTGATACCATTATCTGTTATTTATACTGATGATATATGCCTGTTATATTTTTATCATATCTGTTATCACACTGCAAGTTCCCTGTTAGTATAGAATTCACTATGGCTTGAAATGATACATACCCGAACGATCTGTAGAATAGGAGAAAATCGTTATGGGTTGAAATGATAAACCCAAGCGATTTTCATTTGAATTAAATTTCGGATTGTGGGTTGAAAAGATATATATACCCATATATATTTAAATTGCGGATTGTAATGATAAATATCTGTATCACTTGACGATAGGGTAGAGAATTATATACAGACACCGTTGGTCTATATATATAAATATTTTGTAAATGATTTCTATGGTTTTGAAAATAAATATATAGTTTTAATAAAAATTGATTTTAAAGATTTATTAAAGTTGATTTAATAAAGTTGATATATTATATGTTTAAGTATTTATTTAAAATATATATTTTCAAATATAGAATTTATAATGATTAAGGTTGGAAAGATAATTTGAAATTGATTTGAAATTATATTTATGTAAGAATTATACTTAAATAAGTTTGATTGAAATTTATTAAATTTGAAATTTTAAAAATATAATTTATAACTTGAATTTGATTGAAAGTGATTTAAAGGAATATTTCAAACTTATATAAATTTAAACGGGATATTTTGTTTATTTAAATTTGTAAATTGATGTGGTATTTAGATTATTATTGAAGTGATTAAGTTAATATTTCAAAACTAAATAATTGTAAAGTGAATTTGATATACATATAAAATTATTGAATTTAGTTTTGAATTGTTGAATATTAAAAGCATTGAAATATATTGAAATTGAAATGGTTTATTTGTGGTTCAAATCGGTATTTTAAATCGATATAATTTGAAATGTTTAATTGAATTGAAATTGAAATTGATGATTTAGATTTGATTAAATTTGAATTTGGAATTCGAATTGATTTGAATCGATTTGTGAAAGTTGAGGAAACTATTTTATTTTATAAAGTAATTTTAAATTATATTTAAAACTATTTATATTTTACTTTATAAATTATTTTAATATAAACTATTTTAATATAAATCATTTTAATATATATTATTTTATTATAACTATTTTAATATAAATCATTTTTAATATATATTATTTTATTATAAACTATTTTACATAAACTATTTTTTTATTTATAAACTATTTTATTATATATACTAATTTTAATATCTAAACTGTTTAAAAGGAAATTGTTATGGATTCCAAAATGTTATGATTTCAAAGCTATGATTTCAAAGTGTTATGAATTTCAAGGTTTTAAATTCCAAAGTGTTTTGATTTTAAAAACTTAGGGTCCGTTTGGTTTCGTTTTGAGTTTTGTATTTTGTGTTTTCAACCTACACTACAAAATACAAGAAAACATGAGAATTTTTTTACTATTCTTAGCCGTTACAACGATGGACGGGAAATGGAGGGGAGGAATTGTTTTCCGTCCTTTGTTATGTCTCAAAACACGAAAAATCAAGTAAACTTGTTTTCTATTTTCTATGTTAATTTCATTTTTCAAAATTGTGTGTTTTCCAACAATGCATAAGAAATGTGTATTTTTGTTTAGACGAAAACACAAAACTAAAACATCAAACTAAACGGGCCCTTATGATTTCGAAAGCGATATAACTTTGGAAAGTGATATGATTTTGGAAATGAATATTATTTTAGGTAAGGAATGATATCGTATTGATTTGGTTTTGAAATGGGAAATGATATTTTGGTTTGGAAGTATAAACTATTTTGAAATGACCGCGGTGTTATAATAACGTTTGGTTGTTAACGAGACCGGGATCGTATATGGGCATACTTTCTGTCGATACAGAAAACCACTTTAACAACTGTGTACGCGGTGGAGATTCCAGAATGAAGTAAGATGGTGGCGACGATTCTATATGAGGTATATACGTGGACCCAGCTCCCATGAGTTGGCATAAGGTGGCTAAAACAGGAGCAATCGACGGGCTAATAAGGTAGCACCTCTGATCGGACACACTCCATCGTATGCCATTCTATCATTTTGTGATTGATTTGGTGCGCACCCTTGATTCGGGAGTGTGGCTCGAGGTGGGCGATTGCTGCGGCTCTGCGTTACCACCAGCCCGAAAGTGTAATTGGTATATCTACCCTGGCATTGCCTAGTTGTGCCGTGTCACCTACCATAGCGTGCTTTACTACGAGTTTTATTTGTGTCATACCTATGGAGTATCCTCTGGTAGCCCCAGTTTACGGGGTATTACGGTACTGAATAGACTATTGGCACACCTAAAAATGTGTTAAGGTGGAAAATGTAAAGCCTTAACGCTATTTTTAAAAATAATATACTTTACTTTAGACATTATTATAATAGCGTATATTACTACATAGTAGATAGTTTAACGGATCCTTGGAGGATGGTTATCCCAAACATCCTTTAAGTTACTTGTATTTCAATTGATATTTCACTTGAGTTGGATTTATTGATATAAGAATGTTAATCCTGACTCGAGTGTTTTGTGTTTTGCTTTACGCTCGGGTCAGATGAGTGATACAGTATTCGAGACTCACCTTTGAAGTTGGAGCTTTGCTTGGAGATCCAGCTATCTATCCAGCTTTCAGTTATTCAGTTGATTCCAGTGATGTATTCAGATTTTGTATTTGACTATTGTATTGAGACATCTATGCATTCGAGACCTTTGTTGTATCATATTTAACTCGGTTATATATATATATATAGTAGCTTCATGAACTACTATTCTTTTGTTTCCGCTGCATTATTGTTATATTACTCCGTGTTTGTGATTCTATGATCTTTATTTACTGTATATGCCGAGTTTTGCCAAATATAAAAATTAACAATCTGATATTTTGAGCAATTCAAGTCCGACATGTTCAGATGCGAATGGTTGAAAATTTCAGGCTGTTACATGAGAGATTGGGCCTGCTTTCTTAATTGAAAAGTATTAAATGATCCAAATTTGGAATTAGGAGCTGTGAGGGATATCTCCATAGGGGTTAACTTCTTTTTTGAGGTATTAAGTGGTTGTAGGGTCTGCCTCTCTCCTAAAAGGAAGTATTAAGTAACCTAGTGAGATTCAAAATAAATAAGGATGTCTGTAAAAGGGTTTACTTCAGTGTTGAGGTATTAAGTGGCTATTTTAGGGCCCACCTCCCTACCGAAATAAGTAACCTAATGAGATTCCATATTTATAATTAAGATTGAGAGTGGATATCTCGGGAATGGTTCACTTCGGGTTTGAGGTATTAAGTGACTGATCCAAGGATTCGCCTCTCTCCTAAAAATAAGTATTAAGTAACCTAGTGAGATTCCAAGTGATGTTAGCTAGGTAGTACCAGCGAGGAGTCCGCCTTGGGGTTAGGTATTAAATGACAATGACCTATCTATAAATAGGTGTTAAATGGTTAGGGGTCTACCTAGTCCTTATTAACGAGGTATTAAGTGGCTTGGGTACAGTCTCTCACATTGCTAAGACCATAATAACGATAGTACCAGTGGGGATCCACTTGGGGATAGGTATTAAGTGATGAAGGACTGCTTGGAATACAGGTATTAAATGTTAGAAGTCTGCCTAGTTCTTTTAACGGTATTAAGTGGCTTGGGTATTGTCTCTTACATAGCTATGATTTTATTGGCGATAGATGCGGTAATAGTTGGACATTAAATTTCAAAAGCCATCAATAGTGGTTAGAGGTCTTTGTAGCTAGGACCCACCGACTATTGACAACATTGCTAGAAAACCACCTTGGGAATAGGTCTTAAATGATGGGGTCTACCTTAATTGAGGTCTGAAATGGCAGAGTCTGCTTATTTCTCTTTTAAAAGTATTTTGCAGTGATTATAGAAGCCTGCTTCATATTTAGAAGTAGTAGTGGCAAATGGGTTTGGAAGTATTGGGTGGTTGATAAGGCTTCGTTGCTATTTTGTACCTTGGGAAGGGGTAGGTAAGTAATCATGCATATAATGCAAGGTTAGAGTTGATAACCTTAATAGACACAACAATTAAACGAAAACCAATCAGTATAAATTTATTTTATGGACAGTTTATAGATTTTCCAATCACCCGAACGTTATTCTGACCCCATTCTCATTACAACCCACAAGATAGATTTAAAGGAACATGTCATTGGAGCTAGACGTTCTTTGTTGTTGGAGAAGTCTTCTTTTCTCTCATGTTCGATGCTGATGTGACAATCTGCTATTAAAGGAATACCATTATTCCAAGGTATTAGTCATAGTCAGTATTCTTAACCTATTATTTTTTCCGCCATGAGTTTAGATTTCTATCAATATATGATAATGCTCATGCTTATTTACTGGTACTAAACCCAACGATCTGTGCTTTGATGGACTTGAGTTTCGATTTTTGTCAAAATTTTGGCCTACTAAGGTGCGGGTTGTTACAAAACTCGTTCGTGTTTATATTCAGCATGGTCTTACGAGATACCTTAATTTTGAAAGGTTTTATAAAAAAATAAAATCCATTTGATTGTGTTTCTCACGCTAGTTTTACCAGACTAAACCGAGTGTTATTTTCCTTATAATGTTCGGGTCAGATCGAGCATATTTTCCAGATTTAGCTGGACCCTTAGAGCTGCAGGAGATGAGCAGGATGCCTCCAAGACATACTCCTGTATTTTTTATCTTCCATTGTTTGTTTCTTGTCTGTTTTTATCAACATATGTAAGAGCATATTGTTATAACTGTCCAAGGACTGATGATTGGACAATTGTACTCTTATTGATGTATGTATATATAAAAATAAAATTTGTAAATTTCATTGATATATTATTGATTACTTGTCACATTGTAAGAATCTATTCTATCTTTTCTTTTCTTTCACCCCAATGATCTGACTTTTCGGCACTTAGATGTTTTGCACTTGAATACCGTGGATGTATTAGTGTCGACTTTTAAGGATCAAAAAGGCAAGTTGTTACACACTCATAATTGGATTATCTACGCCTTGGTTAGGCTTGGGCTTGGGTGAGTTAACCCACCATCTAATTTGTATAGTGTTGTGTATATAATTGTTGTGTTAGATATAAATTAAAATAAATAACAATGCAAGTTATCACATTTGGACTCCTCCTTGCTTTTGAAAGCAAGCGACAACATTATATGTAGTATAAAATCTCTTATAACCCTCTAAATTATGTGATGCGGCTGAGATTTGTTGTTTACATATTTGATAGTGTATTGTGAATGGTTGAAGCAAAATAGTCGTTATAAATGCACTTTGGAACCCCTTATATTTGGCATATGTTAAATTGGTTAAATTATGCATATATTGTGAAAAAAATAGTTAGTTATTCCTTACACATGTTTTATTGTGTTTGATATAAATGAATTTGTTTGGGTAGTTATAGAAATTGTGAAAATTGGAAGCGAAAAGGTCGCGATGGATGCCCTTGGAAAATGCTTTGTGTTCGGCGATTTTCAAAGTTAACTTTGAAAGACATCCTAGAGCTTCTTTGCATTTTTAATAAATACTATAAGTGTATTATTATTGGATAAATATTAATGTTTAAATATATAATTAATGATTATTTATGAAATTTTGAAGTAAAGGGTTTTAAATTATAAAATATGTTTTTTTATGGTTTTTTAATAAATTATAAAATAAGTAATTTTAAGTAATATTTAATATAAATGTTTCAAACCATAGTATAAGTATTTTTAAGTAATATTTAATATAATTGTTTTAAACCATAGTATAAATAATTTTAAATATATATATTTTTTAGAAAATTAGTTAAATATTTTATCAAAATAAATAAAAGCTTATGCAATATAATATCTTTTTAAATTGCTTTTATTATTAAATATTTTATCTTATAAATAAATTAGTATACCTATATATATCGTTTAAAAAGGTTTTCAGTAAATGTATAAGTTGGAAAAAACAAGTTAAATCTTTTATAAAGAAATAATGGAAGATTTGGATTATAACACTTTAGCTAAACAAAGGTTTGGTAAAGTCAAGTAAAAGTATATTAACTTGTTAAATTAGTGCAAGATTATAAATAGAAATATAATTAAGATTAAAGTTAAGATTAAAGTTAAGATTATAATTAGAATTATAATTTGAAATATAATAATTAAGGAATTTAATTCGATATTTAGTAACAAATATTTTAAAGATAATTATAAGTGAATAGTTTTGGGTTGTTGTGAAAATGTTTGAGTAACACTTGTCTTAAACCCTTATAAAAGTAATTAGATCTTCAAAAAGAGAGTTTTAAAGAAACTGATTAAGTGTGAAGTGTTTTGGTTTGTAGTAAACAATGTTTTAGTAACATTTGTTTATTTAAATCCTTGAATTATATTTTAAAGTGGTAAAATATTATAAATATAATTAGATCTTTAATAATGGGAATTTAAAGATAATATCAGGTACAACATTTTTTGGAATAAAGATTGAAAATGTTATACGTTTAACTTATAAAAGAGAAGAGGTATATAATAACAATAAATTAAGTAACAGTTGTTTTTAATCTCTTTGATTATATTTTAAAGTAAATAAATACGTAAAAAGAAAATGTATAAATCAAATACATAAAAAGTATACGTAAATAGTAAATGCGTGAATAGTATGCATAAATAGTAAATACGTAAATAGTAAATAAGTCAATAACATATGTAAATAGTAAATACGTGAATAGTAAAATACGTGAATGGTAGAATACAAGTATGTTTCTTTTATAAAGGGAAATCAAATCTATGTATAAGATAAATAAGTGAACTTTTAAAAACAACAAGAAGTTTAATTAATAAGGACATTTAACTTAATAAATGGACATTAATTAATAAACAAGTTTAATTAATAAAGGTGTTTAATTAATAAGAGAGTGGGTCATGGGTTCGATTCCCGTATGCCTTGGCAAACAGGTTGTGGGTCGATTCCCGTCTGCCTTACTCCCAATTTCAAGGCGCGGAGGTGGGTCCCCATAAAACCGAAACAATGGTTAGGGGCAACAAATCTCTGTGCTGGGCTGGCTTACCTCCCTCATGTCTGTGGTTGGACTAGGCGGGAGGGGATGGGGCTCCTCCCATCCCTTCGATTTCATCAGGGCTTTGGGTTGAGATTTTGAACAAAAAAATTAATAAGAGATGTTTAAATAAAGGAAGAAATTTTAAGCTAAAAGAAGAAGTTTTAAACTAAAGGAAGAAGTTTTAATTAAATGATGAAGTTTTAGTTAATGATGAAGTTTTATTAGATAAAAGGAGTTTTACTAATAAAAGAGGTTTTAATTAATAAAGGAATAATTAAATAAAAAATGGATTAAAAGTCTTTTATGTGACTTGATCATGCTTTGTGTGTGATAATCATGCTTTGTGTGTTATTTGTTTATGGAAAGTACTATCCATGTACTTAGCACGAAAGTCAACAAAGTAGACTTATTTCTGTTAACAATTTTTCTTATTAACCCAAAATATGCAAGGCAAATAAGTTAAGGCTAGTGATAAGCTTGGTCCACCTTGTGTTAACATGAAAGAAGTGTATAAGTCCAAAGAAAAATATGCTTGTTCATGATTCGGTCTTTGAGAAAAGTCATGTTGTTTTGTATATAAAGACACGAGAATTATATGCAAGTCATAAGGTAAGACATAATCAAAGGACTTTATTCACTTGTAATATGCGATGCAAAATTATTAATCAAAGTTCCTATGTGCAAAAAGTCACAAAAGTACAGTTGGTTCTTTAATTCCCAATTCAATTTAGGGTTACAACTTTTAAAATGTAAGAAAAGTGAAGAGGAGAATTCTCCCTCCCAAATTGCTATTAGGTTCGTATTTATAGGAGTGGAGGCATGCGGCATAGCTGCCACGTGTCCTTCTGCATCGTTGTTTTTCGGCATCCTTCCGTGTGTTGTTGACATGCGGCAATAGACTTCACATTGGTTACATACAGCTTCCTTCTCCATATTGATGATTTACGATATTACTTTAAGCACTGATGACTCACGACATCCTTCTCATGATTGATGATTTACGGCATGACGATTTACGGTATTGATTGTTATATTAACGAAACACGGTATCCTCACTTGCATTTTCGGCTGTCGACATCTTTGATGACACTAATGATATGTGGCATCTTTGATAGCTGTGGATATCCGATATCTCTCGTACCATTTAAGCCCGTCATCCTTTGTCGCTTGTTCTTGCTTTATAATAGATATAATTGTAAAGGCCAAATATATACAGAGTTCCGATATATCCTTATTGTGGTTATATATGTGATACCTTTTAATGCTACGGTATCCTTTAATAATGCGGTATCCTCTTTTATCTGCCTTCAAGTTTGATAATCTCTTTGCTATAGTTTTTGGAAATCTGTTGTCATTCGATATCAATTCAAGCTTGCCATATGCACGATGTGCTTAGAAACTGTTTTGAGATACGATATTTCTTCCTTTTCATATGCCCGACATCCCCCGAGGTTATTGAGGTTTGACATTTTCTTGAAGCGTTTGAAGCGCGATATCTCCCACTAAAGGTTCCACTACTTTCAACATCTTGAATTCCGACATGTCTCCTATATATTCGACATCTTTATTTGTAGTAACAGTTTCTATCTTTGATAATTAAGAATGACGATTCGAGTAGGGTATAGAAGCAATAGTGCTCTAACCTACCAGGATTCACCCTCAACCGAGGGATAGCGGAAGTTGAGAAGTTCAGAAATGTGATTAGTATACAAAACTTAGTTTACATATGCGATCGTTCTCATTGTTGTTATATATGACCAAATTCGTTGATTCGGTCTTGAAGAGACGGGGATCAGTAAGTGTTTTACTTATCGAAAACCACTTCAACACCGAGATACATGTCCAATCTCTTGGAAATGGATTTGTTCGAGATGTTGGAATCCATGTGTGGGTTTGAGATCTGTTCAAGATGCTAGAATCCATTTCGGGATTAATGATTCGTTCGAGTCGTGGCTCGTATGTTGAGATGCTGAACGTGACTTCACCATTAGTGTATGACTAAAGATGGAGTAGGATGCACAATCTTGGGTTTAGCAAACCCTTAGGGGTATATCAACTCTAGTATCTAGAGTATGCTATCGATATGTTGCGCGCGGGGAGTTATTACTTGGTTCACGTGTTCGTGCGTGGGCTAGTTGTGTTTACCTTATGGTATATTTTATCTAGAGATATTCGACGCTCAGATGGTAGTTTCTAATCCTTTTCATAGATTGGTCTCAGTTTACTTACGAGTTTTACTAGGGAGGTCTCTGTGGAAAATCCATTATGTAAACGCGCCTTAGTGGTTTTGTTTGTATACATATCAATATTTTTGTGTTGTGATTAATGTAAGCACCAATGGCTATTTTCCGATTTCTATTCTTCACCTTAGACATAATTTATTATACTGCAATATGAACTTATTAGATGGCTGACTCTTTTAAGGGGACAACCATTGCGATGATCTCAAAATGTGTTGTTATATGTCACATATATTTCTTGAGTTTCTCACACCAGACTTATGTGTAATACTTGGGACTTTCGACCCTCGAAAATCGACACTAATACGTCCACTATATTGTGTGCCGAGTAATCGAATGCCGGAAAACCCAAATGCTGGGGGATTTTCTTTTTATTCGATTCTCAAATCATTTATAAATTCCTTACAATTCTCCAAAATCCATTTATAAACCATTTTATAAACCTCTGAAAAACCATTTATAATCCCTTTATAAAATTCAATCACTTATAAACTCTTTTTGTACATTTTCTAAAAACCATTTATAATTCCTTTATAAATCCGTAAATCATTTATAAACTCATTTCATAAATCTATAAATCCATTTCTTAAACTCGTTTCTAAATATCCAATCATTTTCAAAACTCCCTTTATACATCGTAAACAATTTCTCTTTAAGTCTCCAAACCCATTTTAAATATTCTTCTTATAAACCCAAATTTGTAAATACAACTCAATTTATAAATCCGGAAACATTTATAAATAAATAATGGTCAATTACTTCATAACACTATTATGATAATAATAATTATTTAAAATTAACATTATGAATAAATAAACAATAAAAAATAATCTTTACCCTTATTATAAATACTAATAAAAATTTATTTTCAAAACCTTATTAATTAACCCTTATTATTAATTTCAAACCATAATTATTCTTAAAATAATTAACATTTCAAAATAATAGCATTTTGATAAATTGTTTAAAACAATATTAACTATAAGCAAATAACTTTAAAACAATACAAATATAATTAAATAATTTTAAAACAATATTAATATAATTAAATAACTTTAAAACAATATCAATTATAAATAAACAACTTTAAAACAAAATATTTAATATAATTAAACAACTTTAAAACAAAATATTTTCGAAACCTAATTTTCGGATTTAAAATCATTTCCTATCTTAAAAATCCAATTCTAACTCAATTAGCAATTTATAGTATTTCAAAATACTAATTTAAGCCTAATAGCCACCAAACACTCAACCGATATTGATTTTCTATCTCTACTGGGTTTTAGTTTTCAAACATATAACAAAGTTATAACCATAGTGTCCACAATCAGGTTCATTATTCATCAATCCACATAAAAGGAATATTCTGGAAACAATTCAACAATAGCGAGGAATCCCGTTGGATCCCTCCAGCCTGTTCCCCCTGCATCACAACTCATATATATCAACACACACACACATATATATATATATATATATATGTAAATAAAATCAACAGTGGTGAGGAATCCTATTGGATTCCTCCAACCTGTCCCCCTGCATCACATACAATATATAACCAAATAATATAAATCAATCGCTTCGAGGCGTGATTTGTATATAAAGGGTTATCCGCTCTTACACGGGAACATAATAGGGTCTCATCCGCTCCAAGGGCGGGAATATATCCAAACTAACTAATAATTATAGTAAATCATTCAAACAATCATTCAACAATTTTTATCAACTATATATCATACTAGTTAGCCAAAAAGGTGAGTTTAACTAAAAGAAATTTCTTTGTCATCGAGGCATTTCGTTTTGGAACTAAAATCGAGCGATGTCCAATTTTATCCCAAATTTCAACTTTCTCCAAATCCATCCAAACAAGTTCCATTGTGAAGCTTACTTCATTACGAGAACGACGCAAAAATTCACTCCTCTATTGAACCTCATATGAGAGAGTTATTAAAATTTTAAGTTAATGGGGTTTAAATAAAAATAAATTTAACTAATCACTTTAATAATCAATATAATTATATTATTAACCTTTCCTCCTCCATCATCAATTTTTAAATTCTCGCTCCTGAACTTGAACCCACCCATGTCGCCACCGTCAAACGCCAATTCCTCCTCCGTTCCTCCACGATCCACTGCGAAACCATCACTAAGTTGAAAGTGTATATGGATCAATAATATAGTTAAACTACGACTAGCAAGTGCGGAATTATAAATAATAGTAAATAGAAGTAAAAATGACACCAGGGATTTTTATACTGGTTCGAACTTCTCGTTCTACGTCCAGACCCAGACTCCTTCTGGAATTTCTCTAACAACCCTCACTTAACCCGGAGGAACAGGTATTACACCGCCTGAGCAACCGAACAGGACTTTCCGCCTAAGCAACCGAATAGGACTTCAAATACAATTTGGTAAATTGTTTCTTGACTTGTGTGTTCTTTGAATAACACGAATATAGTCAATGTAGTACACCCTTCCTATAATCTTCTTGATATGATGATTTGAATGTGCAAAAGATAGGAAGTAGAGATTGAAAATCGCTTGTGATTATGATAATACAAAGCAAGTATAGATAGAAATAATTGGTTATTGAAATAGTGAATTTTCATCTCTATTTATAGTATTGAATAGTCTTAATTTAATAGTTGCAACTATTTGAAGAAGTGCAACTCTTGGTGAAGAAGACAACTCTTCAGATTTTGATATTTCATGAAGAGATGCTTCAGTTCGTCAAGTTCAGATGTCTGAGATAAAAGTGACAGATGTCTGAATAAATTTTGAAATTCAAAAAATAAAAGAAAGACAAAAACAGTCAATTTAGACGTCTATTTTTTAATTCAAACGTCTGTCTAGGATGAAAGACGTCTGTTATTAAATTGACAGACGTCTATTTCATATAGAAATAGAGGCACTAAAAGCATAGAGTTCAGACGTCTGTTATATTACTTTTAGACGTCTGATATTGATGTCAGACGTCTGAATTAATATACAGACGTCTAATTCTGTATTGTTTTGTTCCTTCCTTTATTTTAGCACTTTTGAACTTGAGATAATATATAATTTTGAAAATTCCTTTTTATATGTTTTAAATAATAAAAGATATTTATTTTAAAACATGATTTTCAAAAGTATATTTGTGTGTGTGTGTGTTTCATCATCATATCAGAGATTGTACATATATATCTAAATAGAATTTTGAGAACTTTAATCTTGTTGATGATATGATATTAGCTTCTTTTGTAGATTCCTGCAAGAATATTTGACATTATAGTATATAGATTGAAATATATAGTTGTCGCATTAAAATCGAAGAAGGCAGGTTCCAACATAAGTCACTCGTCTTTTAATTTTGTACCACCATGTCACCCTCACTTCACCTCCGATCACCCATCCCAAATCATGACGTCAAGTTGCCGTACAATGTCACGACCACCTATCCACAACCACACTTCACCAAAGTTGTCCCTGAGCTGCGCCTCATCACCCAGAACTCCAATCTCACCTCCATGACTCTAAGCGATAACTATAAGCTGCATAATCTCTAACCCTACCTCTCCATTTTGCTTCACGTTCACTACAAATTCATCGAGCACTACAAACAACTACCGTAACCCTCATTTGGCATATCTATATGTAGATCTGGATCTCACAAACTCAAAATGCAATTGCTTTATATATATATATATATTATTTTTTCTTTTCTCTTTTATTTTCCTTTTGATTTTCAAGTTTGATAATGGAGAAGATCATTTAATTTAGTTACAGGCATTCCTCTATAACTGAGAGGGTATGGGAAAGACATGGGGAAGTGTACACATGAACTGTACAGCGACTTCTTTGTGCGGCTAGATCAAAACAACTACAAATTTCCACTACCGGCCCAAACCAGCAAAAGAAAACAAAAGCTAAGTTGCTCAATCATAAACCATCAAACCAAACAAAAATATAAACATGTACCATTTTATCGGGCAACTAAAATTTACTTATGGTATCAAAGGCATCCAACTAGCTATTAGTTTTATATACCTGCACAATGATATCCAATCATATAGTCTAAAACCATATTATTTTGCACTTTCAACTTTCAACACTTAGTTTACCAAAGCCCGTACGATGTACCTATATCATCCGTACGCAATCTCAAATCTAATCGCTTTCTTGATCACACAATTTCACTTTCGAACTAGTATCGTTCACACGAACACCCTAGTGCGGACTCAGATACGGTTCCTTGATTAGAAATCGGCATTCTCTTGCATAGTCATATACTATGATGAAGAATTCCAGAATTAACCAAAAATCTATATCCAATGTTCGCTGTCGAGAATCTAGTGAAAAATTTCAACTCGGACCGATGTAAATCATCTTGAAATCGTGTACTTGAATCTCGATCAAACTGTTATGCGAATAAAATAATAAATGTAAACTTACGTATTTATTCCAATCGGTTTCTCATTATTCAGATTCTTTTATTTTCATTCATTTATCCTTAATCATTATTCACATTGCCTTATTCACATTCATTTATTTGCATTCAACTGATTCAACTTCACTTATTTACTTATTATATTACTTTCAATACTAATGCCACTCAAGAACCATTTCATCAAATTTTCTTAAGTTTATTATAAACATTTTATACAACACTTCTCATGTTTATTACCATTTCACAACTTAAGTCCATATTCGTCTTAAATCAAAGTCAATTCCATTTAACTTATTTCATTATTTCACACCATTGTTTAATTTCAATATTCAATTCTATCAACCAACATCCAAAACCATATTCAATTCACTAATTTATTTAATTAGCTCATTTCATTAATTCATTTCAAATCACAATCAATTTCATTTCAAAAATCATTTCATTTACCCTAACTTAGGCTAAATTTCTTTTCAAAATTCAGTTTATTTCACTTAACTTAAGTTAAGATTCATTTCAAATTTGGTTTTCTCAACATTCATATTCAACCATTTAAAACATTGTTTTAACTAACTAATCCCAAAAATTTAGAAGCTATAAAACTTATTTTCTCATATTTTCATAAAACACTTAAATGAAAATTTCCAGAGTTCAAATACCTTGTTCTTATTTATTTCAAATCATTTTGAAATCATATATATAGATAATCCCCTTGGTATTGTTATCCTGCCTTTTGGCAAGGCCGTGACACTAAGAACTTGACTAGAAACCAAGGACAATCCGTCCCGAAGATTGGTTGCACACAGGTTCACTATGGATACTAGCAAATTTGGTTCGAGTCCGGATCAAGCTGCAATTAACATGGCACGACAAGTAAAGCTATGAAAGTTAACGTTCCAAATTTCAGGTCAATCGGAGTTCGTATGCTCAAGATATGGATCAATCAAGATCAAGGGAGAATGCCTCAGTTCGTAATCATCACCTTGCAATAGCCCTGTTCATATCCATCGACTTGTAGGCATCAGTTCATATCCATCCAACAAGATACTTCTGTTTGTATCCATCAAATGCCATCCCTCTTCGTACCCATCAGAATCCTTCCCCTTCGTATCCATCATCCATCGACAAAGGTTCATTTCGTATTGATCTCCCTCCATCCATTTCGTATCGATCTCCTTCCATCGATACGAAGAGCAACAACCATTGATCGATATGAAGAAAGCAACATGAAGCATTGATACGAAGGCGGCCTATAAATCATCGATACGAAATAAGCTACTATGGATTGATATGAACAAGGCACAGTCAAGTGAAGGAAACGGTCATGCGGCATGAAATGTGCATCTCTCCTGAACCATCGCTCCACGTCACCACTGAACGATCTGATCAATACGCAAAGCATCGATACGAAATGCTATCGATACGAACTGACTGATACACATAGTTCAGCCTACTGCAAATGAAACCTTGGATCGATCATAGCTTAAAATCTACAAGTCCAAATGCTACCAAATTTTCACATGAGCTTACTTACCACCTCAACATTGTCTTTGATCGATCTCAGCTCAAATGGATGTCGTTTTGATCGATACGAACAAGGTAGTGATCGATCCCAAATGACCTCGAATCGATCAAGTGGGCCCACCCACGTGGAAGAAGAGGTATTCCGAGATATAAGCCAGATATTTTCAAACTGCACCAATAAATAGCAGCCCTATGCCTTCAGAAAATGAACTTTTGGACGCCATTATGTTGTTACTCTGTCGGAGATTCATTGTAACTTGAGTGTTTGAGTTGTTCTCTGTTGTAATCAGTTAGTAAACATCAATAAAACAACAAATCTTCCAAAGTGGACGTAGGCTAAAACACCGAACCACTATAAATCTTTGTCTTTTACATTTTTGTTTGCTGATTTTGGCGTATTTGTTAGGTTAGCCTCTGTTTACATTTAAATTCTTCATTTTAATCTCTTTAAATACATCCAAAGAGCGTTGTGCCCAATTTTGATACAAACACTTTGGTGCTTTTATTGAGAAAACCCAGTTTTTCTCCTGCTTATTGGATCTACTGCCATTGTTGGATTGTTGATCTAAGGAGAAGATCCAGATCTGTCATCTAGTAGTTCCTTGCATTCTATTCAGATTTCATCGGATCTAGGAATGAGCTACATCACTCGCCGTAGTTACTACCAGAACCGCTTCAACTGCTGCAGATCCAGAAAGAATGGATAGGCAGAATCCCACGCAGCTGAATAAAAAGGGTCAAGCATCTGTCGGAGCTCCAGATCCACAAGACCCTGTGACTAGGGAAGAGTTCCTGATTCTGATGCAAGAGCTGACCCAGAGCCGTCAACAGCTCACCCAGCATATCCGTGCTAACATGGAGCTTGCAAACTAACTGAATGAGGAAAGATGAAGAAGATCCAAAAAGGATCATGCTTCCTATTCATCCACCGAAAGCTCGGCTTCCTCTGGTTACAATCATAGACATACACGCCAACGGCTGGATGGAAACTATGTGTAAGCCTCCGGGCATTAGCATGCTTTGATCCTCGGACAAGCCAGGGCTGGTCCTTCTATGGGACACTAAGCTGGACCCTCCTCTCGAGGAGGGGCACTTCCTTATCACACCATCGATAGCTACGCAGCTGCTGCCGCTGTAGACTTGGAAGCTGAGATTCGCACAGAGAAGATCCGACCCTTCATCAACATGTTCATGCTCTAGAACCCTATGTTCCAGAAGACCCGGAGCCAAAGAGGAGAGGAATGGACCGTCGACCGTGCCCGAACCATCCCCATAACGTGGAACCCGACCACGCCTTGTCCCTGAATGTCCAAATGCCCGACATTCCAACCATGATCCACCAAATAATGTGTGAAAGTCAAGGTCTTACCAATGATGATTGGGGAATCTCCCGAAGTCATACTCCGTTCACAAATGATATTTTTTTATGCCGATCCACCTCGTCGATACAAGATGCCTACCCTGCTTGTGTATGAGGGAAGTTCGGATCCTAATCAGCACATCCTAAAGTATGAATGGCTCATGAACGCCACTCGAGCTGACGATGCGGTTAAGTGCAGGAGTTTCCCTATTTCCTTGGGTGGTATTGTAACGATGTGGTTTACTCGTTTACCTCACAGATCTATTTCCAATTTTGATCAGTTGGCTACGAAGTTTGTCGAACAATTCAATATGCATGTCACAAGGCCAAAAGACATCAACACCTTGTCCAGCGTTACCCAAGCTCTGGGAGAGGCACTTAGACGTTATCTAGAAAGGTTTCATACTACCTATGCTGAGGTCAGCAACCCGAATGACAGTTCTATCTTAATGGCATTGACTAAAGGAATCGATCCCAATTTCGAGTTTGGCAGTTGGCTGGTTGGGAAACCCCCTGCGTCGTTGGATCGTTTCTATGCTAAGGTGGCCCAGTTTCTGAGGAGAGAAGACGCTAGACGATCTAGGAAGCAGGACGATGCAAGGCTCGGTGTCGACGACATTTAAAGCAATGACGCTGTGAAACATACCGGTGAGAGTTCCGTTAAAGTGCACTTGAATATACAGAACAAACAGAGCCAGTAGAATGGCAATGGAGGTCAGGGTAAGAAGCGGGACCAAAATCGTGGACGAGACCCAGAGCTCCCATGTTTGACCGATATACCCCTTTGAATACATCCTTGGAGAATGTTTATTTACACACTTGTAATACTGGCCGGTATAAGAAATCAGCTCCGAAATAGTCATTTGAGAAACAGATTCAAACTGGAAAGTTTTGCAGATTTCACAATTGCTATGGCCATAATACTAATGAGTGTCATCATTTACAGGACATCATTGAGAAGTTAATCAGAGAGAGGAAGTTGGAACAGTTTGAGGAAGTTAGAACAGTTCGTGCGGGCGCCGCAAAATGGAGGTGCGGGCCCATCGAACCCAAATCAAGGTCAAAATCAGGTTAGACCAGAGGAACTCACGCGTACTGGTAGGAGATTGGTGATAAATATAGTTAGTGGTGGTCCTCATCTAGTTGATCGGAGCTGGAAGGAAATGGAGTCGCATGCCAATTCGATTAGGCATGCTGACTTCGAGTGTTGCAGTAATGTTGATGATGGGGCTCCGGCGAAACAACAGAAAATGATGATAGACGACATCGTTTTCCGGAATAGAGATGCTGATATAGTCGAAGCCCCCACTATCGATCCGCTAGTCATTTTAGCCCAGGTAGGACCTGCTTGGATGAAGAGGATCTTGGTAGGTAGTGGAAGCTCCATGAATATTCCTTTCAAACGGGCTTATGACCAGATGAGAATGGAGGCGAAGGATCTAAAGCCGTGTCAATCTCACATACACGGCTTTAATGGAAGTGCAACGATACCCGCTGGGATGGTGGAGTTGTCAGTTGAGTTGGGAATCAGAGATCGTCGGAGAGTCTGAATGCTACAGTTTGTTGTGTTAGACATTAATTCTCCATATAATGCTTTCTTAGGCCGACCGGCCCTTACTAAATTCAGGGCAGCCATTTCCCTATGGTGTTTAACTATAAAGTTCCCCACAAATAACGGCGTTGGAGTAGTTCATGGAGATCAAGCGACTGGACGCGCCTGTTATGTTGCTGAGCTGCGGGAGACGCAGCGTAAAGAGAAGGGAAAGGACGTAGAGAAATCTCTCTGCATCTGTTTTTCTGAAAATTGAAAACTAACGCCTGGGCCTAGGCCCGGGCGCCAGAACCAGTTCCTAAAAGATCTTGATCCATGAGATAATGATAATGATAATGAAGAGGAATTCAAAGACAGTTAAGCTTCCCCGATAGAGTTGATGATCGATGTTCTGATCGATGATAATGATGACTCCAGAATGATAAAGGTCGGATCTCAACTTAGCCACCAGATGAGAGAGGAATTGGTTGAATTTCTCCGGGCAAACGTCAACGTGTTTGCCTGGGCTCACTCAGATATGTGTGGGATCTTGTCGGACATCGTGAGCCATGCATTGAATATTGACCCGCGGCATGTCCCGGTCAAACAATAAGGCGCGGTATGGATCCATAGAGATCTGCCGCCCTGAAGAAAGAGGTAAATAAACTCAAGTCAAACGGGTATATTCGAGATGCATTATACCCGGAGTGGGTATCCAACCCAGTGCTTGTTAGGAAATCTAACGGGAAATGGAGAACTTGTGTAGACTACTTAGATCTGAATAAAGCATGTCCTAAAGACAATTTTCCACTTCCCAGAATTGATCAACTTGTAGATTCAACGGCCGGACACGAACTCTTATCTTTCATGGATGCATATTCCTGCTATAATCAAATACCGATGCACCTACCTGATCAGGAGCATACCAGCTTTGTCACAGATCTGGGACTCTATTGCTATAAAGTAATGTCGTTCGGACTCAAGAACGCTAGGGCAACTTACCAAAGGCTTGTAAACCAAAGTTCGCTAACCAGATCGGGAAAACCATGGAGGTGTATGTGGAAGATATGCTTGTAAAGTCACGGTTGTCCATCAATCATGTCAAAGACTTGGAAACAATGTTCAACATCCACCAATGGTACCAAATGAAGCTCAACCCATTGAAGTGCCACTTCGGAGTCGCATCCGGAAAGTTCCTTGGATTCATTGTCAATGCTCGAGGAATCGAAGCCAATCCTGAGAAAATCTGGGCGATTCAGAATCTCGAGACTCCTAGAACCATAAAGCAAGTACAAAGCCTCAACGGCAAGGTGGTAGCCTTAAGTAGATTCATCTCTAAATCCACAAACAAGTGCATTCCCTTCTTCGATCTGATCAGGAAAGGAAAGCGGAATTTCGAATAGACTGAGGAGTGTGAAGGCGCATTCCAAGCACTGGTTCAACATCTGGCGACTCCACCTATTCTGTCAAAGCCGGTTGATCATGAAAGACTATATATCTCCTGGCGGTTTCAGCAAATGCGATCAGTGTTGCACTAATTTGGGAAGAAGATCGGATCCAACGACTGGTCTACTATGTCAGCAAGCGATTGACTGGGCTAGAGAGAAACTACCCAAAGCTGGAAAAGCTAGCTTATTGCCTCGTCATTACCTCGAGGGAAGCTCAGTCCTTATTTCCAGGCTTATGCGATCACAGTCTACACCAACCAGCCATTACGACAGGTCCTTACACGACCTGAGACGTCTGGTAGGTTACTCAAGTGGAACATCGAGTTGAGTCAATTTGACATTGCTTATACACCGAGGCGAACCATTAAATGACAAGTTCTCGCGGACTTTATAGCTGAATTCACCATACCAGAAGACTTGCCCGAAACCAATGAATCTCCCAAGTACATATGGAAGCTATACACTGATGGTGCATCAAACGACCGTTGCTCAGGCGCTGGAGTAGTACTTGAAACTCCAGAAGGTCGATCCATATGCTATGCCTTGAAGTTTGATTTCCGCACAACTAACAATGAGGCCGAGTATGAAGCTTTACTCGCGGGACTCGGACTTGCCAGAGATTTGGGAATTATTGCTATGGAGATCTACTGCGACTCGCAATTGGTCGTATGACAGGTTCGGGGAGAATATCAAGCTAGAGACCGGAGGCTGGCTGCTTATCTTGCCCGGGTTTAGGAAGTGTTGAATCAGTTTGACTACCATGCCATCTACTGCATACCCCGAGAGCACAATCAGAAGGCCGATTCTTTAGCAAAGCTAACCAGCACTAGTGAAGCACAACAAATGGGGCTCGTCCCCATTGAGACACTTACCACTCTGATTATCGATCAATAGAGACAGACTGTGTGTATGAGGCAACACTCGAGAAGGAGTCATGGATGACCTCGTTCAGAAATTACCTTGAGCATGTAGCTTTGCCAGAGCGCCGAAGTGAGAAAAGACAGGTTCTTCGGAAAGCTTCGCATCCAGAATGGAGTCATGTACAGGAGGGATACTCTATTCCTTTACTCCGGTGTATCTCCCACAACGAGATCAAATCAATGTTACATGATGTGCACAAGGGAGAATGTGGCGATCACACTAGGGGGCAAGCCCTTGCTAAGAAGATACTCAGGGATATTATTGGTCGGCAATGAACCGAGACGCATCGGACTATGCCAAGAAATGTGACAAATGCCAGAAGCATGCTAGAATTTTGAGGGTCTCGCCTACTGAAATCACCCAGATGGTCAGTCCATGGCAGTTTGCCACATGGGGCATCGATATAATTGGGTCTTTACCTCTGGCTAAAGGTAGTGCGAAGTACGCCATCATTGCAGTTGACTACTTTACTAAATGGGCGGAAGCCGAGACCCTTTCTACCATCACGACAAATTGTTGTACGCAAGATCATCTGTTCATTTGGCCTCCTACAAACAATTATCACTAACAACGGAGCCCAATTCGATAGTGTCAAGTTTAAGAATTTCTATCAACGTTTCCACATCCAGAAGAAGTTCTCGGTAATTTCCCACCCTCAAGAAAATGGACAAGTTGAAGCTGTTAACAAAGTTATCAAGTCCATTCTGAAAAAACAACTGAAGAAGGCTGGAGGCAGATGGGTCGATGAACTTCCTATGGCCCTATGGGCATATCGAACTACCCATAAGTCCACGACCGGCCACACTCCATTTTCACTTTCCTACGACTCCGAAGCTGTCATTCTAGTTGAATTAGAAGTACCTTCTCACCGTGTGACATATTATGATCCAAAGACGAATGCAATATTACTTGTTGAATCTATGGATTTATTGGATGAGAAGCGTGAAGAGGCTGATTTGAAGGCAGCCGCACACCGGAGTCGAGTCGCCCGATTATACAATGCTAAGGTCCGACCCAGAACCTTTGAACTTGGCGATATAGTACTCAAGAGAATCTATCCAGTCTCTTCACATATGAAACCAATATTGGAAGGACCGTATGTTATTGAACAAAGACTTAGAGACGGCACATTCAAATTATCAACGGTTAATGGTCTCACTTTAACAAGAGCTTGGAATAGCGAGAGTCTCCGTCTCTACTACACCTAACAGATTTTATTTATTCATTTAGTCTGCTTTTCATTTGAAATTTGTTTATGCATTTTGAAATTTGAACTTGTAATAAGGCAACCGACTTTGTCGTACTTTCTTATTTTAGCAATAAAATGCAAACTCGTCAAGCCAGAGTAGCGATCCTTGAAATGCATCATGCGAGCACCACAATGCAAAAAGAGCTAAGTTCCATCTTCTAGTAGGACTTATTCAAATAGGGGGTGACTGTGATCAGACCGGTCACTCGCTAAGTGAAACCCCATGCTTGGGGGCAGGCAACCACATTAAAACCAAAAAGGATTGAAACACAACAATCCTCCAATGAGCTCTAGTTCCCAGAGTGCGAACTGGAGTAAAGATATCAAATCCAAAACATGGGCTCGAGGAGGGTGGATCCGTCCACCCACGAATTCGCCCGTGGTCAATTTAAACCCGAGGATGGACACATCCGTCCATGACCTCACCTCCATTTTTACAAGTTCGAGAAGGATGGACCCATCCATCTACGACTTCGCTTGCCTACTCAGGGTGGATGTAATCCGACCGTCAACAACCCTGATCAACTCCTCGTTCCCAGAGTGTGAACGAGATCCTAATACTTAAATAGATGTGATTGACCATCTGTCAACTAACTCCAGATTCCCGGAGTGTGAACTGGAGTATAAACATTGAAAAGGGTGTGATCGACCACCCATCAACTAACTTTGGTCCTAAGAGCGCGGACCAGAGTAAAAACATTAGAGTGGGTGTGACTGACCACCAATCGACTAACTTTGGTCCACAAAGCATGGATCGGAGTATAAACATGAATCGAGTGTAAACAGACCGCCCGCAAGATAACTCTAAGTCCCCAGAGCGTGGACCGGAGTATAAACGTAAAACGGGTGTGACTGACTACCCGCAAATCAACCAAAGTCCCTAGAGTGCGGACATAATTCTAAGTATTAAACGAGTGTGACTGACCACCCGTGAAATAACATTAAGTCCCCGAAGCGCGGATATGACTTTAAACATTAAGCAGGCGTGACCGAACGTCGGCATACAAGTTCAATCCCATAGTGCGGATGCAATTACTAATAGATAAGCGAGTGTGATCCGAGCACTCAAACCCATTTCACTTTAACTTTGTTCCAACTAAGTTAAGTTAAACTTATTGAAAGCGGAAAACGACTGCCGACCAACTACTTCAATTCTCCCCAGAACTGGAGGCATAACTCAAGTACAAGCCGCTAATCAAGACAGCGCAACGCTGGGACTTGACTTAACATTTGGTTATGACCCGAAGCCATGACTTCAAGACTTAAAAACCAAACTCAAGTCCTACCCGAAGACTAAAGCCTCACAAGTACATTTAATGGAAATTCGAGCGCTAAAACACTTAAACAAATAAACATAGAGTTATGCTGAAGACAAAAGGAAATTTTATTTCTACTACTCTTTGTAAAAAAGACAAGAACAGAAACTTATTCGAAGAATTCCTATAAGCGGGGGCCGAACCCTCATCTATACACGGCCTGCAAAAAAGCAAAATGAAATCCTATCCTATCTATCTACCAAAAGAAGGAATAAAAGGACATGTCTACTCCTTCGACTTCATATTCTTCTTCCTCGGCGTTGACCCACTAGAACAACCGCTCGAATGCCTCTTCAAGCTTTGCCTTCCCGGCCTCCTTTTGCTGGTTGGTCTTCGGCCGAGGTAATTACAATGGTCTCTTCCTCCGAACTCACAGGGATCGAGATAGTTTTTGAATGCGGAGCCGGAGAAATGGTGGCACTTTTAGTGTAGGAAGACGAAGGAGGCACGCAAGTATCGACGATTGTGCCACCAAGAGAAATCATACGCATAGGGACCGGGCCATGACCCGCCATACCACCTCCAATGCTACTAGCCTGCGCGGTTCTTTCCATTTCAGCGTTAATCTCTACCACTATAACCTCATCCCGATCTGCTTTAGTGCCCACTGGAATGCTGCTAGTCAGGCCCAAGGAGCTAGTTGTAAACACATCTTCACCTATATTGAAAGGCAGATCAGTGATTGGGTCGCTTTGGTGGCCGAGGAGTGCTTCCATCATTTGTTCGTCAAGAACGAAACTACTCTCGTGCACCTCCCCAGTTGATGTAGCGACTGTTGTGGTCGTTGCCTCCGTCATAATAGCCTCCTGCTCATGATGCAATTCTTGGGCTGCAGGAGGTTCCACTGGTGCAGCATCTATAACTGAATAAAGATAAGAGAAGATATTAGTGACATCTTCCGACAACGCTCCTTGCACTTAGGTGAACGGAAAACGTGTTCAGTGTAACTTCCTCAGATTGGCTCACATGCTGAGCCAATGTGCCTTTAGAAACATGTTTAAGTACCGGAGATATGTGTGGCCTGTCGGGATCGTACGCGGGGACAGTTAGAGGATCAATTGCAGAAGTAAGCTCAAGTTGGGTCGATGCAGGCATTTCGAAGCTTCCTTCATGATGCCCGACTCCGGACCCCTCTTCGACATCCGGGAACTTGGCGGATAGTCTTTCCATTTCAAAAGTGATGATGACGTCATAAAGAACCTTCGGCTCATCTCTAACTAATATTCGGTTTTCAAGCTCGAAGTCGTCGATAGCTGAAGTGCCGAGGTACGCCTTCTCGTCCTCTACCAGATGACACCATGCATTATATAGATGGAATGGGTAGCCTTCGAGCTAGCCCAGGTTGCGGTGTTTTAAGACATTGACATTATATGTGACCAGGAGAACCTCAATATCACTTTCCATCCTGGCCTCCGCCGCTTTAACCTCAGTTTCAATTCTGGCTTCAACTTCTTGTGCTTTTAAGACTGCCGCATCCCTTTTGCTCCTAAGAGCCACTGTCTGCTCACATGCTTCTTGGTAGCTTTATTAGCATCATTTTTTCTTTGATGGCCTTAGTAAACTTTGCCTTTAGCTCCTCAAGTTCTTTGAGCGCAGCATCCCTTTCTGCCACGACAGTAGTGGTCATGTGGCCCATCACTTCAACCAAGGCCAAGTGCTCCTGCCGCATCTTTTCCATAGACTTATTCGTCTCGTCGGCTCTCTTATTGGCCACTGTTTCCGAGTTCCTTAAAGTTTCATTTTCATTGGTAAACACTTGCAGTCCTTCTGGGCGAGATCCTTCTCCAATTTCTCTATTGTTTTCGCCCGATCAAAGACCACCGCCGAAACTTTCTCTGCCGTCTTCACCCATTCTTAGTACTGATTGTAGACATCAAATACATAATCATGTACCGTCTTCTCTGCCTCATTAGGGATTCGCTTTAAGTTTGGGGGAAAATGGAAGCCATCGAAGTAGATGTTTGGAAAATCCATCTTTAACTTAGCTATTTTGATTGCCCATTCTCTCGTGGGCTCCATAGCAGTCGATGTGGTGACAATGGGAGTTTCTGCATCAGATCTACGTCGTTGCTCGCCAGGCCTCGAAGTTTGGGGAGGCACTATATGACTTGAAGTTTCAGCACATTGTTTTCCGGAGTCAGAGGGTTGCAAAGGACCTCTAGGTGGTGGAGAACGCGATCGGGAGCAGCGCCTACTTTGATATTTCCTCTCCCTATCCCTTTCTCTTTCATAACGCTCTCGTTCTTGGCTGGAGCGGCCGCGATCATAGTCTCTTTCAAACTCGCACCTACGAGATTCGGAATATGAGCTAAAAGAGTGGTGTGCAGAACGAAGACTACCGAGCATAGATCCCCGCTTCGACATCGTATCTGTAAAATGAAAAGAGAAACGGAGTTAGATATCTCCAAAGATCGAGAAACATGTGATTAAAAGTTGTGTGGTGCTGTGAAGTGTGTGCATGCATGTTCAAACCCCCCAACCAACCGGTTGTGGCAGCAATGCTCGAAGGAGTTGGCTCCTCCATATCAAAAGCACTTTGAAGCCCCCTCTAGTCCAAGGTCTTGATATGAAGTTAAGTCGTTCGGGATGGGGATGTCCGCCAATCCTTTAAAAGAACTCTTCATTTGTGAAGGAGGAGCCTTCGAACTTATAACAGTCGTTACGGGCGGAGATAGCATAACGGTTTTGCATCTCGTGGATTTGTAGGCAATAGACTTGCCTCTTCTTGTTAGCTCTAAAGATCGAAGACTTTGCGAGGGCCCAGCTGCAGGCTCGTCTCCAGTGGGCATATTTTCATCACCGCCCTGTTCTGTAATCACGACACCAGGAGCTTTTCTCCCTCCATGCCTCTCGGGGGCCATTCTGGGAACTCCCGCCGATCCGTAGCTCTAGTCTCTATCTATCAGCCCCACGGCAATCAAATTTTTATCTGTGAGGACTTCGTCGATTTCTCTATGCACGGCTGGCATCGCTTGAAGAACCCTTAATATTTCTTTAAACTGAGCCCCTTCGGGTCACGGAATCGAAGCTGTATAAGAAGCAAAGTGTTAAACTAGGAACTAATTGATATTGTCCTGTTAATCAACAAAGAGGTCGGAGCACTTACATTTGACTAGCCACCGTCTGGCGATTCCCGGTGGATACCGAACGAAGAACCATTCGGTCTTAAAGTAGCTTAGCTTGCTCCAAGCTCCCGCAACTACCTGGAAATTTCTAACCGCTTCCAGAAAAGTGAAAGAAGGGTTGTCCCCATGACTTTTTATGTTGAACAGATATCTGATCTCTTCCACGGTCGGAGGTCGGAAGAGGTGCTCCATGAAGATAACAAACTGACTGTTGAGCAAGGCATACCCATTTGGGTGCAACTAAGATGGAGCAATCCTCAAGAAAAAGCAACACTTCCGGAATGAACTGATTGAAGGGAGGAAGTGTCCCAGCTACGCACATGAATCTATTGCAAGCCGTGTATCCCTTCGGGGGATTATGGGCTCTGTCTTCCATACCCGATACCAAGACATCTTCCATAGATACCTGTGCCTAAGGAAAATCTAGCCCAACACGTCTTTAGAAAATTTTGAACGGACGGAATCCTTCGGGTTCATAATAAAAGCAGCACCCGACATCTCATCCGGAGCGGGACTTATTACTTCAGCTGCAATGTCTGGCATTTCGATTACTGGAAGAGAAGGACTCTAGACATCCTGTGGCTCAGAACTTCCGAGTTCCATAGTTATTGAACTAAGTAAAAATTGTCATTAGATGGCAATAAACCAATGCCCCCCCCCGGTGTGAAGTGCGTGAATGTGTTGTGCAGTGCAGTACTACATAATACTTAGGATTTCTACAAATTCGGAAGGCGTTAGAACAACAAGACTTCGAGATTCAACCAGAGTGACCATCATCGCTGACCGTCACAACTGTGCCATCCTGACTTCGGAGAACGATCCATCTTAGAGTTCATAAAATTTATCAAGTTACAGTTTCATCGACGAGCTCCGAAGGGCAGTCAAATATGCAATTTGACAGTTAAGTTCAGATATGCAAAGCTAAAGCTCGTCGGAGTCAAGTGTTCGATTATGCAAGATTTCACATCCATCGAAGTTCAAAACTTGGACCGATTGCCAGAAGTCCCATTCGTATCGATCGTGAAAGAAAGAACTTTGTATTGATCAACAGAAGGCTAGTTTGTATCGATCCCAAGCCCTTCATCTCGTATTGATCATGGGCCGCGTCTTTGTATCGATAGAACCGATACTTCATATCAATCACACAGTCAGGTTTTCATATCGATCGCTTCGGATCGATACGAACTCCCACCATCTCCAATCGATACAAAGCCACTCCTTCCCTCGATACGAATCTCCATTGTTTTCAATCGATATGAACTTCTATTGTTTTCGGACCGATACGAGTCACTCTTCCTCATCCATGATCGATACGAATGATTCCTTCATATCCATCTACCCTCCTTCTCCAAACGGCATAAACGCCATTCCTTCCTTCCACGACCTTGCTATGGCCTAACTCCGGCCTTGACACCACCTGAATTAGCCACAAATGTGAATGAATTGGCACTAGAACTCGAATGTCATCTTTCTAGGATTGATTATTTCAACTAATTACCTAGATTAAAGGATTGATTCGAGAGGTTAATGGGTTGTTCGATTTGTGGACGAAGACAATTCTTGTTCTCGAGTGTTTTATCAATACGAAGGCAAGAGTAAAGTGAGAAGCAAGTGAAATTTTTCTAAGTCCAAAACATATTTATATGGATGTAAAACCAAGGGGAAAAACGATTCGTCTCCCAGTAACATGAACCAGTCGGGGCGCTCAAAGTCAGATCGATACGAAAGTGAATGAGCAAACAAACCTGGAACGGTCACAACTTCTATCGATACGAAGGAGCTTATTCGTGTCCATCAATCCAGAATGGTCTAAAGTGTAGCTGCCCGTGTCCATCGGCTATCGATCTCACATGTCCTATCGATACGAAAAGCCATTGCAAAGTTATACATCGATCATTCCATCTCATCGATACGAAATGCCAACTTCGTATCCTTCACTTTGATGACCACAAGAGTTCGTATCCATCGATACAAAGCATTTCAAAAAACCAACTAATTCGTATCGATAGCCATCGATACAAAGGATGTTCTCCAACTTCTCAAGTCGATCCAGGAGAGGATCGATACGAAGGGACACCCTAAAACAACTATCGAACATTGTTACAATTCGAATTTCACATCGATCTAGGAGAGGATCAATACGAAACTCGATCCAAACAAAAACTAAAGAACTTGATAACGACCCATGAATGTGCAAATGTGAATAGGAGTCAAGTTAACACGTGCATGTATGAAGAACTAATATTCCATTTTCAAAATTGACAGGAATTGAATGCTCACTTGATGACAATTACAACAATGAACGACAAATCGCTAGCACTCGACACTCCATTACAACAAAGCACTGCATGATCGTTAGCGGTCAACAATTCGACATTTATATTACTGGAAATCAATCAGAGGTTACATCTCTTAATGATAAGGCACGACTATTCAACGAATCAGATAGAACCTTTTCAGAATAAAGAATGCAACTTTTCAAAGCTCGTCATGTTCACACAAGACGTACTTTGGGAGGCAAATGTTATCTCGCCTTTTGGCAAGGCATGACACTGAGAACTTGATTAGAAACCAAAGACAATCCGTCCTGAAGATCGGTTGCACATAGGTCCACTATGGATACTAGCAAATTTGGTTTGAGTCTGGATCAAGCTGCAATTAACATGACACGACAAGTAAAGCTATGAAAGCCAACGTTCCAAATTTCAGTTCAATCGAAGTTCGTATGCTCAAGATATGGGTCGATCAAGATCAAAAGAGAATGCCTCAGTTCATATCCATTACCTTGCAATAGCTCTGATCATATCCATCCAACAAGGTACTTTTGTTTGTATCCATCAAATGCCACCCCTCTTCGTATCCATCAGACTCCTTCCCCTTCGTATCCATCATCCATCGACAGAGGTCCATTTCGTATCGATCTCCCTCCATCCATTTCGTATCGATCTCCTTCCATCGATAAGAAGAGCAACAACCATCGATCGACATGAAGAAAGCAACATGAAGCATTGATACGAAGGCGGCTTATAAATCATCGATAAGAATGAAGCTACTCGGATCGATACGAACAAGGCACAGTCAAGTGAAGGAAACGGACATGCGACATGAAATGTGGATCTCTCCTGAACCATCGCTCCACGTCACCACTGAACGATCTTATCGATACGCATAGCGTCGATACGAAATGCTATCGATACAAACCGATCGATACACACTGTTCAGCCTACTGCAAATGCAACCTTAGATCGATCATAGCTCAAAATCTACAAGTCCAAATGCTACCAAATTTTCATAGGAGCTTACTTACCACCTCAACATTGTCTCTGATCGATCTCAGCTCAAATGGATGTCGTTTTGATCGATACGAACATGGTAGTGATCGATCAGGGATCGATCCCAAATGACCTCGGATCGATCAAGTGGGCCCACCCACATGGGAGAAGAGGTATTTCGAGATCTAAGCCAGATATTTTCATACTACACCTATAAATAGCAGCCCTATGCCTTTAGAAAATGGACTTTTGGATGCCATTATGCCGTTACTCTGCTGGAGATTCATTGTAATTTGAGTGTTTGAGTTAGTCTTTATTGTAATCAGTTGGTAAACATCAATAAAACAGCAAATCTTCCAAAGTGGACGTAGGCTACAATGTCGAACCACTATAAATCTCTGCCTTCTTACATTTCTGTTTGCTAATTTTGGTGTGTTTGTTAGATTAGCCTCTGTTTGTATTTAAATTCTTCATTTTAATCTCTTCAAATACGTCCGAAGAGTGTTGTGCCCAATTTTGGTACTAATAGGTATATCAAATCATTCTTTTGAATTTTAAAATCAAAACTAGTTTTATCAAAATAAAACTTCAATGGTAGCAATTCCTCTCTTGGAAACCCGAAAATGAACGTCGACGATGCTACAATCATCATCGAAATTATTTTCCAGCAACTGAAGTGAGTCCAGTGCTTTCTATCTCTTTAAAATCCTTTTTAAATATTTCTATTCAACATATTTTCCAAATAATGTTATTATTATTTTCCAAAACTTTGGAAAACCATTTCCAAAATCAACGGAATTTTAAATTCTCAAATTCCCGACTTTTAAATCCTTTCTAATTTATAAACCGCTTTAAATCATATTTACATAATTTCACTATGGTTATAAAAAATCATTTCTTAATGGTTAATTTTTGTTTACATTATAGTGATAATCAACAACTTTTATTAGATCACCAACAACAAACAATGATGATAATAATCAAATATTACCATTCACTAACAACCAAGCACACCATATATACTATAATAATTTATGAAAAATTATTCCTTAATATAGAATATAATCAAGGTAAAATTATTACATTTACCCAATTTCAAAACAATACCATGTCGAATTGCTTCATTTAAGTGTTTACAAATCTTGATCAATAACATAATTACTCGTATTGACCAAAATCCATAAGCCACTCAATAGATCAACCAATGCAATATAAAACATTTTTATGTCACCTACAATTACACACTCATATATGCACACACTCAAACTCATTCGAGGGTGCTACTGACCCTATCTTTATTGAGTTACCCCACCAAAGCCAAGGTTCTCGCTTAACCTTCAGCTTTGATACCAAATGTAATAGCCAGGATTTTCGACCCTCGAAAATCGACACTGATACGTCCACTGTAATTCGTGCCGAGTAATCGAATGTCAGAAAACCTAAATGTTAGAGGAAAAGAAGAAGAAAGAAGAAAGGAAAGAAGAGAGAAAGAAAACAAATACAGAATCTCCAACGGAACAAATAATCTTTAAAATACAATAAATCTTTACACAAAAGTCAAACTGTAATATATATATATACACACACACACATCAATCAGAGTATACTAACCTATTTCAGCCTGGATAGTTATGACAGCCTGTCCTTACAACTTGCTGATAAATACAACAATGAATGCAGCAGAAAAATAACCATATACGTGAATACATCCCTGAGCCTCCAGTTCATCTCCTGAAGCTCCAAAGCATCAAACTAAATCTTTATTATGCTCGGTTTGACCCGAGCATTATAATAAAATAACATCCTAGTCATCCTGGAAAACCAGCGTGAGAAAACACACCCAATTGGATTTTAAAGTTATACAAATCTTTGAAATCAAAAGTATATCATAAGACCATACTGCACATAAACATGAACAGGGTTTTACCATACGATAACTAAAACCTTTTCTATAGAAAATCCATTGATATTATAATAATGTCTAAGGGTGAAAATAATAATAATCAAGTAGCCATGATGCTCGGAGTGGACATAACAACTATACTACGTATATAATCAAAAATCGATAAGGCATGTTCGTTAATTGTGTAGGATTCCTTGGAGGTGGCCTAAGTTCTTCGGAAAATGGTCCTCCTGCATAAGGATCGGAGATATCCTTCCGAAACAACATACATCCCTAGTGATGTACCATAGGAAAAACATAGCTGGTCTTGCTAAGACCGAATACATCGCCTCATGCATGCATAACAACTGTAAGTAATGTCTAGGTGGAGCCGACTGCACCCTATGGGTTCGCCAACCCTACTGGATATGCGTCCTATCTCTGGTTTTAGTCATTACCATTGATGAGGCTACATTCGGCACTCCAGCTCATGCACCGCCATCAAAAGAGATCACGGAATCCCATATGGATTCCCATACCCTAACGGGACTCGGAACCATACATGAATTCCAAATTTTCAATATATGTCACGAAACTTCTCTATAGAACCATATATGGTTTCAGAGTGGTCACGGTTTTTGAGTCATCTCTTACGAGTACACTCTTTCGCTTCCTTGGCGCTGCAAAAACCAATCATCGACTTTCTGGAATGCTCAATACCTATTCTTTAAAAAATAATTAGACAATACACAAGAGCGAAGATCACCCCTTAAGTGGACGGATCTCCTTATCATTTGTCCTAGAAGAACAAAACGAGTTTATACGTACAGTATAGCACCATCGACGGTAACTGTACCATATAATTCCCGTGTTTCTCCTAGATATTTCCCGAGTTAAAATCCTTTAGTGTTAAGTAGGGAATATTTTTGTACCACCAAAATTAAGAAGGATTACATATTTAGGCCATGATTTGATAGTGGGTTATTTAACTATCAACAAGCACACATTTAAACAAATATTTATTCCATAGGGAAAAACCAACATTGGTTAAGCACATAAGCAACCACTAACCTCCTTTAATAAATCTTCCATTCATTAAAATCACTTTATAAATTACTTGTATAAAAATACTTTTACGAAGGTATATCCACAAATCCCTATACTTTCAATACTTAGAAAATGCACTCATATAGTTATCTTTACGGTGTAAGTATATTTACAAAATTGAGAAGGATTTTCTTTTTATTCGATTCTCAAATCATTTATAAATTCTTACAATTCTTCAAAAACCATTTATAAACCATTTTATAAATCTTCAAAATCCATTTATAATCCCTTTATAAAATTCAACCACTTATAAACTCTTTTTGTACATTTTCTAAAAATCATTTATAAATCCTTTAAAATCCATAAATCATTTATAAACTCCTTTCATAAATCTATAAATCCATTTCTTAAACTCGTTTATAAATATCCAATCATTTTCAAAAGTCCTATTATACATCGTAAACAAATTCTCTTTAAGTCTCCAAACCCCTTTTAAATATTCTTCTTATAAAACCAAATTTGTCGATACAACTCTATTTATAAATCCCGAAACATTTATAAATAAATAATGGTCATTTACTTCAAAACACTATTATGATAATAATAATTATTTAAAATAAACATTACGAATAAATAAACAATAAAAAATAATCTTTACCCTTAATATAAATACTAATGATAATTTATTTTCAAAACCTTATTAATTAATCCTTATTATTAATTTCAAACCATAATTATTCTTGAAATAATTAACATTTCAAAATATTATCATTTTGATAAATAGTTTAAAACAATATTAACTATAAGCAAACAACTTTAAAACAATACTAATATAATTAAATAATTTTAAAACAATAATAATATAATTAAATAACTTTAAAACAATATTAAATATAAATAAATAACTTTTAAAAAAATATTAAATATAATTAAATAACTTTTAAAAAAATATTTTCGAAACCCAATTTTCGGATATAAAATTATTTCCTACCTCAAAAATCCAATTCCAACTCAATTGGATATTTATAGTATTTCAAAATACTAATTTAAGGCCAATAGCCACCAAATGTTCAAACAATATTGATATTGATTTTCTATCTCTACTGGGTTTTAGTTTTCAAACATATAACAATGTTATAACCATAGTGTCTACAATCAGGTTCATTATTCAATAATCCACATAAAAGGAATATTATTGAAACAATTCAACAATAGCAAGGAATCCCGTTGGATCCTTCCAACTTGTTCCCCCTACATCACAGCTCATATATATCAACACATATATATGTAAATAAAATCAACAGTGATGAGGAATCCTATTGGATCCCTCCAACCTGTCCCCCTGCATCACATACAATATATAACCAAATAATATAAATCAACTACTTCGAGGCAGGATTTGTGTATAAAGGGTCATCCGCTCTTACACGGGAATGTAATAGGGTCTCATCCTCTCCAAGGGCGGGAATATATCCAAACCAACTAATAATTATAGTAAATCATTTAAACAATCATTCAATAATTTTATCAATTATATATCATACTAATTAACTAAAAAGGTGAGTTTAACTCATCGCCAAGGCATTCCGTTTTGGAACTAAAATCGAACGACGTCCGATTTTAGCCCAAATTTCAATTGTCTCCAATCTATCCAAACCAGTTCCATCGTGAAGCATTCGTCATTATGAGTGCGACGTTAAAATCCACGCCTCGATTGGACCTTGTATGAGAGAGTTATGAAATTTTTAACTTAATGGGGTTTAAATAAAAATAAATTTCACTAATCACTTTAATAATCAATATAATTATATTATTAACCTTTCCTCCTCCATCATCAATTTTTAAACTCCCACTCCTGAACTTGAACCCACCTATGCCGCCATCGTCAAATGCCAATTCCTCCTCCGTTCCTCCTCGATCCACTGCGAAACCATCACTAAACCACTCATCTTCGAATTTCTCACCACCACGTCACCCTCACTTCACCTCTGATCACCCATCCCAAATCGCGACACCAGGTCGCCGTATAATGTCGCGACCACCTACCCACGACTGCAATTTACCAAAGTTGTCCCTGAGCTTAGCCTCATCACTCAGAACTCAAATTTCACCTCCATTACTCGAATTGATGACTATGAGTTGCATAATCTCTAACCCTAGCTCTCCATTTTGCTTCACGTTCACTGCAAATTCATCGAGCACTAGAATGAACTGCCGTAACCCTCATTTAGCATATCTATATGTAGATCTTGGTCGCCCAAACTCAAAAGAAAATTGCTTTATATATATATATATATATATATATATATATATATATCTTTTCTCTTTTTTTCCTTTTGATTTTCAGGTTCGAAAATGGAGAAGAGCATTTAATTTAGTTACAGGCATTCCTTTATAACTGGGAGGGTACGGGAAAGATGTGGGGGAGTATGGGCATGAATTGTGAGGAATGGTGATGGGTATGGGCTTAAAAGTCAAATTATTTAATTTAATAAATTCTGATATTATACGTTCGAAAATCTCGAACTCCTATTGAGGCGTGCCACCTGGCATTCTATATTTAATACCCCTATTTCAAACAAAATGGAACTTGTTTCGAGACCTAATTCGATCGTATGCAGAAGTTAGCTTTTCAAACCGAATTATTATATGAATCCTTAAATTTAATTTCTACGCGTTTAAATCTCGCACGTCCAAACGATACGTCCAATCACCACGAAATATCGTCAGCATACAATAACTCACTATTGTGGATCCAATGAAACTGGTTTAATAAAAATTCAAGACAGTGCTCTGGAAGGCTATTTTTACCCGTTAATTAATATGAAATATTTTAAAAACCAAATTAAACACCTTTAAATTTACATTAATAGTTTTACTATCTTCATTCTTATTAAATAGACTTTAAATAAGCCTTGAAATCATTTTTATCCAACTTAAAACCCAAAATTCAATTATTTAATCAATTACAATTATTAATTCAACAATTTAATTATCAAATAAATCGCTATATTTGAAGCTCGAGTTATTTAACTTATAAAATTAACCATTCAATATTTAAAATCGATTAAATATTCCAAACTCAAACAACTAAAATTCTAGGTCGTTATATTATGTCTAACTCGTGGTTATATATTTCCCTTATTTCCATAGGTACTCTTTCGAGTAGTCTGGAAAAGACAGGTTTTTATTGATGTTCAATGGAGCTCTTGGAGAGGACCTGGATGTTTATTTACCATAGTATTCTTATTTCTGCTGCATTACTTTATGTGTATGTATTAGCAATTGTAAAGACATACTATTATAACAATCCAGGCTGATGATAGTACTTTGATTAGTAACTCTGGAATGCTATGTATATTAGTATAGCTCTATGTACTATCTTTTGATATTATATGTTATCATTCTGCATATGAGATTCTGATGTTTTTTGTTCTCTTCTTTCTTGTTCATTTTATTTTCTTCTTTTTCTTTACCTAACATTCTGTCTTTCTGACACTTAGGTGCTTGGCATGTGAATACTGTGGATGTATTGGTGTCGACATTTACGGGTAGAAAAAGCGGTCGTTACAAGATAATGGTCGAGAATAAATTATTTATATGGTTGTAGAATGTGTGATTAATTATGTAATGACCAAGTATTTAATCACTTTAAATATGGATATTTTAATATATTTTTAAATAATTAATTTATGGATTTTATAACTCAAATAAACTTCTTTTTAATAATAAATAGTGATGGTGAAATAGTTTTCAAAATTATTTTACAAAAATATTGAGTTCGAAGAAAAATAGAAAATGTGATCGGAATTCCTTTTTTCGAATTTTCGACTTTTCATCGACTAAAAGTTGTCGGAGATGTTGTAAACTCTATATTATAAACATATACATACATTTATAACTAAAGATTATGATTATATGAATATATTTGTATATAAATCTAAAGTATATAATAACGATGTGACTTGTTAGGAAAAATAAAATAAAATTTAAAAAGATGTTTAAACATGAAAAGATACCTTCACAGATAAGTATTAAGTAATTAAATGCATGCTGGCTCAAGGTAAGGAAGGGGGACATATTTTTCGTGAGTTACATGGGAGGGAGACCACATGGTAATGGTGTGGCATAAAATTATGAAGGGGGTGTACCTTAAGGCTATTTTAGTAATTTATTTATCTAACTTTATATAAAAACAATTCCATAATTTCTCTTTCTCATTTTCAAAACCTTACTTCCTCATTCCTTATGCTTTTCAAAAAGTTTCCATGACTTCCATATAGTTGTCTAAGTAAAAATCCCTTCTTTTCTACTATAAAACACTTTAAAACATGGTTGAAACACCTTACTTCCCTTCCTATACCTTCCTTCTTCAAAAACGAGTCCAAAGACCCCACTCACAACCATGATTGATCCATGAATACCCTTAGCCAAATCATATTGTTCCCTTAAGACCTTCAAAGCTTCATTTCTCTAAAAGGAAAACAAAGTCCTAGGTTCGATTCAAGTTGTAGCGTAGTCCTAGGTCCTGCAAATAGGCAAAGACAAATATATCAGAGCTCAATTAAATATCTCACAGCGGAATTGACTAAAATATAATAGTAAGTAAATACTCACCAATATAATAACACTTTCTAAACAAGTGTCTTAAAGCTGTAAAGTCTCTGCCATCTACCTAACCTGTAGGATGTTATGAGGAGGGGGTCAGAACTAAAGTTCTGGTGAATGGATAAATTATACACTTCTAAGCTCAATTCCACATATACCATTTTATTCCAATTTACTGTTATATTAGGTTCATTAGGTTTATAATACTCTCTCCTCTGTGCGTGAATCATAACTATCTACTCCTTTGTAGAATAAAACCTAATAACTGATATATATGTAGCTATATGCCCAATGACCATATTAGTCCTAGGTACTATCCATAGTGCCTTCCGTATCCTCCTCGCAAAGGACTCCATCGTCTTGGTTCCATGGTGCTCTGTGACTACATCTATAAAGGACCATCCCATGAGGCCTACAATATAGATGTTTCGTCGTTTAGTATGAAAACCTAAAACCGTGTCCGCACTAGTCTATACTAATGCTCAGACATCCACAATGTACCACCCAGTGCGTACCTTGAGGACTGTATGTAATCGTTCTGTCTACTCCCTGATTCCCACCAACAAGGTCTACCTTGTACGGAACTCGGTCGGGGATTTTCTATATTTGTAAAGGACAGCTTCGTTAGGCCTACAATACATATATTCTACTTGGTCTGTCTCTTTTCACATCGTGGCTATGGCCCCACGCAGCCACCCCTCAACTAATCGAAGGACCTCCAAAGAGTTAAGTGGCAGTGCCCTACTATAAACAATCTAACATCCAATTCGCGGTGCCCCTCATCCAATGTCTCGATAGTGAAAGTATCATTGGACTGTTGGTTTAACTCTATTCTTTCCCGAACTTGCTCTTGGTTTTGATGCTAGCGGATATCCGCATGCGACTATCCTTTTGGGTCCTGCCCACTAAACTTACTTACAAGTACTGGGACATACGAATATCCTACTCCAAACACCAACCCCTTCGGACTGCCTACAATGGTCATGCCATGCAAAAAGCAGTCAAGGCATACACTTTTGATGGAACATCTACAGACCTGCCTCTAGACACTACAAAAAAAATCTATTTTTAGTTGCATTAATTGGTGGCGTTTTAAATTTTGTGCAACTATTGGTAATTTTACAATATAAAAATAAACAAACAAACGCGGCTAATTCTCCCGCCAGTAGTTCGTGAAATTTTTTGCCAAAGTTTTTTGTGGCCGCTCAAATTTCATTTCCCCTTTTTTCTTCTCAGACTACTCCACTTAAAAAAATTGTTCGTCTCTTCCAATTTACTCTACAGCCTTAATTTTCCTAATTCTCCAACTCCCAAATCAAACTGAAATCGAAAATGAGAAAACAGAAAAAGAAAAATACGCGAACAACATCGCGACTAGAGGAGGGCAACGCGATGGCAGGAGATGACGGTGACGTCATGAAGGGCTGGGAGCTCACGACGTCGTAGGGCGAGGTGAAGGCTGGATGCCTAAACGACGATGGAGTAGGCGTCTAAGGCTAGCGATGGCAGTTGCGAACCCGACTTTGACACAAGACGATGAGCTTGGCGGCTGCTGTTGTGTGCGTGAGGAGATTATGTCGACGTTCGATGATGACATTCGAAGACAGAGGCTAGGAGTGTACTAATTTCGAGTGAGTATAAACTTTGGTTTATTGTCAGTATTTTACCACTTTACTAGGCTTGAAATTTGCCCAAAATGGATGAAATGTTGAACCCATAAAGGCTTGGCAGCCTAACATGTTAAATTGCTTCCTGCTTCACACACACGCGCGCATACATAAGAGTAAATGATTAATTTTTGGTCATCAGTATATAATGTTTATAATTCAACTATATTTGAAATAGTATTGCCTTTAAACTTTTTGCTTGCGTTGTTGTTTTTGATCCTGATTTGCTTCTTTGCCTTGTTTGATGAATTCTAGTTAGTTTTGTACATTTAAAACAAATTGAAATGCTATGGATTATGGATTGAAGCTATTGAATGATGTCGAAAGGATTTTAAACTTACTATATAGTTGTTTTCAAAAGATACTGTTTTCCAGAGCATTGGCCAATGTTGTTTGATTTGGATTTCTTTGGCTTGCTTGAACTATTTTGACTAATTTCTGTAAGATTTGCCTTATGAAAATTGTTTGCATTTGGAGCTAAATAAATTCATGGAATTTACCACATTATTTTTACCTTTCCTATAAATCAATTAGTTTGTTCAAGCAAGCTTTCAAATATCTATCGAACACTACGATCTAATAAAACTGAGAAGAATTTGAATATAAAATTTTAGGTAATTAAATAATTGAAATTAACTTATATAAAATTCATCTCTTTTTGAAGATCATAATTTTATAAATAGAATTTTCCAAGTAGTGCTAAAACACTATGCATTAGAAATTGAATTCACCAGAAAATAAACTATTGTAGAAAAAATTGTTTTGAATGTGGAGATGTTCAAGGAACTTTAATGAAATGAAAACAGTTGAGTTTATGATTTAGAAATAGTGATTAGTGAAAAGTGGATAATATAAAATGTATTAATGAAAATGATTGAGAAATAATAGTAAGTTTAATTTAATAGATTAATTTAATCAAGAAGAAGAAAAAGGTAAGTTTATAGATTAATAGATTTGGTGTCACCATCCTTCCAGTATTAATGAACTTTAATACTTGATATAATGTACATTCGATTTTGTACAATAATTACATATGCATTTAATTAAATTTCATTCAATTAATTATCTAATTTCTTAACCTTTGAAATAATTATTTTGTTCCACTAATGTAACGACCCGTAAATTTTAACTAGTTTTAATAACGTTATTAATTGAAATTTTGTGGAATTTTAAAAATAAAATTTTGAAATAAAAATTTAATATTTGAAATGCATCTAGTTGAACATAGCAACTAGTAAATTTTCATCTGAAAATATGAAAGTTTATTTCGTGCGTAAATTTATTTAATTTAAATCAGTTAGTAATTGATGAAAATAAAATGTTTTCAAAACCTAAATATTTTTACATAGAAAAATTCTAAACTGTCTTCTGAGCAAGACGTCATTTTTCGTTTTTCCAAAATTCGGACTTCTTTAGCTTCGTCGATCTTATTTTCCAACATTTTTGTTGCATTTTCCGCTAGTATAAAAATTCGAATTTTAAAATTCAATCATGCCACCGATATCCGTATACCGTTTTGAGCGTCTCGTCGCGCTGGTCAAAACGGTATATTCATTTGTGTGAATCGGAGTCCGACGTAAAAATAGTCATATTAATTTAACCGTTCTGGACGGACCGGTTAAGCAAATTCAACCCAAAATCTTTAACCCGTATTCATTAAAATTTGAAAAATCTATAATCTCAGCTGGTGTATTTAATGGAACAGTTGGCAGCTTGGTGATGGCATTGGGAACTGTTGTGACTTCTCGGTTCCAAAATAAAATTTACGGTCACGAAATTTGAATCTTAAAGATGTTACAACTCAAATTCATTTGACTGTTTCCACTTTCAAATTGCAACCTTTCAGGAAACGTCCCTCCTCCTTTCTTCTTCCTCATTTTTTTTCTTCTTTCTTCTAAAAAAAACACAAAAGTTTGGCCAAATCTTTGGCCCGTTCCACTATTACTTCAGACACAAATGCTCATGAGGTTATACTTAAGCAATTGAACTGTGTCAGCATCGCCTCCTCCTCAGTGTCCAACCTCAGCCAGTGCCGAACCACCACACCCGCTTGCATGGAACCACCGCTTCCTCCTTCCTTTCTCTGCATGCTTTGGCTGAACCCACCTCATCGTACGACTCCGCCTTCTTCCTCCACGTCCGCCTTCATCTCCACCCTCATCACCGCCTTCACCGAGCCCACCAACCTCAGCCTGCCGCATCGCCTTTCCCCTCCTTGATCTTTCCGGCCATTTTCTCTCCACCTCGACCTCTCCGAGTGCAACCTCCACCGAGCCACCGACTCATTTCTCCCCTCCGCCTTTGTGCTTCTCCACACCGCCCTCATACCCATGCACCACCTTCCGTTCCACTACCGAACCATCCACGCTCCATTCTATTAACACCATCTACTTCACCCGCCTAATGGCAGCGACCCGAACCCGCTTCCATCTTCAACTTTAGCCGATGCCACCATTTCTCCCGTGCTCCGCGCTTTCTCCAGCCTCTCCATGATCTGAGCCTCTCCCCAAAACACTGCATGGTCATACGCAGCACGACTTCTCTTCTTTCCTTGCCTCGGCCTTCCTTCCTCTCATATGTAAGCATAGAGATATTATAGTATATTATATATTGTCCGTTATATTAGTTAAAAAAAATCTGTATATTTTAAAATAAGCGGTGCGTGTTTTATTTTATTTTAACCGTGTATATTTAAGGTTTGCGTTATTTGATTATATTGCAGATATGTAATTTGTTAGCCTTTCAGTTATAAGCTTTAGATATATACTTTATAAACTAGGCCTTTTGTATGTCAGTTTTATAATATGTTGGTATATGTATATGAGTTATTTATATGCTGCACCTATGCATTATTTTGCAAAGGATAAACAGGTATATATATGTATATAACTAAAATGAATTATATAAGTATAATATATGTTATGGCATATTATGTCAGTATTGTGAACTATGTATATATTATAATTTTTTTCTAGTTATACATATAGAGAATCAAGTATATGTAAGCTATATAACCTATTATTTATATAATAATGTAAGTTTAAGTATTTGCTGAAGCTATGTGTCTTATATTACTTATATGATTTTGTAATGGTTTACATATATTGTCTAATTGACCTAAGTTTACAAAGTTTGTCAAAACATAGATTTAGACGTATATTTTAAAGGTATATATAATATAGTGTTGAGTTGTTTTATATTGTAGTAAAGATGTATTATAGAGGTTATAAAGCTTACAAAATATAAGGGATGCTAATATATATTGTTGTAGCTTTGGTAAGTTACAGTAAAGTTTAAATGTTGTACACTTTGTAAACTATGCTTACATATATTGTATTTTGATAATGAAATTCCTATGTTGAAAAACCATATGTGTTTTGTTATGGGTCATTTAAGTGTTATTTATAATAAACATTAAGTTTAAGCTCAGCATTTTTAATATTTTATTTGGTTGCTGTGAAAGTATATTAATCTGGTAAAACCTGTATTGATGATTAAATTGCATGAGTTTGAGCTTAAACAATGATTTAATAATAATATATATAGCTTATGTAGGAATTTCAGGATCTTTATTTTGATTGAAGTGAGTATTGAAGAGAAATATATATATATATGTATATATGTATACATATTATTTTAAATATATGTTTATTTTAAAATAAAATTTCTACCACTATCAAACTGATTTAAATTGTTTCGTCAATTCCTATTTATCAGTGGTTGTTCGTCGTGCCTGCTTTCTCCACCGAATTTGTTCTATCTCATTTTGCTTTAGAATTCGTAGCTTGCTCTGTTGACAAACTCCCTAGCCTCGAAAGGTGAGCAATCACTCACGATTAACATTCTTTATTTATTAAATTTGATTTCAATTGAAATGACAATTGAAATATGCTGTTGTTAGTTATTTACACTGTTATATATGTTATTACCTGTATCAGTTCACTTGTGACATCTGACACCATTATCTGTTAATTATTTATGAGATAATAATCCAGTTTGGTTGATATTTGATTGATTGATGATGTTTATATTGGACATTAAATTGTTAATGTTAAAGTGATAAATAATATGCAAACGAATTGATATAGGATAGTCAACAATTTAAATTGGATCTATATGTTGAATTTGATTTGTTAAATTTGTATACTATGACCCCCTTTAAATGTTTAATTACTCGACATGTAGTGTATATGGTTAACTTCACTTTGAACCATTGAATGTATGTTGTATAAAATTGATGTTGTATGAAATTGAATAATTGATATCAAATGAAGAACCGTATTAATATTAGTGTAATAATCTTTAATCTACATGAAAAGATAGTGTAGATTCTAGAAATAATTATATTAATTTGCACAAACAACAATGTGAATTAATACGATTATTTCGGGATTATTTGAATGTACTATTGGATTATTGTTGATGTTTGCTATTGCTTGTTTATTTACTTTGACACCATCCCAGTTATCACACTGCAAGTTCCCTTTGCTATGCTTTGATTTTGAATTGAATTGGAATCGGGTTGAAATGATAAATACCCAAATTGAACTTTGACCTAGGATAGAGAATTAGATAAAACCCGATTGGTCAATAAATTGATTTAAAAATAAAATAAAGATTTTATTTGAATAAATAATTGGGTTTTGAAATGAAGTTGGAATTTGAATTTTATGAAAGAAAATGTTAATATTAAATATTCTGAAACAAAAATATCAACATTGTAGTTATTGAAAGAACGTTGTTTAATTTAATTATTTATTAATTAAGTTTGAAATTATTTAATAATTAAGTTTTGAAATTACTTAATAATTAAATAAGATTGAATTATTTAAAAATTAAATAAATTAAATTCTTCAATATGTGGAATTGAACTTCTTGAATAAGTGAAATTAAGTTTCTTTATAAATTGAGTTTTGAAATTGTAACTAAGTAAATAAATAAGTGAAATTGAATTTCTTTAACAGGAAATGAAAATGTGATAATTTAGTAATTAATATAAGACTTGAAATGTAAAGAATTTGATTTGATGAATTTAATTTAATGAAATTTGTAAGTTTGATATAATAGCGTTGAACTTAAGTAATTGTTTTAATGAATTGAAAATTAAATAGAAATTATTTTAAATGAAAATTTACTTAGCGAATATTGAATGAAATCGATCAAGGAATTTAAGTTGACTTGAATGTTAAATTAAATTAATTTAAATAATTTCAGAATGAAACTTATATACGAACTTGAATCAATATTTGAATTGTTTAAAAAAAATGGAAATTGAATCATAAGATTTTGAAATGGTAATTTGGATGTTTTGAAATGTAAATTTTTGGAAATTGGTTTAAAAAGACAAATGAGATATTGGTTTATAAAATTCTAATTGAAATTGAATTTGATTTGGTTTGAAATATATTAAGCGACCAATCGGTGTAATAATTACGAAAGTTATTAAAGAGACCGGAATCGGTTAGGGACATACTCTCTGTCTAAACCGAAAACCACTTTAATAACTATACACGGAGTGTGATCCAGAATGAAGTGGTTGGAATGATGTTCGTGATGACTGAAGAAAGAGAACGATAATGGATAGCCTTGACACTTGTGTCAAATTGGAAATGACTAAAACAGGAGCTGTGCCGGGCCAAATGGGGGTTAGCTACCTCGAGCGAACACACTTCTTCGAAAACTACTCATTACTTGTTGTTGATTGGTGCACCCTTGATTTTGGGAGTGTTGTTTCGCGGTGTTGCGATCGCTGCGGCGGTGCGTTCTCACCAGTCCGGATCAGGCAAACGGTAGTTTCACTACCTTGGGTATTGCCTCATGTGCCTTATCATACTTGTATCCTTATATACGCGACCACTACGATTTGTTTTGTGTTATACCTATGGAGTACTCCCTGATATCCCACTAGTTTACGGTGGAGTTTACAGTGCTGTATAGACTATAACGCTTATATAAAAATGTGTTAAGGGGGATAAATGGTAACGCCTTAACACTATTTTGATACTTTATATTACTGATAGGCATTATCTATTTACCGTACACTACTACATAGTAGATAGTTTAACGGATCCTTAAAGGATGGTTATTCCAAACATCCTTTGAGTTACTTATATTTCAGCTGCTATTTCACTTGAGTTGGATATATTTATATAAGAATGTTAATCCTGACTCGAGTGTTTTGTGTTTTGCTTTACGCTCGGGTCAGACTGAGTGTATCAGTATTCGAGACTCACCTTTGGAGTTGGAGCTTCGCTTGGAGATCCAGCTATCTATCCAGCTTTCAGATATCCAGTTGATTCCAGTGATTGTATTCTGATTCTTGTATTTGACTATTGTATTCGAGACTTCTGCTGTAACTTATTTAACTCTGATATGTATATAGTAGCTTCATGAACTACTATCATTTGTTTTCCGCTGCAATTATTACTCTGTGTCTGTGATCTGTGATTATTTATTTACTGTATATGCTTAGTTTTGCCAAATTTAAATTAACAATTTGGTATTTTGAATTATTCAAGTCCGACATGTGCGGATGCGAATAGTCCAAAATAGCGGGTCGTTACAACTAATGTTCCAGTGTTAATGAACCTTGATATCTGTTTCCTAATAATAAATATTTGAGTGATGAATAGTTACAAGAATCCTACTAGAATTGGTGTTAATATGATTTCTTTACCTTATTTGATTTCATTGAGAACCTTCCAATACTGGAAGAGTTGTCAATTTTAACTCTATGTAGTCTTGATATATCTGATACTCCCTTATAAGTATGAACAAATCAACAATTTCTTTCTACTGTATTTTGCTTATAAGAAAAAAGAAAGGAATTATTGACGGACAAAATGACAATGAAAGATTTTGAGATGAACAAGCCAGCTGCTGAGGTAGAAGAAGCAGGCTTTTCATCTGGCAGTAATGAAGATGGAGACATCATCAGTGAAGATGAAGCAAGCACACAAAGCAGGAAGAAAAAGCTTTAGCTCTCCAAAGAACAGAGCAGTCTACCTGAAGGAAGCTTCAAACTGAGCCCAGTTCCTAGCTATGTAAAATTTTACATTTATCATATATTCATTACTCTAACAATATATATTCATATAGTTTTAGTATCGGTACAAAACTATCAAATGGCTTTCTGCATATAGCCCAGGAAAAATTTCTGTTCGATTAAAAAGGAAATCCCTTTATCTGTTAAAAGTATAGTTTTGGACACATATGTATACATACATACACACGAACGCAGAACATAGACTTCAGTTACAAGATTATATTGTTTTGGTGATAACCAATGTTAAATTAACACTATAATTATTTTAGGATAAAAAGGAAGAACTGGCCTCAAAGTTGAAGCTGACGGCAAGGCAAGTGAATGTATGGTTTCAGAACCGAAGGGCAAGGTTAGTAATTAGTTTCAGATCTCAATTTATGCTTATTTGTGTTCATATATACTATTTATTTATGAGTAGTATGGCATTTGTTTAAGCATAAGGGTGTTTTATCACAATAACTTATTAATGTACCTTCAGATTAAACTGATTAAGTGGACTCCATGAATGTGTGACACTTCATATATTATTTTCAAAATATTGTATTGGCAATTTGATCAATAAACGGTTTTCAATATTTACATAAAAACAGGTAATACATATACTACCTGTAAGGATTGTTCTTCTACACTAATATCGCCTATACAACTAGGTATATATGTTATGTTAGTATAAGAATACTGTATCTTATATTTTACAAGTGATTCAAATTTAACATTTAACATAACGTTTTAGATTGTCATACAAGCATTTTTCCTAACTCCGTTGTTCTTGTTGCTTGCATCATCTTTGTAGACGGTGATGAAAGCCACACGTCGTCAAATTGAAAGGGAACTGCTCCTGGAAGACATTCAGCGTATAGAAGACATGCCATGTGACGCCCCACCTCTATACTCATAATAACAAAGAGTATTAAAAGAAATACTGTCTATTATTACGAAGAATAAGGCTGGATAGGAGCGACCATCCGTAATTGGCCTTACACTAATATTGGTTATCTCGATAGGAGTGGTATATACTTTTTATTTTTCATCTATTATTTATTTACTCCCATCGACATATCCAATTATCAGTATAAAACAAACTACGATAGTTCATAATAGTTTAGGACATTAGATATAACAATAACACAGATAATATAAATGCGGAACACAGATTAACAAAAATCTCATATATATATAAGCATGTCAGTTACAATATAGTTGACACGATACATATGATACAACTACAACTGTCGACTCTAGAAGTTATATATACAAGTACATTATCGACTAATATACATGAATACATATCGTTCTATACAATGACACGACTACTACAAAATGACACTGACAACTTCAGAAGATGTGAAAAGTCTTCATATCCTGAACGGCAACTCAAAGAAGAAAATCTACAACCTGAAATAACTCGGGTCTGACCCGAGTATTAAATTCAACGAAAATAATACACGGGTCAGTCTAATTCAAACTCAGTTATTAGTGCATAGAAGCAATAATAATCAAATAGTCAAATAGACGACAGTCACAGAAATCTCGTATATCCAACTCTCGATACGAGAATTGGATAACGGCAAATATAACACTACATAGTGTTAAACAATAAATCGACGATCCAAATCAGAATACAACTCCCAACACATTGAAATTTACCAATGAAACAATTCAACAAATCGAAACATCAATTTAAAACTGTCAAATCTGATAGGGCTGCAGTACACGCACGCGTGTACTGCCTCGCCACTATCGCAGGAGATACACAAAAGCTCAATGAAAGTCACAATGATCGCAAGGTCAAAAGGAATATAAGCAAACAACATATAAGTGACATCAAGCGACCACAATGTATAGGGTCGAACAACAGTTCAGATATGCAGCACTGCCAAGGTCAAGCATGCTACAAGTATGAAAGATCACAGGACAAAGTCCACAAGCTAGAAGTCAGAACTAAGATCGAAGTGGAACAATATGCAACTGTCTCAAAGAATGATACCAGACCCAGAGCAAACTACTAGTGAAACAGTAAATGTGAAATATTCGATTTCAGTGAAGAAATGGACATGAACAATAAATGTCAAGCAATATCAATACGACAGAAACCAAATCAAGACAATGCCGATAAGGCACTGAAATTTCCAGGTAGTGACTGTATGCAAGGGTAAAACTGCACCCAAATACAACTGTCAAGAGTAAAGACTAGACAACATGGCTCAGGTGGGACTGCACATACAACAGGTGCAGCCACCATGGCGATAGGTACGACAGGGATGAGCAGATGTAAGTGAAACCAATCAACAAACAAAGGAACCAGAGAAATGCAATTGAAGACCAGTAGTGTGCAACAACACTAAAGGAAACAGTAGACAGGATAAGTAAAACAAAGGTGATGCCAGAATGAACACATGAACAAGTACAACTAGTATGCACTGTAAACTGGATAGTGCAACTATCATACACAAGACCAAAGGCCATAGTACAATTCAATTCGAATACAGAGAAATTAGTGAAACAACCATGGACTAACAATGTGAAAGATAACAAAGTCCACAAGACTCGACCCAGTGCAATGGAATAGTTTCACTAAATGAAACTGGAAATGCAAACAACAAAAAAGACAGAGGTCGAGCTAATGTTACTTGAACTCGAACTCATGACAAAATATCCCAAATGCGAACTGCACAACTAAATGCAAATTATATCAAACAGTGACACTTGCCAATGCCAGAAGATCAAATGAGGTGTTCAGTGCAACCGGGAGCAACAACACATGTATGCTGTGACAAATGGGCAACTAAATAAAACTGGACAGTGTAACTTATGAATGCAAAGTGCTATACAGTGCAAACACAATGGATGCAAAATGTAACTACGACAATCAGTGTTGATGTAACGACCCAGAATTTTGAACAAATTAAATTGAGAATATTTAATTAATTTTAAATATTTGAACGATGATTTAATTTGAATCCCCGATATACATTTGAATTTGACGATTAAAGTATAAAATTTAATATATTAAGAGTTGAATAAAAATTTATATCTTCAATTTTAAGTTGAAGAAAATTATTTCGAAAGCTTTTAAAGTTCGTATTGATAATACCGAAGCTAATCGAACTGTCAGGATTGAATTTGAAACTGTTCTGTGCAGTATTGAATTTAATTGTTCGAATCGATATTTAAAAATAGTCAATTTTCAGACATTCTCGGAATTCGACGAAACTAGTTCCATTGGGTCCGTAACGTTGAATTATTGTCAGATTTCAATTTTCGTATTTTTCAGAGTTGTTATGTGTGCACACGATAGATAAACGCATTAAAATTTAAACGGATTTGATTTGAATTTAAATTTTTAATTGGTCACGTCAATTTCTATTCGTTCCTTTAAACACGCTCCGTTGTTCACGCTGAAGACCACGAAATTATCGTGTAACCCATCCCCTCTCTTTTCAAATATCTCGTTCTCCCTCTTTCAGTTCAATTACAAATCGAACGAGATGAAAATCAATGGCCGTGGCAAACAAAATCTTCCCCAGCTCAAAGCAATTGAAAATCAAATTCTCGCCCTCCCCAAATTAAAAAGAAACGAAAGCCCATCCCCTGTTCAAAGAAATTAAAATGGCCGGCACCCCAATTCCTCTTCCCCCATTTTAAAATTCGAACGAGGCTGGGTGGCGCTCGAACTCGAGCTCGGAGACGTGGCAGCCGGCGCGTTCGCGAGGGAGAATCAATTCGTGGTGATGGTAGTAAGGGGCTGGGGGCACTGTTCGAAATCGACGAGTAGTGATGCGTTCGTAGGCGAAGCTCGAGCAGTGAAAGGAGGTCGCGAGCTCGATAGCGCGTGCGTGGAGGACTGCGGCATTCGCAAGGGGTTTCTCTGGTGAAGTTGCACGAGAAGGGGAACGAGATCGATGGCTTAGTGCCGCGTCGAGTTCGTGGGCAGGTGTGGGCTAGGCACGCGTAGTAGGCGGAGCAGCGACTAAGCGATGGGAATCACGTCGAGCCTGGGTTTGCATTTTACAGTAAAGGTATAACTTATTTTCTTTTTCAAAAAAAATAATATGCAGTGTTCTTGTTCGTTTTGGCGAGAGTGATGCAGGTAACGATTTGTTGTTTTGATTTTCATTTTAAACTGAATAATTTATTAATTAACTAAGTCATTAGTTTTAAGTTAAAATAATGTATATAGAAAAACAGATTTTTGTTTTAAGTATATGTGTAAATAAAATTTTAGTTCACAGAAAAAGAAAAGGGGGAATTTGTTTAAAATTTGGTTTGTTTAAATATTTACAGTAAAGAAAATCTTATGTATAAGCAGTTTTAAAATTTAAGTGTTCTTAATTCAATTTGAATATTTATATAGGAATTTTTATGTTTAAACTAAAAATCTGTTTTACAGCAAGAGAAAAGACTTTTGAAAAAAATTTATTGTTTTAAAATTGATAGGATTATTAAAAATGTAAAATTCAATATAAAGTTATAAAAGGGAAATGGGTTTAAAGAAATTTAAATGGTGGTAAAATAAAATTTATTAATTTAGAAATTGGTTTAGAACGAACTATCAAAATTTAACAATTAAAAACGGAAATTGGTTATTTAATTGGTTCGAATATTAATAAATTTGTATAATTATTTATACAAGGTATAAATCAAGATAATTGGGTCGAGATTGGATTGGATTGCAAAAAATAAAAGCTAAGGTGAGATCTTCTCACTCAGATTTATGATTGAATTTCAGTTATTGATTGATTTGTTTGAATGTGCTATTAGATATGATAGGATATATATATATATATATAGCAGTATATACATATTGGCATATGTATATATTGGATTGATTGATTCCCGCCTCGTATAGCGGATGAGACCCTATTGCGCCGTTAGTAAGCGGATTATTTTTATAAAACCTATATACCGCGATATTCCACCTCGAAGTGGAATGGTATTGTGCTAACGTCTTTGGATGCAGGGAAACAGGTTGGAGGGATCCAACTGGATTCCTCACCAGTAGTTATTTATTTACAGGATTGATGATATTCTGTTATCATATGTTGATATATGATGTTGATGTTGTGATTGACTAATTGATGCGTTGCATCATCGGATTCATCTTTTGAAATTTAAAAAAAAATAACGATGTTGATTTCAAAAGAGATTTTTGAAGTGATTTTTGAAATATACGTTTTATTAAATTTTTTGAAGTGATTTATACTGAATAAATAAACGTTCAAATTTTTAAAGTTATAAAAAGTTAAGATTTTTGTGAAATATAACCAAAGTGTGATTTTTGAAGTGAAAGTTGATTTAATTGTAAAATGGGTTAAATTGAGATTTTTTTTAAAGTATTATAAAAGATATACAAAAATTGATATTCATAACTTTAAAAGATTGGGATTATAAAACGAGTTTTGATAAGCGTTAAAATGAATTTTTAAGAATTTATAAGTGAATGAAATTTATAAATTGTGAACTTATAAATGGAAATGATTTTGTAGAATAAATGAATTATAAGTATTCAACTTATAATATGGATAGTTGGTATAAAAAAATTTAGTTATGAATTGAATTAGTTAACAAAGGAGATTTATAAATTGAAGTTTTTATAAATATAAATGTGATTTATAAACGCTGTTTATAGATCCGAAATTACTTATTTTGATAAGTGAAATTCTAGAAGTAAATAAAAGGAGATTGATAAATCAAAGTTGTTACCGAATCGAAATAGAATTTATAAACGTTGTTTTATAAATTCGAAATCAATTGGATTTGATAAGTTTAATATAGAAGGTTATTAAAGAAGATATATTCGCGATTTTGGATAGCGAATTTTTATTGAAACAAATGTGTAGGAAATATTGAAATTTGGTTAGCGAAGTATATTCACGATTTTTGGACAGTGAATATATTGTTAAGTAAAATGAATTTGTTTTGGGAAAAGATATTACGAAATGAAGTGATTGTTTTAAAAGATGTTTTAAAACGTGTTAAAATATCGAAATCATAGATTTCAACATTTATTGTTGAAATAGACGTTTTCGAGAAATAAGGAAATGATGGACTATAACACTGTTGTTATAGTAAATGATTTTCAAAAGAAAATGTTTTATGTAGTATTGGGATTTATATATCTATCTTAAATCCGAATCCCTATACTAGTGATTTTGAGTCGTCGTAACGATGTTTTACGCAACATTCGTTTTGACTCAAAGAGATGTTAAAATTAATGATTTCCTTAAAGAATGAATATATACTTAATTTGATTTAAGTATAGCGAGTATTTTCAAACGTTGAAAATAAATAGATTTGCGAAGTACTTATTTTTGAATAAGTATGGAAATACTTTTCCAAAATGAAATGAAACGTTTGAGAATTTATCCTTGTAAAGATAAATTGAAACAGAATATTGAAAACGATTTGAAAATCGAATATCAGTAGATATTCGGAAGTATAAATTCGATACGGAATTTATAAAAGAAAGCGAAGTTGTTTAAAAATAAATATTGATTTATTTTTGAAGTGTGGAAATTGATTTGAAATTGTTTTCAAATGGTTAAGCGTGGAAAATTCTATATCTAGTAAAGATATTTTTGAAGATGAAATAATTTGGAAAATTATTTGGAATCTGATGATGTTGCGCATCTTTATTGATAGTTAAATAACCGACTATCAATAATTACCTTTAGATAGGTATTTGTTGTGAATTGGATGAATTTGAATGCCACACTTATTTTGAATAATCGCTCACTATTCGGGTTAGCCGGGAAAGGACCATGGGGTCGTATAACCCATTCCGAATATGTGATACGTCGTTATGGATCGCATTTGCTATATTACAGCATGATAGGGGGTTCTCGCTTCGCAGTTTGGTGGCGAACGGGAGACTCTTACCCCTACATGTCCCTGAGAGGGATGGGTTGGTTAGGCGAAGGCCGTGACAGTCGAGAGGCTGGCGGTAAAAGTAAATGCGAGGTGCCAATGTAAGCCACGGTGGGACTGGGATGGTTGCAAAGCCTACCGGTGGCCGCCGACGGTCGGTTCGTTACAAAGTGGTATCAGAGCATATGGTTAAGCGACAACCCTGCTCTGTTGGGTGTAACTCATTAGAGATAGAGTCAGTAGTACTCTAGAATGAGTTGAGTGTAATAATAGATATGAGCGCGTATTTGTTAGTGAATATAAAAATGTTTTATATTGTGTTTGCTTATCCGTTGAGATGTTTATGAATTTTGGTCGGTATATGGGACGCCATATTATCGATAGAGATTTCTAAACACTTGAATAGAACAATTCGGCACAGTATTGTTTTAAAATAGGGTAAATGAGATAATTTTGCCCAAAACTATTTTTGTATAGAAAATAAATGTTTTCTATTAAGTACTATAGTATATGGTTGCATGGATGTTAGGAAGTAATAATAGTGAATTATTATCACTAAAAATTGAATGAGAAATTGAAATCGTAACTCCAAAGTTAAGAAATAAATCCATATACAAATGAAAATTAAAGAATATAAATTATAAATGTAATTTGTAATTTAAAATGGAATTCCAGAGAAGTTTTTGGAAATGTTTGAAAAGAATTTGAAAATTTTGGAGATTTGGGAATTTAAATTCTTTTTGATTTGAAAATGAATTTCAAAGATTTTGAAAAGTATTTTAGAGAGATGAAAGCTCTAAACTCTTTTCGGTCGCTGGAAAATAATTCCGATGATGATCGCGACATCACCGGTGTTCATTTTCGGGTTTCCAAAAGAGGAATTGCTGCCAAATTGTTTTAAATGAAAGTTGTAAGGAAAATTTGGGTTTTGTTTTGGAAATTCAAAAGATAAATTTGAATTGTTTTCAAAAATGGCTTTGAAATGTTGGTAAGCTCTGGAATGCTATATAAAGATATTTATGAAATATTACTAAGTTGATAACTTATACCAATTGAATTTTGGTAGAATAAATTTAACTTAAAAGAATGAAGTTAAATGAATGTAAATACAAGCGAATCAATTTGATGGAAATGAAATTGAAAGTTGAAATTCATTTCGAATTCGTAAGCAAATGAATTGAATTGAATAATTGTAAATGAAAGATGAATTAAAATTCGTATGGAAATTGGAAATCCAATTTAAATGTAAGTAGATTTAATCGAGGTAGAATTAAAATAAATTGAATTGATATCGATTTGAATTAGTAATTGGAACTAATTTAAGATAGTGCAGTTGTAAATGACAGATGATTGATAAAATTCAATATTTCAGAATTGAAAGTAAATTGAATCCAAATTTAGTTGAAATGGTAAACTAAATACAAATGAATGGGAAATGTAAAATTGAATGAGAAAGGATATATAACTTCAACAGTGAAGTAAAAATGTATAAGCAGTTTATATTGAAATTTTGTAATCAAATTTGCAAAATGTTTGAATGCTGTAACTAGATATTATGGCTAGTAGGTTATACAGGTAAAAGGGAATTGGATTTGATTTCAAAGATAATTTGAATTGCTCGACAAAAAGGTAAGTATTTGAATTATAATATGAGTTTTTGATGATTTCTTGTCTAGCCGCTTGGCTTTTTCTTTTTCTTTTTGAAATCTGAGAGTCCGTAGGGACGTTTTGTAGTCGTACCGTATTAGCCGCGCAAAGGAGACGCTGGCGAAATTTTTCGGAAATTTAGAGTGTTAGAAAAATTTTGAGAAAATTTTGAAAGTTAAAATTTGAATTTGAATTTAAAATTTGAATTTTGAAGTAAACAATGATGTTTGAAAACTATAGAAGGTTCAGAAATTTAGTTGAATGCTAACGAATCTTTAGTAGGAAGATCTGTTTGAAAATTTGATAAAACTATTGAATTGTGAAAAATAGTAGACGAGTTAAGGACCTTTTTCCCTAACTTGTAATTTCGAGGACGAAATTCTTTTAAGGAGGGAAGTCTGTAACGACCCAGAATTTTGAACAAATTAAATTGAGAATATTTAATTAATTTTAAATATTTGAACGATGATTTAATTTGAATCCCCGATATACATTTGAATTTGACGATTAAAGTATAAAATTTAATATATTAAGAGTTGAATAAAAATTTATATCTTCAATTTTAAGTTGAAGAAAATTATTTCGAAAGCTTTTAAAGTTCGTATTGATAATACCGAAGCTAATCGAACTGTCAGGATTGAATTTGAAACTGTTCTGTGCAGTATTGAATTTAATTGTTCGAATCGATATTTAAAAATAGTCAATTTTCAGACATTCTCGGAATTCGACGAAACTAGTTCCATTGGGTCCGTAACGTTGAATTATTGTCAGATTTCAATTTTCGTATTTTTCAGAGTTGTTATGTGTGCACACGATAGATAAACGCATTAAAATTTAAACGGATTTGATTTGAATTTAAATTTTTAATTGGTCACGTCAATTTCTATTCGTTCCTTTAAACACGCTCCGTTGTTCACGCTGAAGACCACGAAATTATCGTGTAACCCATCCCCTCTCTTTTCAAATATCTCGTTCTCCCTCTTTCAGTTCAATTACAAATCGAACGAGATGAAAATCAATGGCCGTGGCAAACAAAATCTTCCCCAGCTCAAAGCAATTGAAAATCAAATTCTCGCCCTCCCCAAATTAAAAAGAAACGAAAGCCCATCCCCTGTTCAAAGAAATTAAAATGGCCGGCACCCCAATTCCTCTTCCCCCATTTTAAAATTCGAACGAGGCTGGGTGGCGCTCGAACTCGAGCTCGGAGACGTGGCAGCCGGCGCGTTCGCGAGGGAGAATCAATTCGTGGTGATGGTAGTAAGGGGCTGGGGGCACTGTTCGAAATCGATGAGTAGTGATGCGTTCGTAGGCGAAGCTCGAGCAGTGAAAGGAGGTCGCGAGCTCGATAGCGCGTGCGTGGAGGACTGCGGCATTCGCAAGGGGTTTCTCTGGTGAAGTTGCACGAGAAGGGGAACGAGATCGATGGCTTAGTGCCGCGTCGAGTTCGTGGGCAGGTGTGGGCTAGGCACGCGTAGTAGGCGGAGCAGCGACTAAGCGATGGGAATCACGTCGAGCCTGGGTTTGCATTTTACAGTAAAGGTATAACTTATTTTCTTTTTCAAAAAAAATAATATGCAGTGTTCTTGTTCGTTTTGGCGAGAGTGATGCAGGTAACGATTTGTTGTTTTGATTTTCATTTTAAACTGAATAATTTATTAATTAACTAAGTCATTAGTTTGAAGTTAAAATAATGTATATAGAAAAACAGATTTTTGTTTTAAGTATATGTGTAAATAAAATTTTAGTTCACAGAAAAAGAAAAGGGGGAATTTGTTTAAAATTTGGTTTGTTTAAATATTTACAGTAAAGAAAATCTTATGTATAAGCAGTTTTAAAATTTAAGTGTTCTTAATTCAATTTGAATATTTATATAGGAATTTTTATGTTTAAACTAAAAATCTGTTTTACAGCAAGAGAAAAGACTTTTGAAAAAAATTTATTGTTTTAAAATTGATAGGATTATTAAAAATGTAAAATTCAATATAAAGTTATAAAAGGGAAATGGGTTTAAAGAAATTTAAATGGTGGTAAAATAAAATTTATTAATTTAGAAATTGGTTTAGAACGAACTATCAAAATTTAACAATTAAAAACGGAAATTGGTTATTTAATTGGTTCGAATATTAATAAATTTGTATAATTATTTATACAAGGTATAAATCAAGATAATTGGGTCGAGATTGGATTGGATTGCAAAAAATAAAAGCTAAGGTGAGATCTTCTCACTCAGATTTATGATTGAATTTCAGTTATTGATTGATTTGTTTGAATGTGCTATTAGATATGATAGGATATATATATATATATAGCAGTATATACATATTGGCATATGTATATATTGGATTGATTGATTCCCGCCTCGTATAGCGGATGAGACCCTATTGCGCCGTTAGTAAGCGGATTATTTTTATAAAACCTATATACCGCGATATTCCACCTCGAAGTGGAATGGTATTGTGCTAACGTCTTTGGATGCAGGGAAACAGGTTGGAGGGATCCAACTGGATTCCTCACCAGTAGTTATTTATTTACAGGATTGATGATATTCTGTTATCATATGTTGATATATGATGTTGATGTTGTGATTGACTAATTGATGTGTTGCATCATCGGATTCATCTTTTGAAATTAAAAAAAAAATAACGATGTTGATTTCAAAAGAGATTTTTGAAGTGATTTTTGAAATATACGTTTTATTAAATTTTTTGAAGTGATTTATACTGAATAAATAAACGTTCAAATTTTTAAAGTTATAAAAAGTTAAGATTTTTGTGAAATATAACCAAAGTGTGATTTTTGAAGTGAAAGTTGATTTAATTGTAAAATGGGTTAAATTGAGATTTTTTTTAAAGTATTATAAAAGATATACAAAAATTGATATTCATAACTTTAAAAGATTGGGATTATAAAACGAGTTTTGATAAGCATTAAAATGAATTTTTAAGAATTTATAAGTGAATGAAATTTATAAATTGTGAACTTATAAATGGAAATGATTTTGTAGAATAAATGAATTATAAGTATTCAACTTATAATATGGATAGTTGGTATAAAAAAATTTAGTTATGAATTGAATTAGTTAACAAAGGAGATTTATAAATTGAAGTTTTTATAAATATAAATGTGATTTATAAACGCTGTTTATAGATCCGAAATTACTTATTTTGATAAGTGAAATTCTAGAAGTAAATAAAAGGAAATTGATAAATCAAAGTTGTTACCGAATCGAAATAGAATTTATAAACGTTGTTTTATAAATTCGAAATCAATTGGATTTGATAAGTTTAATATAGAAGGTTATTAAAGAAGATATATTCGCGATTTTGGATAGCGAATTTTTATTGAAACAAATATGTAGGAAATATTGAAATTTGGTTAGCGAAGTATATTCACGATTTTTGGACAGTGAATATATTGTTAAGTAAAATGAATTTGTTTTGGGAAAAGATATTACGAAATGAAGTGATTGTTTTAAAAGATGTTTTAAAACGTGTTAAAATATCGAAATCATAGATTTCAACATTTATTGTTGAAATAGACGTTTTCGAGAAATAAGGAAATGATGGACTATAACACTGTTGTTATAGTAAATGATTTTCAAAAGAAAATGTTTTATGTAGTATTGGGATTTATATATCTATCTTAAATCCGAATCCCTATACTAGTGATTTTGAGTCGTCGTAACGATGTTTTACGCAACATTCGTTTTGACTCAAAGAGATGTTAAAATTAATGATTTCCTTAAAGAATGAATATATACTTAATTTGATTTAAGTATAGCGAGTATTTTCAAACGTTGAAAATAAATAGATTTGCGAAGTACTTATTTTTGAATAAGTATGGAAATACTTTTCCAAAATGAAATGAAACGTTTGAGAATTTATCCTTGTAAAGATAAATTGAAACAGAATATTGAAAACGATTTGAAAATCGAATATCAGTAGATATTCGGAAGTATAAATTCGATACGGAATTTATAAAAGAAAGCGAAGTTGTTTAAAAATAAATATTGATTTATTTTTGAAGTGTGGAAATTGATTTGAAATTGTTTTCAAATGGTTAAGCGTGGAAAATTCTATATCTAGTAAAGATATTTTTGAAGATGAAATAATTTGGAAAATTATTTGGAATCTGATGATGTTGCGCATCTTTATTGATAGTTAAATAACCGACTATCAATAATTACCTTTAGATAGGTATTTGTTGTGAATTGGATGAATTTGAATGCCACACTTATTTTGAATAATCGCTCACTATTCGGGTTAGCCGGGAAAGCACCATGGGGTCGTATAACCCATTCCGAATATGTGATACGTCGTTATGAATTGCATTTGAAGACCGGTGTTGAAGACCGGATATTTTTGAAAACGGAAGGATTACCGTCGAGTTACTCTACATCGACTGATCTTCGATTTAGAGGTTTTATCACCCTTAGTGACGGGAAGTCCTGACGTGATTGAAAATTATCCGGAATTGCAAGGGCTTCGTGAGAAGTGCCTTCGGTTCTGTTCGATCCCGGAACAAACTTATATGGATTGTGTGTTTGACGTTACAATTTGAGATATAAAGCTGATTTCTGTCAAATACATTTCTGTTGGTGGCGGAGAATTTATTCTTTTAGCTTAACACCCTTCTCTGAGACGCACGAGCTCAGAGGTTATGTAGTTGAAATTTATCAGCGATATATCCCAATTTGGTAACGTGGCATACTGAGTGTTGCTGTGAAATGATCAGTGTTTGATCATTTGTGATATGATCATTTGTTTGATCTTATATCTTTGTGATCATAGGTTGTTCATTTTTGTTTGACCCGAAGCAGGGCTTTGTAGGAAGCGTAGCTTTGTGGACGAGACTTCGTCGAGCCTCACACCCCGGAAATGGTCGAAACAGGAAGAATGCGGCAAGGTTCTAGGGAGTAGCACCCCTTAGTGTATGTCATTCCTTCTGGATAAAGGTGGTATCATGGTATGGAGCCCAGATACTTAACCTCTGTGGTTACTGCATTATTATTATCTATGTGGTTTGTTGGAAATCGGGGATCCTCGGGAAGATCGGTGACGATCGGGGGATGGCATACGCGTGTCAGTAGTTACCTATTTTTGCAGAGGTAACCCGGCCTTGTGTTGGCAGAGATCCGGTTAGGTTCTCGGGTCGTCTATTCCAGGGATGTACCCATCGTGGATAGGAAGTTCCTTAGCCTGACCATTTGTTGGAAATCCAAAGAAACAATACGAGCCTTTACGATTTCAATTGTATAACCTGTCTCCTCAGGAGGCAGCTATAGCAGGCATAATATAATGGTACCTATGCTGGCTAAGATTAATATTCTACTTTCGAAATGTTTTCCACTATGCACTAATAATAATATCCAAAATGATTTGATTTTGCGTAGTAAGCATCTTTGACTATCATAAGAAGAAATCTCCTCCAAGTCTGCGTTTGCATTGTGTGTGTGGTGGGAGGTCTTATGGTAGTTTCATTTTCCAAAAGCATTGCGAAATTTACCTTAAAATCTTCCTGTTGTTTATTTTTAAAGAATAACTGTTTTACGATCTCACACCAGTCACCATGACTGACTCGGAGTTTATTGTTTCCCTTCTAAACTCTGGGTGCCCACCAATTTCCACACGGGCAGTCTAGAGTTAGATTATCAGGATATTCTGGATATTCTGGAGCTTTGGAGATAAGCTGGATGGCGAGACGTAGTATTTGTATCTGATAGTATTATTCCGCTGTGTATTCTGTATGAGGACAAGTTTATTTAACTGTCCATTGTTGTATATTGACTCTGATTGATGTATGTATAAAATGATATAGTTCTTTGTTTTAGAGATTATTCATTTATCTATTATATATTATTCCGCTGCGATATGTGAGATTCTGATATTGTCTCTATTTCTGATGTTGTTCTGTTGTTCTTCTCTCCTTTCTTCTTCTGTTTTCTTCTTCTTCTACCCTTTTCTTTTTCTTAAACCCTCACTATTGAAGTTTCCGGCACTCGATTGTTCGGCAGTCGATAAAGTGAGTATCGATGTCGAATTTTCGAAAGTCGAAAATTTCCGTACGTGACAGCTGAAGCAAAACAAAAAGGTATATTGCTTCTTCAAAACAAAAGGCTGGACAATGCAAACCCATGAACCACAATATTGCAAATGAACAGAGGCAACAAGAATGGCCATAAACAGTGCAACAAGGCCGACTCCAAAATGCACCAGTGAAGCTACTGAACCCTGCCCTCGAACAGTAACAAATCGGTCATGCAGTATCATTAAACAGACCAGGCAACAACAAAGTAAAATGCAACAGAGTAGAGACAAGCTATAAGCATCTCAAAACAAATATACTGAAGTCAAATGATCGAGTGCAACATGCAAACACGTTCAAGCATCAGGTTATACTACAAGGATGAATACACATGAATGGATTACCCAGGTCAGGGAACCAATAAACATACAGAGACATTAACCACTTCATCAAAGAAAGCAAGGCCGAAGCCATCAAAGCAAATAAAAACCAAGGTACAAGTTTTAACAGAGTGGTATGGCCGAAGAATGGCAAAGTCAAAAACCTAAAAATTATCAATGCCCACAAAAATCGAATAAAGTCAGAAATGTAACCAACCACAAAAACAAGTTGTCGAACATAGAATCAAGCTCGAATAGATGTGAGTAAATTAAATTACTCACCTTGTTTGAAGCGGAGACGAACTCGAGAGAAGGAGTCGCAAGCTCCAACATCACATTCGACAGAGCAACGAAGCTTCAAGTCGAAGCCCTAATTCAGAGCAACAAACTTCCATCAATCGACAGAGACGAAGCCGAAGTCCAATTCGCAAGAGCTACAAAGAATCGACTTCGCCCGAGACCCAAAACCCAAATTCCAAAGCTTCAAACTTGCCAGAGCAAGTGATAAAGAGGAACGGACTAACCGCAAGACAAGAACGACCAGCAATCGATCGAAGAGCCGAAGCCCTAATTTCTCCAAATCGCAAGCCACCATTTTTTCTTCAGAGAAAATTAAGAAACGGGTTATAAGTGAATGAAAATGAGAAAGGGGTCCGGTTGGTCTAGATGATTATCACGGCTCAAAACAACTAAATGAAAACGTGGGCCAACTTAAAACTTAAAGCCCGCATACTATTTCACAAATTCAACAAGAATTTCAATCTGATTTTTTTTTAAAAGAATTCAACCCATTAAAACTCCCACAGTGATTAGCCAATAATTCAAATCGTCATTTGATGATAACAAAGTGATTGCGGAATCTCGGGTTGTTACGGACTCCCCTCCTTATAAAAATTGCGTCCACGCAATCATAGAGAATAAATGGATAAAAGGTAACAACCAAAAGAGCATGGTAATGTCGAATGTATAAGCAAAGCAAGTGTCAGCGGGGAAGTATGAGATAAGAATCAAGAGGTTCGACTGCTTCAAATCAAAAGAATCAACATCGTGGGAATCAGGGATCAAAATCAGACGACTAACAAAAGCAAGAACAATCGAGTTCCAGCAACTAAAAGAGAAGGAAAAACATAGCAGAAATCCCATACAGAGCACGAATTGAATGTGAGTAAATCAAATTACTCACCTGAATCGCCAGAGAAAAAGACGAAGCTCAAATCTCAAATATTCAATCATCAAAAACGATAATCGAATCTCAAATATCTAATTATCACAAGCGATAATCAAAAACATCAAACATCAATTATTCGATTATCAAAAACGATAATCAAATTTCAAATCAACAAATATTCGATTATCACAAGCGATAATCAAATCTCAAATCAGCAAATATTTAATTATCAAAAGCGATAATTAAATCTCAAATCAGCAAATATTTAATTATCTAAAGCGATAATTAAATCTCAAATCAGCAATTATTTAATTATCTAAAGCGATAATTAAATCTCAAATCAGCAATTATTTAATTATCAAAAGCGATAATTAAATCTCAAATCAGCAAATATTTAATTAATATTCAAAAGCGATAATTAAATCTCATATCAACAAATATTTAATTATCTAAAGCGATAATTAAATCTCAAATCGGCAAATATTTAATTATCAAAAGCGATAATTAAATCTCATATCAGTAAATATTTAATTATCAAAAGCGATAATTAAATCTCATATCAACAAATATTTAATTATCTAAAGCGATAATTAAATCTCAAATCAACAAATATTTAATTATCTCAAGCAATAATTAAAAACAACAAATATCTGATTATCAAAAACGATAATCAGAACTCATATCAACAAATATCTAATTATCACAAGCGATAATTAGAAACAACAAATATCTGATTATCAAAAACGATAATCAGAACTCATATCAACAAATATCTAATTATCACAAGCGATAATTAGAAACAACAAATATCTGATTATCAAAAACGATAATCAGAACTCATATCAACAAATATCTAATTATCACAAGCGATAATTAGAAACAACAAATATCTGATTATCAAAAACGATAATCAGAACTCATATCAACAAATATCCAATTACCTGCAGATAATTGGAAGCAACAAATATCTAGAAATCAATTAAGAAGACTAGAAAATCAACATAAAAGCTTGGATCGATCTCATCAGATGGCGAGTTTTTAATTCACCGCACGTGCATCTCAGAGTGGCCGAAGCCTACCAAGTACTCAACATAATTTTGGCGCCCATCAGATTGACCCGAAGGTCCGCAGAGTGACCCGAAGGTCTAGTACTGGTATTTGACCCGAAGGTCCGCAGAGTGGCCCGAAAGCCCAACAAATGACCCAAAGGTCCAACAAATGACCCGAAGGTCCCCATAGTGGCTCGAAAGCACACGAAAGCATCAAAATGTTTCAATTAACGAGTCCGGAATTAACCGAAATAGCAAACGCACATGTCCCATACCACGTGTTTTACTAAATCGTTTGATTCTCTTCATCGTTTCCTTGAAAGTGTGAAATCATCAAATTCATCAAAACAACAGATATTCAATTAACGAGTCCGGAATTAACCGAAATAGTAAAAGTGTGGTTCCATACTCCGCACTTTTGCTAAATCGTTTAAATCACTTCATCGTTTCCTTGAAAGTGCAAAATTGTGTATTTTGTAAAAATACATTTTACATTCTCAAACGGACAAGTCCAGAATTAAGCGAATCAGTAAAAGAAAGGGGTCATAGTCCTCGATTTTGCTGAAACGTTTAAATCGCTTCCTCATTCTTTTGAAAGCGCAAACTGTTAAAATTCCTGAAAGCAATTTTATTTATTTTGCAAAAATAACAATTCACATTCTCAACTGGACAAGTCCGGAGTTAAGCGAAACAGTAAAAGAAAGGGGTCATAATCCTCGATTTTGCTGAATCGTTTAAGTCGCTTTCTCATCCTTTTGAAAACGCAAACCGTTAAAAATTTATAAAACAATTTTCATTTTTTAAAACGAGTTTCCAATCACGTGATTAAAGCAGCATTATTAGTAACAATTTCGATAAGGAAATTGTACTTCTCAAAATACCGTAAAAACGGTCACAAATCAGTATTGCGGAATAACCGCTTGAAAATCCACTTTTTAAAACTTGACGGTTACTTAAGCCAAGGTGACAGTAATTTTTAAACGTCAAAATCTCATCAAAATAATTTACATCAAAATGTAATATCAGTGAATTTTCATTCATCAAAACGCCACAAAACACCGTGCTTCAAAATATAGCATTGGTGTAAAATCCCGTTATAAAAATAACGGCAACAAAATACGTTTCATAACCAAGCATCGGTTCAACGCAAAATAAATGCAGTAACGTGCAATTCATATTTGCACGCACATTATAATATAAACAAAGAAATCATTCGAATGTATCTTCAATGAAGGCAATTCAAAACAGCAAAATCTAATCAATAGATGATTAGTACAAAAGAAAGTCAGCAGAAATTTCAACAAGAATCAAAGAACTGCAATTTCTTCGAATCCTCAATTTGGATTTGAAATTCTCAAAGAAACAAAATAATTACAGCTATGTAAACAACCAATGAAATTTATTTCAATTTCTAAATCAAATAGATTATCAGTTGTACCCAGCAAAGACAGTTTCACTGTTTCCGCTGCGCACTCTGATAAACAGTACTCAAATCAATCAAATCATCAGAACACAAATCCACTTTTTATTTTTAAATAATGATATTTAAAAACTTTCATCAAAATTTCAAAACTTTAGTTTTGACTCAAATCACAAATAAAACATCGACTAATAGTTGTAACATATGTTCCATCTAAGTTATGTTTTATATTATGTCCATAAACCCCCAAGCTCTGATACCAACTGTGACGCCCCACCTCTATACTCATAATAACAAAGAGTATTAAAAGAAATACTGTCTATTATTACGAAGAATAAGGCTGGATAGGAGCGACCATCCGTAATTGGCCTTACACTAATATTGGTTATCTCGATAGGAGTGGTATATACTTTTTATTTTTCATCTATTATTTATTTACTCCCATCGACATATCCAATTATCAGTATAAAACAAACTACGATAGTTCATAATAGTTTAGGACATTAGATATAACAATAACATAGATAATATAAATGCGGAACACAGATTAACAAAAATCTCATATATATATATAAGCGACGTCAGTTACAATATAGTTGACACGATACATATGATACAACTACAACTGTCGACTCTAGAAGTTATATATACAAGTACATTATCGACTAATATACATGAATACATATCGTTCTATACAATGACACGACTACTACAAAATGACACTGACAACTTCAGAAGATGTGAAAAGTCTTCATATCCTGAACGACAACTCAAAGAAGAAAATCTACAACCTGAAATAACTCGGGTCTGACCCGAGTATTAAATTCAACGAAAATAATACACGGGTCAGTCTAATTCAAACTCAGTTATTAGTGCATAGAAGCAATAATAATCAAATAGTCAAATAGACGACAGTCACAGAAATCTCGTATATCCAACTCTCGATACGAGAATTGGATAACAGCAAATATAACACTAAATAGTGTTAAACAATAAATCGACGATCCAAATCAAAATACAACTCCCAACACATTGAAATTTACCAATGAAACAATTCAACAAATCGAAACATCAATTTAAAACTGTCAAATCTGATAGGGCTGCAGTACACGCACGCGTGTACTGCCTCGCCACTATCGCAGGAGATACACAAAAGCTCAATGAAAGTCACAATGATCGCAAGGTCAAAAGGAATATAAGCAAACAGCATATAAGTGACATCAAGCGACCACAATGTATAGGGTCGAACAACAGTTCAGATATGAAGCACTGCCAAGGTCAAGCATGCTACAAGTATGAAAGATCACAGGACAAAGTCCACAAGCTAGAAGTCAGAACTAAGATCGAAGTGGAACAATATGCAACTGTCTCAAAGAATGATACCAGACCCAGAGCAAACTACTAGTGAAACAGTAAATGTGAAATATTCGATTTCAGTGAAGAAATGGACATGAACAATAAATGTCAAGCAATATCAATACGACAGAAACCAAATCAAGACAATGCCGATAAGGCACTGAAATTTCCAGGCAGTGACTGTATGCAAGGGTAAAACTGCACCCAAATACAACTGTCAAGAGTAAAGACTAGACAACATGGCTCAGGTGGGACTGCACATACAACAGGTGCAGCCACCATGGCGATAGGTACGACAGGGATGAGCAGATGTAAGTGAAACCAATCAACAAACAAAGGAACCAGAGAAATGCAATTGAAGACTAGTAGTGTGCAACAACACTAAAGGAAACAGTAGACAGGATAAGTAAAACAGAGGTGATGCCAGAATGAACACATGAACAAGTACAACTAGTATGCACTGTAAACTGGATAGTGCAACTATCATACACAAGACCAAAGGCCATAGTACAATTCAATTCGAATACAGAGAAATTAGTGAAACAACCATGGACTAACAATGTGAAAGATAACAAAGTCCACAAGACTCGACCCAGTGCAATGGAATAGTTTCACTAAATGAAACTGGAAATGAAAACAACAAAAAAGACAGAGGTCGAGCTAATGTTACTTGAACTCGAACTCATGACAAAATATCCCAAATGCGAACTGCACAACTAAATGCAAATTATATCAAACAGTGACACTTGCCAATGCCAGAAGATCAAATGAGGTGTTCAGTGCAACCGGGAGCAACAACACATGTATGCTGTGACAAATGGGCAACTAAATAAAACTGGACAGTGTAACTTATGAATGCAAAGTGCTATACAGTGCAAACACAATGGATGCAAAATGTAACTACGACAATCAGTGCTGAAGCAAAACAAAAAGGTATATTGCTTCTTCAAAACAAAAGGCTGGACAATGCAAACCCATGAACCACAATATTGCAAATGAACAGAGGCAACAAGAATGGCCATAAACAGTGCAACAAGGCCGACTCCAAAATGCACCAGTGAAGCTACTGAACCCTGCCCTCGAACAGTAACAAATCGGTCATGCAGTATCATTAAACAGACCAGGCAACAACAAAGTAAAATGCAACAGAGTAGAGACAAGCTATAAGCATCTCAAAACAAATATACTGAAGTCAAATGATCGAGTGCAACAGGCAAACACATTCAAGCATCAGGTTATACTACAAGGATGAATACACATGAATGGATTACCCAGGTCAGGGAACCAATAAACATACAGAGACATTAACCACTTCATCAAAGAAAGCAAGGCCGAAGCCATCAAAGCAAATAAAAACCAAGGTACAAGTTTTAACAGAGTGGTATGGCCGAAGAATGGCAAAGTCAAAAACCTAAAAATTATCAATGCCCACAAAAATCGAATAAAGTCAAAAAAGTCGCCAACCACCAAAACAAGTTGTCGAACATAGAATCAAGCTCGAATAGATGTGAGTAAATTAAATTACTCACCTTGTTTGAAGCGGAGACGAACTCGAGAGAAGGAGTCGCAAGCACCAACATCACATTCGACAGAGCAACGAAGCTTCAAGTCGAAGCCCTAATTCAGAGCAACAAACTTCCATCAATCGACAGAGACGAAGCCGAAGTCCAATTCGCAAGAGCTACAAAGAATTGACTTCGCCCGAGACCCAAAACCCAAATTCCAAAGCTTCAAACTTGCCAGAGCAAGTGATAAAGAGGAACGGACTAACCGCAAGACAAGAACGACCAGCAATCGATCGAAGAGCCGAAGCCCTAATTTCTCCAGATCGCAAGCCACCATTTTTTCTTCAGAGAAAATTAAGAAACGGGTTATGGGTGAATGAAAATGAGAAAGGGGTCCGGTTGGTCTAGATGATTATCACGGCTCAAAACAACTAAATGAAAACGTGGGCCAACTTAAAACTTAAAGCCCGCATACTATTTCACAAATTCAACAAGAATTTCAATCTGATTTTTTTTTAAAAGAATTCAACCCATTAAAACTCCCACAGTGATTAGCCAATAATTCAAATCGTCATTTGATGATAACAAAGTGATTGCGGAATCTCGGGTTGTTACATGCCATCCTATAAACTTCTTACTCGGTAGTATAAAAAAATAGTTAAGCTTGGCTTTATCAAGTTTAAAATTTACACTCTTTTCCAATTTTGTACCATCTTTTCTTCCACGTTTGACGTTGGCATGTCGTCTTTATTGTGTTAATATTTTCTCAAATTTAAGATTTGGTTGAATTTAATTTTTGTCGTTATAGTGTTAAATGATGCAATTTATGGAAGACAATAAACTTGCATGAACATTGTAGATAAGCTTTATAATTATTAGGAGTATCTTTGTAGGAACTTTTTGCTTAACTTGTATATTGGCCTCTAATTATAGCAATAAAGTAAGTTTTATTTAGTGGAAGTGCAAAAACACTCAAGTGAATGGTTCCCATGGCTGAAAATACGTCAGTTTGTAAATCACGATATGGTAATATGTACCTGCTGAATGAAATTAAAAAAAATCTCATGGTTTTAATATTTACATATTACATCAGGGCTTTGAATGGATGGGGCAGTGGGCTAACTTATGGTTAGTTTGTTTTCCATTTAACTTCCTGATTTTAATACCTTCTTCTTTAGCTATTTTTTATAATGGTGGATTATTCTTATATTTCAAATTTCGTGGTCTTGAAAGAAACAAGAATCCAACAAAGAATCACTACATAACATGGATTCACATAATTTGTTATGAAGAAAACGAGAAGTGTGCAAAATGCGTACTTGATAATCTGGTTTGGCTTCATCGTATTATAATTCATATTAGGAACAAAGGTCATGGCTTCAAATTCATAATTCTTGCTAAGAGCGTAGTTAATAGGGGGTAGGTCAGTCAGTGAACAACCCCCAGTAGAACTTTGGATCAACCAAAACAACCATAAGGTTGCTTTGGAAACTCTAGGGTTGCTTTCTTATTCGACAAGTATGTGCAGTGACAATTAAATATCCATCACGCAAAACCACATGTTTTTCCGGCATTTAAAATACCAGATAAACTTGTGTGATCGTACAAGGTGAGTACAAGGTCAGCGACTATGAGTCAGCCCAAAAAATCAACTATTAATTACCGACCCATCAGTATGTATTGGGTATGCTCTAACAATGCAGTAGACACATGTAGGTCATAAGTGATGCGAAGTTCAGCGTATTGTGTGAGGATAATGGGTTCTGGTACACTTCGATTTTGACAACTATGCCATTCATACCTTTTTTATTTTTATTTATAAATTGAACTTTGATATGCTTTAACCTGTAGCATCAAACAAAAGATAATGGATGACAAATCTATCCCATGGGCCATGGCATTGTAAAATATACTTGTATAATGTTGTAGATGTTTGACCTCATATTTGAAGTCCTACGAGTTAATGTAATTGTTTAACTATCTATTGTGCTTTCACTTGTGCAGGCATCGGACTTTTGAAGAGAGCAAATTTGGACTTGATGATGCTAGCTTTCACTTGTGTATGCAACAAAGAATTATGGGTAATCAAACGTTTTGTTAGCACTAGTTAGATATAACATTTATTAGTACCCGATGTGTAAATTTGTATACAAATGGTTATTGTATGTGAGTTAGGTCAGTTTGTCGAAAAACTATTGTATTGGAATGGTTATGGATATTTTATTTAATTATATGGTTAATGTGTTTTTTAACTTATTTGAATATGATGATTATGTGAGTGATTGTTGATTGATATAATAGAACCAAAATAGACCATTAACAGGAAATAATAGCATGAAAAAATGGTGTAAAATAATAAACAACTTTTAGTAGCGTTTTAAAAACGCTACCGAAGTATATATAGTGGTGTTGAGTAAATGCAACCGTAAAACAGGGGTAAAGTTGGAAATTCTATTAGTAGCGTCAAAAAATCTTTTGGTGGCGTTTGAAAAACGCTTCCAAAAATGCATTTATAGTGGCGTTAAAATAAATGAAACAAAAAATCAAGGATTTTTAGTCGCATGTTTTCTAGTGGCGTTTATCAAAACGCCACCAAAACTTTTTGTGGCGTTTTTTGTGCGCCACTAAAAATCAAATTTCTTGTAGTGGGAGGACCGCATCATTACGCCTACACCAAAGGGTCATCCTAGAGTATCCTCACGTCCCATTGAAGTCTCATACTTCCTTCTAGCCCAAAATAACTAAGTTGGATGTGCATCTTCTGTGCTGAAATCAGTGATGAACTGCTTCGTTGGGCTCTTCATCATTTGTGCTGCTCCAAATGCATCTCACTCTTTTATTATACCCTAAGTGTAATCTTATATTCTGCGTTTAGTTTACTTTTTTTATTTTGTTGGCTATTTATTTACCCTAATTAGCATAATCTTGTCCCAGCCTCACCTAACCGTTGTGAGAGCATCAATTCCTGACTGAAAGGGAACACTGTTGGTATGGGCCGCTTCTATTATCTTGCTTATTAACTCAATTTAAGTCTAAAGTTTATTAAAAAAGTCTCTTCTATTATTTCTACTCTATTTGCTTATTAAATTAATTTAAGTCTTAAATAAGCCTTTCCGTTCTTTCTACTTAATTATAACCTATGTTATAATTTTACTTGTAAATGTCACTTTTATTTTCTTTTATAATCTGTATATAATTACAAGTGTCTCTTTTCTATTCTAGTCTGTCTTCTTTTATTATGGTATTGAATTCACTTATATTATATAATTTACTTATCATAATAACTATCTTATATTATTGTCTGCGCAGTAAATGCAGATCTAGGTTCATTACCGTTTATAACTTCTAATTTTATTCAACAATTAACTCAATTCCTTCAATTCTTTACTTTATTTTCTTCTATTCTAGGAAGTAGTTCTATTCTATTTGGTTGGTTACGAAAACTGTACTAAAAATCCATTTCATTATTTTAATATTAAATTAAACAATAAGTTGTAACTGCGAGACATTTCTTTTATTATTTTTTTTACTTTTTGGATAGTGTAAAATACAGTGATTTCTCTATTTTACACTAAATTCCTTTTTCTTTCTTTTATTCTTGCAGTTACGTTTATCATTATCTTTTTAAATTTTAAACTATAGAAATATATCCTATTTTCTAAACCAACCAATTAATCTATCACTTACTCCCAAATAAATTTATTAGATTTTTCTCTAATTTATTACTCCCGTTTTAGCATAGTTTATTGCAGAATTCTTATTTTTCTTGCTTTATTCCAGATTCTCTTATTTTACATCAAATTTCCTAAAATCTAGTATTTTCCCATTTTAATCCATAATTGCAAATTCTTTTTTTTATTTTAACTAGATCATTCGCGTAAAAAGGGAACAAAAAGAAGCTAGCATTTAGGCTAAATTTTAACTTTAAAATAGATGTAAATAACTGTAAATTTCTTACATTTTCAGCATAACTAATTGATAGAATTAATTATTGAAATACTGAATAAAATTATTTAACGGGAATCTAACAATAATATATCATAAACGTAAAAGATATATAATTAAATCCACTCACATGTCGTTCTTAGCTTCAATCTCTATCCCTTTTAATTTGCTATGCTTTTCTCCGTTTTTTCCCCTTTTTCTTTCGCTGTAAATTGTCTGATTTGTTTGCGCAATTCTCTTATTTGCTTGTATGTATTTCTTTGCTTAATTTTTTTAGTTTGGGGAAGATTTGATTGACATAGGAGAAAGGAAGAGGGAGAAGAGAAGAGGAGTTTGCTGTGAACGATAGCAGCTGATTCGGAGAAAATAGTGTGGGCTAGGGTTAAGTTACGTTCAATTTATAGGTGTAGTAAACAACTATGAACCATCCGATTAACCCTAAAAACAATCCTCACCATCATTTATTGATTTGTTTAATTACGTTAGCTTATAACGTATAATTCTCCAATGTTATTCATTTATTCCCTTGTTGTACGACCCTATTAATTCACGTTTCCTTCTAAATAAGATTCTCCCATTAATTATCCAATTAATTAGATCATATATATACACACACACACACATCCAATATTAAATGATTCTTATACGTTATAATTTCTTTCCTATTTGAACACGTCAATTAATAACTCTATTAATTGAATGCATATAAAAGTTATACTTTTTAATTTATTCTTATTAACTTACCTTCATCATAAACCTAATTACTCTGTTTGATGTTTGTACGCATTCCAATTCCTTTTTTTTCTTTTTAACTTGGAAACAAATAATCCTATAACTGGCGTTTTCTTCTAGCTAATTAATTTACATTATTAGCTATTGTAATAATGACATATTCTTTGATTAATTGACACCCGTTTTAAAATGTTCAACTAATTGTCAATTAATTAATTGACACGTTTTTCCACCTTAATTGATATCCAAATTAATTCCTATGCGCAACTAAATCACACATTTTTTAATTGTATGTATTTAAATCGCCAATTCATTACCCAATTAACTAACATATAAGTTTCCCACTTTTATTAATCGACACTTACTTAATGTCTTTAATTAATTTCTCAATTAATTGATTACATCAATTATAAATTAATATATGTATGTTATTGTTTAATTTATTCCCACATACATTTTTTTTCCTCTTACATCTTATTCTCTTAATAATTTACATTCATTATAGACATAATAAATTTGCTACTACTTTTATAAATATCCTATGAATTAACTGCAAATGTTTATAATTTATAAATTTCCATTTGACCAATTAATGTAAATTAATTTCCTCCAATAGCTGATGTGATTACATTGCCTACTGATGTTAATTAATTAACTTTAATTACTGATATCCATTAATTTCCTTTATGATGGCAATGTTAATTAATTACTTTTTTGGCGCGCATCTATTTTAAAATTCAAATGCATGTTATTTCTGGAATTTCATACGAATATATATTTATTTATAACAAATATTTTTACGTACATTTACATGTATAATTATTTCTCAATACAAAACTTCGAACGTTAATAACTTTTTCATACGAACTCCGTTCGAGACATAATATATATGTAAATTGATCAAAAAATCACCACGAACACAATGGTATAAGTTTCGACGGCATATTCCAATAATTACAAAAATGTTTATTTTCACTATTCATCGTTATTTGATTATTTAATTATAAAATGCGGGGTGTTACATTCTCCTACCCTTTAAGAAATTTCATCCCCGAAATTCGACAAGGGTAAAATTACGTAATTCTGCGCATCAATCACATCCATTTTGTGTATATCCAATTTTTCGACCATCCGTGCTCATGTGCAAAAGTATTATTCAATATAAAATATATGCATGTACATGAATTTCTAAGTGGTACCTCCTAAATGAATGCTTTGCTTCTTTAAAATTTTATTTTTAAAACATGATGCCCACATCCTAAATATACTTGCAATTTCTATATGAATGCTATCTTTTGAAAACTTAAAACACTTTTCATCCAATTTTTCCCACACTCCTATTGAATAGGAGCATATTTCAACAAATTTTACGTCCAAACCTACCACACAACTTTTAATTTTTGAATTTTTGAAAATTCTAATTTTCCAAATTCGATTTCTTATGTTATAAAGAAGGTGGAAAACGGAAAACCTCACATTTCCCGTTTTACTTTTGTGCACCTTTTTCTCTATACTTGGGACTTATGCCACTATTCTACAAAAATCCCTATTTTCTTTCCTAAGCACAGTTTACATAAGAAAAATTTCTTTTCAATTTCTTTTCATTTACAGTTCTTATTTCTTTTAGTTGTCGTCTTTGGTTGCTTTCTTTAAATTTGTTGTTTCCTTTTAGTTACACTCTCTTATTTTATTTTCTTATTTTATTGGTCACTTATTTGCAGCTCCATCATACCCAAGCAATATTCCTAGGCTCTACAGTGCTTTACACACTCTAAGGGAATTCCTTATTACTCTTTAAAAATAATTCTTGCTATCTTCTTCATAGCCTCAAACAATTCCCGTCTTACCTAGGTACTTATCCTTATCTACTCCAAATTTTAAAACTTGGTTTGGCTTTTATTTTCTTTTTTTCTTTTCACAATTCAAAGTTTCAAAAGCTTGCTAAGTATGTATTTACTTTGAAATGCCAATTCCCAAGATTCTAACCTTCAAAAAGTGTTACTTAGAATTTACCAAAAATGCCTGGTGCCATAATCACTTCTACTTTCAAAAATCTATATGTTTTTTTATAGTTTTTGACTTTCGGCCATCCCCTTTAATCTAGCGGAGAATATGCAATAATTCTAAGTTTAAAATTTAGCCTTCTCTTCCTTTTTAAAGCATTTTTTTCAATAAATTCTTGGGATCCTTAATTTAAGTTTTTTTTTTCCATTAAAACTTGTTTTTCCCCAAACCATTTCTAGAAAAAAAATGTCACTTCATTATTTCAAAACAACTTTTCTTTCATAATTTCAAATCATAAAAACTAGAGTAGATAAGAACAACTTATTACTCTATTATCTTCATAACAGCTCATACTCTTCGTTCAAGGTGGGTTTTCTAAAGACACGCAATTAATTGCGCATAACAAGGGAAAACGTTTATTTTCCTTTGCTTAGCCTCTCTAATTATATTGTCTATAGTATAACTATTATTACCCAATAATACAGTCTCTTATTACTGCATTTTCTACCTAGAGATTTCACACTTTAATGCATTGGAACTATTTCTCCTAAGAGAAGCCATCGACACTAAAATTTTCTATGAATACTATAAAAGAGGATGTGCATTTGTGTGAAATACAAGGAGTTATTGTTTTATTTATGTGTTGAAGTAGACAGTACAAAATACAGTGTTTTCCATATTTTGTACATCTCTTTCGCTATGTTTATTGTCCTTATTATTTCAATAAATCGCCTTCATTTATTATGTGGCTGATTCATAGAAACCAATACCATTAAAGCATGTCAAATTTATATTTTATCTATAATGATTCTTATCTCTATTTATTTTATTTGAGTTCTTACTACACTAGTGCAGTTACCTATTATTAGATGTCAATTACTAAACTTCCTCCAAATACCTACTCTATTTCCAAAATTTCAACAACTTATTTTGTCCAACCACCAAAATATTTATATCAAAAAAAATTTCGAGCTATATTGCTCCTTTTTTCAAAAGAATAGAGTTTTACAAAATTTTCCTTACTGAAATTTTTTAGCTTTCTACAAAAATTTAATCTTTATTGGGTTTTCATATTTAATTCTTTCCTACTTTGCAACCCCAAAACTAGCAAGCTGTACAAGCTCTATAATTTTTATGAAAGAATATATATATATATATATAAATTTATTTATTTTTATTTTTTTAAACAAAAATTTTCATATGACAACTTTTTTTTCTCAAACTATTTTTTTCAAAATCAAATATGTTACTTACATTTTTTTCAATTTTTCAAATCTCAAAAATGTCTCTTTTTCTTTCAAAAATTGCTTTCACACAATTTTTCATGTTTAAACTAGTACAAATATAAACCTGTAAACTTTTAAGTTTAAAACTTGAAAACCTTCTAAAAATTTTCAAATTCTTAAAAGTTAGATTATTGGGCTAGACTTAAAGTGGGTTCTTAACATCCTTATACTTTCCTAAATATTCCCACGAAGTCATTCTTCTCAATCCAATTATATATGTTCCTAATCCATTTCCCCTCTTATGCTTCTACTAATTCTAAGGCACTAATGCCCCACCCACTAATCTAAAACAACTATCAATTTCCAAATATTAACATATGGACTTCCATTTTTATAGTGAATTTATTGTACATCTCATACTTTGCCACTCTAGGGCTTATAACTCTTAGATTCCCACAGTCCTAATATTGATGTACAAAACTATTACTCAAAATCTTCCCATATGTCGTTTCTTTTAAAAGTGGGTTTTTCTATGGATCTAGGTATATATAATATATTTATATTTTAGAAAAAAATACAAATACGTTCACTCTCTATTTAATTATGAACCCTAAACCTAGGCTCTGATACAAAATGTAACCACCCGAATTCCAGTGGGTCCGGATTTTTCGCAAAAATACTAAAACCCAAGCCCACTGAAGCCCGAGTTGGGTATCTAGTATCCTACAAATAGGCAAAGACAAATATATCAGAGCTTAATTAAATATCTCACAGCGGAATTGACTAAAATATAATAGTAAGTAAATACTCACCAATATAATAACACTTTCTAAACAAGTTTCTTAAAACTGGGAAGTCTTTGCCATCTAGCTAACCCGTAGGATGTTAGGAGGAGGGGTCAGAACTAAAGTTCTCGTGAAGGGATAAATTATACACTTCTAAGCTTAATTCTACATATACCATTTTATTTCCATTTACTGTTATATTAGGTTTATAATACTCTCGCCTCTGTGCGTGAATCATACCATCTACTCCTTAGTAGATTAAAACCTAATAACTGATATATATATATATATGTAGCTATATGCCCAATGACCATATTGGTCCTAGGTACTTCCCACAGTACCTTATGTATCCTCCTCGCAAAAGACTCCATCGTCTTGGTTCCATGGCGTTCTGTGACTACATCTATAAAGGACCGCCCCATGAGGCCTACAATATAGATGTTCCGTCATTTACTATGAAAACGTAAAACTGTGTTCGCACTAGTCTATACTAATGCTCAGACATCCACAATGTACCACCTAGTGCATACCTTGAGGACTATACGTAATCGTTCTGTCTACTCCTTGAATCCCACCACCAAGGTCTACCTTGTACGGAACTCAGTCGGGGATTTTCTATATCTGTAAAGGACAGCTTCGTTAGGCATACAATACAGAAATTCTACTTGGTCTGTCTCTTTTCTCATCGTGGCTATGGCCACACTCAGCCACCCCTCAACTAATCGAAAGACGTTCGAAGAGTTAAATGGTCGTGCCCTACTGCAAACAATCTAACATCCAATTGGCGGAGCCCCACATCCAATGTCTCGATAGTGAAAGTATCATTGGACTGTTGGTTTAACTCTAGTCTTTCCCGAACTTGCTCTTGGTTGTGATGCTGACCGATATCCGCATGTGAGTATCCTTTTGGGTCCTACCCATTAAACTTACTTGCAAGTACTGGGACATATGAATATCCTACTCCAAACACCAACCTCTTCTGACTGCCTACAATGGTTCTGCCATGCAAAAAGAAGCCAAGGCAAATTGTGACATCCCACCTCGAGACCCACATTAACAAAGAGAATTACTGAGTAATTCTGTCTGCAAATGTGGAGAATAGGGCTGGTTAAGGGTGACCATCATAGTCTTGCATTAGATAAGAGCTAAGTGTGTCGATTTGGTACTCTAATTTTTTTATTTTGTTTAAATTGTTCGACATACTTAATTCCTATCTAATACACTACTATGGTGGCTACAGGATCGATTCAATGAAAACACATTACAACATCAACAATCTCAAGTCACAGAACAGCAAACACAAACAGATATACATATACACATAAATCAAATGTAATACGACATGTCGTAAGTGGTATTCAACCACAATATATATACGTACATCCCCACAAAAGAAGATACATATCTAAGTTCCCAACAAGACAACTACCATAAAAACTACATAAGAACAATGCTTCCTATCCAAAAGGGTTGATAGAGAAGTCCAAAAGATACTGCTAAGCCAAAAGTCCGAAAGATCTTAACCTGCAACTCGGTCTGACCCGAGTAATAAATACACGGGTCAGGCTAACTAGAACATTATGACTAGCAAGAGATAAATGGATATACTTGCATAAGGGAAACATTCCTTTAAGTAGAAAGGACTGATAAAAATGAAGTTCTATTCACAATTCCAAGGGTGGCAATGGTATAATGGCTCAACAATAAATCATGAATAGGTTTAACATACCACAAGTGATTCCTACTCAAGTTTATTCAACATAAATGTAAATAAGCAAAATGATAGCCATACATCAAAATCTCCAACTCAATTATGCCTCATTTCATCGGCATATAAATATATAACTCAAAATCAAGGAATCATGCAAACTCTTAACTCAAGGAACTCAATAAGAGTTCAAAACCCCATAAAAATGAAATCACCATATATGTATAACATCTCATATAGCACTAGGCTATCGATGTACTAAAGATATCTCAAATGGTGAAATCATAATAAAACTCAGAAAACTCAGAAAACCCGGATTGGCCAGATCCCCGATTGCATGCCAAAGCAATGCTGCACGTGCCAAACTCAGACCAGTACTATATATATATATAAATATATATATATATTAGGTACCTATCTCAGACGACCGAAGTCATAAACTCATATGACCCGAAGGTCTATAGTATTGGTAAACCAAGAATGTGTCACAAACTCCCAAAGAGGAACCCAAAGAGTGGTAACAGTGCGTCCCATACCACACGTTCTCACTTAATGGTTTCCTAACCACTAGTTAATGCCACATTAGAAAACAAATCATCAAAAATCTCAAAACTCGGAAATCTCATAACTTGCCTCATCTCATCGGCAAGTAAAACAATATACCGGGTTCTCATATATTATAACTCCAAAATTTAGAGATCTCAAACCACTAATCTCGCCAAATATTGGCCATCTTAGATAATTCCTAAAAATAGGAATTACAAGTCTTAAAACATGCCATAAAATGGCAAATCCTAGAAACTATCTTAAATCAATAGCCCAGAATTGCTTCGATCGTACAAGTCCGGAATTAACCGAAAAAGTAAACTCACGTGCCCCGTACCACGTGTTTTACTAAATCGTTTAATTATTTTTCTCATACATCCGAATAGTTTAAAAATAGTGTATATTATTTATAAAATAATTTACTTGAGAAAACAGGATTTTTATACAATTTTCTGAAATCATTTTGAAGGCATTTATTTGAAAATTCTCCTTATTATAGGAAATAAATATATTTTAAATACTTTAAAATAATTTATAAATATTGGAAAATATTTATTTCAAAGTCATTTGATTTGTAAAATTATTTCGAAAATTTATTTCAGAAAAACTTGTTTTTGAAACGACAAAAAATCGATAAAACCCACTGAAATTCAACATTCGAAAACAACTCAATTCATGATTTTTGATGAAATAATTCTAGTATGACAAAACAACATTCGACAAAATATATTTCAAATTCATGATTTTTGATGAAATAATTCTAGTATTGATTTGGATTACCTTGTATAATCTTGTTTTGGTGATTTTATTCTTTTATTTGCATCAATTTGAGCAAAGTTTGGATTTTTACAAGAGGAAAGCCATGATTTTTTTCCTATTTGTTGTAAAGTTTCTATTTAAGAAGAAGATGAGATAAAAGATACGTACAGCTTATTTTTCTTTTTACTAAATAGTTCTAGAAAGGGTTAATGGATTTAAAACCTTACCTAATTGGCCCAAGGCAATAATATTTAGAGAAATATTAAGAAATATACATTATTTTACCTATTTAAATTAATATATACACTAGTTTTTCTCATTTTAAGGCCAAATAAAATATATACAACAAATAGTATGTAAATAAAATTGTTAGTTTTACAAAATAAAATTTATTTCAACTATATAAAAGTTATTTTCATCAATAAAACCTTATTTATTTCAATATTACACAGTTTACACTATTTTATTATAAAAACACCATTTTTAATACAACAATTTATACAAAAATTATTTTCTTGTCAAATAAATTACAATAAATCATTCTAACATTATTTAATCATCAAAATATTATTTTTAAACAATATTCCATCTTTTATATTAATAAATTACATAATTACTTCAAATTTCTCCTTTTAAATTCAATAAAAGGTTAATTTAAAGCAATAACTTACAATATTATTGCTTTACTCAAATAAAAATCAATAATCGATCATTTTCTCTCCAAATTCTCAAAATCAAGTCTTTAAAACTTTATTTTCATCAATTTAGATTTATTTCAACAATTTAATGTTGAAATACATTATTTATTTAATTTATTAACTCAAATTTAACAAAATTCCAATATTTTCAATTTATTAACCAAATCTCCATACAATCAAATTTTAAACCAAAGATTGATACTCAAACACATTGTTTACTTAAAATAAACAATATTAACAAAATATTATCTTCTCCAGTTTATTTTATTTTCAATATTAAATTATAACTATCGTTATAATTTAACATTACATGTAATCACCAATAACAGGGTTGTTATAGACCCCCCCATGAAAATTGCGTCCTTGCAATTTCTAGAGAAGAGTTTTATTCAATACAATAATTTCATCAATTAAAAGAAAGATAGATAAACTCGAGATTAAATTTCTCACTCTCAACTCAAAATGATAGAAGACCAAGAATAAATTGCTCAATAAATTCTATGATTTCCCAAATATATTTGTCAGGATTAGCAGACTATAGAATTTGTATAAGCAATAACTCATAATTTCAAAGGCATCTCTCCTTCGAAATAGGAACACAAAGTAGAATGCTACCCAAAAATCAATCGAGCGAGATTGATTTCTCAGAAACTTCTCAAATAGAGTCGGGATTTAACTCAACTTTTATCCTGAATTCCAATCAACAAGGTAATCATCAACATGACTTTCCGTATGTCATTACGGAAAGAGCTACTTCAATACTGGTTTGATAACAAGAGAGGTATGAAAACTCGATGAGAGGTGGTTCCTTCGAAGGCCTCCAAACTCAATCGATCGCAAAAGCGCAAGTTGTTAGACTATTGCACTAAGGCAAGATAAACACAAGGAATCAAAATATTGGTTTACAATCAAAACTTCTTAAAGTTTCAAAGCTCATTATCTTTATAATCATAATCTCAATTTTCTACACTTGGAAAATTTTCAAACTCTTTACTATAGCACTTATAAAATGGCAAATAATTTCAAACTCATATTCCCTTTTATTCCAAAATTAAATTTTCAAAAGAATTTTATAATTTCATTTCAACAATCCTTAAGATAAAATTTTAAAATTTACTACTCTTTACTTTCAAATACCTAAATTTTTATAACGAACTCCATCTTCAACATGTATAACTCATTTTAAAATATCCAATAAACATTTATTTTTCAAACAAAGTATTATCTTATCATTTTAGCAATAGAACGTAACTATAATTAAACTCATAAATTCAAATTATCTTAATGGCATTGACTCGCCATTGTTTATGATGAATGACCCTCAACTGGCTGCAGAGTTGACCAAACGATCAAAATTGCCTCGCCACTTATCCAACCCACTATGGTTCAATGGTTGCATATGTCATCCAAATAAAATTTAATTCTCAATCCTATAATAATTAATTTACAAACTAAATATTATTAAAACAAAGTTTATCGTGTTTGATTGTCTCATCACACCGTTTAGGAAATTCCTATCGATAACGTTGATCAGGCGCATCGACCAGAATTCTTAAAGCACTTGATGGACAACCCGACACAAGGGTCATTTTCTTTAAAAGAATCACCTCATATTCAATACTCAAAATATTCTTTATCTAACTCAAACAAAAATCCAATTTCTCTTAGAAAAATTTCTTAAATTTTGAAATCTCAATTTTTATTGCTTATACTCAAAATCTAAAACACAAGAAGAGCTCATCGAGATATTCTCAGAATACTCGATTCACAAGATTGATGGGATAGACTAGAGTGTTCGTCATTCCGAACAGTATAATGAACTACTCACTAAACTCATACAAGTGCGGATCATGGTAAGAGGAATGCTACCCTCCGCAACTCGTAACTCAAGGAGATCGTTGTAGGGTTAAACTGAAGTATGACCCTAACACCACTCAATAGATTAAAAAGGTACATATGAGATTTAAGGGTAAGGGCAAGACATCTTCTCAAATGAGAATAAGAACACTTATCACCATATCATTACTTCGAATGAAGTAATATCATAAAGCATATCACCAAATGAGTATCTTAAGAGGATATCTCTAAAGAGGTAAGAATGGCTATGTCGAATAAATTCAATGAATTACCTCATTTCCTTAATGGACTTCCTTGTAGAAGAATGACCGAAAGGCTGAGAACTGGGAATGAGGTTAATACAATACTCGATTGCCCGATTGGGTATCATACCCGAAACGGACTCACCAAAATAAACAGAGTCACAATGGCATGAATTCGAGATATATCATCAATATCTCGAAAGTCAAGAGTGAATACAGATACTTCGAAATCATAATCAATATTCCGAGGATAAGAATTAAGAAACTAACTAAATTAGGATATTTAAATATAAGACCCTTCAAATCACAGAATGTGGCTTGATAAAATACAAGCCACTCCCTCTCAAATCATTCCAAACTATAGATAGAGAATCTAGATAGAAAATATCATGGTAACCCGCACGAAAGTTAAGCTACAAGGAACAACCTCAAAATTCTCACATCAATTATTGCGGATCCCTTCAAAAGGATTCGCAATCCTCGAGTAAGAAACAAAACCGGAACATCTAATAACATTAACAAATTTCTCCTATACCGATAAATGCCAAGCACCCCAATCGAAGAGGATTCAAATAGAACGGTCATGAAAAAGAATAGAACCTTTCAAAATGGTAGGAGATATACCTCGAGACTGAGATGCACTACCAGAAGCCTTCACCACATTCAAATTCTCTGAACTAGAATCTTTCCCTTTCTTAGGACATGAAGAAACCATATGTCCTTCCTTCTTGCAATAAGCACACTTGCGGGGATGAGGACACTCTCTAGCTAGATGATCTCGAGAACCACAATTGAAGCAAGCTAAAACTCTAACCAAAGAAGGTGCTGCATGAGGATGAGAACCAGAATTGCCTTGCTTTTCCTTCTTCCTCGGAGGAAAGGATTGGGATCTCTGAAAGGTAAATTTCTTCTTATATAGGTTCTTTCGAACCTCGGCCTCATCACTACTATCTTTTTCCCTTTCGACGGCTTCGAGGTGAAGCGCCAAATCCACAAGCTCTTCGAATGAGAGCTTAAGCTAAAGCATGAGCGACTTCTTCAAATATTTCTTAAGTCCAGAAATGAACTTAAGATTCTTCTTGTATGGAGTGCTAATGAACTCGAGCCCATACTTGGACAAGGACTCGAAGGAGGATACATAATCTGAAACAGAGGATTTTCCCTGCTTCAACTCGAGGAAGCGACGGGCAGCCTTCTAAGAATCTGGTACGAACTTAAGCTCAAAACGGTCTCAGAAATGCTGCCAAGAAAGGGTGGACTCATCCATCTCGGCTACAAGGAGCTCGTACTAGTCTAGTGCTCATTCTTGCAGCATACTCGATGCCACAAGAAAATGGTGATGATCGGAGATCTCCATACGAGTAAAAATACACTCGCATATGCGGAGCCAAGATTGAACCTCTAAAACTATCTCAGAGCCTTTGTGATGCAGCCCAGAATGGTGAAGTCTTAGGTCGCGAGCGACCTAACGTTCTGTTAAGTCACGTGCGACCTAACGAGTTGGAGAATAACGAACTCTTGAGTCAAGAGCGACCTAACGAGTCGCAAGAGAAGGAATTACGACCTAACCAGAGGCAAGAGAAGGAGGCTGCAACACATGCAACACGCTGTAATAAGTCGCTTGCTTTAGGTCGCGAACGACCTAACGACTTACGAGCTAACGAGTTAAAATATAAGGCGCTCAAACGACCTAACGAGTTACGACCTAAGCTAGGTCGCGGGAAGATATGGGAAGATAGGTCGCTCTCTTTAGGTCGCTCAGATCTTTCGAGTGCCAGCTTTGACGAGTTATGACCTATGTTAGGTCGCGGAAGCGGGATACGACCTATGTTAGGTCGCTGATGTGGATGCCGCCTTATCTTAGGTCGCTCGACCTTATGTGCTGGGAAGTTAGGTCGCTGCCTTGCATTTTAAGGTTTCTAAAGCTGTTTTTCCTTATGTCGCTCGAATGCTTAGGTCGCTATGTATTCTTAAGTGGCTGCTGTCTTGAGTCATGTTGTATATAAGTCGTAAGTCCCTGTTTGTTTAGGTCACGAAGGCCTTGTAATGTGTTGTAACTGTTTGTTTGTAGGTCGTCTATTTTAAAGTCGTAGGTCGTGATGTTTAGGTCGTGAACGACCTATGTGTTGTACAAATTTCTGTTGTGGGAATTGTAAGCCTATAAATAGGTGGGTTGTGACATTTGTAATAGTTAGTTGATTTTGAATAAAACTTTTGTTTGTTAGCTTTGTGCTTTCATTAAATCGGTAGTTGAGTGTGATCTCCTATCTCCACCTTCGGTATTCCAGTGCGCTTGAATCAACGATCGCTGAAGCCGATTCACGGAATCTAGTGCGCTAGATCAACGTCGAAGAATCGTAGATCTTTAAACACGGTATCGTGCGCGATCAACGTGTTTGGGATAGCTAGAATCCGATATCTTCGGATCAACGGATTTGGGCCATTCGGTATCTTCTACTCCATCGATCGCTACTTTCACTGATTCATCGTTTTGTTAATCCGCTGCTGCATCATTTGGTATCAAATCTAGAATTAGCCAATCATAGCTAAGCCGAGTCTTGGAGCCAATTCTTATCGAAGAGTTGAAGAGTTTGAACCTGTGCATCATTTTGAAGTTCATTCTTGTGTTCAAGGCCGAGAATTGAAGAGAGTTTGAAGATTCAATCATGTCGCCAAGAAGAGCTAATCGCCATCAAAATGTTGAAGCATTGTATACAAGAGAAGAGGATGATGAGATGGAGCAAAGAATTAATGAAAACTTTAGTGAGAAGCTAAATGAAGGAATTGGTCGATTAGAAAAGATGATGTTGGAGATGAATCAAAATCAGAGAAGGGTTTCACCTGAATCTAACCATGGGGGAAGTAGAGTTTCACCACATTCCAATCGAGAGAGAAGTATTGATAATGATCATAGAAGTGTGAGCCGAGACAGTTATAGAAATGTTGATGATCGAGATCGTGATAGGAATATGAATGATCGTGATCGGAGGAATGTAGGTAGAAGGGATGTTGGTGGAAGAAACGATGGTAATAGAGATGTTGGTGGTCAGGATCAACATCGATATACATCTGATTTTGAAGTGGAGTTCGATGGTGGTAGTGTTCATGGACGAGGACGAGGTCAAGGAAGAAATCAATTGGAGTATGATCACAAGTGGGAGTCTGGGATGAAGACTGAAATACCGAAATTCAAGGGAGGTATGCAGGCCGAAGAATTTCTTGATTGGATAGCTTATGTTGAGGAAATTTTTGACTTTAAGGAGGTTCCGGAAGATCGTAAAGTGAAGTTGGTTGCTACTAGGTTGAGGGGGAGAGCTATGGCGTGGTGGCAGCAAACCAAACTTACTAGAGAGCGGATGGGGAAGTCAAAGATTATTGCTTGGGAAAAGATGAAGAAATTAATGGAGGCTACGTTCTTGCCCTACAATTACCAATCACTAATGTATCAGAGATTACAGAACCTGAGGCAAGGGACGAAGACGGTTGCTGATTATGCTGATGAGTTCTATCAGTTAATTGCTCGAAATGACATTATGGAGACAGAAGAACAATTGACCACTAGGTTTGTTGGGGGACTTAGAACACAGATCCAGGATATGGTGAACATGTTCAACCCTAGATCTGTGGCAGAAGCACATCAAAAGGCGTTGGCTTGGGAGAAATAAGGTAGACGTGGGGGAGGTGTGTTTCCAAGTTTCACAGGACAGAACAAAGGAGCGGGTAGTAGTTCTAATGTTCCTAAAGCATCAAGTAAGCCGGTTGTTCATGAAGTGGCTAAACCAAAAGTCAATACCAATTTCAAATGCTATAATTGCCAGGAGGTGGGTCATAAGAGCAACGAATGTCCAAAACCGAGAAAGAGAACTATGATTGTTGAAGTAGAAGATGAGGATGTAGAAGAAGATCTCAATTCACAGCATGATGAGGAGGAAGAAGAAGTGTCGGGAGACGAGGGATGTAATCTAATGCTATGGAGGTCTTGCTTAACCCCGAAGCAGGATGAGGAGTCGAGTTGGTTGAGGAGTAATATTTTCCAGTCAACATGCACTATTTTGGGGAAGGTATGTAAATTTGTTATTGACGCTGGGAGTTGTGATAACATTATTTCAACGGAAGCGGTAAGGAAGTTGAAGTTGAAGACAGAGAAACATACTAGTCCTTATAAACTTGCTTGGTTGAGGAAAGGAGGAGAAGTGAGGGTAGAGAGGCGAGCTCATGTTCCATTTTCTAGTGGGAAGAAATACAAGGATGAGATTTGGTGTGACATGGTTGACATGGATGTTTGCCATTTGCTGTTGGGAAGGCCGTGGCAGTACGATCGTGAGGTACAACATAATGGTCGAACAAATAGTTACAGTTTCTTGTTCGAGGGCACGAAAATCACTTTAGTCCCAAAGAAGCGATAGCAGAATGAGAACAAGCTGGAGGAAATTGAGGAATTAAAGACTTTGTTGTCCTTGAAGGAGTTTGTGGAGGAGGTAGATGAGAGTCCTGAAGTTTTTATGTTGATTGGGCATGAAAGCAGTGAAGTTACTGAAGTTCCATAAGAAGTGAAGCCAGTTTTGGAGGAATTCAAAGATGTGTTTCCAAAGGAGTTACCGAAGGAGTTACCACCACTTAGAGACATACAGCATCAAATTGACCTGGTGCCTGGTGCTGCATTGCCTCACAAACCACACTATTGGATGAGTCCAAAAGAACACGAGGAGTTGAGAAGGCAGGTGGAGGAATTACTGGAACAAGGGCGTGTTCAGGAGAGTTTAAGTCCTCGTGTAGTGCCAGCTTTGTTGGTACCAAAGAAGGATGGAACATGGAGAATGTGCACAGATAGTAGAGCATTGAATAAGATTACGGTGAGATATTGATTTCCTATGCCGAGACTTGATGATCTGTTGGATCAGTTGAGCGGTGCTGGTGTGTTTTCGAAGATTGACTTGAAAAGCGGATACCATCAGATTCGTATTAAACCAAGTGATGAGTGGAAGACTGCTTTTAAAACTCGGGAGGGTCTGTACGAATGGTTGGTGATGCCGTTTGGTTTGTCAAATGCTCCGAGTACATTCATGAGAGTCATGAACCAGATTTTTCGACCGTTTATCGGGAAATTCATAGTGGTATACTTTGATGACATTTTGATCTACAGTGGAAACACTGAAGAACACCTACAGCATTTGCAGGAAGTGTTAATCGTTTTACGACGTGAGGAATTTTATGCTGCAACGAAGAAGTGTACTTTCATGACTACAAGTATTCTATTCTTGGGTTATATGGTGTCGAAGGATGGTATTCAAGTTGATCAATAAAGTTGAAGCTATTCGAAATTGGCCACAGCCTAAGACAATAACAGAAGTAAGGAGTTTTCATGGTTTAGCATCATTCTACCGAAGGTTCATTCCACACTTCAATAGCGTGATGGCACCGGTTACGGAATGTATGAAAGGGAAGAAGTTTGTTTGGACTGAAGAGGCTGATTCTTCTTTTCAGAGAATCAAGACACTCTTGACCACAACGCCTATTCTTAGATACCCAGATTTTCAGTTACTTTTTGAACTACATACTGATGCATCCAAGGTTGGAATTGGGGGAACGTTGAGTCAAAGGGGTCATCCTATTGCTTATTTTAGTGAGAAACTGACGAGAGCCAAAACGAGATATAGTACTTATGACTTGGAATTCTATGCTATAGTCCAAGCCATAAAGCATTGGAGACATTATCTTTTTTATAAAGAATTTGTGCTATACACTGACCATAAAGCTTTGAAACATTTGCAGGGGCAAGATAAAATTTCAGCAAGGCATGCTTCATGGGTTGCTTATTTACAACAGTTTACTTTCGTGGTGAAGCACAAATCAGGAGTTACTAACCGAGTTGCCGATGCATTAAGCCGTAGAGATCATTTGTTGACAACTATGCGAGTGGAAGTAATAGGATTTGATTTGTTGCCAGAATTACTTATTTCAGATTCTTATTTTGCAAAAGTGCTGGATCAGGTGCAGGAAGGGAGTTCTGACGATTTTGTGATGAAAGACGGTTTTCTATTCAAGGGAAACAAATTATGTATACCCGAGTGCAGCTTACGAATGAAGATTGTGAAAGAGTTACATGAAGAAGGACATGTGGGGAGGGACCATACATTACAGTTAATTTCACAGTCATATTTTTGGCCTTCTATGAAGAAAGAGGTTGGAAGATTTGTGGAGAGATGTCATATTTGTCAAATTTCCAAAGGGACAGCAACAAATGCGGGTTTGTATATGCCATTACCCGTGCCTACCAAACCATGGGTTGATATCAGCATGGATTTTGTGTTGGGTTTGCCTAAAACTCAAAGGGGAAATGATTCTATATATGTAACGGTAGACAGATTTTCCAAAATGGCACATTTTATCGCTTGTAACAAGACAGCTGATGCCGTCCGTGTTGCCGAGTTATTCTTTAAAGAGGTGTATCGCTTACATGGTTTACCAGAATCCATTGTTTCTGATCGGGATACCAGATTTCTAAGTCATTTTTGGCTAAGTTTGTGGAAGATGGTGGGAATGAAGTTAAATTTCAGTAGTGCTTACCATCCGTAGTCAGATGGTCAGACTGAAGTTGTTAATAGGTCTTTGGGAAATTTGTTGTGGTGTCTTGTGAAAGACAATCTGAAGAGTTTGGATGTAAAGTTATGTCAAGCGGAGTTTGCTCATAATCATGCTATAAACCGTAGTACGGGTTTCAGTCCATTCAGATAGTGTATTCAAGCTTAACGAAGGGACCGTTGGATTTGACGATAGTACCACAACCAAAGGGAACCGTTAAACGGGCTGTTGATTTTGTTGATGGATTGGCAGAATGCCATAAAATCGTTCAGGAACGATTGGAGAAAGCGAATGAAAAGTATAAACGATCTGCGGATTTGAAGCAAAGAAGCGTTGAATTTAACGAAGGAGATTTAGTATATGCTGTACTAACGAAGGATCGTTTTCCAGTGGGAGCATACAATAAACTTAAAGCTCGAAAGATTGGTCCTGTAACGATCGTGAAACGGATCAATGAAAACGCTTATAGGTTGAAGCTGCCAAAGGATGTATACACTTCTGATGTGTTTAATGTTAAACATCTTATACCATATCATGGGGATGAGCTTGGTATGGAAGAGGAAGGCACAAATTCGAGGACAAATTTTTTCCAACCAAGGGAGGATGATGCAGCCTAGAATGGTGAAGTCTTAGGTCGTGAGCGACCTAACGTTCTGTTAAGTCGCGTGCGACCTAACGAGTTGGAGAATAACGAACTCTTGAGTCAAGAGCGACATAACGAGTCGCAAGAGAAGGAATTACGACCTAACCAGAGGCAAAAGAAGGAGGCTGCAACACATGCAACACGCTGTAATAAGTCGCTTGCTTTAGGTCGCGAACAACCTAACGACTTACGAGCTAACGAGTTAAAATATAAGGCGCTCAAACGACCTAACGAGTTACGACCTAAGCTAGGTCGCAGGAAGATATGGGAAGATAGGTCGCTCTCTTTAGGTCGCTCAGATCTTTCGAGTGCCAGCTTTGACGAGTTACGACCTATGTTAGGTCGCAGAAGCGGGATACGACCTATGTTAGGTCGCTGATGTGGATGCCGCCTTATCTTAGGTCGCTCGACCTTATGTGCTGGGAAGTTAGGTCGCTGCCTTGCATTTTTAGGTCGCTAAAGCTGTTTTTCCTTATGTCGCTCGAATGCTTAGGTCGCTAAGTATTCTTAAGTCGCTGTTGTCTTGAGTCATGTTGTATATAAGTCGTAAGTCATTGTTTGTTTAGGTCACGAAGGCCTTGTAATGTGTTGTAACTGTTTGTTTGTAGGTCGTCTATTTTAAAGTCGTAGGTCGTGATGTTTAGGTCGTGAACGACCTATGTGTTGTACAAATTTCTGTTATGGGATTTGTAAGCCTATAAATAGGTGGGTTGTGACATTTGTAATAGTTAGTTGATTTTGAATAAAACTTTTGTTTGTTAGCTTTGTGCTTTCATTAAATTGGTAGTTGAGTGTGATCTCCTATCTCCACCTTTGGTATTCAAGTGCCCTTGAATCAACGATCGCTGAAGCCGATTCACGGAATCTAGTGCGCTAGATCAACGTCGAAGAATCATAGATCTTTAAACACAGTATCATGCGCGATCAACGTGTTTGGGATAGCTAAAATCCGGTATCTTCGGATCAACGGATTTGGTCCATTCGGTATCTTCTACTCCATCGATCGCTACTTTCACTGATTCATCGTTTTGTTAATCCGCTGCTGCATCACTTTGATGGCTTACCTTCGAGATGGGTGAAGTCGCTGCACATACGCGCAAATGCAGATTTGCACGGAGGAGAGGGATGAGTAGGAGCGGGAGGCTGAGTGTTCCTAAGAAGCTTAAGAATCTGGTCGGTCGACATATAAACTCCTTCGGGACGAGAACCACTGGATGGTCCCGCTTCCAAAGTGCGACCTATACCTCTTCCATCCATTTGGTGAAAGTTAATATAAGCTAGGATTTTTCATAGGGGTAGATATTAGCAATTGGAATTCATTAAATAAGGAATACTACGAAATTTAAAATTAACATTCCTAGACATATTCCTTTCTGTCTACCCCCAAAGGACTCAAAATATTAAGGACAAGGTTGGGTTCAACTACAATTCAGGAATGATGTTTACACTTGTATTATATTTGATGTATAGTAATTGTGTATACTGTTCTACGTTTATTACATTTTGTTCTAAATCCAGCTCTGATACCGAACTGTGACGCCCTACCCCGAGACCCACATTAACAAAGAGAATTACTGAGTAATTCTGTCTTCTAATGCGGAGAATAGGGCTGGTTAAGGGCGACCATCATAGTCTTGCATTAGATAAGAACTAAGTATGTCGATTTGGTACTCTAATTTTTTTCATTTTGTTTCAAGTGTTCAACATACTTAATTCCTATCTAATACACTACTATAGTGGCTACATGATCGATTATGAGACAATACATAACAACATCAACAATCTTAAGTCATAGAACATCGAACACAAATAGATATACACATACACATACATTAAATGTAATATGACATGTCGTAAGTGGTATTCAACCACAATATATATACATACATTCCCACAAAAGAATATACATATCTAAGTTCCCAACAAGACAACTATTATAAAAACTACACAAGAACAATGCTTCCTATCCAAAAGGGTTGATAGAGAAGTCCAAAAGATACCGCTAAGCCGAAAGTTCGAAAGATCTTAACCTGCAACTCAGTCTGACCCGAGTAATAAATACACGGGTCAGGCTAACTAGTACATGATGATTAGCAAGAGATAAATGGATATACATGCATAAGGGAAACATTCCTTTAAATAGAAAGGACTGATAAAAATGAAGTTTTATTCACAATTCCAAGGGTGGCAATGGTATAATGGCTCAACAATAACTCATGAATAGGTTTAACGTACCATAAGTGATTCCTACTCAAGTTTATTCAACATAAATGTAAATAAGCAAAATGATAGCCATAAGAGGAAACAACAAAATCTCCAACTCAATTATGCCTCATTTCATCGGCACATAAATATATAATTCAGAATCAAGGAATCATGCAAACTCTTAACTCGAGGAACTCAATAAGAGTTCAAAAGCTCATAAAATGAAATCACCACAAATGTAATACATCTCATATAGCTCTAGGCTATCAATGTACTAAAGATATCTCAAATTGTGAAATCATAATAAGACTCAAAAAACTTAGAAAACCCGGATTGGCCAGATCCCCGATTGCATGCCGAAGCAATGCTGCACATGCCAAACTTAGACCAGTACTATATATATATATTAGGTACCTATCTCAAACGACCGAAGTCGTAGAACTCAGACGACCAAAGTCGTAAAACTCAGACGACCGAAGTCGTAAAATGTAGACGACCGAAGTCGTAAACTCAGATGACCCGAAGGTCTATAGTACTGGTGAACCCAAAATGTGTCACAAACTCCCAAAGAGGAACCCGAAGAGTGGTAACAGTGCGTCCCATACCACACGCTCTCACTTAATGGTTTCCTAATCGCTAGTTAATTCCACGTTAGAAAACAAAATCATCAAAAATCTCAAAACTCAGAAATCTCATGACTTGCCTCATCTCATCGGCAAGTAAAACAATATATCGGGTTCTCATAGATTATAACTCCAAAATTTAGAGATCTCAAACCACTAATCTCGCCAAATATTGGCCATCTCAAATAATTCCTAAAAATAGGAATTATAAATCTCAAAACTTGCCATAAAATGGCAAATCCCAGAAATTATATCAAATCAATAGCCCAGAATTGCTTCGATTGTACAAGTCCAGAATTAACCGAAAAAGTAAACTCACGTGTCCCATACCACGTGTTTTACTAAATCATTTAATTCTCTTTCTCATATGTCCAAAAAGTTTTAAAATAGTGTATATTATTTATAAAATAATTTACTTGAGAAAATGGGATTTTTAAACAATTTTCTGAAATCATTTTGAAGGCATTTATTTGAAAATTCTCTTTATTATAGGAAATAAATATATTTTAAATACTTTAAATTAATTTAAAAATAATTTATAAATATTGGAAAATATTTATTTCAAAGTCATTTGATTTGTAAAATTATTTCGAAAATTTATTTCAGAAAAACTTGTTTTTGAAACGACAAAAAATCGATAAAAACCACTGAAATTCAACATTCAAAAACAACTCAAATACTCATCAATCCGGGACTCGGATGGACCATAACTTTTGCTCACCCATAGATAGGGTAGAGCACTAGAAAAAAAATCTCAAAGTTGCAGAAGAACGAGTGTAAAAAGCATAACGGAATGAATGAAAAAGTCACAGAAAAACTCGGAAATTCAATAGTACAAAGGCCATAAGCAGGTCGACCTAAGGGTCGACCATGCATTTCCTCATGTCGACCACTAGGTGGACCATGAGGACACTCGAGTCGACCGTACGGTCGTACGCGAATTTTTTTCTTTTGTTCCAGGTCGTTTCTCTTGCTCCATTCAATCTTTAAGCATAATTTTGACCCGGCTACACATTTATTCAAGCAATGAAAATTTACATGAACATAGAGTGACATTCAAACTACATAACAAAAAAATCTGAAAGCAATTCGAGACAAAAACAGGAAGTTATGGCCACTCAAAGCGGAAATTACAGATCAGAAATCAAAGAACAACAATAGGGAATAATATATATACAGAACTATTCTCAGCAACGATTTTTACAAGCAGAGCATTATTCCAGTTATGTGAGTTTTTATACTCACCTCAGCAAACTAACAAGATTTCAATAGCAATAGGTGAGCTTTGATGAAGTAGAGAGGCTTCAAGGCCCTGTAAAAGCTAGAAAAGAAGCATGCAGAACAAAAACAAAAAGTTATAGACAATCATATTTTAAATTCATGATTTTTGATCAAATAATTCTAGTATTGATTTGGATTACCTTGTATAATCTTGTTTTGGTGATTTTCTTCTTTTATTTGTAGCAATTTGAGCAAAGTTCGGATTTTTACAAGAGGAAAGCCATGGATTTTTTTTCTATTTACTGTAAAGTTTCTATTTGAGAAGAAGTTTAGATAAAAGAAACGTACAACTTATTTTTCTTTTTACTGGATAGTTATAGAAAGAGTTAATTGATTTAAAACCTTACCCAATTGGCCCAAGGCAATAATACTTAGAGAAATATTAAGAAATGTACACTATTTTACCTATTTAAATCAATATATACACTAGTTTTTTCATTTTAAGGCCAAATAAAATATATGCAACAAATTGTATGTAAATAAAATTGTTATTTTTACAAAATAAAATTTATTTCAACTATAAAAAGTTATTTTCATCAATAAAACCTTATTTTTTTTCAATATTACACAATTTACACTATTTTATTATAAAAACACCATTTTTAATACAACAATTTATACAAAAAATATTTTCTTGTCAAATAAATTACAATAAATCATTCTAACATTATTTAGTCATCAAAATGTTATTTTTAAACAATATTCCATCTTTTATTAATAAATTACATAATTACTTCAAATTTCTCCTTTTAAATTCAATAAAAGTGTCAAATAAAATTTCTTGTCAAATAAATTACAATAAATCGACTGTTCAATGAATTTTTCTTTCAAATCTGTGAAGCGTAGAGAGCCTTCGATTTCGGAGCATGGATTCTTCTTTGTATTGAAGTGTATGAAACTTAAACGGATTCTCCTAGATCGTTTGTGGATTCAAAGAAATGAGGGAATTGATTAATTATTGGAAGATTTGTTCAATCATTTCAGTGTGATCAATGAGGTAAACATAGGAAAAGGGTATATTAAGAAATTTGCTGATCCAGAGGGATATTTTGGTAATTTTGATTTTTCTGGTGATGATTCTATTGACATCTCAATTCCAACCTATAGAGAGAGAATTCGAGTTTCGAAATCTTTGGATACTATTGATTTTGATTTCTCTACTGCTGTCAATAAGGAAGTTTCTTCTTTCTCTGATTCTTTACTATTGGATCATGCTGTGATGCAGTGTAGGATGGATTTACAATTCATAAGGGTAGATGAGTTTGAATTAAAATATCGGTTTGAAGATATTACCAACAAAGCTTATAATTCTGCTGGTTCAATAGAGGATGTGAATAAAGAATTTGTATCTATTCATAACAAAAAATTAAAGGCAAAATCATGTGAAATGGAGAATTTTGAGATTGTCACTAATAATAGGTTTGACTGTTTGAGAGCTACGATGGTTGATGAGGATTTGAGTTCTTCCTTATTAGTAGATGATGATCTTAATATTCAGGAAATGGTTATAAATAATGTGGATCTTGGAGGTAAATTTACGGATTCTCCTACTCTGTTGAAGGAAACTATGGTTAAAGACATCATCAAAGAGGCTGCTTTTAATGATGATATTTAAAGATTTAATACAAATTCTGGTCATGTGGTTGTTGATGAGCATATAAATAAAGATATGCAGGCTTCTAATGGTGCTATAGTAGTTTATAGGAGTAATATGTTATCTGGTATTTTGACTAATGAAGAAGTTGGTTGTTTTCATCACTGTAATATTGTTGCCAATGGAGAGCTTCATTCTAATGATTGTGTGGAGGATGTGGTAAGGAGCAGTGAGGGTAGGAGAGTTGTTTCAACTGCTTGCTTTGATATTGCTTATGAAGATGTTGTTAATTAGAGTGGTGCTTGCTTGGAAATATGTATTAATACATCTGTTTTGGAGGATTCGAGCAATTGTATCAATGTAGATGATGATCTGTTCCAGAACAATAATATTTTTGGAGATAGTGTTGGTGGATCAGATCTCCTTGAATCACAGGTCAGGTTGAGTGATAGAATGGATGAAGCTAGTAGTGAGGTGATGATTGATCAGTCTGATCATGTAGTTGTTGAGGCAGTAGATTCACTAATGAAAGCGGTTTTGAATAGATTGGGGATAAGGGAACCTGTTGTTTTTGGTGAGCAGCTGTGTGCACAAGTAACACTGTAACGACCCGTAAATTTCAACTGTTTTAATAACGTAATTAGTTGAAATTTTGTAAAAATTTAAACGATAAATTTTGAAATATGAATTTGATATTTGGAATGCATCTAGTTAAACATAGCAACTGATAATTTTCGTCCGAAAATACGAAAGTTTATTTCACACGTAAATTTCCTTCAATTTAATCAGTTAAAAAGCGATGAAAATAAAAGGTTTTCGAAACCCAAATATTTTTATATAATAAATTTGTAAATCATCTTCTGAGTGAGACGCCATATTTCGTTTCTTCAAATTTCAATCACTTTCGCTTCGTTTATCTTATTTTCGACAGATTTGCAGCATTTTTGTACCGATATGGACTTTTGATAACTCGATCGTACCACTGAGATCTGTATACTATTTTGATCGTCTCGTCATGTAGATCTCAACAGTGTGTTCATTTGTGTATTTCGGAAACCCGGTACACGATGAAATCTGTGGAACGGCTCACCGTATCGGTACGCTTCAAGCCTTTAAAATTGCTCGTGGCCATTCATTATCCACCGTATAGATCCAATAGCAACTTCATATTGAATCTTCTGAATTTAATATTCCACTTTTGAAATTCACCTTTTCAGTTTATATTTGTTCGGTACATACTTTTATCTGGTTCCCAGGCAAATAACATAAATTTATATTAAAACCGGTTCGCCTGCTCTACTGTACAAACTTCCTTTCGTCCCTATTATTTCCAAGACCCTCTATTTTCTTCTTCATCTTGCATCTCTGCTCCTCTACACATCAGCCATGGCCGAGATTTGCCTCACCTTACACCATAGCCGAACCTCTTACCTTATCCCCACCACCATAATCGGCTACATCTCCACCACCAGCAAACCAAGGCGAACCACCACAGCCCAGAACCATCTCAGGCCATGCCTGTCGCACCTACCTCATCCACTAGCTTCGCCTATCAGCCTCTGCCTACGTCAACAGTTCTCTTCTACCTTCATCTCCTCAGCCTTGACCAAAGTCTTGTAAGTAGAGAAATCATTTTTAGCATATGTATGTTTGATATAACTGTATTATATATATATATATAGTTTGTTTTCTACAAAGTTGACAATGCATGTTAACTTATATATATAAATATTTCACAGTTAGTTTATATATGGTTTGTGTAAAATGCAGTTCTTGCTCAAATTAAGCAATCAAATGTGAGAAAAGATTTTGAATCACGGCAAGCAAATCATATGCATACTTTAATTATGCCTGCACATAGATATGCATTACTGCATTAGAAGCTTATATCCATCATTTTCCATCTCATATGTATACTCATAGCCAAGATATTTTGCTTCCCTTTCAAATTCTTCAATGTTATTGCTTTCTATTTGAATCCCAACCAATACGTTAGCTCCAATTTCACCCTGGGCATGGTAGTGTAATAAACTAATATTCCAACGCGGGCTAAATGTATTTAGAAACTCCATTAGAGCACCCGGTTTCTCAGGAAATATGAATTTGCACAGTAGTTCTTTTCCTATTTCTAATCTACCTCCCATAAGGTGTCTTAAATGATCTGGTGGTTTAATAACCATCTTATTAATGCTTACAGTAAGATACATTTTAATAACCATTTTATGGTTTGCCCATTGCATGAAATAAAGTTTTATATTGATGTTTAAAATATATTGTATTATATATGCTGGTGTATGGATGTTAAGGCAGGCATGTAGGTTGCTGTATATAGTACCTGCAATAGTTATACATAGATTTCGAAATTTACCTGTTACTGTATATATTATATATAGAATATTATGTATATTATACTACTAGTGCTTTGCTCTATGAAGAAGTATATAAGTTACATGTTTATAAGGCCGTATATTTGATTTTTCCCATTTTGGTTTAAAATATAAGTTACTCTACGTGTTTATATTGGTATTACGAAAACCATTATATGTATAGTATTCGTGACATGTATCCTTGCATACTTACATACGTTAGTGTTTTAAAATTGTTCGTTATGTGATAATATATTTAGTTGTATATATATATATACTACAGTATTTCGCATATATATATATATATATATATGTTTACAGTAAGATTTTTTTGCAATGTCAGTCATCTTGTTGAATAAGGAAATAATTTATAGTTGTATTCTATATATATACTCACCTTAGTGAGTGCATAATGTCTTGCGTGTATAATTTATTAATATACTAGAGTCGGCATATTATTTTTAGCAGTGCATACCTTTATGATCTGTTAATTATAATAGGTCTGATTTGTTTTGGCATTTTTGTTAGTAGTCTGCATATATAGTTTCAATGTAAGTGGTTTATATAGAAGTTATGTATACGTTGTTTGGATACAGATATAAAACATTTGTTATATATTTTATAAATTATATATATATATTAAAAATAAATTGTTTATATTGATTTTATAATAAATGTTGATATTTGGATTTTTCTTTAGGGATATATATATATATATATGTTATTTTAAAAATAGAGTTTAAAATTTTATATTAATTATTGATTTTAAAATATATTATATATATCTGCCATTTATATTAAATTGATTCTGATTCGTTCCTCATCGATTCATATTATCAGCTTTGTCCGCCAAATCTGCTTTTAGCTTACTTCACTTTAAGACTGTTGTTTGGATTGTTCGATTTTCAAGATCGCGGTCCAATTTCGTAGCTGGTTGTGTTTCAAACTTCTCTAGCCTCGAAAGGTGAGCAATCACTCACGATTAACGTTCTTTTATTTATTAAATTTGATTTCAATTGAAACGACAATTGAAATATGCTGCTGTTAGATATTTGCACTGTTATTACCTGTATCAGTTCACCTGTGACATCTGACATCATTATCTGTTATATATGCAATGATAATCTAGTTTGGTTGTTAAATGATTGATTGTTTGATGTTTACAATTGGACGTTAAAATTGTAATGTATAAAGTGATAAATATTATGCAAATAAATTTGACGTAGGATAATTAAAATTTGAACCAACATATATGTTAAATTTGATTAGTGAATATGACCCCTTTTAATTTGTTAAATTAATTGACATATAGAATAGCGATAATTACACTTTGAACCATCGACGTATATTGGATTAATTGTTGTAGTGTAAAAATTGAAATTGAATGACAGGTGAAAACCGTAATGTAATAATCTTTAATCTACATGAAATGATAGTGTAGATTCTAGAAATAATTATATTAATTCGTACAAATAACAATGCGAATTAATACGGTTATTTCGGGATTATTTGAATTGATTATTGGATTGATATTGATTGTTGTTATTGTTTGTTTATTTACTTTGACACCATCCCAGTTATCACACTGCAAGTTCCCTTTGCTATGCTTTGATTTTGAATTGAATTGGAATCGGGTTGAAATGATAAATACCCAAATTGAACTTTGACCTGGGATAGAGAATTAAATAAAACCCGATTGGTCAATAATTTGATTTAAAAATAAAATGATGATTTTATTTGAATAAATAATATGGTTTTGAAACGAATTGGGAATTGAATTTTAATGAAATTTAAATGTGAATATTTAACAATCTGAGACAAAATATTAATAAAGAAATTGATGAAAGAATGTTGTTTAATTTAAGAAATGATTGAATTAAGTTTTGAAATTATTTAATAATTTAATGAGATTGAATTATTTAATAATTAAATTAAAGTGAATCCTTTGATAATTAAAATTGAACTTTTAATTAGTGAAATTTAGTTCTTATTTACTTGAGCTTTGGAATTGTAACTAAGTAAATGAATAAGTGAGATTGAATTTCTTTAACAAGTAATAAAATGTGATTTATTAAAATTAATGTAAGACTTGAAAGTTAAAGAATTTGATTTGACGAATTTAATTTAATTCAATTTGTAGGTTTTTATATAATGAAGTTGAACTTAAGAAATTGATTTAATGAATTGGAAATTAAATAAAATTGTTTTGAATGATAAATTTACTTAACGAATATTGAATGAAATCGATAAATGAAGTTAAACTGATTTGAATGTTAAATTAAATTAATTTAAATGATTTCAAAATGAAACTTATATACGAACCTGAATCAATATTTGAATTGTTTAAATAAAAATTGAATTTGAATTATAAGATTTTGAAAATATGAATTTGGAAGTTTTGAAACGTAAATTATGGAAATTGATTTCGAAAGAGAAATGAAATGTTGGTTTACAAACTCTGATTGAAATTGATATTGATTTGGTTTTGAAATAAATAAACGACCAATCGGTGTTATAATCACGAAGGTTATTAAAGAAACCGGAATCGGTTATGGATATACTCTCTATCTAAACCGAAAACCACTTTAATAACTATACGCGGAGTGTGATCCAAAATGAAGTGGTTGGAATGATGTACATGATGACTGAAGAAAGAGAACGATAATGGATAGCCTTGACACTTGTGTCAAATTGGAAATGACTAAAACAGGAGCCGTGCCGGGCAAATGGAGGTCAGCTACCTCAAGCGAACACACTTCTTCGAACTACTCATTACTTGTTGTCGATTGGTGCACCCTTGATTTTGGGAGTGTTGTTTCGCGGTGTTGCGGTCGCTGCGGCGATGCGTTCTCACCAGTCCGTATCAGGCAAACGGTAGTATCACTACCTTGGGTATTGCCTTATGTGCCTTGTCATACTTGTATCCCTTATACGCGACCACTACGAATCTATTTTGTGTTATACCTATGGAGTACTTCCTAATATCCCACTAGTTTACGGTGGAGTTTACAGTGCTGTATAGACTATGATGCTTATAAAAATGTGTTAAGGGGGATAATGGTAACGCCTTAACACTATTTTGATATCTTATATTACTAATAGACATTATCTACTTATCGTACACTACTACATAGTAGATAGTTTAACGGATCCTTAAAGGATGGTTATTCCAAACATCCTTTGAGTTACTTGTATTTCAATTGCTATTTCACTTGAGTTGGATTTATTGATATAAGAATGTTAATCCTGACTCGAGTGTTTTGTGTTTTGCTTTACGCTCGGGTCAGACTGAGTGTACCAGTATTTGAGACTCACCTTTGAAGTTGGAGCTTTGCTTGAAGATCCAGCCATTTATTCTGCTTTCAGTATTCGATGATTCCAGTGATGTATTCTGATTTGTATCTGATGTATCGTATTACTCTTCCGTTGTATCTGGTTTAACTCTGATGTAACTTATACATTTATATAGTAGCTTCATGAACTACTATCTCTTTTATTTCCGCTGCATTTATTACTCTGTGTCTGTGATTATTTATTTATTGTATATGTTCAGTTTTGCCAAATTTAAATTAACAACGCGGTATTTTGAGCAATTCAATTCTGGCATGAGTGTCTACCTATACACTTATAATGGATGCGAATGGTCCAAAATATTGGGTCGTTACAGTTGGTATCAGAGCTTTGGTAGCTCTAGGCAAAACTTAACATATAGGGTAAATGTATTTACAGAATCACTCTCATTCGAGTTTCAATCTCTTCCTTTTGACTCGATTCCTTTGAATTTTGGAACGTTCCCTGCGGTTCCAAAAATTCATTCGTGTCCCTCACTATTCGTATTCTTTCAATTCTGGAGTACCCCATAACTCCATTTTGAATGATATCTATAATAGATCGGCGGTCTCGCCAATCTTCGAATGATTTGTAAAGGGGTGAAACTCCTTTACAATAGGCATTGATTTACCGGAGATTTCTGTATCCTCGGTTTACGATGCTATCTATCTCCTGATATACCTGAATTTTATTTCTTGAGATCGAATGTCGATTTACCTCGGAATTCTACAACTATCTTATTCTTGAAGTTACGGACGACTGGTTAAGGTTGCCCGTGAATTAAATAAACTTACCCATCTCCCGATTCTGTTATTGAATCATCTTATATTTTCTTTCAAATTTGTCTTCGAATCAGAATTCTCTTTGATTTGAGTCCATCAAATTTGAATCTCTATCCTTGCTATGAATCCATTCTTGCATCGTCGAGCGAGGAAGTGTATTTGTAAATTTATCTAAATATGTTTTATGTATTGTGTTGTTTGAGTTGTTGATGTTGATTTGGATTTCCGATCGATTCGTCTGATCAATGCTATCGATAGGATTTTCAAAACACTTGAGCAGAGCAAACTGACACAATTTCGTTTTCAACTTTGGTAAATAAAATAAAGTTTGTATGATTATATTATGAAATTAAATTGTTAATGAATCTGTTGTCAAAAATGATAATATTTGATTTTCATTTATTGTTTGGAAAACCATTGATTATTCTAATATGATAAATAAATGAAATTATAGAACATGGTTTAAAATTTTAATTTGGAATTCAAATGGATTTAAATCAGAATTTGAGAACTTAATTTCCGGTGATTTCCAACTTTGATTTGAAAGTTTTAGGTGTATAGTTTAAAATATTTTCAAATAGAAATCGTTTTCAAAGAATTTTAAAATGTTGAAATCAGTTCTCTTCTCTTTGTCGCTGGAAAATAATTTCGGTGATGGCGGCCGCATCATCGACATTCATTTTCGAGTTTCGAAGTGGAGAAACCATTCTATAACTTTGCTACGGTTCTGTTTTGAAAAAAAATTATTTGATTTGAATTCCTTCAGTATATTTTGATTTACCTATATATAGGTATCTTATTTTAAAAATTAATTTGATTTGATATAAATATATTATATATATCTCTAAATTGTTTATAGTTAATCAGAAATCTAATTCTTAAATTTTGTTAAAGGATGATTTTAATTATAAATACAAACCAAAATTTGGAATAAATATTTAAACTTGAATAATTGAATTAGGAAAATTTTATTTGTATATTGTTCAACTGCATTCTAATACAACTTACCTAAATCATTCAGAAGTTGAATATGTAATTGGATAATATATAATATAAATTGAATTTATAAATAAAATTTGAGTGTTTATAATAAATGTTATACACTAAATTTTGATTTTAAAGATGTTAATAGAGTTAAATAGGATAATAAGTAAAACTCAGTTAATAATGAAATAAATTTGTTTTGAAAGAATTAGTAAATTTGTTTTGAAAGAATTAATAAATTGAATTTGATCAACTTATGAAAATACCTTGAATTTAAAAAGCAATTAGTAAATATAAATTAATTTAAATCGAAACTTTTATGGTTTAAATTTATTTATATGGGTTAAATATATGTGAGTAGATATATTACGTAGAATAAATTTAACAGTAATTTGGAATAAAGAAGAATTTAAAATTGTTGATGAAAATATGATTATAATAAAAGACTATTCAAATTTATGGTTTAAGAAATTGTAAATTGAAGAAAATGAGATAATAAGAAAATGAATTTAGAAATAGTTGAGATTGATTTTAGTGAAATCAAATGGATTAAATCAATTATTGAATATCAATTAATTTAAATTTGAATTTATATGGTTTAAATTAATTGTTATTTTGTATTTCAAATCTGTTTTTCTTTCTGGTTGTTTCTATTCTCCTACCTCGTTCCTTTTCGGGGACGAAAAGTTTTGAGTGGGGGAGATTGTAACGACCCGTAAATTTCAACTGTTTTAATAACGTAATTAGTTGAAATTTTGTAAAATTTTAAACGATAAATTTTGAAATATGAATTTGATATTTGGAATGCGTCTAGTTAAACATAGCAACTGATAAATTTTCGTCCGAAAATACGAAAGTTTATTTCGCGCGTAAATTTACTTCAATTTAATCAGTTAAAAAGCGATGAAAATAAAAGGTTTTCGAAACCCAAATATTTTTATATAATAAATTTGTAAATCATCTTCTGAGTGAGACGCCATATTTCGTTTCTTCAAATTTGAATCACTTTCGCTTCGTTTATCTTATTTTCGACAGATTTGCAGAATTTTTGTACCGATATGGAGTTTTGATAACTCGATCGTACCATTGAGATCTGTATACTATTTTGATCGTCTCGTCATGTAGATCTCAACAGTATGTTCATTTGTGTATTTCGGAAACCCGGTACGTGATGAAATCTGTGGAACGGCTCACCGTATCGGTACGCTTCAAGCCTTTAAAATTGCTCGTGGCCATTCATTATCCACCGTATAGATCCAATAGCAATTTCATATTGAATCTTCTGATTTTAATATTCCACTTTTGAAATTCACCTTTTCAGTTTATATTTGTTCGGTACATACTTTTATCTGGTTCCCAGGCAAATAACATAAATTTATATTAAAACCGGTTCGCCTGCTCTACTGTACAAACTTCCTTTCGTCCCTATTATTTCCAAGACCCTCTATTTTCTTCTTCATCTTGCATCTCTGCTCCTCTACACATCAGCCATGGCCGAGATTTGCCTCACCTTACACCATTGCCGAACCCCTTACCTTATCCCCACCACCATAATCGGCTACATCTCCACCACCAGCAAACCAAGGCCGAACCACCACAGCCCAGAACCATCTCAGGCCGTGCCTGCCGCACCTACCTCATCCACTAGCTTCGCCTATCAGCCTCTGCCTACGTCAACAGTTCTCTTCTACTTTCATCTCCTCAGCCTTGACCAAAGTCTTGTAAGTAGAGAAATCAGTTTTAGCATATGTATGTTTGATATAACTGTATTATATATATATAGTTTGTTTTCTACAAAGTTTACAATGCATGTTAACTTATATATATAAATATTTCACAGTTAGTTTATATATGGTTTGTGTAAAGTGCAGTTCTTGCTCAAATTAAGCAATCAAATGTGAGAAAAGATTTTGAATCACGGCAAGCAAATCATATGCATACTTTAATTATGCCTGCACATAGATATGCATTACTGCATTAGAAGCTTATATCCATCATTTTCCATCTCATATGTATACTCATAGCCAAGATATTTTGCTTCCCTTTCAAATTCTTCAATGTTATTGCTTTCTGTTTGAATCCCAACCAATACGTTAGCTCCAATTTCACCCTGGACACGGTAGTGTAATAAACTAATATTCCAACGCGGGCTAAATGTATTTAGAAACTCCATTAGAGCACCCGGTTTCTTTGGAAATATGAATTTGCACAGTAGTTCTTTTCCTATTTCTAATCTACCTCCCATAAGGTGTCTTAAATGATCTGGTGGTTTAATAACCATCTTATTAATGTTTACAGTAAGATACATTTTAATAACCATCTTATGGTTTGCCCATTGCACGAAATAAAGTTTTATATTGATGTTTAAAATATATTGTATTATATATGCTGGTGTATGGATGTTAAGGCAGGCATGTAGGTCGCTGTATATAGTACCTGCAATAGTTATACATAGATTTCGAAATTTACCTGTTACTGTATATATTATATATAGAGTATTATGTATATTATACTACTAGTGCTTTGCTCTATGAAGAAGTATATAAGTTACATGTTTATAAGGCCGTATATTTGATTTTTCCCATTTTGGTTTAAAATACAAGTTACTCTATGTGTTTATATTGGTATTACGAAAACCATTATATGTATAGTATTCGTGACATGTATCCTTGCATACTTACATACGTTAGTGTTTTAAAATTGTTCGTTATGTGATAATATATTTAGTTGTATATATATATACTACAGTATTTCGCATATATATATGTTTACAGTAAGATTTTTTTGCAATGTCAGTCATCTTGTTGAATAAGGAAAAAATTTATAGTTGTATTCTATATATATACTCACCTTAGTGAGTGCATAATGTCTTGCGTGTATAATTTATTAATATACTAGAGTCGGCATATTAGTTTTAGCAGTGCATACCTTTATGATCTGTTAGTTATAATAGATCTGATTTGTTTTGGCATTTTTGTTAGCAGTTTGCATATATAGTTTCAATGTAAGTGGTTTATATAGAAGTTATGTATACGTTGTTTGGATACAGATATAAAACATTTGTTATATATTTTATAAATTATATATATATTAAAAATAAATTGTTTATATTGATTTTATAATAAATGTTGATATTTGGATTTTTCTTTAGGGATATATATATATGTTATTTTAAAAATCGAGTTTAAAATTTTATATTAATTATTGATTTTAAAATATATTATATATATCTGCCATTTATATTAAATTGATTCTGATTCGTTCCTCATCGATTCATATCTATCAGCTTTGTCCGCCAAATCTGCTTTTAGCTTACTTCACTTTGAGACTGTTGTTTGGATTGTTCGATTTTCAAGATCGTGGTCCAATTTCGTAGCTGGTTGTGTTTCAAACTTCTCTAGCCTCGAAAGGTGAGCAATCACTCACGATTAACGTTCTTTTATTTATTAAACTTGATTTCAATTGAAACGACAATTGAAATATGCTGATGTTAGATATTTGCACTGTTATTACCTGTATCAGTTCACTTGTGACATCTGACATCATTATCTGTTATATATGCAATGATAATCCAGTTTGGTTGTTAAATGATTGATTGTTTGATGTTTACAATTGGACGTTAAAATTGTAATGTATAAAGTGATAAATATTATGCAAATAAATTTGACGTAGGATAATTAAAATTTGAACCAACATATATGTTAAATTTGATTAGTGAATATGACCCCTTTTAATTTGTTAAATTAATTGACATATAGAATAGCGATAATTACACTTTGAACCATCGATGTATATTGGATTAATTGTTGTAGTGTAAAAATTGAAATTGAATGACAAGTGAAAACCGTAATGTAATAATCTTTAATCTACATGAAATGATAGTGTAGATTCTAGAAATAATTATATTAATTCGTACAAATAACAATGCGAATTAATACGGTTATTTCGGGATTATTTGAATTGATTATTGGATTGATATTGATTGTTGTTATTGTTTGTTTATTTACTTTGACACCATCCCAGTTATCATAGTGCAAGTTCCCTTTGCTATGCTTTGATTTTGAATTGAATTGGAATCGGGTTGAAATGATAAATACCCAAATTGAACTTTGACCTAGGATAGAGAATTAAATAAAACCCGATTGGTCAATAATTTGATTTAAAAATAAAATGATGATTTTATTTGAATAAATAATATGGTTTTGAAACGAAGTTGGAAATTGAATTTTAATGAAATTTAAATGTGAATATTTAACAATCTGAGACAAAATATTAATAAAGAAATTGATGAAAGAATGTTGTTTAATTTAAGAAATGATTGAATTAAGTTTTGAAATTATTTAATAATTTAATGAGATTGAATTATTTAATAATTAAATTAAAGTGAATCCTTTGATAATTAAAATTGAACTTTTAATTAGTGAAATTTAGTTCTTATTTAATTGAGCTTTGGAATTGTAACTAAGTAAATGAATAAGTGAGATTGAATTTCTTTAACAAGTAATAAAATGTGATTTATTAAAATTAATGTAAGACTTGAAAGTTAAAGAATTTGATTTGACGAATTTAATTTAATTCAATTTGTAAGTTTTTATAAAATGAAGTTGAACTTAAGAAATTGATTTAATGAATTGGAAATTAAATAGAATTGTTTTGAATGATAAATTTACTTAACGAATATTGAATGAAATCGATAAATGAAGTTAAACTGATTTGAATGTTAAATTAAATTAATTTAAATGATTTCGAAATGAAACTTATATACGAACCTGAATCAATATTTGAATTGTTTAAATAAAAATTGAATTTGAATTATAAGATTTTGAAAATATGAATTTGGAAGTTTTGAAACGTAAATTATGGAAATTGATTTCGAAAGAGAAATGAAATGTTGGTTTACAAACTTTGATTGGAATTGAAATTGATTTGGTTTTGAAATAAATAAACGACCAATCGGTGTTATAATCACGAAGGTTATTAAAGAAACCGGAATCGGTTATGGATATACTCTCTATCTAAACCGAAAACCACTTTAATAACTATACGCGGAGTGTGATCCAGAATGAAGTGGTTGGAATGATGTACGTGATGACTGAAGAAAGAGAACGATAATGGATAGTCTTGACACTTGTGTCAAATTGGAAATGACTAAAACAGGAGCCGTGCCGGGCAAATGGAGGTCAGCTACCTCAAGCGAACACACTTCTTCGAACTACTCATTACTTGTTGTCGATTGGTGCACCCTTGATTTTGGGAGTGTTGTTTCGCGGTGTTGCGGTCGCTGCGGCGATGCGTTCTCACCAGTCCGTATCAGGCAAACGGTAGTATCACTACCTTGGGTATTGCCTCATGTGCCTTGTCATACTTGTATCCCTTATACGCGACCACTACGAATCTATTTTGTGTTATACCTATGGAGTACTTCCTAATATCCCACTAGTTTACGGTGGAGTTTACAGTGCTGTATAGACTATGATGCTTATAAAAATGTGTTAAGGGGGATAATGGTAACGCCTTAACACTATTTTGATATCTTATATTACTAATAGACATTATCTACTTATCGTACACTACTACATAGTAGATAGTTTAACGGATCCTTAAAGGATGGTTTTTCCAAACATCCTTTGAGTTACTTGTATTTCAATTGCTATTTCACTTGAGTTGGATTTATTGATATAAGAATGTTAATCCTGACTCGAGTGTTTTGTGTTTTGCTTTACGCTCGGGTCAGACTGAGTGTACCAGTATTCGAGACTCACCTTTGAAGTTGGAGCTTTGCTTGAAGATCCAGCCATCTATTCTGCTTTCAGTATTCGATAATTCCAGTGATGTATTCTGATTTGTATCTGATGTATCGTATTACTCTTCCGTTGTATCTGGTTTAACTCTTATGTAACTTATACATTTATATAGTAGCTTCATGAACTACTATCTCTTTTATTTCCGCTGCATTTATTACTCTGTGATATGTGATTATTTATTTACTGTATATGTTCAGTTTTTCCAAATTTAAATTAACAACACGGTATTTTGAGCAATTCAATTCCGGCATGAGTGTCTACCTATACACTTATAATGGATGCGAATGGTCCAAAATATCGGGTCGTTACAAACACACTGTGCACATGCACTGTATTCTAATCTGTCTGAAGAAAAAAATGATTTTGTTTAATCTTAAATGATTAATGTGAGAGAACCTGGTTGTAGCAATTTTTCAATGATTATGAGCAGTAAGGGGGATGATGAGATTATTAATATAAAGCAATTCGATTCTACTGATTTGTCTAAAAAGGTTGAATTGGAAGGTGGATCAGTTTCTCAGTGTTATAATCCAGTATATGGTGGTGAATGCTTGAGTGACAAAAAATCAACTTTTTTCGCATCGTCAAAGAGAGGTAGACGTGGGAGAACTGTAACTGCAAGTGGGTCTGTGCGCCGTAGTGCTAGGATTCGTAAGAGTCATTCTCAGCTTTTAGGTGAGGTACTTGATTCGAGTGCCATGAGTGAAGCTATGAATTCAGGCTCGGTTCCTTTTACAGATACAGGTTTTGGCCAGAAATGGTGTTAGATTCTTTTTGCAGGTTCACAGGATTGTTGATGGCAGGATTGTTGTTTGCAGTGAGGAGTTCTTCTCAGTTCTTCTACATCTTCAGTGTGGCGTTCTACTTTCTGGATGGTTCACACTTTTCAGCAAGGCGCTCTCTCCGGTTCTACCGTATCTATAGAGTGGCGTTTTTCATTCCAGATCATTCGCAATTCCAGTTCTTCCGAGTCTACAGCATGCCGTTTCCTTCTCAGATGGAGTTGTCTTCTAGTATCATTAGCGCTGAGTTGCTTCATAGATTTTTTAGGTACTTCTAACACCTCAATACCGGATGGTGGTCTCGCCGGAGCTCGATATTGGGGTGTAATGGGCGGTGGCCTTGCCGGAGCTCATTCTAGGGGTACCTGAGTTCTTTTCTTTGTTATTTGTACTATGATTAGCTACCTGCCAGGCATGTTGGCATCACCTTGTCTTCTATGATATATACATATTTACATGTGTGCTCTCCTCTATTCTAGAGGATCACACATTTTTCTCAACAAAAAAAATTCAATAAAAGGTTAATATAAAGCAATAACTTACAATATTATTGCTTTACTCGAATAAAAATCAATAATTGATCATTTTGTCTCCAAATTCTCAAAATAAAGTCTTTAAACCTTTATTTTCATCAATTCAGATTTATTTCAACAATTTAATGTTGAAATACATTACTTATTTAATTTATTAACTCAAATTTAACAAAATTCCAATATTTTCAATTTATTAACCAAATCTCCATACAATCAAATTTTAAACCCAAGATTTATACTCAAACACATTGTTTACTTAAAATAAACAATATTAACAAAATATTATCTTCTCCAATTTATTTTATTTTCAATATTAAATTATAACTATCGTTATAATTTAACATTACAGGTAATCACCAATACCAGGGTTGTTAATACCAAGCTGTGACACCCTACCCCAAGACCCAATTAACAAAGAGAATTACTGGGTAATTCTGTCAGCTAATGTGGAGAATAGGGCTGGTTAGGAGCGACCATCTATAGCTTTGTCTTAAACATCTACTGATTACGTCGATTTGTGCTCTATTATATTTTATTTCCTTTTATGTCGAGTGGATCAACATATGCAATAAATGCTTAACACAAAACTATAGGTGGCTAACAGATCTATCAAAACAAAATACAACAACTAAATGGACATCACATCACAGAACAGCAAACAAATATTTATATACATATACACAATGATACATCTTAATATAATACAAATGATACATCAATGTGGTATGACGACCACACCATACACAAGGAGTCAAATAAATATACAACTCAAGGATAACTCCAAAAAGACTATAACTCAAAAAGGCAATAACTATACCCAAGCGGAAACTTCAAGGCAAAGCTAAGTCCAAAAGTAAATGCCTAACCTAAAACAAACTCGGTCTGTCCCGAGTATAAAATACATGGGTCAGTCTAGCCAAAACATTAATTTAATAAAGATAGACTACAATATGAAGCATAAGTAAAGGGTAGATTATCCCCTCGAGCAAGAAGATACCATACAAAGAGCATGATACTAATTAACATAAGGAAAGGATGATTGCTCTTCTCTAATGAGAAGAAACAATAAGAACATGCTCATAACTCAAGTGGTCTAATATCACTTAAGAATACCTAATCTCAAAAGAAGAAAACTCGATGATAATACTATACTAGGAATCAAACATGCCTCATATCATCGGCGAAATCTCAATAATAACTATAATAGTTTCGATGAACCATATCTCCTAAATAAGAGAAATCATCAATACATACTCTCGCCAAAATAGCAAACACAAAACGTTCTCAAAATAGGATAATCCCAAAACTCAAATATGCCTCATCTCATCGGCACAAACAAAATCTCAGAATGCCATGGAATGACAATATAAATCTCAAATATAGAAGAATCTCCAAACTCAATTATACCTCATCTCATCGGTATAAATATATATATATATATATATATATATAACTCAAACTCAACTTGCGAAAATGGCATAACCCATAATATCTTATAAAATCATGAAATCATCAAAACTCGTAACTCAAGGAACTCAATAAGAGTTTGAAATATCATAAATGAAATCACCATATATATAACATCTCATATAGCACTAGGTTATCAATTGTATAAAACATCTTAAAATGGTGAAATCATAATCAAATAGAAAACTCGGAAAACTTAGAAAACCCGGATTAGCCAGATCCCTTATTGCATGTCGAAGCAATGTTGCACGTGCCAAACTCAGACCGATACTATATATATATATATATATATATATATTAGGTACCCATCTTAGACGACCATAGTCGTAATACATCATGACGACCGAAGTCGTAATAGATCGTGACGACCGAAGTCGTAGAACATCACGACGACCGAAGTCGTTGAACATTGTGATGAACCGAAGGTCTATAGTACTGGTATACATCGTGAATGTGTCACAAACTCTCAGATAGGAACCCGAAAAGTGGTAACGTGTGTCCCATACCACACGTTCTCACTGAATGGTTTACTAACCGCTAGTCAATGCCACACTAGAAAACATCATAAAATCATAAATCTCATAAAATCATAACTTGCCTCATCTCATTGGAAAGTATCAAAAGATATCATAACTTGTCTCATCTCATCGACAAGTACAAATATCATGCATAATTCCCAAAAAGGAAATATAAATCTCAAAACTTGCCTCATTTCATCGGCAAGTATAAAAGTGCATCGTGATGGTCCTCATCGACCACACTCCTAGAATAGGAGATGTCAAACCACAAAACTTGCCAAATATTGGCCATCTCAGATAATTCCTAAAAATAGGAATTATAAATCTCAAAAAACGCCATTGAATGGCAAATCTCAAATATCATCTTAGAAATTAATAACTTCGAATAGCTTTGATCGTACAAGTTCGAAATTAACCAAAACAGAAAAAGCACGTGTCCCATACCACGTATTTTACTAAATCATTTAATTCTCTTTCTCATATGTTCGAATGGTGCAAAAATGTGCAATTTATATTTACAATAATTTGTTAGAGAAAACTAGCTTTTAAAACTATTTCTGAAAACGATTATTGAAACCAATATTTGAAATTCCTTTATTATAGAAAATAAATAGATTTTATTACTTAAAAATAATTTAAAAATGTTATATAATAATTATTTAAAATGCCAATTTATTTTAAAACTTATTTCAAAATCGTTTGGAGAAAACCGTGCTCGAAAACAATGAAAAACAAAGAAAATACCTCAAAACCGATAACTCAAATTCAATTCGAATTCAATTCAAATTCAACTCAAAATCAATTCAAATATGAATTTCAAATTCTTAAAATTTAGCTTGCTTATTAATAGGCATCATAGGTCTCAAAACAACACAAAGTCATCATAAAAAATCAAGTGAAATAGAGAGCAAAACAATAGAACAAACATTAGGAAAAAGCACATCACAAAGGAAAAGCAGCAGGCAAATTTTTTGCCTCACATGGTCGACATTAAGGTCGACCTCAAGATCGACCTTACTCCTCTCTAGGTCGACCATATCATCAACCTAGATAGCATGAAGGTCGACCCCTAGGTCGACATGCCTGTCGACCTAGGGCAGGGATATTGCCCAGTTGTTTTTTGCAGCCTCGACTTGACTTTCAAGCTTCGGTTCGGAACAGCAAATGACCATATTTTGCAGTGAATTTTTGCAGAGACGAAATACAACATGTAAACTACTATCTGAAAGAAATCCAACAGCATTTTTTTCTAGAATCATAAGATACAAGCCTTCAAAGAAGCAACAGAAACAAGGTATAAACTGTAAATGAAAACTTGACAAAATTTGTTTATAGTGAACAACAAATCACCCAAATCTTTGCATTAGCAACATCACTTCAGCTGGAAATGTGAGTTAACAAACCCACCTTTGCCATTTAGAGAGAAAACAAGAAGAATCGGAGGAAAGTAGCTTGCTTTTGGGAAGAAGGAGCTTCCCTAACCCGTTATAATTTAACATTACAGGTAATCACCAATACCAGGGTTGTTACACATGCTCTTTTGATGGAAAACCTACAGACCTTCCTCTGGAGGACCGCATCATTACGCCTACACTAGAGGGCCATCCTAGAGTATCCTCACGTCCCATTGAAGTCTCGTACTTCCGTCTAGCCCAAAATAACTAAGTTGGGCGTGCTTCTTCTGTGATGAAATCAGTGATGAACTGCTTCGTTGGGCTCTTCATCATTTGAGCTGCTCCAAACGCATCTCACTCTTTTATTAGACCCTAAGTGTAATCTTATATTTTGCGTTTAGTTTACTTTTTTTATTTTGTTGGCTATTTATTTACCTTAATTAGCATAATCTTGTTCCGGCCTCACCTAACTGTTGTGAGAGCATCAATTCCTGACTGAAAGGGAACGCTGTTGGTATGGGCCGCTTCTATTATCTTGCTTATTAACTCAATTTAAGGCTAAAGTTTATTTAAAAAGTCTCTTTTATTATTTCTGCTCTATTTGCTTATTAACTTAATTTAAGTCTTAAATAAGCCTTTCCGTTCTTTCTACTTAATTATAACCTATGTTATAATTTTACTTGTAAATGTCACTTTTATTTTCTTGTATAATCTGTATATAATTACAAGTGTCTCTTTTCTATTCTAGTATGTCTTCTTTTATTATGATATTGAATTCACTTATATTATATAATTTAATTATCATAATAACTATCTTATATTATTGTCTGCGCAGTAAATGTAGATCTAGGTTCATTACCGTTTATAACTTCTAATTTTATTCAACAATTAACTCAATTCCTTCAATTCTTTACTTTATTTTCTTCTATTCTAGGAAGTAGTTCTATTCTATTTGGTTGGTTACGAAAACTGTACAAAAAATCCATTTCATTATTTTAATATTAAATTAAACAATAAGTCATAACTGCGAGACATTTCTTTTATTATTATTTTTACTTTTTGGATAGTGTAAAATACAGTAATTTCTCTATTTTACACTAATTTCCTTTTTCTTTCTTTTATTCTTGCAGTTACGTTTATCGTTATCTTTTTAAATTTTAAACTATAGAAATGTATCCTATTTTCTAAACCAATCAATTAATCTATCACTTACTCCCAAATCAATTTATTAGATTTTTCTCTAATTTATTACTCCCGTTTTAGCATAGTTTATTGCAGAATTCTTATTTTTCTTGCTTTATTCCAGCTTCTCTTATTTTACATCTAATTTCCTAAAATCTAGTATTTTCCCATTTTAATCCATAATTGCCAATTCTTTTTTTTTATTTTAACTAGATCATTCGCGTAAAAAGGGAACAAAAAGAAGCTAGCATTTAGGCTAAATTTTAACTTTAAAATAGATGTAAATAACTGTAAATATTTTACAGTTTCAGCATAACTATTTGACAGAATTAATTACCGAAATACAGAATAAAATTATTTAATGGGAATCTAACGATAATATATCATAAATATAAAAGATATATAATTAAATCCACTCACATGTCGTCCTTAGATTCAATCTCTATCCCTTTTAATTTGCTATGTTTTTCTCCGCTTTTTCCCCTTTTTCTTTCGCTGTAAATTGTCTGATTTGTTTGCGCAATTCTCTGATTTGCTTGTATGTATTTCCTTGCTTAATTTTTTTAGTTTGGGGAAAGATTTGATTGACATAGGAGAAAGGAAGAGGGAGAAGAGAAGAGGAGTTTGCTGTGAACGATAGCAGCTGATTCAGAGAAAATAGTGTGGGCTAGGGTTAAGTTACGTTCAATTTATAGGTGTAGTAAACAACTATGAACCATCCGGTTAACCCTAAAAACAATCCTCACCATCATTTATTGATTTGTTTACGTTAGCTTATAACATATAATTCTCCTATGTTATTCATTTATTCCTTTGTTATATGACCCTATTAATTCACGTTTCCCTCTAAATAAGATTCTTCCATTAATTTTCCAATTAATTAGATCATACACACACACACACATATATATATATGTGTGTGTGTATCCTATATTAATTGATTCTTATACGTTATAATTTCTTACCTATTTGAACATGTTAATTAATACCTCTATTAATTGAATGCATATAAAAGTTACACTTTTTAATTTATTCTTATTAACTTACCTTCATCATAAACCTAATTACTCCGTTTGATGTTTGTACGCTTCCAATTCTTTTTAATCTTTTTAACTTGGAAATAAATAATCCTATAACTGGCTTTTTTTCTAGCTAATTAATTTACATTATTAGCTATTGTAACAATGGAATATTCTTTGATTAATTGACACCCATTTTAAAACGCTCAACTAATTGCCAATTAATTAATTGACACGTTTTCCCATCTTAATTGATATCCATGTTAATTCCTACGCGCAACTAAATCACACATTTATTAGTTGTACGTATTTAAACCGCCAATTAATTACCTAATTAATTGACATATAAGTTTCCCTCTTTTATTAATTGACACTTACTTAATGCCTTTAATTAATTTCTTAATTAATTGATTGCATCAATTATAAATTAATATATGTATGTTATTATTTAATTTATTCCCTACATATTTTTTTTCCTCTTACATCAAATTCTCTTAATAATTTACATTCATTATAAACATAATAAATTTGTTACTACTTTTATAAATATCCTATAAACTAATTGCAAATGTTTATAATTTATAAACTTTCCATGTAACCAATTAATGTAAATTAATTTCCTCCAATAGCTGATATGATTACATTGCCTGATGATGTTAATTAATTAACTTTAATTACCGATATCCATTAATTTCCTTTATGATGGCAATATTAATTAATTACCTTTTTGGCGCGCATCTATTTTAAAATTCAAATGCGCGTTATTTCTGGAATTTCATACGCACATATATTTTTTTATAACAAATATATTTACGTAGATTTACATGTATAATTATTTCTCAAACAAAATTTCGAACGTCAATAACTTTTTCATACGCACTTCGTTCGAGACATGTTATATATGTAAATTGATCAGAAAATCGCCACGAACACAATGGTACAAGTTTCGAGGCCATATTTTGACAATTACAAAAATGTTTATTTTCACTATTCATCGTTATTTGATTATTTAATTATATAAAAATGCGGGGTGTTACATGTTTAATTATTTATTTAATGGTAAATTATTATTTAAATAAAGAGTTTAAATGTTTTTTAATTATCAAATAAAGTTTTAAAGTTTCAAACCAATTTATTTCTGAAGATAGGTTTTGTTTTTAAAATAACTCTCTTTTAAAGGATATTTCAAACCTAGGGATTTCTTTGTCGATTACTCTTAAGTAACCTCAAATGATTATAAAACCAAATGACATTTGTTTAGCAAAATAAAACACCATTCTGCTATTATAATAATTTGGACATGTGTTTAGCAGAACAAATCCCCGTCTGGTATTATAATGACTTGGACATTACCTGTATATTGATTAATTGTTGTCTACTGATCCCTTTTACATATCCGCTTGTTGCGTAAATACCCCTGTTATAACTTAAAAAGTTTAAATGAAATTAAATAAACCATTGTGGTCGCTAAGCCTCTTCTAAATTTTGGGAATCATTCTTTTAATCTTATTTCTTTTTAAATAAGGGTTTAAAGATAATTATTATGGTTTAAAGTAAAGTAATTATTTAATTGAAATGTTTAAGGTTCATCGCCATTTCAACATGATATTTTAAAGATAGTTCATTTACTATTTTATTTAAAGTTTTAAAGTTAGTTTAGTTAATAACAACTTGTTATTTAAAAGTTGTTTTAAATAATTAATTTTTTATTAAAAAGGAACTTGATCGAATAAGATTTATTAAAGAAGTTTTGTTTTAAGTAAGGAAAGTTTATAAAAAGAGTTTTTATAAATTTTAAAAGGGATCCTGAAATTTGAAAAAAAGTTTTATAAATGATTTTGGATATTTATAAAAGAGTTTTATAAATAAACTTGGAGATTTATATAGAGTTTTATAAATGGATTTGGAATTTTAGAAAGGTGATTTTCATAAATGAAAGAGATTTATTAAAAGGATTTATTAAAGCAATTTATAAAAGAATTCGAGATTGGATTTCCTTTAACCAGCCTTCTTAATTTTGGTGGTATGGACATTCGTTCCACACTCAATGCAAATCTTGATCCGGCAGAGTCCGGGCGCTCTTTAGCTCTCAAAATTGTCTGATCCCCTTTCTGAATGACCAGGGGCTCTATTTATAGGTGTAGGAGGCTGATATTTCGCCTAAATTTTGGGAGACCACTTCTGGCACGTGCGGGGGCCCACGCGCCCGCCTTCAGGGAATCTGGGCCCACTTTGGGATCGATTCGAAATCCATTCGAATCGATCAAGAAAGCGTCCAATTGAGCTGAAATTTGGTGTGGACATTCTTCAACATGTGCGCAAGCTTCTGCGAAAATTTCATACCATTTGGACTTATGGATCTCGAGATATGGTCGATTCAAGATGATGATCTTTGCCAGGCTGCTTCGTTCGAATCGATTCATTCGAATCGATTGCTTCGAATCGATGGAGTTACGCACTTTCATGATGACGTGGAGCGTATCATGCGCATCGATCCGCTTTCTTCGCCTATTTGATCGAGTCATCCCGGAGACTTTGCCGCCTTGACTCGATGGATACGAAGTAGCCATCAGCTATGGATTCGAACAACAATTATGTCGATGGATATGAGCTAACGAAGGTCGATGGTTACGAACAGGCCTTTCCTTGATGGATACGAGCCACATAGCTCCTTAATGGACATGAAGTCAATCGATGCGAACTGGAGTCTTTTGATGGATACGAAGTAAGGTAACCTGATGGATACGAATTGCTCTGCCTAGATGGATTCGAAGAGAGGTTTCCATGATGGATATGAATTGCTCTGCCCAGATGGATTCGAAGAGAGGTTTCCATGATGGATACGAAGCATGGCCTTTCCCTTCAACTTGCATCCATCATAACTTGAGCATATTAACTCGGATTGACTTGAAACTTGGAACGTTGGATCTCTTTACTTTTCTAGTAATGTCTTATCAATTATAGCTCAATATGGTCTCGGACAAAATTCATCGATATCCAGGGTAGACCTATGTGCACTAGATGTCCATAACGAGCGACTCTAGGTTTCTGATCAATTCCTTAGTATCTCGGCCTTGCCAAAAGGCGGGATAACACTTATGCCAGTAAGATAAGTATATAAATATTATGATAAATATTTTGGAAAGAGATTTAAATAAATGAAAGATTTAATTTGAGGCTTAGTGGTTGCTGTGTGAAATTAAATCTCTGGATTGTTGGTTATTTGCGTATTTGATAGTTAAAAACCGACTATAAAATCTTGGCTAGTATTGACTTAGGAAGTAAATAAGAGCTTCATGTGTTCATATGGTTTGAGTTCCCTCGGGAGAACTCATTCAGTGAAACATCTCTAGCTTTAAGGGATATATTAGAGATCCCTTTGGGACTCTAGTATAGTCTGCTTAATTCCAAAGAACCGAGAATGAGTCAACCAGAAATTATCGGTTGTTGGTTCGGAGAGACTGGGATCAGACATATTATCTATAAACCACTTTGAACCAACATATGCATTCAAGTAGAAGAAATCTTGAGGATGATTTAAGATGGAACTCTTTGAATTGCAAGAGCTACTTGCTACTAATCCTGAGGGTGATTCCAAAATGGATGTAGTAGAGGTAGTGCCTTCGGCTTTGTTCAGACCCAGAATGAAATTGTATGGATGAATGTTGGCATTGCATTTCTGCCTAGAGGGCAGTGTTAGCATTCCAAGTGGGAATTGGTAAAAGAAGGTAAATCGTTGCCTCAAGCTTCACATCATGATAATGGCTAAAACATGGTAGATGCATCAGGGCTATGTGGATCGCTCCCATTAGGGTATGATCATTCTTTATCTAGAGTCGATATTATCTCTTATGTATGCTTTGGGACCCATTTTGGTTGTTAATCAGAACCTAAGGGTGATCATATTTGGTACTATCTAGGGCTGTCAATGGGTCGTGTTGGGTCGGGTTCGGGTCGGGTCAAATCGGGTTCGGGTCATCTTTTAATCGGGTCGGGTCAACCCATTTATTAAACGGGTCATATTTTTTGAACCCAAACCCGACCCGTTTATAAACGGGTTGACCCGACCCGACCCGCGTAACCCGTTTAACTAAACGAGTCGTGTCGGGTTTAAACAGGTTGACCCGTGTACCCAATAACCCGTTTACACAATATTTGCAAAATTAACAATTATTTTCAGGTGCAGAAAAGCATACACATATTGTAACTCATACATGAGCATTTAGCCTAGGTCATCAAATATAAGAAAATAGCATCATACATGAGCATATTCGAGTAGAGTATCACAATTTTTAACATGATGCAACATTCGAGCAAATAAATCTACCTAAATAGTCAGTAAAAATTTGCAAATATTCAATAATCAACATGAAAATGATATTCAAATATAATATGACAACTACAATATGACAACGACAATACATTACGACAACAATCTTGCAAGCAATTCGGCATATATGATAGAAGCTTCCCAACTTGACCAATACCCTTGCTCTGCCTGCAATAATTGTAAAAAAAGGTAGAATAATAAATAATTCTATCATTTTAATTTTTAAAGATAAACAATCGGCAGCTAATCATTTAACATCTGTTATGTATAATGAATGGCCATTGCCCAGCAGGCAATTTTAAGTTTTTAACACTACAAATGATCAGTCATCAGTGGATGTATGTTTCTGTAAAAGTAAATGGAGAGTTTTCGCTCACCTGTGCAGGCTATTAAACATACTATCAAACATACTATCTGTGCATATTAAATTGAGAATAAAAAACAGCTGAGTAATTTAATTCAGAGAGAATAAAAAACAGCAAAGTGGGTTATATTATATTTTGTTAGACCATTACCTAACATGCAATATATGTTACATATAATGTCAAAGGATTAACTCAGCACTTCAGAGAGAGGGTCATAAACAGTGAAATAATGTTACTGAACATGTTCAGAGAGAGGGTCATAAGACTCATAACTCAGCACTTCAGAGAGAGGGTCATGTTACTTGTTACATTGTTTGTATCAATAAACAACCAAATTATATCTCATGTTATCTCTTTGTTGGCTTTTTTAAGTCTAGGAACCGTGTATATATAAAAAAAACTTATACATTACATGGTGAGAGAGAAGAATTATTGTGCTATGAAGAGTTGTGTCACAGAAACTGGAGAGTGTTTGTACTAAATTTGGATATAATTTACTCCTATATCCATCAGTTTATGACCGGAAGTATTTTCTTTATTGATCAAATATTTGCTAGGATGACAACTCCAGCTGCTTTTGATATAATACGCAGTTTATAGTGATTAATAACTATCGAGTTTCTGCTTGATTTCCATCCTGTTAGTGTTTTCTTTTTGAGCAGTGATTGGTAACTACTTATCATATTTACTAATACATTTTTCATCATCAAGGTAGTTTCTTTTGATGTAAAAATCAAATGATATCCACTCGGTGATGGAAGAGGTGAAATATAGTTGAAAATCTTTGATTGGTAATAATGTAAATCATGGTGTAGCAGGGCTCTCTTAAATTACATGCCGTAATAACTTAAAATATGTATGCATGAAAAACTTAAAACAACTAAACAAGATAGCTTAACCACTCTATAACTGAGTTAAACACTGTATTAGAAAAAGAAAAAAAACAGTACAGTATACGCAACATGTATAGTGGTAGATACAGAGACAAGAACAAGAATCGTTTATAAATGCAATTCCTGAAAGCATACTTGTTTATTTTTAAGCAATCAGGTAAAGTGAGAAACATGAGATATAATGTTACTTGTTTATTTATGGAAACATGAGATAACTCAGCACTTCAGAGTTCAAAGAGAGGGTCATATAATGTTACTTGTTTATTTATAATCTAATCTATGCTAAAATTATAAGGGACCAAAGGTTTCAAAAAAAGTTACTTGTTATATAAAATGCAATTATAAGGGAACAAAAGTTACTTGTTTATTTTAAGTTTGGAATATAGGTCTGGGTAAAATTTCAATTTTCATCCCTATTATAGTTTTGCTTATTTTAAGTATTTTTAAACTGCCTTTATGAATCGGTTTTCATTTTTGCATAATCTAATCTATGCTAATATTACTATAACTAAAAATTAAACAAATTATATAATTCTAAAATATGAAGTTTAATAAATCAAGTAATACGTACCTCTTATACTGTTAAACATATGTGTCCATAATCATATATCTATTTGTTGATTGTTAGAAGAACACTCAGCGGTTTGAGAGAGGGTAGCGCTGATTTCTAAATTGCTAATGTCCTCCGTGAACTCTTCAAGATTAAGTGGCAAAGTAGTAGCACCTGTCAAGTTATTAAATTTTTAGAAAATCAAATTTTATGCAGTAGAAAATACAAAATAGAGTAAGAAAGTTAACCTCCATCTCCAAATATCCAATCTCGTGTACATATGATTGCCTCAACAACTTCGGGCTTAAGTGCACTTCGGTATTGATCAAGAACTCGACCACCTACACTAAATGATGCTTCTGATGCAACCGTAGATATAGAAATAGATAGCACATCACGAGCCATAATAGACAATTCTCGAAATCTAAACTGGTTAGCTTTCCAATAGTCAAGAATATCCAAATTTGTCTTTCTATCCAACTTTGGCTCATCCAAGTACAATTCCAATTGACTTTTTTGAGCTGAAAAGGTAAATTATTCACTCTCAAAATTGTCAAAGTCCTACATATATGTAAGATATAGTAAATACTAAATAGTGTAAAGAGGAAAAATTGTAAAGTTTAATGCGTCGTTATATAAAGTTTACCTTCATAGCATCCAAACATTCTTTAGAAACTAAGATATCACCAGAAGAAGATTGACTCTGACTACTAGAAACGGTATCTGTTTTTTTACCATATATTTGCATGTAAATATCAAAAAGAGCAAACAAAGTTTCACGAACTTTGTTCATTTCCACAGAACCACCACCATAAAGCCTCTTATACGAAAACTCCACAAACTGAATCTTATATCTAGGATCTAGAATAACAGCAATCGAGAGAGTAATACCGTATGTCTTCCAATACTTCTCAAATTTTCCAATCATACCACATGCAATCTTACTCATAAAACTATCACCATCAGCCTTAGCTCTTTGCAAAGTGTCTTGAACAACAAATACTTGAGGAAAATACAGATTTCCAGTAGGATATTTGGAGCCAGAAAAAAGACAAGTCACATCATAAAAAACCTTCAAAAACTTACATATTTGTTCCACTTTCACCCATTCAGATTGAGAAAGTGTGTGCTTATAGTTAGAATCACTCAATTGTAAATGGCGGAAAGCACGCTGATAATAAAGAGCACTCTCAAGCATGAGAAATGTGGAATTCCATCTAGTAGGAACATCCTGACGTAAACCTTTTTTACACTCCAAAGAAACATGAGATATGCACTCTAAAAATTTTTGTTTCCTCGCTTGTGAACCTCTTACATATTTAATGCTATCTCTAATTTTAGACACATATATCAACTTCTTTTAGCCCATCTTGCACTATAAGATTAAGAATATGAGCACAACATCTAATGTGAAAAAATCACCATCCATCACTAAAGACTCTCTTAACAAAAGCTGCTCCTTTAACAAATTAACAAATACATCCTTTGCACTAGCATTGTCTAAGGTAATGGAAAATATTTGTTTATCAATGCCCCAATTAGTCAAAAGATTATAAATTTTTTCGGACAAAGCAACTCCGGTATGTGGAGGAGGCATGAAACTAAAATTCAACACTCTTTTTTGAAGTATCCAATTAGAATCGATAAAATGAGCAGTCAAACAAATATACCCATCAGTTGCTATAGAAGTCCATAAATCAAAAGTCAAACAAATTCTCCCTGGAATTGAAACTAACATTTCTTTAAGTTTCAATTTTTCCTTTTGGTACATTTTTATCACATCAGCTCTAGCGGTATTTCTAGAAATCAACTTAACATCCAAACAAACGTAAGAAAATAATTGTCTAATTCCAGCATACTCAACAAATTGAAATGGCAAATCATGCATCAATATTGACATTACCAATAATTCTCTAAACTTATCCGGATCAAATTTAGAAGACCTTGTTATAATAGAGCCATCGGTCTGACTTAGAAGCAATTGACCTAGATCATGATTGGTAGTTTTGGAACAAGTTTTAATATGACGTTTTAGGTTTCCGGTGCCATAAGTACTATCACATAAATAAATAGCACCACATTTCATACACTTAGCTCTTTTCTTTCCATCATTTTGCAAGGAAATAATTTCAAACTTAGTCCATACCTCGGAAGTAAGCTTCCTACGTCTCTTACCAACAACTTTTGTAGTTTTTATTTCTGGGTCGTCTAATTCCAATGCTTTCATATTGGCATCTCCAATTTGTTCACCACTCTCACTGCTTGGTGTAAAAGGGTCCATCTCTTTTCTGCAAAATTAAAGAAAAACAAAACCCATCACTAGTGATTCATTGACGAAGTTTGCTGCTATCGAAAAGGCAAAAAACGAGTTTGCAAATTGTAACTTTACCTATAACAATCATTTTTGATATACAGTATCGACCACATGATAGTAGGTCCTTCCATAGACAACACATAAAAAAACCCACAACAAAAACACACATAGACAACACATAAAATAAGCCACAACTAAAACACACACAACTAAAGAAGTCCGCTATAGAAACAACTCTCTGGACTTGCTATAGCCATAGCCGTTTATACATTAATTTACTCACAAATTCATTACATTAGGCAACCATCATTTAACTATGTCTTTCATCAACTTAACACTGTTCATCTTAGCACTCTTCTTTTTTTGCTTTTTTAGTTTTTTTATCTATGTCTTTCATGCATCTTTTTCATCTTCATTTTTCTATTTTTCCTATACATAAACATTTACATGTGCAAAGATAAAAGTGAAAAAAAATATCCATATAAACGGATATAAACAACATGTGATATCAATTATTTATTTAATATGTCCGAAATATAAGTACTATATGATATTAAACTTATTTGTTTATTAAAACTAAAGCAAATGATCTTGTAAGCAATAAACATAGTCATACAATATTTTTCTTTAGACAAACATAGTCCTAAACATTCACATAGATACTTTTTGCAACATGTCATTTGATTTTTGCATTTAGATTATGCTAATTAAGTTGAGAAGCCATGATAAAATCACCTATATCAAACAATAGAAGTAGTTACGCAATAATTCATCTTTATTTGTCAATCATAATCTTGAAACACGTAGAAATTCACATATGTACTACCAAAACATTCGAGTCAACAAAAAGTAAAATGAGAAAAACCTTATATAGGTGTTGTTTTCCCCGAAAGAAAAAATGTATGCCATGTTAGAGTTTTGCTCTTTTGATAAGCTGAATTTAGGCATAAGTCTAAACAAATTATTCTGTGTTTCAATAATGGTAAAACATCAATGATTATCAGTTATAACCCATCAGTGATTGCAAAATGCAAAGTCTCCTCAAATAAGAAACATAAAGGAATATTAGTTTAGGTTCATGGTCAAAAAAGGTTTCCAGGTACGAGCGATTATTAGTTTACTTACATTATTACATACGTCTTGGACACTTGGTTGATTTCTTCTACAAAGCTTTCCAGGTGCGAGCGATTATGGCCGGGGGGATGAACTGGAGATGCCAGGTGAGGCCGTGCGATCGATTAGGGGGGCGATATGGAAATGAAAAAGGAGAACGAAGGAGAAATGAAAATGAAAAGTGAACTGAAAACCCTAGCCACTTGTGATTATGAGTTGTGAATGTGAGCTGTGGACTTCAGGACTTGTGAAGGAAAAGGAAATGATAATTATTAAAGTCGGCCAAAATTGATAAAATGTTATCTTCGAGTCGGCCCAAATTGATAAAAAAAATGTTTATAATAAACGGGTTTGGCGGGTCAAAATCGGGTTCATGGGTCAACCCGAAACCCACCCGTTTATTAAACAAGTTATGGCGGGTTGACCCGAAATTGACCCGTCCGTGTTATCGTGTCACCCAAACCCGCTAATTTTCGTGTCATCTTCGAGTCGTGTTTCGGGTCATGCTGGAAATTGACGGCCCTAGTACTATCCAATCAGGGGTATGGCGATCCTGTATTGGTAGGTTTGCAAAGGTAACTGCGGCCATGGTACATTTTATCTAGAGATATACTGTTTTTCGAAAGGTAGTCCCTTACCTTGCCATTTGTTGGAATCCATTCTCCAATAAGCGCCTTCGGTTTTTGACTATATACTATTATTGATGTGGTGTACACACATCATAGCTACTTGATTATTGGTATTTTAAACCTTAGATATTATTATAATATCACTATATTTTATTATAAAAATAGTTTATTTATTGTTAACCCGCCTTTTGGTAAGGCTATGGAGAGGCGGATTCAACTTAACCAACTTCACGACTATCGAGGCTGAAATGTGATGCATTCAATTTAGAGGGATGAAGTTCACCTAGATGTGCCGCTCGACATTGAGGTGAGGTTATGTCGCTCGGCATTGTGGTGAGGCTATGCCGCTCGGCATTGCGACAAGATTGGGGTCGCTCGGCATTGGTGGGTGGCTCGGCATTGGTGAGGTGGATCGGTCTTGGTGGTACGGCTCGGCATTGGAGAGGTCAGGGTCGCTCGGCATTGGTGAGACGGCTCGGCATTGGTGAGGTCAGGGTCGCTCGGCATTGGTAAGGCCAGGGTTGCTCAGCATTGGTGAGATTGCTCGGCATTGTGGTGAGGCCGGTGTGGCTCGGCATTGTGGTGAGGCCGGTGTGGTGCGGCATTACGGTGAGACTGGTGTGGCTCGGCATTGTGGTGAGGCCAGTGTGGCTTGGCATTGTGGAGGTATGTGGCTCGGTGGAAGATCGGTCAGCCTTGGAGGTACGTGGCTCGGTGGAAGGTCTTGATGGGCCTATACCGTTTAGAAAGCCCAACAACTAAGGATTTGCCTATAAATACAGCATGCGGGGGTTCAGAAAAAAGATCTTCTTCTTTCTGCTCTTTGACTTTCTCTTCTCAAAGGCTAAGGAACTCAGCCATTGTTAAACTTTGGATTGTAACTGTAATCGATTATTACAGCAATAAAAAGGAAACTTCTGGAGTGGACGTAGGCCGAAGTTAGCCGAACCACTATAAAATCTGTTGTTCTTTACTACTTTCATTTTAATTTTTACTATTCTTCACGTTATTATTCTCTACATATATTCTATCTGTGAGCTGTGACTGTGATTTGGTGCTCTCGCTTGGATTTTGGTGTTAGTGACCAATTTTGGCGCTAACATTTTGGTGCTTTCACTGAGAACACAAGCACTCGGGAATTTTGGAGTTAGGAACTTGGATCCTAGAAAGCAATGGCTAGACCACCAACAAGGAAGCAAGCAGCGGAAAGGAGCAATCAGGAAGGAAGCCAAGCGGCCTCTTCTGGAGATGGAGAGGATAATGCATCCATCTACATAACTCAGGACGAGATGTAGGTGATGATTAATTCTATGCAGGAGCAGATGATGAAACGAAAAGAGGAGATGATGCAGGTGCTTCTTAGGCAATTTGGATAACCAGGAACTGCAGGTGCTCAAGTTCTTGGAACTGGACCAGAGGAACTCAACCAGCGGACAGATGGAGTGACTCAGCAGGGGGCAGCTCCCAATCAACAAAACAATCTAGATGGACCTAGACTCGGGGGCACACCACCAGGTAATGTTGGACCAGTTCATGGAGGGATACCGGATGACGTTACGCGGCCTGACGTCGATGGGAGTGCAGGAGTACGTGATGAGGAATATGTGCCAGAATTTCCTTGGGGACTTGGGGGGCAGTCTGGAAACATGGATAGGGGGCAACCCTTGGTTGGAAACACTAGATTGGCTGACATTATCAGGCGGACTATTCGCGGAGGTCTGACAAACAGGGATTCAGAGGGAGTTAACAAAAGTCTGTTTACTTGGAACATTATGACAGCTAGGAATCCGCCCGATTTCAAACTACCCACTCTGGAAGTATACAATGGGAAGACGGATCCCACCGACCACTTGATGAGGTACATTAGGAATATGGAAGTGCTGGGGGCAACGGAGGAGGTTATGGCCCGATGTTTCCCCTTGTACTTGACTGATATTGCTGCTATGTGGTTCAGACAGCTGGAAGATGGATCCATTGGAACGTGGACGGAACTGGTGAACAAGTTCTTAAGTCAGTTTCGAGTTCACATAAAAAGGCCAAAGAACATGATGATGCTAATGTCAGTCAAACAGGGGGAGGATGAATCGCTCAGGACATTCTTAACTCGATTTAATGCATCAGTTTCTTCGGTGGATCGGCCAGATCCATCAATGGTTCTGATGGTTGCGGTATCAAGAGTCAGAGATAATTCAGATTTCAAAGTATCGTTGATACAGAACCCACCGTTGGATCTTGGGGAATTCTTTCATGAAGCTGAGAGATTTCTTCGACAAGAGGATGCATGTTTGGACATGAGGTCAAAGGAAGTAAACATGATTAAGGATGGAGGACTACCCAGTGAAAGCTCGGGTGGGGGCAAGGATAAAGGGAAAAGGAAGCGCTGGGGAGAACAAAAGTTCTCCACTTACACAGGATTGAACGCAACATTGGAGAAGATATTCTTGGATACTCGAGATCGCCTTCCGTATCGAAGGCCAGCGAGGAGGGAGCCCTCAGAACGAGAAAGGGCGTTAGGAAGGCATTGTCTTTTTCATGACCTAGACGGGCATGATACTAACAGCTGCCGGCATTTGAAGGACATAATCGAGGAGCATATAAGGAATGGTCAGTTGCGACAATATGTCGGAACTCAGAATGCGGCGGTGGAACAGGAGCAGCCATTGCCTTCCTTGAACGACGAGGGCGTGAGGCCCATAAATGGTAGCTGATTGGTCATCAACTAATCTTGATGGTTTGGAATATGTAACAAACTCCGGGAAAACGGGTAAATCACTTACTCATGTACGGGGTCGGAGATAACCCTCAGGCATGCTCTGAGATGATGGCTTATCGAGACGCCTTGGTTTGTGAAATCTGTTTTTTCCTTTGATTTGGACATTTTATTTTTCTGGTTTGGTTTTGGAGTTTGGTTTGAACTCCCTGTTTTGCTCGTTTTCTGGTTGAATTTGGATTTTTGCTGAAAGGTCATCGAGCATGGACTATGCTCGGTAAGGGTCCGGAGAGACCGGAATTCATCCTTGGACTTAGGCCCCATATTGTTTCCTATGCAAGTCGTCGAGTATGGACTATGCTTGGCAAGGGTCCGGAGCGACCGGGATTTGGCTTAGGACTTAAGCCATGGCATTATTTGACGTTCAGGGACACTGAACAGGGTACACCATGGAATTACTTAACATAGGTCGTCAAGTGTGGATTGCGCTTGGCAAGAACCCGGGGAGGTTACCGATTTGGATATTGGCTATTAACAGCTAAGGGTTTGGGCATGTACCCGGAACGGTCTCGGATTTGGACATCGACCCGGAGAGGTCATAGACGTGGATATTGATCGCTGGATATGGATGGATTGGAACTCGGTTGTCGAGTTCAGATGGATATGGATTTGGCTAAGGATTTGGTTACTGGATTCCGAATTGGATATCGACTCAGAGTAGTCGTAGATTCGGATAAGGATACGACGATGGCACTTGGATAAAATGGATTGGATTATGAATCGAAAAGTATGGATGTGGATAATGTACATACTTCGGATATCAAACGTAAGGCTATTCAAAACACACCTTCCAATAGCAAGGCATGTTTTGGATGGCAAATGTTAACCCGCCTTTTGGTAAGGCCATGGAGAGGCGGATTCAACTTAACCAACTTCACGACTATCGAGGCTGAAATGTGATGGATTCGATTTAGAGGGATGAAGTTTACTTGGATGTGCCGCTCGGCATTGAGGTGAGGCTATGCCGCTTGGCATTACGGCAAGATTGGGGTCGCTTGGCATTGGTGGGTGGCTCGGCATTGGTGAGGTGGATCTGTCTTGGTGGTACGGCTCGGCATTGGCGAGGTCAGGGTCGCTCAGCATTGGTGAGACGGCTCGGCATTGATGAGGTCAAGGTTGCTCGGCATTGGTGAGGTCAGGGTCGCTCGGCATTGGTGAGACGGCTCGACAATTTGGTGAGGCCGGTGTGGCTCGGCATTGTGGTGAGGCCGGTGTGGCTCGGCATTGTGGAGGTATGTGGCTCGGTGGAAGGTCGATCAGCCTTGGAGGTACGTGGCTCGGTGGAAGGTCTTGATGGGCCTATACCGTTCAGAAAGCCCAACAACTCAGGATTTGCCTATAAATACAGCATGCGGAGGTTCAGAAAAAGGATCTTCTTCTTTTTGCTCTCTGACTTTCTCTTCTCAAAGGCTAAGGAACTCAGCCATTGTTAAACTTTGGATTGTAACTGTAATCGATTATTACAGCAATAAAAAGGAAACTTCTGAAGTGGACGTAGGCCGGAGTTAGCTGAACCACTATAAAATCTATTGTTCTTTACTGCTTTTATTTTAATTTTTACTGTTCTTCATGTTATTATTCTCTACATATATTCTATCATTGAGCTGTGACTATGATTTGGTGCTCTCGCTTAGATTTGGGTGTTAGTGACAAATTTTGGCGCTAACAGTTATCGTAAGGTAAAAACCCATTTGTGCTTATGCATGGCATGGTCTTACGAGATACATTTTATTTTGAAAAGGTTTTCAAATGTAGAAATCCATTTTTTTTGATTCGAGTACTCACGTTGGTTTACCAAACTAACCCGGGCAATATTTTCTGATATTGCTTGGGTCAACCCAAGCATATTTTCTAGATTTAGCTGGATTCTTTGGAGCTTTTTGGAGACAAGCTGGATTCTCTAAGATGTATTCATGTATCTTATATTCTTCTACTATTTTTGTTCCTTTGATTTCTGTTTGTATTTATCAGCCATTGTAAGGATAGGTTGTTATAACTTTCCAGGCTGATAATAGGTTAGTATATTCTGATGTTGTGTATAATAATGATGATTTTTTTTGTAAAGATCCTATGTATATTATATATTTCTCTTCATGATGTGAGATTATATTCTGTCTTTTCTTTCTTTTCACCAAATGACCCATTTTTCAAACACATAAATGATCGGCACATGAATACCGAGGATGTATTAAGTGTCATCTGTAGGTGTAAGAAAGGAAGATTGTTACAAATTATTGATTATAGTTATTACATATATTTGACATTTGATGACGGAATCGAATTTTGATGAGTGTATGATATTTTGCCGTTATTGATACAAGATGACGAGTAGTTAATTATGGTTATTTGATGATTGATGTTGTGTCACTAATGTTGATTGAGTTAGAACACATGTGATGTTTGATGTTGTGTCACTAATGTTGATTCTATTGGTACACATTTATGACTTATACTTACCACGATGAGCATTACTATAGTTGACGATTAGTATGTATGTGTTGTTTTGATGTCATTGAGTATTGTTGATGTTTGTTGGCTGTGTGTTATTGTTGTTGTTGTTGCTCGGTATGAAGATTTGTTATGATGGTGAGTAGGAGTACTATTTTCTGCCTGTATTGGTTGCATTGGTTACATTAATTGCAAGGATGCATGGTTTTTATGCGATAACAAGTATTTAGATTCAAGATAAGAGTAAGAAATAGAACTACATGGTTTTGATCCCCTAAAAGGGGTACATAGGTAGTTATTTATTATGCAATAGCCACTGGTTTCCCTTATGGTTGGGGTGTATAGAAATTGGCTTAGTCCAAAAAAGGTTGACACATTTTTCCTTTATTATATGTATATTTGACAGTTTGCAGGTGGAAGCAAAGAAATGAGCAAAGGGTTGGAATGAGCTATATCCGCAGGATTGTATGGTATATCATTTGCATCATAATTATATGGTTGTGGCCTAGTAATTGATGTATTGAAATTTGTGGGACTTGAGTAATATTTATCTATATAAGTGTGAGTTTATGTATGTGTGTGTGTATACACACACACATAAATACACATGTAAATTGATGTTTAAATTCCATTGTTAGGTTTTCCTTTTCTATTCATTCTTTTATATTTTTAATTTTACTTATCCACGGTACACTGCCTTCAACATTTGAAATTAGTGATGGGTGTATTTTGATGGCATTTATAATTACTTCAAGACGTAAAAATATACCAGACCATCGCATTTGGTATCAGAACTTAGGTATAGCGATTCCCTTAGCCTTTGGTAGGTTTACAACAATTAAGGTAGTTTAATTTATAGCCGAGGTTGGGTTAGATTATAAATAAGAGAGCGTTTTGATTGGTAATTATTAGCTTTGTGTGTATGGGTTGTTTGATTAACCACTATTTCCTTACCCTAAAATAATGTTTATCGATGATGACCTTTGTATGGGAGATAATTAAAGTCGGAGTGATGTAGGATGAGCACTTATAAGAGGTGTTAAGTGTTTGGTTGTAACCTGAGTAACATACATGTAACGACCTGACTATTCGACCCTTGAATGTTGACACTAAATACATCCACAGTATTCATGTGATGAACACCCAAGTGTCAAAAAGACAGAAAGCTAGAGTAAAATAAAAAAATAGAATAAAATAAGAAAATGAGAACACAACATCAGAATCTCACAATGGAACGATAATATATATTATCAAAAGAACAAAGGGTTACTCTGAATATAGAGATTTTCAGAGTTACTAAAACCTAAGTACTATCATCAGCCTGGATGGTATATCTGTCTGTCCTTATAATGCTGATATATACAGTAAAGCAATGCAATGGAAATAATAATAATACGGTAGGGAATCGTCCAACTTCTCTCCATAAGCTCCAAAGCATCCAAAGCTAAATCTGGAAATATACACGGGCTGACCCGAGCAATATAAAGAAATAACCCCTGGATCGGTCTGGTAAACCAGCGTGAGAAACGCAAGAAATATGTAATAAGTAACAGTAGCCATTGAGGCTGTACGGATTACTGTAATGGTTTTCCCCACAAACGAAACCAACCATCCAATGAGTGAATATATCGGTATAATAGATAATGTCTAGGGTGAAGAACATAAATCCGAAAATAGCAGTTGTTCGTACTATACAACATTAATAGGTATATAATTAATACCACTAAGGTGCGTTCATATATGGATTTTTCTGTGGAGATCTCTTTGGTCTGGCTGCATCCGAACTCCATGACAAGGATTAGAACTACCTTTTAAGCATCGTATATCTTTAGATAGGATATACTCTAAGGTAAACATAACTAGATCACCCGCGGTGTGTGATTGATCCGAACCGTATCAACTCTCGCTAGTATATATGGATATGGAGTTGATATACTATTGAGGTAAGCTAAACCCCCTGGCCATGTCCCTCCTCTGCTTTCTATCATTTTCCTGACGTCGAGGCTACGTTTGGCATCTTTCGTATGAGTCTTCATCACTCGAACAGAACACTAATCTCCAAATGGATTCCATCATCTCGAATAGATCACAAATCGTTACATGGATTCGAGCATCTTGAATAGATACCGAATCTCCACATAGATTCCCGCATAAGTCATCCAACGAATGCTAACATTTTCCTCTCTCTTGGATACTCCTCATGATAGATAGTCCGATACGATAGCATCGTTTGAAATGTTAATGCTGACCTCTCCCTTGACTTAACCTTAGGATAGACAGTTCAACTCTATAATATTTCACTTCATAACTACTTCTGGAACATGGATTGCGTATATGGTTTTGAAGTGGTTACGGGTTCGAGTCATCTCATATAAGTACACTTTTGTCGCTTACAGGACACTCCAAAACCAATAACTCAATTCCTATTTTCTTATAACTAAGCAAAAGCTAGAGACTTTTCGTACCAATGCTCCTCCTCGAGGGTTCTCAATAGTATGAAATCGCGAAGCCTTTCGATGCTTCCTAAGTTAATATTAGGTCAAGTTCGATAGTCGACTAATCAACTATCTAGTCAAAGACCATTTCTTATACAAATCAATATTCGTATACTTAACTCGTTTTCGACTTTCTAACTTAACCATTCCTCGTCTAAGTGTGATGCCAGGTAAGTTAGAGCACTGGTTGCATCAAATCATTGCCTAGATACGTCATTCTTAAATCTCCAAAATAGTAAGTCTTCCTTGTTGGCTTTTAGTGTTAAGTATAGTACTAATGATTTCCATCAAGTAAGAAATCAACACAATTAATAAATTTTCGACATTTTCCGAGTTAACTATTCCTCAGTCAAGAGGGAAGCCGGTAGGTTAGAGATCTATTGCTCATATCCCTACTCGAACATCAATCTTAACTCTTACAAATAAATAAGCCTACTTCGTCGGCTTTTAGCGTTAAGTAGTTAATTACCTTTAAAATAAGTAATTAAACAATCAAACATTTGGCCATTTAGTAATTTTAACCCCTTTCTAAACCTTTTGTTTATACATTTCAAACCCTTTTTATAATGATATATATGTACTGTAATTTATTTGTAAAGCTAGATATTAAATAAACAATTTTTAGAAGATATTTATTTCATAAGACATAAAATAGTCAACATATTTTCTAAAAACTATATATACTTATAAATGCTTTTAAATTACTTTATAATACTTACAATAGGTATAAAACATTTTTTCAAAATATTACCTGAAAATAACAACTTTATAATTTCTTTAAAAATTTGGAAAAACAACTTTTCATTATAAAAACCTCTTCTTTAAAAATTCGCAACTAATTATTAAAAATTCATAGATATCTCAAACTACTTTTGAAATACTATAATATGAGTTGGTAAAAACTTGTAAAAATAATGAAACAAAAGACTTAAATTTAAATAACTTTTCAAACCTTTGAAGTCCAAAAATTAAGGCGGTAGTTTTGCACAACTAAAGTTTTGGCCATTTTTTGAGATGTTACTTAACCTTTTACTATCCAAACTTTCTATGGAAGCAAGCGTACATATAAAACATCATAAATATGGGGAGAAACCCCTAAATATCTCTCTACAAAGTTCCCTATAAATTGCCAAAAACAAGGCAATTCACAAGTGCATCCATAGCGACTATCGTTATAAGTGCACTTTCAAATCCGAGTCCAATCTAAACCCAAGTCCATCTGTAACCTATGTGCTTTGTTTCAAGGTTATTACACATGTTATACAACTCCATTCAAGTCTGCTCAAGTCTATACATATGCCACTTGCTTTCAAAGCAAGAATCAAAACCCATGTTTTAACATATGTCAATATTAATTCAAACAACTTAAACACAATCAAACTCAATATATATAGGTTATATTTTACATTCAAAGTGGTGTGTTAACTCACCTTTAACCCAATAAACAACTAAGTCCAAGCAACCCAAGTCCAACCCCACCTTGCAACCACCTTCCTTCTTCTCCTTCCTTGCCTTCACTCTTGCCTTTTGCCTCCTTCACCCTCTAATTGCTCACGACTATCCTAAGTGTGGGGGGAGGGGAGCATGGCTTCATTTATTCAAGATTTAACATAGTGAAAGGTGTTGTAATCTAAAGCTTGTGGCAAAGTTAGAGTGGATTTGGAATTGTTTTGCAATTATTTTCTTTAGAACATAAGAGAAGAAGAAGACATGAAATAGCTCACTTTTGCTTTGTGAATTGGTGATTTATTAACATGGGCACGCCTTTCCGTATATATGCTTAATAATGGTGTTCCTTAGACTTTCTCTCACCCTCCATGCCATGAAGGCTCACCTCCCATCACTTCTCCTTTAGGAAAATTACTCTTATACCTTTCTCATGGTAACATCTCTTATCCATTTGGAAGTTTCTAGAACATTCCATTGCTTTATGAAGAGGAGTATTTGTTAATTAGTTGCTAATGTATTCATTTTATCATTAAAAAAGTGCAAAAGAGTTCGAACAACTTATATCCATCAAAAAGCTGTTTACCGATAATTAATTTTCGGTTACATTATCGATTTTCCATCGAAGACTATGTTGTTGCAAACAATTTTCAAAAACAAGTTTCTTAACATTTTTCATTAATTAAATGATGTCTGACAAGGTTATAAAATCATAATAATAACACTTAGTTATATTTCAAAACATTTTGATATTTGAAGGTGAAGTGTTTGAATTTTCGGGTAGCTACATTCTCCCTCACTTAAAACATTTCATCCTCAAAATTCAAACAAAAATGATAATCAAAGAAGATAAGTGAAGCAAGATACATATATAGAGTACCGCTGAGACTATATACAAGCTAAACTACAAACCGAATGCATACTAAGTGACGCACCGTTTGATAAAAGATATACGATACTAAGATAAGAAGGAACCCCTAGTCTATAGGCAACTATAGATAGAACTACTTCAAACTGTCCTCCATCTTCCTTGTATAACCCCGAGCATCCTTGCTCCATGGTACTTCTAACCTTAACAAAGGAAAAAGCACACAATACTGAAATAGCATTCACAATCACTAGCAAGAAAAGCTCATGCTTTGCTCAGTTCAAAACTCTCTCATCGCCTAAGGACGATAAACAATCTACTAAGCAGGCTTTACGCTCAATAGCCTTAGGTCATTACTTAGACGATTATTTATGTTACCTCATAAAAAATCAAAGCGACATTCCCCAAACTCTTCATAAGTCAACATAACACATCATATAAATGTAGTAAAGCCCGTACGATGCACATGGACCATCCATATGTAATATCCGATCTGATCACTTACTCAATTTCATAAATTTCATCTCCAAGCGAATATAGATCATTTTATCTCTTTAGTGTGGACTTTGATTGGTTCCTTGATTAGAAACATTTGTTCTCCTTGCATAACTATATACTATGATAGAAAACATCAAAGTCATATCACGAACCCATATCATGTGTTCGTCGTCAAGAATCGAGCGAAAAATCCTTGGTCGGACCGGTGTAAACACCTCAAAAACATGTACGCGAATATCGAATCAAGAATAGTCATGCAAATAAAATGATCTATGTTTAACTTACGTACTTATCCTATTGGTTTCTTAACTACACCAATGTCTTTATATCACATTTCTTTTATACAAACAGTATGTCATTCCATACTAAAATCATTTATGAACCATTTCATAAGACTTAACTTCCAGTTTATAAACATTTAATAGCTTAAGTTCGTACCCGTATAATACTCCACTACATCTTAAGAGTAAATACAAAACATTAAAAAAAATTCTTAACAAGTATGCTTAACCATTTACCACTTGTTTTAACTTACCATCTTTTTTAAATTCAAGTGTTATACAAACTCAACTTCATATTTTGAAAAACACTTAACTACAAGTTCTATAACAATTCAGAAGTTTTCGTCTGTCAAATTTTTTCGAAATATTCCATTTCATTTTAAAAAATGAAAAATATCAAAAAACATATCATATCATGATGCACATACCATATATTCCTAATGCATAAGCTACATGTATCCATGAAATAACTTAACAAGAAAACTTTAGAACTAAACACCGGTTTTCATTTCAAATCATTTTAAAATAATGTATACATATAACTTTTGTATATCAAATCATACTTTTGGGATTTAATCAAAATCCATTTTACTAAAACAACTTTGTAGCATCCCTCACGAAACCTGAAAATGAACGCCTATAATGCTGCAGTCATCACCGAAATTATTTTCAAGCAACAAAAGTGAGTTTAGTACATCCAAACCATACTTTTGGTACTTAACTAGAATCATTCCAAAGTGGTATCAAATACTTCGTATAATAATACTAAGTATCATGATCTCAATTTCCCAAATATTTACTTTCAAATAATACTATTATTACTTTTGCGAAAATCTTGAAAAACATTTTCAAAGACATCGGGATTTAAGTTCTCAAATTCTTGATTTAAATACTCTTCATTTATAAACCATATTTTATAAGCCATACTTTTATAAAATTACTTTCTTATATAAATCTTTTCACAAGTATTTATTTTCAAAATATTCTATCTTTCCTTTTTGTTATAGCAAACATCTTTTACTAAATTTTAACTTCTAACCCAACATGATCATCGAACGCCTTATAGTCAAACGGTGAAACTTATTTCACAAGTTGCTCATTTCAATATGCCCATATTTACTATCTACCCAACCCATGGTGTAGAAAGGTAAAACTGCTCATAATCTGGTTGAGCACAAATCAACAACAAAAAATAGTCCATGTTTCTAACATGCCGAGCATGATTAAATAATCATAAAAGTTATGGGATATGAAACTATGTGAAGCACTAGAGTCAAACAAACACGAATAGGAAAGCCATAAATAGATAGAATACCCTTAAGAATTTGCTTTCCCATCTCCGCTGCAGAAATAGCAAAGACCCTAGACTACTCCCCTTTCTTAAGCTTAGGACAATCTCTAGCAAAATGGCTAGGCTGATGGCAATCGTAACAACCTTTCGATGCAAACCATGGTACCTCTACTATTAATGCCTTTACCATCTTCCATCCTCTACCCTTCTTACAGTTTTTAGCAAAGTGGCCCCTCTACACACACCGATGGCAAACAAGGTTGGACATATACTTCAACTGGTGAGACTTTCTCTTATTGCTCCCAGCTAGTATAGAAGCAAGAGGATTTGGTGTAGAAACAACAGGCTTCGGTGCCAAACTCTCGAACCCCAAACCCATATTCACCAAATTCACAAAAGACCCCATAAGGTGATTAGTCATATCTCTCTAAAACTCAGGATGCATGCCTGCCACAAACATCTCATTATTCTGAAGCAATGTGTCAACTAACCCTAACCCAAATCGAGATAATGCAATGAACTAGTTCTCATACTTCGCCACGGTCATGACCCCCTGCTTCAGATCCAAGAAGCTCCTAAATAACAAAGTCTTTCCGGCTTTTAGAACAATCTTCATTTCAAACTCATCTTTAAATTGGGCCCTAAGAGAAGTCGTTCTTTTAGACATCAATAGCAATAAAATTCCATCAATCCATGGCTACATCTATCAGATGTTGCTATGCCAACTTACATATTATTGTGTTATCTACCATCATATCTCCAAATATCTGATCACATAATTTGAGCCAAGACTTGACTTCTATAATCTCCATGCCACTAAAACTCTTACCCCCTAATCTCTCATAATCGTCATAGAGCGAAGCAAAACTCATATGAGGACTGAATCGCACGATCTCCTCTACGACATTCACCTTTTGTTCCTCAACTGGAGCAACATTCCTCGGTGCTTAGTTCCTGTCATTCATGATAGTACTACCCCGACCACCTCTAGCATTGGCAGCTCTAATACTCATAGTTCTTACTACCTAGCCAAGGAAAAACTTCTTTAGGACATGAAAGGATAGAGTTATTTCAAAGAAAGAGTTACTAGAAGGAGATATTCCTAAGGGATAATTTTAAAATTCTAGTTTTCAAAATAAAAATATGCTCTTATATGTTAACACACTCGACTCATTCTAGAATGTCACTGACCTTATCTCTAATGAGCCACAGCTAACCAAAACTAAGGAGTTCACTCAACCTTAAGCTCTGATACCAAATGTAACGACCTGACTTTTCAACCCTCAAATGTCGACACTAAATACATCTACGGTATTCGTGTGTCAAACATCCAAGTGCTGGAAAGATAGAAAGTTAGGATAAAATAAAAATAGAATAAAACAAGAAAGAGAGAACACAACATTAGAATCTCACAATGGAATGATGATATATGATACCGAAAGAACAGTGGGCTATTATGAATACAGAAAATTTCAAAGTTACTAAAACCTAAGTACTATCTTCAACCATCATAATTATCACTATCTGTCCTCATAATGCTGATATATATAATATAGTAATGTAATGGAAATATTAATACTATAGTAAGTAATCATCTAGTTTCTATCCATAAGCACTAAAGCATCCGAAGCTAAATTTATAAATATACATGGGTTGACGCGAGCATTATAAGAAAATAACACCCAGATCAGTTTGGTAAACCAACGTGAGAAATAAAAGAAATATATAACAAGTAGCAGCAACCATTAAGAACGTACAGATTATCGTAACAGTTTTCCACTCAAATGAAACCAACCATCCGATGAGTGAATATATTGGTATAATAGATAATATCTAGGGTGTAGAACATAAATCCGAAAATAGCTATTGCGCATATGACACAACAATAATAGGTATACAATTAATATCGCTAAGGTGCGTTCGTATATGGATTTTTCCACGAAGATCTCTTCAGTCTAGCCGCATCTAAACTGCATAATAAGGATCAGAAACTACCTTCCAAGCATCACATATCTTTAGATAGGATATACTCTAAGGTAAAAATAACTGGATCACCCTTGGTTTGTGATCCGGGCCATATCAATTCCCACTAGCAACAATCAATAAGCATCTCTAGATATGGAGTTAATATACCCTTGAGGTTAGCTAAACCCCATAGCCATGTCCCTCCTCTGTTTTCTATCATTTTCTCAATGTCGAGGCTACATTCGACATCTTTCACACGAGTCTTCATCACCCAAACATAACACGAATCCCCAAATGGATTCCGTCATCTCGATCAGATGGCGAATCTCTATATGGATTTGAGGATCTTGAACAAGTCTCGAATCTCCACATAGATTCCTGCATAAGTCCTTCGACGAATGCTAATGTTGTCCTCTCTCTTGGAATACTCCTCAAGATAGACAATCCCATAGGGTTGCATCATTTGAAATGTTAATGTTAATCTCCCCCTTGGACTTAACCTTAGGATAGATAGTTCAACTCTTAAACATTTCACTTCATAATTACTTCCAGAACATGGACCGTGCATATAGTTTTGAAGTGTCATGGGTTTGAGTCATCTCATATAAGTACACTTTTCCTGCTTACCGGATGCTCCAAAACCAATCGATGAATTTTCAGTTAACTCAATTCCTATTCTCTCAAAAGTAAGCAAAAGCTAGAGACGTTTCTACCAATTATCCTTCTCGGGGGTTCTCATTGGTATGAAATTACGAAGCCTTTTGATACTTCGTGAGTCAATATTAGGTCTAGTTTCATAGTCGACTAATCGACTACCTAGTCAAAAATAATTGCTTATACAAATCAATATTTGTATACTTAACTCATTTTCAACATTCCTACTTAACTATTCCTCGTCCAAGAGTGAAACTAGGTAAGTTAGAGCATTGGTTGCATCAAAACCTTGCCTAGACACTTCATTCTTGAATCTCATAAATAGATAAGTCTGCCTCATCGATAGAGTTAAGTACAATATTAATAAGTTTAATAAACAAGTAAGAAATCTACACGATTAACACATTTTCAACATTTTCCGACTTAACTATTCCTCGGTCAAGAAGAAAGTCGGTAGGTAAGAGCTATATTGCTCATATCCCTACTTGAACATTAATCTTAACTCTCACAAATAGATAAGCCAATTTTGTCGAATTTTAGTTTTAAGCATTGTTAATTACCTTTCAAGTGGGGATATGAGCAATAGAGCTCTTACTTACTTGAACGTTGATCTACCTCTCATAAATAGATAAGCCTACTTCGTTGGCTTTTAGTGTTAAGCATTGTTAATTACCTTTCAAATAAGTAATTAAACAATCAACCATTTGGCCATTTAGGCATTCTAACTCCTTTATAAACCTTTTGTTTATAATTATAAAACCCTTTCTAAAATGATATATATGTGTAGTATTATTTGTAAAACTAGATATTAAATAAACTATTTTTAGAAGATATTTATTTCATAAGATATAAAATAGTCAACATATTTTCTAAAAACTATATATACTTAAAAATGCTTTTAAAATAATTTATAATACTTATAATAGGTTTTAAAACATTTTCTCAAAATATTACTTGAAAATAACAACTTTATAATTTCCTTAAAGACTTGGAAAAACAAGTTTTCATTATAAAAACCTCTTCTTTAAAAATTCACAACTAATTTTAAAAACTTCATAGATACCTCAAACTACTTTTGAAATACTTTAATATGAGTTAGTAAACACTTGTAAAAAGAATGAAACAACATACTTAAATTTAAATATCTTTTCAAACCTTTAAGTCCGAAAATCAAGCTAAACGAGGCAGTTTTGCACAAGTGAAGTTTTGGCCACTTTTCGAGATATTAGTTAATTTTTTACCATCCAAACTTTTAATGGAAGCAATAATACATATACAAATTATAACTATGATGAAAAACCCCAAAGGAACTCTCTACAAAGTTCCACAGCAATCGCCAAAAACAAGGCAATTCACAAGTGCATCCATAGCGACTATCGCTATAAGTGAACTTTCAAATCCGAGTACAATCTAAATCAATATAACATGTATGCTTTATATCAAGGTTATTCTATATGTTATAAAAGTCCACTCAAGTCCGTTCAAGTCCATACGTGTGCCACTTGCTTTCGAAGTAAGAATCAAAACCAGTGTTTTAACATATGTCAATATTAATTCAAACAGCTTAAACACAATCAAACACAACATATATATGTTATCTTTTCCATTCAAAGTGCTACACCTTTAACCCAACAAACAACCAAGTCCAACCCCACCTTGCAACTGCCTTCCTCCTTCTCCTTCCTTGCTTTCACTCTTGCCTTTTGCCTGCTCAAGGCTAGGCTAAGTAGGGGAGTATATCTTCATTTCCTCAGGATTTAACAAGTTGGAAGGTGTTGTAATATTGTATTAAGGCTTGTGGAAAAGTTTGAGTGGATTTGAAATTTTTTTGCAATTATTTTCTTTAGAACATAAGAGAAGAATAAGACAAAAAATAGCTTACTGCTGCTTTGTGAATTTGTGATTTATTAACATGGGCATGCCCTTCCTTATATAGACTTAATAATGGTGTTGCTTAGCCTTGCTCTCACCCCTCCTCCACGATGCTATGGAAGGCTCACCTTTCATCACTTCTTATTTACATCACTTCTCTTTTAGGCAAATTACACTTACACCCTTCTCATGATAATATCTCTTATCCATTTGGAAGTTTCTATAACCTTCCATTTTTTTATAAATATGAGTGTGTGTCATTTAGTTGCTAATGTGTTCATTTGATTATTAGACAAGTGCAAGAGTTCGAACAACTTATATTGATCAAAAAACTGCTTACTGATAAACCGATTTTCGGTCACATTATCGATTTTCCATTGAAGAATATATTTTTGTAAAAAATTTCAAAAATAATTTTTTTATCAATATTCATTAATTTAATGATGTATAATAAGGTTATAAAATCATATTTATAACACTTAAATATATTTCAAAACATTTCGATATTTGAAGACGAAGTATTCGAATTTCTGAGTCGTTACAATACACACATGATGTTAAATTATAATTGGAACCTGACCATAATAAGATCGAATCAATTTTATTTATAAGTGAATAATATTCGTTTAGAAAATTTATAAAGTATACATTTTTGAATTTAAAGATATTGCATTAAAAAGACAAAAATGTCTACTTTGATCATGAAGTAATTTGTTAAATAAATTGTTAAAATTAAAATAATTTAATTTACGAAAATATAATATTTTTACAAAGATTATTTTTTAAGAAAGAGTGAATATTGTAAAAATAATTTATTTGGAAGTATTTTAGTAAAAATGTGTATTGATCAGAGCTTGGAAGTTGAAATCAATCTTTGGAGAAACATTTTAGCGTGGGAAATTTGTTTGTTTTTAAAACTCCTTTATTTTCTATAATGATATTATGGTTTGGAAACACTTTGTTAAGAGAGGAGGATCTTTATTTACGGAGATAGAAATTTTTGTTGATAATTATTTTATTTAAAAACTTTTTTTTATGAAAGTATGTTCAATTTAAGATATTTTATATTGATAGAAATATTACATTAAGAACATACTAGTTGAAATTGTTTTTAATTTGGAGACATCCTTTAAAAAGATATATGTTGAAAGGTATTTTGAAATTATGATTCAGAATACCTAGTAAAAATATGTTGTTGAAGGATACTTTGGAAAGAAATATTTTGTTAAAGGATATTTTAAAATATATACTGTAAGGTTTGAGGAGTATTTATTTAATAATATTTTGAGGGAGAAAATTATACCGATGATAGTGTAAGATTTAAAATGTCTTTTTTCAAAAGTACCTTATTAGGGAATACCTAGTGAGAACCATTATTTTTAAAGAAAAGAGGAATGTTTTATTGGAACATTCTTTACAATGAATATTATATGATTTGAAGATAATTTACTTCAAAAATACTTTACACAACGATTATTTCCACAAAAAGGGATTTTATTATGAGGGTATTATTTTATCAAAATAAGAGTTTGAAAAATATTTTATTGAGTATGTTATTAAGAAAGTATGTAATATAAGGTATCTAGTTTTACAACACTTGAGAAAATATTTTACCAAAACAAGGTTGACTTGATTTGGAAGTAAATGGTCAAACATTCAATTAGATAATAGACTTTGGAGGTGTTTGCTAAATTTCTTTGTTAAAAAGATGTTTCATTTGGAAATTTTAATTGAGGACTCTAAAACTAGACTTTGTAACATGGGGTGTAAGATGTCAAGATAAGATGAGTCTTTAGTTATCCAACACCGATTGTGACGATGTTACGTCTATGACCATTGTATGTGGCTTTCCCTAATGTGTAAGTGGACATCTACTTATTTCCTTCTAAGGAGAGATTTGGGATATGATGAAGAGACATCCCATTTTTATGTGTATGACAGTGACCTTTTCTTGTATTGGCTTGCTTTGGTTGAAATGTTGATATTGCATTGTTGTTTGTTACATTATTTGCAATTATGAAAATCTAGCTGCTAATTTCACCATGTTTGCATATTAATTTATGCTGTGCTCGTTTGAATTAATTTCTTATGCCTGTATTATGTTGTTGATTGCTTATTTTACTATGATCGAATTTAATTGTTTATTTACTTTTTTGTTTGATGTTCAATTATTAATTCATTTCATGCTTATTTGGATTAATGTCTTTTGCTTGTATTGGTTATTGTTGATTGTCTGTTTGCTACGATTAATTTGTTTGTTGCTTGTTGTTTGTTTGTCTGCTATGTATGATAATTTTATGATGAAGTAATTATTCAATGTTGACTTTTAGTAGGGTTTACATTAGAGAAACTAGTAGGATGTTAAGGGATGTGTTTGATTTAATTATAGTGGGATAAATAGTTTCTGAAGCTGAGGAAGACTAGATACTTGGATTGACTAAGAGATGCGAAGATATTCCTTAAAGATGAGTAATAGTGATTAGAGGATTTTGATGACTAAAGATTTGATGTCTACCAGTGAAGAATCAAGACAATGGCTAGGAGGTTCATTATACCAAATAAAGAGTTTAAAATTATGTGTTTGAAAATTTGTTTTATATAAACAATTACCAGCTTCCATAAATATTTTAAAACAAAGAGTTGTCATTTTGAAGAAATTTTTTGATCTGATTTTTATACAAAATGATGTTTTCTCAAATTTATTTTAAATCGATTTAAAAAGGTGGAAATATTTTGAGAAATTGTTTTATAAATGATGGTGGTATTTTTGGGAAGAAAAAGAATTTTATTTTAAAAGAGACGGAAGCTTTGATTTGTAAATAAAAATATTTTGGTAAATGTTTAGATAATTGGAACTCTCCTCGCTATTAGGTCCATCTTTGGTATTTTGGGTGAGTTATCCTTGTCATCAAATGGAGGAATCACTATTCAAGGATTTTTGAATCGGATATTTTGATGTGATATAAAGCTTGGAATGAGATGACTTTATGAATCAGTGATAATGGAGCTGTATTTAAAAGGTAAAAACTCAGTGAGGATGGACTTGTACTTTGTTGATGATGACTCGATGTTGATAGAGTCATGAGGATGATCCAAAAGGATGAGTTCGAGGAAGGGAGCTCATGGGTAGAACGAGGAATGGTTCTACCATGGAAAATGGAAAGTAATAGCGTAAAGACGAGCTTGATGATGGGAACTCGTGGGTAGAATGAGGAAGGGTTCTACTGTGGAAAATGTATGTGGAAGGGTTCCACTATGGAAAATGGAAATGAATTAAGCAAGGAAATGCTTGAAGGCACATGCAAAAGGATCTTTTATACTCAGAGTGTTTATAAGTGTGCTCGTAAAGTAGGGGTATGTGATGTCGCTCAATTGGGTATTAGGACATGTACCTCAGATCAAGGAAGGGATCTATGTACCCTTGATTAGGGAAGAGATCTATTTTCCTAGCCGCCTAATGGCATAGATCCAAGCGTTGAGAAACCAAGGATTTTTCGTTCTTCCCTAGCGGTTATAGTCATACAAATTATCATATATCCAACACACACAAGTGATACAAGGATTGATGCAACTGCACTATGATTGGATGATCATATTGTTTTAAAGATGTAACCATGACTAAGCACATACTATTTTTTATGATGACCATGAATAGGTGCACACAATATTTTTGATGGTACAGGTATGAGATAGTATATTAGTTATCTTAAGGATGAGGCCATGACGAAGTTCATCGACATTTTTTAGGATATGCATATTATGATAAACATGTGGTAAACATAGAAATTTACACACACGTGTATTGGTTGATAGGTTATTATGGTGATTGTACCATATTATTTTGAGTTTATGTGCTTTATTTTGAGCTATGTTGATTGTTAATTTATATTCATTTATTTGCACATGCATGTTTGGATCAACCTATGTTTGTTGTGGACTTTTATCATGGTCAATTATGGTTGAATTGTTGAAATGCATGATATGGGTTAATCTATAATTGAGACTGTTTCACACTTTATTGACTGAGTGTTATTTTGACATGTTGTAGTTTGGATTTTGTGATTGAGGAAGTGTATGCATTATTATAATATGTATATGTAGAAAATTGAACCCATTATTGTGAATGAATTGTATAGTGTTATGATTTACGGTGTTATTTGGTTCTTATACACTGCTTTTACAAGTAGTTAAGCCGTGATTGATGTATTTCCCCACATTTAATGATTAAACACATGATGATGATTTATTAGTTTGGTCAAGCGCATAATTCTTTTAGTGTGAAGAATATAACGACTATAAATCAGATACAATTAATATTAAATTAATTTAAAATTGAGTTTTTAATAAAAGGGTGATTTGGATGTCATATTTGTAACCGCTGCGAAGGTCTTTTCATGTTGATCAATTAGATATATAATATTGATGGGTTTGGAATTATAGTTCGTCAAATAGAAACATTATAATGTTTAAATAGGGTATGCAACCATTTTTGGACAAAACGGTTACACACAACTGAAACTGCATCATTGCTTATATAAGTAACGCTTATAAACCTAAGAGGTAGCCGTCATATCAGCCTCACATTCTTAATTCGGAAATTCCTCTTAATTATATTTTAATAGCGGATGACTTCCGCTAATTACAAATTGATTCAAAATTCAGAGCGTTTGATACCCATCATGTAACACCTTGAAAAATTAATGAAACATTTAATAAGAAATTAAATTTAAATAAAAAAGGACTAAAATGTAATTTTCATATATGTCTGAATTTGCTACGAAACTTGCACCATTGCGTTCATAGCATTTTATGGACAATTTTCATATATAACACTTCGAAATCAGACTTAGTACAGAAAAGTTACGGATGTTTGAAAATTTTAAAAAATAAAAAAATAAAAAATTACCAAAAATTAACATTACAGCAGTCGACCCATGGGGTTTGAAGGTTGACCGATTGCGATCAACCGATGGCATAGGCGATCAATTTTTGATGTGTAAATTTCATGACTAGAGCATGCGATCGAATGTACAAGGTTGAATAAAATATTTTTCTTTGCGGCCAAGTTCCAGGTGTGCATTTGAGATGTGAGCAAAGAATCTCCAGAGCAAATCTAATGCTCCAAATCAATCTCTAACCCCTATAAATTAACAACTAAGCTAACCCTAATTTCATTAGAAAATTTACAATACTGCTCTGTCAAAATTTCTTCTCTCCACTTATAAATTTTCTTCAAAAAATAAATTAAAAATTAAAGCAAGAGCATGCTAAAAATTAGATCTAGGAGGGGTAAACAAATGGGTGACGATTCTTTGAAGGAGCGTGTTGTTAGAGCTTGGATCCGAGGTGAGTGGGAACAATTTTAATTAGTTGATTATTTGTAGTTAATTTTAACCCGTTCTATCTGATAAAGAATGTTAGAAATTAAACTAAGAACTATAAACCCTTATAGTAAACCTGAAGTCTCATTTAGAAACTGAAATTGATGTAAATTAATAAATTTGATTTTTACCCAAGTTAAACCCCTCTATAATTGAATCTAAACTCTGCATTTGCTAAACTTGGATTCAACAATTGTAATTAAATTTTCATAAATCTACAAACTGGAAATATAGACTGTTCACTATTTAGGGTTCACTGTATAATACAAAATTTGAGAAATTAAACAAAAATTACAATTGGATAATAGAAATTAAAATCCATAAAATTACTACATGACCGATCAACCATTCACCCTGAGTGGTCGACCGCAAGCGGTAGATCGATAGAGTGTAGCGGTCGACTAGTTGAAGCTCTAATTGCAGAATCTGAACCTCGACCTAAGGCATAGGTTAGAAATAAAATTAATGTAAATTATTAATTGTTTGTATAAGCATATTGTATGCATATGTGTGTATGTTAGAGGCAGTAAGGAAGCTAGTTCCCTATGAGATGATGCTAGGATGTTGCGATGTTGGGTAAATGAACTTTACCCAATAGGGGGTCGATTATTCGACTGGGGGCGATTTTATCGCAAATGGCACTCATAAGAAGTTGTATGGTGGATGCACGACAGAGACTGATGCCTGATGAATTTTATGGGCCCGACACAACGAGATTCCTTAGTATGCATGATTCTGACGCAGCGTGATACTGTATGGTAGATGGAGCCCGGTGCATTCAATAAGTGGCGTATACTATGGTTGAGATGTGGACACAGATGCAGACGATGAGACATTCCGGAGAGTCAGCATTGTGGGCTCCTACTCGATGCTAGTTGGATTACATGTAGTTTAGTTACGGGAAATTTATTCCCACGTATCCTAGTGGTGGTGTTTCCATATTTACTAGCCTACTGGCGGTGTTTTCATATTTAGTAGCTTAGTGGTGGTGTTTCCATATTTATTAGCTTAGTGGCTGTATTTCCCTATCGAGTAGCTCAAGTAGATGTGTTTCCATATTGAGTAGCTCTAGGAGCCGCGATCGATCGTTAGTTATTGAGGTTTGATCCTTGTAATAGCCTGCACGTTTTAGTAGTTTAGGTGTCTGATGGACACAAACCCCTAACTAAAAGACCCTAGGAATACATGGACACTTGTAGGACATTCTAGGACACTTAGAGTAGAATTAAAGTTAACTACACATGATCACCATATATTAAACCTGTACTCACTCACCAGAATTTTGTATGACCCAGCATTTTCCTTCCTTTCCCCACCACAAGAGGACGAGGCAACAGTTGATCTGGTCTAATTCCAGTACGTAGAGAGGGAGCTCATCACATGAGTTGCTTATTGTAACACCCCACACCCCTTAGTATATCCAAAAGGACACACTAAAAGATGTGGTGCGTTGTAGGTATAACTATAGCTAGCAGAGACTAAGATTCACAAGACAAAATAGATAGATAACAAGACAGTGGAAGTAATTAAAAACAATAAGTGATTTTAAAAATTAATACTTCATAAATACTTCAGACAAACCACATATGTTCCAAATACCAAATACAATTGTCTTATGAAAATAAAATCTCAGTCTCATCTGAAAAACCAGAGTACAAATACAAACTTTCCCTCGATACAGTGCCGGTATAATAAAAGAACAAAAAGCTGGAAATAAAAAGAAGGAATACATGATAGGGTCTCCAAGTCTCCAAGAAGCTGCAGTCTATCTTCCTTGCCCCTGATTGCCTATGGGGGGAAGGAAAAAATAGAGGAGTGGGTCAGACTAAAAGTCTGGTGAATGATTGTAATTACTACAATCTTTAAGCAAAGTAAAAGTAATAGACCTTACAACAGTTCTAGTATATGTAAAGGAAAAAAAGAGAATAGGAAGAAAAAGGAATAAGATGGAAATAAATACAAATTACTAAATTAACGCAATTGGTTAACTTTGATTGTTTGCACTTGTTTTTGATAGCTGCTCAGATTAGGCTAAATTCCTAATACTACCCTTCGGCCTGCTACTCCATAGAATCTACTATGGACCGGACGCTAAAGCTCCCTATGCAGTAGACATTGGTGCCTATAGAAGGCACACACTAAGCGCTTGGAACTCATAACGATTACTGAGCACCCGAATAGAAGTCGCACACGTAACTGCCACCATACTTATGTTACTTGTTGTTCCACCTATTAGGTCTTCTTATTACCTCAAGCTCCAGCATAACCGTGCCCCTTGTCTCACTTCAGGATTATGTGAGACACCTCGTCTCACTTTAGGGTTATGTGAAACACCGTGTCCATAGAAATAATAGGGGAAATGCTGTTGGTATTGGCTCGTCATCCAAACAATATCTAGTTGCGCCCCTTGCCCAAATCCCCATGATTTAGACTTCTACTTATTGACCATTTACTACCGTTATTAACATAAGCGTGCCCCTCGTCTCACTTCAGGATTATGTGAGACACCGCATCTCATTTCAGGGTTATGTGAGACACCTCGTTTCACTTCAGGATTATGTGGAACACCGTGTCCATAGAAATAGGGGAATGTTATTTGGTACAGGTCCTACTTTAATTCTTTGCTTATTAACTTAGATAAATTATTTAAATAAGCCTTTACTTTTGTTCTTACTATCTGTGCTTATTAATTTATCCTAAGTCTTAAAATAAGCCTCACTATGTTCTATTTCTTATTATAACCTACATTATAATCATGCTTATTACTTAACCCAAGGTCTAAGTGTAAAAATAACTTCTTTCATCTTATACTCTTTTTAGTTATAATTTTAAGTTATAACTAGGCCAATTATCTTTAATTAGTCCAATTCTAACATCAATATCATAATTAGGTTCAATTTCAGTCTTAATTCCATTTTTATTACAGTCTTTACAATTTACATCGTATCTTCCGTTATTTCAGTATTCTTATAATTTTAGTCCATATTCGCATTTAATATATTCTAATCCATACGCGAAGAAGAAGGAGAAATAAAAGAAAACTAAAAATAGAAGAAAATCCAAAGCGTAGGAAAATATGTAAATAACGCATAAATAACGATAAATAAATTAAAATACTGTAAATAAACTGTAAATAAATGGAAAAGCTATAATTAACAGAAATAAACTAAAATTAACTGAAAAGAATATATAAAAGAAATAGACTGAAAATAATTCTAAAAATTGTAAATAAACTACTAAAGAGGTTATTCCAAAAATAGTAGTAAAACTACAACTATTGGAAACCCTATTATTTTAAATTACTTGAAGAAATCTAATATAATTACAATCACTCACCTGTGGTCCTAAGCTTTTCCCTTTCGGTCTTCACAGATCCACTTGAGGGTATTAAAATATTTTTATTAAAAATATTCTCTCCTTGGAAAATTATTCCTTTTAGGGTCCTTCCTGAAAAGGTGAACCCAAGCAGAGAAAATCAAGAATGACAAAAAGTGTTAGGCCTAGGGTCTTATTTATAGAGGTAGAAGTGGTTCTCAGACCGTTGGGTTTGTCAATTGAATAGGATGCAACCACATCATAGGCTGAATAGGAGCCATCGGATGGAAGCACGAAAGGACCAAATAAGCTAAAACAAAGAAATAAACGTGTAAAAATTGCACCGCCTCAAAATTATTAAAACTTCGCTTCATAAATAGGGCGGGTCGACAGGGCTGTCGACCCTTCCCCCTCCTAGGTTGACCGGCCGGTCGACTTAAGGGTTGGTTTGGTCGTCCCTCTGGTCGACCTAGCCCTTTATATATATATATATATATATATATATATATATTCTTGTTTGTCTTGTATCTTGTTCATATTAGCTCAAATTTTGACATTCTATATATTGATATTGACCAGAAAATTACTACGGACATAATGGTGCAACTCCCATGGCTCAATTCTGATAATTTCACAAAGTTAATCTATCATTTAATTAATTCCTTAATTAACTAGTATGGCTTCAATTTCGGGTTGTTACATTCTCCCTTCCTTAAGGGATTTCATCCCCGAAATCTCTAAGGATAAAAGAATGAACTATATGTTTTCATCCAAGTTCTACAACCAACTACTCGATCATCAACCATTCATCCATTGTCCTTAAGTTTTTTTTCTAATGCAATTTGTGATACTTATGCAATTGGTGTGGTGTTAATGTCCCTAACTAATGCAAAAGATTAGGCGGTCCACTGATTCAGTTGACCTCCTTTTATGCAATCATGCCCGTGCCATGTATCAAAATGAATGCAAAAATTCCTAATGGTAACCGATAGTTCTATATGCGTGCTTCAATCATCATCCAAATGCAACAACCATGTGATAACCATCCATTTATAGCAACCATGAAAACAAAAATGCAAATGCGCACACATCCATGTGCATATGCTCTAGTGTCCTAGTTAGGCCGATCCCGAAGAGATAATAGTACCTAGTGTAAGTATATGCGTCCATTAGCATCCACTAGCAAACACTTGCAACCACTTGCATACATCATCCATAACATGTTCTAATAACATTTTTACATCAAATCCTACCATCCATTGGTTAACTCCTAAGTTCTACCCTCCCAAAGGATAATAAAGGAAAGAACATATTCAAAACTAAAGATGGAAAATAGGAAATTCAAAAAATTACTATCAAAGAAATGCGGATATGAGATACAAATTTTCTCCAAATCAAATTTAGTCTTCTCTGAAGTCTTTTTAACCTCTATAGACTCTATCCAACATAAAAGCGACTTGCGCAGCCTTCCATAAAGAGCTTCGAAAGATGCCACTCTATTGCTAGCTTGAAAACTGTAACACCCTGCGTTAAATTACAATTATATATGCAAATAATTTAATTAAGTTATATACGTTTGAAATTTTAAAACAAAGAAATGTTTGTAAATGGGGCAACTAATTAATATTATTTGGAATACATATATATTTGTGTAACAAATAAATTAGAGAGAGAAATTCAATAAAATCAATTAATAAGAAAGATTAATTGACGGTGTTTGTTTAAAAGGAAAATTAATATTCAATTAATTAGTAGAGGTGATTAATTGATAGGAACTGACAAGAAAGGGAACATATATTGTAGCAACTAATTGATATGATTAGAAACATATATGTTAGTGCAAGAGAATAAAATGGAGGAAGAGAAATTTATGCAAGTAATCAATCGTCAATTGATAAACATGGAGACTTATGGTAACATATATAATTAAGATCGTGGTTCAAAATTCAATTGTAGAATATATGCATGCTATAATTACCGGAATAAAATAAATTAATATGCATATATGTGACGAATTAATATGGTGTTGATTGGCATATTAATTTGGTAAGAAATCACAGTGCAAGCAGGGATTAATTGGATAGTAAATTAATTCTAGGTATATATGAAATCTATTAATTGGGTGATTAATAGGGGAATATTCTTATTTAAAAGAAATGTCACATTTAAAAATATATGTTTCCATAGATTGCGAGAGAGAAGGGGGAAGTGATTAATGAAAAGATTGTTGGAGAATCAATTTGAAATAAAAATAAATGCAGAAGAAAGCATATTAATTTAATGTCCATAGACTAAGTGTATGCTTTAGACTTTAGGGTTTTATATCTAATGGTTAGCACTGATTTGAACCACTATAAATATAGGTGTAGAGCTTCATTTTTATTCTCAATATTTTCCTCTTGCCTACAGAAGCTCTGCCATTTTTCTATCTCTTCTACGCTTTCTTAATAACAAAATTTTAGATCTAATTCACATGAATTTAGATCTAAATAGAAAGAGGATAGAATTAATTAGGGAATTAGGAATTGGTTTAAATCAGAAGGCTATGTCAAAGGTAAAACCCTAAATCTAAGTTTTATTTGCTATTTCTAATCCAAATCTCTTCATTTTCTCTTTCAAATATTACAGATCTGTAACTATATCATTTGTAATTCCCAATAGGGATTACAAGGGAGGTGAATATAGATGTTAGGGACATATCTGAAATAAAAACAGGGAGATTTGGAAAGCTAGCAATGTGAGTGGATTTATTTATATATCTTTTAAGTTTAAGATATATTATCGTTAAATTCCCGTTTAGATAATTTTATTCAATGATTAATCCTATTAATTGAGTATTCATAACTATAAGGAATTTACAGTTTATATACAATATTAGTATTTATTTACATTTGTTTCTACGTTTTGGATTTCTATGCAAGCGTCATTCTTCGTGTACGGATTAGAATAGATTAATCGTGAATATGGATTAAATAATTAAGAATACTGAAATGAAGGAAATAAGATGTAAAATAATAAAAGTTTGAGGAATGGAATTACTATAATAAATTACGTTAAAATGAGAAAAGTTAATTAATCTAATAACTGGATTTGGGAGTAATTAAAAGGTTAATTGGTTGGTTTAGAAAATAGGATACATTTCTATAATTTAATATTTAAAAGACACAATGAACGTAATTGCTAGAATAAAATAAAGAAAAAGAGAATTAGTGTAAAATAGAGAAACGACTGTATTTTACACTATTCCAAAATATTAAAAGAAATATCTAGCAGTTACGGATCATTGTTTATAGTATTATATAATATTAAAATATGGAAATGGATTTTTAAATATAGTTTTCATAACCAACCAAATAAAATAGAATTACTTCCAAGAATAGAAGATAATAAAGCAAAGTATGACATGAATCAAGTAAATTATTAGATAAGAACTTGAAGCTGTAAACGATAATGAACCTATGTCTGCATTCACTGCGCAAACTATTTAAGAAGATAGTTATTATGATAAGTGAATTATATATTATAAGAGAATAAAATAATATTCTATATCATAATAAAAGAAGGCAGATTAGAACAGAAAAGAAATGCTGGAATTATGTACGGACTATAAAAGAAGAGAAAACGACAATTACATGTAGAATTATAACATAGGTTATAATTTAGTAATAAGAACGGAAAATCTTATTTTGAGATTTTGAATAAATTAATGAGCAATAATGATGGTAGAAGCTTATTTAAATAATTTATATTAAGTCAATAAGCAAATAAAGCCGGAATAATAAACGAGGCTTATTTTAATTTACTTAAGATTTATATTAAGTTAAATAAGAAAGATAATGAATGTGGCTCATACCAACAGCATTCCCTATTAAATAAATGGAAATCTCACAATAGATAGAGGTGAGACGAGGGAATGAATATGCTAATTAGGGTAAATAAGTAGCCAAAAAAATAAGAAAGTATACTAAACACAAATTTAAAGATTAGACTTAAGGTCTAATAAAAGAATTGAGATGCGTTTGGAGCAGCCCAAAGGATGAATCGTATAACGAAGCAGTTCATCACGGATTTCAGAAATGGAGAACACGTCCAACTTAGTATTTTTGGGCTTCAAGGAAGTATGAGACTTCAACGAGACGTGAGGATACTCTAGGATGGCCATTTGGGTAGTCCTAACAAAGCTGCACCCCCGGAGGCAGGTCTGTAGGTGTTCCATCAAGAGAGTATGCCTTGACTGCATTTACATTGTAGGCCTAACGATGTAGACCTTTATAGGCAGTCAGAAGGGCTTGGTGTTCGGGGTAGGGTATTCGTATGTCTAGTACATGCAAGTAAGTTTAAGGATAGTCGCATGTGGATATTGGCCAGCCTCAAGACCAAGAGCGATTTGGGAAAGAATAGAGTTAAACCAATAGGCCAATGATTCTTTCACTACCGAGACATTGGATGTGGGGTACCGCCATTTGGATGTTAGATTGTTTGTAGTAGGGCACGACCACTTAACTCTTTAGAAGTCTTTCGGTTTTGAGGGGTGGCTACGTGGGGCCATATCCACGATGAAAAAGAGATAGACCAAATAGAATATCTGTATTGTAGGCCTTACCAAGCAATCCTTTACAGATGTAGTTACGGAACACTCTCGAAGCTAGAAGATGGAGCCCTTTTCGTGGAGGATATGGAAGGTACCATGGGTGGTACCTAGGACCAATATGGTCATTGGGTATATAGCTACATATATGTATATATTAGTTATTAGGTTTTTAATCTAATATGGAGTAGATGGGCACGGTTCACGAACAGAGGCGAGAGTATTGTAACCTAATGAACCTAATATAAGAGTAAATGGAAATAAAATGATATATGTAGAATTAAGCTTAGAAGTATATAATTTATTCATTCACCAGAACTTTTGTTCTAACTCCCTCCTCATAACATCCTACAGGTTAGGTAGATCGCAAAGACTTCTCAACTTTATGACACTTGCTTAGAAAGTGTTATTATTTAGGTGAGTATTTACTTACTATTATATTTTAGTCAATTCCGCTGTGAGATATTTAATTGAGCTCTGATATATCTGTCTTTGCCTATTTGCAGGATACCAGATTCCCAACTCGGGTTTCAGTGGGCTTGGGTTTTAGCATTTTTGCGAAAAATCCAGACCCACTGGAATTCGGGTTGTTACATTTGGTATCAGAGCCTAGGTTTAGGATTCCTAGGTAGATAGCGAGTGAACATATTTGTGTTTTGAATAAAATATAAATATATTATGTACTAAAATCCAAATAGTCCCCAATTATAGATTTTAACATATGGAAAGTTTTTAGAAGTATAATTGTGCTTAGTTTTCTAGTTAGGTTTGGGATGACCCAAGTATGTTGAGCCCTATGTTATTACCGATTTATAGCATACAAATAAGCCTTATTTTGAGAGGAAATTTGTATCCATATGTCATAGGAAGTAGGGAAGTCCCCTAGGGATAGTGGGGAGAGTATTTTTATTTTGGAAGGAACAAGAGGTTTTAGTAAAAAAAAGTCCACTATGTGTCTAACTCGATAAAATGAAACTTTTGAACTGAAAAGTTGAAAAATATAATTGTTAATATATTTAAGGAAGTAAATATTGGGTCTTTGAAAAAAATAAGTGGTATGAAATTTAAATTGGTTTTTATATGATGTAAATTTTGAAGAATTGTAGAGCATGTATAGCTCGCTAGTTTCTCTATAGGCAAAAAAAGATTTTAAATATAAAAACCTAGAGTGTGTTAAGTATCGAAAACGTAGGATACAACATTTATTGTTGTAATAAATGTTTTCAGTAAAAATAAGGAAGCATAGACTATGACATTATTGTTATAGTAGGTGACTCCCAAAGTAAATGTTTTTACATAGCATACGGGATTTATTAATATTTATTTTAATTGACTCCATATATTAGTATTTTTGGGTTGTAGTAACGGTGTTTTACGCAACATCTGTTTTGACCCAAATGAGTTTTGGAGATAATTTTTGAAGTGGTTTGTATGTACACTTATTATTTAAATGAGCACATGAAAATATTTTGTAGTTATAAAGAAGTTTTAAAAATGAGTTCTTTTGAAAAATAATGTACGATAAATTAATGAATTTAGTAGGAAATATCTTATGTAAGTAAATATTGAGTAAACATACATTAATCTATTGGAATGAAATGAATAATGATATAATTTTCTATGAATAACAAATAAAGTTGTTTCGTGTAAGCTATAAGGAATACGTGAAAGAGATGTACAAGGTGTCGAAAGCACCATATTTTGTATAGCCTATTTCAATAAAATATAAAATAAATTCCTTATAATTTCACATAAACATGAAATCCTCCTTTAAAGGATTCATAGAAGGTTTTAGCGTTAATGGTTTCGTATGAGAGAAAGTAATTCCAATACGTTAAGGTATAAAACCATTAAGTGTAGTAAGTTAGTAACTTCTTCAAGGTTAAGTAATTGGAAGAGTAGGAAAGTTAAGAGATTTTTGATAAAATAATTGTTCTTATCGACTCCAGTTTTAAAAAATTTGAAAATCTATGAAAAGAAAATATTTCGAAAACGTGTGAGGACATTCTTTTTGAAGTCAAGAAAATAAAAATATTTTGAGAACAAGTAAGACATGTTTTAAAGAAAAATGGTCTGGTGAAAAAGTAAATAATTTTTTGGAAAGATAAAATTTAAAGTAACCAGTACCTTTGAATTTAATAGAAAACTTCAAAATAACACTTTCAAAGGCAAGAATTTTGGGATTTGATGTTTCAAAAATTTAGAAGCTTTAATTTTTGAAGTAAAATGATAAATACCAAACCAAACCGGACTTTTAAATATGGAGTAGATAGGAATCATTTCCTAGGTGTAATGGTAAAAGTGTAAGGCTATAGTAGTAATTACTCCTAGTAGTAAAGATAAAAGTTCCCGCAAGGTGTATAGGACACTAGTGAAAACCTTGAAATATTGCTTCATGTGTGTAGACTATAGAAGAATAGTGAAGTGGTATTAGTAAGATAGCAAGACACACGTGGTTGGGAAAAGTAGACCTTAATTGGGGAAAACGAAAGGTAAAGAGAAAATTTCCCCAAGCTTAGTTGTCTTTTTAGATAGAGACTGCATAGATTGAAACCCTTATCCATTGCAGTAAATGAGACTTAGAATAGAAGAGATGAATAGATCTTGTTCGTCATGAGTAACACAGCGCAAATTGGTGACAAGTAATAGGCGGAAGGACGAGCATATGAGTTACTTGGATTCCTAAAGTAGGACCTTTCTGTGTCAGAGTGGACATAGTCCTAGACTTCCTTGCCCTAGATGATAGCTGTGTTTAGTTGCTATATTAAAAGAACAGTAAAAGCAGATAAAAGGTAACTTAAAGAAAAATAGTAAGATCTAAAGAAAGCAACAATAAAGTCAATAGAAATAAATGAGAATTGCAAAAGAAAAATACATCTTTCCCATAAATTAAGCTTGGGAAAAAGTTTGAAAAGAAAATTCTTTCTTATGTAAACCGTGCTTGGGAAAGAAAATAGAGATTTTATAGGATAGCGACATAAGTTCCAAGTACGGAGAGAGAGATACACAAAAGTAAAACGGAGAAATGTGAAGTTTTTCTATTTTCTACCTTCTTTCTGACATAAGAAATCGAATTTAGAAAATTAGAATTTTCTAAAATTCGAAAATTAAAAGTTGTGTGGTAGGTTTGGACGTAAAATTTGTTGACCTATGCTCCTATTCAGTAGGAGTGTGGGAGAAATTGGATGAAAAATATTTTGAGTTTTCAAAAGATTGCATTTATATAGAAATTGCAAGTATATTTAGGATGTGTGCATCATGTTTTAAAAGGAATTTCTAGAAGAAAAAGCATTCATATAGGAGGTACCGCATAGAAATTCTTGTATATGCATATATTTTATGATGTATTGCAGTTTGCACTATGCACGGATTGTTGCAAAATTGGATGTACACAAAATGGATGTGATTAATACGAAAAACTATATAATTAAACCCATATCAAATTTCGGGGACGAAATTTGCTAAGGGGGGAGAATGTAACACCCCGCATTGAATTACAATTATATATGCAAATGAATTAATTAAGTTATATACGTTTGAAATTTTAAAACAAAGAAATGTTTGTAAATGGGGCAACTAATTAATATTATTTGGAATACATATATATTTGTGTAACAAATAAATTAGAGAGAGAAATTATATAAAATCAATTAATAGGGAAGATTAATAGACGGTGTTTGTTCAAAAGGGAAATTAATATTGAATTAATTAGTAAAGGTGATTAATTGACAGGAATTGACAAGAAAGGGAACATATATTGTAGCAACAAATTGATATGATTAGAAACATATATGTTAGTACAAGAGAATAAAATGGAGGAAGAGAAATTTATGCAAGTAATCAATTGTCAATTAATAAACATGGAAACTTATGGTAACATATATAATTAAAATTGTGATTTAAAATTGTGACGACCGCCCATGACCCCTGCACCGAATCTAGAGATAGAGCGCTGTAAAGTGTGCCAGGCGACCATGGACGATTGTCAGGGTAAGATAAACACAAAAGAATCTATCGTATTACTCACAGCGCATGGACAAAATACAATAGAACATATGTATAGTGAAGCTTTACAGAACAAAATGACATTTTATAAAACTCCATAATAGTTGAACACAAGCATTCATATAGTCAATACATCCAGCCTCACTACATATCTCTCAGAGAATACAAAACAGCGGAATATCCAGTACATATAATAAGAAGATAATATGCAACCCTCTAGCTCGTCTTCGATATCAGCATCGTGAGAAGAGAACAGCACCTGTCACCTGCTACCTAGTCTGCCCGTCCCAAAATGGACGAACAGCCCAAGGCAATAAGAATTAAAAACATAAAGCCTTGAGTCAGACAACAGTCTTAGTGAGCAGTAAATTAACTAACAACATACCAAAAGAGCATAAAGGAAAAGGAATAGGAATACAACCCTCCCACTCCAACCTCATTCTACAGTGATAGCCCCCAGACACAAACAAAGCAGAGCAAACATAGCAGAGCACACAATTTAAAGTAAAGCTACTATCACTCGAGTCAAGGGCGATGTTTTCCAAGTACCAAGGCCTAAATCAGATAAGCACCCAGAAAATACCGCTCTTGGGTCCGAGTGACGATACAACCAAACATCCATGACTCTAGCTATCACTGTTATCATTGCTTCGATATCACCGTTAATTGAATGACCGGCACATTCTTTCAGCCGTCCGTCAAGGGCTAATGAAAACCCCGGTTCTAGACATAACTCCCGCACGTCGTCGCAGCCCGTGCCTAGGACTATCGAATCTGCCCAGAGTACTCGACCATCAACAGTTGGCCGTTGGGACTATCGAATCTGCCCAAACGTACTCTTGCTTAGAGCATGCTAGAACCTTCAACAACGATGCTATCCAAGCCTCCTAGTCATCCTCCTCGACGACTATTCTCATATCCATTCATTATCTTCAACTCGAATCATATCACCGAGTTATCAACATGCTTGGAATTATCCCGTCTGGATTAGACCAAGTCTTCATCACATGATTTCCTCGCTTCATTACATCCTCGCAAAGCCTCATCTCATCATCACATCATCAAATCTATGCATAAGAGCTTCATCATCCCGCTACATATGCCACGAGCAGCTTTTCCAATTCAAGAGCCTTTCCCTTAGCTTTTGAATCGTCTTCGATCTAAATCTAATCATCAATCATCTAGTTCATAACAAGCAATCAAATCAAACATCAATCCAAGCAATCAAGCATTCAAATATGATCTAAGTAGACAATTATAACAATAATGGCATTTTCGTAATTAAAGAGTTGAAAGTCCAATAAGCATGAAAACATGGATTATATCTCTACAAACTTGATGAATGAACTTGCATAGGTTAACATATGATAAAATGGATGCAACATCATCATGAACAATGGATCTATATGGATCTACATATAGGATGAAGAAAATGCATGGAAATCTCTATTTTAACACCAAAACGAGCCAACAATCCGATATACTCCTTTGGATCCGTGTGAGAGATAATCACCACTCACCAAATCACCTAAACAATCTAAAAGATATCAACTTCAGATCTGGACAGCGAAGAACTAAGCTAGATCCGACAAGATCTCACTTCAAACGATGAAATCTCTCTTGAAAAGATGAAGATCTTCAATCTAAGCTCTTGAATCTTCAATCTTGATCTTCGATTTGGATGGATGGAAGCACTAGATTAGAGTGGAGAAAAGAAGTGAAGAAGTGTAGAAGTCGAGCTCTAAAAATGGCAGCACTTCGTCGCTTCAAAATCCGGATCCCAAAAAGTGAGAACAACCCCTCCTATTTATAGCTGAAAACTGCCCTTAAGTCGTAACTAGTCTATCTCCTAAGTCGTTTCCGACTCACGACTCAAGCCCCTACGACTCAACAACCCCCTACGACTTAACCAAGCTACGAGTCAACACACGCTCCTACGACTTAATCCTCATCTGTCTACGACTCACGATAAAACAGCCATCTCCTAAGTCGTATACGACTTATAGCATCTTCCGACTCAACACAAAGGCTACGACTCATCAGAAGATACGACTTAACAAAGAGTTCAACCTACGACTCATCAAATAACTGGTACGACTCATCAGACACATGGGTACGACTCAACCACTAAGTCGGTTGCGACTTAACACCTTCGTCTATCTGACTTAACGACTTAACAACCTGCTGGGATACGACTTAGCTGGTTAGACGAGACAACTCATTCTACGACTTATTAGTTAACTCGGTCACGACTTATACTTGGCAGAAGATACGACTCATCACATCTATGCTTCTACGACTTATGACCGCTAACTCCTCAGTCGCTCACGACTCAACAGCTTACTGGAATACGACTCATCGAACAAACACTAAACTCGGCAACGACTTATGAATGCGTGTGACCTAACATATGACTCGGTCACGACTTAACCCCTTAGGTCGCCTACGACCTAACCAAAGCCAACAACTAGTCTTCCTTAAGTCGTCTAACGACCTAACTCCAAGCCCTGTGTCAACACTCCCACCTCCTAAGTCGTATACGACTCACGACTTATGCTAAGTCGTGAACGACTTAGGACTTAGCCAAAAATTGCCTAAAATCTGAAATGGCTAAAAATGCTAAAACTCCAGATTTGACGAACTTTTCGATCCGTGAAAATACGGGTCGTTACATTCTCTCCCCCTTAGGAATTTCGCCCCCGAAATTCCAAGCAAACAAAGCAATCAAAGACTATTTTGTACGCCTACCATCCATAGCAATCAACAAACCATGCATCCAATTCTAGCTTAGCGTACAGAATTCTAAGACTTAGAACAAGTTACAATATCGCGAGATGAGATGACACCGTAGGGCCATACCTTGAAGAGTTCAGGATGAGCTGCCTTCATCCTCTCTTCCACCTCCCACGTACAGTCGTTATCATCATCACTCCATTGTATCTTGAGCAACTTAACTACCTTCCTCCTAAGCTGTTTCGTGTCAGTTTCAACAACACGAAGCGGCTTACGAGGTCTTCTATCGACTGGATCAACTTCGAAATCTTCACAGCTATCAGCAGAAACTACGGTATTCGAGTCGTGCACGTACTTCCGTAGATATGATACATGAAAAACATTGTGCACACCCGACATCTTCTCAGGTAACTCCAACCTATAGGCGAGCTTTCCAATTCGCTCGATAATCGGGAATGGTCCAACAAATCTCGGAGTCAATTTCCCTTTCTTCCCGAATCGAATAACATTCTTCAGTGGAGAAATCTTCACAAAAACCATATCTCCTACGTCGAATTCCAAATCCTTACGACGCTTATCGGCATAACTCTTCTGACGGTCTTGGGCTGCCTTCATTCGTTGCCGAATGATCTCTATACAATCTGAAGTCTGCCGAATCATCTCTGGCCCAAGCATTAGCTTTTCTCCAGTTTCCAACCAACATGTCGGAGAGTTACACGGTCTTCCATACAATGCCTCATACGGTGCCATACCAATGCTTGACTGGTAACTGTTGTTGTACGCAAACTCGACCAAATGAAGGTGATCTTCCCATGATCCTCCGAAATCCAAAACACAAGCTCTAAGAAGATCTTCCAAGACTCGGTTGACTCTCTCGGTCTGACCATCCGTCTGAGGGTGATAAGCTGTGCTCAAACACAACTCGGTTCCCAAAACTTCCTGGAAGCTCTTCCAAAATCCACTAGTGAACAATGGATCTCGATCGCTCACTATACTCTTCGGAATACCATGGAATCGAACTATCCACTTAACATACAACTCAGCCAACTTTGATGCAGTCCTAGTCGATCGAACAGGAATGAATCGTGCACTCTTAGTCAGACGATCCACAATGACCCAAATCCCTTCATTTCCCGTTCTGGTTCTAGGCAATCCATCAATAAAATCCATCGACACTTGTTCCCACTTCCATGTAGGAACTTCTAATGGCTGAAGCAACCCGCTTGGCTTCTTCTGTTCGGCTTTTACCAACTGGCAATTCATACATTTGGAAATAAAATTTCCAACATCCTTCTTCATACCTTCCCAATAGTAGGTTCTCTTCATATCCCAATACATCTTGTTTCCACCTGGATGAATTGTCAACTTCGAGTGATGACTTTCCTTCAGAACTTCACTCCTCAATTCATCTATATCGGGAACAACTAGTCGTCCTTGCTTCCGAAGCCAACCCTCTCGATCGACCTCGAATCCTTTATCCTTTTCTGGATCCAATCCAGATTCCAATTCACGGATAATCTTGACAAGCTTATCATCTCGCTTTTGGCTCTCGCCAATCCTTTCCACAAGAGTGGGTCTTATTGATAAGTTTGCCAACATCTCAGGTTCCAATTCACATCTAGGCCTGAAGTCAAATCCAGCTAAATACTCGAGACTCTTCCATTCTGAAAACATGGCTCCCAATCCTGCATGTCTTCGACTTAACGCATCTGCCACTGCGTTACCTTTTCCCGGAGTATAAGCTATACCAAAATCATATGATGCTAAAAACTCTAGCCAACGTTGCTGCCGAAGATTCAAATCCTTTTGGGAGAAAAGATACTTCAGCGACTTGTGATCCGTAAACAACTCGAATCGAACTCCCAACAGATAATGTCTCCACATCTTCAGAGCAAATACAATCGCCGCCAATTCCAAATCATGAGTTGGGTAATTCCTTTCATGCGGCTTCAGTTGTCGACTAGCATACGCAACAACTTTATCCTTCTGCATCAGCACTGCTCCAAGTCCCGTACCACATGCGTCGGTGTAAACCACCATCTCATCATTCCCACTAGGAATAGTCAAAACAGGAGCACTCGTCAATCGCTCTTTCAGGATTTCGAAAGCTTGCTCACACTTAGCATCCCAACTGAACACTTGGTTCTTCTTCGTCAATCCTGTTAATGGAGCAGCTACCTTGGAGAAGTCTTTGATAAACCGTCGATAATATCCTGCTAATCCAAGAAAACTTCTCACATCAGATGCATTCTTAGGTCTAACCCAATCCTGGATTGCTGCCACCTTAGCGGGATCAACCGCTATTCCACTTCCAGAAATCACATGGCCTAAGAACCTCACTTCACTTTTCCAGAAGTGACACTTCGAAAACTTAGCCTTCAGCTGATGTTTCCGTAAGATCTCCAAAACAATACGCAAGTGCGTCTTGTGCTCTTCTTCCGTTTTGGAATAAATCAGAATATCATCCACGAACACAAGTACGAACTTGTTCAACTGATCTCTGAACACTCTATTCATAAGATCCACAAAATATGCTGGCGCGTTAGTCAATCCAAACGGCATTACCAGCCACTCAAAGAAACCGGATGGTGTCCTAAAAGCAGTCTTCGGCACACTATCCTTTGCTACTCTCAACTGGTGAAATCCCGTTGCCAAATCCATCTGAGAAAACACCTTAGCTTCGTGAAGCTGATCAAACAAGTCGTCTATTCTCGGCAATGGATACTTGTTCTTCTTAGTCACCTTATTCAGCTCACGATAATCGACGCACAATCTCAACGACCCATCTGCCTTGGTTGCAAACACAACTGGTGCACCCCACTCGGACACACTACGCCGAATGAATCCTTTCTGTAAAAGGTCATCAACTTGCACTCTCAACTCTTGCTGTTCCCTAGGCGCCATCCGCCTAAGAGGCATCACAACAGGTCTGGCTCCTTCAACTAGATCTATACGAAACTCGATCTCTCTATGCGGCGGCAACCCTTTGACTTCGTCAAAGACATCCTCGAATCCATTAGCGATTGGCACTGATGACAGTCCATCCCGTGGAACAACTAGCGAATACATGAAGCTCATGAAGACGCCTTCTTCATGCTTACATCGTATCACAATCTTTCGCCCTCCCACATTCTCGACTGTCACCTCCAGCCTCTCACAATCAACCTTAGCCGCATACTTCCTAAGCCAGTCCATACCCAAGATAATTCCGAACCCCGCAAAGTTCAGAACAAAACAATCACAAACAAAAGAGCAACCATGACTCGATACAACTAGACCACGGCATAACATACACAAACAAGACGAACCCCCAACTGGATTAGTCACTACCAATGGCCTATCAACAATATCCGGCTTCAAACCTAACCGGCCTACTAGTTCATTACAAACAAACGAATGCGATGCTCCAGTATCAAACAGAACAACCACACTCTTTCCCTTCTCTTCAGCAGTAGGAGCTTTCGAAGACGACGGAACAGCCCCCAAAGCATAGGCTTGCACAATCTGCCTGTCCTTCCTTGGTTCTGGACAATTCTTCCTGAAATGCCCCGGCTTGTCACAGTTGTGACACTTCATCGGTGCCTTCGGATTCTTACAATCCTTAGAGAAATGGCCCTTCTGCTGACAGTTGTAGCAAGTCACCTCGCCTTTCGGCTTCTTCTGGCCATCCTTACCCTTCTGCTGCTGCTGCTTCCTCTTCTGGTTTCCACCCTGCTGTGGTTTAGACTCTCCCTTGGTAGCAGCAACAATAGGTCCTTCCTTAGGAAACAGACTCTCATGCCTAAGAGCTTTCTCCACCAGTTTCTCAAATGAATCGTCCAAATGATCCACCAACTGTCTCCCAAGATAACTATCCAAGCCGGTCATAAACTTCTCATTCTTCTGATAAGCAGACTCAATATATGACCGGGCATACTTGGACAAAGCTTCAAACTCAGAAACATACTCAAGAACAGATCTTCCACCCTGCTTGAGCTCTACAAACTTCTTGAACAGAACAGACTTCTGAGCTGTAGAAATGAACTTAGCTTCAAATCTGACTTGGAATTGCTCCCAAGTAATCTCTTCTTCCGGAGTAGTGATGGTAATAGAGTTCCACCAATCAGAAGCTCTCCCCTGAAGCTGCCTTGATGCAAACTTCCTCTTAGTTGCATCATCAATTCCCAAATCACCAAAGATCCTTCTACAAGCATCTATCCACCTCTGGACTTCAATGGTAGATTCTGTTCCCAAGAAAACCTTCCCTCCAAGAGCAGTATAATCCTTGCACAGCTTAGCAAAATCCACCGGTTTCGGAGTTTGGACTTGAACTCCAACATCAACTGCTGCCCCCGGAACTGGTATCCTTCTCATGATCGAAGTCATCATAGCTTCGAACATGGCTGCATAATCAGCAGTCTCTTCAGTAGCACGGCCTTCCCTAGCAGCTGGTCTCCCTCTTCGACTCATTCTCAATATCTATAAAAAGGAATGATTAGAACATCTAGAGAACAACTGCATAAAGGACTCAAACTCTACTAAGCTACTATATTATATATAGTAATCATCCATCAAAATACAATTACGTCTCTCATACGTAGTTACGACGGCGAGCGTTGGGTAAAATCGATTAACCAATGCTCTGATACCAAATGTGACGACCGCCCATGACCCCTGCACCGAATCTAGAGATAGAGCGCTGTAAAGTGTGCCAGGCGACCATGGACGATTGTCAGGGTAAGATAAACACAAAAGAATCTATCGTATTACTCACAGCGCATGGACAAAATACAATAGAACATATGTATAGTGAAGCTTTACAGAACAAAATGACATTTTATAAAACTCCATAATAGTTGAACACAAGCATTCATATAGTCAATACATCCAGCCTCACTACATATCTCTCAGAGAATACAAAACAGCGGAATATCCAGTACATATAATAAGAAGATAATATGCAACCCTCTAGCTCGTCTTCGATATCAGCATCGTGAGAAGAGAACAGCACCTGTCACCTGCTACCTAGTCTGCCCGTCCCAAAATGGACGAACAGCCCAAGGCAATAAGAATTAAAAACATAAAGCCTTGAGTCAGACAACAGTCTTAGTGAGCAGTAAATTATCTAACAACATACCAAAAGAGCATAAAGGAAAAGGAATAGGAATACAACCCTCCCACTCCAACCTCATTCTACAGTGATAGCCCCCAGACACAAACAAAGCAGAGCAAACATAGCAGAGCACACAATTTAAAGTAAAGCTACTATCACTCGAGTCAAGGGCGATGTTTTCCAAGTACCAAGGCCTAAATCAGATAAGCACCCAGAAAATACCGCTCTTGGGTCCGAGTGACGATACAACCAAACATCCATGACTCTAGCTATCACTGTTATCATTGCTTCGATATCACCGTTAATTGAATGACCGGCACATTCTTTCAGCCGTCCGTCAAGGGCTAATGAAAACCCCGGTTCTAGACATAACTCCCGCACGTCGTCGCAGCCCGTGCCTAGGACTATCGAATCTGCCCAGAGTACTCGACCGTCAACAGTTGGCCGTTGGGACTATCGAATCTGCCCAAACGTACTCTTGCTTAGAGCATGCTAGAACCTTCAACAACGATGCTATCCAAGCCTCCTAGTCATCCTCCTCGACGACTATTCTCATATCCATTCATTATCTTCAACTCGAATCATATCACCGAGTTATCAACATGCTTGGAATTATCCCGTCTGGATTAGACCAAGTCTTCATCACATGATTTCCTCGCTTCATTACATCCTCGCAAAGCCTCATCTCATCATCACATCATCAAATCTATGCATAAGAGCTTCATCATCCCGCTACATATGCCACGAGCAGCTTTTCCAATTCAAGAGCCTTTCCCTTAGCTTTTGAATCGTCTTTGATCTAAATCTAATCATCAATCATCTAGTTCATAACAAGCAATCAAATCAAACATCAATCCAAGCAATCAAGCATTCAAATATGATCTAAGTAGACAATTATAACAATAATGGCATTTTCGTAATTAAAGAGTTGAAAGTCCAATAAGCATGAAAACATGGATTATATCTCTACAAACTTGATGAATGAACTTGCATAGGTTAACATATGATAAAATGGATGCAACATCATCATGAACAATGGATCTATATGGATCTACATATAGGATGAAGAAAATGCATGGAAATCTCTATTTTAACACCAAAACGAGCCAACAATCCGATATACTCCTTTGGATCCGTGTGAGAGATAATCACCACTCACCAAATCACCTAAACAATCCAAAAGATATCAACTTCAGATCTGGACAGCGAAGAACTAAGCTAGATCCGACAAGATCTCACTTCAAACGATGAAATCTCTCTTGAAAAGATGAAGATCTTCAATCTAAGCTCTTGAATCTTCAATCTTGATCTTCGATTTGGATGGATGGAAGCACTAGATTAGAGTGGAGAAAAGAAGTGAAGAAGTGTAGAAGTCGAGCTCTAAAAATGGCAGCACTTCGTCGCTTCAAAATCCGGATCCCAAAAAGTGAGAACAACCCCTCCTATTTATAGCTGAAAACTGCCCTTAAGTCGTAACTAGTCTATCTCCTAAGTCGTTTCCGACTCACGACTCAAGCCCCTACGACTCAACAACCCCCTACGACTTAACCAAGCTACGAGTCAACACACGCTCCTACGACTTAATCCTCATCTGTCTACGACTCACGATAAAACAGCCATCTCCTAAGTCGTATACGACTTATAGCATCTTCCGACTCAACACAAAGGCTACGACTCATCAGAAGATACGACTTAACAAAGAGTTCAACCTACGACTCATCAAATAACTGGTACGACTCATCAGACACATGGGTACGACTCAACCACTAAGTCGGTTGCGACTTAACACCTTCGTCTATCTGACTTAACGACTTAACAACCTGCTGGGATACGACTTAGCTGGTTAGACGAGACAACTCATTCTACGACTTATTAGTTAACTCGGTCACGACTTATACTTGGCAGAAGATACGACTCATCACATCTATGCTTCTACGACTTATGACCGCTAACTCCTCAGTCGCTCACGACTCAACAGCTTACTGGAATACGACTCATCGAACAAACACTAAACTCGGCAACGACTTATGAATGCGTGTGACCTAACATATGACTCGGTCACGACTTAACCCCTTAGGTCGCCTACGACCTAACCAAAGCCAACAACTAGTCTTCCTTAAGTCGTCTAACGACCTAACTCCAAGCCCTGTGTCAACACTCCCACCTCCTAAGTCGTATAGGACTCACGACTTATGCTAAGTCGTGAACGACTTAGGACTTAGCCAAAAATTGCCTAAAATCTGAAATGGCTAAAAATGCTAAAACTCCAGATTTGACGAACTTTTCGATCCGTGAAAATACGGGTCGTTACAAAAATTCAATTGTAGAATATATGCATGCAATAATTGTGGGAATAAAATAAATTAATATGCATATATGTGACGAATTAATATGGTGTTGATTGGCATATCAATTTGGTAAGAAATCACGGTGCAGGCAGGGATTAGTTGGATAGTAAATTAATTCTAGGTATATATGAAATCTACTAATTGGGCGATTAATAGGGGAATCTTATTCAAAAGAAACGTCACATTTAAAAATATATGTTTCCATAGATTACGAGATAGAAGGGAAAAGTGATTAACGAAAAGATTGTTGGAGAATCAATTTGAAACAAAAACAAACGCAGAAGAAAACATATTAATTTAATGTTTATAGACTGAGTGTACGCTTTAGATTTTAGGGTTTTATATTTAATGGTTAGCACTGATTTGAACCACTATAAATATAGGTGCATAGCCTCATTTTTATTCTCATTATTTTTCTCTTGCCTACAAAAGCTCTGCCAATTTTCTATCTCTTCTACACTTTCTTAATAACAAAATTTTAGATCTAATTCACACGAATTTAGATCTAAATAAATAGAGAGTAGAACTAATTAAGGAATTAGGAATTGGTTCAAATCAGAAGGCTATGTCAAAGGTAAAACCCTAGATCTAAGTTTTATTTGCTATTTCTAATCCAAATCTCTTCCTTTTCTCTTTCAAATATTATAGATTTGTAAATATTTCGTTTGTAATTCCCAATAGGGATTACAAAGGAGGTGAATATAGATGTTAGAGACAGATCTAAAATAAAAACAGGGAGATTTGGAAAGCTAGCAAAGTGAGTGGATTTATTTATATATCTTTTAAGTTTAAGATATATTATCGTTAAATTCCCATCTATATAATTTTATTCAATAATTAATCCTATTAATTAAGTTATGTTGAACTATAAGGAATTTATAGTTTATTTATAGTATTAGTATTTATTTACATCTGTTTCTACGTTTTGGATTTCTATGCAAGCGTTATTCTTTTTCTATTTCCTCTTTCTTCGTATATGGATTAGAATAGATTAAACGTGAATATGGACTAAATAATTAGGAATACTGAAATGAAGGAAATAAGATGTAAAATAATAAAAGTTTGAGGAATGGAATTACTGTAATAAATTACGTTAAAATGATAAAAGTTAATAAATCTAATAACTGAATTTGGGAGTAGCTAAAAGGTTTTAAAAGACAACAATGAATGTAATTTCTAGAATAAAAGAAAGAAAAGGAGAATTAGTGTAAAATAGAGAAACCACTATATTTTACACTATTCCAAAATAGTAAAAGAAATATCTAGCAGTTACGGATTATTGTTTATAGTAATATATAATATTAAAATATGGAAATGGATTTTTAAATATAGTTTTCATAATCAACCAAATAAAATAGAATTATTTCCTAGAATATAAGATAATAAAGCAAAGTATGACATGAATCAAATAAATTAATAGATAAGAACTTGAAGCTGTAAACTATAATGAACCTAGGTATGCATTCACTGCGTAGACTATTTAAGAAGATAGTTATTATGATAAGTGAATTATATAATATAAGAGAATAAAAGAATATTCTATATCATAATAAAAGAAGGCAGATTAGAAAAGAAAAGAAGTGCTGGAATTATGTATGGACTATAAAAGAAGAGAAAATGACAATAACAAGTAGAATTATAACATAGGTTATAATTCAGTAATAAGAACGGAAAAGCTTATTTTTAGATTTTGAATAAATTAATGAGCAATAATGATGGTAGAAGCTTATTTAAATAATTTATATTAAGTCAATAAGTAAATAAAGCAAGAATGATAAAAGAGGCTTATTTTAATGAACTTAAGATTTATATTAAGTTAAATAAGAAAGATAATGAATGTGGCTCATACCAACAGCATTCCCTATTAAATAAATGGAAATCTCAAAATAGATAGAGGTGAAACGAGATCAAGAATATGCTAATTAGGGTAAATAAGTAGTTAACAGAATAAGAAAGTTAACTAAACGCAAATTAAAAGATTAGACTTAAGGTCTAATAAAAGAATTGAGATGCGTTTGGAGCAGCCCAAAGGATGAAGCGTATAATGAAGCAGTTCATCATGGATTTCAGAAATGGAGAAGCACGTCCAACTTAGTATTTTTTGGCTTCAAGGAAGTACGAGACTTCAGTGGGACGTACGGATACTCTAGGATGGCCCGTTGGGTAGGCCTAACGAAGCTGCACCCCCGTAGGTAGGTCTGTAGGTTTTCTATCAAGAGAGTATGCCTTGACTGCATTTGCATTGTAGGCCTAACGATGCAGACCTTTGTAGGAAGTCAGAAGGGCTTGGTATTCGGAGTATGGTATTCGTATGTCCAGTACTTGCAAGTAAGTGTAAGGATAGTCGCATGCGGATATCGACCAACATAAAGACCAAGAGCGATTTCGGGATAGACTAGAGTTAAACCAACATGCCAATGATACTTTCACTATCGAGACATTGGATGTGGGGCACTGCCATTTGGATGTTCGATTGTTTGTTGTAGGGCACGCCCACTTAAATCTTTAGAAGTCTTTCAGTTAGTTGAGGGGTGGCTGCATGGGGCTATAGCCACGATGAAAAAGAGACAGACCAACTAGAATATCTGTACTGTCGGCCTAACGAAGCAGTCCTTTATAGATATAGAAAATCCCCGACTGAATTCCGTGCAAGATAGACCTTGTTGGCGGGATTCAGATAGTAGACAAAACGATTACGTAATCCTCAATCTATGCACTGGGTGGTACATTGTGGATGTCCGAGCACTGGCATAGACTAGTGCAGACGCGATTTACGTTTTCATAGTAAGCAGTGGAGCATCTGTATTTTAGGCCTTACAAAGCAGTCCTTAATAGATGTAGCTACGGAACGCTCATGGAGTAGGACGATGGAGTATCTTTATTATAGGCCTTACGAAGTAGTCCTTTACAGATATAGCTATGGAGCAAGATAATGGAGCATCTGTATTGTAGGCCTTACAAAGTAGTCCTTTACAGTTGTAGTCACGGAACGCTCTCGAAACAAGACGATAGATCCCTTTTCGAGGAGGATACGAAAGGTACCATGGGTGGTACCTAGGACCAATATGGTCATTGGGTATATAGCTACATATATGTATATATATATATATATTAGTTATTAGGTTTTAATCTACTATGGAGTAGATGGGCACGATTCACGAACAGAGGCGAGAGTATTGTAACCTAATGAACCTAATATAAGAGTAAATGGAAATAAAACGATATATGTAGAATTAAGCCTGGAAGTATATAATTTATTCATTCACCGGAACTTTTGTTCTGACCCTCTCCTCATAACATCCTACAGGTTAGGTAGATGGCAAAGACTTCTCAGCTTTATAACACTTGCTTAGAAAGTGTTATTATTTGGGTGAATATTTTCTTACTATTATAGTGTAGTCAATTCTATTGTGAGATATTTAATTGAGCTCTGATATATTTGTCTTTGCCTATTTGCATGATACCAGATTCCCAACTCGGGTTTCAGTGGGCTTGGGTTTTAGCATTTTTGCGAAAAATCCGGATCCACTGGAATTCGGGTTGTTACAAAAACTACTATCATGTGAGAATTCCACTAAAGGAAGATGCTTTTCCCAAGTTTCTTCAAAATCAAAAATACACATCCTCAACCATGTGTGCCTTACAATTTTACTAACTCCATTTTACTGTTCTTCTTTAGTCTACTCACATGAATCATTATTCCTAGGTTCTCATTAGTGCCCTATATGCTTTACGGGAAACTTAATTATTACTTGCAAAAGTAATTATTGATGTCCCCTTTATAGCCTTACACTTTTTCCATCACTCCTTAGGGAATGATTCCTATCTATTCCACTTTTAAGAGTTTGGTTTGGTATTTATCCTCTCATTTCAAAAACTAAGGCTTCTAAATTTTTAAAACATCAAATCCCAAAACCTTTGTTTTTAAAAGTGTTATCTTTAAGTTTCTATTAAATTCAAAAATACTAGGTTACTTAAAATCTTATCTTTCTAGCCTTACATCTTCATAGCTTTTTGAATTCACAATATTTTCCCAAACCTAGAGGGAAAAACTTTCAAATTCTAAGTCCACAACTTATTCCTCGTTTTCTTTTAAAGACCTTTCTAGTTTTATATAAAAATTTGAATTTTCAAATTCTACTTTTATTAAGTTGTCATTTCCAAAAACTTATTTACTTTTTCACCAAACCATTTTCTTTTAAAATATCTTTAAAATATCCTTATGTGTTTTTAAAACATCTTCTTATTACACCTAATGATCTCATACCTTAATGTATTGGAACTACTTTCTCCTATGAGAAATTATTAACTTTAAAATCTTCTATGAACCTTTTAAAAGAGGACTTCATGTTTATGTGAAATTACGAGGAACTTATTTTATATTTTTTGAAATAGGCTATACAAAATATGGGGCTCCCATACCTTGTATATCTCTTTCATGCATTCCTTGTAACTTGCACAAAACATTCTTATTGGTTTCATAGAAAATTATAGCATTACTCTTTTCATTCCAATAGATTAAAGTATGTTTAATTTATATTCTCTTATGATAGACATCTTCTAATATCTAACTTACTTTTTTCTTTTCAGAAAAACTCATTTTTAAAATGGTTTTAATATATCCATAGCCAAAAAATAATTTTCTTATACTTATTTAAATAATAAGTGTATTTTACAAATAACTTTCATTTCTACTCTTAGAAATCATCTTTTAAAATTCATTTTTATTTGGGTTCAAAACCGATGTTGCGTAAAACACTGTTACTTCAACCCAAAGATACTAGTGTATTGATTTAATTAAAAATAAATACTAATAACCCTTACCTACTATGTAAAACATTTCGCTTGGGAGTCACTTACTATAATGGTAGCGTTATAGTTTATGCTCCCTTTATTTTCACGTAAACATCTATTACAACAATAAATGTTGTAATCTACGTTTTCGATACTTAATACTTGTTTAGGTTTTTTATATTTAAAATTTTTGTTTACTTACAAAGAAACTAGTGAACTATATACGTTCTATAATTCTTCAAAAAGAATTTCACTTTTAACAAAATTTATATCATATAAAAACCAATTTAAATTTCATACCATTTTTCAAAAACCCACACCCCTTAGTATACCCAAAAGGATGCACTAAAATATGTGGTGCGTTGTAGGTATAACTAAAGCTATCAGAGATTAAGATTCACAAGACAAAATAGATAGATAATAACATAGAGGAAGTGATTAAAAACAATAAGTGATTTAAAAATTAATACTTCATAAATACTTCAGACAAACCACATATGTTCCAAATGCCAAATACAATTGTCTTATGAAAATAAAATCTCAGTCTCATTAGAAAAACCAGAGTACAAACACAAACTTTCCCTCAATATAGTGCCAGTACAATAAAAGAACAAAAAGCGGGAAGTAAAAAGAAGGAATACATGATAGGGTCTCCAAGTCTCCAAGAAGCTACGGTCTATCTTCCTTGCCCCTGATTGCCTATTGGGGGGAAAAGGGAAAAATAGAGGAGTGGGTCAGGCTAAAAGTCTGGTGAATGATAGTAATTACTAGAATGTTTAAGCAAATTAAAAGTAATAGACCTTACAACGGTTCTAGTATATATAAAGGAAACAAAGAGAATATGAAGAAAAAGGAATAAGCTGGAAATAAATATGAATTACTAAATTAACGCAATTGATTAACTTTGATTGTTTGCACTTGTTTTTGATAGATGCTTAGATTAGGCTGAATTCCTAATACTACCCTTTGATCGGCCTGCTACTCCATAGAATCTACTATGGACCGGACGCTAAAGCTCCCTACGCAGTAGACATTGGTGCCTACGGAAGACATACACTAAGTGCTTGGAACTCATAACGATTACTGAGCACCCCAATGGAAGTCGCACGCGTAACCGCCACCATGCTCATGTTACATGTTGTTCCACCTATTGGATCTTCTTATTACCTCAAGCTCCAGCATAATCATGCCCCTCGTCTCACTTCGGGATTATGTGAGACACCTCGTCTCACTTCAGGGTTATGTGAGACACCTCGTTTCACTTTAGGGTTATGTGAAACATCGTGTCCATAGAAATAATAGGGGAAATGCTGTTGGTACTGGCCCGTCATCCAACCAATATCTAGTTGCGCCCCTTGCCCAAATCCCTATGATTTGGACTTCTACTTATTGACCATTTACTACCATTATTAACATAAGTGTGCCCCTCGTCTCACTTCAGGATTATGTGAGACACCTCATCTCACTTCAGGGTTTTGTGAGACACAGTGTCCATAGAAATAGGGGAATGTTATTTGGTACAGGTCCTACTTTAATTCTTTGCTTATTAACTTAGATAAATTATTTAAATAAGCCTTTACTTTTGTTCTTACTATTTGTGCTTATTAATTTATCCTAAGTCTTAAAATAAGCCTCACTCTGTTCTATTTCTTATTATAACCTACGTTATAATCATGTTTGTTACTTAACCCAAGGTTTAAGTGTAAAAATAAGCTTCTTTCATCTTACACTCTTTTTATTTATAATTTTAAGTTGTAACTAGGCCAATTATCTTTAATTAGTCCAATTCTAACATCAATATCATAATTAGGCTCAATTTCAGTCTTAATTCAATTTTTATTACAATCTTTACAATTTACATCTTATCTTCTGTTATTTTAGTATTCTTATGATTTTAATCCATATTTGTGTTTAATCTATTCTAATCCATACACAAAGAAGAAGGAGAAATGAAATAAAACTAAAAATAGAAGAAAATCCAAAGCGTAGGAAAAGATGTAAATAACACATAAATAACAGTAAATAAATTAAAGTGGAAATTAGCCACAAGGGCCTCTTTAGCAAGTGCAATTAGTTTCTATGACACACAATTGAAATAATTACTTTTAAGGACAAAATGCAAAATAATTAGTTTCTAAGACCTAAAAACCTATGAAATTATGTCCTTGAAAGTAATTGGACTGCTGACTTTGTTCTTAAAATTAATTATTTTGCTGACTTTGGCCTTGAAATTAATTTCTGTGGATGTGTGTCCTAGAAACTAATTGGACTGCAAAGTTTGTCCTTCTAGTGAAATGCCCCTAAATTAAAATACTGTAAATAAACTGTAATAAATGGAAAAGCTATAATTAACAGAAATAAACTAAAATTAACTAAAAAGAATGGCTAAAAGAAATAGACTAAAAATAATTCTAAAAACTGTAAATAAACTACTAAAGAGGTTATTCCAAAAATCATAGTAAAACTACAACTATTAAAAAACGCTATTATTTTAAATTACTTAAAGAAATCTAAAATAATTACAATCACTCACATGTGGTCCTAAGATCTTCCCTTTTGGTCTTCGGATCCACTTGAGGGTATTAAAATATTTTTATTAAAAAGATTCTCTCCTTGGAAAATTATTTTTTTTAGCGTCCTTCCTGAAAAGGTGAACCCAAGCAAAGAAAATCTAGAATGAGAAAAAGTGGGGTCTCATTTATAGGGGTAGAAGTGGATCTCAGACCGTTGGATTTGGGAATTGAATAGGATGCAACCACGTCATAGGCTGAATAGGAGCCATCGGATGGAAGCACGAAGGGACTAGATGAGCCAAAAAATGAAATAGACGTGTAAAAATCGCACTGCCCCAAAATTAAAAAAAACTTCGCTTCATAAAAAGGGCAGGTCGACAAGGCTGTCGACACATCCCCCTCCTAGGTCGATCGGCCGGTACCAGAAAATTACTAGGGACACAATGGTGCAACTCCCGTGGTCCAATTCTGATAATTTCACAAAGTTATTTTATCATTTAATTAATTCGTTAATTAACTATTCTGGCTTAATTTTCTGGTTGTTACACTTATCCTTTATTTACTCTCCATGTAACTATTTATCTTTTTTGTACTTAGCATTTCTTTTATCAGACTTTGAGTGGTATTTCTACGTACTTTGTATTTGACTACGTACTACTTTTTTGTGACTGTGTTTTAGGATATTTTCTAAGATGGATATTTTTAGTATTTATATTTTGTTCCTTTCGTTGTGAGTTATGAAAGTATAGTATATCTTAGATCATATCTATTTATATCTAATCACTACTAGTCTCTATAATGATATAAAAATCTGATAGATCATATTTCTCAACATGACACGGGTCCAAAAGTTACTCAAGACTTTGGATCGGTTTGTCGAGAAGTGCAGGTTGTCACATTTGGTATCAGAGCATAGGTTCAAATTCCTTATGGATTAGGAGCATATTGAGAGAACATACTTGAAAATATTTTGAAAAAAAATGGTTTTTCGAAAAGGTTTTCAAAATGTTTTCCAAAGTGTTTTCAAAATGGGTTTCTAATGTTTTCTAAAGCGTTGTCTCTCTCTTATTCATGCTTATGATATTTCTTATTCTTGCCTATATTATTTGTGAAATTTTTCTAATAAAATTGTTAAAAATCATAGATAGAAGTTGAGCAATCCCGTACATTCAGGCTTAGGCGATGCACCCGAAATACCAGGCATGGACGTTCCGATTTGGTTCTTCCAGTATCTTCGAGTGAGGGCACAAGTCGAGCTTAATCCCACTAGAGAACTACAGAGGGAGCAACATGAGCAGTTCCTGCCCGCCCGCCTACCGTAGATTTTGCTAAGTTTTGTAAGGATTTCGCCTGCCTTGGAGGAAAGCCGTATGTTGGGATTGAGTCATATATAGATTCGAGGACTTGGATTCGTACTTGTAAGAGGGTCTTTGGGTTGATGGGTCTTGCTAATGAAATGAGGAGACAGTTAGCTACTTGGCAGTATAGGGTGAGGCTCTTAATGGGTTTCTAATGATATTAGGAAGGTTGTTAGGTTGAGTACGTGTAGTGGATGTAGCTTAGAGTATTATTACAATCCCCGAGGATCAGTTATGTTGAGCTACTTATATTCTTTAGACCTATCACATGATGAGCTAGATTCAGTGCCTGTAGTTAGAGATTACCCAGATGCCGTTTTCAAGATTACTGGTCTCCCACCCCCGAGAGAGATCGAGTTCCGAATTTACCTTATGGAGAACACTAGACAAGTTGCCTTACCCTTGAGGCATATGGCTCCAAAGGAGAGATATGGGTTGAATAAGCAAGTAAACGAGTTATTGGAGAAGGGCTTCATTAGGAGGAGCATTTCAGAGTAGGGTGAACCAATCATCTTTGCTACCAAGGCGGATGGTTCTCTAAGACTTGGGGTTGACTATAAGGAGCTGGATAAACTGACAAAGAAGAATCTATATCCACTATCATGTATAGACAATCTCCTTGATCAGTTAGTTGGAGCGAGGATGTTCTTACAGCTTGATTTGGCTACTGGATTCCATTAGTTACATGTAGCTGAGGATAGTATCCAAAAGAACGCCTTTCGTACACCCGAAGAACTTTATGAGTGATTAATCATGCCCTTCCGACTGACCAATGCACCCGCCTACTTTGTTGATCCGATGAGCCGAGTTTTCAAAGGGTTGCTTTACAAGTTCATCGTGGTATTTATTGATGATATTTTGATTTATTCAAAGAGTAGGAGGAGAACGCGTTGCATTTGGAAGAAGTGCTCAATACACTCCATGAGCATAAGTTAAAGGCGAAGTTTTTGAAGTGCCACTTTTAGTGAGAGTAGGTACGCTTTTTGGAACAAGTTGTCTCAAAAAGTGGGATGGCGATTAATCCCAGTAAAATTGCAGTAGTTTAGGATTAGCATGTGTCGAAGAATGCCATGGAAGTGAGGAGTAGTTTCCTTGGTTTAGCAAGCTATTATCACAAGTTCATTATGGACTTCGCAAAGATCTCTACCTCTCTGACCCACCCTACTAAGAAGAATTTAGTTTTCTCATGGGACATGAAGTGTGAGGAAGCTTTTATTACACTAAAGGAGGCATTGACTAATGCACCTGTTTTGGTATTGCCTGATAGTACGAAGATATTCAAAGTATATATCGATGCATGTGGTACGGGGTTCGATGCAGTCTTATGCAGAAGGAAGGGTGGCGAGCTATGATGGTCGACAGTTGAAAGTCTACAAGAGAAACTACCCTACATATGCTCTTGAGTTAGCGACCATTGTGGTTGCACTCAAGTCATTGAGGCATTTTCTTTTAGGAGAGCGGTTTGAGCTGTATACGGATCATAAGTCACTAAAGTATTTATTCCCCTAGAAGGACTTGAACTGTTGAGGTGGATGGAGGTTTTGGCATCACATGATTTCAATATCACATGATTTCAATATTCCCCTAGAGGACTTGTTCTTTGAGTGGACTCGTTTGAAGCTCATCTCTACATTTGATTTCCGACCATCATAGTTATTACCCTAGGATTGTTAGCAGCCTTGGGCATGCAGCCTACACTTATAGAATGTATTGGATCCAGTCCGAAGCAAGATAAGGAGTTAGTAGATATTTTAAAGTGGATTGACAAAGGGGAAAACTTGAGCCATTTGAAGCATTATACAATTGACTCGAAGGGATGGTTATAAAGGGATGGTAGACTATATGTTCCTCTTATTATGGAGTTGATTGATTTGGTATTGGCTGAGTCTCATTGTTTGAGGATGACAATTCATCCTAGCAGAGATAAAATGCACCCTGATATGAGGAGAGTCTTTCATTAGCCGAGTATGAAGAGGCAAGTGGTGGAATATGTGGCTCGATGTATCACTTGCCACAACGGTAAAGGTGGAGCAGAAGAAGCCTGGTGGGTTGTTACAGCCATTAGATATTCCTCAGTGGAAGTGGGAGAGTATCTCTATGAATTGTATCGATGGATTACCGAGGAGTAGAAGAGGGAATGAGAGTATTTGGGTCACAATTGACCGATTGACTAAATGCGCTCATTTTATACCAGTTAGGAGTACGAGGATGGCGACATTGTTGGCAACTCTATATGTGGGGGAGGTCGTTGGGTTACATGGAGTTCATACTAGCATAGTTAGTGATCGAGATTCGCTTTTCACTAGTGAGTTTTGGAGGAGTCTACAGGAGGCTTTGGGCATCATGTTGAGCTTATGTACGGCCTATCATCCATAGACGGATGAACATGCAGAAAGAGTGAACTGGGTTTTGGAGGACATGCTTTGGATGTGTACCATGGATCTTGGAGGCTCTTAGGACGACCATTTACTGTTGGCGGAGTCTACCTATAATAACAGCTATCAGACGAGCATTGGGATTACACCATTTTAGGTGCTATATGGTAGACTTTGTAGATCATTGTCGTGTTGGTAGGACACTATGGATATGATTATTCTTGGGCTGAATATGGTAAGGGAGATGTTGGAGAAAGTAGACTCGATCCATAGGAGAATGAAAACTGTGCAAGATAGGTAGAAATTGTATGCTAATAGAAGGCATACGGAGTTAGAATCCGCAATGGATGGCATGGTGTTCGTGAAGGTCTCACCATTTAGGCGCGTCATGTAGTTTGGTAGTTTGGAAAACTAGCATTGAGATTTATAAGGCCTTTTCCTATTATGGAGAGGATGTGAAAGTTGGCATATAGAGTAAAGCTTGCTAAGAAGTTGGCAGGAGTACATAATGTTTTCCATGTGTCGCCCTTGTGAAAGTGCTTGCACGATTCGGTTACTGTAGTCGAGTCGAGTTCGCTAGAGGAGGTGAAGGTAGAGAAGGAGTCACTTGTTTGCTGTGCACACACTCGTATTCTTGAGCATGGTACAAAGTTCCTCTGCAACAAATAAATTTAACTTGTAAAGGTCTAATGGGGAGACAATCCAACAGAGAGTACATGAGAGCCTGAGGAGAGCATCCAAGCTACCCATCCACAACTCTTTTCTGGTACGTTTCCAGTTTAAGTTTAGCAAGTATGGGTTACTTATACATTAGAACTTAGCTTGGTATACCCTTTAGGTCGAGGCCATTGGATGGTAGGAATGGTTGTAACGTGTCAATATGACATGTTATGGATGATGGATGCTAGTGGATGTATTGTTTGGATTGTTTCCATTACACGTTTAGGATAGTATATCATCTAGGTAGTGCGCACACGCTCACATTATTTGTTATTTATTGTTTAGCTTGTTGGATATTATGCATATGAATTCTTGGTTATTGTTTATCTTGTTGAGTATTATGTATATGGATGTTGCATATCTATTGAATGGTTGCGCATACATGTAAAATTGCAAGTATACTTACTTAGGATGTTGCATACATTTTGGATTCATGGCATGAGCACTTGCATGACAGGAGGTCGACTAGATTAGGAGACCTCCTACTCTTTACATTAGTATAGGTTCACGTGCATTTCACGCTTGCATATATATACATACTGCATTAGAAAATTTAATAAGGGCAATGATTGCCCCAGGATGATTGATGAGTAGATGGTTAGCAATTGTTTGTTGTGTGCCCGAGTTACATTTTTCTGTCCTTGGAGATTTCGGGAACGAAATCATGTAAAGGGGAGAGAATATAACACCTTGGAAATTTAGTGTAAAATTTAATAAAAAATTAAGTTTAAGCAAAACAAGGGCTAAATCGAAATTTTCACATATGTCCGAATTTGACTAGGAAAATTGCATCATTGCGTTCGTAGCGAATTTGGGGACAATTTTCATATATAACAATTCAAAATTTGAGATAGTATGAAGAAGTTATGAAAGTTAGAAAATTTGAAAAAAAAACATAATGAAATAAAAATAAAAACTTACAAAAAATTAACACTACAGCGGTTGACCAATGGGGTTCAAAAATCAATCGGTAGCGATCGACCGTTGAAGTGTAAGTTTCATGACTGGAGTGTGCGATCGTACAAACAAGATTAAATGAAGTATTTTTCATTGCGGTCAAGTTAGAGGTGTGCATTCGAGATGTGAGCAAAGTTTCTCCAGGGCAAATCCCACACTCCAAATCAATCTCTTGCCCCTATAAATTAACACCCATGCAAACCCTAGTTTCATTAGAAAATTTACAGTACGGAAACTCTGCCAAAAATCCTTCTCTCCACTTATAAACTTTCTTCAAAAAATAAATTAAAAACCGAAGCAAGAGCACGTTAGAAATCAGATATAGGAGGGGTAAGCTAACAGGTGATGATTCTCCAAAGAAGCGTGTTGTTAGAGCTTGGATCCGAGGTGAGTGGGAACAAGTTTAATAAGTTGATTATTTATAGTTAATTTTAACATGTTCTATCTGATTTAGGATGTTTGAAATTAAACCATGAAATTTAAATCCTAATTGTAAACCTGAAATCTGAATTAGAAACTGAAATTGGTGTAAATTGATAAATCTAAATTTTACCCAAATTAAACCCCTCTGTTATTGAACCTAAACTCTCAATTTGCTAAACATGGATTAAACAAGTGTAATTAAATTTGCATAAATCTATGAACCGGAAATATAGACTGGTCACTGTTTAGGGTTCATTGTATAATGCAGAATTTGAGAAAAACAAAAATTACAATCGAAGAGTAAGCGACCGCAAGCGGTCGACTGATATGGTGTAGCAGTCAATTAGTTGAGTCCTGAATTACAAAATCTAAACCTCGGCCTAAGGTCCAGGTTAGAAATAAAATTAATATAAATTATTAATACTTTTTATAAGCATATTGTATGCGTATATGCGTATGTTAGAAGCAATAGAGAAGCTAATTCCCTAGGAGATGATGCTAGAACGTTGTAGAGTTGGGTAAATGCACTTTACCTAATAAGGGGTCGATTATTTGAATGGGGGAAATTGTATCACAAATGGCACTCGCTGGAGGTTCTACGGTGGATGTGCAACATTAACTGATACCTGATGATGTTTGTGGGCCCAACACAATGGGACTCCTTGGTATGCACGATTCTGGCACGGTGTGATATTGTATGGTAGATTGAACCCGGTGTGTGCAATAAATGGTGTATACTATGGTCGAGGTGTGGACACGGATGCAAATGATGAGACACTTCGATGAGTCGGCACTATGGGATCCCCTTGATGTGCAGTTGAGTTGTGTGTAGTTGTAGTTGTAGTTGTAGTTATAGTAAATTTATTCCCTTGTAGCCTAGTGGCGCTGTTTCCATATTTAGTAGCCTAGTGGGGGTGTTTTCATATTTAGTAGCCTAGTGGTAGTGTTTCCGTATGTACTAGACTAGTGACGATGTTTTCGTATTGAGTAGCTCTAGGAGCGGTAGCCGATCGTTAGTTTCTGAGGCACGATCCGTAGTTCGATCCTTACAGTGGCATGCACGTTTTAGCAGCATAGGTGTGCGATGGATAAAGACCCCTAAGTAAATGACCCTAGGAATACATGGACACTTGTAGGGCATTCCAGGACACTTAGAGTAGAATTAAAGTTAACAGCACATAATCAGCATATATTAAACCTTCACTCATTCACCAGACTTTTGTTTGACCCACCTTTTTCCTTTCTTTCCCTAAGACAAGAGGACAGGGCAACAGTTGATTTGGCCCAATTTCAGTACTTAGAGAGGTGAGCTCATCACATGAATTGCTTATCCTTTATTTACTCTCCATGTAACTATTTATCTTTCCAGCACTTGGTATTTCTTTTATCAGACTTTGAGTGGTATTTCTATGTACTCTATGTTTGACTACATGTTGTTTTTCTAAGACTATGTTTTGGGATATTTTCCGAGATAGATATTTTCAGTATTTATATTTTGTTCCTTCCGATGTGAGTTCTGAAAGTGTAGTGTATCTTGCATCATATCCATTTATATTTATTCACTATTAGTCTTAATAATGTTATAAAAGTGCAATAGCTCGTATTTCTCATCATGACGTGAGTCCAAAAGTCGCCCTAGACTTTGGATCGGTGTGTCGGGAAGTGTGAGTTGTCACACATGAAATTATATGCCGCTTCGAAGCACTAGATGAATAGAATTGATGATGGTGTTTGTTTGTCGAAAAAGAATGAAAATCAACTAGAATCACGGTCAATGAGGCTAGCAGCGAAGCCCTAGGCAACGATTCGACGGTTTTTATTTATTTTAGCCACGATTGACAAAATTGATTGGTTGGAGTAGTAAATCTTGGTGCGGGGAGTTGATTAGTGGCAATGGTATACTGTATCTCAACTATAAGTGCCTGAAATTCATGAAATGGGTTTCACATCTTTGGAAAAGGGGCAGCGGCGGCGATGTCAGGCGACTAGAGGGAGGCGGTGCGTAGAGGAGGTAATGGTGGACATAACGACCGTGTTAGGTGGCTCTCAAGTGGTCGAAGGAGAATATGGTAGCTGGTCAAATCTAAGATAGGGAGAATGGCATGTAGAACTGGAACAAAGGAAGAAGGTGAACTTTACTAATAGGCCCTTACGTCCTCTATATTTGAAAATACACCCACATAACTTCTATTCTCCATAACTTCTGCATATGAACTTCGATTCATGCGTGGTTTCATCCATTGAACTCATGGTGGAATTTTGGACAGTTTGCCCTAATGTTTGTTGAGTTAGGAGGCTGTTAGAAAAATAACGTTGGTATGGTTTATTTAATTTAATTTCAAATTACAAACTACATGTCTATTGATGAAAAATTATATTTATTGACATATGTTATGTTTTATGGATGACTGGTTAGTTATTTACTATTTTGGGTGTATTGTGCCTTGGTTGGATAAGTTGATTGTTGTATATTTGAGTGTTTGGTTAGAATAAATATTTGATTTGAATTGGAAAATAATTAATTGGAATAAATGTATAACAACGAGAAAAGTAGATAAATAAATGAAAAATGAGGTTATCTATAGATTCTGGATGGTATCTGCAGGTAATCTGATTTAACAAACTTCACTGAAATATATTTAATAAGGTTATTACTTAAGAATTTCTGGGGAAATTCATAAATCATAGTTAAAATTACGTTTTGGATTGAGAAAATGATTGATTTTATATAAAACAATAACATGAATTTCAATGAAAATAGTACAGTTTTGTGTAAATGATGAAATGATTGATTTTGTGGTATTTATGGTAGAAAATATTATTATTATTTAAGAAATAAAAAAGATGTTTAATCTGAATAATAATGATAATGGTAAAGAAAGGCTTTGTAAAAGTGTTTTTGGATAAAGTAATTACTATTTTAAGATGAATAGAAATAAAAAAGAGTTTTGGAGATTTATAATAAAATATTATTATTATTGAGATAAAAAATAATAAACTAGTTTTGGGAACTATCACAGTGATTTTTAAATATACTATTATTTTGACGTGACACAGTAATATTTTTTTTGAAAAGTGATCTGATGTAATATTACAATTTTCAATTTAAAACATGATATTTTGGGTTTGAAGAAATAGAAGTACGACGAAAGTTTTCAAAGTATATTATCATTTGTAAAGAAAGTATTATTATTTTGAGATGTAATAAATAAATGTAGCTTTTATAATAAACAATAATAAAATGATTTTATACTTGGAAGAATAACAGTCGCGAATATATTATTCAAATGGTTGTAGAATGTGTGGTTAATTGTTGATTGTAATTGTCAAATATATTTAACAGTTAATGTCGATATAGCATTTTGACGAGTGTTCGATATTTTACCATTCCTACTATTAGGTGATAGGTAGTTAATTATGGTTATTTGATGATTGATGTTGTGTCAATAATGTTGATTGAATTAGTACACATGTGATGATTGATGTCGTGTCGCTGATATTAATTAGATTAGTACACATTTAATGACTTATACTTACATCAATTATGCATTACTATAGTTGATGATCAATATGTATGTGTTGTTTTCTTATTTGATAAATTAGGGTTGTCATTGAATATTGTTGATGTTTGATGGCTGTGTGTTATTATTGTTATTACCCGATATGCAGGTTTGTTGTGATGGATGAGTAGGAGTACTATTTTCTATCTACATTGGTTACACTGGTTGCATGGTTGTGCCAAGGACACAGGTCGGTACTGACCTCTTTTAGGCCAGTTCCAAGCACTTTTTATGCACCCTATTGACTTCCGAAGCTATGGCTTATGGTCAACTAGCAAAAGTGGTCGTCATGTAGCCCGTCTATGAAGTAGTAGGTGAACATCTCTAAGGAAACTCTAAAGGGAAGAAGATAAGTACTAGAGATATTAAAACTTCTCGAAATCAATATGATTTCTAAGGAAAAGTGCATGGGGTTTGATGGATCGAAGATAGAAGACCCAAGGAAGGAAGATGGCACACCTTGCCATCAAGAAATCATATCGGTACCGACCACTTTTGATCGATACCGAGATGATTTTATTGGCTAGGAGACGTCATTTTCTCCTATTGCATTCTCAGATCTAAAGATAAACTAGGTATGTTAAAATCTAGCGATTATGTTGGGCGAGTTCAATATAAATACAAGACTTAGAGCATTTGGGAGAGAACTTTTGGCACTACTTCCTCTTCAGCCTCTTTCTCTACATGATCCTAGTCACAAAGTTCATTGCTTTTTGCTATTTAGGCTGTTAGAACTCGAAATCCTTTGTATCTCTGACTAAAATCTATAAGCAATAATATTACAGCAGACGTGGGCATCAGAATTATCAAACCACCATAAAAATTCTTTGTCTTTCTTACTTTAATTTTCTAGATCTCTTTGTCTTAGATTGTTTTAGGGTGTTGGACCATATTTTGGTTCAACGACTTTGGTGCTTTCATTGAGAAAGGCATTTCTCAAGCATAAATCTAACTATCTACTATCGGTTGGAGTGTATAGATGTAAGATCCAGAAGGTTTTTATCAAAGGACTTGAAGGAATTTCATATTGGAATCAATGGCACCATCAAGGGAATCTAGTAGATTTGGAGCGGTACTTTGTGTAGATGAAGGAGCTTCTCATCATAATGAAGTTAGCAACCAATCAGCGGCGGCGTCAGCGGGACCATCTGCCCCTCAAGAGATGGTCATAGGAGTGGAGTTTGAAAAAATTGTAATTGAGTTAAATCAGAAGATGGAAGGTAGTCATAAGGATCTACATGACAAAATTGATGCTATCATAGCCTTATTGACCGAGTAATCGCAAAGGATCAGGAGGAGAAGAAGAGAATCATCACCTACTGAATCTGAGAGGAGAACTCATCTACTTCTAATCAGAATAGAAGGCGTGGAAAGCAAAAATAGAAGGGATCGACTACTGGAGTAGCAGGGGTAAGTGTTGGAGGAACTAGAAGAGCACTTGCCTAGGGAATTCAGATCGGTATCGACTAAAATGAGGTCAGTACCAACCTGAATTTAAGGCCCTTGGAGGAACAAGAAGCTAAGGCCATCAACTCGTTTGACTTTGAGGATGAATTGCAGCATGCTAGTGATGATGATGGACTAAATGTTGAAGTTTGGGGTGTTGGTATTAAAAAAACCATTGTGGAGCCAATAAAACATCAGAGGTGGGTTGAAGGAGTGGTTCTCTTAGAGACTAGAGAACCTAGACGTCAACAAGTAAACCGAAGCCGTTTGCGGAGTCAAACACTCGATGCAGCTGTTAATAGTCATCCTTCATAGTTCCAAGCTAGCGATGAATATATAACTGACATGATTAAGTGATTAATGGGGAAAATAGGTGGAGAAAGAATGAGGAATGGGGTCTGCGCTTAGCATAACTCTATTTACGGAGAATATCTTAAGGGAGAAGTATTGCAGAATGTTTACGATGCCGACAATGTCATCGTATAATGGGACTACTAATCCCAAACAGCATTTATTTAAGTACTGATGGCACATGGATGGTTCTTGGGCAACAGATGAAGTTCGATGTAGGTGTTTCCCTATTTTTTGGATGGAGTTGTGTCGATATGGTTCACTCGGCTCACCATAAAATCCATCTCGACCTTTGATGACTTAGCAAAGAAGTTTCTAGAGCAATTCAGGCTCTACACCGCTCGACCTAACGATGTGATGTCCTTGTAGAGCCTTTCTTAGAAGCCACAAGAGTTATTGAAGGCATTGTTAAACAGGTTTAATGTAGCAGTTACTAAAGTTAATAATCTAAATGACCGTATGGCGTTGATGGCATTTGTTAGGGGCATACATCCGGATATGGAATTCAGTAAATGGTTATGGATGAAGCAGCCAATGACTATGGAGAAGTTCCACTGGAAAGCTAATCAATTCTTGCATTTAGAAGAAGCACGTCAGGTTGCTTGGAAGACTGTTGGTGGACAGACAAAGGAGGTGATCTAATGTAATGTTGTAATTAAGCAGACCGACGAGAGCTTCAATAATGTGGCTATGAATGTTGGTAATTCTGGTAATTAAAATGAAATCAGGGTGTCAGAGGCAGGCGAAATGACGCCATAAAGCATCCAAGGAATATGAGGTCAGATGAATATATGCCCTTGAACGATACACTTGAAAACATATACCTTGCCACACAAGGCATAGAAAGGTATAAAAAGCCGCCAAGGAGGGATGTGACTGAGGGAGGAAGGCACTTTGGAAAGTATTGTCGGTTCCATGAAACTCATGGGCATAACACGAATGAGTGCCGATGTCATAGAGATTTCATTAAGGGGTTTATAAGAAAATAGAAATTACAACAGTGTGTAAGGAAGATGTAGGTTGGCAGACAAAGTGCTAGACTCCAAGGGCCGAATGCCCAAAGGAATCAACCTAGACCTAGTGGAGAGGGGCTCGAGCGGATAGATGGAAGAATAATTTTCAACACTATAGTTGTTGGTCCTCACCTAGTGGAGAAAAGATGGAATGAAATGGAATGGTACGTGCGTTCATTAAGGTACATACCATAAGAGAGCTACTTCGCCACTAATGATGGAGCTCCGGCTAAGCAACAAAGGATGATGACAGATAACATTGTATTTCGAAATAAAGAATCTAATGGGGTAAAAGCACCAACCTTTGATCCAATGGTGATTGCGGCTATTGTTGGCCTGGCTACGTTGCACTAGTCTTGGCGGATAGTGGAAGTTCAGTGAATATTTTATTCAAGAGGATGTTTGATCAGATGAGGATAAGTATAAAGGATGTTAAGCCTTGTAAATCCAGGATTCAAGGATTTACAGGCAAGGCAAAACAACCTAATTGATTTGTCCATGAAACTAGGAGATGGAGACCGCAAGATAGTGCAGGTCTAGAAATTTGTAATTGTTGATGAGTATTTGGCATCTAACCCCCTTTTGGGTCGACTGGCCCTGGCCGATTTTAGTGTAGCATTAGCTCCTTAGTGCTTAATGAAGAAGTTCCCTATGGAAAATGGGGTTAGATCAATACGAGGATAACATAGCACCGGTCGAGAATGTTATGTCATCGAGCTAAGAGAACCAAAGCGATGGGAAAAAGGAAAGAATGTAGAGAGAGCTCTCTTCATTAAAAAATTGGAAGCATAGCAATGAAAGTACAAGCCTTGGCTCGGGAACCATAACATGTTCGATAAATCTATGGATCCATGGAAGAAGTCGGAGGAAGTGCAGACAATGCTAGCTGAGCTAATGGTTAATGTTCCATTTGATATGGATGATCCTACTCAGGCTCTTAAGATTAGATCTTAACTTAGTGCAGGATTATGGAAGGAATTGGTCAGTTTTCTGTGAGAAAAATTGAACGTGTTTTCTTGGAAACATTCAGATATGTGTGGGATATCACGGAGATAGCATGCCATGTACTGAATGTAGACCTGAAGTGTCTACCGGTAAAGCAGAAGAGATGTATTCAGTGTCTGGAGTGATCTGCTGCATTAAAGGAGGAAGTAGATAAGTTGAAAGCGAATGGATTTATTCGCGATGCTTTGTATCCTGAATGGGTATCAAACCCCATTTTGGTAAAAAGAAAAAGAAAATGGCGGATGTGTATTGATTATTCGAACTTGAATAAAGCATGCTCGAAGGATAGCTTTCCTTTGCCCAAGATTAACCAACTGGTAGATGAGACTACATGATACGAGTTACCCTCATTTATGGATGCATATTCTGGCTATAATCAAATACCGATGCTTGTTTCGAATTAAGAGCACACAAGCTTTATAACAAATTTGGGATTACGCTATTATTGAGTAATGTCTTTCGGACTAAAGAATGCAAGAGCAACTTACCAAAGATTAGTGAATTCGATGTTCAAGAATCCGATTGGATGGACGATGGAATTGTATATGGATGATATGCTTGTGAAGTCACGGCTATTAAGGAATCATATGGATGACCCGTTAGATATGTTTGAAGTACTGCAAAAGTACGAAATTAAGTAGTCGTTTATACTCTAGTCTGCACTTTTAGAACTTAGAGTACTCCAGTCCGCGCTCTGGGGACTTGGAGATTTAAGTCGTTTATACTCTAGTCCGCACTCTGGGGACTTAGAGTACTCCAGTCCGCGTTCAGGGGACTTGGAGATTTAAGTCATTTACACTCTAGTCCGCACTCTGGGGACTTAGAGTACTCCAGTCCGCGCTCCAGGGACTTGGAGATTCAAGTCGTTTATACTCTAGTCCGCACTCTGGGGACTTAGAGTACTCCACTCTGTGCTCAGGGGACTTGGAGATTTAAGTCATTTTCACGCGTTCGTACGTCAGACAGAATAATGTAACTCCAGTTGTTTGTCACCGGATTATTATGCATAAAAACATTAGTGATGCATGGGAAAGATGGCTTCAATCCGTTATTAATGAAAACAAACTAAATCGTCTGATTACATGCTTAAAAAGAAACTAAGAATCAATGGAACAAAAACATACAGGAAATAATTACACCTAAAACACGAAAGAAACAGGCTAAATATAATAACGTCGCAAATGTTCACTATTCTATGCTCGGGGGAGTGTTATGCCATCGACGGTCGCTAGCTTGAAAGTTCCCTCTCCAAGCTTCCGTTCTACGACATATGGACCTTCCCAGTTGGGGTTCATACGTGATGGTACCGGAAAAACTCGTTTCAAAACGAGATCACCCACATCAAAGGTTCTCGGGCGGACTTTTTCGTTATAATATCGCTTAACTCGGTGCCTATATGCCGCCGCCCTTAACTCAGCTTCTTCATGTTTTTCATCAACGAAGTCCAATGATTCCAACAAGAGATCCTGATTCGTCCTAGGATCATAATGTGTCACCTGATGTGATGGAACTTCAAGCTCCATGGGTATAACAGCTTCCGTGCCATATGCCAATGCGAATGGAGTGTGGCCAGTCGTGGACTTGTGGGTAGTCCTATAACCCCATAGCGTTGTTGGAAGTTCATCTACCCACTTTCCTCCAGCTTTTCCAAACGCTTCTTCAATATGGACTTGATTATTTTGTTCACGGCTTCAACTTATCCATTAGCCTTCGGATGAGCAACTGCGGTGAACTTTTTCTCAATGCCGTACTTCAAACAGAAATCTTTGAATTCCCTACTTTCAAATTGAGTTCCGTTGTCTGTAATGATGGTTCGTGGGAGGCCAAAGCGGCATATAATGTTCCGCACAACAAAATTAATGACCTTCTTGGAGGTGATTGTGGCTAGAGGCTCTGCCTCGGCCTATTTGGTGAAGTAGTCGACCGCAACTATCGCATATTTTGCACCACCTTTGGATATAGGCAAAGAACCGACTATGTCGATTCCCCAAATTGCAAACGGCCAGGGACTAACCATTTGCGTGAGTTCCGTTGGCAGAGCTCTCGGGATTTTCGTGTATCTTTGACACTTATCACATTTTCTTACATAATCTACTGCATCCCGATTCACAGTTGGCCAATAGTATCCGTAGCGGAGGATCCTTTTTGCTAGTGTCTGCCCCCCAGTATGGTCGCCACATTCTCCTTCGTGAACTTCCTCCAAGACCCGCTTTGTCTCATCATGGGCAATGCGTCGTAGTAAGGGTACCGAAAACCCCCTCCGATACATTACTCCGTCCTGCATCACATATCGCACGGCTTTGCGAATGACCTGTCGTCTTTCGCTTCTTCTTTCGGGCAAAGTTCCGTTTAGCAGGTATTGTTTGAATGGGGTTATCAATGACTTCTTCTTGACTTTCGTTTCCAACACGAAATCGACCTCCATAACATCTATGCTTGGAGCGTGTAAGGTTTCGACGAGAACTAATCTCATTTGCTGTGCATCGCCAGTAATTGCGAATTTGGCCAACGAGTCGGCTTCCTTGTTCTGTTCACGTGGGACATGCGAAATGTCATAATGTTCAAAGTTCGCCAATAGTTCCTGAACCAGAGCAAGGTACGGAGCAAGATTTTGTCCCCTTGCTTGGTAATCTCCTCGCACTTGGTACACCACCAGCTGCGAGTCACAAAAGATTTCAACTGATTTTACCCCGAGTTCTCCAATAAGCTTTAAACCAACAATCAATGCTTCATATTCTACTTCATTATTCATAGCCGGGAAATTGAGCTTCAAAGCATAACAAATTGATCGATTTTCTAGAGTCATAAGAACTACACCAGCCCCTGAGCAACGGTCGTTTGATGCCCCATCGGTGTACAATTTCCATCGAATGGAGGGAATGACACTATGACTATCTGGTTCGTCTGATACAGTAAACTCAGCGATGAAGTCTGCTAATGCTTGCCCTTGTATGGCTCTTCGTGGCAGGTAGGTAATATCGAACTGACTCAACTCGATATTCCATTTTAACATCCTTCCAGAAGTTTCTGGTCGTTGGAGTACCTATCGCAAGGGCTGATCGGTATAAATACTGATCGAATGTGCCTGAAAGTATGGACGCAGCTTACGTGATGCAATCACTAAGCAATAGGCCAATTTCTTAATTTTAGCATAATTTCTTCCTGCCCTCGTTAAACGTTTACTAACGTAATACACCGGCTTTTGAACTCGGTCCTCCTCGCGGACCAAAGCCACACTTATAGCATGCGGGGATACAGCCAAGTATACATACAACATTTTGTGGTCTACTGGTTTCGACAGCACTGGAGGACTTTCCAAATGCCTTACCAGAGCTCGGAACGCTTCCTCACAGTTGGATGTCCATTCGAAATTCCTCTTTCCTTTCTTTATTATATTGAAGAAGGGAATACACTTGTCTGTGGCTCTGGATATGAATCGACGTAGTGCAGCCACCTTTCCATTCAAGCTTTGTACCTATTTTATAGTTCTGGGCACTTGTATGTCTCGAATAGCTTGAATCTTTTCCAGGTTAGCTTCAATTCCCTGGGAATTAATAATGAATCCCAAAAACTTCCCTAACGCAATGCCGAAGGAACACTTCAGAGGGTTGATCTTCATCCCATAATATCTGAGTATGCCAAACATCTCTCCTAAGTCTCGAATGTGGTCGTTTGACTGCCGTGACTTCATGAGCATGTCATCCACATAGACTTCAATTGTTCTACCAATCTGATCTTTAAACATTCGATTCACCAAACGCTGATAGGTCGCTCCCGCGTTTTTCAATCCAAAAGGCATCACTACTTAGCAATATCGCTCAACGTCTGTGACAAAACTAGTGTGTTCCTGGTTCGGAATGTGCATCGGGAACTGATTGTATCCCGAGTACACATCCATGAACGACAATAACTCGTGTCCTGCAGTAGAGTCGACCAATTGATCAATTTTAGGTAATGGGAAACTGTCCTTAGGGCACGCTTTGTTTAAATCGGAATAATCTACGCAAGTTCTCCACTTCCCATTCGCTTTTTTAACTAGCACGGGGTTTGACACCAATTCAGGGTAGAGGGCGTCGCGGACGAACCTATTGGCTTTGAGTTTGTCCACCTCCTCTCTGAGAGCAGCGGACCTCTCTGGGTCCATTCCTCTCCTTTTTTGCTTAACTGGGATGTACCTCGGGTCTATGTTCAACATATGACTCGTAATAGCGGGAGAGATCCCGCACATGTCGGAATGTGTCCAAGAGAAAACATCGAGATTCGCTCGAAGGAAATCACTAAGGTCCTCGGTCATCGAGGGGCTGAGTTGTGATCCAATCTTCAATATTCACGACGAATCGTCTTGGCTGACTGAAATGTCTATCGTCAATTCAGCCGGTGCTGCTTTTTCTTCCCTGGGTTCCTCATCGTCATCTCTCGGATCTATGTCTCTGTAGATCCGAGAATATTGCCCGAGCCCGGGCCCGGGCATTACTTGTCAATTGTCAGTATTCTGAATGCGGACGGGGTTGTCCGCAACCTTTTCTTTTTCTCTCCGCTGGGCCTCTCGGAGCTTAGCCACATAACATGCACGACCGGTCGCCTGGTCGCCATGAACAACACCTACTCCTTTATCAGTCGGAAATTTTAAAGTCAAACACCATGGGGCCAATGCTGCCCTAAACTCAACCAGGGCCGGTCGACCCAGAAACACATTGTATGGAGAATCTACATCCAAAACTATGAAAGGTAGGATTCGCACCCTCCTACGCTCACCTTGTCCCAGTTCAACTGGCAACTCAACGTACCCCACTGCATCGGTCGCTGCGCCATTAAAGCCATGGATACGAGCTTTAGACGACTTCAAATCCTTCGTCTCCATCTTCATCTGGTCATAAGCCTTCTTGAAGATGATATTGACAGAACTTCCACAATTAATCAAAATTCTTTTCACAAAGGTCGTCCCGATTGTCGCGGATATGACCATCGGGTCAATGGTAGGAGCCTCCACTTGGTCAGCATCTTTGCTCCTGAATACTATATCGTTTGTCATCATGCGCTGCTGCTTAGCGGGGGTCCCATCCTCCATAATGGAACAACACTCAAAATCTGCAGGCCTCAAGGAATTAGCATACCGCTCCATTTCTTGCCAGTTCTTATCTGCAGGGTGAGGTCCGCCTATTATCGTGTTTATGACCAGTCTACCCACGATCCGAGCAGGCTCCTCAGGGTGACATGCAGCTGGTGCGTGACCGAGATTGGACGTTCCCTGTCCACCCTCTTGAGGATTCTTTACAAACTCCTGCAACTTTTTCTGTCTAATCAACTTTTCTATAGCGTCATGTAGGTGCCTGCACTCTTCAGTATTGTGCCCATAAGTCTCATGAAAGCGGCAATACTTCCCAGTCCGCTTTTGCTCCTCGGTTGACTCCTTTGGGCGCGGCTTTCTGTATTGAAAGGTATTACAAGTTGATAGGTAAATATTCTCAAGAGATGCATTTAGTGGGGTGTATTCGTTGTAGGGTGGAATTCTCAGCTTCCATTTCCCCGCTTCTCTTTTCTTCCCCTGGTTTCTTCCTCCAGATTTCTTAGATTGCCCGGGCTTGTTCTGGACATTGACCTGAACTTTCCCCGAGTTGTCTCCGGATTGCTTCACAGCGATGTTGCTTTTCATGGTCTCCTGAACAGGCCCTGGTGCCTTATCTCGCCTTATCCACCTGGCCTCCTCTCTTCTTATGAATTGATGAGCCTTTGAGTAAAAACGCTCTAGCGTAGTTAGAGGTTTTCCTGCTAACCAATCTCCAAACTCTGAATCCGGATCCACACCTCGCATCACAGCCATAAGAATTGCGTGATCATTGGGATTGCTAACTTAGTAGCCGCAACATGGAATCTCTTTAAATACTCCTTCAACGACTCTTCTGGAGCTTGGATTACACTTGATAGAGACATCACGTCCTTTGGACGAGTAGCATGTATTCTGAACTGTTCTATAAATTTCGTTGCCAACTCCTCGAAACTGGATACGGACCGCGGAGGAAGTCGGGTGAACCACATGGTAGCGATCCCAGATAGAGTTATTGGAAAGCATCTACACTTGGTTGCATCATTCTCTCTAGCGGAATCCATCATCCACTCGTATCTCATCACATGCTGTCGGGGATCGGTCTTTCCTTCGTAGGCCGGGATAGTTGGCATGCTAAACTTTCTGGGGTACTCGGCCTGTAGAACAGCGTCTGCGAATGGAGTATGACTCTTGGATATCCCCCAATCTTCATTTGTCAGGCCTTGATTTTCTCTCATCAGCTGTCTGACCATAGCCGATAGGTCTGGGGTTTGTATGGAAGATGGAAGGTTGGAGTCTGTTATATGGGATCGGTCTGGTTGATGCCTCCTCTGCTGGTGACCTGCCAAACATGTATCTTGAGGTTCAGCATCATTGGCGTCTTGGTGAGCCGGGCGTCCAGTTTCCACACGCGCTCCAGATCCTAAGTTTCCCGCTCCTGCTTGGTTGCAGTCTCCGAGGTGTAGGTGATCCCTAGTTAATCGACCAGCAGCACCTGCCTGTGTAGTTTTAGTCTTGCGGCGTCTACGCCTGGGATGTTCACCAGATGAAGAAGAGCTATCAGATGAAGAGTAAGGAGCTGGACTACCCCCAGCATTTTGATGTTGTTGTTGAGTGAGCTGAGTCATAAGGTTGGCGTTAGCTTGAATCTTTTCTCCAAGTTGTCTCCTGCTTTCCATGAGTTCTCTCATCAAGTCGTTGAACTCTGTTCTGGTGACAACCTCCATTTGACTTTGGGTGGTAGTTCCTGCACCCGGATTTGCTTGCTGATTGCTAGGTCTGATTTGCTGTACGCTAGCGGTCTCATTGACGTCCGCATTATGAGAGGCTGATCTGGTACGTGGTCTTCCCATAGTAGAGTTATTGATAAGAACTCTGAGTAAAATCAACGGACGTCTTGTGAATGACTTGGATCTCCTTCGGGGGATTTATTCAATCCAGTAGCTACAAAGCAGATCCTTGTGTCCTGAGAATTCGGCTCTCAATGAAAGCACCAAAGTGTTAGCACCAAAATTGGTCACTAACCCCCTTTAGAAAGATTGTGTAGAGAGATAAATGAAGAAGATAAATTAAGACAGAGAGATATAGACTAAATTAACTGTAGAAATCTAGAACACCAGATTTATAGTGGTTCGGCGTAACTGCCTACGTCCACTTTGAGTTTTGATCTTTATTGCTTTCACAAGTAGTTAAATACAGATACAATCCGTATATTTATGACTTGAATACAAGTTTGAACTGAAAATAATAAGTCTTGAAAGCGATAGAGTCTCCCCAGTGTTCTCGAAAAAAGGTCCTTTTCATTGTGCCCCTGCCCCTCTATTTATAGACGAAGATGGGTTGGACTTCCCTCTTGGGCCTAGGAGTGAGATACTTCGGCCCGTGGCGAGTGACTTTTGTGTGCCGAGCCATAAATGTCGAACGACAAATACCGACCATGTCTCCAAGCCGAATGAGGCAGTGTGTTGAGTGAAATGTGTAGGTCGAACGAGGTCCGATGCCGATCGAGGGGAGATGCCGGACGACATGCTTACGCCGAGCGAGGCCATGTGCTAAACGAGGCAGGAATGCCGAACGAGGCAGGAATGCTGATCGAGGCATGAATGCCGAACGAGGCCGGAATGCCGGTCGAGGCTCGGATGCTGAGCGAGGCTGGAATGCTGGTCGAGGCAGGAATACCGGACGAGGCTCTCAATGCCGAGCAATCCTTTGAATGCATAACGGTACCCCTATGCCGAACGATACTGAATACCGAGCGAGGCTAGATGCCGAACGAGCTTGTTGTGTCGAACGGGGTTCATGCCGAACGAGCCTGTTGTGCCGAACGGGACCACGATGCCGAACGAGGCCTGGATGCCCAACAGGGCCACCAATGTCGAACGATGCTTATGCTATGTCTCTAGTTACTAGGTCAAATCTCCATGTAACAATTAATATTAAATATTATTTATTAATATTAATTATTATTATTAAATGGTAATTATGAATTATTAAATACTAAATAAGGGGATTTTAGGCTAAGGGAAAAAGTTGGAGAAAAATTTAGTTTCAGGGACAAGAGGTTTGTTTTTTAGGTGAAAGATAAGTTTTAGTGTAAATCACAAAATGATAGTTGCAACTATCATTTTCTGTTCACACTGTAAAATATCCTTCAGACTAAAAAACAAACTTGCCGTCTCTGAAACTAAATTTTTTTGCAATTTCTTCTCTCTGCCTATTTTCCTGTTTTACTTAAATATTAATAATCAGTAATCAATATGAAATGTTAGTTATTAATTATTAATTAATTATTAAATATATTTATTATAACTTTTCAGAAAAACAGTTGTTAAAATTCTAAGAGCAAGACAGCTTAATAAAAAAGTTGTTATAAATAAATATTTACAACGTTTAAGGCTAAATCGCTTTTAAAGAGTATCACTATAACTTTCATGAAATGAAATTGTAAAAAAACAACGTTTTGCATTGTTTTTGTTAAAAATGTTGTTAAAAGGATATTTTGCAATGCTTTTTGCAAAAACGTTGTTAAAAGTTATTTTTGTTGTAGCATGATGTTCATGTTTGTTTTTTTGTTCTTCATATAGAAGAACGAATAATGTAAATTTTGAGGTACGCTCGGAACCACTTGTTTATCTAGTTTATTTCCTTTTCAAACAAATGCAATACAACATATTAATTTAACAAATTTTGTGTGGCAGACTTTGTAGTATGAAGTTTTGTCTACAAAAAACAATAAAAAAACCGACTGGTTTTTAAAAATGAAAAACATATTAAATGCGAAGTGACACTGAGGTCCATGCACTAAAACACAAGATTACGAACTTTCTTGACGAAATTAATGGTAAGGTCATAAATAGTACCAACCCACATAAAATAAATGCACAGTATTATAACTAAACGACAATAAAAATAGCTGGACCCAAAAGAAATCGCTCAACGATTGGCCAAAAGAAACTGGAAAAGTCATATTTGATGTCTAACAAAACATAAAAAAAACATTACCTTGGTAAGCAAATAGCGACTTCATGACAGTAACGTCGTTCACGCTTGCCAAAATCTCTATATAAACGAAACACTTCAAGAACAACGAAAAGAAAAGAAAAGAAAAGAAAAGAAAATGATGATGCTAAATGAAAAATGGGCAGGAGCAGGGTCAGCAATAGCGAGTTTCATGTTCGTATGGGCGATGGCAAAGCAGTTCTTTCCGCGTCAATTTGAGACGTACATAACGAGATACACAAGCAAAATTGTGAGCACTTTCTACCCATACATAGTCATCACTTTCCCAGAACACAGCGGGGAACGCTTCAGGAGAAGCGAAGCTTACACTGCAATAGAATCCTACCTCTCGGGCACGTGCACTGAACGTGCCAAGAAGTTGAAGGCGGATATGGGAAAAGATAGCAGCAACCTTGTGCTGAGTATGGATGAGTACGAAGAGGTTGCTGATGAATTTCAGGGTATCAGGGTAAAGTGGCATGCCAGTAAGAGTCAGTCCACTAGGCAGACCTTTTCTTTGTATCCGCCAGCTGACGATTCAAGGTAGTTGATATTATTCTTTCTTTCTTGCTGTTTTTCTTTTATTGCTGCTTTTACTTTAGAGAGAATTAGTCTAATTCAAACTTTATGCACATTTTTATTGATTTTTCACTTATATATTTGGTACCTTTCACCAAATTAAGGGATAAACTAGAAACCATAAGATTTGAATGTCTTTTCAAATAGAATGCCTCAAATTATGATTTAGTTTTCAAATTTTGGTTGAAAACTTAATCAAGAAGTCTTGTTGGAAAAGTCAATTATTGAACTAAAATACTTTTAAGATACTTATTTACTTGAATCTACTATTAAATTTTTGATCGTTTTGTAACAAAAAAATAAATAAATAAAAAGGATTTTGGGAGTAAATTATGAATTGAATTTAGATGTAAAAGCTGAAACATCGAAATCAGTTTCAAAATTATAGATTACTGCTACGAAAATAATCATTAATCACTCTTCTAGTATAGTCTACATAAGGCAAAACTTCTAGCACTCAGGTATTTGCACATATTCAAATTTGAATATTTTTAATTTAGGATTTAAATTCAGTTTTGATTTAAAGTTGAACTTCACAATCTACTATTTGAATCCTGTTTTGAAAACCTGCCTTTTCTAACTGGGATTATAACACATACTTAATGCAAACAACTTATAGGATTGTAAACCATTGCAAACAACTTTAACAACTCGAGAAATCTAGAAATTAGTTGTGGCATGATACAGTATTACATATATGGATTAATGAATTTGAAGCTGAAAAGAAACAAAAAAAAAAAACTGCAGATATTACACGCTAGTATTCCACCAGGCCTTTAGAAAGATCATCAACAATTCTTACCTTCAACACGTAATGGAACAAGGTAAAATCATACAGCTAAAAAAACGAACCCGAAAGCTGTACACAAACAGCTCTAGATACGACGACAATTGGAAAAAATTACAATGGAGTCATGTCGCATTCGAACACCCAGCCACCTTCAACACAGTTGCAATCGACCCAAAGAAAAAAGAAGAAATTGTACAGGATCTTCTCTCTTTCAGCCAAAGCAAAGACTACTACTTAAAAGTAGGAAAGCCCTGGAAACGTGGTTACCTTTTGTACGGCCCTCCAGGCACTGGGAAGTCAACTATGATTGCAGCCATGGCAAATTTGTTGGACTATGATGTCTATGATTTAGAATTAACGGCAGTAAAGGATAACACAGGTTTAAGAAAGCTGTTGATAGAAACTACAAGTAAGTCTATTATTGTTATTGAAGATATTGATTGTTCTTTAGATTTATCTGGGAAAAGAAAAAATAAACAAGATGAGAATTTGAATAAGTCCGAGGAAGAGAAACTGAAAGAGAAGACGAACAATAAACCGGGTAATGATGAGAGCAAAGTTACGCTTTCGGGACTGCTTAATTTTATTGATGGGTTATGGTCAGCTTGTGGAAGTGAAAGACTGATTGTTTTCACTACTAATTATGTGGAGAAGTTGGATCAGGCACTTATAAGGAGAGGAAGGATGGATATGCATATTGAGCTTTCTTATTGTAGGTTTGAAGCTTTTAAAGTACTTGCGAAGAATTATTTGGGCATTGATGATCATGCATTGTTTGAAGAGGTTAAGGAGTTGATGGAGAAAAATGATATTACTCCTGCAGATGTAGCGGAGAATTTGATGCCGAAGACACTGACTGCAGTCGGAGAACTAGAAATTGAAAAATGTTTGAAGAATTTGATTCAAGCTCTGAATGAATGTAAAAATATCAAGGATGAAGGTGAAGAAAAAATTGAAGTGGTTAAGACAGAGGATATTAAGGATGCTGTTGAAGAACAAAATGAAGAAGTCAAAACAAAGGATATTAAAGCTGAAGTTGAAGAGAATATAGAAGAAAATAAAACAAAGGGTACTGAGGATGAGATTGAAGAAGTTAAAACAAAGGATGAAGTGAAAGAGATCAAGGTAGAAGTAACTGGAGAAACCGAGTTTACTGAGGATGCAAAGGAAGAGAAGTGATGTGAATGATTTGTATTTTATTTTTATGCTTGTAAGTGGATGGTTAGCTCTTAAATAAACAACAGCGAACATTGTATTAATGTATTGTTAATTTGTTATTATGTTATAGCATAGTAGGCAATGCACTGAAAAATTACCTCAATGATTAGCTGTTGAATATAAGGGCATCTCCAGTGGGTTCAGGGCTGAATATTCAGCCCGCTGAATATTCAGCCCTGAACCTGGGTTGGGCACCCAATGGCCAGGCGCCCATTTAATGGGCGCCTGGCCTCAGGCACCCATTAAATGGGCGCCTGGCATCAGGCGCCCATTTAATGGGCGCCTGATTTCAGGCACCCATTAAATGGGTGCCTGATGCCAGGCACCCATTAAATGGGAGCCTGGCACCCCCCATAATTGGGGGGCTTGGGCGCCCATTTAATGGGCGCCAGGGCTTGGGCGCCCATTAAATGGGCGCCCAAGCCCAGTTCAGGATCCTGAACTGGATCCTGAACATTCAGCTTAATATGAAGGCTGAATTTGACCATTGGGGAGCTTTTTTTCTCAAATTCAGTATGTAATCCCACCACTGGAGATGCCCTAAGGAGACATTCTGCCTAGTCAACTGCTCTGCATAAAATGCTAGTTTACTTCTAACCTCCAAAAATTCAGAACTAAACTCTTCATCGTTTTTCTTTTCTTCTTTCTAACTTGCAGTATCATACTAATCTATACGTAAAAGTTCTGGTTACATAAATCATAAATTAAGAAATAAAACACTATGATATATACCATAAACTATCAGATCTAACTCAAAGTTATGCCATTCTACCTTTTTGCAGCACATGGAACTAAAACAAAAATAAAATAAAAAGTTACAAAAAAGCGTCTTAGCAAATGCTTACGAAGATAACGTGACGTGATATTAGTCACCAAGTCCATTATTTTTTAGTCTTTATCACTAATATTAAACCAAATCATATTTATAACCATTTACAAAAGCAACTTCTGTAGTGTAGCATTGTGCCTTGAAAGATCTTGCCGGAAAAAAGATTGCTCATAAAGTGTTAGCCAAAGAATAACCCTTTTTTGGGATATTTCTCTTCGATTCTTCTCTCTCCTTCTCAAGAGATGTTTTATTCAACAATTCTACCATGATATCAAAGCAATGCTTGATTTTGTATTCCAATTCGAATTCGAATCAATTTCAGTTTAGATTTGTTGGATCTAATGTCTTGTTGTGAATTTTGAGAAAAGAAGACTTTGAATTCATTTACTCTGAGTAGGAAAATAGAAATTCGCAACACAAGTGAATATTAGGCACACACCCTTAAAATTGAACTTAATTCAAAGCGGATCCATGTGATAAAAAGTATACTTTCTACATTCCTGTTTTTGTTTTCCGCCTATTTTTTTCCCAAATTACCCCTACGTTTCACTGTCGAGCTCTAGTTCTTCTTTTTCGGTTTCTTCTGACCAAATGAAAAACCGAGCTGAGTCTACAAAATATGAGAATCAAAAAATTAAATTGAAGATTTTACAAAATCAAAGGTTTATTTTTCGATTTAAATGGAAAACTGCAATTAAATTGAAGACGAATCAAGCTTTTTTTTATAAAATATGAGATTGTTAATATTTGCAGTTATGAATAATTGCAACAAAGTTCTTTTTTTGGATTAAAATGATTTTACATGGATAATTGCTGATAAGAATGCAATTATTCTGAATATTTGCAGAAATAAATGCAATTGTTTGAGAATAATTGCTGAAAACCATGCAATTATTATGAATAATTGCAGAAAAAGATCAATTTAGGATTGAAATGATTTTACAAGAAAAATTGCTGATAAGAATGCAATTATTTTGAATATTTTCAGAAATAAATGCAATTATTGTGAATAATTGCTGATAAATATGCAATTATTACGAATAATTGCAGAGAAAGATAAATTTAGGATTGAAACGATTTTACATGAATAATTGCTAATAAGAATGTAATTAAGAAAGATGAATTTCGGATTGAAATGATTTTACATGAATAATTGCTGATAAGAATGTAATTATTTTGAATATTTGCAGAAATAATGTAATTATTGAGAATAATTGGTGATAACTATGCAATTATTATGGATAATTGCAGAGACAGATGAGTTTAGAATTGAAATGATTTTACATGAATTTAGAATTGAAATGATTACATAAATAATTGCTGATAAGAATGCAATTATTCTGAATGTTTGTAGAAATAAATGCAGTTATTGAGAATAATTGCTGATAACTATGCAATTATTATGAATAATTGTAGAGAAAGATGAATTTAGGATTGAAATGATTTTACATGAATAATTGCTGATAAGAATGTAATTAATTAGAATAATTGTAGAAATAAATGCAATTATTGAGAATAATTGCTGATAACTATGCAAATATTATGAATAATTATAAAAAATGATGAATTTAATCTTTATAATTGAACTAAAATTCTTTATTTTGTTATTTATAGTTATAAATGTCTAGTTTTGGATTGAAATGATTTTATATGAATAGTTGTCGATGAGCATGCAATTAATCAGAGTATTTACAGACATACATGCAATTATTAAAGATAATTGCAGACATATACGCAATATTTGCAAACAATTCAGCAATTATATGCAATAATTGATGACATTTTTACAGGTATACGCAATAGTTGTAGAAATGTGCAATTATACGCAATAGTTGCAGACAATTCAGCAACTATATGCAATAGTTGCAGACATGTCTGCAATTATACGCAATAGTTGCAGAAATGTCTGCAATTATATGCAATAGTTGCAGACAATTCAGTAACTATATGTTGCTGGCATTTGAAGAAAAATCGATGATGTTCAAAATTTGCAGAATTCTATGCAAATATATGTTATAATTGCACTCTTACTTCAAATATGCTTTTTTGGCCTCAACAATGGGTCAATGAATTTCGGATTGAAATGGTTTTACATGAATAATTGCTGATAAGAATGCAATTATTTTAAATATTTGCAGAAATAATGCAATTATTGAGAATAATTGCTGTTAACTATGCAATTATTATGAATAATTGCAGAGACAGATGAGTTTAGAATTGAAATGATTTTACATGAATTTAGAATTGAAATGATTACATGAATAATTGCTGATAAGAATGCAATTATTCTGAATGTTTGCAGAAATAAATGCAGTTATTGAGAATAATTGCTGATGACTATGCAATTATTATGAATAATTGCAGAGAAAGATGAATTTAGGATTGAAATGATTTTACATGAATAATTGCTGATAAGAATGTAATTAATCAGAATAATTGCAGAAATAAATGCAATTATTGAGAATAATTGCTGATAACTATGCAAATATTATGAATAATTGTAAAGAATGATGAATTTAATCTTCATAATTGAACTAAAATTCTTTATTTTGTTATTTATAGTTGTAAATGTCTAGTTTTGGATTGAAATGCTTTTATATGAATAGTTGCCGATGAGCATGCAATTAATCAGAATATTTACAGACATACATGCAATTATTAAAGATAATTGCAGATATATATGCAATATTTGCAGACAATTCAGCAATTATATGCAATAATTGATGACATGTCTGCAGGTATATGCAATAGTTGCATAAATGTGCAACTATACGCAATAGTTGCAGACAATTCAGCAACTATATGCAATAGTTGCAGACATGTCTGCAATTATACGCAATAGTTGCAGAAATGTCTGCAATTATACGCAATAGTTGCAGACAATTCAGCAACTATATGTTGCTGGCATTTGAAGAAAAATCGATGATGTTCAAAATTTGCAGAATTCTCCGCAAATATATGGAATAATTGCACTCTTACTTCAAATATGTTTTTTTGGTATCAACAATGGATCTCATTTTAAAGATCATAAAATTTCTGATTTTTTGGTGAAAACGGTATGCTGATCCGATTTTTCTACATAAAGTTATACGCGTTTGAAATGTTAAAAACGTAAAGGGTGTTTTGGTCTTTTTGCGTGCGCGAATTTGAAAACATGGACCGAAAATGTAGGTTAAGTTTGGGAAGGATTTTTTCTCTATTTTGAAACTTATCAAGGATGTGAGCCAAACTATCCCAATTTATAATTGGATGCATCAATCGCTGTCAAAATTCACTAACTTCCCTTACGCACCACACTCTAGATTTCTGCAAACACCTAATCTAACCCAAATCCGCAAACCCCGCTAGATCTCCATCACCAACATCACCAGAACTCGCATCCATGACCTTCGCGCTTTTCTACTCTTCAACACCACCCCAACCGTCGTATTTCTCATCGCAACAACACATGTTTTCTTACAAGGAACCTAACTAGTACAACCGCACAGCTGTGTGAACCGACTGTTGAGTTATATGTTAACCGTATAGCTGTGGGTAATCGGCCGTTGAATTATATAATTCTCCAAAAAGAAAAATAGTTGCTACGATTTTTCATTGATTAAACATATAAAAATAATTTGCTGATTTTTGTTAATACTAATACAAAATGTGTTGTGCATGTGATCTACTTATCATCTTTTTTAAATATTATGCTTCTTTATGAAACATCATACATAAAGATCATTTTTAAATTTAATTTAAAACAAGCAATAGTTGAAGATATTTAGTTTGAACTAATGCATAAAAATAGCAAAGAGAGTGTAATTTTAAGCCAATTTTACATGCATTAAAATATAATATGTCAATATCAGCTTACTTAGTCTCCCTTTTCTGTGTCTGACATGATGATGCAGATTCCATACTATCGCTTTCTAGGTAGCTAATGCGAACCTATGCTATCCACACGGGTTGCAGTTATTATATTTTAGTAGTATAACTATTTTGAAATTTGAATCTAAAATACGAACTATGTATAAAATTGATCCATGTAAATGCAGAAGGAAGTAGCGTCATGAAACCAAATACAAACACATTTTCATAACTAAATTTTTATTCCTAGATATGGTTATATGTTAACAAAAACCAAATACAAACACATTTTCATAACTGAATTTTTATTCCAAGGTATGGTTATATGTTAACAAAATGACTTTTTTTCCGTATATACTCAGGAGAACCCGATGGTTCGGTAAATTCCTGAGGGGAATTTGCACAATGATTATTTGACTTTTTGCATGCACAAATAAATACTGAAAATAATAGAAGTTGTATTGTTTTTTGGATATCCTATTATATAAAATGACTGTAAAAGCTTCAAACTTTCATGAAGTCTTGTATGTACATGGTATCATCTGAAGGTTGAGTATCATAATATGCGTCATCCAAAGCTTTCCGACGGCTTCCAACGGATTTTCCGACGGTCGCCGTATACACGTAGAAAGTCACGGTTAATCATACTTGTATCGGCAGCCATCGAAACCGTCGGTTAGTTTTTACCAATTAGCTATTGGTAACCATTGGTTATTATTTACCAAGTAACCATTGAAAGCTGTTAGCCACCGTTAGAAAACTGTACTGTTTTTTTTATTTTTACCGCCATTCGAATCTCATACAACACATACATATCAATATATATTGCAGCTCAATTTCACTTGTGTATGTGTATGAGCAGAAATCACAAATAAAACATCAATAATAATAAAAAAATCAATATTTACAACAAATCAACAATCCACCATACAACAAAACATTCCAACAACGGATACAAAATCAACCTCCAACATCTCAAAATGTATTAATCATGTCAAAACAAACCAACACATTATCCAACATCTCATCAAAATGTATCAAACATATCAAAATACATTGCTATATCCAAGTGCATATATGTATAATATCCCAACACAAACTAAATAAATCATACATATCAAGCCTCATCATCGCCTTCGGAACTGGCTGACGAACGGAAAGTGCCTTGCTGCTGCATATACGCAGCCAGGCGCTTGTCCAATTGTGTCAACTCCACGGCACAAAGGCATCCTCGTTCCTCCAGCTCAGCAATCTTAGCTCTTAGGTCTTGAATCTCTATTTGGTCCTGAGCTTTTTTGTAGATGTTCTGCTTGCGTTTAGCCTGCAACACTTATATGATTTAGTAAAGGAATTTTATTTAATGGCTAGCAAAATATGTGTGCTTAGCAGCCGCTATAACAGTGTGATATAAAATCATATAAGAAAATGATTTTATAAGGTACATCTAATTTTAAATATAAGATCATATATTATCAGATTTAGCAGTATTTTATATGAAATAGTGGAGATAAGTAGAGGATCGTGGAGGAGACGTGAATTGGAATAGCGTTGGGATTCAAAGACCTTATTACCTTATTTGTTTTGATTAAATTGAGAATGGTTGAGATGTCTTCTCAATCCAGTGTTTGTGCATGTATATATTGAAGAGAAACCAAATTGATAATAAAAAGGGTTATATGGATAGGTTATCAGGATTGTGGTTAAAACCAAAATTTTGCTTATGTTTGTTTTTGAAATTTCATCCTGATAATCTACATATTATATTATATTAATTATAAGATCTAATTTTAGTCTGATCTTAAATTTTTAACCTACATCTAATTTTTCCAAACTATAAATCCGACTCAATTTGAAAATTAGTCGGTTGGGATGATCGAATGAATATTAGTTATCAGTTATTGCAATTTTTTTAAAATTTTATACCTAGGGATAATTTATAACAAAATCACTAATTCAGTTGCATCTTACTTTATAAGCTATATTAATTAATATTTTAAGAAGAATTTGTTTTTACTGTAGGTAGTCATATAATATTCATGTCATTATCTAACTACATTTTGATGTGCGGTTAACTTTTATATAAGAAAGTTATTTTATAAACTACATCTAATTTTAATTATAAGATCATTTATTATTAGATTTAGCAGGATGAGGGAATTAAGATGAAGGACAAACTTGGAAAAAAATTAGGCTGAAGGACAACAGGTTTCATTTTTGGACTGAAGAACAAACTTTGAAAAAAAATTAGGCTGAAGAACAATGCTAGTTATAACTAGCATTATATTCAGTTTTTACACTGTACAAAATGCTAGTTATAACTAGCATTATATTCATTTTTACACTGTACAAAATGCTAACTATAATTAGCATTGTCCTTCAGCCTATTATTTTTTAAATTTGTCCTTCGGTCAAAAAATGAAATTTGTTGTTCTTTAGCCTAATTTTTTTTTCAAAGTTTGTCCTTATGCCTATTTTCCACTAGCAGGATCATATATTATCTATAACATTTTACCTACTACTAGAAAGACCAAAAGCAAGTAAGCAATACATGACTTTCAGTTTTAAACCCAAAAGTAATTTTCGGCGAATAATCTAAACAATTTCAAGTTCGTCGTAGTCAAGAGATTAGTAAATAGTCAAATCTAAATATATTATTCACTACCTATTGGTTGCCAAAACCATAACGCCTATTCCGTGTTGCCAGATCCATGATAGTTTCAAAAATTGTGTCCTCTTCGTCAATAGTCAACTGTTCCCGTCCCGTCCCCTCAAGCAACTGCGCTCATTGTTGCATAAATTTTTACTGCATTTCCAAATAAAAATACATTTTAAATTAACACTACATTATTTTAATTCTTTATAACTAATTAATTAAACTTATTGTTAATAATTTATAACTTAAAATATGCTTACATGGGCCAGTTGTAATATCGAGTCATGCCAGTGTATGTGAGTGTGTCATCTTCATTTTCATGCTTGATGACATAAGTACGAGCAAACACGTCCATGTAGAAGACGGGACCCAGACGCTCTCTTTCCTGAAATAATTATTATGTATCATTATTGTATATACAAAATTATACGATGTAATAACTGTTTATAATTGCAATTAATAAATTTACCAGCTCTTGACGGTAATGCTGGAATGACTTAGAACCACCGAGGTGTGTAACTGGATTCTTATTTCTATTCGTAGAGTTCCTCTCTATCTCTACATGTAAATTTAAATTGAACATTATATTTTACATTTGTAAATTATATATTATATACGGAACAAGTTAAAGTGATATTTTGACTTATCAGAATATGCTTTATATAATATGTGATAGACTGTATATGAAACTTCAATTTAAATAACTAATAAGAGATTAGTAAATTTATCTTCGCTTCATCGCTATGTCAGTGAGCAACTCAAGCTTCCCACATGCTTGCGCCTATCAAGTAGGCTTCTGCCCTACTTTTTTTTGCGTCTGACATCGTGTCGCAGTAGTTCTTCCTCATTTTCTTCATCAAGTAGTTTCTGCAAAGGAGATGGTCAACTTCTTGCAAGTCTACCGCCTCTGTACGTTGAAAAAATATAAGTTATACATTTATACTTATTTAACAAATTGTACTGTGGTTATATATAATGATTTACAAATTTACACTTACGAGGAAGTCCTGCCAGATATACATCCATGGAGGTAAATTGTAAGGTGTAATGATAATAGACAAAGATGAAAATTTAGAACCAAATTGAGAGAATGGTGAAAATCCATTCATACTTAAACCAAGTCTAACATTACTGCTCTCCGCTGCAAAAGCGGTATATGTCTTATCAAAATGCTTCAATGCTTGTCCATCAGCTAGGTGTGTTAACGTACCTTCTTCCTGTATTTTGCCACTGTGTCATCTCATATGCGGCGCAGTTATAGAAGATGCATATAACCTTTGAAGCCTAGGAGTAATGGGTACGTAATGCATACACTTGTATGGAACTTCCTTTCCCTTCATTTTTCTTGGTTTGTATCTTTTCTCGTTACATATTCTACACTTCCTAAGATTGATGTCCATCTTTCCAAAACAACATGCAACTATTTAAACATGTGTCTATTTTTTGATATGGCAAACCAAAAGAAAACATAAGCTTTTTCACTTCATAATGATTTTCGCACTTTAAATTATCGAGTGGCATATGCCGTTTTGCAACTTGTACAACAGCTGTAAATCCAGCTTTTGTGAAGTTGTATTTTGATTTCACCACAATGTATTATGCAGTTACTAATAATTGGGTACCTTTATAGCCATCCTAAGACTCCGCTTGGTAGTTTTTTTATACCGGTTTTGGATGACTCTGTAATTCAGGTGTTGCAATAACCCTTGCTTGTTAGTCTTTTTTCTCGAATGGTTCTAAAACCGGTGAAAACAAGTGTAGTGCAATTTTGATGGGAATTATCAACCCACTAAATTGGGGTGTTTTGAGGGGTTCGATATTATTTTCCTATTATGCCCTTTCTATATTTATTATTTTTTTCATCAAACACGTAACATTTCTTTCTGTCCACTTTTTGTTATCTGTATTCTCATCAGCTGAGCAGTGTCTACTTTCTACCTTCAAAACACACACTCTTCTTCTCAGCATAGTCTCAAATCAGAAGAAAAAACTGATTTGTACAATTATTTAGTTCATCTCCAAATCTTGTTCATAACCTTGCCAAATTCAATTGAGATAAGATTCAATCAACCATCCAATTCGAAAGGTATTTCATTTAATCTTTGTGATTACCATTTTTTTTATATAATACTTTGTTTTGAGGTATTTCATCTATAAAATTTTAATCCATTGTTTTGGGTTAATTTTCTTGATTGTTTTGTTATCTTCTTTGCTGTATAAAATTATTTCTTCTTTCGATTTTAAGAAAATATAATCACACTTTAGTTGTTTGATTAAATTCTCAATAGAAAGCCCAAGACATGATTAGCATTTTCTTGAATTTTGGTTTCATATTGAATCTTGACAAACACAAATTTTTTCCATTTCTTGAAAAAAAACATGTCGTCTTTCTTAAAAAATAATGCTACTCATTGAAAGAATAAATAAGAAAAAACTTTGTCTAACATAATTATGTTGCTTATAGCTATCTAAAATTGTTCTTCTCTTACCATAGTTCTATAATTATGTTACTTATTGATTACTGATCTAAAATGATAATAACAAAATATGTACATGTTTTGACAACAAATTCTTTTCTAATGTATGTGCTGACAGTTACTGTATATTCCTGTTATAGTTACATCATAGACTTGTATTGTATATGTTTAATCTACGCTTATAAACAATTTAGAAATATATGGGTTTACGATATGTATATACTTAGGAAACACATGCACTGAGTAAAGTTACCACCATTTGTATTGAGTATACTTTAATGTATCATAGTTCATGGCATATTTTGATAACTTTTTGATATTTAATGTGAGAAATGAAGTGTTAATGTTCTCATAACTCATATATTTTAAACAATAATTACAAAATTCAGATGGTTGACTTCCAAGGATCTAAGAATGGTGACGTAGACATGCATAAGCTTGCATCGCATGTGTAACGAACGTGGATTTTTGACCTTCGAAAATCGACATCAATACGTTCACTGTATTACATGTCGAGCAATCGAATGTCGGAAATACCAGATCGTTAGGGAAAAAGAAGAAAGAGGTAGAACAAGAAATAGAAACAACAATACAGAATCTCACAATCGCAGCGGAACAATATATGATAGATAACAACATGTCTTTATACAAAAAGAACTACAACTGTTGTTTACATATTACATCATCAGAGTACAACACATCAATAACACAATACCAGACCGTTATAATAACTTGTCCTCATAAAAACCGAATATACAGCCTACAATACACAGTGGAATAAAATCAAATATGTGTAATACGTCTTCGTCATCCAGCTCGTCTCCTGAGCTCCATAGCATCCTATCTTGTATCTGTAATACTCGGTCTGACCCGAACATTATAATAAAATAACACTCGAGTCAGTTTGGAAAACCAGCGTGAGAAAACACACTCAATTTGAATTATTAAAGTTACAAAAATCCTTTGAAAAACAAAGGTATCTCGTAAGACTACGCCACATATAAACACGACGGGATTTTACCTTACGATAACCAAAACATTTTATATCAAAATCATCTGATATTATAATAGTGTCTAGGTACAAATACTTATTCAAATAGCTGAAATTGTTACATTAATTAAATTCCAGCATACTAGGCTCTACAACCAAAACCGTAAAGGTACGTATTGGAGAATGGATTCCATACGAATGACTAGGCACTGAGATACCACCTATCATAGTACATATCTAGAAAAATGTACCAAGGACCACGCCGGGATCCCCTGCAACACAAGACTAGACTACCCCTAACCTGGATAGACCGAATGTGCTATCACTCCGGGTGTTCCCACCCTTTTTGAGTTCTTCTGTGCACCGTAGTAATAATATCCGAGGGTATCGAGAAAGGTGATAAACATACCCTAATTGGGTGCGACCCACTTAGCTTTGCTGCATCTCCCCTGATTTTCAGTCATTCCCGATTGATGAGGTTAGAGGCTACGATTACCTTTTAAGGAGTTTATACTTAGAATGCTAATTGTCCTCCAATGACAATGCACGGATAGCATTCATCCATACAAGTCGGTTTTGGGTCTGAAGAAAAGAACACCATGTCGTACTCCTTCCCCCACTAATTCCTCCTCCTCCAGTCGCCTATTACCAAGTTAACATCGCCAAACTCCTTCTTTTTCCGAGCTCCACTCACCCACACTAAAACCCTTGCACCCAGTTTCTCCCCCTCCCGTTGCGATTTCAGCATCTCACGTCAATAGATGAGTCCAACCCTACCAAATCCCATGCGAGCTCTCTCAATCTCTCTCCTTCTATCTCTCTCGCACACAACCCAATACGACTGCTCATCGCCAAATCCGACCAAGCTACCCCACACGCCGAGGCACCGAACCCCAAAATGAAACCCTAGCCCACCGTACGAGACAGCAACCACTCCCTACATCATCGCGACCACGTCCCTGCCTCGAATGAGCGCCTCCACCCTCCAGCATTCACGTGCGACTTGCCCTATCCCCATGTGAGAATCATTCGCCAACCCATCCACCTCGTCGACTGAATGTCGAGCATGATTCGATCGATAGCTTAAATGGATGGATGCACGAGGTGGCTTTTAATCGATTCGATCGTTTTTGAGTTATCGTTTTTTATCCATTCATTTTTTTGAACTTCGAACTGGTAAGGAGAAAAAAGAATAATATGAATTCAAAAGGAAGAGAAGTGGCGTGGGTTATAAAGGAAGAAGAAGGAACGCTTTTTTTCTTATTATTTTTGAATGCTCGGCTGCTTATTATAAGGGAAAGAGGAAAACGTTTTGAAGAAGCAAAGGTCACGATCACATCATAGGGCTGATGGTAAGTTAGAAGGACAGCTGAAAAGAAGGGTTGATAGGTCAATTTATTAATTAAATTTTAACATGTCTCGATTTACGCAACTCAAAATCTCGAGCCTCTATCGAGGTGTGCTACTAGGCGTTCATAATGTTATAACCTTATTCCAAACACAATAGAAAAGGTTTCGAATCCTAATTCGAACATATGGAGAAGATAGCTTTTTAAACCTTATTATTATATTGAATTTTCGATATTATTTTCAACGCATTTATAATCCGTACGATCAAACGATAACTCCAAACATTACGAAATTTGAAATCCAATAATAATACACTATTACGGATCCAATGGAACTTGTTTCGTCGAAATCCGAGACTGTGCCTCGGAAGGCTATTTATATACGTTAATTCAAACGATATATTTTTAAAATTGAACAAATCACTTTTAAATTCAATTTAAAAAGTTTTATTATCTTAATTATTATTAATATAAATTTAATACGCCTTTAAATTATTTTTATCAAGCTTAAAACTCAAGATACAAAAATTTAACCAATATTCAATTATTAAATTATCCAATATATCGTTATATTTGAAATTTAAGTTAAAAATTAACTTTTAAATATTTAAAATCAATTAAATACCAATTTCAAACATCCAAAATTTTAGGTCGTTACATTCCTCCCCCCTTTAAAGAATTTCGTCTCTGAAATTGCTAAGTAAGAAGAATGATCCAAACCCATTACCTATTTCAAAACTAATCAGTTTAAACAACTTTCCAAATTCAATTTATTGAAAAAACATTATCACCTTTTTATAATTTCCAAACTCATCCATAGATTCCAATAATATATTTACTCAACCATTTCAAACTATAATTACAAATCAAATTTCAGTTATCAAAAATTTTCTTCAAAATTTTCTAACTCCCTAAATTTTCGAAAAATTTCGCTAGCATCTCCTTTGCGCGGCAAGATCGAAACAACTACAAATTGCCTCTACGGGCCCAAATCATCAAAAGAAAACAAAAGCCAAGTGGCTCAATCACAAAATCAACAAATTTAACAACAATTTAAACACATACCTTTTTGTCGGGCAATCAATTTTTACTTCTAAAAACGAAGACATCAATTTAGCTTTTGCTTTTTAAATACCTACACCTTATTTACCAATAATATCTAATCATATAATTCAAATCATTTTATTTATCCCTTTTCACAATTTTCAATTTCTAATATTTACTTTACCAAAACCTATACGATGTACGTATATCATCCGTACGCAATATCAAATCTAATCGCTCACTCGATCACACAATTCCACTTCCGAACTAGTATCGTTCACACGACCCTCTAGTGATGACTCAAATCTGGTTCCTCGATTAGAAACCGTCATTCTCCTTGCAAATCCATCTACTATGATAGAGAATTCAAGAATCAATCAAAAATCCATATCCAGTGTTCGCTGTCGAAAATCGAGTGAAAAATCCTAACTCGGATTGATATAAATCATCTCGAAATTCTATGCTCGAATCTAAATCAAATCATTGTGCGGATTTAATAATATACGTACAACTTATGTATTAATTTCCCATTTATTCTTAGCTATGTCAAATTCTTTTATTCACATTTACTTTCATTTCCATTTACTTATTCACAATTATCATACACATTTATCATTCATGTTCACCTATTCACCGAGTATATTTCCTTAATACCAATTCCACCTAAAAACTTCACCATCGGATATTCTTCAGTCTGTTATAAACATTTTATACAAAAGTTCTTAGATTTATTAACACCTTCCACTTAAGTCGATATCCACTTTAACTCAATCAATTATATATCCAAAATTTATTTTGTTTAGTCAAACTCAAACTAATTTTTCAATTTCACTTTGTTTAACATAATTCAAGTTAAATACCATTCCAATATTCAATTTCATTTACTTACTAATTAAATTAATTAGTTCATCCACTAATTTATTTCCAACTTAATAAATTCTATTTCAATAGCTATTCCATTTAGCCTACTTAGGCTTAATTTCTCAAAATTCACTTTATTTAACTTAATTCAAGTTAAATTTCATTCCAAACAAATTTCAAATTCTTATAAGTTATCAAACTATTTTATCATATTTTCCAAATAACATTTTAAATGAAAATCCAAGAGTTTAACTCCTTATTCCCAAATTATTTCAAATCATTTTTGAAATCAAATACATATACACAACCCATTTGTATATCAAATTATTCCTTTGAATTTCAAAGCAAAACTATTTTTCCAAAACAAAACTCCAATTGCAAATCATTAAAGTAGCAATTCCTCCCTTGGATACTCGAAAATGAACGTCGATGATGCTACAGTCATCACTGAAATTATTTTCCAACGACCGAAGTGAGTTCAGTGCTTTTATTCCTTTAAAAACCTTTCAAATATTTCCAATTCAAAATATTCTCCAAATAATACCACTATTATTTTCCAAGACATTGAAAACAATTTTAAAAACTAACAAGTTCTAAACTTCCAATTTCCCAAATTTTCAACTTTTAAACCTTTTAACAAATCATATTTAAGTATTCCTTTGGAATTTCATTTCATATTATAAATCACATTTACAAAATCCCATTTTGTTATATGAATTATTTCTTAACTTTTGATTATAATATCATTTCTTAATTCAACCACCACAACAACAATGATAATAGTTTAATATTATCATTTCCTAACAACCAAGCACACCATATATAATAATTTCTGAAAATTATTCCTTTATATGTGAAAATAATCTGGGTAAAGTTATTTCATTTACCCAATTTCAAAACAATACCATGTCGAATTTGCTCTGTTCAAATATTCAGAAATTCCTATCAATAATGTTAATTACTCATATTGACCAGAATCCATAACCCACTCAATAGATCAATCAACACAATATAAAACAATTTTATATCACTAACAAATACGCGCTCATATCTATTAATACGCTCAAACTCATTCTACGGTGCTACTGACCCTATCTCTAGTGAGTTACCCCATCAAAGCCAAGGTTCTTGCTTAACCTCGATCTGATACCACATGTAACGAACGTGGATTTTCGTCCTTCGAAAATCGACATCAATACGTTTACTACATTACATGCTGAGCAATCGAATGCCAAAAATACCAGATCGTTAGGGAAAAAGAAGAAAGAGGTAGAAGAAGAAACAGAAACAACAACATAGAATCTCACAATCGCAGCGGAACAATATATAATAGATAACAACATGTCTTTACGCAAAAAGGACTACAACTATTATTTACATATTACATCATTAGAGTACAACACAGCAATAACACAATACCGGACAGTTATAATAACTTGTCCTCACAATAACTGAATATACATCCTACAATACACAGCGGAATAAAATCAAATACGTGTAATACGTCTTCGTCATCCAGCTCATCTCCTGAGCTCCATAGCATCCAATCTTGAATCTGTAATACTCGGTCTGACCCGAGCATTATAATAAAATAACATCCAAGTCTGTCTGGAAAACCAGCATGAGAAAACACACTCAATTTGAATTATTAAAGTTACAAAAATCCTTTGAAAAACAAAGGTATCTCGTAAGACTACGTCACACATAAACATGACGGGTTTTTACCTTACGATAACCAAAACATTTTATATCAAAATCATCTGATATTATAATAGTGTCTAGGTACAAATACTTATTCAAATAGCTGAAATTGTTACATTAATTAAATTCCAGCATACTAGGCTCTACAACCAAAACCGCAAAGGTACGTATTAGAGAATGGATTCCATACGAATGACTAGGCACTGGGGTACCACCTATCACAGTACATACCTAGAAAAATATACCGAGGACCACGTCGGGATCCCCTGCAACACAAGACCGGACTACCCCTAACCTAGATAGACCTAATATGCTATCACCTCGGGTGTTCCCACCCTTTCCGAGTTTTTCCGCGCACCGTAGTCATAATATCCGAGGGTACCTAGAAAGGTGATAAACATACCCTAATTGGGTGCGACCCACTTATCCTTGCTGCATCTCCCCTGATTTTCAGTCATTCCCGGTTGATGTGGCTAGAGGCTACAATTACCTTTTAAGGAGTTTATACTTGGAATGCTCATTGTCCTCCAATGACAATGCACTGAGAGCATTCATCCATACGAGTCCGTTCTGGGTCTAAACGAATCCGAAGGCACTATTCCTACTACATCCATTTTGGAAAAATCCTCAGGATTAGTAGCGATTAGCCCTTGCACATCACTGCTCCATCTTCGACTCCATGCTCTTGTTTCCACTTCGAAAACGTATTCGTTGGATCGAAGTGGTTTTCGGATAACTTATCCGATCCCAGTCTCTTCGAAACAACATTTGATATTTCCGGTAAATTCAACCCCGGTTCTTTAGGAAATAAACAGACGAAATAAGATCGGAGATCACCTTCTAACCGTTAATGGACGGATTTCCTTATAATCGTCCTAGAAGAACGAAACGAGTTTATACGTACAGTATAGCACCTCGAACGGTAACTGTACCACATAATTCCTGTATTACTCCTAGATATTCCCAAAGTTATATTTTTTGGTCCAGATTTGATAGTCGGTTATTTAACTATCAAATAAACAATCATCCTATCAAGATTTCATTTCCTACTGAATTTCACTAAATCTTATTCAATTTAAATTTCAATCACTTAAATCTCTTAATCCAAAGTATATACTTATCTTACCGAATTTAGTATATTCACAAACTATCCTTCTCAAAAATATTTGAAAACCCTTTAAAATAATAAGGAAAGTACCACTGCGGTATCGATCATGGATTCACAGCTCAATTGTTACGTCTCTATCCCAGAGAAAACCAAAACTTAACTACATGCAATCTCTGCCTCCGATTTCGCCATGAAAGTATACCATTACTTTTCGAAAACTTTATTTAATAATAATTATTTAAAAAAATAATACTTATAAAATTTTTATATTAATTTCCAAGTTAAATTTAGGCAAATACTCTTTAAATGAAAGTTATTATATAAAATAATATTAATATTGAATAATTTATCCTTTAAAAATAAAATACCTATTGATTCTTAATAATAATTAACTTAATAACAACTCATTATAAACTAACTTAATAAATAATTAAATATACATTAAACAATGTAAAATAACTAAATAATTAATTTTCTGAAATATTCTTAAACACTTTTTAAATTACGTAGTTAATAATTAAAAATCCTTCTTTTTAAAACAAACTTAACTTCTCAATAAAATATATTTTTCAATTCCAATATAGCCAGTCTAATATTTATAAATCCCTCTCGATTTATCACCAATTTGATTTACGTCCCAATTTCGTAAATCCCCCTTTTCACATTTCTTAAAATAAATCTATCATTTATTTTAAAGCCGATTTACCCATCTCATTATAAACCCTCACTGTGAAATTTATAACTTCAATTTATCAACTGATAACCACTTCACTTTATTTATAAACACTGTTTATAAATCTCCCAGTTTTCAATCCAGTTTATAACGGTTTCACATCACTTAAATCCATTTTAATCGATTTCTACATTGATTTCCATTTATAAATCAACTTCTTAAATAACCCAACTCTATTCCAATACAACCAATTTTATACTTATTTCAAAATTCACTTATATCCTTCTAATCTACTTAATCTTGATTTTTAAAAACCTTTATATTTAAAAAAAGTATCAATTAGGAATTATTTTTAAAATCCTATATATGTATATATATATATAATATTCCAAAATCTCTATTTATAATTTCACGAAATAGTTAAGACAAATTTAAAATCATTTATTTTATCACAACAATTTCTTTTAAATTAAATCCAAATTCCATATAAATATTTTCAATTCCAAATCTCCTTTTAATTTCTTTCAAATTCAAAACATATATTATTAGTATTTAAAATTACCAAAATCTAGGCCAAAACTACCATAACATCCAATAAATTCAAATCACACTATAATCTACCACAGATTATTCAAAAAGATCATATATCAACACATATGAAATTAAATTCAACATTTTTAAGGAATCCAGTTAGATCCCTTCAACCTGTTTCCCGACATCCACAGATGTTAATACAACATAAAAAAATATCAATCCCATTTCGAGGGGGATATCACGGTATATAGGGTCATCCGCTATTATGCGGGGTGCATAGGGTCTCATTCGCTAAATATGCGGGAACAATCAATCCAACTACTAATATATACTACTATATATATTATAACATACAAACTGATAATAATAATTATCAATTCAACCAATCATTCAATAATTAATTTTAACTATTTAAAATTAACTAGTAATCCAAAATCGAGTGAGATTAACTCACATTTATTTTCCTGTCGCTTTCTCGTTCTAGTTCCGATAGAATTCAAACGCGTTTGAATTTGTTTGGAAATTCCAAAAGCTCAAAGTCGACCCAATCTAATTCCATTGCATAAATCTCGCTAAAACGAATGCAAGGCAGCTCGTTTCGTTAAATTCTGACATCGTATGAAATCGTTTCACCATTTATAAGATTTCAATTTATAAATTATATTTTAATACACTAATCACTTTTTAATTAAAACTAATTACCATACCTAACTTCCTTTCTCTTCAAAACTACCGCCCATTCCAGAAAAGAAAAGAACACCATGTTGTACTCCTTCCCCCATTAATTCCTCCTCCTCTAGTCGCCTATTACCAAGTTAACATCGCCAGACTCCTTTTTCCGAGCTCCACTCACCCACACTAAAACCCTTACACCCGGTTTCTCCCCCTCATATCGCGATTTCAGCCTCCCACATCAATAGACGAGTCCAACCCTGCCAAATCCCACACGAGCTCTCTTAATCTCTCTCCTTCTATCTCTCTCGCACACAACCCAATATGACTGCTCATCGCCAACTCCGACCAGGCTACCCCACATGTCGAGGCACCGAACCCCAAAACGAAACCATAGCCCACCGTACGAGACAGCAACCATTCCATTCATCATCACGACCATGTCCCTGCCTCGAACGAGCGCCTCCACCCCCCCAACGTTCGTGTATGACTTGCCTTATCCCCACGCGAGCATCATTTCCCGACCCATCCACCTCGTCGCTTGAATGTCGAGCACGATTCGATCGATGGTTTAAATGGATGGAGGTGCGAGGTGGCTTTAAATCGATTCGATCGTTTTTAAGTTAACGTTTTTTTTCATTCATTTTTTAACTTCGAACTGGTAAGGAGAAAAGGGAATAATATGAATTCAAAAGGAAGAGAAGTGGCGTGGGTTATAAAGGAAGAAGAAGGAACGCTTTTTTTTCTTATTATTTTTGAATGCTCGGCTGCTTATTATAAGGGAAAGAGGAAAACGTTTTGAAGAAGCAAAGGTCAAGATCACATCATAGGGCTGATGGTAAGTTAGAAGGACAGCTGAAAAGAAGGGTTGATAGGTCAATTTATTAATTAAATTTCAACATGTCTCGATTTACGCAACTCAAAATTTCGAGCCTCTATCAAGGTGTGCCACTAGGCGTTCATAATGTTATAATGTTATAACCCTATTCCAAACACAGTAGAAAAGGTTTCGAGTCCTAATTCGAACATATGGAGAAGATAGCTTTTTGAACCTTATTATTATATTGAATTTTCGATATTATTTTCAACGCATTTATAATCCGTACGATCAAACGATAACTCCAAACATTACGAAATCTGAAATCCAATAATAATACACTATTACGGATCTAATGAAACTGGTTTCGTCGAAATTTGAGACTGTGCCTCGAAAGGCTATTTATATACGTTAATTCAAGCGATATATTTTTTAAATTGAACAAATCACTTTTAAATTCAATTTAAAAAGTTTTATTATCTTAATTATTATTAATATAAATTTAATAAGCCTTTAAATTATTTTTATCAAGCTTAAAACTCAAGATACAAAAATTTAACCAATATTCAATTATTAAAGTCAATAATTAAAGTATCCAATATATCGTTATATTTGAAATTCAAGTTAATAATTAACTTTTAAATATTTAAAATCAATTAAATACCAATTTCAAACATCCAAAATTCTGGGTCGTTACAATATGAAAGTATTGTTTCTTATGGTGGTTGGGTTTAAATTAATGCAAAAAAGAAATATGCGAAATAATACTCGATCTGATCGAATCAAACATGCAATACGTTTGCAATGTGAGCAAGTACGTGATTAAGTAATGAAACACATAAGTGATCCAAGTGGTCGATATCTGATACGAATGAGTCATGATGCATTCATTGAATTATGTAGTGTTCTTGTGAAGGACGGAGGACTTCGAGCAACTCAACGGGCCACAGTTGAAGAACAAGTTGCTAAGTTCCTTTGGATTATATGATAAAACACAAGACATGGTGCACGTTCGGTTCTTTTTCAACGCTCTGGAGAGACCAAAAGTCGCCACTTTCATAAAGTTAATGGTGCAATCATAGAGTTAGAAGATAAATTTATCATACAACCAAATGGAGATCAATTACCATATGAGATAATACACCATACTAGATTCTACCCTTTTTCTAAGGTACATCGTCAATACTAAATCTAAAATTTCATTATGCCTTGTTTTAGTAAATTGTTGTTTTCAACAAATATTGGATTGTGATAGAGCAATCAATGGTACACATATACGTGTTAAGGTACTGGTTGCAACCGCCACTAGATACCGTGGTAGAAAGGAATATCCAACTATGGATGTTTTGGCTGCTTGTACATTTAACTTGAAATTTACATATGTATTAACTTAATTGGAAGGAACTGCCTCTGATTCTAGGATAATGAAAAATGCCCTAACACGAGATTATCCGCTCCATATTCCAATGGGTAAGTATGAAATTTCTTTTTTTAAAAATAAATTAGCAAATGCTCTAATAATGTGTTTTAGATTAGGAAAATTTTTCCTTGTTGATGTGGGATTTGCATAGTGGTCTCATCACACCTTATAGAGGAGAACGTTATCATATTAAAGAGTACTCCCAACATAATCCGCTAAGAAATGCTCGTGAGCTTTTCAACCATCGACATTCTTTATTATGCAATGTGATAGAGAGAGCAATTGGTGTAGTCAAGAAAAGCTTTCCTATTATAGCAAGTGGAACCGAGGTAGTTTAGAATTTTAAGACACAAAAACTAATTGTGTCATCTTGTTGTATTCTTCATAATTTTTTGATGGGAACTGATCCAGATAAAAGCCTCATTACTGAAGTTGACGCTGAAATGCAAGAGACCTTATAGGATACACTAACATTGGTTGCAATTTTGATACCACTGAAGATGCAAGAAAAGGAGATTGTATAAGAAATGCAATAGCAAATGCAATGTGGGATGCCTATGTACAAACTAGAATTGAATAAAAAACCATATATTTTTCTACAAACTTGAATACAAGTAGTCTGCATGTTTTCTTTCCTTAACCCATATGTATTTCTTCTTCGTTTTGACAGTAAGCAATAAGTTAGATATAAGCTTTTGCATTTTATTATATTATGTTAAAGCAATAACTGGGATTATTTTCATGGTTTTTTTGTCACATGATGTATCCTTACAGAGAAATCATGTCCCAAAAACTGAAGAAAGAGCCACATTTGCGATGGAGTCAAAAATGGATGATATACCTATTGATGCATGTTTGCATGAGCATGTTCAAGGCAATAAAGTAGGAGGCACTTTCACATCACAAGCACATGGACAGATTTTAGAAAAAATGAAACTAGTGTTCCCTAACATAGGATGGGACAAAGAGAGGATCCAAAACCACATGAAAAACATCAAAAAATATTGGTCAGTTTGCTATGATTTATTCAAAGATGGGCTGGGTAGTTTTGCCTTTGACCAAACTACTTCCACTTGGAATGTTGAACCTGAAGTTTGGGAGAAACTTATTGAGGTATGCATGTTTTTTAATACTAGTATAGAATCTAAAATTTTCTTTGTATTAGAATCATAGGAATGCATTTACCAAGGTATTAAAGTCCGGCCGGCACGCCGGACTTCCGGCCATCTCGGCCCGGTTTTGGCGTGGACCGGACCGGAACTTCCACAGAAAACCGATTTTGGTTTTCTTTCCAAAAAAAAAGGAAAAGTAAAAATCCAATAGAAAACTACTACTCGTACAGCAAATCGAAGCAAATCAACAAAAGAGAAACTTTATTCTAATCAATCAAAAATCTTGTCTGCCATTTACAAATTCCAACCAACAAATTCACGTGAGTAAGATTCGATTTTGCTCTATAAAACCAGATATAATTCATACTAAGTAGACGAACAAATTAACCTCTTCGCTTCTGCTTCTGCTTCGGCTGACATTGTCAGGTCCTTCGAGCTTGGAAACAATGATTTGCAGCGTCGATCTTCCTTGCGATAGCGATTGAGTTTTGCAGCGTCGATCTTGGCAACAACATTGATTTTTGACGATCGGCGACCAGGTTTTTTTTTTCGTTCCTTACGATTTGCGTTGCTGATTAGGGCATAGAACGTGACTTAGAGAAAGATGGTTGCGGTAGAATAATGGACTGGTTTGAGGAATTTGGGTTTATAAATAATGGGGTTAAGGTATTAAAGTATAGGCAGTAAAATGGGGTTAAGGTATTAGCGTAAAGGGGTTAATAATGGGGTTGAATAAGTGATTAAAGTATACGCAGTAAAATATATTAAACATTAGTCTGCCCCCATCATTCATTTAGGTAGCTGATTATCGATCAATATACGCAGTAAAAGTATTAAAATGTATTAGCTTTAAGTGATTAAACGTTAAATTATTTTGTTTCTTATTTAGGTGGCTGATTATGGCAAATCGAGACATCGTTTGGAATTATTGTACTGCTGTTATTGGTGAAAAAAGAAAAAAAATGTAATTATTGTCATAAAATAATTTATGGTGGTGGTATAACATGTATGAAAGAACATTTAGCAGGATAAGCAGGCGACGTGGTAGTATGTCCGACTGTTCCCAGAGAAGTCAGGAAACTTATACGGGAACATCTGAATAAAAAGAGAAGCGAGCGAAATCAAGGGAAGCTCGAAAAACAACATGTGCAAGAAGAGCTAATGAGCATGCCCGAACAACGTAATGAAGATACCGACAGTGATGGAGGTGAAGATGACAGAGAGCTAAGATACGCCTTGCAAGAAAGTAAAGAAAGTTATATGAACTCGGGTGTAAGATCTAGTGGAACAGGTATACGATCTAGCGAACTAAAGTGCAATGACCGTTCTAAATCAATCAGAATAGAAGACGATTTAGCAACACGAGCAGCTGGAAGGATTGATCCCTATGTACAAAAACGAGGAGGTAGAACTCAACCTTCTATTAGAACTGCAATAAAAGGTATTAAAGATGCCAAAAAACACATAGGTCGTGCAATATCAAATTTTTTTTACTTTAATCATATCCCACACAATGCTGCTAATAGTCCTTACTATGGTAGAGGCCATTCAAGAAGCTGGTCCTGGAATTAAAGGACCGACGGCACATGAATTATCAAAAACATATTTAGATTTAGAGTGCACTGAAATCAAACAACACATCGACACTTATTCCAACTTTTGGGATGAGTATGGTTGTACGTTGATGTGCGATGGTTGGAGCACACAAAATAGAAGAAAAATCATAAATTTTCTTGTGTATTCTACCCAAGGAACTGTGTTTCTTAAATCTGTAGATGCTACCGACAAATTTCAAAGTGCTGAGTATATTTGTGGTCTAATGGATAATGTTGTTAATTTTATTGGAGAAGATAGAATTGTGCAAATAGTAACTGACAATGGAGCAAATTACAAAGCTGCTGGCCAACTACTGATGGAAAAAAGAAGGAAACTATATTGGACACCATGCGCAGCACATTGTATCGATTTGATTCTTGAAGATATCTCAAAAGAAACTGAGGTGAAATCGATAATTTTAAATTGTCAATCAATAACAGGATTCATATACAATCATGGTTGGTTGCTTACCATAATGAGAAAAGAAACCAATAATAAAGAACTGATTCGGCCAGTAGTAACCAGGTTTGCTACTCACTTTATTGCATTGGAATCCATATATACACATAAAGAGAATCTAAGAAGAATGATTTCTTCGAGGGAGTGGAGCGCAAAGATTCCTAAACTCGGTCCTAAAGATAAAAAAACTGCAATTCTTATCTATAATTTGATCCACAGTGATAAATTTTGGGCCAACGTTGCTGCTATTATTCTCGTATTTGGTCCACTTGTAAAAGTTTTAAGAATGGTGGACAATGATGATAAAGCAGAGATGGGATATCTATATGAAGCAATGGATCGAGCGAAGGAATCAATTAAGAAAAATGTCGGTATAAGACAGTGTCAAAAGTGGTGGAATATAATCGATAAAAGATGGGAAAGACAATTGCATCGACCTATTCATGCAGCAGGTAATTTTTTTAATTATACAATTATAAAAGTACATATCATGTCAATATTTTTTTGAACTATCAAATTGTTTTAGGTTACTTTCTCAATCCTCATATACAATACGGAGATAATGCAACAAACGATGATGAGGATTTAAATGGATGGACAAATGTTCTTGAAAAAATGGTACCTGATATTGCTATGCAAATTGAAATTTCAAAAGAGGTAATAAACAAATTATTAAAATACTCATGATTCTTGCTATTATGTTTAACACAAAGAATAACTTGGTTTATTATGAATGATTTGTAGGTTGAAAAATATAGAATGAAACTTGATGTATTTGGTTCTGCAAAAGTGAAACGTGCAGTTAAGTCGTGTCTTCCAGCTATGTGGTGGTCAATAATTGGTAGGGAAGCTGTGCCAAATTTGACACGCATAGCTATGCGTATTCTTAGCCAAACAGTTTCTTCTTCAAATTGTGAAAGAAATTGGACAACATTTGCAATGATTCACACGAAGTTAAGAAACAGAATAAAAATGGAGAACTTAGAAAAAACTGGTATTTGTACATTATAATATGCGATTAAGAGTACGGCATGCTAAACGCCAACAAACAACCGACCAACTTATTGATTTAGATTACATCTTCCATGAGGAGGATCCACTTGCAGAATGGACTAGAGAAGTTGAGAATCCACTACTTGATAATGCAAGCGATAATCCTTGGTCGGACAATGATAATGTATCTGCAGAAAATACTGAAAATGATAGTTCATCAAATGATGATTCAGGTAATGCTGGTGGTGACGGAATTGGTTCTAGTGGTTATGGCGTTGGTTCTACTTTTGATGAGTCTCAAAGACATATCCAAAATTATGAAGTAGGTGACTATAGCCGACGAAGAGATAGAAATTTGAACGTTGTACATGAAGATCAAGGGGATTATGATGGCAGATATACTTCTAACAATGTCCCTAGTTTTAGGTATTCTACGTCTGACTATACCGGAGGTTATTCGTATTGTGGGTTAAATCAACCGTATGCTGCTGAGGAATAAAGTAGCCAAGTTGAACCTTCACCCTTTGATAATATGATGACGACATTTCTAAGTTCGGATCAGATACAGCAGTATGCTTTTCCGGCATATTACAATCCGATACTAGATGAAGAGAGCGATGGACAAAATTTATATAATGCTCAGAGAAATAGCTTTTGGTATTAAATTTTTATATTGTATGTTTTGTAACATTCATGTCACTTGAATAATTTAGTGTAATTGACTATTAGTATTGCGTATTTATTTGCGTATTTATAATAAAAATGTACCGGAATTCACAAACCGGATTTAAAACGGAATTTCCGGAAATCCCGAAACGGGACCGAAATTTTAAATTTTTCAGATGACCGGAACGGAAACGAAATCCGGAACTTTGAACCTTGGCATTTACTGACAATTACTTCCATCAATTGTTTCTGGCATACTCTTTATATGGGCTGTTTTTCTAGGAAATGAATACCAACATGATGCCTAACTTGGGCATTCAATGTATAGTTTATGGGTTTATTTCAATATAAAATATTTAGGGTTTGACTTATGAAAAGTTAAGCAAGCTTGATGTATGGGCATAAATCATGTTTCTTTAATACGTTTCAGGCATATGATCTGTTTGTGCCCTTTTTTAGATTCAGTTTATTTTTCATATCTTCTCTAGATGTCGATAGAACATTAGCATCAATCTTGGCAGTGAATATCATTAGTATTGCATCGTGTTGGCCTAGGTGTGTGGGTGGTGCAAATAGACATGAACTTTTTTGCTCCCAATGGTATACAGCTAAAAGAAAATCATAATAGGTAGAAATCATTGTTTCGTATATTATTGTGTATAAAGTTTGTTTCGTTATAATAGGTAGAAATCACAATGAAGTTACATATTGCTAACCCTCCTATCTAAGCAATCTAAGAGTGCATATTCCTAAAAAAATTACAAGTATCTATCATAGGAATCAACTTAACGAGAGTTAGTGAGAGAAATAAGAAGCTTCATCTTGCATTTCTTAGTTTACTCATACTAAAGGTATCAAACTTTTCTTGAAGTCCAATCCCAATGCCGCTGAATGGAAAAACAAACCAATGTACAATTATGAGAAGCTATATGAGCTATTTGGAAAAGATAGAGCAAATGGAAATGAAAGTGATACTCCTAGAGAAATCAAGAGAAAAAATGATCATATATCTCAAGGGAATACCACAAGCACTATTAATGAAATTGACAAGATGGTGGCACATAGTGAAGCTACATTGAATACTGTAAATATCGAAGATGAAAATGACTTAGTTCATAGTTGTTCTCAACTTGAATTTGGCAGTTGTACAAAAAAATGCAAAAATAAACATGGTATTAGTAATGATAATGCACTCAAAGAACTTGTAGATGTGATGGATAGAGCATCGAATCGCCTATCTCACTACAAGGGAAAAGGCATTTTCCGATGGCAGAAAACCATCGGCGGCCGTCGGAAGCCGTCAGCAAAAGCCATAGGAAAATAAGGCGTCGGCCTGTAGTGTTTTCGACGGCTTCCGACGGATCTCGCCGTTCGTCTTTCCGATGGATTCCGACGCTTGTCGGAATCCGTCGGAAACCGTTGGAAAAATTGATCTAAAAGCCGTCGGAAGCCGTCGGAAAAATTGATCTGAAAGCTGTCGGAAGCCGTCGGAAAAATATAACCTGAAAGCCGTCGGAAATCTGCTGCATTTTTTTTATTTCTGCTGCGATATAGCCTTCCATCCACATTTCCCATACAAACACTATTCTGCAGGATCCAATATATGATATTCCAACCAAATATTAAAAACCAAACTATGCACAATTTACCAAACAAAAAAAATACATAAAATTAAGTTAAAACACATAATCATCACCCAACATCCCCAACATCCATATAATTATACAACAAAACAGCTAAGTGTATAATAACATAGTACATAAATCAACAACTACCTCCACCATCTACCAAATCATACAAAACAGAAGAAAAAAAACTTACCAACCAAAGCCATCAATCAATCGCCTCTAGAACCAGAGCCAACAGAGGAAGGGAAGCGGCCACCATACTGCTACATGTACTCGGTGACACGCTGGTCTAGCAACTGTGTGGTCTCTATGGCCTGCTGACGGTTTTGCTCCTCCAGCTGCGCCACTCTAGCCCACAAATCTTCGATCTCTGCTAGATCGATCTGAGCTCTAGTCTGCCTACCCCGTCTCTGACTGCTGGTCTGTAATAAATATTTAATTTAGTTGTGTGATCTCTGTAAGTGTATGTGCAGGTATGTGAATGATTAGCAGTGTGATAATGTTATTTAATTTAGTTTATGCATGTTTATGTAAGTGTATGTGCAGGTATGTGAATGATTAGCAGTGGGATAATGTTATTTAATTTAGTTTATGCATGTATAATGTATACATTTGAAAATATATTCTTTTGGCCGTTTTTAAATTGTGATTCAACCCTTTATTAACAAAAATAATAGTACGTTACATTACGAGATATCACTGCTTTTGATCTCTTTAACAGTAAATGTGACAAATTTATGCATGTGTACAACATATATCAGGCAAACTAAATTAAATAACATGTCTTTTTCGTTATTATTTTTTTGAAATGACATTCAAGTAACGAATTAATATATTTTGTTAATGCATAATGCTTTCATAACGAAGTGACTCAAAACCAATGTACTGAATTTGAAAACTTATATAATACCCAATATATTATTTACTTACCACTTGATTGCCAAATCCGTATCGTCTGCCATTCTTCGATGGATCCATAACTGACTCAAAAATAGCATCCTCCACATCCGTCGTCAGCTGATCTCGACCCGTATCAGTAAGGAGTTTCTGGCGCTGCTCCATAAACTTTTCTTGCATTAACAAATTAATATCATCATATCTTATTTCATTATATTTTAACAAGTAGAACAATTACTAATACTGCATAAAATGAAATATGCTTACATGGATCTTGCTGGATTTATCGTCCAGCCATGTATACGAAACTGTCCCGTCCGGATTTACATGCTCGACAACATGCGTACGAGTAAACATGTCCATATAGCCCATGGGACCATGCGCCTCAGCTTCCTGAAATTGATTTTTACATACAATTATTGTACATTTAAAATTATATAGCACAAACTATTTACAATTTGCATTCAGTAAATTTACCAACTCATGCCGATACTGCTGAAATGACTTTGACCCTCCGCGTTGAGTGACGGGATTTTTATTTCGTTTGCAAAGTTTCTTTCCGACTCTGCCTGTACATTCAAAATTTGATACATTATTTATCGATCATGTATTTTTTGATATTTACAACCAGTCAAATAATTTAAAAAACATAGTATACTTGCCTTCGCCTCGTCAGTTTCCCAGTATCCCAACCATGCTTGCCATACGCTCTCCCCCATCCAACGTGGTTTCTTACCTGATTTCTTGATTTCAAATATCAAGTCCCTATATTTTTTATGCATCTTCTTCATCTAATATTCTCATGCCAGCTACATATCGTCTGTCTGAATGTCTATCTTAGCCTGTGTTTCACGATAAAAAGCAAAAAGAATATTAAACTGTAAACGATAAACAGTAAAAAAACGACAAAAACGAATTAAAAATGGAAAACAGAAATATATACTTACTAGGAAATCCTGCCAAATACACTGTACTATGCGGGGAGGGATGTTATCCCACTTCGGCCAACACGCACTCATCCTACTCCGGTAAGAAGCTCTAGAAACATCCAACACAAACTTCGAGGGAAGTAGGTCGAACCTACCTTGGATAAAGGCAAAAGGAAAGCTGGGCCTTCAGTGCCTTCGACAAGAGAGACTCCCGATGTATCCGAGGAAGGTGAAACAAAGGAGGCTGAAGCTCCGGGTGAGGGTGTAAGTCCTGCTCCGGAACCAGCACTTGAAGCACATAGCACTGATGAACCACCTCCCCCTTTAAAAGGAAAAAAGAAATTAGCCTACAAGTTGAGGAAGAAGGTAGCGGGCGAACTTCGAATGTGATAATTACTCCGATGGAGAAAGAGCCGTCTCCACAATATTTAGAGAGTTCATTGAAAGGCTTGTCTGACCTTACAATTCCTGATGATTTGCTCAACTACGGTTTCGATGACCCGGAAGCCATAAAACTTCATTCGCCAACGAGAGGCAATGAAGGCGTTCAAGCCCATCACCAAGGAGAAAAAATTTCGATAAGTAAAGCTAAAGAAACTGGTCCGTTGGGAGGAAACACTAGGACACACACGAACACTCACACTTCACCTTGCACTTAAACTTCAGCCGTCATGCCATTTTTGCTAACTTGTCATCACTTAACTTCTGCACAGGTGATATGGGACGCTCACATGGATTCGACCGCCTTCGCGGCTCTTCCATTTTCCATCCTTTCGGCCGAGACTCCGGATATGGAAAACGCCGAGACAGAGGTGACGAGAGCGATAGAGATTATCGCTCTCGAGATTCATCTTCTCGAAGGAAAATTCACAGTCACTCATCGTACTCCAACGATCCCCCACCTCCACCGGAACAAGGCAGGGAGAAATCAGGTCAAAGGGGACCATAATCTGAAACTCCTCGCGACCAACACTTGGGTTCCTCAAGTACTAGGCAATCTTGGGAGGTTCATAAGAAGTCCGTAGTTTTGGCAAAGCAAACCTCTTATACTCCTGCACCTGATCCTTCGACAGCGGAGAAACTTGCCGAGCTTAAAGCGACATTCCCAAAATATGCTTTGACGGACTAAAATTTCTTCCAGCCATCCATCCTATTCCGGGGAATGTTAAACAAAGTGCCCTTGCTTGCAACAATGATGTTTACGTCCAACACGACGCATTCGTTCACTTGGCAGAAAAAGTTTCTGAAGTTTCTATGGAACTCCAACACGAAATCGATTGTCTGAAGCTCGAGGCCATCCATGACAAAGACATCATTAGAGCCCAAGATAAAGAGCTTTCCAAATATAAATCTCAACTTGAGGATGCCCAGAAGAATGCTAAAGATATTGCTGAGGCAGTCAGTCGCCTGAAGGCCACACACAAAAAGGAGATCGATGAAGCTATCCAACACTGTGGCGCTCTAGCTTTAGAGAAGGACTCCGTTCAAAAGGAGAGAGATGTGTTTGCTCAATGGGTCAAAGAGTTGGAAGAGCTAGTTTCAAAGAGAAGGAAAAAAAATTACTGCTCAGGAGGAGTCGCAACGATATTGCGACAAAATTATTTCTACGCAACTCCTGAAAATAAAGCTCGACGAAGAACTTTCCAAGGTCGAAGCGCTGAAGGATGAAGCCTGTGAGGAGGGTAAAAAAATAGTGCTCTCAGGAATTGATTCCCGCCTTGAGGAGGCTACTGAGGTTGGTAGGGAGGAAATCAAGGATCCCAACTTACAACGAATACACCCCTCTAAACACATCCCTGGAGAATATTTACCTATCTACTTGTAATACTTTCCAATATCGAAAGCCACGACCAAAAGAGTCCACCAAAGAGCAAAAGCGGACTGGGAAATATTGCCGCTTCCATGAAACTTATGGGCACAATACCAAGGAGTGTAGGCACCTCCACGATGCTATAGAGAAGCTAATTCGACAGAAGAAGTTGCAGGAATTTGTCAAAACTCCACCGAAGGGTGAACAAGGAGCATCAGACCCTGGTCGCGGGCAAGCTCCACGCCATCCTGAGGAACCGGCTTGGACTGTAGGAAGACTAATCATAAACACGATAGTTGGAGGGCCTCACCCGACAGACAAGAGTTGGCAAGAGATGGAACGTTATACTAGTTCCCTAAAACATGCAGATTTCGAATGTTGTTCAAACATGGAAGATGGTACACTAGCTAAACAGCAGTGAATGATGACGGATGATATAGTGTTTAGAAGTAGAGATGTCGATCAAGTGGAGGCACCGACCATCGACCCGATGGTCATCTCGGCCGCTATCGGGCCAGCATTTGTGAGAAGGATACTGATTGACTGTGGAAGCTCTGTTAACATCATCTTCAAAAAGGCATATGATCAGATGAAGATGAAGACAAAGGACCTGAAACCATCTAAAGCCCGTATTCATGGCTTTAATGGTGTGGCTACCGATGCGGTGGGCTTTGTTGAGTTGCCAATTGAATTTGGGGAAGGTGAACGTAGGAGGGTGCAGATCCTACCATTCGTAGTTTTGGATGTCGACTCCCCGTACAATGTGTTCCTGGGCCGACCGGCCCTGGTAGAGTTTAGGGCAGCTTTGGCCCCATGGTGTTTAACTCTAAAATTTCCGACATAAAGTGGAGTTGGAGTAGTGCATGGTGATCAAGCGACTGGTCGTGCATGTTATGTGGCTGAGCTGAGAGAGGCTCTGCAAAGGGAGAGAGGAAAGGTTGTGGAAAACTCCGTCCGCATCCAAGTTGCAGAAGATTGACAAGTAGTGCCCGAGCTATGGCTCGGGCAACATGATCGGATCTATAGGGACATAGATCCGAGAGATGACGATGAAGAACCCACGGAGGCAAAAGCAGCACCGACTGAACTGACAATTGACATTCCAGTCAACCATGATGATCCATCGTGGGTACTTAAGATTGGATCACAACTTGACCTCTCAATAATCGAGGATCTTACTAATTTCCTCCGAGCAAATCTGGATGTTTTTGCTTGGACACATTCTGATATGTGCGGGATTTCTCCCGCCATTGCAAGTCATATGTTGAACATAGACCTAAAATACATGCCAATAAAGCAAAAAAGGAGAGGGATGGACCCGGAGAGGTCCGCTGCTCTTAAAGAGGAGGTGGACAAACTCAAAACCAATGGGTTCGTCCGCAACGCCCTCTACCTTGAATGGGTATCTAACCCCGTGCTAGTGAGAAAAGCAAACGGGAAATGGAGGACCAGTGTTGATTACTCAGACTTGAACAAGGCTTGCCCTAAGGATAGTTTCCCTTTACCCAGAATTGACCAGTTAGTCGATTCAACTGCCGGGCATGAGTTATTATCATTTATGGACGTGTATTCGGGATACAATCAAATCCCAATGCACATTCCAGATCAGGAGCACACTAGCTTTGTCACGGATGTCGGACTATATTGTTATGTGGTGATGCCTTTTGGGTTGAAGAACGTAGGAGCGACTTATCAACGCTTGGTGAATCGGATGTTTAAAGACCAAATTGGTAGAACAATGGAAGTCTATGTGGATGACATGCTCGTGAAGTCACGGCAGTTAAGTGACCACATTCGAGACTTGGCAGAAATGTTTGATATACTCAAATGTTATGGGATGAAGATCAATCCATTAAAATGTTCCTATGGTGTTGCGTTAGGAAATTTCTTGGGTTTCATTGTTAACGCACGAGGAATTGAAGCTAACCCGAAAAAGATTCAGGCTATTCGGGACATACAAGTACCAAGAACTATAAAGAAGTGCAGAGTCTGAACGGAAAAGTGGCTGCATTAAGCCGATTTATATCCAGAGCGACAGACAAGTGTATTCCCTTCTTCGATGTTATAAAGAAGGGGGAAAGAAACTTTGATTGGACACGCAACTGTGAGGATGAATTTCGAGCTCTGGTAAGGCATTTGGAAAGTCCCCCGGTGCGGTCAAAGCCTATAGATCACGAAGTGTTGTATGTATACTTGGTCGTATCTCAACATGGCATCAGTACGGCTTTGGTTCGTGAGGAGGACCGAGTTCAAAAGTCGGTGTACTATGTCAGTAAACGTTTAATGGGGGCAGAAAGAAATTATCCTAAAATTGAGAAGCTAGCCTACTACTTGGTGATTGCATCATGCAAGCTTTGTCCGTACTTTCAGGCACACCCGATCAGTGTTTATACCGATCAACCTCTACGACAGGTGCTCCAGCGACCAGAAACCTCTGGAAGGTTGCTAAATTGGAACATCAAGTTAAGTCAATTCAATATCACCTACCTACCATGGAGAGCTATCCAAGGACAGGCGTTAGCAGACTTTATTGCAGAATTCACTATACCTGTCGAGCAAAGTAGTGAAGACAATATTCTCCCCATTCGATGGAAGTTATTCACCGAAGGGACGTCAAATGACCGTTGTTCCGGGGTCGGAGTTATTCTTGTGACTCCCGAAAACCGATCGATTTGTTATGCTTTGAAGCTTAATTTTCGGCCATGAACAACGAAGCCGAGTATGAAGCGTTGATTGCCGGCTTAAAACTCACCAAACAACTTGGAATAAAATCGGTCGAGATCTTTTGTGACTCACAATTGGTGGTGTACCAAGTTTGGGGAGACTATCAAGCGAAGGAGCAGAGGCTTGCTCCATACCTCGCTCATGTTCAAGAACTTTTGGCAGACCTTGAATATTATGATATTTCGCATGTCCCGCGCGAACAAAACAGGGAAGCGGATTCATTACCGAAATTGGCAAGTACTGGTGATGCACAATAGATGGGCTTGGTTCCTGTTGAAGTTTTGTGATTTCCAAGTATAAACGAGATGGAAATAAACTTTCTGCTATAAGTAGAAATTGAAAAGGAGTCATGGATAACCCCATTCAAGCAGTACCTGTTACACGGAGCTTTGCCTGGAAAGAAGAACGAAAGACGACAAGTCATTCGCAAAGCCTCAAGATATGTGATGCAGGACAGAATAATGTATCGGAAAGGGTTCTCAGTTCCATTACTTCGTTGCATCGCTCACGATGAGATAGAACGGATCTTGAAAGAAGTCCATGAGGGCGAATGTAGTGACCATACTGGGGGGCAGACACTAGCAAAAAAGATCCTCCGTTATGGATACTATTGGCCCACTGTAAATCGGGATGTTGCAGACTATGTAAGAAAATGTGACAAATGTCAAAAGTTTGTGAAAATCCCTAGAGCTCCGCCAGCGGAACTCACACAAATGGTTAGTCCCTAGCCATTTGCGATTTGGGGGATCGATATAATCGGTTCCTTACCAATTTCCAAAGGTGGTGCAAAATATGCAATTGTTGCAGTCGATTACTTTACTAAATAGGCGAAAGCGGAGCCTCTAGCCACGATCACCACCAAAAAAGTAATTAATTCCATTGTACAAAACATTATATGCCATTTTGGCCTCCCACGAACTATGATTACGGATAATGGAACTCAATTTGAAAGTAGAGAGTTCAAAGAATTTTGCCAGAAGTATCACATTGAGAAAAGGTTTTCGACGGTCGCTCACCCTAAAGCGAATGGACAAGTGGAAGCCGTAAATAAAATAATCAAGTTAATATTAAAAAAGTGATTGGAGAAGGCTAGAGGCAAGTGGGTGGATGAGCTTCCAACGACGCTCTAGGCTTACAGAACCACCCACAAGTCTGCGGCTGGCCATACTCCATTCACCTTGGCATACGGCACCGAAGCTGTGATACCCGTGGAACTTGAAGTTCCTTCTCATTGGGTAACTTAATATGATCCCAAAACGAATCAGAATCTCCTATTGGAATCATTGGACTTTATTGACGAAAAACGTGAAGAAGCTGATTGAAGAGCAGCTGGACATAGGCACCGAGTTGCTCGATATTATAATGAAAAAGTTTGACCGAAAATTTTCAATGTGGGTAATCTCATTTTGAAGCGAGTTTTTCCGACGCCATCACATCTGAATCCCACATGGCAAGTTCCATATGTCATCGAATGGAGGCTTGGAGAAGGAACTTTTAAGCTAGCGACCGTAGATGGCATGACACTCCCTCGCATATGGAATAGCGAGCATTTGCGTCGTTATTACACCAAGTCTATTTCCTTTCGCATTGTAGTTGCAATTATTTCCAGTGTATGTTCGTTTTTTAGTTTTTGACATGTAATAAGACAATTCAGTTAGTTTCCATCTATTATGATCAATAAAGGCTTGAAGTCGTCTTTTATATAAACTATTGATGTTTCCGTATGATACAATTCTGTGAAAAAAAATTAAATTACATTGCTTTGTCTGGCGTATGAACGCACACCCAAAATGAAAAATCTCTAAGTCCCCAAAGTGGGACTAGAGTACTCTAAGTCCCCGAAGTGCAGACTAGAGTACTCTGACTCCCCAGAGTGCGGACTAGAGTATAAACGACTTGAAAAATCTCTTAGTCCCTGAAGTGCGGACTAGAGTACTCTAAGTCCCCGGAGTGCGGACTAGAGTATAAACGACTTGAAAAAATATCTAAGTCCCCGGAGTGCGGACTAGAGTACTCTAAGTCCCCAGAGTGCGGACTAGAGTATAAACAACTTAAAAAAAATCTCTAAGTCCCCGGAGTGCGGACTAGAGTATAAACGACTTGAAAAAATATCTAAGTCCCCGGAGTGCGGACTAGAGTACTCTGAGTCCCCAGAGTGCAGACTAGAGTATAAACAACTTAAAAAAATCTCTAAGTCCCCAGAGTGCGGACTAGAGTACTGTGAGTCCCCGGAGTGCGGACTAGAGTATAAACGACTTGAAAAAAATCTCTAAGTCCCGGAGTGTGGACTAGAGTACTCTGAGTCCCCGGAGTGCAGACTAGAGTATAAACGACTTGAGAAAAAAATCTCTAAGTCCCCGGAGTGCAAACTAGAGTACTCTGAGTCCCCAAAATGCGGACTAAAGTATAAACGACTTGAAAAAATCTCTAAGTCCCCGGAGTGCGGACTAGAGTACTCTGAGTCCCCAGAGTGCGGACTAGAGTATAAACGACTTGAAAAAATCTCTAAGTCCCCGGAGTGCGGACTAGAGTACTCTGAGTCCCCGGAGTGCGGACTAGAGTATAAACGACTTGAGAAAAAATCTCTAAGTCCCCAGAGTGCGGACTAGAGTATAAACGACTTGGGAAAAAATCTCTAAGTCCCCGGAGTGCGGAATAGAGTACTCTAAGTCCCCAGAGTGCGGACTAGAGTATAAACGACTTGAAAAAATCTCTAAGTCCCCGAAGTGCGGACTAGAGTACTCTGAGTCCCCAGAGTACAGACTAGAGTATAAACGACTTAAAAAAAATCTCTAAGTCCTCGGAGTGTGGACTAGAGTACTCTGAGTCCCCGGAGTGCGGACTAGAGTATAAACGACTTGAGAAAAAATCACTAAGTCCCCAAAGTGCGGACTAGGGTATAAACAACTTGAAAAAATCTCTAAGTCCCCAGAGCACGGACTAAAATTGAAGCAATTCAGAAAACTCTGAGTCACGTGGAAGTGCGCAAGTACTTGCCTGACCCACATAACTTTGGATTTCAAACACAAGACAAATGGTGAAGTTAATCATTGAACATCATCAGAAAAACAAAAATTTTATTCACTAATCCCAAAACAGAGTTCCACTACAATTCCTACTAAACTCGGAGTTAAAAGTCTATTAACATCAACTACGAAAATAAATAGAAATAATTACATGATCCAGTCTTATTCACGTTAAACGAAGCATGATAGCTACTTCTTCGAATTCTTCTCCTTCTTCGGTTTCTCTGAAGACTCCTCCCCGACGCGTTTTTTCTTGGACATTTTGTTCACTGGAGAAGGGGTGTCAGAGGAAGGAGGAGGAACTTCTAATGACCTGGTCCCACATGGAAGGATAACTTTTAAAGGCCTGTTCAGTGGGTCATCGAGTTCAACCACTTGAGGCTCATTCTTAATTTTGGTTTTCTTTTTCCCCTCTTCGATGATCTGTTCCTGCATGCTCAGCTTCGAAGTATGTTTGGAGGCGCCTGTAATTTCAACTTCATAATGTTCTTCTGGAGGAGAAGGGTTTTCAGACTTGTCTTCATTAAGCGCCTCGATCACTTGAGTGCCAAGTCCAGGAGCCTCTTCGGTTTGAGTGGCCTCTCCCATTTTTTCTTCCCCCTCCGTAGCGACATCGTTCCTTGGAGTAGGTTCGGGATCAGGATGGCCTACACGAATTCATAAAAAACAAATGTTAGAATACATTTATCACTCACTGAAAACGAGAACCCTTTGAACTTTGAAGGAAAAGTTATGTACCAGTCTCTGGTTGACTCTCAACTGTTTGGGGAGTTTCACCTTCTGGAATAGGAGATAGAACGTGAATATTAAGTCCAGGATCCTCTGGATCATAGCCAATATGTTGCTCGAAGAGGTCAAGTGGTGGACGACTGGACGGCAGAGTAGGGGGAGGAACCGGAGACTCGGTTCCGGACAGACTGGCAATGGCATCTTTTCCTTTTGATAAGGGGGAGTCTCTGCTGTAAAGAGCCTTCGCCGCAGACAAGTCCGAAGGCTCATTCCCCAAAGAAAATACCTTCACTAAACATCTTCGTCAATCTCTTCCGTTCCCAACTCAATCTTTTTGATTTTGATTAAAGTGTCCCATGCTTCGGCCAAAGATTCGAGGTAACCCTCGCCAAGAAATGTTAAGTCGCGATGCATGAGAACTCGAACATTATATTCGGCTATCCCTCTCAATGAAAGCACCAAACTGTTAGCACCAAAATTGGTCGCTAACACTTAAAGAGAGATTTGTGTAGAGAGATTAATGAAGATAGAAAATTGAAATAGAGGAATGTATGCAAAATTAACTGTAGAAACTAGAACACCAGATTTATAGTGGTTCGGCATAACTGCCTACGTCCACTTTGAGTTTAATCTTTATTGCCTTTTCAAATAATTGAATACAGATACAATCTGTACACCAACGACTTGAATACAAGTTTGAATAGAAAATAAGTGAGTCTTGAAAATGGCAGAGTCTCCCTGGAGTTCCCGAAAAAAGGTCCCTTTTCACAGTGTCCCTGCCCCTCTATTTATAGGCGAAGATAGGTTGGACTTCCTTCATGAGCCCAAGAGCAAAATACTTCGGCCCGTAATAAGTGACTTCTGCGCACCGAGCTAGGGATGCCGAACGGCAGCTGCCGAGCGACCTTGCCGAGCGACTTTGCCAAATGATGCTGCCAAATAAGGATGTTGAACGGTATTAGCCGAACGATAGAGGCCGAGCGGCGATGGCTGAGGTGTTTGTGCTTCTAAGGCTGGAACAATTCTACACCGAGCGGTAATTGACTGACCAATGAACTTTGGGTAGTTGACTCGAAACGAGGTCATGCCGAGCGATGGTTGCTTAGCAGTGTAGGCCGAACCACATATTCAGGCCGAATGGAGGTAGCCGAGCGATGTCGTTCGAACGAAGGATGCTGGGCGATGGCGTTTGAGTAGAGAGTGCCGAGCGATGGCGCTTAAATGAAGGATGCCGAGCGATGGACTTAGGCCGAACGACACTTGCGTACCGAACGACGCGCCTAGGCCGAACGGTGCACTTCCATCCTAAGCCGAGTGACATTCAATCTTCTTATTTTAGGTCGAACCACCCAGATTGACACAAAAGCCTATATGATCAGCATCCTGTAATCGGGTCAAACATCCAGGTAACACTTGCCCCCCAAAACGAATCATGTGAGCCAACATGATGCACTTTGAACCATGAGCAACCCACGTTGCTCTCCAAAACCTTGCTCTGATGCCTCATCAATTGAATCCCGCGATCTTCTGAATGCCGAACCACATTTGAGGTTTTACCGTGCCATGTCTTAGATACAGTCGGTCGATGTTCATGTGCCGAACCACTCGTTCTGTAGGTTAACTGTCGCTCAGTATGACTGCTCACCGAGCCACTGAGGTACCTTGACCGAGTTCATTGGGTATGACCTGTTCAACTTCCTTCCTTACCATAAAAAAACTTCACCCCTTGTTCCTCATTCTTCTTCTGACTTTAACTTCATCACAAGCCCTACACCTTCTTATTCTCACAAACTTGTTAACCTGCCCCTCATATAGCCCCGTACCTCTCTCTTTGCAACTCCAATCACCCTCGAATCTAACTAACTCATCAACCTAATAACTTGAAGTTCCTCCAAGCCCCAAGTTTAACCATAGGTACGAATTTCCTTTCAAATTCGAAATCATGTACTTAAGTTCGAGTGCTCGAGTGGGCGGTTTTCCTTAGTCTTTGGTTGTAAGAATAGGTAGGGGATAATTGGAAAGAGAGGAAAAGTCGAATCAAGATAAGGGCTAGGCTTTAGGCTAAGGCTTCAATCCTTGTTGGTTGTTGGCGATAGTCTTTAAATAGTCGCTGCCCTTAAAATCCGAAAGTTAGGGCTTAGGACGATGAAGGAAAGCGTCGCTCGGTGAAGGACTCAAAAGGGACAAAACAGTGCAAAGGTGTGAGAATGAATGCAAGTTGGCCACGCTGAGTGCAATGAGTGTGTTGTTTGGTAGCCAGTTGTGATGTTGTTGTTCGGTCAGTGTCCAGAGAAGTAGTTCTCTATCCCGAGCGAGGGTACCATTCGGCCTTAAGGAAAAGCATGGGACGATAGGGAACTAGGAAAGCGGCTCGGCATAGACCCAGTGGTCGTTAGGTTGTTAGAGAAAGATAAGGAGTGTGTGGGTCGGTCGTTATGGATAGTTTCAGGGTCAAGGATAGTGGCCCGGTGTCGAGAGGGCAACTGTGAAGTGAGGGGGTGGGTCGATGTTGTTAGTCTAGCGTGCCACTCGGGAGCTTGCAGATAGATGGTTCGGTCTGTTGGTCCAGGAAGGCGACCGGCTTTGGTCTTTGGAGTCGGCATTGGCAACCAAGATTACATCCACTTAACTATCGCAAATGTTATATCACATATTTCCACGCCGAACCATAAAAAGAGGGAAAATGACAATGACTTAAGCACATGTGCATATGGAACTATTTTGACTAATGGCCTTATAGTTTTAAGGACTGTAGACTTAAGTTCAACTTAACAAAAGCAAATAACAGCCCTTAACATACAATGCCAATGTTCGACTTCAAGACTTATACTTCCGAATCATAAGACTAACTCTCAGAGACGGTCAGCGATGACGGTCATCGAAGATGATAACTTAACGCTTAACCACACTCCATCAGTTTTTAAAGCTTTTAATTCTTTTACACTTATGTTCGAACGATTGCACTAGTCCACACACCACACGGGGAAGCACTTTTGTCATTATGACTAATATCAATTGTCTTTCAAGTATAGTTCAAACAGGTGTTTGATCAAATTCAACATTCATTGAAGATGTCTAGAAAGTCAAGCTCCGCCACAGTTTCAGATAAACCCGAGCCAAGTTCTCGACAGGAAGTGGTGAAAACTTCAAACCCATTGATGACTCTTGCACAAAATATCCCAGGTCCAACAACTGCGACTATTGACTTAGCTCCTGATGCCATAGATGCAGCTAGTATCCTCGACAATCCGATCGATTCTCAAGCTTCAAGAATCAATGAAAACGCACTTCACCGACTATGCTCAATCCACGAAATCCCTTTTGATGATGTGCTGGTTCCATCGGGACAGGATCGTCCCCACCTGCCCCCAGCCGGGTATACGGCTTGCAACAAATTCATGTGCTGGGTTGGTAGTGTGCCACCTTTCAGCTCCTTCCTTCATGATGTGCTGCAGTATATGGAGATCTCCCAGCACAATTACATCCCAATAGTCACGCGTTCCTTTACGGCACGTGTATTCTTTTTATGAGTGTTCTGTTCAGACTACCCACACCCGGGGATATCCGATATATCTATCGTTTCAAGAGACAGTCCGATAGCCCATCCTTCATATTCCTTGAGCTACACTCCAAATGCCAAATCTAAACAGAGGCGTGGAGCAAATTTGCCCTATACAAGCAGGAATGGTTTTATGTGCGCTGCCTCCCTGGCTTTGCGAGGAGATGGTTGGAAGGAAGTAAGTTCCTTTTCTAGATCAATAGTTGTACGCGGGCAGGAAGTGCATTCTTTTTAAACCTTTTTTCGATTTTTACAGGTATTAGCCCACGTCCCGAAGGCTCCGGGTACTCTAAAGGCGTCGAAGCTATTCGAGCTGTTCCCGCGGGAGACCGGGACATCAAATTCCTCATTTCCAATGAATCGCTTTGAAGATTTGGATTGTTGGCGGAAGGTCGCCAGATAAGTCTTCCTCACAGTGCCACCACAACCGGACCTGCCTTAGATAAAGGAAAAAGGCAAGTTGAGCCTTCGGTGCCTTCGACAAGAGAGACTCCCGATGTATCCGAGGAAGGTGAAATAAAGGAGGCTGAAGCTCTGGGTGAGGGTGTAAGTCCTGCTCCGGAACCAGCACTTGAAGCACATAACACTGATGAACCACCTCCCCCTTCAAAAGGAAAAAAGAAACTAGCCTACAAGTTGAGGAAGAAGGTAGCGGGTGGAACTTCGAAAGTGACAATTACTCCGATGGAGAAAGAACCGTCTCCACAACATTTAGAGAGTTCATTGAAAGGCTTGTCTGACTTTACAATTCCTGATGATTTGCTCAACTACGGTTTCAATGACCTGGAAGCCATAAAACTTCATTCGCCAGTGAGAGGCAGTGAAGGCGTTTAAGCCCATCACCAAGGAGAAAAAACTCCGATAAGTAAAGCTAAAGAAACTGGTCCATTGGGGGGAAACACTAGGACACACACGAACACTCACACTTCACCTTGCACTTAAACTTCAGCTGTCATGCCATTTTTGCTAACTTGTCATCACTTAACTTCTATGTAGGTGATATGGGACACTCACATGGATTCGATCGCCTTCACGGCTCTTCCATTTTCCATCCTTCCGACCGAGACTCCAGATATGGCAAATGCCGAGACAGAGGTGACGACATAGATAGAGATTATCGCTCTCGAGATTCATCTTCTCAAAGGAAAATTCACAGTCACTCATCGTACTCCAACGATCCCCCACCTCCACTGGAACAAGGCAAGGAGAAATCAGGTCAAAGGGGACCACAATCTGAAACTCCTCGCGACCAACACTCGGGTTCCTCAAGTACTAGGCAATCTCGGGAGGTTCATAAGAAGTCCGTAGTTTCGGCAAAGCAAACCTCCTCTACTCCTGCACCTGATCCGTCGACAGCGGAGAAACTTGCCGAGCTTAAAGCGACATTCCCAAAAATATGCTTTGACAGACTAAAATTTCTTCCAGCCATCCATCCTATTCCGGGGAATGTTAAAAAAATTTCCCTTGCTTGCAACAATGATGTTTACGTCCAACTCGACACATTCGTTCACTTGGCAGAAAAAGTTTCTGAAGTTTCTATGGAATGCCAACACGAAATCGATCGTTTGAAGCTTAAGGCCATCCATGACAAAGACATCATTAGAGCCCAAGATAAAGAGCTTTCAACATATAAATCTCAACTTGAGGATGCCCAGAAGAACGCAAAGATATTGCTGAGGCAGTTAGTCGCCTGGAGGCCACACACAAAAAGGAGATCGATGAAGCTGTCCAACGCTGTGGCACTCTATCTTTAGAGAAGGACTCCGTTCAAAAGGAGAGAGATGCGTTCGCTCAACGAGTCAAAGAGTTGGAAGATCTACTTCTCAAAGAGAAGGAAGAAAAAATTACTGCTCGGGAGGAGTTGCAATGATATTGCGACAAAATTGTTTCTACACGACTCCTAAAAACAAAGCTCAACGAAGAACTTTCCAAGGTCGAAGCGCTGAAGGATGAAGCTTGTGAGGAGGGTAAAAGAATAGCGCTCTCAGGAATTGATTCCCGCCTTGAGGAGGCTACTGAGGCTGGTAGGGAGGAAATCAAGGATCCCAACTTATAACGAATAACCCCTCTGAACGCATCCCTGGAGAATATTTACCTGTCGACTTGTAATACTTTCCAATATCGAAAGCCACGACCAAAAGAGTCCACCGAAGAGCAAAAGCGGACTGGGAAGTATTGCCGCTTCCATGAAACTTATGGGCGCAATACCAAGGAGTGTAGGAACCTCCACGACGATATAGAGAAGCTAATTCGACAAAAGAAGTTGCAGGAATTTGTCAAAACTTCGCCGGAGGGTGGACAAGGAGCATCAGACCCCGGTCGTGGGCAAGCTCCATGCCATCCTGAGGAACCGACTCGGACTGTAGGAAGACTAATCATAAACACGATAGTCGGAGGGCCTCACCAGGCAGACAAGAGTTGGCAAGAGATGGAACGTTATGCTAGTTCCCTAAAATATGCAGATTTCGAATGTTGTTCAAACACAGAAGATGGTACACCAGCTAAACAGCAGCGAATGATGACGGATGATATAGTGTTTATAAGTAGAGATTTCGATCAAGTAGAGGCACCTACCATCGACCCGATGGTCATCTCGGCCACTATCGGGCCAGCATTTGTGAGAAGGATACTGATTGACTGTGGAAGCTCTGTTAACATCATCTTCAAAAAGGCATATGATCAGATGAAGATGGAGACAAAGGACCTGAAATCATCTAAAGCCCGTATTCATGGCTTTAATGGTGCGGCTACCAATGTGGTGGGCTTTGTTGAGTTGCCAGCTGAACTTGGGGAAGGTGAACGTAGGAGGTTGCGGATCCTACCATTCGTAGTTTTGGATGTCGACTCCCCATACAATGTGTTCCTTGGCCGACCGGCGCTGGCAGAGTTTAGGGCAGCTTTGGACCCATGGTGTTTAACTCTGAAATTTCTGACAAAAAGTGGAGTTGGAGTAGTGCATGGCGATCAAGCGACTGGTCGTGCATGTTATGTGGCTGAGTTGAGAGAGGCTCGGCGAAGGGAGAGAGGAAAGGTTGTGGACAACTCCGTCTGCATCCAAGTTGCAGAAGATTGACAAGTAGTGCCCGAGCCTTAGCTCGGGCAACATGATCGGATCTATAGGGACATTGATCCGAGAGATGACGAGGAAGGAGGAGGAAATTCTAAGGACCTGGTCCCACCTGGAAGAATAACTTTTGAAGGCCTGTTCAGTGGGTCATCGAGTTCTACCACTTGAGACTCAGCCTTAATCTTGGTTTTATTTTTCCCTTCATTGATGATCTGTTCCTCCATGCTCAACTTTGAAGTATGTTTGGAGGCGCCTGTAATTTCAACTTCATAATGTTCTTCTAAAGGAGAAGGGTTTTCAGACTTGTCTTCATCGAGCGTCGCGATCATTTGAGCACCAGGTCCAGGAGTCTCTTCGGTCTGAATAGCCTCTCCTTCTCCTCTCTCTCCGTGGCGACATCGCTCCTTGGAGTAGGTTCGGGATCAGGATGGCCTACAAGAATTCATAAGAAAACAAATTTTAGATTACATTTATCACTCGCTGAAAACGAGAACCCTTTGAACTTTGTAGGAAAAGTTATGTACCAGTCTCTGGTTGACTCTCAACTGTTCGGGGAGTTTCGCCTTCTGGAATAGGAGATAGAACGTGAATATTAAGTCCAGGATCCTATGGATCATAGCCAATATGTTGCTCGAAGGGGTCAAGTGGTGGACGACTGGACGGCAGAGTAGGGGGAGGAACTAGAGACTCGGTTCCGGACGGACCGGCAATGGAATCTTTTCCTTTTAATAAGGGGGAATCTCTGCTGTAAAGAGCCTTCGCTGCAGACAAGTCCGAGGTTCATTCCCCCGAAGAAATTCCTTCACTAAAGCATCTTCGTCAATCTCTTCCGTTCCAACACAACCCTTTTGATTTTGATTAAAGTGTCCCATGCTTCAGCCAAAGATTCGAGGTAACCCTCGCTAAGAAATGTTAACTCGCGATGCATGAGAACTTGAGCATTATATTCGGCTATGAGCAGATCAAACATGCACTTGATTTCCTCCCTACCAGCCTCGGTAGCCGCCTCAAGGCGAGAATCGACTCCTGAGAGGGCTATTCTTTTACCCTCCTCACGGGCTTCATCTTTCAGCGCTTCGACCTTGGAGATTTCTTCATCGAACTTTATTTTCAGGAGTCGCATAGCAACAATTTTGTCACAGTATCGTTGCGACTCCTCTTGAGCAGCAACCTTTTCTTCCTTATCTTTGAGAAGTAGCTCTTCAAACTCTTTGACTCGTTGAGCGAACACGTCTCTCTCCTTTTGAACGGAGTCTTTCTCTAAAGCTAAAGCGCCATAGCGTTGGACAGCTTCATTGATCTCCTTTTTGTGTGTGGCCTCCAGGCGACTGACTGCCTCTGTAGTATCTTTAGCGTTCTTCTAGGCGGCCTCAAGTTTAGATTTATACGTGGAAAGCTCTTTATCTTGGGCCCTAATGATGTCTTTGTCATGGATGGCTTCGAGCTTCAAATGATCGATTTCATGTTGGTGTTCCATAGAAACTTCAGAAACTTTTTCTACCAAGTGAACAAATGCGTCGTGTTGGACATAAACATTATTGGTGCAAGCAAGGGCACTCTATTTAACATTCCCCGGAATAGGATGGATGGCTGGAAGACGACGGATCAGGAGCAGGAGTAGAGGAGGTTTGCTTTATGGAAACTATGGACTTCTTATGAACCTCCCGAGATTGCCTAGTACTTGATGAACCCGAGTGTTGGTCGCGAGGAGTTTTAGATTGTGGTCCCTTTTGACCTGATTTCTCCCTGCCCTGTTCCGGTGGAGGTGGGGGATCGTTGGAGTACGATGAGTGACTGTGAATTTTCCTTCGAGAAGATGAATCTCGAGAGCAATAATCTCTATCGCTGTCGTCACCTCTGTCTCGGCGTTTGCCTTAACCGGAGTCTTGGCCGGAAGGATGGAAAATGGAAGAGCCGCAAAGGCGGTCGAATCCATGTGAGCGTCCCATATCACCTACGTAGAAGTTAAGTGATGACAAGTTAGCAAAAATGGCATGAAGGCTAAAGTTTAAGTGCAAGGTGAAGTGTGAGTGTTTTGTGTGTCCTAGTGTTTCCCCCTAACGGACCAGTTTCTTTAGCTTTACTTATCAGAGTTTTTTCTCCTTGGTGATGGGCTTGAACGCCTTCACCGCCTCTCGCTGGCGAATGAAGTTTTGTGGCTTCCAGGTCATCGAAACCGTAGTTGAGAAAATCATCAGGAATTGTAAGGTCAGACAAGCCTTTCAATGAACTCTCTAAATGTTGTGGAGACGGCTCTTTCTCCATCGGAGTAATTGTCACTTTCGAAGTTCCACCCGCTACCTTCTTCCTCAACTTGTAGGCTAGTTTCTTTTTTCCTTTTGAAGGGGGAGGTGGTTCATCAGTGCTATGTGCTTCAAGTGCTGGTTCCGGAGCAGGACTTACACCCTCACCCAGAGCTTCAGCCTCTTTTATTTCACCTTCCTCGGATAAATCAGGAGTCTCTCTTGTCGAAGGCACCGAAGGCCCAGCTTGCCTTTTGCCTTTACCCAAGGCAGGTCCGGTTATGGTGGCACTGTGAGATAGACTTGTCTGGCGACCATCCGCCAACAATCCAAATCTTGAAAGCGATTCATTGGAAATGAGGAATTTGATGTCCCGGTCTCCCACGGGAACAGCTCGAATAGCTTCGACGGCTTCAGAGTACCCGGAGCCTTCGGGACGTGGGCTAATACCTGTAAAAATCAAAAAATGGTTTAAAAAGAATGCACTTCCTGCCGCGTACAACTATTGATCTGGAAAAGGAACTTACTTCCTTCCAACCATCTCCTCGCAAAGCCAGAGGGGCAGCGCACATAAAACCATTCCTGCTTGTATAGGGCAAATTTGCTCTACGCCCCTGTTAAGATTTGGCAATTGGAGTATGGCTCAAGGAATATGAAGGTTGGGCTATTGGACCGTCTCTTGAAACGATAGATATATCGGATATCCCCGGGTGTGGGTAGACTGAACAGAACACTCATAAAAATAATGCACGTGTCGTAAAGGAACGCGTGACTATTGGGATGTAATTGTGCTGGGCCGACCTCCATATACTGCAGCACATCACGAAGGAAGGAGCTGAAAGGTGGAACACTACCAACCCAGCACATGAATTTGTTGCAAACCGTATACCCGGTTGGGGGCAGGTGGGGACGATCCTATCCCGATGGAACCAGCACATCATCAAAAGGGATTTCGTGGATTGAGCATAGGCAGCGAAGAGCATTTTCGTTGATTCTCAAAGCTTGAGAATCGACCGGATTGTCGAGGATAATGGCTGCATTTATGGCATCAGGAGCTAAGTCAATAGTCATAGTTGTTGGACCCGGGATATTTTGTGCAGGAGTCATCGATGGGTTGAAGTTTCCACCACTTCCTGTCGAGAACTTAGCCCGGGTTTATCTGAAACTGTGGCGGAGCTTGACTTTCTAGACATCTTCAATGAATGTTGAATTTGATCAAACACCTATTTGAACTATACTTGAAAGACAATTGATATTAGTCATAACGACAAAAGTGCTTCCCCCGTGTGGTGTGTGGACTAGTGCAATCGTTCGAACATAAGTGTAAAAGAATTAAAAGCTTTAAAAACTGATGGAGTGTGGTTGAGCGTTAAGTTATCATCTTCGATGGCCGTCATCGCTGACCGTCTCTGAGAGTTAGTCTTATGATTCAGAAGTATAAGTCTTGAAGTCGAACATTGGCATTGTATGTTAAGGGCTGTTATTTGCTTTTGTTAAGTTGAACTTAAGTCTACAGTCCTTAAAACTATAAGGCCATTAGTCAAAATAGTTCCATATGCACATGTGCTTAAGTCATTGTCATTTTCCCTCTTTTTATGGTTCGGCGTGGAAATATGTGATATAACATTTGCGATAGTTAAGTGGATGTAATCTTGGTTGCCAATGCCGACTCCAAAGACCAAATCCGGTCGCCTTCCTAGACCAACAGACCGAACCATCTATCTGCAAGCTACCGAGTGGCCCGCTAGACTAACAACATCGACCCACTCCCTCTCTTCACAGTTGCCCTCTCGACACCGGGTCACTATCCTTGACCCTGAAACTATCCATACCGACCGACCCACACACTCCTTATCTTTCTCTAACAACCTAACGACCACTGGATCTATGCCGACCCGCTTTCCTAGTTTCCTACCGTCCCATGATTTTCCTCAAGACCGAACGGTACCCTCACTCAGGATACCGAACCAATTCTCTGGACACTGACTGAACAACAACATCACTCTATCGAATTAGCTTCTCTATAGCGTCGTGGAGGTGCCTACGTTCCTCGGTATTGTGCCCATAAGTTTCATGGAAGCGGAAATACTTCCCAGTCCACTTTTGCTCTTCGGTGGACTCTTTTGGTCGTGGCTTTCGATATTGGAAAGTATTACAAGTCGACGGGTAAATATTTTTCAGGGATGCGTTCAGAGGAGTGTATTCGTTGTAAGTTGGGATCCTTGGTTTCCACTTTCCAGCCTCCCTTTTCTTTCCGGGATTTCCCCCACCAGATCCTTTAGATTATTCAGGCTTGTTTTGGACATTGACTTGTACTTTCCCAGAGTTGTCACCGGATTGTTTTACAGCAATGTTGCTCTGCACTATCTCCTTGCCAGCTACGGGTGCATTGTCTCGCCTCGTCCACCTAGCTTCCTCCCTTCTTATAAATTGGCGTGCCTTCGAATAAAAACGTTCCAGCGTAGTCGGAGGCTTTCCCGCCAGCCAATCACCACAGAACTAAATGGGTTTATAAAAATAAAATGAATGAACAATGTGAGATCGTTAGAAATAAAGCTCGGTTAGTCGCGCAAGGTTATTGTCAAGAAGAAAAAATAGACTATGATGAAACCTTTGCACCCGTAGCAAGATTAGAATCCATTAGAATTCTACTTGCTTTCGCAAACCACAACAATTTCAAATTATTTCAAATGGATGTCAAACGTGCCTTTTTAAATGGTTTTGTTAAAAAGGATGTTTATGTTGAACAAGCTCCACTTTTTGAAGAAGAAAAGTTTCCAAATCATGTTTACAAATTAAAGAAAGCTTTATATGGTCTGAAATAAGCTCCTAGAGCATGGAATGACAGACTAAGATCTTACGTATTACAATTAAATTTTGAAATTGGTAAAGTAGATAATACTCTTTTTATTAAAAGAAACAAAAATGATATCCAATTAGTATAGATTTATGTAGATGATATAACTTTTGAATCAACAAACAATGAAATGAACAAAGAGTTTTCTGAAATAATGACAAAAGAATTTGAGATGAGTCATATGGGTGAACTTACTTTCTTTTTAGCATTGCAAATAAAACAATTAGATAGTGGTATTTTCATTAGTCAAGAAACGTATGCTAGGGATCTAGTTAGTAAGTTTGGTATGACTACTACGAGTGGAATACCCACTCCTATGGAAACCAATGAAGCCTTAAATAAAGAAGACATGTCAAAAGATGTTGATCAAAAACTATACAGGGGAATGATTGGATCGCCACTCTATATAACTACGAGTAGGCCTGATATCATGCATAGTGTCTGTCTCTGTGCAAGGTACCAATCTCAACCCAAAGAAACCCATTTAAAACCTGTTAAACGTATCCTAAGATATGTTAAACACACTTTAGAATATGGCATATTTTACCCTAAAAATGATTCATTTGATTTGATCTCATATTGTGATGCTAACTATGCTGGTTGTAAATCAAACCGAAAAAGTACAAGTGGAACTTGTCACTTTTTAGGGCATTCTCTGGTTTCCTGATTTAGTAAAAAGCAAAATACTGTCTTACTATCAACAACTGAAGCAGAATATATCTCTGCTACTTTGGCTTGTTCTCAAGTTATCTATATGCAACAACCTCTAAAGGATTTTGGATTAAAAATTTCAAAATCATCAATTTATTGTGACAATACAAGTGCAATAAATTTATCCTAAAAAACTACTCATCATGCCAGAACAAAACATATTGATATCAGACATCATTTTCTCAAAGATAATATAAGTAAAGAGATTATTTCTCTTGAATTTATCAACACTGAGAATCAAATAGCTGATATTCTGACCAAACCCTTGAATCAATCAACCTTTATTAAATTAAGAAGAGAACTAGGTATTTGTTCTATAACTGAGATATAGAATATAGATATAGTATCATATATATTTACATAAATAAAGAAAAACAAAATTGTCAAAATTTTCAAAGGGATGTCGACATGCCCCTACCCCTCATGTCCACATACAACGGTAAAATTTGAAATTTTGATTTTCCCTTTAAAATCAGTTTGGTGGTTATATAATCACAACATTTCGAATTTTTCCGTCTTCTTACTTTATTTTCTATGTAATAAACTTCTGAAATAATGGCCTCCTCTTCTAAATCAAACCAAAATGCAACCTTTTCTTTCCCTTCTCCTAATTCTGGTCCATTTCAACGAACTACATTGGCTCGAGTAATGAAGATCGAGGAAATCATGAAGGATTCTCTGCAAATGCTGACTGAATTACAAGTCGCTCAAATAAGGATGGAAAAGGAACAAGAGAAACATGACAAGATTCTTATAAATTTGCAAAAATTTCTAATGGATAATCATGCACACCCTATTGTGATTGAAGATGATTCCTCTAACATACATATTCATAATCCATTAGAGGACAACGAAGAAGAAGAAGAGGAGGAGGAAGAAGCCTAAATGGATGAAGATGATAGAGTTATTTGCGTTGGGGAAGTCTATTTTGACAAAAATGGTAATTTGGTCGAACAACATGGAAACTTTTGTCTCCATTACCCTAATTGTTCGATTCACAAGTCACCAATTGTCAAGGACTCTCGTTAGATTGTTATTATATTAATGTTTTTATATTTTGTGTACTTGTATGTATTTGTGTCTATGTTTCATACATATATGTAATGTAAAATCATATATAATAAAATTAGATTTATGTTTCACTTATTATACTTCGTTATTATCATTTAGTTCCATAGTATTAGTTTAAGGGGGAGATATGTAGTTTAGGATTAGTTTTTTGTTGATGACACGGGGGGGGATTATAAAATAGGTTAGATAGGCTTAGATTAAGGTGGAGTTAGTAGATTAAGGGGGAGTTGTTGGAATAAGGGGGAGTCGGAGTAGAATCGAAATTTGTTGGAGTAGATTTTATAAACAAAGGTTGTCATCATCAAAAAGGGCGAGATTGTTAGTTCCTGAGATGATGGTTTTGATGACAACAACCTTAGGACTTGTTATAAAATATAAATACTAATATTCTTGTCTAGATATATATGTATATGCAGGATATATATATATATATGCAGGTACTGAGAATGAAGACTATACAGTATAAAGATTCAAGACTGAGTATAGAGATTCAAGACTAACGAATTCAAGATTGAAGAAATCAAGACTGAAGACTCATGAGTATCAAGATTATCAAGAGTTCAAGATATCAAGATAAGTAATAGAGTCTAGATTTATGTTAAAACTTAATAATAGCATTAAAATCTTTATTCAGACTTCAATTGTGGAATGGAATCCACCTTCTCCCTTTAATAGTGGGATGGAACCCACGAGCTTCTCTAGTGGAATGGAATCCATGAAATTTTCAAAATGATTTATTTTTTCAAAACTATTGTTTTAAAGTCATCTCTATAAATTTAAATATTTTAGCCTTAATTCAAAAACTATTTTTAATCATATTAATTTCAAAATCATCTCTCTTTTTTAAAAATCTATTTCTTGATTTTAAAATTTTAGCTTTAATATATTTTAAAGAAATCTATACTTGGTTTTTAATATTACTTTTATATTACAGATTATATATTTTAAGATTACTTTCTAAAACTCTTTTATAAGTTTAAACTATATCCAAAATGGTTTACAAAGTTTAGAAATTGTTTTGACATGTTTTAGAATAGAAATCATTTTAAAGCAAAATCTATTTTCAAAAATAACATAGGCATGTCGACATCCCTCATCCCCCCATGTCGACATGGTAGCCGTAGAATTTAAAATTCAAATTTTCAAAAGAAGTGTCTATTCGTCATAACCTTTCATGAATGGACATGACCATTGTTCTCCTACAAATACCAGTTGTTTTCAACGAATTTTAAGTTAGTTTTTCTTTATTTCTTCACTCCTTCTCCACTCAAATATTCTCTTATATTTCAAATGCTTTGACGAAACTCTGCCGAAATTCTAAGTGAATCAAACTCGATCATCTCTAGTTTGATTCTCTACCACTCTCCTTCAAAGATCATAGTGCTATTCAGAGTTATAGGATTATTTGTAATCAAAGATTGAAATATCAAAGTGTATCGAGTCTCTCTCTATCAAAGTGTGATTGGAAACGGTGTGATTATGACCCGTAAATCAATTACGTGTGATTGTAGCCCGTAAATCAATTAGGTGATCTTATAGCATGGTTAAATCAATAGAGTTTTCCCTATACTCGGAGACAGAAGGGTGTATCTCATGGCCTTGAAATCGAGGTTGTAATATCAACATTATATTTGAAAAGAAATCTGCACAAGAAATTATGTGAGATTGGCTGTAAGGTAACTTTGAACCAGTGTAAAATTCTGGTGTGTTTTTTCCTTTACTGCTTTTATTTACTATTTGCATCTGTGTCCGATTCTATGATTGTTTCCGTGTTTTTGAATTGCATCTGTTTGGATTTAATTTGAAAAGATTTCAAAAAGATTCATAAAATTAATTAAACACTATTCACCCCTCCCCTCTAGTGTTAATTCTGCCTTAAGATCCGTAATCTGCATTTCCTACAATGTCATTTCGGGATAGGTTATATCAGTGGATATTGCGAAGGTGGCAGCGATCCAAGATTGGAATCAGCCCAAGAATTTTACGGATGTGATAAGTTTCCTAGGATTGGCAGGGTACTATAGATGCTTTATAAAGGACTTGTCGAAGGTAGCGGCACCGCTAACCAATTTGACGAAGAAGAATCAGACTTTTGATTAGGATGCGAAATGTGAGCATGAATTTGTGAGTCTGAAAGAGAGGTTGATGAGTGCACTGGTGTTGAAAATTCCAAGTGGAAATGAAGAGTTGATAGTATACATTGATGCTTGTAGTACTGGATTGGGTGCGGTGTTGATGCGAAAGGGAAGGTTGTCGCTTATGCAAGTCGACAACTAAAACCGCACGAAAGGAATTACCCCACTCATGATTTGGAATTGTCGACAGTTGTTTTTGCTTTGAAGGTGTGGATGCACTATTTGTTGGAAGAATGGTTTGATCTGTTTATGGATCATATGTACTTGAAGTACATTTTCTCTCAGAAGGATCTCAGTCTTCAATAGCAACGATGGTTGGAGTTTTTGGCCTCTTATGATTTTAGTATTTCCCACACTTCGGGAAAAGGGAATGCAATCACCGATGCATTAAGTAGAAGACATGCGGGGTTGGGTGAAATCTTCTTGGAATGGAAGCAGATAGAGTATATTGCTGGATTTGATTTCAGGCCTCACTATGAGCTAGAACCTGAAATGTTGGCAAGTTTGTCGATTAGACCTACTCTAATTGAAAGGATCGGTACTAGTCAGAAGCAGGATGCTGGCTAGCGAAGATTATAGCAAAGATAGAGGGAGTAGAGTCTGAAGACATGAAGTAATACGAACTCGACTAAGAAGGTTGGCTTCGTAAGGATGGAAGATTATTTGTTCTTCGATGTTGATGGATTGCGGCTAAGAGAGTGTCATCATTCCAGATTGACTATTCATCCTGGTAGTAACAAGATGTACCGTGATATGAAGTGAACTTACTACTGGTAAGGCATGAAGAGGGATGTTGGGGAATTCGTCTCCAAGTGCATGAACTGCCAGTTGATAAAGTCAGAGTAGAAGAAACCAAGTGGACTATTAAAACCATTAGAGATTCCTAAATCGAAATGGGAACAAGATCGATGGATTTTATTGGTGGACTGCCAAGGACTCGAGCAGGGTATGATGGCATTTGGGTCATAGTAGATCGGTTGACTAAGAGTGCAAGAATTATACTTGTCAATTCAAGTAGAATGACATTCAAGCTGACTGAGTTGTATGCAAAATGGATAGTACAATTTCATAGTGCGTCGAAGAGCATTATGAGCAACCGAGACCCGTTGTTCACTAGTGGGTTTTGGAAGAGCTTACAAGAGGTGTTGGGGATGGGGTTGCATCTTAGTATAGCTTATCACCCATAAATGGATGGACAAACCAAAAGAATAACTCGTATATCTAAAGATATCTTGCGAGCATGCATTATAGACTTTGGTAGATCATGGGATGATCATTTGCATTTAGTGGAGTTTGCATACAACAATAGTTATCAGTCGAGTATTGGTATGGCTCCGTATGAAGCATTGTATGGCCGACCATGTAACACTCTTTCATGTTAGGGGGGAGCGGGCGAGAAGCTGATACTTGGGCTGGATATGAATAGGGAGACTTCAAAGAAGATTGAGGTCATTCGGCAATGAATGAAAGCTGCTCAGGATCAACAGAAAAGCTACACGGATAAGAGACGAAGGGGTTTAGAGTTTCTGCTGGAGATATATTGTTTGTAAAGGTTTCTCCTTTAAGGAATGTAGTTCGATTCGGTAGAAAGGGGAAGTTGGTGTCATGATTCGTAGGACCTTTTCTGATAGTCGAACGAATCGGGAAGCTAGCATATAGGGTCGACTTACCTCAGAAGATGGAGAATGTGCACAATGTTTTTCATGTCTCTTATCTACATAAGTTTGTGCATGACTCAGGCGTGAAGATTACACCGGATTAGCTATAAGATGTTGAGGTAGAACCAGAAGTTTCTATATCTCGTAGGCCGCTTCATATTATTGGGTACGATATGAAACAGCTTAGGAGAAAAACAGTGATGCTAGTTAAAGTATAGTGCAGCGGAAGTGAGAATAATTGTACATGGGAGACGAAAGAGAGCATGAGGACTCCTTATCTGGAGCTCTTTCAATGGAAAGACCGATCGTTTAACGTGTTTACTTCCACCATTTTATACCATATTTGATAGGTTAGTATTCCGCATGCTAGGATATATTAACTACGTTATTGGTTGCACGGTTGCTTGCTTGAGATGTTTGATGGTTGCTTATGATTTGTAGGCATGCGGTATGACCATGGTTGCTTATGCTTTGACTTGTTTGGGGATTTCAGGGGTGAAATTCCTAGGGAGAGGGGAGAAGGGGGAGAATGTAACAACCCATATTTTACGTATCAAAGGATCATAAAATATTTTTATTTTATCCGTATGAGGTCGTACAATTCTATAATTTTAGGATATGACTCTTAGGGGCGGTTTACAAACCTATGTTTTTCCCGAATTTCCATGTGACCATTTTGACCCTAAATCTTGTTTAGGCTATAACTTTTGATGAGAGTCAAATTAGAGTCTCAAACTAGTTCAATTGCTTCAGGATGATGGTTTTTCATTCCGCGAAGTGGTTATAATAGAAAAATGGGCCAACGTTTAGAAAGTTATTCCTATTTTGAATTTTTAAAGCTGTTGGCCGGGATTAGCGTGTAATTAATTAAGCACATTAGTGAGCCATTGGTCTAGTGGATAATACTAAAAATAGAGGGTTGAAGAGTCAGGTTAAAACCTTTTCCTCTCATTCCAAATCAGGTCTAAACCCTAATTGAAGTTATTCTGTAACGCAACTTGATTCTAATTTCATCTAATATCACCCAAATTGCTCTCTAAATCAAATTAGATTGTTGATTAGTGATTAGATCATCAACTAGAAGATAGAGATCATCGATTTTCTTAATTTGAAGTGCATTCCATTGCCGTTCGGATTGGGTCTACATTCATATTGGTTGAATTTGGTAATTGGTGAGTGGTTTATGCCTTCTCACTATACTACACATGTTTATAAGGTAAAATCATAGGATTCAACATGTTTTAAATTGATTTTTGGCCACTATTTCTAACTTTAATTACATGTTAAATTATGTATATGAGCTAGATTGATTAGAAATCACCATTGCTCATGCTCATATATTCATGCTATATGCATATCTATGTTAGAAATTGACTTGTTTTTCTTATTTCGATGGATTGTATGTTTGGTTGGATGAAATTGCTTTTTATTCGATGTTGGATGAAATGATGTTGTTTGTTAGTATTGTGATTGCATAGAAAGTTAGGTCTGAGAATTGAGTAAATCGAAGGCAAAGTTGGTCGTAATTGGGTGAAACTTGGAGAGGAGGCTCTGGGCATGGAGTACTAGAAGCAAGGAATAAGTGGAAGGGAACTTAGCCATGGATTGGCTAAGTGGAGAGGTCATGGCCGAGTAGAGAGGTCGCTGTCGAGTTCTAGGGTTAAGCCCAAATGGGATGAAACTTCTAGGAGGTGAAGTAGAGGTCTTGTAGATCGTACTAGAGGCGTTGGCTCATTTGTATCAGGTTGGATGATGATATAATAGCATGATGAAAAGCTATGGTCTTCGGATGTTGGCTCGTGTTGGGAGTGGGTTTCGAAGATGGCTGCTCGCAAAGGAGGTGGGTCGTATGATCGGGGAATGTGGAAGGGTTCCTCGTGAATAATGGAAACAGGATTGAGTAAGAAGAGCATGGTATCCAAATGGAGCAAAGGTGTGCTCGGGTGTATGTGCTAAGGAATCATTGATGACTCGGAGAGTTTTCAGTTGTACTCGAAGCAGGGGTATTGTAAGTGGGGATGCCCATGTGTCAATGAAGGGACCTATAGCTTTGGGTCTAGTGTCCAGCTTTAGGCTACGAGATATGTATCCAGCTTTGGGCTGCGAGATAGAAGAGTACGACAAAAAATGAGATATCCATTAGTCCCTGGCTCGGGGGTTATACGAGTTATCATATATACAGAGCACATGGAGTGATAATTAGGATTGTTTGATGGATGTTATGGATGCTATGATTGCTTTGGTTGCTCTCTTAGTAGGCTATCACTCGTAGGTATCAGGGGAAGTTGGTGTTGGAGATAGGAATACCTTGAAGACTGATATCCTTTATTTGGTTTGTGGTATATCTTTATGATATTATAGAGTAGCATATTATATTATTGTATGCTAACTCTTTGGTTGAAGGGATATGGTAGGTATGGTTAATGTACTCTTGTTCCTTACCATATTTACCTATTTAGTATCTTAAGACTCATTTACCGCTCACATCAGACTATTGTCTTACCCAAGGTTTTGTGCTTTGCCTCTTATTATCTTGGGTACTCCTAAATGAGTAAACTAGATAACAGGTCTAGGTAACGCAGTAGCTGTTTGGAGGACGTGGTGGATGGAGCTATCTCATGTTATATATATATATATATATGTGAAGTCTATGCTTATTCCACCGAGCAATGTTGTGGAGCCCGCGATAGTGCTTGCTTATTGCTATTTGTTGAGACAGTTTATTTGAGTTTGTTTCTGTTGTATAAACTCTACTATTGATGTATAACTCTATGGATATTATACTCTGATGATGATGGTCTATTCACATTGTTATTACTATCTCTTCTGTTTATATGTGATATTATATTTTATCCATGCACTATGAGATATGATAAGTTATATGCTATGTTAGTTTATTTCAATCTTGATGATCATCCTATATCAGCTGGGCATAGACAGTGCATTATTTATCTATTATTAGTGCCAGTGGTATAGGACGGTCTTCACATAAGAACTCGAGTACGGTACGACGACATTTGGGTCATAGTCGATCGATTAACTAAGAGCACTAGATTTATACCCGTTAAGTCAAGTAGAACAGTAGCCAAACTGGTCGAGTTGTATGTGAAGTGGAAAGTACGGTTCCATGGTCGAGACTCGTTGTTCACTAGTGGGTATTGGATGATCTTACATGAGGCGTTAGGGACAGAGCTGCACCTCAGCATAACTTATCACCCTCAAACTGATGGCCAAACTGAGAGAGTGAATCGTAACTTATGGTATCTCTTACAGGCTTGCATACTAGACTTTAGGGGCTCATAGTATGATCACTACATCTCATTGAATTTGCATACAATAACAGTTATTAGTCCAGCTTCGGTATGGCACCATTTGAGGCGTTATATGGTCGACCGTGCAACTCTCCTTCTTGTTGGTGGGAAGCAAACAATAAAATGGTACTTGGGCTAAATATTACTAGAGAAACCTTGGAGAAGATCGAGATCATTCAACAACGAATGAAAGCTGCCCAAGACAGACTGAAATGTTATGCTGATAAGAGATATAGAGTTCTCTATCGGCAACATGGTATTTGTTAAGATCTTCGTTGAAAAATGTAATTCGATTCGATAGTAAAGGTAAGTTGGCACCGAGATTTTTAGGTCCTTTTCTGATACTAGAGAGGATTGGGAACCTTGCATATAGTGTCGACTTACCTTAAAGAATGGCAGGAGTGCACAATGTGTTCCACTTTTCTCACTTGTAGAAATTTGTGCACGACTCAGGCGTAACTATCACACCAGATCAACTAGATGATATCAAGATTGAACCAAAGGTTTCAAGACCTCGTAGGCCTATGTGTATCATCAAACATGATACAAAGCAGCTTAGGAGGAAGACGGTGGAGTTAGTCAAGGTTCAGTGGAGCGAAAGTGAAGGTGATTGCATTTGAAAGGATGATGTGAGCATGAGGATAGCTTATCCAGGGCTCTTTATTCAGTAAGACTTCTTGTTTATCGCTTTTACTTTCACTTATGATATCATGAAGTATATCCCTTAGTACAGTATTCTGCACGCTAAGATAGGTTTGGATATCTTCCTTTTTGCATTTGATTGCCATGTATGCATGTTTGTTGTATGATGGTTGCTGTTTGCACCAAAAATGGTCACAAACCCCACCTTTTGGTCAAAGCTGGAATATCAACAAGTTGGCAAGAAAGGATGGATATCAGGATTGGAGATCGATTAGAAACAAGGTTGTGATCGATGTCGTCAAAATTTAGCCGAGCTCCGATCAAGACAGAATCGATTGGGAATGATGATCAAGGCTAGGAGAGGCTACGTTTTAGATTTCAGACCAATCGAAGCTCGTATGCACGAGATATGGATAGGGCAAGGTATGTGAAAAGTGGTTCGGATCGATACATTTCATATCGATCCGGCATAGGTACGAACGTATTGTTCGTATCGATCAGTATGGATGCGAACAATGCATTCGTATCGATTAGGTAGGAAGGATCGGAGGACTTTGGCTTGATGGCGATGGACTTGGACAAATAAGCGCATGATGATTTATTCGATTCGATGGTTTCGGTCAGGATGGATTCAGGCTACAGGTTTCGTATTGATAGGAAGGCGGGGGTTGATGTTGTATTTCGTATCGATCGTGGCTGGAATTGATACGAAGGAAGGACAGATGCGTATGGATACGAAGGACTCAGGGACAATGTTCGTATCAATCATATTCGAGCCGATCGATACGAAGGAAATAGTCAGAGCGGCACAAAGAACGAATACGAACTGGAAATATGCTCGAATCAAGGGAAGAAAAGATCAACATGGAGAAATCTCTGGAATAACACGTTCAACACAGCGTGAAAAGCGGATCAAGCCCTGAAGATAAGGCCACGTCACATCGCACGCGCGTGTCTCGATCAAGTCGAAGAGAATGGATACGAAATCATGGATTCGAACGAGATGGCCAGCCGAGAAAACTCATTTCGAATCGACCATATCTCCCAAACCACAAATCCAAATACTATGAAATTTTCACAGGAGCTTACGTACATGTTGAAGAATGTTCTCACCAAATTTCAGCTCGATTGGATCATTTCTTGATCGATACGAAATTGCTTTGTATCGATCCCGGAACGAGCCCAGATTTCTTGGACGCGGGCATGTGGGCCCACTCACGTGCCAGAAATGGTCTCCTTAAATTTAGACGAAATATCAGCCTCCTACACCTATAAATAGAGCCCCAGGTCATTCAGGAAAGAGGATCGGGATTCAGAAGCGCCCAGACTCTACCGGATTCAATTCTACATTTCATCATCGCTGTTGGACTTGAATTTCTTAATTGTAATCGCTGTAATGACCTCTTTCCTGAATCCCGATTAAAGTCTACCGGATTAAAGTCTAACAGCGATGATGAAGTGTAGAATTGAATCCGGTAGAGTCTGGGCGCTTCTGAATCCTGATCCTCTTTTCTGAATGACCTGGAGCTCTATTTATAGGTGTAGGAGGCTGATATTTCGTTTAAATTTAGGGAGACCATTTCTGGCACGTGAGTGGGCCCACATGCCCGCGTCCAAGAAATCTAGGCCCGTTCCGGGATCGATACGAAGCAATTTCGTATCGATCAAGAAATGATCCAATCGAGCTGAAATTTGGTGAGAATATTCTTCAACATGTACGTAAGCTCCTGTGAAAATTTCATAGTATTTGGATTTGTGGTTTGGGAGATATGGTCGATTCGAAATGAGTTTTCTCGGTTGGCCGTCTCGTTCGAATCCATGATTTCGTATCCATTCTCTTCGACTCGATCGAGACACGCGCGTGCGATGTGACGTGGCCTTATCTTCAGGGCTTGATCCGCTTTTCACGCCATGTTGAACGTGTTATTCCAAAGATTTCTCCATGTTGATCTTTTCTTCCCTTGATTCGAGCATATTTCCAGTTTGTATTCATTCTTTGTGCCGCTCTGACTATTTCCTTCGTATCGATCGGCTCGAATATGATCGATACGAACGTTGTCCCTAAGTCCTTCGTATCCATACGCATCTATCCTTCCTTCGTATCAATTCCAGCCACGATCGATACGAAATACAACATCAACCCCCGCCTTCCTATCGATACGAAACCTGTAGCCTGAATCCATCCTGACCGAAACCATCGAATCGAATAAATCATCATGCACTTATTTGTCCAAGTCCATCGCCATCAAGCCAAAGTCCTCCGATCCTTCCTACCTGATCGATACAAATGCATTGTTCGCATCCATACTGATCGATACGAACAATACGTTCGTACCTATGCCGGATCAATACGAAATGTATCGATCCGAACCACTTTTCACATACCTTGCCCTATCCATATCTCGTGCATACGAGCTCCGATTGGTCTGAAAACTAAAACGTAGCCTCTCCTAGCCTTGATCATCATTCCCAATCGATTCTGTCTTGATCGGAGCTCGGCTAAATTTTGACGACATCGATCACAACCTTGTTTCTAATCGATCTCCAATCCTGATATCCATCCTTTCTTGCCCACTTGTTGATATTCCAGCTTTGACCAAAAGGTGGGATAACAGTTGCATATGCTTGTGTATGGTTGTTAGGCATGCAGGATGACCCTATTGATTTTTGTATGGGATTCGGGGGAAAAACTCCTAAATGAGAGAGAATGTAACGACCCGTATTATACATATTGGAGGATTGTAAATATTCATATTATTTTCATATAAGGTTGTATGATTCTAGAATTTTGAGAAATGACTCTTGGGGACATTTCCCACATCTATGATTTTTGTTAGATTTCTATGTCACTAGTTTTACCTGAAAATATTGTATTGCCTATAACTCTTGATATGAGCCGAATTGGGTTTGAACCACTTCCATTAGATCGGGATGATGGTTTTCCTTTTCGTAAAGCGGTCACAATATGAAAATTGACTAACCATTAGAGAGATATGGTTGTTTGAAGTTTGAATTGATTTTAAACAACTTAGTGGGTAATTAGTAAGTTAATGGGTAGGTCCAAAACCCATTTCGGGATTAGCATGAGGTTAGGGATGATGGGACTCTCTCCCATTATTTCACACTTAAAAAAGTAGAGAAAATCCCCATTAACATTCATCTTAGCCAAAACGTTACCCAACCCCTTACTTTAATTAGCCAAAAAGTGTCATTAGGGGGAGATTAGCATCTTGGAGTGGAGATTAGCTATTGGAGATCATCTTGGAATTGTTGTTTATACTTGGATTTGTGGGCTTGGAGGTTGGATTGGATTGCTTAGGAGATAGGTGAGTGGTTTTAAGCCTCTACTCACTAATTATCCCTTATTAGACTTTTAGTGATGTTTTTAAATGATTTTCAAACACTAAAACACATTTTAAACCCTTTTAAACAACATATATGAATTTCAAGTAATTTGGATAAGTTTTGAACATTTTTCTTCTTAGGGAAACTATGTATTCTCAGGGATACTACCCTTAGATTTAGGACTCATATTGACGTGTTTGCTTGCATGCTTGTTAGTATAGATTTTTTGCGATTATTACTTGATATTGTGATGCTTGAATGATTGACAACGCCAAACGAGTGACGACTTAGTTTTAGGAACAACTCAGGGATCGACATTAGGGATCGGTATCGATCCCCGTGTTATGCCCTAAATTTGACGTGATCGACATAGGGTGGCAAGGAAACCTAGTCGAAAGAACCGTCCCATGGAACTCTACGCATGGAGATCGGTTTTCGAATACATGAGGAACTACTTCTAAAATATCAAACAATGGACTTCGAAAGAAGTCTGATGTGGTGAAGGCAGGCTAAAGGAGCTAGGCAACTCATCGGGCGAAGCGAGGGAGGAAATAGACTTGAATCGGCGATCGATGTGGCATGGGAGGTACCTGCCAAGGCTTATTACCTAGTGCAGGCTACCATCGGTGGCTATACCATCAGTGCAACGATGGGTTGTAGTCATGGGCAATAAGCCCAAGAAGGGTTCAAGATGGGGGGAGTTTTCTCCCCCGTTCCGGCCCGGAGTTGGCGTGAAGCTTTGGCATGACTTCGAGAAGACTTCGGGCTACTCGGGAAAGAGGAATGCAAGACGAAGCTCATGATTTGGATGCAATGTAGAACGATGCTTATGTGATCAACGTTGATGGAACATGAGATCGGTATGGTGATTGGTTGCCCGGTCACGTCCAACGAGTGTGTACGATCAAACATTATTAATCCACGGGGTAGATATGTTTTGATGAATATTATTCACTTTATATTAGTAGTTATATACTTTATTGGATTTATAGTAGTGACCATACATATAGATAGATGATGATGTGATATTGGTCTTTATTCATAGTGCATATATGATTATGTGACGTTACATTTGACGTGCGTGTGTATCTATATGGCATCGGTGTTTTTTTGTGGCCCTGATAGCGTATTATACAGGACACCCCTATCATTCTCTTCGTGAGTTGGTTGAAAAATCCACAATGTCTACGAAAGGGGAGATGATGACGATTATCTACAGGTGGATCAGCGATCACTTATGCTCAATATATGGTAGGGTGGGATCCATATAGATTTTAAATATCTAGTGTAGGTCATTTATCACTAATGCTCAATACAGGGTACGTTAAGATCTACATGAGTTTGATCACGATGGATATGGCTTGGGATCTATGGTACAATTCGATATTGACTCAATTTATTTTAGACCAACATGAATCATTGGATTGCGATTGATGTCTATAGTACAATTCGGTACCACTCTAATTATTATGGACCCTTGATAGGGATCATTGAATCACGATTTGTGTCAAATGTGGACTCCACCCATCAGCAATGATGGTTATAAATTCATATTCTCTTTTTGATGTATATTCTTATATTATAGACGATGCATAGTATAATAGTTGGTTGGTATTATTATTGTGTATTCTAGGATAGGCTTATATTATGGTTTTTATATTACCCCTGCATTTGTACATTGGGTTACCATTATCATGGTATACTGTTACGTATCATTCACATTATATTAGTTATGCCGACTCGTTGATTACAGGAGAAAACCATATTATGGTATGATTCCTTATCATTGAGGTGGGTTTACTTTACATGTTTATGGGCAATCCGGATTATCCCTAAGCCACGTTTGTGGAAGGGACCGGCTATTCTTTAGTAGTTTCTTTGTATATAGTTTTGATATACAGTATTTTGAGATAGTTCCTCTTACACCAGGCTTTATGTCTGACCCGCATTTTGTCTTTGTCTATTTATGTCATGGAAACTTTGGGTACTTGATTAAGTAGTTTAGGAACCAGGCGCTTTTGAGGATACGCTTCCAGGACAATTAAAGCACTTCGGAGGCGAAGTCATTATTTTAGATATGTGTGCTTGATATTGTTGTTGTACATGGAAGACATGTTGTTTATATATGAGTTTTGTTATATCAGATATTCTATTTAGACTTTCCGTATTGATATTCATTTATCAGTTACTTTCACTAGTGTGGCTCTTATACATTGTTAATCCTATTCTATTTATGTATATTAGGTATATTATATGATATTATTTCGTTATGAGATTCCATCGATATGCTTAGTATGATGTTTTACTTTTAATTTTACTCCGATAAACTGCCTTTTGTGGTGTTCGAAATTCAAACATTGTCATTAGATGCTGATTTCGAGATACTACGAAGGACAGTTTACATTTGGAACCAGAGCCTAGGCTTAACACTTAGGACCAAATAGACTAATTTGGGTCAAACAATATAGTAGGAGACATATTGAGAGAGCATACTTATATTTTCTACTATACAATACAACACACACCACTTGTCTTTTGGACTTTGATTTATTTCTATCACTAATTTCTAAGGTATCTTCATTTTAGCTATCGGTATGAGCAGATGAGATATATAAGCAACTTCGAATAGGTAGTCTAAGATGCCTGATTGGTTCAGAGGCTATTTAGATACCTCACAGAATGTTCCACCATTCGCAGACATTCCAACAACTACGGTAGGTGTTGGAGGTAGTGTAGCGACAAAGAGTACTACCATTCAAACAAGATGCATGAGCTTTTGAGTTGTGTAGGGTTGTTCGATGGAGTATGACTTGGATTTGCATCTAAGTAGGATTCAGTGATGCCTAATAACGAGCAATGACCAACCGAATGACTTTTTGATATTTTGCATGGAGTCATTCGTGTTAAAAGTGATTGTATTTGTGTTAGTAAACCTTAGTTAGTGGGATTAACCCCACGCCTTGAAGAGGTGTTTTCTAGTGATCCATCCATTCACAGACCATTTCCTAATCCCTAGTTCGAGCAGGGGATTTCTTGGTGATTTGCACAAGTTAGGCAAGGGTTTTTAACTCGATTCTTAAAGGCGATCATTTAAGCTAGATTCTTGAGGTGACTGAGAGATTTCTGGAGTGTAACTCTAGTCATGTGAGGAAATTCCAATGATCGGACATAGGAACTGGATTGGAGTTCGCATTAAAGGAGTGACGTGGCCGACCCTAGTTTAACAAAGAAACTAGGCAAGCGAACAAGGATTAGGTCGAGTATTGTAGATTATTTTGGATGATCCTTATTCGTAGTAAATTTTTTTGTTGTATAGTATAGTTAAGGTAGCTTGTGATAGTTCGAGGAAGAACTTCTCAACTAGTTTTATAACGGTTCAGATAATCTTCTAAGTAGTGATATGATACTTTCCTAAGCTAAGATCGTGGTGCACTTAGTATATTTTCCTTATTAACATTGTGCTGTCAAGGTGAGATTGAACCCGAGCGAGCCCAAGTATTTATAGATTGTCATTTAATAATGATTTAATTAGCAAAGTTTTCTCCTTCGGAGAATGGGTTCAGTTCAGAAGGAAATGAAATTTAAGACTTAGATTGCTTGGTTTATTCAAGAGTTTTGAGGATCGGTGACATACCATATCGTATAAGTTTTCATTTTTATGGCAGGAGGTATAATAGTCTTTCATGCATTGTATTCGCAAAAGGGGTTACACCAGTCATACATTTTATTCATCTTTGGTGTCGAACTGACTCATGGGGGTTTACGGCTTGACATGAACACTATTACTATTATTGGTTGTTGTGCATGTTGGTATAGACTCTTTTTGTGTGTTTGGTTGTTTGTGTGATAGTTATTATTGCTTGTATTGTTTGTTGATTATTGTTGCTTGTTGCTTTTTATTTTTGCTTGTATTGTTTATTGCTTATTGTTGCATGTTAATTGCTTATTTTTGCTTGTATTGTGTTTTGATTAGTTGCTTGTTGATTTCTCATCATTGTTTGTTATTGCTTATTGTTGTTTATTGAAGGCTATTTGTTGTTTGTTATTGCTTATTATTGCTTGTTGATTACTCATCGTCATTTGTTGCTGCTTGTTATTGCTACATGTTGTTGCTTGATGTTGATTGTTGCTTTTTTTTGTTATTGGTTGTTGTTAACTGTTGTTGCTTGTGTTGATCATAGTTGATTAGTGTTGCTTGCGTTGATTGTTGATTGATTTTTGCTGGTTGTTGTTGCTTGTTTTGTGTGTTTGGTTGCTTGTATGGTAGTTATAGTTACATGTTAGAGCATGTTCAGTGAGTGATGGAAATAGTTATCTAAAATAGATCATATTTCACTCATGCCCACTATAGGGGTCGAGGTGGGATATATATTAGTCGATTGCATTTTGATGTGACTCAGAGTGTATGGTATATTTAGATACTAACTTATTTTAACTTCCTCTCCAATAGCCAGTCATGTATATGATTGTAGTAGTATCGGTTACTATGCTTAATTTTACATGTTTTAATTTTGTGTTGTTGTGTTTGTGAATAATCCTATTTGTATAGTACAATAATGTACTTGAGAGCTGAAGCATAGCTATTTAAATGCTTATTTGTTTAAGATTGGTATTTAAACTGTGAGAAGTTTTCTTAAAAGTGGTATGAACTATTAGGAAATGTAGGATAACATAAGTAATCATGTATTTTCTAAATTCGAGATGCATTCTAATTCGAGGGTTTTCGTAATGCAAGTAGCGTAAGGGAAGTACTGTTGAAATTTTCCAAAGTTGCGGCATGGGAATTTTGGTCAGTCCTGTTATTTTGTCATACTCATAGGAATTTCAAGGACGAAATCATTTTAAGAAGGAGAGAATGTAACAGCTCGCAATTTTAATGACTGGATATTTAAATAATTAATTTATATATTTAATTGTTAACCGATGGAAGGCCCATTATACTCGAATATTTTCAAAGATGGATGAATTGGAACTCGAAGCACCCGCCGTTGAGATCGCGATTTTGTCGCAAGAAGAATGAGTATAAGCCGACTTCGTTTGGAGTCGATAAGTTTTTGGAGTAAATAGTGATTCTTGAGAATTAAGCGAATTTGGACTAAGTCCTATTAGCTTTCTTACAAGTTGGCTAACTCTTACTTTACATTTCAACATAATATTTTCTTCTTCTCTCCTAATTACTTTCATAATATTCCCTTAAGCTCTAAACCTAGATCCATTAATCCAAGCCTAAATAAAATCCTATAAATCTCGAAAAAATCTTTACAATCCTTCTCTAGCTATTCCTTACAAAACCCATCTTTGGATTAGCTTGAATCAGAGTATGGAGCAACATCTCAAATTTCAAGAGAAGAGAATTTTGGGTTTTGGTGATCACTAGAGCTTCATTGATTAATTTATTGATGATTATGAAGTTGTATGATGTTATCCCACCTTTTGGCAAGGCAGTATACAGGCGGATTTAACCCAACAAACTTCACGATATCAAGACCAGTAGCCCGTAGTGATGATTGTGAGGTCCAAAAATCAAGTGCAGGCAATGATATGAAGCGATGATCAACCGAGACCAAGAGATAGACTCTCCAGAATAGTCTAAGTATGGATTAGTACCTCCCCCAAGCAGGGGATTGGTGCTTATCCCTTTCCGTAGGGGATCGGTACATATCTTCAATTTTTGTCCCAAACTAGGTAAGCCCGGTATAAAGTGACAAGAAAGGTCCCACGAGGCTACATTTCAAATATTAAGTCATTTGGAGTTTGTATGCTCAAGTTATAGGCAAATTACTTCACCTATGAAAGGGATCGGTATGAAAGGGATCGTATAATAGAGATCGGTATAAAAGGGATCGGCATATTTCAACCAAGCAAGTACAACTCAATGGAAAACAATCAATATCTCAAAATCCATAATCCCAATACATATGAAATTTTGTGAGCAAGATGTGGGGACCCTAGGGATCGCACCTCAAAAGGATGAAGAAAGAGGGATCGGCCATCTTTCCTTTTAGGAATCAGCTAAACCCAACTTTATAGCAAAGATCGATCAATATCTCAACATCTACGCATCTAATTGACATGAAACTTGGAGCACAAGCTAACTAAAACATGTGGAAACCCCATAGGGATCGCACATCATTTGGAGTAAGTTGGAGGGATCGGCTCCTATCCCTCCACAGGGATCGGCTATAATCAACCATCGCAGCATATTGCAACAAAGATCGATCTTTAACTCGAATTATACTAATCTACTTGGCATACAAATTGGAGGCTATAAATAATACAACATGGAGAACCTCCCCTAGGGATCGCATGTCATTTGGAGTAGCTCGGAGGGATCGACCACTATCCCTCCAAAGGGGTCGGCTTAAATAAGAATGTATGCAACACTACTTCACTGAAAACGCGATATCTCACAAACCGTAAGTCGGAATGGCACGAAATTTGGAGGCCAAGTAACTAACATCATAGGGAACTCTCTAGAGGGATCGCACTCATTTAGACACCAAAATAGGGAACAGTGTCGATCCCTACTGTAGGCCCAATGGGCTCGAAAATTCTTGTGTGGCTTGTCATCGCCTGGAGGTTCTTCTGCCAAAATTTCAGCCCGATTCGTGCACGTCTTCCCCTATAAATACAGAAGGCATGGCATCAGAAAAAGGATCTTCTTTTTGCTTCTCTTTATCTTTAACTTAGGCTACACTCTGCCAATTTTATTCTTGGATTTTGGATTGTAACTGTAAACAAACTACAGTATAATAAAAAGGATTATTTTGGAGTGGATGTATGCCAGAGTTTGCTGAACCATTATAAATATTGTCTCTTTTTACTTGCTTTTATTTTAAGTTTGTTTGTTCTTCATATTACATTCTCTATATTAGATACTATTTGAGATCCGTGACTGGATATTGGTGCTGTCATACAATCGGGTGTTGGTGGCCATTTTTGCTGCCAACATTTTGGTGATTTCACTGAGAAAGCTAGCCCCCGCGGATTTGGAATTTGGATTCAAAGTTTGGAAAAGATCTAGAGCTTGGATTTAAAGCAATAGTGAAGCAATCTATAAGAAAACAGATAGCGGATAGGAGCCATCATGAAGGGAGTCAGGAGGCTTCCTTGGGAACTGGAGTTAATCAGACCTCCGCCTACATCACTAGGGAGGAGATGGAAATAATGGTGAATGCTATGCAGGAGCAGATGCTTAAAAGATAGGAGGAGATGATGCAGAATCTACTCCGATAGATCGTACAGGCTGGAAACATAGGAGCAGCTGGAATGCAAAACCAAGGAGTTGGAACAATAGGAACTACTGGAGCTATGGATCAAGGAGTTAAGGCGGCAAGAGTCGCTGGGAATCAGAATCAGAACCATGGAAACAACGCAAATGGATGAGAGGATGGAACAGAACAGCCGAGTGCAGTCCTCGGACATCTTAGAAGGATCGTCCCTGATCCCTCCAGAGGGATCATCCCTGATCCTCAAAGGCATAGGTGCATGCCCGTGGGTCTGGTCAATCGTGACGTTGGAGGATTTGCGGTCATTTCCATGGAGCTTGGAGCGAATTGGAATTTGGATGCTCGTCTGGTGGAAGACGTTCCAGAATTCCCTCGTGGACTTGGAGGGCAGCTTGGACATGATGATAGGAGACTACCACTAGAAGACAATGACAGGTTTGCAGATATGATAAGGCGAGCTATGCGTGGAGGATTGGTGAATAGGGATCTAGAGGATGTAAATAGAAGTCCATTTGCTCCTAATATTATGAATGTTGGGAATCCACCAGAATTCAAACTACCAACACTGGAAGCTTATGATGGAAAGTCGGATCCAACTATGCATATGATGAGGTATATATGGCATATGGAAGTACTGGGGGCATCAGAATAAGTCCTGGCACGATGCTTCCCCTTGTACTTAACGGATGTAGCTATGTTATGGTTTAGATAGTTGGAAAGAGGTTTTATTAGCACATGGGTGGAATTGATCGAAAGATTTACGAAGTATTTTCAGGTTGACATTACAAGACCCAAGAATGTGATGATATTGACATCAGTAAAGCAATGGGCAGGAGAATCACTCAAGAATTTCTTAACCAGGTTCAATGCGGTAGTTGTTTCGGTGGATCGACCAGATCCATCGATGGTTTTGATGGCGATAGTGTCGGGGTTTTCAGATAATTCGGATTTTAAGATATCACCGATACGGGATCTACCAATGGATCTCGAGGATTTCTACCATGAAGCAGAAAGGTTTCTACGATAAAAAGATGTGAAAGCTAGTAGAGAGGCAACGGAAGTTAATACGGTACGGGGTGGAGAATTGCCCGGTGAAAGCTCGAGAAAGGAAAACGGTAAACGGAATATGGAAAATAGCTTCGATGGATCGAAGCGATAGTGGGGAGAAGCCAAATTCTCTTCTTACTCGGAATTGAATGAAACACTAGAACGGATATATTTGGATACTTGAGGATGCCTTCCGTATCAAAGTCCGGCAAGGAGGGAACCCTTCGAACGCGAACGGACATCAGGAAAGTGCCGCCTATTCCATGAGTTGGATGGACACAATACAAATGACTATAGGCATTTGATAGATATCATTGAGGAACACATGGGGAATGGTCAGTTACAACAATACCTAAGGACTCAGGCTATGACGGTGGAATAGGAGCAACCACCGTCCACCTCGAATGAAAATGGCACTGGATTAAGGCATCATTATCAACTTTTCATCAATTGATCGGGATGGCACGGAATAAGCAACAAACTCCGCAGTAGGACGGCTAAGTCACTTACACATGTACGGAATCGAGGATGGTCCTTAGGCATGCTATGAGGTGATGATAAACCGTAGTGCTCGGATTTATGAAATTTGTTTTTTTCTTTGCTTCGAACTCTTGTTTTTTTAGTTTTATTTGAACTCTGGTTTAGTGGTTGTACGAACTCTTATTTTATATTTTGGCACATGGACCTAGGAATGCTTAAATTTGGATCAATGTAATAGACAACATAGGTCGTGTTTGTGGTCCTGTCCAGAGAGACGGGATAACAATTGCAAGGTACAGGTCTTTTCATTGGGCGAACTCAATGAAACAGACTCATGCATCATGGATTAAGTCCTCAACTGGGTATTGATGCCGAAGAATAGAACCCAATAGGTCGTTAGGTATGGAATATGCCTGACAAGGGGTAGGTCGTTTCATTCGAACGCGATGGATCGACCTACTTAGGTCGTTGAGTATGGATTGTGCTCGGTAAGGATCCGAAGAGATCAAGGTCGTCAGGTATGGAATATGCTTGGCAAGGGGTAGGTCGTTTCGCTCGAATGTGATGGATCAGCCTACTCAGGTCGTTGAGTACGAATTGTGCTCGACAAGGATTCGGTGAGATCGAGGATTTGGATTAGGATAACAACCTGAAGAGGTCATGGATTTGGATATCAGTTTCGAACAGCAATGGTTTTGGCTTTGGATGGATGCAGGTTCAGATAAAATGATCCGGAGAGACCATGGATTTGGATTGGATTGGATTGTGGATTGGAAAATATAGCTATCAATGGATTATGAATTTCGGATTTTGGATTTAGGGCAATTCAAAACACACCTTCCTATCACAAGGCATGTTTTGGAGGACAAAGTGTTAACCCACCTTTTGCCAAGACATTATACAGGCGGATTTAACCCAACGGACTTCACGATTATCAAGGCTAATAGCCTAGAGTGATGATTATGAGGTCCATAAATCAAGTGCAGGCAATGATATGAAGCGACAATCAACCGAGACCAAGAGATAGACTCTCCAAAATATTCTAAGTACGGATTAGTACCTCCCTAGGCGGGGGACCGGTGCTTATCCCTTCCTCCAGGGGATCGGTACATATCCTCAATTTTTGTCCCAAATAGGGTGAGATTGATATAAAGTGACAAGGAAGGCCCCACAATGCTACATTTCAAATCTCAAGTCGTATGGAGTTAGTATGCTCAAGTTATGGGTAAATTACTTCACCTAAGAAAGGGATCGGTATAAAAGGGATCAACATATTTCAGCCAAGCAAGTACAACTCAATGGAAAATAATCAATATCTCAAAATACATAAGTTCAATGCATATGAAATTATATGAGCAAGATGTGGGGACCCACGGAGCCTACCTTAGGGATCGCACCTCAAAAGGATCGGCTAAACCCAACTTTATATCAAAGATCGATCAATATCTCAACATCTACACATCCAATTGACATAAAACTCAGAGCAAAAGCTAACTACAACATGTGGAACACCCCATAGGGATCGCATGTCATTTGGAGCAAGTTGGAGGGATCGGCCCTTATCCCTCCATAAGGATCGGCTATAATTAACCTTCGCAGCATATTGCAACAAATGTCGCTCTTTAACTCGAGTTCTACTAATCCAATTGGCATAAAACTTAGAGGCTATACATAATACAATATAGTGAACCTCCCCTAGGGATCGCATGTCGTTTGGAGGACTTTGGAGGGATCGGCCCCTATCCTTCCAAAGGGATCAGCTGAAATTAGAATGTATGCAACACCACTTTACGGAAAACGTCACAAGTCGTAAGTCAGAATGGCACGAAATTTGGAGGGCAAGTAGCTAACATCATGTGGAACCCCCCAAAGGGATCGCACCCCATTTGGATACCAAAATAGGGATCGGTACCGATCCCTATTGTGGGCCCCAATGGGCTTGAAAATTCTTGTGTGACCTCGTCATGGCCTGGAGGTTACTCTACCAAAATTTCAGCCTGATCCATACATGTCTTCCCCTATAAATACAGCAAGTATAGTGTCAGAAATAAGATCTTCTTTCTACTTCTCTTTATCTTCAACCTAGGCTACACTCTGCCAATTTCGTTCTTGGATTTCGGATTGTAACTATAAACAAACAACAATATAATAATAAGGATCATTTTGGAGTGGGTGTAGGCCAGAGTTAGCCGAACCACTATAAATCTTGTCTCTTTTTACTTGCTATCAATATTAATTTATTTGTTCTTCATATTACATTCTCTACATTAGATACTATCTGAGATCTGTGACTGGATATTGGTGTTTTCATACAACTGGGTGTTGGTGGCCCTTTTTGCCGCCAACATATAACATAATTTAGAGAACGTTTGGTTTGATTTAGGCTTATGTTCATGTAGTAAATATGATTATATCTTCTCATTATTAATTACAACCTTAAGTATTAATTTTAGAAAAGTTGGTAAGCTATGAAATTGATTTGGGTTGAATTTGATGATTTTGGTATGTTATATATTTAATTAGGACTAATTAGGTGAGATAATGATGTATATGTCATTAGTAAGATATTATTAAGCCATTTGAATGAATTTTAGAAATGTTAGTAAGCTAATTATGTAAGTTTTGAGCTCTACACTATCATTAAAGTGATTAGAAGCTTAAAAAAAAGCTTAATTAGCGTTTGCAAATATTATTTAAACAAAGGAACGGTTTTATAAATAGATGTAGTATCTTATAGAATGAGGTTAATAAGCTAATTAAGTGAGTTTTAGGCTTTACACTTATTATTAAAGTGATTATGTAACAACCTATCCTTTGTAATATCTGAAATCTACGTCGAATGACAATGTCTAACTTCAGAATACCACAAAGGAAAGTTTGTCGGTGTAAAATTAAAACAAAACACTATACCAAGGGATATCGATGGATATTAAATCAAAATGATAACGTATAATAAAATGGATATACATGAATAGAATAGGATAAACATATATATATATATATATATATATATAAGAGATTGCAGTATCGGATGTAATTGATAAATAAATATTAATACATAAATTCAGAACAAAATAATTGGTACAACAAGCCTCATATATAAATGACATATTTGTCATGTTCTATTATGATATCAAGTATACATATCCAAAATATCATCAGTATGCTTCCAACAAGCTCCAACTGTGCCACTCTAATTGTGTATTCCCAAAAGCATCTAACTTCCAAACTACTCAATCGAGTACTCGAGAGTTGTCATGACATAAATAGAAAAGGACAAAATGCAAGTCAGAGGCAAAGCCTGGTGTGAGGGGAACTATCTTAAAATACAGTATATCAAAACTATATGCATATATAAAAAAGGAAACTATTAAGGCACATCCAGTCCTCTCCACAAACGTGACTTAGAGATACCCGGATTGCCTATAAACAAGTAAAGTAAACCCATCACAAAAGTAGGTAATCATACCATAACATGCTTTGTCCTATAAACAACAACTCAACATAATTAATATAATGCGACTGATACGAATGGTTTGCCATGATAAGGTAACCCGATATACAAATGTATGGATAATATAAATATTATGGTATAACCTTATCCTGTAATATACAATAGTAATATCAACTAATTATTATACTTTGCATTGTCTACAACATAACAGTATATGTCAAATAAAGAATACAAATTGATACCCATCACTATTGATGGGTGGAGTCCATAGTGGACATCAATCGTGATTCAATGATCCCTATCAAGGATCCAAAATAATTAGAGTTAGTACCAAATTGTACTATAGACATCAATCACAATCCAATGATTCCTTTCGAGGGTCCAAATAAATAGGGTCGGTATCGAATTGTACCATAGACCCCGACCACATCCTCTTGTTGGAACTTGTGTAGATCTCATTTTGTCCCTCATCGACCATGGGTGATAAATGACCTGATCTAGATATGTAAAACCGATGTGGATCTTACCTTGCCCCTTATCGAGCATAGTGATATATAACCCACTCATAGATGATGATGATCATCATCTCCCCCTTGGACATCATGAATTTCTTAAAAGTTTGCATGATGTCTCTATAAACGAGAACACCGGACGTGTCCCATATAATACGTTAACAAGAGCTACAAAAGAGAGCCAATGCCCTATATACATTCATACACACATCAAAATATACATCATGTAATCATATACCCCTACTACGAATAAAGACAACTATATTGTCATCGTTTATCTATATGTATGGTCACTACTGAAAGGCCAATAACATGTATGGCCACTAATATAAGGCCAATAATGGGCATGGTCATAAATATAAGATTGATACCACTCATAAAAAACATATCTTCTCAAGGTCGAAATCAAGAGGTACAGACTAACTTCGTTCAATCGTACACGCTCACTAGACATGATTAAGCAACTAATCACTACATCAATATCATCCAATTGTTCCTCGATCCCTATCGATCACATATACATTTCTTTGCATTGTATCCAAATCCTGAGCTTCGCCTTGCATTCCACTTTCCCGAGTAGCCCAAAGCCTTCCTGAAGTCGTACCGAAGCCTCACGTCGAACCGCATCTGGAATGGGAGAAGGAACTCCCTGAAATTGCTCCCTGCCCAGGCCTTATTGATCGAAAAAGGTCCCTACTGGTGGACTGGTTGTGTCCACCAGTGGACCCGTGGCAAGCTACTTCTAGGCAGTGAGCCTAGGCATTGAACTTCCACGCTCCACCAACCACTATTTCGCATGCTGCTTCATTCATTGCTTCACTTGATGAGTTGCCTAGCTCCTCTAGCCTGTCTTCACCACATCGGACATCTTCTTGAGTCTATTGGTTGATATTTTGGAAGTTGTTCCTTATTTATTTGAAAACTGATTCTGATACCAAATCCACTCTTTTACACGTAGAGTTCCACGGGACGATTCTTTCGATCCGGTTTCCCCTGAGATGCCAAAATGAACAATACCGGTCTTCTCGTCATATGTGATGCTCACACATGTGTCGATGCACCTATGTGAATGTATATGATCACATGTACATGAAAACACGTATAAACTTCATAAATCATGTTTTGAGCATCACTGGTGCGGTTACTCGACCCAGTAGTCTTTCGCGCAACTTAGCACAATTGATAGTCGCTATGGATTCATAAGATTGCTTATAACTTGCTTATATACACATATCGATATTTCGGTACGCACATATAATTATTCACACACACACACACTCTCTCTCTCTCTCATAACTACATTCAACAATTCTAATTACAATACATGAATTTTATTGATTATTATATAACTTCAAATAGACATATACGTATACCTCTCTGTATATATATACACATATACACATATATTTAAACAAGTATTTCAATTATTACTTAAATAAAATCTTACTTTTATTTAATAAATCTTTTCAATAAAAGTCTAATATCTTTTTCTACTATTTTATAAAATCATTTCATTATTTTATAAATATAAAACTAGCTTATTAATCATTTTAAGTCCTCATAACACTTCATTTCTTCATTAAAATTTGGTATTCACCTCATAATTATTTTATAAAATCTTATAATCATTTTATAAAATAATTCCTTCAAACCATTCTAGAAAATCACCACTTTTGTAAAATATTCTTTTATACTATTTTATAAAATATATCATACTATTTTATAAAATAACTCACTTATACTATTTTATAAAATATTTCATTTACATTATTTTATAAAATCTCATAATATTTATAAAATATTTCATTTATGCTATTTTATAAAATATCTCATATTTATAAAATATATCATTTATACTATTTTATAGAAGTACATAAGCATGTCTAGGTGGCCAGCATTTAATCACAATGTGCATGTATTAATTCAACAATGCACCTTATAGCTTTTTTTGAAGCATGAATAAAGTTTTGCTTACAGATATAGTAAACACTTACTTAATGAATATGTACTCAAATTCATGATTAATTAGATATATTATATTCAATATAGAAAGAATTATGGATATAAAAACTCCATGAAATTATTTGTCATGCAGTTTGCAAAGAGTAATGCTATGCTAAAAGTGTTTCATTGTTTTTTCTTTTCATATATATTTTATTACATAAGTCAATTTCTTTATTTCCATGACCTCAATTTCGCCTGTCCTTTGGCTTGCCTATAATGACCCAGAATTTTATCGCTTTAAAAAGGGTTAATTAATATATTTTTAAATAATTAATAGATGGATTTTATTACTCAAAAAATATTATTTTTAAATAATAATTAGTGATGAGAAAATGCTTTTCAAAATATGTTTACAAAAATATTTAGTTTAAAGGAAATTAATAAATATGACCGGAAAGCTTTTTCAAAATTTTCAATTTTTCATCATCTAAAAGTTGTTTAAAATATTGTGAACACCTTAGTTAACATATATACACGTTTACAAATGAGATAAGTATGGTTAAGGATAATAATAATAAGTTATATAAATATATTTACTTAAGTAATAAGTAAAAGGAAGAGATGTGACATTTAACCAAAATTTTAAATAAGAAATATTATAAGTATGAAATATCACATCTCTTACACCATAAGTCAAAGGTAGTGTTTTGTATGGTGGTTAAAAGGGTGGTGCCATGGGGTAATATGTGTGAGAAGGCAAGGGAAGAGGAGCATGTGATGATGTGTTCAAAAATTAGTGGAGGGTAGTGTATTTAAGGCTAATTTTGTAATTTCAATTTATATAAAACTTTTTCCATGTGTGCTCTCCTCTATTCTAGATAATCACACATTTTTCTCAAAAATAATTTTTATATAAAACCTTTTCCATTTTTACTCTTCCGTTTTCCCATTCATTTCTCACTTTTCAAACTTCATATTTATTTCCAAAGCCCTTAAAAACATGTTAATGGCTTCCACTTTTATTTCCAAGTTTTAAAAATCAAAGCTTTTCCTTTAAACTCTTTTAACTTGATTAAACGTTTATTTCTTCTTATGTATTTCTTCTTCTTTCAAAATCAAGCCCACAAACCCCCTTACAATCATGGTCGAGCCCACCTTAATTATGGCCAAACCCATTTTGCACTTCCAAGACCCAAAAATCCAATTTTTACTAAAAGAGTTCCAAGGTCTAAGGCCATCCTAAGTTTTACTAAAGTTTGGTTTGTTTCCATAACTTTTGGTGAGTACAAACTCACATCTTTTCGGAAAGTTTTAGCCTTTGTTATGTTGTGAAATATTAGTTGATTTGATGGATTTAGTGTTGTTTGGGTTTGGTATATATGTTACTTGTATGTGATATGGAGTTAGAGTGGTAAATAGAAGTCTAAATGTTGTGTTTTAGTTGTAAAGATGGGATCTTTGCTTATGTTCAAAGTTGTGATATGATTATGTATGTATAATCATGAATATATGGTTGTATGCAATGAAAGTTAGCATTTTGACTTGTAGAATGACTTGAGATCCTTTGGAAAATCAAAATCATGTTATATGTTATCCCGCCTTTTGGCAAGGCCATGACACCAAGGACTTGACTAGAAACCAAGGACAATCCATCCCGAAGATCGGTTTTACACAGGTTCACTATGGATACTGGAAAATTTGGTCCATGTCCGGATCGAGCTACCATTGACATAGTGTAACAAACAAAGCTATGAAATCCAACGTTCCAAATTTCAGGTCAATCGGAGTTCGTATGCTCAAGTTATGGATCGATCAAGTTTCATAAGAAGCACGTCCATTTCGTATCCATCGACTTCGTATCCATCTGGTTCACATCCATCGACTCACTTGGCAACCATTCCCTTCGTATCCATTATCCATCAACAAATGTCCATTTCGTATCGATCTCCCTCCATCCATTTCATATCGATCAGCCAATGATCGATACGAAGAGCAGCAACCATCGATCGATACTAAGAAAGCAACATGAAGCCTCGATACGAAGGTGGATTCTAAACATCGATACGAAGTGGCATCCAAATCATCGATACGAAAGGAGTTACACTAGACCAATATGAAAAGCATGGTCAACCAAAGGAAGCGGTCTTCTAGCATGAAACTTGGATCTGTCCTGAACTATCGCTCCACGTCATCTGATCGATACGCAGAGGGATCGATACGAACGTTGATCGATACGCAAGTATCGATATGAACGCTCCAGCCTACCTACAAAACCAACCTTGGATCACTCATAACTCGAAATCTACAAGTCCAAATGTTACAAATTTTCACAGGAGCTTGCTTACCTCCTCAAGAATGTCTCCGATCGATCTCAGCCCAAATGGACATCATTTTGATCAATATGAACAAGATGGGGATCGATCGCAATCGATCCCAAATGACCCCTGATCGATCTGGTGGGCCCACCCACGTGTGGGAAGGAGCATTCCGAGTTCAAAGGCAGATATTTCAGACCTACACCTATAAATAACACCCCAATGCCAACAGAAAAAGGAGTTTTTGACTCTGTTACGCCGTCACTCTGCCATAACTCCATTATAACTCGAGTCTCAGAGTAATGTACTGTTGTAATCAGTTGTCAATCATCAATAAATAGCAAAAAATTCAAAGTGGATGTAGGCTACAACGCCGAACCACTATAATTTCTTGTTTTTTTCTATTTATGCATGCTGTTATTGGTGTGATTGTTAGATTAGCCTTTTTTCCATTTAATTTCTTCATTTTAATCTCTTCAATCACATCCGAAGAGTGTTGTACCCAATTTTGGTACAAACACTTTGGTGCTTTTATTGAGATAACTCTGTTTTTCTCTGATTCATTGGATCTACTACCATTGTTGGACTGCTAAAATCTAAGGAGGAGATCCAGATCTGTCTTCTTGTGGTTCGTTCCATTCTACTCAGATTACTCAAGATCTAGGAAAGAGCTACGTCAACCATGGTGCGTACTACCAGAACTGCTTCAAATGCTGCAGATCTAGAAGGAAAGGATAGGAAAAATCCCACACAGCTGACTACCGTAGGCCAGACATCAGTTGGAGCTTCAGATCTACAAGGTCCTGTGACTAGAGAGGAGTTCCAGATCCTCATGCAAGAGTTCACTCAGAGTTGTCAAGAGCTCACCCAGCAGATCCATGCTATAACACATAACTCGCGAACCAGCAAAACGAGGAAAGGGGAAGGAGATCTAGGAGGGATCATGTCTCACATTCCTCGACTGAAAAATCAGCTTCATCTGACTTCAACCACATATCTACACGATGTCGGTTGGATGGAAATTATGCAAAAGCCTTCGGGCATCAGCGTGCTATGAATCTCGGACAAGCCGGGGTTGGTCCTTCTACAAGGCACCAAGCTGGGCCCTCCTCCTGAGGAGGGGCGCTTCCTTATCACACCATCCATGACCATGAAGCTGCTACCGCTATAGATCTGGAAGCTGAGATCCAGAACCAGCCATATCCAGCCCTTCGTCAACATATCCATTCTCATGAACTCTACATTCCCGAAGATCGAGAGCCAAGGAGGCGAGGAACGGACCGTCAACAGCGCCTAGACTGTCCCCGCAACATGGAACCCGACCACGCCTTGGCCCCAAACATCCAAATGCCTGACATTCCAACCATGATCCGCCAAATGATCCAAGAAAGTCAAGGCCTTACTAATGACGGTTGGGGAATCTCCCGAAGTCATACTCCATTCACCAACGATATTCTTTATGCTGAGCCACCTTGTCACTTCAGGATGCCTACCTTGCCTGTGTAAGTCGGATTTTAATCAGCATATATTAAAGTATGAATTGTTCATGAACGCCGCTCGAGCTGACGATGCGGTTAAGTGCAGGAGTTTCCCTATTTCCTTGGGAGGTATCGCTACTATGTGGTTCACTCGACTACCACCTAGATCTATTTCAAGCTTCGATCAGTTGGCTACAAAGTTTGTCAAACAATTACGTATGCATGTTACACGACCGAAGGATGTCAACACCTTGTCCAGTGTAACCCAAGCTCTAGGGGAAACACTTAGACGTTATCTGGAAAGGTTTCATGCTGCCTGTGCTGAGGTCAGCAACCCCAATGACAATTCTATCTTAATGGCATTAACTTAAGGGATCGATCCCGATTTCCAGTTTAGCAACTGGTTGGCTGGGAAACCCCCCACGTCGTTGGATCGTTTCTATGCTAAGACGGCCCAGTTTTTGAGGAGAGAAGACACTAGACGATCTAGGAAGCAAGACGATGCGGGGTCCAGTGTCGAAGGCATTCAGAGTAATATTGCTGTGAAACAGACTGGTGAGAGTTCTGGTAAAGTGCAATTGAATATACAGAACAAGCAAGGTTAACAAAAGGGTAATGGAGGTTAGGGGAAGAAGAGAGACCCAAACCGCGGACCGAGACCTAGAGCTCCCATGTTCGACCGATATAACCCTTTGAATACATCGCTGGAGAATGTTTATTTGTAGACTTGTAATACCGGACAGTATAAGAAACCAGCTCCGAAATAGTCATCTGAGAAGCAAATGTAAGCTGGAAAGTTCTGCAGATTCCACGATTGTTACGGCCACAACACCAATGAGTGCCGTCACTTGCAAAACATCATTGAGAAGTTGATTAGAGAGAGGAAGTTGGAACAGTTTGTTCGGGCGCCGCAGGATGGAGGTGCGGGCCCATCTAACCCGAATCAAGGTCATGGCCAAGCTAGGCCCGAAGAACCCACGCGTACTAGCGGGAGGTTGGCTAAATACAGTTAGTTGTGGTCCTCATCCAGCTGATCAGAGCTGGAAGGAAATGTAGTCGTATGCCAGTTTGATCAGGCATGTAGACTTCAAATGTTGTAGTAATGTTGATGACGGGGCTCCGACGAAACAACAGAAAACGATGACAGCCGACATTGTTTTCCGAAATCGAGAAGCCGATAGAGTCGAAGCCCCCACTATCGATCCATTGGTCATTTTAACCCAGATAGGTCCTACTTGGATGAAGAGGATCTTGGTTGACAGTGGAAGCTCCATAAACATTCTTTTCAAACGAGCTTACGACCAGATGAGAATGGAGGCAAAGGATCTAAAACCGTGCCAGTCTCGCATACATGATTTTAATGGAAATGCAACTATACCCGCTGGGATGGTAGAGTTGCCAGTTGAGTTAGATATTGGAGAGCGTCGGAGAGTCCGGATGCTACAGTTTGTTGTGTTAAACATTAATTCCCCCTATAATGTTTTCTTGGGCCGACCGACCCTTGCTGAATTCAGGGCAGCTATTTCCCTATGGTGTTTGACTCTAAAGTTCCCTACAATAACAGGGTTGGAGTGGTTCATGGAGATCAGGCGGCTGGACGCGCCTGTTATGTTGTTGAGCTGCGGGATGCGCAGCGTAAGGAGAAGGGCAAGGGCGTAAAGGAATCTCTCTGCGTCCGTTTTTTTTGAATTAATAGCTAACGACTAGGCCTAGGCCCGGGCACCGCAACCAGTTCCTAAAAGATCTCAATCTCCGAGATAATAGTGATGAAGAGGATGTTAAAGATAGTCAGGCTTCCTCGATGTAGTTGACGATCGATGTTCTGATCGATGACAATGATGACTCAAGAATGATAAAGGTCGGATCTCAACTTAGCCACCAGATGAGAGAGGAATTGGTTGATTTTCTCCGGGCGAACCTTGATGTGTTTGCCTGGAATCATTCAGATATGTGTGGGATCTCGTCGGACATCGCGAGCCATGCATTGAATATTGACCCGCGGCATGTCCGGTCAATAAAAAAGGCACGGTATGGATCCAGAGAGACCTGTCGCCCTTAAGGAGGAAGTAAATAAACTCAAGCTGAATGGGTTTATTCGTGATGCATTATACCCGGAATGGGTATCAAATCTAGTCCTTGTCAGGAAGTCAAACGAGAAGTGGCGAACGTGTGTGGACTACTCAGATTTGAATAAAGCATGCCCTAAGGACAGTTTCCCGCTTCCTAAAATTGATCAACTCGTGGATTCAATAATCGAGCATGAGCTCTTATCTTTCATGGACGCGTATTCCGGCTACAATCAAATATCGATGCATTTTCCTGACCAGGAACATAATAGCTTCGTCATTGATTTGGGACTATATTGCTAGAAAGTGATGCCGTTCGGACTTAAGAACGCTAGATCAACTTATCAAAGGCTCGTCAACCGAATGTTCGCTAACCAGATCGGGAAAACCATGGAGGTGTACGTGGACGATATGCTAGTGAAGTCACGACTGTCCGTCAACCATATCTGTGATCTGGAAACAATGTTCAATATACTCCGACAGTATAGGATGAAGCTCAATCCGTTGAAGTGTCATTTCGGAGTCGCATCGGGAAAGTTCCTTAGGTTCATTGTCAATGCCAGAGGAATTGAAGCCGATCCTAAGAAAATTTGGGCGATTTGAAATCTCGAAACTCCTAGAACCATAAAGCAAGTTCAAAGCCTCAACGGGAAGGTGGCAGCCTTGAGTAGATTCATCTCCAAATCCATAGACAAGTGCATTCCCTTCTTCGATCTAATCAGAAAAGCAAAGCGGAATTTCGAATGGATGGAGGAGTGCGAAGGCGCATTCTAAGCACTAGTTCGACATCTGGCGGCGCCGCCTATTTTTTCAAAGCCGGTTGATCATGAGAGATTGTACATCTATCTGGCGATTTCAGCAAATGCGATCAATGCTGCGTTGATTCAAGAAGAGGATTAAATCCAACGACCGGTCTATTATATCAGTAAAAGGCTAACTGGGGCAGAAAGAAACTACCCGAAGTTGGAAAAGGTGGCTTATTTCCTCGTCATAGCCTCGAGAAAGCTCCGTCCATATTTCCAGGCTCACACGATCATAGTCTACACCGACCAGCCGTTATGACAGATCCTAACACGACCTGAGACGTCTGGTAGATTACTCAAGTGGAACATTGAGTTGAGTCAATTTGATATCACTTATACACCGTGGCAAGCCATCCAAGAACAAGTTCTGGCGGACTTCATAGCCGAATTCACCATACCAGAAAACTTGCCCAAAGCCAGTGAGTCTCCTAAGCATGTATGGAAGCTATACATCTATTTGTACCAAAATTGGGCACAACACTCTTCGGAAGTTTTTGAAGAGATAAAGTGAAGAAATTAAATGGAAAAAGATGATTATCTAACAAAAACTCAAACTTCAGATATGAAAATAATTAAAATGCAAGGAGACACAAGAATTTAGAGTGGTTCGGCGCATCGCCTACGTCCACTATGAAGTTGATAGCTTTATTGATCTTTCTTTGAAGATTACAAATGAATTCAGTGAATTACAGCAGATAATTATGATTTGCAGCAGTGAATTTCGTTATTGGCAGCAGCAAGGGAGTTTAGATCTGGATCCGGCAGAGTCTGGGTGTTGGAGAATTCAAAGAAGAAGAAGCCCCTTTTCTGTATGCCCTGGGACTCTATTTATAGATGTAGGAGGCTAATATTTCACTCAGATCTTGGGAGACCCTCTCTGGCACGTGACTAGGCCCGTGCACCCAAGCCCGTGAAGTTTCGGTCCGATTCGTGATCGATACGAACGAATTTCGTATCGATCAAGATTGTGTTTCATATCGATCACGATTGTGTCCGATGGAGTCGAAATTTGGCGTGGACATTCTTTAGCATGCACGTAGGCTTCTGTGAAAATTTCATATCATTTGGACTTATAGATTAGGAGATATTATCGCTACGAATTAGGATCTTCGGTTGGCTATTTCATTCGACTCCCTTATTTCGACTCGGTTATGTTCGACTCGATCACTTCGAATCGATGGGCGCACGTAATCTGGAGGTGACGTGGTGAGCCTTCCTCATGTTGATCCACTTTCTTTGCTGAGTTGGCCGAGTCATTCTTAGACCTCGCCTTGTTCGCGTCGAAGTTTGTTGCCCAATTAAAATCGATCAACGGCTTGCTCCTTCACATCCATTTGTAGCACGCCTTGTTCGAATCGATGGAGGTGCACAGTTCGCATCAATGGTTGTGCTCTGTTATGTGGATACGAAGTGGACATTGGATGATCGAGTCAAAATGTGGCTCTCTGATGGATGCGAAGCGGAGCGAGTCGAACAAACGCTCTCTGATGGATGCGAAGCGGAGCAAGTCGAACAGAGGCTCTCTGATGGTGCGAAGCGGAGCGAGTGGAACAGAGGCTCTTTGATGGTGCGAAGCGGAGTGGGTTGAACAGAGGCTCTCTGATGGATGCAAAGTGGAGCGAGTCGAACAGAGACTCTTTTTATTCAATTTTGCATCAATCGTAACTTGAGCATACGAACTCGGATTGACCTGAAATTTGGAACGTTGGCTCTCATAGCTTCGCTTGTCGTGTCATATCAATTTTAGCTCGATCGGGACTCGGACAAAATTCATCGATATCCATAGTGAGCCTATATATAACCGATCTCTAGGACGGACTGCCCTTGGTTTTTAGTCAAGTTCTTGGTGTCACGGCCTTGCCAAAAGGCGGGATAACATTTTCCCCTAAAGTACATCTTGTGTGAACATGACGTGCTTTGAAATGCTACATCCTTCATTCTGAAAAAGTTCTATCTGATTCGTTGAGTAGTTGATATCTTTTCATCAAAAGATGTAACCTTCGATTGATTTCCAGTAATATAAATGTTGATTTGTTGACTGCCAATGATTATGTAGTGCATTGTTGTAACTGAGTGTCGAGTGCTAGCGATTTGTTGTTCATTGTTGTAATTGTCATCAAGTAAGCATTCAACTCCTGTAAATTTTGAAAATTGAATGTTAGTCTGTCATACATGCATGTATGTTAGCCTGACTCCCGTCAATGTTTGCACGTTCATGGGTCGTTGTCAAGTTTTTTTTATATATCTAGTTTCGCAACGATGTGAAATTCAAGTTGTAACAACGTTCGATTGTTGTTTTAAGTCCTTCCTTTGTATCTATCCTCTCCTGGATCGATTTGAGATGTTGGAATCTATGCTTCGTATCGATGGATACGTAATATTGGGTCTCGGATCGATGGATACAAAAGTGATGCTTTGTATCGATGGAGTCAAACGATCCAGACATAATCATGCAGTGATGCTTCACGGAGGATATGCCATTTCTTATTCCTTTATTCAATAAGAATCCCCGATTGTGGATAATCTTTGATAGGAGTCATCCATGACTCTTTTTCTAGATCCGTCTCCAAGATCTAGTAGATCTTCATATGTTAATGCCTAGAATAATAAGCATTTCAACTGGGACAAAGTCTATTTGTCGTGCATCCCCATAACTGGCTAGCTTGGCGAGTGATTTGGCCTTTTCATTTAGTTCTCTAAGGATTTTTGTAGTGGTGTAATAGTCGAAGTCGGCTAGTAGCTTTTGGACCCAGCTAGGATAAGGAGCAAGATGTTGCCCCCTAGTCGAATAATCTTCCCTGACTTGGTATACTACTAACCAGTAATCACATAAGATATGTAAAGTTTCTGCTCCTAGTTTTCTTGCAAGTTTGAGCGCCAAGGCTTCATACTTAGCTTCGCTATTTGTTGCAAGGAAGTTGAGATTGAGGGCGTGGCAGATCGATCGTTCCTCAGTAGTCATTAATGCGACTTCGATGTTAGAAAGCCAATTATTGGAAGTTTCATCTGTGTATGTTCTTCATCAGTTAGATGGTTCTCCACTATTCTTCGGACAATCGTCTGATGTAGTGAATTCAGATATGAAGTATGCTAATGTTTGACCTCGGAGAGCTCTCCGAGGGAGATAAGTGATATCAAATTGGCTTAGCTCGATACTCCATTTGAGTAACTTTTCAAACATCTAAGGTCGCTATTGGACCTATCGTAACGGCTGGTCGATATAGACGTTAACGGGGTGAGCTTGTCAATGGCCAGCCTTCAACATATACTAGTATTTGGATTCGTTTATCTTCACGTAGCATTGCAATGCTTATGGCGTGTGTTGACACGGCCCAATTGATGTATAAATCTTCGCGATCTAAAGGTTTGGGTAAAATGGAAGGTCTCTTTAAGCGATCTAACAGAGCTGCTTGGTTGTCCTTGGTACATGGGTGTCTCTAACTGTCGGAATTTTCTAGAAATTAGTCTTGATTCCATGAGAATTGATGATGAAAACAAAGAATCTTTCTGATGTAATGGTGAAAGAGAATTTCGAAGGATTGAGTTTGATCCTGCATTTTCTAGAGAGCACTGAATATCTCTGCCAAGTCATCGATATGGTCGTTTGATAGTCATGATCTCACGAGCATATTAACCACATCTACCTTCATCGATTGGTCGATCTAATTTTTGAATGATCTGTTAGTCGTCCTTTGGTAAGTAGAGTCAGTATCATTAAGTTTGAATCTATGGATTTCAGCATAGCACTATAGGCCCAGGTCAATAATGAAACAGTTGTATTCCTCGTCTAGGACATGCTTCAGTATCCGATTGTATCTAGAGTTTGCATCCATGGATGTGAGTAATTCATGTCTGATGGTCAGGTCCATCAGTTGAATGATCATTGGAAGTGGAAAGTTGTGCTTTGTCATACACCATGCAAATCTGAGTAGTTGACATATGTCCTCCACTTCCTGTTTGTTTTTCTTATAAGTAAAGGATTGAATACTCATTTTGGTTGGAGGGCATCATGGATAAACCCACTGGTTTTGAGAAGATTCTCCTCCTCTTTAAGTGCAACAGATCTCTTCGGATCTATGTCGCATCGTTTTTGTTCACCGAGACATGCCTCGGGTCAACATTAAATGTAGGGTTCTTCATGGCTGGAGAGAGTCCATATATATATATATATGAGATCGAGTCCAAGCGAACACATCAAGATTCACCTGAAGTAAAATAGTTGACTCTTTCTTCATCATTGCGCATAGTTGTGATCTGATCTACAATACTCGTGATAGGTTGTAGGCGCTTCAAGTGTTTATTTGCAATAGTAAATGATCAAGCTTATAAGGACGTTGAATCAAAGGATTAGCAGAACTTAGCCTTGTACTGCATGCTGCTACATAGCTGGCTCCAGCTTTGAGATTGAATTTACTTGTATTTCTGAATGATGCGCTTTTCATTCAATGTACTCGCGATCCGTTGCTCATTGTAAGGGTTGGAATGATGATCAGTCGCCCATGAGTTCGGGTATTGATCTGATGATTCTATCTCTAGGCATTCTTTCAGTCATAACCTAGAGTTGTTATGAATATCAGGCATGGGTCATAGGTTCAAATTGTCATGGGTCAAGGCACTCTCGGATAATTACTCTTTTGCCCTCAGTCTCGGGTTGGCGGATGCATTACGCGGACGGTCTAGTCTCGTCCTAGCTGTGTCTATACTGTAGTTCAAGCTTTAAGAACTAGGGTTAACTGAAAGAACGGTTGAATCATATTAATCTTATCTTCTTGTTCGTGCCCCCAAGTCTGGGGAATATCTTGATAAGTGGCAGGGTAGATAATGTCCGCTTCAATTTTGTATTCTATCCCATTGAACCATGGGATCGAGTTAACCGATGGAAGGCTGAGTCATGCCTATCCTGTATTATGTTCTAGTTCTTTCCTATTGGCGAAATACATTGTTACTTTGCCGACATTCGGACATAAGCTAGATTCTGGACGGTCAATGACATTCCCTTCGCTGCTTATGTCGCCATACTTTGGGCAAAAACTGAAGAGTGAATCATCCAGTCAGATCTAATGCAGGATTGATGCTTCCCTTGCTGAATCCAGGGTAAGAATCAGTGTGCATATGTTTAGGTTCCACTTGTTTTGAATTGCTCTTTTAGTCGGATCATGGTAAGAGTCAATGAATGAATGGTCGCGTTGCATTCATTTGGAGTTGGGTGATCAACCACGTCCATTTCGATTTACGTTCTCCTGTCAGATTTAGGGATAAAGTTAGCTCGAATGTGGTCATGTCATGCACATTTGGTCTCATGCTCTTCCTGACGGATCAAAGGAAGGTAACGGAGGACGAATGGTCAAGTCACACCCATTCGTGGTTTATTCTTCTATCCATGCTCTGTTGGTCAAAGGTATTCGATGGAGTTCGGGTCGCATCGACTTGTAGACGAAGAGGACCGATATTGACCGTCGATTCAATGGTACGATGTGAAAGGTGCTGATCGATATTGCCCGTCGATCTGGCGGTACGATATAATTGGTTGCCCAGAACTTCGGGCATCATTCTGATTGGTTAGCATTAGGGTCTCCTTGTAGTCATTGCCTTAAGTTGTAAAGGACACTAAGCTGGAGATGTAGCGAGTCACCTTTCTCTTCTTTCGGTGATTTGTACTTCTACCTCCAGTCTTGAGTTAGAAGAGTTAGTTCATGGATGGTCTAATTGCACCTGTAGTGAGTTTATATTGCTCATGTCGAGTCTAGGTCAGAGTTGGTGAATGAATGGTCGAATCACATTCATTCGTTTGTCTATTCTTGTAGCCACACTTTGGGGATCAGAGTCAGTTGAAGGGCCATTCATCACACCTATTTGATGTTTATACCCATGTCCACACTCTGGGGACGAAGAGTTTTAGTAGAAAATGGTCATACCGCATTTTCCTCAATTAATCCCTCTAGCACTAGTCAATGGCGAAAGTCGAAGTGTGGTCGATCACATTACAACAACTTTAATTTGATGCTTCTCCCACTGAACTGTAGGAAGGAATCGGTTGGCAGATGGTTAGGTCACATCCGTCCATGTTGCACGAACAGCCCATTGGATCACAGGGGAGAGTTAGCGGATGAACGGTCGAGCCATGTTCGTTTGCAGTAGAACAGGTAGTCACATCCATTTAGAATAGGACATTCAGCTAGGTTCGTTTTATGAATCTGCGTCTCCCTGTCGAATCAAGGAAGAAATTTTGTCTTGTAGGGTTGGAGTGCATCCCTATAAATTTACGTTATGGGTCCCATGCCGAGGACAAGAGTTGATGCATGGACGGTTTTGTCATGCCCGCTTAGTGCTGGATGGTCGGATCACATCCATTTTTGTGTGTTAAGTGTGCCCCCATGTCAGGGGAAGATTGGAAAGTAGACGGTCGAACCAGATCCGCTTTTTGTACTATAGAACTTGATGAGGAACCATAGCCGATAAATGGACAGCCGAATCACATCCCTTTTGGTATTCATATTCCAAACCATGCTTTGAGAACCGGAGTTGGTTGATGGGTTGTTAGCCACACCCATTTGGTGTTTATACTCTAGCATGCGCTCTCGGGACCGAAGTAAGTTGATGGGTGGTCATTCACACCCAGTTGGTGTTTATACTCCAGTCCACACTCTGGGGACTTAGAGTTAGTTGATGTTTATACTCCAGTTCGCACTCTGGGAATCTGGAGTTAGTTGGTGTTTATACTCCAGTTCGCACTCTGGGAATCTAGAGTTAGTTGATGTTTATACTCCAGTTCGCACTCTGGGAATCTAGAGTTAGTTTATGTTTATACTCCAGTTCGCACTCTGGGAATCTGGAGTTAGTTTATACTCTAGTTCGCACTCTGGGAATCTGGAGTTAGTTTATGTTTATACTCCAGTTCGCACTCTGGGAATCTGGAGTTAGTTTATGTTTATACTCCAGTTCGCACTCTAGGAATCTGGAGTTAGTTTATGTTTATACTCCAGTTCGCACTCTGGGAATCTAGAGTTAGTTTATGTTTATACTCCAGTTCGCACTCTGGGAATCTAGAGTTAGTTTATGTTTATACTCCAGTTCGCACTCTGGGAATCTGGAGTTAGTTTATGTTTATACTCCAATTCGCACTCTGGGAATCTGGAGTTAGTTGATGTTTATACTCCAGTTTGCACTCTGGGGACTTAGGGTTATTTAATGTTTATACTCCAGTTCGTGCTCTGGGAATCTGGAGTTAGCCGACAGATGGTCAGTCACGTCTGTTTAGGCTTTAGGATTTCGTTCACACTCTAGGAACAAGAAGTTGATCAGGTACATGGACGGTTGTATCATATCCACCCTGAGTGGGCAAGCGAAGTCGTTAGATGGACGGATCCATCCTCCTCGAGCTTGTAAATATGGAAGGCGAGGTCGTTAGATGGACTGATCCATCCTCCTTGGGTTTAGGTTGAACACGGGCGAAGTCGTTAGATGGACGGATCCATCCTCCTCGAGCCCATGTCTGTAAGTTTATACTCCAGCTCGCACTCTGGGAATCTGGAGTTAGCTAGAGGATTGTTGTGTATCAATCCCTTTTGGCCGCAGTGTGATGGCTTGTCCCTGAGCTCGGGGTTTCACTTAGTGAGTGATCGGTGGGATCCCGACTACTTTCCACTTATCTGCCCTCAATGAAGGATGAGATTTAGTTTATGGACGGTTGGATCGTGTCCATGTTCATTTGTATTCCGCTTTTGCCAAGCCTAAGGAGTAAAATTAGTGTTCTGGCAAGCTTTTTGCTCGAGCATAGGAAAGGATGGTCGAACTGCGTCCACTTTGAGCTGTGTATTTTACCTTAAGTCAGGGGCAAGAGTTGGAGAGCAGACGTCGAGTCACGTCCACTTTATGCTTTGCACTCTTCCGGTCGAGTTGAGGAAGGGAGTCGAAATGCGGGCTCATGATGGTTTGCGAGTAGGCAGTTAGTCGTTGATGACTTTAAGTTGAGGCATGGGCCCCGACGAAGTTGGTTTAAGGCATGATTGTTTTACCAAATTACAGACACAAACTGGAGAGTGAATGGTCAAACCATATCCACTTTAAACATATGTTCTCAAATTACCCCAAATTCTAATGTAGGATTGATGCATGGATGGTGACGTCACGTCCACCCTTGGTGTAATTCCGATTTTATCAGGCATCAGAAGAAGCATAAGTATTTTGGCGAGCTTCAAGTACGAGATGGAGAGTGCATTATTGGGACATATAACTCCAAGTCTTTATTACATCTCCTAATTAAATTGCATAGGCGGATGAGTGGATGGTCGGTTGCATCCACTTTGTACTAGAGTCCTGACCTTGTCGGTCTCTTCCGCTTTGATGCCTTGCCCCCAGTCAGGGTCATATAGAAGCCGATGAGTGGTTGAATCATGATCGTCATGATGATACCTCAATGATTTGATCATAGTCCGCGGAGGTTGTTTTGCACCTAATCTTAAGTACTCGATTACCTGCATCATTTGCAAGTAGTTTAATTCAAGTATGTCATATTTCGCAACGTAAATGAAATTGAATTAGAAATAATTCAAAAGAGATCAGATCAAATCTCATTGATAAGTGAGGCAGCGTCGTATGCTCGCTATTGCACTTCAGGCCAGCCCTTCTCGGTTGGAAGTCTAACGCAAATGGTTCAATTTGATCAAAGTCCTTGATCGATAGGGGTCGGATGTTCTCGGTCCTTCGTTTTATGGGGCTTGCATATATTGTCGGAGCTATCCTTCCCAGAGCAGCCTTATGGTGTTGGCGTTCACGGTAGCCATCTAGAGAAGAGGAGTTTTCCGATCTAGAGTATGGAGCAGGTCCCCTCCTTATCTTGCTATGTTGATCCTTCATCTAATTCATCAACTCAAAATTAGCCTAGACATGTTGGTGTAGTCGTCGGCGGCGGTCCACCAGTTCTCTTGTCAAAGTCTGGAAATAAGCTCTAGTGATGAATTCATTTATGGGTATTGGCAGCAACTGGATGTGGGCTTTGGATAAATTCATTGGCTGTCAGCTTCTTTATTCCCTTCAGCAATATGAGAAGTAGAACTGGTATGTCTAATCATGAATGACAGTGTTCTTTGAGGAATGGGGGAAGACATCTGCATTTGATGGCATTCATCACTCTTGGTGGAGTCCATGTGCCATTCTCACTTCATGAGGTAGTGTCGGGGGTTGTATTTTCATAGTATACCGACATAGTCAACATATTGAATTTTCACTGGAAATTTTGTAGGTAGGATGCTTTCAATGAATAGGTCCCCACTGGGGAAGATTCTTTGATTGTCATTATGACTAGGTCCATTTTATGGCTACGGGGTCTTGTAATACTGGCGAATGATGCGTGCATGATTGTCCAACGTTTGAGTGGTTGGTAACGCCGATTGGACGGCGAGTTGGTTAAAATGGGCTAATAGATTGGTGTTTATCCCAATTTTTCATCCAGATAGGAGACCTATATAGGGTATTAAGGAAGTCCTCTTGAGGTTGTATGCCATGATTTTAGTCATGTGGACGTGGAATGATTAAAATGCGGGCATTTGAAGATGGTTCAGCGGTGACCAGCTATGATTTGAGTTGGCAGAGTAGACAGTGTAGGGGAGTCGTCATATTATCCATCGTACCATAGTTGTCAATTCAGGAGTTTAAAAGCTGGTCAATTGGAGGAAGTTGATTTCCACCTTAAAAGCATGATATATTAATCAACTCCAGTTCTTGGCATATTAGCTAGGTTCTCCAGCCTCTAGGAGTACGGTTGAGTAGTATTTCTTTACCCATTCCTTGATTGCAACTCAACATTTGTTGTTATGATCTCTTATGTCTTGTTCAGTCATGGAACAATTAGAAGCGTGGATGGAATGTTCCTTCATTAAATTGGTGATTGAATTCACTATGCGGGTGCACTGCGCTGCGGCTAGGGTTCGGGGGGGTTTCCCGAAGAACCCTCGCGTACTAGCGGGAGGATGGTTAAATACAGTTAGTGGTGGTCCTCATCCAGCTGATCGGGGCTGGAAGGAAATGTAGTCGTATGCCAGTTCGATCAGGCATATAGACTTCAAATGTTGCAGTAATGTTGATGACGGGGCTCCGACGAAACAATAAAAAACGATGGCAGACGACATTGTTTTCCGAAACCGAGAAGCCGATAGAGTCGAAGCCCCCACTATCGATCCATTGGTCATTTTAGCCCAGATAGGTCCTACTTGGATGAAGAGGATCTTGGTTGACAGCGGAAGCTCCATAAACATTCTTTTCAAACGAGCTTACGACCAGATGAGAATGGAGGCAAAGGATCTAAAACCGTGTCAGTCTCGCATACATGATTTTAATGGAAATGCAACTATACCCGCTGGGATGGTAGAGTTTCCAGTTGAGTTAGGTATTGGAGAGCGTCGGAGAGTCCGGATGCTACAGTTTGTTGTGTTAGACATTAATTCCCCTATAATGTTTTCTTGGGCCGACCGACCCTTGCTGAATTCAGGGAAGCTATTGCCCCATGGTGTTTGACTCTAAAGCTCCCTACAATAACGGGGTTGGAGTGGTTCACGGAGATCAGGCGGTTGGACGCGCATGTTATGTTGCTGAGCTGCGGGATGAGCAGCGTAAGGAGAAGGGCAAGGGCGTAGAGGAATCTCTTTGTGTCCGTTTTTTTAGAATTAACAGTTAACGCCTAGGCCTAGGCCCGGGCGCCGCAACCAGTTCCTAAAAGATCTCAATCTTCGATATAATAGTGATGAAGAGGATGTCAAAGACAGTCAGGCTTCCTCGACGGAGTTGACGATCGATGTTCTGATCGATGACAATGATGACTCAAGAATGATAAAGGTCATATCTTAACTTAGCCACCAGATGAGAGAGGAATTGGTTGATTTTCTCCGGGAGAACCTTGACATGTTTGCCTGGACTCATTCAGATATGTGTGGGATCTCGCCGGACATCGCGAGCCATGCATTGAATATTGACCCGCGGCATGTCCGGTCAATAAAAAAGGCGCGGTATGGATCCAGAGAGACCTGTCGCCCTTAAGGAGGAAGTAAATAAACTCAAGCCGAATGGGTTTATTCGTGATGCATTATACCCGGAATGGGTATCAAATCTAGTCCTTGTCAGGAAGTCAAACGAGAAGTGGAGAACATGTGTGGACTACTCAGATTTGAATAAAGCATGCCCCAAGGATAGTTTCCCGCTTCCCAAAATTGATCAACTCATGGATACAGTCGAGCACGAGCTCTTATCTTTCATGGATGTGTATTCCGGCTACAATCAAATATCGATGCATTTTCCTGACCAGGAACATACCATCTTCATCATTGATTTGGGACTATATTGCTAGAAAGTGATGCCGTTCGGACTTAAGAACGCTAGATCAACTTATCAAAGGCTCGTCAACCGAATGTTCGCTAACCAGATCGGGAAAACAATGGAGGTGTACGTGGATGATATGCTAGTGAAGTCACTACTGTCCGTCAACCATTTATGTGATCTGGAAACAATGTTCAATATACTCCGACAGTATAGGATGAAGCTCAATCCATTGAAGTGTCATTTCGGAGTCGCATCGGGAAAGTTCCTTAGGTTCATCGTCAATGCCAGAGGAATTGAAGCCAATCCTAATAAAATTTGGGCGATTTGAAATCTCGAAACTCCTAGAACCATAAAGCAAGTTCAAAGCCTCAACGGGAAGGTGGCAGCCTTGAGCAGATTCATCTCCAAATCCATAGACAAGTGCATTCCCTTCTTCGATCTAATCAGAAAAGCAAAGCGGAATTTCGAATGGACAGAGGAGTACGAAGGCACATCCTAAGCACTAGTTCGACATCTGGCGGCGCCGCCTATTTTTTCAAAGCCGGTTGATCATGAGAGATTGTACATCTATCTGGCGGTTTCAGCAAATGCGATCAATGCTGCGTTGATTCAAGAAGAGGATCGGATCCAACGACCGGTCTATTATATCAGCAAAAGGCTAACTGGGGCAGAAAGAAACTACCCGAAGTTGGAAAAGGTGGCTTATTTCCTCGTCATAGCCTCGAGAAAGCTCCTTCCATATTTCTAGGCTCACACGATCACAGTCTACACCGACCAGCCGTTATGACAGATCCTAACACGACCTGAGATGTCTGGTAGATTACTCAAGTGGAACATTGAGTTGAGTCAATTTGATATCACTTATACACCATGGCAAGCCATCCAAGAACAAGATCTGGCGGACTTCATAGCCGAATTCACCATAACGGAAAACTTGCCCAAAGCCAGTGAGTCTACTAAGCATGTATGGAAGCTATACCCCTGTTTGTACCAAAATTGGGCACAACGCTCTTCGGAAGTTTTTGAAGAGATAAAGTGAAGAAATTAAATGGAAAAGGAGGATTATCTAACTAAAACTCCAAACTTCAAATATGAAAATAATTAAAATGCAACGAGACACAAGAATTTAGAGTGGTTCGACGTATCGCCTACGTCCACTATGAAGTTGCTAGCTTTATTGATCTTTCTTTTAAGATTACAAATGAATTCAGTGAATTACAGCAGATAATTATGATTTGCAGCAGTGAATTTCGTTATTGGCAGTAGCAAGGGAGTTTAGATCTGGATCCGGTAGAGTCTGGGCGTTGGAGAATTCAAAGAAGAAGAAGCCCCTTTTTGTATGCCCTGGGGCTCTATTTATAGGTGTAGGAGGCTGATATTTCGCTCAGATCTCGGGAGACCCTCTCTGGCACGTGACTAGGCCCGCGCGCCCAAGCCCGTGAAGTTTCGGTCTGATCCGTGATCGATACGAACGGATTTCGTATCGATCAAGATTGTGTCCAATGGAGTCGAAATTTGGCGTGGACATTCTTTAGCATGCACGTAGGCTTCTGTGAAAATTTCATATCATTTGGACTTGTAGATTAGGAGATATGATCGATACGACTTAGGATCTTCGGTTGGCCATTTCATTCGACTCCCTTATTTCGACTCGGTCATGTTCGACTCGATCACTTCGAATCGATGGGCATGCGTAATCTGGAGGTGACGTGGCGAGCCTTCCTCATGTTGATCCACTTTCTTTGCTGAGTTGGCCGAGTCATTCTTGGACCTCGCCTTATTCGCATCGAAGTTTGTTGCCCAGTTCGAATCGATCAACAGCTTGCTCCTTCGCATCGATCTATAGCACACCTTGTTCGAATCGATGGAGGTGCACAGTTCGCATCGATGGTTGTGCTCTATTATGTGGATACGAGGTGGACATTGGATGATCGAGTCGAAATATGGCTCTCTGATGGATGCGAAGCGGAGCGAGTCGAACAGACGCTCTCTGATGGATGCGAAGCGGGGCAAGTCGAACAGAGACTCTCTGATGGATGCGAAGCGGAGTGAGTCGAACAGAGGCTCTCTGATGGATGCGAAGCGGAGCTAGTCGAACAGAGACTCTTTTTATTCAATTTTGCATCGATCGTAACTTGAGCATACGAACTCGGATTAACTTGAAATTTGGAACATTGGCTCTCATAGCTTCGCTTGTCGTGTCATATCAATTTTAGCTCGATCGGGACTCGGACAAAATTCATCGATATCCATAGTGAGCCTGTATATAACCGATCTCTAGGACGGACTGCCCTTGGTTTTTAGTCAAGTTCTTGGTGTCACGGCCTTGCCAAAAGGTGGGATAACAACACCGATTGTGCATCAAACAACCGTTGCTCAGGTGCGAGATTGGTACTCGAAACCCCAGAAGGCCGATCCATATGTTATGCTCTAAAGTTTGACTTCCGCAATACTAATAACGAAGCCGAGTACGAAGCTCTACTCGCTGGAACTAGACTTGCCAAAGACTTGGGAATTATTGTTGTGGAGATTTACTGTGATTCATAATTGATCGTATACCAGGTTCGAGGAGAGTATCAAGCCAAAGACCGGAGATTGGGTACCTACCTTACTCGGGTTCAAGAAGTGTTGAATCAGTTCGACTATTATGCTATCCACTATATACCCCGAGAGCAAAATTAGAAAGCCGATTCTTTAGTAAAACTGGCTACCACTGGCGAAGCATAACAATTGGGACTCGTCCCCATTGAGACACTTACTGTTCCGAGTATCAATCAAATGGAGACAGACTGGGTGAACGAGGCAACTCCCGAGAAGGAGTCATGGATGACTCCATTCAAAAACTATCTTGAGCATGGAGCTTTACCCGAGCATAGAAGCGAGAAGAGATAGGTTCCTCGAAAAGCTTCATGATTTATTATCCAGAATGGAGTCATATACAGGAGAGGGTATTCTGTTCCTTTACTCTGGTGTATCGCCCACGATGAAATCAAACGAGTGCTACACGACGTGCATGAGGGAGAGTGTGGCGACTACACTTAGGGGCAAGCCCTTGCAAATTAGATACTCAGATATGGATATTACTGGCCAACAGTGAATCGAGATGCATTGTCTTATGCCAAGAGATGCGATAAATGCCAAAAGCATGCTAGGATTCCAAGAGCCCCACCTACCGAAATCATGCAGATGGTCGGCCCATGGTCTTTTGCCACATGGGGCATTGATATAATAGGGTCTTTACCTTTAGCCAAGAGTGGTGTGAAGTACGCCATCGTTGCAGTTGATTACTTTACCAAATGGGTGGAAGCCGAGCCCCTTGCTACTATTACGATGAAGAAATTAATCAACTTTCTATGCAACATCATCTGTCTTTTTGGCCTTCCACACACAACTGTAACTAATAACAGGACCCATTCGATAGTGTCAAGTTCAAAGATTTCTATCAACGTTGCCGCATCTAGAAGAAGTTCTCAGCAGTAGCTCACCCTCAAGCGAACGGACAAGTCGAACTTGACAACAAAGTTATCAAGTCCATTCTAAAGAAATGACTAGAGAAGGCTGGAGGCAAGTGGGTTGATGAGCTTCCCATGGCCCTATGGGCATATCGAACTACCCACAAGTCCGCGGACGGCCACACTCCGTTTGCACTTTCCTACGGCTCCGAAACCGTTATTCCAGGTTAACTAGAAGTACTTTCCCACCGTGTGACCTATTACGATCCAAAGACAAAATGCCATACTACTTGTGGAATCTCTGGATTCGCTGGATGAGAAGCTTGAAGAGGCTGATTTAAGGGCAGCCGCACACCGTAGTCGAGTTGCCCGGTTATACAACGCTAAGGTCCGACCCAGAACTTTCGAAGTTGGCGATATCGTACTCAAGAGAATTTATCCAGTCCCTTCACACATGAAATCGACATGGGAAGGACCGTATGTCATTGAGCGGAGACTTGGAAATGGCATATTCAAACTATTGACCATTGACGATCTTACTTTACCAAGAGCATGGAACAGTGAGAGTCGCTATTACACATAACTGGCTTTTATTCCTTTAGTCTGATTTTCTTTTTAAATTTGTTTATGCATTTTTTGAACTCGAGCTTGTAATAAGGCAACTGACTTTGCCGTACTTTCTTATTTCAACAATGCAATGCAGACTCATCAAGCCAGATAAACAATTTATGAAATCATCGTGCGACCATCACAATGTACGAAGAGCTAAGTTCCATCTCAAGGTGGGACTTATTAAAATGGGGAGTGATTGTGATCCGATCGGTCACTCGCTAAGTGAAATCCCGAGCTCGGGGGAAAGCAACAATAAAGTAAAAAAGATTAAAACACGACAATCCTCTAACAAAATCCAGCTCCCGGAGTGCGAGCTGGAGTACAAACTCCAAAACATAGGCTCGAAGAGGGTGGATCCGTCCTCCCACGACTTTGCCCTCATTCAATCCAAGCTTGAAGGGGATGTACCTGTCCATCTATGACTTCGCTTGCCAACTCAGGGTGGATGTGATCCGACTGTCCACAACCCTGATCAACTCCTCGTTCTTGGAGTGCGAACGAGATCCTAATACTTAAACATATGTGATTGATCGTTTGTCAACCGACTCCAGAATCCCAGAGTGCGAACCGGAGTATAAACATTAATGGGTGTGATCGACCACCCACTAACTAACTCTGGTCCCAAGAGCGCGGGTCAGAGTATAAACACCAAATGGGTGTGACTGGCAACTCATCGACTAACTCTAGTCCTGAGAGCGCAGACTGGAGTATAAACGCCAAACGGGTGTGACTGATCGCCCGTAAAATTAACTTATGTCCCCGGAGCATGGATATAATTCTAAGTTTTAAACGGGTGTGACTGACCGCCCACAAAATAACTTAAGTCCCCGAAGTGCGGATATGACTTCAAACATTAAGCAGGCGTGGCCGACCGCCGGCATACAAGTTTAATTCCCAAAGCGTGGATGCGAATACCAACAAATGAGCGAGTATGATCCGACCACTCAAACTCATTTTACTTTAACTTTGTTTCGACTAAGTTAAATTAAAGTTAGTGAAGGCGGAAAATGACTGCCGACCGACCACTTTAATTCTCCCCAAGACTGGGGCATAACTCAAGTACTAACCGCTAATCGAAATGGCGCAACATTGGGACTTGGCTTGACGTTTGGTTATGACCCGAAGCTATGACTTCAGGACGTAGCAACCAGAATCAAGTTCGACTTAGAAACTAAAGCCTTACAAGTACATTGAATGGAAACGCGAGTGCTAAAATACTTAAACAAATAAACGCAGAGTTATGCTGGAAAAAAAGAAGAAGTTTTATTTCCACTAGTCTTTGAAAAAAAAGATAAGTACAAAAACTTATTCGAAGAATTCCTATAAGCAGGGGCCGATCCTGCATCTATACATGGCCTGCAAAAAGCAAAAGAGAATCCTATTCCAATTATCTACAAAAAGAAAAAGCAAAAGTGCAAGTCTATGCCTTTGGTTATTTATCCTTCTTGCTCTTCTTTGGCGTAGACCCGCTCAAACTGCCGCCCAGCTGCCTCTTCGAGCCTTTACCTCCCCGGCCTGCTTTAGCTGGTTTGTCTTCGGCCAGGGGAATTACAACTGTCTCCTCCTGGGAACTTAAAGGGATTGGAATACCCTCCGTGTGTGGAACTGGAGGAATGGTGGCACCCTCAAAGCTGGTAGAATGAGGTACGATGGTATTGATGATGGTGCCACCCGGAGAAACAATAAGCATATGGACCGGGCCGGGACCTGCCATGCCACCACCAACACTACTAGCCTTCTTGGCTTACTCTATCTCGACTTTAATTTTCGCCATTATCTCCTCATCCCGATTTGCACGAATCCCCATTGGCATGCTACTAGTCGAGGAACTCATAATCATCACATTTTCATCAATGACGAAAGGCATTTCGGTGATCAGGTCGCTTTGATGGCCGAGGAGTGCTTCCATCATTTGTTCATCAAAGACGCAACTGCTTTCATGCATCTCCCCAGCCGATGCGATGACCGTTGTAGTAGTAGCTTCCTTCATTAGTGCCTTCTGCTTATGATGCATTCCTTGAATTGCAGGAGGATCAAGTGATGCAGAATCTAAGGCTGAATGAAGATAGGAGAAAATATTAGTAATGTCTTCTGACAGTGTTCCTACATTCGAGTGAATAGGAGAAGTGGTCAGAATACCTTCCTCAGTTTGGCTCCCTAGTTGAGCCATCACACCTTCCGAACCATGCTCAATTACCGGAGATAGGTGCGGCTGGTTAGGGTCGTATCCTGGAACAACTGGAAGATCAATAGAAGAAGTAGGCTCAGATTGAGACATTGTTGGCATTTTGGAACCTACTTCATGATGCTCAACTCTGGATCCTTCTCCAACGTCCGGATACTTAGCTGCTAGCTTTTCCTTTTCAAGGGCGACGATGGTGTCGTGAAGAACTTTAGCCTCATCTCCAACTAATATTTTATTTTCCAGTTCGAAGTCGTTAATAGTTGAAGTGTTACAGGCCACCTTCTCATCCTCTACCAAGCGGCTCCAGGCTTTGTACAATTGAAAGGGATAATTTTCGTCGAGCCAGGTTAGATTGCGGTTTCTTAGAACGTTGACATTATATGTGACCAGGAGATCTTCAAATTCATTCTCCATCCTGGCCTCCACCGCTTTAACTTCCCCCTCAATCCTCGCCTTGGCTCTTGAGCCTTTAAAATTACCACATACCTTTCATCCTTTAGCGCCACCGTCTGTTCGCATGCCTCTTGGGCAGCTTTGTTGGCGTCATCCTTCTCCTTGATGGCCTCAGCAAATTTCACCTTTAGCTCCTCAAGCTCTTTGAGTGCAGCATCTCTTTCGGCCATAACAGTGGTGTTCTGGTGGGCCATCTCCTCAACTAAGGAAAAATGCGTCTATCGCATTTTTTCCATAGACCGATTTGCCTCGTCGGCTTTCCTATTGGCCTCTATTTTCGATTTCCTGGAAGATTTGGCCTCATTTTTAAGCACTTGTATTATACGGTCCTTCTGAGCAAGATCTTTCTCCAGTTTCTCAATTACTTTTGCCCGCTCGAAGGCTACCGCTGAAGCCTTTTCCGCAGTCTTCACCCACTCCCGATACTGATTGTAGACGTCATGCACATAATTATGAACCGTTGTTTCCACATCATTGGGAATTCGCTTCAAATTTGGGGGAAAATGGAAGCCATCGAAGTAGATATTTGGGAAGTCAGTTTTTAACTTAGCAATTCTGATGGCTCCTTCCCCCGTGGGCTCCATAGCAGTGGGTGCAATGATAATGGGAGCTTCTACCTCTTTTCTACGGCGTTGATCGTCGGATGTCGAAGTATAGGGAGGCACTACTTGGCGCATAGACTCAGAAGGTTGCCTGCCAGAGCCTGATGGTTTTAAGGGACCTCTAGGTGGTGGAGATCGCGACCGAGAATGGCGCCTACTTTGATGTTGCCTCTCCCTCTCCCTTTCATAACGATCACACTCTTGGCTGGAGTGGTGGCCGCGATCATGGTCTCTTTTGGATTCACGCCTATGAGATTTGGAATATGAGCTGGAAGAACGACGTGCAGAACGAAGAATGCTAAGCATAGATCCCTGTCTCACCATCGTATCTATAAAATGTAAAGAGAAGCAGAATTAGTTATCTCCAGAGATTGAGAAACATGTGATTAGAAGTTGTATGGTGTCGTGAAGTGTGTGCATGCATGTGCAAACCCCCCAGCCAACGGGTTGTGGTAGCCTTGCTTGCAGGAGTTGGTTCCTCTATATCTAAAGCACTTTGAAGTCCCTCTAATCCAAGGTCTTGATATGAAGACAAGTCATCTGGAATAGGGATGTTCGCCAATCCTTTCAAAGAACTCTCTATTCGCGGAGGAGAAGTCTCCGAACTTATAGTGGTTGTTACAAGCGGAGACATCACAACAGTTTTACGCCTCGTGGATTTGTAGGCAATATTCTTGCCTTTTCTTTTCAACTCTAAAGATCGAAGACTCTACGGAGCACAGCTGTAGGCTCATCTCCAGCGGGCACACCCACATCACTATCCTATTCAGTGATTATGATTCCAGGGGCTTTTCTTCCTCCATTCCTCGCAGGCGCCATTCTGAGAACTCCCGCCGGTCCAATGCTTTGGCCACTTTCTATAAGCCCAACAGCGATCAAGTTTTCGTCGGTGAGAACTTCATCGATATCTCTAAGCTCAGCTGATACCGATTGGAGAGTTCGTACAATCTCTTTGAATCTCTCTCCTTCAGGCCGTGGGATCGAATCTGTAAAAGAAGCAAAGCATTAAACTCGGCATCAAATTAAATTACTCAGTTAATCGACAAAGAAGTTAGAACACTTACGTCTAACTAGCCACCGTTTGGCAAATCCCAGTGGACACTGAATGAAGAACCATTCGGTTTTGAAGTAGCTTAGTTTACTCCAGGCTCCTGTCACTACTTGGCAGTTTCTAACTGCCTCTAGAAAAGTGAAAGAAGGGTTGTCCCCACGGCTCTTAATGTTGAATAGATATCTGATTTCTTCGACAGTCGGAGGTCGAAAGAGATGCTCCATGAAGATAATGAACAAGCTGTTAAGCAGAGTGTATCCATTCGGATGTAATTAGGACGGAGCAATCCTTAAGAAAAACAGCACTTCCTGGATAAATTGATTGAAAGGAGGCAGCATTCCAGCAACGCACATGAATCTATTGCAAGAAGTATACCCTTGTGGGGGATTATGGGCTCTGTCTTTCGTGCCCGGTACCAAAACGTCTTTTAGAGATAGTCGATGCCTGAGACAGATTCTGCCGATAATATCTTTGGAGAATTTGAAACAGACAGAAACATCTGGATTCATAATAAAAGTTGCACTCGGCATCTCGTCCGGAGCGGGACTTATTACTTCAGCTGCAATCTCTAGCATTTCCATACTGGAAGTGGAGGACCTGGGATATCCTGCGACTCGGAGCTTCCGGGATCCATAGCTATTGAACTCAGTAAAAACCATTGTTAGATGGCAAGAAACCCATGTTCCCTCCGTGATTGTGAAGTGAGTGATCGTGTTATGTAGTGCAGTGCTACATAATACTTAAAATTTCTTCAAGTCCGAAAGATGTTAAAACGACAAGACTTCGAGATTCAACTGGAGTGACCATCATCACTGACTGTCACAACCGTGCCAACCTGACTTCAAAGAACAATCCATGCTAGAGTTCGTTAAGTTTGTCAAATAACAGTTCTATCGACGAGCTTCGAAGGGTAGTCAAATATGCAGTTCTATGGTCAAGTCCAATTATGCAGGGCTAAAGCTCGTCGGAGTCGAATGTTCGAGTATGCAAAAGTCTCGTATCCATCAAAGTTCAAACTTGGATCATTCCACAAGAAGCCCAGTTCGTATCGATCAGGGAAATTAGGTTTCGTATCGATCGCAAGAAAACCATTTCGTATCGATCAGAAAATCACTCTTCGTATCGATCGCAAGAAACCCATTTCGTATCGATCAGAAAATCAGTCTTCGTATCGATCACTAACTACGGCTTCGTATCGATCGCCGGCCAAGTCTTCATATCGATCGCTCTAGATCAATACGAACTCCCACCATTCTTAATGGATACGAAGCTACTCCATCATTTCCAGATTGATACGAGCTTCCATCATTTCCAAATCGATACGAGCTTCCACGTTCTCAGATCGATACGAGCTACTTCCCAACGCTCCTGTGATTCCTTCGTATCCATCAACATTTCTTCTTCCCCAAGCTGCTAAAACGCCATTGCTCCCTCCTCGACTTCACTCCGACCAAATTCTGGCATCAACAACGTCGGAATCGGCAACTACTTTGGATGAGTTGGCATTAAAAATCGAGTCTCATCATTTTAGAGTGGTTTTGATCGGTTAATTACCTAGCTTAAACAATCGGTTCGAAGAATTAACGAGTTATTCGTTCTCTATCGATACAAAGGCAGAAAGGGAAATAAAGGCAAGTGAGAAATTTGGCTAAGTACAAATGGTATATATGGGGGTTCGTGTCCAAGCAAAAAACATTTCGTCTCCTAGTAGCCAAAAACCGATTGAAGCAGTCACGAATTCCATCGATATGAAGAGGCTCGTTTGTATCTATCAACCCAGAACAGTCCATAAATTAGTATTCTGTATCCATCAATGACCGGCCATCATCTTCGTATCCATCGGTACAAATTCCATCGATACGAAAGATACAACAAAGTCTTATTTGAGTCACTAAATCCCATTGATACGAAACACCCATTTCGTATCCATTTGCTCGAAGACCTAAGCTTCATATCCATCGATACGAAGTGCCTCCAAGAACTACCTATTTTGTATCGATAGCCATCGATACGCAACATGCATTCCAACTTCTCAGATCGATCCAGGAGAGGATCGATACGAAGGGGTACCTTAAAACGACCATCAATTGTTGTTACAACTCAATTTTCACATCGATCCAGGAGAGCTTTGATATGAAACTCGATCCAAGCAAGAAAACTCGACAAAGACCAATGAACATGCAAACATGAACATGAGTCAAGTTAACATACGTGCATGTATGACAAACTTGTTAGGAACTGAGATGTTGGTTTAGATGACAACAACCTTTTTAACTTATCTTATTATAAAATATATACTAACACTATTGTCTAGATAGATATGTATATGCAGGATATATATATATATATGCAGTTATTGATTACTGAAGACTGATCAGTATAAAGACTCAAGACTCAAGATTCAAGATTGAAGACTCTAGAGTATCAAGATTAAGATTTCAAGATATATGTCTAGTTTATTGTTAAAACTTCATAATAGCACGGAAATCTTCATTCCAAATTTCATTTGGGATGGAACCCATTTCTATCTTCTTAGTGGCTTACAAACCCACAACAAGTAGCTTACAAACCTACGACAAGTGGCTTACAAATCCACGAACATCCTGGTTTTGTACAAGTTCTCGAGTCCTGATGTGATGAGATATTCTGCAGGAAGAAGCTTGAAAAACTACTTCAAAATGGTTTTTCAAAATGATTTTCAAAACTGCTTTTCAAAATGTTTTAGCCTTAAAAATTATCTTTTCAAATGATTTTCAAAATGATGTTTTAGCCTTAAAATATTCTTTGTTTTTGTTTTTAAATAAACTTTTGTTTTAAACTTCGTTTGTTTTTAAAACTATTTTCTGATTTTTTAAATATTCTTTTATAATATATATACTTGAGATTTAAAATCAAATTTATATATACATTCTAAAAATATATTTTTCTACTCTTCTTTATTTCAAAACATAGGAAAATTAGTTTATTTTATTCCAGAATCATTTAAACAAATTTTACATTATTTTTAACTTAGGGATGTCGACATCATGGGCTACCCCATGTCGACATGGTGGTCGTTAAATTCAAAAGTTTCAATTTTCAAAAGAAGTGTCTATTCGTTTAAATCTCTTCACGAATGGTTATGACCGTTACTGGTCTATAAATAGCCTTCACAAATGAATTTTTTAACTAACTACTTTCTTATTTTCTTCACTCCTTCTTCTCCATAAATCCATATTCTAAAATTTTCATATTTAAGATCGTGCCGAAATTCTACCGAATTCTCAAGTGAATCAAATTAGAATCTCATTCTTTTTTGGTTCTCTACCCTCTCTTGAAGATCAGAGTGCTATTCAAAGTTATAGGATCAATTTGTAATCAAAAGTTTATCGAGTCTCTCTATAAGGTGTGGTTGTGCCTGGAAATCAATTGGGTAATCTTGTGGCCCGTAAATCAAGGGAGTTTGCCCCGGACTCGTGATATAGGAGGGTACCTCAAGGCCTTTAGAAATTGAGGATTGTAATCTCGACTTTGGTATAATAAAAATCTGTATGAGGTGTTCTGCCTTGGTACAGGACTGGATGTAGGGTAACTTCGAACCAGTATAAAATCCGGTGTGTTCTTTCCTTTTACAGCTTTTTATTTACTTTCTGCATCTGTGTTTGATTCTGTTATTGTTCTGTGATTAAGTTCTTTATTTGTTTGTGTCATAATTTTAATTTAGTCAATATAAGTCTTAGAATCCATTAAACACTATTCACCCCCCTCTAGTGTTAAATTAGCCTTAAGATCCTTAATCCGCACTCCCTTTCAATTGGTATCAGAGCGTTGGTTTTCATAGTTTTCATAATCTGAAACTTGAAAATTGTTTTAATGGCTACCAACACTGGTAATGTCAACTCTGGCACTAGTTTTATTAACACTAACACTAGTTCATTAGTAGAGGGTCAGTCTATTGTCAGACCACTATTTTTCAATGACAGTAATTATGCATATTAGGCTTGTAGAATGAAAATTTATTTACAGTCAGTAGGATTAGACACTTGGAATATCACACAAACTGAGTATGTTGAACCAACTACCGATTTTGCCCAGTGGACTACTGAGCAAAAGAATGTTGCACAAAATAACTCAAAGGCCATGAATATATTATTTTGTTCATTAGATAGGAATGAGTTTAATAGAGTGTCTGTTTATAAGTCTGCATTTGAAATCTGGAAAACTTTGCAAGTTACTCATGAAGGAACAAGCAAAGTTAAACAGACTAAAATTTCCATATTAACTAATCACTTTCAATTGTTTAATATGCATGCAAATGAGTCCATTTCCGACATGTATTGTCGATTTCAAGATATTTTCCATTCACTAATTGCACTAGGAAAAAGCTTTTCGGAGAAAGATCAAGTCAGAAAAATTCTAAATTCACTCACTCCAAAATGGGATCAAAAGACACTTGCAATCGAAGAAGCGAATGATATCAGTCTAACGAAAATAGAAGAATTGATTGGGAATCTGACGTCTTATGAAGTTCAACTGTAAGGAAGAAGAGAAAACAAGGCCACAGAAAAGAAGTCATTAGCATTCAATGCAACAACTGAAGATTCAGAACTAGACAGTGATGAGGAGATTGCTTTCATGACAAGAAAATTCCGGAAATTCCTTAAATATAGAAAAATGAATAATTACTAAAGAAATGATCAAAGGAATTCCAGAAATGATACGGAGAACGTCAATAATGATAGATGCTACAATTGCAATAAAGTCGGGCATCATAGGAAAGATTGTCTGTATCCAGATAAACAGTTGTTCCCTCCAAACAATGATTCGTCAAGGAAAAGAAAGAAAGCATACACAACAACTCTTGATGACTCAAACTCATCATCCAGTGATGATGAAAAGAAGATGGATAATTCAAATCTGTGTTTCGTTGCTATTCATGAATCATACGACGATGGGAGTATGGATCTAAAAATAGGTACGCATTTACATTATTTTTAATTTTCTTTTTTGAATGGATGCTTGTTTGTTTGCTTGATTTTTTAATTTCCTTGAATTTTAAATTCAAATTTATTCCTTGAAATTTGAATTTTAAATTCAAAAATAATATTATTTAAATAATATTTTAAATATTAAATTATTAATATTTAAGTATTATTATATTTAATGTTATCACAGGAATTATATAAGTAGAATATAGGAAATAATATATACATTTATTAGAAATTAGGAATAGTCACTTGTCCTTTGATTCAATAGGCACATGTCGACATACCGGGATACCTCATGTCGACATGCCCCTTAGAAATTTGATTTCAAAATTTAAATTCGAACTTTTGAATTTCCTCCACCTTTTCACCAACTTCAATGCTCTGGAAAGATGCCTCTTGATCAGAGAACATGTCTATAGAATCTCTATTTAATTCACTCTCTTTATCATCACTTTTCACTTTTATTTCAAATTTCAAATTTATCTTCATTATCTTCAACTCCTCTCAAACTTCTTCAATGGCCTCTTCAAGCACTCCTAACACCATTAGACTTCCAAAATCTATCAAAAACTTTCTCTTTAATGACCCGGAAGCTATCAAAGCTTACATCAACTATGTAAACTTTGGTAAAATTCATACGGGGAAATTTGCTATTTTTGAAGATTTTCCTTCTTATGAAATTGAAAATCTTTTTCAACAATGTTCTATTCTTAGTGTAGTAGATAACAAACAAAATGATTTTGTATGTTATCCAAACCTTGTTAAGATGTTTTATGCGAATTTAAATTGTGGGTTTTATGATGGGCAAGATGGACAAATTTGGAGTAGTGTTAAAGGAACACAAATAGTTTTGGATTGTGAAATTTTAGGAAATATTTTGGGATGCAAGTATACCGGAATGAATCTCTCGAAATTTCAAATAAATGAAAATAATCGAGAGACATTTCATCACATCTTTGAAGGGGATGACAATTTTGAATTCAAAAATCGTTATTTTCGTCCAAAAGCAAGAATTATTAACCTTCTTCTTCAACACACCCTTATACCAAGATTGGGAAACTACAACAACCCAACTTTGAAAGTTTGCAAAGCTCTTTTTGCAATTTTTGGAAATTTTGATATCAATTGGGCTCAAGTTATTTTGGATGAGCTAAGGCCCAAGAATTTTACTATGGGTGAAAACACATTATATCATGGAATTTATCTCACTCAGATTTTTAATTACTTTGGAGTTGATTTCAAAAGGGAAGAATTTATAACTAGAAAAGTGTTCAACCATGGAAACATTTCCCTTATGAAAATTCCATTAGTGTTTCAACCATATGAAACACTTACGGAAAAGGAAGAAAGGCTTGCTCATGAAGAGATGAAAGAAATGGAGGAAGAAGAAGAAGAGGAAGGAATGGAAATTGAAGAGGAAGAAAAGGAAGATCAAGAAACTTTCTTAGAAATTATTGAATATCCTACTAATCCCGCTAATCCATCTAATAAGACCATTCTCAATAATCAAAGAATTATAGTGGAAAATCAAAAGACACTCAAAAGATCAATGAGTAAGAAAATGGATAAGATTTCCACTAAAATCGACATGTTCTTCGGGAAAGTTAGTAGAAAGCTTGGACTATCATCTTCTTCATCTTCATCTAATTAGTTTTAGTTCATGTTATTTTGTTTGTTTCAAGTTCTATCCATGTATTTTCCTTTATTTTAGTTAATATTATATTAGTTTATATAATGTTGACTAAGAATCATTAATGAAATCTTTTATTCAACTTCACTTGTCTCTGTAATTGCTTGTTTTTATATTATACAAATTATAGTTGCATAAATTTTTTCATAATATTCAAAACAAAGCAAATTGTCACTTTAGATAGAGGCATGTCGACATTCCCCATCCCCCCATGTCGACATACAACGGGCAGAAAGTAGTTACACTTTCAAATTTTTATTTCATGTAACTAACTTGTGTCTATTCATTTTAAACGACTTTCTACCCTTATTTATACCTGTTTCTTCCAGAATAATTTATCAAATCTCATTTCTAATCACTCTCTTTCATATTTCTTCCTACTTCTTGAATTATGGCCTCTTCGATTAAGAATCTAAGTGATAATCTTGAGGAAACTCTCACTTCATTCAAGAATATCCTTACATTCATACTTCGTAATCAGCGTCGCTTAGAATTGAGTCAATTACAGATGATCAAGGAGCAAGAGAGACATTTCGACGCCCTTTGTTGGATGATCTCAGCCCTTAACAAGGACGATCTCGAAGGAAATCCATTAGTCACTCCAAACCAATATGATTGGATGATGATTGATTTACTGTTGGATTACACTTATGATCACACTCATGATCACATTTCACATTTATGATCACATTTCATACTTATGATCACACTTAGCATTTATTACACTTATATATGGATTACTCTATTTTGTATTATGGTTGATCATCTTATATCAAGTTCAGGGAATTTATTAGTAAGAAGTTTTTGTTGATGACAAAGGGGGAGAAGTTATAAAATAGTAGTTGGTTTGGAGTAAGGAGGAGTTATGATTGGAGTAAGGGGGAGTCATGGAGTAAGGGGGAGTTATGATAGGAGTTATGGTATGGTAAGTATATTTTATAAATACAGGTTGTCATCATCAAATAGGGGGAAATTGTTAGGAACTGAGATGTTGGTTTTGATGACAACAGCCTTTTTAACTTATCTTATTATAAAATATATACTAACACTATTGTCTAGATAGATATGTATATGTAGGATATATATATATATATATATATATATACAGCTATTGATTACTGAAGATTGATCAATATAAAGACTCAAGGTTCAAGATTGAAGACTCTTGAGTATCAAGATCAAGATTTCAAGATATGTATCTAGTTTCTTGTTAAAACTTCATAATAGCACGGAAATCTTCGTTCCAAATTTCATTTGGGATGGAACCCATTTCTATCTTCTTAGTGGCTTACAAACCCACGACAAGTAGCTTACAAACCTACGACAAGTGGCTTACAAGACCACGAACATCCTGGTTTTGTACAAGTTCTCAAGTCCTGATGTGATGAGATATTCTGTAGGAAGAAGCTTGCAAAACTACTTCAAAATGGTTTTTCAAAATGATTTTCAAAACTGCTTATCAAAATATTTTAGCCTTAAAAATTATCTTTTCAAATGATTTTCAAAAAGATGTTGTAGCCTTAAAATATTCTTTGTTTTTGTTTTTAAATAAAGTTTTGTTTTAAACTTTGTTTATTTTTAAAATTATCTTCTGATTTTTTAAATATTCTTTTATAATATATATACTTGAGATTTAAAATCAAATTTATATATACATTTTAAAAATATATTTTTCTACTCTTCTTTATTTCAAAACATAGGAAAATTAGTTTATTTTATTCCAGAATCATTTCATCTTGTTTTCCGTTCAATACCATTTTCAAAACAAATTTTACATTATTTTTAACTTAGGGATGTCGACAGCATGGGATACCCCATGTCGACATGGTGGCCGTTAAATTCAAAAGTTTCAATTTTCAAAAGAAGTGTCTATTCATTTAAATCTCTTCACGAATGGTTATGACCATTACTGGTCTATAAATAGCCTTCACAAACGAATTTTTTAACTAACTACTTTCTTATTTTCTTCACTACTTCTTCTCCACAAATCCATATTCTAAAATTTTCATATTTTAAGATCGTGCCGAAATTCTGCCGAATTCTCAAGTGAATCTGTGACGACCCGGGATTTTAGCAATATTATTTTAATAAGCATTTAATCTGATTTATTAAAATGCAACTTATCATTTTAAAAACAAATAATTTTTTTTGGCCATTTACTATTTATTTATATGTATATGTGTATTTTGGAAGAAAACTATGATTTGAAAATTTAAAATAAAGCCTTTCAAAAATATTTAAAATAAAATCTATCTTATTCACATTAAATTAAATTAAAATTCTACCTTATTAACTTTTGATCTAAATATATATATAGAGAGATGTAATCTAGATAATAATGCTTGAAATAAAATAAAATCTTATCAATACTAAATATAAGTATAACAAAATATATGAATATAAATTAAGTGTTGGATAGTTAAGAAATAAAAATAAGTAGTTATGTAAAAATAAAAATAAATACACAAATTAACATAATAACAATAACTATTACAACTTTAAAGTGAACACTTAAGATAATTCTAGAAATACATGTATGTAAGGCAAGAAAATAATATATATGGGTACATACGAAAAAAAGTGGATAAGTATGGAAATGTAAAACCAGACAACTTCATTAAATGCAATCATCTCGGCCTCCACAAAAGAAAAAAAATCTCTGACTAAACTTTGTACCGGCAAAATACAAACCCTGTATAATTTTTTCTACATATATCTTTCTTGTTCTATTTTTGTTCATTAAAAACTGAGCATACCAGAAGAAAAAAAAATAAGTAGACACTAATATCTTACAACTGAAGCTAAATTTCAACTCAACTAAACAACAACTCAACTCAACTCAACCAGCAAGAAGATCAGGCTGATAACTGTTCAAAACAAGAAATCTGCTCTCTGTTCAAATTATCTTTCAGGTGAGTAAACATTTAATTCAAAAATCTTAAGTAACTAAATGCATGTTGCAAGTTAATTTATGTGATGAAGATTGTGTTACATGTATATATATGGTGAAATCTCTGTATATAATTTTGTGTTGAACTGTGCATGTTTGAGTTTGGTTGACTCTTCTCTGTTTCAAAATTTACAGTGTGGAAAATTTAATCAAAATCCAAGATTTCCTAAACTAATCACTGATAAGCTTTGAGTTTCAAACAAAATTTGTTTGTTAAATCACAATTTAGTTTTTAAAATTTAAATTATGTGAATTAAGTTTGAAATTCTCTGGAAAAAAGAAAACAACAGTAAAAAATTTTATTTGGGTTAAAATCAAGTATTATAATTTATTGTTTCAATTATATAATTTGAATCAGCTCTGGCAAATAGGATTTTTGAAATAAAAATCTCGATTTTTAATCAAGTAGTTCAAAGTTGAACTAGAAATGGTTTTTGACCATTTTCTGGTGATTGACGAGCACTTGGCCCTCGGGTTTTTCGTCGGAGCTTGGTTGTCGAATAGGAGGGTCGGGAAAAATGGTGGTTGTGGTGATCTATCTTCGTGGCATCGGAATTTGGATGGACTAGGGTTTAAAACCCAGAAGTGAACGAGGTTGGAAATGTGGTCGCTGTATCGTCACTGGTGATGCAAGTTTCTCTAGGTTTTGGGGAATGGCAGTGTAGAGGATCGGCAAGGTGTGGCCAGAGTTGTAGCATCGCCGGTGGTTAGCGTGGGTGGTTCGAGGGGATTTTTCTGGTGATGTCAAGTTCCAGGTTTGAATTGGATTGCTCGATTTTGATTTTGGCTATATGTTTTGGAATCGATGACTTGAATCGATTGCTGAGTCGATTTGCAACTTGCTGGAAGGGGTGAAGGTCGCCGGAGCGCTAGCGAACGTTGGTGCACATGCACGGCGTCGTTCGTGTGTTAGGGTAGTTTGGGTTCGTGAGAGACTCGAAGGTGTTCTCGGGTTGAAGAATGATTTTGCTCGTGTCTCTTCTCGTGTGCGTGAGTGTAGCATATAGGTGTTTAAGTTTTAACTAAGTGAAAAAAATAAAGAGAGATGAAGGAAGGACTCGAGACAGACTCGAGTAAACAGCAGGTTTGACCCGAAGCAAGGAATAGGAAGATTTTTTTAAACATGCTTTAAAAAGATTTTATAAAGTAAAGTTTTGGAATTTAAAAATGGTTTGTTTTAAAACTTTTCTTAAATAATTTTCTTCTTATCATAAATGTTTTCCTAAACTTTTAATTAAGAAATTTTATGTTTGTTAACTTAAGTTTGTTAAATTAAACTTTAAGATATTTTAAAATTAATTATTTTTATAAATATAATTAAGTGATAATTTAAAGGTTAAATGTTTTTAAATAATATGATTAAGTAATTAATAAAGATGATGATTTATCTTAAAGGTAATTAAGATTTTGATAACTAAATGAAGTAATTAAAGTGTTATTAATTATATTAATTATTGATTTAGAAATTAATTAATTAATAGTTAAGAATTATAAATTAATTAGTTAAGAGGTTAATTAATTTGTAATTAAGAATTATTAATTAGATAATTAGAGATAATTAATTAATAATTAGTGATTAATTAATTAAGTAATTAAGTTGTAATTAGTGACTAATTAATTAAGTAATTAGAGATAATTAATTTGGAATTAAGGATTAATTAAATAAGTAATTAAGAATTAATTAATTTGTAATTAAGTTTTATTAATTAATAATTAAGGTTATTAATCAATGATTTAAGGATAATTAATTAAGTAATTAAGGATTAATTAATTGATTTAAAAGGGTAATTAAGGAATGTTTAATAAATTAAAGGGTTTGTAATTAATTTAAGATTGATTAAGCAAGGTTAGGTGATTAATTCTTAAGCAATTAATTTAATTTGAAATTAATTAAATTAATTATGATATGGATTAATAATTCTTGCTTGTGGATGATTGTTTGAGTAGAATGTCTGGATTGATTGATATCTATTGGATGATAATCTGCGATATTCTATGATGAGATATTGGATATATCTGTGATGATTGTGTATGATTTATCAGTGATAAATGCTATGTGAATTCAAAGTGTTGAATTAACTTGTTTAAACTTTAAACAACTTGGCCTTAAAAGAAACGTTTGGATTTCGATGAGACCGGGATCGGGAATCAGTTATGATTATCCGAAAACCACATCGATCCAAGTTAAACGATAGGTCGTGATATCTCAAAGTGAAGATCGAGATGGTGTTTCAGAGTGCAAGGGTTATTGTCGTTAACTCTGAGGGTGATTCCAAAATGAGTGTAACGAGATAATGCCTTTGGTTTCGTTCGAACCCGGAACGAACTTGTATGGATTGAATGCTTTCAGCACATCGTCAGGTGGACGATGAGCATTCTAAGAGATGTGTTCTCTAAAGGTGATCGTAGCCTCAAGCCTCATCAACCGGGAATGGCTAAAGCAAGGGAGGTGTAGCAAGGTTAAGTGGGTAGCACCCAAGTAGGACGAGATATACCCCTGTCTAGATGTCCCTTTTTATTTTGGCTTAGTGGGCAGTTGTTGGCCATAACTGCGGGGTTGTCTTGTTCGGGACTGTCCAGTAAGGGATGGTTCCGGCCTTGTGTAGCAGGGGGTCGGGCGTGATCCTCGGTACGTTGATCTAGGCCGCGTACTGTGACGGGCGGTACCCCAGTAGCCCTGCCATTGATGGAAACCTAATCTTCCTACGTGACCCTACGGTTTTGATTGTATTACCCACTTTGTGGCTAGTATGCTGGAATTTAATCATGTAACAATTTCAGCTATGTGATTATTTACTTGAAAACCCTAGACACTATTATAATATCACCGGATTTCCTATAAAATGTTTTGGTTAGCGTAAGGTAAAAACTTACCCATGTTTATGTGTGGGAAGTCTTACGTGATACCTTTGTTTCAAATGGTTTTCAAAGTTAAGCAACTTTAACCCGTTTAATCACACCAGACAGTCTGACCCGGAGTTTATTCTGTTTTTATTAAACTCTTGGGTACTCAAATTTTTATGAGTAGCCAAGTGATCAGGTCTTGGATTGTTGAAGTCTGGAAGAGCTTGGAGCAGAAGTCCAGACGTATATATCTATCTAGTTCTGTTGTGTTAGTTATGTATGTTGTATTTTGGGATGTATGAAATGGCAGATATGTATATATGACTGTCTTGTTTGAAAGATGTTGTGTAACTCTGATATATGTAAGACTATGTAATAGTTATGTGATGTATTATATTTTGTTCCGTTTCCGCTGTGAGATTCTGAATTGTGTTGTTCTTTCTTCTTTCTTTCTATTTCTATCTATTCTTTCTTAACGATGATGCATCTTTCTGTGGATAGAAAGGCGCGTCGTCATAGAATCCAATTAGAATCTCATTCTTTTTTGGTTCTCTACCCTCTCTCGAAGATCAAAGTGCTATTCAGAGTTATATGATCAATTAGTAATCAAAAGTTTATCGAGTCTCTCTATAAGGTGTGGTTGTGCCTGGAAATTAATTGGGTAATCTTGTGGCCCGTAAATCGAGAGAGTTTGCCCCGGACTCATGAGACCGGAGGGTACCTCAAGGCCTTTAGAAATTGAGGATTGTAATCTCGACTTTGGTATAATAAAAATCTGTATGAGGTGTTCCGCCTTGGTACAGGACTGGATGTAGGGTAACTCCGAACCAGTATAAAATCCGGTGTGTTCTTTCCTTTTACTGCTTTTTATTTACTTTATGCATCTGTGTTTGATTCTGTTATTGTTCTATGATTAAGTTCTGCATTTTTTTGTGTCATAATTTTAATTTAGTCCATATAAGTCTTAGAATCCATTAAACACTATTCACCCCCCCCCCTTTAGTGTTAAATTAGCCTTAAGATCCTTATTCCGCACTCCCTTTAAAAACTAACATTCGATTATCAAAATTAACAGGAATCGAATGCTTACCTGATGACAACCGGAACAATAAATTGCTGGCACTCGACCTTGAGTTACAACAAAACACTGCATGATCATTGGTAGTCAACAGTTAAACATTTATACTGCTGAAAATCAATCAAAGGTTACATCTCTTGATGAAAAGGCAGTGATTATTCAACGAATCAGATGGAGCTTTTTAGGAATAAAAGAATGCAGCTTTTCAAAGCATGTCATGTTCACACAAGACGTACTTTGCGGGGCAAATGTTATTCCGCCTTTTTCCAAGGCTGTGCACCAAGGACTTGACTAGAAACCAAGGACAATCCGTCTTGAAGATCGGCTTTACACAGGTTCACTATGGATACTGGCAAATTTGGTTCGAGTCCGGATTGAGCTACAATTGACATGGCGTAACAAACAAAGCTAGAAAACCAACGTTCCAAATTTCAGGTCAATCGGAGTTCGTATGCTCAAGTTATGGATCGATCAAGTTTCATGAGAAGCACGTCCATTTCGTATCCATCGGCTTTGTATCCATCTAGTTCACATCCATCGACTCATTTGGTAACCATTCTCTTCGTATCCATCATCCATCAACAAATGTCTATTTCGTATCGATCTCCCTACATCCATTTCGTATCGATCAGCTAATGATCGATATGAAGAGCAGCAACCATCGATCGATACGAAGAAAGCAACATGAAGCCTCGATACGAAGCCAGCCTCTAAACATCGATACGAAGCGACATCCAAAGCATACAAAAGTAGTTACACTAGACTGATACGACAAAGCATGGTCAACCAAACGAAGCGGTCTTCTAGCATGAAACTTGGATCTCTCCTGAACTATCGCTCCACGTCATCTGATCGATACGTAGAGGGATCGGTACGAAGGCTGATCGATACGCAAGTATCGATACGAACGCTCCAGCCTACCTACAAAACCAACCTTGGATCGATCATAACCCGAAATCTTCAAGTCCAAATGCTACCAAATTTTCACAGGACCTTGCTTTCCTCAAGAATGTCTTTAATCGATCTCAACCCAAATGGACATCATTTTGATCGATACGAACAAGATGGGGATCGGTCCCAATCGATCCCAAATGACCCCTGATCGATCTGGTGGGCCCATCCACGTGTGAGAAGGAGCATTCCGAGTTCAATGGCAGAAATTTCAAACCTACACCTATAAATAGCACCCCAATGCTAACACAAAAAGGACTTTTTGTCTGCTACGTCGTTACTCTACCGTAACTCCATTGTAACTCGAGTCTTAGAGTGTTATACTATTGTAATCAGTTATCAATCATCAATAAACAACAAAACATTCAAAGTGGATGTAGGCTATAATGCCGAACCAATATAATTTCTTGTCTTTTTATATTTCTACATGATGTTATTGGTGTGATTGCTAGATTAGCCTCCTTTTCCATTTAATTTCTTCATTTTAATCTCTTAAATCACATTCGAAGAGTGTTATGCTCAATTTTGGTACAAACACTATACTATTCTTTAAGTTACAAAAAAGATTTCAAAGATTCTAACTTTGTTTAGTTTCGGAAAACATTTACTTATGTTTTTAAAGTAAGTGAAGAGGTTAGGCGTTAGAGTTAAAAAGTTAACTTAGAAACTCATTCTAAGTTACGACATTCATAACAATAATTGCCATAGATGTAGTTCGGAAAGGAAAAAATAAATGTTTTCTAAATTTAAAGTGTTTCTTTTAAATGTTTTTGGAAACCTTTTTCAAATCATTAATTAAGCGTAAAATATAATTATTAGTTACTTAATTGATTATGAGTTAGTTATTAATTAATTAATTAATTAAGGATAATTAGCAGTTAAGTTAAGTAATTAGTAATTAAATATTAACTAAGTAGTTAATCATCATTAATTAATTAAGAAAGTTTAATTAATGGTTATTTAAGTAAAGCGTTAATTAAGATTAATTTTTATTTAATTAAGTTTAATTAATTAATTATTATTTAATCAATGTTTAATTTTTAATTAATTACAAATAAGGTAGGGTTTAATTAATTAATCAATTAAGATTTAATAAAGGGTTAATTAAGTTTAATTAAGATTTAATTTAGATTTAATTATGATTTATTTATTAATTAAATTAAGATTTAATTATTATTAAATAAAGGTTTATTTTAAACTCTATCAGTTCTATTTTAGGCAGCTTCTTGGGTAAATAATTTGATTTAAACAAGGAATCTCTTGTCGATGCTACTAAGTGCCAAATAACTATAAATAAGTTATACTAAACTTTGACATCTATTTAGAAGAATAAATCCCCATTCTACTATAACTTAATTAAATAGATTATTTGGACATCTGTTTGAAAGAATAAAATACCATTCATCCATAATTTAAATTGGATAGGATATTAATGACATCTGTTAAGCAGAATAAATCACCTTCTGCTATTGTATGGATTTGGACATTGAATTGTGTACAAGTTAAATTTATATTAGACAAGTGATGGTTTATTTAGTGATTGCTAATTGATTTTATTTACATATATGTTGGAATACATAAATACCTATTATATTACTTGGAAACGTCAAATTTAATTGAATGGTAACTTGATTTAGTGTTGTTATGGTCGCTAAGCCTCTTTCCTTATTTGTAAATTTATGGATATATATAATTTCAACTGTATGACCAATTAAGGTTAGTGTTTACAAACGATGTTTTAAAGTAAGTTATTTAATTATGTTAATAAAGATGTTAACATTATTATTTTAATAAAGATGTTTATAAATGATGAATTGTTTTATAAAAAGGATTATACTTAGTAAAAAGGGATTTATTAAAAAGAGGTTTACAAATGATATTTTGTAAAGGAGTTTATAAATCATTTTAGAGATTTATAAAAAGAAGTGTTATAAATTATTTTGGAAATTTAGAAAAGTATTTGTAAATATGAAATGGGATTAAAAAGGATGAATTTTATAAAGGAATGAGATTTTTTTGATTATTTATCCTTCTTAATTATGTTGGTGTGGAAACACTCTTCAAATACTTAATACCGAAGAATAGTGGTTGGATTTATAGTAAGACATATTTTAAATAATTTTTTTTAGCCCATTTAAATATGATTTTGGGAAAGATGAAATCTCCCTCAAGTTTTGTTAAAATAGTTATACTGTTAAGATAAATATATGGATATATTTTCTAATTATTGAAATTATAATGATTTGAAAATATACTTATACCGATGAGATAAGTATATGAATGTTTTTTCAAATATTTAAAGGAGTATAAGGGGATTGGGAAAATATCTTTTGTAAAGGTATTTTAAGTCAAAAATTTGAAAAGTGATTTGATTTATGGGAAGATTAATTTATAAAGGCTTAGTGGGTCCCATAGAATTAAATCAATTTATGTTTGATTGTTGTTTGATAGCTAAAAAACCAATTATCAAAAATCTGGAGCAAAATAGAACTCTGGAAATATCTAGGAGAAACATGGGGTTATATGGCACAACCAGCTTCGTTGATGTTGTACCGTGCATATAAATCTCGTTTTGTTCCTTTAGGACAAATGATAAGGAAATCCGTTCACTTAACGATTAGGAGATGATCTCCACTCTTATGCATTTGTATAATTATTTCCAAAAGAAGCGAGGTTGAGTTTACCGAAAACTATTGAATGTTGTTTCGAAGAGACCCGGTTCGGATAAGTATAAATTATCCGAAAACCACTTCGATCCAACTCAAGCGTTCGAATTGAAGGCATCTTGAAGATTATAGAATCGAAGAGAGAGCTATTTGTAGTGCAAGGGCTACTTGCTACTAATCCTGAGGGTGATTCCAAAATGGATATAGTAGAAGTAGTGCCTTCGGTTTGTTCATATCCCGAATAACTTGTACAGACGAATGCTGGCACTACATTGTCGCTTGGAGAGCAATGTTAGTATTCAAAATGGGAATGCGATTCAAAAGGTAAAATATAGCCTCAAGGCTCATCAACCAAGAATGACTAAAATCAGGGAAGATGCAACAGGGCTATGTGGGTCGCACCCATTAGGGTATGTGGCCACTCTTTTAGATACATATACATATTTATGGATTTGGTTGTGTATGAGAGCTCTTCGGAAATGGTTGTAAAGAAACCGGGGTGATGACATATTCATTACTATCTAGTAAGGGGTGGGCCGGTCTTGTGTTTGCAGGGGGCCATAGGTTAGCCCTTGGTACATTTTCTAGAGGTGTATTATGGCAGGTGGTAACCCAGTGCCTTATCATTATATGAAATCCATCCTCTAATACGTGCCTTTACGGACTTAGTTATGCCCAACTACGTTTAAATGTGGGATGCAAGCATTTCAACTATTCTATATATTTACTTTCAAACCCTATACATTATTATAATATCACTGGATATTCTATAGAAAGTGTTTCGGTTGTCGTAAGGCGAAAACTCATCCAACTTGTTTACATATAGCGTGGTATTACAAGATACCTTTGATTTTAAAGGTTTTTATAAGATATAATAAAATTCCTTATGATTTGAGTTTCTCATGCTGGTTTTACCAGACTGACCCGGACGTTGTTTTCTTATAATGCTTGGGTCAACCCGAGCAGGTTTTTCAGATTCAGCTGGACAATTTAGAGCTATCATGAGTTGAGATAGATGCCTCCAATACATATTCTGTAACGACCCGCTATTTTGGACCATTCGCATCCATTATAAGTGTATAGGTAGACACTCATGCCGGAGTTGAATTGCTCAAAATACCGCGTTGTTAATTTAAATTGGCAAAACTGAACATATACAGTAAATAAAATAATCACAGATCACAGACACAGAGTAATAATTGCAGCGGAAATAAAAGAGATAGTAGTTCATGAAGCTACTATATAAATTACATCAGAGTTAAACCAGATACAACGGAAGAGTAACACGATACATCAGATACAAATCAGAATACATCACTGTAATCATCGAATACTGAAAGAAGAATAGATGGCTGGATCTTTAAGCAAAGCTCCAACTCCAAAGGTGAGTCTCGAATACTGGTACACTCAGTCTGACCCGAGCGTAAAGCAAAAACACAAGACACTCGAGTCAGGATTAACATTCTTATATCAATAAATCCAACTCAAGTGAAATAGCAATTGAAATACAAGTAACTCAAAGGATGTTTGGAATAACCATCCTTTAAGGATCCGTTAAACTATCTACTATGTAGTAGTGTACGATAAGTAGATAATGTCTATCAGTAATATAAGATATCAAAATAGTGTTAAGGCGTTACCATTATCTCCCTTAACACATTTTATATAAGCGTTATAGTCTATACAGCACTGTAAACTCCACCGTAAACTAGTAGGATATCGGGGAGTACTCCATAGGTATAACACAAAACAAATTCGTAGTGGTCGCGTATATAGGGATCCAAGTATGACAAGGCACATGAGGCAATACCCAAGGTAGTGAAACTACCGTTTGCCTGATCCGGACTGGTGAGAATGCATCGCCGCAGCGACCGCAACACTGCGAAACAACACTCCCAAAATCAAGGGTGCACCAATCGACAACAAGTAATGAATAGTTTCGAAGAAGTGTGTTCGCTTGAGGTAGCTGACCTCCATTGGCCCGGCACGGCTCCTGTTTTAGTCATTTCCAATTTGACACAAGTGTCAAGGCTATCCATTATCGTTCTCTTTCTTCAGTCATCACGTACATCATTCCAACCACTTCATTCTGGATCACACTCCGCGTATAGTTATTAAAGTGGTTTTCGGTTTAGACAGTGAGTATGTCCCTAACTGATTCCGGTCTCTTTAATAACCTTCGAAATTATTACACCGATTGGTCGATTAATAAATTTCAAAACCAAATCTAATTCAATTTCAAATAGAATTTGTAAATCAACATTTCATTTGCCTTTCTAAATCGATTTCCAAAATTTACGTTTCAAAACTTTCAAATTACCATTTCAAAATCTTATAATACCAATTTCAATTTCTATTTATACAATTCAAATATTGATTTAAGTTAGTATATAAGTTTCATTCCAAAATCATTTAAATTAATTTAATTTAACATTTAAATCAATTTAAATTCATTTATCGATTTCAATCAATATTCATTAAGTAAATTTGCCATTCAAAACAATTCCTATTAAATATCCAATTCATTAAATCCATTATTTAAATTCAACTTCATTATATCAAAACTTACAAATTGAATTAAATTAAATTCATCAAACCAAATTCTTTAAATTTCAAGTCTTATATTAATTTCAATAAATCACATTTTATTTCTTGTTAAAGAAATTCAATTTCACTTATTTACTTACTTAAATAATTTTCCAAAACTTAATAAATCAAGAAACTCAATTTCAATTATTCAAGAAGTTCAATTCCACTTATTAAAGAATTCAATTTATTTAATTATTAAATAATTCAATCTTATTTAATTACTTAATAATTTCAAAACTTAATTATTAAATAATTTCAAACTTAATTATTAATAATTCCAAATTTTAAAACAACGTTCATTCATCATCTACTATGTTAATATTTTGATTCAGATTATTAAATATTAACATTTCCTTTTATTAAAATTCAAATTCCAACTTCGTTTCAAAACATATTATTTATTCAAATAAAATCTTCATTTTATTTTTTTAATCAAAGTAGTGACCAATCGGTTTTTATTTAATTCTCTATCCTAGGTCAAAGTTCAATTTGGGTATTTATCATTTCAACCCGATTCCAATTCAATTCAAAATCAAAGCATAGCAAAGGGAACTTGCAGTGTGATAACTGGAATGGTGTCAAAGTAAATAAACAGGCAATAACAACAATTAATATCAATCCAATAATCAATTCAAAAAATCCCGAAATAATCGTATTAATTCACATTGTTGTTTGTGCAAATTAATATAATTATTTCTAGAATCTACACTATAATTTCATGTAGATTAAAGATTATTACACTAATATTAATACGGTTTTTCATTTGATATCTATTATCCAATTTCATACTACAACAATTTTTCAACATACATCCAACGGTTCAAAGTGTTTTTACCAAATTTCTACGTGTCAATTAATTCAACATTTAAAGGGGTCATATTTAACTAAATAAAATTCAACATATAAATCCATTTTAAATTTTTAACTATCATATATCAAATTCAATTGCATACTATTTGTTAGCACCAAAATTGGTCACTAACCTCGTAGAGAAAGATTGTGTAGAGATATAAGTGATGAAAGTAAATTAAACAGAGAAGACAATGCTAATCTAACTGCAGAAAGTAAGAACACCAAATTTATAGTGGTTCAGCGTAATTGCCTACGTCCACTTTGAGGTTAAACTTTATTGATCTTCTTTATAGTTGATTACAAATACAATTCGTGAATCAAATGCTTGCATGAAGTTGTTTAAGTAGAGAAGATGAGTCTCGAAAATGGCAGAGTCTCCCCAGTGTTCTCTCCCCAAAAAAGGATCCCTTTCACTGTGACCCTGCCCCTCTATTTATAGGCAAATATGGGCTGGACTTCCCAAATGGGCTGGATGGCCGAACACTCTAGCCCCAGTACAGTGGTTGCTGCATGCCGATCCTGGTATGCCGAACGCTCTGATGCCGAACAATCCTTCTATGCCGAACGATACGCTGGATGCGTGGGAAGTGCAGGATGATTGTCAGTTGAGGCCGAACGTGTCTTATCCGAAGCTCTTGAACGAAAAGTGCACGCTGGCCGAACGACATTGTCACCTTGAGTAGTTGTGCATACTGAATGTCTTCTGGATGCCAAGTACTCTCGTTGCCGAGTACTACGCCGAGTACCTTGGAGTGCCGAGTACTCCTGTTGCCGAGTACTACGCCGAGTACCAAGGAGTGCCGAGTACTCCTGTTGCCGAGTACTACGCCGAGTACCAAGGGATGCCGAACGCTCTTGTTGCCGAGTTCTCCTATCACCGAGTTCTAATGATGCCGAACGCTAGGGAGCTGAGCATTGGTTGTCGCCGAGTGCCAGTTGACGCCGAACACTACTTGACGCCGAGTCTCCTGGTCGCCGAGCATTACGGATGCCGAACGCTACGGATGCCGAGTCCCACTGGATGCCGTGAGCTTCGCCGAACACTCCTGGATGCCAAGTGCTTCGCCGACCACTCCTGGATGCCAAGTGCTTCGCCGAACACTCCTGGATGCCAAGTGCTTCGCCGACCACTCCTGGATGCCAAGTGCTTCGCCGATCACTCCTGGATGCCAAGTGCTTCGCCGATCACTCCAGGATGCCGGACACTTTCTTGTTGCCGGGTGCTACCTAATGCCGAGCACTAGTTGCCTGGTCAAATCTCCAGGAAACACTTGCCCCCTAAAGTGTATCATGTGACCGAACGTGATGCGCTTTGAATCTGGTTCAATTTCCCTTGATGATGCCTTCTCGAGAATGCCTGTGACGGAGGTGCGTGACGAGCGTGGTTTGGACGCCGAACGATACGTTCGAAGCCGGACAGCCCTCATGTGCCGAACGACACTTCGTTTTGATGCCGAACACTCTGGTATTGACCGGCTCTACCGGGTATAGCCTTTTCAACTTCTACCTCCCTCTATATAACCAGGTCCTTCCCGTCCCTTCTCCTTTACCTTTTCATTTCTGTCGCTCTTCCAAGATTCACAATTTTCTCTAGCCGAACAGATTTACAACTTGAACATTCCTTCCTAAGATCCTAACTGCAATCTAGGTACTGCTCCTCGTATAACTCGAATAGGTTTCAAATGAGATGGTCAAGTTTGTCATGTAAAAAGCTTTCGAGTAGGTTGCCCTCATTGCCGAACGATAATGCGAGGCGAGGAGGAAGGATTTGAGGTGTTTGCACATGTGGCTTTAGCTCCATCGCGCCGAACCAAAGTCAAAAAAGAAGGAAAAGGAAAACGTTGGAGGTGGTAAGGGTGTTGGATGGCATAGCTATGGTTCGGCGTATGTTGTCATGCGCCGAATGATAGAGGCTGCCGAATAGTATTTCGTCTGAATAAACTAAGGCCGAACACTCGCTAGAACACCGAATAACAACTTAGCCAAACGAACCAAAGTCGAATAATAACTCAGCTGAACAAAACCCAAGCCGAACATTCTTAGATGCCGAATAGTATCGAGGCCGAACAATACGATTGCCGAACAGAACTTAGACCGAGCAAAACAAAGCCGAACACTATACCTAGGCCGAACAATCTGAATGCCGAACAGGACTTTTAACTGGACAATGACTTAACCGAACGAGGCCTTTAGCCGAACACAGACTTAGCCGAACAAGGCCTTTAGCCGAACACTGTGGCATGTCGAACAAACATACATGCCGACCTATACTTAAGATGAACAATACAATTGCCGAACAACATTCAAATGCCAAACAGTATAAATGTCAAACTACACTTAGGCCGGTTACTTTATAAATCATATGTTTTCTGAATCTGGAACTGTAATCACCACCAGGCGGGCTCTTTGAGACGGTCAGCGATGACGGTCTTCGAAGGCCACGATTCGAAGCTCATTTTTATATCTTTGAAATCTTTAGATTCTTATCGCTTGTACAAAATTGCTTGCACTAGTTCACACACCACGTGGGGGGAAAACTCGTGTTGCTAATTCTAACGTTCAACGTTTTTTAAGTATAGTTTTCTCAAGCACTTAGCCAGGTTCGTTATTTATTGGGGATGTCGAGAAAATCTAGCTCTGCCACCATATCCGACAGGCCTGGGCCGTCATCAAGGCAAGGAGCCGCTGATACTTCTAATCCGTCGACTTCTCCTGCTCATAACTTGGCACCTGATGCTCTGGAGGCAACCATCCTACTAGACAATCCGATCGATTCACAAGCCTCGAAGATCAACGAAGCTGCTCTGCGACGGATATGCTCCATTCATGGGATTTCTTTTGCCGACGTGTTAGTTCCTTCGAGACACGATCGTCCTCATCTGCCCCCAGTCGGGTACACTACCTGCAACAAGTTCATCTGTTGGATGGGCAGCGTGCCTCCATTCAATTTATTTCTCCGGGATGTACTGCAGTATATAGACATAGCTCCGTCGCAGCTGCACCCGAACGGCCATGCATTTCTATATGGGACTTACTTACTTTTCATGGCCGTCTTCTCCAGACCTCCAACCGCCGGTGATATCAGATACATTTATATGTTCAAGAGACGGAAAGACAGTCCTTCCTTTATGTTCCTCGAGCCATACCACAAATGCCAGATCTTGACAGGGGCATGTAGTAAATTCGCCCTGTACAAACAAGAATGGTTCTATGTGCGCTGCCCTTCTGGTTTCGCTAGGAGATGGGTTGAAGGCAGTAAGTCTCTCTGCTGAGTCACTATTCGTATTTAATCGGAGTCATGCTTTTCCTAACTCTTCATTTCATCTTTTCAGGTATCAACCCGCGTCCGGAAGGCCAAGGATATTCTGAGGCTGTTGAAGCCATTAGAGCTCTTCCTGCTGAGGATCGAGACATCCGGACTATCATTTCAAATGAATCACTATCGGGGTTTGGCTTGCTAGCCCCTGGTCGTCGGATTAGCCTTCCAGAAGGTGTCACCATTCCCAAATCTCCGTCCGGTAAAGGGAAAAAACAGGCCGGATCGTCGTCGCGCCGCACTCCCGATACACACGGAGAAGGTGAGCGCAGAGAAGATGATGTTCCTGAGACTCAAGGCGAGAACGTGGGTCCCGCTTGGAATCCGGCAATCGAAGTTCAGGATATTGAGACGTCATCCTCCCCTTCGAAGGGAAAGAAGAAGTTAAAATATACAGTTCAAAAAGAGAAAGTTGGTGGCACTTCAAAAGTTACGCCTATCCCGCCTAAGAAGGAGGCTTCCTCACAGCATCTGGAAAGTTCTCTGAGGGGTATGTCCAACCTGTCCATTCCCGATGATTTACTTAATTACGGGTTCGATGATCCTGAAGCTCTCAAATTTTCTTCGCCCGCGAGAGGCAATGCAGGAGTTCAACTCCCGGCCCAAGGTTACACCACTCCGATTAGCAAAGATAAACGAACAGGTCCGTCGGGGGGAACACTAGGACACACATGCACATGCGCATTCCATAATATACTTCAAGTCTTTTTTCTTATCTCGTGAATTTTCCTTAACTCGTTGTTATCTCCATTCTTTGCAGGTGATATGGGGCGTTCTCACGGTCTCGATCGCCTTCAGGGCTCTTCTGTATTTCATCACTCTGGACGGGATTCTGGTTCAGGCAGACGCAGGGACAGAGGCGATTATGAAGATAGGGACAATCGTCCTCGCGAGTCGTCTCACCGCAAGAAGGCACACTCTCAATCTTCCCAGCCCCGCGATCTTCCTCCTCCAATTGAGCCTGATAGAGAGAAGTCTTTACAAAAGGGTTATCAGTCTGATGCTCCTCGAGAACAACACTCCAGTTCATCGAGTACAAGGCAAGTTCGAGAGCAACGGAAAAGAGCGGAATTCTCAAAGCCTCCTCCTCCTACTCCTGCGGTGAACCCAACTGTTGCGGAAAAGATGGTCGATCTTAAGGCCAAGTTTCCAAAAATTTGCTTCGATGGTCTGAAGTTCCTCCCGGCCATTCATCATATTCCCGGGCATGTGAAGCAGAGTGCCATTGCCTGCAATAACGACGTTTATGTTCAACATGACGCGTTTGTGCACTTGGTGGAGAAGATCTCGAAAGTATCCGTTGAGCGTCAACACGAGATTGATCGTCTGAATCTGGAGGCTGGCAGCGATAAGAAAATCATCAAACTCCAAGACGAAGAGCTTGCTTCGTATAAGTCGAAGCTGGAAGCCGCTGAGCAAAGCGCAAAAGATACTGTTGAGGCAGTTACTCATTTAGAGGCGGCTCACAAAAAAGAGCTTGACGAAGCAGTCCAGCGCAGCGGTGCCCTCGCCCTAGAAAAAGACTCTGTCCAAAAGGAAAGGGACGCGCTCGCCACCCAAGTCAAAGAGCTGAAAGAATTACTCTCCAAGGAGAAGGAGGATAAGGTAGCTGCTCAAGAAGAATCACAACGATACTGTGATGAGATCGTTGCTACCCGACTCCTGAAAACAAAGCTCGATGACGAACTCGCTGGGGTTGAGAAAATGAAGGATGAGGCCCGTGAGGAGGGCAAAAGAGAGGTTGCGGAGGAGATTGATTCTCGCCTCGAGGCGGCCGCGGAAGCCGGCAGGGAAGAGGTCAAAAACATGTTTGACCCGTTGATTGCTGAATATGGAGCCCGCGTCCTTATGCATCGCTACTTAACATTCTTGGGCGACGGCTACCTTGAGTCCCTAGCTGAGGCCTGGGAAACTTTGATAAGGATCAGGAAGATCGAGTCGGGCTCCAAAGAGGTTGATGAGGAGGCCTTGGTGAAAGAGTTCCTTAGGGGGAATGAGCCATCGGATTTATCCGCAGCATTGGCACTTTACAGCAAAGGCTCTCCCCTTCTGAAAGAGAAAAATGATGAAGCTGGCCCGTCTAAGGCCAATATTACTGCTCTTCATACTACTGCTCAATCCGCTGCTCAATCGGTCGGTCGGCCGACTCTTGATCCATTCGAGCAGCATGTTGGTTATGACCCCGAAGCCCCCGGGCTCGGTGCTCATGTGCTATCACCTATCCTGGAGGGTGAAACCCCACGCGCCACCGATAGCCAACCGGAACCCGGTAGGAAATTCTTCTTTCTCTAGAAGTTGAAAGATCCCGTCTTTTTTCAGTAGTGGCTACTCGTTCTAACGCTCATTCTTTATGTTTTCGTGCAGGTTGTTCTGACGCCGAGCAAACTCCGAGGAGCGATGACGCCAAGGAGGAGGCAGGGAAAACAAGCGATGCTGTCCACGCGGGAGTACTCCCTGGTCCCGATGCTCAGGTGATCGGGGCGCTGGATGATGCTAAGCTCGACACTTCATCTCCTGCCGAAGGGGATGATGAAATTGAAATCACCGACGCCTCTGAGCATACTTCACAGACAAGCATGAAGGACCGCCTCGCCGCAGAGGAGAAGAAAAAGGTCGAGGTCAAGATTGAACCTGGAATCCTGGAACTTACCGACCCGCGGAACAGACCTTTGAAAATCATCCTCTCGGGCAGGTCCAAACCACTAGATGTTCCATCTCCTACTCCTGACTCCGCTTCCTTAGCAAGCAAGAAGTCCAAGAAAAAGCGTGAGGGAGAGGAGTCATCGGAAAAGACAAAGGAAGACAAGAAGAAGAAATCGAAGAAATAATCGATACACTCGTTCAACGAGCTTCTTGCTTAAGTCTTGTAATTGCTTTTATCTTCCGTAGCTTGTAGTTTGTTTAGACAGGTCTGAATTTTGTAGGAGTGATCATGTAACCCCATTTTGGACTTTTCGAATAAAGTTTTTAGTTTCTTTTTTGTTTGAATGATTCTCTTGTCTTTCTTTGATTTGCTGGCTAATTGTAGCCATAACTCGAGTTCTCATGAGTTGCATTATCTCCCGGTCCATTCTCGTGTTGTTCAGACATTTTTAGACATAGCGTGCTTCTCGTACCACATCCCTCGAGTACTTGGACTTTTCGTTTACTCTATGCTCCGGGAACTCGGAGATTTGAAATCGTTTATACACTAGTCCGCTCTCCGAGGACTTAGAGTACTCCGCTCCGCACTCTGGGGATTCGGAGATTTGGAATCGTTTATACTCCAGTCCGCTATCTGGGGACATAGAGTACTCCGCTCCGCACTCTGGGGATTCGGAGATTTGAAGTCGTTTATACTCTGGTTCGCGCTCCGGGGACATAGAGTACTCCGCTCCGCGCTCTGGGGATTCGGAGATTTGGAATCGTTTATACTCTAGTCCGCTCTCCGGGGACTTAGAGTACTCCGCCCCGCACTCTGGGGATTCAGAGATTTGGAATCGTTTATACTCCAGTCCGCTATCTGGGGACTTAGAGTACTCCGCTCCGCACTCTGGGGATTCGGAGATTTGGAATCGTTTATACTCTAGTCCGCTCTCCGGGGACTTAGAGTACTCCGCTCCGCACTCTGGGGATTCGGAGATTTGGAATCGTTTATACTCCAGTCCGCTATCTGGGGACTTAGAGTACTCCGCTCCGCACTCTGGGGATTCGGAGATTTGAAGTCGTTTATACTCTAGTCCGCGCTCCGGGGACTTAGAGTACTCCGCTCCGTGCTTTGGGGATTCGGAGATTTGGAATCGTTTATACTCCAGTCCGCTATCTGGGGACTTAGAGTACTCCGCTCCGCACTCTGGGGATTCGGAGATTGAAGTCGTTTATACTCTGGTCCGCGCTCCGGGGACTTAGAGTACTCCGCACCGCGCTCTGGGGATTCGAAGATTTGGAATAGTTTGCACGAGTCTGTGCGTCGTATAGGATAATGTAATTTGCCACCCAATTATGAGATATAGAAACGTTAGTGATTCATAGAAAATACGACTTCAAGCCTTTATTAATGAAAATCAACCAAACTGTTCGATTACAACTTTTGAAAGGAAACTAAGTTATGACTGAATGGAAATAACAGTGCCTAAAACAAGAAGGAAAACATGCTAAATGTAATAGTGCCGCAAATGTTCACTGTCTCGGGGGAGTGTCGTGCCATCAACGGTCGCTAGCTTGAATGTTCCTTCTCCAAGCTTCCGTTCAATGGCGTACGGACCTTCCCAGTTGGGATTCATGCATGATGGTACCGGGAAGACTCGTATCAGAACGAGATCACCCACATCAAAGATTCTTGGGCGGACTCTGCCGTCGTAGTAACGCTTGACTCGATGTCTGTGCGTTGCCGCCCTTAATTCAGCTTCTTCACGCTTTTCGCCGATGCAGTCCAGTGATTCCAGCAAGAGGTTTTGGTTCGTATTGGGATCATAGTATGTCACTCGGTGCGATGGAACTTCAAGTTCCACGGGTATAACGGCTTCAGAGCCGTATGCCAAGGCGAATGGAGTGTGGCTGGTCGCGGACTTGTGGGTAGTTCTATACGCCCATAATGCTGTGAGGAGTTCATCTACCCACTTGCCTCCAACCTTCTCCAGACGCCTCTTCAGTATGGACTTGATTATTTTGTTGACGGCCTCGACTTGCCCGTTAGCTTTCGGGTGTGCCACAGCGGCGAACTTCTTCTCGATGCCATACTTTAAACAGAATTCTTTGAACTCTCTGCTTTCAAATTGCGTCCCGTTGTCCGTAATGATGGTGCGTGGAAGGCCAAAGCGGCATATAATGTTTCGTACAACGAAGTTAATGACCTTATTAGAGGTGATTGTGGCCAAAGGTTCTGCCTCAGCCCATTTTGTGAAATAGTCGACTGCAACTATCGCATATTTCGCGCCACCTTTGGATATAGGCAAAGATCCGATTATGTCGATTCCCCAGATCGCAAATGGCCAGGGACTAATCATTTGTGTGAGTTCCGTTGATGGAGCCCTCGGGATTTTTGCATATCTTTGACACTTGTCGCATTTTCTTGCGTAGTCCGCGGCGTCCCGGTTTACGGTGGGCCAGTAATATCCATAGCGGAGGATCTTCTTTGCTAGCGTTTGCCCCCCAGTATGGTCGCCACATTCCCCTTCGTGAACCTCTCTTAAGACCCGCTTTGTCTCGTCATGAGCGATGCATCGCAATAATGGGACTGAGAATCCTTTTCGGTACATCGACCCATCCTGCATTACGTATCGCGCGGCCTTTCGAAGGACCTGCCGTCTTTCGCTTCTTTTTTCTGGTAAAGCCCCGGTCGTTAGGTACAGTTTGAATGGGGTTATCCACGATTCCTTCTCGATTTCTGTTTCCAACACGCGATCGACTTTCATCCCGTCTATGCTCGGGGCATGCAAGACTTCGACGGGATACAATCCCATTTGCTGCGCATCGCCGGTACTTGCAAACTTAGCCAATAAGTCGGCTTCTTTGTTCTGTTCGCGCGGGATATGTGAAATGTCATAACGCTCAAGATTTGATAGTAGCTCTTGGACCTGAACAAGGTACGGAGCGAGATTTCGTCCCTTTGCTTGGTAGTCTCCCCGTACTTGGTAAACTACCAGCTGTGAGTCACAAAAGATTTCGACTGATTCGATCCCGAGTTCCCTGATGAGCTTCAAGCCAGCGATCAGTGCTTCATATTCGGCTTCGTTATTTGTAGCCGGGAAATCGAACTTCAGGGCATAACAGATTGATCGGTTTTCCGGAGTTATAAGAACTACGCCCGCGTCGGAGCAACGGTCGTTTGATGCACCGTCAGTGTATAATTTCCATCGAACGGGGGGAATGATGTCGTGGTCATCCGGTTTGATGGGTATGGTAAACTCGGCGATGAAATTTGCTAATGCTTACCCTCGGATGGCTCTCCGCGGTAAGTATGCGACATCGAACTGGCTCAACTCGATGTTCCATCTTAGCAATCTTCCAGAAGTTTTCGACCGTTGGAGTACCTGCCTCAGGGGTTGATCGGTATAAACACCGATTGAATGTGCTTGAAAGTATGGGCGCAGCTTACGTGATGCAATCACCAAGCAATAAGCCAATTTCTTGATTTTAGGGTAATTCCTCTCTGCCCCTGTTAAACGCTTGCTAACATAATACACCGGCTTCTGGACTCGATCCTCCTCACGAACCAAAGCCGCACTTATCGCATGTGGGGATACAGCCAAGTATACGTACAACATATCGTGGTCAACTGGTTTTGATAGCATTGGTGGACTCTCCAGATGCCTCACCAGATTCCGGAATGCTTCCTCACAACTAGACGTCCATTCAAAATTTCTCTTCCCTTTCTTTATTATATCGAAGAATGTGATGCACTTGTCAGTTGCCCTGGATATAAATCGACTTAGCGCAGCTACTTTTCCGTTCAAGCTCTGTACTTGCTTTATGGTCCTGGGCGCTTGCACATCTCGAATAGCTTGGATCTTTTCTGGGTTGGCTTCGATTCCCCTAGCATTAACGATGAACCCCGAAAACTTCCCTGATGCAACGCCGAAGGAACACTTCAAAGGGTTGATCTTCATCCCATAAAACCTGAGTATGTCGAACATTTCAGCCAAGTCTCGAATGTGGTCGTTTGACCGTCGTGACTTCACAAGCATGTCATCCACATAGACTTCCATCGTTCTACCCAGCTGGTCCTTGAACATTCGATTCACTAAATGCTGGTAAGTTGCTCCTGAATTCTTCAATCCAAAGGGCATCACTACATAGCAATAAAGTCCGACATTTGTAACGAAGCTGGTGTGTTCTTGGTCCGGAATATGCATCGGGATTTGGTTGTACCCTGAGTACGCGTCCATGAATGACAGCAGCTCGTGTCCTGCGGTGGAGTCGACCAACTAATCGATCCTAGGCAACGGGAAACTATCCTTAGGGCACGCTTTGTTCAAGTCGGAATAATCTACGCAAGTCCTCCATTTCCCATTCGCCTTTTTTACAAGCACGGGGTTGGATACCCATTCAGGGTAAAGGGCGTCGCGGACGAACCCATTTGCTTTGAGTTTGTCCACCTCCTCTCCAAGAGCGGCGGATCTCTCCGGATCCATTCCTCTCCTTTTTTGTTTAACTGGGACATATTTCGGGTCTATGTTCAACATATGACTCGTGATGGCGGGAGAAATCCCACACATATCAGAATGCGTCCAGGCGAAAACATCAAGATTCGCCTGGAGGAAGTCGCTAAGGTCTTCAGTCATCGCGGGACCAAGCTGTGATCCGATTTTCAGAATTCGCGAAGGGTCATCACGGCTAACTGAGATGTCAATTGTTAACTCAGCCGGTGCCGCCTTCTCTTCCCTGGGTTTCTCATCGTCGTCTCTCGGATCTATATCTCCGAAGATCCAAGAACTATGCCCGAGCCAGGGCTCGGGCACTACTTGTCAATTATCTGCATTAAGGATGCGGACGGGATTGTCCGCAACCTTTCCCTTCTCCCTCCGATGGGCTTCTTGGAGCTCAGCCACATAACAGGAACGACCAGCTGCTTGATCGCCATGAACAATACCTACTCCTTTGTCAGTCGGGAACTTCAAAGTTAAACACCAAGGGGCTAACACTGCCCTAAACTCAGCCAGGGCCGGCCGGCCTAAGAAAACGTTATATGGAGAATCCACATCCAAAACTACGAAGGGTAGAATCCGCACCCTCCGACGCTCGCCTTGTCCCAGTTCAACTGGTAACTCAACGTACCCCACGGCGTCGGTTGTCACACCGTTAAAGCCGTGTATACGAGCCTTGGACGGTTTCAGGTCTTTTGTTTCCAGTTTCATTTGGTCGTAAGCCTTCTTGAAGATGATGTTGACTGAGCTCCCGCAATCAATCAGAATTCTTTTTACATATGCTGGTCCGATCGTTGCAGATATGACCATGGGATCGATGGTCGGAGCCTCTATCTGATCAGCGTCTCTACTTCTGAACATAATATCGTCTGTCATTACGCGCTGCTGCTTAGCAGGGGCCCCGTCCTCCATGTTCGAACAACACTCAAAATCGGCATGCTTCAGGGAACTTACATATCGCTCCATCTCTTGCCAATTCTTATTCGCAGGGTGAGGTCCGCCGATAATTGTATTTATGACTAGTCTACCTACGGTTCGGGCAGGCTCCTCGGGATGACGCGGAGCTGGTGCACGACCTGGGTTGGACATTTCCTGTCCTCCTTCTTGTGGATCCTTCACAAATTCTTGCAATTTCTTCTGCCTGATCAACTTTTCAATAGCGTCGTGTAGGTGTCTGCACTCCTCCGTATTGTGCCCATAAGTCTCATGGAAGCGACAATATTTCCCGGTCCGCTTCTGTTCCTCGGTTGATTCTTTCGGATGTGGCTTTCTGTATTGAAATGTATTGCAGGTGGATAAGTAAATGTTCTCAAGCAGTGCGTTCAGCGGAGTATACTCGCTGTAGCTTGGGATTCTCGACTTCCATTTCCCCGCTTCTCTCTTTTTCCCTTGACTCCTTCCGCCGGACTCCTTGGGTTGCCCAGGCTTGTTCTGGACATTGACTTGGACCTTTCCCGAGCTGTCTCCAGACTGCTTCACAGCAACGTTGCTCTTTATTAACTCTTGGACAGGTCCTGGCGCCTTATCTCGTCGTACCCACCTAGCTTCCTCTCTTCTTATGAACTGGTGTGCCTTTGAGTAGAAACGCTCTAGTGTAGCCGGAGGTTTTCCTGCCAGCCAGTCCCCAAACTCAGAGTCTGGATCCACACCTCTCATTACAGCCATCAGAATTGCATGGTCATTGGGATTACTGACTTCAGTTGCTGCTACGTGGAATCTTTGTAAATATTCCTTCAACGACTCCCGGGACTTTGGATTACACTCGACAGAGACATCACGTCCTTTGGGTGCGTAGTGTGTATCCTGAACTGCTCAATAAAATTCTTTGCCAACTCCTCGAAATTTGATACAGATCGCGGAGAAAGTCAGGTGAACCACATAGTAGCGATCCCAGATAGAGTAATCGGAAAGCACCTACACTTGGTGGCATCATTCGCTCTAGCTGAATCCATCATCCATTCGTACCTCATGACATGCTGTCTGGGGTCAGTCCTCCCTTCATACGCAGGGATAGTAGGCATACTAAACTTCCTGGGGTACGCCGCTTGCAACACAACATCCGTGAACGGAGTATGACTTCTTGACACTCCCCAATCATTATTCGATAACCCCTGATTTTCCTTCATCAACTGCCTGATCATGGCTGTCAGATCTGGTGTCTGTATGGAAGGCGGAAGGTTAGTGTCTGTTCTGCGCGCCTGTCCATGCTGATGCCTCCTCTCCTGGCGGTCTGCCAATCGTGCGTCTTGAGGTTCAACATCGTTAGCATTTTGATGATTCGGGCCTCTATCCTCCGTCTGTACCCCGGTCATGAAGTTTCCAGCTCTTGCTTGGTCACGGTCTCCAGTTGTTTGAACAGCAGCTTCTGCTCGTGCAGCGTCAGTCTTGCGGCGTCTGCGCCTGGGAGGTTCATCAGAGGAAGTTGAGCTGTCAGATGAAGAGTAAGGAGCGGGATTTCCCCCAGCATTCTGTTGCTGCTGTTGAGTGAGTTGTGCCATCAGGTTGGCGTTAGCTTGCATCTGCTCTCCTAGTTGTCTCCTGCTTTCCCTGAGTTCTCTCATCAAGTCATTGAACTCTATTCTGGTGACAACTGGAGTCTGTTCTTGAGCGGCAATTCCTGCACTCGGAATCGCTGGTTGATTGCTAGGTCCTGCTTGTTGCACACTAGCAGTTTCGTGGGCATCCGCATTATGAGAAGCTGACCTGGTACGTGGTCTTGCCATTGTAGAGTTATCGGTATGAACTCTGAGTAGAATCAACGGATGTCCTATCAGTGAGTCGGATCTTCTTTGGGGGATTTGTTCAATCCAGTAGCTTCAAAGCAGATCCTTGAGGTCTGAGAATTCAATTCTCAGTGAAAGCACCAAAGTGTTAAGTGTTTCCTGGAGATTTGACCAGGCAACTAGTGCTCGGCATCAGGTAGCACCCGGCAACAAGAAAGTGTCCGGCATCCAGGAGTGATCGGCGAAGCACTTGGCATCCAGGAGTGATCGGCGAAGCACTTGGCATCCAGGAGTGGTCGGCGAAGCACTTGGCATCCAGGAGTGTTCGGCGAAGCACTTGGCATCCAGGAGTGGTCGGCGAAGCACTTGGCATCCAGGAGTGGTCGGCGAAGCGCACGGCATCCAGTGGGACTCGGCATCCGTAGCGTTCGGCATCCGTAATGCTCGGCGACCAGGAGACTCGGCGTCAAGTAGTGTTCGGCGTCAACTGGCACTCGGCGACAACCAATGCTCAGCTCCCTAGCGTTCGGCATCATTAGAACTCGGTGATAGGAGAACTCGGCAACAAGAGCGTTCGACATCCCTTGGTACTCGGCGTAGTACTCGGCAACAAGAGTACTCGGCACTCCTTGGTACTCGGTATAGTACTCGGCAACAGGAGTACTCGGCACTCCAAGGTACTCTGCGTAGTACTCGGCAACGAGAGTACTTGGCATCCAGAAGAAATTCAGTATGCACAACTACTCAAGGTGACAATGTCGTTCGGCCAGCGTGCACTTTTAGTTCAAGAGCTTCGGATAGAGACACGTTCGGCCTCAACTGACAATCATCCTGCACTTCCCACGCATCCAGCGTATCGTTCGGCATAGAAGGACTGTTCGGCATCAGAGCGTTCGGCATACCAGGATCGGCATGCAGCAACCACTGTACTGGGGCTAGAGTGTTCGGCCATCCAGCCCATTTGGGAAGTCCAGCCCATATTTGTCTATAAATAGAGGGGCAGGGTCACAGTGAAAGGGATCCTTTTTTGGGGAGAGAACACTGGGGAGACTCTGCCATTTTCGAGACTCATCTTCTCTACTTAAACAACTTCATGCAAGCATTTGATTCACGAATTGTATTTGTAATCAACTATAAAGAAGATCAATAAAGTTTAACCTCAAAGTGGACGTAGGCAATTACGCTGAACCACTATAAATTTGGTGTTCTTACTTTCTGCAGTTAGATTAGCATTGTCTTCTCTGTTTAATTTACTTTCATCACTTATATCTCTACACAATCTTTCTCTACAAGGTTAGTGACCAATTTTGGTGCTAACACTTTGGTGCTTTCACTGAGAATTGAATTCTCAGACCTCAAGGATCTTCTTTGAAGCTACTGGATTGAACAAATCCCCCAAAGAAGATCTGACTCACTGATAGGACATCCGTTGATTCTACTCAGAGTTCATACCGATAACTCTACAATGGCAAGACCACGTACCAGGTCAGCTTCTCATAATGCGGATGCCCACGAAACTGCTAGTGTGCAACAAGCAGGACCTAGCAATCAACCAGCGATTCCGAGTGCAGGAATTGCCGCTCAAGAACAGACTCAAGTTGTCACCAGAATAGAGTTCAATGACTTGATGAGAGAACTCAGGGAAAGCAGGAGACAACTAGGAGAGCAGATGCAAGCTAACGCCAACCTGATGGCACAACTCACTCAACAGCAGCAACAGAATGCTGGGGGCAATCCCGCTCCTTACTCTTCATCTGACAGCTCAACTTCCTCTGATGAACCTCCCAGGCGCAGACGCCGCAAGACTGACGCTGCATGAGCAGAAGCTGCTGTTCAAACAACTGGAGACCGTGACCAAGCAAGAGCTGGAAACTTCAGGACCGGGGTACAGACGGAGGATAGAGGCCCGGATCATCAAAATGCTAACGATGTCGAACCTCAAGACGCACGATTGGCAGACCGCCAGGAGAGGAGGCATCAGCATGGACAGGCGCGCAGAACAGACACTAACCTTCCGCCTTCCATACAGACACCAGATCTGACAGCCATGATCAGGCAGTTGATGAAGGAAAATTAGGGGTTATCGAATGATGATTGGGGAGTGTCAAGAAGTCATACTCCATTCATGGATGTTGTGTTGCAAGCGGTGTACCCCAGGAAGTTTAGTATGCCTACTATCCCTGCGTATGAAGGGAGGACTGACCCTAGACAGCATGTCATGACGTGCGAATGGATGATGGATTCAGCTAGAGCGAATGATGCCACCAAGTGTAGGTGCTTTCCGATTACTCTATCTGGGATCGCTACTATGTGGTTCACCCGACTTCCTCCGCGATCCGTATCAAATTTCGAGGAGTTGGCAAAGAAGTTTATTGAGCAGTTCAGGATACACACTACGCGCCCAAAGAACGTGATGTCTCTGTCGAGTGTAATCCAAAATCCCGGGGAGTCGTTGAAGGAATATTTACAAAGATTCCACGTACCAGCAACTGAAGTCAGTAATCCCATTGACCATGCAATTCTGATGGCTGTAATGAGAGGTGTGGATCCAGACTCTGAGTTTGGGGACTGGCTGGCAGGAAAACCTCTGGCTACACTAGAGCGTTTCTACTCAAAGGCACACAAGTTCATAAGAAGAAAGGAAGCTAGGTGGGTACGACGAGATAAGGCGCCAGGACCTGTCCAAGAGTCAATAAAGAGCAATGTTGCTGTGAAGCAGTCTGGAGACAGCTCGGGAAAGGTCCAAGTCAATGTCCAGAACAAGCCTGGGCAACCCAAGGAGTCCGGCGGAAGGAGTCAAGGGAAAAAGAGAGAAGCGGGGAAATGGAAGTCGAGAATCCCAAGCTACAGCGAGTATACTCCGTTGAACGCACCGCTTGAGAACATTTACTTATCCACCTGCAATACATTTCAATACAGAAAGCCACGTCCGAAAGAATCAACCGAGGAACAGAAGCAGACTGGGAAATATTATCGCTTCCATGAGACTTATGGGCACAATACGGAGGAGTGCAGACACCTACACGACGCTATTGAAAAGTTGATCAGGCAGAAGAAATTGCAAGAATTTGTGAAGGATCCACAAGAAGGAGGACAGGGAACGTCCAACCCAGGTCGTGCACCAGCTCCGCGTCATCCCGAGGAGGCTGCCCGAACCGTAGGTAGACTAGTCATAAATACAATTATCGGCGGACCTCACCCCGCGGATAAGAATTGGTAAGAGATGGAGCGATATGCAAGTTCCTTGAAGCATGCCGATTTTGAGTGTTGTTCGAACATGGAGGACGGGGCCCCTGCTAAGCAGCAGCGCGTAATGACAGACGATATTGTGTTCAGAAGTAGAGACGCTGATCAGATAGAGGCTCCGACCATCGATCCCATGGTCATATCTGCAACGATCGGACCAGCATATGTAAAAATAATTCTGATTGATTGCATGAGCTCAGTCAACATCATATTCAAGAAGGCTTACGACCAAATGAAACTGGAAACAAAGACCTGAAACCGTCCAAGGCTCGTATACACGGCTTTAACGGCGCGACAACCGACGCCGTGGGGTACGTTGAGTTACCAGTTGAACTGGGACAAGGCGAGCGTCGGAGGGTGCGGATTCTACCCTTCGTAGTTTTGGATGTGGATTCTCCATATAACGTTTTCTTGCGCTGGCCGGCCCTGGCTGAGTTTAGGGCAGCGTTAGCCCCTTGGTGTTTAACTTTGAAGTTCCCGACAGACAAAGGAGTAGGTATTGTTCATGGCGATCAAGCGGCTGGTCGTTCCTGTTATGTGGCTGAGCTCCGAGAAGCCCATCGAAGGGAGAAGGGAAAGGTTGCGGACAATCCCGTCCGCATCCTTAATGCGGATAATTGACAAGTAGTGCCCGAGCCCTGGCTCGGGCATAGTTCTCGGATCTTCATAGATATAGATCCGAGAGACGACGATGAGAAACCCAGGGAAGAGAAGGCGGCACCGGCTGAGTTAACAATTGACATCTCAGTTAGCCGTGACGACCCTTCGCGAATTCTGAAAATCGGATCACAGCTTGTTCCCACGATGACTGAAGACCTTAGCAACTTCCTCCGGGCGAATCTTGATGTTTTCGCCTGGACGCATTCTGATATGTGTGGGATTTCTCCCGCCATCACGAGTCATATGTTGAAAATAGACCCGAAATACGTCCCAGTTAAACAAAAAAGGAGAGGAATGGATCCGGAGAGATCCGCCGCTCTTGGAGAGGAGGTGGACAAACTCAAAGCAAATGGGTTCGTCCGCGACGCCCTTTACCCTGAATGGGTATCCAACCCCGTGCTCGTAAAAAAGGCGAATGGGAAATGGAGGACTTGCGTAGATTATTCCGACTTGAACAAAGCGTGCCCTAAGGACAGTTTCCCGTTGCCTAGGATCGATCAGTTGGTCGACTCCACCGCAGGACACGAGCTGCTGTCATTCATGGACGCGTACTCAGGGTACAACCAAATCCCGATGCATATTCCGGACCAAGAACACACCAGCTTCGTTACAAATGTCGAACTGTATTGCTATGTAGTGATGCCCTTTGGATTGAAGAATGCAGGAGCAACTTACCAGCGTTTAGTGAATCGAATGTTCAAGGACCAGCTGGGTAGAACGATGGAAGTCTATGTGGATGACATGCTCGTGAAGTCACGACGGTCAAACGACCACATTCGAGACTTGGCTGAAATGTTCGACATACTCAGGTTTTATGGGATGAAGATCAACCCTTTGAAGTGTTCCTTCGGCGTTGCATCAGGGAAGTTTTTGGGGTTCATCGTTAATGCTAGGGTAATCGAAGCCAACCCAGAAAAGATCCAAGCTATTCGAGATGTGCAAGCGCCCAGGACCATAAATCAAGTACAGAGCTTGAACGGAAAAGTAGCTGCGCTAAGTCGATTTATATCCAGGGCAACTGACAAGTGCATCACATTCTTCGATATAATAAAGAAAGGGAAGAGAAATTTTGAATGGACGTCTAGTTGTGAGGAAGCATTCCGGAATCTGGTGAGGCATCTGGAGAGTCCACCAATGCTATCAAAACCAGTTGACCACGAAATGTTGTACGTATACTTGGCTGTATCCCCACATGCGATAAGTGCGGCTTTGGTTCGTGAGGAGGATCGAGTCCAGAAGCCGGTGTATTATGTTAGCAAGCGTTTAACAGGGGCAGAGAGGAATTACCCTAAAATCGAGAAATTGGCTTATTGCTTGGTGATTGCATCACGTAAGCTGCGCCCATACTTTCAAGCACATTCAATCGGTGTTTATACCGATCAACCCCTGAGGCAGGTACTCCAACGGCCGGAAACTTCTGGAAGATTGCTAAGATGGAACATCGAGTTGAGCCAGTTCGATGTCGCATACTTACCGCGGAGAGCCATCCGAGGGCAAGCATTAGCAGATTTCATCGCCGAGTTTACCATACCCATCAAACCGGAAGACCACGACATCATTCCCCCCGTTCGATGGAAATTATACACTGACTGTGCATCAAACGACCGTTGCTCCGGCGCGGGCGTAGTTCTTATAACTCCGGAAAACCGATCAATCTGTTATGCCCTGAAGCTCGATTTCCCGGATACAAATAACAAAGCCGAATATGAAGCACTAATCGTTGGCTTGAAGCTCATTAGGGAACTCGGGATCGAATCAGTCGAAATCTTTTGTGACTCACAGCTGGTAGTTTACCAAGTACGGGGAGACTACCAAGCAAAGGGACGAAAGCTCGCTCCGTACCTTGTTCAGGTCCAAGAGCTACTATCAAATCTTGAGCGTTATGACATTTCACATATCCCGCGCGAACAGAACAAAGAAGCCGACTTATTGGCTAAGTTTGCAAGTACCGGCGATGCGCAGCAAATGGGATTGTATCCCGTCGAAGTCTTGCATGCCCCGAGCATAGACGGGATGAAAGTCGATCGCGTGTTGGAAACAGAAATCGAGAAGGAATCGTGGATAACCCCATTCAAACTGTACCTAACGACCGGGGCTTTACCAGAAAAAAGAAGCGAAAGACGGCAGGTCCTTCGAAAGGCCGCGCGATACGTAATGCAGGATGGGTCGATGTACCGAAAAGGATTCTTAGTCCCATTATTGCGATGCATCGCTCATGACGAGACAAAGCGGGTCTTAAGAGAGGTTCACGAAGGGGAATGTGGTGACCATACTGGGGGGCAAACGCTAGCAAAGAAGATCCTCCGCTATAGATATTACTGGCCCACCGTAAACCAGGACGCCGCGGACTACGCAAGAAAATGCGACAAGTGTCAAAGATATGCGAAAATACCGAGGGCTCCATCAACGGAACTCACACAAATGATTAGTCCCTGTCCATTTGCGATCTGGGGAATCGACATAATCGGCTCTTTGCCTATATCCAAAGGTGGCGCGAAATATGCGATAGTTGCAGTCGACTATTTCACAAAATGGGCTGAGGCAGAACCTTTGGCCACAATCACCTCTAAGAAGGTCATTAACTTCGTTGTACGAAACATTATATGCCGCTTTGGCCTTCCACGCACCATCATTACGGACAACGGGACGCAATTTGAAAGCAGGGAGTTCAAAGAGTTCTGTTTAAAGTATGGCATCGAGAAGAAGTTCGCCGCCGTGGCACACCCGAAAGCTAACAGGCAAGTCAAGGCCGTCAACAAAATAATCAAGTCCATACTGAAGAGGCGTCTGGAGAAGGTTGGAGGCAAGTGGGTAGATGAACTCCCGACAGCATTATGGGCGTATAGAACTACCCACAAGTCCGCGACCGGCCACACTCCATTCGCCTTGGCATACGGCTCTGAAGCCGTTATACCCGTCGAACTTGAAGTTCCATCGCACCGAGTGACATACTATGATCCCAAGACGAACCAAAACCTCTTGCTGGAATCACTGGACTGCATCGACGAAAAGCATGAAGAAGCTGAATTAAGGGCGGCAGCGCACAGACATCGAGTCAAGCATTACTACGACGGCAGAGTCCGCCTAAGAATCTTTGATGTGGGTGATCTCGTTCTGAAACGAGTCTTCCCGGTACCATCATGCATGAATCCCAGCTGGGAAGGTCCGTACGCCATTGAACGGAAGCTTGGAGAAGGAACATTCAAGCTAGCGACCGTTGATGGCACGACACTCCCCCGAGCATGGAACAGTGAACATTTGCGGCAATATTACATTTAGCATGTTTTCCTTCTTGTTTTAGGCATTGTTATTTCCATTCAGTCATAACTTAATTTCCTTTCAAAAGTTGTAATCGAACAGTTTGGTTGATTTTCATTAATAAAGGCTTGAAGTCGTATTTTCTATGAATCACTAACGTTTCTATATCTCATAATTGGGTGGCAAATTACATTATCCTGTACGACGCACAGACTCGTGCAAACTATTCCAAATCTCTGAATCCCCAGAGCGCGGAGCGGAGTACTCTAAGTCCCCGGAGCGCGGACCAGAGTATAAATGACTTCAAATCTCCGAATCCCCAGAGTGCGGAGCGGAGTACTCTAAGTCCCCAGATAGCGGACTGGAGTATAAACGATTCCAAATCTCTGAATCCCCAGAGCGCGGAGCGGAGTACTCTAAGTCCCCGGAGCGCAGACTAGAGTACAAACGACTTCAAATCTCCGAATCCCCAGAGTGCGGAGCGGAGTACTCTAAGTCCCCAGATAGCGGACTGGAGTATAAACGATTCCAAATCTCCGAATCCCCAGAGTGCGGAGCGGAGTACTCTAAGTCCCCGGAGAGCGGACTAGAGTATAAACGATTCCAAATCTCAGAATCCCCAGAGTGCGGAGTGGAGTACTCTAAGTCCCCAGATAGCGGACTAGAGTATAAACGATTCCAAATCTCCGAATCCCCAGAGTGCGGAGTGGAGTACTCTAAGTCCCCAGATAGCGGACTGGAGTATAAACGATTCCAAATCTCCGAATCCCCAGAGTGCGGAGCGGAGTACTCTAAGTCCCCGGAGAGCGGACTAGAGTATAAACGATTCCAAATCTCCGAATCTCCAGAGCGCGGAGCAGAGTACTCTATGTCCTCGGAGCGCGGACCAGAGTATAAACGACTTCAAATCTCCGAATCCCCAGAGTGCGGAGCGGAGTACTCTAAGTCCCCAGATAGCGGACTGGAGTATAAACAATTTCAAATCTCCGAGTTCTCGGAGCATAGAGTCAACGAAAAGTCCAAGTACTCGAGGGATGTGGTACGAGAAGCACGCCATGTCTAAAAATGTCTGAACAACACGAGAATGGACCGGGAGATAATGCAACTCATGAGAACTTGAGTTATGGCTACAATTAGCCAGCAAATCAAAGAAAGACAAGAGAATCATTCAAACAAAAAAGAAACTAAAAACTTTATTCGAAAAGTCCAAAATGGGGTTACATGATCACTCCTACAAAATTCAGACCTGTCTATACAAACTACAAGCTACGGAAGATAAAAGCAATTACAAGACTTAAGCAAGAAGCTCGTTGAACGAGTGTATCGATTATTTCTTCGATTTCTTCTTCTTGTCTTCCTTTGTCTTTTCCGATGACTCCTCTCCCTCACGCTTTTTCTTGGACTTCTTGCTTGCTAAGGAAGCGGAGTCAGGAGTAGGAGACGGAACATCTAGTGGTTTGGACCTGCCCGGGAGGATGATTTTCAAAGATCTGTTCCGCGGGTCGGTAAGTTCCAGGATTCCAGGTTCAATCTTGACCTCGACCTTTTTCTTCTCCTCTGCGGCGAGGCGGTCCTTCATGCTTGTCTGTGAAGTATGCTCAGAGGCGCCGGTGATTTCAATTTCATCATCCCCTTCGGCAGGAGATGAAGTGTCGAGCTTAGCATCATCCAGCGCCCCGATCACCTGAGCATCGGGACCAGGGAGTACTCCCGCGTGGACAGCATCGCTTGTTTTCCCTGCCTCCTCCTTGGCATCATCGCTCCTCGGAGTTTGCTCGGCGTCAGAACAACCTGCACGAAAACATAAAGAATGAGCGTTAGAACGAGTAGCCACTGCTGAAAAAAGACGGGATCTTTCAACTTCTAGAGAAAGAAGAATTTCCTACCGGGTTCCGGTTGGCTATCGGTGGCGCGTGGGGTTTCACCCTCCAGGATAGGTGATAGCACATGAGCACCGAGCCCGAGGGCTTCGGGGTCATAACCAACATGCTGCTCGAATGGATCAAGAGTCGGCCGACCGGCCGATTGAGCAGCGGATTGAACAGTAGTATGAAGAGCAGTAATATTGGCCTCAGACGGGCCAGCTTCATCATTTTTCTCTTTCAAAAGGGGAGATACTTTGCTGTAAAGTGCCAATGCTGCGGATAAATCTGATGGCTCATTCCCCCTAAGGAACTCTTTCACCAAGGCCTCCTCATCAACCTCTTCGGAGCCCGACTCGATCTTCCTGATCCTTATCAAAGTTTCCCAGGCCTCAGCTAGGGACTCAAGGTAGCCGTCGCCCAAGAATGTTAAGTCGCGATGCATAAGGACGCGGGCTCCATATTCAGCAATCAACGGGTCAAACATGTTTTTGACCTCTTCCCTGCCGGCTTCCGCGGCCGCCTCGAGGCGAGAATCAATCTCCTCCGCAACCTCTCTTTTGCCCTCCTCACGGGCCTCATCCTTCATTTTCTCAACCCTAGCGAGTTCGTCATCAAGCTTTGTTTTCAGGAGTCGGGTAGCAACGATCTCATCACAGTATCATTGTGATTCTTCTTGAGCAGCTACCTTATCCTCCTTCTCCTTGGAGAGTAATTCTTTCAGCTCTTTTACTTGGGTGGCGAGCGCATCCCTTTCCTTTTGGACAGAGTCTTTTTCTAGGGCGAGGGCACCGCTGCGCTGGACTGCTTCGTCAAGCTCTTTTTTATGAGCCGCCTCTAAACGAGTAACTGCCTCAGCAGTATCTTTTGCGCTTTGCTCAGCGGCTTCCAGCTTCGACTTATACGAAGCAAGCTCTTCGTCTTGGAGTTTGATGATTTTCTTATCGCTGCCAGCCTCCAGATTCAGACGATCAATCTCGTGTTGACGCTCAACAGATACTTCCGAGATCTTCTCCACCAAGTGCACAAACGCGTCATGTTGAACATAAACGTCGTTATTGCAGGCAATGGCACTCTGCTTCACATGCCCGGGAATATGATGAATGGCCGGGAGGAACTTCAGACCATCGAAGCAAATTTTTGGAAACTTGGCCTTAAGATCGACCATCTTTTCCGCAACAGTTGGGTCCACCGCAGGAGTAGGAGGAGGAGGCTTTGAGAATTCCGCTCTTTTCCGTTGCTCTCGAACTTGCCTTGTACTCGATGAACTGGAGTGTTGTTCTCGAGGAGCATCAGACTGATAACCCTTTTGTAAAGACTTCTCTCTATCCGGCTCAATTGGAGGAGGAAGATCGCGGGGCTGGGAAGATTGAGAGTGTGCCTTCTTGCGATGAGACGACTCGCGAGGACGATTGTCCCTCTTCATAATCGCCTCTGTCCCTGCGTCTGCCTGAACCAGAATCCCGTCCAGAGTGATGAAATATAGAAGAGCCCTGAAGGCGATCGAGACCGTGAGAACGCCCCATATCACCTGCAAAGAATGGAGATAACAACGAGTTAAGGAAAATTCACGAGATAAGAAAAAAGACTTGAAGTATATTATGGAATGCGCGTGTGCGTGTGTGTCCTAGTGTTCCCCCCGACGGACCCGTTCGTTTATCTTTGATAATCGGAGTGGTGTCTCCTTGGGCCGGGAGTTGAACTCCTGCATTGCCTCTCGCGGGCGAAGAAAATTTGAGAGCTTCAGGATCATCGAACCCGTAATTAAGTAAATCATCGGGAATGGACAGGTTGGACAGACCCCTCAGAGAACTTTCCAGATGCTGTGAGGAAGCCTCCTTCTCAAGCGGGATAGGCGTAACTTTAGAAGTGCCACCAACTTTCTCTTTTTGAACTGTATATTTTAACTTCTTCTTTCCCTTCGAAGGGGAGGATGACGTCTCAATATCCTGAACTTCGATTGCCGGATTCCAAGCGGGACCCACGTTCTCGTCTTGAGTCTCAGGAACATCATCTTCTCTGCGCTCACCTTCTCCGTGCGTATCGGGAGTGCGGCGCGACAACGATCCGGCCTGTTTTTTCCCTTTACCGGACGGAGGTTTGGGAATGGTGACACCTTCTGGAAGGCTAATTCGACGACCAGGGGCTAGCAAGCCAAACCCCGACAGTGATTCATTTGAAATGATAGTCTGGATGTCTCGATCCTCAGTAGGAAGAGCTCTAATGGCTTCAACAGCCTCAGAATTTCCTCGGCCTTCCGGACGCGGGTTGATACCTAAAAAGATGAAATGAAGAGTTAGGTAAAGCATGACTCCGATTAAATACGAATAGTGACTCAGTAGAGAGACTTACTGCCTTCAACCCATCTCCTAGCGAAACCAGAAGGGCAGCGCACATAGAACCATTCCCGTTTGTACAGGGCGAATTTACTACATGCCCTGTCAAGATCTGGCATTTGTGGTATGGCTCGAGGAACATAAAGGAAGGACTGTCTTTCCATCTCTTGAACATATAAATGTATCTGATATCACCAGCGGTTGGAGGTCTGGAGAAGACGGCCATGAAAAGTAAGTAAGTCCCATATAGAAATGCATGGCCGTTTGGGTGCAGCTGCGATGGAGCTATGTCTATATACTGCAGTACATCCCGGAGAAATAAATTGAATGGAGGCACGCTGCCCATCCAACACATGAACTTGTTGCAGGTAGTGTACCCGACTGGGGGCAGATGAGGACGATCGTGTCTCGAAGAAACTAACACGTCGGCAAAAGGAATCCCATGAATGGAGCATATCCATCGCAGAGCAGCTTCGTTGATCTTCGAGGCTTGTGAATCGATCGGATTGTCTAGTAGGATGGTTGCCTCCAGAGCATCAGGTGCCAAGTTATGAGCAGGAGAAATCGACGGATTAGAAGTATCAACGGCTCCTTGCCTTGATGACGGCCCAGGCCTGTCGGATATGGTGGCAGAGCTAGATTTTCTCGACATCCCCAATAAATAACGAACCTGGCTAAGTGCTTGAGAAAACTATACTTAAAAAACGTTGAACGTTAGAATTAGCAACACGAGTTTTCCCCCCACATGGTGTGTGAACTAGTGCAAGCAATTGTGTACAAGCGATAAGAATCTAAAGATTTCAAAGATATAAAAATGAGCTTCGAATCGTGGCCTTCGAAGACCGTCATCGCTGACCGTCTCAAAGAGCCCGCCTGGTGGTGATTACAGTTCCAGATTCAGAAAACATATGATTTATAAAGTAACCGGCCTAAGTGTAGTTTGACATTTATACTGTTCGGCATTTGAATGTTGTTCGGCAATTGTATTGTTCATCCTAAGTATAGGTCCGCATGTATGTTTGTTCGACATGCCACAGTGTTCGGCTAAAGGCCTTGTTCGGCTAAGTCTGTGTTAGGCTAAAGGCCTCGTTCGGTTAAGTCATTGTCCAGTTAAAAGTCCTGTTCGGCATTCAGATTGTTCGGCCTAGGTATAGTGTTTGGCTTTGTTTTGCTCGGTCTAAGTTCTGTTCGGCAATCGTATTGTTTGGCCTCGATACTATTCAGCATCTAAGAATGTTCGGCTTGGGTTTTGTTCAGCTGAGTTATTATTCGGCTTTGGTTCGTTCGGCTAAGTTGTTGTTCGGCGTTCTAGCGAGTGTTCGGCCATAGTTTATTCAGACGAAATACTATTCGGCAGCCTCTATCATTCGGCGCATGACAACATACGCCGAACCATAGCTATGCCATCCAACACCCTTACCACCTCCAACGTTTTCCTTTTCCTTCTTTTTTGACTTTGGTTCGGCGCGATGGAGCTAAAGCCACATGTGCAAACACCTCAAATCCTTCCTCCTCGCCTCGCATTATCGTTCGGCAATGAGGGCAACCTACTCGAAAGCTTTTTACATGACAAACTTGACCATCTCATTTGAAACCTATTCGAGTTATACGAGGAGCAGTACCTAGATTGCAGTTAGGAGCTTAGGAAGGAATGTTCAAGTTGTAAATCTGTTCGGCTAGAGAAAATTGCGAATCTTGGAAGAGTGACAGAAATGAAAAGGTAAAGGAGAAGGGACGGGAAAGACCTGGTTATATAGAGGGAGGTAGAATTTGAAAAGGCTATACCCGGTAGAGCCGGTCAATACCAGAGTGTTCGGCATCAAAACGAAGTGTCGTTCGGCACATGAGGGCTGTCCGGCTTCGAACGTATCGTTCGGCGTCCAAACCACGCTCGTCACGCACCTCCGTCACAGGCATTCTCGAGAAGGCATCATCAAGGGAAATTGAACCAGATTCAAAGCGCATCACGTTCGGTCACATGATACACTGGGGGGGCAAGTGTTTCCTGGAGATTTGACCAGGCAACTAGTGCTCGGCATTAGGTAGCACCCGGCAACAAGAAAGTGTCCGGCATCCAGGAGTGATCGGCGAAGCACTTGGCATCCAGGAGTGATCGACGAAGCACTTGGCATCCAGGAGTGGTCGGCGAAGCACTTGGCATCCAGGAGTGTTCGGCGAAGCACTTGGCATCCAGGAGTGGTCGGCGAAGCACTTGGCATCCAGGAGTGTTCGGCGAAGCGCACGGCATCCAGTGGGACTCGGCATCCGTAGCATTCGGCATCCGTAATGCTCGGCGACCAGGAGACTCGGCGTCAAGTAGTGTTCGGCGTCAACTGGCACTCGGCGACAACCAATGCTCAGCTCCCTAGCGTTCGGCATCATTAGAACTTGGTGATAGGAGAACTTGGCAACAAGAGCGTTCGGCATCCCTTGGTACTCGGCGTAGTACTCGGCAACAGGAGTACTCGGCACTCCTTGGTACTCGGCGTAGTACTCGGCAACAGGAGTACTCGGCACTCCAAGGTACTCGGCGTAGTACTCGGCAACAAGAGTACTTGGCATCCAGAAGACATTCAGTATGCACAACTACTCAAGGTGACAATGTCGTTCGGCCAGCGTGCACTTTTCGTTCAAGAGCTTCGGATAGAGACACGTTCGGCCTCAATTGACAATCATCCTGCACTTCCCACGCATCTAGCGTATCGTTCGGCATAGAAGGACTGTTCGGCATCAGAGCGTTCGGCATACCAGGATCGGCATGCAGCAACCACTGTACTGGGGCTAGAGTGTTCGGCCATCCAGCCCATTTGGGAAGTCCAGCCCATATTTGCCTATAAATAGAGGGGCAGGGTCACAGTGAAAGGGATCCTTTTTTGGGGAGAGAACACTGGGGAGACTCTGCCATTTTCGAGACTCATCTTCTCTACTTAAACAACTTCATGCAAGCATTTGATTCACGAATTGTATTTGTAATCAACTATAAAGAAGATCAATAAAGTTTAACCTCAAAGTGGACGTAGGCAATTACGCTTAACCACTATAAATTTGGTGTTCTTACTTTCTGCAGTTAGATTAGCATTGTCTTCTCTGTTTAATTTACTTTCATCACTTATATCTCTACACAATCTTTCTCTACGAGGTTAGTGACCAATTTTGGTGCTAACACTTTGGTGCTTTCACTGAGAATTGAATTCTCAGACCTCAAGGATTTGCTTTGAAGCTACTGGATTGAACAAATCCCCCAAAGAAGATCCGACTCACTGATAGGACATCCGTTGATTCTACTCAGAGTTCATACCGATAACTCTACAATGGCAAGACCACGTACCAGGTCAGCTTCTCATAATGCGGATGCCCACGAAACTGCTAGTGTGCAACAAGCAGGACCTAGCAATCAACCAGCGATTCCGAGTGCAGGAATTGCCGCTCAAGAACAGACTCCAGTTGTCACCAGAATAGAGTTCAATGACTTGATGAGAGAACTCAGGGAAAGCAGGAGACAACTAGGAGAGCAGATGCAAGCTAACGCCAACCTGATGGCACAACTCACTCAACAGCAGCAACAGAATGCTGGGGGCAATCCCGCTCCTTACTCTTCATCTGACAGCTCAACTTCCTCTGATGAACCTCCCAGGCGCAGACGCCGCAAGACTGACGCTGCACGAGCAGAAGCTGCTGTTCAAACAACTGGAGACCGTGACCAAGCAAGAGCTGGAAACTTCAGGACCGGGGTACAGACGGAGGATAGAGGCCCGGATCATCAAAATGCTAACGATGTTGAACCTCAAGACGCACGATTGGCAGACCGCCAGGAGAGGAGGCATCAGCATGGACAGGCGCGCAGAACAGACACTAACCTTCCGCCTTCCATACAGACACCAGATCTGACAGCCATGATCAGGCAGTTGATGAAGGAAAATTAGGGGTTATCGAATGATGGTTGGGGAGTGTCAAGAAGTCATACTCCATTCACGGATGTTGTGTTGCAAGCGGCGTACCCCAGGAATTTTAGTATGCCTACTATCCCTGCGTATGAAGGGAGGACTGACCCCAGACAGCATGTCATGAGGTACGAATGGATGATGGATTCAGCTAGAGCGAATGATGCCACCAAGTGTAGGTGCTTTCCGATTACTCTATCTGGGATCGCTACTATGTGGTTCACCCGACTTTCTCCGTGATCCGTATCAAATTTCGAGGAGTTGGCAAAGAAGTTTATTGAGCAGTTCAGGATACACACTACGCGCCCAAAGGACGTGATGTCTCTGTCGAGTGTAATCCAAAATCCTGGGGAGTCGTTGAAGGAATATTTACAAAGATTCCACGTAGCAGCAACTGAAGTCAGTAATCCCAATGACCATGCAATTCTGATGGCTGTAATGAGAGGTGTGGATCCAGACTCTGAGTTTGGGGACTGGCTGGCAGGAAAACCTCCGGCTACACTAGAGCGTTTCTACTCAAAGGCACACCAGTTCATAAGAAGAGAGGAAGCTAGGTGGGTACGACGAGATAAGGCGCCAGGACCTGTCCAAGAGTCAATAAAGAGCAACGTTGCTGTGAAGCAGTCTGGAGACAGCTCGGGAAAGGTCCAAGTCAATGTCCAGAACAAGCCTGGGCAACCCAAGGAGTCCGGCGGAAGGAGTCAAGGGAAAAAGAGAGAAGCGGGGAAATGGAAGTCGAGAATCCCAAGCTACAGCGAGTATACTCCGCTGAACGCACCGCTTGAGAACATTTACTTATCCACCTGCAATACATTTCAATACAGAAAGCCACGTCCGAAAGAATCAACCGAGGAACAGAAGCGGACCGGGAAATATTGTCGCTTCCATGAGACTTATGGGCACAATACGGAGGAGTGCAGACACCTACACGACGCTATTGAAAAGTTGATCAAGCAGAAGAAATTGCAAGAATTTGTGAAGGATCCACAAGAAGGAGGACAAGGAACGTCCAACCCAGGTCGTGCACCAGCTCTGCGTCATCCCGAGGAGCCTACCCGAACCATAGGTAGACTAGTCATAAATACAATTATCGGCGGACCTCACCCCGCGGATAAGAATTGGCAAGAGATGGAGCGATATGCAAGTTCCCTGAAGCATGCCGATTTTGAGTGATGTTCGAACATGGAGGACGGGGCCCCTGCTAAGCAGCAGCGCGTAATGACAGATGATATTGTGTTCAGAAGTAGAGACGCTGATCAGATAGAGGCTCCGACCATCGATCCCATGGTCATATCTGCAACGATCGGACCAGCATATGTAAAAAGAATTCTGATTGATTGCAGGAGCTCAGTCAACATCATCATCAAGAAGGCTTACGACCAAATGAAACTGGAAACAAAAGACCTGAAACCGTCCAAGGCTCGTATACACGGCTTTAACGGCGCGGCAACCGACGCCGTGGGGTATGTTGAGTTACCAGTTGAACTGGGACAAGGCGAGCGTCGGAGGGTGCGGATTCTACCCTTCGTAGTTTTGGATGTGGATTCTCCATATAACGTTTTCTTGGGTCGGCCGGCCCTGGCTGAGTTTAGGGCAGCGTTAGCCCCTTGGTGTTTAACTTTGAAGTTCCCGACTGAAAAAGGAGTAGGTATTGTTCATGGCGATCAAGCAGCTGGTCGTTCCTATTATGTGGCTGAGCTCCGAGAAGCCCATCGGAGGGAGAAGGGAAAGGTTGCGGACAATCCCGTCCGCATCCTTAATGCGGATAATTGACAAGTAGTTCCCGAGCCCTGGCTCGGGCATAGTTCTCGGATCTTCGAAGATATAGATCCGAGAGACGACGATGAGAAACCCAGGGAAGAGAAGGCGGCACCGGCTGAGTTAACAATTGACATCTCAGTTAGCCGTGACGACCCTTCGCGAATTCTGAAAATCGGATCACAGCTTGGTCCCGCGATGACTGAAGACCTTAGCGACTTCCTCCGGGCGAATCTTGATGTTTTCGTTTCAACCAATATAAAAATATTGTTGTAATCAAATCATCTAACTCACTCATATAAAACCATACATGGATGATACTTTGAGTTTTTCTCTTTCTTTTTCAATCAGAGTAGAAGAGTTTTGGAAGCAGAGAATTCATTTTGGAATTCACTACATAATTTCCTCATGGCAAAATAATTTCAAAAAGAGCTTTTCTGTCTTACTTAATTTTGGGCAAATTCTAGATGTTATTTCTCTAGTTTTAGAGTTTGTTTACACTTCCATGACTTTTGATCTACTGAACCCTTAGTTATCCCTTGTGCAAGTGTGTATATGTATTCTGTGTGCATGTGTGCATCTGGATGATTTCAGGTAACCATTTTTTTCCAATACAACAATCCTGATTTACTAGTTTTCTTTATTTGTTACCTTTCCTAACCAATAAGTTTAGGACATTTAGACTGGTTGAGTTCAGGCTTGGCAAAGTTGGTCAAGTGAACCTGAATTCTTTTGCTACTTTACTCGAGTAACATACAAATTAATCTGGGTTTCTTTATGTGTCTCTCAGTTCTTTCTATCCTACAAATCATTTCAGATTTTTCTTAGCATTGCACATTTTTGTTAAGCATTCCAGAAGTTAATACTAGAAATTGTATTACTTAATGAGACATTCTCAAAAGCAACTCACAACTTTCAACAGAAATCTCATGATTAGTTCAATACTTGCAAACAGAAAATAACATTACATTAGTTTCCTCCCAAACAACTTAACTAACATTTCATATCATAAGTTCAATTTAACATCTATTTTAATATCCTTGAGTCTGTAACTATTATATCCAATTCCTTAGCAGCAAATTCATCCAATTCTTGATCAAGAAAATGCCTATTTACCGGCACAATCACCACGAGCTGCCTCATAAAAATATGAGACACCCAATGGTGTACAAACACACAAAGGGTCAGACTAAATTGTCTGGTATGAATAATCTTACTGAAAATCTAAATTTAAATAATTTTTCTCATACTCAAATAACTTTTAAAACAGATAAGGTAAAGCAATATTTCTCTTGTATACTTTCCTTTACCACCTGTGCATGTTCATTAATGCATAACATAATAATACATAATTCAATGGATTGTATCAGGGAGCACAAACATATAATTTCCCAATAGAATACTCTAAACCAACCCATATGATCATCATTTAATTATTTTCCTTATCTATAACTTTCTGGCTATCAGGGATTTTACCCAAACCTACCTGTGAACTTATTCTCAAAATTCACACCAAAATTGGTCACTAACCTCGTAGAGAAAGATTGTGTAGAGATATAAGTGATGAAAGTAAATTAAACAGAGAAGACAATGCTAATCTAACCGCAGAAAGTAAGAACACCAAATTTATAGTGGTTCAGCGTAATTGCCTACGTCCACTTTGAGGTTAAACTTTATTGATCTTCTTTATAGTTGATTACAAATACAATTCGTGAATCAAATGCTTGCATGAAGTTGTTTAAGTAGAGAAGATGAGTCTCGAAAATGGCAGAGTCTCCCCAGTGTTCTCTCCCCAAAAAAGGATCCCTTTCACTGTGACCCTGCCCCTCTATTTATAGGCAAATATGGGCTGGACTTCCCAAATGGGCTGGATGGCCGAACACTCTAGCCCCAGTACAGTGGTTGCTGCATGCCGATCCTGGTATGCCGAACGCTCTGAAGCCGAACAGTCCTTCTATGCCGAACGATACGCTGGATGCGTGGGAAGTGCAGGATGATTGTCAGTTGAGGCCGAACGTGTCTCTATCCGAAGCTCTTGAACGAAAAGTGCACGCTGGCCGAACGACATTGTCACCTTGAGTAGTTGTGCATACTGAATGTCTTCTGGATGCCAAGTACTCTCGTTGCCGAGTACTACGCCGAGTACCTTGGAGTGCCGAGTACTCCTGTTGCCGAGTACTACGCCGAGTACCAAGGAGTGCCGAGTACTCCTGTTGCCGAGTACTACGCCGAGTACCAAGGGATGCCGAACGTCTTGTTGCCGAGTTCTCCTATCACCGAGTTCTAATGATGCCGAACGCTAGGGAGCTGAGCATTGGTTGTCGCCGAGTGCCAGTTGACGCCGAACACTACTTGACGCCGAGTCTCCTGGTCGCCGAGCATTACGGATGCCGAACGCTATGGATGCCGAGTCCCACTGGATGCCGTGCGCTTCGCCGAACACTCCTGGATGCCAAGTGCTTCGCCGACCACTCCTAGATGCCAAGTGCTTCGCCGAACACTCTTGGATGCCAAGTGCTTCGCCGACCACTCCTGGATGCCAAGTGCTTCGCCGAACACTCCTGGATGCCAAGTGCTTCGCCGACCACTCCTGGATGCCAAGTGCTTCGCCGATCACTCCTGGATGCCAAGTGCTTCGCCGATCACTCCTGGATGCCGGACACTTTCTTGTTGCCGGGTGCTACCTGATGCCGAGCATTAGTTGTCTGGTCAAATCTCCAGGAAACACTTGCCCCCCAAAGTGTATCATGTGACCGAACGTGATGCACTTTGAATCTGGTTCAATTTCCCTTGATGATGCCTTCTCGAGAATGCCTGTGACGGAGGTGCGTGACGAGCATGGTTTGGATGCCGAACGATACGTTCGAAGCCGGACAGCCCTCATGTGCCGAACGACACTTCGTTTTGATGCCGAACACTCTGGTATTGACCGGTTCTACCGGGTATAGCCTTTTAAACTTCTACCTCCCTCTATATAACCAGGTCCTTCCCGTCCCTTCTCCTTTACCTTTTCATTTCTGTCACTCTTCCAAGATTCACAATTTTCTCTAGCCGAACAGATTTACAACTTGAACATTCCTTCCTAAGCTCCTAACTGCAATCTAGGTATTGCTCCTCGTATAACTCGAATAGGTTTCAAATGAGATGGTCAAGTTTGTCATGTAAAAAGCTTTTGAGTAGGTTGCCCTCATTGCCGAACGATAATGCGAGGCGAGGAGGAAGGATTTGAGGTGTTTGCACATGTGGCTTTAGCTCCATCGCGCCGAACCAAAGTCAAAAAAGAAGGAAAAGGAAAACGTTGGAGGTGGTAAGGGTGTTGGATGGCATAGCTATGGTTCGGCGTATGTTGTCATGCGCCGAATGATAGAGGCTGCCGAATAGTATTTTGTTTGAATAAACTAAGGCCGAACACTCGCTAGAACGCCGAACAACAACTTAGCCGAACGAACCAAAGCCGAATAATAACTCAGCTGAACAAAACCCAAGCCGAACATTCTTAGATGCCGAATAGTATCGAGGCCGAACAATACGATTGCCGAACAGAACTTAGACCGAGCAAAACAAAGCCGAACACTATACCTAGGCCGAACAATCTGAATGCCGAACAGGACTTTTAATTGGACAATGACTTAACCGAACGAGGCCTTTAGCCGAACACAGACTTAGCCGAACAAGGCCTTTAGCCGAACACTGTGGCATGTCAAACAAACATACATGCCGACCTATAATTAGGATGAACAATACAATTGCCGAACAACATTCAAATGCCGAACAGTATAAATGTCAAACTACACTTAGGCCGGTTACTTTATAAATCACATGTTTTCTGAATCTAGAACTGTAATCACCACCATGCGGGCTCTTTGAGACGGTCAGCGATGACGGTCTTCGAAGGCCACGATTCGAAGCTCATTTTTATATCTTTGAAATCTTTAGATTCTTATCACTTGTACACAATTGCTTGCACTAGTTCACACACCACGTGGGGGGAAAACTCGTGTTGCTAATTCTAACGTTCAACGTTTTTTAAGTATAGTTTTCTCAAGCACTTAGCCAGGTTCGTTATTTATTGGGGATGTCGAGACAATCTAGCTCTGCCACCATATCCGACAGGCCTGGGCCGTCATCAAGGCAAGGAGCCGCTGATACTTCTAATCCATCGACTTTTCCTGCTCATAACTTGGCACCTGATGCTCTAGAGGCAACCATCCTACTAGACAATCCGATCGATTCACAAGCCTCGAAGATCAACGAAGCTGCTCTGCGACGGATATGCTCCATTCATGGGATTCCTTTTGCCGACGTGTTAGTTCCTTCAAGACACGATCGTCCTCATCTGCCCCCAGTCGGGTACACTACCTGCAACAAGTTCATGTGTTGGATGGGCAGCGTGCCTCCATTCAATTTATTTCTCCGGGATGTACTGCAGTATATAGACATAGCTCCGTCGCAGCTGCACCCGAACGGCCATGCATTTCTATATGGGACTTACTTACTTTTCATGGCCGTCTTCTCCAGACCTCCAACCGCCGGTGATATCAGATACATTTATATGTTCAAGAGACGGAAAGACAGTCCTTCCTTTATGTTCCTCGAGCCATACCACAAATGCCAGATCTTGACAGGGGTATGTAGTAAATTCGCCCTGTACAAACAGAAATGGTTCTATGTGCGCTGCCCTTCTAGTTTCGCTAGGAGATGGGTTGAAGGCAGTAAGTCTCTCTACTGAGTCACTATTCGTATTTAATCGGAGTCATGCTTTTCCTAACTCTTCATTTCATCTTTTCAGGTATCAACCCGTGTCCGGAAGGCCGAGGATATTCTGAGGCTGTTGAAGCCATTAGAGCTCTTCCTACTGAGGATCGAGACATCCGGACTATCATTTCAAATGAATCACTGTCGGGGTTTGGCTTGCTAGCCCCTGGTCGTCGGATTAGCCTTCCAGAAGGTGTCACCATTCCCAAACCTCCGTCCGGTAAAGGGAAAAAACAGGCAGGATCGTCGTCGCGCCGCACTCCCGATACGCACGGAGAAGGTGAGCGCAGAGAAGATGATGTTCTTGAGTCTCAAGGCGAGAACGTGGGTCCCGCTTGGAATCCTACAATCGAAGTTCAGGATATTGAGACGTCATCCTCCCCTTCGAAGGGAAAGAAGAAGTTAAAATATACAGTTCAAAAAGAGAAAGTTGGTGGCACTTCAAAAGTTACGCCTATCCCGCCTGAGAAAGAGGCTTCCTCACAGCATCTGGAAAGTTCTCTGAGGGGTCTGTCCAACCTGTCCATTCCCGATGATTTACTTAATTACGGGTTCGATGATCCTGAAGCTCTCAAATTTTCTTCGCCCGCGAGAGGCAATGCAGGAGTTCAACTCCCGGCCCAAGGAGACACCACTCCGATTAGCAAAGATAAACGAACGGGTCCGTCAGGGGGAACACTAGGACACACATGCACATGCGCATTCCATAATATACTTCAAGTCTTTTTTCTTATCTCGTGAATTTTCCTTAGCTCGTTGTTATCTCCATTCTTTGCAGGTGATATGGGGCGTTTTCACGGTCTCGATCGCCTTCAGGGCTCTTCTGTATTTCATCACTCTGGACGGGATTCTGGTTCAGGTAGACGCAGGAACAGAGGCGATTATGAAGATAGGGACAATCGTCCTCGCGAGTCGTCTCACCGCAAGAAGGCACACTCTCAATCTTCCCAGCCCCGCGATCTTCCTCCTCCAATTGAGCCGGATAGAGAGAAGTCTTTACAAAAGGGTTATCAATCTGATGCTCCTCGAGAACAACACTCCAGTTCATCGAGTACAAGGCAAGTTCGAGAGCAACGGAAAAGAGCAGAATTCTCAAAGCCTCCTCCTCCTACTCCTGCGGTGGACCCAACTGTTGCGGAAAAGATGGTCGATCTTAAGGCCAAGTTTCCAAAAATTTGCTTCGATGGTCTGAAGTTCCTCCCGGCCATTCATCATATTCCCAGGCATGTGAAGCAGAGTGCCATTACCTGCAATAACGACGTTTATGTTCAACATGACGCGTTTGTGCACTTGGTGGAGAAGATCTCGGAAGTATCCGTTGAGCATCAACACGAGATTGATCGTCTGAATCTGGAGGCTGGCAGTGATAAGAAAATCATCAAACTCCAAGACGAAGAGCTTGCTTCGTATAAGTCGAAGCTGGAAGCCGCTGAACAAAGCGCAAAAGATACTGCTGAGGTAGTTACTCGTTTAGAGGCGGCTCACAAAAAAGAGCTTGACGAAGCAGTCCAGCGCAGCGGTGCCCTCGCCCTAGAAAAAGACTCTGTCCAAAAGGAAAGGGACGCGCTCGCCACCCAAGTCAAAGAGCTGAAAGAATTACTCTCCAAGGAGAAGGAGGATAAGGTAGCTGCTCAAGAAGAATCACAACGATACTGTGATGAGATCGTTGCTACCCGACTCCTGAAAACAAAGCTCGATGACGAACTCGCTGGGGTTGAGAAAATGAAGGATGAGGCCCGTGAGGAGGGCAAAAGAGAGGTTGCGGAGGAGATTGATTCTCGCCTCGAGGCGGCCGCGGAAGCCGGCAGGGAAGAGGTCAAAAACATGTTTGACCCGTTGATTGCTAAATATGGAGCCCGCGTCCTTATGCATCGCGACTTAACATTCTTGGGCGACGGCTACCTTGAGTCCCTAGCTGAGGCCTGGGAAACTTTGATAAGGATCAGGAAGATCGAGTCGGGCTCCGAAGAGGTTGATGAGGAGGCCTTGGTGAAAGAGTTCCTTAGGGGGAATGAGCCATCGGATTTATCCGCAGCATTGGCACTTTACAGCAAAGGCTCTCCCCTTCTGAAAGAGAAAAATGATGAAGCTGGCCCGTCTAAGGCCAATATTACTGCTCTTTATACTACTGCTCAATCCGCTGCTCAATCGGCCGGTCGGCCAACACTTGATCCATTCGAGCAGCATGTTGGTTATGACCCCGAAGCCCCCGGGCTCGGTGCTCATGTGCTATCACCTATCCTGGAGGGTGAAACCCCATGCGCCACCGATAGCCAACCGGAACCTGGTAGGAAATTCTTCTTTCTCGAGAAGTTGAAAGATCCCGTCTTTTTTCCCTTTACCGGACGGAGGTTTGGGAATGGTGACACCTTCTGGAAGGCTAATCCGACGACCAGGGGCTAGCAAGCCAAACCCCGACAGTGATTCATTTGAAATGATAGTCCGGATGTCTCGATCCTCAGCAGGAAGAGCTCTAATGGCTTCAACAGCCTCAGAATATCCTCGGCCTTCCGGACGCGGGTTGATACCTGAAAAGATGAAATGAAGAGTTACGAAAAGCATGACTCCGATTAAATACGAATAGTGACTCAGCAGAGAGACTTACTGCCTTCAACCCATCTCCTAGCGAAACTAGAAGGGCAACGCACATAGAACCATTCCTGTTTGTACAGGGCGAATTTACTACATGCCCCTGTCAAGATCTGGCATTTGTGGTATGGCTCGAGGAACATAAAGGAAGGACTGTCTTTCCGTCTCTTGAACATATAAATGTATCTGATATCACCGGCGGTTGGAGGTCTGGAGAAGACGGCCATGAAAAGTAAGTAAGTCCCATATAGAAATGCATGGCCGTTCGGGTGCAGCTGCGACGGAGCTATGTCTATATACTGCAGTACATCCCGGAGAAATAAATTGAATGGAGGCACGCTGCCCATCCAACACATGAACTTGTTGCAGGTAGTGTACCCGACTGGGGGCAGATGAGGACGATCGTGTCTTGAAGGAACTAACACGTCGGCAAAAGGAATCCCATGAATGGAGCATATCCGTCGCAGAGCAGCTTCGTTGATCTTCGAGGCTTGTGAATCGATCGGATTGTCTAGTAGGATGGTTGCCTCCAGAGCATCAGGTGCCAAGTTATGAGCAGGAGAAGTCGACGGATTAGAAGTATCAGCGGCTCCTTGCCTTGATGACGGCCCAGGCCTGTTGGATATGGTGGCAGAGCTAGATTGTCTCGACATCCCCAATAAATAACGAACCTGGCTAAGTGCTTGAGAAAACTATACTTAAAAAACGTTAAACGTTAGAATTAGCAACACGAGTTTTCCCCCCACGTGGTGTGTGAACTAGTGCAAGCAATTGTGTACAAGCGATAAGAATCTAAAGATTTCAAAGATATAAAAATGAGCTTCGAATCGTGGCCTTCGAAGACCGTCATCGCTGACCGTCTCAAAGAGCCCGCCTGGTGGTGATTACAGTTCCAGATTCAGAAAACATGTGATTTATAAAGTAACCGGCCTAAGTGTAGTTTGACATTTATACTGTTCGGCATTTGAATGTTGTTCGGCAATTGTATTGTTCATCCTAAGTATAGGTCGGCATGTATGTTTGTTCGACATGCCACAGTGTTCGGCTAAAGGCCTTGTTTTGCTAAGTCTGTGTTCGGCTAAAGGCCTCGTTCGGTTAAGTCATTGTCCAGTTAAAAGTCCTGTTCGGCATTCAGATTGTTCGGCCTAGGTATAGTGTTCGGCTTTGTTTTGCTCGGTCTAAGTTCTGTTCGGCAATCGTATTGTTCGGCCTCGATACTATTCGGCATCTAAGAATGTTCGGCTTGGGTTTTGTTCAGTTGAGTTATTATTCGGCTTTGGTTCGTTCGGCTAAGTTGTTGTTCGGCGTTCTAGCGAGTGTTCGGCCTTAGTTTATTCAGACGAAATACTATTCGGCAGCCTCTATCATTCGGCGCATGACAACATACGCCGAACCATAGCTATGCCATCCAACACCCTTACCACCTCCAACGTTTTCCTTTTCCTTCTTTTTTGACTTTGGTTCGGCGCGATGGAGCTAAAGCCACATGTGCAAATACCTCAAATCCTTCCTCCTCGCCTTGCATTATCGATCGGCAATGAGGGCAACCTACTCGAAAGCTTTTTACATGAGAAACTTGACCATCTCATTTGAAACCTATTCGAGTTATACGAGGAGCAGTACCTAGATTGCAGTTAGGAGCTTAGGAAGGAATGTTCAAGTTGTAAATCTGTTCGGCTAGAGAAAATTGCGAATCTTGGAAGAGTGACAGAAATGAAAAGGTAAAGGAGAAGGGACGGGAAGGACCTGGTTATATAGAGGGAGGTAGAAGTTGAAAAGGCTATACCCGGTAGAACCGGTCAATACCAGAGTGTTCGGCATCAAAACGAAGTGTCGTTCGGCACATGAGGGTTGTCCGGCTTCGAACGTATCATTCGGCGTCCAAACCACGCTCGTCACGCACCTCCGTCACAGGCATTCTCGAGAAGGCATCATCAAGGGAAATTGAACCAGATTCAAAGCGCATCACGTTCGGTCACATGATACACTTTGGGGGGCAAGTGTTTCCTGGAGAGTTGACCAGGCAACTAGTGCTCGGCATCAGGTAGCACCCGGCAACAAGAAAGTGTCCGGCATCCAGGAGTGATCGGCGAACCACTTGGCATCTAGGAGTGATCGGCGAAGCACTTGGCATCCAGGAGTGGTCGAAGCACTTGGCATCCAGGAGTGTTCGGCGAAGCACTTGGCATCCAGGAGTGGTCGGCGAAGCACTTGGCATCTAGGAGTGTTCGGCGAAGCGCACGGCATCCAGTGGGACTCGGCATCCATAGCGTTCGGCATCCGTAATGCTCGGCGACCAGGAGACTCGGCGTCACGTAGTGTTCGGCGTCAACTGGCACTCGGCGACAACCAATGCTCAGCTCCCTAGCGTTTGGCATCATTAGAACTCGGTGATAGGAGAACTCGGCAACAAGAGCGTTCGGCATCCCTTGGTACTCGGCGTAGTACTCGGCAACAGGAGTACTCGGCACTCCTTGGCACTCGGCGTAGTACTCGGCAACAGGAGTACTCGGCACTCCAAGGTACTCGGCGTAGTACTCGGCAACGAGAGTACTTGGCATCCAGAAGACATTCAGTATGCACAACTACTCAAGGTGACAATGTCATTCGGCCAGCGTGCACTTTTCGTTCAAGAGCTTCGGATAGAGACACGTTCGGCCTCAACTGACAATCATCCTGCACTTCCCACGCATCCAGCGTATCGTTCGGCATAGAAGGACTGTTCGGCATCAGAGCGTTCGGCATACCAGGATCGGCATGCAGCAACCACTGTACTGGGGCTAGAGTGTTCGGCCATCCAGCCCATTTGGGAAGTCCAGCCCATATTTGCCTATAAATAGAGGGGCAGGGTCACAGTGAAAGGGATCCTTTTTTGGGGAGAGAACACTGGGGAGACTCTGCCATTTTCGAGACTCATCTTCTCTACTTAAACAACTTCATGCAAGCATTTGATTCACGAATTGTATTTGTAATCAACTATAAAGAAGATCAATAAAGTTTAACCTCAAAGTGGACGTAGGCAATTACGCTAAACCACTATAAATTTGGTTTTCTTACTTTCTACAGTTAGATTAGCATTGTCTTCTCTGTTTAATTTACTTTCATCACTTATATCTCTACACAATCTTTTTCTACGAGGTTAGTGACTAATTTTGGTGCTAACACTTCTATACCCGGTAGAGCCGGTCAATACCAGAGTGTTCGGCATCAAAACGAAGTGTCGTTCGGCACATGAGGGCTGTCCGGCTTCAAACGTATCGTTCGGCGTCCAAACCACGCTCGTCACGCACCTCCGTCACAGGCATTCTTGAGAAGGCATCATCAAGGGAAATTGAACCAGATTCAAAGCGCATCACGTTCGGTCACATGATACACTTTGGGGGGCAAGTGTTTCCTGGAGATTTGACCAGGCAACTAGTGCTCGACATCAGGTAGCACCCGGCAACAAGAAAGTGTCCGACATCCAGGAGTGATCGGCGAAGCACTTGGCATCCAGGAGTGATCGGCGAAGCACTTGGCATCCAGGAGTGGTCGGCGAAGCACTTGGCATCCAGGAGTGTTCGGCGAAGCACTTGGCATCCAGGAGTGGTCGGCGAAGCACTTGGCATCCAGGAGTGTTCGGCGAAGCGCACGGCATCCAGTGGAACTCGGCATCCATAGCATTCGGCATCCGTAATGCTCGGCGACCAGGAGACTCGGCGTCAAGTAGTGTTCGGCGTCAACTGGCACTCGGCGACAACCAATGCTCAGCTCCCTAGCGTTCGGCATCATTAGAACTGGGTGATAGGAGAACTCGGCAACAAGAGCGTTCGGCATCCCTTGGTACTCGGCGTTGTACTCGGCAACAAGAGTACTCGGCACTCCTTGGTACTCGGCGTAGTACTCGGCAACAGGAGTACTCGGCACTCCAAGGTACTCGGCGTAGTACTCGGCAACGAGAGTACTTGGCATCCAGAAGAAATTCAGTATGCACAACTACTCAAGGTGACAATGTCGTTCGGCCAGCGTGCACTTTTCGTTCAAGAGCTTCGGATAGAGACACGTTCGGCCTCAACTGACAATCATCCTGCACTTCCCACGCATCCAGCGTATCGTTCGGCATAGGACTGTTCGGCATCAGAGCGTTCGGCATACCAGGATCGGCATGCAGCAACCACTGTACTGGGGCTAGAGTGTTCGGCCATCCAGCCCATTTGGGAAGTCCAGCCCATATTTGCCTATAAATAGAGGGGCAGGGTCACAGTGAAAGGGATCCTTTTTTGGGGAGAGAACACTGGGGAGACTCTGCCATTTTCGAGACTCATCTTCTCTACTTAAACAACTTCATGCAAGCATTTGATTCACGAATTGTATTTGTAATCAACTATAAAGAAGATCAATAAAGTTTAACCTCAAAGTGGACGTAGGCAATTACGCTGAACCACTATAAATTTGGTGTTCTTACTTTCTGCAGTTAGATTAGCATTGTCTTCTCTGTTTAATTTACTTTCATCACTTATATCTCTACACAATCTTTCTCTACGAGGTTAGTGACCAATTTTGGTGCTAACACTATTTATCACTTTAACATTTACAGTTAACGTCTAATTAAACATCAACAATCAAACAATTATCAGCCAAACTGTATTATCATCGCATAAATAATTAATAGATAATAGTGTTAGATGTCATAAGTAAACAGATACAGGTAATAGCATATATAACAATGTAATTAACTAACAGCAGCATATTTTAATTTGTCATTTCAATTGAAATCAAATTTAATAAATAAAAGAATGTTAATCGTGAGTGATTTGCTCACCTTTCGTGGCTAGAGGAGATTTGTCAAATGAAACGAGTTGCGAATCCAAGCACGAGTTTCCAAATCAAAGCTAGATGGATACGAACTCAATGGACAGCTGATAGATCAAAATTTGACGAGAACAAGTCAGAACTGGATCGATGAAGATAATGGATATAAGCGATCCCGTATATATAGCTATACATAACTATTTGTATATCAGGTCATATTTTAGATTTCAAACACATATTAAATTTTATATATAACCAAACAAATTTATAAACATATTACTAAAATATAAACTGCTGTACCAATGAGTTTATACTAACATAACTTGTACAAACTTTCATATAATTATAAACTTATTTACTTTATATACTTTACAATTTATAAACTGTATAAACATATAACTTTATAGCTTAATAAACTGGTATGTAGCTTTATAACAAGATATATATACAAACTTCTTTTATAACCACATCCAGAACATACGGCTGAAACTACTTGCAAACTAAATATCCCATTCATATATACAATATTTTAAGAAACTTACTAAAACTTTACTGCAACCATGATATAGGTTTATACACATCAACAGTTTGTAGGTAAAGTAACCGCGTGAAAACTCTTATATACCAATGACGGCGGACCCACAACAGATAATAAAATTTATAATATAGAGAATCTATTAGTTGCTGTTTAGTGCATACATATTTTTAATATAACCTCAATATATATTATATACAGCACAAGTTATGAAAATGCTTACACTTATATACAAATAATGTAATACTAATACATATACATATAATGTAACAGCAACCCCAGATTTACCTTTAAAAAAACAATATAATACTAATACATAGTCAAATTGCAATTGAAAAAAAAACATACCTCAGACAATATAATACTAATACAATTTACTTTAAAAATAAAAAAATAAAAAAAAACAAAAAAAAACCCATGTATGTTTTAAACAAACTGCAACTGAAAACATATACCTCAGAATCAAAGGTAGGCAGAGCGCGGCAAGGAAAAAAATGGGTCAGAGGCACGGGTTGCAGACGATGGTGGAAATGACAACTGCGTGGAGGAATGGAAGGTTGCGGATCTGAGGCCGAGGCCGGCGGCGATGGTTGACGGCAACTCGAAGAGGTAGAGAGGAGGCCTGGACTTGGAGATGGGTGGTCGGGTTTGTTGTAGCCGCTTGCGTGGTTATGTTGGAGAGAGAGGGGATGGGTCGGAGCAGATCACGGTGGTGGAAGTAATGGTTGTGTTGTGGTATGGTGGCGGGTTGGTTGAGTGTCAGGATGCCACGTGAGGCTGCTGCTTACGGCCGCAGTTGCTGGCTTTGAGGTGGAGGCTAGCAACCGGGAAAAGGAGGTGGAAGGGCGCTGGGTTGTGAACTTCGGCGGAGGGTGGTCGACTGGGTAGGGGCGGCTAACAGCTGGGATGGTGGGGAAGGCCGAGCAAAGTGAGGAGATGGCTTTTGGCATAGGGTGTCGGTTGAGCACTAGTGAGGAGAAAGGATGGTGCTGCTAAGTGGATGATGAGATAAGAGAGGCAAGTTGATGCTGTTGAGGTGGCTAGCATGGAGTTTGAAGTGGGATGGAAGGATCTCTGCTAATCATAGATAAGGAAAGAATAGGTGCAAGATCAGGTGAAAGAGAAAAATGAAACAGAAAGTGAAAGGACATATGGGAAAAACAAAGTACACTGGTTTAATTCATAAATTATTAAATCCACCGATTAGTTGGTTTACCCATTGGAACTGTAAAGACACATCTGAACAGGCCAGTAATAAATGAAATGTGAAGTCACAACGTTGATTTCCAAGAATATATTAAAAGTTTTACGGATATAGGATTTGTATGGTAGGAAAATGAAAGGGTAAGCAACCAAAAGGCTCGGTTGTGGAACCGATACGCTGGGCGTTTCGTAGATTGCACTGCACACCGAACTCCGAATCACACAAATGAGTATGCTGTGAAGACCAGCACGATGAGGGGATCAAAACGGTGTACAGATGTCAGTGGTATGATTGAATTATAAAAATTCGAATTTTCTATTAGCGGAAAGTGCAAGAAAAACACTGAAAAATAAGATCGACGGAGCCAAAGATGTCCGAATTTGGAAAAACGATAAACTAACATCTTGCTCAGAAGATGGTTTAGAATTTTTCTATGTAAAAATATTTAGGTTTCGGAAATATTTTATTTTCATTGCTTTTTAACTGATTAAATTGAAGTGAATTTACGCGCGAAATAAACTTTCATATTTTCGGACGAAAATTTACCAGTTGCTATGTTTAACTAGACGTATTCCAAATATTAAATTTTTATTTCAAAATTTTATCGTTTAAAATTTTCACAAAATTTCAACTAATTACGTTATTAAAACAGTTGAAATTTACGGGTCGTTACATATTCCGTATTTTTATTAAATCTTCCACTGTTCATTTTTGTTATAGTATCAAAAATCGTAAGGACGGGTTGCTATATCTGTCAAGGAGCTGGTGATAGGATAAATTGTACTTTGATTGATGTATGTATATTAAAGACTCTTTATTTTTGTAAAGACTTGTTTAGTATTATATATTACTCATCACGTTTTTGTGAGATTCTGTCTTTCTTCTTCTTTTCTTTTTCTCCAACAATCTATCTTTCTGGTACTTGAATGCTCGGCACGTGAATACCGTGGATGTATCAGTGTTGACTTCTGGGGATCGAAAAGGTAAGTTGTTACAAGCTGGTATCAGATCTGAAGGTTAAGTGTGAACCTTGGCTTTGGTGGGGTAAAATCATTAGAGATAGGGTTAGTAACACCCTAGAATGAGTCTGAGTGTGTATATATACGAGAGAGCATATATGTTAGTGATATAAAAATGTTTTGTATTGTGTTGTTTGATTAGCTGAGTGGTTTATGAATTCTGGTCGATGTGTCTGACCCACATCATCGATAGGGATTCCTAAATACTTGAACAAGGCCTACCAACACAGTTTTGTTTTAAATAGGTAAATGAAATAATTTTACATAGGATTATATTTTATATACGCAAGAATGATTTTAAAAAATAGTATGTTATTTTTGATGTGCTTGTTTGTTAGGAAATAACAATATTCAATTATTATCATTTATGGTTTGTTTAGTTATGGCCTTCCAATTTAAGCATTGACTATTGTTGAGTGCTTTATAAGTAATTTTCCTTTTTAAAAATATGGATTGGGTAAATCGAAATTGGGTGAAACATTGAAACAAACTCCTTGTGAACTAAGTTTCACAATTTGACTATAAGGCGTTCGATGTTAATGTTGGATTAAAATTGGATTTTCATAAAAGATGTTTATAAAAAGTTAGAATATTTTAGAATAATTATTTGACAAAAGATTTATATAAAGGAGTGATTTTATATGAATGTGGATTATAATAAAGAAATGTGTTTTTATAAATAAAAGGTTTTCGGGATTCAAATCTCGGAGTCTTAAAGAAGATTTCAAATGTTTTATGCAAAGGGTAGTAATATTTTACTTGAAGATATTTTTATGTATAAATATTTCAGAAAGTAAATTTTTAAGAAAGGAGTATTTTCTTTGGATAAGTTTGGGGAATGAGTCTCAAATTCTTTTGTGATGATCTGAATAATCTTCTAAGTGATGATCGGATGTTTTCTTAGGCGAGTGTTGTAGTGCACTTGGTAAATTATTATCTTTATCATTGTACGATCAAAATAAGTTCAAAACCAAACAAAATCGAAGTATATATAGAATTGTTTCAAAAATGGGATTTTGAAATTGAAGAAGTATTTTTATGTTAACCAGTTCGAGCTGCTTGAAAATAACTAAAAATAAGAAAGAGATGTGTTAAGATGGTAAGCACTTCTCTTAAGTGTTACCCTTCTTGGTCAAGGAATGTATGATACTATTTGGTAGTACACGGTTCCTTAATATCATTTTGGGGTTACTCGAGCTATATGTATGTATTTTCTTTGGTTAAATATATAGTTTCATTTCAAAAAAGGGATTTTGGAATAAAACTGGGTATTTAGGTTTTGAATTTTCTTAATAAATTCAAATTGGAAAGGTTTGAACTAGACAGTGGTGTATACTCTCAGGATGTAGTATGGTATTATACAAGTTAAACTTAAGTTTAGTTTTATGAAATGTTTTCAAAATAATTTTTAAGAGAAACAAAATTGGTATTATTGAGAACCAAAAAAAATAAGTACGTAAGTTGAATGTAGATCATTTCTCTTTTTCATTAGTTTTTGATCCAAGATTCGAGTACATGACTTTAAGGTGTTTCACACTGTTCTAAATAAGGATTTATCACTTGATTTTTGACGGTGAACACTTGGTGAGGATTCTAGATATGGAACCAAAGTTTTCTATCATAACATATGGCTATGTAAGGATAACAGAGGTTTCTAATTAGGGAGCCTGATCGGAGTCTGCACTAGGGAATCGAGTGAGCAATACTAGTTCGGAAGAGATGTTATGTATTCGAGTGGAGATCGAGTTAGAATTTGCATATGGATGATCCATGAACGCCATACGGACTTATGAATAACATTGGGTGCTCATATGGTGAAATTTTGGGGTCGAAATTCTTTTGTAGAGGAAAGAATATAACGACCTGGACTTTTATCACTTTAAAAATGGTTAATCAATATATTTTTAACAATTAATAAATGGATTTTATTACTTAAAAATATTCCTTTTAAATAATAACTAGTGATGAGAAAATGGTTTTCAAAATATGTTTACAAAAATAATTAGTTTAAAGGAAATTAATAAATGTGACCGGAAAACATTTTCAAAATTTTCATCATCTAAAAGTTGTTTGAAATGTTGTGAACACCTTGGTTAACATACGTACACATTTACAAATGAGACAAGTATGGTTAAGGATAGTAATAATAAGGTAAATAAATATATTTACATAAGTAATAAGTAAAAGGAAAAGATGTGACATTTAACCAAAATTTTAAATAAGAGATATTATAAGCATGAAATGTCACATTCCTTTTACGCCATAAGTACAAGGTAGTGTTTTGTATGGTGGTCAAAAGGGTGGTGCCATGGGGTAACGTGTGTGAGAAGGCAAGAGAAGACGAGGATGTGATGATGTGTTCAAAAATTATTGGAGGGTAGTGTACTTAAGGCTAGTTTTCTAATTTTGTAACTTTAATTTATATAAAACCTTTTCCATTATTCCTCTTCCATTTTCCCATTCATTTTCTTTCTTTTTCAAACTTCATTTTTATTTCCAAAGCTCTTAAAAACATGTTAATGAGTTCCACTTTTATTTTCAAGTTTTAAAAATCAAAGCTTTTCCTTTAAATTCTTTTTAAAACTTGTTTAAACCTTTATTTCTTCTTCTACATCTCTTCTCCTTTCAAAATCAAGCCCACAAACCCCCTTACAATCATGGACGAGCCCACTTTCATCATGGCCGAATCCATTTTGCACTTCCATAACCCAAAAATCTAATTTTTACTAAGAGAGATCCAAGATCTAAGGCCATCCCAAGTCTTAGTAAAAGTTTGGTTTGTTTCCATAACTTTTGGTGAGTAAAAACTCGTATCTTTTTGGAAAGTTTTAACCTTTATTATTTTGTTTATTTTGTTGTGAAATATTAGTTGATTTGATGGATTTAATGTTATTTGGGTTTGGTATATATGTTACATGTATATGATATGGAGTTAGACTTGTAAATAAAAGTCTAAATGTTGTGTTTTAGTTGTAAGATGGGATCTTTGCTTATGTTTATGGTTGTAATATGATTATGTATGTATGATCATGAATATGTGGTTGTATGCTATGAAAGTCAGCATTTTGACATGTAGAATGACTTGAGATCCTTTGAAAAATAAAAATCATGTTATACTAGTTTTTAAGTCACTAAAAAGATTTCAAAGTTTTTAACTTTGTTTAGTTTCGAAAACCTATTACTTGTGCTTTTAAAGTAAGTGAAGAGGTTAGGAGTTAGAGTTGAAAAGTTAATTTAGAAATTAATTCTAAGTTTCTGCATCCATAGCGATAGTCGCTATGGATGCAGTTCGGAAAGGAAAAAAATAAACGTTTTCTAAATTTAAAGTGTTTCTTTTAAATGTTTTTGAAAACCATTTCAAATCATTAATTAAGTATAAAATATAATTATTAATTACTTAATTAAGTATGAGTTAATAATTAATAAGGATAATTAGTGGTTAATTAGTAATAAAGTTAAGTAATTAATAATGAAGTACTAACTAAGTAGTTAATTATCGTTAATTAGTTAAGAAAATTTGATCAATGATTATTTAAGTAAATATTAATTAAGTATTAATTTTTATTTCATTTAATTTAATTAATTAATTATTGTTTAATTATTAATTGATTACTAATAAGGTAGGTTTAATTAATTAATCAATTAAGACTTAATGAAGATTTAATTAAGGGTTAATTAAGTTTAATTAAGATTTAATTAAGGGTTAATTAAGATTTAATTTAGAGTCAATTATGATTTAATTATTAATTGAATTAAGATTTAGTTATTTTCAAATAAAGTTTTATTCTAAACTCTATGAATTCTATTTTAAGGCAGCTTCTTGGATAAGTAATTTGATTTAAACAAGAGATCTCTTGTTAGTGCTATTAAGTAGCTAAATAACTATGGATAAGTTATACTAAAATTTGATATCTGCCTAGTAGAATAAATCTGCGTTCTGACATGACTTAATTAAATAGATTATTTGGACATCTGTTTAGCAGAATAAAACACCATTCTACCATAATTTAAATTGGATAGGATATTGATGACATCTATTAAGCAGAATAAATCTCCTTCTGCTATTGTATGGATCTGGACATTGAATTGTGTGCTGATTAAATTTATATTGGACAAGTAATGGTTTAGTTAGTGATTGCTAATTGATTTTATTTACATATATGTTGGAATACGTAAATACCTGTTATATGACTTTGAAAAGTCAAATTTAATTAAATGGTAACTTGATTTAGTACCATTGTGGTCGCTAAGCCTCTTTTCTTATTTGTAAAGTTATGGATTTTAATTGTATAACCATTTGAGGTTAAGTGTTTATAAACGATGTTTTAAAGTAAGTTATTTAGTTATGTTTGTTAAAGTTATTATTTGAATATAGATGTTTATAAATGATGAATTGTTTTATAAAAAAGGATCATACTTAGTAAAAAGGGATTTATTAAAAAGAGGTTTACAAATGATATTTTGTAAAGGAGTTTATAAATCATTTTAGAGATTTATAAAAAGAAGTTTTATAAGTTATTTTCGAAATTTATAAAAGTATTTGTAAATATGAAATGAGCTTATAAAAGGGAGTTTTATAATGGAATGAGATTTGTTTTGACTATTTATCCTTCTTAATTATAGTAGTATGGAAAGACTCTTTCCATACTTAACACCAAAGAATAGTGGTTGGGTTTATTATAGTAAGAAATATTTAAATATTATTTGTTTGGCCTATTTAAATATGATTTTAGGAAAGATGAAATCTCCCTCAAGTTTTGTTAATATACTTATACCGTTGGATAAGTATATGGATATATTTTCTAAGTATTGAAAGTATATTATTTGGTGGTATACTTATACCAGTGAGATAAGTATATGAATGTTTTTCCAAATATTTAAAGGAGTATAAGGGATTTGAGAAAATATCTTTTGTAAAGGTATTTTAAGCCAAAAATTTGAAAAGTGATTTGATTTATGGGAAAATTAATTTATAGAGGCTTAGTGGATCCTATGGAATTAAATCTATGTATGTTTGATAGCTAAATAACCGACTATCAAAAACCCAGACTAAAATATAGCTCTGGAAATATCTAGGAAAAACACGGTGGTTATATGGCATTGTCATCTTCGACGATGCCATACTGTGCATATATATCTCGTTTTGTTCTCCTAGGATAAATGATAAGGAAATCCATTCAGTCAACAGTTAGGAGGTGACCTCCGCTCTTATGGATTTGTCCAATTATTTCCAAAAGAACCAAGGTTGAGTTTGTCGAAAACAATCGAATGTTGTTTCGAAGAGACCGAGATCGGATAAATATAAATTATCCAAAAATCACTTCGATCCAACTCAAGTGTTCGAATTGAAGACATCTTGAAGATGATGGAATTGAAGATGAAGCTTTTGAAGTGTAAGGCCTACTTGCTACTAGTCCTGAAGGTGATTCCAAAATGGATGTAGTAGAAGTAGTGCCTTCGGTTTGTTTATATTCTAAACAACTTGTATGGACGAATGCTGACACTACATTGCTGCTTGGAGAGCAGTGTTAACATTCTAAGTGAGATTGTTATTCAAAAGGTAAAATGTAGCCTCAAACCTCATCAACCAGGAATGACTAAAGTCGAGGGAGATGCAGTAGGGCTATGTGGGTCGCTCCTATTAAGGTATGTTGTCACCATTCTAGATACATATACATATTTATGGATTTGGTTTTGCATGAGAGCTCTCGGAAAAAGGTTGCATAGCAACTAGGGTGATGACATATTCGGTACTATCCAATAAGCGGTAGGCCGATCCTATGTTGACAAGAGGCCATAAATTGGCCCCTGGTACATTTTCTAGAGATGTACTGTGGTAGGTGGTATCCCAGTGCCTTGTCATTGTATGAAATCCATCCTCCAATACGTGCCTTTATGGACTTAGTTGTGTCTAACTACGTTGAACTGTGAGATGCAAACATATTAACTTTCAAACCCTAGACATTATTATAATATCACTGGATTTTCTATATAAAGTGTTTTGGTTATCATAAGGTAAAAACCCATCCGTGTTTATGTGCAGCGTGGTCTTACAAGATACCTTTGATTTTAAAGGTTTTTATAAGATATAATAAAATTCCTTGTGATTTGAGTTTCTCACGCTGGTTTTATTAGATTGACCCGATCGTTGTTTTCTTATAATGCTCGGGTCGCTCCAGATTTTACTGGACACTTTGGAGCTTTCAAGAGATGAGGTGGAATCCTCTACTTTTGTATTTTTCTTAAATCATCCACTGTCTGTTTTTGTTGTAGTATCAGAAACTACAAGGACATGTTGTTATAACTGTCCAAGAGCCGATGGTAGGATAAATTGTACTCTGATTGATGTATGTATATTAAAATCTCTTTCTTTTTGTAAAGGTTTGTTTAGTATTATATATTACTCGTCACGCTTTTGTGAGATTCTGTCTTTCTTCTTCTTTTCCTTTTCCCTAACAATCTGTCTTTCTAGCACTTGAATGCTCGGTATGTGAATAACGTGTATGTATTAGTGTCGACTTTCGAGGATCGAAAATGCGGGTTGTTACATAGCTCTTATACAATGTAGTCGTGGACCTGACCAACCGTGGACTAAGCAATTGGAGGATATGGCGCGATCCTACCCAAGTCTCCATCTCTAATTCTTAAATCTTAATCTGATTTTCGGATTGTCAATGAATTGTATTTTTTAATCAGTTCATACATTCTAACACAGTATTGATCTTCATGATTTCCTGGTTGCAATTTTACTCATAGGAGTTTAAGTTTGACTATACTCACTATTGGAACAACCCTAGCTGAAAGGTCACAATGATAGGTGATATTGTATAATATATATACTATAAGAAAAGCTAAAAATAGCGACAGATCTTAACGACAGAATTTTCCGTTGCTAAATTTACAACGGATTATCGAGTGATTTACAATGGATTATTTTAAATTTATTCTATTTTAATTTTTTTATATTTTCACTATCGACTTAGAATAGCTGCCACTAGTCTGTTACAATTTCATCAATTTACCGATGAATAAATTCTGTTGCTAATTTCCATTACAAATTGAGGTAGATTACCGATGACAGAATTTCAAAGCTATTTTATGGCGGATTTCCAAGGAATTTGCAAGCGGCTTTATGCTGTTCTTAAAGTATAAAATTTGGGGGGCTTATCAATTTAACCATAATGAATTTTGTAATAAACATACTTAATAATTAAGAAGTTATTACTAAATAATTGATAATTAGTAATATATTTTGAAATATTCATAAAGTTAAAATATAAAATTTGAAATATTCATAAAATTCAAAAATAATTTGTCAAATAAATATAAATTTTGTAAAATATTCAAAATTCTAGAAAATTCCAAAATGTTAAATTTTTTCATAATTCGAATAAACATTAACTTGCAAATTATTACTTCCATGCACTTGTACAAGTTTTATTTTGTAACTATATTCTTTGACATGTACAAGTTTTGAATATATGTTTACAATTGTTTAAAATATTATAATAATCAATAATTAGTAATTTATAATTAATACCTAATAATTATAGTTAATAATTTATATATGATAATTTCTAGTTTAAAATGGGTGCTCTCCTTCTTGAAGGATCACTCTTTTTCTAAAAATAATTAATAATTTATAAATGATAATTTACCTAGTAATAATTTATAATCTATTATAATTAATGATTATTAATAAATAATTATATTTTATAATTAATAATTATTAAAATAATAAATTATAGTTCAATATATAAGACAATGATGTATAAATAATAATATATGGATAATAGCATATATTTAATATTTAATAATATGTGATTAATAATGTATTATAATTAATGACTTGTAATTAATTAATAATTCAGAAATAATAATTTCTAATTATAGATTAATACATTTAAAATAAATTATTTATTATAATTAATGATTTATAAGTAATCATAAATAATAATTTATGTTTAATAATAAATAATAATTTATGTTTAATAATCAATAATTTCTAATTTTTAATTATAATTAGTAAATTATGCTTTACTCATAACCTAAATTCTTAAAGCCTTTGCACAATTTGTAAAACCCTAAATCCCAAATCGTTCCCACTTCCAACGATTCGCGCCACGCTATCGGATCCATTGCACCATACGCGTCCACAATTTGTACAGGCTCAAGTACCTTCGGCAACCTTCGATGCTTATCGACGACGCGGCCTCTATCCCCAAAGCTTCCTCTATCGACGAAAACTCCATTAGCTGCGGCTTTGGTCAGGTAATAGATTACTTCCTTTTGCTCTTGCAGTGTGGATATCTGGAGGTTCAAAATTAGGGTTTTGTTATTTCATATTTGGGGATTTTGAGTATTAAACCAGAATTTTGATTATTTGATGATTCATGAAAATTCATTGATGGCCTGGTTGATTAAATGTATGTTAACAGTTTTTGTCTAATTTTAAAAATATCATTCAATTTTTCAGTAGGATTCCATATTTTCAGATACAATTTTTTATGTAATAGTGGTTATCATAATTTATTTACCAGTAAAAAACTCTATAGATTATTATAAAGGAAAGGTAGTTTTGGTATTTAATGTTTGTACAGCTACGTTTCCTCTAAATGTTGTAGAAGTCTGCAAATCTTGTTTAGAGTTTAGTGGTTGAGTTTGTGTTTGTTATCACTTCCAAACTGTATGAAAAAATGCAAATATGATCAAGTAAATCAACTGAAATTAGTACAGTCTTGTAAAACTTCAGTCAATTGTTTGATATTGCATTGAGAAAACATTTATAAGAATTTACAATCAAATCAGTAGGCAATTAATTTGTTTGCACACGTTGAAATACACTGCCAGTTGAACCAACCCTTATTTTTAGTTGTACAAAAAAGAACAATTCAGCATGAGAAAAATTACACCATCAATAATAGTGCTGCACTGTTACCAGAGAAGGCTGAAGGAATTATAGATCAGTTAAACAAACATCTACGAATCAAAATTCAAGTTTGGAACTAAAATTTAAGTGAAAATAAGATCATTGTGAATGCACTTTTCATTGGCCAGAAACCTGGCAGCGCATATTTTTTTTCCTTTTGCTTTCTTCTTGATTGCTTCTTTCTTTCTTAAATATTGATTTTCCTTGCACTTGAATGATGAACTGAAGATTGTTTAACGCATTATAATTTTCTGAAATTATCAAAATGGATGGGAGAAGTTTGGATTATTAGTTCCAGGTTTTAGCAAAAATCTACATTCCTAGTTTGAGCATCTTCGTTCCCGAGCCTTGTTTTCTTCTTTTTCCTTGATTGCTTTACATGATAATGAGAATATTAAGCTGAAATACACTGCACAAGTCACTTATAACACACTGAACTCATGATCTGGTGCATTGGTGGCATATTGGAAGTAATTAAAAGCCATGTGCATGTATACAGGGTAAGAAAAAAAAATGAAGGATAATCTATGCAAAATTGTAAACAATATAACAATGTGTTCAGTAATTAAAATGTAAAGTAGGAAACCATAACCCCTTCATCACAAATATGGTTTTTACCTTCTTTAAAACGTGTTCAGTAATTTTCATTACTCCTTTGGGAAGCATTGGTGTCTTTTATCTGCTATTTATATTTGGAATATAATGTTTGGAATTTCAGCAAATTTCTATGCAGAAATAAATTGCTGAGCGGCACAGCTTTTTGCATACCAAATTATATGTGCTTTTTGCATACAAACAACTCTACCGCTTATGTATCTCCTAGCTTCATATGCATAACTCAAATCCTTCTCAACCTAGCCTATGCTATACGACCAACCAATCTCCTCGTCTGATTCAGCCTGAAACAACTTCGTCCAAGGAATACCCCAATGCACATGCACCAGACATGCACCAACTTTTGGTGCATGATTCAAGCTACTTTCCACTAGCACAACCTTTCTCAAATAGCCAACATCTGTCATCCATTCATTCTCTTCCCCTTTAGCAAGTCCATGACATCTAGTTTCAACAACCTCAAACCCTCGAATTCTCACCATGCTTACACTTAGCACCACCTGACAATCTTATTCTTCCTCGCCATGCTCACTGTCCAAACACAACCTGTTATTTAAAAATGTGTGAATCCCAATGTTGCCCCTCATAGATGCACTTGCAAAAATAATTGTAAACCTATTTACGGTTCTAGATGTTTAAGTGTAATCTGATTGTGTATTATATGTTAATAAGAAAACAAAAGCAAGTAATGAACTTGATTATGAATTATCTAAGATAAAGATATAATTGTGTTTATTCAGATTTAAAAACTATAGGTTCCTTTTTCTAGTTTAAAAAAATACACTAAGTATCCATATGCTACCTAATATGCATGGGAAGTAAGGTGGATATCATTGCGAAAATAAGGTTTTGCTAGGATTTGAAGGCTGTTGGCTATGTCATTGGGAAAATAGATTTTCCGCTGTATTATTAAATTATTAAGTTCATTCCTATTGAAAATTGGAGCCTATAATAATTTCTCGTTGCTGCTAGAAATGAGGTCTATTAGATAATAGTTATTTTTAAGCATGAGCACGTCTTTTCATTTATTCATGCTTTAAAGATACATTATCTTCCAAATTACGTACTTTAAACAGGGTAAAACCATCTCCCATCATATATTAATTAGCCAAGAGTTTTAACCTTGACTGTTGCTCTAAAAAAATCTATAATTTGGTGAGTTTGGTTATATTTAATATCAAGTTTAGCTAGTTCTCTATTCATTAGCCTAACTGCTGTTCTAAAAACCTTGATTGTTGACTGTTCTAAAAACCTTGACCGTTCTAAAAAGTTTGGTTATAAAAGTTGACTGTTATAAAAACCTTGACTGTTGACTGTTGTTCTAAAAATTTGGTTATATTTAATAACAATGTTCTAAAAAACTTGACTGTTGTAGTTCAGCTGTGGTAGTGGAAGAGGCAGAGGAGCAGGCAGGCGCGGTCCAGGAAGAGGAGGCAGGGGCGTGGAGGTGGTCGTGGTGGAGGAATGAAAGGAGGAAACAAGGTTGTAGTTCAGCCGCATAGGCTCGATGGAGTTTTCATTGCCAAAGGCAAGGAAGATGCTCTCTGTACTAAGAATATGGTTGCTGGGGAGAGCGTGTATGGTGAAAAACGTATATTTGTGCAGGCACTTATTGGTTGCTTTTAGGTTTTTTATTCACCTTAGCCTTGTCATTTGCCTCTGAATTGCAATGAACACATGATTTGTACGTTGGGTTATTGTATAATGTGTGTAGCAGGTTTTAATAGTTCTTATGTTAGCTTGTACCAGTGTTTAGGGGACATAACCTGTGTTATTTATTTTTATTTACTTTGGATTGCAGAATGAGGATGGAACAAAGATTGAATATAGGGTTTGGAATCCGTTTAGGTCAAAGCTGGCTGGAGCTATTTTAGGTGGTGTTGATAGGATTTATTTTTAAGGTTCCTTCTTCTCCAAATATAAAGTCTATCCTTAGTTTTTTGTAACAATCATATGCATTGGATCCTCAGAGTTATTGATACCTATCTTTTGATTTGACTCTTGTTTAGATGCTTGTTGTTTATTTTAGTATGCTTGTCTTGTAATGCTTATTCTGAGTTCTATGTCCTTTGATTAGAAACCTGGTGCATGTGTGCTTTATCTTGGAGCTGCATCAGGAACCACATATTCTCATGTACCTGACATTGTTGGATCAGTAAGTTATTTTTGTTGTCGTTACATATATGGTTAGCATTTCTTTATAATACACTGTCCTGCAGTTTTTTGCTTAATGCTTGCCCTTTGATTTTGGCAGACAGGAATGGTTTATGTTGTTGAGTTCTCACATAGAAGCGGTAGGGATCTTGTTAACACGGCCAAAAAACGTACAAATGTTATCCCTATTATAGAAGATGCTAGGCATCCTGCAAAATATAGAAGGTTAGTTGGAATGGTTGATGTTATTTTCTTGATGTTGCTCAACCTAATCAGGTATATCGCTCTGTTCATTTTTAAGTGTTCGGTAATTTGTTAGAATAAATGATAAGTCAAAAGTGCAAAGGTTCATGTATTGTGGTTGAGAGTTTAATTACATCTTCTGTATTTTGATTTTTCACACAATTTCAACTTAATTATTTAGAAGAGTAAATAAATAGTCAAATATTATTGCACTGTGAAAGCTGCGTAGTAACATCGTAAATTTTCATAATATTTTTGAAGGCCAAGAAACCATAATAATTTTTAATAACACTGGAAGCAATTTCCTGTTTTCTAAAAATTCTATTACCAATATGTTAATGCATATGGTTTTTATTTTGAATATTTGATACTGAAGTGGATACCAAATGTGATGTGTTATTATTTTGCCTTAATGCAGTAAATATGCTTATTATTTATGTGCTAGCATTAATTATCTGGTGCATAAAAACATTTTTTTGCTTCCATCTTGACTTTCCAAATTTTATACCAGTGAAAGGGTTTCTATAAAATCATTCTTTTTATCAAAATCCTTCTATTTTGTGTAATTTTAGTTATAGATATTCAACTTCTAGATATTCTTCTATTTGGACTACTAGATATTTCCCTTTATTTGATGCATGCATAACTATCCATGTATTATGCAGTCCTTGACCGATATATTATAATAAAAGCCGTCTAGAACATTGTTTTTTTTCTTATAATATCTTGCATAGGATGATATAACTTGGATTCCCCTATAGGACATCAAATGTATGATGCGAAATCGAGTTTCTAATGTAACTCCATGTTTTTTTTACTTGTATATTATTTTTGCCGTAAATGTATTTTTCTGTGGAAAAAGTGAATGTCTTCTGCCACCAAAAGATATTCCTTATTTGAAATCAACATGTCAAGTTCATAAAAATATACTAGTCATGGAATGCCCTGGTTTGAAACCATAAATCAAATGTTTGAGTAGTTGGAAGCTTTCATCATCAGTCAAATTTAGGTGAATGGAGTCCTTAACTTGCATGTTACTCCTACCATTGGAACATTTTTTTAAAATAATTTTTTAAACAGGAAATTATTGTCAAGGACAAAATTTCTCAGCATTTTAGCCTCAAGGACAAACATTCAGTATTTTAGCCTGAAGGACAACTTTCTTTAGGTATCAGTTTTTAAGTTTTTAGGTATCAGTTTGTAGTTATCGGTAGCAGTTTTTAGGTATCAGTTTTTAGTTCAGAAGCAGTTTTAGAAAAATGTTTGTCCTTGTGAATAATTTTAAAAGAATGTTTGTCCTTATGAATAATTTTTAGAAGAATGTTTGTCATTGTGGTTAAAATATTGAGGTCGTGTCCTTGAGGCTAAAAATATACAAATTTTTGTCCTTTAAATTAATTCCTTTTTTTTAAATGTCAGGCATACGATGATATAACTTGGATTCACCCTCAGGACATCAAGTGGATGATGCGAATTGAGTTTTTGATGCATATATTTGTGTTTTTATTATCTGTGGATATTACAATTATTGATGACAGTACGCAACTTTATAATTAGTAGATCAAGTTCTTCATGTGTGTATTAATTAGGGAAATTTGGGCATACTTCCCTTCTAATTATAAAAAATAAAAAATAAGCTTTAAGTCCCTCTCAGTTTTCTTTTATAAAATTTTGTCCTACATTTAGTTATCTCTTTTAATAGGGATGATAGATTTTTAATAGCTATTAAATCTTGTAGAACTTCTCTTAGCAATGCAATAATACACACACACACGATTTTATAAACACATGATTTTATAAACATGTTTTTTTAACCATGTAAATCTATAACGTTGATAGCTGAATTTGTTTATTGAGAATTGAGATTCTATGTTCACTTCTTTGCAAATCCAGCTACATGAATTGCTTTGCAATCTTACTTTTGGGATGACATATATATGCTAACCTTATTCATCCCTGTCTCGATAGGTACAATATCTTGTTGATTATAGTTCAAATATATGGAGTTTGTTGTAATTTATAATAAAAATCCAGGTGTAATCAGGTATCTATAGTGGAGTTTACCCTAGTGACTTTTGCAGTTACACGCTTGGTATGTTAATTCATTGTGTTCATCAAGTAGCACTTTTCTTGTGTTGCCCTGTGTTCCATTTGAACTCTACAAATTTTTTACTCTATTGTTTTAAAAATATATTTGTAATTTATTTTGAACACTTTATTTTCCGAACGAAAGAAGTTGAGAAGTTTCAAGGAATCAAAAAGAAAAATGTTGCAAAATTATCTCTTTGTATCTAGATTATATTTCAGTTTCTTACCTTCTTTGCACTATTAGGGACTTTTTTTCTTTTTTAATTCTAGTTTTTGCTTTGAAAACTGTGTACTTCATTAATTATTATTGTTTTTTTTCCATGTCAAGTTTCTGTCTTATTTAAAAAATCTTAAATGACGAGATGCTACATTTGAGACCTATTAAATACTTGTTTGGTACGTGTGTCCCAGTTCTTAGGGTAGACGTATAAGAAATGGCTCCATTAGCACTGTTATTACAATTTGTGCGACTAAAGTTGAATCCAAGCCAAATTAGTGCAACAACATGTCTTTATTTGGCACTAGTAGAACAACATGTGCTATGTTAACTGTAGAAGAGAAGCACTTTGTTTAATTTTATCAAACTCAATAATCAATATTATCTTACTGTGTTGTCCCCATTTATCATCAATATGCATTTTTTTTCTGCTGCTGCATCATCTATATTACTCATCCTACTTTGCATGAAGTAAATGTAATTGGTTGAGATATCGAGGATTGTGGAAGAGGAAGAAAGCTAGTTTTGGTTTTCCTTCATTAAAATTGTGGCTCTCTTTATAATTAGTCAAGATATAGTTATTAGAGCTTTTTTTTCTTTGTTATCTGCAACCTATCTATATCTCAAGTCTTATGCATTTCACATTTATTTAGCCTTTGCAAGCTTTCTTTATAGATAAAGTGCAGAGTTAATGTATTCCTCTTATCCTCTCCTTTCTAGTGCACCATCTAAGATTCTTTTTGTAACTTGCAAGTGTTGCAATGTTGAAGACACAACTTTATGGTTCTCTCGATCGATCGATGCATTGTGCTAATCCTTTTCGTGGAATTGTGAATATAGGAAAATTGCATAGATTCTACAGTGCCAACATAAGCAGTGTTTGCATAGGAAGTAAAGAAGCTTCAGCAAGAGCGGTTTGTACAATATGCTAGTATATGATTTTTGTTTAATGATAATAAACATATATATATATATATATATATATATATATATATATATTCGTTTAAATGTATTTGTTATTGTACTATTTTATTTTTCACATAATTAAATAAATATTTGTTGGATAAAATAAATAACACAGAATTCAAATTCAAACAAATATTTTATTACAAATTTAAATAGTACAAACTTCATCTCTCACTATATTTATACAATTTCAATTATAATTTCAATTACATTACAATTTCGATTACATCACAAATTTCAATTTACAATTTTGATCTCATTACATATCACTCAAACACTCGTATTTATCTTCAATTCTATTTCAGTTTGTATTCAGCATCTGAATTATCTGCAAAATAAACGTTAACGCAGTAAAATTGAAAAAGAAATATTTTGCAGTATACAATAAAATGTGTGTTTTGAAAATATTGTTTGCTTCAGTTATTTGGGTTGTTCGTCATCATTTCTCTTTTGAATTCATTTTACACGAACGACTTGTGACATGCACAATGTATCACTATACATGCCACAAGGCAGTGTACACCGATATACACTTGATAAAATTACAGGGGCATGTGAGCACAAGGTCAAACTCAAGCCAAAGGCTGGATTCAACTCAAGTGCATATGAGTCTCGACCAAATTAACCAAAACCAGACATGTACAAGTTCATATGCACAAACTCAATATGCAAGCAATCAAGCAACACACAAGGGCTGCATGACCAAGACTACCAATCCAGTTCAATGAAAGTACACAAGCAATGTCCAAAGCAACATGAATGCAAAATCAACCAAATACAACAACCAGACCAGACAAGGTCAACAAAGATGAACCAGTCAAGACTCAAGTCAAACCCAGACCACCACATGTAGCAAAGTGAAGCACAAGGACTGTACAAACAAGTGCACAAGCATGAGATGAAGGCTACACAAAGGAACCATACCGGACAAACTCAAATGTACACAATCAGGCAGTAAGTTACATCACAAGTTCAGACTGCAAGATGCACAAGGCAACAAAACTTCGAATGAAAACAAAATGGTCAAGTGAAAACAAAGTGGTGAACTGAATGGTTATAGCAAAGCCAACCACATTCAAGAAAACAAAGCAACCTGACATGTAACAAGGCCAGAAAATCAAAGTATATCCAGATCAATGGCACAAGTACATGGTGTACACAAGTGGTTCCAGTCAAATGCAAGGAGACCAAAACAGACAAGTAAAACATGAACCAAAGACCAGAACCAAACAAGTGATCAAGTTTCAAATGCATTCATGGGTCAGCAAGCTTAAACAGGGTCACCAAAACACACATATATATATACATACATATATACATGGAGATGACCAGTGGTATGTATGCAACAGTGGACACAACAACTAGTGCAAATTACTCAACTTGATCAAAGGCAACAACAACACTGCAACCAAACTCGACCACAATCATTGGACAACCAACAGTGCACAAGTTCAAGAACAGTTCACAAGCCAGTGTGATCAAAATTGGACTAAACCAGACTCGATGCAACCAGACTTCAAATCAACACAGCAGAGTACAAAGAAAGATAACGGCAGTGGACACAACAGACTCAACAAACCAGTACATCAAGACCAATGAAAACTACATACATATGAAACAGTGAAATACAAGGCTACCAAGGTCAAGTATACACAATAGCAGTTCGAGTAACAAAGTCATGGTTCGAAAGAGAATGTAACAGCAGTTAACAAAAATCAAAGCCGTGGTGACTAAGGTAGTAGCAACAATAAATCACAAATACGATAAACAAGTCGAAGTCAAAAATCACGTCAACCCAATACATGATCTCAAAATTCAAAGAGCCGAAGTCAAAGGAGTAATGAACGGAACCGACTAAAAAATATTCAAGCAAAGCCAACACGAACAAGTCAGAATATATCTCAAGCATTCAAGCAAAAATGAATGGCCGAACAAAATTAGTTGAAGAATTCAAATCGAAAATACGAGCGAAAATTAAGGGATTCGTTCCCTATATAACCCAGTAACATCATCGACAGAAAATGCATTCGAGCTCAAGCAATTACCAGAGCAAGGCATTGAAATAAATCACAAGCTAATAACTCGAATCAAAGTCGAGTATAAGTATAAATCGAAAAAGGGAAAACATGTACCAATTCAAAGCACAAATCATTCAAGCTCGACATTTGAAGCCGCCGCATATTAATCGAAGCCAGGATCAATTGATGAAGCAAAGCCTAAGTGAATTCATCCCTCAATCGATCAATTTTTGAATCGGCGCCTCAAATCACAGCAAAACCCTAATCGTTGAAGAAGAACAAATAAAAGAATCGGTCGAAGCCATTTTATAGAGAAAAAGAAAAGAAGACGTCTTTAATTTTTAGTGGGCCGGCTCTATTTGTTTTTTATTTTGGGCTCAAGTTTTATTAAATAGGGTTTTGGGTTTTATTTTGTTTATTTTTTATTTTCAGTTGTAATTTTCTTTTTTAAACTTTTGTAAAATTCTAGTCGTGTGACTAGGTTACGAACTACGGTGGTATAGTTCGAGAATTCGCAACTTAGTGGTTGAGTTGTGGCAGAGTTTTGAGCGTAGAGTTAGGTTAGTCGATAACGGGTGTCGCAAGTTTACGTGTGTAAGCGTCTGACTACTTAATTTCTAGTAGAAACCTTGAGGGCAGCACGTAGGCATGTTATTGCCGAAGCTGGGTAAATCTGTGTTGTTCTATTTTTGCTTTTATTATTCTGCTATTATCCGTGCTGCAATTATTATATATATTTCTGCATTAATTTTTATTATTTTTATTATCACCCTATTCACCCCTTCTATGGTGAAATCGATTCTACACGGTTCAAGCCTGAAGAGCAGGTCACTCTTGAACCTTTCAAGTGTGCTCGTGCTTGTGTTGTTGGTGGATGTAGGATGCCCAAGAAGAGCAAAGGTTGCTCCTTCTGCTTAGTGACGGTACCCGAGTTGACTATTGACTGTTCTAAAAGTTTGGTTATATTTAGTAACAATATTCTAAAAACCATGACTGTTGTTCTAACATTAGCTATATATTGATAATTAAGCACGATGGATCTGATTAGGAAGACCCTTCGCTATCGTCATCTTCATAAACTCTTCGGGTATGGTAGTTGGAAACATTTTGTAGTAAATGCGATATTATGTGGTTTTTTGTATAGATATCATGGCAATGGACGGTATTTTTTTAATATGGGATTACAGTAGCTCTAGTTGAATAATTTTGTTTAGAATTGAACTTAGTGTACCTATGAATCGACGAATGATTATGGATAATATGGATTTTTGTATGAGATATTAGCACTAGTTGAATAGTTTTATTGCTTAGAGTTCAATTTAGTGTGTGTATGATTAACAGATTTATAATTGCATTTTTGTTTTTGTTTATACTATTCTTTTTATGTAATCGTGCACACATATTTCTGTAGATGCTTCTATTATCGACCGTCGAGCTATTAATGGTTACTACCAAGGAGAAGCTATATTAAAAAAAAATAGCAGTTACCGACGGAACAGAAAGAGAATATGAGCGAAATTTTCAAACAAAACCGTCATTAAACGTCGTTGAAATATGCACGTGCTTATCAAAACCGTCGCAGAGCAGAACGTTTGCAAATCAATTCAATATAGTGATAAGAGCACGTCAACAATTCAATATATGTATGCAATAATAAGATCAATGTATAAAATGAAATACAACATATCAACAATCAGTTAAATATATATTAAATACGATAGCCAATTTGTATACAAATTACTTTTCCCAAGTAATAATATCTTTTAAAAATGGGTTAATCTTTTCTTTTGATATCTCATTGAAATATTTATCAAAATCACCGTTTTTGTTTAAGTAAAATTTATGCACAAAATAAAATAAAATATTTTAAGTGTTATAAAATTGCTATTCTTCACTTTCTAAGACCGAATGCTAAATTGTTTTAAAAGTTCACTTTTTTTATCGCATTAAAATATAGGAATATAGGACGTCACGCATTAAAATTTTGCTTACGTTTTTGCATTAAAATTTTACTTTATGGTCGCATGTTAAAATAATGGCCGTTAAGCGTTAAATATTTCTCAGTCATCGCGCGCGTTGAAATATAAGCGGTTGTGTGTTAAAATATTTATTTCTTCGCTAGAATGTATTACAACTTGTCAACGCCTTCGCGTATATATCATCTCATCTCTCTTTCCATGATATCTTTTGCACGCATTTTAAGTAAGCATACCCCTTTCGCATGTCATGAGTAATATATTACTTGTGTAGCTTTTGCATGCATTTTGTTTAACATTCACCAACTTAATATACATTTTGTACAACTTGTATAGTTTTTAGCACATGCATGACTTGTTTACTTTTTTATGAATATATTACTGTCATTCATTCACCAACTTAATAAAATACACGCTTAGAAATATATATATTTACTTAATATACTTTTTGTAGTACATGTTTAGAAATATATAGACATGGTCTTTTCATTGTTTCGCATGCTGAAAACGTTAGTCCAGGGTGCATGTATTTTGAAGTTTTGCATGCATTAAATTATTGTCATGCATGTATACTTTTTAATACATGCATGACTTGTATACTTTTTTATGGATATATTACTGTCATGCATTCACCAACTTGATAAAATACATGCTTACAACTATATATATTTACTTAATATACTTTTTCAGTACATGTTTAGAAATATATAGATATGGTCTTTTCCTTGTTTCGCATTCTAAAAACGTTAGTCCAGGGTGCATGTGTTTTGAAGTTTTGCGTGCGTTAAATTATTGTCAAGCAGCATAATATGTATACTTTTTAGTACATGCAAGACTTGGATACCTTTTTATGGATATATTACTGTCATGCATTCACCAACTTAATAAAATACATGCTTAGAACTATATATATTTACTTAATATAATTTTTTAGTACATGTTCAGAAATATATGAATATGGTCTTTTCATTGTTTCGCATGCTAAAAACGTTAGTCCAGGGTGCATGTATTTTGAAGTTTTGCATGCGTTAAATTATGGTCATGCAGCATGCTCTTGCTTGGCGCATGTGTGTTCGAGGCATTGTAAGCTTACCACTACAAGAGAAACGACTGTTTCCAACGGCGGAAAGCCGTTGGAGGCCGTTGGAAAGCCGTTGGAGGCCGTTGAAAATGCCGTTAGTGTACGCTTCAACGGCTTCCAACGGCACCAACGGAGTTATACCAACGGCTTTCAACGGCAAGTTTGTCAACGTGGCAAATCCTGTTGACCAAACTGCCGTTGAAAAGTGTTGGAATTTGTCGTTGGTAGCCGTTGGAGGCCGTGGAAAGTAACTAACCAGATAGCCGTTGGTCGCCGTTGGAAGCCGTTGGAAATCTGGGTATATTTTTTTACATAAAACCTGCAGTGCTTCCAGCCACACACAACCACAATTATATCAAAACAGCTCCATTTCGAGCATATATATATAACAACTATACCAAAACATATCCAAACATATAGATATAACTAAATCATGCATATTTTTCAACATAAACCAATATCCAAACATAACCAACATCAAAAAATCCTCACCAACATCCACAACCAAACCATCAGAATGTATCAAATCTAAGTATACACAGAAACCATCAGAATGTATCAAATTCTCACAAACTCCAAAATATACATGCCAATAACAGTTAATACCTAAATCACTCCGCACCAGAACCACCAGATGAAGGAGGCTGTCCATACTGTGCGATGAACTCCGCCATACGCCGGTTCATCTCCTCCGTCCTTGCTTCATGCTGCAAATTGCGTTCCCACATCTCGGCAAGCTCGGCTCGTAGCTGCGCAATCTCTTCCTTATCTTGAGCCTTTTGATATTCTCTTTGCGCTGTCTGAGCCTGTAAACAAATTTAAATTATCAACTACACTAAAAAAAATAGTATTAAAATAATTACAAATGAACTAATCTATATATATTCACTAACAAATTCATAAAACAAACTACGGATATGGAAGCGTCTGCCGCGGGTATAAGGATAGTTCAAAATATGAATGGAATACACTAGTATAAGGATATTTACTAACTTAAAATTTAACTTAAAATTACCGATTGGCTTCCATATCCATAGCGTCTGCCGCGGGTCACTGGATCCATGATAGACTCAAAAATGGCATCCTCCTCATCGGGGGTCAAGTGAGCTCGTCCCGTATCCTCAAGTAAGGCTGTCCGCGCTTCCTGGAACTTTTGCTGTCATGCAAAATATAATTGAATTTGGTTAACGTTATTTCAATTAACTTGTAAGTTTTAGTTACTTATGTTATACTTACATAGGCATCACGCGCTTTGTCATCGTGGTCCCAAGAGTAAGAAACTGCGCCGGAATCATCAACCTGAGTCAAGGTATGTATATGGATAAACACATCCCAATAACTAACAGCCCCCCGTTGTCTCTCCTGAAATATGCACATATAAATATACATTATTTATATTTTAACAAATTAAAACTTAAAATAATTAACTATTTATCTTATTTAATAATTATACCAAATCTTCCCGGTGATGCTGGAAAGACTTGGAACCACCGCGATGTGTAACGGGGTTCCTGCTCCTGTTTGCAGAATTCCTCTCAGACTGCCTCTGCAAATTTAAATTGAAAACAAAAATTGTTTTGACAGTTTTAATTATTTATATATTATTTGCCTCAAACAATTTAAATTAAATATATGATAGATTTACCACAAAATCCTCGTTGCTCCACCAGGTGGCGAACTCATCAAAGACAGCTTCACTCATCCAATAAGGCCTCTTTCCTGATGTTTTGATGCTGTTTATTGTTTCGCGATAGTTTTTAGCAATTTCATAAATTTCTTCGCTTGACCAAACCGTAGGTGGTCTCAAAGTTTCATGTCTATTAGCTGTAAAGTTTTTTTTATCTCTTCGAAGAGGATGATTAATATGAAGAAAACATCGATGATAGTCAAACCAGGAAACTTTCTTTCCATGAGGTAAATAAATTGCTCGTGTTTCTTCCATGCAATAAGGGCAAGCTAGACGACCGGCTGTACTCCAACCTGAAAGCATTGCATATGCAGGAAAATCGCTGATTGTCCACAATAAAAAAACATACCTGCGAAAGTTCTTTTTTTTTTGAAAATATCATATGTCTCTACTCCCTCGTACCACAATTTTTTTAATTCATCAATCAATGGTTGTAAATAAACATCGATTCCTTGTGTCGGATCATCGGGATCAGGGACGACAACTGTAAGAAACATATATGGAGTTTTCATACACATCCAAGGAGGTAAATTATAAGGTGTGACAATTATAGACCATGACGAATATTTCGAACCAAATTGAGAGAATGGGGAAAATCCATCCGTACATAAACCAAGTCTAACATTACGAATTTCGGACGCAAAATCAGGATATTTCTGGTCAAAATGCTTCCATGCTTCCCCATCAGCTGGATGTGTTAACGTACCTTCTTTCTGTGTTCTCACACCGTGCCATCTTATATGTTGCGCAGTTACAGAAGATGCATATAACCTTTGAAGTTTAGGAGTAATTGGTAAATAATGCATACGCTTATACGGGACTTCCTTTCCCTTTTTCTTTCTTGGTTTGTATCTTTCCTGATTACATATTTTACAATTTCTAAGGTTGATATCTTCTTTCCAAAACAACATGCAACCCTTTAGACATGTATCTATTTTTTGATACGGTAAACCGAAAGCCGACATCAGTTTTTTTACTTCGTAATGATTTTCGCACATTAGATTATTAGGAGGCATATGTCGTTTCGCAGCTTGTACAACAGCCGTAAATCCAGATTCTGTGAGGTTGTATTTGGATTTCATTGAGTATTCAGCAGTTACTGATAATTGGGTTCCGCTTGTGCAGCCTTTCCAAAGGGGTTTTTTCGCGGCATCTAACAAATCATATATTTTTTTGCCCCAATATTTGGTTCTTCTTCAGCATTACCATCGTCATCAGTTAATTGAGGAACATAAAACATTGAACGTGCAGCATCTTCAACCATATGTTCTACAAGATTTGTCGTACCAATTTCATTACTCACCACCTCCTCATCTTGTACGGGATTAGATGCTAACTGTTCCCCATGACGATCCCAAATCAAATAGTTCGACACGAAACCATACTGACGCAAATGAACTCTAACCATTTGTGGTATCAAATGCTTTAATAGTTTGCATTTACTACATGGACAACGGATTTCTTTGTAGTTTCCGTTATTACGTAAAGCAAAATCCATAAATACGCTAACACCATTATTAAAATGTTCACTTGTTGAGCCTTCAGTATCGACCCTTCGTTTTTTGTACATCCAGCTCCGATCAGTAAAATAATTGTCCATTTACCTACGTATATAATTAAAAAGTATGATATAAATTTGCATTGACATTTTTTATTAAATTTTTTTTATAAACATTCTTCTTGTTTGTGTTATATCTGTTAAAATACTTAAAGCTTATTTTGAAATGAACATTATATTCTATTTAAATAATTTTATTAGCGAATTTGATATTAATTGATCATTGACACTTTGTTAAAAATACAATAACGTAATTAAAGGTCATCCTACCTCCCATTACAAATACAAGGTCATCCTACCTCCCATTACAAATACAATAACGTAATTAAATCGCATAAATCATTTTAATTTAAACGATTCAACAAAATTTCGACAGCACTTCGCTTTAGTTCCCTGAACAGTACATAATTGCGTGTACACAGGGAACATAAAGAGAAGCGCTCCCGAAATTTTACGAACCGTTTAAACTGAAATGATTTACGAGATTTAATTACGTTATTGTTTTTGTAACTTGTCCAATACAGGGACAAATCCAACAAATACTGTATACGATGAATATAGATGTCCGTTCTGTTAAAAAAACGAATATCCACACAACGATCATATACAATACTTATCAGACGGGGCCAAAAACACTCTAAGGGTTTAAATTTTAAAATTAGCGATACAAAAGTTTAAATTTTATTTTCATAAAATTTAAACTTTTATATATCAATAAACAATATATTGAATCAACGCATATACAATGATTTTTTCCTAAAACAAAAAAAAAATCCAGTGTGTGTGCGCAACGTATAAAATAAACAAACAATGTTATACATATAATCGCATCACAAATCACATCCAGTCATGCACAAAATGTATCATGTATATATCGTATCATAACATGCCAAAAGTGAACAATTTATAGGTCAATATCATCACTTTCTACGTACGATTTTACGCAATTCAATCACTAATATAATAACAAGTGAGGTTCATGCTTAGGTTAGTAACAATTATTAAGTTTGACACTAATTTAATAATAAACCTAATTTAACAAATCATAGTTAAACATGCAATAATTAGTTTAATAACAATAATTAAGGTCCAATACACTACACTACACAAACAATAGCACAATACATACACAAAAATTATCAATTTAACCTAAAATTAAAAATTTATCAAAATTAGGGTTTTAGCAAATAATACCTGATTTTGCAGGTTGTGAAGCTTGCAAACGAAGATGGGGATGCTAGAACGTGTAGAAGGGGATAAAATGGGGTTGGAAATGTTTTAGGGGGGAAAATTGGGAAAATTTTCGTGTATAATCGGAATGAGGAAGAAGAAGGTTGGGCTGCAGGTTAGTCGCGGATTTCCAACGGCGAGCAACGGCCGCCAACGGCAATATTCCAACGGCTTCCAACGGCATGTGTTTTTTGTTATTAAAAAATTCCGGGAAACAGCTTACCGTTGCTAGCTGTTGGTCAATGGCCGTTGGAGGCCGTTGCTCCCCCCCCGTTGCTATAAACAGTAATTCTTGTAGTGTACGTATAATAGTCCCACATCTTACAATATATTAATTGTTATTGTATATAAGTGAAGATGTGAAGTAGGTGATCAAATGGCATTCAAATTGAAAAATGGTTCAGTTAATTTTAAGTACCACAGAGCTGTAAATAAATTTAAATTTGCAGCCTCTACCGACGCCGTTGAATTTCTGTTTATTGAATTCTCATTGTTAATAGTAGAGATAATATCTTATACTAATACTATTTTATAAAATATCCCGTACTATTTCATAAAATATAATTTTTATTTATAAAATTATTTCTTTACTCAAGTAATATTTATAAGTACTAGTTAAACTTTATTAAGCCCTAATCACTTTAATAATAATTGTAGAACCAAAACTAATTTAATTAGCTTACTAACTTTTCTAAAACTCATTCAAAATGGTTTAATTAATATTAATTAATGATATGTACATAATCATATCACCAAATTTGCATCTAATCCATCGCAACATCACACACAATCATTCAATTAACCCAAATCCATTCTAGGGCTTACTAACTTTTTCAAAAATAGTAATTAAGTCTCTAATTAATAATGAGACGATATAATGTTTATAGCATGAATCCATGCCTAAATCATAACATAGCAGCAATCTCTAAATCACTCCATAATACTTCATAATCATATATCAACAAATTAATGAAGTATAACAAGGAAGGTAGAGAATCATCCCACTCACCTACTTCTTCACCAATTCAACCTCTAAATCATCGAAACCCAATCTTTCCTCTCTTGAGATGAATCTCCAAAAATAACTTCAATCTAAGGAAAGATTAGAGAAGTAATTAGAGAAGAAGAGTAAATGTTACGTGAAATGAAAGTAATGAAGGGGTTAGCCAACTTATAGGTAAGCTGATGGGCCTTAGCCCAAATTCATTTCATTCTCAAGATATCGCTATTCACTCCAAAAACTAATCGACTCCAAACATAGCCAAGTTTATACTCATCCTTCTCGCGACAGAATTACAGTCTTAATGGCGGGTGTTTCAAGTTCTGATTCATTCGTCTTGAAAAGTCGAGTACAATGGGTGTTCTGTTAATTAATAATTATATATTTAAATAAATAAATTAAATATTCGGTCGTTAAAAAATGCTAGTTGTTACAGATTAGACGCTTAATGAAGCTTAATTAGTATTTATAAATATTATTTAGTAAAGAAATAATTTTATAACCGAATGAATTATTTTATAAACTAGTATGTATAAAATAGTACAAAAGATATATTTTATAAAATTATGAGATTTTATAAAATAGTAGAAAAGAGATATTTTATAAAGTATGAGATTTTATAAAATAGTATAAATGAGATATTTTATAAAATGAAATTAGATTTTATAAAATAGCACGAAGGAATTATTTTATATAATGGTTATAAGGTTTTATAAAATAATTTTGAGGCGAATACATATCTTTGAGGAAGAAATTAAGTGTTATAAAAGCTTAAAATGATTAATAAGCCAGTATTTAATTTTATAAAATAGTAGAAAAAGAGATTGGACTTTTATTGAAAAGATTTAGTAATTAAAAGTAAGATTTGATTAAGTAAAAATTAAAATACTTATTTAAATATACATGTATGTATATGTGTATGGATAGATATTCATGTATTCGAAGTGATATAATAATTAATATAATTCATGATTATAAGTGGAATCGTTGAATATGGTTGTGCGTATATTCAGATATATTTATGTGAACAATTATATATATATATATATATATGTATGTGAATATACCCGTGTATAAATGCGTTTGCAGCATCTCATATAGCTATAGCGACCATCTAGTGCGTTAAGTTGCGTAACAGAATACCAGATTGAGTAATCGCTCTGGTGAAGCCCTAAACGTGATTTGTGTAGTATAAGCATGTTTGCATATACGTGTGTGCACACGTGTGCACAAGAAGATGCATCGACGCATGTGTAAGCGTCCCGAGAGGCTAGAAGGCTGGTTGTGTTCATTTTGGCGTATTACAGGAAACCAGGTTGAAAGAACCATCCCGCGGAACTCTACATAAAAGAGTGGATTTCATATTAAAATTGATTTTTTCGAATACATAAGGAACCACTTTCAAAATGTTAACCAATGGACTCCAAAAGAGGTGATATGGTGGAGGCCGGCTAGATGAATATTATTAGCCTTATATTGGTGGTCATATATTTTATTGGTCTTGTAGTAGTGACCATATGTATAGATAGACGATGATGATATATTGTTCTTCATTCATAGTGCGTATATGATTATGTGATGTTGCATTTTATGTGTATGTACACACACACACATATACATACGACGTTGGTGTTCCTTTCTGGCCCCGATAGCGTATTATATGAGACACACGCGTCGTTCTTTTTCTGTAGAGGCATAACATGAGTTAGCTGAGAAATCCATGATGTCTTCGAAGGGGGAGATGATGACGATTATCTACGAGTGGACCATAGATCACTTATGCTCAATATAGGGTATGGTGGGATCCACATAGGTTTCAAATATCTATAGCAGGTCATTTATCACTTATGTTCAATATGGGGTACGGTGAGATTGAGTTTGACCATAATGAATGCGGTTCAGGGTCTATGGTATAATTCAGCATCGACTCTATTTACTTTGGACCCTCAATGGGAATCATTGATTATGATTAATGTCTACAGTATAATTCGGTACCGACTCTAATTATTTGGACCCTAGATAGGGATCAATGAATCAAGATTGGTGTCCATTATGGACTCCACTCATCAACAATGATCAGTATTAATTTATATTCCTTTTCTAATGTACATCGTTATGTTGTAGAGGATGCGTAGTATAGCAGTTGGTTGATATTGTTATTGTGTATTCTAGGATATGCTTATATTACGCTATTTATATTACCCCTGCATTTGTATATTAAGTTAACTTTATCATGATATACTGTTACGTATTAGTCACATTATGTTAGTTGTGCAAACTCATTGAATATAGGAGAAGAGAAGGTTATGGTATGATTCCCTATCTTTGAGATGAGTTTACTTTACTTGTTTATGGATAGTCTAGATTATCCCTGAGCCACGTTTGTGGAGAGGACCGGTTATGCTTTAGTAGTTTCCTGTTTATTTGTATATAGTTTTGATATACGGTATTTTGAGATAGTTCATCTCACACCAGGCTTTATGTTTGACCCACATTTTGTCTGTTTTTGTTGTTACACCCCATGTTTTTACGATAATTAATTAAAAAGGGAATTAATTAATTAATAGTAAATAATGAAAAATGAGATTTCTACAAATATTGAAATTTGGCTAGGAAACTTATACCATTGGATTTGTAGCGATTTTCTGGTCAATTTTCATGTATAAACTTTTCCAATCGGAGTTCAAACGAAGATTATGAGCGTTTGAATTTTTGTAGTTGGAAATAATTATATATGTAATTAAGGAAAGAATTTGAAATTAATAAATGATCGATTAACACCATTAAAGTTAACGGTAACTTAACTTTTAAGAAAAATTAATTAAGGCAGAAGTTAACGCTGGTTACGTTAATTGAAGAATGGATGGAAATAAATCAATCAAAATAAGAGAACGCACAAGAATACACTGATTTGGCCTAGCCAGGTCGACGCAGACCATGCCCAGGTCGACCTAGGGCGGTTGACCTAGGGTCATAGGCGGTCGACCTTCATTAGGTTGATGGTTGCTATAAAATATGGCCGCTGGCCTAGATTTGATGGAACTTGATCCGACGATTAGCACGTTTGAATCTCTATAAATTAGGACTTAGGGCTTCACTTCCAACTCATTATTTTTCTAATGAGCATCGAAGCTCTGCCATTTTCCTTTCTTCTTCAAAATTCCAAATACACACTTAAGTAGATCTAGATTGCACGAATACACTTTAGAGAAGAATAGGAAAGAACGAAGGATATAAAATAAGTTTAAATCAGGTTGCTACATCAAAGGTAAACTTTTATATCCGGTTCTAATTAATAAATCTAAATCTAAATCTTTTTTCCTTAATCCAATTTCTAATGAGATATGTATAAATATAGCCTACGAATCCGAATAGAGAGTCGAAAAGTAGAGAATACATATAGCGGGGTTAGATCTGGATTAGATCTAGAGATTTGAAAGGCGCTAACTAAAGGTAAGTGAGAATATTATATATTTTTATATAATGTTAGATTATATCGTTGTAGATCTATTCCTATATGTCTGAGTCTGATAATTTAATTTTAAATGAATTCGTATATATGAAATGTTGAAGACTGTAAACTTGCCTATGAGTCTGTATTGATAATTACAGAAGTTTAATGATTAGCTTTAATTATGTAATCATGAAATGATTTTATCAATTTTACATCGGATTAATTAACTGAAAGCATAATGAATTGGGATTTTATTTTATTTGATATTGGTGATTGAGACTGAAAATAAAGTTATGTGGACTTTTGAAATTTTAGTGATATTTTAATTCATTGGAATGTATATCATTGTAAGTGAATTTCCATATACTGTCAAGTTTAAATTTAGCAAAAGTGTGATGTTTGAAATGACAAGGAACAAATATATGTCTATAAAAGAAAGAGATGTACAAAATAAAGGTAGTTACTGTATTTTGTACTGTCTATTTCAATAAATAAAAAGAGAACTCCTCGTAATTACAAACATCGCATAAAGCACCTCTTTCTGACAAAATATGGAAATTTACCGTGTAACAATTAATTGTTAAAGTTTAGATTTCAATTTATTAAAATGTAGTATACCCTAAAGGTGTAATATTCAAATAAAAATAAAACTAAAAAGTTAATAAAGTGAAAACCGATGAAAAAGGAAGTCTGAGTAGTAGGCAAGAAAAAGAAGTAGAAAATGAAATGGATTGAGTATGATAATTCTTTAATGAAATGAGTTAAGTCCATTTCATAAATGGATTAAGTCTGATAATTGAATGAAATGAATTAAGTCTGATAATTGATGAAATGGATTGAGTTAGATAACAAAATGAGAATTGGAATAGAAATCAAAGGTTGAACTAATGAATGTAGTAGCAATGGTATTGATGACTGAAAATGAGAGGCGGTAAATAAATTTGATGAAGTAGAAGATACACGCATAATAAGGATAAAAACTTAGAGTCAGACATAAAAGATGTGAGGCAATAAAGAAAATGAAAGAAGAATAAATATACATGAGTCTGAAATATGTATATACGTAGCCTCGGATATGCGTTTATGACGGGTGCGAATAATTATAAGTTGTTTGTTATAATTATAAATTGTCTGTTATAATTATAAAGAATAAATGACTGAATGTCGTTAGACTGGGTTGAGATGCTAAAAACATATCCAACCAATAGGACTCGTGGAGAGTATACGCTTGCATATAGCTGAGGGGATACCCTCAAGTTAGGTATGCTTGGATTGGAACCTCCGTAATTGCAGGCACCGGGCGGACCTTTTACAGATGGCGAGACTATACAAGCACTAGTGGGTGAGATCGGACATATGTAATAGGGCATGCAAAAGGCTGGCGTGCGTAGGTACCAAATGAGCTGCAACAGGGTACACAAAAGGCCGGCGTACTTGGGTACCAAAACTAGGGGTGGGAGTTGCATATTTAGAGAGCTCATCATCGGTCCCTTGCGGTCAACGAGAAGGACAGGGTTTCACCTAACTGATTTCTTCCGCCTACCAGGATTCATTCAAATGGGTTATGAACCACCATAGTTGTTTGTTAGTATATTTGATAGGGAAAGGCTAGTTAAACAATATATGAGATTCCTTCAAAAATACGAACGGGGTGGAGGTGTGTGGGGTCGAAAATCCACGATATATGAAGCACTCGAAGAATACAGGACCTTATGGACTGGAGGTCGTCAGTGTACACTATAGGATATCCTAGAGTTATACGACAATCCTGATGCAGTGAGGTGATGAATCCTTACAAGGTGTTGAGCGATAGATACTAGTGGGGATAGTATCTAGGTCCATTAGTGGACGATGAGATATATATATACTTATATACACACATAGTGTAGATGGAAACGGTTCTTACACAGCGATGGAGTCATAGCGACTAACGATAAATCTAACATAATAAGAAATGGTGAACAATCGGCATAAGCTAGTGTTATGTATAAGATATATAATTTACCAGTCACCAGAACGTTGTTCTGACCCCTCCTCATTACAATCCACAGGATTTAGAAGGGCAGGTGCCGGTATTGTTTTGAAACAGTGGTCTGGCCAAGCCACTTAATATTTAAGGTCTCAATTCTGGGTCAGTAATTATTATGATCTATTATGTTTACTTATTTCCGCTGTGAGTTGTTGCCATTAGTTCTCTGATATAACTTCTCTTTTGTAGGATACCAAACCAACGATCCATATTTCAGTACACTTGGATTTTCAGGTTAGCGAAAATCTAGGCCCATTGGAGTGCGGGTTGTTACATATGTCATGACAACTCTTGGGTACTCGATTAAGTAGTTTGAGAGCCATGTGCTTTTGGGGATAGGCTTTCAGGACAGCTGAAGCATTTTGGAGGTGAAGTCGGTATTTTGTATATGTATGCCTGATATTGTTGTAGTACATGGCTGACATGTTATTTATATACGAGATTAGTTGTATAAGATATTCTACTCCGACTTTCTATATTGTTATCTATTTATCATTTGCTTTTGCCAATGCAGTCTCTTATATATTGTTCATCCTATTATATTCATGTATACTCAATATATTATACGTTATCATTCCGCTGTGAGATTCCATCGATATACCTTGGTAAGATATTTTGTTTTTAATTTTACTTCGACAAACTATCTTTTGTGCTATTCGAAATTTACAAAATGTCATTCGATGTTGATTTCGGAGTACTACAAATGATGAGTTGTTACATTTGGTATCAGAGGCTAGGTTCAACACTCAGGACCAAGTAGACCAATTTGGGTTAAACAATTTGGTAGAAGGAGATATGTTAAGAGAGCGCACTTGGTTTTTTCTACTATATAATACTGCATGAACCACTTGTCTTCTGTACTTTGATTTATTTCTATCACTAGTTTCTAAGGTATCTTCATTCAAGCTATTAGTATAAGCAGACGGGATATACGAACAACTACGGATAGGCAATCTGAGATGCTTAATTGGTTCAAAGGCTATTTGGATACCACACTGAATGTTCGCTGCCCGCGAACGTCCAACAGCTGCGGTAGGTGTTAAAGGTTGGGCAGCGACCGAATGTACTACCATTCAAACTGGATGCATGAGCTTTCGAGTTGAGTGGGGTTGGTCGATGAAGTATTTGACTTGGATTTGCACCAAAGTAGGATTCGGTGGATGCCCGATAATGAGCAAAGTCCGAGCAAATGACTTAAAAACATTTTGCATTGAGTCATGCGTGCTAAAAATGTTGGTCTTCATTCTAGTAAACCTTAGTTGGTGGGAATAATACCATGCATTGAAGAGTGTTTTCTTAGGAACAGTCCATTCATGTACCAGTTCCTAATCGCTAGTTTAAATTTAAGGATTCTTGGTGATTTGCACCAGTTAGGCAAGGGTTTTTTCTTGATTCTTAAAAGGCGAGCACTTGAGTCGGATTCTTGAAGTGACTTAGAGATTTCCAAAGCACAACTCAAGTCATGCAAGGAAATTTTAGTGGTTGGGCCAAGGAACTAGATCGAAGTTCGCATGAGAGGAGTTAAGTGGTAGACCCTAGTTTAACAAAGAAACAAGGCGAGCGAACAAGGATTAGATCGGGTACCATATATTATTATTTTGGATGTTTTTCATTTGTAGTAAAATTATCTATAGTATAGTATAGTTAAGATAGCTCGTGATAGTTTAGGGAAGGACTTCTCAATGATTTGGTTAATCTTCTAAGTGAAGATATGATACTTGGCTAGGTTAATGCGATGGTACACTTATTATATTGTCCTTATTAACATTGTGCGGTTGAGGTGATTTTGAACCCGAATTAGCCCAAGCTTTTGTAGATTATCAAGTGATTTAATTAATATAGTTTTCTCTTTTAGAGAATAGGTTCTGTTTGGAAGGAAAAGAAAGTCGAGAATTCATGCCGTTTTCAGCCATAGTGATTTTCCCTCCTAAATTCAAAAGTTAAAGTTGTTTATTTAACCATTTAATTTCATGGTTTTCTCCATTTCTGCTTCATCCTTCTTCTAAAAATTTACTCTAAAATATATTTAATGGATCCTACTAATTCGAAAAATCCAATGAAGAATACATCACCATTTAGGAACTTTACATTCTCTAAACTTGGTAAAATCAAAGAGAAAATGAAGCATATCTTGAACATGGTTACTAAAATAGGAGTCCTACAAATTCGATAGAAGAACGAGCAAGAAAGGTATGGAAGAATGATTAAACCATCCACAATCATCTACTCAACAAAATGGATGATTCAATAATCATTGAGGAACCAGAGGCTAAAGAAAATATAGTTATCCACAACCCTATAATGGATAATGAGAATGAAGAAGAGGAAGAAGTTAAAGTTATGGATGACAAATCCGATGTTCGCTGCATTGGAGAGATCACCTTCGATGCTTAGGGGAATCATACAGAATAAAAAAGAAATTTCTACACTTCTTACCCCGGTTGTCATGGTCACAAATGTCCATTAGTTAAGAGTTATTTCATTAAACATTTTTTATTTATGATTGTTTTTTATTTTTGTTTTGTATTTATTGTTTTCATTTGATTGTGTAAATATGTCATGATTTTTAATGAAGTCATGTTTACAACATACTATCAGTAAAAAAATATTATACACATACACACACACATTTAATAGAAAATACAACATAGTAAAGTACAGTGTATGTCGACATACACTATAGGAGCTGTCGATATATATTCAATAATTAAATTTAAGTCAACGTACACATACATACATGTCAACATATAATCAAGTATTTAGGATTTAAAATTTTAATAACTAAAATGACTATAAACTCATGTGTTACTCAAAGAATTACCTAACATCCCATCACTCTATTAATGTTCACCAAAGTTTGTATATAAAATTATTTTATCACATTTTTGTTGATAATAAAGAGGGAGAGAAAATGTATAAAATATAATAGAATATTAACATAGGGGGAGTTAACAGGTTCAAGGGGGGGTTAGATTTAAATTAAACTTCTATTTTATCTAAGAATATTTAGATGTTTGTCATCATTAAAAATGGGAGATTGTTAGAATCATAAGTATTGGTTTTGATGATAACAACCATATAAATATTAGAACCGATTATTTTCCAAGTTTATATATGATATAGTACAGGAATTATAAGAATACTTTCTAGACAGATTGCAGGATAATCAAGTAGAGATGCATTACACATATCAAGATAGATCAATACAAGAACTCAAGTACAGACCAGGTAGATCAAGAGAAATCAAGATCAAAAAGATAAGAACAAGACATGAAGAACAAAAGTGATTTAAAGGCAAGGGTAGGAGGATATAAGAGAACTAAGGAACAAAGACTAGAAGAGTACAAGACAACAATCGATCAGTTTTAAAGTATATTGAGTCATAGATTTGATTGTTAAAGATCTCATAGCAAATCTTTGAAATTTGAAGCTCTTTATTTCATTCTCCATAATCATTTTATAAAAGTTATATTTTGGTTTTACAAGTTAAAGGAGTTAAAACAAGTTTTATCAAGGACGTGTCATTTTCCACTAGGATATGCCCACATATCCATGAAACGTATGCCGACATACTTGCCGTTGGATGCAACTTTTCAATTTAAACGAATGGTCACTTCCCTCCACACCTTCACAAAAAATAACTTCTCTTCATCTTCTATTTAAAGGATTTGGACAACGAATTTTTTTAACTAATTCTCTCATTTCTCCTACTCTCTACATTCTCATATTTTGTAGAAAAGTCCCATTGCTTACGTATACTTATATTTTGCAAATCTACTCTCCTTCTCTCTATTTCTTCATCGATTTGCAATCTACTAGAAAGCCAAGAGTCCACACAAACCATTATATACAAACCTAAATTTATATACAAATAAATAAAGTAACGGTTTTATTTATAATTAATTTAGATTAGATCTAAATCAATTTAGACTTCATAAACCCAATAAGATCTAAAATGGTAAAAAAATTAAAATCCACTCATTCAATCCACTGCATGCTGGCCTAGTTCCAACATAAACCATGCAGTAACGAACAAACAAACAAATGCTTAAAGGTCCACAAGTCCAATACAGCATTCAGGTCAAATCCAGAAGTAATCCCCCCACGCCAAAATTACAATTTCCACCAAACTTCAAATTTAAAATTCTGCCTCCAACCAAGTCTCCCGCTTGAAGAAATTGCCCATGTTCTCAACCACATTAGCAATCCATACACAAATCAGTAAGCAACATGATGAATGAAAAGTGGGAGGATCAGGCGGTGAAGAAGAGGAATTGGATTAGGGAATTAGTAATCCATATGATGTTATAGTACTATAAATAGAAGAGTACTATAGCACAGAAAGGGACTTTTGACAATTTCTCAAAATTCTATACTAGATATACTTATACACCCAGTCATTAAAAGTTTCTACCAACAAGAAGAATATAAGGAAAGCTTTGACCCATGGACGTAGGATTCATCAAAATCCAAACCAAGTAAGCTTCTATGTCTTTACCTTTCCTCCACTTTTTATTCGTTATTTCCAGTACTAGTTTCTCAATTATTTTACTTAAATTGGTAAGTTGAACTTGACATTTTAACTAACAATTAAAGTGTAACTACATAATTGGGCAAGCGTTCAACCATATAATTATTGCCCTGAAGACGAATTTAATACTACTTAAATTTGTTAATTCATAATTACGAAAGTGTACAACACTGTAATTGCTTCATAATTAGTTTGGTGTTGTGAGGCAAAAAATCTCCCTAACATCAAGCATATGAAAAATCTTCCTATTTTACATGATTATAAGTTACACGTTTAGTTATTACGAAAAGACCTAACATTTTTATCCAATGACAAAAACATATGTAGTTGCAGTAATGAGTAGTTGTATTATGCAAAGCTAAGAGTGTAGTTATATGATTGTTATATATATTTTGCAAGAACTATGAAATCACATCACTATGGATGCCAACTATTGTAGATAAGATTATCAAAAGATCTTACATATTTTTAACGTAAATCATTAAAATGCCATATTATCAAAAGAATTTATACATTTATAAGATTTTTCATAGTTATTTATCATTGTTACAAACGGTGGTGGATCTGGAATTATTTTCTAGTAGGTGCTTCACACTAATAGTGAAAACAAGTTAAAGTTTCAGGCTCAAAATTATATTACTTTTGTTATTATTTTGAAAAGTATTAACAATCGGTGCATACCTCCACAAAGTTTACAAAACAGGTTTGGTTCTTTTGATGTTTGTAAAAAGACAGATTAACTATTTGGTTCTACTAAACTCATTTTTTGAGAACAACCTATAGTATTTTTATATTTGAATTTTTTGTCTCATGTGATTATAAGATTTAATCAACAATGAACTTTTTGTCCTCAAATTAATTATTTGAAAAATATATTTTGATGTAATGTTGTGAAATAGAGACCATAATCCAATGAATTAACATAATATTGTCTTCAAAATATTGAAATAAAAGCTTATTAATTCGATATAACTAACATTTAGTTTGTATAAAAACAACAATATCATGAGCAGTATAACCAGAACAATAATAGGAAGCAACTATGGAGACAGATAAAACACAAGTTGTGACGCAATGCAGCTTTGTCGTTAAGTATAATTGTGTTTTATGTATGTTTGATATCCAATGAGTAATATGTATTTTGTCTCCAAATATGTTTATATTTGTGTTCAAAAGCAACTCTTAATGCTTTCAAAATGGATTCAGATTGTTAATTGTAAACTTTAAACCTTTAAGAAAACAAAATATAAATCATACTTCATGGATTCATATTAAATGATTACATCTGCTTTAACATGATAAATTTTCCTTTATTTAGGCTATCAAATAATGTTTGAATAAGTAAAAGCTTCAATTTTCATTTTCTAATATATAATACTTTGTAATTTTGAAACCAATGTACACGTTTTGATTTTTGCATTTGAACCCAATTTTTTTCGTCTTCTTTATCTTTACAAAATAACTAAATTTGAATTGTAGACTTGAATAATTATCTTGATATTTTTTATTTTAGCAACAATTGAAAAAAATTGATGATAATATTAATTATAATTTGGATCGTATGTTGAGAACCTGATTATAATCGAAGAGAATCATTTCAAAGAGGGAATCAAATTATAGGATTTTATGATTTTTGATATCAATGGTCGGTCTTAAATAATAATAAAAACGCTCAGTTTTTACTGTTAAAATTATTAAAATTATTTAAAGGAATAGAAAGTTTAAATATAATGGTTCTAAAAGTTAGTAAATCTTATTTAGTCAATACTTGTTAAGATTTGAGTAATTTTATATCCTTCATACATGTTTAAACACATAATTACAAATAAGCAACTTTATTTCATTATATACCGCATTTTCACTACATTAATTAATAAGTCAAAATCTTGTAGTTTTTAGATGTGGACAATAACCGGTAAATCTAAACAACAATGCAGATCTATAAGTTTATTGTCCATAATTTGTTAAGATTTGAGCGATTAACATATCCTTGTGTAAAATTTTATTATTAAACAAGTTATTGTTTGACCATCCTTGAATATTGGAACCCTTGTTATAATACATTCATCTAAAATAATTATTTAAAACTAACACTAAAGCCATGGTCTATATTATAGTTTATGAGCAATAAGATATTTAGGATAATATGGTGACACAGGGTGAAGGGCATCACCCGCATCCGTAAAACGGTCGAACTTCAAAGTTAATAAATGATTTATTGCCTAAATTGCTACTGGCCTTCAGCCCTAGTAGGTTGTTTATTGCCTCCGACCATGGTTATGACATCAAATAAGAACTTAACTTCGGAATTCTACATCGTATTCACAAAACTTATGTATGTGTACATGTATGTATGCATATGCATTGTACCACATTTTACATATATGTTTTTTGCACTGATATATATATATATATAAAGCTTTTGTTTGCTTAAAATTGGTAAATATGAGACAATATATGCAATAAAAGGTTAATTATTCATACATACATACACATACAACACACACACTCATATATATATGTACATATATATACATACATACATACATATATATACATATACATATACATATAAGACGATGTATGCAATAAATAAAATGACGTATATATAACTAATATATATATACACATAAATATAAATGTGTGTACATTATATATAATTTATACGTATATATCAATTTAGTTAAATATATATATACCTATGTGTGTGTAGGCTAATGCACAAAAATGACATGCATATTTACCTAACTAAAAAAGAATATATTATGAGGAAGGTAATAAAAATTACCTTTTTATACCTACAACTGCCATTGTCACAATAGATTCAAACACTCCCGAGAGAAGTAACACAAACCTACAAACTTAATGGATATATATATAAACTCCAAAGAACGAGATTTACTTAAATAAACTTAACATTCATTGTATAATATTATCATTTTTAAAAAAAAGGCAAAACATAGAGACCTTAAGATCAATCGTAAATGTGTTTAAAATTATAGAGACTGCTTTGATTTTATGAGCTACAATCACATTGAACATTATCTTTTATTGATTTGTAGTAAATTTAGTTGTTCTTGACTCAAGAATCAAAAGGCAAGGCCCTAAACTAGTGTGTGTAATATATATCCAACCAATTATGGTAAATATGTTTCTTAAATACAAATTATTTAACCCAGAAGTAGAAAATATTACAAGGTTGATACAAATTTACACAACTGATGAAAATATTTTGTTTCGTATGCATTAACGCATAATACATTTTTACAAAATATAAAACATAATTCTATATATCACTTTTTTCTATATGAATTAACATGCCAAAATCATTTTAACCATTACACAACTACATGAAAATTTAAGTATGACAAGACTGATAACATAATCATGTGAAGACTTGAATAAAGCTATAAAATCCTTTTCGTAATAATAAAAAGACTTAGCTACAATTAGATGTCAAATTATACCAAATAATTCAGAAATACATCATATTCTGATAAATCAGTTAGGGAAAACTATTTTCAAATGTGAATAAATATACAAAATAAACAAAAGTACCTACAAACATCCTATCTAGGGTTTTTGCAAGGGTCTTGACATTGAAAAGTTTGCAAATAGAAGACGAGGTATGAGAATTTGGTTGAGAAGAGGGAATACTATAGACCACGAACTCTCATTTCCCTCTACCGCATTTTTGTACAAACTTCTTTCTGATTTCAAGTGGATTTTATTTTTATTTTTGGAAGTAATTTGATTTTGAAAGATTTAGAGACATATGTATTTACCTTTAATTTAGTGAAAGAAACCGAAATGCTTTTGTGGACCTTTACTACTATAATTAGAGATATTAAACAAGGGTGGAGATATTTATACATGCCTAAACACTTATTAACGCCACTTAAATATTTAATAAAATTAAATAATTAACCCACTTCGAAATGTCGACCTTAAACTTAAAAAAAGATCAAAAGGTAAACGTGATCGATTATGGTGTAAAAGTAGAATGAAATCTAATCCTCAAACATAATTAATTCCAATCCTATCATCCATTAATGACAAAAGAAAATGAGATACACAACATAAGTAAAAATATTTTATCAATTTCAAATTAGAAGTTAATGGGTTAAAATATCTAATTATATTTGGAACATGCATGTAAATCAAAATTTTGTAATCCTAATTTTCTAGGGAAAGGATAATGGTAGTTATACTATATCATATTGTTTTATATTATAGTTGGTTTAATTGTTCTTTTTTTCCTTATTCAACCAACAACAAAAGTAATAAATAAAATAAGAAAAATGGCTTTCAAAATTCAAAAAATGGCTCCCTTCTCTCTCATAAAATCTAGGTCTATTTTCCATCGTTCGCCTCTAGCTAACTTTCAACGTAGTTCTTTTCACCTATCCAGCTTGCGCCATCGCTCGTATCCAGCGTGCTTCACTTTAGGCCTTCCAATGATGCTGTTGTCAAGTGTTTCTCGAGCTTTGTATCGCGCTCAGTCACCTTTGCCTCTTTCTGACATGGCAGTGTTCCATCCTTGCATTATTACGATGTGGCAGTTCCTCCTCTGAATGATGGTTGCAACTCTCAATCGTAAGCCAGTAAGGAATCAAGGGCGTCTGCTGTCGAGGTTCAAGGTGGTGAATCTAATGTGGTGAATCTTTCTACTACTCCGAGCGTTGACAACTCTGTGCAGGTAGCTTATTTGTGACTGCTTCAGTTTTTGATAATGCTAGCAGTAATCTATTTAATAATTTGGGTCCAGTTAATGCTAAAAATGAGAATGCCCAAAAATGGTCTTCTTTGTTTAAGAAGAAATCGGTAAATGCTAGGTCTAATACCCCTAAAAAAAGTTTGGTTAACTTTGTTGATAAACCTATTCCATCTCTAAAGAAAATCGTTGATGTTGACATTTCGTTCTAGAAAGACGATGTTGGTTTTATTCTTAGACAACCCACCTCTATTTCCTACTGTTAAAAGATTTGTTGTTAGGGCTTGGAGGCTTCACATAAATGTGCATGTCAGATGTGACAAATATATATATATATATATATTTAACTTCACCCGTCCACAAGAGATAGCCCGGATACTTGAAGCGGGTGCAATTATTATAGATGGAAAATTGTTTATTATTACCCAATAGAACCCTTCGGTAGATCTAGCTTGTGTGCAAGTTTTGTCGATCCTTGTTTGGGTGCACCTTTTAAACATTCCATCTATTTTTTAGTCATTAGAAGAAATAAACTGGATCAGGAAACATATTGGTCACCTGATTTGCTTTGACATATCTATGGCGAAATGGAATAGACTTGAGTTTGTCAAGGCCCTAATTTAGGATCCCATCTCGACAACTGCCTTCCAGTATTCCCATCCTTCTTGCTGAGAACCAAACTACAAGCATGGAGGTGGCTTTCTAATAGAAGCCTTAAATCCGTGATGTTTGTCACTCCTTTGGCCACTTTAGCTCGACTTACCCTCATTCTTGTACTCTGTCCTCCGATCTTCCCCATAAAATCCCCCTACCGAGGCCGTCGGTCCTAAGGTGGCAGGTAAAGGCCCCCTTCAACCCCCATGATTGGCAATTCACCTTCCATACCTGTAGATACGTTCAATATTGTAGAACCATTCTCAAGCCTTCGCCTGATATCACTATGTCGTAGTTCCTTGCCAAGATATATCTCCTTTACCATTAGAAGATGTATCTTATGTTCGCCACACCGGTGCTTCTCCTGCCCAGTCATCTGTGCTCAATTATGCCGCAACTTCTCTCTAATCCGTCCTTCCAAACATTAATGTGATTGGCACTGACACCCATATCACTGCTATTAGGAAACACCATGTTTTCTCCATTAAAACGACCCTCCTAGTGCCAACTATATTGCTCAAGTGCTGATTGATAAGCTATCAAAAGGAATCACACTTGTCTGTTTCTGGAAGGCTAGAACCTAGACACACTCGGACAATGGTGTTTGCTACCAAATTTTCTAGAAGATCTTTTCAAAATGGATTTCGAATGATAAAAAATATGAAAGAGAGCTTTTCTACAGAATTATGGATAATAAGCTCGTTCTCTGCAATGACGATGAGTATGCCGCCAACCAGAGGAGATTTTAGCTGCCATGGATTGGGACATGAGGTTTATTTTCTCACCACGATTGCTTGGATATTGCCCTGAGATTATTGGATGATTCAAAAGATGTGCAGGTATATAGTTTGTCTCTTTTACTCTCGTGTTACTACATTTGGATTTTTCCATTTAGCCAGGCATGTAGGCTTCTTTGGGTTTTTTTCTACCTTTCAAGGCATGTTGATAGTTATACGGGTGTGCGGGCAAGTGGGCCTTAGGCTTTCATAGCTCTTTTATTATATATATATATATATATGTATATATATAGAGTACTATTGTTTGATTTTCAAATCATACATCCTTTATCTTAAAAATACAACAAAAATAATAATGATTGAATATTTTTTATCAAGGTAGAAATGTAGGTTTTTAGCATGTTCTACCATAGTAATAAATTTGAGATGCAAATTATTCTTTGCTGTGTTGATGTTAAACAAGGTTACACAATTAAAAAAAGAAAAATCTACTTATAATTACAATTGATAATAGCGTAGTTGCGTAGGATCAAATTAACCCTAGAGGAGGGTGAATAAGGTTTATAACAAATTTACAATAACAAGAATTGCTCCACATATAATAATAGAGTAAATGCAGAAATAAAAGCAACACACAAATTTACCTAGCTTTGGTAAAACCCCGCCTACTACTGTCCCTAATATTTCTACTAAGTTCAAACAATGGACCACTTATGGACCCTGTAAACTTGCGACTATCGCTTACCTAATTATTCTAATCATAGACCTAGAAACCCTATCTCAACACTATCCCCGAGTTGAGAATTTCTCGAACTACACATCATAGTTCAATCCTATTTACAAAACTAGAGTTACAAATTTAAAAGTAAATACAATAATAAAATTGAAAATTGAAAATCCAATTTATAATATATTAATTCAGAACAGAGGTTCAGCCCAAATAAGAAATGTGGTCGTCAAATTGTTCTCCTCTGTTCATCTCTTTCTTCCCAATGTCGATCCCCTTTTATATTCTAGGGTTTCCTTTTATTTTTGAAAGCCGCCGAGTTTACTATCAATTGATGAAATCATGCCTTTATCTCCTTGTTGATCGAACTCTTCAATTATCCGGCGATCCAAGGCTTCAGTTGCTTCCTTGGTCAAGCTCCTTTGCTGTTGGTTATGGGAAATGAATTTGAATCTCTGATTATATTTGAACTTTGTCCTTGCTCGACTTGTTTATACAGGAAGTGATTTTCTAACTATCTTCCTTAGATTTTCATATATTTCATGATTTTTTGTTTTGAATTTTTCAACTCCGATTGATGCTTTTAATCTTGGCTGTTGATTTTCGATCAATCCTTTGGTCTTTGATTTTGATATCTTTGACTTTTTCATCCTTTATATATATGTTGACTTCGGCTTGAATTTGTGAAAAAAGAATTATTTGCTATTGCGAACCGCTTTGGGCATGCACCTCCAACCGTGTTAATTTCCGAAACATGTTCTTGACCGACTGTGTATATGCTTGAGATCCGTTGATTTGGTGTTGCGGACTTTGGTTGTGTGTGTGGTTTGTGCACTTGCCTTATGCATGCTGTGTGTTTTCACCTGTGAGCCTGCCTTGAGTATGTTTTCATGTTCCCTTATGTTGGCCTTATATGCACTTGCACTTGTTATTGTACATATGTGCTTCTGGTGTGTACCTGAAATCATCAATTGACCTTACTATCCTTGTGTGTTTGGTTTATGCACTTCTTCTTGTGTATGTTTTAAACTCCGATGAGCTTGCCTTTTGCTGTTCCTAATTGTATGTGCACTTTTAATCTTCCTTGTGCATTACTTTGTGTTGCTGCATGCTGTGTCTTGTCGGCTCGACCTGGTTGTGCATTATGTTTAGCTGCTTGTGTATATGTGCACGACCTTGTTGAGTCACTTTGTTGATACTGCAGTAGCTTTCTTTTATGTGTTTCCTTGTGCACTTGAATTGTGTTTGCCTATGTCCTTGCCTTGTGCGTGTCTTGTGTGCTTGCCTTGCGCTTGATTTTCCTGGTCTGGCTTGTGCTGATATTTGGCTGGCTTGGTCTTGTCTTGCTATTGTGCACCGTGTTCATCTTGTTTTGTGCTTTTGTCCTTTCAGGCATGTGCATTTGCACTGTAATTGCCTTGTGCATTCATTTACTGCCTTGTGTTGAGTCTAAAATATATTTGGGATTGACCATTTGTTGTACATGTACCTGATCTGGTTGTGCTTACTTGTTTTGGCTTGCCCACACTTGAAATTGATGTTGCACTGTATGCTTTCAAACTGTTGGTGCTAATGTAATTTTCTTTTGTGCTTGAAATTGAGTTTCTTGATTTTCTTTACTGATGTGTGCATGTCGTGTGCTATGCACTTGTATTTTAGACTCGAATTTATATTTTGTAGCTTGTATTTTGTGCATGTGTGCAAGTTTGACATGTGCACATGTGCAAATGCGTTTTCTTTTTAATGTGATTGTTTGTTTTAATTTGCTCAGCCTTAGGGCATATATAGTGGTATGCTATGCATGTCATAGGTTGCTCATGCACATTATTGACTTGATTTTAAATTTTTGTTCCATACGAACATGTTATACTGATCCTTGTATACACCTATTTTACTGGTCCATGTTCGTTATTTTTGACGCCTATTTAAAATATGGAAAGAACAAAACCAATAACCTAAGGCAATGTCGAGTTCAAATATATTTATATTTTTTGTAGTTTCAATTTGTTTCTTTTTGCTTTTTCCTGCGTTGTTATTTGATAGGCAAAGCTAATGATTGGACAAAAAATTGGAGCAAGAAGATACAAATTGTATTCAAGCGAGTGAGGATAGGAGTGATTGCAGATTGTTGTATTTGAAAGAGTGTTGTATATGAGAGATAAAAAATTGTTGTATATGAATATTGTATATAAAATATCGTGGAAGCTTTTGTTGTAATTGTGTGTACTATTGAAATTTTATTAAAATAAAATATTTACTAAAATACAATTTTTGACCTGGTTATTTCATTCTATGATATTACAATAGTACTATAACTAACACATTATATATATATTAATGTTAGGACAAAAAAGGCACAAACACCCAAGAGATTGTGTAGAGAATAAAAAGTGAAGAAAAGTAAATTGAAATGAGCAAGAAAAGAACACAAAGCATTTTATAGTGGTTTGGCTAATCTTGGCCTACGTCCACTTAGTGATTTTATTTGATTGCTGACTTGCAAGTACAAGTTCTTACGGATTGGTATAAATCCATGGATGATTACAAGATATTAGAGTTAGAGAGCAAGAGAGCCAAAAAGATCCCCCAAAATAAGCCCCTGCCCTCCTATTTATAGCTATAGGAAGCCTAAAATCTCGCATTCAAGATCTCTATATAGTTTTCCATGCCATAGACCACTCCTCTAGGAAATTAGGCGGACACCTCATCAATAATCATAGATTGGTGCCGATTCATAGACTTGGATCGGTATCGATCCATATGTTCTTCATATGGTTGACTTTGAACTTCTTATCCTGGTTCGATTCGTGGTTAGCTTCATGATTACAAACTTGTTTGCAGCGTTATTAGCTTGTTTCTGAGTCCAAATGATGGATCAGTGGAAGAATAAGTTGCTGGCTTTGAGTCCTCCTGGAGATCGATAGAGAATTACATGGAATCAATGAAATAGCACTTGAAATAGGCTTCTGGCATCTAGTAGAGTGGATAGAAGGAAGTAGAGTTGGATCACATGAAGATTGGTGAATCGGTACCGGTCCAAGACGCTGGATCGGTACCGATCTAATACATTTTGGATTTTTGGCCTTGAATTCTTTTAGGGGTTTGTCTTTATCCCTTGACACTATTTGAGCTTGGTTTCTGGACTCTTGTGACTATTTCACCGGGCTTCCTGCCTTAATAGTTTCCAAATTCGATTCATCTAGTCTATCCGATAATTGCTTGGTCAGTAATTTTATAGCTATGCGTCGCAACCCTTTAACAGCATCTGGCATTATACAATGGGAATACACTCTCACGATCTGTCATTCCAAGCTCAGTAATTTTGATCTGTTCCCTCTCATAGACTATTCAGGTTTGAATCCGACTTCCTTTGACTCTAGTCGTTCGGGGTCGAATATGTACATGCACACATATCAATGCATATTCTTGAGGAGCTCCATTATCATATGCACATACTCATGTAGGTATATATAGGCCATCACCATATTAATTTTTTGAAAAGGTAAGACTCGATACTGATCCAAGTTCTTAGATCGGTACCGATCCAAGACTTTGAATAGTCTTCAATTTTTATGCCACAAGAATCGGGTCTAGGTCAATATAACCCTTTTCTTTTTTCCTTTCCTCTTCACTTTACTTCTGCACCGAATCAAAGCTTCAAGCTCTGCCATTAGAGAACTTCAACTTGAAAATTGAACCCATCCCTATTACTTGACCTAAGGACTGCCACCACCATTCATCTCCGTTTGATCTTGCCGTCACCTGCCTGGCATGATCCTAACCGAACCATGTCCACACAATCGACTTCTCCTAGATTCGATCCTTGTACTTTAACATAGGTAGGTGGTGATGATGATGGAGGTGAGGCTGGGGACTAATGTAGATTATCCTTGCATTGGTGGTTGCATTTTGGATCGGGGGAGAGAGAGAGGAAGTCAAAGGTTGAGAATCCACACCAAGGGTTCGGATCAGTACTGATTCGACCGTTGGGGGTTTTCCTTCGATTTCTTTTCTAGAACTCTTTAGTGAATTTGCAAGGCATGGTTTTCCTTGAGTGAATTCTCTTGATTGCCAAGTCATACTTGGCATAGCCACTAATGTGAATCTCATTGGGACGGTCAGTGATGACGGTCGCTTTGGGCGAAATCCAGAGTTTAAAATGAACTGTTGCACAATATGTGAAATCCACGCCGCACAACACTACACTAGGTTCCACTCTAACATGGGGGTTACAACATATAATTAATTTGATGTTGATTATCTATCGAGTTTTTATAGACATGGACCGTAGATGTTCTGAGCATCTTGCCACTTTAGCTTCAGGTCCATCAACTTCTAGATACATTGAATCAGATGTGGAGTCTAGTTCGACTGCGACTCCTTCTACACAACACACTATGACATTATTCATACCTCTAGTTGAAAATCTGCAAGTGGATCAACCCCACCCAGAAGCTCCTCAAATTCCTATAGAAGACTCTGAAGTCGAAACTGCTCCTAATACTCTCGAGGATGCTGCTATTTTTGATGATCCCATCGATTCCATTGCTTCAAAGATTGATGAGGGATTACTCCGTAGAATATGCGACAAACATGGAATTCCATTTAAGTATGTACTAGTCCCTTCTCATCACCAAAGATCTCAAAATCCCCTAGAGGGTTATACTGCTTGTAATAGATACATGTGCCTGGGGGGATGCGTCCCACCATTCAATCAATTCATTCATCGAGTTCTAAACTTCATGAGATTGGCTTCGAAGCAACTACATCCAAATAATTACATCTTCCTTTATGATGGATACATTGTCTTCGCTCAACATTTTCATCGAGTTCCCAGTGATGAGGAAGTTCGATATATATAAAGCTTCAAGAGCCAGAAAGGAAGCCCTTCTCCGACTTATTTGGAACCGGCTTATAACTCTAGAGTTATTACTGGTACATAGAACAAACTAAGCTACCTTAAGAGTAAATGGTTTTATATCCACCGTCCACTTGGATTTGGACGAAGATGGCTATCTGAATGCACATTATACTTTAGGTGTTTACTATTTATTCGCCTTATGACTTTGCAGGGTTAACCCATATTCTTTTGTCATTTAGATGCTTTGACGAGACCCAATGGAACGGCACTTGCAGATGTCATTAGAGTTCTTACGACACTTTTGAAAGAGGATAGAGATATTGGAGTTGTCCTTTCCGATGAGAAGCTCTTGGCCTATAACTTGCTAGAAGTGGACCGTAGCATTGGTCAAGTCCAAGTGGTCGCCGTCGATGATGACGATAACAAAAACTCGCTTGGAGGTGGAAATGCGAATCCTGATTCGTCCCTTGTTCCAAGTCCAAAGGTTGAAACTGGAATAGAACAAGAGCACGCTGAAGAGGGCGAAATTGTGGTGGAAGGTGGCGAAGCTGGCCACAATGATGCCGATGTGGGCTACAAGCCTTTGGTTGAACAGTCCAAAGATAACCAACATTTCGTTCTGAAAAAGAGACTCATCGTGAATTTTCCTAAAGGTCAATCTTCTACGCAGCCCCGCCAGCGACAACTGTGTAGAAAAGTCCTTCTTTTCCTTCTAAAGATACATTCGCTGGTTTGGGGTCGATTAAAACTGAGTTAGGCTGTTTCGGCTTTGGTAATATGAGCTTTGAGGGTCTCGACTCTTCTCTCCACTTTGATGATGAAATCTCTCCTACCGACGTGGGAGAAATCACTCCCATTAGCAAAGCTCCAGCACATAGTCTGTCAAGGGGACACTAAGACACTTACACACACATGCACCACTCTGCACCTATTTCGTGTCCTTCCTTATTGAAGCTAACTTGTTCATGTTTCATTTGCAGTATTCATGGAGAGGAAGTACATGTTTCAATCCTTGAAGGAGAATGTGTCTCGACAACAGAGGCGTCGCTCAAGCACATATCATTAAGGTGGCGGCCGAGACTCGGAGTCCAGCCATCGATCTAGCCGTGACAGAGGTAGTCATGACAAAGACTATCCACCTCATGATTCAGCTTCCAGATACCGTTCTAGGTCTAGGTCGCCTCCACCAAGAGGTACAGACAAGCATTCTGATCGTCGTGATGACTTTCAACCGGGCGATGCTACTCGTGCACCACCTCCGACTTCCATTCCCGTTCAACACTCGACATCAACTCATATCAACCGACCATTTAACCATAGGCACCATAAGGCCAGTTCCGAACCTCTTAACACAAGGGTAGCAAGAAACCGAATGAAGCTCCGACCACTACTACGGAGCAAGAACTTGCCGCTGATGCCTAAATGGCTGAGATAAAGGATCAATTTTTGGATGTATGTTTTGATGGATTTATATTTGTGCCTAATTTGAAGAACAATCAACCAGAGGTCAAAGACATGACTATTAACCCAAAAATTAGATCAACACTCTGGATTGAGTGTGAAAGCACCCGTCCTGTTCCTACAGAGGAATAATATAGAAAATAAATTTAAAAAGAGCAGAAATAGTAAAAAGGCAAGAAGATTTTTATAGTGGTTCAGCTATTAATGAAGCTTACGTCCACTTTATAACTTTCTATTAACTGACTGCTGTTACAAGTTGAATCAGATTACAATATGATTGAATCTTCTAAGTTAGATCAAGTCACAAGTACAAGAGTTCACTGGAGAATCATAGTGAACGCATAGATGACTATTGTGTGGGAGTAGAAAAGTGAAGAATAGTCTCTGTAGAGTTCCAGCAACTAGTCCAAAAGATGATCCTCTTTATGTTGTAGATATGTGAGTATTTATAGAGGAATTCAGTAAGTATTAGGCCAGAAGTCCAAGTGCAGAAGAGTCCAATTGTTATGCCAAGTCATCACCAAAAATCTCAAATCAATCCGAATCATTTCTGTGGATCGCTAGCTATCCATAGAGGATGGATCGCTAGCTATCCATAGGGGTGGATCGTTAGTTCTCCATCAACTTAGCATATATTTTTACCAAAATCCTTTACTTAGTGCTACGAAAGAGCTTGGAAAGTTTGAGGGCGATCTGACCTATCTTGATGGATCGCTAGTTATGCATAGGGGATGGATCGCTATCTATGCATAGGGGATGGATCGCTAGCTATCCATAGAGGATGGATCGCTAGCTATCCATCCACTTAGCATATTTTTGAGTGATCTTAGTTTGGTTGTCTTCCTATCTTCTATTTAAGTGCTTTGTCCAAATATCAAGTCGTTTGGATTTTGTTTGATCATCCGTCTTCATGGGTCATCTAGTCCAGAAGAATCGTCCATAACTCACTTAATACTTAATCAAATCACACAAAACTTCACACATGTTATGTAGATGAGTAGGAGAGCTCCCCTATGATCATAGGTCATGTGGCCCACTCCTTATGGGTCAGTCCTGATGGATCTAACTGGCCTAATTCGAAGAAGAATCATCTATAACTCACTCAAAACTTAACGAATCTAGACGAAACTTTGGAAGTACTCTCTTTAGGGTGTATGGGACCTACCCTATAAATTTCAGATTGTGGGGCCCATCCTACATGGATTGCTAGTGATCCATATAGTTAGGTCACTAGTGATCCAACGAACAACCTCCAAATGATCTTATTTTTTATGTGCGCCTTCTTTTATGTCTTATAAGTTTTCTCCCAAAATTTCAAGTCAATCCGACTCAGTATGAGTTCTCTAGGTTCATTTTGAGTTAGCTGCTTTTGGTCAAAGAGCTTGAATCAGATCAGTCTTCATTTCTCGAGTTAGATTGTTTGGCATGCTATGAAACTTGGCAAGTACGTACTCTTATAAGAGGTAGTAGATCATGATGCAAGAGGCTTTGATAACTCATGATCGATGCTTTCTTTTGGATCGCTAGCAATTCATGGATGATGGATCGCCAGCGATCCATCTACTTCGTGGATTTTTGGCTTCCATTGGCTTGTTCTTTTAGATGGCTTGTTCAAGTTTCAAGTCATTATGGCTTAGTGTGGATGTTCTAACTCTTGTTGAATTCTGCTGGGTTAAAAACCCAGTTAACATTTGCCTCCTAGAGTATTCTTTCGTTGGAAACAAAGTGTGCTATGGAACAAGACAAGTTTCATATTACTATTTTGTGAATCGTCGGAGTCTATCTAAAGATGTTGTTTCAACTGACTGACTTCTGGTAGCCGTTCTTTTTTTGGTTTTGATATAAAATTCAATTCTTGGTATTGGCAATGCAATCTTTGTTCCATAGTTTACACTAGGGTTTAGGTCGGTATGTGGTGCATGACATAGGTCTAGAGTCGACCTATATAGTTTTAACTTGGCTGACGGTGAAGCTATGTTTCATCTCAAACGATTGTATGCCATTCCGGAGGGAAATCTTTCTCTTTGTCCTTACTGTTCTTTTCGAGGACTTGGTTAAGTTCCTGCCACTGTTTTGAATTCTAGTGCGATGGTTTATTCCAAAATCGGATATAGTGGATGATTCAATCGTATCGCTCTTCCCATTTCTGTACTCCAGTGGTCTTGAAAAGAAAAGCTTCCCATGTTGCTTCAGACAGTGGCTCCGTTATCGATCGTTGATCGATAACGGGTAAGTGTGGAAAAGATAAATTCAAAGGACGATATGGATTGTTTTTCAAATGTAAGCAAGCTATCTACAGTAGATTGTTCGTTTGCAGTATTCGGGGTACTGGACTCTTCTCATGTAGATAACACACTATATCTGCCCCGGTCAACGCTCAAAACCCAACCGGTCAACATAAGCTGACTTCCTTTGGATTACGAGTGTTGGTTATACGAGGATATTATTTAAAGTAAAACATACCCGACAGGGTTGAATGCCAAGTTTTATTATTGAAAACGACTTTCCGATCATCTAATCTTTAGTCTGACGGAGGGACTTCCACTCCTCTAAAAGCTGGGTTCTTCACTACTTAGGTTTTGCTTATTATTCCTGTCATATTAGGATGATTGATTATAGTTAAATTACAAGATATATCTGCTCTTGTAGAGTTTTAGTTGAAGTTCAATCAGGTACAGTTTCAGTTTTCGGAAACTAACGCATGACTTGTGCGATTATCCTTCCTTTGCGTTTTTCGAAATTCAACCTGCATACTAGCCTCTGTCTCTGGGGACTATTGGTTTAATATCTCGATTCCGAGCATTTCTTTTTCTCACTGTTGCACCGCTTGTGTTCATGTGCAGCATACTCGTTTATTGTAATTATATACATGTAAGTAATACTTTAGCAGTCATTTCGACATATTCTATTTCATAGCTTTATTCAGAACTATGAGATAGCTTGGTCTAGCCAGTTCTGTAGCTAATCCCTGCTTATGTTCAATTGAGTTTGTTTCAACAATATGTTGGTGTATCTGCCCTAGTCATTGGGCTGATTTCTCTGGATACTAAGTCTATATGTTTTCGGGAAACTAGGTCTCCTGGGCAATACGTTTGATTATCCCAGTTTGATTGACACGATAGCTCCTATCTCTAAAAATTAGGGACTTTGCTGCTTGATTCCAAGCTCTGATTTTTTCAATGATGTCTGTTTCCTGACTGTAATTGAATTCCTCCAAGTTGACAATGTCATCCGATGTCATTCTGCGTACATGTGCTGGAAAGACGCATTGTGACGACCGCCCATGACCCCTGCACCGAATCTAGAGAATGTGCGCTGTAAAGTGTGCCAGGCGACCATGGACGATTGTCAAGGTAAATTGAAAACAACAGAATCTATCGTATTACTCACAGCGCATGGATAAAATACAATAGAACATATGTATAGTGAAGCTTTACATAACAAAATGACATCATATAAAACTTCATAATAGTTGAATACAAGCATCTGAATAGTCAAGTCATCAAAATACATCAAGCCTCACTACAACACTCAGAGAAAATACAAACAGCGGAACACCCAGTACATATAGTAAGAATATAATATGCAACCCTCTAGCTCGTCTTCGATATCAGCATCGTGAGAAGCAAGAACAGCACCTGTCACCTGCTACCTAGTCTGCCCGTCCCAAAATGGACGAACAGCCCAAGGCAATAAGAATTAAAAACATAAAGCCTTGAGTCAGACAACAGTCTTAGTGAGCAGTAAATTAACTAACAACATACCAAACAGAGCATAAAGGAAAAGGAATAGGAATACAACCCTCCCACTCCAACCTCGTTCTACAGTGATAGCCCCCAGACACACACTAAGCAGTAGCAAACATAGCAGAGCATACAATTTAAGTAAAGCAATTATCACTCGAGTCAAGGGCGATGTTTTCCAAGCACAAACCCCAAAGGCCTAAACCAAGATCAGATAAGCACCCAGAAAACACTGCTCTTGAGACCGAATGACGATACAACCAAACATCCATGACTCTGGCTATCACTGTTATCATTGCTTCGGTTTCACCGTTGATTGAATGACCGGCACATTCTTTCAGCCGTCCGTCAAGGGCTAATGGAAACCCCGGTTCTAGACATTACTCCGCACGTCGTCGCAGCCCATGCCTAGGACTACCGAATCTGCCCAGAGTACTCGACCATCAACAGTTGGCCGTTGGGACTATCGAATCTGCCCAAACGTACTCTTGCTTTGAGCATGCTAGAACCTTCAACAACGATGAGACCCAAGCCTCCTAGTCATCCTCCTCGACGACCATTCTCATATCCATTCATTATCTTCAACTCGAATCATATCACCGAGTTATCAACATGCTTGGAATGATCCCGTCTGGATTAAACCAAGCCTTCATCACGTGATTGCCTCGCTTCATCACATCCTCGCAAAGCCTCATCACAACATCATATCATCGAATCTACGCATAAGAGCTTCATCATCCCGCTACATATGCCACGAGTAGCTTACCCAATTCAAGAGCCTTCCTCTTAGCTTTTGAATCATCTTTGGTCTAAATCAAACCATCAATCACCTAATTCATAACAATCAATCAAATCAAACATCAATCCAAACAATCAAGCATTCAAATATGATCTAAGTAGACAATTATAACAATAATGGCATTTTCGTAATTAAAGAGTTGAAAGTCCAATAAGCATGAAAACATGAATTATATCTCTACAAACTTGATGAATGAACTTGCATAGCTTATCATATGATAAAATGGATGTAACATCATCATGAACAATGGATCTATATAGATCTACACTTTGGATGAAGAAAATGCATGGAAATCACTATTTTAACACTCAATCGAGCCAACAATCCGATATACCCCTTTGGATCCGTGTGAGAGATAATCACCACTCACCAAATCACCTAAACAAACCCAAATCAACACGCTTCAGATCTGGACAGCGAAGGATCAAGCTTGATCTATCACGAATCCGCTTTAAACGAAGAAATCTCTCTTGAAAAGATGAAGATCTTCAATCTAAGCTCTTGAATCTTCAATCTTGGTCTTCGATTTGGATGGATGGAAGCACTAGATTAGAGTGGAGAAAAGAAGTGAAGAAGTGTAGAAGTCGAGCTCTCAAAATGGCTGCACTTCGTCGCTTCAAAATCCAGATCCCAAAAAGTGAGAACAACCCCTCCTATTTATAGCTGAAAACTGCCCTAAGTCGAAACTAGTCTATCTCCTAAGTCGTTTCCGACTTACGACTTAAGCCCTCCACGACTCAACCACCCCCTACGACTTAACCAAGCTACGAGTCAACACACGCTCCTACGACTTAACCTTCATCCGTCTACGACTCACGACAAAACAGCCATCTCCTAAGTCGTATACGGCTTAACACAAAGGCTACGACTCATCCACTTGCACGAGTTATCACCCACGCGCGACTCATCAGCTTACGACTCATCAGAAGGTACGACTCATCAGAAGGTACGACTCATCAGAAGCCTCAACCTACGACTTACTAACTTGACTGGGTTACGACTTAGCAAGTCAACACCTCCTACGACTCAACTACTAAGTCGTCTACGACTTATCAAATTCCACCAGCCTGTGACTTATAACCTAGCAGACAACTACTGAGTCGGTCACGACTTAACAAACAACTGGAGTTACGACTCAACTGGGCTTACGACTTAGTAAGTATACGACTCATCATCTTAACTCTGACACGACTTAGCTGTTACAACTCAACCCTTAACTCGCTCAGTCCTTAAGTCGCGCCTACCCCTTAAGTCGTTCAAACGACTTATCCTTACACCCTTAACTAGCCAAGGCCCTGAGTCCCTCCTATCTCCTGAGTCGTACACGACTCACGACTCATCCTAAGTCGTGAACGACTTAGGACTTAGGCAAATTTTGCCTAAAATCTGAAATGGTCCAAAATGCTAAAACTCCGGATTTGACGAACTTTTCGATCCGTGAAAATACGGGTCATTACACGCATCATCATCTTCTTTTGCTAGAGTGAATTCTTCCAATTCCAGTGTTGAGACCCTAATCATGTATCGGTTTCTATCTCCAGAAACTCGTGCATGGATGACTCAACTCTTTGGATTATTCCTTAATGTTGTGAATCTTCAAATAGCATGAGATGCCAGAAATAGGGCTGAAGATTCAATCAAACTCTTACTTTTGTTTCCGAAAGCCGATGTATCAATAGTTTCATTCTGGGGGTTTCTTCTTAGCATCGCCAAACTTCGGGTAATGGAATATTCCTGAAAGTTGGAACCAAATAATCTAGTTAAACCGTAAGCAGATCATCAATCCCTCTCGTCATTGCCAGACTGCGAGCGATGGTTGATTTCCGAACGTTAAATCCTTCATTTCCTTTATTGGTGATTTTATTGCCAAAATGCTCTATTTTGTGATACAGAACTGTTATTTAACCAACCTCATGGTTATTCGTGTTTGGACATTGCAACATTTCTTTCGATCAAGTATTTATGTGTCTATCCCTACTCGAGGGACTAGCTACTTCGAACGCCTGTATTTGGACGATTGTGACAGATTGAGAGGGTTGGGACAAATGATTCAATTGCCCCTGATCTGGCTCTCAATCCTATTCAAGGATTGAGGAAGTCCAATGGTTATAGTTTCGACCTTCCATGATTGTCCCTATATGTCCATAGTTATGCATGCTTTGCTTGATTGCCGTCGTCACCGAAGCTATGTTCATACTCCAATTTCTATCTTCGAAAATTGATAACCTAGCTAGCTATTTGGTTCCAAGCAACATTTCCTCGAGGCTGCCTATATTTTGGCTGTATCTAAATTCTTTCTAAGTTGAATTCATAAAATTCAATTGTGCATCAGCTTTTATCCCTAGAAATTAGCAAACGAGCAATTTTTGAGAAAAATGTATGATCCTCTATGCATAGAGGAGCACATGCGAATATATATAACACGAATATAAGGAGCTGCCAACATGCTTGGCAGGTAACAAGAGCAAAAAAAATAGATAGCTAATCTCAGGTACTCCTAAGATGAGTTCCGGCAAGGCCACCACCCATCACACCTCAATATCAAGTTCCGGCATGGCCACCACCCGATATTAAGATGTTAGAAATACCAAAAAGGCTAAACAAATAAGAAAGCTCCAAAGGTCAGAACTAGAAGAAGTGAAAAAACATCTACTCTGAAGAGGATCTGCTAAATAAGGAGACCACTCTGAATGCTCTGAAAAAGAAGAAGGAGTGCCAAACTGGAGAAATAGAACATCCTGAAAAATACTCCATAACGAAGATAGCAGAATCCTATATCTGAGGGGATATCTGCAAGAAGTCCTGGATGAAGAAACTCTGTTTTGGTAACCTCTCTACAATCTGATATCCAGCAATTTGAAAACGAGAGAAACCTGCAAAATGAACGTAATACATAATCTCCCAAAATCTGTATCTGAAACAAGACTAGGAAAAAAATTAGAATGATACATATATATGTATATTTATATAGTAAATATACATATATATGTATTTATAAGGAATGAAATAAAAACCTAAATAAGACAAACAGGACAAAAACTAAAGGAAGGAATAAGCTGTAAACATAAACCAAACAGAGATTAGAACAAAAATTGAGATGTATCAGACTAATTTATCTTAAATCATAAGAAAACTATGATTTAAGGTGAGATTATCATATGAATTTGGAAAAATATTAATAATACTATTATTAGTGCTATAAAAGATATTGTTATGTTTAGAAAAGTTAATATTATTACTAACCTTGTTAAGATACCGTTTGAAAAGGATATTTTTAGATAATTTATATTTGGGATTAGAAATCCAATTAAAACAAAATGTAGAGATTGAAAAAATCAATTTGTTAAGATGACTATTATTATTATTAAAAATTCTTTGATTTCTCTCAAACCAAATAAAGCAACTAATAATAATAAATAAAGTATCTAGTAAAAATCTAATATTTTTATTGAATTTGAATCTATAATTTTTCCAGTAGAATTCACAATCCGAAATTTTATTTATTATATTAAAGTTAAAAATTTTAAAAATATTAGTAAGGATGTAATTAGAGTCCAAACAATCATAATATAAATGGTTTATGTCCTCAAGGTGCAGATTGCAAAAATAACATTTATTATCATTATGAATGTTTTTTCTCTTTAAAAATTCTATTGAATTAAGTTTTCCATGAAGTATTAACCACATGTGAATTTTGGATTAAGGAGGAGCATTAGATTTCCACATGTATTTAAAAGAGTTATTTAAAGTACCCGAAAAATTAATAAATCTATAAAAAGAATTTGGAGTATATTTCTTACTCTTATCCCATTCCCAACTAATAAAATCATTATCATTATCAATGTTATAAAGCTCTAATCTAGCATAAAGCAAAGAAAGTTGTCTAAGGGTAGAACCTATTAAAATTCTATTAAAACTGAAATTCCAAGGAGGATCATTTTCCGGAGAATACACATCCTTAATTAAAGCATACTTAAAGTTGCAAATATCATACAATTCCTTAAATTCAAACTTGAGAGGCAATATCGAAATCCAGCTATCATGCCAAAAGGAAGCACAATTTCCTGAATGCACTATAGTCTTAGTTCCTAAATTAAAAATTTCATAACATTTTAAAATATTTTTCCAAAAATTAGAAAAATTATGGGAAGAAGAAAAGTCAAATTGATGTAAATTGAAATTACCATTATAATAATATTTGGAAATGATCTCTTTCCAAATAGCATTATCATTTATATCTTTAAACTTCCAAAGCCATTTGCCTAAAAGAGACAAATTCATGTTGCGCAAATTAATAACTCCTAAACCACCCTCCTTTTTAGTTTTACAAACAGTTTCCCAGTTTAATAGACATTTTATATTGTTATTAATATTATCCCCACTCCATAAGAAATCTCTTCTAATTTCATCGATTTTATCAATAACCCAATCTGGAAACAGATGCATAGACATCCAATAGATCGGTAAAGCTGATAAAACCGAGTTTATTAAAACAAGTCTACCTGCTCTAGATAGAAATCTTCCATTCCAATTAGAAATATTATTTTTAATTTTATCAATAACAATAAGCCAATCATCATGCTTGAGTTTTGTAGGTCTAATCACAAACCCTAGATATTCAAAAGGAAAATTCATACTATTGCAATTTAGAGTATTAGATACTAAGTTTTCTACTTTTTCAAAATCATTTAAAACAAGAACTAAACTTTTGTCAAAGTTAATTTTTAAACCAGATAAAAGCTCAAAACTATAAAGAATAAACTTGAGAGTAATAATGTGTCTAGGAAGATGAGAAGAAAAAAGTAAGGTACCATCCGCAAATTGCAGAATCGATATACCATTACGCGATGTGTCATTTCCAATACTTCCTAGAGATCCATTATCCACTGCTCTCTTAATAATTTTAGCAAAAACATCAGCGGATAAGTTAAACAACAAAGGTGATAAGGGATCCCCTTGCCTTAAACCTCTCTTTGACTGAATTTTATTACCTAGAATACCATTAACCATAATACTAGAATTTCTAGTTTTAAGCAAAGTCAAAATCCAACTAATCCATCTATGACCAAAACCTCTAGCATGAAAAATATCTACAAGAAAATCCCAATCTACTGAATCAAAAGCTTTAGCAAAATAAAGTTTTAAAATTGCACAGGTTATATTGTTTTTACAACAGTAATTAATATATTCTTGAACAGCAGCCACTCCATCAGTAATATTTCTCCCTTTAATAAAAGCCGATTGTGAACAATCAATTAAATCATTTATTTTTGTACTAAGTCTATTAGCAAGAACTTTAGAAATGATTTTTACTGAACAGTTAATCAAAGAAATAGGTCTAAAATCTTTTAAGTTGTTTGCTCCTACTTTTTTATGCAGCAAAATAACATTAGCGAAATTAAATCTCCCTAATTGCAAATTACCATTATAAAAATCATCAAACAAATTAATTAAGTCAAATTTTAAAACATCCCAAAAAGTTTTGTAAAATAATATAGGAAACCCATCAGGTCCTGGTGATTTATCACTTGGCATATCATTAATTTCTTTCCTAATTTCCTCTTCAGTAAAAGAATTATCTAACTTTGATAAATCAATAATAGAATCCGATGGATACAGATCAGTCCATCTAACATTGATTCTATGTTTGATTTTAGAACCAAAAATATTCTTATAATAGTCAGTAAAAGCCTTGTTAAGGTCTCCTTGATCAACTAACTCTATATTATTAACAAATATAGAGTTAATTGTATTAGAGCATTTCCTACCCTTAGCAATATTATGAAAAAATTTGGTATTATTATCACCTTCGTTAATCCATTGAATTCTGGAGCGCTGCTTCTACATCACCTCCTCTTTTTCTAAAATAGAATTTAATTCATCTTTTAAATTAGAAAGAACATTACGTTCACCTAGATTAAGAGGTCTAGATTCTTCTATCTTGTTTATTTTAAGCATTTCATTAAGAATATTATCTTTTTTAATTTTTAAATTGCCAAAAACATTTTTGTTCCAATTTTTAAGAAAAAACCTAAGATCTCTAAGTTTAGAAATAAAAGCTTTAGCAGAATTTTCCTTATTTCTAAAATTATGGAAACTCAAAGAATTCCATTTACATATAACTAAGTTCTCAAAATTAGATTCTAAAAGCCACATATTTTCAAATTTAAAATTATTTTTAATAACTCTATGATAATCGCAAGAAAGGATAATAGGACAATGGTCGGAAAAGGTATATGGTAAGACATTGACTCTACAGATAGGAAATTTGTCCTCAATTTCATAACTAACAAAAAATCTATCAAGAAGAGCCATGGAAGGAGACTCTCTAGCGTTACTCCAAGTATACTCTCTATTAGAGAGAGGAATTTCAATCAAATTAGAGTTAAAAATAAATTGGTTGAATTCCTCCATAGCAGAGTAATCCCCTTCCCTAGGAAAACGCTCACCTATGAAACGCGTAACATTAAAATCACCCCCTATAATCCAAGAACCCGAGGCAAGGGATCTAAATTCAAGGCATTCATTCCATAAAATTCTCCTATTAATTTTAGAATTAGGTCCGTAAACATTAGAAATATTTAATAAAGAGTTATTAGAAAGATTAATAAGAATAACATGAAGAGAGTGATGCTTCACAATACACTGAAGAAATTTAAAATAACTATCTCGCCAACCTATCATTAAACCCCCAGAAGAGCCAATGGAAGGTAAGAAAACCCATTTTCTAAAATGATAACCACCTAATCTTCTAAAGAAGCGAACATTAGGACAATTAATTTTAGTTTCTTGAAGTAAAGTAATATCTATAGAGTAATCTTTAAAAAATACTCTAACCTTATCACATTTATTTAAATCGTTCAAACCTCTATTGTTCCAACTAATGATCCTCATAGATGAACTGAACTAGCCCTCTCTAATTCCCTACATCTAATATACTCCCGATCTAACTCAATATCAGTAAAAATAAAAGAAGTGTCACGAGCTAACTGACTAAACTCAGCAGAAGAAAGACTACCTAAAGCATAAGTAGAAAACGTACTACCTAGAGAAGAGCTCATACCTGAGCCTGGATACGTAGTACCACTCGTGGCACTCGATCCAGGTAACTCACCTGTAGGAGAAGATTGACAGTTGCAGATTCTAGCACTTTGACGAACTGACCCGCTAGAAGCTACTGAACGCCTACGCTTTCCTCTCTTCGAAGATGCAGAGTTAGGGATAGAGCAAATATTAGTCTCCAACCTATCAAACTTCAAAGCATCTGAAACAACTACAGCTAACTCCTCTTTCATTTCTGGTTTAGAAAAGACAAGTTGGTTCTCTCCGCATAAATCATCTAAAGGAGTAGATAAAGTATTAGTAGAGCCATCAGAAAGATTGGGCTCTAACTCAGCAACAACTACTTCAATATGATGATTGAAGGACAAAAGAAAATCCAGATCATCAAACTCAGTTACAATATTTAAAACGCTCCTGTCAACGACAGATGAAAAGGAAGCAACGCTGGGAAATGCAACTGCCTTATCGATAAAAGTTTCCTCAACTGGAAATGAAAACTGTGCACCATGCACATCATCAATAATGTGCACATCATCAAGAGGAACCAAAGTTGAATTATAAAACATAGAAGAAATGCGAGACTCTAGATCAGCATATAATTCTTCATCCTTCTGCTTCTCAAAAGCCAAAATCCAATCATGAAAAGACATAAAACTCTCCAACCTATCAAACTTAGAAGCATCTGAAGCAACAAAAACTAAATCCTCTTTCATTTCTAGACTAGAATTGGGCTCTAAATCAGCAGCAGCTTCATCATTATGATGATTGAAGGACATAAGAAAGTCCAGAACCTCAGTTTCAAAATTGAAAAAATTCCTTTCAACAACAGATGAAAAGGAAGCATCGCCAGAAAATCTAACTACCTTATCGATCAAAATTTCCTGAACTGGAATTGAAAACTGCGCACCATGCATACCATTAATAGCGTGCACATCATCAAAAGGAACCAAAGCTGAATTATAAAACACTTCAGACATGCAAAACTCGAGATCAGCAGTTAAATCTTCTTCCTTCTGTTTCTCAAAAGACAATGTCCAATCTCGAAAAACTTCAAATTCGAACAACCGAATATCATCTGAAACATCTACTACATCTGTAACAGCAGGTTCAAGAACAGAGTGGCTCCTGGGAGCAATGTTGTCGAGCGATGAATCTTCTATATATATACTTGCTGAATCCAACTCTAAATCAAGACTCACATCAATCTGTTTGTATGAATCAATCAAATTAACCTTGCCAGATTGCTCAGAGATAAACACCAAACCCCCATCAATATCTGAAATATCAAATTCTGATGAAAGACAGTTGAATTTATTAGAAACAACAATCTCGAAACCATCTTGAACGCAGGCTTTAAATTTACGACAATTTCTATCAGTAAAAATGAAGTCATCTATCTGATCAATAACTCCTAGCTGCTCATTAACAATATCCAAAGCACTCAATGACGAAGAAAGCACATTAGAATAAGCAGAAACAACGGGATCTAATAGCAAAGGATCAAAATCCGAGGTGACAACTCTACCAACAGGTTTCATAAGAATGATAGAATCAATTATGGTATCCTCTGCAAGATCAGATTCACTCAAGTCCACAGATTTACCCTCTATCACATTGTTAATACCAAATTTATCGTTGTAACCAATACCGATATTAGGCGAATTTATAATGTCGAAATGGTGATACAGTTCATCTAGAAGCTTAATTCCTGCCTCTTTATTATACCAGAGATGATCGATCATGATACCTCTAAGTAGGGCTGCACACAATCCATATCCAACCCGACCCAACCCACCAACCCGACCCAACCCACATAAACCCAACCCAACCCATCCTAGTTCGGGTCGGATATGGGTTACAATTTGTAACCCATACTATATATGGGTCGGGTGTGTTATTTTGTTCAACCCAACCCTACTTTAACCCAACCCAACCCTATATTAAAAACCTAATTTAATATCAATACACTTAAAATTAGAATAGTCTAATCCTAGAATAATGTTTATCTATTCTACAGTAAATATACGAAAAAGCATATTTTATATCAACCCAAACAAGATAGAATTTGGCAAAGATATTCCAAAGGGCATTTTAATGTATTTTAAAATGAAACACTTGTTCTACTATATAATGAACTAATTTCATATGATGTGTTTTACAATGAAATTTTAATAAAATATATGTTATAATGAATTAGTTAGTTTAAGTGCGTTATGCTAGCTAATATCTAATATATTATGTTGAACATTTTAATGTTATTTTTTGAAAATATTCCCTTATATTCTCATTTTTTATTAGATTCATGCAACCTAACCCTACTAAACCCGACCCAACCCATACTTCGACCCAACCCATATCTAACCTCATATAGGATCGGATACGGGTTGAGCTACCTTAAACCCATACCTATGCGGGTCAGATGAAATATTTGGTCTGACCCGACCCAACCCATACTTTGTGCAGCCCTACCTCTAAGAAACAAAATTTTTAAGGCAAACTGGAATCCATGATTTATTAAATTTGGGGAAGAGGATCGCCTGTTTACATCACACAAATCTGGTTTGCCAAAAAAATCTTCTAGGTTACCAAATTTTTCCCTGTAGCCGTTTCCTATGTTTGGCTCGTTTACAAAGTCAAAATGATTCAGTAATTCTTCCAGGTAATTGATTCCAATATCTGTCATATACCATTGATAATCTAGAAGCAGCCCCTTAAGTTTTAAGAATTTTAATACAAACAGAAAACTATGATTGATCAATGGCGAAGAAATATCAGAGGAGGCCGATTTCAAAAGACAATCCTTTCTTTTATGACCGAATACTCCACAAGCAAAACATCTAATTGGGTCTCGGCAAAATTTTGCGACATGATTGAGGTCTCCACATCTGAAGCAGAATTTTTTTCCTTTTCTCGAATCAATCCAATTGGATTTTGGATTATGAGAATACTGTATTTGAGATTGAGAAGGTAGATGGTTCTTGACGGCTTGAGCGAAAGAATAAAGGAAAGAGAAACGATTGAACAGATTAAAGAAATTTTGGGAAGAAGAAATTCTGGTATACAAACGATTTCGAGAGCCATTTTCTTGAGAAGACGCCATTTTTCTATTATATTAAAATTCTATAAGTAATTATTTAGCAAACGAGCAATTCAATCCTGGGATTTCCTTTTGGCGTTGCTTTATTCCTGTGTAGTGGCTTATTCTTGTGATGAAAGGTCGAACCATCCATCTAACCTATGAAAGGTTGTCTTTCTGTTGTTGCCCATTTTCGGGCAACGGTAGTTTCTGAAGACAAGGGTAAAATCTTAGTTGAGGACCAACTTCTATCTCTGGAAGCTAGTGCATTGATGGTTTACAACGATGAGTGTTTCTCATCGAACCTGTAGATTAATGTTTTCCAGGCATTGCCGAGGCAACACCAGTACATAGTGAATAGCAAATTTCCCAGCATTGTCGAGGCAATGTTGGTACTTAAGAAATAGAGGGTTTCCCGGCGTTGCCTGGGGAACATCGATACTTATGAAATAGAAAGTTTCTCGACGTTGTCAGGGCAACACCGGTACTTACAAAATGAGAAAAGGCCTTAGAGTTGCCGGGGCAACACCGACACTCAGGAGGTTGGGATCGATTTTCCCCGCTGATCCGGCGATTCTTTTAATCTAGGTGGGCACTAGTTTCGGTCTTTGAAAACTTGCACTTCGATGATTGGATTGTTGAAGTCTTTTCTTAGTGCTGCCTGTCTTCGGGCAATGTTAAAGTCATGTTGGTTAGGATTGAATCATTCATCCAACCTGTATAGTTGAGTAGATCTCTTCCATCCAAATGTGGCTATTTTTCTTAACATTACTTAACTTCGAGATACGCCATGTTCTGGAAGGATGGGAGTCCCAGGCGTTACCGTTGCCTATTCTTGTTCATCACCGTCAAGTGTTATCCTTCGAAATGCAGGTTTGTTGCTTAACCAATTCCATGGTTATTCTTACTCATGAAAAATCGAATTTCCTCCAATTGATTTTTGTTATGATCTGACTTCTATCTACGGAACTCTTCATTTCTAGGCGGAACCCTTCATTTCTAGGGGTCAAATTCTAGGTTCTTATAGAAAATTAGAAATTGTGGAGCGAGCCATTACATTTCCCTCGGTACACCCATGCTCATTCCTTTCCTAATTAATGACCAGTAGAGTTTGGTAGTGTTTGTCTTGAATTTGTGACACTTTACCTTGCTTGTTTCAGGCCATATGCATTATGCTGGTCTAATAGCATTATTGCGGATATCAACCTTACTCGTTGGTTCCAATCTTCAGGAGTCAATGGTTTAGCTGCTCGATTTCGAGCATTCTCTCCTTGCCGTTGTCTGTATTCAGATAACAGCTGGTTTTCTACAAATTTGGTTTTGAGACCTCAGTCGAGCACCTACTTCTGCCTTTGGAAACTGGTGCGTTGATGATTTGATTCTAGAAATGCTTTCCGTCATCGTCTATCTCTGGATGACGGTAAGTTCCTCCTTTTATCGCCTATTTATGGACGATGTTGAATTTCAAGGAGTTTGATTTTTTTTCCGATATGACGGTCTGGAGTTCTCGATGTTGCCAGGGTAATATCAATGCCTAGAAGGTTGGACCAGTTTCCTTTCAATTCTGCAGTCATTTAGCATACTATACCGCTTAGATCTGTTGCGATTACCGAAATTCTCTGTTCGGCGTAACAGAACCATAAAGTGATTTTTTATCATGACCAAGTGTTAGTGTGTTATGTGCCCTCCAGTCCACAGGGCTGATTATTTTGAACAATTGATGTGAGACCTAATGTTCTGGGTAGCTCTCTAAATGTCCCTAGTCAAAGGTGCATCGCAGCTCCTATCTTTGGGAACTCATTAACTTTGGTCAAAGATCAGAATTCTTTAACGACTTCTTGGTTTGTGAACTTTACAGCACTAACAGAGCAATGTCGGTTCTTTCGGATAGTCGGAGTTGATCCCTGTTAATCCTGCAATAGACAAGTTTCCCGGTATTGTCGGGACAACAACGGTAATCAGAAAATTTTAACGGTTTCTTGATGGTGCCGGAGTAACATCAAGCACTGCTTTCATGGATTTTAAGAATGTGCGGCTTACGAAATGCATGAATTTTAGGAGTGCGCGGCTTCTAAGAGTGCACGACTTACGAAATGCACAGCTTTTGAGAGTGCGCGGCTTATGAAATGCATGGCTTATGAGATCGATATGACCCGTCGACTCGAAATGGTTTAGAAATTATTGACGTTGCCAATCTTCGGGTAATGTGAGGAGTTCGTGCTTCGAGAGCGTGGTTCCATGGCTTAAGAAGTGATGCGTGGCTTATGGGAGTGCACGGATCATTTGATCGATACGACTCGTCGGTCCAGAACGGTTTGGAACTTCTCAACATTGCCAATCTTCGGGTAACATGAGGAGTTCATGCATCGAGAGCGTGGTTCCATGGCTCAAGAAGTGTTGCGCGACTTATGGGAGTGCGCGACTTATGGGATCGATACAACCCATCGATTCGAAATGGCTTAGAACTTCTCGACATTGCCAATCTTTTGGTAATGTGAGGAGTTAGTGCTTCAAGAATGTGGTTCCATAGCCTAAGAAGTGATGCGCGGCTTATGGGAGTGCGCGACTTATGGGATCGCTACGACCCATTGGTCCAGAATGGTTTGGAAATTCTCGAAATTGCCAATTTTTGGGCAACTGGAGGAGTTTGTGCTTCGAGAGCATGGTTCCAAGGCTCAAGAAGTGATGCGTGGCTTATGGGAGTGCGCGACTTATGGGATCGATACGACCTGTCGATCCAGAACGGTTTGAAACTTCTCAACGTTGGCAATCTTCGGGTAACGTGAGGAGTTAGTGCTTCGAGAGCATGGTTCCATGGCTCAAGAAGTGATGCGCGACTTATGGGAGTGCGCGACTTATAGGAGTGCACGACTTATGGGATCAATACAACCTATTGATCCGGAATGGTTTAGAACTTCTCCGTGCTGCCGAAGCGACACTGGTTTTGGAGGAGACAAGGGTCAAATTCCGTCGATCCAACGGTTTGAGTCAATTTGACCTCATCGACTCCGCAGGTTATTTGCTTGAACATGGTTTTATTGGTTCAAGAAGCTAGGCGTGGCTTATGGGATGTGCATAATGGTTTGGGCCTTCCCAGTGCTGGAGGAGCGATACCAGTTCTTAGAAGGTAAAAATATAGTTTTCCCATCAATCTGGCGATTTGACTTTGCTAGAACGCAATTTTGTCAGTTCTAAGAGATAAGTGGTTTTTGGATCGGGTATCCGTGGCTTGGACGATCCTCCCATATTTCGAGAAGATGTGCACGGCCAAACAGATAAGGTTGGCATAATGGAGAGATCTACCGCCGACCGCATGGAGATGGTTATGAAGAAAGAGCTTGTGGGAGTTCAGGGCAAAACTCTCAGTTTCTGGTCCAAACTGCCTTTAGAGAATTGGTCTTTAAATAGCATATAGTCTAAGAGAAAAAGGAACTAGTCACCAAGGGTGGTAAAGGATGAGTTGGGAAGAAGTAAGCAAATATTATGCTTCTATTTCGTTTGTTGCGCTAGCTAGGTTGTTAAGTCCATAGTTGTCAAAATGCCAGAAATTTTGATTGGGCGTAACGGAACTGTGGTATGATTAGTCTTTGTTTTCCTTATAGCTATTCAAGTATGTGTGGTCCTCCATACCATAGTGCTATTCGTGTGCTTAAACTATATCCGGGGTTTCTCCACAACCCGTTTGGTTGCATGCGGTCCAGTTGGATGCAACTGTGTCTTCTAGATGATTAAAGCATTGGAAAGCCTCTATCTTCAGAGACTTATATATTAGGGATTTGAGATACTCGGTTCTCCCAGGTGCCGAATCTTGGCTTGATTCGAGTCAGCCTCTGATTGGTCACAAGGTCGGTTCAGTTTTGGCTTAGTTTCTTTGAGCGACTTTGAAGCTCTGGAATTCAACATTATTTGTCTTATTGGTCGTTGGAAGGGACTCCGTCAATTTTGCAGAGTGGCTGACGTGATCGTTTATTCGTGGCCCTGGAGCATGACTTCACTGACTTCAGTCAGTTTTGTATGAGATGACCGCTAATCTTCCAGTTGGCCTACGCGACGCTTTAGTTTGTGAAGGATTTTTGGATTAGATGACTACTGATCTACTGGTTTGCCTTCACGACACTTTAGTTCGTAGAGGACCTTCATGACGCTTTAGTTCATGAAGGAGTTTTCGTGGTCGAATGTCCGATGAGTAGACGGCCTTAGAACGATAATTTATCGATTCCGAGAAGAATTTTGGTTGGATGTCCAGTGACCAGACAGCCCTAGAGCGATTATTCATCGACTCTAAAAAGAGTTTTGGGTCGTGTGTCCGACGGCCCGGCGGTATTAAAGCGATGATTCATTGACTTCAAAAGGAATTTTGGTCAGATGTCCGACGACCAGATGATTCATCGACTCCAAGAAGAGTTTTGGGTCATGTGTCCAACGGCTCGGCGGTCTTAAAGTGATGATTCATTGACTTCAAGAGGAATTTTGGTCGGCTGTCCGGTGACCAGACGACATTGGAGTGATAATTCATCGACTCCAAGAAGAGTTTTGGGTCGCGTGCTTGATAGTCTACCGGTCTTAAAGCAATAATTCATCGAATTCAAGTGAAATTTTGGTTGGATGTTCGGGGACCAAACGGCCCTAGAGCGATTATTCATCGACTCCAAGAAGAGTTTTGGGTCGTGTGTTCGACGGCCCGACAGTCTTAAAGTGATGATTTATTGACTTCAAGAGGAATTTTGGTCGGATGTCTGGCTACCAGATGGCCTTGGAATGATAATTCATCAACTCCATGAAGAGTTTTGGATCGTGTGGCTGACGGCTTTGCGGTCTTAAAGCAATGATTCATCGACTTCAAGGGGAATTTTGGTTGGATGTCCAACGACCAGACGGCCTAGGAGCGGTAATTCATCGACTCCAAGAAGATTTTTGGGTTGTGTGTCCAACGACCTGGCGGTCTTAAACCGATGATTCATCGACTTCAAAGGAAAGTTTGGTTGGATGTCCGACAACCAGACGACCTTGGAATGATAATTCATCGACTCCAAGAAGAGTTCTGGGTCGTGTGTCCAATGACCCGATGGTATTAAAGTGATGATTCATCGACTTCAAGAGGAATTTTTGGGATTCGGCTCGCGGGGACATAGTTTTATCGGTTCCTGGAGACTAAGGGGTTGGATCTATTTGTTCGACGATCCTTTGGACAAGCCTTCTCGATGCTACCAAAGCAACACCGGATCTCAAAATGGAGATCGACATGACTCGTCGAGGGCATATAAGCATTTCTTTCACCGTGCTGTCAGCAATGCCTCCTGTGTCACGATAAGATTCATTTGGAAAAGGAAAGTAGATAAGGATGGATGAGAGAGCATCGCTTTAGGTTGCTGCCCCATTCCTTAATAGCTAGCTAGCCAGAGTGTTATTTGATAATCATCCTGTTAACAAAAAATCTTATCAATACCCCAAAGTAAGGTTAGAAGAGTGCCTGACTCCTTCGAAACCCCTTTCGAATTAGTTGGAGTAATCTAAGGTCGTAACTCAATGGGAATCAAAGAGGTTTAACCGAGTCAGAAGGCTCATATTCCTTCGAAAGGAACCCCTTCGAAAGGCACTGGTGTGTGTATTCCATAAACGAGATCATATGCAAGCAGTGAATTAGACTTCATGTATTCGAAAGTGTCAAAATTTACTTTTTTGATCATTGATATGAATACAAGGGCTAAAGTATTACAATGAAGAGAAATACCCAATTTGATTTCTAAATTAGGGTTTACAAACTTAAGAAAAGAATAAGTGTGGAAAGAATGAATTCGGATCCCCTAAAACATCACCCATAGGGACTTATTTATAGGCACAGGTTGGACCCTTTCGCATCAGTCCTTTTGACTTAGTCGAAAGGGTGTCTTCATGACCTTCCATCGTTGTTGAATCCAAAGCACCCTCTAATGTTGCTTTCAAAAAAGACCTGGATGCCTTGATCTCCATCGGAAGCTATAAGAATGTCCCTCATGCTGTTGCAGATGTGTTGGATAAGCATGAAAGGATGTCCAAATGTGTTCGGAAGGTACATTCCCAATACCTGGAAAAGGTGATGAAGCTTTCTCTGTTTTAGCTTTCACAACACTTAAATCTTCCTTCCGCCATTGGGTATCGAATCGTTTTCCATGCATCTTTGGAGGCTGTCGTCATTATCAAAGAGGTATTTTCTTAGTTTCGAAAGGGTTGTAGCATAGTTGAAAGCTTCCTAGACCTCTCCATTGTTATTAAGATATGGTGCTAACACGACTGGTCATTACTTGAACAAGTGAAGAAAGATCATTGCGAAAGGTCACTTGATGAGGCCTCTTGATGGACAAATGATTGTTGCGGAAGGTGGCTTTCAAAGGCAATCCCCTTGATCAATGTGGAACCCTTCTTTTGACACCTTCAGAAGCACTTACTTGATTGGTTTCGAAAGGCATTCTTGTTGTCCCCTTCGGAAGCATCGAATTCTTTCCACAGTTGTGGAAGCTTGTCATTTGATACCTTCGAAAGGTATTTTTAACACATGTGAAACTCCTTTAGGCATGCGAAATTAACTATTTTGGAAGGGATTAACTGAGGCGGAAGTGTAGTTTTATCCCCCTTCAACCCGTTCAGAAGCCCATAATTTTTTCAATACTTGCAGAAGCATCCCTTCGACTCTTTCGAAAGGCCTTGCTGTCACTATAGTTCCCTATGGTGCTCTGATTCGTAACCACTTAGGCTTCGATTGGGCTGAAGTGGGTTTTTATGATAACATTTTCCCCCTCCAGCGAAGGGATGCTCATAACTTTCAAGTCAACTGTTTCAATCCAACACCTTCCATTGCTTCGACACTGAGTTTTCCCACCTATTGGTATTCCTGAGTGAATAAAATATTGGAGCAAGAATCAAAATTAAAACCTAAGGTGAGAATCCATTATTCGATATTAGAAATCAGCTTTTCATGTTCAATTTTGATTTTAAATTTTTAGCGTTTAAGTCCATGTTACTGTTTTGAATTTTGAAATGGATTCAAGTTTGTGGTTCGTGTAGGATGACTCTAACCCCAATTATTTTGCTGATTTTGACCAATCTATGGCATCAATTAGGGTTCAAACTTGAACTTGCCAAATTTTGGTTTATTTGCCGCTATTGTATGCAGATTAAAGTTCAACACCTATTATGTCCAATTTTTATTTACCTTGGAGGATATTAAAAGTTAAAAATTAACGTCCTTTACTGTTAATTGAATTAAGAAAAATATACTTTTTGTTATTGTCGAAACCCTTAATCAACCTTTCAACTTAGTCAAAACCCTAAAATTGGGATAAGCACATCTGTTTGCATTATTTCAATTTAGTGTTGACAATTCCAAAATTCTGTTATGCCCTTCCGACTCATTCGAAACCCACAATAGTTAATTGGAATGTAGCTGTTATCACTTTTTCCAACATAAACGTTGTTGAAACGTTTCAATGTTCTTTCGTTAATGTCAATGCCACTTTGTTTCAAGTCTTTTGACTTAATTGGAGTATGGTGTTCGACAATATATATTTTCAAATAGATATTTCGTGGACTGCTGCACTTTTTATAAAATAGAGTCAAATCTGTGGGCTTTGACGTTGTCGAACGGTAAGTCCTGGTGGATGTATGACATAAAATGAGGAATGTTGATATTGGTTTCGAAACTGTCGAAATCTCAATGATTCGCACGGTTCTAATTAACTTTGACCCCTTTCGAAGTCATGGAATCAAATGCTTCGGCGGGTATTTAAGCTGCTGTAATAGGCTTCGGATACCTTCGAAAGGTGTTAGTAGGGGGATAAATCATAACTTTAATGAAATTATATCACCTGGCAGGATTATGGGTATTAAAAGAACATCTAAGAAGTCTGACAAGGATATTATTCCAGAATTAGAATCTTCTCCAAAGAAGTTTTAAGCGGTTTCAAGGTACTCTCTCATAACTTCTCAAGATGAAGTAGATGCGATCCTCAATGATTTTAGGATCACAGGAGTTGAAGCTATCCCTCCTAGCGATAACGACACTATTCAAAATCCTCATGAGGGATACTTTTCTTATATCACCATCCATATTTGGCATGGGGGTTTTATCCCATTTCCAGGGTTCTTGTTGAGATTTTTAAGTCGTCTTGGCATAACTCCTATCCAGTTATCACCTAACGTATACACATACCTTACCTCTTTGGAGCTCACGGCCTTAAAGTTGGGAATTCCTTCTCTAAGTGCTGAAGTTCTTAACTATTTAGTTCGCCTCGTCAAACTTAGTAATTTGAATAACCAGATTTTTTGGGCTAATCCTCTCAAAAAGTTGGTTTCAAAGGGAGTAAACAGGTTTAAGGATTGAGAAACACAGTTCTTCTACGTCAAATGCTTTCCAAATATTAGTGGAGCCTTCTCTTCTCCTCGTAAGTAGACCATTGCCATTATTTCTATTAACTTGTTTTATTTTACTGAATAATGTTATCTTATTAGGCCCTGTTCTTAAGGATCTTGACGATGAAGGCAAGAGAATAGTAAAGTTGATGACTACTGCCTCAAACCGTATTGGGAATAGACTTACGTTGCTGACTCCTAGCAACCTGCAAAAACATTCCTTCCTACTAGAAGGCTAGAGGATTCTTGGACAACCTTCTGTTGCCCAACATACTTCAAAAAGCAAACGCTTCTTAGCTTTGGGCGACCCCAAATTTTTTTCATCCTTATTCCCGATTTGTCCAGATCTACCTGGTAAACTTAAGTGTATCGTTTGTAACTTGCCGTCATGTTATTTCTTAGATTGTTCTACTAATCTATGACTTTTGGTTTTAACAGCTGCTCGTCCAACTGAATTAACTATAAGTGAACCAGCCCCTCCGTCTTGGGAATCTAATGCTCTAGCTCTAACACAAGCCATTACTAGGTCCAGAATGATTGCAAAAAGGAAATTAAGCGAGTGACCGTCGTAGAATCTGCTCCTAAGAAAGCCAAAATTACCGATGTCCAGTCTTCCCTTACCCCAAAAGAGGGTGAATTTGTTGGTGCATGAAAGGTTTTAGAGGGTCCTGCCCTTGATCCTACTTCTTCAGTCGAATATTTACCTTTTTTAGCTACTGATCAAATCACAATGGTTCCCTCAAAGGAAGACTTTATGTCTCATATTGTTGTATCTGACTCTCCTAGTGTTATTGAGTACATGCAGAAGGATCTAGGCACTTCAACTCCTTCTCAGGACTTGAATCCCTCAAGACCCTTGTCACCAGTGCCTCCTAATAAATTTGAGAATGTTATGCAATCAATTATGTGTTCTCCATTGTTTTCTGCTATTCAACCACCTACCTCTGTACCGGATCCGTCAAGTCATTGTTGATCTCTTATCGAACAACAACTTCTAGTATATTCTATACTGCCTGATTTTCTTATTACTATTTTTATACTGAATCCCGACTCATATTTTACTTTTCCTTTTAGACCACCAAAAGCTGGTACTCTATTCAAGAAAATGTATCTATGTCCTCTGCTGAGACGTTAAAGCTCAAGGAAGAAGTCTCAACTTTAAATAATCATATCACTATCCTGACTATTGCCAAAGATAACGCAGTGAGGGAATAAGAAAGGTCGAGTGCTTCTCTTGCTCAGGCAGAATCTACAATTTTTGATAAGAGGAAGGCTAGACAGATCTAAGTTGATGAACTCTTGGCTTTGAAAATGACTTTGAAAGAGTATGAGGATGAAAAAGCCAAGATTAACGCTAGACATGTTCCTCTTAAGAAGAAGTGTACTACTCTTAAAAAGAAGTTAGAGAAGAAAAAGGATTCTTTATCCAAGGTTATCAAAACTATTTCCAAGGCTTAGCAAAAAGTGTCTCAATTTCTAAGCACTTCTCTGAATGATATTATCGTAAATTCTTATGAATATGCACTCATATTAGCCTATTCAGATAACATAGAAAAGTGCCTGGATTTAAGTTTTCCTTCTCTCGACCCTATGCTAGTTAAAAGATTTATGGCTAAAATCAAGCAAATGGAGCAAGGGATTGAGGTTCCTGACAGGGAGGAAATTAATTCCTCCTAGCTCCTATCTTTTGAAGTCCCTCTTGTGGAATAGGATTCTGACTCAGATGAAGAGGAAGACGAAGAGGGTGGTGAAGTCGTCGTTGATGAAGATGACAACGACGACGATAATGACGACGATAATGATGACGATAATGACGACGATAACCCTAATGATGATGATAAAGGTCAGTGTGCTGGTGGCAATGAGGGAGCTCGCGATGATTCTCATAGAGGGGATGACGGTGACACTTCTAGGGCTCCGGATAAAGTTAACCTTGATCCTACCACTCCCGAAGCGGGTCAGACTGAATTCCTTGACTCCTTTGATCCCCAAAGAAAAGATGCCGATTTTGATGTTAGAGAGCAAAAAGGGAAGAAGCGGGCCTTGCAGAATTCGATTCCAGCTTCTCAAGTATGGAATTTATTTATCCAAATGCCTCTCACTTCCAAGATAACACTGGTTAATATCTTACTATTTTAGATAAGGACGAACACCATACACCGTTATAAGACAAAGCTTGAAAGGAAACAGGCGGAAATAAATGGCCTATATAGGGAGTTAGATAAACAATTAAAAGAACACAATGCACTCTTTGAGAAGTACTATAAGCTTAATAAAAGCGTTGTAGTATTAGCGTCTTTTAAAGATCAAGAAGCGGCCCCTCGACTAAAAAGGGCACGTCTTCGTTATGACAAGCTTTTGGAGGAAAACAAAGAATTGATGACACTCTTTTGGATGTTAATCGAAGACAGAGATATTTTGGTAGAACTTCTATATAAAGCTTATTGCAGACATCCAACTGTAGATTTCTCATACTTGGATAATTTTAGTGGAGGCTTGCTCAGATACCTACATAAGAGATACTTGACGAATACGAGTCTGATCCCCACCCGGGGGCCTGCTGGAACTTACCATGAGTCAACTCAATTCCTTGCACTGTTGAAACGACGGACATTTCTATCAATTAGAAAACCATTGTTAAAAATATAATCGTTATGAACCGCAAGCGCACGGTGTACAATCGTAGTACGTATGCGAGTACGGATCGATCCACAGGGAAAGAATTAAATTCTAATTATACTCAATCAAATTAATCCAAAGTTTTTGAAGTGATTTTAAACTAAGAAAAAATTGTAGAAAATAAGCTAGAGGAAAAGCGAATAAAACTATGATATTAAGAAGCAATTTAGAGGCAAATCCACTTCCAATCATTCATATAAATCAACACAAAATTCATTTATAACATCTCTTTAAAATATTAAGTATAAATGATTGATGTGCTTATTATAAGTATGGTTTATTTTAGCTATTAATTAGCACAACTTAAACCATCAAACTCTAATACACCATTCAAACTCACTTATCAACATTCATGAAAATGACATGAAATTAAAAATAAAATCTATTCTAAGTATGATCTATTTACTATTAATTAGTAACATAGACCATCAAATTTTGATTCTAGTTTGACTTTCTTTATCAAAATCACTTAGGAAAATGATCAAATAGTTTATGTTTAAAACAGAGTTAAGCATAACCTATTTGAGATGTCAGCATAGGCTATCAAAATTCAATAAAAAAGAAACATAAACCACCATCATTCATAATTTCCATTAAGCACATAAGGGAGATCACAAATGAAATCATTATGTTAATTTAATATGTTTCATGAGAGCTTCATTACCCCTAAATTGAAGGGGTTTAGCTACTCATATTTGGAAACATGTTAACATAAAATGATTTCAACATAAAAAATAAGGAAAATGAGAGCTTATTAAAATAAAAGAGAGCTAACTACTTGCATGAAATAAAACTAAACTAATTACAAGAATTAAATTTATGCTACTATCATGAAATAAGAGAAGCATAAACTAAGT